>OW119922.1:108809179-111415429 GCA_933210815.1 Meta bourneti | reverse complement strand
AAATGTAATAACTCTTGAAACAATTCATTTAAGGCCACTTACCTTATACTGAAAATTCTCTAATTCAGGTGGTAAACCTGTTAACCACTCTACAATATTACATATTTCATGCACATATTTCACTGTGAATGGCAAAGCCTTGATATTGTCAAAAGCTGTATTTTTTATGAACACTGATAATAATAAATTTTCGTCAATTTTCATCGATGAAATAATTTTAGGCACAGGATCTGGATCAATATTCACAATAAACACTTGATTGTCTTTGAATAATATTCCAACAAGGTAGTAGGCTTGTATTCTTGAATGTGTTCAAAAGTTCATCAAGATCATTAAAAAGAAACTGTTTATCATAATCCCGTGATGTTTTAACACTCTGCAATAGCAGTCTGCATGTGGTCATTTTCTAACCTCAAATACTTTTTATGAGGACTTTCATGAACACATTTTTTAAGACTAATATTCTAGACAGTTGGGGAAGATTGTCAGCACAGCATTTTCTTGTAAACAAGGTTGCTTCCATGGCACTTCAATCCTTTTTCCAGTGGAAGGATCATAACACGAACTAACCCGACGTATGAAAGCTTCTTGAAAATGTACTTCACAAACCTAGAAATATGATTTTTTAAATTTCAGGATTTAAAAATTGTTTTATTGCTTAAATATAAAAAGGAATTTGTTAATAACAGAAAAGCATTAATTTTTGGACTTAAGTATACATATATTCTGCAAATGTGTACTCGGCTAAACATTTTATTTATAAGTTATTTTACGTGCTAAAACTCTCTTCTCAGTTTTTAAATAATTTGAATACATATATGTATATGTGTATTGTATACATGATATGTATATCTTTATACTTATCATATATCTTCCAATTTCTTAATAATATTATTACTATCATTAAAATAATTTTGTTTATGATAATCTTATTTATGTAAACACTTATATTTCAAATTATATTCATATGACAACATGTCATATATTTTAGCATGTATACATATCAATTTCATATACCTTCCAGCTTACTCTTTTGTTTACGCAAATTATATTTTTTGACAGTGAAAATAACCTTGCAAGATAAAGTAACATTCTATTTTTTCTGGAGATAAAAAATTGATTGCATCAAACCATGAGGAAAATATATTTTAAACTTAATTATAAATTTACTTATAACTAAGTGATACTTGCAAAATTATCACGATACAAATGATTTTCGTATGATTATTTTCCAAAAGAAATAAAGATAACTACTTTTGAATGTTCAGTAACTTGGAAATCCCTAGGAATTGCAGCTAACCATTGTGACCGAAGATCTTCATTCTTTGGAAATCCAAATACCGAAATGCGTGGCGTGCCAATATAATTTCCACGGCACTTGGGTATACAGTACTTGTTCACCATGACAGCTCAAGTTGCTTTAATATAAATTACAAGTGAAAAAATTAAACAAATATAAACCACGTTTCAGAACAGCTGTGATAAGGCTTAGCTTCCTTCATGCGTATAAGGGGCGCTGGACGAGGTGATGAGTATCGCTATGGCCCAAGTTGTCTGACGTCAGAACCTGTTCTACAGCTGGTTGATGGGCCTTGTTTAAAGGAGGTTTTGGCTACACGCGCAGCACAAAATATAAATTAAAAAATTTTCTAGATTAAATTTTAAAATTTGGGCTTTGAAGGACATTCAGTCACCTTTAGGAGTACCTGTACCGAATTTCATGGCTGTAAGTGCTATAAATTCATCTTGACACCACACACACTTCCTTTTACAATAGAGATTTCGTATTATGATCTCCGTCGTATTGTATGGGATATTGTATGAAAAGAATGACGCAGAGATTGGAGTTAGCAAATTAACAATAAATTTTTTCAGCAAATACGTGACCATCTCGCTCCTACCGTCATTCCCATCTTCATAGTTCAGTGTTCTAAATCAAGGATCGCCACACTTTGACCGTCGACCTCTTCAAAAGTTTCTTGACTTTTTATCGACCTCCTCTGTTTTACTATCGCGTTATTATAATAGGACAAGCAAAAAAGACGCTTGTGTGAGTTTTTAGATGGTTTATTTTATAGTTACCGTTTATTGTATGCAATATGGTATATGTTGTTATATAGGCTTAACGTCAAAGATACATTTTTGTTTTCAACTTCCTTCTTGACATTACATATTGGATAGGAGGGATAAGTAATATTTAATTTAGATAATATTGCCAGTACAATGATGTCTTATATTTTTCTATTGACCCCAATCAATCCCTGAGCCCAAATCGACCTCTAAATCTATTATATCGACCCCTGGGGGTTGATATCGACCACTGTTCTAAATCATCTTCATATCAGCCATTCTAGAGTCACGCATAGTTTTTTATTGGTCAATGAAATCGTACCAGCATTGCCAATAATCTCTTTCCATTAATCACATTTTAACATCTTGTACTGGTCTTAGATGGTTTTACCAACTTTTTTAACGCAACATCACCAATTTTATCTCTTGTTGGATCACCCTCCAAATTCACCTTTTTATTTTATACAGCACTTCTAGCTTTTTATAATGCATATTTTAATTCTGTTCCATAATTAAACTCTTTTAATCTTTAGATTGCTCTTTCACAACTTGTATATATTATGCATATAATATGTTTTATATCATACTTCATGTTGCTAGTCTACATATTTTAAGTTACTCAAAATTCTTTCATTTTTTAATATATTCTAATATATTTACCATTTTTCATATTTTTGTTTCTTGTTCGTGTATAAGCATATTTCAGACTCCTTTTTATTATTCTGATTGCTATTGAATATTATTTATTCTTGCATTTGGCGCAGCTTGTCTGCTATCGTATCTTGCACCATAAAATCTAAACCAGCCCTCTATGTAAAATTATGAAATAGAAAAAATGTATACATAAATATACATTTATTTCCACACTTTGTAGGGATGGAAAAACCATTCATACTCTTAACATTATTATCACTTTATGTCAACCAGTTGTTTTCAGTCTTTATGGTGCAAGGGCCATATTTGGCCAAGCTGTGCCAAACAACACAATGAGGGAAGAAGTAAAACCAAAAAGCAGATGTGTAGGCGAGGGCAAAAATGAAAGGGAGGAAAGATCAATTGGGTACCTCGGAGATGTGATGCCCATTCACACCTAAAGAAGATGTCCCCCTGATGGCCTCAATTGAGTCAGCAAATCCGATCCGATCATTGTTTCATAATTAATGCTTGTCAGATGCAGGTTTTTGCTTGAATAATCATCTGGATCCTTCATTGCATGAAATCAATCAAATTGATGTATGTCCCATTTGTATGGAAGAAATCTTTTTAAATCTTTGTGTTGGTAATTGGCCTACAGTCAATTTTTCATCCACATTTCCTCACAAAACTTTGGGGTCGCGGTAGTCTGTTGGAAGAGTAACAGATTAGCAACCGGAGGGTGGCGAATTCGAATCCAACCAAAGACCGTAGTGTACAAAGGGGGCTTGTGCATGTTAAATCTGTTGTAGCCTCAAATGTCCTCACATTGGCATGGTGTGGAAGTTTGGAGAGTGGGGTGCTAGCTCAGGTGTGACCTCGTCATCTGCCTGTGGTTCAAAATTATGTTTTCATGGATCTTTCGATTCAGGATATATCCTGGACCATCGCCAATAGCCCGTTGTGTTGCTCCAGTGCGACATTAGTTAAAATACCTACGAAATACCTACCTCACAAAACTTTGATTGAATTGATGTTCAAGGACTCGGGAAAACTTTTAGGTAATTATTATTATATACCATTCACAGTTGCATATTCAATGCTGCTTGGTGCCAATAAGCTGCACAAGAGCATACGCTTAAGCCTCAATTTTGTTACAGAACTACAAAATTATTTTCAGAATATCTATAGATCTTACAAACCTCTGCTTCTTTAAAGTTATATTGATTCTTTGTTTCAATTTTCTTCTATAAATTACTAATTTTTTATAATCTATTTTACAGTAATTTGTCATCATTTATTTCCTGGAATAGTTTATTCATTGCAGAAATGGAAAGAGCCACTTCTGTGAAATGCAAAGGAACACCTGGTAAGTTACTTTTTCATGTAACATTTGGCGTAGAGATATTTTCATATATAAATTTGATATATAAATAGCATTAATTTCTTTAAAAGGTTAATTTTTATTTAATTGTAATTCATATTTTTGGTCAAAGTCATTATTAAGACATTTTATTTGAAATGCTATTTATATGGATATACTCGTATGCTTGTACTAATATGATATTTGCATTTCCTTTCAGAGTCTCCTCAAAGTGTAACTGTTAAGAGGAGAATAATGTAAGTTAGAGAAAATTGATTTACTTTCTTTAAATTTTTATTGATAAATGCAAACTACACTGCTGGCCACCCAAATTGCAACACCAAGAAAGACAAGAGATATCACAACAAAATTTATTTTGTAGATAACATGTTGACCAAGTATCAAATGATTAAATTTATAGACTTCTGTGAAGTGTGGTTCCTGCCAAAATCAGTAGCCAGAGCAGCCGCCATTGTTGGAGATCACCGCTGCCACACGCCTCGGCATTGATTCAAAGAGACTTTGGATGTGTTCTTGGGGTACAGCAGACCAAGCAGCTTCCACACGTTGCCAAAGTTGATCTGGTGTGGCAGCTGGGGATGTATTCTGGGTCAATCGTTGAGCAACCATGGACCACATGTTTTCTATCGGCGAAAGATCCGGAGAGCGAGCTGGCCAGGGAAGCAATTCAATCTGGCGATTGACGAAGAACCCTTGGACAATGCGTGCCACGTGTGATCGCGCATTATCCTGTTGAAATATGGCTGTGGGCAAGCCCTGAAGGTAAGGAAGGACAACTGGCTCCAACACCTCGGAGATGTAGCGCTGGCTGTTTAAAGTACCGGCAATGCGTACTAGAGGAGTGCGAGAGTGATATCCAATACCGCTCCATACCATAATACCCGGTGCAGGACCAGTGTGGCGGTGCATAACGCAGCTGTTCAGCATCCTCTCTCCACGGTGTCTCCAGACTCGAATCCGACCATCGTGGTGTTGCAGACAGAAGCGTGACTCGTCAGTAAAGACAATTTCATTCCATTCTGCCGTCCACATCCTTCTTTCATCGCACCATTGGCGGCGGAAACGTCTGTGGTTCTGCGTCAAGGGTAGACGAAGCAATGGACGTCTTGCGGACAGACCACTCTGCTGTAAACGGCGTCGAATGGTACGCGCAGACACTGGATGATGCGGTACAGACTGAATGTGCTGTGCTATGGTTCGTGATGTGGCTGAGCGATCCGTCACTGCCATACGCACAATATGCCTGTCATCACGTGAAGTGGTGCACTGAGGTGGATGCGATCGAACACGTCGGTCCGTCGTACCCTCCTGCATCCAACGATCACATATCCGCATTACAGTTGTTTGGTTTCGTCCAACACGACTACCGATTTCCCTGAAAGATAATCCACAATCTCGGTAGGCCACTATCCTTCCTCTGTCGAACTCGGATACTTGATCAAAAGATGATCGCTGTTTTCTACGAGGCATAATTGATCGTTTTTTTAAAAAACCCACAAGAAAAACACAATTGCCGTACTTGAAATCGTCGAAATCGCCAAGCCTTAAATAGCGCTTTGAAGTGGCGCCACAGGCGCGCGTGATGTGCGTCTGCGCTGAAATTCTAATCATTTGCATATCTCACCTCCGCTAATGCATGTTGTAAATTTCATATTATTTGCATGCTTCCTTCAGGGTGTTGCATTTACGGTGGCCAGCAGTGTATATTACAGGGCCCAGTAGCCTGGTTTGAAGAGTAATGGACTATCAACCGGAGGGTTGCGAGTTCGAATCCAACCAAAGACCGTCTTGTTCAAAGGGGCTAGTGCATGTTTGTTGTGGCCTCGAATATCCTCATTTTGGCGTAATGTGGAAGTTTGGAGAGTGGGGTGCCAGCTCAGGTGTGACCTCATCAGTTGACCGTGGTTCAAAATGACTTGGTGCTGTTCTCGGATCTTTCCCTTAGGGTTTGATCCCCTACCATTGCCAATAGCCCGTTGTGTTGCTCCAGTGCAACGTTAATTAAAATACGTACCTCACTTTTATTGTGCATCTCAACTCCCTTTTTAATGATGAATTTATCCAGTGGCATTTAATTGACAACAAATAAACATTTAATCTGAAGAAAATCATCATTATTCCTGTCACAAGTTATTGGGAACTTTGGTTTTGTTCCATTTTAATATTAAAAACAAAAATCGTCTATAATTATGTATAGGGTATGTACTTTGTCTATTGAGAAATTGCATAACCCCTGTTTATAATAAAAGGAACGAGCATTTAAAATTGTATGTAATAGAAAACGCTACTCAATTCTGATAGGGAATGGATTTGAGAATCATGCATTTAATGCTTATAGTATTATTTTGTATATTACATATAATAATTATCTTAGTTTTAAAGAATTAGAGTAATTTATTCTCTCTGATAGAGTGAATAAAAATGTTTTATTTTTCAAAATAGCAATTATAATATTTTTGCACAAGTTTTTATTTTGTAAGTTTAATCGGGCATCTAGATATTAAAGTTTTTCCTTTCCAATATTTTGATATTCAAGTAAAAGAAATACACAATTCTTTTCAGTTGTAATACTAAGCATGATTCTCATCCATGTAAGGTTGGTGTTCGGAAATAAAAAGTCATATTTCCTATTTTTTAGTTGAGCTAAAAATATTGTTCAATTAAATTGCACATATATATTAAGATCTATTTTTCTGTGTTTAGAATTAGTGATTCTGAAGATGAAGACAATTCTGAAAAATCTGATGTATCTGATTAGCTCACACATTATATTTTATCTTTTGAAAAGAGTAATTATAAGCCATTTTTATTAAAAACCTTTAAAAGCACTATGTTATTCATAACATTAGAAGTTAAACATAATCTATGTTTTCTGTATTTATAAACATAGCTTATTCTTTTTAATAAAGTTTATCAAGGCCTCAAGAACAAAGAACCCTCCATAGAACTGAAGAACTAGACTTATAATCTTGATATAAGTTATACTGCTTTTTTGTTTGTGAAAGCAACATACTCTCCACATGAAGTACGTTATTTATGTCTCTGACTCTCACTACATTAATCCAACATAGGCATGCATAGACTTGTTAAGACCAAGGGCCACAAAATTTGATTGACTTAAGCGAGGGCCACCAAAAAACCCCATGAAAGTTATCTATCGTATTTATTTTATTTATATTTATCGTATATTGTTACAAAGAAACATAATAAAATGTAAAAAAAAACAGTTTAATTTAATGCGTGACATTGCATTACGTTAAAAATTGTTTCAATATTTGGTTTGATTTTTGTAGTAGCCAAGCTCAAAATTGATTCTACAATTTTCATTGGTCAAGCAGTTCCTATTTTTCGATTTGTTAATCATGACTGAAAAAGTTTGTTCATAGATAAACTATGTTGACCCTAAGAGGTGTGTGCATTTTAATGCATTATATAACAACGATTTGCAATTGTTTTTATCCGACACAACAATAGAAATTTAATAAATAAATTGTCTTTAAATTTGTTTCACAGCTTCTTATCCTTTTGCATGTCGATGAGTTCAAGCTCTTCTGATTCGGGTGCATTTTCAGGCAAAATAGCAAAAGGGTTACTCAATAAATCTAGCAATGGTTTTACTTTTTGAAAATCAGGAAATCGATCCGTGGAGGCTGATATCAAGTTATCTATCTTTCCAACATAAACAGTCTTGAAGTTGGCATTGAACTTTTCAGAAAGCCCATGTACTGTGCCTGGCATCACAGCTACTTTGTTGTGCATGTTTGGCCTAGAGTAAGTCAACTAATTAAATGGACTGTATTTTATTTGCATATTGGAACATAGTTCCCAAGAAAAGGAAGTGCTTCCCATGACCGGTCTAGAGAATAACAAGAGTTCAATACCAAGTACGTGTTAACTATGTTTTACTGGAGAGCGTATATCAGATACTCAAGGTATTCACAGTTGTGATGCATCAAAAAGTCACCAAGGCGCATGCAACAAAAGGTCGGCAAGGTGTCAAGAGTGTGCATGTGCAATTTTTAAAAACTACCTGCCGTTTGATGTGTTAAAGCAAAAAAAACCACTAGGTGAGGTGAGGTGAGTAGCCAGCAAATCAATGGAGGGCTGCTGTTTGTGCATCCCTGTTCTAACACAATGGCTGAATAATAAACAATGACAGTATATTTCAATGCAGCACTTGTGTGATGCATCCACTATAAATCTTCTTCCAATGAATTTTTCAATTTAATTATATTTTTGTGCCCATGCTTGTTAGGAAAATTTAGCAACACTCGTTCCTGTACAATACACTAAACTAACAATCCTTTATGAATTTTAATTTCATTTCAAATTCCAGCTTAATCACTTCCTAGTGCTTTTTAAAAATCTGATCCTTTTGTATTTGTTTATAGTTTTTGTTTTATCTGGAGAGTTTAAGTGTTCATGCTAAGTGAACATATTTTACAGATTATGATGATACGGTTGTGAATTCTAAACCTGCAATTCAAAATAAAGGCTCACTGTTTCAAAATGCTGAAAAAAATAACTTGTAAGCAAGTTCTTTGGTTTAAGACTACCCATTGATGTGGATTTTTATATTTAATTAATTACATTGTGGTGTTGGGAAATTTAATTAAATTTTTATGGTATCTATATTAATTTTTCATATTTCCCATAAGTATAATTTCATGGATTTAAATATAATAACAATGAGTCAATAATCAGTCTCAGAACAAAATTTTTCCTGATCTTAGTTTTAATAAAATTGCTATCCATTCTTAGACACTGCATTCCATAAGTTTTTTGTAGTCGACTTATATATACTATCCTAATACACTACGCTATTTTACTGCATCTGCAAAATGGATTTTAGATCTTGTTCTGTTGTGCATGATCTAAGATAAATTTATATTTTGCACATGTTAACAGTTTCTGTTGAATGTCACCAGCTGCAATCTGATGAAAAAAGTTGACAGCCAATTATTATTTTAAGATCTGATCATTGCAATCGCATCCCTTGAAACATGTGACCCTTGCCCCATGTTTGAACCAAGTTTGCGTTGCTAGTCCCTCTTGCAAGAGACTTTCATAAGCTATAAATTCTATCAGTGATTCAAACTTTAGTGACATCTTGCCCCACCGAAGTGAAATCTACAATTCCTGTCATGCGATTTTCCATCTTTGAGTTGTATCAACCTCTTCACTTCATATGCTAAATGGGCACTCTTCCAACTGTATTCCAACAACTATAGCTTTTACACTATTTTCCAGTTTTCGCAGATGGGTTTAAAGGAGGGAATGCTATTTATAATTAATCTTCATACATACTGTCCCTTATATATACAACAGAAGAGGTTGCAATAAATTGCAACCTTCATCATATGTCGCATATACGCTGATTGCATGAGTGTTTTGCAGCAATTTGTACATAATACTATTACTTGCCATCCTGTTATGTCAGATATTTCTAACATCTTGCGTACCATAGAAAGCAAGAGTTGTTATCCTGATTTGTTGGATTCTGTTATCTTAAATTGGTCATCTAGGTATTAAAATATTTTTCAATATTTTCATATTGAAGTATAAGAAATGCATGATTCTTTTTAGTTGTAATACTAAGAGTAATTCTCATCCATATAGGGTGTATGTTTTGAAATAAAGTCATTTCCTATTTTTTATTGAACTAAAAGTATTGTTTAATTAAATTGCATATGTATTAAGATCTATTTTTCTGTGTCTAGAATTAGTAATTCTGAAGATGGAGACAATTCTGAAATATCTGATGAATCTGGTTAGCTCATTATATTATTTTTATCTTTTGAAAAAAGGGAGTAATTTTAATCCCTTTTAATTAAAAACCTTTAAAAGCACTATATGTTATTCATAATATTTGAAACTAAACAATATAATTAATGTACTTTTCTGTATTTATAAACATAGTTTATTTTTGTTAGTAAAGGAATTATTAAGTCCTCAAAGAACCCCAACATGGGTTTTTAATAACTAGATTTTTCTCATTTTTGAATAAGGGCCATTAATTGAGACCAGAGATATAACCTAGGGCTTACTTAACTTGGGATAACTTAACTTAGATGGGGCAAATATAGAATATAAAAGTGTTTCTGCAACTTCATCGTTGAAAGATAGTACATGAACTTTCCCTCCATATGAATTAACTCAATTTGTAAACTGTTTCTTTTAATTCATAAAGTAACAGACCTATAATCTTGATATGATAAGTTATGCTGCTTTGTTTTATTGGAAGCAACATAGGATAAACATGAAGTATATTATATGTGTCTCTGACTCTTGCTGCATTAATCTAACACAATTGCAGGATGTATTGTGATAACACAGCACTTGTGTGCTTTTGCATCCACCATAAATTTTTTTCAAATGAAGTTTTCATTTTAATTGCAGATTTGTACCCATGTTTGTTTGTTACAAAGGAAAACTTTAGAAACACTCATTTCTGTACAATAGACTAAACTAACAATCCTTTGTTGATTTTAATCTGTATTTCGTAACAAATTTGACCTCCACATTCTTTTTAAAAATCTGATCTCTTTGCATTTACTTAGTTTTCGTTTTATCTTGACAGTTTATGTGTTTATGCTTAATGAACATTTTTTGCAGATTATGATGATATTACTATTGTGAATTCTAAACCTACTATTCAAGATAAAGACTCAGCAATTCAAGTGCATTCTGAAAAAAATAAAATGTGAGCAAGATTTTTTGTTTATTTATGGCTATGCATTGATGTGGGTTTTAATATATAATTAATGAATGATATGTTTGAAAATTAATTTTAAAATTTTATGATATTTATATTCATTTTTCATACTTCCTACAAGTATAATTACAAAAATTTAAATACAATGAGTCGATTATCAGTCTGAGAAGTAAACTTTCCATGATGCTTAGTTTGAAGAAATTATTATACTTTGTATTAGCCCTTCTTGGACACTGCATCCCATAAGTGTTTTGTGGTCTAGAATTTTTGTGAGCTTTATAAATAAAACATGTATTTGTATTCATTCGGACAAGATAGTGTAAAGTATTTATTATAAAGGTTATTTCTGTCAGTGTTATTCAATTTAATTATGCACTATTCTAATACACAAAGGTACTGTGTAATACTGCAACTGTAAAATGGGTTTTAGATCTTGTACTGTCGTGCATCATTCAAGATCCATTTACATTTTGTTCAAGTTAACAGCTTTGGAATGTCATGCACTGCAATCAGTGATGAAAAAAGTCGACCACCAATTATTATTTTAAGATCTCATTGCAATCACTTACCTTGAAGCGTGCGACTCTTTCCCCAAGTTTGAACCAACTTTGCGGTGCTCGTCTCTTGCATGAGACTTTTTGATGACATGTAAATTCTGTCATTAGGGATTCAAACCTTTGTGACATCTTGCTTCAACAAAGTGAAAGATTACAATTCCTGTCATGGGATTTTCCATTTTTGAGTTATATCATCCTTTTTATTTTTTTATGCTGTCTGAAACTGTTCCAGCTAACTATCTTTTACACTGCTGTTAGTATGATTATTTTCCAGTTTTCACAGATGGGTTTAAAGGAGGTAATACAATTTATAATTACAGCCTTCATACTTAGTGTATCTTATATATAGGTATACAATAAAAGAAGATGCAATTTATTGTACCCTTCAGCAGATGTCTTCTAGTACCCAGCATACCTTTTGCATATACATTGACTACATGAGTGTTTTACAGCAATTGGAACATCATACTATCACTTACCATCCTGTTATGTTAGATATTTCTAATATCTTATGTATCTTTTTGCGGCTTTGATATCCTGTTTTGCAAAAGCAGCTACTGTTCCTTTGCAGAAAGCCATCCCTTTAAGTGACATCAATATGTCCACTAAGGAGTTCTTAAACTCCTTGTGGCAAGAGTCATCAAATTACACCTCACATACATACCACATATTCTAGGCACAATCCATTAATAACCCTCCAAGTGATTTTGACGAGGCACTTTGTCGAAATCACTTCGAGGGCTGCCAAGCCATTGGCACTGTAAGATCTGACTAATTTTGCCAATGACTGATATCTCTTCATCAAGAAATTGACAGAATTTTTTATGATGAAGAGATCAGGACCTGCTCAGTTTTCTTCTAATGACGAGATATATGGTCTATCAGGATATGGCCAGTTTTGCTTATGACAAGTTATCTCATCTAGACAACCACTAGGGTTGTAAAGAGGCCACACATTTGTTCCAGATGGACAAACATCCATACCTTACCCCGAATTCGAAACAGGTAGGTTTTTGGCGGTGGTCCTGGATCAAACCCAAAGCGAAAGATCCGAGGACAACATGTAATTTTGAACCACAGTCAGATGACAAGGTCAGAATAGCTCGCACCCCACTCTCCAAACTTCCACACCATGCCAATGTGAGAACATTTGAGACCAGAACAAATTTAACGTGCACCAGCCCAGTTTGTACACAACGGTCTTTGGTTGGATTCAAACTCGCAACCCTCCAGTTATCTGTTACTCTTCCAAGCGGACTACCTCAGCCCAGGCCCTTTCGATCCAGAAGCCAGCACTCTGACCACTAAACCGAGTGGTCATCGTATGTATCAGGAATGTGTGAAAAGTTTTGAAGTCTTGAAAATGAAATCTGCCCTTCTATGCTGAGATTCTTTAACGTAATAGAAACTCAGAAAGTGATCAAATCATAATATAATCATCTCTACTTTTATCAGTGTATTGATTAACATCACCTAATGCCAATTCAGGACAGAAAATGACAGAAAAATTGAATAAATACAATTTTATTGAAAATCTTTCAACGTGTCTAAAGATGAGAAAATTGTAATTATAATTTGGGTAGTATACTATTATGAATGATACAATATCCTGAACAATTAATACAGTCAGATTATTGTTAAAGTTTTTTCTCTATTACCCTCTAGAGCTCAAGGTTTCATTGAGGATGAAGCTGAACTTTCTGGGGAAGAAGAGAGCTCAGATGAAGATGAAGCAGGACTTGATGGAATACTAGAAAATGAAGAAGAGTATGAAGATATTCCAAAAAATGATGAAGTTTTACGAGATCAAATCGGTCAGATACATTTGTAAGTCAACATAACTTAATGTTTAAAATTTAATAAAATTAGTGTTTTGGTTGTAAATATTATGTGTAATGCATACTAAAATTGTTTATCAGAAAGCATATGCAAGATGAGGATGACCGCTTTCTCAAAATGGTTCAGAATGATTTTCTGGATGAAGGTGAATTTCATGCTGATGGTGAAAGGAAAAAGAAATTCTCATGGGCCAATAAAGATCTTGGTAAGTATGCTACCTGTGCCATAAACTGCGATTTTTGAAATTTTATAACTTTCATCCAATGTGTATTATTACAATGTCACAAAGCAGTTAATTAATGAACATTGAAGATGTTCATTTTTATTAATTGTTTACTTAAAAATTAATGTTTGTATTTCTCTATACATAAATCTGGGTTTAATGAGCCGTGAAATTAATTTTTGTCCTTTTCACACTTAGTTCCACATATTTAAGCTAGGTAGTTGAATTAACATCGCAATGGTGTATTTGTGATGATCCTGAATTGATCCCAAGGAGGGCTGATGGACCTTAACTTTTTTAATCATGGTCAGATGATGAGGTCAACACTTGAGCTGGCACCCCACTCTCCACACCATGCAAACTCGAAGACATTTGAGGCTGCAACAGATTTAACATGCACCAGCCCCACATACACGATGGTATTTGGTTGGACTGAGTTTTGGACGTGCAACCTTCGGATTGCTAATTCATTACTCTTCCCATCAGGCTACTGTAACATTCCTATATATTTAAGGTGTACAAAATGTGTAAATAAGATGACACTTAAACAGTCTAAAATGTTAAAATCAGGCTGCATCAACAAATCAGGCAGGTTAACTTCAGTTATACCAGTGATAAAAATCTTATAAAAATCCAGAGTTAAAAGTAACATTTTGTTTTGAAAGCTTAAAATCATACTTTGAACACTGTTTTTATCAGCTTTTAGAGCTGAATCCAACGACTAATGCAAGAATTGGCCAAAAGAGCAATTTTAATTAACACTAAGCACAAGACAAAACAATTACAAGAATAAACAAACATAAAAAGTAACATCTCGGGGGAACAAAACTTCAGCGCGTCAGTTCTACGCTCGCCTTGGGAAACAACTAGAGAAAAATGGTTTATTCTCTTTCGCGGAGAGTGTGTCACGTGGTCCGCCATCACCAATCAAGGCGCATATCGCTGAGACACACGTTAAGGGGCTGATGCGTTACAACCTCCCCCTCTGGCTCCGACGACGTCCCGACGAGGAGTCAGCATTACGTGCTTTAGGAGGGCGTCCTCTCTTTCTTAGTGGGACCACAGGAGTACTGTCAGTAGCTTTACATTCCTTGAGAGCTGAAGAGTGATAAACTCCTATAGGTGTGGTCGGATTTTTGGGATCTGCAATTTCATAAGTTATAGGTGACCGTTGTGTGAGCACCACGTAAGGTCCGTCACGTCGAGGCATGAATTTGGCAGTCCTTTTCTTTTCTGCGTTACTCACAGGGTGCATGGTGACCCAAACGTGATCACCAGTATTGATCCGATGTTCTATAAAAGGGGTAGGCTCTCCCCCTAGCTTGAAGGTAGACTCAAATTTTTCCAACAAACCATTCATCTTTCTGCGCTGATCGGACGTTAAATGTTCTCCTTCATCAGAACGCAGTGAGCTTGGTGATATAGCTTGGCTGTATGAGAGTTGGTGGTTGCAACTTGAACGTTCATCTTCTTCATGAAAATTTTCTTTGTTGCTACAGTTGTCGACAGGCTGTTGACTCTTTACTGGTGGGTCTTCAACAGATAGCAGATATTTTACAGGGATATCTTTCTTGAAACCAATCTTCCGACAGGGATTGTCAGAGAAATGCCAATTTTTGTTCTTCATGTCTAGCACAATTCCGGACTTTTCCAAAAAGTCGGTTCCTAGTAGAGTACGATTCTTTTTTGCATTTGGTAATGCCAGTAAATTCAGCGAGACTGATTTTCCTTCAATCTCTATTTTCACCATGGCGGTGCAAGCCTCTTCAGTTGTTTGACAACCATTTGCCAAAGTCATTGTTACTACTTCTCTTTGGAACTCTACTCCTCTCTTTTTTAATTGGTGGTACATGATCTCTCCAGCGACTGTTCTGCTGGCACCACTATCAACACAAACCCTGGCTTTTACTCCCGATATACAGATATCTATTAGCGCTAACGGGGATGCATCGGTGTGACAGGTATACATGCGGATAGAGTTCGCTTGGAATGGCTCCCTTCTTGTCGATGACGAACAGTTTTTGCATTTTGATTTGATGGTTCCTGGTGCTCCACATCCGTAGCACGATGTTTCTTTCTTCTCTTCCATACCCCTTGGTGTAATTCTGCCTTGTGAAAAGGAGTCCCTCCTACTTTGACTGAGGACCCCGGGATCCCGCCTACTGTTACTGGGAATCCCTGGCAGACTTTGTCTGTCAACTCTTTGTTCCAATTGTGATTGCTGGGTTCTATAGTAATTTCTTTTTTGGAACACGGCTTTTGTTTCATGTTGCTTCGGTGGAAGCTTCGGGTTGACAGTACGTAAGTTGTCGTAACTGTCCATCTTCTCCACTAGGTCACTTGGGGTGACCCATTCGCTCCATACGTCCAAGAAATGGTTCTTAACCTCTGAAGGAACACGTTTCTTCATTTGATCCAGGATCATGAGGTCTTTCAATTTCTCAAAATCCGTTATGTTCAATTCTGCTAGCCATGCTTCAAAATAGCTACGCAGTTCAAAATGGAAGTCCTTCCATGTGCTCTCAGGACTTTTCTTGTGAGTTGCGAAGAGTTGTCGCATTCTCTCAGCACTTAATTTAAATCTCTGAAGCAGCATTGTTCTAATGTGATCAAAATCATGAGACTTCTGTTCTGGTTCTCTGGCGATGAGTTGTGCCACGCTATTAGGTAATAGGCCCAGGAGATAGGCAACCCAGTTATGTCTCCCTACTTTAAGAACTTTCATCTGTCGCTCGAATAACTGAAGAAACAATGTCATATCACCATCATTCGGATCAAAATCAGGTAGCAACTTTTTCAAGTTAAAGTTGGGTTGATGATCTGCAGACAGAGGATTAAAGCCAGAGACCTGCTCCAATTTCTGAGATTCTACCTGCAGACGGAGTCTTTCCAACTCGTACGCTCTTTCCCGTTCTATTCTTTCATTTTCCCGTTCAATTCTTTCATTTTCCTGTTCTATTCTTTCCTTTTCCTCAGCCTTTTCCCGTTGTAACGTCTTGATTCACGGGTAGCTAGACTAGTTACCATTGAAAATATCCGATTCTGGACTAAATTGGTTTATTTTACAATTTGTACAAAAAAGTCGGAAAATGAATATAGAGTTCATTAATGTTAGTTTCCTTGGAAGGTCCAAAGTTCTATCGAGGCGCTTAGGCTACTGGCGAGCCTCACAATTTCGCTCGGGGGAGTCTAACGCACGGCTACGGGTGAGCCGATTCTCAACAAAAAATACTCGAATGAGTACAGAGTTCCAAGGCAGGAAATCTCAGTCTTTCTGGACAGGATCACTTCTAGGATGAGCAGTTACACGGATCTCTTGGAGGGTTCTCCTTTACGGCTACGGTCGAGCCTTTCTCACTAAAATACTCCGGCGAGTATAGGATCCCAAGGTGGGATAAATGCACAACAGTGAACGGATATTCACCAAGCTTCAAAAACGGTCTCTGCTGACCGCCTCTCTCTGATCCTCTGTCTCCGTTTCTCCTCTCTTCTCCGTCTCTCTCTGGTCCTCTGACCCTGTCCTCGTCTCCCTCTTGATATCTCTCCAAAACTCTCTATATGTTGGGTGCTTATCGACTCCTCCTTTCCGTTTCTGGTCCGCCTTTTAGTCTGTGCTGGATTGGGTGTTGAAGATTTCTCACGTTCTTGATTGGCTGTCTCACGTTGGTCTTTCCCCTCAACTTTTACGGCAGACTTCGGCGGACTTGAAAGGGGACCATCAAACCCTGTCGGAAACTCATCATCATTTATCTCTGTCTTCTCGGTCTCGAAATGTCGAAGAGAGCGCCTGCCCTTTGTTTTGAAACCAGAACGATTTCCGACCCCTGCTGGCTGGCTGTCGTTAAGAGATCATTAAGAAGATGTTTTCGGGTGGTCGTTATGGTGTGTGGGCTTTTCCTCTCGACACCTGAGTCAACAAGACCTTCCATTTTCCCACGCTGCCGTGGTGATCGTTTCTCTCGCCGCCGTTACAGAATTCCTCCCCCCATAGAGAGATTTTGCGATGTGCTAGAGAGCAAAATCTAAAAGGAAGGGGTTAGACATACAGGAGGTCTTGACAATACTTCAGAGGCAGCTATAACTAATGGTTTTAACCTTCCAACATTTTACAAACTTATTCAATTACATAATTTACAAACACAAGCATCATTTGTATTTACATTTTACACAGATTACAATTTATACACCATTAAATATTTACAATCAATTTTCATTTGAAGAGTCAAATGTTATTTACGACTTAAGCAATCAGCGTGCTTATTGTCTTTCCCTGCTCTGTGGACTATTGTATAGTTAAATTTCAGACTCCAGAACAAGATTGGCTGTTCATTATTGTGTAGTCCCAGTTGAGCTATGATAATCCACCCTTTATCAGATGCATCTGTTTGCAAGATAAATTCCCTGCTATAGTCTGGGGGATAAAGTACGGGTTTTTCGGTGATTTCTACTTTTAGCCTATGGAATTCGTGCTTATACTCCGGTATCAGCTCTATCGCTTCCTTTCTAAAAGTTCTGCGTACGGCATCTTTATCGTACCAGGTTTTCCTTTCGTTTCGTGTGTATGTAACTCGTTCATAGTCCAATTCAGGACAACGCTTCAAACTATTTAATTCTAATATGCACTTGGTCACATTTTCTTCTTTCTCCGGTTCTACCCAATGTTCGAAAAGTAAGGTTTCGGGTGCTCGAAGATTATTTCTGCGTACGAGTATAGTCGTGCTAAATTTTGTGGACTCATGAGTCACCGTCCTTAATGCTAAGGGAGCTGCAGGTAGATTTTTCTCCCAATCTAATCCCGATTCCAAACACAAAACTTTCAATAATCTTTTTACGGATCTGTGCCACCTCTCTACTGGGTTACTTTGTGGGTGTCTAACAGAGCTGTGCGTAACCTTAATGCCAAATTTTTCAAAAAATGTGGTGGTCAAATTGCTCGTGAAACAAGTGCCTAAGTCACACTGTATTTCTCTGGGAAATCCCAATCTACTAAATATAATCATGAGGGACTCCACTATCGATTCTGAACTGATGTCGCGAACGGGTATCGCTTCAGGATATTTTGAGGCCATGCAGATAGCAGTTACTATATATCTATTATCCTTACTTGAATAAGGAAGGGGTCCTACGGTATCTACATTAATTTTCGAGAAGATCTCTTTAATCACCGGCACTAATTTTAATGGGGCTTTCTTCTTTTCCCTTGGTTTTCCCACTCTCTGGCACGGGTCACATGTTCTGACGTATTCTTCAGCATCCTTAATGCAGTTCGGCCAAAAATAATATCTCAATAGTTTATCTTTGGTTTTTGTTGAGCCTAAATGTGCGGCTACTTCTTCGTGGCATAACCTTAGAATTTCATTCCTCATTCTTGCGGGAATGACTAATTGTTTCCTTTCCTCCCATCGGTGATCTGCGGTTATCCTAAACAACAAATTTTTATCCACCCTATATTCCTGAGTTCGCTTTTCTTCCATTTTTTTCCACAGCGTACTCAATTCAGAGCATTCCTTTTGTGCGTTGGAAAACTCCTCGGGGGTTACTTTCAAAAGCGCAATTGTATGCTTTTCAGCAGGGGGTAGATGAATCGGAACCTCGCGCTCCTGGCTATTCGATTGAAGAGGTGGTTTTTCGCTAACGCAGTTGGGGGTTTTGAGTTTCTCCAAACTCCCCCTGATCTTTTGTTTCCCCTGTTTTGACTACGCGTAACGACAGCATTCACTAAATGTGGGTTTTTCCTTGCCTCCTCGAGCAATTCTTGGGTCGAGTTTCCTAGGAGATAATGGTTCAATTCTACCGTTTTATCCACTACCGCTGCTTTAGTGATTATCTTGCCGAATTTTTCACTTTCTAAACTAATTGTTGCTATCGGTAAACATCGGAAATGATTTTCCAGATCCTGTTTCAACCAAACTGTTTCTCCGGTGTAATCATCTGGTCTTACTAAGTGATTGGGAGCTACGTCCAAACTGGTTCCACTATCTCTCAATATCACGGTATTTATCCCATTAACTTTAGCCTCACTCAGATAAGGGGCAAACGAAGGTGCGAAATTCTCCTCCGTCTTTAAATGATTCACGCGTTCGTGATTCGGGTTTCTCCTTAATTCAGGGCATTGCGGTCTCAGATGATCCGTCGAATGGCATATGTAACACGCCGGCGCTGTTCGCCGTTCAAATTCTCGCTTCCTCCACTTTTGCTCATTAGGACTTGGGTTCCTCCAATTCGAGCGTTCGCTCTTTTCTGGCTCAAATTTCCTCACTACTGCAGGTCTGTTGTCAGGTTTTGGCTTATCTGGGAAACGTTTTTCTGGGAACTTAGCTATGAGAGGTCTCCTGACAGTGCGTCTAGCGGCTTCATATTGGTCTAATTTAAATACTAATTCTTCGGGGTCTACTATGGCTGCCCACTGATCTATGAAATGCTCCTTAATCTCAGGAGAAACTCTCCTTTTAATTTGATCCGTTAGCATTAGATTTTTGAGGTCCTCAAAACTTTCCACTCCGACTCCATCTAGTAACTCCTAGACATCCTCTAAGTAACTCCTTAATTCAAATATTAGATCTTTCCAGGGCGCTCCTGATCGTCTCTGATGCTGTGTAAATTTGGTTCGGAATGTTTCCGGATTTAATTTAAATCTATTTAGGAGGGTACTCTTAATATGATCGTAATCTTCGGATTTTTCAGGGGGCTCTCTCATAATAATTTCTGCAATATCCATCGGGAGTAGGTAAAGAAGGTGAGTCACCCAATCAACCTCATCTATCACCATCTTTTTCGCCTGTCTTTCAAACAAGGTGAGAAATAGGGCCATGTCTCCTTTTTCTGGGTCAAATTTCTGCATTACGGATTTCAAGTTTTTCGTTGGTCTAGAATTATCCGTTTGTGACGAACCTAAGCTATTTGTTTCAGCAGCTTGCGTAATTCTGAGTTTTTCTAACTCGAACATTCGAATTCGCTCTTCTCGCTCTTCCGCCTCCCTAGCATTTCTCTCGGCTATCTCCCGTTCCTCTCTAGCCTGTCTCATCTCCCGTTCCTCTCTAGCTTGTCTCATCTCCCGTTCCTCTCTAGCTTGTCTCATCTCCTGTTCCTCTCTAGCTTGTCTCTCAGTTATCTCCCGTTCTTCTACTATAACCTGCAACTGAGCCTTCACCCATTCTTCGTCGTATTGTGGATGCTCCGATATCTTTGTGGTTATATCTAACACCCTATCATTAGGTCCTAGGTCGATACCTAACTCATAAGCGAGTTTCTGCAAATCTGCCTTACGTTGCCTTGCTAAAAATGCCATTTTAAAATTCTCCTGTCCCTTACACACAATAATATACTAATATAAGTGACCAATACTTAAAACACAATGCAACACTATAAAACAATGTACCTTAAATTTCAAAACAATCTTAACTCAAATTTCACAAAATATACTAAGCGTAACTCTACACAGAATACTTCGATAACTTTTAGATTACAACAGTACTTAATTTCAATAAATGACTTTTACTCTAATTTCAAAGGAAAGCTCTTCCTGAATTGATAACACAATAATTTTCTAAATTTTTCAAATCAAGCACTTTGTTAAATGTTGCAACCACTCAATTACACATACAATATAATTTCATTAAGACAATTTTAAATTCCTAGCACATTAATTGACTACAATTTTTGCCTCTAAAGTAAAATCAAGCCTTACTTGCTGTCGTGCTGCACAGGATCTCGTCACTTTCATCTACTTCAGATCAGGCTTACTGGTCGGTCACTTTCCACACAAAACTTGGTCTTCTATTTCTTTTTCGGGACTCGGCGTCTTCCGTAACTGTATTTCGGACCAGGCGTCCTTTTCTCCGGGATTGGATGTCGAACGAAGTCGCTACTTCTCCGGGACTGGATGTCGAACGAAGTCGCTACTTCTCCGGGACTGGATGTCGGTCGGTTCGATACTCCTTCAGAACTGGATGTAGAACGAAGTCGCTACTTCTCCGGGACTGGATGTCGGTCGGTTCGATACTCCTTCAGAACGGGATGTCGAACGAAGTCAATCGGTTCCGCTACTTCAGGACTGGGCGTCAATCTCTTCTGTTACTTCTTCACGACTGGGTGTCGATCGCTTCCGCTACTGCTTTACGACTGGGTGTCGATCGCTTCCGCTACTGCTTTACGACTGGGTGTCGATCGCTTCCGCTACTGCTTTACGACTGGGTGTCGATCGCTTCCGCTGCCACCAGAAAGTTAACTAGTCTGTAACGTCTTGATTCACGGGTAGCTAGACTAGTTACCATTGAAAATATCCGATTCTGGACTAAATTGGTTTATTTTACAATTTGTACAAAAAAGTCGGAAAATAAATATAGAGTTCATTAATGTTAGTTTCCTTGGAAGGTCCAAAGTTCTATCGAGGCGCTTAGGCTACTGGCGAGCCTCACAATTTCGCTCGGGGGAGTCTAACGCACGGCTACGGGTGAGCCGATTCTCAACAAAAAATACTCGAATGAGTACAGAGTTCCAAGGCAGGAAATCTCAGTCTTTCTGGACAGGATCACTTCTAGGATGAGCAGTTACACGGATCTCTTGGAGGGTTCTCCTTTACGGCTACGGTCGAGCCTTTCTCACTAAAATACTCCGGCGAGTATAGGATCCCAAGGTGGGATAAATGCACAACAGTGAACGGATATTCACCAAGCTTCAAAAACGGTCTCTGCTGACCGCCTCTTTCCAAGCTCTCTCTGTGATCCTCTGTCTCCGTCTCTCTCTGGTCCTCTGACTCTGTCCTCGTCTCCCTCTTGATATCTCTCCAAAACTCTCTATATGTTGGGTGCTTATCGACTCCTCCTTTCCGTTTCTGGTCCGCCTTTTAGTCTGTGCTGGATTGGGTGTTGAAGATTTCTCACGTTCTTGATTGGCTGTCTCACGTTGGTCTTTCCCCTCAACTTTTACGACAGACTTCGGCGGACTTGAAAGGGGACCATCAAACCCTGTCGGAAACTCATCATCATTTATCTCTGTCTTCTCGGTCTCGAAATGTCGAAGAGAGCGCCTGCCCTTTGTTTTGAAACCAGAACGATTTCCGACCCCTGCTGGCTGGCTGTCGTTAAGAGATCATTAAGAAGATGTTTTCGGGTGGTCGTTATGGTGTGTGGGCTTTTCCTCTCGACACCTGAGTCAACAAGACTTTCCATTTTCCCACGCTGCCGTGGTGATCGTTTCTCTCGCCGC
Source organism: Meta bourneti (assembly GCA_933210815.1). Taxonomy (NCBI): domain Eukaryota; kingdom Metazoa; phylum Arthropoda; class Arachnida; order Araneae; family Tetragnathidae; genus Meta; species Meta bourneti. The sequence goes on along the minus strand of OW119922.1, from coordinate 111,392,801 downwards.
CGTTACACCGTTCTATTCTTTCCTTTTCCTCAGCCTTTTCCCGTTCTATTCTTTCATTTTCACGTGCTATTCTTTCTTTTTCTTCTGCTTTCTCTTTTGCACGGTTTTCGCTTATAGACAGAAGCAGATTTTTCGTGAAGTCTTCATCATAACTTTCATCTCCAGTGATAAATCTTTTTATATCAACTACTCTAGCATCAGCAGGTATTTCGATGCCGAGTTCATTCGCCAACTCTATCAGATCACATTTAAGAGCTCTTGAAAAATAAGACAGCTTTAGGTTACGAAGTGTACAAATAATTTTGAATACGAAAGTAAACAAGTTTAGTAAAAAAAATTTTTAAATATATCCCACACAGTTTGTTTTCAAGAAAAAAAATTAAATTAATGACCACTTCTTATAGGTACTACTTGTTCAGCATTGTTAAACAAATTACTTTTAAAACATTAACATTTGTCCAATAACACTTAAACACATGTTATTTATGAACATTAAATTCGAGAACACTTTTCAATATTCAAAACCAAAACATTAGATAACATTCCACTCGTGAGTTAGTCTTATTTCAATAATACTTCAAAAGAAATAATAAATTCCCGTAATATTTCAAAATTCCAAAAGAATACCAATGCTCAAACAAAATGAAATCTATATTTCCTAATATCTAATCCTTAAAGGCATAATATAAACACATTTCTGCGCACGTTGCACTTGTTTCATACATATATTCACAAAACCAATAACTCTCAAAAAGAAATCGCAATGTAGCTCAAACACAAAATAAAGAAAAAAAAATCGCTTTAAACATCTAGAAAGGTTTTTTTTTAATGCAGCTGGCAGAAAACAGACCCTGAATCTATTGAGTTATGACTCATGAACATGACCAAATCAGAATGCGATCGGTTCTTGCACTTTTGAAACGAAATAACGCTGTTGCTTTCGTTTTTGAACACAATTAATTCACACCACTTATTATTTTTACAAAGTAGCTTATTACAAAATGAATACACATAACGTATTTTCAAAAAACTTATTCTAGCAGTACACTTAATCAAAACAATACTACTTTGCACTTTTACTTTAAGAACAAAACTTTTCATAAAACACAAATACTTTTCACAAAACACAAATACTTTGCACTTGTGAACCAAAGGAATAATAACATTTAAAGAAGTGATTTCACACTATATTTTAAACAAGAATACTGTTTGAACACAAAACGAAATTTCAAAATTCTGTTGCTGGACACGGGTTGGCCAAATCGAAAGTACTGCTAGACAAGAATGATTTTAAACAAATTAAAATAAACTTATCTCATTCTTCATCACCACTTGGGGATATGAGCATAAGGATGATCCGTGGAAGGGATTTCCACCTATATTCAATAGGATACACCTGGGATGAGGCTTCCTAAAATAGTGAGTTCGACGCCGCTGCAGAACACTAAAACCATGGCTTTTCCTACCAGTATGCTAACTCGGGATGAGTTTCTAAACATCAATGAAACACAGGGTGTGTTTTTCTATCAATACCAACAGTATTGGACCTAGATTCCTGAACAAAAAAACGAGTTGTTCCCAAAGGCTTTAATTCGGGCCACAAGATTGGGCGTCAATTTTAGAGCTGAATCCAATGACTAATGCAAGAATTGGCCAAAAGAGCAATTTTAATTAACACTAAGCACAAGACAAAACAATTACAAGAATAAACAAACATAAAAAGTAACATCTCGGGGGAACAAAACTTCAGCGCGTCAGTTCTACGCTCGCCTTGGGAAACAACTAGAGAAAAATGGTTTATTCTCTTTCGCGGAAAGTGTGTCACGTGGTCCGCCATCACCAATCAAGGCGCATATCGCTGAGACACACGTTAAGGGGCTGATGCGTTACAAGCTTTAATTTCTTCCATAGGTGAAGAAATTTGAAATCTTATATTTGAAAAATCTTGTATTATCTAATTTTACAAATTCAGATTTTAGGTCACTTCTGTAAAATTTCTCTCTAAATACTTTTACCCTCAAGCAAAGCCTATTCTGGTTTTTAATGTATTAATTCATGATTAATGCATCTGGAATAAATGATTTTCATGCATTGTGAACCTTTTGCTAAGGCAGTGTGAAAAGCACTCGAAAAGTTTGTGTTTACATAATGTTTGTTTTTAAGTAGACCCGAAGATTTTCTAGCAAACCTGGAGTTGTGGGAGACTGCTTCTGGAAACCCTGAGAGGGTATAGCCCAGCTCTAATTAGTAGAATTTAAAATTCTTTGCTAAGCTTCGAATTTTAAAACGTTTTATCTAAAAAGATTTAAAAATTGGACAAAATAGATTTATATATATACATACTTCAAAAAATATACACCTAATTCTGTTTTTGCGCGAACCGTTTTTACACAAATTTTATTTAATACGAATTCAAAACAAATATTTCATTCTCTTTTTACATGAGTCATTTTGATTTAACACGAACGGTCCAATCCAATTTCTAACAATTTTTTTGCCTAAATTCTAAGAAAACAAAATTTTATTTGTGACGTAGTAGATCATTTCTATTTTCTATATGTATGTAGAAGTATTAATGGCTCGGTGGGGTATGATTCACAAGTCGGAACTTCTATTCGAAGTTTTTATTGTACCAATCAGTGATGGGATGAGATATGTACAGTGATACATGAGAAAAATATTCGGGGTATTCATATATGTCTCGGGACGCCACCCGGATAATAGCGAGCGAATCTGCTCGACTCAAGCACTCAGCTCTTACATGTCAGGAATCCTCCCGCTCCTGGGCGACACATATATTTATAACATTCACAAAACCGCCCACTCGGGTTCAACTTCTGGAGCCCCACGCGGGCCGCGTCTTGAGGTCATGGACCTTACTTTGCTCGTGAGGAGCGATTCCCGCTCCTACATTCGGCCTTCCTGCTGGTCCTGTGTCCTCACAGACTTCACCAAGCCTTATGACCACAACAGAAACCAGCAGACCTCAATTACATGAAAAATGCTAAACTACACAAAACAAATATTTTCTACTATACTATAAACATAACTTGATGAAACACAATGCTACTAAATGAAACACAATACTTTTTAAAATATTAAGATACGAAAATGATATTAAATGAAAATGTCCAATTAAGTTCAACAAATAAAAGTTTATATGACAGTCCACAACTTCATAAAGTCAGCTGCACTTGAAGTTAGGGTTGGGCCTTCATGGCACCCAACTTTTTGAACATCGTACCTATCGTTGTTCTTTACTTTGGTCACCTGATAAGGGCCAAGAAATTTAGGGCGTAGTTTCATGCCAGTTCCGAATTGAGTTTTTTGTATTGCAACCAAGTCCCCTGGCTTATAGGTGTTGGCTTTCTTTCGTTGTTTATTGTACGTTTTTCTATTCTCTTCCTGTATTTTAAAAATGTTTTCCTTGGCAATATCTCTAATTCGCTCTCTTTCTGACATGATGGTGTTGACATACTCTTCGTCCAAGATTTCCTTAATTTTTATCTCGGTTGTATGTCTGAGTCTCACTCCAGTGAGAAGTTCGAAGGGAGAATATTTCGTGCTTCTGGAAATGGTGCTGTTGATGGTTCTCTGCACAGCGGCTACATACTTATACCACTTGGTGGGATCGTCGATGGACAACTTAGACAATATTGGAATGAGAATTTCGTGGATCCTTTCTACCCGTCCATTTCCTCTAGGTATCCCGGTTGTTATGGTTATGTGTTCAATGCCCTCATCTTGACAGTATGTTTGGAAATCATTAGAAGTGAAGGCAGTCCCTTTGTCACTCACGATTCGGACAGGGCTACCGAAAGTACTGTTTTGCAGCTTCAGTTTTTCTATGACCTCTTTGGTCGTAGTAGATTTGACTGGATACAACCAAACGAATTTGGTGAATCCGTCTACAACAGTAAAGATATGATTATAATTTTTATTCGTGGACGGCATTGGACCAATATGATCCACGTGGTACGTATGGAGAGGAATGTTTTGTTTGGGAATAGGATTTAGCAGTCCTTCACCTTTTCCCCGTTTCCTGTTACACAGTATGCACTCGATACAGTTGGCAATAACAGTCTCGATTTGTTTTCTCAACTGAGGTATGTAGTAGTTCTCTGTAATTATGCTTTCTGTTTTGGCAACAGCATAATGACCTTGGTTATGGATATTGCGTATCAATTCCGTTTGCATGCTGTTTGGTATCATCAGCAGTTCACGATCGTTCTCGTATTTATACACAATATCATGTTTAATCGAATAATCTCGACTCTCATTTTCCTCAATTAGCTTTCTTAAAGCTTGAATATGTTCGTCTCCCTGTTGTGCAAATTTGATTTTTGCTGTTAATTCATCATGTGAACGCGTCACTAACATTACTGAATTACGACTCAATGAATCGACATGTTGCATTTGTTTACCTGAACGGTGTATAATTTCGTAGTCGAATTCTTGTAAAAACAAGGCCCATCTAGCTACTTTTGGAGTCAGATCTCTCTTTTCAAGGGTTTTCTGAAAAGCAGAACAGTCGGTAACGATCTTAATTTTGTTACCTAATAAATAATTTCTAAATTTCTTTAGTGCCTCTATGACCGCTAGGGCTTCTAGTTCATAACTACTATATTTAGACTGGGTTGGGGTGGTTTTACGGCTCATATAATGGATTGGGTGTAAAGTTTCGTCGTCTGCTTGTTGCAGCAGAACGGCACCGAAACCTGCACTACTTGCATCAGTATGCAATTCTAGCTTTGAACCGCGCTTAAAAATGTGTAAAACGGGTTGGTTTGCTAATTTTTCTTTTAGTATGTTAAATGCCTCTTTTTGTAAGGAATCAAAATTAAATTTACTTTCCGCTTTAAGTAAGTCACTTAATGGTCGAGCAATTTTAGCATATCCTTCAATATATTTCCTAAAGTACCCGGTTAATCCCAAAAAACTTTGTAGCTGTTTAACATTCGTTGGCTCCGGAAATTTTTGTACCGCAAGGGTTTTTGTTTCCGATGGACGAATAGTACCACTCTCTATTACATAACCTAAAAATTCGATCTTTCTTTTTAAGAATTGACATTTCGCAAAATTGAATTCTAGACCGTATTCGGTCGCGACTTTTAACACTCTTTTCAGTTTTAACAGACTTTCTTCTTCCGATTGGGCAGGAATGATTACGTCATCCATGTACACGAGCAATGTTCCGTCTTTAATCAAATCTCTAAAAACTGTGCAAATATATCTCTGAAAAGTCTGTGGGGAAACACTAAGGCCAAATGGGACTTTGTTAAATTCGTACTGACCGTGGTGGGTTACAAACGAAGTATATTTTTTACTGTTCTCTTCTACGTCAACATGAAAAAAACCGTTCTTCAGGTCAAGCGACGTGAAGACCTGAGCTTGTTCTACTCTAACACCTCTTCAATTAAGGGTAATGGGTAGTGATCTCTAATTATCTTGCGATTAATTTTGCGATAGTCTATGCATAATCTGAATTTTCCACATTTTTTCTTAGCTAACACAATCGGAGATGCAAAATTTGAATTACTTTCTCGAATAATTTTATCGCATAACCACTCTTGTATCTGATTCTCGACAAATTTTTGCTCTATATATGATAATCTACGAGGCCTTTGAGCAATGGGTAATTCGTCAGTTAAATTCAAAGTCATTTTTAAATTAGTGGTTTTGGTTTTGTTTGGTACGTAATTCTGAATAAGTTGTACCACTTCATTCCTATTGTTATTGTCCATTACATGACTTACATCAGGCTCATTTAAAGTGATGCAATTAGCGGTCTCTGCTAAGTATACCAATTTTTCTCCAATCTCGACAGTTGTTTTTACTTTACAGTCTCGGGTATTTTTACAATAACTGTCTGCAGCCGGAGAAATGTTTAGACTATCGGAATTAGAGAGTCTCACTTTGTTGTGACTATCGTAATTTTCCTCTATGGGAGCTGTCACATTACTCATTGCATTAGATGAGAAATTCTTTTCCGTTGCGGTTTGTTGACTAGCATGATTAACATACACATAATTTACAACAATGTGATTTTCACTAGCACAATTTTGTCTAACTCCCGTAATTGAAAACCCATGTTCATTTATCACAAAATCTAACTTACTCAGAAAATTATGGCCTAGAATTATAGCATTGTTCAAATCTTCTAACACATAAAAGTCCATTTTGACCACAAAATCATCAACCAAAATATTAGCATTGAAAAAGCCTAGTGGAGAAACTGTACTCCCACTAATGCCAGACAACATTATAGAATTTTTTGACAGCTCTGGACATCCTAGGGCAACATAAAAATTATAACTGGCCATGCACACTTCACTTCCGGAATCAATCAATGCATCCGCGGTTTTACCCTTAATTTTTATACTTTTCATTATTTTATTAGAACTGGAGCTATTACTACTAGCTGTTTTAGCGTCTTTCATTGGGCAAACGTCAGATTTGTGACCTGGGGCGGCACACCGAAAACACACGGGACCGTCTTTCTTACGGGGACAATGCACAGATTTATGTGAAAATTCACCACATGTATAACACCTCAAACTTTTGTAGTTACCCTGTATTTGATCTTGAGGTTTCAACGTGTTATAGAAATTTTTCCCTCCATGATTACGATTCTGCGAAAAATTATTTGGGACCCTATTATTGGTATTACGACCGTTATATCTGTTACTCTCATTGCCTTGTGTAAACGACTTTCTTGTATCGGGACTAGAGTATCTAGGACTAAACGCACTCTTCAGGTTATTTCGCGCAGACTCATAGTCATCTAACTTGTTTATTAAATCATCTATTTTTACTAGTTTGGGCAAGTCATCTACAAAGTGTTCTCTGATGTCGGCTGGAAGTTTTCGTCGAATTTGGTCAACTACAAGAAGCTCTTTTAAGTTATCGAAAGTTGAGATTCCTAACCCGGTGATCCACTCCTCCAAAAAATCATTTATCTCGAACGCGAAGTCGCGCCAAGAAGCCGAATTTTCTTTTCGATGTCCGAAAAATTTTTGACGAAATTGTTCGGGAGTTAAACGGAAACGATTCAACAATACTTTTTTGATATAATCATAGTCGTTGGAGTGAATTTCCGGTTCTCGAGATACGATATTAACAATTTCCAAAGGCAATAATCCCAATAGATACGTTACCCAATTCTCTTTAGAAACTGACATTCGCTTAATTTGTCTCTCGAAAAGACCTAATATCATTTTGCATTTCATATCTGTTCATTAATTTTAGTAAATTTGGATCTTTAGTAGTGTTTGTTATTGTCGTTGAATCTCTGACCAAAGCTAATTCAAGCTCCATTTTCTTAATTTCAAAATCCCTTTTCTCTTTTTCCTTTCGGTCGATTCCTCTCGTTCACTGGTAATTCTCTCGAGCAGACCCTTAACCAGTTGTTAACCTCATTGTATAATTAGTATCCTTTACTATTAAATCGGTTAGCTGGACTACTTTCGCATTTACTGGGGCAGTTAGATTTAATTCCTCAACGAGTACAATTAAATCACATTTGCGAGATCTTGCCAAAAAGGCCATGGTTATAGTACTAATTTTTACACAAGTAACAAAATTAAGAAGGCACTTACTCTTTTAAAAAGACTCCTAATATTTTGTCCCCACTTATCTGGAATTATTATTTAACACATATTTCATTTAAACCACAATCACAAATCAGCACAACAGAGCTACGAAAAAAATTAATTGTACCTTTCTTTCACCAAAATAATGAACAATAATAAATCACTGGGAGAAAAAAAATCACTCTCCCCATTTCACAAGAACACACGTAGCAAAAACACATAAAACGCTGAACACTTTTTCTTTTTTTTTTCTAAAATACGTACGCCAACGTATTTTCTGTTAATACACGCACACTTGAACACGACGACATTCACACAAACTGGAACGAAGAAACGCGCACAAACTTGAACGAAGAAACGCGCACAAACTGGAACGGAGAACACACCCGCTTGAATGGAGAACCACCGCGTACACTCGACGAAGAATTCTTTCTTCCGCGGCACAAGCCAGAAAGGCGACGACAGTCAGCAGACTCCAAGCAAAGGTCCGAGAACGTACTTTGCTCCACCGTTAGTTTTCTCCAAGCGAAACTCCGGAAACTCCTTACTCCACTGTAAATTTTCTCTCTCGAGGCCACATCTCGGCCGGACACCCCATGTAGAAGTATTAATGGCTCGGTGGGGTATGATTCACAAGTCGGAACTTCTATTCGAAGTTTTTAAACTACTTTATTGTACCAATCAGTGATGGGATGAGATATGTACAGTGATACATGAGAAAAATATTCGGGGTATTCATATATGTCTCGGGAAGCCACCCGGATAATAGCGAGCGAATCTGCTCGACTCAAGCACTCAGCTCTTACATGTCAGGAATCCTCCCGCTCCTGGGCGACACACATATTTATAACATTCACAAAACCGCCCACTCGGGTTCAACTTCTGGAGCCCCACGCGGGCCGCGTCTTGAGGTCATGGACCTTACTTTGCTCATGAGGAGCGATTCCCGCTCCTACATGTATAACAGCAAGTGTGTGTTTTGAAACGCGTGCTTTCCTCTAGATACATTACATAACGTTTTTATTATTGAATTTGGTGCACATCTACCGTATTCGTGCATTGTATCTTCGGAAGATATTTAGTATGTAGCTCTATTTCAAAGTAAAAGAATTCACCCATTACCGAAACGAAAAGGAAAAGCGATTTCTTTGGAACTTAAAATTCAAATTTTAGATCGTCTTACAACTGGACAAGGTGCTACGTCTGTAGGAAAGCATTTTGGTGTAAATGAAGCTACCATAAGAACAATTAAGAAAAATGAAGCTGCAATTAGGAAGTCGGTATGTTCTGGAACAAAAGTAAGTGTTAATTCATCATCATATACAAGAGATATTGTCAAGGAAAAGATGGAAAAGGCTCTGGTAATAGGGTTAGAAGATAAGTCACTAAAAAGAGTACCAGTAAATGGAAATGCCATCAAGCAAACAGCACTAAGAATTTATAGACAGATTAAAGAAAAGGAGCCAAGCACTTCATCCCAGTTAAACAGAAAGTCTGAATTTTCTGCAAGTACAGGTTGGATGACAGGGTTTCCTAAAAGGCCTGCTCTTCATAATATAAAAATTAAAGATGAAACTGCATCTGCAGATGAATCGGCTGCTAAAGTATTCCCGCAGGAACTTGCTAAAATTATTAAAGATTGAGGATACACTCCTGATCAAGTGTGGAATGCAGATGAAAGTGGTCTCTTCTGGAAACGAATGCCGAACAGAACGTACATATCCAAATCGCAGAAAACTGCTGGTGGTTTTAAGGTAGCTAAGGATCATGTGGCCTTATTTTGCTCCAACGCTTCAGGAGATTGTATGTTGAAACCACCGCTGGTAAATCGAGCCCTAAACCCACGTTCAATGAAAGGTGCAGATATCAATAAACTGCCTGTTCACTGGATGGCAAACAAGGCCTGGGTGACCAAAGCTATCTTTACAGAATGGTTTAAGAAATGTTTCGTCCCAGAAGTCAGACGTTACATGAATGTGAAAGGTCTCGAATGTATAGTTCTGATTCTTGACAATGCAACCGGCCATCCTGTCTTGGAACACCCAAACGTACAAATTTTATTTCTACCACCTAATACTACATCTTTGATACAACCGCTAGACCAAGGTGTAATTGCGACATTTAAAACATACTATGTAAAACGAACATTCCAACACGTTTTGGACAAACTGAATGATGAAACGCTAACAGTCATTGATGTGTGGAAGAAATTCTCAATTATGGATTGTATCAATCAAGTTGGATTAGCGTTAACTGAATTAAAAGCAGCAACTTTGAATGCGTGTTGGAAAGCAGTTTGGCCACAATGTGTAAAAAGCAAAGATCCCATTATCCCTAATACAACCGAATTTCCCAACATCATTACAATGACACACACAATTGGTGGAGAAGGATTCAATGATCTATCGTTTGAAGATATTGATGAATTATTAGTCGATAAAGCCTTAAGCGAAGATGAAATATTAGAGGTTGTCCTTGAGACTCCTAATCCCACAGAATGTAGTGATAATGAAGAAAATGACCCTGTTCTAAATGCAGATTTAATAAAAGAAGGTCTGGAACTGGCCGAAAAATTGGGTAATCATTTTGTCAAACATGACCCTTGTCGTATTAGGGATTCAATCACCCTACAGATGGCGCTAAAAGCACCGTCAGAGTGTGTTACGATCGAAGAAGCAGATATTCGGATGATATGGTCATGGAGTGGTCGTGTAGGACGCTCCTTGGTAAATTGTAAATATTTTGTTATATAATAAATGTTTGTGCTGTCTGCATTGCCTGAGATTTGCTGATAACCCATTAAATAGAACCAGATACGACATTGGCGCAAACGACAGGATTTTAATGAGGAAATATGCTTTCGTTTTCATGGTGAGTCCTGCTCCTTGTTGTGAACTTTTATATTTGTTTCCTGCTAAATACTACTTTTGAAGAACATTGAAGAATGGTGTAAAGATTTTTGTTGAAATGCTTCAAAGTGAATTTTGAATTTGATTTTCGGAACTTTATTGTGGAACTTTCGTTTTAAATCGAACAGTTTTGTTTCGTGATCCCATTATGGCGTTCTTGGCGAAAGCAAGAAAGGAAGTTCTAAAGACTGTTGCTACCGAAATGGGGATATTGAATACCGAAAACATGGTTGTAATGGAGCTAAAGAAAGTTATAACCGAAAATAAAAACTATGATGAACCGTTCGTGAAGGAACTCTTAAATACTATTATTGAAGAAAGACGAAGGAAAGAAGAAGTTGAAGAAAGACGAAGGAAAGAAGAATTAGAAGTTGAAGAAAGACGAAGGAAAGAAGAAATGGAATTCGAGTTGCAGAAGATGCGTCTAGAAAACGAAAGATTGAAGAATGGGTCTGAAATTCAACAAACTGATGTAAACATGAAGCCGAGGTTTGACTTGCAAATTATTTTACAGAAGTTTGATCCCAAAACTAATGATATGCCTCTACTTAGTTCTCTTCGAGCGTCAAGTGAAACGAACGGAAATCAAGAAAGAAAATTGGGTGTCATACCTAATAGGATTCCTACCCTATGACGTTGCGCAAATAATTGCCAGAGAAAACGAAGAAGTGATGGATGATTATGAAAAAGTGAAAGAACTCTTACTAAAAAGATATAAACTTACTCCTGAAAGGTTCCACCGATTGTTTACGAAACACTACAAGAAACCCGAAATTACGTGGTGTGACTTCGCCTATGAACTTAAAAATTATTATCAAGAATGGATAAGAGGACTGGATGTAAAGACTTTTGAAGAACTGTCTGATTTAATTATTACTGATCAGATTAAGCGTAAAGTGCCATCGGAAATCCGTGATCATTTCATCGACGAATGGTCTCGATTCAAAATACCAGAAGAAATTGCAAATAAACTAGATGATTACGAAAACGTTCGAAATTGCGTAAACAAAAAAGTGAAGGAAACATTTTGGAAGGAGAATCAAACGAATACGTTCAAACATCAGAATTTTAATTACAACAGAGAAGAAACGAAAAATTCCATAGACCGGAAATATGCACCCCCTCACATCAGAGAACATCGATTCAAGACGAGAGAAGATTACCAAAGCACTAGAAATACAACTTCAAGGGAATGCTACATATGTGGTTTATCGCACTTCGCAAGAGATTGTCCTAAAAGATACAGCAGATCAACAAATATTAGCAAGAAAGAAAAGAAACCAGAAGATGAAATATTAACTGCTGAAATACGATCGGAGCATCTGGTGAAAGAAAAAATAAATGTTCCTATGAACTCTCTTCAATATGTAAACATTCTCGTAGATAATCGAGAACTGAAAAGCCTGATCGATTCTGAAGCTCAAATCCCAGTTTTCAATTCAAATTTTATTTCCGAATCAAAAACTGGAAAGGGAAAAATAATTTTAACTAGTGCTTTCGGAGAAAAAATTGAAGCTGGATTAGCAAAATTCCAAGTTTCATTAAAAAACGAAGATGAAAATAGACTTTGCCGTCCGATTGAAATACTTGCAGCAGTAACGGACAAAGTTCATGGTCAGTGCATTATACCCCCAAATATTTATGAATTACTAAAATGCTCAACAGAAGATGGAAAAGAAACATGTATTCCTAAATGTAACAGATTGGATTGTGTTTTTCCAGTGAAAGAAAAGGACTATTTAGTCTGCGCTGAAACCGGAAATGATGAATCAGAACAAGAATCACCAGAAAGCGGAATACTATCGTGCAAAAGTGAAAGCTTTCGACTTCGTGAAGAACAAAACAGTTGTGATACGTTAAAAGAAATAAGAAAAAATTTATCACTTCGAAAGGGAAACTTCTTTTTTATCGATGGATTAATATTCCACAAAGATAAAATATTAGGAGAGACCGTTCAGCAACTGGTTTTACCGCAAAAGAGAAGAGCTCAAGTTTTAAAATTAGCTCATGAATCTGTTTTTGGAAGTCACATGGGAATGAAAAAGACGAATGAAAGAATACGATATAGTTTTTATTGGCCTCACATGACTAGTGAAATCGCCGAATTTTGTAAAACATGTAAAGAATGCCAACTCCGAAGCCCAGAGAAAATGATTGATAAAATTCCCATTACTCCTGTTCTCAGACCGGAATTACCATTTGAATGTGTTAATGTGGACATTATAGGCCCTATTGAGCCTCCCTCAGCTCGTCGTCATAAATATGTGTTATGTTTAGTTGATCAACATTCTCGCTGGCCGGAAGCAATTCCTTTGCGTTCCTTAACTGCTAAGGCGACATGTGACGCACTGTTGGAAATTTTCATGAGAACTGGAATACCAAATACTATAGCAAGTGATCAAGGTACGAACTTTATATCGAAACTTACTCAAGAATTCATGAATCGCTTAGGATCCTCTCCTAGATTTTCAGTACCAGGATATGCAGCCAGTAATGGACTTGTAGAAAGATATAATCAAGTTCTTAAAAATGCACTTCATCATGTTATCCGAACAGATCCTAGTAATTGGGATAAATACATTCCGTTTCTGTTATTTGCTTATAGAGAAGTTCCTAACTGTACTACCGGAGTATCTCCGTTCAAGTTGATGTATGGCCGAGAAGCAAGAGGTCCTCTGAGTGTGTTGAAATCTAGCTGGTGTGGAGAAATTCCTATACCTTTGAATATGGACAAATCAGTCGTAGATTATCTCCAGGAACTCAAAATAAATCTCGAACGAGCAACCGACCAAGCCTTACTTATCGCATCGGGAAAACAACAAGCCTACACGGATTATTTTAATCGCCGCACAAGATCCAAAGAATTTAAATTAGGAGAGCAGGTTTACTTACTAATTCCAGATTCTTCCAACAAGTTATATGCACGATGGACCGGACCTGGGGAGATAGTCGAGCATCCATCGCCACATTCTTACAAAGTGAAACTTCCTGAAGGAAAAGTACGACACTGCCATATAAATAAGATAAGGAGATATTACCCAAGAATGAATGCAGTTGGTATTGTTTTTGAAGATGATGAAGAATTTGGTGAAATTCATGCCTCTCCTAGAACTGTATATCAACAAGAACTGTCTGATAAAATTTGGAAAATAAATTTATACGATTTACATGAGAAAGAAAGAAGTCAACTGATTCAGATATTACAGAAGCATAAAGATTTATTTAGTGGAAAATTGAAAGTTGCACAAGTTGGTGAACACAAAATAAGACTTGAGGAAGGCAAAGAAAGGACAAAACCATATGTTTATAGGATACCAGAATCTTTGAAATCACAAGTAGATACCCAAATTGAAGAGCTACTTGAATTGGACTTAATAGAAGAAAGTTCTGCAGAAATCGCTCATCCTGTTGTGTGTGTAAACAAAAAGGATGGAGGCATGCGTTTATGTGTTGATTATCGATCCCTCAATGCTGTCACCAAGGCTGATGATTTTCCTATGGAAGATGCCATTCAATTACTTCACAGCATAGGGAAAGCAAATGTTATTTCTACACTTGACTTGTTGAAGGGATATTGGGCTATCCCAATGGAAGAAAAATGTCGTGATTTTACTTCTTTCAAGACTCACAGAGCACAGTATAGATTCAAAGTAATGCCATTTGGTTTGAGAAATGCTGCTGCGACTTTTCAACGAGAAATGAACAAAGCGTTAGCACCATACAGAGATTTTAGTCGTGCATATATTGACGACATAGCTATATTTTCTAACAACATGAGTGATCATCTAAAACACTTGGATCTTATTCTTTCAAAATTAGAAGAACTACAGTTTACTGTGAATTTACACAAATGTACATTTGCAAGACCTGAAATCAAATATTTAGGTCATGTTATCGGATCTGGAAGGCATCAAGCAGATCCAGACAAAATAAAAGCAATTGCTCAAATACCTGTACCTGAGACCAAGAAACAACTTAGAAGTATGCTTGGATTGTGCAATTATTATCGGGAATATATACCTTGCTATGCAGAGATTGCCTTACCTCTTACAGAGTTAACAAAAAAGAGGATTCCTGAAAATTTACCTTGGCTGGATGTACACGAAGTTGCCTTCAACAAACTGAAATCTGCTCTAATGAAAGCTCCAGCTTTGCACACTCCAGTTATGAGTGAACCGTTCATAATACACAGTGATGCATCCCAGTATGGTATCGCCGCTTGTCTGTCCCAAGGAATCGAAGGATTACTCCGACCTATTGCATATGTGAGCCAGAAGTTGAATAAAACTCAACAAGCTTGGTCTACAATAGAGAGAGAAGCGTACGCTATTGTGTGGAGTTTGAAACTCTAGTTTTCGGGTCCAAAATAGAACTGTACACTGATCACAACCCTTTGTCATACCTTACAAAATGTGCTCCACAATCTTCACGACTACAGCGGTGGGTTTTTGCTCTTCAAAGATATAACTTAACAATAAAACATTGTCCAGGAGTCAAAATGCCTCATGCTGATGCATTATCCAGACTATTTTCTGAAGAGAAGTAGTGACAAATTTATTATTGTGACTTTAAGCATAATGTCTGTTATTATATGCTTTAGTATTTTATTAGCATTATTATTCTTATATGTATATATATTTTTATTTTGCATTTTTCTTTACTGTTGATATGGTGTAATAATATTTAGGTGATTGAGTCCATAATATTTAAATTCAGATCTGTGTTTATGTTTTGAGAAAACCCCAAACCCATATCTTGCGGGGGAGATGTCGTATTAGAGATTCAATCACCCTACAGATGGCGCTAAAAGCACCGTCAGAGTGTGTTACGATCGAAGAAGCAGATATTCGGATGATGGTCATGGAGTGGTCGTGTAGGACGCTCCTTGGTAAATTGTAAATATTTTGTTATATAATAAATGTTTGTGCTGTCTGCATTGCCTGAGATTTGCTGATAACCCATTAAATAGAACCAGATACGACAACCCTAATGAGGAACGCGCTGGGAAGTTTAAACGTGAACTGAAGTTGTTGACAGCCTCTTACAGAGAATTATATAACTGCCTAACCAAAACACAAACACAATGGTTAATAACTGAATTAGTTCGTAAAACTGGTGAAACATCGGCACCAGAGGAAACTCGAGCTGATTTTGCTCAAGACATCACAGAAAGAATTTCATTAATAGAGGAAGAAGACAATGTCCACAACATTTCTTCAGTGATAGCAGTGATTCCAGTCGTATACAAACGTATATGTCATTTATTGTCAGAAAGTGAAAATGAATAAAAATTTTGTGTGTCAAACAGATTTTTTTTTGTTCATGAAGAATTTTTTTCATTTTCATTACATATTATTACATGTATATTTTGTTGAAATAAAATAATAAGCTTAAAACGAATATTTTCATTTGTTTTTTAAAATTATTTTTACTGAATTTTTAGATGCAGAACCTATCTTTTCTTCCATATATACAATGTCTTTTTTTACACGAATATTTTTACACGTATTCTTCAGGAACGTATCTATCGTATAAAAACAGAATTAGGTGTACTTCATAAAAAATATGTGTATGGGCTTCACAACCCCAAAGTACCCAAGTTGATCCGTCCTTTCATTTTTACCCTCGTCTACCCTTGTGCTTTCCTTTTCTTTTTCATTGTGGTTCTCTTTGGGGCCGCATCTTTAAGTGTGTACTGGCTTCACAACCCCGAGGCACCTTAATGGTTATTCTTTTCCCGTGGGGCAAACTGCTCCATGGAAAAACCAACTGCCATCTGCCTGCAGAGACCAACTGCCTTCTCCCAGGAGCCACACTATATTAAGTATTGACATTTTCCTGAAGTGCTTGGAGGCAGTTGTGGTTGAGTATGCCCACTGGTGTTAGCAACCGGTGAGTTGTAGGCAGTGCATTTTCGATTGCTCTCTGGTAAACATGGGGATCGCGACCCTAGGATGCCGAAGCAATCTTTCTTCTCTCCATCCTTTATTTTCACAATTACTTAACATTGTTTGTCTTGTGTTTTTCACAGCTTGGCCGTGTATGGTACCTGTGCCATAAAACCACAAACCAACCAATTTTACTAATAGAGGAAATTATGAGTAATAAAAAACAACTTTATTTTCTTTTGCAATTGTATAGTTTGGATATTTGATGTAGATAGTTTGGCTCCCAAGAGAAGGCAGTCGACGTAGGGTCGGTTGATTTCTGAATAGGCATGAAAGCTTATTAGAAGGCTGCCATACGCAAAAGCATGAATGGCTATTACAGTGGCTCTTCACCTCTGCCAACTCGTCATTCATACGATTTCTTTAGTCACTGAGTGATAACCTTACAACCAAAATCTGTGCTAAACATACTGTCTGATATTCTCCTGACTGTTTGTAAACAGTCTGAGTTTACTTCAGATCATGTCTCTCTTGATCGATCGGATCAGAATAGGTTGCTGTGCATGCATAGTTATTTGGTCTGCAGATCGGATCTTTCAATATATACACTGCTGGCCACCGTAAATGCAACACCCTGAAGGAAGCATGCAAATAATATGAAATTTACAACATGCATTAGCGGAGGTGAGATATGCAAATGATTAGAATTTCAGCGCAGACGCACATCACGCGCGCCTGTGGCGCCACTTCAAAGCGCTATTTAAGGCTTGGAGATTTCGACGATTTCAAGTACGGCAATTGTGTTTTTCTTGTGGTTTTTTCAAAAAAAACGATCAATTATGCCTCGTAGAAAACAGCGATCGTCTTTTGATCAAGTATCCGAGTTCGACAGAGGAAGGATAGTGGCCTACCGAGATTGTGGATTATCTTTCAGGGAAATCGGTAGTCGTGTTGGACGAAACCAAACAACTGTAATGCGGATATGTGATCGTTGGATGCAGGAGGGTACGACGGACCGACGTGTTCGATCGCATCCACCTCAGTGCACCACTTCACGTGATGACAGGCATATTGTGCGTATGGCAGTGACGGATCGCTCAGCCACATCACGAACCATAGCACAGCACATTCAGTCTGTACCGCATCATCCAGTGTCTGCGCGTACCATTCGACGCCGTTTACAGCAGAGTAGTTTGTCCGCAAGACGTCCATTGCTTCGTCTACCCTTGACGCAGAACCACAGACGTTTCCGCCGCCAATGGTGCGATGAAAGAAGGATGTGGACGGCAGAATGGAATGAAATTGTCTTTACTGACGAGTCACGCTTCTGTCTGCAACACCACGATGGTCGGATTCGAGTCTGGAGACACCGTGGAGAGAGGATGCTGAACAGCTGCGTTATGCACCACCACACTGGTCCTGCACCGGGTATTATGGTATGGGGCGGTATTGGATATCACTCTCGCACTCCTCTAGTACGCATTGCCGGTACTTTAAACAGCCAGCGCTACATCTCCGAGGTGTTGGAGCCAGTTGTCCTTCCTTACCTTCAGGGCTTGCCCACAGCCATATTTCAACAGGATAATGCGCGACCACACGTGGCACGCATTGTCCAAGGGTTCTTCGTCAATCGCCAGATTGAATTGCTTCCCTGGCCAGCTCGCTCTCCGGATCTTTCGCCGATAGAAAACATGTGGTCCATGGTTGCTCAACGATTGACCCAGAATACATCCCCAGCTGCCACACCAGATCAACTTTGGCAACGTGTGGAAGCTGCTTGGTCTGCTGTACCCCAAGAACACATCCAAAGTCTCTTTGAATCAATGCCGAGGCGTGTGGCAGCGGTGATCTCCAACAATGGCGGCTACTCTGGCTATTGATTTTGGCAGGAACCACACTTCACAGAAGTCTATAAATTTAATCATTTGATACTTGGTCAACATGTTATCTACAAAATAAATTTTGTTGTGATATCTCTTGTCTTTCTTGGTGTTGCAATTTGGGTGGCCAGCAGTGTATATCCAAAGTTGTACCCCGACTTACGCGAATTCGACTTAATCGTTTTTCGTCGGACCCACGTATCGCGTAACTTCGGGGTATTACTGTATATATTATGCATGCCATTTTTTATATCATACTTCATGTTGCTCATAAAATTCTTTCATTTGTTTGATACATTCTATTTACCATTTTCCACTTTTTTATTTCTTGTTTGTGCATATGAATATTTCAGACTCCTTTTTATTATTATTCTGATCACTATTTAATATTCAATCTTGCATTTGGCTCAGCTTGTTTATCGGACCTTGCACCATAAAACCTAAACCAACCCTCTATGTAAAATTTACTATGAAATAGAAAAAATGCATGTATAAATATGCACTTATTCCACATTTTGTAGGGATGTTAAAACTATTCATAATCCCAACAAATTTTTAGAATTTTACATCATTGTTTCATAATTAGTGCTTTGTCAAATACACCTTTTTGCTTGAATAACCATCTGGATCCATTGATGCATGAAATCGATCAAATTTGATATAGTGTTCCATTTGTACGGAAGAAACCTTTTTAAATCTTCCTTGTTGGTAATTGGCCTACAAAACTTTGGGGACACGGTAGCCAGAGTAACGGATTAGCAACTGGAGGGTTGCGAGTTTGAATCCAACCAAAAACCGTTCTTTGAAAAGGGTGCTGGTGCATATTAAATCTGTTGTGGCCTTAAATGGTGTTGAAGTTTGGAGAGTGGGGTGCCATCTCAGATGTGACTCTGGGGAAAAGTTTTAGGTAATTAGCATTATATGCCATTCACAATTGCATATTAAAGGCTGCTTGGTGCCAGCTTCTGTAAAGTATGTTTATTCTTTGTTTCAATTTTCTTTTGTAAATTACCAATTTTTTATAATGTATTTTGCAGTAATTTGTTACCATTTATTTCCTGAAATCGTTTATTTGTTGCTGAAATGGAAAGAGCTACTCCTACGAAAAGTAAAGGAACACCTTGTAAATACTTTTTCATTTAACATTGGACTGAGAGATATACGTACGTAAAATTGGAAAAAATAGCGTTAATTTCTAGAAAAGTTTAATTTTATTTCATTCAGTAATTCGCATAAATGATTAAAATCGTTATTTCGACATTTTTTTTTGAAATGCTGTTTATATGGATATCCTCGTATATACTGTAACGTTTCCTGTCTTTAATTAAGCATCAGACTGTTTACAGCACAATAAAATATTTATTTAGAATAGAGAAATTTAAAGATTATTTACATATTAGATTAATTGAAAGGTAGGTGGGAACAGCTTTAACATCTAAGCTGCCAAGAAGCCCGGAGGCTCGCAAAATCTGAGAGTCTGAAGGATGCGACTGCTCCCTTCGTGGTTTCAATCTACTCTGCTCTCTTGCGGGGGGAGTTCGTCTCCGTCTTGGAATGTTAATCCCTGAGTTTCACGCCCCTGCATCGGAAGGTCATGAGAACCTCGACAACTTCCCGACCCGAGGACAGATTTAATGTCTCTCTGGTCTGGGCTTCCACAGAACTGAAAAACACGTGTTTTCCTGGGGGTGGCCATCTGCATTCCTCTCATGGAGGGCCCAAGATAATTTAGTTGACAACTTGTTTTGCAGTCGGGGAAAATCTGAATTCCAATGCTAGACCGCAACGGTACAACTCCTCCCCCCTTGAGAAAAACTTTTCTCAAGAATGAAAAGTTTTGGTGCACATATATACGCACTTATCACCACTGGTCATTTTTGAGTGTCCAATACACAACACCAGATTAAAAGAGCAACATCACTTCCATCACCATATCTTGAAACCGTGACTCAAGAATATACACAATGCAATAGGTTAAGTTACTCAATTTTAAAGTTATAAAACGGAGTAGTTTTCTACTCCCATACATCATAGTCACTCAAAGAACTACAAGTACCGATTAAAAAAGAAATATATACACTACACATAATGAAATAATTAAGTGGACTACTAAATATGCAAAACTATCAATTATACTCGATACACAAAAACATGATTCACAATTTTAAATTTTACGTCTACAGAAAATGTTTCATAAAATGCTCTCTGAACTTTCATGGAAAGCACGACTAAGACTGTCGGCGTTCTGGTGTTTTTTTCCAGATCGGTGGACAATCTCGAAATTATACGGTTGGAGTGCCAGTGCCCATCGCATTAATCTGGGATTCGAACTGGCGTTGGTTCGCAACCAGACAAGTGGGTTGTGGTCAGTGACGACGACGAACTTTTTCCCATCGAGATAACAGTGCAATTTTTTTTATTGCAAAAATAATGGCAGCGCATTCTTTTTTGATGGTGCAGTAATTTTTCTCTGCTTTGGAAATTTTTTTACTCAGGTATAGAATGGGGTGTTCTTCTCCCTTAACATTCAACTGCGTGAGTACAATACCCATCCCGAGGTCAGAAGAATCGCACTGTACAATAAACTCGCGTTCGAAATCGGGTGCAAATAACACTGGTTCGCTCGTCAATTTATTCTTTAATTCCTGGAATGCTGTTTCGCATTCCTTGGTCCAAACGATTTCTCCCTTTTTTGCTTTCCCTTTTAGGGCATCAGTTAACGGTGCCGCGACAACGGAGTACATAGGGATGTATCTACTGTAATACCCGGCTAAACCCAGTAACGCGCGAATGTGAGTTTTTGTTTTAGGGGTTGGAAAGTCTTGTACGCTTCTGATTTTGGCGTCTGCCGGCGATCGGAATCCTCGTCCAACAATGTGTCCTAAGTACTTCACATGATTTTGCGCGAACCTACATTTTGAAGGTTTGATCGTGAGTTTTGCCTTTGATATGCGCTGGAGCACGCTTTCGAGGTGTTCCAAGTGCTGTTCCCATGAATCGGAAAAAATCGCGATATCGTCCAAATACGGCACTGCAAACGACTCGCATCCCTTTAGTAATTCTGCCATAAGACGAGAAAAGAAATAAGGCGCGTTTTTTAGTCCAAAGCTCATTCGCCGGGGCCGATAAGTTCCAAAGTTTGTGCAAAATGCCGCCAATCGCTGTGCCTTAGGGCTTAATGGTATTTGCCAATATCCCTTTGCAAAGTCCAAAACCGTTATGAATGAAACGGAGCTAACAAGTTCGATTCGCTCCTCGATGTGCGGTAGTGGAAAATATTCCGTTCGAATCCTTTCGTTTAACTTCCTGTAATCTACACAGGGTCGGGGGTCTTTCCCAGGGGCTTCTACGAGGATCATGGGTGATGTAAAATCGCTCTCTCCTACCTCGATAATATCTAGATCCAACATACGTTGAATTTCCCCTTTTAAAATTTCATTCTGCCTATGTGAGGTACGATACGGCTTTGCTCTTACTGGTTTATTTCCGATCAACTCGATATCACGAATTACAAGGTCCGTTAATCCAGGGTTATTTGAAAAACTATTATCTAACAATTTCCGTAATTGTTCTATTTGTCCGGGTTCAAGAAGGTCATTTAGCTGACTGGACTGAGTAATGTCCTGGAAATCGTAAACGTTCAGATCTTTCTCCAAACACGGGAAATCAATTCCGATCCGCAAGAGACTCGTCAGCAGTTTCCAAAGTCAATAAGTTCACGCATTCCGGTCTTTTATAATACGGTTTTAACATATTGACGTGGTAAATCTGCGATCTTTCCCGTTAACTCCACGATGTAATTTGTGTCAGAAAGCTTACTCTTAATCGTCCCAGGTCCTACCCATTGGACGGAAAATTTGTTTGGCCTATGGGTCGCTAGGGTCAGCACTAAATCCCCATTTTTAAATTCCCGCTTAACTGCGTTTCAGTCATACCAAGTTTTCCTTTTAACTTGTGACACTTCCATTCGGGATATCGCAACTTCCTGACATCGTTTTATCAAGGTAAACACATATTCTGTGTTTACCAACATTGTCCTCCTCGTTGGGACCTAACCATTGTTCGCACAGTAAGGTTTCGGGGGACCTTAAATTCTTTCCCTGCACTAATTCTGCCGGGGCGTAACCATGGCTCTCGTGCACTACCGTGCGGAGCGCCAACAGTGCCAGTGGGAGGTGCTTTTCCCAATCTGGTGAAAATATCCTGAAGCTATTCCCGTACCAGATATACGATCGGTCACTGTCACAGACGCATTGTCTTCAAAATATCCTGAAGCTATTCCCTATAGCTTCGAGACATAACGCGCTCAATAATCGTTTAAAAGTTCGATGGAATCTCTCAACTGGATTTGATTGCGGGTGCGCAACGGAACTGTGGCGGACTTTAATTCCAAAACGCTTGAAGAATTCCGAAGTTAGCTCGCTGGTGAAAGATGTGCCCTGGTCACACTGAATTTCTTGGGGAAATCCCATGCGACTGAAAACGGTCAACAACGCGTCTGTGACAGTGACCGATCGTATATCTGGTACGGGAATAGCTTCAGGATATTTTGAAGACATGCAAATTACGGTAATTAGGAAACGATTACCATTCGGCAAGGGTTGAAACGGCCCGCAGGCGTCTAAATTCAATTTCGAAAACACTTCTCGAATAATCGGAACCAATTTCATCGGAGCCTTTTTTATGTCATTTGGCCTCCCCGCTCTTTGACAAGGATCACACGTCCGCACATAATCTTCCATCTCCCGAAAACACCCGGGCCAATAAAAATACCGCGCTAACTTATCCTTCGATTTCGTGCCCCCCAAATGCGCGGATGTCCCTTCGTGACATAACGCCAAAACCTTTGACCTTAACGCTTTCGGCACTACTAGCAATTTTTTAGCGTGTCCCATTCGGTCCTCTCGACCTTTCACTAGAATTCCCTTCTCAAAGGAATATGCTTTATTTCCCTGAGATCTTTTTTGGATCCGTCGCCATCTTTAGGATATCCTTTAAACTAGAGCAATTTTCCTGCGCTTTCCTAAAATCATCTCTCTTCACTTCCAGGAGTTCCAACTCCGTGCCGCTAGCCTCTGCCATTGGAATCATAATCGGCTCGTCCGATCGCAACTCTGTATCGGTTTCATTTTCCTCCGTCGGGGCGAAAGCGCAACTACGTGGGGAATTTTCTCTCGCCCTCCCAAAATATTCGCTTCTGACTGCCTCTTCTGCAAGCGGGTTTGAACAGCATTAACCTGCTCTGATTCCGAGAATTCGTACCCCGTTAACTCGCGAATCATCTGAACTGTTCGGTTCCCAAGGATGTACCGTCGAACATCGGCAGTGTTTGAATACACAGCTGCCTTGGTTGTAATTAACCCGAAACCTCCTTCTACTTTTACCTCAGCTAGAGGCAACGAAATCTGATAGGCGTCCAGCGGTTGCTGAACCCAAACTGTCTCTCCCGTGTAGGATTTAGGGTCCACGTACTTTCTGTGTACTAAATCCAGTGTTGATCCCGAATCTCGAAGTATGTTTACTTCTTGCGCGTTTACAAATCCCTTTTGGATATACGGCGTCAAAAATTCATGTTCGACAACCCCTTGCAGTCTATTTACAGGCTCTACCGAAGTCCTTTTCTCCAACTTCGGACAATTAGGACGTAAGTGGTTGCTCGAGTTGCACTCATAACAGCGGGGAGTGCGTCTCCTTTCAAATGTATCGAATTTCCTTTCGCGGGAACTTGGAGGGTTAGAATCGGGGTTTCTTTCTCGAGCGGGGGTCGATCCGTATTTCCCCTCCCTCACTTTCGATTAGTGTGCATTTTTAGTTGGTTTTTCGAACGATTTCTTTTTTTGGTTTCCGCAGGTCTTCATAGGAGTCTAATAGTTCGGCTAATTTGCGGGGGTCCTTAATTTTTGCCCAATCGTCGATAAAGTGTTCCCTGACTTCCAAAGAGACCCGTCTTTTGACTTGGTCTGCTATCATTAGGTCTTTTAGCGATTCAAAATCAGTCACCTCCAACCCTCCTAATCCACTCCTCAAGATAATTTCGGGTTTCGAAAATGAAATCTTTCCAAGTGCCTTCAGGCTTTCGTGAATGCTGCATGAATTTTTGCCTAAACGTTTCGGGACTCAGCTTATATCGTTTTAGCAGAAGTCGTTTTACATGGTCATAATTTTCTGCTACCTCGTCTAGCTCTCGTGCGATGATTTGCACGATTTCCAGGGGCAATACTAGTTGTAAACAAGAGACCCAATCTTTCTGTTCAATGCTGGCTCTTTTTGCCTGCCGCTCAAACATTATCAAATATAGACTAATATCTGTCTGGTCGGAATCGAATTTTGGAACCAATTTTAAGATATCTACTTGTAATTACCCTCTGGAATTTGATAAGTTGGGGATCTCGAGGGGTTCTCGTAAAGATGCCTCAATCCGTAATTTTTCCAGTTCGAAATTATTCTGCCTTTCCCGCTCTCTATCCTGCCTTTCCCGTTCTCTTTCTTTATCCTGTCTTTCCTCTATAATACGTTCCAACAGCCCTTTTGTGAATTCCTCATCGTAGGAATCGTCCGTGATTATTAACTCCCTAAGTTGCCCTACTATTAAACCTGGAGTAACAGTTCTTCCTAGCTCTTCAGCTAATTCTCTTAAGTCCTGTTTCTTTCCCTTTGTTAGGTACGACATTATGAAAATACAAGGTTATTTTCTGTTTTGCCCAATAATTCTTAAAATACCCAATTTTGATTAGAGGTACTTAATTAAGAATAAATTTTCCTTAGAGTGACTACACTTATAATTAACATTACTTAGAGGTCTAAAAGTCCTTTTCAAAATTTGAGTCACAATAACAAAATAAGGGAATAGCACTAACCTTCGTAATGACTATTTCTGGCTCTTTCAACCGGTCAGATTGGCCACTTCACTTCACTTCGGCACAACTGTCCACAAGCCGGACCACAGGTGGGTCTCAATCGGGGTAGGTCGGCTCGACCTCCTTCTCCAACCGCAAACACTCGGGTGCGAAAACTCGATCTTGGGTCAGAGACTTGGTTCTCAATAACCTTCACAGAGAGTAACACTAGACCAGCAGCGATCCCACTACTCTCCCGTTCTAATTGTATAGCACACAAAAACCAGGTCAGGATGACCTCTGGACGAACCACTGTTCACGAGGAACCTAGCTACGCTAAACTTCCGTAGCTCTGGATCAGGGATCCGGTTGAAATCGATTGGATTTCAGAGTGATAAACTTGTGTAGCACTAAAAACGGTCAGGATGACCTCTGGACGAACCACAGTTCACGAGGAACCTAGCTACGCTAAACTTCCGTAGCTCTGGATCAGGGATCCGGTTGAAATCGGCTGGATTTCAGAGTGAAACCTGTAGCACTAAAAGCGGCCAGGAAGACCTCTGGACGAACCACGATTCACGAGGAACCTAGCTACATTAAACTTCCGTAGCTCTGGATCAGGGATCCGGTTGAAATCGGCTGGGTTTCAGAACTTGCGACGACAGCAACGGTCTCCGTAGACTCTTTCCAAAACTTCCGTCGAACAGAAAACCGGCCACTTGAAAACGAAACCGAAAGGTTGACTCTGCGCAGATTCCACGAAAGTCGTTGACGATGATGAAGAGGGGTCGGGACTCCGTTCCTTCCTACTCGCTTGCTTCTAGGCGAGTGTTTCTTAACCTTTTTGGCACAATGGACCACTTTAAAAATTTTAAATATGTCACGGACCCCTCTGTGAAAAAAAATTGCTTAAACATCATTTATTACAAAATATATTCTGTTTTATTATTTAATTATTTTAATATTTTTATTTCAATAGTATAAAAAATTTGAAGAAATTAAAATTTTTAATGTGAAGGCTGTTGCTGCTTTTCCTTGATTAACAGATTGAATTGAGGGATGGTTTTCGACAAAGCAACGCGCATATCATGTTCGACATTCAGTCGATTTCGATGTTTTGTTTTTATTGTGACAAGTGTGGAAAATCCCGCTTCGCAAAGATATACTGTAGCAAACGGAATAATGGCTGCCATAGCTCGTTTTACAAGCAATGGGTAGGCTTCTCTTAAAGAAGACCAAAACTCTCCAAGAGTTTTTGAATCGAAATCCATTTTTAACAACGACTTTGTTTTCAAATCAATTAGCTCATCTTTGGCAAGGTTCATGTCATCGATACAGTCAATATCACAAAGAAAAGGATTACGAATCCACAACTCATCTTTTATATTTACTCCATCCGAATTGAAATATTTTTCAAATGAAACTTGAAGTACTTCCAGGTGTTCACAGATTTCATTTTTCAAGTTATTCAATAACAAACTATCTTGCCGAGATCCATTTTCAAAAAGCACTTCGTCCAACATTTGAAAGTTTGCATATATCCCATTTTGAATTATAATTTTCCAAAGTGACATTTTCAATAAAAATGCCTGTAGTTTCTCAGTGGCATCCATAATTGTTGTATCAGGCCCTTGAATTGAAAGACATATATCGTTCATGTGGTTAAAAATGTCTGCCAGGTAAGCCAATTTACATATAAAATCTTTTTTCTTGAAATATTCGAAGAGTGAGTTATCTTTTTCTTCTAAAAAAAGTGATACTTCTGTCTTCAACATGAAAATTCGTTTCAAAACCTGCCCTCGTGACAGCCAGCGCACTTCCGTGTGGTACAGAAGTACCTCATGTTCTGCGTTCATTTCTTGACACAGTGTTTTAAAAAGACGATGATTAAGAGCTCTACTTCTAATAAAATTAACAGTTTTAATAACTATTGACAATACTTCTTTTAAGCTGGTTGGAAGAGTTTTTGTAGCCAGTGCATGTCTATGTAAAAAACAATGTGTAACAATAACATTAGGAGCCTCTTTTTTTACCAAATGGGCAAAACCAGATTTATTGCCAAGCATCGCAGCTGCTCCATCCGTACAAAGTGAATGAAGTTTTTGTTTCCAGTCGAAGTCGTGTTTGGAAAAGAAAACATTTAAAATCGCTAAAACATCAACTGCCTTTGTAGTTTGCAAAAGAGGCTCACAAAATAAGAATTCTTCTTTGATAGTATCAGCAGACACGTAACGAACAAAAACAAGAAGTTGACTACAATTCGAGATGTCTGTAGTTTCATCCAGTTGCATACTAAAGGGAAATGGCGATGCTTTCAATTCATCGATGATCTGTTTCAAGATATTGCAAGAAATTTCAACTATTCTTGAATGTATCACATCCTTGGACAATGGAATAGCCTCAAGTTTTTTTCTCTGTTCCAGTCCACAAACTAATTCAACCATTTCCAGCGCACATGGCTTAATTAATGTCTCTCCAATAGTATGCGGTTTCTTACTTTTGGCAATACGATATGCAACTCTGAAAGATGCCTCAACCAAAGGTTTTTGTGGAATACCAAATCCAAGTTTGGTTAATGTTCCAGATTTCGAAAACTGGGCTTTCTTCTTTGTAAAAAATTCTAGATCTTTAGATGCATTTTCAGGATGAAGAGATTTGAGATGCTCTATCAATTTTGCCGGTTTCATACTGGCGTTTGCCAAAACTTTTCCACACAGAAAGCATTGATGCTTTTCAACACCGTCCGATTCCTTCATGCAGCAGAATCCATATTTTACATAATTTTCATCATACTTCCTTTTTTTGGACATTTTGGGCTACAAAAAATATCAAATAACCAAATGAAACATTAAGAACAAACATTAAAAACATTAAGACACAAAAAAAACACTTGAAAAAGCGGCAAAGAATCTTGTATCGATGGAGGATATACCCTTATGTCTCGGCTTCAAACTCATTTGTGATCCACATTTTGGACATTTATACATCGATGAAATCATTCCCTCTTTCATACATTATTCTAACAACGCTTTCTTACCCATGACTGGTAAAACACTAAAATAGCCAACTGAATATTTATTTTTCATAGTGAAATCAAGCATTTAGCAATAATATAAGCTAAGAAAACACCAAAAAATATGCTACTCACAAACAGATGAAAGACAAAAATAAATGTACGTCTTACCTCCAGGGCAGATCCAACGGAAATAAAATCGTGAATCAAGTTTAAAATTATACCGCTATTTCAAACTCAAACAAATTATCGACCAATGAAAAGGCTAAAACAAAAGAGAAATAAATGAGCATGCGCGAAAAAGCGCCTCAAATTCTCTTCTCCGGAGGAGCGGTAAAAGAAACAGGGTTGCCATACAGAGCGCGCTAAGGATGAAGTAGGTCCGGGTTACCACTGCTGGCTAAATATTGATGCAAACATTTTAAAAATTAGGATCAGTCGGCGGACCCCCAAAATATGACCCATGGACCCCCAAGGGGTCCATGAACCACAGGTTAAGAAACCCTGTTCTAGGCAGAGGGGACAGTGGGGTCGATGTCCTTTCGAAGATGCTTGCCGTACGCCGAACTTCAGGGTGCGAGTTCCGAAACTTTTGCCTTAAGATTGAAGCAAAATTGGCAGATTCGA
The DNA here is from genome assembly GCA_933210815.1 of Meta bourneti. Taxonomy (NCBI): domain Eukaryota; kingdom Metazoa; phylum Arthropoda; class Arachnida; order Araneae; family Tetragnathidae; genus Meta; species Meta bourneti. Next base: position 111,364,056 of record OW119922.1, on the reverse strand, counting down.
TTTACTGTTAAAGCTGTAATAATCAATCCCAATCTGCTGCCACCAAATTACTAGCTGTAACGTTTCCTGTCTTTAATTAAGCATAAGACTGTTTACAGCACAATAAAATATTTATTTAGAATAGAGAAATTTAAAGATTATTTACATATTAGATTAATTGAAAGGTAGGTGGGAACAGCTTTAACATCTAAGCTGCCAAGGAGCCCGGAGGCTCGCAAAATCTGAGAGTCTGAAGGATGCGACTGCTCCCTTCGTGGTTTCAATCTACTCTGCTCTCTTGCGGGGGGAGTTCGTCTCCGTCTTGAAATCTTAATCCCTGAGTTTCACGCCCCTGCATCGGAAGGTAATGAGAACCTCAACAACTTCCCGACCCGAGGACAGATTTAATGTTTCTCTGGCCTGGGCTTCCACAGAACTAAAAAACACGTGTTTTCCTGGGGGTGGCCATCTGCATTCCTCTCATGGAGGGCCCAAGATAATTTAGTTGACAACTTGTTTAGCAGTCGGGGAAAATCTGAATTCCAGATGTGGGAATGCTAGACCGCAACGGTACAATACGTTCGAAATTTTTTTCCAGTGCCCAGAAATTTTAATTTTTCAATGTAAAATACATGTGTGCTTACATTTTCTACAAAGTTTCTAACAAATATTGGATTAGCTTAAAATATTTCAGTGATGTCAACTAATATATTTTGTATTATATTGAGTCGGTATCTATATATATAAAGTAGGGTGTGTGTGTGTATGTATGTATATTTTCTATACAAATCTACACCGTTTGACCAATCCACACCAAATTTGGTACACTTATACTTTAGAACACTGCTGTCAGCATAGGCTAACTCTTAACCCCCGTTTTATTGGCCCTGGGGGACTAAAAACTATTCGAAATCGCAATAGAAATAACATTGAGCATAGATTGATTGCTTTAGGCAGCGATGGTTGCTTTACCAGTGTTGATCGAAAAACAATTTTTTCCGAAACAAATTAAATTACAGTATTTATGTTTGAACTGACTTTTTAGTTCTTCCCATGATGTAAATAAATTATAGCTATTTTATTGATGAAGGGAAAGAATATTTTAAAATATTTATGTTTGCAAGGAAATTCAAGGAAAGGTTTTCAGGAGTTCAAGGATTATTTTTAAGGAAAGTTGGTGTATATTTCGACCAATTTTCCTTTAATTTATTGAATACGTAATGATTTGTAGAATTCTGTTTCATAAGCTTTTTAGGTAAGGCGTGTAACTTATTTTAAAATGTCCGGAATAGTTACATGTGAATCCTCCGTTGAAAGCAGTGATTTTCTTTCTTAAAAATTCTGTAAAATCAACCTTTTGCTTTTTGAAAATTTTTTATCTATTCAGTTTAATTTGTCTGCACCGATTACATTTATTTCTAACCCAAGCACCGTTATTCCGAAAAGCACAAACGAAAAACCATTGATCATAAAAGCTTAATTTTGCTACTCGGTATCTAGCAGCACCAGAATTAATGTTTACTTTTTTATAAAACTTTATAGAACGCATTTTGGGTGAGATGTCGAATCCGAGACCGTGGCGATTAATCGCCAAACATGGTAACCCTGATGTTTTGATCTAGCTTTATGGCAACCCTATGCAAAAGGTGTTTCGTGTAGGAAAGTCAACGTTTTTTTTTAACGAACATACTGGCTTAGGACGCCATCTTGATTTGGCAACAAAAATTGCTTGGCGACAAACATGTCCCGGATTCTACATCTTTACCCGCATTTTTCCGTCGGAATTTCGTTTCTGTTTGTATTTATGTCTTAATAATTTAGATATTGCAATACTCCCTCCCCTCTATATGGGCTCCACACCTCACGGTGAGCCGAGGGGAGGTGAGTCTGGAAGATATTGCAATACATTCAGAAATTAAATGGTGGAGGTGTCGAATCCGGGGCACTGGCGATTTATCGTCAAACATGGTAACCTTGGCGTTTTGATCTAGATTTATGGCAACCCCTTTTTTAATGAAATTGAGATGTATTGCGTTCTATTTGTGTGGTTTGAAGCGGTGGTTAAATTTGTATTTTTCCGTGGGATTGGTTTCCGTGCTTGCCGTTGGATTTTCAAAATTTTTATTACTATCTTTTCAAGTGGCACATTTCTATTGATTTTTTTAATTAGAAATTCAATTTATTAATTATAGTTCATGATATTATAGATTTATTAGCCGCTCACTTACCCTTGATTAGGTATGGCAGTGGATGGTTTGACTGGACGCATAAATGCATATTTTTTGGAAAAATGTATGATGATTGTTTAACGAATCCGGAGAGCTTGAAAGTGATTGAATGGTGCCAGAAAGTTAGTTTGATTGCGAATAGTGTGGAATGTCCAGAATGTGGGAGTGAAATGGCTTTAAAATTCAGAAAGGATGCGGGCGATAGGTACGAATGGTTGTATAGAAAAGGAGGACATAAGCGAAAGCAGTCGGTGCGAAAGGGAACATGGTTTGAAAACAGTAAATTGCATATGTGTAAGATTCTTTTGATTACGTGGTACTGGATGAATGAAACGCCAATTAAATGTGTTATGAATGAAATGGATCTGGCGACCCATACGATGACTGATAGGTTTAATTTTTGTAGAAAAGTGTGTGGATGTTCAATTTTTGTTAAAATTTGTTATTTTTTGTAAAAAATTGTTTTAAAACAATTAATTAAAAATTTGTTAATTTTTGTAAAAATTATTTTGAAACAATTAAAAATTAATTTTTGTAAAAAAAATTGTTCTAAAACAACTAAAAATTAATTAATTTTCGTAAAAAAATTGTTAAAATTTTGAACCCTGACAAACCTAATTAAAAATTGGACCGTAAGTTTTATTTTCTTTATTTTTATTGCTTATTTGTGAATTTCTTATTTTTACTTCCTGATGTAACAAATCAATCGGCAAGTTGGCCGCCATACTGGTGTTGAACGCCATCTTGATTTGGCGACAAACATGCCCCGGATTCAACATATTTACCAAAAAATTAATTTGGGCTATGATTTTAAAATGTGAACTTATAAAATGCTCAATAAAACCTTAAAAAAATTGTTTAGCAATCCCCTAAAAATACTTTTCAAAGGTTTCTATGGGGATTGCATTAGTGTCTAACTAAAATCAGATAGTAATATTTCATGTTTTGGTACTTGTATCATCTGATAACTGTTTTAAAGGCTACAATTCGAAGCATCATAAAAAAATTCTAAAACCAGGCCCTAGTGATTAGTAACAAGATGTTAAGATTTGATAACAATTCAATGTGTGTGCAATAAATAAAATTAATATTTTTTTAGTTTTTATTACAGGTTCATTTAACATCTTTACTCTTCCTAAATTTTAGGATTACACAATGCAATCATGTAGTAAAATAATTGGATTGAAAAAGTCACATTTTGTAGAAATATACTTTCTGAAAAGTACACATCAAAGTATATCAGATTTTAGATAAAAAAGTAACAAACGTATATCACAGCAAACAATGATTCAATTCTTCTATATCATACAATTCTTACACTTTGGATAGGAAATGTCGAGACTGCATCTCTTACAATGTAATCAATCTGTATTCAGAATCAGGTTAATAGAAAAGTCTGGAAGCATGTAAAACAAGTAATAAATAGCTAATTAGATTCTAGAGGTACAGAAAGACTACATACTCCCACCAATAAATTCAATTTTAAAAGAATAAAATAGCAGTGTTGCTTAAGGAAGGTTTACTTGAATTCATATGTAGCATGCAGATAAGTACATTTGTAAATGGCTTAAAATTGACAACTCGCAAATTCCAATTCATTTTAAACATTCACGCAATTTTGAGCATAGTGCATTTTCCCAAACAGAAATGGGTAAATTTAGATGTTAAAGATTTATCTTGGTGAAAAAGGTATAAAAAAACACTAAACCCATATTCAAGTATTTTCCTTAGCTGCTTACATGGAAACTTGGATGAAAAACTAAAATTTTTCAGCTGGCCAACCGATAATTTCCAGAGAAAAATCCAAGATGAATAAGAACTTCAAAGCAGTTTTAAGATAATAACACTTTTGCTTAGATAACTTTGAAAGAAAAAACGAGTAAATAAGTACTGCAACCAATGAAGTTACATTGTTCAGGTAAAGAACGCATTGGTAAATCCATCATTAAGTTAAGCAAAAAGATGATAGATATTTAATACTCTGCTAAGAATATTGTCTAACTTTATAAGAGAAATATTACAAAATTTATCTGCTTTTTTTATAAAATGTTAGTTAAGTGTGCATTGATTGGCATAAACAATATCTACAAACGGATAAAAATCCAACAATCTTGAAAGGGGAATTTCTCTCCAAGTATCAAAACAATTTGAAACGTGCTTTTTAACGCCCCCAGAGATGAGGGGGAAAGGGCATTTAACAAAACCAAATTTCTCCAACCTCTAGTATTGGCAATGCTTTCCGTAGTTGGCTATGAGAAACGGCACATTCCAAAGATGCCAGGTGTTACCCAATCTCTGCAAAATTTGAATAGAAAGAACTATACCAATAACATGAATCGGTTGGCCAGCACATTTCATTCTGAAGTAGCTATGATAACTATGGAAGGTTACTTATTATTATAGTCGATCATAAAATAAATTATTAAATGAAAATGTTCAAACTAGACTCAAAATATTTTACAGGGAATTAGTATGTTTGAAAAACATAAATTAGTAGAATTTAGACAGTATTATCTTTCAATATGTGGTTACTAATGTTTAATTAACTCAGTTATAAATGAATATTATTAAATGCTTGGTTTTTAAATTTAAACTAAAAACAAAAGTAACAGAAAAAAATCTGACTTGGCATTTGAATCTAACAATATTTAAAAAATTATTAAGACAAAAAATGCAACAGCAATGAAATTGAACTAATATAACTCATAATTTAAAAAAGGATAAAAGTTTTCACTATGTTACCATTTAAAAGGAAATACTTGAAATGGATAAAAGCAATACCATAGAATAAACAATAATTGAATAATTTATACTACAAAGTACATGAAATACACAATATCAAAAAGGTAATTTTAATTATTCCTAACCACTCTACTTACAAATCAGCTTTCTTATCTCCAATAGTTATTACCGATCAAGACACATTTCCATGAAAGTAATTGGTTTCCAAGTACTTTCCAAAACAATGGATTCCAAGAGTAAATCACAAAAATGTATACAGTGTAAAGTAGAATGGTGCATGACTTAACAAATACTCAAGTCATGTCATCACATCAATGGTTACATCAAGCTCCACTAACGTAACCATCTATTTTTTAATCCAAGTTTTGAGTGATGCTCCCTTTCATTACAGCACACACCTGGCAGGTTGGATTTTTGGGAATGGTAGAAATGAAAATTAAGTGTTACATTGTGCAAATCCTTGAACGTAATTTAATTTTTGCAATGTAACATCTGAATAAGCAGATTCATTACAACCCCATGTTTCTGTATAGTACTTTGATCAAATTCCTCTTCCACAACATAGTTGATGCTTGCCGTTTAAAAAATTCCACAAGTTTAAGAAACTAGATGCTTTAAAATGATTAAAACGAAAATAAAGTTTACAAAGTTAATGTGATTCTTTAAATTGGTTGTTTTGGGGCTTTTTATTGCACAAGGGTCATATTTGGCCAAGCTGCACCAAACACAATGAGGGAGGAAGAAAAACAAAAGGTTAGGCAAGGGTAAAAATGGAAGATCCTTGGGGCTGTAATGACCATACACATCTAAAGATGTGCCCCTGAGGGATCTTTAAATTTGAAAACTAACTGTTCCACAAATATTTATCAGTTAAAATCTCAGGTTAGAAACTTTAGTTTTAAAGCCAATTATTTTTGCTCTTTGGACATTTTTCCCTGATTGAAGCCAAAGAACTTTTGATTAATGGAACTGCAATTCCACTTTTTGAGAGAATTATATTTTTGTTAACATATTCATAAAATTGAAAAAATACAGTTCATAACAAGGAGCACAATACTTTCTTAAAATAATGGTATGAAATGATTTTTAACCCATTATTTTATAGTACTGCTTTGTTACAAGTTGTTCAAAATAGACTTAATATAGAGAGCATCACTCATGAAATTTTACCAGGTTTATTTCATTAACAAAACAATACTTTTTGTTGCGAATAAACAGTCAAGTATTTCAAATAACTCTGAAATGTTTTTCAACAAAACAAAATTGATACTTGAAAAATCAATGGACTTAACTTAAAAACTCCCTGTTCCAAACACTTGAAATTTGTTCCGAGTTGTCACATTTGAACAAAAGATGGAAAAGAAAAGATTTAATTAAAATTAAAAAGCTTATTTTCCTCACATGTTTAAGTATTACGGCAGTACTTGGCTTTCAATAGATTCACAAATACAATTAATACTATTTGGAAAGTGATTTTCACGTTTTTGAATGTGAACAATTTTATAGGCATTATATTTCCACATCATATCATTCTACTTCCCATACATGTTTACTAACGAAATATTTTTCTCAAATATCCTTTTTTGGATTTCTTACCAACCTCAGTACAGTTCATTTCAAAATTGGAAAAATATAGTATTAGAAAAAGGTGCAAATGTGACTTATTTTGAGACAGGGAGTAAAATTTTAAGATAACACAACCAAAACAATTCTTAACATGAATTAATAATTAGTAATCAGATAAGATTCACAATGATTGGATATCGAGGAGAGAAAAAATGCAAGTTATTTTACTACTAAATGTATTTTTGGAAACTAAACTCCAGGGGAAATCTAGGGTTTTACTTCAGTTGGCAGATAGATTTAGTTTTGAAAATCAACTAGTTTTTTTTATTTAAAATTAATTTAAATGCCAATAAGTAAATTGTGTTTTATGGGAATTTTAAAATTGAAATGTTTCTTAAAACTAGAAGCAGAGGTATAAAAAGACCTTGCATAGTTTTTTCCTAACTTAGGTTTTACAAGATGCAATTCCTAAATTTCAATATTTTTTAGACATTTTCCACTTTAATAAATGAGATAATGGCATATAATACAGCATTTTAATAAATGATATTCTATTGATCAGTTCTTTTTAATTTACATATAAAAAGAAGGGGGCACCAACTTCTATTTAAATCATTGTACTTTGTGATGGAATGACTTATTAACTTTAATTTTGAACATACAAAAAGTAATTGCTTAAAATCTGACTGAATATAAGAATTCAAAATAACAGATGAAAGTATAACCAGAAAGATACACACAAGTTCCCAAGCCGAAAATCAACACATTTTACATTTAAAAAAGGACTTTGTTTAAAATTACTGTACATTATATATACAATTTTACACTCCAAATTTAATAATTATTTAACAATTTTAAGAGATGGGCAGAAATGTTATCTTTAATTACTATTTGATGTCATTTATTTGAGAACTATTCTTAAAACATGGGTCAAAAATATATCTTGTCAATCTAATTTTTCTTAAAAAATGTAATTCAAATGTCCTCCATCTTAATGGCCTGTTTGGGGGAACTTAATGGGATAAGCAATCTTTATGTACATCCCTCAATTAAACAGAATTCCATATGAGCACAACATGAACAAAATGGATTAAAATACCAGGTAGGAACACCAAATAGTAAATCAGTTTTGAAATTAAATTATTTCGCATGGTAATGCAATTTAGATTTATGAAGTGTCAACACAAATTTGAAAGCAAATTACTATTACGTTAGAAGTTATTTACTAGTCTTTTTTTATCCAAGCATCATAATCAATTCCTAAGTTAGAAATGCTAATCTACACCTACGACTCTTCATTAGGATTAAAAGTGTCAATGTACATGTTTTCCTTTCCATGCATCTTACGAACATGAGAGCGAAGATTGTCTCTGCGGGCTGAGCGGTAAATGCAATGCGGGCACAGGTGTGGCTTTTCCCCAGTGTGCATTCTACGATGTTGAATTATTTTTTTTAATTGAACACTAGTAAAAGGACACAGATCACACTGGAAGTGATCACCCGTTTTGTGCTTTTTCATATGCCTCTGCATCTCGGTTTTTGTTGTCCGATCCTCTCCGCAAATTTTGCAACTCAACTTGAGGGTGAATGCCTTGTTTGAGAGGTAGACCTTCTTGTGCTTTGTCAGTGCTTGGTACACCGTGCAGCAGTATGCGCAGTGAGGGCACCTGTATTCTTCAGCATTGTGCCTATGGCGTCGGGGGAGGGCTTCTGGCTTATGCCTTTTCTTTCCACATGGATGCACGCCATCTAACAGTACGTGCTTCTCCATATGTTTGTCCAGTTTGTCTCTCTGCTGGGAAGAGTACGAACAAGAGGGACAGGTGTACCGCTTAGTACCTGAGCTTTTTTCTTTTGAACTAGTCTTTTTAGCTTCGTTTCTTTGATATTTTGGATGCTGGCTTTTGACGTGCTTTTTGAGAGATGCTCGGCTCTTGCACGTGACGCCACATTCCCCACAGTCATAAGTTATGCAGGGCCTCGTAAGATTTGCCTCTATGCCGTACTGGTCAGTGTCGATGATGAGCTTGGTGTCGTCAAAGCCGTCGTCCATCTGATCGGAGCCAATATCTATCGACGACCCTATCACACAATGATCGGTGTCTAAGTGGCTATCCATGTGATCGTCAATTATTACTTCATTATCGACACTGGAGGCGACAACAACCTCCCCCCCTTCGATCATGTCTTCTTGCTTGATGATGGTGGTGTTGGGTACAAGGATTATTTCCGCATGAGGGTCTTCATTACCAACTCCTATGCTTTGTTCCACTATCAACTCGTTGGGCACACCACTATCGTTGAAGAACAACTGGCTAACATGGTTAGTATCGAAGACAACCTCCTCCATACCCTGAGTCTTCAAGCCCATGAAGCTCGGATGATCCATGTGGCTATCTGGTATAATGAGGGAGTGGTCATTCATCATTTTTGATGGTGTGCCTGGAACAAGATTAAAAAAAATTACATAAGCATGCATGCACCTGCTTCACAAGATAATCTTACGTAGGAGGCTTTATTGAATCAAATTTAAAATGTTCAAGAAATTACTGGAAGATAAAAACTTCATGCAAAACTGTATAAAATGGTGGCAGGGATTATCCTTAAAATAAAATTTAAGAACGGGTATGCGAGGGAAACAATGGCAAAAGAAAAGATGATCCAATCTCTAAAAATGTCATCCACTTTTCTTCGTACATGCAAGGAAGCTTCTTAGATGAACGGACAAGGATAATTTTCTTTGATTTGAAAAGTACTGTAAGTTATTGTACATTTTCTACAATTATAAGCATAGGATAATTTTACCTTAAAATTCAATAACAAGTTTAAAAAGTTTTAATTTAATCATTTCCAGTACTTTAATAAGTTAAAAGGTTGAAATATTATTTTGTTGTCTGATTCTCCCTAACCCATCTCTTTCTTGAAATTACTTGTAATATTAAAGGCATCACATTATAAGCAGTTGAAAATTTAGAAAGTAAATCAATAAAATGGGCAAACATAAAATTCATTTTTTTCAGGTATGTGATCGAACCGAACATAAAAAGCAGAAATCCAACAAAACCTGTTGTAACATGAGTGAGGCAGGGTGGGCACATTAGAAATTTTCTCCAGAAAATCACTTTCAGTTTATCTTAAATACATGCAATTACGTAAAAACCAATTAGAGTGATTTATAAACAAAAAAAGAAGAAATGATATAATGCCTATCAATGTGACGCACCAAAATTGCAGTCTCTACTTTCAAGAAGTGACTGCATCTCTGATATGGATAATATCCTTTCAATACTGTCACCTGCAGGAAAAGGGGGTAGTTAATTTTACAAATTGGAAATGAAATACAAAAGGTAAAACAATTAAGTTTATTACATTGTTCAATTCAGAATTATTTTATAAACACAAACATTTTTCAACATAAAAAGAAACAGAATGGTATAATGCTTATCAATGTGACGCACCAAAATTGCAGTCTGTCTTACCTCCTACGGCAGGGCTTTTATTCGATGAATTCATTTCACTCAACGACAGATCAATACTTCTGTCATCTGCAGGAAAAGGGGGTAGTTAATTTTACAAATTGGAAATGAAATACAAAAGGCTAAACAATTAAGTTTATTACATTGTTCAATTTAGAATTCTCTTATAAACACAAACATTTTTCAACATAAAAAGAAACAGAATGGTATAATGCCTATCCTACCTCCTACGGTAGAGTTTTCCCTTAGTTCCTTCATTTCACTAAGCGACAATGGCTTTTCTATATTCAGTTCATTACTGTCATCTGCAGGAAAAGGGGGTAGTTAATTTTACAAATTGGAAATGAAATACAAAAGGCTAAACAATTAAGTTTTGTTCAATTTAGAATTCTCTTATAAACACAAACATTTTTCAACATAAAAAGAAACAGAATGGTATAATGCCTATCCTACCTCCTACGGTAGAGTTTTCCCTTAGTTCCTTCATTTCACTAAGCGACAATGGCTTTTCTATATTCAGTTCATTACTGTCATCTGCAGGAAAAGGGGGTAGTTAATTTTACAAATTGGAAATGAAATACAAAAGGCTAAACAATTAAGTTTTGTTCAATTTAGAATTGTCTTATAAACACAAACATTTTTCAACATAAAAAGAAACAGAATGGTATAATGCTTATCAATGTGACGCAACTAAACTAATCCAGTCTTGAATATACAAATTCAAACATTCCCCAAATTCAAACAAACCCAAACCCTTCGAACTTAACAATTGATTCAAAAGGATTTGTTATTTCTTCTGAAATTGCAATTAGAGAGATAATCAATCCTCATGAACTTGGAGCATTGTTAAAAGTAAAGGAAGCATCAAATGGTTAGATTTTTAACTCCAGAACATAAATATTTGAATTTTTTCAGACAAGCAATGAATTGGACCATCTTAAAACAAATCATTCCACAATAAAAGCAATCAGAAGCCAAGCACTGAAACTAATGGGAAAATGCAGAACAAAAGCAAATAAAATGTCGAAAGAAAACAATTCTTTTACAAAATGATAAAACGAAGTATTCTCAAAAGATATGCCATTTTATAGTAAAAACAAGAATTACATCCAGTTGTTATTTTCAATTATAATTAGACTTCCAATTGATGACTGATTGTTTTGTGACACTAAAAATAATGATTAGGTTAACAAAGATGACAATTTTATACAAATGCAGGAATCTAAGGTAAAATACGGCAATCATACAGATTCTAAAACTATAAACGAAATTTAGTGTTAAATAACTAGCCAGTAATAGTCATCTGCTTAGAAGGAAAATTAATATATTTTTTAATTTATAACTTAAATTATGCTCTTATTTAAATCTCAAATCTTTTTTTAAACAAAACTATACATTTTAAAGTATGGCAATCAGTAAGTTAGATTAACTTAATATATCACCAAATTAAATATCAAACACTTCATAACGAATATTAACAATATTTGTCTCATTGTCAATTAGCAGGACTGCATTGTGTTGTCATCAAAATAACATTTTTATTTCTTTTTAAAACTAATGCTTCTATTTGAGACTTCAAGGCAGATCAACATTACTTTGCTGTACTGAGTATTAGAAAGAAAATAAACTGATCTCGAGCATATTAATCAGACCAATTTGCATCAGAAAAAGCAAGGATAATTTAACAATAATATGAATAGCGAATTTATGCAAAAGTTGTTTAAAAGATAGTTGCCCATCAGTGAAATTTCCACTTAAGCCCACCACCAGGGTATGCTGATTTAAATCAAAATTTCAAATTTCGTTTTTCTTTCTGTATTAAATTTATTAATATTGAAAATGAAATAACTATGAATAAGATGCATGTTATTTTATTTAAATAAGTTAAGTAGTCTGAAAAAATAAAGACAGCCACAATGAAAAAGTTTTCTGCAGTGTCATAAAAGGATTACACTCTTGCACAGAAATCTTTATAATTGGGAATTTTAATATTTTCATTTTGTTTTGTGTAATATGTCGGTTAATTTTTATTAAAATTTAATCGGAAATTTTTGATCCCTAGGAATTCTTTATGCAGCTGGCATAACAATTATGCATTTATGAAATTGAAATGTAAAAGTTAATTCGCCCATCTGATAATGTAGTGAGCATGTCAACAAAACAGATTGTGTGGAAAGCAATTGAAGAGGAAAGCTATTTTGATGATTATGTGATGATTCTTTTTATTACAAGCTCAAAATTCCACACAATTAGCATGTTCTGGAGAATGCTATTACACTTATTCTATGTTGCTCATAGAGAAAAGCTTTATTTTCTTGTATGCTATGTATAAACCCTTTTTGTGTGTGCTTGGAATACAACTTTGAAATACTTACGAATGCTCAGAGAAGATTTGAAAATTGGCATATTTCATTTAAATTTATGTATATATGTTTCCATGTCTTATATAATTTTTTACTATTTACTTTCAAATAACATTTTTCACAAATAAGTACTCTTTGCAAGTTCAATGTTAGTGAAAAGTATGAATTTTTTTAGGAATTTCGTTGCAAGTTACTTTTATTTTATTTTCTATTGATGAAATGAATTTTTTCTCAAAAAATAAGTCCAAAAATAACTAAGGAAAGTGCATGCATTTTTTTCATCTATGGTAAATATGTAACTCAAAAAATGTCTGATTTTTGATTAATTTTATACAAAAATTTATAATGGTGTTAGTGGGATCCAGCCTAAAAATTTCATGCAACCGGTTATGGGTTAAAATCAAACGAATCTAAACCTCTTCAGAACCAGATGAGAAAACACTGCTTATGCATGGCATTTGTTATGCTGTTCTTTTTATTCTATCATGTGATTAACTTTGCTAATTCCTATATCGCGCTTAAATCTTTCAAACATTTACCCTGTGTGACACTCTATCTAACTCTCTCCTCACAGTACTCCTACCGCCACCTATGGGCGTAATAGAGACTTAGGTATACGTATACGTTTGGAGATCAATTTTCAAAATAATCATATTTTCTCAATTTTTTTTGTGTTTTTCATTTCATTTTAAGTTATAACAACAATGTAACACAACAGAGGACAAAAAATTTCTTAATATTTTGAATTAATGGCTTAAAACTGTCAAAAAAAGTTCAAAAAGTGATAGTTACGCAAAACGTGAAATTAAAAGAACAAAACACTATTTTACAAATAATGACACTTAAAAGACAGTATTGCTGGACTTGAACTATCATCTAAGCATTATCTTTAAATTTAGTGGAGATATGTGCAAACGCATTTCAAAATTCTGAAAAATGCTCAAAAATCGAAAAAAAGATGTCAATTTCATACTTTAAAATCCCACAAAGTGATAAATTGCCAACATAAATTTATAATAGTTCAAGTCCTAAATTTGTTAGTTAGGAACATATACAGAAAATTTCTTGGTATTTGAATGAAAACTTTTGGATATATCGTGTTTTGCGGAAAGTAACATATTTGAAAATAGTGGTTTTGAGAAAAAGCAGAAAACGTAATATAATCACAAAATTCCTTTTAAAAATTGAGAAATACCTACTTAAAATCCACCTGATTGGTAAGAGACACCCTCTGTCTTTTCAGATTGGGTAGAATTTTTCTTTCTGGTGGCTTTTAGAATTTTTCTTCGTCGCTTTGCCAAAGGGGTGCCATGTCGTATTGATTCGTTCATGCGAAGTTTGTCAAAGTGATGGTAACGTTCCTCAGTGTATGTCCCCAAATTTTTAAAACCAAGTTTTTGTAGCACTTTGAGGCAACCCCGAAACCCGTCATTGAACTGAATTACTGCATCCAATGCACCCAGACGTACTGTTTTCAACACCACAAACACATTTTTAGGAATCCTCTGCCAAATGGAAGCGTTAAAACATTCATTGGCGTTTTGTGTCTTGCCGTGAAGACATTTGCTTAGAAGTTCTCGAGAACAAAGTTTCATGTATACTGGTTTTACAGCAGCTAATACACATTTGGGGAGGCCTGTACATTTTTGCTCTGGAGTTTTACCTTGTGCTATAGCTCTTTGATGAAAACACCAATTTTTTTCACCAGTCGGACACTGTCTGTGCATAGGATTCACTGTAGTTGATGTACAGTGAAAAAGTACAGCAATAACATTTTGTTGCATCTTGTCAATATCACCCACATTGTCACGAATAGCTATACATAATATAGCTATATATAATAGTCTTCACACCTTTGCCAAGTTGTCGCGGTACAGCTGTAGTCTCTGCCGCGCGCGGTGGCAACGACTCTTGGCGCGGCTTTTGGCGTAGTTATAAGTGACTCATGCCGGGTGATGGTAACCCATTTTTTTCTCGAATTTTCTCCTGGTTAGGGTTAACCCGTTTTTAGGCTAACTTACGGGACTGAGGGAGTAGTTAATCGTTTTTTTTTGTTACGAGTTGTGTCGCGATAAAGAGCTTTTTTTAACTTTTTTAAAGGAATCGGGATTAATTAAATCTAAAGTTTCTTGCGATAAATGTTAACGGGGATATGACTTTTTCAGTTAGGGTTACCCTCACCGGCATGAGTCGCTTATAACTACGCCAAAAGTCCAAATATTTAATCAATATTTGCAGTGTTTTTCTAGTCAAAATGTTGTTTAATTCAGATTTACATAATTCATCCGTACGTATGCAGTATATATTCAATGTTGGAAGATTTACGTGGCGACATAAAAAAGTGCGCCAAACACGGCGCCAAAAAAAACGCGTTGCCACCGCGCGCGGCAGAGACTACAGCTGTACCGTTGTCGCAACCCGTAGACTAAACGAGTGTTTATTTCTGGCAAGTGTCCTATCTTTTTTGAAGAGGAAAACCCTTTTATAAATGCAGTTTTGGCATTGAAGGCAAAAATGGGAGCACAAACCAAATCGGCTATCTTCCTTCAACAACAGTCCAACATTCAAACAAGAAGGGCAGCAAACTGCATCAGCCTGCATGAGTCGCTTATAACTACGCCAAAAGCCGCGCCAAAACGCGTTGCCACCGCGCGCGGCAGAGACTACAGCTGTACATTCAAATGTAAATACCAAACATGAAGCCAATTTTGGCTTACTAAAAACACAGATAAAATCATTGCCAGACGCTTTAATTTTAAAAATTAATTTTAAAAAGTCTCAAAATACTAAAATAAATGTTTCGACATATTTTAAAGTATTAAAAAAATATTTTTTTCGGTGTTTTTGTAACTAATTTCGAAACGGAGAAGCAACTTCCGGTATGCAGACGTATACTTCCGGTTTAAAAGATAGCTGACATGTATTACTAAAAAATTCATAACTTGCGTTCTAATTGACCTAGAGACAAAATTTAAAGTGATTTAGAAAGCTTAAAGTTCAAACAATATTTCTGCATCAATATCAAAAAATCAGTTTTTTGACCGAAAATCGATAAATAAACGTATACGTATACCTTATGTAGAATAGACATATAGTCAGTTTAACCCCATCGCCCGAGCACTGAACACGTACGGCTAGGGGGGGGGGTATTTCAATTAACGTCACACTGGAGCAACACAATGGGCTATTGGTGACGGTCCGGGATCAATCCCAAAGGGAAAGATCCGAGGACAACACCACGTAATTTTGAACCACGGTCAGATGACGAGGCAACACCTGAGCTGGCACCCCACTCTCCAAACTTCCACACCACGCCAACTCACGTACGGCTAGGAATTCCCCTTATATTTTGGTATTTGGTATTTTCAATTAACGTCACACTGGAGCAACACAACGGGCTATTGGTGACGGTCCGGGATCAATCCCAGAGGGAAAGATCCGAGGACAACACCACGTAATTTTGAACCACGGTCAGATGACGAGGCAACACCTGAGCTGGCACCCCATTCTCCAAACTTCCACACCACGCCAACGTGAGGACGTTTGGGGCCACGACAGATTTAACGTGCACCAGCCCCTTTTGTACACGACGGTGTTTTGGCTGGATTCGAACTCGCAACCCTTCGGTTGCTAGTTCGTTACTCTTCCAACCGGGCCACCGCGGCCCTTCCCTTATAAGTATATATTTCCCTTGTAATTGTTATAATGTTTTATTTGTGGTATTGTGTGACTTGTAAATAATCGTATTATGTATTTTATTCCATTAAAATTATAAAATCACACCGTTGATGATAATTATTTGAGTCACCTAATATTACAAAATGGCGCCCAACGCGTGTAAACGTGTTTATTGTTCGAGTTGGGGATAGGATCGCTTTTATTTTCCGATATTCCAAGGCATCCAAGATATCCTTTCTAGATAGCCAAAAATATCCAATTCTTACGGATATGTGGTACTTGGAAGATTCCTTTCTTCAAACAAGATCACGAAACTTACCAGATAAGTGAACCTTTTGTTTTGATACGTAATACAAGTCAACCTGACTTTAATGTGTCACCAAAATCATCCTATTTCAGTTATTGAAATTAAAAATTTTCGTTATTTTGAAATTGATATCCAATATTATTTGTTTTGAATTGTGTAGACAAATTGTTCGTATTTCCAAAGCATAACTTTTGCTAATAATACTGTGTATTTGAATGAATATGTACTATTGCTTCAAATGAATATATAGTGCTCGCACATCTTGAATTGAAACATAATCTTTTTCGATAAATTACATCATTTTGTACTATCAAAGTGTATGATATTGTATTGTGAGAACATTGAATGCTTAGCGCGAACACACCCAGTTAAAAATAGATGACCTTGAAGTTCTAGTTCAATGAGAGATGCATTTTGTTTCTCTGTCCCGGAAATAAATTTCTTTTAGGCCCCGTTCACATGAGACGTTTTCCAACGCCCGTTTTACGTCTAAACAAAACGCGGGGAGCCAAAGTACATAGAGTTCTACTGGAGTGTTCACATGCAGAAATCGCGAGAATCCAAGCGCTAGACAGCTTCGGCGCTTCAACAATCTCCGGTCGTTCTCGCGATTTGAACGCGTTTGAAGAAGCATAGGTTTCTTCTACTGCGTTCACATGACACGCGTTTTGACGGGCGTTAGGGCTTTTTTATTCCTCTAGTCCAAGTTTCTATCTTCGCGATCGTTAAAGATAGAGTGAAAATTTCAACGGATTTCAAATCTGCGGAAAATTTTACATCAGATTAATACATTAAATTTGATTTTCTTTAAATAAATAAATTTTCAACTGTAATTTTACTATTTTCGCGATACGGATTTGACGAATATATTCATTACGAACACCAAAAGGGAGTATTCTTCTCGTTTTTATAGAAAAGATATAACTTGATTGGAGTATTTTGTCTTAATCCACTGCTTTATACTTATGGCCATTAAAAATAGGATGAGAAAATTGAATCGTATTCGATTTATTGAAGAAATTTACCCTGCTTTCACACAAAACTTGTAAAAATGTGACAGTTTATATCACTTTTGAAAATGAACTTAATTTACTGTGCGCTTATTTTTCATAGAATTTATATTTTAATCTTGCAGTTAGTGTTATTACTACTTTAATCAAAATTTTTATATTATATATACGTGCAAACGCAAATTCTATTAGCAATCTCCTGGTTTTCGATACATACTGTTTTTTTGGTTTTTCTTTGAGATTTTTTTAGTTTTAACAAAATTTTCTCGTTTCATCGTGGGGTTTAATCAAATTTTAGTTGAAATATTTCCAAGTCATTATTCCATTCGTGGTTCCATTTGTGCTACAAAACCCATGAAAGAGGGTAGGTTGGAGGGTTAGTATTCGTTTCGGATAGTTGGAACTCAGGGAAAATTGTGTTTAAAAATTAAAAAACTAATTATTGTTATATATGTGTTATTTGTGCTGATACATTAAAATGTTTAGAGATAGGTTTTAAAGAAGTACAGAGATTTATTTGAAGAAAAATTAAATAAAAATTAGCTATAGATCGTAGGAAACACGATAAAACCTGCAAAAATACCATAAAAAAAGAAAGGTTATCACCAGTGCCGGATTTTGTTTGCGTGTCATCTTTTGATAGTACTTCGTAGACAATGCGATATAAACAGAAATTCCGTTTCCAATTTCCTGGTTCTAGAAATAACGTTTTTTGGGGATATATTTTTACTTTACACTGTCAATTTTAAAATTTTAAGGAAATTCTTTGGTTATTTTCTAATTAGTTTCGTTTTTTATCAAAGTTTTACAGAAATATTCCAATTTTTCTTACGCAGTTTCGCTTTTACGATAAAACGCATTACAAATGACTCATCTGCTAGCTTCTTGAGCCCAAAAAATCCGTGATCACCCCTTAACACAAAACAAATCCTACTATTTTTATTGGTGGGTGAATCATCGACACTGGAGTGTGAAGGTTATAGGGTTTCTTCCTCTAGTCTTGACAGTAAAAAACGAATACTTTAAGATTTTAGAGTTAATGAAAATGTTTAATAATGCCACAATTTGAACTACATAAAGCACTGCTTCTCTGTGATCCGCTGGCTCTTACCGGTTCCTAGGTCCAAAATATCCCGTCATTCGAAAAATTTTTAAAAATGTACGAAAAGCTAACGTTCAAAAATTTACAACCGAAGTTGATAGCATTGGAATCGTATACTATACGTTACGAAAGATTTACCTGTTTAGGTTGTCACTTCTAGTCAGCAAGTAGATTATATTGCATTTATTTATGTATAAAGGTTGAAGTTCAAAAATACTTTATTCACAGGCAATTAGGGAACGGATGTTTTACAAATCGAAAGAATATCAAATTTTTACATCATTTTCAATATTTTTAGATTATTTTAGGCATTTTATTGGTCATTATACATTTCTAAGTTAACCAAATACAGACTCTTGTGAATACAGAGTAATCAATTTTTTAGGTTGGGAAAGAAAGATTTTCATCCTACTTTTAATGGCTGTAAAATTAAAACAGTTGATAAGAGGCAACAAAATATCTTTTTAAAGGGAATGTCACTTTAATAACAAGGCAATACTTCCGCTTACGCTAAGTATAAAAGGAATATCTGAAAAAAGATTAGTTGCGACTATTGACAAAAAAATAAGTTTTTCAAAGAAAATCATGATTTTGGTATGGATCTAACGTAAAATTTTACGCTGATTTGAAATCCGTTGAAATTTTGACTCTATCTTTAACCATTCAAAAGATAGAAACTTGGATTAAGGGAATAAAAATCAATTTAATGCATAACGGAAACTGACCTTGAAAAGCGCCCAAGTGCTGTTCACATGGTAACGCTCGAAAATTCTTATCTAACGCGCGTTGCAAAAAGTCCATGTGAACGGGGCCTTAATGATTTGCTTATGAATCAGGCCCCGTTCACATGGACTTTTTCGAACGCGCGTTAGAAAAGAATTTTCGAGCGCTGTCATGTGAACACCTCTTCGGCGCTTTTCAAGGTCAATTCCGTTATGCATTAAATTGTGTTTTTTATTCCCCTAATCCAAGTTTCTATCTTTTGAATGGCTAAAGATAGAATCAAAATGTCAACGGATTTCAAATCAGCGTAAAATTTTACGTTTAAACGATACCAAAATCATGATTTTCTTTGAAAAAATTATTTTTTGTCAATAGTCGCAACTAATCTTTTTTCAGATATTATTTTTGTACTAAGCGTAAGCGAAAGTATTGCCTTGTTTTTAAAGGGAATGTCACTTTAATAAGATGTTTTGTTGCCCCTTATCAAGAGCTTTTAATTTTACAGCCATTAAAATAGGATGAAAATCTTTTTTTTCCAACCTAAAATTGATTTCTCTATTCACAAGAGCCTAGATTTGGTTAATTTAGAAATGTATAAAATTGACCAATAAAATGCCTAAAATAATCTAAAAAATATTCAAAATGACGCAAAAATTTGATATTTCGATTTGTAAAACATCCGTTCCATAATTGCCTGTGAATCAAGTGTTTTTGAGCTTCAATCTTTATACATAAATAAATGCAATATAATCGACTTGCTGACCAGAAGTGACAACCTAAACAGGTAAATCTTTCGTAACGTATAGTATACGATGCCAATGCCATCAACCTCGGTTGTAAATTTTTGAACGTTAGCTTTTCGTACGTTTTTCAAAATTTTTCGAATGACGGGATATTTTGGACCTAGGAACCGGTAAGAGCCAGCGGATATCAGAGAAACAGTGCTTTATGTAGTTCAAATTGTGGCATTATTAAACATTTTCATTAACTCTAAAATCCTAAAATATTCGTTTTTTACTTCAAGACTAGAGGAAAAACTCTAGAACCTTCACTCTCCAGTGTTGATGATGCACCCACCAATAAAAAATAGTAAGAAGGATTTGTTTTGTGTTAAGGGGTGATCACGGTTTTTGGGCTCAAGATGATGCTATCAGATGAGTCATTTGTAATGTGTTTTATCGTTAAAGCGAAACTGCGTATGAAAAATTGGAATATTTCTGTAAAACTTTGATTAAAAACGAAACTAACTGGAAAATGACCAAATAATTTCCTTAAAATTTTAAAATTGAGTGTAAAGTAAAAATATATCCCCAAAAAAACTACATTTCTAGAACCAGGAAATTGGAAACGGAATCTGTTTATATGGCATTGTCTACGAAGTACTATCAAAAAGTTGACACGCAAACAAACAAAATCCGGCATTGGTGATAACCTTTCTTTTTTTATGCTATTTTTGCAGGTTTTATCGTCTTTCTTACGGTCTAAAGCTAATTTTTATTTAGTTTTCCTTCAAATAAATCCCTATACTTTTTTAAAACTTATCTCTAAACATTTTAATATATCAGCACATATATAACAATAATTAGTTTTTAATTTTTAAACACAATTTTCCCTGAGTTCCGACTATCCGAAACGAAAACTAACCCTCCAACCTACCCTCTTTCAGGGGTTTTGTAGCACAAATGGAACCAGGAATAGAATGATTGGGAAATATTTCAACTAAAATTTGATTAAACCCCACGATGAAACGAGAAAATTTTGTTAAAACTAAAAAAATCTCAAAGAAAAACAAAAAGCAGTATACATATCGAAAACCAGGAGATTGCTAATAGAATTTGCGTCTACACGTATATATATATATATAATATAAAAATTTCGATTAAAGTAGTAATAACACTAACTGCAAGATTAAAATATAAATTCTATGAAAAATAAGCTCACAATAACTAAAGTTCGTTTTCAAAAGTGATATCGAGTTCACTGTAACACGAGGATGTGAAAAATGAATGAAAATTGAAACTTATATTACGCATTTCACCCGTTGAGGACAAATAAAACAATAACTAAAGTTTAGCTTTTAAATTGAATATTTAATTTAAGCTTTATTTTAAAGACGTTTACCGCACATGAAAACTAGAACGGACAGTTGTCAGTATTCGTTATTCTCAGAAATAAAATTACCCACTATACCCTTTAGTTATAAACTGTCATCTTTTTACAAGTTTTGTGTGAAAGCAGGGAAAATTCCTTCAATAAATCGAATGCGATTAATTTTCTCATCCTATTTTTAATGGCCATAAACATAAAGCAGTGGATTAAGACAAAATACTCCAATCAAGTTATATCTTTTCTATAAAAACGAGATGAATACTCCCTTTTGTGTTCATAATGAATATATTCGTCAAATCCGTATCGCGAAAATAGTAAAATTACAGTTGCAAAATTATTTATTTAAAGAAAATCACATTTCAGGTATCGATCTGGTGTAAAATTTTCCGCAGATTTCAAATCCGTTGAAATTTTCACTCTATCTTTAACGATCGCGAAGATAGAAACTTGGACTAGAGGAATAAAAAAGCCCTAACGCCCGTCAAAACGCGTGTCATGTGAACGCTGCAGAAGAAACCTATGCTTCTCGAAGCGCCTTCTAATCGCGAGAACGACCGGAGATTGTTGAAGCGCCGAAGCTGTCTAGCGCTTGGATTCTCGCGATTTCTGCATGTGAACACTCCAGTAGAACTCTATGTACTTTGGCTCCCCGCGTTTTGTTTAGACGTAAAACGCGCGTTGGAAAACGCCTCATGTGAACGGGGCCTCACTCGTAGGAGTATTTTGTTGGAGAATATTGTTTCTTTGGTATATGAATGTTATTTGCTTTTTATTTTATTTCCAGTGTTCGGAAAAAGTGTTTATTCATTTGCAACTGATTTTTTTTCTTTTGGAGAGTTTTATTAGAACTTTTATTTTGGTAATTTCTTGCACTGGAAGCATTGGTATTCAGTATTCATTATTCAAAGTGGAAATTATTTTTATTGCTACCATTGCATTAATTTAATATTTTATGTGATAAATAAAATTTATTTTAGACATTCTTACAATTTTAAAAGTATGTCTTCGGACAGTGTGAATTTATTATGTTTTCAAATTTAGTTTTCAAATAATAATTTTGAATTGCATTTTGAGTTGATTTTAAGAGAAGTAAGTTTTACTTATATTAGGATTTGTAGGACATTACAAAAACTTTTACAAACAATTATTTTGATCATCGAACTTTAATAGACATTAAAGCTTTGGCGAAAACTCTGAACTTTTCCACAATAGACTTATCATGGCTAACCTTGCGAAGGGACGCAAGGAAGATTTGAGATTGTTGGCACAGGAATTGGGCTTGGACGTGGTGACAATTTGAAAGTCATCCAACTGAAGGATTTAATTGTCAAGTCTGACGGGTATGATGAGAAGCTAACGAAGAACTTATTAGCCAGTCTAATAGAAGAGCGAATTTCAATTGAAAAAGCGTCTGAGTTACAAGGTATCGCTTCACAAAAGGCAAATGAGCAGGCTCAAATCTCTAAACAAAGAGAAATGGAGCAGGAGCGAATCGCGAGGGAAAAAGAAATTGAAGAAGTGAGAGTAGAGAAGGCAAGAGCTCAAATTTGAAATTCTTAAGCTACAACTTGAAGTCCAAAAGTTGTCCTCACTCTCACCGGCGTCACCCGTTCTGAACGCCGACAAACCAAAACTTGAACTGAAAAAGTTGATTCCCGACTTCAACGCAAAAGATGACATCTCTCTGTTTCTCAATCTCTTTGAGCGACAGTTAAAGTTTCTCAAGGTTCCAGAAAATCAATGGGTTGCATATCTGGTGGGAGTCCTTCCCAGTGACGTAACGAAGATAATCGCTCGAGAACCAGATGAAAAAGCTGAAGATTACAACTTTATAAAAGATATCTTACTGAAAAGATTCAAGTTGAGTGCCGAACGTTTTCGACAGTTATTTGCAACTCATAAGAAGAACCCCGATTGCACATGGAATGATTTTTATTTTGAACTTCGTAGTTATTACGAAAATTGTATTAAGGAGGTGATTGTAAATACGTTTGAAAAGCTGAAAGACCTGATAATAACTGATCAGATCAAGAAAAAATGTCCACCGGAATTCAAAGAGCACTTTTTGGATGAATGGGGCGACATCATCTCTCAAACTGAACTTGTTGAAAAACTAGACGCATACAACAATCTTCGGCATAAAACCAAGAAAGAAGGACCAACGGTCACCACTAAGAGACCACTCACGAAAGCAAGAGAAGAATATCCCAGATTCAACTCTGCGAGGAAGGAGGTCCAGGACAGAAAATTCGAGAAGCCCAAGCAGGAAGAACACTCCTCTGTTTACTGCTATAATTGTGGCACGCCAGGATTCATCAAATCGAACTGTCCAAATTGTCCCAAAACTGAAAAGAAGAATTCCAGTCGTTTTCATAGTATTCAGCTGAACAGTCTGTCAACATCCAGCCAGATGGCAATCCTCAGTGTAAACATCAATGGACTGTGGGGTACAGCATGTGCAGATACTGCCGCAACTCATACTATCGCTGGTGAAAGTCTCTACCACCTCCTAAGAGAACAAGGAACCCGTTTCCAAAAGTCAAACCTTACCATGACTCTCGCCGATGGCAGTCAGTCCGAAAAGGAAGTACACAAAACCTCCGTTAGTATCTGTCTGGGGGAAGAAGATATTTAGTGCCAATCTTCGCCATTCCAGAAGCACAGAGAAACAATACTCTGCTTGGAATTGACTTCATAGAAAAAACAGGAATCGTTCTAAATCTCAAAGAACACTCCTGGTACTTCAGTAACAGACCCCATAAAACTTTCCCATTTGTGAAACTCGATATCCCAGCGAGTCCCGATGCACTTCAACCAGAAGTCCAAGACCATTCATCTCGAATTGTGGAAGACGCTACCCCAGCGAATCCTTGTCAAGGTCTGCCAGAATTTGAAGACAATTTCTCCGAAGTTATGGATAACGCTACCCCAACAAATTCTTTTCCACTTCAAACAGAGGTTAAAGAGCAATTTCCGACTCAGTTGAGACCAGTAATGCAGAGAATTCTATACTACTTCGATCAAATGAAGGGAAAAATCTCAACTCAAACCAGAGAATCCAACTCAATGCATTATTGGAGGATTACGAAAATATCTTCCGTCCAGAGGGAGATGCAACACCATATATCGAGCACTTAGCACCCTACCGGCTCTCCCCTGCCAGGAAGAATGTCTTGAGAAAAGAAATTGAAAAACTTCTTACCACAGGAGTAATCGAGGAATGTGGCTCTCCATATGCCTCACCTGCAGTTCTCATTCCCAAACCAAATGGAGAATCCAGACTCTGCATCGACTACCGCAAGCTCAATGCGGTCACCAAATCAGATCCATACCCACTACCTCGTATGGACGATCTTCTGCACAATCCCAAGCAGACCTCATTTATGTCAACAATTGATCTGAGATCCGGTTACTATCAGATAAAGATGCACCCGCCAGACAAAGACAAAACCGCTTTTGTATGCAGTTTGGTGTTTTCAGGTTCAACAGAATGCCCTTTGGACTGAAAACAGCCCCTGCAACGTTTGATGGACATTTTTCGAAATGGTTTAAAGGTACCCTTGCTTACCTAGATGATATCATCGTGATGTCTCCCACATTTGAAGATCATCTCGAAGACCTGCGTTTAGTATTTGAACGGCTTCAACAATTCAACTTGAATGCTAACCGTGAGAAGTGCAATTTTTCTTGTCCCAAAGTCAAGTACCTCGGACATTACATTACCAGTTCCGGTATCGAAGTAGACTCTGCCAAAGTGGAGGCCATTACTGGTATCCCTCCGCCAAAGAATGTGAAACAAGTACAATCCTTTTTGCAAACATGCAGCTGGTATCGACGATTCATTCCTCAGTTTGCTGAGATTTCTTGTCCTTTGAGCAATCTCACCAAAAAGCGGACCACGTGGAAGTGGGGTGAAGAGGAACAGTCTGCATTTGAATTCCTTAAGAAATGTTTGATTTCGCCACCAGTGCTGAAACAAATTGATGAATCAAAGCCTTTTTCCATACGTTCAGATGCATCAAATTATGCATTGGGAGCTGTTCTTCTTCAGGGATAGGGTCCAGAAGAGCATCCGATAGAGTATGCAAGCCGTTTGCTAACCCCAGCAGAACGAAATTATTCCGCCACTGAAAGAGAAGCACTTGCAGTGGTCTGGGCACTTGAAAAGTTTAGAGGATATATCGAAGGTGCAGAAATTACAGTGACATCTGACCACCAACCCTTGAAATGGCTGCTGAGCCTTAAATCTCCTACAGGTCGTCTTGCAAGATGGGCATTACATCTACAGTCCTACAACTTAAAAGTGGAATACATCCCTGGTAAGGCGAATGTCATTGCGGATATGCTCTCCCGTCCTAATTGTGTGCATGAAAAAGCAACCTGCGAGACCTGCACAGTCATCGTTGATTTACCCTCCAAAAGAGCCATTGTTGTTCGAGCCGAACAGTTGAAGGATGAAGATGTGAAGAAAATAATAGACAGCTTTGAAAGTGGTTCAAGAGACGAAAATTTCGCAAATTGGACTCAAAGAGGTTACGTTATGAACCAAGGTGTCCTATACCGTTATGCCCCAGATTCTGATTATGAGGAAGCGCAGTTAGTGGTCCCCACTCACGAGCGCGAAAGAGTGATGAAGGAACATCATGATGCTCCAACCGCAGGACATTATGGTGCAGAAGGCACATTTCACAGAGTTTCAACCAGATATTACTTCCCTGGAATGCGCAGATACATCACTGATTATGTGAAACACTGTCCCGATTGCAACAGATTTAAGCCTAGCAATCAAAAACCTGCAGGATTGTTGAGAACCCCAGTATACTCTCAACGTTTCGAAACCCTGGCCATCGACCTTTTTGGTCCCCTATCTGAATCATCGGATGGAAAAAAATGTATTTTCATCGTCGAAGATACCTCTACAAAGTGGGTAGAACTCTTTGCCCTCCGAAACGCCACCGCGAAGGAGTGTGCTATAGTTTTAATGGAAGAAGTACTCTTGCGGTACGGAATTCCAAGAAGACTCATCAGCGACAATGGGCCACAATTTGTCAGCGACCGGGGTTGCGAGTTCGAATCCAGCCAAACACCGCCGTGTACAAAGGGGGCTGGTGCACGTTAAATCTGTCGTGGCCTCAAATGTCCTCACGTTGGCGTGATGTGGAAGTTTGGAGAGTGGGGTGCCAGCTCAGGTGTTGCCTCGTCATCTGACCGTGGTTCAAAATTACGTGGTGTTGTCCTCGGATCTTTCCCTTTGGGATTGATCCCGGACCGTCACCAATAGCCCATTGTGTTGCTCCAGTGTGACGTTAATTGAAATACCCCCTAATATATTAATGTTATTCATCATAAATAATAATGGCTACCATAAATCAAAACTATCTATAAACTACACTGATTTGAGTTCAACGAGTTTAAACTTGTACGAACAAGGGATTAATTAAAATCATAAAAATCTTATTTTTATTATTAAAAAGAAACACGATTTTTTTGCATACATTGCCTACTAAGGACCCTATGTCCTTCTCTTTTCGAGTTCCTTTCAGAACACACCTCAACCACAAAAATTGTTAAGCAAAGCTGAACTACTGTACAGCACAATGTTTCCACTTTCCCCCATTATTTAACTAGGCACAACGTGCACATGTTTCGTTATGCTAGCAGTCGCGTGGGATGGCATGTCACCCCAACGCAAAGTACACACAGAAGAGACTGTTTCATTTTGTAAAATAACTTCGGATAGTTATTTAAAATATATTTTGTTATACATACCTGTGATTGAGAAAACTCGAATACAAAAAATGTAAAACCAATTAAATATTACCGTAACTATCACAGAATTGTTCTACTTTTCATGAGCTGTCACATTCCCCAACGATGTGTATGCATTTTTACAATTTATACTGAAACTGTCAAAAAACTCCGAAATTGCTGCGATTTGAACAGTCTTGTCTTTTTGATCTGTCGTGAATGCAATCAAATGAAACATCTAAAAGGAATAAAAACCTATACTGAAACCTGGGGACATAAAATATCCAGTGTAGTTCAATCTTGAGCCTATAGGTCCTTCACAGTACATTAAGATTTAAGCAATCCGCATGGGTATAAAAGTGTAAGTAAAGCATTGGTTTTAATTAATCCAGTTATTTTTTACATAACGATCATAATTAGTAGCAATACTTTTAATGTATGTATTTGAATACAATACCATCCTATTCACCGTTTGGTGTGGGGTAGAAGCACATCCCAACTCCCCAATTGTTTTACTTCTGTGCTATATTTTATCAAAAGAAAAGTGTCTGTATATAAATAGATGAAATTGTTTTTCTTTCTATCTCTTTTTATTCATGTTTTCCTTACAAATTAAACAAATTTTGTGCAATAGATGCCAAATGTCAGCAAACACGCGAGCATGTCTAATTCCAAATTTGACTCGTAAGTTGAAAGGAGAGCACTCTATGTACCATTAAAACATGCAGGGTTTTTGGATCCGGTGTAGGGTCCCCTGATGAGGTGTTAAATAACTTGAAAAGGAAGGGGAAGAAATAATTGGCGATAGTACTAAAGATATTCAGCCATTTTGGGTTTTTGACGACATGGTCTTCAGACGTGTATTGGAGTCAGATGCTTAAATGATATGTTAAAAAGCACATGCAGCATAAACCCTATAAAACATGCTCTCACACAGCACACAATTGATATTGAAGGGATACAATGCAGAAAACAAAGCAGCGCACAGGATATTTGGAAACCTCTGTTTAAGAAACTCTTTTTCTGGCTAACAAAGTCAGGGAATTTAAACTTGTTTCGTGATATTCCTAAATTCAGCATAAATCAATTTTAGATCCAAGAGACGTGTAGCCAACCTGTTCAAGCACTGCTGAGTTAAACATTATTGAGATTTTACAAATTGTCAAACCTCGTTAAGACAAACTCGCTTAGTACTAAAGGTAGGAACTAAATTCCAATTCCCATCAAAATGTATATTCAAATAACGTTAACTCATTCCAGTTACACGAATCGCCGGTTAAGACGAAGAAACTTTCAAAACTAACGGGCAAATGGATTCTTTTCAATCATATCAGAAACATTAAGGGACTGAAATCGTTGATGATTTATTTGCGGAAGAGTGTAGAATGAACGAAGATTCTGAAGTAATATGTGTGCCTTCTTTAAAATAAGCTACTGTGGCTTAGAAATTGTTCACTGCTTTTTGTTAGGCTGCGAAAATTCATCTGCTCAATTAAACTAACACAAAAATTGATAACAAAACTATTTCAAGACAAAATTTGCGTAATCAGGAAATATCTGAAATCGAGAATTATCTGTATGATCAAGAATCATCTGTTTAATCTTTGTAATGAAGAATCCCATTTATCTGTAAACCAAGAATTGTACAGTGATGTAATTACATTAATGGCTTCATTTTATTGTTGAAATCAAGCCTTTTTTATGAGTTAGGATAACAAGAACTAGTTAATACTAATTTTTTACGGTTCCATAAAATTCGTCTTAACGAGGTTTAACTGTATTATCAGCCTACTTTTATATCTTTTATGAAAAGTATTTCTAATTATTTTCACCATAATTCAACAGTCAAATCCAGTTAATTGAGTCACTTGCTATTCAAGAGTTTAATTATTTTATTGCAAATCAAATAGAATGATTATCAGTAGTGATCAAATCTTGATGTGCCTCAATTAATTGGACAAGTTTCTCTTACCATTTATCATTTTACACTACAGATATATTTCAGTTACACTTATAAATATTACCTGAAAAAATAAAACACATAAAATCTTTATAGTAAATCAGGGATCATTTGGAAGTCCAGGAAAGTTCAATAGATTGCAAATACTTGTATGCATATACTGCATGTTGAAACCATTCAATGTGTGTGAGAATATACACAAAACAATTTTTCTTTTAAATGTTTAAAGAGAAGAAAATGCCTGAAGTAGTAGATTTTTACTTACATGAAAATTTCTCAGAGGACAATAAATCCCGAGGCTCAAGTCCTGCAAACTGGAAGGGGAATTGTTCTAAAACAGGATTTTCCACGTGTTGGTAATCCTTGGTGATACCAAGTACCACTATTTATTCATCATTAAAAAATAACAAAAATAAAATTAATTCATTTTTAACACAGCCATGCTATAATTGTATTAAAAACAGCCAGGCAACAGAAATTTTAAGGAATTAAAAAAAGGCCAAGTTTGTTCCAAGGGTGAGCAAAGTTATAGCGCATTCACTTACTTTGATTACAGTTAATAAAGGAAAGAGAAACTAAAAAGTTATATCAAATACAAAATTCTAGAGCAGACTTAATTACATTACACATTAATCTATAAGGGCACGTGCGTTTAGTGTATGCAGCACGAACATTAGAAAGATATTTTATATTATAACACTAATGTTGCACACCAATAAATGTCAACAAATGTTGCACATCTTTTTTTAAAAAAGAACTTGCTATAAGTACAGAAATTAGGTAATATAAATACTGTATCACACATAATTACAGAATTTTTAGTTTTTAAATACAAGTTCAAACACATTTGTTTTCTCATTTTGCATTACTTCTTAACACAATACTCAAAAGTTTAAATTAAACTGAGCACTCCAACATTTGGAATGGTTCCTATAGATAATTCTATACATACAAAAACTAAAATGTGGCAAAACAAAACATTAAAGTGAAGAAAGGCAATACTTATATTATGATTAAACTTCAAAACAAAAAATATAGTGAAGAAAAAAATTGGGTCTAAAATTATATATTTTTAAACACAGACATGCTCTATAGTGATAGTTGATAGCAATGAACACAATGAAGTTAAATTATAAAATATTAAACATTTATACTGATTAGTTAGCTGTCAGGAGAGCACAGATCAATTGAAAGTTAAAATATGAAATTCGAAGAGTTAATTTTCAGGTGAGGAAGAATATTACTTTATGTGAGTTCAGAAAAATCTACTTTGACGAATTGTTTGTAACATAAAAAGTGTGAATTCAGTTAATTAACTTTTTCATAGTAAAAATTATATTGAGTGTTATTGTATGCTCAATTTTTTAACTCGAGTGAAATGTATTGTTTATTACACAAAATATATAATTAAAAATTTAGTTTTGAAACTTAAAAAAACCCTTCCCTTTAAATACAACATTATGTATCTAATGTATCAATATTTCTAACTAAACTAGTAATTCTGATTTAGTATATATTGGTTATTTACTATAATTTCATAATGAATTAAGATGGTCTCTATTTTAATTAGGGACGTTTTTGCTTGGCACTAGAATTTTATTTATGGGACATTAAAAATCCCATTAACTTTTATTACTTGGGTTTTCAATACATTTGAAAGCTGGAACTTTACTAGTCTCTTGAGTTATCTTATTCACCAAGTTGTAATTCATTTTCTAAAGACACACAAAGGTAATTTGGTTGTACTCAAATTTTTTCTAGGAAAATAATTGCTTAGAAAACATAATATCTGAGAACTTTTGAGTTGAAACAAAATAAAATTATCTTTATTTAAACGAAGTTCAAAAAACGTATAAAAATATTTTCTGGTTAAATATTTGAATCTTAAACACCTTTTCATTCATTTTCCCGACTTAATAAAAAGGTTCAAATTAGGGAACAGTTCAAGGACTTTTATAAGCAAAGGTATTCTAATGGACTGTACAAACCCTGAATTAGCACAATGACTACAGCAAATTAGGTTTGCAACGTTGGCAAAAGTTGAAAGTATAACCTAATTTTTTATTAAAATGTTTTCTTTACAGAATGCATGAAAAAATATAACATTATAAATTAAAGGATTTTTTTTAATTTTGGAAATTAATTTCTGACTACCTCAAATTTTATTCATTAAGATATATTCACTAAAATTGAGTTATACGCAATGATAAAGACACAAAATTATGGTATCAATGATGGGTGGCAAGAAATTTTTAGATGGATAATTTAGTCCCCTTTTGGTTTAGAACTGAAAATTTCCTGTTTCATTTTACAAGTCATGTCATAAATCTTCACGCAGCAGAGTCAATATTCCCTGTTTAGTGATATTTCTTGTCCGGAATAGGTAAAATTTGCTTAGAGGGCCATGCCTCAAGGACTCGTTGTTTTGGAGGGGGATTAAATGTCATTCGACAAAAAGAAAAATCTTTAGTATAGGAATACCGAATGTAGATTGCTCCTTTTCATTGGATATGACACCATCATTCTTAAAAATTACAAGTCAGGTATTTTTCTTTAGAAAATTTTTGATTTGACTCTTTCAAAACTAATCTCTATATAGTACCTACTAAAGAAATATGCTGTTAAGTGATGAGTCGTACAGTATCTGATCGAAAGTTTGTCAGAACAGTGGAAAAGTAGATCAGAGAAAACATTAGTCTCATAAGTTTCAAGGATTTTTTTGAAAGAAAAAGAAAGTGAAAACTACAAAATAAATTTGTTTTGGCATACCACATGATACCAGAACTCAGCTTACCGTAAGTATCAAAACTTCCCATACCGTAAGTATCAAAAGTTGCTCAGGCGTTTTGTATATTTAGTCTCAAATAGAGAAACTAAGATGCAA
The DNA here is from genome assembly GCA_933210815.1 of Meta bourneti. Taxonomy (NCBI): domain Eukaryota; kingdom Metazoa; phylum Arthropoda; class Arachnida; order Araneae; family Tetragnathidae; genus Meta; species Meta bourneti. The sequence continues at coordinate 111,332,181 of OW119922.1, read as the reverse complement.
AATAAGAGCTGCAAAATAGTGTAATTTTTATTAATAATTTAATAATCATCAATGGACAAAATTGTGAACAAAAAATTTAAATACAAAAGAAAGCAGGTTAATAAAATCAAGTAATAAGCAATCATGGTATACTGATTCAAATCGGGATTTGTACTAAAAAATCATGATTTAAATCAAACTTAAAATTCATACCCTGAAAGCAATGAGAGGACAATTAAAAAAACATTAGATTCAGCAGGGTATTAGTTTTGGATCAGATCAATAACATTTAATAGCAAAGGCAGGAAGATGCGATGAGTTAACACTAGAACAGCTGGCACTCCCAAGACCCTTAACCGGTGTTGTTTCATCACCAGTACATAAATTGTTAATATCTAAACGGCATCCTTTCTATTTTTCATATACAAGTTTACGATTATTTTTGCACACAGATTTAAAATAAATCGATTGTAACATGGAATACACATAAAATGAAATTTGCTGGTTTCATTGATAATACAATATTAAATTTTACCATTAATTTATCAAATTTATATACTATGCACATCTTATTTACAATTGATGCAGTAATTACCAATTTCTTCGCCTGATTTGCTTACTGAATTTATTTTGTGGGAGCATTGGTTAGACAAACCACACCTTTTAATTTCCTGCATATGAGATATATGTAGATTTTTCCGGCACATGGAATAAATTTCCCACTATGATTCTAATTTATAATTTTGTTTGGTTGAAGATTTTTGGTGCAAGGTCCAAAGACGGACAAGCTGCACCGATTACAATTTTGGTGCTTTCCCCCATAAACATTTGAACTTGCGACCGACTTGTTTGACTTTTTGCATAACAAAATAGGACTGTTACTATCACGTAAAATGTTAGTAGTCAAAGTAATCATTCACCCATTACATACTATTCTGTGCTATCCCGAGTTATAAATTTAAATTATTTTACATATTTTGAGCAGCATCTGTGTAACTTTCTTCATGTTTTTCTGATTTATTTCCACATAATCAGATTTCTTTATCTGAATCTAATTCGCAGATCTCAATACCATAATTCATTTTCAGATAGTTCTCGCAACAGATTTCTAATCGCTTCAGAACTTTTCCGTGAGTCACCATTTTTGCGTCTGATAAACGATATTTATAGGGGTAAAAAACCCCTATAAATATAGTTGCAGTTGGAATTATAATTTCTGATAATTAACAAATTTAAAAGTAAACCGATTGACACTGATCCATTTTCTATGGTCAATTCGAACTGGAAATCTGCTTGGTGTCAAAAAGATACTAGCGCACATTCTACGCAGATTTATGTAGAATTTTTCTGAATTGAGTAATACAAAAAATTTCTGCTGTGTGCTTATTGGGTGAAACGATTAGAATTCATAAGAAATTGTCAAAATCCGACAAAAAGATGCGAAAGGGAGAAAGCAACAAATGCGTTCTGGTCTCAAAATGACACTACCTGCCGTTCTAGTATTAAAACAAAGTTTCAAAGCATGAGCTTCAGAAAATTTTTTTTGTCTGCAATTGCTATTAACATAAAAAATAATAAAAGCCAAATAAATGATTTCAACTCGTATCGTGGCTGTAATTGAAGTATATTTAACCCTAGAAACTCAATCTTTCGTGGATTTCGTAACATTGCGTGAATATTTCAATGTTCCCCAAAGTATGGTTAACATTCTTGGGTTAGAGAGCCTATATACAGTGAACTCCCTCTTAACCGGCCTCCGCTTTAACCGGCCGCCACCGACCAATTATGTACTGTAAATACAGTAGCTTACAGTAATATGTGTTTAGTTTTTCCAACAAAGGAAGTTCTTCCAGGTTAAGTTTTCTTTTTTTTTCATATCATATTACAATAAAGTAGGCTATATACTTAGTTTTATTCTAATAAAAACGATTTCGGGAGTGTATTTTAATGTTATTAACAGACGACGGTTTAACCGGCCAAATCGTTATCCTGTCTGGGTACGGTCCCGAAGTGGCCGGTTAAGAGGGAGTCCACTGTATATATAGATAGAGATGACAGGGAAAACGGCAGGCCATGTTTTTCGACCGTTGCTGTGCCAACGCGGACGCTATGCAAAAATCGGTTTCACTAGGGTTGCTAATCAGGCTATTTTGATACGAAGACTTCGGGTTTGGCGTTGGGGTTTCAAATATTGATAGATTGGATTTTCTCATGTCATAAGAGCTACTCATTTAGACCACAGACCAGTTTATAAACCAGTAATAAACAGGACTTAATCTGGTGTGTGCTTGAGGTCTGAATAAAAAAAAAAAAGAATTTTTTTAATTTTATACATTGAGTTAGATTTGAATTAGGAACACTTTCATGTTATTCCAATGTGGGGCAACGTATTTTGCCTTGTAATTTTCCGAATAAATTATTCATACAAAATATTTTGTCATAAGATAAAAGAGCTTTAAATCCTTAATAGAAATACAGTAAAACTCCAATTATTACGACTGAGTGCTGGACGTAATCCGGATATGCAAAAATCCGGAGGATTGGGACAGTAAAAAACGGTTATGTTGTGAAATAAAACACCAAAATTGATCTAAAATAATTTTTGTTTATTTTTATTACAAGAATAGAGTATATTTGAATGGCAACTTAATAAAAAAAAGAAGGCCTAATGTACTGTATTTGAAAGTAAGGTAAATAATTAAGTATTTTAAATATCCATTTTTTTCATAATTCAAATATTCATAAATTATTTATATTGTGGAAAGAAATAAAAAAATCAGTTTAAACATTTTTCGAATTTAAATTGTTTAAATATAACTTTCGGGGGTATTTCAATTAACGTCACACTGGAGCAACACAACGGGCTATTGGTGACGATCCGGGATCAATCCCAAAGGGAAAGACCCGAGGACAATGCCATGTAATTTTGAACCACGGTCAGATGACGAGGCAACACCTGAGCTGGCACCCCACTCTCCAAACTTCCACACCACGCCAACGTGAGGACATTTGAGGCCACGACAGATTTAACGTGCACCAGCCCCCTTTGTACACGACGGTGTTTGGCTGGATTCGAACTCGCAACCCAAGTCCGTTACTCTTCCAACCGGGCCACCGCGGCCCTCTATAACGTTTCGGAAAAAATTGTTTTTCGAGCAATACTTGCAAAACAATTTTATGCGCTTTCCATTATTGGCGGAATATCGCATTGTTTGGCGACATTTTTCTGGTTTGGCGAGAATGGTCGACGGAATTTTACACATGTACCTTTGCTTCTTTTTAGTTGTCTAAATTAATGTTATCGTTTACACCTTATTTTGTTCATTAAGTGGATAGGTTGATCTATGTAAATTACAAGTGTATCCAAACAAAACTTCCAAAATCGCAATCTGCAAAGTACAACCGCCATGCTGAACTGACCTGAAAAGGAAAAACATGGCTGCCGACCGCATCAGCCGATCAGTAAATGTCGGGTGTATGTCCACTCTCTATATAAAGGCTCTACTTTTTCTTAGAGATTCAATTTTTATATGTATAGGATTTTTTTTAAAATCAAATAGTTACTTTTGTGCAGGTTAAACTAGCTAGTTTGGGGAGAAAGGAATCAAAGGTTTGATGGAATTTTTTTATAGATTTTAAAATTAAAATGCTTGGTTGCAATTTCAAATTACAGATGTTTGTTTTTTGCTTTTGTTGCCATAATTTAAATGCATTTTTAAAATAAAATGTGTTCTTCATTTATCCTAGCACTATAAACGAGCTTACCCATCGAAACTTACGCATTTCAGGACAATGTTACACGCTCGCCCCCCCCCTCAGTTTGGGTGCACCGGGTTACTCTACTTTTGTGACTTTTTTGGCGATCTTCATTTGCCTCTTTTCTTAGATCGAATAGTTCTTAAACCGAATCGTTAATCGAAAATCGCAGTTCCCGCTCGATTGTCATTTTATTTGGATTTCAAGCGGGATGTATCGCTGTGTTCTGCGCTTGTGATTATCTATTGCAAATGGCTATCCTGGTGATCGGCGATTCCATGATGAAATATTTAGGAAAATGTTTTCCTAAAACGTTGTAAAGCCCATCTAATTGTAGCTGCTTTCCCTGGCGCTTCTGAGAAAAATAATTGCGCGTTTTGGAGCCGTTGGGGGGTTGGAATTTAGTGACAGATGAATCTGCTTTTATGAGTTCTTAACACGTTTTTTTTACGTTTGGAACTTCAAAGGTAAGGTAACCTTTTTGCAATTTTCTAAACTCTTGCTAATGTGCATACCAACAATACATAAAAAAGCTTGTGCTGTTTGTGATCCATCTTAATTTGAAAATGTGCTAAAAAAATTTTGTTTGCTCAAGAAATCATATTTTGTTTATTCAGCCCACTATCAATGTAAATTCAAAAAATTATGTGTATGAGGTTAGGAAATACCTGCAGTGTTCTATCGTTTGATAAGGTTTTAATCCACATTGTTACACTGTTCAATGTACTTATATTTTCCTTAGGAATCCCAAGATTTGTTCCCATGCATTCATCAATCTTTGCAAAAGAAATTGAATATGGGTTTTTTCATTTGTACACTCCAATGCTTCTTAACGTCTCTCAAAGCTGTCGCTAGAAAAATTTACCACCTCAAAAGACTTCTAGAAATGTTTCAAAACTAGTGTTATCTGTTTGAAATGTCTTATTATTTTATCAATGCTGATATTATGTTAATAGTTAATGTACTTTTATTCATACACAGTTCCCTTAAAGCTAAAAGAGGGCCTGATTTAAGCCCAAAAAGTTTCAATTTCTATCATTAAATTTTTTCTACAACCTTAAGTTCTGCAAGAACTTAATATATATATTTCATTGCACCTTTCTAAAACCAAGTTAATAATACCAATGGCATAACATTTATAGGTTATCTGAAAATGATTGGTTTGTAATCTGGGTTCTTGAGACCCAAATATAATACTTGTGAAAGTTTCTTCATATAAGAGGTACTAATTTTTATTTTACTTGAAGAGTGAGAATTCTGCCTGAACAAGCAGCTTGATTGCTAGTGCCCTTTGGAAACCATGTTATTGTCTCCTTTGCCTTTTGTTTTAATTATATAATATCTAATACATCTTAATTACTTTTAGAAATCTCATGCTATTTTAGCTCCACCATCTATTTGGTTGCCTGTACCTCTTAAAAAATCTTGCTGTGCTTTGTCTTCTATTATTGCACCACTTAAACATGCATCATTTTGGTTGCGTGCTTCTCGTTTACGCTTCTTTAAAAGGCTCATATCTTCATCCCCTAAATCCAGTTCACTGCAGATGCCTGCTGTTGTATTTCTACAACGTCCACTGTTGCCTGCTAATGTGCCTCCACAACTACCATTGACGCCTGCCTCATTGGAATCCGCTTTGCTTTCGTTCTCAGCACTTTTTGTTTTGTTAATTCTAAACCTCTGCTTCTGTTCTCAATATCCATTTCTGTTGATAATGTAATTTATTCCTCTCTCCTTTGATAAAATTTTTACTACACATGGTAAATTGGAAAGTAAAAGGAATGTTTCAACTGATACATCTTTCTCATTTAGTGATTTCTCAGATTCACCTTTTTTCTTTGTTTGCAAGTTACTTTCTGTTCAATTAAATTTGGTAAATGGTGAATATTTCTAATATTTGGTATTTGGTATTTTGGGAAATTGTATAGGTAAAACTAGTATACTAAAGAAAACAAGAAAAAATATCTATTTGAAAGTTTGTTTGTTAATTATAGAACTGGAAGGGGTAGAAGTCTTGTTGAATCAATCCAGTGTTTACAATGTAATGGTTTCACTTATACATATAAAAGACCTTTATATATAGGGAGATGTTTTTTTCAATCAAATAAATTTAATCAATAATTTTAACTGGATATAATAGTAAATCACAATCAAATTTATATTTTCAATTAAATAGTAATTCAAATAATAGTTCTTCCCTAAGTGAATCGGTTTGGTTTTCCACCCCTGAAGCAGGAATTTTTGATATCGAGAAGTTCAAATAGTAACTAGTCTATTTAAAATATTAATCAAACTTCGGGTAAATGTACTCTTTATCCTAGGAAATGGGAAAAGTGTAGAAGATTTTTCGCAACTATGCAGAAAGTTTATTACTATTATAAAATTTGTTAAATATGGAGATTCATAACTGAAGGATGTACAGAGGCTGTTCGGACATTTTTTGAGCGATTTCGATGAGCTGTAAAAAATTGTATGCTACGAAAGAATTTTATTTTCACAACAGTTAAATAGTTAAAGTATAACTTATAGTCTGCTAACTCAGAGTTTTGTTTACTTTCAAAATAGAGCTTTTAAATAAGCAATGGATGGAAAACTTTCCGCTCTTTCGGAAGAGAATCATGCTTATTCAATTGTTCAAAAACGCTGTAAAAGTCATGGTTTTTCGATATCTAAAGGTACGATAAGTAATATTATTAATGAGAAAGGAAAAAATGTAAAAGTGGAAAAATACTTCCCCAAAAGAAAAATATTTCTGAGAATATTTGTAATGTAAGATCTTTAATTTTAAAAGAGAATCAGAGAATCCGCCAAGTCAAAGGACTATAGCAAAGTGAACGTGAGAACTTTCTCCAAGAGATTTATGATTGTTGCCGGTTTTGCATATAATGGAAAATTAAAAGTAAAAAGAGGGGGAAATGTAAAAAAATCAACTCCCACTTATTATCAAGACCATATTTTATCCCCAATATTCAAAGAAGAAAATTTCGCTGAATACTACTGCCAAAAATGTAAATTCAAAATTGTTCATATTTAAAAAATCCCTTTGCAAGTTGAATTGTTTTGTCTGAATGTTCGTTGTTTGTCATATGTTCGAATATTTCTTTAAATTATCCAATCTTCAACAATCGTATTCACTAATTTCGAATTGGAGGACCATCGAGTGTGTTATGGTTGGTATGCGTCTTGCGGAATTTGATGTAAGAACATAAGATCGCTTTGCCAAGTGATGAAAAAACGAAGGAATGCCGCTGAGGCTTGCAAAAAAAATTTCGACACTTAGAAATTTTAGAAAAACTTTGCTGCAATACAAGATTGAAATGATGTGCTAGACAATGGACAAAAACGGCTTGAGGAGCTTCATCCTTGACATTTTTCTTCAGTCCAGACATTACACTGACCCCATCGTAACATTGTCCTATTAATTTGTGTTGATAATCAAACGGATCCAACATTTTGTATAACATTTCTGACGTTCTGTCATGGAAACCCAAAAATCGTTCAACTAATACGCCTTCACAAATCTTAATATTAAGGAGCACTGGGAAGTTTGATTTATGTCAGTGGTGTCATCCACTTGAGTAGAAAAGAATTTAGCCCTGTTTATTTCATCTTATATAATCGGAAATACATTCAATCATTTCATTTTGAATAGTTTTGGAGTCGCCAGTGAAGACGTTTTTAATCTTTTTGTAATGATTTTGAATTTCCATAGGACTTTTGATATCAACAATCCTAGTATTTTCTTGAAATTTCCGCGATTTATGGAGTCACTGCTTTCATCATGTCCCGGGAATGCCATTTCTTGTTTGCTCAAATATATTACTGCATCAATCACTGTTTGTAGAAACAGTCTATTCAAATGAACGTTTTCATTGAAATGACTTAAAAAACCTAGCATTCTCCCTCAGGGCATCGACAATCGTGTTATGATTTTAAAATATTTCTTAGCATTAATTCACACTATATGTTCAGCAGAATCATCGCTTATGGAGTGCTCGTGTTATGTTTAATAAGTCTGCTAATCTCTTCAGGGGTGCCCACAGGGGGGATCATGGCGCAAGTTGCACCATCAGAATATTTTGGGGGGAATTTTTTCAGGGCGATTTTTTTGGAATTTTCAGGGTGAAAATTTTTCGGCCAAAAAATTATTTAATAAGAAACCTTTTTATTGTTACATATATATTTTTTCATAAGTAATTAGACTATTTCTGAATTTGCTTAAAAGACTACTGTTTCCTGCTATGACAACAATTTCACTGTAGGAATTCATCTGTCACCTTGAGGGTTTTTCGTCCATCACCGTTACGTCATGCGAATCGCTAGTAGTCCGATAGACAAGATAAAGTTAAGTCACCAGTTGAATGCAGGTAGCCGTCTAGCCGTGTACGTTTTGTGTAGTCTGTCTCCTAGAAGGAAAGGAACTTTAGTTCAGTGTTGTTCGATTCCTGAAAACGTCATTGAAGATTTAGAAATACAACCCTCTTCATCAAGTATGACCCAAGGCGTAGATTTTGAAAACCTTGATGAAAATGAAAGTCAGGAAGAAGTTGATGAAACTGAATTAGGATACGGAGAGGTAGAATCATGTAGCAATCCATCTACTGAAAGACCTTCAGTTTCCATTTAACAAGAGGAAACTAACAACTGAAGATTCTCCTGATGATAGATTGAAACCCCAAGAGATCCAGCATCATATACCAACATCAAATTGTCAACTGAGGAAATAAATAAATCACTATATTTGGAAAATCAAGATTTGTCTTTTGTCACTTCTTCAACAGGTGGAAGAAAATTCAGCCCACCATGGGAAAATGAAGTTTTACTAAATAAAAGTGTAAAAGTTAGAAAATGGCTGGTATATAGGCAAGAAAAAGATGCCTTATTTTGCTTGCCATGTACTCTTTTTCCTCCCACGCGAATAGTCAATATGGGGAACAACTGGCTATAGAGGATGGACAAAGTATAGGGGGACCGGGATATTGTGCTCCATGAAAAATCCAAAGTCCACTTATCAGCTCAAATTGCAAGGATCCAATGGATCTCTCAAAAGAGGATTGATTTACGTTTAGCTGAACAATCAGATCAGCTAGTCCATCCCAATCGAGAGGCGCTGTCTATTGTCATCGATTGTTGTCGATATTTAAGTGAAGAAATGCTTAGATTTCGTAAAAAGGATATAGCAAAAGAAAAACTCATAGGACTTTTTAGGCTATTGAGTAAATATAGTCCTGATGCTAGGGTATACCTCGAAAAAATTGATAAAGCTAGAACTGAAAAAGGAAAGCTGTGGTCTAATTTTTTGAGTTATTGAAACGTTTATGATTTTATTAACATAATGAGTGGCATCGTTGCTTCAAAAATCATAGATAGTATAAAAACGACTAACATTTATTCTATTATTCTAGACTCAACTCAATACATCAGTAAAAAAGAATGTTCAGCATTAGTGGTTCGTTATATTGAGCATACTGACCCGCATGGTGCCCCAAAGGAAAATGTCAAACATGAAGAGCGGCTCATTAGGGTTTTCATTAGTCGAGATACCACAGGCCAAAATCTTTTTAAAGAAATAATGAAATGCTTGAATTTACTTGGTTATGACTCAAGTGGAATTGTTGGTCAAAGTATGGATGGGGCTGGTAATATGAGAGGAAAATTCAATAGTGTAAAAGTGCTAATCCAGAGAGAATGTCCCAAAGCGCTCTATATATGGTGTTTTTCGCGCAGATTTGCGTTACTTGTGGAAAAAATCTATGGACATATGCCCCCAAATGAAAAATCTATTTTTTCTTTTAGAGGAATTATGTCTTCATGTCAGGTCATACAAGGCCTGATCTTTTTACTACAAATTTGAACAAGGTTCCAACCAAAATAAGGAGACTGAAAAGAGTGCAAAATACAAGATGGTCAAGCAGAAATGATGCACTGCAAACAGTTGTCACATGCTATGACACAATAAAGGAGACGTTGCATAGTTTGTCCATTGACAAAAAAGCTGCTATTGACTCAAAGGTACTGGCAACTGGCCTGCGGAAACATATGACCGATTTTGAAAACATTTGCTCAATACATGTTGCCTCAGCTATTTTCAAAGTGTTGTCACCAATCACAATTGTTTTACAACCAAAAATAATTCATTATAGCAGTGTGTCAAAAATTGTTGCTGAAACCAAAGTTAAACTTGTAAAAATGCGAAGTGAGTCGGAGTGGAGTAAAGTGAATGATTCAATTATTGCCTTTGCTAATGTGAATAATATTTCGCAACCCCACCGCAGAAGCAGAAAATGTAAGAGGTTTATGGATGAAATGGCTATCGATGAAAGAATTGATGATCATCTTTAGAGGATCAAAGTGGAAGTTTATTTTCAAGTACTAGATTCACTTATTAAACAACTCAATGACAGATTCTCTGACAGTTCTCTTTCTATAATCTCACAAATGGCAGTGCTTTCACACGAAGGAATTTTGAAAATTACAAGAGAAAAAGAAAAGTAGGGATATAAATTCTTGCCTGATTCTTCATCAGTAAAAGACTTGTGTGGGTTTTACGATCTTGAAAGTGACCAAATAATAGAGGAACTAGAAACTTTTGCAAATGTGTATAAGGTTACTCACTCAGAAATTGACATTTCCGACCTGCTTTTAGAGAAAGAAAAGTAAAAATAGGACACCAGACAGGGAATCTGACGTTTCAGGAGGTGAAGGTGGAAATGAAGTTGGTCCGTAAAGGGTGGAGATGAGGAAGAAGATTCAGATCATGATGAGTTGCTTTTGTCTGTTGATCAGTGGGTAAAAAGGCTTTATTAGGCCTTACAGATGCCTGCAGTATATGTCAGCATTTCCTCAACTCACCATGCTGTGTATCGTATCCTTTTATCGTTACCTGTCACAAGTTGCTCAGCAGAAATGACAATGAGCCGTTTAAAGATTGTAAAGGACAGATTAAGAAGCAGCTTAGGGAACGATTGATTGTCAAGCTTATTGATACTATCATCTGAGAATGACATTATCAAGAAAATCACAAATGAAGAAATTATCGAAAAGTTTGCCATATCCAGTGCACAGAGATAAAAGCTTCTGTTAAAATCTTATAAATAGTACATAAATCCCTGGGCTTAAAGAATTTGTTTTCTAGTCATACTATAAATGTTTTCAACCTAGAGTATTCGAATGTTTTCTCTTCCCTCCGCATAAGATAGCTATTTTTTGTCACTACTCTAAAACAATTTAATTTTTAAGGTTTTATGAATACTTACGCAACTCATGTAAACATTGCGATAATACTCATATCATTTGTTTTTACACATTTAGTTCGTTTTTTCAATATCTCATTATTGATCTTTATTGATGTGTTCCATTTTTTATATGCTATTCTTCCATTCACTCAATTTCAGTTTTTTTATGAATATAAAATTATTCTTATACAAAAGGTCAAGGTAAAATATTTGTTTTATTCATATAACATTCAGAATCTTTCAAAACATCTGTTTTTACTATATTATAGTTATTTCCATTTGCAAAGTTTAAGTAATATCATTGTTTATACATGAAATTGCTGTTATAAATATAAAATGTTCATTTTCCTAGCTGTTCTGGTTTTATTTATTTCATCCAAATTTATCTCTAACTGATTTACAAAATACGAAATGCAGAGCTTTGTGTGGATTCAGTTGGAAATTTGAGATTCCAATAAAGGTTATATGGTTAACTGAATTTGAGGGGGTAAAGAAACATGGGGGGAATTGCGCCATTGGGCTTGAGGGGGATGGGCACCCCTGAATCTCTTTATTCCAAACAGAATGTTTATTACAAAAAAGCAAGCACGGCCAACAAAATAATCTTTTTAAGGTTACACTACTGCATAACCATTTATACTGAGTAAACCAACACTCTTGAAAACTAATATTGTGCGACTTATCGCTCTTTTTAATTTCTTTTTGGGCCATAGTTGTCAATAAATCCGTTGGATGTGCTTGACGTAATACGTCCCTTTTGTCTTCGTCTTTCCACCGGCTAAATGGAGTTCCAGTATATTACACAATATCATTAATTGGATTCATTCCGCTGAAAATCTAAAACAAAATGGTCAACAAAATCATTGCTCTATTTCATGTAATGTTCGGCGTGATTGGCGCTAAAGCTCTCTCGGTTAGTTTTCTGTGGTCGCTGCTCGCAACTGGAAACGAGGGACATCTATTTTTAGATTTCAACCGGCAACCCTATAGAGGCAGTGCAATCACGTTTCTAGCTTTTGCTTTCCTTCGGAGCCGACAGTCTAAATGTCTTTCTGTTGCTAATGGTGGTTTTGTCATAGTAACCATCTGGCTTACTGAATATGCGCAGCTATTTTTCAGCAAAAACTTCCATGCTAAGCTTTCGCTGTCACAGTCGTAAGCATTGTAAAATATTTTCCTTGTATTGAATAACGTGCTGTGCGAAATTAAATTCGTTCATGTTTGTAAGTACTTTAGTCATTTATAAATCGTAATAGAAAAAAAAAATTATGAAGAAATATTGAAAATGTATATATATGAAATACTGAAAAAAAGACTAATTTGAGAAATGAATTTGAAAAATGTTGGGGAAGTGGCACTTCCCTTCCTTCCCCTGAAAAGCCGCCACTGCCCGTTAATGCATTAATCTATTTCGCTTTAACTTTCAGTCTGTCAGTCTTATTTTAATTGCATCTGTGTGTCATGTTTATGACAGAACTAAATGTTTCTAATATGTGAAGTTAGAGAAAAGAGAGCAACTATCTCTAACCAATAACATTGTTGCTTGAACATGAGATACAGCTAAAATTGTGCTATATGTTTTCCCTATGAATTTTGCTAGTTCATTCATCACAGTTAACCATTTCTCCAATTGAAGGAATCAATGTGTCTTTTTCTTCCAACTTCATAGATATTATATGTACATGAATATTTATGGATTCTGGTAATCATGCCACATATATACACTGCTGGCCACAGTAAATGCAACACCCTGAAGGAACCATGCAAATAATATGAAATTTACAACATGCATTAGCGGAGGTGAGATATGCAAATGATTAGAATTTCAGCGCAGACGCACATCACGCGCGCCTGTGGCGCCACTTCAAAGCGCTATTTAAGGCTTGGAGATTTCGACGATTTCAAGTACGGCAATTGTGTTTTTGTTGTGGTTTTTTCAAAAAAACGATCAATTATGCCTCGTAGAAAACAGCGATCATCTTTTGATCAAGTATCCGAGTTCGACAGAGGAAGGATAATGGCCTACCGAGATTGTGGATTATCTTTCAGGGAAATCGGTAGTCGTGTTGGACGAAACCAAACAACTGTAATGCGGATATGTGATCGTTGGATGCAGGAGGGTACGACGGACCGACGTGTTCGATCGCATCCACCTCAGTGCACCACTTCACGTGATGACAGGCATATTGTGCGTATGGCAGTGACGGATCGCTCAGCCACATCACGAACCATAGCACAGCACATTCAGTCTGTACCGCATCATACAGTGTCTGCGCGTACCATTCGACGCCGTTTACAGCAGAGTGGTCTGTCCGCAAGACGTCCATTGCTTCGTCTACCCTTGACGCAGAACCATAGACGTTTCCGCCGCCAATGGTGCGATGAAAGAAGGATGTGGACGGCAGAATGGAATGAAATTGTCTTTACTGACGAGTCACGCTTCTGTCTGCAACACCACGATGGTCGGATTCGAGTCTGGAGACACCGTGGAGAGAGGATGCTGAACAGCTGCGTTATGCACCGCCACACTGGTCCTGCACCGGGTATTATGGTATGGGGCGGTATTGGATATCACTCTCGCACTCCTCTAGTACGCATTGCCGGTACTTTAAACAGCCAGCGCTACATCTCCGAGGTGTTGGAGCCAGTTGTCCTTCCTTACCTTCAGGGCTTGCCCACAGCCATATTTCAACAGGATAATGCGCGATCACACGTGGCACGCATTGTCCAAGGGTTCTTCGTCAATCGCCAGATTGAATTGCTTCCCTGGCCAGCTCGCTCTCCGGATCTTTCGCCGATAGAAAACATGTGGTCCATGGTTGCTCAACGATTGACCCAGAATACATCCCCTGCTGCCACACCAGATCAACTTTGGCAACGTGTGGAAGCTGCTTGGTCTGCTCTACCCCAAGAACACATCCAAAGTCTCTTTGAATCAATGCCGAGGCGTGTGGCAGCGGTGATCTCCAACAATGGCGGCTACTCTGGCTACTGATTTTGGCAGGAACCACACTTCACAGAAGTCTATAAATTTAATCATTTGATACTTGGTCAACATGTTATCTACAAAATAAATTTTGTTGTGATATCTCTTGTCTTTCTTGGTGTTGCAATTTGGGTGGCCAGCAGTGTAAAATGGGCTAAAATCTTGATTTTTACTTATGAATTAAAATAACAGTATCAAGGGTCGTTTTCTTTTCTTCGTCTATTTGAAACAGAAAATTCATTTAGCCTTTAAAGTTTTGCTTGAAGCATGTTAACAGTATCCTAAATTGGAAATCAAACTTGAATCGTCTAAGAAATCATTTGTTGACTATATATTGTAACCAATCATTTCTTCACTAACTGTTATAACAACACCAAATGTTAAGTGTTGAAAGGCATTCTACACTAATTTTAGAGTTGAGAATTGTAATTTTTTTATTTGCAAATCTGTTTCAATGTGATACTGCTGTGTTTAAAATAGATGTGTGTTTTGTGTAGTTATAAAGTTGTGATTTGTAAATGTTAATTTATATCATTGTAGGTAATAAATATAAAGGGGTGAAATATGTCACTGAGAAGATTATACCACAAATGAATGGAAGTTCAAACTGAATGATGTTTATTTTTGAATGTTCATTTTTATGACATCAATTATAAATATTTCTCAGTTAATAGAATAAAGACGTGTTCGGAAGGAAAGAAATTCAACTAAAAACTAAGTAAAGATGGGCTGATCCTTTTAGAAAATGTTTTATATTTTTGAATGGTTTTATGAAATATAGTTTCAAAAATATTCATTCAAGATGGAAATCTGAAAATTACAAGTGTTCAGAAAGAAAAATCTTTCTGTATTCCATTTATACAGCACATTATCCCCTTTCTTTAAATTGTCAAAGTTCATTTGGTTTCAATTAGCATTTAAATAATTCCCTAGATATCTAATAAACATCTACAATGGCTTCCAAAACAGTATACACCATGAGATTTCAGTTAGAAGCATAAAACTCAGTTATAAATAATAACTTGAACTTAATTTTCTTAAGAATGATTAAGAACATATGAGGCAGAAAAACAATTTTCTCTATAATGTTTTTAAAAATAAGTTTAAAGTGCCCAAATTACAAATATCGGATCACAAAATTGAGTAAAGGATTTAAATGAGTTGTAAAAGATAATATATTGTACTAAAAATCATTCGTTTTTGTAACTGAAATAAGTGAAGCTCCTATAAATCGCAGGACACTTAACAAAAGCATAATGTTAAAAATATTAGTACATAACGAGCAGAAGAGAAAGCATTTATAATCCCATTACCAAAAGGAAAATAACCAGGAATCTCCTGAGGCATCAAATAGGATTGATTGATCTGTTGAGAAAGTACCCCCAGTGCTTGAAGCATTTGAGCTTCAACTACTTACAATTATAATTGAATATTATAAGGAGATTGATTACAAAATTGACTACATTTTCCTTATTCCACTTTGGAAGGATAATCTAAGAAATGGTTTTTTATCACATTTAATTCAGTTATCCTTTTCTTCATTTCTAAGATTAATTCCAAAATGAAGAATATATTTTTTATTTTAAAAAATAATGAATATTTTATACATTAGGCTACGTTTGTATATATGAACAAAGTCATAAGAAATTAATTTCTAACGCCATACTAAAAAATAGAACTAGGATCCCGTTAGCTGGGGTTTAGAAAGCTAACGGCTATAATATAATTCGTGCAATATCTAAAATTTATGAGAATTTTATAGACGCATCAGTAAAATGACATCAATAATATAGCATTTGAATTAAACCAATTTCCACATCACCTTGAAGGTGACCCCTTTTGCAATCAATAAGGCGGGTTCCCCGGCACAGGATTTTTATGCAATAAACCAAAGAAAATAGTATTGAAAAAGTTATTTTAAATCAACAGAGAATTAAATAGGTTTTGAAACCACGGCCTGAAATTAGGGAGCAATATGCAAAGCTTGTCTGATCAGTATAAACTAAGTCAAGAGTGCTTAAGACAGCTGTGGGGAAGCAGGTTTTTATGTTGTGATGCGAGGAATTAAGAGTGTTTCAAGGTACAAGAGAGGTATGTTAGCGTTCAAAGAATGATCGTGAGAAACCTTTTTTCTCACAATCATTCTTGCTCGAAGACAACTTGACACACCAGCTTACCCGGGAAGTATCTACCTTCTAGGCATACCCACGACACCACAATAGAAAACACATCTAGTGATAATGGAACGACACATTCCTCTCCATTGTGAAGTCCGTATGTTGTCTGTAAGGCCTTTCGGTGCAGGCTCCCGTAACCAGATTAGGAGTTCTGCAGCGTCATACGGGTTCATGGTCTTCTCCGGGTGTGTAATAATAAGCTCTGGATTCTGGAGTTTTTACCTATTTAGTTCTATACCCTCTATTTCAAAGCTATTTTTACATTTTGGCTATTTGAGATATCCTGAATAAAATATGCAGATTTTATAGCACCTGAAAATACCCAATTCGGGGTTTAGGACCTAAAACACCTTAAATGATCTAAAGCACCTAAGACACGAACCTAAAAAGAACTTTTCTCAGTTAATTTCTTTAAATGCATTAAGAATATTTTTTTATTCAAATAAAGCGGTGTGCTGAGCTTAGAGGAGAGATAAGGATAGAGAGCGCTTTGGGGTTGCAATCCGGTTCTACGATAAAATCAGCGGACGTGCGGACGTTTCTTGGACACGGAGAACACTCTCTATGGGATTTAGCATTGGGACGTCAAATTGACACGTTGAAGGCTGCACTTTTAGTGAAAAAAAAATGGTTGCATATTGTTGTGCATACAATTGCAAGGAAAGAGGAACTAAAGGATCACCCTACTCATTTCACAGGTATGTTATTATTTACTTATCTGCTTTTTTTAGTATTTAAAGCATTTTTAAAAGAGTAGCGTTGCATCACATCATAGTAAAATCAATGTTTATTCGTTATTGTGAACGCTTTTTTTCATTATTTGATGTCGTGAGAACAATTTGAATATCTGTAATCTGATAGAAAATGTTTTGGTGTCATTAAAATTATGCATTTTGCGAAAAAATCGAATGTTTTACGGTTAAACGCAAAAATGCAGGTTGGCGAATCTTGGCGCCTTCCTCTAGAGTAATCAAATATCGCGTGTTTAGAAAATTGTTGGTAGTTTCTTGTATGCAGATTTGTGCAGTTCATTTATTTAAGATTAATATTGTTAATAGATTACAAGTGAGTGACAGCTCCGGATAGCTGTTTATTTGAATTTTGATTTGCAGAGATTGTTTCATTTTAATTGGAAGCAATACACATGTACTTTTGCGTTAAATTAAAAAACTTAAAAACAATTATTTTTTAAGGAATTTTTTATTTTTGAAGTAACGCAGATGGTCTCATTCGATTGCATCAACTTTTTAGAATAGGAGCTGATGGATACCTTTTTAGAAATTTCATTAGTTTTGCTTGAATGATTGTTTAAAGTACGAGTATTTGTTTAATTTGAATTAGCCGTCTAATCTAATTAAAATTTGTGTTACATTAATGCAAAACATGCTTAAAATGATGTCGCATTACTTTCGCAAGGCCCACATCTTGCAAGAAATGTTTCCTACTTCATCGAAATCAAAAATTAATTTTTACTACTTATAGCATTAGACTATGCAGTAAATGTGTAGATTTAGTAAATGTAGGAATAATATATATCAAAACTTTAATTACATTTCGTAGACATGCACTTTAAATAGTGTCTACGAACATTTTTAAATGTATTTTAATCTATATATATAAAATAGGATGTGTGTGTGTGTGTATATTTTCTATACAAATCTACACCGTTTGACCAATCCACACCAAATTTGGTACACTTATACTTTAGAACACTGCGGTCAGCATAGGCTAACTCTTAACCCCCGTTCTATTGACCCTAGGGAGCTAAAAACTATTCGAAATCCCATAGAAATAACATTGGGCATAGATTGATTGCTTTAGGCAGCGATGGTTGCTTTACCAGTGTTGATCGAAACGCAATTTTTTTCCGAAACAAATTAAATTACAATATTTATGTTTGAACTGACTTTTTAGTTCTTCCCATGATGTAAATAAATTATAGATATTTTATTGATGAAGGAAAGAATATTTTAAAATATTTATGTTTGCAAGGAAATTCAAGGAAATGTTTTCAGGAGTTCAAGGATAATTTTCAAGGAAAGTTGGTGCATATTTCGACCAACTTTCCTTAAATAATTTATTGAATACGTAATGATTTGTAGAATTCTGTTTCATAAGCTTTTTAGGTAAGGCGTGTAACTTATTTTAAAATGTCCGGAATAGATGCATGTGAATCCTCCATTGAAAGCAGTGATTTTCTTTCTTAAAAATTCTGTAAAATCGACCTTCTGCTTTTTGAAAACTTTTTATCTATTCAGTTTAATTTGTCTACACCGATTACATTTATTTCTAATCCAAGCACCGGTATTCCGAAAAGCACAAACGAAAAACTCATTGATCATAAAAGCGTAATTTTGCTACTCGATATCTGGCAGCACCAGAATTAATGTTTACTTTTTTTATATAAAACTTTGTAGAACTTTCTAGAAAGTTGGGAAACGGAAACTTCCTTCGACTCATGGTGGAGCACATTCCAGCACCCACTCGATTCTTAGCTGGTCGTATTTAAAGGAAGCTAACTCGGTAAGACTTCCAGTTTATCATCTTTCAGTGTATCTGGCAGTTTTATTTCGCTCTTTTAATTGATTGTATAAGTGTTCCCTACTTTATTCGACAGTGATAGTGTACATTTTGGATTTATATTTTTAAACTGATGTAAGTACTACATAATTTTAAATTTGTTTTTTCGTTAATTTTAGCTTTTTATTGTATTCTATAATAGATTTCATTGCTCAGTGAGAGTGTGCCTTTTGCTTATTTTATGAAATAGCTTTTCTTTGTATTCCTTTACAGATTTCTTTGCTGTAGCAATGCCTCCAAGGAAGCGGAAGGCGATCGGCCAAGTGCAGTCAACGGCTAAGATGCTGAAAGATGAGCGTAGTCAAGAAATTTCCGAGGAGAGGAATAGAAGACTTGCGATTGCAAGAGAGCTACTACATCTAGAGCAACAGAGACGGCACAGCAGCGTGAGGCCCGACTACAGGATATGAAAGAGAGAGCTACTGCATCTAGAGCAACAGAGACGGCACAGCAGCGTCAGGCCCGACTACAGGATAAGAGAGATAGAGTCAAACGATCACGGACTGCGCACCATTTTAGCTCAGCATAGGAAGGATTTCACTACAATTCACATAAAGACTACTCGCTGCATGCAAGTGTTACCGTCAGGAAAATGGAAATGGTTTGTAGTTACAGCCAAGCCAAAAAATTTATATCGCAGTCTACTGGTATTTGCTGCAAAAATGGAAAAGTTAAACTCTGCCAACTGGAACCACCACCATAAGAACTTTTGACTCACACATCAGGAGATACGTCAGAGTCGAAGCATTTTCTTAGTAACATCAGAAAATACAACTCATGTTTCCAAATGACATCATTCGGCGCCACATCAGTTGTTGGACAGCCCGGATTTTCATCGACATTTAAGGTGCAAGGGCAAATTTACCATAGAGCGGGATCGTTGCTTCCGCTGCCAGATCAGCCACCAAAATTTCTACAACAATATTTTATTCAAAACGAGCAAATGCAAACTGATCAGAGGTGCGCCTACATCTCGGGAACAAGACGTCAGATTGTGTTTAACTTACAAAGGATGTTTCATGAGCACAATAATCTTATTAAAACGTTTGAAACTGCATTGGAACGTATACCAACAGATGACTATAAAGTAGTCATAAGAGCAGAGACCGAAGACCAGCAGGCGAACACGAGCGGCGCTTTAACTCTCCTCAAGCAGATGAAGTCGCGGTGGTTATATCAGGCGATGAGTTTGATCAACGGGATATCGTTATTGAAAGACGAGGTGAATCATTGCACCGCATTTAGGAAACACATCGATCTTATGATGCTCTGCAGTACCCAGTTATATTCCCCCATGGTGAAGATGGATATCATTTTAATCTGAGGCAGATCAACCCAAGAACAGGTGAAACAACCAGCAAGAAAGTTTCAGCGATGGATTTCTATGCGTACAGATTAATGGTTCGAGATACTGAGCAGAACCACGTATTGAACTGCAGGCAATTGTTTCATCAGTTCATCGTCGATATGTACGCTAAAGTCGAGAGTGAGCGTCTCCTTTACATTCGTCTAAATCAACGTAAACTGAGAGTTGACGAATATATTCACCTGAGAGATGCTGTGTCAAATGACGGGAACACTGAAAACCTCGGTACCTTAGTCGTACTACCAGCTACATTTACAGGCAGTCCCAGACACATGCACGAATACAAGCAAGATGCTATGACGTACGTGAGGACGTAAGGGAGACCAGACTTATTTATCTCCTTCACCCGCAATCCCACTTGGACGGAGATCAAGGAGGTTCTTACCAATGGTCAATTACCCAGTGAGCGCCACGACTTTATTGCGAGAGTATTTAAACAGAAGCAGTTGAAGCTGCACTTTGCGCATCTTTCGTTTTTTAGAATTCTGCATTTTTTGTCGGAATTTCGTTTCTGTTTGTCTTTGTCTTAATCTCTTACATATTGCAATATATTCAGAAATCAAATGTATATATTTGCGTCCGAAGTATATTCCAGAAGCTATGAAAAAGTTAAAACGTATTTTCCGTACAACTTAAATGATTGCATTTTTCTGTGAAAGAAAAGTGATTATTCTAATTCACTTTTCAAGCAACATTTAACCATTTCAACCCGAGCAACGCCGGGTAATTCAGCTAGTAACAATATAAAATGAAGAAATATGCACGATAAAGGGAAAGAACAGTACACTTACGCATTCATTTTGGCAAATGTAATTTTTTTAATTGAATTGTTAAACTTCAATATATTAACATGACTTTATATTTTTCTTCTAAACTTCTTAGTTTTCCACGTGTTGAAAAAAAGGAGAAAGGAATGGGAAAAGTCCTTGCGCCGAGAAAATTTTAAAGCGACGAATTCAAGCAAGATTTGTTCAAAGCATTTCGAACCGGAATGCTTTGACAAAGAAAAATGTGGAGGCACCTTTCTGGTGGTGGCTACGATTTACAAGTTTTAAAATCAAAACCTTTTCTCAATATTCACAAAACAAAGAGATCTAAAATCATTAACTTTAGAATCAATTTTCTACTCTGCATCACTTTTTTTTAAATATTTCGTTACTTTGGAAACATTTTAAGTCAGCAAAGTAGCAAAAATTGGTATGCTAAAAAATTACTTTTATTAAATAATGATTCAAAATCGGTACCTCGAGTACTTCAAGTCGAAATTATCTGTTTAATCACGAAGGCAGTATTTGTAACAAAATTAGTACAATTCGTTTATTCTGCTTATTTGGTTCAAAAAGGTGAAGGTATCGCCAAGATTGTTTACATTACATGGTGATATGAAGCCAAATCTGGTTTAACCGTGGGCTAAAACGTGAAGTTACTCTGGAACAGCTTTTTTGACCATCTGGAATGGGAAAGCGCTCTCTATCTTTATCTCTGCTCTATGGTGCTGAGTCTTTTCCGGTAACCAATGGTGGTACCTTCTCGCTACTAAAAGTGCAGTAAATACTAAGTCAACTACAGTAAAAATAAAATCTCAGTCAGTTGCAATCATAGCTCACAATTCTCTCTCATTCAGGGTTCTATATCATGCTATTTTCAATCCGTTTTTATATATTTGTCTTGGTCAACAATTTGAAGGTGAATTTTTTTACATAAAATTTTGAAGGCAATTATCATTTTGATGGCAAAAGCTCAAAATTCTAAAAGCACAGTGCTAAAAATTTGTATTTAAGATATAAGAATTTTACTACTGCTAGCATAGTTATTTTTCCCAAGCATTCAAGATGTGGGTATATTTTAAATTGTGTAATATACTAGGTACTCTTAACTTTGAATTATTGAAGACATAAATGAAAGCTTTAAATACGTATTCAGACGAATCATCTTATCATCATTCAGTATCTTACTAATTACTAAAAATACATACATAAAAATAGACGCTACACATCGCAAAGTTTATCATTTCTTCCCCTCCTATGGAAAGAAGCAGAAACTCCTCCAATTAAATTGTTTTCTTTTAATCTAACTATTTAAAATAATTTTACTCATTAAATAAGTGAATTTCAGGGCAATAATTAATTAATCTAAGAGTAAGACAAGCAATTCCATCCATATCGTCAGAAACGGGGAAGGTAACCAATCCTCTTTTCTTACAGATCTTATAAGAAAAGCTAAGAAAGAGTTCTCTACCTTAAAAATAAATAAAAAACAATATATTAGCTTTAAAAAACTGACATTCCAGAAGTGTATATAAAAGCTCATTACAGGTGCGTACCTCGTTTTCGCAAAATTTATCAATATTTGTTACTGCTTCACCCCCTCCCCTTTCTGCGATATTTTAAAAACAAAATTTAAAAATTAAATTATCAGTCCAAAGCTTTTTTTTTCATTTCTAATGGCTGGGGTAATCATAATATATGTTATGTGATTGATGAGTGTTTTGGGTTTTTTATGGCCCAAGGGCCGCATTTGGCCTTGCTCAAGACGCAATCAAGTAATAAACACACACACAATAAAAGCTTTTACTGACACAGGAGAGAGAAATACACCCAGGGAGGAATCTTGCTTCGCCCTGCTGAATACACCAGGAATTGAACCTGCGCCGCCTAAAACTCGAGGAGTGCTAGCGCAGTGGGCATACCCACAACCACGACGGTCCCAACTTTAAACGAATGTGAGTTTATGACTCAGTGGAGCCAAGGGGTGAACCTTATTACTTTCTTATCTCAGAGGAATAGTCTTCAGTAAACTGAACATTAAGATCTTTGTGCACTACATACGGAAATAGAAAATTGTTCATGAAAGCTGTTAAATGAAATTATATGATCGTTCTTTTAAGACATTTTTGAAATCAGCATCAAAAATATAGATATAATACTTTAATTACACATCTAATATACTAACATCTCTCCAATAAATCGTGCATTCGATTGATTATATTGTTCTTTTTACTGGTCCCTTGATGAATTTTCGGTTTCTGAAAACGGGAAATTCTGATCAATTCCTTTAGAAATGGAAGATCAAAAGCACTTGTTTCAAGCAGTTATCTTGAATTGAATTGGTCAAAAAGATAACACTACAAGGGGCAAATAACGGCTGCTTGTGAAGGATCGAGCACGCAATGGGTAAGCCGCCTCTACTCCTAACAAGGACAATAGCTTACATCCATGCGCTTATAAACCGGGATTCGAACCCGCGACCTACTGGGTGGCAAACAAGCGTTATGACCAAATCTGACGGTCTGTTCACTGAATGAAGGAACCGAAAGTAAAGAACAAGGAGTAAGAATTGGTCGTTAATCATGGATTGTGCGTACGTTGAGCACAACGCAAAGAAGTAATGCGTTTCGTTTTTAATTTGAGCAATTTTGATTAAAATCCTGTCATTGGAAAAATCCTAAATTAAACTCCACAACATGAAATTTGTTAAAATTTATAAATCAATAAAATTGGGCTAAAGAAAATTTAAAATCAGATTGCCAATTGTATAGTTTTATGTGCATGAGCATATTGCTATGGTGGTTCAGTTTTGTTGTGTGAATAGGTATCCTCGTTTCCTGAAAATATTAAATGTACTAAACTAATGTAAAAGGGAAAATACTCAGCTGTATGCAAGTAATCTTCGTTAATATAAAAATTAGTATAATAATTTCAATCTAGCCATTGAAACAGCTGAGTTAAAAACCGAAACTCAAAAGTCAGGAATATGAACTAAATGTTCTTATGGTACGATGTTCATAGTTAATTTTATCAAATTTCTGTATGAACAATTTAGATCAATGCAATACCATTGTAAAATCGCCGTTATTAAAACTAATGCCGTCGTTTATTTAAAAAAACAATGAAAACGTCTATAAAAATGCAATACTGCAACTGAGCAAAAAAGATCAGTCAAAAATGTATTGGTCTTTTATTGGATTCCTCTGACAATGAGGGATTTTAGATGAGGGGATTTTCTCACACATTGTCAGAACAGTGGAACAGAGAAATGATCCACACGTTTAGGCTAATTGCGGCTGATAGTGTTGCAGCAATTTAGCTTATAAGCAAAGGAAATCCCTTGTTCCTTGACTGGTTGACATAGCTGTAACCAGGAAGATAGAGCCTGTCCTAGCAAGAAGCCCTGACTTCAAATTGAATAATTGAGAATGTCTCCAGAGTTCATCGTGGAAAACGATCTATGGGTAATCATCGAAATATTTTAGATGAAATTTGCCCCCTGATATGTTCCGCTAAACGTTTTCAGGATTGAAATGAATTACATCTTTAGATCGCAAGGGCTTGATAATGAAAATTTATCAATATATTTCATTGTAATATAACGTCGCGCAAATAAGTGAAAAAGTTATTTTCATTTAAATAAAGTTTAATTTGGTTCGTCGTTCTATGATAATTTTTTGCTACACGAGGGCTAAAAATTAGATATGTGTACTTTAACCTAAATATTAAAATGTCGGTTTGAAAAGTATAAGTTTTCACCAACCACAACAGGTCTGGAAACAGAGATGAATTTGTTGACACACAGTCTAGATAAATCTGTCTTCTGTTTCAGATGTTGAATCCAAATTTTTATTTGGCTAACAACGTGAGTACTAAAATTTGATCAGTCTTGCTCCATTTCGAAAAACTAACACAACCCTAATTGTTAACCTGTTTTTAAGTACGTTTAATTATTCTTAGTCAATTAATTATCAAATTAAAATCGTACGATTGGTTGCCATCCCACTAGATATCTGAAGAATTGAACATTTTGCAACCTTATTTACAAAAAAATGAGTACGTGGTTTAAAAATTGTCATGTCAATGAAAAAAAGTGAGTTAATCTGAATCACTTCTCGAGACGTTGGAGCCAGGGTCCGCTGACCCTGGCACCGTCAACCGGTGAGTTTCAGTCAGGATTCTAAGAAAATACCATTACATCCCCCTACGTACGTATATCTTAGAGGAGAGATAAGTTATCTCTGCTCTATGACGTATATCCATTTCTTCGCAGGGTGCCTTTTAATGAGTCTATCCCTTATAGGAGAGATAAGGATCTTTATCTCTACTCTACTGTCTATCCAACTGATGAAAGGGAAGGCTCCCCAAAGTCTTTTGTGTTTCCAGATTTTTAGCAGATAACCCATGAAGTGTTCATTGCCATGTCATTTACGAATTTCTTCGTAAATGATTTCCTGATAGGTCTCTCGGGAAAGCATGGATGGGGATTTGGGTTTTTTCATACCTACATTTTGAGTTTAAATGAAGGTCACATAACGCTCAGCACGGCTAAAATACTCAGAATTTAGAGTGGTTAGGAGAGTAAAAGAATTAGTCATTCCAAAATATTGGCTATATCTGTAAAAAGGTATTTGTGGGACCGAAAGCAATGTTTCCAGTTGAAAAGGCCGTATTGAACAAAATGACCATAGAGTGACAATCAAACCCCAATTCAAATGAAATCGATTAGTAAATTTTGGTATAATTTATAAAACTATTGAAAATGTATCTCATTCAGAAAAACATGTTTTTGAATCCAATTCTTTGGAAACATTACTGTAACTTGATCATTCAAATTTACCACAAACCCCGAGCGAAATAGCTTTAAAAATAAAGTATAATTTCAAAGTAAATTTTGTGGATACTAATCATTTCTGTACATTTTGGATTTAAAACTTTGTAAACTCGATTTTGGAGAAGATTTCAAACATTGGTATGATTTATTGATTGGTATGTGGTATATGATTGGTATCTTACAAGAGGATGTTAACTTCTCTTTCACTCATGACTGTTTTTACAATACTTTTAATCTTAATGTTCTTAAATCCAACAAGACTCAATCATAGATTTCAGGCATCGCGGGCAAGAAAGCGTATTTTTACTATAATAGTCTTTATAGTATCTCTCCTTGTATGTGTGTCAATCCTTTTAAACTTACATAAATTGCTTCATTTTTGTGATGCTTTTAAATTCTCAGTTCGCATCTAATAAATCAAAAGCGTAGTCAGGAATTATTTTCGGAAGGGGTCCTAAATAGAAAATTTATTTTTATGACATTTGAAGATTTAGATTTATTTTGAAAAAGGTTTTCTTAATTTTTTATACCTTCTTTAAAGTAAGGGATTATTGTAGGCATGGAAAATAACGCATTTCGTCAGATCTGAATGCAGGAATAATATTATAATAGTCGTGTTCACAGATTGTTATCACAACAATTAATAATATTAACAAGTATTCAAAAATTTATTTATTGAAATTTGGTTTTCATTTTACCGTTGCTTTTGGAGCGCTGTTTTATACTTACATATTTGATTACAAAGACAATAAATTAAGGAACTTAAACATACAGAATTAAAATTATTACATCTCAGTTGTTTTGAAAACAGAAATGACATTACAGGTATTGTTCGACAAATATTTGTTAAAGAAAATACAATCTAAGGGGCTTAAGCTCACATAGACCCCTAAGTGCAGCCATGAATTAAAAAAAGGGAGGATATCTCTACATTTACGGATCTAGGGGCTGAAGCACCAACCCTGTACATAGGCCCATGACATAAAAAGGATAAATTTGCTTAGCTTGGGTCTAAGGAGCTTAAGCCCCCGTAGTGCCCCCATGCATTAAAAGGATGTATTTCCTTTTTCTAGGGGGTCTAGGGGACTTTAGTTCCTCAGCCATTCATTCATGAAGTAAAAAGGATATATTTGCTTATTGCAAGTCTAAGGCGCTTCAGCCCCGTAGTCATATTCATAAATTAAAAAGGACACATTTATTTTTTCGGGTCCAGGAAGCTTAAACCTGTCACCCCCTTAGCTCCCCAAGGCGGGCTCATGAATTAAAATGATATTTTTTCGGGTCCCCCAAGGGGATACTTGCTTTATCGGGTCTGGGGGGCTTAAGCCCCTTCCCCGTGGGTTCGCCTATGATTTTATAGAAGTCTTAATATAATTCTATAGAAATTTATTTCTATATAATCAGAACTCGGTTACTCTTTAGAAATCTCTATAAAACTATAAAAAATTTCTATAGAGCCAAAATTTCTTTTCTCTATTCTACAGAGCTCTGTCGTTCCCTGTCAAAATATTTCGTAAGAGGATGAGACTGTCCCCAAAACCGCTGACACTAAAAGGTTTGGTTTTGATAAATTTTAGAATTAAACAGTCTTTATGAAGTAAGCGAGCGATAGAAGTGGGAAAATTTTCAAACTTTAATTAGTAAAAACATTCGAAGAAAAATATACTTTTTAAAATGCTTGCAGAGTCAAAAGTTTACAAAACCATTCTTCTGTGGATAAAGTATAATTTGGAACAAAAGAAATTAAAAATCGTTAGCTTTCCGATTTCGTTGCTAAGTATTAAATGCCATAGTAGACCATATTCCTTGAAACAAAAATCACATCGGGATGGCAAAAACGGTACTGGGATTATTTTGTATTCATGAAAAAGTCAGACGATAAATTCTTTCAGGAGATCGTCATTAAAATTGAAGTTTCGCCAAAGCTTTAAAAATGACAAAAGAATTAAAGAAATGAAATTTAAAACGTCGCATTGGATAACAAAGCCACCGGTTCACATACAGGAATTGTGATCTATGATATTCAGGTAATTTGTTTGCCTGATAATGAAAACGATTATTGCTTATTATGACTAACCAATATTAAGGATAGTTTTTATTAAAACTGACCAAAAAATTCACATTTTTAGTAAAATGATTGGAAGGTTGGGAAACATGATAAAAACCGCTACTGTCCAGTTCAAACCATCACGTGGGGCTGTCCTTTTTTAGGAACACATTTTCAGATTTTAAAACACAATTCATTATAGGCAACACGAAAAAAATTATAAATGAACTAGGTAGGTAGGTAGTTGAAAAACGTCACACTGGAGTTACTCAATTGGTTATTGATAAATGAACTAAGTTAACAAAATCAGAAAACTTAGATTTTCTTTATCAAATGCAAAAAAACTTTAACGTATCAATACAAATAAAATTGAATTATTAAAAAAATTGTTAGATTTCAGAAACAGAAGCAAGCGTCCCCAAATACCTAATACACCCAAAATACATTTATATAGAAGTCAGCCTTATTGAAAATTAATTATCTGGGACTTTATTTTTCTTTTCCCTTCCTACCGAAAGATGGACACACTGGCTAATATCATGAACAATCTCTCAAAAGATTCGAATTAAAAAAAATCGATTTTCACATTCGTTACACGGTGCACTGAGATATCGTCTTGTATGGTACCCATTTTCTAATCATTTATAGCTCTACTCCAATTTAACACGCCAAATCGTGCACCCAAAATGGTCGAGAGCGCGTAACATTGTGCTGAAATGCCGCAGCACAATGTTATCATGGTCATTTTAACACTGTCCCATAATAGATGGCGCCATGAGTCTTCGGGTGGGGAACCTATTGGTTGTTCATGAAAAGAGACCATTCTTTGCTCATCCTCCGTTTTGAGTTGTGATATTTTGGATAGTGCTCTTTATGTCTTTTGTCCAATAAAATGTTTTTGTTGATGTTACACTTGGAGAATTCTTCCCATCCTAAGATGTTACAATGGCGCCCAACTAAAAGGGCCCGAATCCTCACCTAGGTAACTATTATACTCTTTACATCTTCAGTATTTTCATTTGGTATACCACAATTTTATGTGACCCTCACATGATTTCTTGATAAGTTACATTTGGTAGAGGTGCAGTCTGTCTTATATTTGCATACATTTTTTTGATGTATGTGATCATACTTGACCTTTGATGTCACATGAACCTCACTTGACCTTTAGTAGTTTTTATTTGTTCCTACACTATTTGAAGTGATCCTCACACATGTTTTTATGCAATTGTTTTTATGCTTTTCAGAAACACTTCATGTTTGGCGATAAATCGCTACTGCCCCACTTGAAATTTACTGTTCTGCTCACATGATATTTTATTGTTTATTGGTACTGTTTTGATACATTATTTGATGTGGATCTCCCACGACACTTAACTCAATATTTTTATACCTGTGTGTTAGAATTGAATGACGCCGGCAAGGTTGCCATAAAAACAGGTTAACCCTAACTAGGAGAAAATTCGAGAAAAAAATGGGTTACCATCACCCGGCATGAGTCGCTTATAACTACGCCAAAAGCCGCGCCAAGAGTCTTGATTATGTGGTACTGGGGGTGAATGAAACGCCAATTAAATGTGTTATGGATGTGACGACCCATACGATGACTGATTGGTTTAATTTTTGTAGAAAAGTGTGTGGATGTTAAATTTTTGTAAAAAAATTGTTTTAATTAAGTTTTATTAATTGTTTTAATTAATTTTTGAAAACAAATTGTTACAATTTTGGGGTACAGCTGTAGTCTCTGCCGCGCGCGGTGGCAACGCGTTTTTTTTGGCGCCGTGTTTGGCGCACTTTTTTATGTCGCCACGGAAATCTTCCAACATTGAATATATACTGCATACGTACGGATGAATGATGAATGTAAATCTGAATTAAACAACATTTTGACTAGAAAAACACTGCAAATATTGATTAAATATTTGGACTTTTGGCGTAGTTATAAGCGACTCATGCCGGTGAGGGTAACCCTAACTGAAAAAGTCATATCCCCGTTACATTTATCGCAAGAAACTTTAGATTTAATTAATCCCGATTCCTTTAAAAAGTTAAAAAAAGCTCTTTATCGCGACACAACTCGTAACAAAAAAAAACGATTAACTACTCCCTCAGTCCCGTAAGTTAGCCTAAAAACATGTTAACCCTAACCAGGAGAAAATTCGAGAAAAAAATGGGTTACCATCACCCGGCATGAGTCACTTATAACTACGCCAAAAGCCGCGCCAAGAGTCGTTGCCACCGCGCGCGGCAGAGACTACAGCTGTACCAATTTTGGGAACAGCTGCAGTATAGACCCCCCCTCCATTTGGCGACTTTTTTTGTCGCCAACCTTGACGTTACTTGGCGACATTTTTTAACAGACGTATTACAAAAAAATGTACATAAGTTGAATATCGGTTTAAGCTTCATTTCAGAATTGCACTTGGAACAAATCATCTTATTAGCAATCAAGCGCGCCTCCATCCAAAAATCCAACACCATTTTTTTCCTGTTACAAATGTATAAGAAAAATTCGATTAGCCAGGCCTACCAAAAGTATGTCTCATATTAGTAAATTTGGTACAGCTATAGTCTCTGCCGCGCGCGGTGGCAACGCGTTTTGGCGCGGCTTTTGGCGTAGTTATAAGCGACTCATGCAGGCTGATGGTAACCCATTTTTTTCTCGAATTTTCTCCTGGTTAGGGTTAACCTATTTTTATGGCAACCTTGCCGGCGTCCAGTTCTCATTTACAGTAAAATCTGTTAAAATATTAGAATAACTTATATTCTACTAATGTACATTTTTTTTATTCATTTCATTCATATGTGGAGAATGATATCGATTCACTGTTGGAAATCCGAGAACAAATGGGTTACCCTCACCGGCATGAGTCGCTTATAACTACGCCAAAATTCCATACATTTCATCCATATTTGCAGTGTTTTTTTATTCAAATGTTGTTTCATTCAGATTTACATATTTCATCCATA
The DNA here is from genome assembly GCA_933210815.1 of Meta bourneti. Lineage (NCBI taxonomy): Eukaryota > Metazoa > Arthropoda > Arachnida > Araneae > Tetragnathidae > Meta > Meta bourneti. The sequence goes on along the minus strand of OW119922.1, from coordinate 111,301,484 downwards.
CGTATGCAGTATATATTCGATGTTGGAAGATTTCCGTGGCGACATAAAAAGTGCGCCAAACACGGCGCCAAAAAAAACGCGTTGCCACCGCGCGCGGCAGAGACTACAGCTGTACCATGTTTGAGACGTGGAAAGGGGGCGAATTAAGACAACCTCACAGTGAAATCTGCTGCTTAAAGCTCAGTACGCTCGTCATTGCACATCTTTACTGCCAAGTTAAATCGTGGCGACCGGTTGGAGAGTTCAATCTCATTTAGACCCTACCCCAGTTTCTTTCAAGAGCCATAATGAATCCCCTCCCCCTTTTGAATCCTAATGTCCCGTACATCATCACCTGTCAATCACCCCGTCAGAGGTCGGATATCAGGAGCTGGACCGTCTGGACACTGGGGAAAATCATTAGCACGTTAAAACTATCATCGTTGGCGAGTGGCGTTTTACCTTCTTGGCGACATTTACACCTTCACGGCGTTATGTTTGAAAGTCACAAAATTTTTTTTTAATTTTTATTTCGGCTTATATACGAGTTTTGAATTTTGGGTAAATTTTTGAAGAAAAAACGCACCCTCGGCTTATATTCGGAAGTATACGGTAATTAATTTAGTAGTCTCGGATGAGTTTAGTCGTGGGTATCCAGTAGCACATTTTATTACAAATTCATTAACATATGAAACAATGAATTTCCCTTTTTAAAAGTATTAAGTGTAGAATTCCTTATTTAAATGTTAATTGTGTCATGACTGATGATGACCACACTACTTTTAGTGCATTTCAGGCTGTGTTTGGACATGAAGTAAAACATTTGCTGTGCCAGTGGCATGTGTTAAGAGCCTGGAATAGGAATTTAAATTCTTACATTTCTGATAAAATTCCACGAAATGAAATCAAATTAAAGAAATCTGCTAAATGAATAGAATTTCATAGACTTAATGACTTTTCGAACTGTTCCACAAAAATTGTGAGTTATTTGTAAATTTTAAAAGAGAATATTCTAACCGATGTGAATTGTGGGCCACATTTTACAGGAGATATTATCATGCTTCAGTTAATACAAATAATTGTGAATCATTTCATAATCAGTTAAAAACTGTTTACTTCGGACGTAAATTTAATAGAAGGTTAGATACCTTGTTAAAAGTACTATTTGATATCGAAAAAGATAACTTTTAGTGTATAAAAATAGAATTTTAAATGACATTCCACCAAAAGAAGAAAATCCACACATTGAAGCCAGACATAAAAAGGTAACAAAATGCCTGATACAGATTTGCTTTTACTTAGGTAAATAAGAATCGTATTGATTCGTTTTATGGATTGAGTCAAGGCATAATATTTTACTGCACGATTTCACCATCATATCCCTTTGCTCTTTACATTGAATCCCTATAGCAAAAGAGGTTACTATTTAATAAAAGGTCTAAATCAGAAGGACCATACAGTGTACGAGAGCCTTGAGGTTTAAAAATTAACACTGGGTCGTACTCCTCAATTTTTAGCTCCTCAACAAGAGCAGTAATGGAAATTGCATCATTCTTTGGTTGCAATGCAAGTCCATGACGAGAATATGATTGAATTACTTTACGTGAAAGGAACACTTCTTTTACAGGAAAAACTCCCTGCAATCACGATCTCCACATTTTTTTTCTCAAAAGAAATTGAATTTTTTGTACAGGAACACCTAACAATAACTGCTTTAACAAAATCGAGCGTACTTTGTTTCAAGGGTTGAAACTTACAAGTTTTAAATTGTAGGGGATAATTATGATTAGTGATGTAAGAGACAGTAACCAAGTCCTTTTGCTCAGAAGTGCATATTCTGATTGGACAGTTAAGATTAGGTATTGTACCTTTTCTATTTTTGCGATTTGTTTTCCTGGAATTTTGAAACTGAAGTGATGGGATATTAAATTAACAAGCATAATAGTGAAATGTTTTAGAGCCATACTGCTTGCCTCCTGTTTTAGTAAAAGATGTAAAAGTTGATGTTCCTTCCATCTCTAACCAATTTTGGAAACTAACCATTGAATCGAATTAAAGTATTTGAAGAGAATCTGAATTGTGTACTTCAAACGCATGCCTATTTAAATTTCCAAGGTGCTTAAATGGCCTATTACAGTCTTCAAAAATACAGTAATGCATTTCCCGTTCATTATTTAAATTACACAACTGCTCATGCCCAATAAATTCTACCTCTATTTTAAAAAACTTGCCACAAACTGGACACTTTTTGGCCCTTAAGATTTTTTCACAAGTTCTTGTACATGTCATTTTATGCCGTTGAAGATTGTATTTATTGGAAAATACCTTAGAGCATTTCTCACGTGTTTTTAAATCAGAATTTGGTACATATTTAGTTAATGAATTAGTAAGATGGACATCTATCAATTTTGAGATAGTGAGTTACATTGAAATTCTTTTGAACTAATTGCAGAGGTTAATGGGTTGTCCTTAGTTTTAGGTGATACAGATGAATTGGATGTTACACACTAGACGTAGTTTCCCAATCAGAATTGTTAGATTGTTCAGAAACACAGATTTCCGAAATTGAACAAGCATCAGTTGAACAGTCTTCTCTCATGGTATTAGGAACTTGGGTGAGATCTTGCATTTAACCACTATTTTTTTGCACTTTACACTTCTTATGATGAGAAAATGTTTTTCTGGAATTGTAAAACTTAAAATATTTTTCACATTGCCGAGGATATGAAATTTTAACACTAACATTACATGTTTTAAGATGGTTTCTAAAAGTGACCTTTGATTTTTAAATTTTTTGACAACATGCACATTGTCTGGGATATAATTCCTTTTCCATCTCAAGATGTTCAACATTACCCCCACCAGTTCTACAATGCTCAATCAAACCTTTTATCTTACATTGCTTATTAACATTACTATCATTTACCAAACTATCAGATAAGGATGCCTTTACTGAGCAAATAACACTCTAGGTTACGAGAAAATGGAAGGGTTGTAATTGACTGAACAGTCAAAAGAGCAGAAATATTAGTGCTTACAGGAGGAATAGCAGGTTGAAAATTATTCATGTGTGTTAGAAATAAGTTTCGGTAAAGGAGGAAATTCTAGCAAAGAATGGATGTCAGGAACATTAGATTTATTAGAGGGGTAGTAGTGGTAATTGTTGGAGAAGCAAGATTTGGAACAGACTGAATAATCCACTGAACTGAACTGCCTTAAACTGAATCCTACCACTCGTTCAGACTCTAGTTTAAGCCTTAATTTTTCAAGTTCAAAGTCTTGGGCCTACTTTTCTTGCACTCTGATTAATCTTTGCTGTGTCAAAAGGTTGGCTTCTTCTTCCATCCTTGTTGACACAATTGTGTCTAATAAATCCTTCACTAACTCTTCCTCATATGCATCACTGCTTAGAATGCTGTTTTTTAATTCGAGAACTTTCAAGTTCTCGAATTAAAGTTCTTTCAAGTTCTCTGTAGCAGGTAGATTCAGTTCAGATGCTAGACTTAGCAAATCAACCTTCTTGGTCTTTCCCAGAAAAGACATGTTGGTCGATTAATGTAAACAGATCACTAAATTTTTTTAACTTGAACACAACACTTTCACTTTTCTTTGCACACTAGTTCACAGCTCTGACACTATTCTTTTTACACTACTTTGCAAGTAGTAATTCTAATACTTGGTCTGTGAAGTCCCAATCACAGAAATATAAAGAGTACATTGTAAAGCTAGTAAACACTAAGTGTCCTATGATTGATCACTGCTATTTTAAATGTCTTGAAATTAGTTGCATGTCATTATGCAGTCATTTATAGAATTGCAACTGCCCAGATAGTTCTAATTTGTGTAAGCATGTACATAAAGTGCATTCCACTAATCCTAAAACTAATCTAAATAACAATGACCTTTTTGATGATGCTCCTAGGATTGAAATAGATGGTTTTAAAGAACGCTTAAAATCTACATTTATTGCTAAAGATTTGTACAATCCTCATTCCAAAGCTGGTAAACTAAAAGCATGTCAAAAGTTATGGGGATTCCTTATCACAAAAATTACATGATCCACGAGTTCAAGAATTCATGCTTGACATTGTATATATAACATTGCAAACATTAGTTGCTGGATGCCGTGGCATTTTAAACTCGGAGACTGATAAAAATTCTAATATTTTTCCTTCTTCAAAAGTGGCTCCAAATCAAGCTATTGAGCATAAGATTCTATTCAAAACCAGAAGAAAAAAAAACAGAAAGGTGCAATGCTTCGCAAGAGGAATAGTGCTAAAAGGTTCTTAGATTCTGAAGATGTTGATTGTTTTGTAAATATGACCCCATGCAAGAAAGCAAAGATAGATTCCTATGAACCATTTACAAAATTAAACAATGAAACTGGTGAGTCTTACTAAAAGCATTGGGGTCTACAAATTGTGTCAAACAGCTTTCAAATCTCTGGATCCTTTTATTACTATTAATGAAGAAAGTGTTATTAAATTGAAGTCTTAAAGATTTTGTCAGAGGATGGTTATTTGATGTTATCATTGATGCATTTCTTTATGTGATGTGTACAGTTAATCCAGACTTGTTTTAATTGATTCTGCTTTACAAACCTAATAATAAATAGCATGTCATCAATAGATCAATTACTAGCTTGCAATCGTTTAATTTTATCATCAAAATATTTATTTCTGCCTGTTTGCATGGAGAATCATTGGTGTTTAATACTTATTAATAAAGAAAAAAGATGCATTGATTTTTACGATCCATCAAATAATGAGTTCTGACAAGTATTGCAAAATTTTAGATAATGTTAAAAATTATTTTGGTTGTACAACTGGGGATGTGGACTATTAATTTCCCCTTACTCAATCAACTGTGGTGTTTGTATGTTATTTTGCCCATCAGATAATATACAAGTCTAGTGTTTATGTGCCATTTGATACAAATAAATTTCGGGTATACATTTACTGTGTTTTGTTAGGAACAGTGATTCCTTCAAAGGACTCATTTAATAAACCAACTGTAAATAATACTTTCGTAGGTGCTAATTCCTGTAACTTTTCAAAATTTAAGACAATAGATAAAAGTAATGTTTTGACCAAATTACCTAGTCCTGATGCTGACAGAATGAATTAGGATCTAGGTTAAGCTTTCCTGCTATTTCTTTGCACATTCTGCAGTTAGCTCCTTTTATAGTTTTTGTAGTCTACTAAGTTTTTCCGCTTCATTTTTTTATCATACGTAAATATCTATAGTAAAAAATATTCGGCCAATTTAGCGCCCCCCAATCCGGCGCCCGGGGCAGATGCCCCATCTGCCCCCTCTAGTTACGTCTCTGCATAGATGTGATATAAAAACTATGTCAAATATCAATCATTGAGGATGTATGGATTAGGTATTTTCATTCATTTGTTTCGTTTTTTCCTTGCTTATGAATGCATAAGATTTATCTGAAACGAATGTCTAATTGGAATGTTTATGTTTCATAATGCAAAAATATTTGAAAGAAAGATCTCATTAATTGAATCCCTAGTATGAAATAGAACAAATTAATCATGTTAATAGAAAAATGTTTCCTCGTAGTGTCTTGAAATTATTTATGCTTATAAGGTGTGCAGTGACGTGAAAAAGGTTGCATACAATAACACGCACTGTTCCAGGTTATTCTTTTTCAATATTATTATTAGACAGTTCCTAAGAAAAAAAAGGAAAATTGAAAATACACTCAAACTTGTTTTGTGCAGTCTTTTTTTGTGCGGTATATGAAAATTTCAATCAAATTAGGACATAATTGACGAAGTTATCAATAAAAAAAATTAGTAGGTTTGATCTGCATTTGGTTTTTTCGTTTTGTGATATTTCATCACATCACATATACTGATACTGATTTGCAAATAAAATGCAGTATTGCGTCAGCCAATTACATTACATATGTATTGAATTATGTAATCGCATTATTTAATTGACGTCCTTCAAAGTGCTTTCATATTCATGGACCATTAAGATAAGATTCATTTCAAAGCGTAAATTGAAGGTAAATTTATTATTTTTTCTATTTAGATATAAATTTTTAGGATTTTTACTTTATTTTTAGACATAATCCCTGAAAATGAATAAGGGCAAAAACAATGCGAAGAGAAAGGCAATTTCCTTAGAAACTAAGACTACGATTTTAAAACGAATAGCAGACGGTGAAGGATCCACAGCTCTTGGTAAAGAATTTGGATTAGGTGAATCCAAATTCAAGACACAAGGCTGCCAAGCCTCGTGTCTTGATTTCGTTTAAAAAACAATTCCTAGTTATTTCGTAAAGTTTTGAGTTATTTTCTACGTGAGACTTTTTTTATGCGGTCCCTATTCACCGCATAAAAAAATACTTCTTAAATGTGTTGCGAAAAATATATTTTATAGCTACTCTTGAAGTTTTGTGCGATTTTTTTTTTTAATGTGTTTTCTTATGGCGGTTCCTATCCCACCGCACAAAAGCAGGTTTGAGTGTATACTTAAACACGATTTTTTAAATAAAAATCACTGATTTAAATCAAGTTGGTCTAAATTCGCATACTCAGGAAAGACGTTTTCGTAAATCATGCTCAAATGTTAAATTTTAACACGATGAAAAACTGATAAAATTTGCTCAAGCAAAACGACACAAAAACACATTAGGGAGAATATTATTTTGCAGGAAAATTCAAATAAATATTTCTAATTGTTTGTATAGATAAAATTAATGCATAGATATTTTTAGGGCTGTTGTGACAGATATAGTATTTTATTACGATAAGTAAACTTTTAACGCCTATCCTACTTTCTTTCCTTTTGGCTTGGTGTCAAAGTTTGGAGAATGAGGGTGGCAGCTCAGGTGTGACCGGTTCAAAATAACGAGGTGTTGTCCTCGAATCTTTCCCTTCGAGATAGATCTCGAACCGTCGTCAATAGCCTGTCATGTTGCTTCAGTACGACGTTAATTCAACTAATCTACTTTGTTTCCCCAGTTATAACCAAATTAACTCTCAAGGCTTTTTTAAATGGCATGAAATAACTTGCACTTTTTTGTGTATCTTACAATTTATGATTAACAATCTTAGCCCTTTTTTTGAAATAATAACAAGAACAAATATTAAAAATAAACGATGTACTCACAGGATAGTCGTTTTAGTCTCACAATGTCAGGTGTTACTACTATTTATTCAAAAAGCAATACATCTAAAACTTGACACTTAGTGCTTTTCAGTTGTAGAGTACTATATTAAACAATCAAGTTTTTGCAAATTTGATGTGATTTGAACAAGACCGACTTTAAAAATAGGGAAAAAATTACAATTTTCTGAAAATTTTAATTCTTTTTAATTCCCATTTAACTCTTAAAACATTTTTTAAATTGTAGCACTTACCATTATCTGATTTACCAGATATTCTAATAAATTTTTGCTTTAAATATAAAAGCAAAAAAGTGGTTTCAACAAAGAATCAAGTGACCAGATCTGTTCTTGGAGCTTGAGTGGAATGCTAAATTACATGACATTTGTGCAATGAAATTTGAAAGTAACTTCGTCGGTTTGAAAAGGATATTCGTATCGAGTTAGTTATGCATAATTGCGACTTTTTCTGTGGAACTGGACAAATTTAAACACAAAACGACTCAAATTTAGATGCATTAAACAAATATATGTATGTGGTATAAAGGTCGCATGTCCCGAGGAATTTTTTTTACATTTTAACTGTTATTCCACTTAATCACGTATAAGTAAATAATAAATAAAACCAGGGCCGTTCTGAGATATTAGCTGCCTTCGAGCAAATATCAAACCGCTCCCTTCTCTAAATCATTTGATTTTCTCAAAGAACACCTTTCATTAAGCACTTCAATGATTTATCCCCTCTGTCAACATATTTCAGCAACAAGTGTAAACACACACTCACACCTCATGCATATACAAATCTTTATATGTAAAATAAAAATTTTAAACATTTTGATAGGATATTAATCTTTTAATTGTGTTAACACTAGAAAGTTGTCATATACTTAGATAGATGGCATCCGTGGTGGATAAAAATTTTTGCACCCTGAATTTTGATCTTTTCTGATCTCTTATATGCCTGCATCAAAATCTTTGTATCAACTGCATTATTAATTCTAAATGCCATATAAGGAGTGCAAATTCTCATAGCAACAGAATGAAATATTCCAACTAAGTTTTTGCTTCCCTGTCACTTCTTTGTATAAAATCCAAGTATTTACCACAGATATATCTAAAATATTATAAAAGTATACACATTCACCAATAAATTGGTAGTAAATAAGTGTATCATTTGGCCTACAATGTCCACGCCATACTTTATCTAGTTATCATTGGATATATCTGATGTACCCAAGTCCACAACTTTGTGGTTTATTCGTAGATAAATGAGGTTGAGATCTAGTTTTAGCTTATCAGCAAAGCTACTGTCACCATTTCCAGTATCTATTTCATCCAATCTTAGAAATCCTTTCAAAATATCTTCCTAAATGAGACCTCATCTTCAAGCCATCCTCTCTATTCTTTATCAGAATAGAAAGTGGCATCATATTCCTTAATGGGTCACTTAAGGTGTCATGCTTGGAAACATTTAGAGAGAATTACTGGTCAGCTGACAGTCTGTCACCAAAACAGTGTCTATAGCTGGGGAGAGGAGCAACACATGGAAACAAAATGTAAAGGGGAAAACAAGGTGAAACTTCTTTGAATGTGATTGACAGGGAAAATTTCACAGTATTCCAAAATATCTTTCTAGGTATAGCGTAAAATATCCCTGGTTCTATTTTCAGCCAGGCCAGAATGATTAAATACACAATAAGTATTGACCAAACAATTAAGTCATAAAATAGCATATTCAACTCAATGGTAAGGGAGTTAAAAGTGGCACACAGTGTGAGGGCCCCGTACGTCTTTCTCGTGTTAAAAGAAATAGCATGTTTAATATAATTATTTTATAAAACAAAATGTGCTTAGGAGGAAACATACCCAATTTTTTATAAAATTTACGAATTATTCTTTCCTGTATTACTCTAACCCACTTTATTTTCAACACGTTATGTGCCAAATAAGTTCAATTTAGCTTAGGGGCTGTCGTGGCTCAGTGGGTTTGCTTACCTGCAAGCTGTAGACGGCACAGATTCGATTCCTGTGACTACTGTGAGTGTATTTCTCTTTTTTTTGTATCAAACTTTCCTTGTGTGTTATTACATTCAGTTGACACAAAAAGGTATGTGATCTTTGAATTGTAGTCTCTTTTTGATGTGCACTCTTTATATTTGCAGGTTCCTCGTTCATCAGATTTGTGACTGATTTGGGGTTTGTGATACAATGTGTTTATGTAATTTCTATGTTCAAAATGTTTGCTTCAATATGGTTGTTTTTATTTCTTGAGGCAGGGGTTATTCTGATAACAGTTTATATAAGTTATTGCAAAACAGTTACCGACTATATTGAAAAATTAATAGAAAACCACTGGTGTTTTTCCAAAGGAGTGAAAACTTGAACAAATCAAGTATATTTATCATAAAATAACAGTTTGCCCTTCTGTCTGTTTACAAATTTGCTGTTATTTTTGTAGCTGTTAAATTAAGTGTTATTTTAGCAACTGTATCAAAAATATTACCAGTTGTCACCAAATTAATTTTTTAAATGACCAAACTTTTACAAAAATAAATAGTTCCTTTAATTTTTGAAAAATGAAATTTTTTAAAGATATCAAGAAAATAAAAGAGTAGAAGTTTCTAGATTAAAAAAAATCATTTAATGGTCATTAATTAAGTTTTGCCATGCAAAATTTTCTCCTTGAGTTTTAGAATAATTTTTAAATAATCTTACTAAAGAAAAATAAATTTTTGCATAGTATGATTGAATTACTTTATATTTCAAATTACACTGTATATTTGATTGAAAATAAAGTTTTTATGTACCAATTCTTTCTTTATTTTTCTTGTATAAATGAATTGAAGTATTCACTGTAACTAACATTTGTTTTTGTTTACCTTCATGTGTTTATGTACATAAACATCTAGTCCATGTCAGTCTCAAAACACAAAACAATCTTCTGAAAATATTAAATGTTGCTGCTTACAATTTGCATTAAAAGATTTATTTATACATTTAGTATACTCAATTTCATAATTGTTCAAGTTTACTCATGCTGTCTGTCTATGGTATACGTAAGTATTGTTAAAATCAAGAGTTATTAACTTCAAGTAATTTTTCTGGATTGAACTGTTTTGAAATGTATTTTAAATAGAATTTTGGTTTACTGAACTAATTACTTATTTATGGAATATGACAGATCAAGTGATTGCTTGGATAGAGGTGATTGAGATTTGGATTTTCTTGCAGTTGTATTAATTGGTGTATGTAAAGATGAAAATCCAAATATTTCCCATACTGTGTTCGGAGAAAGCCTACTTGTGTACGACATCAACAAAGGTCCCTCGATTTTTCAATAACACTTTATCATACAGTATCAATGTTTTCTTGGGAACTTGATGTAAGAGGTAAGCCAAGCTTTTTCATATCTTGCAGAGAACAGTGTTTTGAAATTTTTTGTTACGTCGTGTTTGCTTTGAAGGCACGTGATGCAATCTAAAGGAATTTTATAATTTTCTTGGAGTCTCCATCACATAGACAATGCATTTTGACAAAATGCTTTAATTGCTAAAACATGCTGAAGCTTCAAAAAAGTTATTCCAAAACAAAATGGTGTCCTTACATAAACATCCCGCATAACTGAGGAAATAGACATTTACCAAACTAAAAACTAGTTTTCAAAGTCATAAAATTTTCTGTAGCTGCAATCTGATGGGACAATTCTTGTAAATTTAGAAACCTTTAGTAATATTGGCTTTAGTCAGATTTGCATTCAAAGCTAATTTAGTTTCTCTTCAGCACTATTTAAGAGAAAATACATTTAAATAAGCTTATTCAGATGTATGTTTCAAATAATTGAAGAGGAAAAGCTTTAGTTGAAAATGTAGTTGTTTTCACTACTTTAAATAAATATAATTAGTAATATGTTAATTAAATTTGTATTATACTATCATAATATTCTAAACTATCAGTCAGCTAGACTTGTTTAAAGTAGGACTTGTGTGAAACATTACATACTGTGCTTGGGATACCTTCATACATGTAATTCGCTTATAACACCAGTGTGTCTTGATCCGAACATGAAAATTTTATGACAAAATAATTTTGTAATTTGTATCAGAATTTTGAATTGCCCTTTTTGAAATACTTAATTTAGAAATAAATTAAATCTCCATTATGCTTCTTAGTTAATTGAAACCCATTTAAAGTGAGACATTGTCCAGATATGTATCCCATTTGTTTTCTGAGAAAATGACTAACATCTTCAGATCCAGTAATTTTCATTAAAATCAAAGCTTAATGACTTTTGAACAGGTGAAAAAGTTTTCCTCTCATTCTTTTTTCCATTCATAACTAGGCAAGGTCATTAGATAAACCAAGTTTCACCAAAATCTGAGGGGAACAGCTGCAGTATAGACCCCCCAGTCCATTTGGTGACTTTTTTGTAACCAACCGTGACGTTACTTTGCGACATTTTTTTAACAGATGTATTACATAAAAATGTACATAAGTTGAATATAAGTTATTCTAATCTTTTAACAGATTTCACTGTAAATGAGGGTTTCCTGTTTAAACGGGGCTGCCAGTTGTGAACGGAACCCTCAGTCGCACCCCATTCGATTTTTTTGTAAAATGGAAAATGAAATTTCAAAGCAACCATTATAGAAACCCTGGCGTTTTTTTATGTGCAAAGAAATTGCACATTCACCATAATAAATAATGTATATCAAGTGTGGGTTACCAAAAACAACAAATCGCAATTTAAGGTTGTCGCCAAATGGATTGGGGTCTATACTGCATCTGTTCCGAAATACAAAACGTAACGTAATGTTATAAAAATCAAGAGCAAAGTACAAAAGAAATTACATTTAAAATGTTGCAAAATTATGAAACAAAGAATGCTGAAATACTCGAACAAATGTAATGAAAAAATAAGCTATTACCTCGCGAGGTTAGCCAGAGCAGGAATCCTAATCTAATAAAACTCTTCGTAATAAACAAAGACACAGATGAAGATTATCTAAAATGGATCCTACATCAAAGTAAAACGATTAAGAAAATATCTGTGAAATAGCCTGAAATCTAGTCTCTTTGAAAAATAAAGAACCTCTCTCTACCGTGTCCAAACTAAAAATGCTGTATGATACTGGACGCCGGCAAGGTTGCCATAACCACGGGAAAATTCAAGAAAAAAAATGGGTTACCATCAGCCGGCATGAGTCGCTTATAACTACGCCAAAAGCCGCTCCAAAATTCGTTGCCACTCCGCGCGGCGAAGACTGCAGTTCCGTGGCGACATAAAAAGTGCGCCAAACACGGCGCCAAAAAAAAAAAAAACGCGTTGCCACCGCGCGCGGCAGAGACTGCAGCTGTACCAAGCATTTTCCCCCATACAAAATCACAACTAATGCGCATGCGCTGTACAAGCGGATGGACACGGCAAGAATCCTAATGTTAAAACGGACGAATTCTCGAAGGTTCGCGCATGCGTATTGGTTCCGTTAGTAGGGAAAAGTTTAAGTGGGTTTGAAAAAATCCCTAAAATAATGGCGGTTGTTTATATGCATGTTATTTCATTTTCAGTCTTAATCGAGACCAAGGATTATGAATTTCTGGTGGAAAAGTAAAAGTTCTGTTGCCCAAAAGAGTACTCGTTCACAATATTGGAAAGAACTTAAAGCTAAGTGTTGGGTTTTATCGATTGAAGACAGAGTTTTATACATTAAAAATAAATTTTTATTACGTAGTCAAGTCTTATGGTTTAAAAACAACAAGAAGTCTGATCAGCTCATGATCCCCAATCTTTCTTCACTTTTATACATTCAAAGATTTACATTCTTCAAATTTATGTGCCCCACACGTCACTATAATTGGAGGTTTGAGACCGATTCCAACATGCGGCCCCATCGGTTGTAAAACCTCAGCAGATGTATTACAATTCAATATATATATTTATATAAATCTAACAAAATATTTTTCTAATAATATTTTTAAATTTATTTAACAATAAAGGCTTTGTTAAAAAGTCAGCCAAATTATTTTCCGATGAAATATAATTTACGTTAAATAGTTCATCTTTTATTAATTTACGTAAGACCAGTGTTTGTAAGTATATTACAAAATTGAGACATTATATTAACAGCAAATGCAATATCTGGTCTGGATCTATCTGACAAAAACGATAAACATCCTATTAAGGAACGATAGGGAAATTTCCTCATTAAATCATTTTCAATTATTTCTTCCTCTTTAACCTTATCAGGTAAGTTACAACCAATTTTAAAAGGTAAATTCACAAAACTTTTAGGAAGATCTTTGAATTTTGACATTAATTTTTCAATGTAGGTAATTTGATGTAAATAAATCGAATTTTCAATTTCTTGAAAGTTTACGCCTAACAAATATTTAGTTTTACCTAGGACTGTAAGATCCAATTTTTTGTCCAATAATTCGATTACTTCATTTATCAAATGTTCCCTTTTTGAAAACAAAACCATATCATCTACATAAACAATTAAAATTACATCTTTAAATTTGTAGACACAATTACACCAATTTAACTGATAAAATCCTAATTTAGTTAAAATACCGTCTAATTCCAAATTCCATTCTCTACCACTTTGATGCAGACCATATATAGCCTTTTCCAATAGACATACTTTGTTTTCGGATCCTTTCAGCACAATTCCTTTTGGCTGTTTCATGTATATAGTATCCTTAAGGTATCCATATAAATATGCACTTTTCACGTCAACTTGACAGTGATACCAACCCAACATAGAAATCAATAGTACAAACAATAATCTAACAATAGAAAAATTCACAACTGGTGAAAAAATATCTTTAAAATCAATGCCGGGTTTTTGCTTAAAACCTTGAGCAACAAGACGAGCTTTATACCTTTTAGGTATATTGTTTTCGTCCATTTTTATGCTGTACACCCACTTACTTCCAATTATGGTTGTATTTGGGGGGGTGTCCACTAATTTCCATACTTGCCTATCCTTCATTATCTGAATTTCTTCATTCATGGCAGTATTCCATTTAATTTTATTCTTACTTGCTTGCGTTTCTTCATAACTTTTGGGGATTTCGACATTGTAACACTGATCATACATGTCGTACATCTGTTGGTCTAAAAAATTAGATTCATCACTAGAAGTAGATGGCACATTAGAAATATCCACATTAGGATGTTCAGTTTCTGGCTTAAAATTGAAATTTACAGGATCAAACCTAATCTTATTTTTAGTACAGTACTTTTTAATATCATTTAAAGATCTCATTCTCAAATTTTCAGGAGAATAATAGTATACATCTATCCTATTGCTTTTATTTCTAGGTTTTTCGATTCTTCGCCAATTTGAAATGTTAAGACTTTTTAAGTCCTCAGTTTTAACTAAATCTTTAGAATCTAAAACTTGAGTTTCACTTTCCGATTTTACTTTTATATTTTCATTTGATTGATAAATAGGAATATCAGAATTAAGATCGAAAGAAACGTACTCAAAGTTTTTACCAAATAGTACATCAACAGCTTTCTTACTTTCGTCGATATGAACATGGACTGTTTCAACTATTCTCTTCTCGTTTGGTACATATATTCTGTAACCTTTAGTTTTCAAACCATATCCTGTCAAAATACCAAGTTTAGCTCTGGGTTGTAATTTATTTCTCTGTATTTTAGGAATATGAACATATGCCAAAGAGCCAAAAATTCTAAAATGTTTTACTGATGGTTTGAAACCAGTCCATATTTCGTTAGGAGATATACCCTCAGTTAATTTGTGTTCGCATCTATTTTTAGTATGAATAAATGCTAAAAGTGCTTCTGACCAAAATTGTGGTTGTAAACCACTGTCTTGAAGCATAGCTCTGACACAATCCATGGCTGTTCTATTGAACCTTTCTGCAATGCCATTTTGTTCAGGGGTATAAGTTGAAGTTCTTTCGATTTTTATTCCTAGATTATTTAAAAACTTTTTAAATTCTTTGTGACAAAATTCTAAACCATTGTCAGTTCGGACACATTTTAACTTAACATTTAGCTGTCTTTCAGCTTTAACCAAGTATTTTTTAAAGTAATCAAAAACTTCATTCTTATTTCGAATAATATAAACAGTTACTTTACGTGAAAAATCATCAATAATAGATAAAAAGTATTTGTTTCCACCTAGAGAGTTAACTGGAGCAGGACCCCACAAATCCATATGGATCCTTTCCAAAACATTTTTAGTTTTCCTTTCGTACATATAGTTTCTTTTTAAGGATATTCTAGTGGATTTAGCAATAGCACAAATCTTACAATTTTTATCTATATTTTTACAATTAAGTTTTTCAATTCCTTTTACACAATTAATTTTACTCATATTTTCAATTAAGGGCATGTTAACATGACAAAACCTACGGTGTGCTTTTTCTAGATCTAAACCAGTTACATATGTATAATTTTTAATCTTGGGATAACCTTTTAAGATATACAATTTTCCAATTCTGGGAACAGTAAACAAATATTTATTATAACTATTATAAATAATCATTTTGTTATTTCCCCATTTAATTTGGTTTCCCACAAGATCAATACGAGCACCACTAATTAAATTTCTTCTCATATTAGGTGAGTATAAAACATCTTTCAAAGTTAAATCAAAATTTCGGTTTCTATCTAAAACTGTAAATTGAATATCACCCATACCTAATACTTCCGATGTGCTGTCCTTGTCTCCGACTAGGATCTTCTGTGGTGGTAGTTTTCTGAATGTCGTAAACATATCGCGTTCTTTACAGAAGTGGGCAGTTGCAGCAGAATCAATGAGAAATTCCCTCGGTCTTTCATTTGGAAAATTTGAAACTGCATAGGCACGTTGAAGATCAGTTTTTGGATTGTCCTCCATATAAAATAATTCACCACCAGGTTTCTGCCGATTGCATTTCTTGAAGCACTTCGATTCGTAATGTCCCGACTTTTTGCAGTAGTTGCAGAATGGTCGCGGCCCCATACGACAAACTGTCGACTTTCTTGGTCTTGAAGGAATTAATTCAGGGTCCAGTACGCATCTGCTGTGATCAGGAGTAGACGCCCGTGTCTCCTTGTATCTAGATGACTTGTTTCTTGTAGCATAAGCATCGGCCACGATACTTAATTTTGTGCCTTCGTCTTTCCGCTTCAGCTCGATTCGGCTGGATTCTGTTATTAAATGTTTAGACAAATTGTCTAGCGTGAACTCGTTGTCATCCATCCTGTATAGCAGTTGTACCAGATTATCGTATTCGTGAGGCAAATGTCTTATTAGTTGAAAGCAAACTAAGAGGTCTGGGATTTCGAATCCACCTTCTTTTATCTGTAACAGCTTCTCATGCACTCGTTTGCAGAAGAGTCCAATGGATTCGTCCTCCGGCTGGTAGCGGATTGAAAAGAACTCGTCCACAAGGCCTGCCAATCGTGCTCTAGATGCTGGTTCAAAGTTGGTCTTTAGTATATCCCAGGCTTCCTTACCGTCCTCAGTAGATGAAATTAAGACTTGATATTTTCTGTCTATGCCCTGGTAGATAGTTGTGTATGTCCTCTGCTTCCTATAACGATAGTCTCTTTTTTCTTGTTCTGGAGCATCTTCCAATAATAGAGGTTCCGTTTTAGTGATAAATTCCCAGCAGTTCCGGTCCATTAGCCATACCTTCATGTCCGTCTTCCACGTGGCATAGTTGAAATCCGATAACTTCGGGAAGGAAAACATGGACATTCCTTGAATACCCATCATACTGGAAACCGGTAGTGGCAGAATTCAGGTTCAGCTTAAGGTCTGAGGCCCATAACCAATTGTTGGGTTTTATCGATTGAAGACAGAGTTTTATACATTAAAAATAAATTTTTATTACGTAGTCAAGTCTTATGGTTTAAAAACAACAAGAAGTCTGATCAGCTCATGATCCCCAATCTTTCTTCACTTTTATACATTCAAAGATTTACATTCTTCAAATTTATGTGCCCCACACGGCACTATAATTGGAGGTTTGAGACCGATTCCAACACTAAGCATAATCTATTTTAATTTTGAAATTTTATTTTCGATTTCGTAGATATGAAAACTGCATAAAATTATGGAAAAATTTCATCGTTGCGCAGTTCAAGTGAGAAGTATTGATCAGTTTCCGCTTTGATTTTTGATTGTTAGTGTTTTTCGGTAAAGATGTAGAATCCGACACATGTTTGTCGCCAAGCAATTTTTGTTGCCAAATCAAGATGGCGTCCTAAGCCAGTATGTTCGTTAAAAGAACGTTGACTTTTCCTACGCGAAACACCTTTTGTATAGGGTTGCCATAAAGCTGGATCAAAACAACAAGGTTACCATATTTGGCGATAAATCGCCACGGTCTCGGATTCGACATCTCACCCTGTTTTTCTAATGCGCATTAAATAATGTTTACGAATGAGAATTTTCGATGGATTTTGAAAATTTATTTGAAAGTTTATTCCAAAACAAAATGGTGTCCTTACATAAACATCCTACATAACTGAAGAAATTGAAAACCAATTTTCTTTCAAATCTTTTGCTTTTCCTTGTACTTTGATTAATCATTTCAATTTTTAAAAAATCATGATAGAATATTTGGGAAAAGCATGAATTAAGTGTGTGAGTACTTAATTCTACTGTGTTTGCCTTGCACATATTTTTTGCTGTGCTTTGTTTAACAATTTAATTAAAGGATTGAATCTTGTAGTTTAAAAGTAAAGAAATATGGAATATACCTTTGGATATACTATACTAATTCTTTGTGTGTGTGTATTTATTTAATTAAATAAAGATAGTTTGAAAAAGCATGTAAATCTTTTGCCTATCATTTTAAAGAATAGGGTAGAAAAGCCAATGCACTCATGCGGCATGCTCGCACTATTAACTGCTACAGAACTTGTAAGTATTGAAATGATTATATTTTTGTTACATACACTTTTAAAAGAAGTTTTAAATGGTGAACTTTGTTGTGTCAGCTTGTCATTTGATAGCCATTCAATAAAGTTTACTTTTTAGATTTTGTTCTGGATTCATTCCCTGTAAAGTATTTTATAGTTATGAAGTGTCAAATTGTGTGCATGTTTATAAGATGTTTTGTAATTTGTTTAGCTAGTGAGCTAGATTATAAGCCATAGGCCTATTGGAACTTTGTAAAACTAATATTTTCTCTCCAACACGTTAAAACTGCCCTGTTTGGTTATTTTGAATTAGCTTGTACACCATTCTCCCAGTTTTAAATCCAGTCAGCTTATTTATAAGCTACGGAGATGCTTTCCTTTCTGAATTTTGAGTATTGAATTTTGTATTTTAATAGCCGAGAGGCATGTAAATAGTGAACTTTAGGAATTGCATAAATTATGAGTATTGAATTTTATTTTTTATTACCACATGGTAGGAATTATATAAATCAGATTTTTATTTTAATTTGTTTCCCCTAAGGGTTTCACTCTCCGATCAGCTATGTTGGAGCACTTGGCGTGAGTAAGTGTAAAACGGCGCCAACCCGCTTGCATTTATACTGCAACTGGAATGTTGGGTTTTATGTATTGATTCATTTGTTGCTTGAATTTCGGAAATAAATGTGAGTAAAAGTTTTTCTTGTACTTTGCGATTTGATGTAGTCGATTGAATATTTCTATTTCATTAGGTTGGTTCGTAATTTAAAATTTCGCTGAGCTATTGCTAGTAAATAATAATTGAATTTAAAAGAACCAACGTACTTCGCAACAAGCTTATTATTTGCACTCAGTAAAATTTTCGAAAGAATTATTCATTAGACTCAACCTTTACAAATAAATTACCAGACGAACAATATGCCTTTAGGAAGGAACTCGACAACTTGTCAGAATCCTTAAATTCATTGGTTGAGCTCTCCATAATAAAGAAGCTTCTGCAATATTCATGCTGGAAGTGGCTAAAGCCTTTGACAGAGTATGGCACATTGGATTACTATTTAAACGTATCAAATTTAACATCTCATTTACCTTATACAATCATATTTACTAAATAGAAAGTTTCACATTAGACATGGAAACACAATCTCAACTGAACGTAAAATTGAAGCAGGTGTGCTGCAAGGCTCTGTTCTGGGCCCTATTCTTTACCTTTTCAATGTAGCCGATTTCCCCATAAATAGAGACAACTACAATAGTATGACAGCGTTTTACGCAGACAACATTGCAATCATTAGCAAATAAAAAAACATGTATTTAAGACTCCAAAGCAAAATAGAAACCATTGAAGAATGGTGTTGAAACTTGAAAGTAGTCATAAATACACAAAAATCTCAACTTTTCATCATTAGGAGAAACGAAGCAAGGACACAAGTTAATCAAAACCTAACCCTTTTTAATAGTTACATACCAAAAACTGCAAATTACTTAGGAGTAATTCTTCACGAAAGATTGTCCTGGACAAAACACGCAACATACTTAAAAAACTTGAACTTAAAAACAAAAACTCATCTACACTGACATCAACTGGTCTTTAGGTACTTATGCAAGTCCAGGTTGGGCGACAAATACACCAAAAGACACAAAAAATTCAAATCTGCCAAAATAAAATTCTACGAGAAATTGTAAATGCTCCATATTACATAAGAAATAAACAAATACACAATGATCTTTACATAGATACCATTCAAAACTATTTAAAAAATGAACTCAAATTATTAAAATTGTGGTAACTAGCTTCCTTTTTTAAGGTGTTCTAGTTATTTATTAAGTATTGTAGCGTGTTCATAAAATAATATAAAGACACAACAAAAAGATTTTCTTCAGTATCACAAAGCATTCATAGTTTCATGTAGTTTTGTGTAATATATTGGTTAATTTTTATTTTAATTTATTGGGAAATTTTATGCATTGATCCCTTAGAATTCTTTACCCTGCTGGAATAACTATTCAATATTTATAGAATTGAAATTTGGAATGTAAAAGTTAATTCACTCATCTGATAATTGATTGTTGAGAAAAGATGGGTTAAAGCTATTGAAATTGATACATTTTTTATTGGAAGCTCAAAATTCCACTGAATTGGCATTATCTGGGGGATGCTATTACACGTGTTCTATGCTGTTCATAGAGAAAAGTTTCATTTTTTGTTTTAATATTTTTACCCTTTTTGTGTTTCGAATATACCTATGAAATACTTGTCAATGCTCAAAGAATTTGAAAAATGCACATTTGATTTCAAATTTATGTATTTTCATGTCGTCTCATTTTTTACTGTTAACTTCCAAAAAAATCGCAATTTTTTCACCAAAATAAGTTATTTTTGCAAGCTAAAAATTAATGAGAAGTAGGAATTTTTTCAAGGTGCAAGTTCCTTTTATTTTCTATTGGTGACATTGTTTTTTCTCAAAAGCAAGTCCTGTACCAAATAATTATTTCATATCAAAATAATAGAATTCAACATATTTTATTCATATATGATATATAATAAAAAAAATTCATAATATAGTGTCAGTGGGATCTGGCAACCTTATTTACATGGGTCCAAAAAATTCACTTCACTGGTAATGGGTTAAACTCAAAGCAATCTAACCCGCTTGAGAACCAAATGGAAAAACATTGCTCATGCTTGGCATATTGGGCACTGTCTATTTACTCTATCATGTGATTTACTTTGCCAATTCCTGTCTCGTTTTAATCTTTCAAAAATGTACACTGCTGGCCACCGTAAATGCAACACCCTGAAGGAAGCATGCAAATAATATGAAATTTACAACATGCATTAGCGGAGGTAAGATATGCAAATGATTAGAATTTCAGCGCAGACGCACATCATGCGCGCCTGTGGCGCCACTTCAAAGCGCTATTTAAGGCTTGGAGATTTCGACGATTTCAAGTACGGCAATTGTGTTTTTCTTGTGGTTTTTTCAAAAAAAACCCGATCAATTATGCCTCGTAGAAAACAGCGATCATCTTTTGATCAAGTATCCGAGTTCGACAGAGGAAGGATAGTGGCCTACCGAGATTGTGGATTATCTTTCAGGGAAATCGGTAGTCGTGTTGGACGAAACCAAACAACTGTAATGCGGATATGTGATCGTTGGATGCAGGAGGGTACGACGGACCGACGTGTTCGATCGCATCCACCTCAGTGCACCACTTCACGTGATGACAGGCATATTGTGCGTATGTCAGTGACGGATCGCTCAGCCACATCACGAACCATAGCACAGCACATTCAGTCTGTACCGCATCATCCAGTGTCTGCGCGTACCATTCGACGCCGTTTACAGCAGAGTGGTCTGTCCACAAGACGTCCATTGCTTCGTCTACCCTTGACGCAGAACCACAGACGTTTCCGCCGCCAATGGTGCAATGAAAGAAGGATGTGGACGGCAGAATGGAATGAAATTGTCTTTACTGACGAGTCGCGCTTCTGTCTGCAACACCACGATGGTCGGATTCGAGTCTGGAGACACCGTGGAGAGAGGATGCTGAACAGCTGCTTTATGCACCGCCACACTGGTCCTGCACCGGGTATTATGGTATGGGGCGGTATTGGATATCACTCTCGCACTCCTCTAGTACGCATTGCAGGTACTTTAAACAGCCAGCGCTACATCTCCGAGGTGTTGGAGCCAGTTGTCCTTCCTTACCTTCAGGGCTTGTCCACAGCCATATTTCAACAGGATAATGCGCGACCACACGTGGCACGCATTGTCCAAGGGTTCTTCGTCAATCGCCAGATTGAATTGCTTCCCTGGCCAGCTCGCTCTCCGGATCTTTCGCCGATAGAAAACATGTGGTCCATGGTTGCTCAACGATTGACCCAGAATACATCCCCAGCTGCCACACCAGATCAACTTTGGCAACGTGTGGAAGCTGCTTGGTCTGCTGTACCCCAAGAACACATCCAAAGTCTCTTTGAATCAATGCCGAGGCGTGTGGCAGCGGTGATCTCCAACAATGGCGGCTACTCTGGCTACTGATTTTGGCAGGAACCACACTTCATAGAAGTCTATAAATTTAATCATTTGATACTTGGTCAACATGTTATCTACAAAATAAATTTTGTTGTGATATCTCTTGTCTTTCTTGGTGTTGCAATTTGGGTGGCCAGCAGTGTACATTAATGTTTTACATAAAAATATTAATGTATAAATAAATCAAAACTGTAGAAGCTACACTGTAATTTGCGTGTCTCATGTCCAACAAATTTAAACTTGTACGGGCAAGGTATTAAAGTCATAAAAATCCTATTTAAATTTAAAAAGTCTGATTTAAATTAAATAAATCTGATGTTTATTTTTTAAATGATTTTTTTTTTCATATCCTGCTTATTATTTAACTGCCCTATATGATACATTTATATCTGTTTCCAAAGGCATAATGTCCTATAAATATGTAGTAGCTTCCTATGGAAGCTGACACAGGTAAATAAATATAAGATCCCCTAAGGGTTTAAACATGTTAGAAAGACATGCAAATCACAATGCAGTTTCTAGATAAGTGATTTATATTTAACATTATACATGGGGAGTTAGAAAATGTGGCAGAACAAGTGTTAGCAAGATTAAAACAACTAAAATTTTTCTGTGGGCCTTGTTACTTTTATTCTTCCATTTGAATTTTATTTCGTGATACAAATCCATAATATTTACAATTATAAATTAAAAAATAAACATAAGGAGAAATAAAATTGAATTAAAAATTTTTATAAATCATAATTAAAATTAATTTTAATTTCCTCCTAACTTGTTTCAAGTGTAAAAACTAAGTTTAACTATTAAGTTGAAAATATTCTTTCTAAAAGTACAGAAATAGTAGTGGTAGGATGGCTTTATGAATGACTTGTCTTTTTACACAATTATTAAAATGCAAATGAATTTACCCTATTGCAAAGGAGATATCTGGGATACTATGTTTTCGCAGAGGAAATATAAAAAAAAACCCGAATGATACTAGATGAATATTTTGCTTTTGCAAATATTAAGTTTTTTATGTTTAAAGTCAGTTGATTTTCATTTGGAAGGCTTATTAAATAAGCTAGTAAGTTATGGACATCCAGTACTCATTTATAACATACTGAAAACAAATGTTAAACAGTGCTGATTTCTTTATCAGAAATACTAAATTCCCTCATGAAAGGGAATTTTGCTTTAGGTTTTCAAACAAAAGAACAAAGAGATGATGGTTAAGTCTTGCTCTAGAGCATTATGCATTGATTCGACTCACAAAACTAATCAATACAATTTTTACTTAATTTAATAGTCTGATGAATTTGGCCATGGTTATCCTGTTGCCCATTTTATCACCAATTGCTTAAATTCTGATACGATGATTTGTCTTTTTAAGAGTCTCAGGTGTCACGTTCCTGATTTAAATGTGAATTGTGCATGACCGATGACGACAAGACTACATTTAGTGCATTTGAAAGAGTGTTTGGGCAAAATATTAAGCATTTACTATGTAAGTGGCATGTACTACGATCATGGAATAGGCAACTGAATTCATGTGTACCTGACAAAGAACAGCAAAATGCTTTAAAATTACGATGTTTGTTAAATGAAAAAGACCTTACTCGGTTTCATAATCTTTGTAATGACTTTCTTAAATATTCTGAAAATTGTGTGGATTTTGTAAAATATTTCAAGGATAATTATTCTAATCGATGTTAATTATGGGCCTCTTCTTACAGGAGATATTTTCATGCCTCAATAGAAACAAATAATCACTACATCTTTCCATAACCAATTAAAAACTGTTTATTTTGTGCATAAATTTAATAGAAGACTGTACGGACACCTTGATAAAGGTACTCTGATATTGAGAAAGATCACTTCTTGACTTACAAATATAGAATTTTGAGTTGTGTTCCACCTAAGGAAAATGTGAAAGACATAAAAGTTAGGCACGATAAGGGTATTAAAATCCCAGATAAAGATGTCCTTAATCTTTCTGATAATACTTGGTCTGTACAATCGCAATCCACAAAGCATAAGAACTATATAGTAAAACTAGTTAACATTAATTGTCCAATGGTTGATCATTGCTATTTCAAATGTGTAGAATGAAGCTGCTCATCTTTGTGCAAACACATACATAAAGTTCATTTACTTTCTAAACCCAAGTCTAATCTTAATATTGATGAATTTACTAGTGATTTATCTGAGATAGAAATAAATTCAATGGAACCATTTAATTCGAAATTGATCCCAATAGAATTCCATACTCGATCCAAAGTCAACAAAGTAGAAGCTTGTAAAAGGTTGTGGGATACATTATCACAGGACTTAAATGATTCAGGAGTTCATGCTTGATAATGTTTACACAACTTTGCAGTCGCTTGTTGCAGGATGCCGTGATGTTTTAAATTCCAAGACTCAGAAAAAGGATATTCCTCATTCCAAAGTGGCTCCTAATCAAAGTTTTGAACGTCAAATTTTCTATAAAACCAGTAGAAAACACAATAGTACAATATTGCCTAAGTGAAAAGATACTAAAAGGCCTCTATTCTCTGAAGATATTGACAATCCTTTTCTAAACATGCCCCTTGTAAACTAGCCAGAATATCTTGTAATGAGCCCTTAACTGATTTAGATAATGGAATCAATGAGGCATTAACTATAAATGTTGGGATATACAAATTGGATCAACCTGCTTTAAAATCACTTGATCCTTTTCTTAGTGATGATGAAGAAAGGACTATAAAATTAAAATATAAAGATTTTGTTAAAGGGTGGGTGTTTGATCTAATTATTGATGCCTTCATTCATGTATTATTAACAGTTTTCTTTTAATCGATTCTGCTCTAACAAATTTAATTGTCAATGGCATTCCAATAAGTGATGAATTACAAATTGAAAACACATTGATCAGTTCTTCCAAATTCTTATTTTTACCAGTTTGTGTAAATGATCATTGGTGTTTAATATTTGTAAATAAATAAAGAAAAATTAGATTTTTATGATCCATTGTTTAATGATAATATTAACCAGTATACCCAAATTTTGGACTATGAAAGATTATTTATGTAAACTATATTTAAACAATGTTTGGACTATTAACTCTCCTTTTTTTTTGCATGCATTACAAGATTCGATTAATTGCGGTGTTTGTTTCTATGCACACCAATTAATTCACGGATCTAGTGTAAATAAGCAATTTGATACTAACAAATTTAGAAAATACATTAATGATGTTTTGTTAGGTACAGTGACCCCTTCAGAAGACTTTTTAAAACATTAACTGCAATGTACCAGCTGAAAATTTGTGTATATTTTCTAAATTTGAAGCACTAGATAAAAATAATATTATAACATGTATTAAAAGTTGCTAATGTAGAGATTAAAACATACATGCTAAAGTCTTTGGATCTCTTCATCACTACTGAAGAAGAAACTCTTTTAAAATCAGCTTCTATTCATTTTCGTAAAGGTTGGTTTTACGACTCCATAATTGATGCATTTTTTTATAATTTAGTAAGATATTCAAACATTTTTGGATCAGTCGATACAATTTATTCCTCTTTGGTTATGAGTCGAGACACAGTACTGGGTACCTGTATTAATGAAATCGTCAAACATAAGATTTTATTTATGCCTGTTAATGTTAAAAACATTGGCTTTTAATTATTGTAGATATTGAAAACTATACATTGGAATTTTATGATCCTTTAAACCACCCTGTAAGTAAAACTTCAACACATTTAATGATGAAATGGTGTTTGGCATTGAGTAATTTGTTTTGCAATTCAATTAAGTGGATACTTAAATTTCCTGCCCATATTACAGACAGACAATATGAATTGTGGTGTCTTTATTTGCTATTATGTATATCAAGAAATAAATAAGTTATTTTTGGAAGCAAAATTTGACATATTTGGGTTTAGAAAATTTATTTATGACACTATCATTAATATTTAAAGGTGTTTTTAATTAGCTGTCAACATATTCTTACATTTTTTTCTGTAGACAGGTTTTTAACCATGAACAAATTCTTCAGCAACTGGTAATTGATTTCAGTATACAAACATTTTAATGAACCCTAATAGATAATTCACATACTTTTTACCTTATTTTGTGTGTAATTTTATGTGTGATGCAGGTGGTTAGATAGAAGAAATAAATCTTTTGCATGATGGTTTAAATTGTCAAATATTGATTCAATGCATTTCATGTTTGCATGTAGGGAAAAACATAACTAAGGCATGTTACTCTTAATCTAACCCACCATTGCTTTTGCATGAACTTTATTGTATTTTACAGTAGAATTTCTGCTTTGAAATTCAAACTGTATAGAAATATTTTAATCAAGTTTGTCGAATATTCTCAAAATTCATTTAGTTTTATGCTAGTGTGCAAATTTGTTATTTCTTGGTTTTTTTTCAGTGCTTATAGAAAATATTTCGATACTAGTTACCTTTTTCAAAATAGTATATACCTCTTAACTTATGACTAAAATTGACTTTCTTAAAACATGACATGAACTTTCTTTTATATTTAGGTCATTCACAGTAGTAGAATCCAAAGAGTTATTGTGAATTATATGGGAAAGTAGTAAAATGTAAAACTAAATGTTTCTTTTTGATGACCAATTCACCTGGCATCAATAATAAGCATCTTTTAGTTCAGTAGAATCAGTGCACTTATGTCCATGGGAAGACATCTACTTAACTGAGCATGACATCTTGAAATATTTAAAAAGCATATTTTTGTTCGAATGGTCTAGATTTGTTCCTCTTTCAAGATCTACATGTTAGAATATTGTTAATTTTAGATTTATTAGTTATTGAAATTCATAAATGTGCATAATAGTTTCTCTTACCAGTATTCATATATTTTTTAAATAAATACATATGTGTTTGATGTACTTGTTTATAACCTCTAAGAATTACAGTGTATTTCTTTGTAATCCTGAGATTACGAAAGTAAATTGTGTAGCGAGTCTGATGGATCAGCCATTAGGGTATGCGCATAGGGTATTTTTGCAGAAAAGCCACAAAACGGAAAGATTGTGAATTACTATGTGATACACTATGAAGGAACATTTTTTAATGATTATTTTCTTCTATTTCAAGATCTTTCAAATATTTTTGCATTATAATACATAAACATTCCAGCTAGACATTCGTTTCAGATAAGTCTTATGCAGTCATATTTAACTACCCAATAAATATAGCTACCATATATACTACCCAATAAACACAGCCAAAGTAACAATAGTCGGGAATTTCACGTGTATAATAAGCATGAAAATAAGATGGTTAAAACATTCAAACAGATGAAAGACAATAAATAAAAAGAATGAAATGCGTTTTCAACATAAATGGTAGGTGTTAGTGAAAATGCCTTAAAGTATGAGACTAATTTTAAAAATATACGGTCAATGAAAACTTTAAACGGAATTTAAAACAAATTCTATGTATCAATAAAATGTGGAAGGGGAAACCCCATTCACAGGATTACTGGGATTTGTCATTTTTGTTTCCTTAACATTCTTTTATGAATACATATTTCGTTGCAGAAGTAATCTGAAGAGAATAATATTCATGGATGTATCGATAAAAGCTCAGACCTAGAACCCCTAAATAACATTGCGTAGCAAATTTCAGGGACCAATCAGAAATCGTAAAGAAAATTTTCCTACTGAAATTGATCTAGGTACAAGACTGCCACTATTCGTTTCTCGTATATAATACTGGACTTTCTTTGCAAGTTTGCATTGCCGTGTGTAAATGCTTGTTTCAAAAACCGAATGACATGATTCATTTGAAGTAATAAGCCTAGTTTAAATTGTAAAATGAAAATATAGACTTTTAAGGAAATAAAAGACAAGTTTTGATGTTAAGAAATTTCAGATTGAAGGTACTTGTCCAAACAAATATAAATTTTTGGTGATCAGAATGGGATGTGTCAGTAAAAACCAAAAAATGAATTTAACGATGTTAAAAGACGAACTGGAAATGTTACAATCTACTGGCTTCGGACAGGGGACTCAAAAGTCACAAAAAAGTCATTCTTAGAGTCAAAGATAAAATATAAATTTGCAAACAATTTTTCTTTCTACAATATTTATAAGCTGGAATTGAAGAGCTCAAGAGTATTGAGTGCCTTTATGCTCGACAACAGAAAACCACATTTTTAAAGGACATTTGCTCTGACAACTCGCCTGGGAAAACAAATTTTCTTACACAAGTCAAAACTCGAACTATGAAATATTTTTATAGTTCGATTATTAATGATAATTCAGTCTTCAAAGTAAGATGCAATTTATGAAGCCATAAATCAAAAGTAAAACAATTTCAATATTTACCGACAACGTAGCAAATTTAAAAGCATTAACCCTTTTGCCAACAACATTATGGTGTAAACGAAATTTTAAAAAATGTCTTCAAAAACACAGCACCCAAGCATTCAAATACACATCAATTGGGTCAAAGCACACCCTGGCATCATTCGAAATGAAGCAGTTGACCAAATGGGCAAATTAGCAACTAAAAGCACAGCGCTCTCAAAAACATCCTTCAAATGGCCTGAGACACCTCGTTTAAACACTCAATCGGTAAATTATCTAATAATAGCAATCAGAATGAGAAAACTCGGATAAAGGAAAACACGTTTTCCATTAAAAATAACAGTATTAAAAGTTTCCACCATAGAGTAACCACGTTCTACACCGACTATATGGGCCCTTCCCATCTTATCCTAATATATTTAACATTAAATGGTCCTAATTGCGCTCGTGGTGAAATTGCTTAGCAATTCACTATGTAACTATCCCCTCAATTCTCTAGATGGCATTTCAAAACACCAAGTGGTGTGCTAATGTCAAGGATTGTGTGCAAATATTACAAGAAACTACTGGGCTAAATAATAAAAAACCTTACATTATCTTTGCTGTAACATAGGTAATATCTGTGAAACCTTGTAAAACTTGTCCTTCCTTATATGTACACCTTCACAATTTTACATTTC
Source organism: Meta bourneti (assembly GCA_933210815.1). NCBI lineage: Eukaryota > Metazoa > Arthropoda > Arachnida > Araneae > Tetragnathidae > Meta > Meta bourneti. The sequence continues at coordinate 111,272,454 of OW119922.1, read as the reverse complement.
ATTCTCACTTCTAGGAAAATTGTCACACCCATAATTCAGTTAGTTCATTAAACCTCAGAAACTATCCAAACTTGCATATGATTTTTTATGTATCTCATTCATTAGATTAATTAAAATATGTAACACTTTTCTTGGTCACTTCTTTCTACAGGTAAATATTAATCGTGAACAGAGATTTCTATTACCCAAAGGACCATTTTTGGTAATAGAAATCCAGACACTCGTTTTGATCAGTCCTAGCATACCTATTCCATCTGCGGCGTCGACACACTTTGAACCAAATTTTAATGGGCTTTTATACGGAATTGCATCACTATTTATTTATTTACCGTCCCGGCCTTAGCCATTCGGTATAAGTGGGGATTGCGAAAGCCTCCTACCAGCACCCTTTTTTTTTCCAAATAAATATAAATATACAGGTCCTATTTTACAAGTAATTTTTCCAAGCAACAGCGCTCGTTATTTTTTACATGAAATTACAAATGTTTAGTATTTCTTATGATAGGTATTCAAGTACGCTTATTTTGTTAACAAATCTCCTAAAAGAAACCGCTTTGGTTCCAAAAGTTTAAATCAAATTAGACAATCAAGTATACATCCAATTTAGACACATCCAATAAGTTAAGCAAATTTAACAAGTCATCTAATCTTCCCTAGTATAGTTTCACATAAACAATTGCTCTTTATTATCTTTACATAAATTGCAAGCATTTTGTATCGTCCACATGATAAACCTTCGGTTTAATTAGTTATAATCATGCACCCAAGAAATCAAGCCACAAAAGTCTACAGTTTAAACTTTCAAATAATCAAATAGTTCTATCTTAAATCAAACCATGTAAATTTAGTTGTACAATCCAAATAATTCAAACAATTTGAAACATCAATAATTTTTCTAGACAACTCAAACAATCCAAGTTCAAATTCAAACAATGCATTCAGTTTCCTTTGTAAACAACTCGCATACAAGGCAACATAGATACAGTATATACACTTTAAGTTTAAATCCCCGAATTCAGGTCTATGTACTTAAAATAACAATTAAGATATCTGTACAGTCTAATAATTCCAACGATCAAATAATTGAACATTCAAATCAGGTCAGATATTAAGTCCAAATCAAAACACCAAGGCTATGATAGTTTAAATGACCGAAATTATACAATCGAACAATCAAGTACGGAACCAAACTGCACAAATCAAGTCAAAGTCAAACAGCAAGTAAAACAATGCATCCAATCTCTTTTCATAGTCTTCACATGAGCAATTTCTCATCCTAATTTCCTTTGCATTGGTTGCAATTAATATCATCTACATAACAAACATTCGAATTAAATAATTATGATCATGTATCTCCAAGACCAAATCTCCATTAAGTCATTATAGTTTAAATATCCAAGTTTTACTTTAAAATTAGTTCAAACAAATTGAATGAATCACATATGGATCATAGGATGAACGAATAAAATTCTCATAATTCAAGGTTTCACATGCATTTAAATATAGATTGTTGCTGAATAGGTAGTCGTCACATACACAACATTTCGTAATATTTTCGCATGGGATACAAATATTTAATATCTCCTACTAAAGAAATTGAATGTGTTAATTTTCGTTTTGCACCTCAAAGTTTTCATAAAAACCACAATTCCAGTAATCAAATAATTAGGCCTTGAAGCTGGATACTCATATCTAACCAGATAAGTTAATCTGAATAAATCAAATAAGGCATCCAAGCTCTCTTTTATACAGCTCGTGTACTAGTTCACTTAAATACATCAAGGAGATGATTAATACGTGTGCAATTGTGCATTTTGATGAATTTCAGATTCAAGAAAGTTTCTTAGTACGTAAATACGCATACATCGCTGTAAAAATCTCAAGTAGCTTCAAGTATTCGTTTTAACTTATCGTCTAAGCATAAACTGAGTGCCAAAGATCGTACAACTGTGTGATATGTTAAAAATTACGTATGTGCACTTAATTTCTGTCCCATGACATAGCAAATTGTGCTCCCTTAGAAAATCTAGACTAAGCTTTTAGAATTGTACGAGCAGACCAAGAGGGCCACTCAGTACCTAATTGCTTACAAAGGTGGTTGTGTGGAAAAGAAACCCTTAGATGCATTGAATATTCCGAATATCAACTTGGAACAATATGGGTTTCCCAAATTCGATGCATTATGTGCTCTAAGTAGCAACAAAGATATCCAAAAACTATAATGTGGTCATCACAAAAATAATTTGCATTGCCCCATAGCTGAGGTGATGGCATTGAATAATTGGCTTGTCGGAAATAAGTCTCTTAAAAAAATGTATGTAAAAATAAGTTCTTTTTTTACTACAATGTATTATTTTTGTAAAAAATATTAATCATAATGTTTTTACTATTAAAAAGTGTTCTAATTTACTTTGTTTCCATGTGGCTTCCTTCAATCTGTTTAAGAATTGTCTGTGCTGGATTTTGCAGAGATTGTTTTAAGAATACATAGAATTCAGATTTAATCCATTATTTCAATACTATTTGTTCATTTTAAAATTCAGATTAATACTTAAAATTTTCAGTTATTATTTAATTTTACTCATGGGTAAAACTATCAGCGGTGTGAGTAAATACTTAGATTATGCATTAAATATCAAGAAAAAGGCAAAAGTTAATTTGCTTTGCAGCACAGATGTGCACACATTATTTTCAAAAACAGAAAACCCACTAACTATCCATTTAACATAGCAATGTAGAACACTTAAAATTAAGAAAACAGTACCAAAGTATCTTGTAAGTAGATAGAAAATGCGGGTTCTAAATCAGTGGTGGAGAAGGTGGTGAAATCGAGTGGAGTTGAGTTGGACAGGAAGTGACGTCATAACCGGAAGTGGAGTTGAGTTGTACCGGAAGTGACGTCATAACCGGAAGTGGAGTTGAGTTGTACCGGAAGTGACGTCATAACCGGAAGTGGAGTTGAGTTGTACCGGAAGTGACGTCATACCTAGTGGAGTTGAGTTGTTAGTTTCGTTTTCAATGTTGAGTTGAGTTTAGTTGTTTGCTTCCTGCTTCGAGTGGAGTTGAGTTGTTAGTTTCGGTTTCTCGGATTTCGTCGAATAACACGTGTTTACGTTTTGGACTTGCGAATTTCAGAGGGATTGGATTTAAGGCGAATTTCAGAGCGGTTGGATTTAAGAGCTGATTTTTCTGTAACTCGTAGCGCCATCTATTAGTACTTTTTGAGTAAAAAAATAATAAAATCTTTAAAACATATTTTTAAAACTAAAAGATGTGATATTTTTTTTGCTGGGATCGAACTGACTACCAAAAAGTACTCGTAGTCGAGTGTTAGTTGGATGAGAATATAACCATTCGGCCACGAATACCTGGTTACTTACCGAAATATAATCAATTTAAATCTGAATACATTAAGTGCGTAATTGGCTGTTAAAATAGTATAGATTGCTCCACCACATCAATAAGTTCGATCAGTTTTTATCTGCGTTTCTGACATAGAAAGGTGAATGTGGTGGAGAATGACGTCATTCCAACGTGTTCAAACGTGGAATCAAACACGTGGTGGAGAATGATGTCAATCTAACGTGTTCAAACGTGGAATCAAACATGTGGTGGAGAATGACGTCAATCTAACGTGTTCAAACGTGGAATCAAACATGTGGTGGAGAATGTGGTGGAGAATGACGTCATTCCAACGTGTTCAAACGTGGAATCAAACACGTGGTGGAGAATGTGGTGGAGAATGACGTCAATCTAACGTGTTCAAACGTGAAATCAAACACATGTGGTAGGCAATGAAGTCACTCGAGAGTAGAGTAGAGTTGAGTAGTAAGTTTACCTCCGCGTTTCTGACATGAAAACGTGAATGTGGAGAAGAAAAGTTTTAGTACCGAATCTGGCAATGGTATGTAATAAGGTTATTTGTGGACTCGCAGAATGGCAACACCTGGACCCATTCTAACAGGTCTGACCAGTAAGATTCTTTTGACTGCAAAATATCCCAGAGGAGGACGTGTCGCTGCCCTGAAATCTTGGAAGTGATATCACTTGTATCTTCAAACGTGTTCATTCCTGTTCCTTAGTGCTTTTAGTGGAAAAACATGAAGCGATCATTTCCTTTTGGATATACTTTACCCTTTACAGATCAAAAAGTGAATATGCATTCTGGGGCCGATGTACTTTCATCTCAAGTATCTGATTCATCAATGAATGAACTAGGTCCAAATAGCTTCCATTTGGGTGATACCAAATTTGCTGTTGTCTCTTGCTTCAAGGGAATTATCCGCGTGCATATTCGTCATTATTACAGAGATCAGCAGGGAGTGCTGCAGCCTTCCAGAGAGGGAGTTTCTTTGCTTCCTAAAGTCTGGAAAGCCTTCTACGAAGCAATTCCTAGCTTTCGCTCAAAGAACGCTAGCGATGTTATTATCGTTTCAAGAAGCCTTTTACTCTCCAAAGAAATTCGGGGAAACGAGAAATGTGTGAATTTTCAAAATATGTTTCAAAAGAAAGACTGTGCTTTTCAACTAACTGCAACGCGCATTCTTCTCTCTGTGAAACAATTGGATCGACTGGAAGCTGTATCGGAGGAAATTACTGAAGCCATTAATGAAGGATTTGTTAATGAATCCCTCGATTATTTTGTGAAAGAAGAATTCGTGAAACGTGGAGCAGGAACCGATGAGAAATATTACGGCGATCCTGATAGATCTGAGAAAGTGAGCGAACTTACCGACAGAGTGGCTAAACATCTAAAAGTACTCATTTCGGAAAAAATAAAGAAAATGATGAATTGTTTTGGATGTGAAAACAACTTTGAAAATCAACTTGGGCATGAATGTATGACTATGAGTTTAAGTGAACGTTACGATCGGTATTTCCTAAACGCTTTATATGAAATCGACTGGAATAGATTCGGAGAAACTTTAACTTCGGAGAATATGTCCTTGAGGTATTTATTCTTTGATTTTGACGTTCTACGTTTTGTAAATACAACAACTCTGTACGAAACAGTACGGAGGCTTTATGTTAATGATAAATCTGATAGTTTTACATGTTAAAGAATATAAATATGTTTTGTATATATATATATGTATAATCAATAAATTCTTTGTTTATCTTTTTCAAATGTGTCTCTCTTTATTTTAAAATGTATAAGTACTTATTTTATTACTTTTCTTTTTTTTTTGTATTTGTATACATACTTTTACTTACTGCAGTGTCATTTGACACATTTAGAATTGTATATTATACAGTCTGTTATTAGAACTAAAAAATGACAAACAAGTAACATATTTCTGTAAAAGACAAGTTTATTCAAACACAGACATGTACACAAAATAAACATTCCCTTACAAGCTTCCGTGTATTTAACATTTAATAGATTGCAAGTTCACAAATTGAATAGATTTGTAACATTGACATTTTTTTCTCTTTCAAAGATTTTCTGAAAAACTTTCTAGAGATCTTTGACGCGGCTGTTTCTGTTTTGGAGAATGAATTGTAATTTTTCTTTCTCCAGGTAGATGTAATTCCATTGTATCATTACACATATTTAAAGAGTAATCATCTATGATTCCATCACTATCACAAATTGTTACATAACCTTTATCGAGTATCATTGTAAGGCCAAATATGAATGCTGAGATTCCCATGAAAATAAGAACAGAAAATGCTCTTCTCTGGATGAGTTCCATTGCTTGAAATGAGACATAGACCTTGATTATAATCAATATATACTGCTTGAAACTTGAAAGCCTCATCTACTTATGGATTTTTATAGCGGGGAAATAACTGATGATTTACAGAGGAAGCCAATTACAGACTCGTTTTGGGGTTGGGGTAGGCATCACTTCTTTCATTACCCTCACTGCCTTACCGAGTTGTTGAGGTATAGCAAATTTATTTTTTACAAAGGAACTGGGGAAGTTAATTTCCTTAAGTGCATCTTTAAACTGTTCTTGTCCATTCACGTACTTATCCATCTTTCTTTTTCGCACTAAACGGTCTATCAGGTCAACAATATTAGAACTTTTCACTATATTTTACCTTTATACACAAATTCTCCATTAGGCATCCAAGAAACAACCTCTTTATTGCGTTTTAAATAAAGAATAATATTTGTAGTTAATCCAATTAAGTTTTTGGGAACGGTCTTGAGCACCATCTGCTCCACATTAAACGTTCTTTCTTTCTCATTCGCAATATCTGTTTCCTTCTCTGGATTATCTGACAGTTCTGAATTAATTGATACAGATGGTGGATTCAATACATTCACGTTAATCCTCCTCTGCAATACTTGATTGTATAACTTAATTTTTTCATCATCATCCATTTTATTAACTAAAATACTTTTCATCTCACAATCTAATTCACTCAGCTGTTCGTCTGAAGGTATATGTCTTGATAATCTCTCCTCTGGAACTAAAATCATTTTCCTTGCATATTGCATGTTTTTACTTGTTAAGTAGAGTAGTCAAGACAGTGAGTGCTGCGGGTATTAAGATATTTAAAAACCCTCCTTTTTGAATAATAATTTTTCGCTTTTTAGTGAGGGTTACTTTTTTATCTGCTAGGTCTCTAAGCGTATGCTTATGACGAGAAAGTTTTTTCTTCTGTTCATCTGTTAAAGGAACATTCCCTTTTAAAGTGTTCAAACAACATTCAGCTATGCAATGGATGCTAGATTTCGGAAGATTTTTTAAAAAGGCTTTCCGACATTTTGTGGGGCATACAGTTAAAAGTCTCATCCGTTGCACGTCTCCTTCTGTTAAAGGCATGATGAACAATGAATTATTTGCAAGTTGGGAGTTTATTTATTTTAACTGATAAACACAAGTTTCTTCTCCTGGAAGGATTTTTGTACGCAGTCGCATACTCTCTTCTGTTTCAGATTTCAAATCTACAAGTAAATAGCTGAAAGGCTTTTTCGTGGCGTCCTCAAACACTTCAAGAAAAAAATGTAAATTTCGAGGGTAGAGTTGTCGACCGAGGTGTATAATTTGACTTACATCACGTCGCGATTTAAATAAAAACATGTAATGACAGCTTAATGAAATTTCTCTGAATTCTTTTCCTTTATGAAACAAATTTTGCGTTACAGTCATCACAGATAAATTCATATGATGAGATCCTTTTGTATACAAGTTTGTTATTCTTTTATCACTGCCACATTCAGAAATTAAATCGTCATATATAAAAAGTGTATTATATCCTAAATATTGCTTAAAGTTTTCGGGTATTCCTTCTACAAAGATGATATTCGGCATCTCATCGTATAACTTTTGATAGATTCCATAAAACCACACTATTTTATCAAGGGTAGGATGAATTATATCTGTGTGGCTGTTTATCAATTTTTTCAAAAAATGCGACTTGCCTGATGATGTAGGTCCACAGACAAGAGCAGTGAAAGGATGCTTTAAAGCGAATGAATTCATGGTTACAAATGACAGAAGTAAAGACTAGGGCGATTACTTATACTTTTTTTATTGAAATAAAGGTACATGTATATTCGAAATTTTTTTCACAAAGTTATACACACGTATATCATTATTTGTAGACTGTCTATCAAATAATTTAACAGTAAATTCCATAGATCTACTTCTAGATCTTTGATACAAAAAGTATACACAATATTGTCCACAAACAGCAGTTTTAACACTTTGAAGAGGTATGTCGTTGTAGACCACATGCGGAACTTTTTTGAAGTAGTCATGTATGTAGCCCAAAAAATACGAAGGTGGTTGACCGAACGAATCGAAAAACTCTACACTTGTTGGTGATTTCATATAAACAGCTAACCAATGAGTCTCTGGTTTGTGATGAGGATCGGTGTTTAAAATAAATGCAGCCGGAAAACTCTTAAAATTCTTGGGAATTCGATCACTTGGGAAAACTCCAACAAAATATAAACGTGTGTATGCATCACTTCGTAAAATGTTATTCAATTGTACCACATTCATATCGAAAAATCACACAAAATATTTCTAGACTTCGTAATTTCGATCACGTTTTGAAATTCTGCATATACCAGCACTGAAACAGTTTTCGGTAAAGCGTTTGCAAACTTTATTTCAATGCGAAGATTTCCTTGATGAATTAAATTTAAATGGTTGCCATCACCCAAGTCTGGTGTTAAGTCAAAGGCATATAGCGTGTACCCTTCGGAAAACTCATCTCTGTTAATATAGATACCTTTATTGGATGAGAGTTTTTCACTTCCTAGGAGCAAACTATTGTAAGCACGAATAAATTGGCCGTCGGCATAATTAGGATCCAAGGGTTTGTAGCTGATAGGATTTCCATCTACGTAAACGCCTATGAAATTTACATGGTTATGCTTGAGGTAAAATGGGTTTGTTGGGTAAGTGCCACTAAATGAATCATGATCGACACATGTTACAACTATCCGTTTCGGGAGTTGCCCAGAAAATATGTTATCCTGTGAAAATGAGAAAGAACCTTTCGATACTGAATATAGCTTACACAAAACTCGATCCATTGGATATTTTGCAGATAATTTTTCTAAGGCTTTGGCATGTCCAATTAAAACACCTGGACTGACTTTCACTTTCCGGATGAAAAGGGATGCATGTTCAATAACAACGTCATAATTTGCTTTTTGAGGAGCAATGAGACAAAACTCCGGTTTGCTGCGTATTAACTTTAACTTTAAGTCTACCAAGTTGAGTAATAGACGGTCTTGATAAAACAAGACGCAGTGTAAATTTCCAATCATATCTAAAACTTTACTCTTTTCAATCATAGAAGCCCGTTTCTTCAACCCTGCATTTTCACTTGAAGGATCGGTTTCATCAAAGTGTCCTGCTGTATCTTTGTAGAAGCATTCTGAAGTTAGGAAGCTTTTCTTATAATCAGAGCCGTAATTGAGCAAAGTCTCAATGTAAGCTCGGTAAGGGTAAGTGTTACTGGATGATGAAATTAGACGCTCATTCAAACTCACATCGACTTGGGAAAATAACGAGTGAAGAAATAAGTTACATGGAGCAACTTTTTCATTTTCTGGTAAAACTGCATTGTCCTTTACAACTTTAACTTTTACATAGAGTTGGGTTGCTGATAAATCGATGTATTCCTCACCACTACCAGATATGTTGAATTCGATAGGTCCACCATCACGAATATTAGCTATGGGATAAAATTCAGACCACTGCCCTTTTTCAATAGCTGTTTGAGTCGGTGGCATAAGAAATAAGTCCAGTTCAGATTTCACAGAGGGTAGGGAATCATTTCGTATTAAGGCCATGCTAAAGATTATGAGAATATGTCAGGTGCACACAGCTTGCGATACTTCTTTCGAATGATGCGTTTCTTATTTGTGCGTTTCCTTTTATTTCCTCCAACCATTGATTTCACTCGAGTGGATACTTTATCGGTTAAAGTTTTCGTTGCTTCTTTAGCTCGGTCTTTGATAGCTGACTTTACATCTTTACCTTACAAGTAATCATTTGCAATATCCACCCCAGATCGAAGTGCTTGCTTTCCCAATGCTTTCGCACCTGATTTAAATAAAGGAAAAACCATCCTAAACATGCTTCGAAAAATTCCACCCAAGCCACTTCCTTTCTGCAGAGAGATGCCTTTGTAATATGACAAGCCATTACCTGCTTGCTGAGTATAATAGTCTTCAAATGTTTTGGTGCAACAACGATAAGGTTGATACATTTTGTTCTAGAGATTACAAATGTCTCAAGCGAAAATGTAGTTTCACTATCAACTTCCCGCGTTCAAATGAGACGTAACGACCAGTGTGTGTCCTTATAACGATTTCAATCGAGTCAAAATTTTTTCTGGAAACTGATAAATAATGAGGTCTCTCAAATTGTTCTTGAATCATGTCACCATCTCTTCCCTTCATTGTCAGAGTTCGTAAAAGAGGAGCTAAGACCCCACCAACAAATTCAGGCTGAATGATATCGGTGTAAACGTACAGCAAATGTAAATCAACATTAGGATCCGCAACAAAAGGACTCTCAGTGATTACTGTACTCTTACTTTCCTGGAATAATATTTTCTCCAATCACTTTATTAGGTTCAAAACCTAAGTTTTCAGCTAATCCCTTGGATAATCGCAGCTTTGCTCCGTTAGTGAGCTGCAACACCACCTTTTTTGTGTGTTTGTTATATTTCATTTGAATTTTTATGTGCTTCGGAAATGCATTTAAAATGTCAATCGGAGAATCATAAAATCCGCACGCTATTTTTCCATTCGTTTTTACTCCGTTTCCTAAATCATATTCGAAAGAATTTTCACCATCAATAATGTTATTCCACATTCTGGGATAAATTATTTCAACTAATCCAACTTCCCATTCACCTGAGAGTTCTAGACGTTTGGGGAGTTTCGTGTAGAAGTGAGACATTGTGTTGCCAGGATAAAACTCGATAGAGCTGTCGCTGGGCAGTGTGACGTAGAAACTCATTGTGGGTTATGGAAGCGAAACAAATTTAATGAGCAGACTCAATTTATCGAAAATAAGTCTTTGGAATGAATCCAGGCGTTAAATTTGCGAGGATAACCTCTAAACTTGACAAAGTATTCCAAACGTTTCTTAACTACTCTCTTCTTTAAAATTTTCTCAACATGAAAAGAATGCGATTTTTTAACTTTCTGCAGTTCTTCTGAGTAAAATGTACCAGTGATTATTTCTCCCATTAAATCTTTTATCTTATATACTGGTAGCTTTCTACGTATACAACGCTGAATCGTAAATATTTCCTCGGACCATTTATTTTCATATCCTTTCTCAAATGTTAATTTAGTCTTTGCAACCCTAACGAAGTCTCCAACCTGAAATTTGAAAAAAATATCACATCTTTTAGTTTTAAAAATATGTTTTAAAGATTTTATTATTTTTTTACTCAAAAAGTACTAATAGATGGCGCTACGAGTTACAGAAAAATCATCTCTTAAATCCAACCGCTCTGAAATTCGCCTTAAATCCAATCCCTCTGAAATTCGCAAGTCCAAAACGTAAACACGTGTTATTCGACGAAATCCGAGAAACCGAAACTAACAACTCAACTCCACTCGAAGCAGGAAGAAAACAACTAAACTCAACTCAACATTGAAAACGAAACTAACAACTCAACTCCACTAGGTATGACGTCACTTCCGGCACAACTCAACTCCACTTCCGGTTATGACGTCACTTCCGGTACAACTCAACTCCACTTCCGGTTATGACGTCACTTCCGGTCGTGACGTCACTTCCGGTACAACTCAACTCCACTCGATTTCACCACCTTCTCCACCACAGATTTAGAACCCGCATTTTCTATCTACTGTCGTGGCCTCACGTTGGTGAGGTGTGTGAAAGTTTGGAGAGTGGGGTGTCAGCTCAGTCGTCATCTGACCGTGGTTGAAAATGACGTGGTGTTGTCTTCGAATCTTTCTCTAAGGTATTGATCCGGTCCGTCGCCAATAGCCTGTTGTGTTGCTCCGGTGTGACGTTAATTAACTACCAACTGCCTCTGTGTTTTTGTTGCTGCACGATAATTTGCATTGATACAGTCGGTCCAAAAAATATATAAGCACCGGTACCCTCTCGATTTTTTACAGAATCGAGTTTTATTCATTCGAATACTCGATTCTGTAAAAAATCGAGAGGGTACACTCCAACATTGGTGAGACTTGGAAAAAATCTTTTTTTTGGGAATATTATTCAATTTTTTTCCGTGATCGGTATTAACGTCACACTGGAGCAACACAGCGGGCTATTGGTGACGGTCCGGGATCAATCCCCAAAGGGAAAGATCCGAGGACGGCACCACGTAATTCAGTCAGACGACGACACCTGAGCTGGCCTCTCCAAACTTGCACACCAACATGAAGACATTTGAGGCCACAACAGATTTAACCACGTAATTCGGTCAGACGACGACACCTGAGCTGGCCTCTCCAAACGTGCACACCAACATGAAGACATTTGAGGCCACAACAGATTTAAAAAACCACGGTTCGGAGAGACAACACCTTCTCCAAACTTCCACACCCCATGGTGAATTAATTTATTATTTTTTTCCAAGTTTTCATTCGACACCACCAACGTTGGTCCAGTGGGTAACCAAAAAAAAACTCACGAACCATCTCATCAGACGAGATGGTTCGTGAGTTTTTTTTTATGGTGAATCTATTTTTTCATTTGACACCACCAACGTTGGTCCAGTGGGTAACCAAAAAAACCTCTCACGAACCATCTCGTCTCCTTCGAGACGAGATGGTTCGTGAGAGGTTTTTTTTTTATTATTAAAACAACGTTTACAGGAAGAACAAATATTTACACATATTTACAGATGGGTCCTTCTATTATTCCAATAACGAGTAAAAGTCTAGTGGGAAACTCAAGTCCATGGGGATTTGGTCCTCCACATCTGAATTTCCGATGAAAAGTCGTTCCACGACGCTTTGGTGTGCTGGTGGCGGCCCATCGGAAAACGCCTGGAGAAAGAGACAATTGTCACGAGCCGTGACGTGAGAATTGTCCCACGGTGAACCCGAGGCGACCTTTTGGACAGCGGCGGAGAATTCACGAAAGACGTGCGTGGCTTGCTGAGGGACGAAGACGGGTGGAGAAGATGGCATGGAGAGGAGCGGCTCTCGCTGATCGACGACGACGTGTCCAGGCACGGAAGGCTGGAGAACAGGCATGGAGAGGAGCGGCTCTCGCTGAGTGCCGACGACGGGTAGTGTAGGAGGAGACGACGCTGCGACCACAGGCACGGAGTCTTGCTGAGTGCCGACGACGACGGGCACGGAAGGCTGGACGACGGCTGGTGACGTCCCCATCGGGTCGAGCAACTGGATTTGAGTACCCAGCCGCGCGGCCGTTTCGCTCGTCACCACGTCCACGGTAAAAGCTGAAGGTTGAACCGTCACTATTAGATAGGTGACGTGAGGTCGCACCAAGTAGACCTCGTGCGGTTCCATCACGTGCATTTTGTAATGGAACTGGTCGGTGGAACGGAATGCCCGTTCGCAGAGCATCGGGCGACCATCCCCCTCGAGACTGTAGAACAGGATGGGCGCGTGGGACGTTTGGTACACGTGGTAGGTACCCTCGGCCACCGTGCGCTGTCCGAACGTGAAAAACTTTTTCACGAAGTAACTGTTTTTGTGGACGAACGCGGTGCGAACGTCCGTGTTGGATTTCGTGCGCATGGAAAGCGAGAGTCGGCCTTCCACCTTTTCCCAAGCCACGTTCCTGGGTTCCTGAATGTTCTTCTGGGCTCGCTCCACGGTGTAAACGAAGTTGGCCGTCAGTTTCTCGTCAAAGTTTTGACGCAGAGTCCAAGAGACGAGATGTTTGTAGACGTTGGCCACGCAGCACGCTATCTTTCCGCGTGCGACGTAATCCATCCACGTGCGCTTGCTGCCTGCCATGCAAAGAGGCGAGACGGTGTCGGAGACGATCACCGGGAAGGCATCCAGCTTTTCCTCCATGATGATGAGTCGAGAGAGAGAGAGCAATGGTTAGCCGTGTCGCGATGCAGCAGTTTATATAGCGCCACCCGAACCGGAAACGTCGCTATCACTTCCGTCAACAGGAAGCGGGTGGCGATAAGGATTTCTGCAAATCCAAAGCGTCGTCGACGCTACTGTTGTTGAACCATTCGTCGATGGGATCGAACAGTTCTCGCAACTGATCTTCCGTCAAATCGGGCTGCTGTGCAAAACAGTCCTGGTTTAAATCAAAGACCAACTCCTCGCGCTCTTTGGCCAGTGGTTGCGACTCTCGGAGGCTGGAAACTTTCTCGGGCGTCTCGAAGGGGTCGTCGATCCAACTTTTACTCGACGCGGGATCCTGAAATCGGAAACGCTTCTCGTTCTGACGGGCCGTTTCGCTCGACACCACGCAAAGCGAAAACAGAGTATGTTGCACGGTCATGAGGACGTACAGCGTGTCCTCGTCGACCCGGTAGGTCTCGTGGGGTTGCAAAACAAACCTCTCGTAGAGAAACTGGTCTTGCCAGCGAAAGACCCGTTCGCCGACAGCGGGATCCGCTTTGGATCCCACCGATTTGTTCGGCAAGCGATAGAAAAGCATCGGGGCGTCGGACGTCTGGTACACGTGGCAGGTCCCTCGTTCGACTCGTCGTTGGCCAAACGTAAAGAAGGCATTGACCAAAAACACGTCGGGGTCCAGCAGGTAGCAAGTCCTCACGTCCGTATTGCGGTTCCTCTTCACCGTCGGCTTGGACAAGCGACGGTGAACTTTTTCCCACTTGACGATGTTGGGTCTAAACGGATTCAGCTTCTTGGCTCCCATGGCGTTGTAGAGATAATTTTGCATTCGCTTCGCGTCGAAGGAGGTCACTCGCCACGAGACGCGGTTAAAAGAAGGACTCTGACTAGTCACCAAACAACTGACCTTGCCGATGCAGACGAGCCTCTCGAAGGCACATTTGGAGCGTGGGACAAGGAGGGATCGCAGGGCACTGGAAACGGTCGAAGGAAAGCAATCGTGCTTCTGGTCCATGGCGACGGAGAAGTGAAGTGTTCTCGTCGAAATTAAGATTTGGCAAGTCCTTCACGTTGCGAGCTCTTATACTTTAAAAAAAAAAATTTTTTTTTTTTTTTGACAAAGTTACAACTTCATTAGTGGTTTGAGGATTCCGTCTTAATATAGATGTAACCGATACTTCCCCATATAATGTGGACTCTGCTCGGCGGGGGTCCTTCCCCATTAAACTCCACTGTCAATGGTACCCCTTTAGCACATCTTCTCGGAACCACCAACGGCTCTTTCTTTATTTCCATTTGTCCATCCAAGGGTTCTTCTCCACTGGCCTTTCCCGGCTCCACATCCAAGGTAGGTTCCTCATTCCTTCTCGACGCTCCTTCCTCGTCCATCTCTTCCATTTGCACTTCGCCAGCATCCTCTTCTGGTTCCGCTAAAATCTGGTCAGGTGGACTGTCCTCCATTTCTCCAAACAACGCATTCCTCGTCTGCTCGGACATGTCTTGCACGGTCCTGTGATCCCCATTCATTCGTCGTGCCGTTTCCAAAACGTATCGCGTAAACCCGTCAATCCATTCGTTCAGACTGCACGAGTCCCGATCACCACGCACCATTTGGAGGAGAGGACCTCTACGATGACTCGTCGAAAAGTTAAATGGTTCACGTCGAACGAAGCCTTC
The DNA here is from genome assembly GCA_933210815.1 of Meta bourneti. Taxonomy (NCBI): domain Eukaryota; kingdom Metazoa; phylum Arthropoda; class Arachnida; order Araneae; family Tetragnathidae; genus Meta; species Meta bourneti. Next base: position 111,257,291 of record OW119922.1, on the reverse strand, counting down.
TTCAAACAGCATCATGCGGAGTCGTTCGGCGAGCACAGTTCCACCCCTAGAAGAAGAGCGAATCGTGTCGAACATTTCTTGGGTCGTGAGGATACGAGTCGACATGGACCCTCGAAAACGAGGCGGCGTGACCTCCGAGACGTAACGCCGTGGACAGTTCCTGTAGTGGGCAGTGGACTTGTAACCTAGTAACGTGTGGACGTTGGACGTTCTCCAGTACACCTGACCGTCGAGGATGCCGATGCAGCACGATAGGGTGACAGTGATGGCGTCATAAACGCGGAATTGCACGTGAAACCACATCCTTCACAATCCACGAGAGCAGAAAAAGTTTGGAAAAGTCTCTGTTGCAGCGTTGAAGATCAGTATGAAGCCTGGAGGGCCAGTGCGTCGGTCTTTATTCTATAGACCATGGTTTCAATATACCTTAAAAAAAAAAAATTATATATATATATATATATATATATATATATATATTTTTTTTTTAAGGTTGATTGAAACCATGGTCGATATCACCTAATAAAATTTTCTACACCTCATCCCGCGCGTCTGTACACTTTTCCAACGTTCAAGGCGTGTGGCTGATTCCGACTGCAAAATTTTTTTAGATTGTTCCCGTCTTCGATAAAGTTTGCTCTCGCCCCGTGAGATTGCGTCTGCCTTACCGTTCGAAATTCCATCGTCTTTTTCAGTCAACCGAGTCTGGAGAAGGTCCAATCCGTACTCTAGCCTATTTTCAAAATCACCGGATACCCAAAAATAGCCTTCCTGCGGAAACTGCACCCATATCCTGTTGATCGCTCCCATATCCTGTCACATTCCCATAAAAGCAGCATCCCGACAGCGCATCCTCATACCCACTCTTTCCATTTGCTGAATCAATTCGTTGAATCGATTTGCTGTCATGAATTGCTCCTGCTGTCACGACCTTTTGTGCTTCGGGCAGAGATGTGCCGCCGAAGGTGATTACTCCGTCACTCGAGCCTGCTTCTGCCGCGACTGCAACGTCCTCCTTCGTTGCGGTCACACTTTCCACACGGACTGTCTCCAGGGACCCATCATGGCCCAGGGGCAGAGTCTGCAAGGGGACGGGCACTTGGATCCCACTCTCAAGTGCTGCCCGGTATGCGACAAGACCCTCACCCTCAGCGATCTCTTTCACGCGCTGAGGGTGCACAACTACTTGCGCCTCGCTCCCATGCCCAAAGAACTCGGGCAGGAGGGGGTGTCGACCGAGGAGGTCTGGCATTGCGACGGTTAGACTAGCCGTCGCAATTCCCTCTCGTCGCCGTAAAAGAGAGAGAGGGAGTGAAAAAATGGGAGAGTCGAGCGTTTTCGTTCGGAGGAACGAAAACGCTCGACTCTCCCATTTTTTTGCGCCACTCGACCTGCCAATCTTGAAGCTCCAAACAAAACTTGGGAAAAAACGATGCACCGTTGCTCGATCCATGGGGGAAATCACCGGATGTCCGAAAATAGACTTCCTGCGGAAACTGCACCCATATCCTGCTGATAGCATCCCGTCACATTCCCATAAAAGCGGTATCCAGACGACGCATCCCCACTCTTTCCACTTGCTGAATCAATTCGTTGAATCGTCATGAATTGTTCCATGTGCGTCGACTTGCTGTGCTTCGGGCAGAGGTGTACCGCTGCCAATGACTTTGCCGTCGATCGAGCGGCATTATGCCGCTCATGCTCGGTCATGCTATCCTGTGGACACGCTTTCCACAAATCCTGCATCACGGCTTCTGCTGACCAGGAGCCACTCACTTGCTGCCCAGTCTGTTGGGAAGCTCTCGACCGAGCGGACCAATTCCGCTGCGGTCGCTGCTGCTGTTGCCGCCGTCGTCAGTAGTCAATTGGCAGCAGCAGTTCCCTCTCGCTATGAGAGAGGGGTGAAAAAATGGGAGATTTGAGTTTTTCGTTCGGAGGAATGAAAAACTCAAATCTCCCATTTTTTTGCGCCACTCGACATGCCAATCTTGAAGCTTCCAAACCGATCAAGACTTTGGAAAGCTGATCCACGATCTGGGTCGACAAAACGAGACGGTGAGAGGGGGAGGTGATGACTGTTTCTCCCGGCCGCCGCTCGAATCTCAGTCGAAACACTTCCGCTCCCCAATCGCAAAGCTTCCAAGAGTGCAGTTGCACTTTTCGCGTCAAATCGTCCACCTTGACGTTCAGCTTTTCATTCTCCGCCGTCAAGGCATCCACCTGTCTCTCCACTTTATCGATTCGAGCGTTCCAAGCTTGTTCGAACCTTCCGAAATCTGCTTTTTCAGCAGCCATTCCAAATCTACTTACTTCCTCGATATCCTCGGAGCACCTACCTAGGGGCATGACGGAATTTTGTATTTGGATGGAAAAGGTGGAGCTCTTATACCCATGGAAAAAAAAAAAAATTGTTCCCGTCTTCGACAAAGTTTGCTCTCGCCCCGTGAGATTGCGTCTGCCTTACCGTTCGAAATTCCATCGTCTTTTTCAGTCAACCGAGTCTGGAGAAGGTCCAATCCGTACTCTAACCTATTTTCAAAATCACCGGATACCCAAAAATAGCCTTCCTGCGGAAACTGCACCCATATCCTGTTGATCGCTCCCATATCCTCTCACATTCCCATAAAAGCAGCATCCCGACAGCGCATCCTCATACCCACTCTTTCCATTTGCTGAATCGATCCGTTGAATTGATTTGCTGTCATGAATTGCTCCTGCTGTCACGACCTTTTGTGCTTCGGGCAGAAATGTGCCAAAGACTATTCCGTCACTCGAGCCGCCTTCTGCCGCGACTGCAACGTCCTCCTCCGCTGCGGTCACACTTTCCACACGGACTGCCTCCAGGGACCCATCATGGTCCAGGGGAAGAGTCTGCCAGGGGACGGGCACTTGGATCCCACCCTCAAATGCTGCCCGGTATGCGACAAGACCCTCACCCTCAGCGATCTCTTTCACGCGCTGAGGGTGCACAACTACTTGCACCTCCGTCCCATGCCTAAAGAACTCGGGCAGGAGGGGGTGTCGACCGAGGAGGTCTGGCATTGCGACGGTTAGTCTAACCGTCGCAATTCCCTCTCGTCGCCGTAAAAGAGAGGGAGTGAAAAAATGGGAGAGTCGAGCGTTATTCGTTCGGAGGAACGAAAAACGCTCGACTCTCCCATTTTTTTGCGCCACTCGACCTGCCAATCTTGAAGTTCCAAATAAAACTTGGAGAAAAAACGATGCACCATTGCTCGATCCATGGGGGTCACCGGATATCTGAAAATAGCCTTCCTGCGGAAACTGCACCCATATCCTGTTGATCTCTCCTATATCCTGTCGTCCTGCTATAAAAGCAGCATCCCGACAGCGCATCCTCATACCTTTCCACTCGCTGAATCAATTCGTTGAATCGTCATGAATTGTTCCACGTGCGTCGACTTGCTATGCTTCGGGCAGAGATGTGCCGCTGCCAATGACTTTGCCGTCGATCGAGCGGCATTATGCCGCTCATGCTCGGTCATGCTATCCTGTGGACACGCATTCCACAAATCCTGCATCACGGCTTCTGCTAGCGAGGAGCCACCCACTTGCTGCCCAGTCTGTTGGGAAGCTCTCGACCGAGCGGACCAATTCCGCTGCGGTCGTTGCTGCTGCTGCTGCCGCCGTCGTCACTAGGACACTGGCAGTGGCAGTTCCCTCTCGGCCTAGGAGAGAGAGAGAGGGGTGAAAAAATGGGAGAGTCGAGTGTCTTCGTTCCTCCGAACGAAAACACTCGACTCTCCCATTTTTTTGCGCCACTCGACATGCCAATCTTGAAGCTTCCAAACCAATCAAAACTTTGGAAAGCTGGGTGGGTCGACAAAGCGAATCAAGGGAGGAGGTCACGATACCTTTTCCTGACCGCTCGAATCTGAGTCGAAAAATGTCTATTCTCCGATCGCAAAGCTTCCACGATGGCCGAAGCGTTTCGATTATCGTTTCTCAACTCTTGAACTTGCGCCGATAAAATTTTGACATCCATCATCAACGCTTGAACTTGCGCCGAGAGCAGTTTATTATCGATTCTCAAAGTTTGATTCTCGTTTCTCAAAGTTTGCACCTCCTGCGTCAAGCAGTCCACCTTGGTGTTCAATCTTCCATTCTCCTGCGTCAAGCAGTCCACCTTGGTGTTCAATCTTCCATTCTCCTGCGTCAAGCAGTCCACTTTGGTGTTCAATCTTACATTCTCCTGCGTCAAGCAGTCCACTTTGGTGTTCAAACAGTCCACCTTGGCAATCAGCTTTCCATTCTCTTGCGTCACGGCGTCCACTTTAGCGTTCAACATTCCCTTCTCCTGCGTCACGGCGTCCACCCGTCTCTGAGCTTCGTAGACCCGATCGTTCAAAATTTCTCTTACCCTTCTAATGTCATCTCTGTCAGCAGCCATTCGCAGTCTACTTACCTCCTGCTCCAAATCTTCCACTCGTTTCTTCCAACCCCGGGCCTTGATACCGTTTTCGATTTTGTTTTGCACGGGGGCCAATTCGTAATACAGATGCCCGATTCCGGAAAAGAATCGGTTCCCGCATCGCATTTGATGCCGTTTCCATTCCGCGTCCGACACGTCCACGAGCGAAGGGTTCTCTCCCAAATATATTTTTTGGTTCCCAGTCAAATACAGGCAAACGCCAAACGTGTGCTCGCCGATTCCCTTCGGCTCCCAAGGGCGCGCTAATGGAATCACGCAGTTTCGAATCTTGGTACACACTTGATCGATGGGTGCTTTCCATTTCCCGCGACTCGCCTTTTCCACTTCCCAATCGTAAACGTTCATGCAACCTTTCGTCTGGACCAGGTACGCTTGCAAACCGCCGGGGTACAGGAGACTCAGCGCGAGGGCAGCGTGGGGCACGACGGGATTGTGCAAAAAGAAATGATGACCCCGAGGACACTGGACGCTTCCGACGTAGGCAATCACGCGAATCAAGTGGCGCGCATCTTTGATTCGGAGGTATTTCTTGACGTTTTCGTTCGCGTAAGCACGATCGGTCGTCGTGACGCCTCGCATGACTTTTGCGAAAGCTTCACCCCCGTCCACGGAAACCAACACGCAATGCCTGTGTTGGACGTGATCGACCGTCGTCTCGGTTCGTCGACACCCGTCACACAAGCACCAAAACGGTAGCACGTACACCGTACCCGCGTGTTTCAACACGAGCTCTCGAAACTTTGGAAAGACGAACGCCTTGATCATCACGTGGAACCAGGCAAAACTCTTTTCTCGCTGGAACGTATGCACGGCGTCCACAGCATGCCGCGTGAGGCCGCTTTCGGGCGAAAATTCGACACTGTTTTTCTCATGCATTCCATCCAACCACGCGCAACACTCCTCTTGGCCGAAAGCATCGTACAAGTGAGGCACGTCCAACTTTTCACGACCCATCCAATCGTGGGCCGGGGGCAATGGACGAGAACACTCTCGACACGGCAGATCGTCGTCATGAGACACATGAGGATCGTCGTCTCGATCCACATGAGGATCGTCATCATGATCCACCAAAAACCAATCGGCCCGGGCATGTTCTTCACGTGGCTGGACGACGGGTGGCTCGTGGGACGGCTCGACAAGTGGGCCGTGGGATGGCTCAACGAACGGGTCGACAAACTCTGCCTCGAACCGCTCGTAGGAATAATCGTCGAGCGGCTCGGGATCCTTTCGATGGACGTGGATACGACGGATGCCGATAAAATGCCACATGCACGCGGTAAAATGGGAAGCGTTGGCCATGATCCCGCCAGCGAGCTGGAAAGGTATACCGCACCAAGGACAATCGCGGCGTTTCGACAAACCGTGAACGGAGAACATGTGATGCGAAAACGCTGAAACCGACATGGACTCTTGGCACTTTACACACCGCACAGATTTATTTTTCAACCTCAATCTTTCACGATAGTAAGCTTGTAAGACGGAACTGGGTTTAATCCTTCGGGGAACCGCTTCTCGATGGTGACTCGATGGGTTGGACGGCGAAGCGGCGTGGGAACGTCGTCTGGTAACGGGTGGCATCATGGACTGTAGGAGGTTTTAGCTTGACGGGAGCGAACAAACGGCGACGGCCTCCTGGCCAACAACTAGTAAGGGTCACGAGATTGGACGCCCTTATATACAAAAAAAAAAAAAAAACTCCGTAGGGTAAGAGCTTGGGGTTCTGTTCAGATATGGCATCTTGTGGATTGTTTTCAACCATCGATTTCTGGGTGCAGGGTGGTGAGTGGGGCCGCCCCTCTCACCACCCTGCACCCAGAAATCGATGGTTGAAAACAATCCAAGATAATTATAGTTTAACGTTTCAAATCCATTTTTCTTTCATAGTTTCACGTTAAATCCATTTTTCTTTCACGTTTCACGTTAAATTTATTTTCTACATTTTTCTACGAGAAGGTCAAAAGGGATGAGTTCTAAATTTTCCATCGACGAGCAGTAGGAGAATCTCTCAAATTATTTTTCTCAAGGTCAAGGGACCAACGCTTCGTGACCTTGACACTTTTTCCAAGAATCGCTGGCAGCTTGCCAAGAATGGTCAAACGCCCCTTTTCCAAGACCAGACCTCGGGATGCGGTCCCTTCGTCACCTACTTGCCAAGAGAACCACGCGATGGGCTCTCCCCAATTTTTCAAACGCTCCGTGACCCCATTTCCAAGAGCTTGCCAAGCATGGCGATGTGACAGCGATCGTCGACGCGAGAGAGGCCTGGAAAATGCAAATCCTCGGTGTCGAGTGTGGCACGGAGAGGGGTTTCGACCGTCATGTGGAGCCACGAGAATCGCTTTCATCGTCGCGAGTGGGTCACGAGGATCGTCATCATGACATGGCTCCACACATGAGGATCGTCATCATCACACGAGGCTCGTCACCAAAAAAACAATTGGCCCCCGTGGGAATGGGGATGTTCTCCATGTGGCTCGACGACAGGATCGTGGAAGAACGGGCACTCGTATCGTCGAGCGCCACGGGGAACCTTTCGATGGCGATCGATGCAATCCACTCGGCGTGGGAAGCGCGATCCCACCAGCTCGCTGGAAAAACAAACCGCGCCATTGCGGCGTGATGCGGAAACCAATATTAACTTTTTGCACATCCGCACAGATTTATGTTGCATCCCCGAGATAGTAGGCTCATAACACAGAATCGGGCTTAATCCTTCGTGCTGCTCGATCGGTGTGTAGGACGGCGAAGCGAGCGACGAGAGATGAGCAACTGTCCATGATTGTGGAGAAGTGTGGTACGGCGGCACAGGAACTTGTACCTTGGTCAGTCACTCGACATCTTATACACAATTTTAGAAAAAAAAAAAAAAAAACTTTATATATGGTTTTTTTTTTTTAAATTTAATTTGGATGAGTTAGTTCGTACTTAAACCTAAGTCTTAAATCTAAACCTTAAATCTAAACCTTAAACCTAAACCTTAAACCTAAACCTTAAATCTTAAATCTAAACCTTAAACCTAAGCCTTAAATCTAAACCTTAAACCTAAGTCTTAAACCTAAACCTTAAACCTAAACCTTAAACCTAAACCTTAAACCTAAACCTTAAATCTAAGTAAACCTAAACCTAATCGTGCACCACATACTCTTCCCATACACACTTCAACACCCACTCCGCCACAAGGATACTGACCTGTCGCACGGAATCCAAAAGGCCACGTACTATGAAATAAATTAGACTATCGTCTTTATTCACTCCGCGTCATCCCAGGGCGGCACTTTTCTTTGGCAACTCAGACGGCCAAAAGTCTCTGTGGGACGATTCCGTTTCCTCTGGGCGATGTTTGCTTTCTCCTCGTGAATCGATTTGCCTACCCGTCCGAGTCTGTCGGTCGAATCCACGTTTCCCTCGACGATTCGTCTCGTCTTCCTCCAGAGGCTAGGTTCAATCGGTCTCGTGTTCTTGGTCTTGAATATTCCGTCAGACACGAGTCTTGGTCTTTCAACGGGCATCTCAAACAAAAAAAGTTATGCTTACCAAGGGTCCATCAGCACAGACGTTCATCTTCACTGTCTCGTGTTCTTGGTCTTGAATATTCCGCCAGGCACGAGTCTTGGTCTTGGGTCTCGTGTTCTTGGTCTTGAATATTCCGCCAGGCACGAGTCTTGGTCTTTCAACGGGCATCTCAAACAAAAAAGTTATACTTACCAAGGGTCCATCAGCACAGGCGTTCATCTTCACTGTCTCGTGTTCTTGGTCTTGAATATCCATATATTCCGCCAGGCACGAGTCTTGGTCTTGGGTCTCGTGTTCTTGGTCTTGAATATCCATATATTCCGCCAGGCACGAGTCTTGGTCTTTCAACGGGCATCCAGACCCATGTGGCGCATCCATGTATCCCAGTACACGGGGTCAATCCACATGGGTAAAGTAGTATCCATCTTCAGGACTCAGTTTTTTTTTTTAAAGGGACAAGGACAATAAGCAAAAGCTTGCCCTCGTGAAAACGACTGGCCGGCACAGTCGTCATCACGAGCCCCACAAACCACGACCTTCGGTACTAACCCTTACTAGCCCTACAAGTAGGGACACGTTTTTCGGGGTACGACCGGGATCAACAGAGTGCAGGATGACAAAGAAGGCACAGATATACAGACATGCAAAAGAAAGATAGCAGCTAGCCAAAGTGTATGCTTACCAAGAGTCCGACGTTGCGTTGAGTCTCGAGCGTCGGTGTTATATACCCTTCGTGAAAAAAAAAAAAAAAAATTTTTTTTTTTTAAATATATATTATTCTCCAATGAAAATATTTTTCTCCAGTTTCAGTTTGCCATTATATATAAAATTGCAAACTGAAACTGTAAGACCTGGCATCCCCAAAGGATACGCTTATCGCTGCCAGATATCCGGTGAAGCTATTTCGAGTGAGCGGTGCATCCTGTTGACGGATACGCTTATCTCCGACATCCGGCGGAATGACAAACTGAAACTGGAAGACCATGGATGGGAAAATCCCCAAAGGTGACCTGTGAGGTAAACCGGAAGTGACGTTCAATCGCTCGGACACCATGGTGACCCCACTTCCGGTTGACCTTGAAAAGTTGAAATGGTTGTAACTCTTAAAGTAAGAATGGTAAATGGGTCGAGTGACCATTTGATTTTCTCACCTCGAGGAGCTCTTTCCAACGCAAGTGTCCGTTTGTAGCTAGCTGCGTTAGGTCAGGAGTTGTACGTGGAGAGATGGAGCCAGATGCGTGAAGTCCATACGGTCGCGCCACCCATGCTGTACTGCGAGAAAAATATTTTCATTGGAGAATAATATATATATTTAAAAAAAAAAAAAAGAATATATAGTTTTTTTTTTTTTTAATATATATTATTCTCCAATGAAAATATTTTTCTCCAGTTTCAGTTTGCCATTATATATAAAATTGCAAACTGAAACTGTAAGACCTGGCATCCCCAAAGGATACGCTTATCGCTGCCAGATATCCGGTGAAGCTATTTCGGATGCTCAAGGCATCCCCAAAGGATACGCTTATCGCTGCCAGATATCCGGTGAAGCTATTTCGAATCCTCAAGGCATCCTGTTGACGGATACGCTTATCGCTGCCAGATATCCGGTGAAGCTATTTCGAGTGAGCGGTGCATCCTGTTGACGGATACGCTTATCTCCAACAGACATCCGGCGGAATGACAAAGTGAAACTGGAAGAATGACAAACTGAAACTGGAAGACCATGGATGGGAAAATCCCCAAAGGTGACCTTGAGGTAAACCGGAAGTGACGTTCAATCGCTCGGACACCATGGTGACCCCACTTCCGGTTGACCTTGAAGAATTGAACTGGTTGTAACTCTTAAAGTAAGGATGGTAAATGGGTCGAGTGACCATTTGATTTTCTCACCTCGAGGAGCTCTTTCCAACGCAAGTGTCCGTTTGTAGCTAGCTGCGTTAGGTCAGGAGTTGTACGTGTATAGATCGAGCCAGATGCGTGAAGTCCATACGGTCGTGCCACCCATGATGTCCTGCGAGAAAAATATTTTCATTGGAGAATAATATATATTGAAAAAAAAAAAAAATTTTTTTTTTCTAGAGGGTATAATAGTCTCCCCAATGCTCATACATTTGCAATTCGATTTTGGACGCCCCGCGGAGATGCTAGTATCCTGGGCCTACTTTTCTTGTCACCAGTGAATCGTTCTTTCGAGCGCTCCACCATTGCCTCGTTGCACTACCACTCGTGACATTCCTCCACCCGTCTATAGTATCGTCACCCTTCGAGAGCTGCGTTGGAGAGGATGTGTGCCATTTGTCTAGAAGAAGGAGGCGAGCCGATTCCTTGCGGTCACCGATTCCACCCAGAGTGTCTCTCGAACTGGGTCAACGAGGAGAGGGAGACTTGTCCGTTGTGCAGAGGCCAATTGGACGAGGACGTAGTTCGGGACTTGAGAGAAAGGCGACGATGCCAAGATTGGAACGCTGTCGCCAACGCGTTAATGTCGTCTTCGACGCACGGATTCGTGTTTTCCAAGGCTTTGAAACGAGCCATCCATAGAGAGTTGCGTCAACATTTGAAAGCCTATTACGGGTTTCGCGACGAGTGGACCGTGGACCGTGCCGCGTACTTTTTGGTGAAGGAAACCACCTCGCCTCAAAATAAAAAACTCTTTGAGAGACTTTTCAAGGCAGCGCACACGTGTTCGTGGGAGTGCGAGGACCCTCCGTGCCTTGCCAGGAATGGTAGACGTAGACGGTCGAGGAGGAGAAATCCATACATCCTGTGATGCCTCCCAAAATAGCCTAGCAGCGTTTCCGTCAACAGGATGCGCCGCTCCTCACACCGGATGCAGCGATAAGCGTTTTCACACCGGATGTGCAGCGATAAGCGTTCAGTATATATATATATAGGATCACTCGAGAATGAGAGCAGCACCATGATTCCTGCAGACCTCTATCGAGACCAAGCGATTGCAGCCTTTCGGCCCAAATCTTGTTTGGATTGGGTGGCATTTAGCCATTTCATCGTCGATGCGAGCATTGGATTGCATTCTTCCCTACCTCCGGAGACGCCGCCGCCCGTGGGATTGGATCGGAATATGGCTACTTACGTCCTGCTGGACGAGATGTTTCCCGATGGCCCCAACTCCGTGATATTCGACATCGTGTTTTGGGACATGACTTTTTGGGTGGACGAGGAGAAAGAGTCCCTCGTTCGGAAGAAGACCTGGGGCACCCTATGGCACGATTTACTCATTCCACTCGTCTACCAGGTAGCTACCGAGACGTGGGAGAAATGTGGACCCCTCGATATTCCCGTCGAGAAGTGGCGTCGACTCGGAACTCTCATCCTGGAGGCGATGTATCTACGGGATCCACAGATGTTCGAACGCCCCTGTGCCATCTGCTTGGATTCGATGCTGGAATGCAAAACGACCCGCTGTCGACACGCTTTCCATTCGAATTGCCTGAATGCGTGGAAAGCGGTCAACCCGACTTGCCCCATATGCCGCACACCCTTGGAATGAGGAATTCCCCCCCGAAAAAATGGGAGAGAGTCTGGTGAGACTCTCTCCCATTTTTTTGGGCTCCTCCCTCTACCAATCTTGGTGCAAGTTTTCAACGGAGCTTCGAGCCACACTCGATCGCGACGATGGAGTGACCGGACGAGGTTTTCGGCAACAGGAAGCATCACCGGACGTCTGCTAGCAGCGATAAGCGCTTCCGGGTATCTATATAACGAGTTGTCTCGTCAGTAACGTATCAGACTTTCTCTGTCATGGCGATCGAATTATCGGACGAGGAGGTTTGGAACGAGGTGAAAAACGTTTTTCAAACGCTTTCACCCTTCCATTCTCCACGGAGACTTTGCACGATCCACGACGAATCATCCGAATCACCGCCGGGTGCTGCGACCCTCGAGAACGCTCTGTACGAGGTGCCAGACCTAGACGACCCGAGCTGGGACCGTTTGGGAACGTACGTCTACGTGCAGCCAGCGAGACGACCATCGCCTCCCGTACAACGCTGCCGCCGATGGGCAAAATTGCATACCGTCGACGTTCCCAAACGGTGGCACCCGCCCAGAGCAATCTCCTCGCGGGACCCGAGGCGTCGCACTTCCAAAGGATGATCGGATGGATTCGCCCTTTTGACAAAAAATTGGGAGATTCGGGCTTTTCGCTCGGAGGAACGAAAAGCCCGAATCTCCCAATTTTTTTTTTAGGACTCGCCAATCTTGGAAGGAACAAACCAAACGAAACTTTGCAAAGCGTGATCCACGCATCGATGACCGCGGGCATGCGCTCGGATATATCCACGTTCCAACTGGTGTCCTCCTGGAAAATATACAAAGTGACCGAAAAATCTTCGAGATGCTATGTCAAACTAGTTTGAAACTCCTAATCTTGAAAAAAAATATATATATATATATATATATATATAATTTATATATATATATTTTTTTTTGGTCCAAAGTCAATAACAAAATTTTTTCCTTTGGAGCAGGACCGCATTTATTTTACAATTTTTTCTTACTTCTAGTGTCGGATGGGGAGGATAGATCCCTGGGCCAGCTTTTGGAGTCCTCCCACCACCACCTTCCACCTGTGACACTCGCCGTCTTTGCAGTAGGTGCATCTCCCGACGTATCGGTCGTCCAGGAGTTTCTCTCTGACGTGTTGGAGAGGCGCAAAATCCTTTTGCATTTCTCTCCAGGCGGCTTGCGTCTCTTTGCCGACGACGTAGAGTCCTCCCATGCGAAACTCTTCCAAATCCTCGACGAGCTGATGCCGCCAGTCTTTGCATTCGTCTTCCGACACGCTCGTGAATCCGTTGGAGAGGGTGTAGGAATCTCCTCGAATGCACAAGATCAGCGCCATCTCGAGCTGATGGTCAAAGATTTGCCTGGTGCTTCGTCGAATCTTCTGGGTCGTCGTCCAAGGCTCCCAGGGATCACTTTTCCAGGACTCTCTCGGTTTGTTGGAGGACTTGGAGGGGGCATACTCATGCTCGCGCCTCGGGTAGTAGTGGTCCCGTCGTCGATCGTATGGCTCGATGGGATTCCGTTGAGGTTCGACACGTCGTCTCTGGCCCCCGTCGTCGATCAGAGATCTCGTCTTCCTCGGGTGGTCCCGTCGATCGTATGGTTCAACGGGATTCCGTCGATGGAAAGGCTTGACGTATCGTCTCGAGTCCCTTGGATCGCGAGGCTCCTCGTTTCTTGGCGCTCGGCCGACTGCTGCTGCTGCGAGAGGAGGCTCACTCGAATCCATAGGATCGAGAAACCCTGGGTCAGCCGCTACTGCTGTTGCGAGAGGCTCGTCGCTTTGATGCAGAGGCGCTCGGTCGGCTGCTGCTGCGAGGGGAGGCTCCCTCGAATCCATAGGATCCAGAAACTCTTGGTCCGCAGCGAGAGGCTCGTCGTAGGTTCGATCGGATGGGGAATAAGGCATCAAATCGTCCACTTCGGGCTTGATCGCCTCCCAAACGTCTGGGTCATTTTCCATTGAATCTCGAACGTCCATGGTCCAAGAACTGCCGGTCATACAAAGGGAATAGCAAATTTTATGATGAAGGTTTATAGGTTGGATTTTATATAGATGGGGATGAAAAAAAAATATATAAATTATATATATATATATATATATATATATATATATATATATTTTTTTTTTCAAGATTAGGAGTTTCAAACTAGTTTGACATAGCATCTAGAAGATTTTTCGGTCACTTTGTATATTTTCCAGGAGGACACCAGTTGGAACGTGGATATATCCGAGCGCATGCCCGCGGTCATCGATGCGTGGATCACGCTTTGCAAAGTTTCGTTTGGTTTGTTCCTTCCAAGATTGGCGAGTCCTAAAAAAAAAAATTGGGAGATTCGGGCTTTTCGTTCCTCCGAGCGAAAAGCCCGAATCTCCCAATTTTTTGTCAAAAGGGCGAATCCATCCGATCATCCTTTGGAAGTGCGACGCCTCGGGTCCCGCGAGGAGATTGCTCTGGGCGGGTGCCACCGTTTGGGAACGTCGACGGTATGCAATTTTGCCCATCGGCGGCAGCGTTGTACGGGAGGCGATGGTCGTCTCGCTGGCTGCACGTAGACGTACGTTCCCAAACGGTCCCAGCTCGGGTCGTCTAGGTCTGGCACCTCGTACAGAGCGTTCTCGAGGGTCGCAGCACCCGGCGGTGATTCGGATGATTCGTCGTGGATCGTGCAAAGTCTCCGTGGAGAATGGAAGGGTGAAAGCGTTTGAAAAACGTTTTTCACCTCGTTCCAAACCTCCTCGTCCGATAATTCGATCGCCATGACAGAGAAAGTCTGATACGTTACTGACGAGACAACTCGTTATATAGATACCCGGAAGCGCTTATCGCTGCTAGCAGACGTCCGGTGATGCTTCCTGTTGCCGAAAACCTCGTCCGGTCACTCCATCGTCGCGATCGAGTGTGGCTCGAAGCTCCGTTGAAAACTTGCACCAAGATTGGTAGAGGGAGGAGCCCAAAAAAATGGGAGAGAGTCTCACCAGACTCTCTCCCATTTTTTCGGGGGGGAATTCCTCATTCCAAGGGTGTGCGGCATATGGGGCAAGTCGGGTTGACCGCTTTCCACGCATTCAGGCAATTCGAATGGAAAGCGTGTCGACAGCGGGTCGTTTTGCATTCCAGCATCGAATCCAAGCAGATGGCACAGGGGCGTTCGAACATCTGTGGATCCCGTAGATACATCGCCTCCAGGATGAGAGTTCCGAGTCGACGCCACTTCTCGACGGGAATATCGAGGGGTCCACATTTCTCCCACGTCTCGGTAGCTACCTGGTAGACGAGTGGAATGAGTAAATCGTGCCATAGGGTGCCCCAGGTCTTCTTCCGAACGAGGGACTCTTTCTCCTCGTCCACCCAAAAAGTCATGTCCCAAAACACGATGTCGAATATCACGGAGTTGGGGCCATCGGGAAACATCTCGTCCAGCAGGACGTAAGTAGCCATATTCCGATCCAATCCCACGGGCGGCGGCGTCTCCGGAGGTAGGGAAGAATGCAATCCAATGCTCGCATCGACGATGAAATGGCTAAATGCCACCCAATCCAAACAAGATTTGGGCCGAAAGGCTGCAATCGCTTGGTCTCGATAGAGGTCTGCAGGAATCATGGTGCTGCTCTCATTCTCGAGTGATCCTATATATATATATACTGAACGCTTATCGCTGCACATCCGGTGTGAAAACGCTTATCGCTGCATCCGGTGTGAGGAGCGGCGCATCCTGTTGACGGAAACGCTGCTAGGCTATTTTGGGAGGCATCACAGGATGTATGGATTTCTCCTCCTCGACCGTCTACGTCTACCATTCCTGGCAAGGCACGGAGGGTCCTCGCACTCCCACGAACACGTGTGCGCTGCCTTGAAAAGTCTCTCAAAGAGTTTTTTATTTTGAGGCGAGGTGGTTTCCTTCACCAAAAAGTACGCGGCACGGTCCACGGTCCACTCGTCGCGAAACCCGTAATAGGCTTTCAAATGTTGACGCAACTCTCTATGGATGGCTCGTTTCAAAGCCTTGGAAAACACGAATCCGTGCGTCGAAGACGACATTAACGCGTTGGCGACAGCGTTCCAATCTTGGCATCGTCGCCTTTCTCTCAAGTCCCGAACTACGTCCTCGTCCAATTGGCCTCTGCACAACGGACAAGTCTCCCTCTCCTCGTTGACCCAGTTCGAGAGACACTCTGGGTGGAATCGGTGACCGCAAGGAATCGGCTCGCCTCCTTCTTCTAGACAAATGGCACACATCCTCTCCAACGCAGCTCTCGAAGGGTGACGATACTATAGACGGGTGGAGGAATGTCACGAGTGGTAGTGCAACGAGGCAATGGTGGAGCGCTCGAAAGAACGATTCACTGGTGACAAGAAAAGTAGGCCCAGGATACTAGCATCTCCGCGGGGCGTCCAAAATCGAATTGCAAATGTATGAGCATTGGGGAGACTATTATACCCTCTAGAAAAAAAAATTTTTTTTTTTTTTTCAATATATATTATTCTCCAATGAAAATATTTTTCTCGCAGGACATCATGGGTGGCACGACCGTATGGACTTCACGCATCTGGCTCGATCTATACACGTACAACTCCTGACCTAACGCAGCTAGCTACAAACGGACACTTGCGTTGGAAAGAGCTCCTCGAGGTGAGAAAATCAAATGGTCACTCGACCCATTTACCATCCTTACTTTAAGAGTTACAACCAGTTCAATTCTTCAAGGTCAACCGGAAGTGGGGTCACCATGGTGTCCGAGCGATTGAACGTCACTTCCGGTTTACCTCAAGGTCACCTTTGGGGATTTTCCCATCCATGGTCTTCCAGTTTCAGTTTGTCATTCTTCCAGTTTCACTTTGTCATTCCGCCGGATGTCTGTTGGAGATAAGCGTATCCGTCAACAGGATGCACCGCTCACTCGAAATAGCTTCACCGGATATCTGGCAGCGATAAGCGTATCCGTCAACAGGATGCCTTGAGGATTCGAAATAGCTTCACCGGATATCTGGCAGCGATAAGCGTATCCTTTGGGGATGCCTTGAGCATCCGAAATAGCTTCACCGGATATCTGGCAGCGATAAGCGTATCCTTTGGGGATGCCAGGTCTTACAGTTTCAGTTTGCAATTTTATATATAATGGCAAACTGAAACTGGAGAAAAATATTTTCATTGGAGAATAATATATATTAAAAAAAAAAAAAAACTATATATTCTTTTTTTTTTTTTTTAAATATATATATTATTCTCCAATGAAAATATTTTTCTCGCAGTACAGCATGGGTGGCGCGACCGTATGGACTTCACGCATCTGGCTCCATCTCTCCACGTACAACTCCTGACCTAACGCAGCTAGCTACAAACGGACACTTGCGTTGGAAAGAGCTCCTCGAGGTGAGAAAATCAAATGGTCACTCGACCCATTTACCATTCTTACTTTAAGAGTTACAACCATTTCAACTTTTCAAGGTCAACCGGAAGTGGGGTCACCATGGTGTCCGAGCGATTGAACGTCACTTCCGGTTTACCTCACAGGTCACCTTTGGGGATTTTCCCATCCATGGTCTTCCAGTTTCAGTTTGTCATTCCGCCGGATGTCTGTTGGAGATAAGCGTATCCGTCAACAGGATGCACCGCTCACTCGAAATAGCTTCACCGGATATCTGGCAGCGATAAGCGTATCCTTTGGGGATGCCAGGTCTTACAGTTTCAGTTTGCAATTTTATATATAATGGCAAACTGAAACTGGAGAAAAATATTTTCATTGGAGAATAATATATATTTAAAAAAAAAAAATTTTTTTTTTTTTTTTTCACGAAGGGTATATAACACCGACGCTCGAGACTCAACGCAACGTCGGACTCTTGGTAAGCATACACTTTGGCTAGCTGCTATCTTTCTTTTGCATGTCTGTATATCTGTGCCTTCTTTGTCATCCTGCACTCTGTTGATCCCGGTCGTACCCCGAAAAACGTGTCCCTACTTGTAGGGCTAGTAAGGGTTAGTACCGAAGGTCGTGGTTTGTGGGGCTCGTGATGACGACTGTGCCGGCCAGTCGTTTTCACGAGGGCAAGCTTTTGCTTATTGTCCTTGTCCCTTTAAAAAAAAAAACTGAGTCCTGAAGATGGATACTACTTTACCCATGTGGATTGACCCCGTGTACTGGGATACATGGATGCGCCACATGGGTCTGGATGCCCGTTGAAAGACCAAGACTCGTGCCTGGCGGAATATATGGATATTCAAGACCAAGAACACGAGACCCAAGACCAAGACTCGTGCCTGGCGGAATATATGGATATTCAAGACCAAGAACACGAGACAGTGAAGATGAACGCCTGTGCTGATGGACCCTTGGTAAGTATAACTTTTTTGTTTGAGATGCCCGTTGAAAGACCAAGACTCGTGCCTGGCGGAATATTCAAGACCAAGAACACGAGACCCAAGACCAAGACTCGTGCCTGGCGGAATATTCAAGACCAAGAACACGAGACAGTGAAGATGAACGTCTGTGCTGATGGACCCTTGGTAAGCATAACTTTTTTTGTTTGAGATGCCCGTTGAAAGACCAAGACTCGTGTCTGACGGAATATTCAAGACCAAGAACACGAGACCGATTGAACCTAGCCTCTGGAGGAAGACGAGACGAATCGTCGAGGGAAACGTGGATTCGACCGACAGACTCGGACGGGTAGGCAAATCGATTCACGAGGAGAAAGCAAACATCGCCCAGAGGAAACGGAATCGTCCCACAGAGACTTTTGGCCGTCTGAGTTGCCAAAGAAAAGTGCCGCCCTGGGATGACGCGGAGTGAATAAAGACGATAGTCTAATTTATTTCATAGTACGTGGCCTTTTGGATTCCGTGCGACAGGTCAGTATCCTTGTGGCGGAGTGGGTGTTGAAGTGTGTATGGGAAGAGTATGTGGTGCACGATTAGGTTTAGGTTTACTTAGATTTAAGGTTTAGGTTTAAGGTTTAGGTTTAAGGTTTAGGTTTAGGTTTAAGACTTAGGTTTAAGGTTTAGATTTAAGGCTTAGGTTTAAGGTTTAGATTTAAGATTTAAGGTTTAGGTTTAAGGTTTAGGTTTAAGGTTTAGGTTTAAGGTTTAGGTTTAAGACTTAGGTTTAAGGTTTAGATTTAAGGCTTAGGTTTAAGGTTTAGATTTAAGGTTTAGGTTTAAGGCTTAGGTTTAAGGTTTAGGTTTAAGGTTTAGGTTTAAGACTTAGGTTTAAGGCTTAGGTTTAAGGTTTAGATTTAAGGCTTAGGTTTAAGGTTTAGATTTAAGGTTTAGGTTTAAGGTTTAGATTTAAGGTTTAGGTTTAAGGTTTAGATTTAAGGTTTAGATTTAAGACTTAGGTTTAAGTACGAACTAACTCATCCAAATTAAATTAAAAAAAAAAAACCATATATAAAGTTTTTTTTTTTTTTTCTAAAATTGTGTATAAGATGTCGAGTGACTGACCAAGGTACAAGTTCCTGTGCCGCCGTACCACACTTCTCCACAATCATGGACAGTTGCTCATCTCTCGTCGCTCGCTTCGCCGTCCTACACACCGATCGAGCAGCACGAAGGATTAAGCCCGATTCTGTGTTATGAGCCTACTATCTCGGGGATGCAACATAAATCTGTGCGGATGTGCAAAAAGTTAATATTGGTTTCCGCATCACGCCGCAATGGCGCGGTTTGTTTTTCCAGCGAGCTGGTGGGATCGCGCTTCCCACGCCGAGTGGATTGCATCGACCGCCATCGAAAGGTTCCCCGTGGCGCTCGACGATACGAGTGCCCGTTCTTCCACGATCCTGTCGTCGAGCCACATGGAGAACATCCCCATTCCCACGGGGGCCAATTGTTTTTTTGGTGACGAGCCTCGTGTGATGATGACGATCCTCATGTGTGGAGCCATGTCATGATGACGATCCTCGTGACCCACTCGCGACGATGAAAGCGATTCTCGTGGCTCCACATGACGGTCGAAACCCCTCTCCGTGCCACACTCGACACCGAGGATTTGCATTTTCCAGGCCTCTCTCGCGTCGACGATCGCTGTCACATCGCCATGCTTGGCAAGCTCTTGGAAATGGGGTCACGGAGCGTTTGAAAAATTGGGGAGAGCCCATCGCGTGGTTCTCTTGGCAAGTAGGTGACGAAGGGACCGCATCCCGAGGTCTGGTCTTGGAAAAGGGGCGTTTGACCATTCTTGGCAAGCTGCCAGCGATTCTTGGAAAAAGTGTCAAGGTCACGAAGCGTTGGTCCCTTGACCTTGAGAAAAATAATTTGAGAGATTCTCCTACTGCTCGTCGATGGAAAATTTAGAACTCATCCCTTTTGACCTTCTCGTAGAAAAATGTAGAAAATAAATTTAACGTGAAACGTGAAAGAAAAATGGATTTAACGTGAAACTATGAAAGAAAAATGGATTTGAAACGTTAAACTATAATTATCTTGGATTGTTTTCAACCATCGATTTCTGGGTGCAGGGTGGTGAGAGGGGCGGCCCCACTCACCACCCTGCACCCAGAAATCGATGGTTGAAAACAATCCACAAGATGCCATATCTGAACAGAACCCCAAGCTCTTACCCTACGGAGTTTTTTTTTTTTTTTTTGTATATAAGGGCGTCCAATCTCGTGACCCTTACTAGTTGTTGGCCAGGAGGCCGTCGCCGTTTGTTCGCTCCCGTCAAGCTAAAACCTCCTACAGTCCATGATGCCACCCGTTACCAGACGACGTTCCCACGCCGCTTCGCCGTCCAACCCATCGAGTCACCATCGAGAAGCGGTTCCCCGAAGGATTAAACCCAGTTCCGTCTTACAAGCTTACTATCGTGAAAGATTGAGGTTGAAAAATAAATCTGTGCGGTGTGTAAAGTGCCAAGAGTCCATGTCGGTTTCAGCGTTTTCGCATCACATGTTCTCCGTTCACGGTTTGTCGAAACGCCGCGATTGTCCTTGGTGCGGTATACCTTTCCAGCTCGCTGGCGGGATCATGGCCAACGCTTCCCATTTTACCGCGTGCATGTGGCATTTTATCGGCATCCGTCGTATCCACGTCCATCGAAAGGATCCCGAGCCGCTCGACGATTATTCCTACGAGCGGTTCGAGGCAGAGTTTGTCGACCCGTTCGTTGAGCCATCCCACGGCCCACTTGTCGAGCCGTCCCACGAGCCACCCGTCGTCCAGCCACGTGAAGAACATGCCCGGGCCGATTGGTTTTTGGTGGATCATGATGACGATCCTCATGTGGATCGAGACGACGATCCTCATGTGTCTCATGACGACGATCTGCCGTGTCGAGAGTGTTCTCGTCCATTGCCCCCGGCCCACGATTGGATGGGTCGTGAAAAGTTGGACGTGCCTCACTTGCACGATGCTTTCGGCCAAGAGGAGTGTTGCGCGTGGTTGGATGGAATGCATGAGAAAAACAGTGTCGAATTTTCGCCCGAAAGCGGCCTCACGCGGCATGCTGTGGACGCCGTGCATACGTTCCAGCGAGAAAAGAGTTTTGCCTGGTTCCACGTGATGATCAAGGCGTTCGTCTTTCCAAAGTTTCGAGAGCTCGTGTTGAAACACGCGGGTACGGTGTACGTGCTACCGTTTTGGTGCTTGTGTGACGGGTGTCGACGAACCGAGACGACGGTCGATCACGTCCAACACAGGCATTGCGTGTTGGTTTCCGTGGACGGGGGTGAAGCTTTCGCAAAAGTCATGCGAGGCGTCACGACGACCGATCGTGCTTACGCGAACGAAAACGTCAAGAAATACCTCCGAATCAAAGATGCGCGCCACTTGATTCGCGTGATTGCCTACGTCGGAAGCGTCCAGTGTCCTCGGGGTCATCATTTCTTTTTGCACAATCCCGTCGTGCCCCACGCTGCCCTCGCGCTGAGTCTCCTGTACCCCGGCGGTTTGCAAGCGTACCTGGTCCAGACGAAAGGTTGCATGAACGTTTACGATTGGGAAGTGGAAAAGGCGAGTCGCGGGAAATGGAAAGCACCCATCGATCAAGTGTGTACCAAGATTCGAAACTGCGTGATTCCATTAGCGCGCCCTTGGGAGCCGAAGGGAATCGGCGAGCACACGTTTGGCGTTTGCCTGTATTTGACTGGGAACCAAAAAATATATTTGGGAGAGAACCCTTCGCTCGTGGACGTGTCGGACGCGGAATGGAAACGGCACCAAATGCGATGCGGGAACCGATTCTTTTCCGGAATCGGGCATCTGTATTACGAATTGGCCCCCGTGCAAAACAAAATCGAAAACGGTATCAAGGCCCGGGGTTGGAAGAAACGAGTGGAAGATTTGGAGCAGGAGGTAAGTAGACTGCGAATGGCTGCTGACAGAGATGACATTAGAAGGGTAAGAGAAATTTTGAACGATCGGGTCTACGAAGCTCAGAGACGGGTGGACGCCGTGACGCAGGAGAAGGGAATGTTGAACGCTAAAGTGGACGCCGTGACGCAAGAGAATGGAAAGCTGATTGCCAAGGTGGACTGTTTGAACACCAAAGTGGACTGCTTGACGCAGGAGAATGTAAGATTGAACACCAAAGTGGACTGCTTGACGCAGGAGAATGGAAGATTGAACACCAAGGTGGACTGCTTGACGCAGGAGAATGGAAGATTGAACACCAAGGTGGACTGCTTGACGCAGGAGGTGCAAACTTTGAGAAACGAGAATCAAACTTTGAGAATCGATAATAAACTGCTCTCGGCGCAAGTTCAAGCGTTGATGATGGATGTCAAAATTTTATCGGCGCAAGTTCAAGAGTTGAGAAACGATAATCGAAACGCTTCGGCCATCGTGGAAGCTTTGCGATCGGAGAATAGACATTTTTCGACTCAGATTCGAGCGGTCAGGAAAAGGTATCGTGACCTCCTCCCTTGATTCGCTTTGTCGACCCACCCAGCTTTCCAAAGTTTTGATTGGTTTGGAAGCTTCAAGATTGGCATGTCGAGTGGCGCAAAAAAATGGGAGAGTCGAGTGTTTTCGTTCGGAGGAACGAAGACACTCGACTCTCCCATTTTTTCACCCCTCTCTCTCTCTCCTAGGCCGAGAGGGAACTGCCACTGCCAGTGTCCTAGTGACGACGGCGGCAGCAGCAGCAGCAACGACCGCAGCGGAATTGGTCCGCTCGGTCGAGAGCTTCCCAACAGACTGGGCAGCAAGTGGGTGGCTCCTCGCTAGCAGAAGCCGTGATGCAGGATTTGTGGAATGCGTGTCCACAGGATAGCATGACCGAGCATGAGCGGCATAATGCCGCTCGATCGACGGCAAAGTCATTGGCAGCGGCACATCTCTGCCCGAAGCATAGCAAGTCGACGCACGTGGAACAATTCATGACGATTCAACGAATTGATTCAGCGAGTGGAAAGGTATGAGGATGCGCTGTCGGGATGCTGCTTTTATAGCAGGACGACAGGATATAGGAGAGATCAACAGGATATGGGTGCAGTTTCCGCAGGAAGGCTATTTTCAGATATCCGGTGACCCCCATGGATCGAGCAATGGTGCATCGTTTTTTCTCCAAGTTTTATTTGGAACTTCAAGATTGGCAGGTCGAGTGGCGCAAAAAAATGGGAGAGTCGAGCGTTTTTCGTTCCTCCGAACGAATAACGCTCGACTCTCCCATTTTTTCACTCCCTCTCTTTTACGGCGACGAGAGGGAATTGCGACGGTTAGACTAACCGTCGCAATGCCAGACCTCCTCGGTCGACACCCCCTCCTGCCCGAGTTCTTTAGGCATGGGACGGAGGTGCAAGTAGTTGTGCACCCTCAGCGCGTGAAAGAGATCGCTGAGGGTGAGGGTCTTGTCGCATACCGGGCAGCATTTGAGGGTGGGATCCAAGTGCCCGTCCCCTGGCAGACTCTTCCCCTGGACCATGATGGGTCCCTGGAGGCAGTCCGTGTGGAAAGTGTGACCGCAGCGGAGGAGGACGTTGCAGTCGCGGCAGAAGGCGGCTCGAGTGACGGAATAGTCTTTGGCACATTTCTGCCCGAAGCACAAAAGGTCGTGACAGCAGGAGCAATTCATGACAGCAAATCAATTCAACGGATCGATTCAGCAAATGGAAAGAGTGGGTATGAGGATGCGCTGTCGGGATGCTGCTTTTATGGGAATGTGAGAGGATATGGGAGCGATCAACAGGATATGGGTGCAGTTTCCGCAGGAAGGCTATTTTTGGGTATCCGGTGATTTTGAAAATAGGTTAGAGTACGGATTGGACCTTCTCCAGACTCGGTTGACTGAAAAAGACGATGGAATTTCGAACGGTAAGGCAGACGCAATCTCACGGGGCGAGAGCAAACTTTGTCGAAGACGGGAACAATTTTTTTTTTTTTTTTCCATGGGTATAAGAGCTCCACCTTTTCCATCCAAATACAAAATTCCGTCATGCCCCTAGGTAGGTGCTCCGAGGATATCGAGGAAGTAAGTAGATTTGGAATGGCTGCTGAAAAAGCAGATTTCGGAAGGTTCGAACAAGCTTGGAACGCTCGAATCGATAAAGTGGAGAGACAGGTGGATGCCTTGACGGCGGAGAATGAAAAGCTGAACGTCAAGGTGGACGATTTGACGCGAAAAGTGCAACTGCACTCTTGGAAGCTTTGCGATTGGGGAGCGGAAGTGTTTCGACTGAGATTCGAGCGGCGGCCGGGAGAAACAGTCATCACCTCCCCCTCTCACCGTCTCGTTTTGTCGACCCAGATCGTGGATCAGCTTTCCAAAGTCTTGATCGGTTTGGAAGCTTCAAGATTGGCATGTCGAGTGGCGCAAAAAAATGGGAGATTTGAGTTTTTCATTCCTCCGAACGAAAAACTCAAATCTCCCATTTTTTCACCCCTCTCTCATAGCGAGAGGGAACTGCTGCTGCCAATTGACTACTGACGACGGCGGCAACAGCAGCAGCGACCGCAGCGGAATTGGTCCGCTCGGTCGAGAGCTTCCCAACAGACTGGGCAGCAAGTGAGTGGCTCCTGGTCAGCAGAAGCCGTGATGCAGGATTTGTGGAAAGCGTGTCCACAGGATAGCATGACCGAGCATGAGCGGCATAATGCCGCTCGATCGACGGCAAAGTCATTGGCAGCGGTACACCTCTGCCCGAAGCACAGCAAGTCGACGCACATGGAACAATTCATGACGATTCAACGAATTGATTCAGCAAGTGGAAAGAGTGGGGATGCGTCGTCTGGATACCGCTTTTATGGGAATGTGACGGGATGCTATCAGCAGGATATGGGTGCAGTTTCCGCAGGAAGTCTATTTTCGGACATCCGGTGATTTCCCCCATGGATCGAGCAACGGTGCATCGTTTTTTCCCAAGTTTTGTTTGGAGCTTCAAGATTGGCAGGTCGAGTGGCGCAAAAAAATGGGAGAGTCGAGCGTTTTCGTTCCTCCGAACGAAAACGCTCGACTCTCCCATTTTTTCACTCCCTCTCTCTCTTTTACGGCGACGAGAGGGAATTGCGACGGCTAGTCTAACCGTCGCAATGCCAGACCTCCTCGGTCGACACCCCCTCCTGCCCGAGTTCTTTGGGCATGGGAGCGAGGCGCAAGTAGTTGTGCACCCTCAGCGCGTGAAAGAGATCGCTGAGGGTGAGGGTCTTGTCGCATACCGGGCAGCACTTGAGAGTGGGATCCAAGTGCCCGTCCCCTTGCAGACTCTGCCCCTGGGCCATGATGGGTCCCTGGAGACAGTCCGTGTGGAAAGTGTGACCGCAACGAAGGAGGACGTTGCAGTCGCGGCAGAAGCAGGCTCGAGTGACGGAGTAATCACCTTCGGCGGCACATCTCTGCCCGAAGCACAAAAGGTCGTGACAGCAGGAGCAATTCATGACAGCAAATCGATTCAACGAATTGATTCAGCAAATGGAAAGAGTGGGTATGAGGATGCGCTGTCGGGATGCTGCTTTTATGGGAATGTGACAGGATATGGGAGCGATCAACAGGATATGGGTGCAGTTTCCGCAGGAAGGCTATTTTTGGGTATCCGGTGATTTTGAAAATAGGCTAGAGTACGGATTGGACCTTCTCCAGACTCGGTTGACTGAAAAAGACGATGGAATTTCGAACGGTAAGGCAGACGCAATCTCACGGGGCGAGAGCAAACTTTATCGAAGACGGGAACAATCTAAAAAAATTTTGCAGTCGGAATCAGCCACACGCCTTGAACGTTGGAAAAGTGTACAGACGCGCGGGATGAGGTGTAGAAAATTTTATTAGGTGATATCGACCATGGTTTCAATCAACCTTAAAAAAAAAAAAAAATATATATATATATATATATATATATATATATATAATTTTTTTTTTTTAAAGGTATATTGAAACCATGGTCTATAGAATAAAGACCGACGCACTGGCCCTCCAGGCTTCATACTGATCTTCAACGCTGCAACAGAGACTTTTCCAAACTTTTTCTGCTCTCGTGGATTGTGAAGGATGTGGTTTCACGTGCAATTCCGCGTTTATGACGCCATCACTGTCACCCTATCGTGCTGCATCGGCATCCTCGACGGTCAGGTGTACTGGAGAACGTCCAACGTCCACACGTTACTAGGTTACAAGTCCACTGCCCACTACAGGAACTGTCCACGGCGTTACGTCTCGGAGGTCACGCCGCCTCGTTTTCGAGGGTCCATGTCGACTCGTATCCTCACGACCCAAGAAATGTTCGACACGATTCGCTCTTCTTCTAGGGGTGGAACTGTGCTCGCCGAACGACTCCGCATGATGCTGTTTGAAGAAGGCTTCGTTCGACGTGAACCATTTAACTTTTCGACGAGTCATCGTAGAGGTCCTCTCCTCCAAATGGTGCGTGGTGATCGGGACTCGTGCAGTCTGAACGAATGGATTGACGGGTTTACGCGATACGTTTTGGAAACGGCACGACGAATGAATGGGGATCACAGGACCGTGCAAGACATGTCCGAGCAGACGAGGAATGCGTTGTTTGGAGAAATGGAGGACAGTCCACCTGACCACATTTTAGCTCAACCAGAAGAGGATGCTGGCGAAGTGCAAATGGAAGAGATGGACGAGGAAGGAGCGTCGAGAAGGAATGAGGAACCTACCTTGGATGTGGAGCCGGGAAAGGCCAGTGGAGAAGAACCCTTGGATGGACAAATGGAAATAAAGAAAGAGCCGTTGGTGGTTCCGAGAAGATGTGCTAAAGGGGTACCATTGACAGTGGAGTTTAATGGGGAAGGACCCCCGCCGAGCAGAGTCCACATTATATGGGGAAGTATCGGTTACATCTATATTAAGACGGAATCCTCAAACCACTAATGAAGTTGTAACTTTGTCAAAAAAAAAAAAAATTTTTTTTTTTTTTTTTAAAGTATAAGAGCTCGCAACGTGAAGGACTTGCCAAATCTTAATTTCGACGAGAACACTTCACTTCTCCGTCGCCATGGACCAGAAGCACGATTGCTTTCCTTCGACCGTTTCCAGTGCCCTGCGATCCCTCCTTGTCCCACGCTCCAAATGTGCCTTCGAGAGGCTCGTCTGCATCGGCAAGGTCAGTTGTTTGGTGACTAGTCAGAGTCCTTCTTTTAACCGCGTCTCGTGGCGAGTGACCTCCTTCGACGCGAAGCGAATGCAAAATTATCTCTACAACGCCATGGGAGCCAAGAAGCTGAATCCGTTTAGACCCAACATCGTCAAGTGGGAAAAAGTTCACCGTCGCTTGTCCAAGCCGACGGTGAAGAGGAACCGCAATACGGACGTGAGGACTTGCTACCTGCTGGACCCCGACGTGTTTTTGGTCAATGCCTTCTTTACGTTTGGCCAACGACGAGTCGAACGAGGGACCTGCCACGTGTACCAGACGTCCGACGCCCCGATGCTTTTCTATCGCTTGCCGAACAAATCGGTGGGATCCAAAGCGGATCCCGCTGTCGGCGAACGGGTCTTTCGCTGGCAAGACCAGTTTCTCTACGAGAGGTTTGTTTTGCAACCCCACGAGACCTACCGGGTCGACGAGGACACGCTGTACGTCCTCATGACCGTGCAACATACTCTGTTTTCGCTTTGCGTGGTGTCGAGCGAAACGGCCCGTCAGAACGAGAAGCGTTTCCGATTTCAGGATCCCGCGTCGAGTAAAAGTTGGATCGACGACCCCTTCGAGACGCCCGAGAAAGTTTCCAGCCTCCGAGAGTCGCAACCACTGGCCAAAGAGCGCGAGGAGTTGGTCTTTGATTTAAACCAGGACTGTTTTGCACAGCAGCCCGATTTGACGGAAGATCAGTTGCGAGAACTGTTCGATCCCATCGACGAATGGTTCAACAACAGTAGCGTCGACGACGCTTTGGATTTGCAGAAATCCTTATCGCCACCCGCTTCCTGTTGACGGAAGTGATAGCGACGTTTCCGGTTCGGGTGGCGCTATATAAACTGCTGCATCGCGACACGGCTAACCATTGCTCTCTCTCTCTCGACTCATCATCATGGAGGAAAAGCTGGATGCCTTCCCGGTGATCGTCTCCGACACCGTCTCGCCTCTTTGCATGGCAGGCAGCAAGCGCACGTGGATGGATTACGTCGCACGCGGAAAGATAGCGTGCTGCGTGGCCAACGTCTACAAACATCTCGTCTCTTGGACTCTGCGTCAAAACTTTGACGAGAAACTGACGGCCAACTTCGTTTACACCGTGGAGCGAGCCCAGAAGAACATTCAGGAACCCAGGAACGTGGCTTGGGAAAAGGTGGAAGGCCGACTCTCGCTTTCCATGCGCACGAAATCCAACACGGACGTTCGCACCGCGTTCGTCCACAAAAACAGTTACTTCGTGAAAAAGTTTTTCACGTTCGGACAGCGCACGGTGGCCGAGGGTACCTACCACGTGTACCAAACGTCCCACGCGCCCATCCTGTTCTACAGTCTCGAGGGGGATGGTCGCCCGATGCTCTGCGAACGGGCATTCCGTTCCACCGACCAGTTCCATTACAAAATGCACGTGATGGAACCGCACGAGGTCTACTTGGTGCGACCTCACGTCACCTATCTAATAGTGACGGTTCAACCTTCAGCTTTTACCGTGGACGTGGTGACGAGCGAAACGGCCGCGCGGCTGGGTACTCAAATCCAGTTGCTCGACCCGATGGGGACGTCACCAGCCGTCGTCCAGCCTTCCGTGCCCGTCGTCGTCGGCACTCAGCAAGACTCCGTGCCTGTGGTCGCAGCGTCGTCTCCTCCTACACTACCCGTCGTCGGCACTCAGCGAGAGCCGCTCCTCTCCATGCCTGTTCTCCAGCCTTCCGTGCCTGGACACGTCGTCGTCGATCAGCGAGAGCCGCTCCTCTCCATGCCATCTTCTCCACCCGTCTTCGTCCCTCAGCAAGCCACGCACGTCTTTCGTGAATTCTCCGCCGCTGTCCAAAAGGTCGCCTCGGGTTCACCGTGGGACAATTCTCACGTCACGGCTCGTGACAATTGTCTCTTTCTCCAGGCGTTTTCCGATGGGCCGCCACCAGCACACCAAAGCGTCGTGGAACGACTTTTCATCGGAAATTCAGATGTGGAGGACCAAATCCCCATGGACTTGAGTTTCCCACTAGACTTTTACTCGTTATTGGAATAATAGAAGGACCCATCTGTAAATTTGTGTAAATATTTGTTCTTCCTGTAAACGTTGTTTTAATAATAAAAAAAAAACCTCTCACGAACCATCTCGTCTCGAAGGAGACGAGATGGTTCGTGAGAGGTTTTTTTGGTTACCCACTGGACCAACGTTGGTGGTGTCAAATGAAAAAATAGATTCACCATAAAAAAAACTCACGAACCATCTCGTCTGATGAGATGGTTCGTGAGTTTTTTTTTGGTTACCCACTGGACCAACGTTGGTGGTGTCGAATGAAAACTTGGAAAAAAATAATAAATTAATTCACCATGGGGTGTGGAAGTTTGGAGAAGGTGTTGTCTCTCCGAACCGTGGTTTTTTAAATCTGTTGTGGCCTCAAATGTCTTCATGTTGGTGTGCACGTTTGGAGAGGCCAGCTCAGGTGTCGTCGTCTGACCGAATTACGTGGTTAAATCTGTTGTGGCCTCAAATGTCTTCATGTTGGTGTGCAAGTTTGGAGAGGCCAGCTCAGGTGTCGTCGTCTGACTGAATTACGTGGTGCCGTCCTCGGATCTTTCCCTTTGGGGATTGATCCCGGACCGTCACCAATAGCCCGCTGTGTTGCTCCAGTGTGACGTTAATACCGATCACGGAAAAAAATTGAATAATATTCCCAAAAAAAAGATTTTTTCCAAGTCTCACCAATGTTGGAGTGTACCCTCTCGATTTTTTACAGAATCGAGTATTCGAATGAATAAAACTCGATTCTGTAAAAAATCGAGAGGGTACCGGTGCTTATATATTTTTTGGACCGACTGTGTTCCTCGTACTCTATCGACTGTAAAACTAGCTACATGGCCCGTTTTACACTTGCTGTTCGTAGACGTAATGCTGAAGGAATGGGGCTACGAGTCGACGTGTGAATGTCGATGGAAACGGTCGACGTGCTGAGCGAAGCGAGAGGAGGGGAGGTGTTGACATGCTCAGAGAAGCTAGAGGATGAGGTGGTCAAGGTTGGTAGGAAAACTGGCGTAAAAAAATGGGAGCGCACGACTCGTGCGCTCCCATTTTTTTACCCCGTTGTACACCTCCTAGTCCAACGGGCACGGCCGATATTTTTTGTTGGAGAGAGAGTTAGGGGCAGCAGTGGCACTGATCGGGCCGCTCTTCCTGCTCCTCTTCGTCCTCGTCGCTACTCACTTCCCCGAGCCATTGCTTGGCCAGGCAAGGGAAAAACTCGCACTCTGGGCCGCAAGCGTGAGACGTCATATACATGATCTGGAGGGTGGCCACGATCTTTCGGTCCTCGGGTCGACGGGGCCAGAGAAATTCCACGACTCGGTCGATCGGCCACGGAGCGTTGCCGCAACCGATGGGAGGATTCGCCCAGGGGTCCGAGCTGAGGAATTCCGAGGCTTCGACGATCCAGTCGAACACGTTGTCGGGATAGCGACGGTGCTCGTGCATCAAGCTGTTCCTCACCTGCATCCAGCACTCGACGAGCCAAGTTCGCCTCAACACGGCGAGGGAGTCGACGGGAATCGCCGTGCGACACACGGGGCAGGAATCCTGGTGCGCAGTCGAAATCGTTCCGGCCAGGCAGCTCACGTGGAAATCGTGATCGCAACGGGTCAGCACGGGCTGCTCCTTCGAAACGGGTTTCCCACACAGAACGCACTCCGGCAGGAGAAGCGCTGCAGAGTGGATGGCAGCGAGTCCCTCGTCAGTGAAGGCGGTCTCGCAGCCTGGGCAGAAGGGTTCTTGTTGGAAATTCGCATAATAGTCCAAACAGAAGGGATGGAACGACGTATCGCAGCACCCCATCGTACAGTGCGTTGATTCACTGCAGATGGATTGACGGCACAACTGGCAAATCGGCATGGCGGGAAAAAATACAAAAGGAGAAGAACGGCGCAGCAGATGTCTTTTGGGAAATCAAAAGAGATCGATATGACCAGACTACTCGGGGAGCGCATTTATATAGAGAGAGATGCATCCTGTTGACGGAAACGCTCGTCGGAAGCGGATGTCCGGTGCATCTATTTTTAGGAGGAGTGGCTTCCCGTCCAATTTCATTCCCATCCCAAGCAAGGTGGTGCAGCGAAACCACACGAGACGACTCACATGGAACCCTTGGTCACTGGATATCTCGAGTGGGTCGGAACAAAGAAACACCAAAATTGTAAATACTAAGGATGAAGGAGAAAAGGATGGTACGGAATCTTTCCATCCTTAGGCTCTCCATAAAAAAAAAATATATATATATATATATATATATATTTTTTTTTTCTTTTTTTTCCGAATAGTGGTATTATATATAAAGCTTACTAGCCCAGTTCATTAAAATCACACAGCTCTACAGAATCCACCAAGGTACATTTGTTAGCAGGACATCTCTCTTCTTCCTACAAGACACCCCTCTGCTGCTGCACGTCTTGCTTTCCGAGCGCTCCTCGTTTTTTGCCAAACGTTTCCTTTGCCGTCATGCGCCAATTGATAGAGATCCAAGCCTCTCACGTAGGGATTGGTAAGACGACCTTCGTCAAGGGTCGCGGCTATACGTGGGTCGACGATTGCCAATCCCTGGTGGAGAGTTTATTGCACCAATCAGACATGGACGTCTCGACCCGACAGTATTTGGTGTTGGAGAATTACGTGGCCAAAATCGAGCAGGCGATCCAAATGTCGGACCGCAAGGAGAAGGACGTTATCCTCTCGTCACGCAGCCCACTCATTTCGTGCATCCAGTTTCAAGAGGAGGGGTTGAGCGCAACAGAGATTCGGAAGCTCGCGGACTATTACGTCGAGCGGTTAACGCGCATTGGGGTGGACGAGGTCCACGTCCTGGACTATGGAGATTCCGTTGCCTTCAGCGACTATTATCCGAAGCTGGGATACGAACGAATGGTGGAACGAGGACGCGAGTCGGAGTTGGAGAAATATCCGAACGAAGAAGCATACCTAAAGTTCTTTACACGAGCGGAAAGAGACAAGCATCACTGGCTGCAGGACGTCATCGTACGACCCTTGATGACGTACCAAGCCATGCCGTTCATGGGATTCGAGAGACCCGACGTATCGGTCTTTGAAACATTCATGAAGGATTTGGAAAACTATACTTGGTGAGAGATGCTAAAGACATCACGCTCGTGTAGGGCGAAAGAGTTTTCTATTCTTAGAAAGAAAAAAAAATATATATATATATATATTTTTTTTTTTTTAAATTATAATTATAATATAGGTATAAGACCTCTGGATAAAATTTTTCCCAAGCTTCCAATCGCTACACGTCTTCCACAACACTGTCATGGGTCTCGACTCTTCTACAGCCCTCTTGCAGGGCTTCGTCCCCAGTGTAACGAGGTACCATCCACACGGAAATAGGTTTTCGTGTCCAGACCGCTGCAAATAATCACGAGCCGATTTTTTTAAAAAAAAAAAAGTAGACGAACCTCGCAAAGAAATAGTTTCGCTCCTTCTCTGACAAAACGTTTCCCTCCACTTGATCGTCTCCTTTCCAAAGAGTCTATGATCGAGTCGTCGTCGTGCCGTTTGTGTGGCAAGGGGTTCGACGACCCCCGCCAATGTTGGATTCTCGACTGCGAACACGAATTTCATAAGCAGTGCTTGCAACGCCTCGTGAGTCGCAACGACCTGCTGCTTCGGAGCAGCAGCAGTCGGTGTCCGACGTGTCGCAAACCGATTGGCGACGGTGAAGGATTGAGGAGGTTTCGCGAAACGGGGGACGACGACAGCAGCAGCAGCGGGGATGGAACCAGTGACGACGAGACGCAAGGGTGGACGCACGACCTGTGGGGATGCGAATCGAGTGACGCAGAGAGGAGTGATGAGGAGGATGAAGTCGCCAGTTGCGAGGAGGAAGCCGCCAGTAGCGAGGAGAGTCGAACCAGTTCGGATGAAGGATACGTTACCGGTGGGGAAGACCTCCTCTAGAGATCTCTGGTCATTAGGGGTTCCGATACCGAGGTCGAAAGAGGCACCGAGGAGCGCCCCAAGCCTCGCGTCGATCGCAGAAGGTATCAGTTAGCTATCGAATCCCGGTGTTCGAGATGAGTATTCTTGGCAACCTGCCAGCGGCTATGGGTGCCCAGGCCCACGGGGCACTGGAAAAGAATATTTTGGAAGGATTCTCGTACCGCTCGGCGATAAGCAATCGGGGTTCTTGGAAAAAACGACAGTCAAGGAACGTTGTTACAGATGATCACTCTTGCCAGGGGTTCTTGGAAAAAATGTCAAGGTCGGGAAGCGTTTGACCTCGAGAAAAATATTTGTAGATATTCTCTTACTGCTCGGCAATGGAAAATTCTCAATGCATTGATTTCCCGCTATTCGCAAGAAAAAACGCATTAAAAAATATTTGGACGGATATACCTAAATAGTGAAAAAAAGACACTCGTATAGAAGGAAGAAAAGAAAAAAAGCCACTGCCCCCGCTCAGTTTTTTTTTTTTTTTTTTTAAGCAAGAGATATTGCTATAAGAGAGTCGCGATAAGAGTGGTGGTTCAACTGCTCTACCAACGTTGATACGAACGAGTCACTTCCTGCAAGCACCACGTAGCTTCCCTCCTCTAGACATATTAACAGACAAGATTGGACAGGTCGTGCCACTAAAAAAAGGTGACGCTTTGATTCCTCCCAAATAAGGGATGCGTGTCAAGTCTTGTCCGTCGAAGCTTCTCTCGAAACATTTCCACATCTTCTGGACAGCTCAAAACCAAGCCCCATTTCATCAATCTCAAATCAATCGATTCTTTGAAAGCACACAGTTAACAAAGATATCTCAAGTCATATTGAAGCGACGTCCCGATCGGCGATATGTGCAAGTGAAATTCGACCATTTCTTTTTCCCCGTGGAAACGGACCCAGGTGAAAATATTGACGATTGCGCATCGACGACCTCAGCATGAGAAAAACAGATGATACACTACAAACTATCATAAAAAAAAAATAAATAAATAATTTTTTTTTTTTTTTTTTAGGGATGGTATAAGTCCAACTGCTACTGGCTCGCTCCTGATACTCCTACCGACGGCCGTGACTCACTCGTCTCTAGTAAAGTGACGTTACGAAGCCATGCAAGAATCGTGCCCGGCGCCTCTACAGTCCTTCGACCCAGGGATGCAAGGCACGGGGGCCGATCCGCTGGAAATACAACTCTGGAGGGTGGCGCTCTGTCGAGAAATACTCGCGACGCGCAACCCCTACCTCACCAAGGAAGCGGCAGTCGAGAGGGCCATGGTGCGCCTACTGGACGCCGTCGACGTGTCCTTGGACGCGCTGCATGCCGATCGAGCCAACAAGACCTGCCTCTTGGACGAGGAATTGCACGCGCATGTGCTGCACATCTGGGAAAAGCGAATGAACGCAGCGACGCTCGACGAACAGCAATGCGTCGAACGCGTTTTGGGAAGGGACAGGGCCAGGCCCAGCGATCTCGCCAAACTCGCCACGGTCCTCACCAAAAACGCAGACCACGAAACCATGAGGAGCGTGTGGAGGCTCTATGCTGTAGACGGATGCAGGGGAACCGACGTCAAGGCGTACGTCGCAGACGCGTTTAAACCCGACCACAACGACGAGGACAGGGACGCGCATCTAGCAGCGGTCAGGGACATGTACGTCGAAGGGGGATTGGAATCCCCGGAACGAGTCAAGGCGGTGCTCCAACGCGCATGGAGCAGCCACGCGACCACCGCAGGGGAAGATCCATGGGTCGACTGGTACCGGGAAAGGATGAAGGACAGGGGCTCCGTACGAGAGTGGAGGACGGAGGTAGAAGACGCCGCGCAGAAGCACAAGCAACGAGGAGGAGAGAAACGGAAAAGAACAACGCCGCACCACCACGAGGAGGAGCTACCCAAGCGAGCCAAGAAAAGAGACGACGAAGACGACGCGGGGAAAACGGAAGGGCAAGGAGAGGAGAAAAGCGTAGAAGATCCGCTCCCATCGTTCAAGAGATTTTTGAAAAAAAAAAAAAAAACTTCCTTTTTTTTTTTAATATACTGGGGATATAAAGTACTCAGACAGCTCCCGTCTTTATCAGACCGTCGTCGTCACCAACTACAACTTTCAGCTTTCGACTACTTCCCTGCCACGTCGCCTTTCCACATTCAACATGTCGACTTCTTGGGATGCCAGCGCGTTGGAATCTACGGAAGTGTCTCCTTCACGGGATTCTCCTCCTGAGGAATTATTATCAGCTCCACGACGTGAGGAAAGTTCGGTACCGTCGGATATCCCTCCAGAGGCAGTCTCTCCACTAGTGGATGGTGAGCATCGGGACGAATCCTCTCCGATCGTTTTCATGTCACGATTCCAACCTGACGGGTTCGCAGCCATCGCTGTGGATGATGAGTACTGTGTCGTGGTCATGGATACGGTTTGGTTCCGATGCGATCTCCAATCGTTTGGAAGGCATCCCCCATGGGAAAAATTAGTGATGGACGCGTTGGAAAAATGTGACGTCAAAGAAGTCTTTTTAGCTGGATTCTCGAAGGAGTTGAAAAAGGTGGCTCCCGACGACATGAAAATCCACACGGATGCGGGACGTGCCAAATTGGCTTACTGTTGTAAACGATGCAACAGTAGAGAGTGTGCCACGATGAGGGCGTATTTCCTCTGGCGAAAAGTAACTCGACGTCAACCATGCAACGTGCCACATCCCATCTGGGGCGTTTAATTTCATTTCAAAATTTTTTTTTTTTTTTTTTTTTTAAGAGAGAGACATATATATATATATATATATATATAAGGTGTTAGTACAAGGGTTCCTTGACATTGGATTAATCTCATACGGTACTGTATTAAGCTTTGGCCCCGGGCTGTTGGATCCAACCTTCCTTTCAAAAAATATTTACCAGACTCCTATTATAAGTGGACACCTCCATATATTTGCAATCGTATATTAAAGGTCCTCAAGTGAAAAACTAAATGGAAGACGCTGGACAAGAATCGTTAAACAAACCTCCGCAGACCTCGTTAGATATTAAATTAGCAACAACTAACAAACATTTGGTACAAAGAAACAAATTCTCCACATCATACGGATTGATTGTCAAAACGAAATGTAAACGTGTCGTTCTTATTTGTCGCAAAGTACCGTATTGTGTCCAGGACTACTTTATACGATTACATCGCATGGGGATTGTACCTGACTCAGATCATTGCCATTTTGAAGCAGTTCGCCAAGATTTTGAACAAAACTGGTTACCTAAACTCAAAGAGTGTGATCGGTTGGACTACGAGTGTTACAAGCAAGGTCGAACGTACGAAGACTTGTATGATTTTCCACATGGTCAGCTGAACCGCGGGAAATCAAATCGTCATCAAAAATTCTTGTCAGCTTATCGAGAGTTTCGGGAAGAAACAGGTTATCAGTTTTCGTTCCTGAGAGAAGAAATAAACACTTTTCCTCTGATACAAATTGAATTTTTGGGAAATGACGAGTGCTGGTATACACAATATTTTTTCATTGTGGAGAACGTGAAAGGTTTGCGAAGACAATCGTACTTTGACTCGTTTGAAAATTCTACGGCGGTCTATCAAAAAATAAAATCCTGGAACGATGACCGACTTGTTTTCCGAGGACAACTTGTCCGGGAACGGGAGGCATACGAAAAGTTGAAAAGGCAGCAGAACGTCAAACATGACCTAAAGTATATTCTGTGTCAAGAGAATATAATTAGTATCTTGAGAAGTGATACGTAAAAAAAGAAAAAAAAAACGATATATAAATATATATAAATATATATATATATAAATAAATATATATATAAATAAATATATATATATATAAATATATATATATATATTTTTATATATAGTTTTTTTTTTTTTTTTTTTTAAATACGTATAATACAGATGATCCAGTGGGGCTTTACATTTCGTTTCAGAGATGTATTAGATGACAGGTTAATTTGCATCACCCACCATGTTTGATTTGAATCGCCACAAAGTCTTCATTGCTGAACATTTCTTTAAAGTTCTTCGTCACTATAACAAACCTGATGAAATGGAGCAATTTATCACGCGCTGGCTACAGCTTTTACAAACGTACAGCCAGATGAGACGTTTTGTTTCGTTTGAACCATCCATACCCTACCTGAGGTATTTGGTACCCCAGGCGGTTGGCGTATTGGTCGTACCCTTCCAAAACGTCAGACCACCTTACCACCTGGCCAAAGTGTCCATCCTTCCCCTCTATCCGTTTCGGGTTTGTCTGGAATACAAAAACATTTGCTGTAAAGAAGGTGAGGAACTGTTGATGCTCTACCTGGCACTGACTAGAATTTCTCGCGTCGGATTCTACCGCGTGCCGCATTCGCACAGACGCATTGAACCAGAATTAAGAGAAAAGTTTCCTGGAATCAACATTTACGGTTCCGAGTCCTTTTCTACGTTCGCGCGAGTCTGTCGGACAGTTCCTTCGTGACGTGATTCAGAATTCCGACCACGTCTTTGACCTGCTGGGGTGGATACGCCACTACGATGGGTGGGTCCTGTATCCAATCTAGTAGATATCGATAATGTAAAATGTCATATTTCAGTTGACTGTCGAGTCGAATGGCTGGTGCATAGGTCTCTTTCGACTCGACGGAATCGACGTACAGATAGCAAATTTCTCCATCCACCAAGACGAACCAATCGTTCGGGATGATGTGGACCAATCGAAAATTCTTCCACGACCTAATGAGGACGTAATGGCCGTGAGCGGGTCGACCTCTCACGGGTTCCAAATTTAAACCAAGCAGAAGCAAACACAAGATGATAAAGAACCAATACATTTCTTTGATTCTCTTTCTAGTTTTAGTCGTCACAATCGTCAACTTGTATTACAAGCCGCGATTGACGTGGACGTTCGATGCTACTAATTCTAGGGGAGCGAATCTGTGGTCACGAGCCACCCATCCGATCGAGTCGTCTTCGTGTCCTTTGCACGGTTTCAAATGTCCGACGGACGAACCTTGTGATTGTAAGACCTTGTGCATAAACGGAGAAGCATTTATGGAATTTCGAGTCATTTCGAGCGATGACATTTACGTTTTGAATAGAAAACTTCCCCCAGGAACTTATTGCCTACCGAAAGGTCTAGAAACGTGTGATCAGAAAACATCGCGAGCCATATTTTCCTTGACGGGATGGATGTGTTCG
The DNA here is from genome assembly GCA_933210815.1 of Meta bourneti. Classification (NCBI taxonomy): domain Eukaryota; kingdom Metazoa; phylum Arthropoda; class Arachnida; order Araneae; family Tetragnathidae; genus Meta; species Meta bourneti. The sequence continues at coordinate 111,219,091 of OW119922.1, read as the reverse complement.
CCGCGATTTGAGTCAGTGTATGGGGATGGAAAAGGTTCACCTTGCCATTATCCAGAAGCGGTCGATCATTCGAAGAACGTTCTGTGGGATTATCGAGAAAATAAACCCGCCAAGGCTCGGATCGAAAATTTTTACGAAACGTTTGGAGAAGAGCTGCGATACCGTTGCAAGTGTGAGTCCAAAGACAAGAACGACAACCGACTCATTAATCCAATTCCCTTCGTGTGTTTAGTGGACTATTGTGTGCGAGACCTTGCCAATCCTGCCCCGTTAATAGGTTGGAATGGATCGGGATGCGAATGCGGATATTTCGAACATTTGGATCCAGACGACCCCACATCACCCTGCGTGACGGAAAGGACCCGGCTTCAAGAAGACAGAAAAGAATTGGTCGGGCGCGTGGAGTGCATGACCAAAACGTCGTGGGACAAGCATCCGTTGTATTGTACTGGAGACGAACGGGTTTTGAATTTTCGAAACAAGATCACCTGGTCTTCTAATTATTTAGAATTTGTCAAACACCACAAGTAAAAAAAAAAAAAAAACCTTATAATAATTATTATTATAATAACAAGAATTATATATGTACTTTTTTTTTTTTTTTAGTATATATGTCTCAGGGTTACACTAGTTTTCCACATACAGCTTTGCGTGCTCCAAGACCAGTCGACAGAGTGATTACAGATCATTGAGAATTACTTTGGCGCCCTCCCTCCATTATGATTCCAGTCTATACCAGCACGAGGTATGCGAATCATTTTTTGATTCCTCTCCATCCTGTTACAATTCAAGATTTTATACGAGAACATTTGGATCCAAACTATACACTGACCATCTGTGGTAATTATTTTCCTACACGTGTTCAGGTAAATATGCATTGCTCCTTTCATGAGAATCACGTGAGCGTTGACCATTCCACCATCCTGTCGTATGACGAATTCTACGGATTTCTTTCTGTTATTTGGAATCACGATTTCAAGTATACTTTCATGAACGAGGCAGTGAATTCTCGAGTGGAATTGGTGCGTGTGGATCAGTTGTTCCACAAGCTACAAATCCAACAAATAGGCTGGCTTTCCATTCGTGCGTTGAGAAGAACATTAAACACCCTGACATTTGTATCTCTTTTAAATCCATCATGTTCCAAGGATTCCTACCAAGAGGAATCGTACGAACCCTGTGAAAGTGACAGGGAAGAAGAGAGTGATGACGATGAAATGGCGTTAATAGATCAAAATATTAAGGAAGTAAAGAAAGAATTGGAAGAACTGATCGACGGGATGAATAATTTGGAAAAATTGGGAGAATTGAGAAAAGATGCACGCAATCGGGTGGACCATGAAATCCTCAATGTGATGGGAAGGACTGAAGAGGAGCGGCAAGATTTGTTTAGAGCCCTCCAAACCATCCCTCCTGAATGGGAGTAAAAAAAAAATAATAAAAAAAAATAAATAAATATATATATATATATATATATATTTTTTTTTTCATATATATAAGCTACACAATTTCACAACCCTTTCAATATAGAGCCCCGCAAGGAGAGAGAAGAGGAAGACGTGACGACCCTTCCTGCATTACAGAGAAAACTGAATAAAGGAAATGGCATTTTTAAGGAAAATCCATTCAATCGACCAAGCTCCCAGAGATACTTACCTATTGTACAATTTAGCGGGTGATATATATTACTTATATCGAAAGGATTACGATGCCTTTACTCAAAATTGGACCTCCAATACATCAAAACTCCTACCCATCACGATGGATTTGTCGTCTTGTCAGCAACATTCGCTCATTTTTGATTTGGATTTCAAGTCTGAAAATCCAGAGACCTCCATTTCCCAGAACATTGTAGAGCACGTCGAATCGACTCTAAAGCTCTTTCTTTTACCAACCATACCCAACTTTACCTACATCTTAGCGGGGCGCCAAAATTCCGCCGGGCTTCACGTCCACCTGCCAGAGCTCACGATCGCTTTCGACGATTACATTCTTTTATGTCAAAAATTGGAAAACAAACTTGGATTAGTGGAGCGTTCTGGCAAGTACGTACTCGACATTTTGAGTAACGTCATGTTACCTGGAGCGGCCAAACCCTCCACATTACCCTACAAACCTTTTCTTATTGGTTACTTGGACGAGATGGATTCCTTCAAGATCGATTTCACTTTGGTTCATACTAAAACCGCTCAATTCCATTACGCCAAGACTAAATTCAAGCGGCGAAAGAACAATGCCGAGTCCTTTTTCCGCAGGTTTCTCTTTCTGAGCGAACGGCAATACGGACCGTACTTGAAGCAGTTTACGATGCCGGTCGCGATGCCTTTTCCACCTTTGTATCGACTCTCCTATGCCACGGTGGTCACCAAAGAGCCGACGAAATCCAACGACCAAGAGGATGTGGTCCAATTCACCTACAAGCGCACGTCGGAATTGGGTTACATTTGTAAAGGTAAACAACTTTTGTTTGATGGGTCGCATTTCTTGAAAAGTTTTCAATATTTGCGCTTTAATGCCTTCATGATGGAATCCTATGAGACAAACAACTATGCGCTAAAGAAGTGGTTCGAGCAAAGCGTGCGGTTGTCGGTGAACCTCGATACGAATGACAATCCCATCTTTCAATCGATCAATCAGGCTCTCCAAGAGGACAATGGAAAGCTCGCCAGTGATCCGAACCCGCTCAAAACCATCATGCAGCACGATCGGGGCTATTATTTTTTACCAGTCTTTTATGCCCTTTGTAAACATTTGGATATGAGCTCGAAGCAGCTCATTCATCCAGTGAGATCGTTTCTCGACACGGAATTTCATTCCATTCTCGATCGACTCGAGCAAGTGGACGAGAGCCACATCAAGTACGCCTTGACCGACTTTACAATGGCTACAATTCATTTTTGTGGTAACAATTTGTACGAGAGGCCGCGTACGGCCCGCGACAAGTTGCAACGCATCATCAAAGACTCGGAGCGGGCCATCTTGAGCGTGTCGACGACCGAGCAGTTGATTGGACTCTTGCGAAAGATTCAAGAGCACCATTTCCCAATTTTGGTGCTGCGTCTGGCCAACGCCGTCAAGAAATCGTCGCGATACTTGTGGAATTACCTGACCGAATCGTGGCAAGAAATCAGTCGGGACAACGAAATCACCGATCACATGGTCAACCTCTGGACCAACATCAAAGCCTTTGTCCATCAGTACCGCAAGGTTGGTGGGTTGGGAGGACCGGAAGATAGTCTTTTGGACCACTTCTCCATAGGGACCGTCATCTCTGCCATTCTGAGCGATTCCAACATGGAGCATCGGAGCGTCCAGATGGATAGACACAAGTGGCTCCTCCGTCTCCCCGATGGGATGCTGGATCTGCTGACGAGCCACGTAGGAGGTACCGTTCCCGAATTGTTCATGTCCGACAAGAAACTGGGTATCGAGGTTCCTCGGGTGACTCTGATGACCCTGTTCAACGAGCCTCTTCTCTATGAGTTGTACACCCTCTTGACTGCCAAGGAGTTTTTTTTAGTGTACTTCAAGGAGCTTTTTCTCGACCGGACAGACGACTTGGTCGACACGCTGAAAGAACTCGTGAGCGAACGCCTACCAGACATTGTCATGGACCCCTTCGCTCAGTCCATGATCCAGTTTTACAGTCAAATTTGCAAATACCTGTCGTTCGAGTACGATCTCATCCTGTATTTCCTAGACGTGTTAGCGAGCACGCTCATTGCCACCAACTACGAACGCAAATTCTTCGTCTTGAAGGGGACCATGCGAAACGGCAAGAGTAAGTTGTTTGAGCTGCTCGCCAAAACTTTTGGGGGATACTTTCACAGCATTCAATCGGAAAATCTGAAACCGGGTACGTCCAGCACGAACGCGCTTCCAGAATTAGCTTCCACACTTTTTTCGTGCCGCATTATTGCAACGGACGAGTTGGAGAGCAAAGTCCACGAGAACCGGATCAAGCAGATTACGGGTGACTCGCAAGTCTCGTTCCGAAACATGTACGAGGCGAACGTCGGGGGCATTCCAACAGCGAAACTGTTCACGACGACCAACAACGCACCCGAAACCATCACCACTCAAGCCTTTCGAGACAGAGTCGTCGCGATCCCGTTCAACGCCGCGTTCAAGAGAAAAGCGCCCACGACTACCTCCGAACAGGTTCGATTCAATCGATACTTTAAACAATCGTACGTGGTGGAGAATTCGTACCAAGGGTGCTTTTTGCTTCTGTACTATCACATGCAAAAGCATATGAATCGAAAGGACGGTCTGCTGCATTATCGAGACGAGCCAGATTGCGTTGTCGAATACACTCAGGACTATTTGGTCAACACGGATATTTACAACCAGTTCAAGTTGCACATGGACGTCCAAATCGATCGCGGAAGTGTGACGACCATGACCGATTTGCGATCGGCTATTCGTCAGTACTTGAAGGCGACGAAAAACATGGCGCTAAGTGATACGGACCTCATCGTCAAATTCGAGCAGGAATTTTACGAACATCGGCAAACGGACATGAGTCTCAAATCGTTCAACTATACGAGCATCATCGACCGAGTCGCTTGCAGCCAGTCGTTCGAAAATACGAGTTTGATGGAATCGGTCGAATTACCACCGGAGAAACGTCAAAAAATAGACGAGGATGGACTGCATCGTAAAGGGAAACGTAGTGAACGGCAGGACTCGGTCGTTTATTACCAAGACGTGTGCATCAAAAATTTGAAGCGGACGGCAAACGATAACTAAAGAGAATGTCAGAGTATTACGATTTAAACGTGCTGAGTAAATCCCCGCTGCGGATCGACTGGTTGATTCAGCACGTGGCGTCTAAAAATTCCCACCGCCTGGAAAAAATGTACGTGCAGAGTCTTGCGTTTAAAGATTTACTTCTCGTGACACCAGAGCTCGTGAGCGAGTTTCGGTCAGAAGCTAAAGGACATGTCATGCACGTGAAGGAGAATCTCGACGAGTATGGTATGCTGTATAATATTGCTGACCAAAACGACCTGTGGTTTAACGCGATTCATTTTGACTATGAGAGTTTCCCTTTGATAGATCGTCGAGGAGTAGTGCTGAAGGAGGTACGAAATATGGCCAATCAGATATCGACGCCCAATACGAATCACTACGATGCAACGTGCCTATACATTTTGTACTTTTACGCACTCTTGGTAAACCCCAACATGAATTGGATCATGATGGATCATTTGTCAAGTGGTAACCGATACCATCAGTATGGAACGCAAGTATCACAAAGAGTTTCTAAGCCAACAGTGTGCAGAGCTTAAAAAAAAAAAAATATATATATATATATATATATATATATATTTTTTATATATATATATATATATATATATACCTATAAAAGATTCTATACTAATTCATTCTACTCACTTGTGAAATATCCACCCACTTCGACCTCTGCATTCGATCACCTTTTTTTCTCTCAGGCAAACAAGAGGACTATTCCAGCTAGTGAAGGACAAAGGACAACAATCTTACATAAGCAAGTCACGATCGACTGAGTGAAAGGTGAAAGGGGGGTTTCATTCCAGTATACCCCATTACCCCCCGAGTCTCTGGCGTACGCGTGAGGTTCGTCAGTGTTCAAGAATTCGCTCAAAAAATTCCAAGGAATTAATTTGTGCCCTCTTCGGGATTGAGCCAAGTAAGGAGACCCTTCATCGTTTCGCAAGAGAAACGGCTTCCCTTCATATCTCAGGTAATACTCGTTTCCCTTGGTGTCAGTGGGATAGCGTTGCCGTCCATCCACCCATTTCGCCAATACCACCGTCATCGTTTGAGGATTCACTATAAAAATAGACCTTTTGTTGACGATTGGATAAAATTCGTTTCCGTCGACGTCTTTGGCATACGATTCGACGCCAAATTCGTTTTGAGCAAACACATTCGTCTTTCGTCGGGGATACAGCTCGTTACCTTGTGCGTCGCGAGCATATCGTTCGCGACCTCTTGAATCTATCACAAATTTCTTGCAACCTGTGGGATAGTATTCGTTCCCATTTCGACGCTTTGGATACGTGTCCATTTATACTTTTCCTTTATTATCATGACGGTCACTCGATATGGTGTGACCATTCTTCGTTACGACCAGTGTCCAGTCACCATGACACCAGAAAACCTCATTGAAATGTTGAAGGCTTGGCGAAAGAGTCACGAATTTAAACAATCGTGTTCGAAATGCAATTCTAAACTCGTTTTTAGAATACCCTACGCGCTCTGCTGCAATCAATTTTACTACAACTCTCAATTGACGTCCTATCCCGTTCAGTCCATCGCAATTCCTACACCTGGGTACACGTTTTCTCTAAAGCAGTTGGAGGTAGCACTCCGCAAAGCAAAAATGGAATCGGATCAAGAGTTTTTGGTAATACCGGACCCCATCTATTGGCAAGTGGCTTCGACGCTCGCCTACGAAAAGGTCATGAAGTTTGTACAAGGGCAACCCGTCACGAATCGAAGTAAAAGCGTCCCACCCTCTTCCAAAGCGAATACGTTTTACAAGCAGATTGAAGAAGCTCCACTCAATTACGGAAGCCTGACGCGCCGTTCTTGTGGCAAAAACACTTTTATACGTCAGAATGCGTTCGGCAAGCGATCGACGTACTCTATGCGGGGTATGATTGTTCCAGACTCTGGCTTGAAACCCAACGAGATCCGTTTGCCGAAGGACATTGTCGAGAAGTTGAATCTCGAGGGTCAGTTTGTCATTTTGAATCGGATGCCTTCCCTGACGCCGGGTAGTTTTGTGGGTTTGCGAGTCGTCAAGGCAGGAGACGACGAAGAGAATACGATAGGTATTAATTTGGAGATTTTGGAAATTATAGCGGGCGACTTTGATGGAGACGAATGCAACGTCTACCTCGTACCCAACCACCAATCTCAAGCGGAATGTGCCACCCTTCTCAATTGCAAAGAGCAAATGAGTTGCCCTGTAAACGGGTTGAAATTATCACCCAGTCAAGACATGCTCGTAGCATACCACATGTTTTACGACGAAATAGACTTTTTACCCTACAAGCATCCCGATTTGAAACGCGCGTTCAAAGTCATTTACGAGTTGTACGGGTCGGGCGTGACGTTCGAGTGCTTTGATCGGATGAGGCTGTTTTACAAGGACGCGTTCCAGCGTCGGACCTGCTTTGCCTTGACGTTGAAAGAAATGGAGGCGTTGGTAGAAATTGGTGAGCGAACCTCATCTCTCGAAGACTTTGAAGAAGTTTCCGCTCGAGAGTTGCAGGGAGGTTGTCTTCTCACTCAAGTACTATCCAAGGCCAAGGGATCGTTTGAGCATCTACATCAAATGTTTGGGGCGGTAGGGTGGCAAGATGGTAAGTATGTCCAGAGTTCGTTTTGGAGAGGACTCACGCCTGTGGAAGCTGTCGCTCATGCTGTAACAGCCACTGAAGCTTTGTCGAGCGGAGGAAAAATTTGGAGACCCGGTTATAGCTACTCCAAGAGCGTGTTCAACTTGCAAGGTCTCCACGTCGACTACTTGGGTCAACTCGTAGACGGTACGAGCGTGGTGGAAAATGACGTTTTGAAAGCTTTGCACTATACGGACGTCTTGTCGGAAGATACGTTTGACCATTTAATGGAAACTGTACTTGAACGCTAAAAAAAAAAAAAAAAAAAAAAAAAATATATATATATATATATATATATATATTTTTTTTAAATATATATTGGGGAATATATATATATATTGGGGGAGCTAGAGAAATCTAGTAAAGGAATCATGGAGCAAATCCGATTGTTAGAGGACAGAATTTTCAAGAGTAAAATTTCAATTTCGGCTTTGAAATGCGTGCAACAATCCATTATTCGAATATTGGACGTTATGCTGCACCAGTCAGTAACGTCAATCGTTTTAAACAAAAGACATTCTTTTCATGTGGAGGCCTGCGTTTGGAGCGACGATGGTGAGGGGCCCTGTGGTTGTGATTTTCAACACGATTACCAACGCTATTACCAACAAACCATCCGCTCTTGGACAGAGCCTTGCAAAATCCATGTCAACATTTATACTTCAGGTATTGCTGGTTTGGCATTGGAAACCGAACAAGGTAAGGTTATAAAGTGCGTCGTCTTTACGGATACGTATTGGTTTCACACTCGTGTCCAAGACGACGATGATGATTGGAAAAAGAACATTGTGAGAGAACTCAAAATGTTACGAGTGCGACAATTGGTCGTCGTTGGTAGCTTGGCTCAAGAAATATTCGATCCATGGGCACCCTTTTTCGATAATTATATCGGAGTGGATCAATTACACGGCGAGAATGTCGTGGAAAAGGCATACTGTGCATGGATCAGAGCAGTCAAAAGAAAAACGTGCTCGTTTCCGCACGAAAAAGATGATTTAGAAAATGTGAAGAAATACGTTTGGGAATTGGAGGATGGTCTGTTTAGAAAAAATGTAAATTCCGAAATGGTTCAGGAGGAATTGAGTTATCTACTCGACAAGATTTACTATCAGCTCGAAATTCCTGAAAAACTATCTAAAGACGATACTGGTTTTTTGCATAAACAACACTGTGGAGAGAGGGAAAATAAGAATTTTGACCGCATCGATGGTCCATGTGGATGTGATAATTCAGATTACACGCATTTTTATCAACTTGTTTCGGACGAACCGACCACTTGGATTCGTTCGTTTAGGAAACGACTTGATATAGCAACCTTATCTTTGGAAATACAGGATGAGATGGTTCAAAAATGTGCTGTTGTAGGGGAGGAATTTTGGATTTATGTGAATGTCCAAGAGTATCATCCAGCGATTTGGCAATCGAGACTTTTTCAAGTATTGAATAAGTTACAAGTTCAAGAGATGGTGTTTGTAGAAAAAGCATCATTGAAATTTATTGATCCATGGAAATTTAACGGTTGGAGCGTAAAAGAACTAAAGGAGGACGTTACGTGCGGCACATGCACAAGTAAGAATTGCGCTCTGAATAAGGCTTTTTGTATTTGGAAAAAAATTGTTTCCAAAAATTCCTCTAAACCATGGAGGTAAAAAATATATATATATATATATATTTTTTTTTTTAATATATATATTAGGACTTATCGTCTCTCTACCATTGTTACCTCATGACCGAGCAAGAAGTTGGTCACTCGGAAATGTCGAGCTACGGTGGACCCAGGGATCTGAACACTGCTCTATCCTCACATCTCTACATGCAAGACGTACCTCCTGATGTCTTATCGAATTTAGATCGTTACGTTCAAGTATTTGGAAATTCCTTTGGTCGCGGACACCATCTGATTGCCATTCGTTTCAAACTTCCCATCGTTTTTTACCAAAATCATCACTTTCAAACTGGCCCTGTGAAACCTCCAGAAGGGACCGTCGTCGTACTCGATCGTTTGACACCACCCTTAGAGTTGAAGTCGGATGCACTTCTCTTCAAAATTCACGGCGATCCCACTAGCAACAGTTGTATCGCCGTACCGAACAAAGCGATCAGGACTCTACTCTTGTCCCTTTTCCCTCGTTTATCCATTCTACGTGAATCGTTTCACCACTCGACATTGTACGTGATTGCGAACCAAAATCCTTTCAAACACATTTGGAAAAAATGCAGGAGGGACCAGGCTTACCGCGCACTCGTAGACATGTTCGAATCGATCAACGATCTTTCCACTTTGGCTCAAGTGAGATTTTTCAAACGTAACAAGGAGGACCCCATTCATTTCAACACGTGGTTCCCACTCGTGCACAGTTTGGTATACGTCTCTTTTATAAAATATTTGGACCGGTGTCCGACCGCATGTTTTGGAACTGTACTCCATCAGATATTACTTAGAACAGATGCTTTCGTTCCTACCGATCGAGTTCCTACCGAGTTTTATCGATGCGAGATTATGCTCACGGACAATGAAGCAGTCGGGGTTGCGTTTTGCATGGAAGAGGATGATGTATCCTACGTCTCTCCGATGGTCGTTTCGAACAAGACGCAGCATGGGTACAAAGACATTAACTACGTGACGTGCACCAGTTGGATACCCTTATACAAAAATGAAGAAACGTGGAGATCCTTTGGACTCTTTTGGTACCTGAAACGCTTTTCACGTGAAAGATTGGTGTTAAAATCGGTCGTTGCTTGGCTCTCGATCCAGACTAGTGAAAAATACCAACTCTTGCTCAAAGATCTGAGTCAAGTGCAGCACATACTTTTCAAGTAAAGAAAGATGGCTTTCAAGCCGTTAGTCGTCGCGATCAACAAGTACCATCGGGATGGAGACAATGCGCTCAACCTTAATTTAATTAATACGTTGAAACGTGAAATTAGGAACGACGTGGTGCAAGCATTCGAATTGGGTAAACCGCTCATCGAATCGTATCCCAATCTCTACCAGGAGAGCAATAGCTTTTTAGATTTTTTATTTAAACTGTGCGACATTAACCCGAATCAACGAGAGCATCGGGATGGCGTGATAGAGCTCAAACTGGAGGAATGTCGACAAGCCCAATTAAAAAACCTGGAGAGCTATCGAAAGGATTTGGAGGATCATCGAATGCGAGCGAATCGAGATAAACTGAAATTGGAAACATTGCAAGAAAAATTGGAATTCGAGTCCAAGAGAGTACGAGATTTAAGTAGGGATCTCGAAGATGTGAAGCGTCGAGAAGGAGAAGCTTTGGAGAGATTAAAATCGGTAGAATGCCGATTGAAGGAGAATGTAGCCATGGAAACGAGTTTGGAAAATTCTGCAAACTCGAATTCCTCAATGGAATTATCTCAGACTAATATCCAAACAATGGTATATGGTATGTTACAACGAATCCTTCCGCATGAGCGCATAGAGGAGATGAATAATACATTTGAACGTCTGGCACAATTACTTCAGAAATCGTCTGTAGCGATCGAAGACTCCTCTCCAACTCTTGGAGGAGGAGGATTGTTTCGGGAAGCGATCCTACCCTCTCAAACCTCCAACCCGGCGATCGAATTCAACAAAGATGACGCTTCAACGCGAGTCTGTGAACTCTCTGATACGGAAGAGATTGCAGAGAAAATCGGGGAAACCATCACTCACCACTTGAACAAACTCATCGAGGACATGGTTACCTCCCCGAAAATTGAAACGGCGATGAACCGACGGGCCTCTGACATTATCGCAACAGAGGTCCGATCGATCGTAGAAAAGATCGAAATGTCGCTGGACTCTCTCCAGGTGAACGAGAAAGGGAACGAGTTTCTCGACACCATTCAAAAGGCGTTCAACGACGCTCAAAACAAATTAAAAAAGTTGAATGAAACGATCGAGGTGGTCGACACTATGGTTGGGAGGATCCATCAAGCTCGAAATGATGTGGAGAGCTTGTCTTCCTCAATCTCAAGTCACATGACCTCGAGCGAGCTTCGTGAAAAGATTAGGTCGTTGGAGGATCAGCTGCTCACGAAGAACATGGAGCTGGGGGACAGCGCATATCAAAAGGTGAAGGATTACATTAGGAGCCGTTACCCTAGCATCCATTCACCCCGACTCTTCGAAGATTTTATTAGTGAATTGGAGAAAGAGAAACAGAAACACGAGAGTTTCCATCAAACTGTCAGCGCCCAATGCGAGAAACTCACGCTGATTTTGGGAGTCGTCGATCCTGCAACCCCCAGTAATTTTTTTGACGTCGTCAAGAATTATTTGGAGGGGAACAATTGGAACAGCGATTTGGAATGTTTGACGAGTTTCATTACAGCCAACAATCCCCTTTTCGAGGGAAATATACGGGGGTGGTTAGACATGATACATGGCGTGCTAGAAATTCAACGGAATTTCGAACCCATTCACATGGAGGTGAATAATATAAACGACAACATAACGTATATCGTGGAATATTTGCAAATCTATGGAGAGATAAAGAAATTGTTCAAAGAAATGAAGGTCGAGACTATATTTGACTTTTGCAGTCAAATACAAGCGGTGCTCGATAAGGAGAAAAAGATTGAGGATTTGCATAACCAATTTAAAAATTATGTGACAAGATACTATCCCAACTATTCTATTCTACAACACGAACGTTCGGGGTTGGACGACTTTTTTATGATGTTGAACTATGAAAGAGATCGCTATGAAAAGCTGGAGGGGCAATATCGAGCGATCCAATCTGAGATAAGTCAATCCATTAGCCGTCCGTCTTCCAATTAGATTACGCGGCGTCCAAATCAGTTACCATCGAAGAGCTCGGCGAGGATGATAAATCCGAATTAAAGTTATTAAAGTTGGAGCCCGGTAAAACGAATATAAAAGTATCCGCATCGATTTTACCGAAATTCAAACAAATTAGAAAAGAAAATAACAGACTCAAAGATCTTTTATTGAATTACGAGGGAGAGCTCAATTTAGGTAAAAATCAGCTCCAGACATACCAATTAGAGCTCAAGACCCTCGAAACGTGCAAGAGAGAGTTCGAAACCTGCAAGAGAGAGTTCGAAACCTGCAAGAGAGAGCTCGAAACTTGCAAGAGAGAGCTTGAATCGTGCCAAGAACAGTTTAAAGCACTCGAGGAACAAAAAGAAAATATCAATAGGCGATACGAATCGGAGTGCGAGGCGCGTGAAAAGGATCGCGACCAGCACCAAAGAGAGCTCGGTGAAATGAAACGGAAAGACACTGATAAACTATTTACATCGACCCTTGAAACGTGCAAGAGGGAGCTCGAAACTTGCACAGGAGAGCTCAATTTAGGTAAAAATCAGCTCCAGACATGCCAACTAGATCTTGAATTGTGCCAATCAGAGCTCAAGACGTGCCAACTAGATCTCGAATCGTGCCAATCAGAGCTCAAGACCCTCGAAACGTGCAAGAGAGAGCTTGAATCGTGCCAAGGACAGCTTGAAGTACTTACGATAGAAAAACGAAATATCAATGAGCGATACGAATTGGAGTGCGATGTGCGTGAAAAGGATCGCGATAGACACCAAAGAGAGCTCGGTGGAATGAAACGGAAAGACACTGATAAACTATTTACATCGACCCTTGAAACGTGCAAGAGGGAGCTCGAGGATCGCACAAAGGAGCTCGGGGAACTTAAAGTGGAGAATATAAATCTCAACAAGAATCTCGTCGAGGAACTCCAAAAGTTCCAATCGCATTTGGAGATATGTAACAAGGATGCCCAGAAAATCAATGACTACAAATTAACACTCAATGCTTACAAAGAAGATAACAAGAAATCCCTGTCCAAATGGTCTGAATGTAACACGAAGTGTGATGAACTCACGAAAGAAATTAAGGGTTGGGAGAATAGTTACAAGAAATGGCTTGGAAATATGAATATCAAGACATCCGTTCCAAAGAATCAATTTTGGAGAATTGTACTCATGAATATTAAATCCTTTCTTCCAAAGGATTCAGAGGATGTACAGACCCTCATTCCACTCTCGCTACGTTCCCGATTCAATGAAGAAGAAATTCCAGTGGACGAACGAATGCCAAGGAAACGTAGAAAGAAAACCACTGCATCCAACGTTAGAATCGAGGAAACGGTAGACGCGTATCGGAAGGATCTAAATCTTTACAAGGAGTTGTACACAAAAACAAAATCTAATTATAACTTGAAGGCGTTTTATAAATGTCGGAAGGAATTAGAAAACTTGAAAAAATGGAAAGGGGATGTCGAATCAAGTAACGACTATCAAGTCAAGTGGTTGAAAAACATATTTTTAGTATTTTATGAAAGATATTTTGAATTGATTTGGAAGTCTAAATCGAATGAAATCGTTTCTATAGACGAAGAGACACGACAACCGTTTCTCGATAAATTGAACACTTTGAAAAAATTGACAGAGGTAAACCGACCCAATGCAATCATAGACGTATTGGTCAAATACATCGAATACGATTTACAAAGTGATTTAGAATTGCGTGATGAAAGTTTTTCCGCGAAGAAAGACACGTCTTTGAAAGATTTTTTGGACAAATGTATGCAGAAGACGAACCACTACTTGGACAACCTAGTGTATGGAGTCGAACATGAAATGGAAGAATCAGATGATGAAATATATAGGGACGCCGAAGAGGAAATGATAAACAGGGACCTCAGTGATACTAATGTTGAGACCACCATTAACATGTAAAAAAAAAAAAATTTTTTTTTTTTTTTTTAAATACATATATATAACTAGCCCAGCAGGATAATATTTAATTCATGAACGTTTATCATCAGCTCCCGTCTTCTGGAACACCATTCTTCGGTCTAAACCACCTATCTCGAAGTAGCACCTATCTCGAAGTAGCATCATGTGCTCTGTGACCTACTGCCAAAAGTGTAACAAACCTTTGGGGTTTGATGTCTGTGAAAAAGCTATACGAACCATCTGCTCCACCTCTGAGTGTAAATACATCGTGTGTCCTGATTGCAAAAGGAGTGATACCAGATCAAGAAGATAAAATGGAACCTTCTGTGGTCGCAACACCCGATACACTACTGAAGGTATAATACAAATTAAAGTTGCTGTATCCGTACCAAACGTTTATCAGTACTAAAAAAAAAAAAAAAAAAAATTTATATATATATATATATATATATATATATACCATAGATACAAAAAATATATTCATATAATACTATATATAGTATTTAACTATTTGGATGAGCTCGGAAAAGTGAAAAAGGTATATTGGATAGGGGTACGAATTTTCCATTTCTACAAGGAAGAAGTACTTTAGAGCATAACACAGATCTCTCTTGTTTCCGACGACGTTACCCCATTGTTTCAAGATTTCCAACTCATTCCTTCTCGTTTCCTTCATTACTGATGGTGCATCATCCTGGTGGTTTACCCCATTGTCTCATCTGACAAAACCAATAACACATGTCGAACGTCTCTCCAAACCAGCTCAAGATCACCCACTTCTGAAGGTATCCAATCAACAATATCGTAAAGACGGCCAAGTTCAAAATTAAAAATAAAGAAAACCACCAACGTCGAACTACTATTAAGCAAATCCAAAGGATGCTCGTCGTGTAGATTGTGGTCGCTCCCAAAGTGCCAATTGTTATGGTATCCATCCTACACTCTTCTTTAATTGTTCATCAATCATATATTCACGCCATTCAGTCGGAATTACGTCGTGGTACAAAGTCTTCCAAGTAATTTTGGCATACGCTCGGTAGAGTCTATGGTTCCCAAACAAAAATAATGAAAAAAACCAGATCAGGAAGAATAACATAATGAACTCTTCTCGGTGAGCTTTATATAAAGTATGAATTTCTACCAGAAAGTTCCCTTTCGCAAGGACCAGAGAAAGCGAAAATCCACGCTCCTCGAACCTCCAGTCAAATTAAGTCGGCTTATGGAGGTGGGTTCCACCAGTAGCAAGCTTCTAGCGCAACCTGAAAAACTCGAAGAGAAAATGGATGATCTAGAAGTCAATCACATGGAGGTAGAGCAGCCAGAAGTCAATCACATGGAGGTAGCTAACGAGGTAGAGGAGGTAGCTAATGAGGTAGAGGAGGTAGCTAACGAGGTAGAGGAGGTAGCTAACGAGGTAGAGGAGGTAGCTAACGAGGTAGAGGAGGTAGCTAACGAGGTAGAGGAGGTAGCTAACGAGGTAGAGGAGGTAGCTAACGAGGTAGAGGAGGTAGCTAACGAGGTAGAGGAGGTAGCTAACGAGGTAGAGGTACATCAGCTAGTTAAAGGACATGAATTTTATATTATACCATCATATGCAAAACTAGCCGATGGTACTGAAGTTTATGCCAAATTGGTTGACGGGTCCAGCTATTATTTAGTTAGACCAGATGGGGTTTCTATTTACGCTCGTCACATTGGACCAAATAATGAACTTATCGAGTACCCTATTCGAAATGCAAATCAACGATTCAACTATATAAAGAATGATGTCGATAAAATCACATTCCCATTCAACATGACAACTGAGCGACCCAATTTTGAAATAGATCCTACCACGGGAGATGAGATGTATCCAATATATTCAAAAAATGGTATGAAATTCTATCCACGCAATGCAGAGGGTAGAGTCTACTATGCTCGTAAATCGAACGGAAACGAGTATTTCTTGGAGAAGAAAGGAGGGATTATCGAATATCCTGTAGATGGCTCTGGTGACCAAATTTATCCGATTGACGCAAGTGGTAATGAGTTTTACATGCTAGATCGCATTTCGAAAACGGAAGTGCCAGCTTTAAAAAATATCAAGGGCGAACGCGTTGGATATTACGCCAAGAAAGTTAATGGAGCTGAATTTTACCCAAAGGTATACAGTTTTATATAGACAAAGGTAAAGATGAATGAAGAATATTATCTCTATGATGGAGTAAATAATCGAGTCTACCGTGACGATAAGGAAGGTTATCAGACTTTTATAGATACATCAAATCCAGTTTATACAAAAGACGCGAACGGTGATGCAACGTACGGAAAAGACCAAGAGGGTAACGAGGTGTACGCACGAATCGACGGCATAGCAGTCTTCATAACAGAGGATTCTGGTAGACCCATTTACGCCAAAAGAAAGAATGGAGACGAATTCTATCCCGTGAGCAAAGACAGTACATTTGAAATTAGTCCTCGTTTTGGAAACGAACGAGCAGTTTACGCTCGAAATCGAGACGGAAAAATGTTTTATCCCAAGTACGAAAACGTAGAGATGAAGACTGGAAGATATATTGTGAAAGAAGATGGTTCTGTCGTCTACCCTCTAAACGAGGCACTTGAATCTTACTATCCTACAGAAGCTTTAAACTATGACGAGTATTACGTGCACGATGCTTTTGGAAGGATACACTTGAGGCGAGATGCAAAAGGTGAAGAATATTACGCAAAGACTGCCAATGGTGCAGAGTATTATCCGGAAGATGGCGCATTTGCTCGGACGAGAGAAGGAATCCCAAAGTATGCTGCAGATGAAAATGGTTATGTCATCTTTCCACGGGACTCGGACGGTAATGAGTATTATTTGATGTATCCAAACTTTCCAGCTTCTGTCACTCAATCCACTCTACATGAGTTACATCGATACGCTGTCGACGCACACGGAGACGAAATGTACCCCGTTGAGTTGGCCAGCTTAAAGCGGGGTTTTATGAAGACCAGAGACAAGATTTTAAATAGCAAATATGCCAGATTACGTGACTCGACCATCATCTACCCTCTCGATGATAATGGTAACGAGTTTACGATGGATATGGATCCTGACAAAGACTTGGAGGAAGACATTTTCCCTATAGGTTATCCCATTAGTTATTGGAATGAAGTCATAGTACCACGAGTCAATAATCAACCCTATTTGACTCACAGCATGCGACCAGAGGTTGGATCGACGAATATCGTACGTGGATTGATTCGATCATTAATGGATGAAGAGCAAGAGGATTTTCTGACGAACGTAATTTCTCCGCGACTATCACGCGCTAGCACCACACTTCGTCAACAGGATTCCATTCCTCGAGGACTGCCGAACGCTATAAATTCTCCCAGTAGACTGCCGAACGCTGTAAATCCTCCCCAGATTCCACCCAACGTAATAAATCCTCCCAGTAGACTGCCGAACGCTGTAAATCCTCCCCAGATTCCACCCAACGTAATAAATCCTCCCAAGATAACCCCAAGTGCTACGACTGTAAAGAGTTCCTGGACCATTTGGTACATCATCACTACATTAATTATTGGAACTATACTCATGGCCACGTTCTTTGGTAAAAGTCTTGTAGAGAAATTACTCCGGTAAAAAAAAAAAAATTTTTTTTTCTTTTTTTACAAAATGAAAAGTCATTTTGTACTTATGCCTATATGTTTAGGAGTACCAATTCTTCACTTTCTCAATCGCGCTCGTAAACAACGTGTCGGTCCACTTCCCAGTCGCTTCCAAGTGGTTCTTGTTATGAGTCGTCAAGTACATCATGTATGCGGTCAGACCAATTGTCAGCAGAATCATTAGTAAAAAGATCCAGCGCCCAGTAATTGTTCCCACGGCCAACAAGATACCGTTTATATACAACGATGCGTAAAAGACGACACCTGCTGCTACATGTTCTTCAGCCATGAGGTAGGTCCTTTCTTTCTACCTCCGAGCATCGAATGCAAAATCAGAGAGTGATGTTATCACGTCGTAGGAAGGAAAATTGAGAGATTTTTGGGTAAAATCTTCTCGCCTGATCAGGAATGCACCACCCTTGGTGGAAACTTTTGCCACGGTTCCCTCGTACATGACGTCAGGAGGATGCGTCACGTTGTAGCGATACTTTAACAAGACGGTGGTATCTGTATGGAGTTTGAAGGGTATTTTCTCAGGCATCATTAATCCTTCGACTGGTACGGGTTGTGGGACATTAGAATCTATTTTGACTCTTGGAGTCCCCACAAAGTGCACCACTTTTTCCAATTGATTCGCTTGGAAATCGCGCGTCTCATTTATCGATAAGAGACCCTCGGTTGGTTTGGGATGCACGCAAGCATATCTTTTACCTTCTACTAGCTGAATACCATTCGTGATGGACGATGGGCAAAACACGAATGGCTGCGAACGGTCGCACGTCGCATAAAGGGTCGAGTCCATCACGAAGTTTCCAGATTGAAGTTTTTGACCTGGTGTGCAAGGATCCAACAGGCTAGAAATGGCTTTGGGAATGTTACGCTGAACCCAAAACTTGTAGCGTAGAGGATCCTCGACTTTGGAGAGGAGCCGTTTAGTTGGGTCA
Organism: Meta bourneti; assembly: GCA_933210815.1. NCBI lineage: Eukaryota > Metazoa > Arthropoda > Arachnida > Araneae > Tetragnathidae > Meta > Meta bourneti. The sequence goes on along the minus strand of OW119922.1, from coordinate 111,200,394 downwards.
AACACGCACTTGGAACCGTTTCCTAATGCAATGGACACTGGAATTTGCGATAGAAATGGGAAAGGCGTACACTCTGAATGACTGCAAATATTATAGTTGGTTAAGTGGACCGATTCTGGCTCTCGGCACGTCATTGATTTTTCTTTAGCATAATTCCACGCGTTCATCCACCCCTCTGGACTCATGTTGTCGAAAGAAAATATCTGCAAACCTTGAAATTCGAACTGGTGAGGAATTCTTTGAATGCACTGGATCCCATTGAAAAACTCGTTTCGACCACAAGGGAGAACGGTTTTCGTCTTGCAATTAAAGTACTCTTCATGGTTTGCAGCAATAACTACTTTATCGGTGTTCTTATCGCAGGCCGATTCTCGTTTAAAGTGTTTACCAATGCGTTCGCCGGGATCCACATCGACTCGCTTGCGCTTACCGCTGCCGTCGCAAACGTATCCTCTGACCCCATCAAACAATTTCGAGTGTTTCCAGTTGCGAATGTGCTTTGCGTAAAAATACGCCGGCACGATCACGTCTGGATCGTCGGAGGTCACGTTTTCACAGAACGTCGGTATTCTGCAGGCGTGGCCGTCAAAGGCGAGAGGTAAATGAGTCAAGTCCATATCTTTGGCTCCGTAAAAATCCCACGACTTGGAGCATTCGTAACGGCGAGTGATTCGTTGGTCTTGGCACTCGTGGAAGCCCGGCGAGTATCGAAACGGACCGATCGTCTCCGTGGGTAAAGGAATGCGCTTCCCATTCGGTTGATGGAGGCACTTATCCGCTTCACAGTGGCCATTAAAAATTAGAAATCCTTTCGGACATGTTTGGAAAAAAGGTTTACTGTTTCGGCAGTGGAGTAGCGTGTTGGAGTTCCATTGTTTGGTTTCGTTGTGTAAGCGGCAGTATTGAGACGGATCGACTGACGATCGGCAAGAATCGTAAATGAAAATGGAGTCGTCGGGACAGGGGACACGTATGGGGATACGTTCGTGACATTCGTAAAAGTAGCGAATGTCAAAGGGATCGGCTACAACGTCCTGCTCATTCACGCACGCGTTGATCTTGCGACAGTGGCCATTGGAAAAGAGCTCGTTGGGAGAACACGTTTCCAATGCATCGATTCGACCCCCGCGACAAATAAAGTAGAACGTGTCACCTTTATTCACCGTGAGAGACGCATTGGGTTCAAAGCGCAATTTGGATGTTGCGGGAGTCAATCGGTGGAGTTTCAAATAATCGTAGAGTATTTGGCCCCTCGCCACCACTTTGGAATTATCGGACTTGTCGGCACACACGTCTTCCGGCACAATCACACCACCTTTGATATTGAAGGAATTTGAAAGTTTCCCTCTCCATCCTATTACGTCGTCTATGTAAAAAGCGAATTCGCCAGGCGTAGGAGTTTGTAATCGGTGCTGAAAGGTTCGACTCGAAGGCATCGAGGGGGGATTTGATACAGGTCGGGGAGGTGTCAAGTCGAGAGACCAAGTCCAATAAACGAAATATAAAAGTAAGAGACTCACCAAAAGAACTTTCAACATGACATTGCCTTTATTTTCACGAGAAGAATGTCAGCAATGGAAAGGAGTCACGCGTACCAAGGATTGTTGCAAACAGCCCGACTATGAACGATTCCTGCACCAAACACGTTCGATGGACGAACCCCCAAGCGTATACCGAAGGTGCAAAAATTGTCGGAGGCTGAAGAAATTGCAAAATTAAAAAAAAAAAAAAAAAAAATATATATATATATATATATATATTTATATTTTATATATATTTTTATTTTTTTTTTATATTTATATATATATATATATATATATATATTTTTTACTTTTTCCATGGGGGTGGTAAATAATATGCCCTCAACAGTTTTGAGTCACGGATTCCATGTTTGACACAGTTGGCATGTGATCGCACCAGGTGCTTCGACAGGGTTGATAGAGTGCTAGAATTCGTGACATGATGTTTGGCACCATGGCGAGCCAACGACAAGAGCCGCAGATACGTCTCGTGGGGATCTTCATAAGCGACGTAATGATCAGATTCAACGACAACTGGCGGCAGTAAAGGACCCACATGGTATGACAAAACGTGGGGAGGATGGAGAGGCCAGTGCAAATCCAAGTGACTAGTCAAGACGATCATGCGTACGTGAGGATCAAGTGTGGTCCCGAAAGGAGGCTCGATGAATAACGAAAGCTGCCGCCCGTCCAATATGGACATGTCGTCTGAGGAAATGTAATCGCGAGCGTAATACTCCAATAGAGACGCTTCGCGTCCTAAGTTACCAAAGATGACAGTCGAGCGCCCCGCAGTAGCAGCACCCTCAAAGATCTTAATTGCCATATACTGTGGCTTCTTAAAAACCGTTATACACAACACTTTACTTAATAATAATAATAATAATAATAATAATAATAATATATATATATATATATATATATATATATATATATATATATATATATATTTTTTTTTAATAATTATTATATATAACTCATAGTAACAGGTCCACTCCTATTTTCCAGCTGCTCGTCCCCGGTATCACATCTCTATCCTGTACTTTGATTTGTCACCACTCTGAGCACTATACGGTACTTCCTGCTTCCAACATGGCTTTAGATGCCCAAGAGCCCATGGATTTGGAAGTACAGAATAAGACCGCAAATTGTTCAGCGCAACCAATCACATTCGTATACATGAAAAATTCTGGAGTAGGAGCACTTGCATTGGACAATGATACTTGCAGCGTCGTGACAGACTCTTACTTCTTCAAGGTAAAAATGGAAGCTGAACGAGATTGGATTAGCCAAGTCATAAACGTCATGAAGAGTCTACGGGTCACTAAATTGGTGTTCGTCGGACAAAGAGCGCACCGTCTCATATCGACAAGGCTGGACGAGACATTTTTGAATTATTCTATTGCTTACGGGGAAAGACTCTTCTATCCCTGCGCGAAATGCGGTAAGCCAAACTGTGCACTAGTGAAGGCTTACCTTGCTTGGAGGAGAGTAGTGAAGTGGAAACCTTTTTACCTTAACCACTAAAAAAAAAAAAATATATACATATATATATATATGTATAATAATGTATATTTATATAATAATAATGTATATTTATATATATATATATATATATATATATATATATATATATTTTTTTTTTTTAAGGTCTCATAAAAGCTTGGGTTGTTCACTCCACACCTGCCAAAAGTAAGGCGTCAATTGCTTGGAATTTGTCAAACCTTTGCAGTTCCTTCTTCAACTCTTTATTATTCTTAAAATCTACAACGACGGTCGAGTCGTCCTCGTCCAGATAGACTGGGGTAGGTTTACGTCGCAGCATCTCAAAAGTCACATTCTCCCGTCCAATCCATTTTTTGCAAGCCTTCTTCCATTGAATCAAGTAAGCGTGGTGCGTTTTAGGGAACAATTTCGGCACGGAGCCGAAATAGGACAACAGGTCTGGCCGCCCTTTGAGGAACTTTCGCCTCCTGTAGGGATTTTTGTTAAACCAGCCAAATATTTCCTTCAAGCGTAATCCCGTTTCCAGCAGCAAGTATAGGACCAGAGACATTTCGTTCGTCTCTTTTTGAGCGCAGCATTTTTTCCGAATCGTGTCTAGTTCTTCCTTGGTAAAGGTACGTCCTTTTCGTACCATTTTATTTCTTATCCCTGTCGACTTTGTTTTGGATGGACGCTACGTTTCCGCAGTGGGTACAAGTTAAAAGTTTCAATCATCGCGTCGGCGTGGAATCGTGTCGATACGTCGTTCTCTTGACACGAACGTATCAGTTCGATGTGGTAAAGGATTTGCGAACCGCTGTAGGTATAAGCAAGAAACCCTTGACTTGGTTTTCCGAGACTTTTCAAAAGTTTCATGTACGAGTGGAATACGCAACTCTCTTTACCAAATCCGAATTGGAACGGCTGGGACCTCTCGCGGCGAACGTGTCCAATGGCGTCGTGTCTCGACTCTTGCAAAAGACTTATGGGGAGCGAAAACCCATTCTCGTCGGACCCAAGTGGGTCTCCAGCAAAATGTTTTACGATCGAGACATTTTCGAAGTCTACTCCCCCGACGTATTTGTCGACTACGTCTGTGAGAAAAGTGTTGACCGATCACGTGTTTAATGATTGGGTGAAGGGAAGAGGAGATCATTCTTTGCAATGGCATAGACAAAACGCGTTACGCAACGTGGCAGAGTGGTTGCAAATCCCCGACGCTTTGAAACAGGAGGACGATCGCCACCGAGACGAATTGGCCAAATTGCTTGTGACGGCGAGCAAAAAGAAAAAAATTCGAGAATTACCTACCAACCTGTCGGAATGGAACAAGCTCCTGTACGAATGGTTACGACAAAACACCGTGGTGGGAGGTCGAGACGTCAAGCATCGCGAGATTTATCGAATCTTGGCCGTCGACGGGTTTGACGGGTTCGAGTGCAAGCATTTGAAGGGATACATGTCGAATGTACTCGACCCGAAAGAGGTGAGAATAGAGTACCGTCAGCATTACGAAGCCGTGAGATGTATGTACGAGTGGTTCGATACCAACGAAGACTTGGCGAGTTTGACTGGAATCGATTCGGCCTGTGTCGTTTTTCTAGCTTTGCTGCAACTGTACACGCGCCGACTCAATACCATTTTTTACGACGATCATATTACCATGCAGATCCAAAGCGCGCGACAATGGGTGGAGAATTTTTTGCATCGCAACTCGAATTATTACAAGGACGTGCGGAAAGTGGACCAAGACCTGCTGGAAAATCTCGGCAACGTGTACATGGAAGCTTTTAAGGGGCAAGACAAGGATTGGTTATCGGTAGGAATGGACCACTTGAAACTCTTGGTTGAGAAGCGTATTGCAGGCAAGTAAAAAAAAAAAAAAAAAAATTATTATTATTTTTTTTAGGGTCTTATAAGAGCTTGGGAGAGTTGTAGAACAACCCATTCGACTCTCGATATTTGACAAGCTACTACTTCCATGGGACAGATGAAAATTTATTTTCCATCGACTACAGTCAAGTAGGTTAAATCACCTGATCTCTATGGGATAAGAGAGTATATTTGAAAAAATGGATCCACTCTTTGATACCATGTGTCATGAAATTAACAGGCTGAACTCTTATTACGGCAAGTGGCCTTTGGACTATGTGAAACCTGTCGATTTAGCATCCACTGGGTTCTTCTACTTGCAATCCGATGATAAAGTGCAGTGTGCGTTTTGCCACATCCTCATAGAAGATTGGACGGTTGGACAAAAACCGGTACGAGAACATATGAGAACTTCACCCAAGTGCCCTTTCCTTCTGTCTAAAGATGTAGGTAACGTTCCAATTGTGAAAAGAGTACCCAGAAGTACTTTAGTAAGCCTACCAATCAGGTCAGGTGTTTCGTATTCACCCAAGTATCCGAGAATGGTTGACTTGAATAATCGTCTTCAGAGTTACAGAGATTCGCCATATATCAATAAACCTTCTCCAAAATATTTAGCAGAATGTGGATTATATTATGGAGGTGTGCAAGACGTGGTAACGTGTTTTTTCTGCGGAGTATCCTTGGGATATTGGGAAAGTGGTGACGATCCATATGTCGAACATGAAAGGATTTTCTCAGGGTGTGGATACATACGTCTTCTGAAAAGCAATGGACGGATTCCTGTGAAGTCTCTTATAAATTCTAATCCCGTAGAAAGTTCCAACAAGTGTAACGAATTCCACCGTCAAATCGTAAGGCAAGGTTGTGAAATATTTCCAAAGTCACTGGTAGAAGAGGTGGTTCTAAAACGTATGTCTGATAATTTACCAAAATTTACCTCATTGAATGAATTGTGTGAAGACATTTCGGTACTGGAAAAGAAACGTGTTTCGGTACTGGAAAAGAAACGTGTTGGGGAACTGAAAAAGAAACGTGTTGCGGAACTGAAAAGGGAACGTATTGCGGAACTGGAAAGGGAACGTATTGCAGAACTGGAAAAGAAATGCGTTGCGGAACTGGAAAAGAAATGCGTTGCGGAACTGGAAAAGAAATGCGTTGCGGAACTGAAAAGGGAAGGTGTTGCGGAACTGGAAAGAGAAGGTATTGCGGAACTGGAAAAGAAACCTCCTCCAATGGTCGAACCAGACATAATTCGAAGAAAATATCAAAGCGAAACACCCATTGATCCAGTGAAAGACAAACTTTTGTGTAAAATTTGTATGGATCAAGAGATGGGTGTCGTGTTTCAACCCTGCGGTCACTTAATCTCGTGTCCAGAATGCGCAGAGATAATCTTTAAATGTCCCTTGTGCCGGGGAGCTGTGACATACAAAGTAAGAGCTTTCATAAGCTAAAAAAAAATATATATATATATATATATATATATATTTTTTTTTTTAGCTTATATATATTTTCGCTTTCGAGTTGTGTTATTAGTAAAGATGTATTACAAACGCTTCACTCAAGACTCTCTTGATTGGGCTCGGGCTGCACAATTCATCAGCTATGAAGAATACGACCGCATTAGTGACTTTTATGAGCGGGACATCATGGTTGTTCGTGGGCAAGAATGCCTTCAACTCTTGCGATCGGTCGTTTCGGACGTAGAAATTGTGTCTGAAGAAGAAAATCTCTACGTTCTTCGAGTGCTCCGGTGGCCGCAATTAAAACACATGTGTTTGAAACATTTGGCCAAGAATCCCTGCAAATGGAAGTACGTGACAGAGGAGGACGATACTCACGTTCTGTTCGAATACCACATTGACACCTTCTTAGTACTTTGTCCAACCCCCTCGCTTCAAACTGACAGTTCGGACACGCTTGGGCATTGACTTGATCAGTTTATCAAAGTACGCGTCCCCCAAAGAATGAAAAGCGTGCTGGATGTTCTCCCACAGTTGGTCGCGATTCGTATGTCCTCGTTGGTTCACATTGATACGCCGGACGAGCTCTGCCCAGACGTTCTCGACGGGATTCATGTCTGGACCTTTCGGAGGCCAGTCCCACAAGACGCGGATATTGCGTTCGCGTAGCCAGTGCGTCGTGTGACGACTCGTGTGGACAGAAGAGAGGTCTTGCATAAAGATCGCATCGACGAGTTTCTCTTCGATCAAAGGTAAGATTCGACTCGTATAATATTCGGAGTTGAGCGTACTTCGTTCGACGCAATGAATCTCTAGAATACCGTTGCCGAAGGCAACCCACACACAAACGGTGAAGCGCGGCGTTCCTACATCTGCGGGGTTAGTCGAAGGTACAATGTATTTTTCGTCGAATCGATTGCTCTCATTTGGACGATAGACTATCAGAGGACCCCGACCGGAAGCGCGGAAGAGTTTTTCGTCTGTAAATACGACGTGCTCCCAGTCTTGCTGGGAATAATGCAAGCGGTTGCAAGCGAAATACAGCCGCAGCTGCTTGTGACGGGGTTGGAGGTGAGGCTTGCGAGCTGGAACGCAGCACTTGTAGCCGCCTTCCTTGAGGCGATTTCGAACCGTGTTGATGCAGCATCTCAAAGCAAATTCCCTTTGTAAATCGCGGGCCGTTCCAAATGGTGATTGCTCGCAAGCGTCGATTAGCCTGCGATCGGTTTCTGGGTCCGTGGCGCGTGGCCGACCCGATTTGGTCTTGGCTCTCTTACCGTCGCGTTGGATCCAGTAATGGACCGTGGACGGCGGGATATGGAGTCGCCTGGCAATTTCGCGTTCCGTCAAATGCTCGGATCGATGCAGACGCATAATATCGTGTCGTACCTCCATGGTGCTTGAATATATAAAGTCATCACCCAATGGATCCGATTTACTGTGTAAAATGTCGAGCCAAGACGGAAACGAATCAGGTCACCGAGGTCGTGGCTACCAATAAACACCCGATGGTGCAAGGGATTTGCGTCGACTGTGGAACTCGAAAAAGCGCGTTTGTCAAACGACACGAGTGTCGTCCCACCGAAAAAATATAAAGAAAAGAAAAGAGCCATGTCGTTTTTAAATCTCGTCGCGCCTAGTTTGTGTCATGGAGAAGAAAACGTCGAGTTGAGAGGCCGAGCTTTACATTGCAAGACGTGCCACCACTGCCCCATAAACGACGTCTATCAATACATTCAACATCCTCCTGGCGACGATCCGTTTTTATCCGGTCGTTTGGCTCAAGCCTATGCAAAATGGACAGGCGACATTGACGTGCCGCTGCGATTCGTGCTGGTCGATATCAAAGGAATTCTTGCGACGCACGTCGTGGGACAATCGCTGCGACGGGTTCAAGAGACGGTGCGAATTTTGCGTGCGGTGAATGCCCCTTTCACGACGGACGGCCACGCGATCGAGAAACCCACTCGATTGATGGAATCGTTTCTCTCGAGGTATATGGAATCGGTCACGAGCCAACTGGGAAATGCGTCGTCCAACCAACACCTGGTACTACGAGAATTGATTGGCAGCATGCATCAGGTCCTGCAATCCAAGGAGTTTTCTAATCCCTTCGAGTTTTACTTTGAGAAGCTCGTCCCATACGTTCAAAAGTGTGTCGACTCGTGGACACCGATGCCTGTGAACCGCGACGAGGATTGTATCGTGGAGAACCTTTTCTTCGAGTTGAGGAGATCGCAATACGTACGCGATACGTTTAGTATGTATTCTATCCCGTTCGACGTCATTCACGTGATGCTCGGCTGTTACGTGAGCAGCGTCGATCTGAAGGTGGTGGCGAATTGGGCACTCGACCTGATGGCCCGAGTGTGTCGTGCAGAATTCTTTTGGAAGCGGTACGAAGAACCGTGTCGGTACGTGAAGGTCATGCGACACTTGTTGAAATCCGAAGCATCTCGCAAGAACAAGAAGGATTTCTATTACGTTGTCAGAGCTATAGAAAACGGTGAATCGGGAGAACATTTGTCGACCTTTCTACCCACCTATTTACAACTGGAACTGATGGTGAACCAAAAATTCAAATCCTTGGAACCCAACGAAGGGATTGCTCAGACGGTGTGTCAACAGCTGTTTCCTGCAGTTCTTTTTCAAAATCATGCTGATCAAATGGGTTTCTCTATGGGTTTGGCACACGTGGCCTGCTGCGTGGATCAGAAGACTGGCCAAGTGAAGAAGGGAGCTTTTGCAACCGCTCGCAAGATTCACGACATAGTAACGCGATTCGTCCTCAGCGTGCAAGAGTTTGAAGCTACGGGGCGGATTGAATGGACGATAGACACGTTCGAATTATTTCTCAGCAGCAATCCAAAAGTCGAGGAAGAGGTGTTAAGCATGGCTCAAGTTTTGTTCGCCCCCAACAGAGATCATGGTAGTGAACAAATGGAAGTATAAACTAAAAAAAAAAAAAAAAAACATATATATAAATATATATATATATATATATATATATATTTTTTTTTTAAATATATATAAAGGGCCCACTTGTTTTCTTTTAGTACAATCTGTCTTCAGGCATATCCTCTCGCCACGTCAATCTCGACTCTAAGCACCCGTCTGGCCAAGTCTGTCTTCCAACTCATCACCTCATCCGATACCACACGAGTCGACAATGTTGAAATACTCCAAAACCTTGCCTCAGGCCGTGGATCCCACGCGATTTAATTCCCATGCGGCGGGATATGACTTGTATCTACCGAAAGACTGCGTATTACCTCCGAATGGAAAGGTAAAGATTGACACGGGAATAGTTTTTGATATTCCCCCACATATCGTGGGAGACGTTAGGGATAAATCCTCCGTCGCAGCAAAGGACCTGCATGTTGTAGGGGGAATTATAGATTCAGACTACAGGGGTCCCATCTACGTGGTCTTGAGAAACCTATCCACGGAAAGAGAAGCCACGTTGAAAGCAAAAACACCCATTGCCCAAATTCTTTTCTCACGTGTTTGGACACCGATATTGCAGTGGGTAGAACGCGTCGAAGTTAATACCGAGAGGGGAATCAGAGCGTTCGGAAAAGTAACTCCTACTGAGGGCTCACTGGGAAATCAGGCTGAGAACTAAAAAAAAAAAAAAAAATATTTTTTTTTTTTTGTGTGTGTGTGTGTGTGTATAAGAGCACGTAAAAAGTTTTTTGCATTACTCAAGATCGTGTGCGGCCATGTTTCTCTTCAGTTTTCCTTTGACGTTCCAGCTAATCTTTTGAAAAAATTCATCCTCCGCGCAAACTAATATGGGTGATCCAGCCACCACCTTGTTTCGGGAGATGGAAAGGTGTCGACCCGACTTGTATGCCGACATACTCCACAAAATCAGGCCCCACCGAATCGAGTCGATCGAGCGATTGCTACGGAAGCATTTACTGCGAGTGGATTTGAATGTGTTTAATGAGCACAGGGACCGGATTCCTGAATTTCTGTACGAGGTGGTGCGAGCCATGTGCAGGAGATTTCCGATGCCAGGAGATGCGTTCGGAGTTCACTTGACATGCCGTATCACCAAATTGGACACGCAAGACACGCTCGATAGCAAGCATTTGAGAAGATCTCTTCACGAAGAATCTGTTACATTCAATGTAGAAAAAGCTATACGCTACGAAATCGCCGTCTTTTCGAACCAGTCACAAGTGTTTGAAATGGCTTCGCGCCACGAATATGCAACCGTCATTCTCTCGGATTACCCAATCCACGAACTCCTCCAACGGCTTCCAGACGCAGGGCGTTTGGAACGAGGGGGAGTCTACAATAAAGGACGAGATAGAGAAGGACGGTACAAATACCTCAGCACGTTTCAATTCATCCTTTTAGAGGACGGAGCGGAGGTCAAAATCCTGTATCGATGGGCTCGCGATCTAGGAATACTGCTCAGGCACGTGGACGGTGATCGAATTGTGGCCTTCACGGACGTTCGGTATTTGTACGAGAAGTGTGGTATCGTCAGTTATTTTTTCAATATGACGCGACTTGTCAAAATTCAACTCAATGTCGAAGAGGGAGACGTGCTCACCGTCGTCAAGTACCAATGCAGCACCGGGATTCCGCTGGCTCTGACCAGAAACGGATTGGTCAAAAACGAGCAACGGTCGCCTCTGGAGGTGCTGAGTTTTGAAGCAATGAAAAAGAATTTCGTGCACTTTGGCACGACCCAACTGTATAAGCACGAAGTAAGGACCTCGGCAGACAAAACGTTTTTCGGAGAGCAATTCAACGAAGGTACTGGTTACAAATTTTCTCTTCTACCTGGAACTAAATCTTAAAAAAAAAATATATATATATATATATATATATATATATATATATATTTTTTTTTAAGGTATAAAACAACATCCACCAGCATTTAAATTCAGAGCTACTCTTCTACAGCTTTGTGGACGTACGGTCCACTTCACCTATCTGAAGGTATCATCATGTCGTCGGTTACATTCTGCCCGGATTATAATAGAATTTTGAGAATTTTGCACCGTGAAAAAGAGATTAGGGGAGAATTATTTTGCACCCTGTGTCTTGTTACGATCGATTCACTCGGTTACATATCGCGTGATTGTTACCACGGCTTCCATAAAAGACGTATTCAACGGTGGATACTACTAAAGAGTCCCACGTGCCCATTCTGCCAATCACCCCTGGATCATGAGAACAAATCTGCGTTCGGATACTCTGGCCGACGTTTAATGTATCATGAAGAGAGTTTAACTGAAGAGGTACTTTCTACTGAGGGAAACCTTGCTGACGATGAACAGCTCACCATAGAAAAAACAGCTGATAACCCATGGAATAACTATTTTCATTTCGATATAACTCTTTCTTTACTGAAACATAATAAAAAAAAAAATAATATATATATATATATATATATATATATTTTTTTTTTTTTTTAAATATGTATATAACTCGTCTTTACTCACTAGTCCAAGCATCTTGCAATACGTCATTCGAAAGATTCCTTCTTCTACCCACTCCAACGATCCTTCAACCTCTGTACAAGATTCCTCCACACAATCCCATTGCAGTTGCGACAGCTATAAGCTCGACGTAAAACAGAAGCTGATGCGCTTGGACGATCGCCTTACCTCCAACGGTGGCCGTGTCCGCGTACAGTGTGTACGCGATGTAGCCGAAAGTGATCAACGCCACTAAGATTGTGACAAAGAGAGCGGTCGACAAAATTAATTTCACGTTCATGGTATGTGCTTTATTCATCCCATACCGTAAAGGAGCCCAATGATCACCATGCCCATTAGATTGCAAACGGTAGGACCAATCATAATCATTTTGTTAGTGGTCCAAAATGTAGCGGCATCTACTCCCTTATCAGTGACCTTATCACTGGCGTCCACCACGTAACTCTTGCTACCGGCCATGGAATACATTATGTAACCTTGTAGAATGACAGCCGCGAGCAGCAATATGAGCACCGCGACAAATAAGATAGACGTGAATCCAAATCCTTTCGGCATTTCTTTATTGTACACTAAACAAGAGATGTTGGTCCAAGCGATTGTGCACACTCAAGGAATCATTTTGGGTAAGAGGTACATCCCTTTGGAGTTGGCCTACCTCGATTGGACGGGGTGTGAGAAACATTTTCTCATCCAGAGTCCCATTTCGTATCGAAGCGCTCGTGAAATGCATCCTCACGTTCGACCCGACTGCTTGATGAGCTGCCGCATCGGCACCCCTTATTCGGACGTGCTAATCTTTTTGCGGCACAGGCATCACTACCTGATGAAACGTAATACGAATGCATTGTTTGGATACAAAGGAGAAAGCTTCCAACGTCAAGTCTTCCAAGATGCCGGCATTTCGGAGATTGTCAACGTCGAGACTTTTGGCATTCCTGCTCTCCCGAAACAATTCGAATGTCCGTGCGCTTGGCATCGGGGTCCCAGCAAGTGCGCTCTTCAAGCCGTTCGTCTATTTGCACACGTGCTCGAGCAATAGTTTGTTTTGGCGTTCGGCCAAATGCATACGCTCCGTCAGCAGCATCAACTCTCGTGCGTGATCGTCCGACGGTGGTTCCTCCTTGTCAAAGGAATTCCACAAAGTGTCGTACTCGGTGAGAGCCAAAAGTCGTTGAAACACGTCGATGGTTTTGGGCATTGGATTTTCTCGAGAGAGGAGAGGCACCTGCTGAACCGACGCATGAACGATTTGAACGTTTCGGATAAAGTCGTTCGTCTGTCGATCTGTCGTCGAGAGGGTTGGGCATTGACCATCCAGGAGTTGGAGGATGGATCGTTTCACGAGACCTTGAACGGCTCGAGCGAGAGGATGTTTGGCGTTTGCGAGCACGAATGCTTCCAACAATCCGTCTGATTCCCAGTGAACAGCATCCACGTACTCGGATCGTGGGACCATGTACATACTCAAGGGATCGTACAGCTGGCCACGCGTTTTGCACGTCACGTCGTAGAGTCGCATGGCTCGTTGCATGGAATGGGTCGACGGATGAACGAGGGGAGCCAATTCGTTTGGAATGGGACGCCGATGGTTGAGCAAGCGTCGAGCCAATTCTCCCCAGAAGCTGGCAGAGCAGTATTGGTATGTTGCGTCGTCGTGCCGAGTCAATAGAGCGTTCAAGATATCCTTGTCATCGTCAGACGGAAGGAGCTGGGTGTTATTGTCTTTTTTTGCGAGAACAGACAGCAAATGGTTAAAGAAACGTTGAATGGATTTGACTTTGAAGGAGGGGTACTCGACGTCATTGCGTGGGTCGATCAAAGCATTTTCAAAATAGTTGACGGCTTTGTCCAAATCTCCAGTAACGTTATAAGGGAACAATGAAAGTCCTCCATGACTCATTGCGTCTCGCCAATCGATACCTTCAACTTCGAGTTTGACGACGAGCCACTCACAAGGAGGGGGTGGATCGATTGGATAATCGACAGATCCAAAAATGAGCTGATGAATCCAATCAATCGAGCAAGTACTGGACATCTTGGTTCCAGCGAAAGAGATTGAAATGGAATGGTTGAGCCGTAGCGGTATAGTACATTAAGAAGTTGCGAGCCATCAAGACGTGAACCAGGTATAGAATGAAAAATAGGAGTAAGTAGACTGCCACCATGTCATGGTATGAGGTCGATGACTTGATTTAAAAAAAAAAAATATATATATGTTTTTTTTTTCCAAGGTTATAATAACAACATATATAAAGTCCTTTACGGCTTTACGTGTGGTTTCACATCTGACCAGGCTTCCTACCATCATGGGGATTACCGGCTTCTGCAAGCTCGTCGACCCGCTGTGCGAACCCACACTAGTGCCTACTATTCCTTTCGATTCTATCCTCGTCGATATGCAGAGTTACTTATACATTGCCATCCAATACGCTCTCGAAGTGGACGAATCTAGCTTGTTTCGTGAAATTTGTAACATTACGTGGGGCCAGCTGGTCAAAACGCTCGACGAAATTTTGCCTCACTCAAAAGACGATCTCATCACGATCGTGCTGTCTCTCGACGGTCAAGGAGTTCCCATGAAATGGCCTATGCAGCAAAAGCGACGCTCTAAAAACACCGGCACCCCGGTGGGTAAAAGCAAGTATCGTTACTCGTTGTTTGGTACGAATGTCATCTCTCTACGCGTCCAACAGGAGTTGGTGAACCGTTTCAAGAGTTACGAATTTCAGTTCGTGCGTCGGCTCAAAGTGATTGTGTCGGGATGCTCCATTCCTGGCGAGGGAGAACACAAAATGTTTCACGTGGCCGAAGCGCTTCAGCAGAAAAATCCCATCGTGGTCAGCGTCGACCAGGACGTGTTTATATTGGCTTTTTTACGACGCGATCGCTACGAGACCATTCAAATTTATCGATATGGAAAGTATTACAACGTCACACACTTTTTGAACAAGGCTCTCCCATATGCTCCATCGCGACTCGTCGACATTTCGTTTCTTTTCGGAAACGATTTCATTCCGCCTATCGTCTGCATCACGCCCGTCAACGCTCCGACCATTCACAATACTCTACAATACGATTCCGATGACGACGACGAAGCACCCTGGGACTCGATTTCGCGATTTTTAGGAGACTTCTACTTTAAATTCGAACGTGTACCTCACGTGGATTGGGAAATGATCGTTTCTTTCTGGACGACTTACTTCTGGATACTGGATTACTATTGCTTGCGTGACTTTAATCAAAAGTATCTCGAGAATCAAATCTTTGACCGTTTCGACCGCAACCAAATCATTACGGGACTGCTGGATGCGGAATATTCGAACGAGGCGTTCCAAGAGGCTCGTCGACGTTACGACGCCCTCGTCACCTCTCCCACGAGCGAAACGCAAGCTCGGTGCGCCGTGTTTACCGACGAGAGCCTTCTCGAAGAGTTGAAACCCTATTGGTTAGAACGAGACGATGCGGCTTGTATCGTGTTGCGATTGACCAGAGTAAAGTAAAGGTACACGCGACTGCAATGACGATACACCACCACCAAGAAAAGAATTGTACGGGTAGGAATAGAAACGGACCGAAAATGCTTTTGCCGGCTTCTCGAT
Source organism: Meta bourneti (assembly GCA_933210815.1). Taxonomy (NCBI): domain Eukaryota; kingdom Metazoa; phylum Arthropoda; class Arachnida; order Araneae; family Tetragnathidae; genus Meta; species Meta bourneti. The sequence goes on along the minus strand of OW119922.1, from coordinate 111,184,990 downwards.
ACCGTAGGCGTCGATCCAGTCGAACGAGTTGGCGGACAGCGTCGGGAGCAAAGACCAAGTTGGAATCGCGATCCAACACGATTAAGGTTTTCTGCCAATCCACTTCCTCGAGAAGTTTGAGGTCAAATTTCTCAGCATGAGGGTAACGATCGTACACGTCATTCGCCAATACGCGAGACACGATTTGAGCGGTGAACACTATATTCTTGGGGTAGGTCAAGACGAGACGAGAATGTAAGAGAGTGTCGTTGTAGGACGTCCATGGTGTATCGTACAAGACGGTTTCCAATGTCGACGCCATGCGCTTGATTTCGATAATAAAGACGAGTCAAAAATTGTTTTGGTAATGGAAAATACAGAGACATTTAGACCCAATGGTGTAAGTATGGTAGACGATCCAAAAACTCAACAGTCTGGAACGAAACGATATCGCGATGGCGCTGCAAAGTTAAAGTCGACGAATCTCTTAAATGGTGAAATGAGCTTTTTACGATTCAGAAAACGCATTGGTATATTGAGAAGATGTTTGGGATATTCTAGATTTCATTCTCGAGTAAAAGACGACCACTGCGTATACAATAAAACCACCAAAAACGTGGGATGCTATTTTTTCAAGAATAATGACTGGTTGCATACTACCAGGCAGAATTTAGTTCCTTTTCTCATCGATCGTGTCTGGAAGATTAACTTATTGAATCCAAAGAAAGACCCCATTTCCACAACGAAGGATATTACTGACATGGATGTTGACGATAATTATAACCCCGAAATTGGCCAAATTCCTCCCCTCAATTTATTCAACGTCATTCCCAGTGTAAAACTAGAAACTTGAATGGAACGAAAACGTGATGGATTCGATTCCGACTATTTTTTTGAATTGAACTCTTGTACGTTTTCATCGAGTGAATAAAGACAAGTGGAATTATTTTTGATAATGAAATGGTGGAACATGGTACCCAATAGAAACGACGTTGAGGATTCTGACGAAAAAGGTTTTATGCGTTTGAGGAAAATCGTTGGTACGTTAAGAAGAGGTTTGGGTTTTTCCAGATTTCATTTACGATGCGGTGAAGAGCACAATTTATACTATAGAACGAAACAAGAAGTACAATACACTTTTCCACTTTTAAATGTAAATGAAGAGTTTTTGGAAGAATATATCAAGTGGATAAATTGTTTCGATTATCGAAACATGGAAAGTTTATGGGAATATTATGACAAGCAAATCGAAAATAAAGACCAATATCCGGATTTCGTGAAACCTGGTGGAAGTAAGTCTCCAGAAGATACGTTTCCATTGAAAACGGAAAACGAGAAAAATGATAGGGATGCCAAAAAAGCAAAAACCACCGAGGCGGCGAATATAAATAAATATTGGTTAGACCTTCTGTCAAATGTGGACGGACAAGAGGGTGAAGGCCAGAAGGGAGACGATATGGTAACATAAAAAAATATATATATATATATTTTCATAGCTCAGGGTATTTAACCAGAGGCGATCACGATGAGTTATCGTGGGACACACGCAGCTTTACCTCCTCGAGTCGTCAGAGGATTAAGTACAATCAAGCCTACCATAATGTATAGTGTGGATCAGTTTTTACTTTCCATTCGAAACCCCCAGACCAAATTCAAATGCTTGCAGTGGTTGCACGAGCAAGACGCAGCTCGCTCTTGCATTGGACTCGTTTACAAAGACGGGCGTCTTAAAGTCACCTACATTTACTAAAGCAATGTTGTTAATAACGTACTGGGTGCTCGTCCTACTCTACGTGGGTCTCTTGTCGTTTTACGCGTGGCAATCTCACAACCCAATCGCACAACCTTGGGCCCTCTTGGCAACCGAACCGATGGAGGAAATGCCCTCTTCCTGCGTCCATGACGGAGACTGTCCTCCTCATAACATTTGTCTCAACGGGCAGTGCGTACCCCATTTTCTGAGAGGCGGTGAGTGTAATCCAAAGACGGGTCGATGGAGTCTCTACACCTACAAAGGTCAGAATTTTACCATTTGCGTTTGTAAACGCCCCCACATCATCTCCCAAAAGCATTTCGGAGGAAACTGCGACTTGGAAGTGGCTTGTGGGTCACGCGGCAGACTGCAAGCGAATTCCGACGTGTGTGATTGTGACGATGGATTCGTCCCAGGTCCCTTCTCGACGTGTCAGAGGCTCTCGGCGCACGAACGTATTCACAAATACCCCTGTGAACCGGATGAAATTCACGTGAACGATGTGAAAGACTCGGACGGATTCGATCCAGAGTATTTGAGAGGGGATAAAAAGTGTTTGAAACGCCCATGTTCGTTCGATGCGTTGAATGGACGACCTCTCAAAAAGTCTCGATACGAAAAAGGATTCGGGTGTGTGTGCGACCCCACACTCGGTCAGTTTGGAGTGCGTATCGATGGTAAGTACCTGCAGGGCAACGGCTACAACGCTTGCGTGAGCATTTTCGCACGTGACGAGAAGCCCGTAGACGTAAATTTGTACACGTACTATTACTTGTTGAATCCGACTCCTGTTTCATTTATTCATTTTTCTAATATCGAATCCAACCTCTTGATCGAACCGCTGCGAGGGAAAAGGAACTTGCAAATCGAGCAAGATTGGTTGTACAATTACATGCAGTACCATTTAGGATCAAGGCTACCTTACACGGTGCGAACTCGCATCTGCAGGATCCTGTCGTGGTTGCAAATCGAAGTGTGTGACGAATGGGACATGCGCCGGAATCATATGGCTTATTGTCGAGACATTTCGTCGTTCGTCTCGCAAAGGCATACCAATAAACACGCACAAACCTACGAACTCTTGTACAAGTTTCCCGTTTGCCGCATCTCGGACGAGGACGAACGGTATCCAAACGACAGCTTCGTCTTGAATCCACACATGATGACTCACTTGGGATCCCCGAATTTGTATCGCACCAACGGTCTCGTGCTACGTGCTCGGGATGGGGAATGGACGGTCGACGGGGCGGAACCGTTTCAAGTGGAGACGTATTTAAAGTCGACCGATTCGGTCCCCAATATAAGAGATAGAATCTCGATCCGACTCGAAAGGTAAAAGAAAGATGGAAGACCATGAGGAACCCATACCGAATGATGAGACCACCGAAAGAGATATTTTGAGATCCCTGCAACGAAATTTGGTTCAGGGCGATACGCTCAATGAATACGTGAACGCTCAACTGTTTGAAGCGAGGAAAAAGTTTTTCAAAATTTACATGGAGAAACTCGTAGAGGACGTTCCAATGGGTAAGAATATCGTAGAGATTGTGCGGGAGGTGTCAAACGACGAGGATAGTGGTTTCGAATACATGTTTACGGCGTCCAAAAGTGTTCTCCAATCTCAAAGGAGAGTCAAACAGATCAAGGCCATGCACGCGATATTCGACATGGTATACGGTCTCGTTTTTCGGTACGCGCACGACAAACTCGTGACGCCGACATTCGAAACCGTCCTGTCACGCGATCAATTAAATCAGGCGTACGAAGTATACCAAACGACGACGCACGCGAAAGAAGAATGGGCCGAACTCGAACTACAATGTCTTTTATATTGCATTCAAGAGATGATGGAGAAGGAGGAATCCGTTAAAATTCCGAATCCTTTGTACAGTCGACTGACTCATCAGATGAAAGCCGTTAGCGAATACGTCACCACGCTGTTGGTATTTGTAGCCAAACCGACTAGTGTGGGGGACAAGGAACCTACCGGGACCAAACGGCGAGAACACGAGGTCAACGAAGAAGAGTACGTCCTACCGAATCGGAAGAAGATGCATCGTAGCTCCTCGGATGTTTCTCTGTTGAACGAAGTGCGAGATGATGAGCGGTAAAAAAAAAAATATATATATATATATATATATATATATATAATTCAAAATTACAAACCAAAACAAAGAGAAATCCAAAAATTTTAAAATCACGAAATTTAAGAAAATTTTGAAAAAAATGATGGAAGTGTTGGTGGATCAGGGCGTCATCAGGGAGGAGCCTCACCCAGTCAACACAATATGGTGTTTTCTGCATGTGAGCGGCAGTATACCAAAAGTAGCTCACACACCCCTCCAAACACCATAAGAAAATAAATTAGAAAAACAAAAATTAGAAAAACAAAACCAGGGACAACCAAGGACACATACCAAAGATAATATAATACAAAATTAAAATTAAATTAAAATTAAAAATTAAATTAAAATTTAAAATTTAAAAGGAGAAAACAAACCTACCCAAATAGATTGACCTAAGATCGACAACAACCCGCCGCAAACTACATGAGGACCGCCAACAAATGCCATTCATAACGCCGTATATCAGAAATCGGAACCGCAATTCCGACACGGAACCCCGACTCGAAATTCCGACTCGGAATTCCGAACCGGAACATCGGAATCGGAAGTCGAAAAAATAGTGTTCAAATCCAGTTTTTTAAAATTGATAGTCAACAGGATAGTCTCCGAAATAAAAAAAAAATATATATATATATATATATATATATATATATATTTTTTTTTAAATATATATATATATATACTACAGTTACCACTTTTTACACATTCATTGTTCTGTAATATTCAGCATTTGGATCAGTCTCTTTTGCGTAGTCTCGTCAAAGATTTCATTGTTTCTACTTTTTTTAGCTCACTTTCTACATATCGTAATGGAATACAGTAACACCGGTGAAGAATCTTTCATTCCCTCCCATTTGAACGAAGTGAAACGTATTTCTTGTCCTCAACGCATGGAGAGAATCTTAAAAAATTATTTGAAAGAAAACATTTCCCATGTAAAGGCTATTGCCAACGAAGGAAAGTATATTTTCATAATGTTCAGGACAAGAACATGGGATTATTTTTTCGGATGGTATTATTTCGAGGAGGATTTCAATGTCACAGTACTGGTCGGCACATTTAAACCAGACCATCTACATTATTTTCCACCAGTCGGTGAGCATTGGCGGTATTCACCAAGAAAATGTCAACTCCAATGGGAAAGGAGTGGTACTAGATTACGCAGGATAGAGGAGGTGTAAAAAAAATATATATATATATATATATATATATATATATATTATTATTATTATTATTATTATTATTTTTTTATAACCTTCTATATAATCCCAAGAGATATCTTTACAAAGCATAATGTCAATCGTTACCTCCAGAGGTCATGTCGTCAAAACTCTACTCGACCCGATGGGAACGCTTACCATTTGACCGCACCAAAGGGACAACACCCAACAGGATTCGTGTCAAAGTTACTTTTCTAGACTTGGAAGGTCAGGTGCACCACAAGACGCGAGAATACGAAGAGTGGATTGGTGTGTGCACGAGTCGCATCGAAAGGTTTCTAGAAACCTTTCGCAGACATTTTCCTTCTCACGAGGTGCGGTACGTACGACTAGGTGACTCGAAAAAAATCCTACCCTACTTCGAAGAACGTTTGCGGCGAGGTAAATTGGAATACAGGTCGAAACCTTTTTACAAACTGTATACCACTGCAAACCTGGAAAATGTTGGACGGTTCTTTCAAAAATACAAGGTGAGTTACTACGACAAGAGCGATTGGCTCGTTCGACTCTACCTGGACTTGTGTACGCGCTACGAGTCGCAGTCGTTTTATTACAAATGGTACGACGTATCGGAAAACCCCAACCTGTTGGAATCCTTTCGAATGCTTCCACACGACACGACGCCTCCCGATTGGACGGTAGGGGCATTCGATTTAGAAACGGTACCCATCGACGGCGCGACGAACCGCGTTCCTTCTGGGTTGGACGCGTCGGACCGGATCGTCATGATCAGCGTGTTTAAGTGGAATCTGCGAAAGGGGGTTTGCAAGTGGCTCTTGTACCTCTTGCCCAACGGCCTGACGAAGGGGCTCGACGACTATCCGAACGGGTACGCGTACACATCAGAACTGAGTATGCTACGGGACTTTCATCTCTTGATTCGAGACTGCCAAATACTGACTGGTTACAACGTGGACGGTTTCGACATTCCCTGCGTGTTTGCGCGTCTGTATTGGCTCCAAGAGTACGATTTGCTCGCCCAATACTCGTCCCTGACCGTCGGACAGGACGTGGTCGCTACTTTTCAGGACAAGATGGTGTTGGACCTTTATCCATACTTTAAAACCTTTTCCAACTACGATCTACCTGGATTTAAATTAGATGACGTAGTTCACGCGAAATTGAAAGGGGAGAGCAAAATCCCCATCAAATCCACTGGCATTTGGTCCTGGTACACGTCTCCCAGTGTGTCGAATGAGCTGTTGCGGTGCGACGACGTGCAGACGTGTTACAATGTTTTAAAACCCTACCACGTCACCCTCGAGCAATTTGGATCCTTCCGCATGTTTTTAAATTATTGCGAGCACGACTCGGAACTGGTGTGGAAACTATTCGAAAAGGAGAGGGTGGGCTCGTTTCTGATCGGGTATGGAAATCTGACTTCGCGGGATGCAGTCAGCGCGCTCCACTTGGGAAACTCGCGCATCTTGCTGGACATTTTTAAGACTAACGCCACGCTGCTCGGGTACTACTTTAACGAAAAGTTTTTCAAGAGTCCCGTGGACGCATCCAATTTCGAATCCATGTTTAAAAAGTCGAAATACCAAGGCGCCTTAAACTATTGCCAGAAGGAGCGTGCGTTCGAGAACGTGTCCGTCATGGACTTTAGGTGCATGTACATGTCCGCGCTGACGAGCAGTCAATTGTGCTACGGGACGTGCACGATTTTGTCAAAGGACGAATGGGTCGCCTCGCCGAAAGCGCAAAGCTTGAAGGCGATTGCGTATCGAACGCACTCGGACGTGGATTTCCAACGAGACGACTTTGATCCACAGGTGTTTCGATATCAGCCGTTTGATCCGTCCCACGATCGATACGCCATCGTCGTCAATCCCGACGAAAATGCCTTTTTACCCTGCCTCGTGCTACATTTTTTAGAGCAGCGCAAGCATCATCAGAAGGAATGGAAAACGACGCAGAACGTGTACCATTACAACGTCCAACTGGGCATCAAGATTCTCATCAACTCGTTGTACGGAGTCATGGCCAACAAGGACTTGTGCCTAGCCTACGTGGTGATTCCCATGTCCATCGTGACGCTGGCCCGCTATCAGCTATTGGGTTCGTTCCACTACATGAAGCGATCGGGATACGACGTGTGTTATGCTGATACGGATAGCTTGATGGTCCATTGTTGGCCCACCGATAACTGCGACGCGGTCAATACGTACTTGAACTTGCCATTCGTCGAACTCCAGTACGAACAGCGAATGAAACGGTTCTTGATCTTGTCGAAAAAGCGGTACGTGTACGAGACGTTGGACGGTAAAATCGTGACGAAAGGTTTCCAGAAGCGCATCAACGAACTCGTGCAATTTATGTCAGACACCATTTTGAATCGAGTGTGGTCTCAAGTGTTTCACGACGCCGAGGAGAATGGAGAGACCATGTCGACTGCTAGCCTGGGATGGATCATTTGGATCGACACGCTTTTGGAAGTACAATATCGGTGTCGGGACGCCAAGAAGTATTCCATCACCCGCAAGACCAAGTCGTTGAACGAGTACAAGTCCAAGTCGTGCCCGGCAGTTCGTATTCTCGAGCGGTATCCCGAAAGGGCCAACACGTATGTTGATTATACGTACAGTCGAGCAGATGTGTCTGTTAAGGAAAATCTCAGGTGGGTGATGGACGCCGAAGACTGCACGTTGACAAACTACGAGCAGCTTTTTATGAGCCAAAAGAAAATCTTTTGTACTCTGCTTAATATGGGATTTTGGCATCTGACGAATCCAAAGTCTGCCTGCGACGCGGTCATGAATACCATCCGCTGGAAGAGTTTTGTGCACGCAGAGCTGCTCTATTGGCATTCGAACCGCCACGGTAAACTGGTGATGTTAGTAGAGCGAGGTGTCAAGTACACTTTTGGTATTAACGACCATCTTACCAAAAGCCGCGGGGAAACTTTGCGTAATGGTAGCAAAAAGAGGACAAAGGAAACCATGTACGAGCCAAGAAAGAAAAGCAAGTTAACGTAAAAATATATATATATATATATATATATATATATATATATATTTTTTTTTCGTTAGCTTCTTATAAAAGCTTAACCGTTTCTCTAATCTGAACTACTTGCTATATTGTACTGTCAGAATTCAATTCATTCACGTTTTACTCCAACCACATCAGTAAAGAAAGGGTTCCAATCTCTAGAGGAAACTGTTCATCATGATACCCGTCTATAGTCAGACCATGTGGCCCAAAGATTTTCAAATTCACATGCATCCAGTGGTTTTTAAAGATTTTATAGGATCGCACGTTGCTTGTTACATACCTAACGCCCATCTCTTGGTGACTGGTCAATGGAAAGCCAATGGTGAAATTTTAACATTTAGTTTTGAATTGGGGTATGACCAAGGATGTGCTCGCATCAATTATTCAAGTCAGTATTCGTATTTTTTCTCTCATTTGAAATTTGACGAAAGCTGGCCTAGACCCGATCTCATCCCATATGACGCCTTGATGAATGTTATTTTCAAAGAGTTCGATTGGAACTATCAAGTAGTAATTGAATTGGTGAATCAGTCGACTGAGAACACCATCCATTTTTCGACTACGTTTGAAGAAAAACTTGAGCTGATTCGAGATATTTTACAAGGAAACATGAGAGAGATTGCCTTCTTAAACCATCGAAACCTCCGACCTCGCCAGGGACGCAAACAAGTGACGATCCAAGAACTTTTAACTGAATTCGATCAGAATGACTGGGAACCGGACTCTCACGCAAGCAGTAACGATAGCGACTCCAACAATACGGAAAATAGTAAGTCAAGCTCCGATGAGTGGGAGCCATAAAAAATATATATATATATATATATATATATATATATATATATATAAATTTTTTTTTTTTTTTTTTAAATATATATATATACTTTCCTCTCAATTAATTCATCACAGCTCTTAGCCGCTCACCACATTCAATCGTAGCCTGGAATCAAGTGTACATGGATTCCTTCGAGCATCGTATCGAAGAGATACTAAAGATTGACGATTCAGACGTTGCATTGAACAAACTTGGTGTATCTGAACAAAAATTGCGCGAGTTCTCCTTCTGGGAGTTGCCGGACCTTCTATACTCATTCCCCTCACATCTCTTTATTTCAAGAAATCCTTCTTCCGCTCCATTGCTCTCGTCTCACTTTGTTTCCTTGCGTTCCTACTCATTGTACAATTCCGTTTCGAGTGGATTTTGTACCTAACGCATCGCGTCGACGCTCTGGTCGATGGAATCCGTGCACGAGTATGAGTTTCGGCTCGTCGTTCGACATTCATCCAGCCTCGAGCCCCTCTTGCTGGACATAGTCGACAAGTGGTTGCAATTGGATCATTCAATTAAAAAGCAGTGTCCTGAGCACCGAGTCTTGTATGCCAAGCCCCATTTCCGCTTTCGAGACAGTTGCTGGGAAACCAAAAAAAGAATCGAAGCACAAGCCGTCTATTTCGACGGTACATGGTTCAAATGGGTTTACTCGTTAGAAGTTCCATTTGCAAAATGGTCTCGAGCAACCCATTCCAAGTTCCTGGATGTGACGGGCAACTACCAAGATCCTTTCCACGTAGAAATTCGACACCTCGTCCAGTTGGATGACCTTGCCCAACTTTATACGTTTCGCGACGCGTTGGGATACCATCGACTCGTGTTTGAGTTGGAGCACGGTACGTTTTCCAAACCTTTGGAAAATTACACGTATCCGCAAAACAATCTGGAACCCTACCGGGACGTGTACACCCGCATGCAAGAGTTAGAACCTCTTCCCTACCAATTGAATAGGACCAACATGGTCCGAAGGCCCGTCACCTGCATCGAGGAGCTACCATCGGACGAAGTGTACGTCTATGCTAACAAAATGGACGGTGTGTTTGGCTTGGTGTATAGTCATACAGACCGTATTCAAGAGACATGGGAAGGCCACGAGTATCGAGAAAGAAGCGGCGTTACGCTCGGAGACGGCTTCGTGTTTGCGGCTGAGCGAATGGACGTGGGGACAGTCATTTTATTGGACGTCTACCAAGTCCGTGGTCTAGAGACTGCCAAGTGGTGTAGACGAGCCATCTTGTTGGAGTTCTTACCCAGTCTGATGAATTTACCGACCAGGTGCTTGGCGCAACGGTACGAGCCGAACGTACAACAACTGCTCAAAGAAAAGACTCTTTTCAAAACGGATGGATGGATCGTTCACCAGACCGAGGAAGACGTTGCGTACAAGGTAAAGAGATTTCATTCCATCGACGTCGTGTATTTTGATCACTACTTTTGGTTATCTAAAGGAGAAGATGATCAGATGCAAAAGAAATTTCAATGCTTGGAACCATTAAACGACATGGAAAATGGTCGAGTGTACGAAGTGTCGATAGAAGAGGGACGCGTGATACGACAGAGATTGGACCGGTTCACGGGCAATACGGCTAAACAGTTGGAATTAATCTTTCGATACGGTGGTAAGTGGGGTGGTCCTTGTATCGAACAAGGATGTCTTGGAGTGACAAGACGGAGAACTTCTAAAAAGTGGAAGTCTGTATGTTCTACTAAGATGTAAAAAAAAAAAAAATGTTTTTTTTATTTTTTTTTTAGTGTATATATACGTAGGAGCGCCACAGCACTTTACTAAACAACCACAATCATTGGCCGTGACATCCCTGGAAGTAAAGGATCAACGCTTTCAAGATGGAATCATATTCTGCTCTCGTCGAACGCCTCCTGAAAGTACCAGTTCTTGAAAAGGCGGTTTCTACGATGGCCAATTCCAATGGGGTGATTAATTTGGTCCAACCTTCTTGGGATAAGTATTTGGACAATTACTCTGTCTTCCAGGATTTTGTTCACAATGCCAAAGACAAATATAAGAGCCAGCATACTCCCAATCCTATTTTTCAAGTGGAACGTCTTCGAGAGATGGAGATTCCCCTCAAACTCGTTCTTCTCGCTCGATGTTTCGTGAGTCGACCTTTTGAAAGCTCTTTGACCAAGTCCACCGAAGGTTTTGCCATCGTGATTCGCGATTCAGTCGTCTTGAACAAATTGGGTCGAGCAATGACGAGCGACGTGACCTCTGCCACTTTGGCGAACGATTCAAGACTTTACATGGGGAATTGCAGTTTTCTCAGCTGTAACCGGTGTGATGCCAGTCGTCAACAATTTGTAAAAAAGGGTTACATGATTCCTCGAGCCTCCCAACCCTGCATCACCAAGACCAAAGTGTTTGATGGAGAGCGGCTCCTGAACCGATTCTCAAGTCAGTTTAAAAGTTTGTTTAATCGGGATTTTCTTGGTTTGATGGTTGTTCAACTGTCCAATCGATATTATTTCACCAAAACCGATACAGACGGGACGAAACTGGAAATGGTTAAGATTGGAGGTTACATTAATGACTTGATCGCATTTGACGAAGCCAAATTAAATTCTGTTCAAGATTTCTTTCTGGGAGATTTGGCTCCCACGAATGAAGAAGTATACGACATGTCCACCTTTGAACAAGAGGATGCAGTTGTAGAGGGAAACGATTTGAGTTTTGTGGACGAATCGATCTTTCAACACGAAGAGGAAGGTGGTGAGAATGGTCGTACATTTGTCGGAGCAACGGTCGAGAGAAATGATACGAGTTTGGTGGACAAAGAGGATTATAATCTGACGAGTGGGAAACGTGCTTTGGAGGAAGACGACTCTGAAAAGGAGGAGGTGATCGAAGCCATTCCAAAGAAATATGGAAACCAACATTCTGTGAAGAGAAGCCGATTCAACCCAAACAAAGACGTCTATCATTGTGAGGTGGAAGAAATTATAATTTGAAAATGTAGCTGACATCTTGTAACCTTCAAACTACCTGTATCAACCACATGTGTGTGTGTGTGTGTGTGTGTGTGTATTATCATCCTTAAAAAAAAAAAAAATAATAATAATAATATATATATATATATATATATATATATATATATATATATTTTTTTTTTACTATGGAAGTTTCTTTAACTTTTCAAACTTTAGAAGTGCTCTACCGTACACCACGATTATTTCTATCCACCGTGACTGTTCCCACCACTTGGCCATTGGAGGTTAATACAGGCAGTTCTTTGATCCACCTCTAAACACGCTTTGCACACCAAACTGCTCTGGTAAGTCGTTTACAGTAATATTACGAGGTACGTATTCCTTCTTTACGGTGGAGACGATGGAATTATAATAAATATTTGAACCCTGTTCCTTTCCAAAGACGACGAGATATGCTGGGTCTCCAATATCTTCCGTTGTGACAAGTCCGATTTTATCAATCCACATACAATTAAACATTAATCGGTCTACACTTCCCCCATCCATGTAAACGTGGTCAGAGAATAAACAATTACTCAAAAAGTATTGTACGCAATTAGATTTCGTCAGCGAGTCGAGAAGAACAAAACCCTGTTCCTTGGGACTCAAAACTTCGAGTTTCTTCAATCGGTTAAAGATTGACTCTTTTTCAATTTCCCTTTCGGAAGAGCCTAATTTTTCCCCCACCTGATTGACGACATTCTTCATGAGCAACTCTTGGCCCGGGTATGGGCCCAGAGTGACTTTCTTTGAATCACTGTTGAAGTTTCGAATGACCTCGACCGTGAGGCGGTGATCAACGCTTCGATTTGGGTTTTTCAATATGCTTCGCATATACTCAGTGATGACCGGGTTCATTTGAAACTGAAACAAATTGTCCACCGACAATGTCAAGTCCTCCGGCCTAAACGTCTGATCGAAAAATTCCATGGTTGGAAGAATCACGGTATTCCGCTTAAACACGACACCGCGTTTTGGTTTGAGGAACGGTCCAACAACCTGCTGGCTCGTTTCTTGCTCCAACGTCTCGTGCTTCATTTCGAGTCCTAAAATTTCTTCCAAATGCCTGGCGCACATGAGCATATTGAGGTGCGTGCGTTTCTTTCCACGGCATTCGGATCTGCTGAAATTGAAAACGCATGTAGTAGATTCCATTACTTGATTGTTACTCGAATCAAGAAAGATGGTAGCGTGGAAAAAGTGGATTGCTAAAAGAACCCCCGTGTTGAAATCATTTCGCAAGTTCGACGGAGCCGTCAAAATCAAAAACACCAAACGTCTCCAAAATCTCATTAAAAGCAACGTCAAGCTGCAAGCTGTCGTTAAGTCCATTTTTAGCAAAAAGGGGTTAAAACTCGCCGCCGCGTCGACTGCAATCGGTGTGGGTGTTCACTACATCAACGACTACATCCAATACAACTCTGGGTGTTTCGTGACGAACGGTTCCTCCGTTTGCAAGGTACGTGAGCTGAGCTGTTGTCAACAGGACTCGGTCGCCAACGTCGCGTTCTGTCCTCCTTCGGATTTCGATCATGCGTGTAACGAGTACGACGAAGACAAGGAAACCTCTTGCTGCCGGCTATGCGATTGCCAGCACTACGGCTGCTTGCCACACCAGTCCATGGAATGTCGACGACCGACCGTCGGAGAGGCTCTCTCATACTATACCCAAGGGGTTACGTCTAGCATTTGGTCGAGTCTCTTAATTTTTCTACCTTGGTTGTATTGGATCGGAGGTATCCTGATGGGTCTGGTAGCTATCTGGGTCGTTTGCTACGTGTACAAGAAAGTAAGATGATTCCTCACTTGCAAAAGCTCAACCTACCGGTAGACAATTTACTACGCCAAATCGCGCGATCGTTGCAGGACACGCTAATGACCCTTTGCAAGCGACATCCGTTCAGTCCCCCGTTTGAGAATTGCGTGTCGTTAGAACTCGTTCAACACCCTAAAGTGCTGGACGCCGCACGGTCGTACATTTACCGCCTCATGACGGAAAAGGAAACCTTTGGCTACTTGTACTATTTGAACAATCAGAAAATGATGATCCCTCTCGACGTGAGATTTAACGGACAGCTCGCAATCGAGTGTAAACGTTATGACCAAGTCGTTCAGGTGATTAACGACCTTGCCAAAGAATTCAATTGCGAGGATACGTCCATCTTCGAGGTGACGCGACTCGAACTCTTGTATTTCTTCCTGCTGATGATGAACCCTCACATGAATTGGGTAACGGTTGACTTCCTGGTGGGTGGTGCACGGGGACATGCTCACCTAATTGCGAATCCTGCAAGATTGGTCCAGAAGTAAATACCTAGCAAGTATTCCTAGGACATTTTGAATTGAACACCGAAATTACCACTTTTGAAGTGGATACAGAAGTTAAAAGGAAACTTGTACCGGAGAAGTATGTAAAAAAAAAAAAAAAAAAATTTATATATATATATATATATATATATATATAAAATTTTCACTGACGTCCCATTGGTAATAAAGGTGGAAATGAATTTTCAGAAGTTCGGGTACACCTACAGCAAATTCCATGGTTGTTCGGAATTCAGCATTGAGCACGATATGGTCGTGCTGAAGTTGGCCGACTTAGGATATGAAACTTGGTTAGTCGCGCGATTACATGATAATGACAAAGTCCACATAAGCGCCAAAAAACCCTTTGTACAAGCTATCGAGCTATACCTCAATAAAACTCCGACCTCCTCTTCCGTCTTTTGCAAACAAGACTCTTGGTCCATTTTGGTAGGAAAGGAACACGTCGTGATACCCATGCCAAACGCAACTGCCACGTTCTCCTTCTATGCCACTCCGTTTTTCGTTCGAGATCCGCAGGTCGTGACCAATTACCTACAGGGATTTTCGCGACCCGCCTACGATTACGTATTCAATTACAAAAATGTGATCCTTTATTTAGATGGACACGACTTACCATATCCTGGTGGTTGTTACTTTGACCCACCCAAGACCAATTCAACTTCCCTCTATCGAATGTGCTTCGTGACAAACGAGCCACTCGAACGGGTCGTTCTCATCGCCAACGAATGGAAGAATCGTCGAGAAATATACACTTTACCGTTTTTGACGCAAGATACAATCGCTCGTCCGAAATTCATCGATTTTCGACCCGTCCGAAATTTGGCCTTGAGTGACATGGCTTTCAAAACTACTGGTACGATTCGAAAGCGGTATAGTTTGATTCGACCCGAGTACTTGATCCACGACGTGCTTTCATCGTTTCTTCGACATGGTGATAAGAGCGCATACCATCTAGGTCTTATCCTGGAATGGCCGTTTCGAGTCGCGTTCGAAGGAGCTCGACCAGAACCTGTGGAGGAGAAGGAGTACGTGACCATTGCCGTGAATGGGGAACGTCCTTCTAAAGTCGTATATGTCAGTCATCCTTATGACAGGTACATGGAATAC
Source organism: Meta bourneti (assembly GCA_933210815.1). Lineage (NCBI taxonomy): Eukaryota > Metazoa > Arthropoda > Arachnida > Araneae > Tetragnathidae > Meta > Meta bourneti. Next base: position 111,169,669 of record OW119922.1, on the reverse strand, counting down.
GACATGGTTCCAGCGACTCCTTGGACTCGCATCTCGTTCGAGCCCCAATATTTGACAGTTTCTACAGAGATTGAAAAAGTGTCCATCGATTCCATAGTCATCGGGTTTATTTTCCGAAAAGGCTTCTTTTGTCTGAGTAAACCTTTACTCGAAGGTCGTCCGTTTCCCGAGTCAAAAAGCAACGTACAAGCCGTCTTTTCTCTGGCGTCTGACTTGAGAGACGTGCGAATTATTGAAACGTTCCGATATAACCAGATGCTTTCTCTACATCGTGTTCAAGTGCCGGGTGTAGATTACGACGCTTGGTGTCTGACGAATGCCGACGAATCACATGCATACCCAAAGCAACTCAAACTGCTTCCCCTCGTGCAAGAGTGGCTTCAGTTTTACGAATTACACTCGTCGACGAAGGTAGATGAACAAGTCGACGGAAACTTGGTGCGATTGGCATTGGTCTTGGCTCGTCACAAGATTTGTTTCCGCACTACCATTGATTCCACAGAGAGGAAAATGATTAAGAAAAATCAAATTATACTTACCAAAGATGACATTGAGCTTTGCATGGGTGAAAAGGTTGCCCAGTTTATCAATGGCGCAAGGTTAGAGGAGAGTCGCTTCCAGGAACAAGACGACAGAGAGGAAGAATCTGGATCATGCGTTCTCATGTAAATATATATATATATATATATATATATATATATATATATATTTTTTTTAAAATAATATAAGTATATATAACTCGTCCAGAGTTTTGTTTTAGCATTCGTATGCTGCATTGTGGTTGATGGACAACTCTGGAAAATAAAGTCTTCATGGGCTATCACACGTTCCTCCGATCGATTTTTGGGAGCAAGTATCAATCGCACCTACATTACATTCAAACCATCCACCTTTACTGTGTGTTTGTCGTTACGCTCGTCATCACCTTGTGTACCTATTCGATACAGCATTCTTCCTATAAATTACATCAGACCTTTCAAGACCGCGTGCACGCGCTTAGAGCCAAATATGCCACGTCTCGATGTTCCGAAGATGACTAGTTTCATTTTGGAAAATTACAACATTCACGTGAACTATTTTTGCAAGTTTCTCGCCAGTCGACTCGACTGTCAATTGATTTACGAAGGACCTTTGGATGTTCATGATCACGTCCTCCTTGGGACCACGTACGCGTGCTCGGTCCAGTACCACTCTTCCAACAAGACCTTCCGCGACGTGTTTCCAGTCAAGATTTGTTCTCTCCTCGACCGAGCCATTCGGCAGGGAGGGATTCGAGTTTTCGATCGATTTGGGGTACCCGACGTAGAGGAGAAACCCTTTACGGAATTGGATATCGGTCGTGGTTTCTTTCTCGTTCGAGGTTTTTTGCGTCAACTGCCTTATTTCTATACCAACGACTCGACCAACACGCACCTCGTGGGCAAACGCATGGTTCGCGTATACGCGTACGACTCGGACGACCGTGGCAAAGAACTCTCCTACTACACGAACGATGCCAACAAGAAGAAACGAGGGGATCTCGTCGTCATCCTGAACAATGGAACTGAAAGCGTCAGCGGCATGCAAGAGTTTTTCGACCAATGCCCTCATCCCGTCGATCCCATTCCCTACATGACCGAAATTCACCACCAGGACCGATTCGACATTGACGACTTGTCCAACAAAGTCATCGTGAGTCCGGGCCACTTGTTTGTCAAGCTCTTTGTCAAATACTTGTACGTGCCCCTCCGCGATAAAAACTGGCCCCTGGTCAAGTCCAAACATTCGCTCGTCGTCAAGTCCATCGAGACCGGGACCCTTCTGCACGTGCTTTCGCGCAAGACGCTGTACCACAAGGAGGGTAGTTCTGTGGGCAAAATGACACATGTGCCTCGCGAGTCGCATCGGGAATTGGGTGCGAATGGAGAAGTGTTTATCGAAAAAAACTCGACGTGTTACCGAGAAGTCCCCACGCAGACGTACCCACTCAACCCTTTCCTCTTGCAGATGATTGTACGGCAAACGTCACACAAAGTCAAACAAGGATCGCTCAAAGCATTCCACGAGAGCTACCCTGGCTTCCTGTGCATTCTAGGAATCTTCGAGACGAAAAACGTCGGCCGCACGACCATGATGGTGCGCGACACTGTCGTCTCGACCCTGGACGATTTGGATCCTACCTCGGACGGTGGCGTCTGGCCTCTCTTGGACCTGGAAGTGGTTCGGTCGTCCTCGTTCCACGTCGTCGTGAACGAAGCCTGCGTACCCGTTACGCAAGCCTCTTTTGAGCGCGTCGATCTGCTACGACTCAAGCGACGTCTCGTGCACGTGGAATGTTTTCGACGCGATCCATTCATTCTCATTCGCTATAAGACGGGACTCATGTACAAGCGATTGCCGGGCACGGACGTGTGGGTGACGTGTCGCGACGAACTCTTTTGGGCAGAGAGATTGTTGGGTCTCGTGGACAAGGACTCGGTGATACGACGCTTCGGTTTCGACTATATCACGAGCTACTTGGTCGATATGAACCCAGAGTTTCACCACGATGCCTTTACGAAGGTCATTGCGTCGTTCAATTCGCTCAAGAACGCGGTGTTAGCGATGGATCGTAGGTACACGTGGTACTTTATGGACACGGTGTCGGCCTACGCGAAGGGGATGACGCGTTATCACGAAAAGCTGATGGAAACGGAACCGGACGGCGTGTCTCCCCATTTTACGTTGTACGTGCCTAGCGTCAAGGTGGCTTACATGAGTTTTCAGGGTTCTACTCAAGAAGATTGCATCGTTCGCCGCAAAGACGTGGACGCCTTTGACGGTTGCCAGTTTTATAGCGTTCGTGCAAAGATCGAAGCGGACGGGCCTTGCGTGTTTCATCCCATTCAGGGTGATCCAGACGATACGGGTTTCGTGGGCACTCTCGTCAATCACGGGGACAGCGACATCAAGATCGAGTCCTATTCCATTCACTTGAAAGCGACGGCAGTCTCGAAAAAAGTCCATCACTTGCATTTTCAAAAGAGTCCCTTCCGCGTTGTCCAGCACTTTTTAAAAGGTAACGTGTTGACTTTGAGCGTCGAGCAGGAGCATCCCACCAAAACGGGGGACAAGTTGTCGAGTTTCCATGGTCAAAAGGGTGTGATGCTGGTGGTCGACCGAGTTCCTCTTTTGAACGATACCATCTCGCCAGACCTCATCGTCAACCCGTACAGCATGTTTCGCATGACGATCGGTCAAATTTTGGAAGGTGCTCGCGCGGGGTTTATCACGGACGCCGAGACGGTTCGCAACAGCGACGGAGAATTGATCGAGGGCGCGAGGTGTCTCGTCGTGCAAACGAAATACTTTACGATTCGTTATTTTAGCCACGACCATTATTATGCTCCCACTAAATGGGCCATGGACAAACTATTGGACCAAGCTGTGAGAGGTCGGCAGCGCAACGGCGGAATGCGTTTTAGCTACATGGAAGAAATGAACGGATTCATAGGCAATGGATTGGCAGCCTGCATGGAGGAAAAATATTTTGAACATGGGGATCGCGTTCCGATGAATCAGGATCCAACGCTATCCATTCCGAAATCGGTCTCGTTGGTCCGACAAGACGCTCGTTTCTTCAAATGCGACATTGATTACGAGACTGTTGCTAGTGTGGTGGAATCTCTAAAGCGAAGAGGAGAGTAAGACTGTTTTATAAAAAATGTGAGCCTGTTGAGTTTAAAAAAAAAAATTGGTGTAGTTGGGAAAGGGTATTTAAAAAGTTACTTTTTTTAAAAATATGGTGCGTTTGCAAGGGGTTTTTAAAAAGTGACTTTTTAACAATTTGAGACTTTGCACTTTGACTTTTTAACTTTTAGAGTGTACTTCCCGAAACTACCTAATTTTTTAAAAAAGTCAAAGTGCAAAATCCCATTTTTTTAAAAAGTCAATATTACTTTTTAAATTTTTGTGACTAGGTTTTTGAGTTGCTCCCAAAATTTAAAAATTGCTTTGCTCAACCACTTTTTTAACTCCAGTGGAACACACCTCCTTTTGACCTGTGTAATGTGTGAGGTTCAAAAATGTATAAGCGCTCAACTATATTTGAAGTTAAGTGCAACACACCCCATTTTTGCCTGTGTAATGTGTAAAGTTCAAAAATGTATAAGCGCTCAACTATATTTGAAGTTAAGTGCAACGCACCCCATTTTTGCCTGTGTAATGTGTAAAGTTCAAAAATGTATAAGCGCTCAACTATATTTGAAGTTAAATGCAACACACCCCATATCTACCTGGGTAATGTGTGAGGTTCAAAAATGTATAAGCGCTCAACTATTTAATGAAGTTAAGTGCAACACACCCCATTTTTTCCTGGGTAATGTGTGAAGTGCAAAAACGTATAAGCGCTCAACTATTTAATGAAGTTAAGTGCAACACACCCCATTTTTTCCTGGGTAATGTGTGATTTGGAAAAACGAATAAGCGCCCAACTGCTTTTTTGAGTTAAAGTAAATGTATTATAATGACACACACACACAAAAAATATATATATATATATATATATATATATATATATATTATTATTATTATTATTATTATTATTATTATTATTTTTATTTTTTTTTTTATAAAGAAAAAGTGGGATATATAAGGTGCTCCAGCAGAAGGGTTTTTTCACGATTTAGCCTCTGTCAGTTCAACTATTTTCCTTCATTTTTTCAGAGCATTAGGAATGTCATCTAAAGATGTATTTCGTCGGGTCGGCAAGATCCGTTGTCCAGAATGTTTTTCTTTATGTAGGTTCAAAGGTTTTGGGTCCCATGCCATTCAAGGTCACGGTATTGATCCGAGTACACAGTGCATGTTTTGCTTTGGAGTTTATACGTATCCTACAGCGACTATGCAAGATAAACGACACATTGTGGAATGTGGAAAACGCTTTTACGATCTGCATAGCATAGACCCTCTAACGCCTGGACCATCATCACCCTTCACCTCCAAGTTCGAAAAACTATTTACAAAGTCTTAAATAGTTGACTGAGGAAAAAAAATTCCCTCAATTAGAGAATGCTCCCTATATGGGTGGATGAAAAAAGATCTCACCCCAGCAGTATAGGGAAAATAGATTTTATTACTATGCAAAGGTAGACCACATATTCCGTTTAGCTTGTGGTAGCCTTCTCGAATACCTGGAATCCTTGAGGTATTTTAAACATTGCTCAATGAAAGAAGATAAACCAGAGTATATCGGGTGGATTGTTGAATCGTTCTTTCCTGTAGAATCCTGTTGACCTTTGAGAGTTCTCTTCCATGCGTCCCGAATCTCGTCAAAGAATGTGTCGAGTATGAAACCCACTTGAATGTTTTTTCTATCAGAGGGTAAAATCTTTTTTCATTTCTTGAAAATGTACTTGACCATATTTATTTTTCGATAAAGGTTTCCAGACATGAGGTTTGGGTTCTGGATCTATATACCCTCGTTCAATGCATTCCTGCGTGTCTGGAAAATCGAGTTCCCAATAATGTTCTGGTGTAGAGGGTCGTGAATTTCCTCTATGTCTTGAAGAATTTTTGATATCGGTACCGACTTCATGATAGAATGCTTTACAATCGGGACATGTGTGTGCTCGAAGTTGTTTTCGTTGACTTTTCTTCCTAGGTAAATCTTCTACATATTTGTAATTTGGTTTTGCTGGTTTGCTAATATAGTCGAAATCATCCATTCCTGTAAACCCTTGCGAGGAAATTAAAGTGTCTAATTCAACACCTTTATTGATAGCCTCAGCTGTTTACAAGAATCATAGGATCCTCACCGAGAGTGGTTGGGTATTTGGGTATTTCAATTAACGTCACACTGGAGCAACACAATGGGCTATTGGTGACGGTCCGGGATCAATCCCAAAGGGAAAGATCCGAGGACAACACCACGTAATTTTGAACCACGGTCAGATGACGAGGCAACACCTGAGCTGGCACCCCACTCTCCAAACTTCCACACCACGCCAACGTGAGGACATTAGAGAGTGGTTGGATGATTACCAAAGTTTTTAAAGAAACGTTCGGAAAATAAGGGTAAAGGAAATATCTATAGAAGTATGACAGAAGTCACCACACAGACGTTGGATTTGGATGACGCTTCCGAAAAGTTTCAAGCGATGAACGTGACAGACGAACCTGTCACCCTCTTGCAACGAAAGAATTCGGGAGCCGCGGCACTCGCTATAGATGGATCGAATTGTGTAGTTGTACTCGATGCTGACTGGTTCCTGGTGAAGATGGAAGTCGAATGCGACTGGATTGGTCAAGTCGTAAGAGCTCTAAAGAATTTACAAGTCACCGAATTGGTCTTTGTGGGGCAAGAAGCCTGTAATGTCGTAGGACCTAGATTGGATGAGACTTTTCAAGACGTTCGCGTTGATCATGGGGAAAAGCTTCATTACCCATGCAAACAATGTAGGAGTAGGCAATGCGCAGTTCAAAAGGCTTACCTCACGTGGAGAAGAATTATCAGACGCGTGCCATGCTACTTGAACCATTTAAAAAAAAAAAATTTTTTTTTTTTTTTTGGAAAAAACATTCCATTAAATAAAGGATGCTTCCTATATACCAACATAGTCAAGTGGTAAACGAGTTTGAGATTCTGGTACATCCCTCTGATAAGGTGCATTTTCTACGGGACCATGTCGTACGATACATTCCAGACACTCACCTCGTCGTTTATGGTAAATGGAAAGCTTTTGAAACAGCCTATGGCGATGCTTGTTTGGATTGTAATTTAGGATTTAGCAAAGATTATGTTAGTGCAAAATTCGAATTGGGAAACGAAAATTGCTCTGAATACTTGAAATCCTTTTATGATGGTCCTCAACCCAATATCATTCCTCACTCCAATTTGCTAAATTTAATTTTGGAAGGATTCGATCAGAAGAATCTAGGGATTGAATTACACAGTCAAGTGACGTTTGCAGAAGTTTGGATTTCTAATTTGGAAGAGTGGAAACTTAAAGATATCGGAGTTATGAAGCATGTCTCTTGGCTCTCTCCCTACAATATCGAAAGTGATGGAATGACTATACAAGAACTCTTGAACATGGAACTGGATGATAAAGGACAATTAGTGGATGCAGAACGTCTTTATGCTCTGGCAATGACCAACCCCCCTCACTATCATCCTCAACAACTCACATCGCAAGAATAACGCGAAATCGGTTCCTTGCTGCAGGCTAGGCTCCAGGATGTTAGAAGTCGTCTAACATTTTCGAGGGTAAATATAAAGGGATTCTCTGACTACTCAAATTTAGTTAATTAATATGGAATACACAGTCCAAATAGTGGGTAGTTTGTATGATCAGACGCTTCCAACTACCAAGGTGGATGTTCAGATCGAACGAATACATGTCCTCTTGGAAGTGGAATCGGGGAAACTTAACATGGTGATGAAAAACGTTCCCCTGGAAGATCAATTACTGTTATTTTTGCACAAGTTTGGAGAGGAGAAGAGTGAACATGTATGGTATCTAGATGCGGATCATTTGGACACTCAAGATATGACACTTTATCTGATGAAAGTGGCATTGCAAAGTTATATGGATTGGGCGTTTTATACATGGAAGAATGGTCATCAACCGAGTGGGAAACGACCAGAGGAGAAGGTGGATGGTAAACCAGTTGGGGAAGAACTAGACAAGGACGTACAGGTGATTGCTTCATCTTCAGACAGAAAACAGGAGTTTCCAGAATTCAATGTGTTAGAGGGAATGAAAGTAGAGTAAAAAAAAAAAAACACTATATAGTGTTTTTTTTTTTCTTTTTACAGTGCTATAGCCAAAATTTGCTGCATGTTTCGAACCCTACTCAACGCAGTGTACACGAGGTTTAAGTCACGGCTCTCGTCAAAATTGATTACGATGGCTTCGTCGTTGATCGTGTCCCCTTGAAACTTGTGTATGGTGGATGCATATCCCAAAGTGATTGGAAATTTTCCAGAAAAGTTGCGACGCACCCACACTACGTGATTGGTGTCAGGTTCAACGCATACCAACTCGTCTTTTTCTGCGGAATACGCACGAAACACTAGCAGCGTCCCGTTCGTCACACTTGAGCACATGTTTTGAGTGACGAAAATCTTGCAGCCAGATTTCACGTCGATAAACTCGTTAACGAGGGGTTCGTTTTTCCTAACGTTCCACCCCTGCAATCGCGTAATGGGTCCTCTACATATTTTTTTGACATAATACGCGTTGTACACGTCGACGGTGGCGTTTCGAAAGGCGAGAGCTCGGGTGCATTGCTTCAAGTGATCCCCGTTAATGGACTCGACGACTGGAAAATGGGAGCATATAAAACCGAAAAGTCCAGCGTCGTCGTTTTGGTCGACAAACTCACGCAAACGATTCACGATCGGCTCGTAATCTGGAAGGAACCGTTTGCTTTCCGTCAAGAGGAGACGATGGGTTTCGAACGTATCCTCTAGATTGATGACTCCAAACAAATTTTGCAGAGATCGCACGGGTCGCAGTTGATGCAGGTCGCCCATTCCGATAAAGAGAATGGGTTTTTCAGACCGACTGAAAAAGTGAGTAATGATTTGATAGGGTAACCAAAACGGAAGCATTCCGAGTTCATCTAGCACGATGATGGAAGGGTCCTCGTAACAGGAAAACTCGTTCACGAGCTTTCGGCTCTCTTCGATGCACCGATTCAAGTCGGTTTCGTGTTCGAGCAATTCCTCGAGCGTCTTCAAAACCGATCCAGTGCCCCAGGCGAGTTTCAATGCCGAGTGAATCGTTCGCCCTTGGATCTTTTGCGCAATGCGAGCCGTCGGGGCCATGCGCAACTGGCTCGTTTCGACCAAGTCCAGCATGCTGGTCACGGTATACGTTTTTCCAGTGCCAGGTCCTCCTGAAATAAGAAGCACCATGTTACGAGGACGCTCGATGAAATCTTTAAGCAAGTGAACAATCTTCTTTTGGCTAGGAGTAAGCGATTCGATATGTTTGTCGAGCCTCTTCATTTTAAAAACATTCCCCATTCGCAACGGGCAGTCGTTCATGGTTGCGAGACGTGTGAGATGAAATGCGTTACGCTGGTAATGCGAGAAAGATTTCGGCGGGCCGAGTACTCTCTCTTGATTTGCGCAAACGTATGCTCTTCTTACTTGATGGACTTGTATTCTCTGTATCGAGGGATCGATTCCGTGCAGATGCCACCTAGGCTCGTAAAATCCGTCACGGTGCTAAATGTGGACGAGATTATCAATCCGAGTGATTGGTTAAATTGTATTAAATGGTCCAGGTTTTCCAAATGGGGAGGAAAAGCCAGCTTTGAATGTTTTATCGCTCGACCAGAGAAATCGACCTTTTACTATTCGCTTGGAGCAAATGGAGGGCTACTGGTGTGCCGGGATAATCCGAACGAGGCTCTTCACATTAACGAGACGACGATAGGGGTGGTGACTGGCGAGCTGAAAGATTTCTGCCAAAAGCCGACAATTGTTCAAGTGGACGGTGTGAGGATGGACGACTTTGAAACCTAGATAATTAGGCTTTGAACCAATTATATATATATATATATATATATATATATATATATATATATATATATATAAATTTTTTTTTAAAATACTAGTAGTGTCTTCATAGCGCCCCTCCTATTTAATGTATTATTCCTTTGCAAATTCTTCTGAAGGAAACTCGATGCTTGGCACAATGCTCCCCTCTTCCAGGCTCATCGAATTTCCAAACTGAATATCTGTATATTGACGAATAGTAGATGGTTGAAAAATAATCATCTCTTTGATCCTTCCACCAATTTTGTAACAATCGTCTCCAAAAGTGGTACGACTATATATTTGAAGGTGAAAGATTCCACCAAACGAACTCATATTGCTTAAAGATTGCATGAGGCGGCTTTTAAACTCATGCTTCATATACTTTCCGTCGTAAACTCGCGTCGTTAGAACGCACCAATTCAATTTGGTAATGGATATATTATGCAATTTGTGGTAATGAACACAACTATGACATAGGGTGGGATCGCACGTTTCTCGATACAAGCGAGCACCATCGTGTAGCTTTTGAAGGGGTGTTTCTTGCATGACGTTACCTATTTCAGTCAAAGGTTGAGAGGCTCGAGTAATGAAAGAACAATTTCCAGTAAATTCTCCACTCTCACTGTACAATTTGCTAGTGTCCAAAGACCAGAGACCCGCAACGACGACGTTAAAGACATCGCTGTGGGTAATGATATTCTTGACGTATGCTTTGTCTACCAAGCACGCGTGACCTTTGGAATATTTGACCCGTTTTTCCTTGTGAGCTTTGTAGGTAGGATGATTACCCAACGTTTCCAGCCAATTAGATTGAACGAGGTTCATCGCTCTAGCTTGTTCAGCCATTTTCTCGACCGCTTCATTCAGTGGAGTGCATGTGGAGATAGCAGAGACCAACTCTTCGTAATCCATTACTTTGCATGGAATCTCCTCTCTTTAGTTATGAAAGTTGAGACTGATATGTGAAAAATTAGGTCTCCTACTCTTTATATATTAAAAAAAAAATATATATACATATATATATATATATATATATTTTTTTTAGACAACTTTTCCAATCCGCCCAGTCTCTTACCACATCCTCATGCCTACCTCTCTTGATAATTCTCTCACCTCGCTCCTTTGGTCGTAAAACTCTACCAATGCATTGGAAATCTTTTCTGAAATATCTAGCAAGACCCGATCAGAAGGGTCTGGTTTCTGGTAGGGTTTGGCGTTTATCCGAATATCATACATACTGTCCATATTCTCACTCGCTTTGTCATCTACACCGATTAGAAAAATATCACCGTCGTACATGATGCGAATATGCTCAGATGCCTTGTTATAATTGTATCTTTCCACGGCTCTCTTGCACTCGTTACGAGCAAACAGTTTGTGCGCGTAGCGAGTCACGTCTGATAAGAAGGTGTTGGCTACCCTTTCGACGTACTCGTCGGAACCGAGACTCCATAAAATAATGTCGACTCGAGCCAATCGAAGAAAGTTGATAAAGCTTTTTACTTTGGGTCTCACGTGAAAAGTCGTTTTGTCATAGGTCCCCAAAGTCTCGTCCATGTCCAAAACACAAACAGCTAGAGGACGACTCTCCATGATGCTTTCCTTATTGGATGGGAAATTAAGGAGCGCCATGAAGCGCAAGCACAGAGACCGTCACGATACCTCCAATCCCGTCCGAAGCATCATTCGACATTTGGAAAATTACAATTACGGCGCGTCCAAATGCACGCACCATTTCGACCGAGAATGTTTCACGATGCTCAACAATTTTAATCACGAACGCTTCCATTGCCTGTTTGCCGACAGCTCGTCCCTGTGGAAATCGTACTCTGTGACTCGTTCGTGCGACATTCCCGAACATTTTTACGACATGATGATCCTCCATCGGGAATTGGGTACTGAGTACGTCCTACCCTTTTCGAGTCACATGCGGGAGTCGTCGGGTTACACGATTGGCCTGTTTCATCAAAACGTCAACTTGTACCCTCCGTCCAAAATTACTCACGAGACGTTCAAAGAAACAGTGTACGCGTTCATTTTTTTCTTGTGCATCGTTTGTAATCGTTTTGGGGGAAATACACCCAATATAAAAGAATTTTCGTTCGTTTACACGCCGAGGCACCCAGTCTTGTGTGATGTGGGCCGTCACAATGCGAGCGGTCGAGAGCGCCTCGCTCACCGACATGAACATTTCAACGCGAAAAAGTGGACTCGATTCATGTGCCGCAAGACTCATAGAGATGTGATTCGGTATTGCCACGTGATCTTTCCACTGTTTTTTCAGAAAAAGAAAAAGGGTCAACGGTGTATATTGAACGAGACCACAGATAATTGCTTTGACGACGAAACACATCGACTCGTTTGCCAGAGCGATCAAAAGAGTCTGATAAAGGTGCTAGATGAATTTTCCCACTTGATGTTAAATGATCAAATTAGGAACGGAATTATCCACCAATGGATTGAAACGCTTCCAGTTTGAGACATTTTTTTCTTTACGACGATCCGTATCCTTCATCCATGTCGCAATGAACGTTTTCTTCTGGGGGTGGTAAGAGTCTGAGCATCTTGAGAGGTATCTTGTGGAATTCCATGACGAGGCGGCGTTTTTGAGGCTTCTGCTTGGAAGGAGGAGTAGCTTCCATGAAAATACTTGGACGAAAGTCTGGCATTGTTTCTGCTTAAGATGGAATGCTGTATGACCACTGCGTGGTGGTGAGATTATATATATTAAAAAAAAAAAATATCTAAATATATATATATATATATATATTTTTTTTTTTAATAAAAAATATATATATGTTTTTTTTTTTTTCAAGAAACAAAGTATGTGGAAGTCGAATATCGTCAACTGGTACTTCAAGCTCTTTCTCGCGGGTTATACCCCGTTTTACAAGATTTCGTCATTATGGACATTTACTACAAGTGGATTCCATCCAATAGCAGGTCTGACGTGGTTAACCATTACGATAGACGGTACGATGAGCCTTCTGACGTTCTGACGCGCGAGTCGAAACCGTTTCGTCTGAGTCATCTCGTCGAATCTACGTCCGACCCATACTTTCTCCACGAGTCAAACACGTTAAACTCTCGATTGCTTCCCTTGGAATGTAGGCGCGTCAAACTCTCTCGATCGATCGTAGACAGACATCTCGAACGGCACAGCATCACCTTTGAACAAGAGATTTATCTTTTTCTGACCCTCCTCAATTTCGACGTTGCAAAGATCGCACCGCTCTTGGATTTGGACTTTATAACAAGCACTCGATTCCTTCCACAATTTATACGTACCTGGGTGTACAAGTTTAAAACCAAGCAGATTGCGTCGGGAACAGCGGGTCATTCGATCCGATCCCGATTCGGTCCCCCTGAATCACCCCAAATCCTACCTATTCGCGTGCTCCGAGGCCGTCTTTCACCTTGCACTTCGCGATCGATTCTACTGTCGCTCAACGACGACGATGTACCACCTACGATAGGTTACACGATGCATTACTCGGTTCAATGGCATGCTCTCGTACCGCTAGCCTATAATCCTCTGGAGAATCCAATCATTGTTTAGATTTTTTAGTCCTCTTCTTGTTACCGTACTTGATGCGGAACAAGTACCGAGACGATTCGCTCGAGTCTTTTTCAAAGGGTTTATACTTGCGGTTCTTGTCGTAGTAGCGATACACTTTGCGAATGCCTTTGCAGACGGGTTTGGGGAGATTGACGTCTTGCGAGTCGCATTCGTCCCGGCTGGGACTAATAAACATCAGAGACTCGTCGTCAGAAGCCGACGATTCCGAGGACCCTTTCTTATATTTTCCTAAAAATGCTCGCATTTTCAATTTTTTAAATCTCACTGGACTAGATGCTCGAGAACTGGACGAAGAACTCTCGCCTGAATCCAAGACACCCGGGCCTACCATACGTCTGATGTATCGTCGAAGAGCCACGTTGGACTCGTTATCCGGTAGAGTGAGAACTGCTTTCCAATCGTTCACCGTGATGTAATTGAACAATTTGGTCTTGAAATCTCTGAAATCTCCTACGGTCCGAAAATACTTTTTCAGCTTGGCTACTGGCACCATCGTCGAATTATCCATGGAATCCTCCACGACGTTCTGAGGATTGAAACCCGGTACGTCACCATCCGCATACCCTCTCATGCTACGTGATATCATCCTGCAAGCGTACTTTACCGGTACTTTGCGAGGTCCTCCTCTTCCTTGAAGCGACATTCTTTATTATCGTCGATAGACTACCTGTCCGTAGAAATACAGTTTGAAGAAGGCGGAATCTCGGACATGAAGGTGAGTGTCGTAATGAGCGTGCTCGTACTTGTCGTATGACTCCCAATGCGCCATCGCGTGCAAGGTAAACACAAAGAGGAGTTGCCAAGTAGTCATGTTTTGAAAATACTCTGCTGGAGAATGGCCGTGATCCTCAAAGGAGGAAAAGTTAATAGTGCCCCGTGCTGGGTCGACGAGCATCTGATTAGACTTGGTCAAATTGCTGCAGTAGAGACGATGGATCGTTCGAAATGCGTAAACGTTGAATACGATATAGACAGTCGTGCGTTCGTCGAGAGGGTTTTCGTCCATGTAGAGCTGGATAAATTCTTTCGGACCGCCTGGCTCGTTGCAGTAGTAAAAGACTAGCTCGTAACGTTCCAAGTGTGGGATGGGATACTCGAAAATCCAATTGAGGATGCCCACCCACCTTTCAAAGACGGAGTGAAAATTTCGTAAATCGTTCGAACCCCAGCCATCGACGACTTGGTAGCAGGCCGTCCACGCGTCTCTCCATTTACTCACTTTGGATACGGACGCAGATACTCGGGGTTGTCTTCGTGCCTCGTGACGATCGATCGGGCGTTCCATTTGAAATGTCCTTGTTCTAAGAGGAAAAGAAAAGAATATGTGGTCTGCTTTGTTCTTGTTCTTTTTAATGTGGATCGGATATGCTTGGACATTGACGAGTCGAGATGAACCGTCTTCTTTGTCACACCTGCACGTCCATGCTCCCACTATTCGTCAGCAGTGCTCATCGAAAAAAGTACATTGCATTGACGACTGTAGCTTCTTATGCATCGAAAAATCAACCCGATGCGTTGGAGGAGTATGTTCTCCAGAATTGGAATCAGTAGAGTGTCGGACTAACATGGGAGGATTGCGAGTCATGGTCAAGGATCCAGTTCCCCATTGGACATGTTTGTGCACGCACTCGACTTTTTTCAATGGATCAGACTGTGGGATTTTAAATCCAGACGTGTGCGAACAGGGCTCTTTCCTGTATAGGGATCGAACCAATTGGACATGCATTTGTCCAACGCCATACGAAAAATTCCAAGTCAACGGTATTCCACATTGCTTGGAGAAGAGCCTAGCAAAACTCTTTACGCTAGAATATGGAGAAGGAGGAGAACTGCAAGGGCCAAGTACTATATATCCGTGAAGGGGTGATTCGGCGTCGGGTTTAAATGTTGCATCGAAAGTCAATGGTGGACTTGTAGAGGATGACGGTGAGGAGGTCTTGTGGCTGCAAGAGCCACGAGGCGTTCTGCATCGATTAAGTTTTCCTCCTCCTCATCAATTTTTGCGTTTAAAATTTCTTGAATCGTTATTCCATCCTCTTCAATAGTGGGAGAGAACCACGAAACGCGCTTCATGGCCCCAATATCCTCCACTTCCCATCGCTCCATAATGGAAATGAAAAGGTTTGCAAAGGTGACATTATTCCATAACCTAATTTCTAAAGTATTCGGATCAAATCCTTTGACGATTAATTGTACCAAGGCGGAGTAGGAAATGAGATTTGGTTCAGAACCATCGAAGAAAGATTTCAAGGATGGATGACAGTCTTCACGTGTATAAACCATAACGGTATCTACATATTCTTCACCATTTCCTAAATGAAAAAACATATAAGGGTAATCATCAAAAGTTCAATATGGAATACATTCACCACGAACAACTAGTGTCACGTTTGGAATGTAACTGATTACATGATCACGGAGAAAATTCTCCGGATGGGAAAGAGAAACTGGAATATCGAACTCGTTGCGAAATTGTTCGTGATGGTAGATGGGATACATTATTCACTACAAGCAAAGTTTAGAGGTCTGCAGAGGTGTTTTTGTCAAGTCGAAGAAAAGATTTAAAACCCAATCCTCCGCACCTGCCTTAAAAAAAAAAAAAAAAAAACTATACATATATATATATGTATTTTTTTTTTTAAATAATAATAATAAAGTAAAATGAATTCGGAAGAGATAATGAAAGTTACTTTTGCTAATGTCTTAAAGTTTTTAAAGGCGAATAGCAAAGACCAGTCAGCAGCTGTTCAGGACGGCTTGGAAAAGACGTTTCCCACTTGGTCCCATCTCTGGACTGTTCTGCGAGACTGGATTCAGACGAATCCATTAACGAGCATGGAAAATACCATTTGGAGCTTTGCAGGCACCCTTCCCCAATTTGATTCCTTTGTCAATGACTTGCGAATGTCCCTAGTACTTCACGAAAAGTTTTGGAATCAAGTGTATCAGAACTTGCTCGTGGCGAAAAATCGATTACCCCAAACATGAGGTTTGACGCATCCACTCTCGAACCTTTTGGCATCTTTACACTCGCAGGAGGTCTTCTGTATTCCATCAGCATACTCACCGTTCAATCTAAAGAGACCGATTACCGACTCCACTTTATCATTTTGACCTTTACCATCTTTGTTGCACTATTGACCATTACAATTTTTAAATATTTGAAATATCGTTATACTTGCGAACAAATGGACGATATCATAACGGCTATGAAAATCGAATAGCCATGTTAGAGTCGCCACGAGAAAACAACACTGCATCCCCTTTTTGATAACCAAACATTTGAAAGTAGCCCACGGGAGCTGGTATGCAGGTGTTGTCAGGCTCCATGACTCGAGCGTTTACGTCCTGCATGGTGGTCACAAACATTCGCAAACCCACATCGTATTTGTGGTGATACTTGACACCGTCTTCAAACTGAACGTGCAGCGTGGGAGGACACCCAGTCATGGAGACGAATTGAACTTGGCGAAGGGCCAATCGTTTGACGAGAGGTTCCACACAATTCATGGTTGCAGAGAGTAAGCAGAAGAATGTCGTGTCAAACTAATATTGAATCATTGATAGAGGCTGATCCCGTCTTTAGAAAAATATTTACAGAAGTACAGTTACTTCACACACTCACTCCAGAAGAACGAGCTCGCGCCGATTCCGTATTCGAGGAACGGTACCCGGATGAGAATCTGAATACATTTGTCAAAAATTGGCACGATGCTTCACTACAACAACAACTCCACAATGTTGAAGCCACGACTAGCGAAGCTTGTCCCGGTCTTACTTTTGATCCAATGCGTTCGAAATATTATCAGCCTAACGTCTTAGCTCCCAGCAAGCGTCGACGGAAGGAAGAATTCGACGTTTACAAATTTATCACGCAAAAGACAAATAGCGGAGAGGGGTATCATTTAGCACCTCATTCCAATATGGACGAGGAAATGTTTGAGTTAATCAAAGAAGACAAGGCACAAAACGATTTGGTGGCTGATCAAGCTTTACGAAAAGTGGCTCATATCGTAGCGCTTTTGAACGACAATTGTAACTTTCCAATGCTGGAACTACACAGTGAGAGACGTATCCAGTAGACCATGAAAAGGAAACTGAAGGAAGGTATCTAGTGACTGTAGTAAAGTGAAATCGTTTACTTCTGATTAGAGAAAGCATATATATTTACAAAAAAAAAAAAAAAAAATATATATATATATATATATATATTTTTTTTTAATGTGAATTTCACGTTTGGTGTGGTTGTAAAAGTAAAGGATTATGATGCAGTCTCTTGAGGACCTAGTGGAATTTGTATTGCAGAGGGAACAAACGATCGTCTTTGGGAATTTGGGTCGGTATCCCCAAGTCCTCTTCAAGGCACTCCTCTCCGTCCCACAGTTGGACGTTGCGATCGTGTCCAACTGCTATCTCTTTCCAGTCACTCCCGATCAACGCATTCGAGTCATTCGACAAGATAACATCTCCAAAGAACGCTGCGATTTGCTCGTGGTGGTTGAACCCGCTCCCTTTCAAATCGTCGAGAAGCCTTCACACATCAACCGGCTTGCCGTATTCACAAGCCACCTTAGTTTCAACAAGCGCCCCGAAACATTGTTTACGTACGCGTCCTATTTTTACGCGATCGATTTGAACGAGAGGGCCCGGTGCTTGAAACGTTTACTAGAGATCCAGGACGGCTCTCTCCAGACGCAAAATTCGAGCCTCATGAAAGTGAATCACCTCAACACCCTTCTCGTAAAAGGTAGAAACGACACGTGCATCGATGTGTCAGACACGTACGTGATCGTGGATCTCACCGCTCACAGCAACGCCTTTGGAATGTACCTAGCCTTTTGGGACGCGTTCGATTTCATGATGACCAATTTGAATTTCGTGAAGGGTTGGTTAATTTGCTTTCCCGAAAAAAATGGACGACGTGCATTTGAACAATTTACACAAAATTGCCTAGATAAATTGTTTTGCATCCAATTTGATTACGGTAACGTGACCACCCTCCCCGAAATACTATCCCTTCTTCCCTTTTACAGATCGGGGACCATCGATCGCACGTTTGAGGTTCCAAAATCTTCCTTTGGAGGTATCGAGTACGCTACCACTCCTACAGCACTCGACACGTGTAAGGCTGCTACCATGTACAATTTAGAACATTGGATTGGGCCCGTCAATCGAATTAAATAATAAAGTAACAACATGGTCGCAACATTAGTGAATTCCACGGATGATGTGAGGAATAAACCCAATTTGAAAAACGTCAAGAAAAAAATAGGACCTCAACGATCCGGTTTCGATTGCCTGTACTGCGCAAAAACATACCGTTCCATGCGTCAACTCGCACTACACCTTAACGTTGCTCATATCGGAAATCGTCTTCCATCAAAATCCCCTGAAAAATCTCCTCAAACACCAGGCAGCGTGGGTCTTGGAATCGGTCATAAAAAAATTCGACTTGATCGGGCAGCTCAACGAAAGAGAAAGAATATAATTAAATCCCCATCGAGGTCGAGATCCCCATCGAGGTCGAGATCCCCATCGAGATCCCCATCGAGGTCGAGATCCCCATCGAGGTCGAAGTCCCCATCGAGGTCGAGATCCCCATCGAGATCGAGATCCCCAACACAAAAGGCAAAGAGTAACAAGCGTTCTCCATATCTGATGCGCGTGGGTAACAACAAACTCATGTATAAGGATAAAGAAGATGAAATTACTTTTGTCATGAAAGGAGGAAAATTTCCAAAACGCAGGCTTCCCAACAAGGCTTGCAGATACATGTTGAGTCATTGCTCGAAAAACCATCCTTTAAAGCGAGATCTAATCCCACGTAATGCGACTATCACCATGAAAAAGTTAAAGTAGAAAGGTATCGATTGCCTCCTACCACTTTCGACACGACTCCGAACATGTATTGGATTGAGCCGTACATTGAACGGAATAAAGTAATGCTATGAGCGTACCACTAATTGATTTAACGGACGACGTGAGTAATTCACTTGACGATTCATCTCAAGATTTCCAATGTGAATATTGTGAAAAACCATTTAACAGTAACGAGGAACTTGATTTACACATAAAGGAGCATTTTATCTGGCACGAAAGGGCAGACCATCGAAAGAAAAAGCTAACCCCGTTGAGGTCCCAATCTCCTTCGAGAGTTCTTCCAGGACGAACTCGACCTCGTGGTACTGGACGTGTCAAGCGTGGAAGTGGTCGTAGTGGTCGTCGAAGTGGTCGTGCAATTTCTACAAAGAAAACGAAGAGATCTTACGCATCCTCATCGAATTCTGAATCCAGTTTCCAGTCTAAATCTCCTTCACGGTCCCGTTCCAGGTCTAAATCTCCTTCACGGTCCCGTTCCAGGTCTAAATCTCCTTCACGGTCCCGTTCCAGGTCTAAATCTCCGAGACAAAACAATCGTTCTCCATATCTGACACGCGTGGGAAAAAACAAACTCATGTATAAGGATAAAGGAGATTCAATTACATTTGTCATGAAAGGAGGAAAATTTCCAAAACGCAGGCTTCCAAACAAGGCTTGCAGATACATGTTGAGTCATTGCTCAAAACGTCATCCTTTAAAGCGAGACCAAATCCCACGTAAAGCAACAATTACAATGCAAAAGTTGAAGTAGATAAATAGTAATTAATATATTAAAAAAAAATATATATATATATATATATATTTTTTTTTAACAGTTCAAGAAGACTAGACAAGAAAAGAAAACGATTGTGGCCCAAACGTGGATCCACGGTAGGAACGTTAGCGTCAACACCAGGGCCGCCATCAACACGCCTAAGTGAGTTCCCATGTACACGTGCCGTTCGACCCGGTAAGCGAAAGTATTCAAAGCCGACTCACCCGCTGCCTGCTGTGAAATACTTACGGTGGGAAATGGTGCCCTTCGCAATGCCAGCAAATATTCGCTAATCCGTTCAGCCATAAACTCGATTCGTTCCGATTGGTCTTGCTCCACGAGTACGTTATCCCACACGTATTCGGGTGTCAGAAGGTAGTTAAAATCGCTTTCTCGATTGAAATAACGAACATCCAATTTCTGATCAATGTCTTTGAGCTGCTGTGTAGTCAACACATTATCGAAATGGTATGGGTCCCAAATGTCCAATACGATCGATAATACCCCAATCACACTTAATACCATGGACGCCGCGTTGACTGATTTCCCAATCAATTTCAATGCGTCGACACCCAATTTGACATACGAGTGGACGATTGTTTGCAAGAGTGCCGATTTCAAGGGGAGGTTGGACACAGCACGTTCCAGCAACTTTGGAGCGTGTTTCTTTAAAAACGTTTCCACGACAAAGCCCGTCACATCGATCCCGAAATCGACTGCCAACTCGGTAGCAATCTCTTGAGCTATTTGAGAAGTGTCGGTACTGTCGTCGATGCTCACGAGGCGTTGGAGAGGTTTCTTTGGCACAATCGGATCATTGGGCAGCGGTGGAAGCGTTACAGGCTTTGACGGTTTTACGTTCGTGATCTTGGTTGCTCTATACATGGTTTTACCAAGAAAAAATTCTCCAATTTGCTGACCCACCGATGCGATGCATTTTCCATCGTTAAAGTCGAGTCCGTACGCTTCACAATACTCTTTATTGAATCGTAAATGCCCTCCTTCCACATCCAGTCCACCGTGGAGTGGGTGTTTCTTGTCGTGGTCAAATACTTGCTCGGGAAAGACCGCCATGAGTTTCTTGTAAGGGTTCACCTCAACGCATCGATCCTTCCACCATTCTGCATCGACCCATCCCTCTTGGGAGCATGAGGATTGACAAGCCATCGTGAATTTCTTTCCGAAAGGTACCCATCGGGGCGAATCGGATTCGGTGCACGGTTGGCCATCCTCTTTGAACGGGAAGCAGGCAATGCGACGACATCCCATTTCGTCGAACCGCGTGCTTTCGACGACAATGCCTCGAAGGGTCGGCGGAACGTAATAATCGGAAGAGGTAGCAGGTCTCGTGACGATCACGGCATTCTCAAAGTATTGGGGATACAGTCGCTTGCTCCGATTCATCATAAAGACTTTGGTAGCTTCCTTCGCGTAGCAAACTGCGAGCTCCATTTCGCGCTTGCTCGGTTGCATCATGATCGTAATGCGCTCTCCAGATTCGGACCTTTGTTTTGAGTCGAGAGAACAATCTGCTTGAGAAAGAAAATGGGCTCGCCCACGAGAACGTAACGCGAACACACTCGACATGTTTCGCAAGGTACTTTGCGAAAAGATTTGTTAGGCTCCAAATAGCGTACGAGCGATCCATTTTCAATGCAAGATCCAAAGGTGCAAAATCGATGTCGAGTGAGCCACGCGACAATGGTCACGAGCTCTCGATGCGTACATTCGGCGGGCAATGCATAACTCGGGTACCCATACACAGCGTGTTTGACCACAATGCTGTCGTCCTCCACCACCATCGTCGTCCCGTCGCAACCACATCCCGACTTTTTAATGTGGAGGGAGTCTACTAGAGTTGGGACGAATTCGACGAGACCTTCCTGCTGTGCGTTTTGCAAAAAAGCGTTGTCTTCCAAGGCGTCGGGCACGTAAAGCGAGACGGGCTCCATGGTGAAAGTCGTACAAAATTACTTCGAATTGAATAAAAGATCCTTGATAACTCCACTGGACGGGCCACGTCAAAAGTCGAAAGGGGAAACGAGACTCTTTGAGAATAAAGAACGAAGCTAAATAATACACCAAGAGACGTTTTTGGAACGCTAGAGCGGGGTTTCGAACTTTGATAGAGAGCCGTCGAAGCATGAGAACACGTCGTGGACGCAAAATGTTTACGATGCTCGTACTAGAGGACTGGGAGGTACGTAAAACAGTGTACCTCTGTTGAGAGATGCGAACCTTTCTGGGGTCGCATGGGATATATATATAGTAACATAAAAAAAAATTTTTTTTTTTTTTTTAAACTATTATTATTATGTTACTGTACTTGAGTTTTGAAGATCCACCAGGCTAGGCAGGTTAATGTCAGGAGACCGAGCCCCATGCCTAGATAGTTTTCAGGGATGTGCATGTAGAAGGTCATATGAAAATCTAATTGAAAGGATTTTTGCATTATTTCAATGACGTACGTAGCAGTCTGGTTAGCCATCCTATTTCCAATTTCTTGTCGAGTGGAATTCTCTTCAACAGCACGACGAAGAATCAACATCAATACAGCTAGAACATAAGAGACCTTTCGCAGATTCCTGATATCGACATTTGAAAATGTACTTTTAATAATTTGATTCCATTTAGAAATTGCTAACTGTTCGTTCGACCAGTCGATTTGGGAAGCATTGACTATTCGTTTAATAAAATTATCTAAAAAATCGTCATCAGGAGTTAGACTTCGAGGAGCAGGGATATCATTAAAAACATCGACCATCTTTTCCACGGATTGTTTGTACAAAGCCTTTTCCAAAGTCCAAGCATATGGTTCCAAGCAGTTGTTCATCACGCAATTGAAACTTTCTGTAGATGTAAAAATATCCATTGTAGAAAGACTTCTTCCTCTATCGTCAGATACTTGTATAAAATTCCAGTCGTTTGTTTGCTAAAGCGATGTGCCGTTCAACCTCTATGAGGAGAAGAAAATTGTATGAAGAGTAGAGACTTTACACCTTATAAATATATTTAAAAAAAAAAAAAATTTTTTTTTTTAATCCTGTCTACTCCAGCTCGGGCCGGTACAGCTCGCACACGTCCCTCTTGGCACGATATGTGAGTAGCATGTTCCTTGTTCCAAACAAGATTCCACGTCGATTCGTTTACCACAAATTACGCAAACAATTACTTGACACATTGCCCCTTGTCTTATGACAAACAAAGAAAGATGAAACCTTCTACCTTTCAAATTTTGAAGAGGGCATACATGGGTGACGTTGACCTGGATGCTTTGGCTCGCGTCAAAATAGAAGAGAAAGATCCCTTTATTCATCAATACGTCAATCTCATTACCAAGGCTAGCACATTTCCAATTCCGTTTGATACCAACTCTTTCACGTCTCAGTTTCGATTGAAAACACCACGAGAACGACTGGATGAAACCATCATCACCTTCTTGTTACGCTTTGCGGCGTTTGTGAAAGAGGAAATGTACGTGCGTACTTTTCAAAAACCAGAATCGTGGACTATCGTGCTGGCGTGGACTCTTCTCTTGAAGCGATGCATGTTTGCCGTCTTGACGCTTGGTTACGATGTGACTTGGACGAGTGAAAACTTTTTGCGCCTGGATCAAACCGTGCAGGATTTGCTGCACGAGGGTCGTGCGTCGGCTGTACGAGAGCTCATGACTAATCTCCTCATTGCGGTCTCCGTGGATCGATTTCAAGCCGAAACCATTTTCGAGAAGCTCAATTTTCTGCATGTGGGGCAATTCGGATCCTTCTATTGGCGAACGTTTCATTGGATGGCCGAAGCCGTACAATTGCGTGGAGACGACTCGAACGACGTAGTGTTGGCCAAACAGACGTGGCGCGATCTGATGACTGAACCGATGTACCGTACTTTAAGGTGCTCCGTCTGCATGATGCACATGCAGCAAACGGTCCAAATGCTCAAACCGCAATTGTTGGACCCGACTGTTGACTTTGCTCGATTATGGTTCAATATTCACAATAGAGTCAACGAAACGAAAGGAGCGTTGTATTCCGAAGACTTTTACGAAGAGGATGCGCTGTTTATGCGCCAAGCGTTACCTCCAAAGTAAGAATACTTGCGCTTTGGTTTTGCCAACGTGTTGAGCTGCATGGATTTGTAAATTTCTGGAGTGACTCCAACACGATCGTCGAATGTTAGAGCTAATCGATCGCCGTTTAGAGGAGCTAGGGGTGTGGACCACCACACAATGCACAAGTCTACATCGATTGTTGACGACCAATAGGTGACGGTGTTATTTCGTTCGGCATACGAACGGAGAATCGATTCGTTAATGATACCTCCATACGAGCCAAAGTATAATTTAGGTGTTACTAGCACTATTTGGGGTGGACGATCTGGATCATCCGGAAGCACTGCGTCTCGAACAAGATCGAGAAGTTGGAATCGCTCGATTAGGTCTTCCACGCCATGATAAGGTATATGCATAAACGACATGGCTTTGAAACCACGCAATCCAATTTGAGCTATAGAAAGAATCCTTACCACTCTTTAAAAAAAAAAAATATATATATATATATATATATATATATATATATATATATATATATATATATATATATATATATATATATATATATATATATATATATATATATATATATATTTTTTAGAACTCTTCTACAGTTGTGAATCTGTGAGCGTCTTTCCATGACAACACCCCGCACTTTTGATACTCCCCAACTCTTCGTTCGAAAAAGTTAGTTTTACCTTCCAAGCTAATATACTCCATAAAATCAAAAGGATTTTCAACTTTGTAAATCCTTTCACACCCCAATTCTGAAAGTAATCGGTCTGCTACAAATTCAATACATTGGCTCATCAATGTACAATTCATTCCGATCAGGGAAACTGGTAGAGCTTCTGTCAAAAATTCTTGCTCAATTTTGACGGCATCAGATATGATTTCCACAATTTCATCTTGCGAGGGTTTGTGCTCGAGGTATACATTGAACAAGTTACAAGCGAAATCACAATGTAGCCCTTCATCCCTGCTAATTAATTCATTGCTAAAGGTTAATCCTGGCATCAAGCCTCGTTTCTTTAACCAAAATATAGCGGCAAAGGATCCTGAAAAGAAAATACCTTCCACCGCTGCAAATGCAACCAACCTCTTGCTAAAGGAAGGATGTTGAATCCATCGCAAAGCCCACTCGGCCTTCTTCTGGACGCAAGGTATTGTTTCCATTGCATGGAATAATTGATTCTTGAGAATTGGGTCACGAATGTAAGTCTCAATCAAAAGACTGTACATTTCTGAATGAATATTTTCAACGGCAATTTGAAATCCGTAAAAGCATCTGGCTTCTTTCACTTGCACTTCGCGTGCGAATCGCTCAACTAAATTTTCGATAACGATCCCATCACTTGCAGCAAAAAATGCTAAAATATACGAAATAAAATGCTGTTCATCTGAGTTTAACGTTTCCCAATCTCCCACATCCTTGGATAAATCTACTTCTTCCACTGTCCAGAAAGATGCTTCTGCCTTTTTGTAAAAGCTCCATAAATCGAAACACTCGATGGGGAAAGTGACGAAACGGTGGGGGTCCTCTCGAAGTAGGAATTCTTTCTCCATTGGATTGGAAAGTGGTGAACGGGGACTGCGTATCTTTTACAGGTTCGAAATGATAAGAAAATTAAATCGATTTCTCTCTCCCTTTACTTATGGTGACGATAGTAGATGGAGGGTACGTAAAGAAGATACTGTGGAGTATAAATTTTCAACTGGAACTAGTAGACAGGTGTCAACAACTTTACGAAAAAAAATTTTCCGCCAGACGAGATGCACTCGGAAATGATTCACTAGGCAATTGGAAATTGTCAAAGGTCCAAACGGCTTGGGGGAAAAGACATTAATAAAAATCTTTAAAACGAGGGACTCTGTAGCTCATTGAAAAATTGAATAATGCGATGACTGATTCGTTTGAGATCTTATATCCTTAAAAAAAAAAAAAAAAAAAAAGTATACATAAATATATATATATATATATATATATATATATATATATATATATATATATATTTTTTTAGGTTGTGTTAGTAACAAGTAATAACAAAAGGAATGGGTGAGGCGCTGCAACGTGGCCTTCTCTGGATCCACTTTACTTTTGCCCCTGACGTGTTTCACAGTCAACAGGACGACACCACCTATGAAATGCTGGTCTTCAAAGATAAACATGATGCTTTTTATTTTTTTGCAAACGCCGTTGCATGGTGTCTAGGTCACAAGAGACCACACGAGGCGATTGCATTACTGAATCCCTCATTCCATAAACGCCTCTCGTTTGCCAGTGGAATCTTTCTGGACTACGAGGGGATCACAGCGCTCGTCAATTTGTCTGAACCAATCCACCGCAACGACTTTCTCACGTGGATTGATCCATACATTTACCACTGTAAGAATCCAACCTATTTGTCAATTATTCCAATCTGTCCAATTTAGGAA
Source organism: Meta bourneti (assembly GCA_933210815.1). Lineage (NCBI taxonomy): Eukaryota > Metazoa > Arthropoda > Arachnida > Araneae > Tetragnathidae > Meta > Meta bourneti. Next base: position 111,143,460 of record OW119922.1, on the reverse strand, counting down.
TCCAGCACGTCTTTGAAGTAAACGCTACGTATCCAACTTTCTTTCCACAACCGCAGCACGGTTCGATACGATCGACCAATTGCTTCCAGTAAAAGGACTCGATCCCTTTCGTCCAACTGAATATTAAGAGGTCTAGATCCAACCATTTCTCGTCCCGTCAACAGGCGCAAGTACGCTTCGTGTGCCGACGTCACATTATTCAAATCCAAATCGACATGGTAAACTCCATTAAAAGTCTTTTGACAGTCGTAAAAGATGGGAGGTCTGAACTCTGTCTTGCGAGTCTCGTTTGGACGTTCGAGAACCGTTCGATCAGTCGATCCCACGTGCAGAAGGGTCACTGTTTTACGAAATGGTAAATTCAAGCACAAATGACTCGTCAAAACGATAAGGTGTTTCACGTTCGTGGGTCTTACGACCGTATATCCAAAGTAGGGTTCGACGATAAACAAAACATCCAAGACGGACGACGCGATCGAATCGACCCGATACATGCAGTCGAATGCCCATTTGGAATAAATACCAACCTTTTCTGAGCAAGTGAAGCAGGTGTCAATGTAGTACTTCAAGGCGGGTAGATGACGACCCAAGTTTCCGAATATAATGGTTACCTCTCTTTCACGAGTACGCGCAAACATGGAGGTAATCTTATCCAATGCTGTTTTCGGTTGTCGAAGGAAGATGATTTGGCTTTCGGACGATGTCGCGTCGTACGTGTGAGACTCGACATGGGGACAAAAAGAAACTGACGACGAGGTGGCCATGTTAAGGTGAAGAATGTGAGCTAGAGCCTTTACCTCTAAACTGTATGTTAATCCTACGAGTAATGGAAAGGAGTAAAAATTTCTAACCGCAGAAGGCGGTAATGTATAGCATTTATTTTAAAAAAAAAAAAAACATTTTTTTTTTTTTTTTACAATATGGTACTTCAGTGAGAGGATCTCCAACTTAGATGGGATTTTCTACCCCCTTGTTTTTCACTTGAAAAGAGTTCATTTTTTGGGTCAACCACTCTCTGGCTTCCCAACTTTGTGCTTCGTCACGAGCTACTCTCAAAGACCACCATACATTTATTTTCCTTCGTCCATTTTGGAAAACTTGTTGAACTCGGTAGATAAATGTGAGTATCTGAAGAATCATTAGTGAAATAACCATTCCGTACACGACGATAAAAACTTTGATGTACACTGCATTAAGTGGCATCAAACAACGAGTAAAAGACTCGGTTTCCGCTCCCGCATTATAATAATTAAAGAGGCAAGTCGTAAATCGGGGAAAAATGATAGGTATGGCTGACCATGACCAACCATTTTGAGACAACATCCCGTTGAAAAATAAATCTAGAAGGATTAAGAAAAGGATTAGAATGACACCGTACACCATTTCCAAAATCCACGTTTTCCAAAATAGTGCGCCTCCTTTAGATTTTTGAATGATTTGAAACACTTTCTGACTCGCTTCAATGTTTCCAATTTTAGTAGTAATCTCGTCAATGTAACTATGGTAGCATTTATTCCATATCGCAAATGGAAAGTAGAATAATCCTGCAGACAGTAGTAGGACGATAGACACCCATTGGTAATAGTTGTGATTCAGAATGTTGGTGTCCCCTATAAACTTTTTCGTAATAGTGCCATGGATAAAACAATGCGTTTCAATAAATTGTAATGACGGAGTACTTTGGTAATATTGGCAAAAGATATTATCTCCAAAAAATTGTCGAATGGTCGCCAGTGTGAAAGAAAAGAGAAAAAGGTTTCGAAAATGGATTTGATACAGGTCCACCAGCAGACTATGACTCACAGCAGTAGAGAATTTGATAAAATTCAAGAGAGGTAACATTCTGATCTTTACTACTCTTTCTTATATAGACACCATCAGATGCAATCCTACTGCAAGAGAGGAGCACGACCCCTGAAGTAACAAAAGTGAGTGTTCGCTCGGTGATCTGTAGACGTGTATAGTTCAACTATATATATGGAAAAAAAAATAATAATAATATATATATATATATATATATTTTTTTTTTTTTTAAGACTTTACTTGGTCTCGATAGATCGCTTCTTCTTAGGTAAGGGCACCGCTGAATCGTCTTCCTCCCCCTCGACCACCTTCTTTTCGTTTCGAGTTTTAAAGCTTTCCACCATCTGGGTTACCACCTCCTCCCCAACGCAGGACAAATAGAGGCTTTTGCATTTTAACATCATCTCGTCAGAGACGCTTTCGTGTCGGCCCAAAGGTAACTCGACACCAGTCACGTCCATGATGACCTCGCTCAAAATGTAATACACGCAAGCATTTAATCTTTCTCCTGGTAGCAATCGATTCAATTCATTGTACAGGCGTCTGACTGCTGCCACGTGCACACGCTTCGAGTGGTCTTTCTCGTCAAAGAGGTTAGGTGATTCGGTCAAACCAATTCGCAAGTTGTCCAAATAACGCTTACAGTCGTACTGGGGTCCATGTGGCGAAATTTGTCCGCATAGACCGTCGACGGCCGTCAGAGTATCGACCTCGTTCTGTAAATTTCGTCTCGCTAGACCCCTGAGGAGTCGGACGAGTTTCTCCGTCTTGATAAAATCTTGAGTCAGTTGCGAGACCGCCTCTTCTTCATTCAATGCCATCTGCATGAGAGCTCGAGCTACTTCTGGGTGAACGAGCGTATAGTTTTGAACCATGTCATCCACGTTGTTCCACGATAACCCCATGGCGTTCATGACGCGTGTGAGGATTCGATAGTTGATTGTTCGCATTGTTACGAGACCATTCCCCTGCTCGTTGCAGTCGTCGCAGAGCAAATGGATCAGTTCTTTCACGCGGTGATTTAGGTCATCCTCTCGAAGAAGTGGAACGCTGCTTTTACACCCCCGCAGAATATTATTTTCCAAGTTGACAGACATGTTTTAATGTACCTTTATTATGGAGTGTGATAACGTTAATCATCATTTTCATCATCCTCGTGTTCATAATCGTAATTATCATCATCCGAACCATCTATCACACCGATCATACGTTCCATACATGTAAATACAAATTCTTCGTCCGACTCTATCGAAGGATCTCGGGCATGTCTCAAAGAGGTGAGCATAGGTGAGAAACTGTGAAACACACGTACCATCCTCAATATGTGATAGAAATCCACATAAATCTCAAAATAACGAGATAGTAAAAGCGCCAGCAACTCGTCATTTTCCATCTCATTCACATCACGGGAAGGAGGTTCGAGTGGGAGGTTTAAAGTATTGAGATCTGAATAGCTCAGTTCCATCCGGCAGTTTGGACAATGGTAATTTATTCGGAACCACGGTAGAATACATTCAACGTGAAATGTGTGCAAACAATTTTGTAGTTGTAGGAGGGCAGAATTAATAGATTGTAAATCTTGCAAACAAATTGAACAGACATCAGACGTAGCAGGATCCATTTTGGAATCCCTTACGTAGTAAAACACTCTCTCGAAGATTGGCCTCTGTAGAGCTAACAATTACTTGCATGAGTGACGCCTCAGTGCAACAACGCTAGAGCAAGCTGGACTCTTGTGGGATAGCTGTAGAAAACAGTACTACCTTGGCTAAGGAACCCTGTCTACTCGTTGTACACCAAGGAAACTTTTATACATACATGTATTTAAAAAAAAAAAAAAAAATATATATATATATATATATATATATATATATATATAAATATATATAAATATATATATATATGTTTTTTTTTTTTTCACTCTACTTCTGTATCCAAGGTTTGCAAACTTTGACGAACCTCATATTCCCATTCGGAAGGTGATGACGGCAGATCCCAATCTGTTCCATATTGGGATACCAGCGTCAATATCCAAGGTTGCATTTCCAGCGCACTAGACCAGGGGACGCTCGGCAAACCATTCAAAGAACGAAATTCCAGCCGCCGTTTAATCTCGCGGATCCATTTAAGCCGCTGATCATATTTTCTTAACGAGGCAAGTTCCGAATATGTCAAAGTTGAATAGTCTTCGGCATGGAGAGATGATCTGCAATTTGGACACGTGGGATTCTTTGCTATCCATAGCATGAGACATTCTTTATGGAATCTGTGACCACAAACACGCAAAACATAAAGGAGCGAGGCATCTATTGTAAGGAGACACACAGAACAAACTGATTCTTCCATAAGCACCTCTAAATGTGTACCATCCAATGTCAAGGAACCCTTGTACTAACACCTTATATATATGTCTCTCTCTCTTTAAAAAAAAAAAAAAAAATTTTTTTTTTTTAATAAATTTAAACGCCCCAGATGGGATGTGGCACGTTGCATGGTTGACGTCGAGTTACTTTTCGCCAGAGGAAATACGCCCTCATCGTGGCACACTCTCTACTGTTGCATCGTTTACAACAGTAAGCCAATTTGGCACGTCCCGCATCCGTGTGGATTTTCATGTCGTCGGGAGCCACCTTTTTCAACTCCTTCGAGGATCCAGCTAAAAAGACTTCTTTGACGTCACATTTTTCCAACGCGTCCATCACTAATTTTTCCCATGGGGGATGCCTTCCAAACGATTGGAGATCGCATCGGAACCAAACCGTATCCATGACCACGACACAGTACTCATCATCCACAGCGATGGTTGCGAACCCGTCAGGTTGGAATCGTGACATGAAAACGATCGGAGAGGATTCGTCCCGATGCTCACCATCCACTAGTGGAGAGACTGCCTCTGGAGGGATATCCGACGGTACCGAACTTTCCTCACGTCGTGGAGCTGATAATAATTCCTCAGGAGGAGAATCCCGTGAAGGAGACACTTCCGTAGATTCCAACGCGCTGGCATCCCAAGAAGTCGACATGTTGAATGTGGAAAGGCGACGTGGCAGGGAAGTAGTTGAAAGTTGTAGTTGGTGACGACGACGGTCTGATAAAGACGGGAGCTGTCTGAGCACTTTATATCCCCAGTATATATATATATATATATATATATATATATATATATATATATATATATATATATATATATATAAAAAAACATGTATATAGGAATTTTTTTTTTTTTTTTTTACAAAAATCTTTTGAACGATGGGAGCGGGTCTTCTACGCTCTTCTCCTCTCCTTGCCCTTCCCTTTTCCCCGCGTCGTCTTCGTCGTCTCTTTTCTTGGCTCGCTTGGGTAGCTCCTCCTCGTGGTGGTGCGGCGGCGTTGTTCTTTTCCGTTTCTCTCCTCCTCGTTGCTTGTGCTTCTGCGCGGCGTCTTCTACCTCCGTCCTCCACTCTCGTACGGAGCCCCTGTCCTTCATCCTTTCCCGGTACCAGTCCACCCATGGATCTTCCCCTGCGGTGGTCGCGTGGCTGCTCCATGCGCGTTGGAGCACCGCCTTGACTCGTTCCGGGGATTCCAATCCCCCTTCGACGTACATGTCCCTGACCGCTGCTAGATGCGCGTCCCTGTCCTCGTCGTTGTGGTCGGGTTTAAACGCGTCTGCGACGTACGCCTTGACGTCGGTTCCCCTGCATCCGTCTACAGCATAGAGCCTCCACACGCTCCTCATGGTTTCGTGGTCTGCGTTTTTGGTGAGGACCGTGGCGAGTTTGGCGAGATCGCTGGGCCTGGCCCTGTCCCTTCCCAAAACGCGTTCGACGCATTGCTGTTCGTCGAGCGTCGCTGCGTTCATTCGCTTTTCCCAGATGTGCAGCACATGCGCGTGCAATTCCTCGTCCAAGAGGCAGGTCTTGTTGGCTCGATCGGCATGCAGCGCGTCCAAGGACACGTCGACGGCGTCCAGTAGGCGCACCATGGCCCTCTCGACTGCCGCTTCCTTGGTGAGGTAGGGGTTGCGCGTCGCGAGTATTTCTCGACAGAGCGCCACCCTCCAGAGTTGTATTTCCAGCGGATCGGCCCCCGTGCCTTGCATCCCTGGGTCGAAGGACTGTAGAGGCGCCGGGCACGATTCTTGCATGGCTTCGTAACGTCACTTTACTAGAGACGAGTGAGTCACGGCCGTCGGTAGGAGTATCAGGAGCGAGCCAGTAGCAGTTGGACTTATACCATCCCTAAAAAAAAAAAAAAAATTATTATTTTTTTATTTTTTATTTTTTTTTATGATAGTTTGTAGTGTGTGTGTGTGTGTGTGTGTGTGTGTGTGTGTGTGTGTGTGTGTGTGTGTGTGTGTGTGTGTGTGTGTGTGTGTGTGTGTGTGTGTATCACACACACATCTGTTTTTCTCATGCTGAGGTCGTCGATGCGCAATCGTCAATATTTTCACCTGGGTCCGTTTCCACGGGGAAAAAGAAATGGTCGAATTTCACTTGCACATATCGCCGATCGGGACGTCGCTTCAATATGACTTGAGATATCTTTGTTAACTGTGTGCTTTCAAAGAATCGATTGATTTGAGATTGATGAAATGGGGCTTGGTTTTGAGCTGTCCAGAAGATGTGGAAATGTTTCGAGAGAAGCTTCGACGGACAAGACTTGACACGCATCCCTTATTTGGGAGGAATCAAAGCGTCACCTTTTTTTAGTGGCACGACCTGTCCAATCTTGTCTGTTAATATGTCTAGAGGAGGGAAGCTACGTGGTGCTTGCAGGAAGTGACTCGTTCGTATCAACGTTGGTAGAGCAGTTGAACCACCACTCTTATCGCGACTCTCTTATAGCAATATCTCTTGCTTAAAAAAAAAAAAAAAACTGAGCGGGGGCAGTGGCTTTTTTTCTTTTCTTCCTTCTATACGAGTGTCTTTTTTTCACTATTTAGGTATATCCGTCCAAATATTTTTTAATGCGTTTTTTCTTGCGAATAGCGGGAAATCAATGCATTGAGAATTTTCCATTGCCGAGCAGTAAGAGAATATCTACAAATATTTTTCTCGAGGTCAAACGCTTCCCGACCTTGACATTTTTTCCAAGAACCCCTGGCAAGAGTGATCATCTGTAACAACGTTCCTTGACTGTCGTTTTTTCCAAGAACCCCGATTGCTTATCGCCGAGCGGTACGAGAATCCTTCCAAAATATTCTTTTCCAGTGCCCCGTGGGCCTGGGCACCCATAGCCGCTGGCAGGTTGCCAAGAATACTCATCTCGAACACCGGGATTCGATAGCTAACTGATACCTTCTGCGATCGACGCGAGGCTTGGGGCGCTCCTCGGTGCCTCTTTCGACCTCGGTATCGGAACCCCTAATGACCAGTAGCGAGTGGCAGAGATCTCTAGAGGAGGTCTTCCCCACCGGTAACGTATCCTTCATCCGAACTGGTTCGACTCTCCTCGCTACTGGCGGCTTCCTCCTCGCAACTGGCGACTTCATCCTCCTCATCACTCCTCTCTGCGTCACTCGATTCGCATCCCCACAGGTCGTGCGTCCACCCTTGCGTCTCGTCGTCACTGGTTCCATCCCCGCTGCTGCTGCTGTCGTCGTCCCCCGTTTCGCGAAACCTCCTCAATCCTTCACCGTCGCCAATCGGTTTGCGACACGTCGGACACCGACTGCTGCTGCTCCGAAGCAGCAGGTCGTTGCGACTCACGAGGCGTTGCAAGCACTGCTTATGAAATTCGTGTTCGCAGTCGAGAATCCAACATTGGCGGGGGTCGTCGAACCCCTTGCCACACAAACGGCACGACGACGACTCGATCATAGACTCTTTGGAAAGGAGACGATCAAGTGGAGGGAAACGTTTTGTCAGAGAAGGAGCGAAACTATTTCTTTGCGAGGTTCGTCTACTTTTTTTTTTAAAAAAAAATCGGCTCGTGAGTATTTGCAGCGGTCTGGACACGAAAACCTATTTCCGTGTGGATGGTACCTCGTTACACTGGGGACGAAGCCCTGCAAGAGGGCTGTAGAAGAGTCGAGACCCATGACAGTGTTGTGGAAGACGTGTAGCGATTGGAAGCTTGGGAAAAATTTTATCCAGAGGTCTTATACCTATATTATAATTATAATTTAAAAAAAAATATATATATATATATATATATTTTTTTTTCTTTCTAAGAATAGAAAACTCTTTCGCCCTACACGAGCGTGATGTCTTTAGCATCTCTCACCAAGTATAGTTTTCCAAATCCTTCATGAATGTTTCAAAGACCGATACGTCGGGTCTCTCGAATCCCATGAACGGCATGGCTTGGTACGTCATCAAGGGTCGTACGATGACGTCCTGCAGCCAGTGATGCTTGTCTCTTTCCGCTCGTGTAAAGAACTTTAGGTATGCTTCTTCGTTCGGATATTTCTCCAACTCCGACTCGCGTCCTCGTTCCACCATTCGTTCGTATCCCAGCTTCGGATAATAGTCGCTGAAGGCAACGGAATCTCCATAGTCCAGGACGTGGACCTCGTCCACCCCAATGCGCGTTAACCGCTCGACGTAATAGTCCGCGAGCTTCCGAATCTCTGTTGCGCTCAACCCCTCCTCTTGAAACTGGATGCACGAAATGAGTGGGCTGCGTGACGAGAGGATAACGTCCTTCTCCTTGCGGTCCGACATTTGGATCGCCTGCTCGATTTTGGCCACGTAATTCTCCAACACCAAATACTGTCGGGTCGAGACGTCCATGTCTGATTGGTGCAATAAACTCTCCACCAGGGATTGGCAATCGTCGACCCACGTATAGCCGCGACCCTTGACGAAGGTCGTCTTACCAATCCCTACGTGAGAGGCTTGGATCTCTATCAATTGGCGCATGACGGCAAAGGAAACGTTTGGCAAAAAACGAGGAGCGCTCGGAAAGCAAGACGTGCAGCAGCAGAGGGGTGTCTTGTAGGAAGAAGAGAGATGTCCTGCTAACAAATGTACCTTGGTGGATTCTGTAGAGCTGTGTGATTTTAATGAACTGGGCTAGTAAGCTTTATAATACCACTATTCGGAAAAAAAAGAAAAATATATATATATATATATATATATATATATATTTTTTTTTATGGAGAGCCTAAGGATGGAAAGATTCCGTACCATCCTTTTCTCCTTCATCCTTAGTATTTACAATTTTGGTGTTTCTTTGTTCCGACCCACTCGAGATATCCAGTGACCAAGGGTTCCATGTGAGTCGTCTCGTGTGGTTTCGCTGCACCACCTTGCTTGGGATGGGAATGAAATTGGACGGGAAGCCACTCCTCCTAAAAATAGATGCACCGGACATCCGCTTCCGACGAGCGTTTCCGTCAACAGGATGCATCTCTCTCTATATAAATGCGCTCCCCGAGTAGTCTGGTCATATCGATCTCTTTTGATTTCCCAAAAGACATCTGCTGCGCCGTTCTTCTCCTTTTGTATTTTTTCCCGCCATGCCGATTTGCCAGTTGTGCCGTCAATCCATCTGCAGTGAATCAACGCACTGTACGATGGGGTGCTGCGATACGTCGTTCCATCCCTTCTGTTTGGACTATTATGCGAATTTCCAACAAGAACCCTTCTGCCCAGGCTGCGAGACCGCCTTCACTGACGAGGGACTCGCTGCCATCCACTCTGCAGCGCTTCTCCTGCCGGAGTGCGTTCTGTGTGGGAAACCCGTTTCGAAGGAGCAGCCCGTGCTGACCCGTTGCGATCACGATTTCCACGTGAGCTGCCTGGCCGGAACGATTTCGACTGCGCACCAGGATTCCTGCCCCGTGTGTCGCACGGCGATTCCCGTCGACTCCCTCGCCGTGTTGAGGCGAACTTGGCTCGTCGAGTGCTGGATGCAGGTGAGGAACAGCTTGATGCACGAGCACCGTCGCTATCCCGACAACGTGTTCGACTGGATCGTCGAAGCCTCGGAATTCCTCAGCTCGGACCCCTGGGCGAATCCTCCCATCGGTTGCGGCAACGCTCCGTGGCCGATCGACCGAGTCGTGGAATTTCTCTGGCCCCGTCGACCCGAGGACCGAAAGATCGTGGCCACCCTCCAGATCATGTATATGACGTCTCACGCTTGCGGCCCAGAGTGCGAGTTTTTCCCTTGCCTGGCCAAGCAATGGCTCGGGGAAGTGAGTAGCGACGAGGACGAAGAGGAGCAGGAAGAGCGGCCCGATCAGTGCCACTGCTGCCCCTAACTCTCTCTCCAACAAAAAATATCGGCCGTGCCCGTTGGACTAGGAGGTGTACAACGGGGTAAAAAAATGGGAGCGCACGAGTCGTGCGCTCCCATTTTTTTACGCCAGTTTTCCTACCAACCTTGACCACCTCATCCTCTAGCTTCTCTGAGCATGTCAACACCTCCCCTCCTCTCGCTTCGCTCAGCACGTCGACCGTTTCCATCGACATTCACACGTCGACTCGTAGCCCCATTCCTTCAGCATTACGTCTACGACAGCAAGTGTAAAACGGGCCATGTAGCTAGTTTTACAGTCGATAGAGTACGAGGAACACAGTCGGTCCAAAAAATATATAAGCACCGGTACCCTCTCGATTTTTTACAGAATCGAGTTTTATTCATTCGAATACTCGATTCTGTAAAAAATCGAGAGGGTACACTCCAACATTGGTGAGACTTGGAAAAAATCTTTTTTTTGGAATATTATTCAATTTTTTTCCGTGATCGGTATTAACGTCACACTGGAGCAACACAGCGGGCTATTGGTGACGGTCCGGGATCAATCCCCAAAGGGAAAGATCCGAGGACGGCACCACGTAATTCAGTCAGACGACGACACCTGAGCTGGCCTCTCCAAACTTGCACACCAACATGAAGACATTTGAGGCCACAACAGATTTAACCACGTAATTCGGTCAGACGACGACACCTGAGCTGGCCTCTCCAAACGTGCACACCAACATGAAGACATTTGAGGCCACAACAGATTTAAAAAACCACGGTTCGGAGAGACAACACCTTCTCCAAACTTCCACACCCCATGGTGAATTAATTTATTATTTTTTTCCAAGTTTTCATTCGACACCACCAACGTTGGTCCAGTGGGTAACCAAAAAAAAACTCACGAACCATCTCATCAGACGAGATGGTTCGTGAGTTTTTTTTTATGGTGAATCTATTTTTTCATTTGACACCACCAACGTTGGTCCAGTGGGTAACCAAAAAAACCTCTCACGAACCATCTCGTCTCCTTCGAGACGAGATGGTTCGTGAGAGGTTTTTTTTTTATTATTAAAACAACGTTTACAGGAAGAACAAATATTTACACATATTTACAGATGGGTCCTTCTATTATTCCAATAACGAGTAAAAGTCTAGTGGGAAACTCAAGTCCATGGGGATTTGGTCCTCCACATCTGAATTTCCGATGAAAAGTCGTTCCACGACGCTTTGGTGTGCTGGTGGCGGCCCATCGGAAAACGCCTGGAGAAAGAGACAATTGTCACGAGCCGTGACGTGAGAATTGTCCCACGGTGAACCCGAGGCGACCTTTTGGACAGCGGCGGAGAATTCACGAAAGACGTGCGTGGCTTGCTGAAGGACGAAGACGGGTGGAGAAGATGGCATGGAGAGGAGCGGCTCTCGCTGATCGACGACGACGTGTCCAGGCACGGAAGGCTGGAGAACAGGCATGGAGAGGAGCGGCTCTCGCTGAGTGCCGACGACGGGTAGTGTAGGAGGAGACGACGCTGCGACCACAGGCACGGAGTCTTGCTGAGTGCCGACGACGACGGGCACGGAAGGCTGGACGACGGCTGGTGACGTCCCCATCGGGTCGAGCAACTGGATTTGAGTACCCAGCCGCGCGGCCGTTTCGCTCGTCACCACGTCCACGGTAAAAGCTGAAGGTTGAACCGTCACTATTAGATAGGTGACGTGAGGTCGCACCAAGTAGACCTCGTGCGGTTCCATCACGTGCATTTTGTAATGGAACTGGTCGGTGGAACGGAATGCCCGTTCGCAGAGCATCGGGCGACCATCCCCCTCGAGACTGTAGAACAGGATGGGCGCGTGGGACGTTTGGTACACGTGGTAGGTACCCTCGGCCACCGTGCGCTGTCCGAACGTGAAAAACTTTTTCACGAAGTAACTGTTTTTGTGGACGAACGCGGTGCGAACGTCCGTGTTGGATTTCGTGCGCATGGAAAGCGAGAGTCGGCCTTCCACCTTTTCCCAAGCCACGTTCCTGGGTTCCTGAATGTTCTTCTGGGCTCGCTCCACGGTGTAAACGAAGTTGGCCGTCAGTTTCTCGTCAAAGTTTTGACGCAGAGTCCAAGAGACGAGATGTTTGTAGACGTTGGCCACGCAGCACGCTATCTTTCCGCGTGCGACGTAATCCATCCACGTGCGCTTGCTGCCTGCCATGCAAAGAGGCGAGACGGTGTCGGAGACGATCACCGGGAAGGCATCCAGCTTTTCCTCCATGATGATGAGTCGAGAGAGAGAGAGCAATGGTTAGCCGTGTCGCGATGCAGCAGTTTATATAGCGCCACCCGAACCGGAAACGTCGCTATCACTTCCGTCAACAGGAAGCGGGTGGCGATAAGGATTTCTGCAAATCCAAAGCGTCGTCGACGCTACTGTTGTTGAACCATTCGTCGATGGGATCGAACAGTTCTCGCAACTGATCTTCCGTCAAATCGGGCTGCTGTGCAAAACAGTCCTGGTTTAAATCAAAGACCAACTCCTCGCGCTCTTTGGCCAGTGGTTGCGACTCTCGGAGGCTGGAAACTTTCTCGGGCGTCTCGAAGGGGTCGTCGATTCAACTTTTACTCGACGCGGGATCCTGAAATCGGAAACGCTTCTCGTTCTGACGGGCCGTTTCGCTCGACACCACGCAAAGCGAAAACAGAGTATGTTGCACGGTCATGAGGACGTACAGCGTGTCCTCGTCGACCCGGTAGGTCTCGTGGGGTTGCAAAACAAACCTCTCGTAGAGAAACTGGTCTTGCCAGCGAAAGACCCGTTCGCCGACAGCGGGATCCGCTTTGGATCCCACCGATTTGTTCGGCAAGCGATAGAAAAGCATCGGGGCGTCGGACGTCTGGTACACGTGGCAGGTCCCTCGTTCGACTCGTCGTTGGCCAAACGTAAAGAAGGCATTGACCAAAAACACGTCGGGGTCCAGCAGGTAGCAAGTCCTCACGTCCGTATTGCGGTTCCTCTTCACCGTCGGCTTGGACAAGCGACGGTGAACTTTTTCCCACTTGACGATGTTGGGTCTAAACGGATTCAGCTTCTTGGCTCCCATGGCGTTGTAGAGATAATTTTGCATTCGCTTCGCGTCGAAGGAGGTCACTCGCCACGAGACGCGGTTAAAAGAAGGACTCTGACTAGTCACCAAACAACTGACCTTGCCGATGCAGACGAGCCTCTCGAAGGCACATTTGGAGCGTGGGACAAGGAGGGATCGCAGGGCACTGGAAACGGTCGAAGGAAAGCAATCGTGCTTCTGGTCCATGGCGACGGAGAAGTGAAGTGTTCTCGTCGAAATTAAGATTTGGCAAGTCCTTCACGTTGCGAGCTCTTATACTTTAAAAAAAAAAAAAAAATTTTTTTTTTTGACAAAGTTACAACTTCATTAGTGGTTTGAGGATTCCGTCTTAATATAGATGTAACCGATACTTCCCCATATAATGTGGACTCTGCTCGGCGGGGGTCCTTCCCCATTAAACTCCACTGTCAATGGTACCCCTTTAGCACATCTTCTCGGAACCACCAACGGCTCTTTCTTTATTTCCATTTGTCCATCCAAGGGTTCTTCTCCACTGGCCTTTCCCGGCTCCACATCCAAGGTAGGTTCCTCATTCCTTCTCGACGCTCCTTCCTCGTCCATCTCTTCCATTTGCACTTCGCCAGCATCCTCTTCTGGTTCCGCTAAAATCTGGTCAGGTGGACTGTCCTCCATTTCTCCAAACAACGCATTCCTCGTCTGCTCGGACATGTCTTGCACGGTCCTGTGATCCCCATTCATTCGTCGTGCCGTTTCCAAAACGTATCGCGTAAACCCGTCAATCCATTCGTTCAGACTGCACGAGTCCCGATCACCACGCACCATTTGGAGGAGAGGACCTCTACGATGACTCGTCGAAAAGTTAAATGGTTCACGTCGAACGAAGCCTTCTTCAAACAGCATCATGCGGAGTCGTTCGGCGAGCACAGTTCCACCCCTAGAAGAAGAGCGAATCGTGTCGAACATTTCTTGGGTCGTGAGGATACGAGTCGACATGGACCCTCGAAAACGAGGCGGCGTGACCTCCGAGACGTAACGCCGTGGACAGTTCCTGTAGTGGGCAGTGGACTTGTAACCTAGTAACGTGTGGACGTTGGACGTTCTCCAGTACACCTGACCGTCGAGGATGCCGATGCAGCACGATAGGGTGACAGTGATGGCGTCATAAACGCGGAATTGCACGTGAAACCACATCCTTCACAATCCACGAGAGCAGAAAAAGTTTGGAAAAGTCTCTGTTGCAGCGTTGAAGATCAGTATGAAGCCTGGAGGGCCAGTGCGTCGGTCTTTATTCTATAGACCATGGTTTCAATATACCTTAAAAAAAAAAAATATATATATATATATATATATATATATATATATATATATATATATATATATATATATATATATATATTTTTTTAGGTTGATTGAAACCATGGTCGATATCACCTAATAAAATTTTCTACACCTCATCCCGCGCGTCTGTACACTTTTCCAACGTTCAAGGCGTGTGGCTGATTCCGACTGCAAAATTTTTTTAGATTGTTCCCGTCTTCGATAAAGTTTGCTCTCGCCCCGTGAGATTGCGTCTGCCTTACCGTTCGAAATTCCATCGTCTTTTTCAGTCAACCGAGTCTGGAGAAGGTCCAATCCGTACTCTAGCCTATTTTCAAAATCACCGGATACCCAAAAATAGCCTTCCTGCGGAAACTGCACCCATATCCTGTTGATCGCTCCCATATCCTGTCACATTCCCATAAAAGCAGCATCCCGACAGCGCATCCTCATACCCACTCTTTCCATTTGCTGAATCAATTCGTTGAATCGATTTGCTGTCATGAATTGCTCCTGCTGTCACGACCTTTTGTGCTTCGGGCAGAGATGTGCCGCCGAAGGTGATTACTCCGTCACTCGAGCCTGCTTCTGCCGCGACTGCAACGTCCTCCTTCGTTGCGGTCACACTTTCCACACGGACTGTCTCCAGGGACCCATCATGGCCCAGGGGCAGAGTCTGCAAGGGGACGGGCACTTGGATCCCACTCTCAAGTGCTGCCCGGTATGCGACAAGACCCTCACCCTCAGCGATCTCTTTCACGCGCTGAGGGTGCACAACTACTTGCGCCTCGCTCCCATGCCCAAAGAACTCGGGCAGGAGGGGGTGTCGACCGAGGAGGTCTGGCATTGCGACGGTTAGACTAGCCGTCGCAATTCCCTCTCGTCGCCGTAAAAGAGAGAGAGGGAGTGAAAAAATGGGAGAGTCGAGCGTTTTCGTTCGGAGGAACGAAAACGCTCGACTCTCCCATTTTTTTGCGCCACTCGACCTGCCAATCTTGAAGCGTCCATTTTCAAACAAAACTTGGGAAAAAACGATGCACCGTTGCTCGATCCATGGGGGAAATCACCGGATATCTGCTGTCCGAAAATAGACTTCCTGCGGAAACTGCACCCATATCCTGTTGATCGCTCCTGTATCCTGTCGGCCTGCTATAAAAGCAGCATCCCGACAGCGCATCCTCATACCCACTCGCTGAATTGATTCATTGAAGCGTCATGCATTGCTCCTATTGTCACGACCTCTTGTGCTTCGGGCAGAGATGTGCCGCTGTTGGGGATTTTTCCGTCACTCGAGCCTGCTTCTGCCGCGACTGCAACGTCCTCCTCCGTTGCGGTCACACTTTCCACACGGACTGCCTCCAGGGACCCATCATGGCCCAGGGGCAGAGTCTGCCAGGGGACCGGCACTTGGATCCCACCCTCAAGTGCTGCCCGGTATGCGGCAAGACCCTCACGCACAGCGATCTCTTTCACGCGCTGAGGGTGCACAACTACTTGCACCTCGCTCCCATGCCTAAAGAACTCGGGCAGGAAGGGGTGTTGACCGAGGAGGTCTGGCATTGCGACGGTTAGACTAGCCGTCGCAATTCCCTCTCGTCGCCGTAAAAGAGAGAGAGGGAGTGAAAAAATGGGAGAGTCGAGCGTTTTCGTTCGGAGGAACGAAAACGCTCGACTCTCCCATTTTTTTGCGCCACTCGACCTGCCAATCTTGAAGCTCCAAACAAAACTTGGGAAAAAACGATGCACCGTTGCTCGATCCATGGGGGAAATCACCGGATGTCCGAAAATAGACTTCCTGCGGAAACTGCACCCATATCCTGCTGATAGCATCCCGTCACATTCCCATAAAAGCGGTATCCAGACGACGCATCCCCACTCTTTCCACTTGCTGAATCAATTCGTTGAATCGTCATGAATTGTTCCATGTGCGTCGACTTGCTGTGCTTCGGGCAGAGGTGTACCGCTGCCAATGACTTTGCCGTCGATCGAGCGGCATTATGCCGCTCATGCTCGGTCATGCTATCCTGTGGACACGCTTTCCACAAATCCTGCATCACGGCTTCTGCTGACCAGGAGCCACTCACTTGCTGCCCAGTCTGTTGGGAAGCTCTCGACCGAGCGGACCAATTCCGCTGCGGTCGCTGCTGCTGTTGCCGCCGTCGTCAGTAGTCAATTGGCAGCAGCAGTTCCCTCTCGCTATGAGAGAGGGGTGAAAAAATGGGAGATTTGAGTTTTTCGTTCGGAGGAATGAAAAACTCAAATCTCCCATTTTTTTGCGCCACTCGACATGCCAATCTTGAAGCTTCCAAACCGATCAAGACTTTGGAAAGCTGATCCACGATCTGGGTCGACAAAACGAGACGGTGAGAGGGGGAGGTGATGACTGTTTCTCCCGGCCGCCGCTCGAATCTCAGTCGAAACACTTCCGCTCCCCAATCGCAAAGCTTCCAAGAGTGCAGTTGCACTTTTCGCGTCAAATCGTCCACCTTGACGTTCAGCTTTTCATTCTCCGCCGTCAAGGCATCCACCTGTCTCTCCACTTTATCGATTCGAGCGTTCCAAGCTTGTTCGAACCTTCCGAAATCTGCTTTTTCAGCAGCCATTCCAAATCTACTTACTTCCTCGATATCCTCGGAGCACCTACCTAGGGGCATGACGGAATTTTGTATTTGGATGGAAAAGGTGGAGCTCTTATACCCATGGAAAAAAAAAAAATTGTTCCCGTCTTCGATAAAGTTTGCTCTCGCCCCGTGAGATTGCGTCTGCCTTACCGTTCGAAATTCCATCGTCTTTTTCAGTCAACCGAGTCTGGAGAAGGTCCAATCCGTACTCTAACCTATTTTCAAAATCACCGGATACCCAAAAATAGCCTTCCTGCGGAAACTGCACCCATATCCTGTTGATCGCTCCCATATCCTCTCACATTCCCATAAAAGCAGCATCCCGACAGCGCATCCTCATACCCACTCTTTCCATTTGCTGAATCGATCCGTTGAATTGATTTGCTGTCATGAATTGCTCCTGCTGTCACGACCTTTTGTGCTTCGGGCAGAAATGTGCCAAAGACTATTCCGTCACTCGAGCCGCCTTCTGCCGCGACTGCAACGTCCTCCTCCGCTGCGGTCACACTTTCCACACGGACTGCCTCCAGGGACCCATCATGGTCCAGGGGAAGAGTCTGCCAGGGGACGGGCACTTGGATCCCACCCTCAAATGCTGCCCGGTATGCGACAAGACCCTCACCCTCAGCGATCTCTTTCACGCGCTGAGGGTGCACAACTACTTGCACCTCCGTCCCATGCCTAAAGAACTCGGGCAGGAGGGGGTGTCGACCGAGGAGGTCTGGCATTGCGACGGTTAGTCTAACCGTCGCAATTCCCTCTCGTCGCCGTAAAAGAGAGGGAGTGAAAAAATGGGAGAGTCGAGCGTTATTCGTTCGGAGGAACGAAAAACGCTCGACTCTCCCATTTTTTTGCGCCACTCGACCTGCCAATCTTGAAGTTCCAAATAAAACTTGGAGAAAAAACGATGCACCATTGCTCGATCCATGGGGGTCACCGGATATCTGAAAATAGCCTTCCTGCGGAAACTGCACCCATATCCTGTTGATCTCTCCTATATCCTGTCGTCCTGCTATAAAAGCAGCATCCCGACAGCGCATCCTCATACCTTTCCACTCGCTGAATCAATTCGTTGAATCGTCATGAATTGTTCCACGTGCGTCGACTTGCTATGCTTCGGGCAGAGATGTGCCGCTGCCAATGACTTTGCCGTCGATCGAGCGGCATTATGCCGCTCATGCTCGGTCATGCTATCCTGTGGACACGCATTCCACAAATCCTGCATCACGGCTTCTGCTAGCGAGGAGCCACCCACTTGCTGCCCAGTCTGTTGGGAAGCTCTCGACCGAGCGGACCAATTCCGCTGCGGTCGTTGCTGCTGCTGCTGCCGCCGTCGTCACTAGGACACTGGCAGTGGCAGTTCCCTCTCGGCCTAGGAGAGAGAGAGAGGGGTGAAAAAATGGGAGAGTCGAGTGTCTTCGTTCCTCCGAACGAAAACACTCGACTCTCCCATTTTTTTGCGCCACTCGACATGCCAATCTTGAAGCTTCCAAACCAATCAAAACTTTGGAAAGCTGGGTGGGTCGACAAAGCGAATCAAGGGAGGAGGTCACGATACCTTTTCCTGACCGCTCGAATCTGAGTCGAAAAATGTCTATTCTCCGATCGCAAAGCTTCCACGATGGCCGAAGCGTTTCGATTATCGTTTCTCAACTCTTGAACTTGCGCCGATAAAATTTTGACATCCATCATCAACGCTTGAACTTGCGCCGAGAGCAGTTTATTATCGATTCTCAAAGTTTGATTCTCGTTTCTCAAAGTTTGCACCTCCTGCGTCAAGCAGTCCACCTTGGTGTTCAATCTTCCATTCTCCTGCGTCAAGCAGTCCACCTTGGTGTTCAATCTTCCATTCTCCTGCGTCAAGCAGTCCACTTTGGTGTTCAATCTTACATTCTCCTGCGTCAAGCAGTCCACTTTGGTGTTCAAACAGTCCACCTTGGCAATCAGCTTTCCATTCTCTTGCGTCACGGCGTCCACTTTAGCGTTCAACATTCCCTTCTCCTGCGTCACGGCGTCCACCCGTCTCTGAGCTTCGTAGACCCGATCGTTCAAAATTTCTCTTACCCTTCTAATGTCATCTCTGTCAGCAGCCATTCGCAGTCTACTTACCTCCTGCTCCAAATCTTCCACTCGTTTCTTCCAACCCCGGGCCTTGATACCGTTTTCGATTTTGTTTTGCACGGGGGCCAATTCGTAATACAGATGCCCGATTCCGGAAAAGAATCGGTTCCCGCATCGCATTTGATGCCGTTTCCATTCCGCGTCCGACACGTCCACGAGCGAAGGGTTCTCTCCCAAATATATTTTTTGGTTCCCAGTCAAATACAGGCAAACGCCAAACGTGTGCTCGCCGATTCCCTTCGGCTCCCAAGGGCGCGCTAATGGAATCACGCAGTTTCGAATCTTGGTACACACTTGATCGATGGGTGCTTTCCATTTCCCGCGACTCGCCTTTTCCACTTCCCAATCGTAAACGTTCATGCAACCTTTCGTCTGGACCAGGTACGCTTGCAAACCGCCGGGGTACAGGAGACTCAGCGCGAGGGCAGCGTGGGGCACGACGGGATTGTGCAAAAAGAAATGATGACCCCGAGGACACTGGACGCTTCCGACGTAGGCAATCACGCGAATCAAGTGGCGCGCATCTTTGATTCGGAGGTATTTCTTGACGTTTTCGTTCGCGTAAGCACGATCGGTCGTCGTGACGCCTCGCATGACTTTTGCGAAAGCTTCACCCCCGTCCACGGAAACCAACACGCAATGCCTGTGTTGGACGTGATCGACCGTCGTCTCGGTTCGTCGACACCCGTCACACAAGCACCAAAACGGTAGCACGTACACCGTACCCGCGTGTTTCAACACGAGCTCTCGAAACTTTGGAAAGACGAACGCCTTGATCATCACGTGGAACCAGGCAAAACTCTTTTCTCGCTGGAACGTATGCACGGCGTCCACAGCATGCCGCGTGAGGCCGCTTTCGGGCGAAAATTCGACACTGTTTTTCTCATGCATTCCATCCAACCACGCGCAACACTCCTCTTGGCCGAAAGCATCGTGCAAGTGAGGCACGTCCAACTTTTCACGACCCATCCAATCGTGGGCCGGGGGCAATGGACGAGAACACTCTCGACACGGCAGATCGTCGTCATGAGACACATGAGGATCGTCGTCTCGATCCACATGAGGATCGTCATCATGATCCACCAAAAACCAATCGGCCCGGGCATGTTCTTCACGTGGCTGGACGACGGGTGGCTAGTGGGACGGCTCGACAAGTGGGCCGTGGGATGGCTCAACGAACGGGTCGACAAACTCTGCCTCGAACCGCTCGTAGGAATAATCGTCGAGCGGCTCGGGATCCTTTCGATGGACATGGATACGACGGATGCCGATAAAATGCCACATGCACGCGGTAAAATGGGAAGCGTTGGCCATGATCCCGCCAGCGAGCTGGAAAGGTATACCGCACCAAGGACAATCGCGGCGTTTCGACAAACCGTGAACGGAGAACATGTGATGCGAAAACGCTGAAACCGACATGGACTCTTGGCACTTTACACACCGCACAGATTTATTTTTCAACCTCAATCTTTCACGATAGTAAGCTTGTAAGACGGAACTGGGTTTAATCCTTCGGGGAACCGCTTCTCGATGGTGACTCGATGGGTTGGACGGCGAAGCGGCGTGGGAACGTCGTCTGGTAACGGGTGGCATCATGGACTGTAGGAGGTTTTAGCTTGACGGGAGCGAACAAACGGCGACGGCCTCCTGGCCAACAACTAGTAAGGGTCACGAGATTGGACGCCCTTATATACAAAAAAAAAAAAAAAACTCCGTAGGGTAAGAGCTTGGGGTTCTGTTCAGATATGGCATCTTGTGGATTGTTTTCAACCATCGATTTCTGGGTGCAGGGTGGTGAGTGGGGCCGCCCCACTCACCACCCTGCACCCAGAAATCGATGGTTGAAAACAATCCAAGATAATTATAGTTTAACGTTTCAAATCCATTTTTCTTTCATAGTTTCACGTTAAATCCATTTTTCTTTCACGTTTCACGTTAAATTTATTTTCTACATTTTTCTACGAGAAGGTCAAAAGGGATGAGTTCTAAATTTTCCATCGACGAGCAGTAGGAGAATCTCTCAAATTATTTTTCTCAAGGTCAAGGGACCAACGCTTCGTGACCTTGACACTTTTTCCAAGAATCGCTGGCAGCTTGCCAAGAATGGTCAAACGCCCCTTTTCCAAGACCAGACCTCGGGATGCGGTCCCTTCGTCACCTACTTGCCAAGAGAACCACGCGATGGGCTCTCCCCAATTTTTCAAACGCTCCGTGACCCCATTTCCAAGAGCTTGCCAAGCATGGCGATGTGACAGCGATCGTCGACGCGAGAGAGGCCTGGAAAATGCAAATCCTCGGTGTCGAGTGTGGCACGGAGAGGGGTTTCGACCGTCATGTGGAGCCACGAGAATCGCTTTCATCGTCGCGAGTGGGTCACGAGGATCGTCATCATGACATGGCTCCACACATGAGGATCGTCATCATCACACGAGGCTCGTCACCAAAAAAACAATTGGCCCCCGTGGGAATGGGGATGTTCTCCATGTGGCTCGACGACAGGATCGTGGAAGAACGGGCACTCGTATCGTCGAGCGCCACGGGGAACCTTTCGATGGCGGTCGATGCAATCCACTCGGCGTGGGAAGCGCGATCCCACCAGCTCGCTGGAAAAACAAACCGCGCCATTGCGGCGTGATGCGGAAACCAATATTAACTTTTTGCACATCCGCACAGATTTATGTTGCATCCCCGAGATAGTAGGCTCATAACACAGAATCGGGCTTAATCCTTCGTGCTGCTCGATCGGTGTGTAGGACGGCGAAGCGAGCGACGAGAGATGAGCAACTGTCCATGATTGTGGAGAAGTGTGGTACGGCGGCACAGGAACTTGTACCTTGGTCAGTCACTCGACATCTTATACACAATTTTAGAAAAAAAAAAAAAAACTTTATATATGGTTTTTTTTTTTTTAAATTTAATTTGGATGAGTTAGTTCGTACTTAAACCTAAGTCTTAAATCTAAACCTTAAATCTAAACCTTAAACCTAAACCTTAAATCTAAACCTTAAACCTAAACCTTAAATCTAAACCTTAAACCTAAGCCTTAAATCTAAACCTTAAACCTAAGCCTTAAACCTAAGTCTTAAACCTAAACCTTAAACCTAAACCTTAAACCTAAGCCTTAAACCTAAACCTTAAATCTAAACCTTAAACCTAAGCCTTAAATCTAAACCTTAAACCTAAGTCTTAAACCTAAACCTTAAACCTAAACCTTAAACCTAAACCTTAAACCTAAACCTTAAACCTAAACCTTAAATCTTAAATCTAAACCTTAAACCTAAGCCTTAAATCTAAACCTTAAACCTAAGTCTTAAACCTAAACCTTAAACCTAAACCTTAAACCTAAACCTTAAACCTAAACCTTAAATCTAAGTAAACCTAAACCTAATCGTGCACCACATACTCTTCCCATACACACTTCAACACCCACTCCGCCACAAGGATACTGACCTGTCGCACGGAATCCAAAAGGCCACGTACTATGAAATAAATTAGACTATCGTCTTTATTCACTCCGCGTCATCCCAGGGCGGCACTTTTCTTTGGCAACTCAGACGGCCAAAAGTCTCTGTGGGACGATTCCGTTTCCTCTGGGCGATGTTTGCTTTCTCCTCGTGAATCGATTTGCCTACCCGTCCGAGTCTGTCGGTCGAATCCACGTTTCCCTCGACGATTCGTCTCGTCTTCCTCCAGAGGCTAGGTTCAATCGGTCTCGTGTTCTTGGTCTTGAATATTCCGTCAGACACGAGTCTTGGTCTTTCAACGGGCATCTCAAACAAAAAAAGTTATGCTTACCAAGGGTCCATCAGCACAGACGTTCATCTTCACTGTCTCGTGTTCTTGGTCTTGAATATTCCGCCAGGCACGAGTCTTGGTCTTGGGTCTCGTGTTCTTGGTCTTGAATATTCCGCCAGGCACGAGTCTTGGTCTTTCAACGGGCATCTCAAACAAAAAAGTTATACTTACCAAGGGTCCATCAGCACAGGCGTTCATCTTCACTGTCTCGTGTTCTTGGTCTTGAATATCCATATATTCCGCCAGGCACGAGTCTTGGTCTTGGGTCTCGTGTTCTTGGTCTTGAATATCCATATATTCCGCCAGGCACGAGTCTTGGTCTTTCAACGGGCATCCAGACCCATGTGGCGCATCCATGTATCCCAGTACACGGGGTCAATCCACATGGGTAAAGTAGTATCCATCTTCAGGACTCAGTTTTTTTTTTTAAAGGGACAAGGACAATAAGCAAAAGCTTGCCCTCGTGAAAACGACTGGCCGGCACAGTCGTCATCACGAGCCCCACAAACCACGACCTTCGGTACTAACCCTTACTAGCCCTACAAGTAGGGACACGTTTTTCGGGGTACGACCGGGATCAACAGAGTGCAGGATGACAAAGAAGGCACAGATATACAGACATGCAAAAGAAAGATAGCAGCTAGCCAAAGTGTATGCTTACCAAGAGTCCGACGTTGCGTTGAGTCTCGAGCGTCGGTGTTATATACCCTTCGTGAAAAAAAAAAAAAATTTTTTTTTTTTTTAAATATATATTATTCTCCAATGAAAATATTTTTCTCCAGTTTCAGTTTGCCATTATATATAAAATTGCAAACTGAAACTGTAAGACCTGGCATCCCCAAAGGATACGCTTATCGCTGCCAGATATCCGGTGAAGCTATTTCGAGTGAGCGGTGCATCCTGTTGACGGATACGCTTATCTCCAACAGACATCCGGCGGAATGACAAACTGAAACTGGAAGACCATGGATGGGAAAATCCCCAAAGGTGACCTGTGAGGTAAACCGGAAGTGACGTTCAATCGCTCGGACACCATGGTGACCCCACTTCCGGTTGACCTTGAAAAGTTGAAATGGTTGTAACTCTTAAAGTAAGAATGGTAAATGGGTCGAGTGACCATTTGATTTTCTCACCTCGAGGAGCTCTTTCCAACGCAAGTGTCCGTTTGTAGCTAGCTGCGTTAGGTCAGGAGTTGTACGTGGAGAGATGGAGCCAGATGCGTGAAGTCCATACGGTCGCGCCACCCATGCTGTACTGCGAGAAAAATATTTTCATTGGAGAATAATATATATATTTAAAAAAAAAAAAAGAATATATAGTTTTTTTTTTTTTTAAATATATATTATTCTCCAATGAAAATATTTTTCTCCAGTTTCAGTTTGAAATTATATATAAAATTGCAAACTGAAACTGTAAGACCTGGCATCCCCAAAGGATACGCTTATCGCTGCCAGATATCCGGTGAAGCTATTTCGGATGCTCAAGGCATCCCCAAAGGATACGCTTATCGCTGCCAGATATCCGGTGAAGCTATTTCGAATCCTCAAGGCATCCTGTTGACGGATACGCTTATCGCTGCCAGATATCCGGTGAAGCTATTTCGAGTGAGCGGTGCATCCTGTTGACGGATACGCTTATCTCCAACAGACATCCGGCGGAATGACAAAGTGAAACTGGAAGAATGACAAACTGAAACTGGAAGACCATGGATGGGAAAATCCCCAAAGGTGACCTTGAGGTAAACCGGAAGTGACGTTCAATCGCTCGGACACCATGGTGACCCCACTTCCGGTTGACCTTGAAGAATTGAACTGGTTGTAACTCTTAAAGTAAGGATGGTAAATGGGTCGAGTGACCATTTGATTTTCTCACCTCGAGGAGCTCTTTCCAACGCAAGTGTCCGTTTGTAGCTAGCTGCGTTAGGTCAGGAGTTGTACGTGTATAGATCGAGCCAGATGCGTGAAGTCCATACGGTCGTGCCACCCATGATGTCCTGCGAGAAAAATATTTTCATTGGAGAATAATATATATTGAAAAAAAAAAAAAAATTTTTTTTCTAGAGGGTATAATAGTCTCCCCAATGCTCATACATTTGCAATTCGATTTTGGACGCCCCGCGGAGATGCTAGTATCCTGGGCCTACTTTTCTTGTCACCAGTGAATCGTTCTTTCGAGCGCTCCACCATTGCCTCGTTGCACTACCACTCGTGACATTCCTCCACCCGTCTATAGTATCGTCACCCTTCGAGAGCTGCGTTGGAGAGGATGTGTGCCATTTGTCTAGAAGAAGGAGGCGAGCCGATTCCTTGCGGTCACCGATTCCACCCAGAGTGTCTCTCGAACTGGGTCAACGAGGAGAGGGAGACTTGTCCGTTGTGCAGAGGCCAATTGGACGAGGACGTAGTTCGGGACTTGAGAGAAAGGCGACGATGCCAAGATTGGAACGCTGTCGCCAACGCGTTAATGTCGTCTTCGACGCACGGATTCGTGTTTTCCAAGGCTTTGAAACGAGCCATCCATAGAGAGTTGCGTCAACATTTGAAAGCCTATTACGGGTTTCGCGACGAGTGGACCGTGGACCGTGCCGCGTACTTTTTGGTGAAGGAAACCACCTCGCCTCAAAATAAAAAACTCTTTGAGAGACTTTTCAAGGCAGCGCACACGTGTTCGTGGGAGTGCGAGGACCCTCCGTGCCTTGCCAGGAATGGTAGACGTAGACGGTCGAGGAGGAGAAATCCATACATCCTGTGATGCCTCCCAAAATAGCCTAGCAGCGTTTCCGTCAACAGGATGCGCCGCTCCTCACACCGGATGCAGCGATAAGCGTTTTCACACCGGATGTGCAGCGATAAGCGTTCAGTATATATATATATAGGATCACTCGAGAATGAGAGCAGCACCATGATTCCTGCAGACCTCTATCGAGACCAAGCGATTGCAGCCTTTCGGCCCAAATCTTGTTTGGATTGGGTGGCATTTAGCCATTTCATCGTCGATGCGAGCATTGGATTGCATTCTTCCCTACCTCCGGAGACGCCGCCGCCCGTGGGATTGGATCGGAATATGGCTACTTACGT
This sequence comes from Meta bourneti, assembly GCA_933210815.1. Lineage (NCBI taxonomy): Eukaryota > Metazoa > Arthropoda > Arachnida > Araneae > Tetragnathidae > Meta > Meta bourneti. The sequence continues at coordinate 111,117,478 of OW119922.1, read as the reverse complement.
CCTGCTGGACGAGATGTTTCCCGATGGCCCCAACTCCGTGATATTCGACATCGTGTTTTGGGACATGACTTTTTGGGTGGACGAGGAGAAAGAGTCCCTCGTTCGGAAGAAGACCTGGGGCACCCTATGGCACGATTTACTCATTCCACTCGTCTACCAGGTAGCTACCGAGACGTGGGAGAAATGTGGACCCCTCGATATTCCCGTCGAGAAGTGGCGTCGACTCGGAACTCTCATCCTGGAGGCGATGTATCTACGGGATCCACAGATGTTCGAACGCCCCTGTGCCATCTGCTTGGATTCGATGCTGGAATGCAAAACGACCCGCTGTCGACACGCTTTCCATTCGAATTGCCTGAATGCGTGGAAAGCGGTCAACCCGACTTGCCCCATATGCCGCACACCCTTGGAATGAGGAATTCCCCCCCGAAAAAATGGGAGAGAGTCTGGTGAGACTCTCTCCCATTTTTTTGGGCTCCTCCCTCTACCAATCTTGGTGCAAGTTTTCAACGGAGCTTCGAGCCACACTCGATCGCGACGATGGAGTGACCGGACGAGGTTTCCGGCAACAGGAAGCATCACCGGACGTCTGCTAGCAGCGATAAGCGCTTCCGGGTATCTATATAACGAGTTGTCTCGTCAGTAACGTATCAGACTTTCTCTGTCATGGCGATCGAATTATCGGACGAGGAGGTTTGGAACGAGGTGAAAAACGTTTTTCAAACGCTTTCACCCTTCCATTCTCCACGGAGACTTTGCACGATCCACGACGAATCATCCGAATCACCGCCGGGTGCTGCGACCCTCGAGAACGCTCTGTACGAGGTGCCAGACCTAGACGACCCGAGCTGGGACCGTTTGGGAACGTACGTCTACGTGCAGCCAGCGAGACGACCATCGCCTCCCGTACAACGCTGCCGCCGATGGGCAAAATTGCATACCGTCGACGTTCCCAAACGGTGGCACCCGCCCAGAGCAATCTCCTCGCGGGACCCGAGGCGTCGCACTTCCAAAGGATGATCGGATGGATTCGCCCTTTTGACAAAAAATTGGGAGATTCGGGCTTTTCGCTCGGAGGAACGAAAAGCCCGAATCTCCCAATTTTTTTTTTTAGGACTCGCCAATCTTGGAAGGAACAAACCAAACGATCTATACACGTACAACTCCTGACCTAACGCAGCTAGCTACAAACGGACACTTGCGTTGGAAAGAGCTCCTCGAGGTGAGAAAATCAAATGGTCACTCGACCCATTTACCATCCTTACTTTAAGAGTTACAACCAGTTCAATTCTTCAAGGTCAACCGGAAGTGGGGTCACCATGGTGTCCGAGCGATTGAACGTCACTTCCGGTTTACCTCAAGGTCACCTTTGGGGATTTTCCCATCCATGGTCTTCCAGTTTCAGTTTGTCATTCTTCCAGTTTCACTTTGTCATTCCGCCGGATGTCTGTTGGAGATAAGCGTATCCGTCAACAGGATGCACCGCTCACTCGAAATAGCTTCACCGGATATCTGGCAGCGATAAGCGTATCCGTCAACAGGATGCCTTGAGGATTCGAAATAGCTTCACCGGATATCTGGCAGCGATAAGCGTATCCTTTGGGGATGCCTTGAGCATCCGAAATAGCTTCACCGGATATCTGGCAGCGATAAGCGTATCCTTTGGGGATGCCAGGTCTTACAGTTTCAGTTTGCAATTTTATATATAATGGCAAACTGAAACTGGAGAAAAATATTTTCATTGGAGAATAATATATATTTAAAAAAAAAAAAAACTATATATTCTTCTTTTTTTTTTTTTTTTTAAATATATATATTATTCTCCAATGAAAATATTTTTCTCGCAGTACAGCATGGGTGGCGCGACCGTATGGACTTCACGCATCTGGCTCCATCTCTCCACGTACAACTCCTGACCTAACGCAGCTAGCTACAAACGGACACTTGCGTTGGAAAGAGCTCCTCGAGGTGAGAAAATCAAATGGTCACTCGACCATTTACCATTCTTACTTTAAGAGTTACAACCATTTCAACTTTTCAAGGTCAACCGGAAGTGGGGTCACCATGGTGTCCGAGCGATTGAACGTCACTTCCGGTTTACCTCACAGGTCACCTTTGGGGATTTTCCCATCCATGGTCTTCCAGTTTCAGTTTGTCATTCCGCCGGATGTCTGTTGGAGATAAGCGTATCCGTCAACAGGATGCACCGCTCACTCGAAATAGCTTCACCGGATATCTGGCAGCGATAAGCGTATCCGTCAACAGGATGCACCGCTCACTCGAAATAGCTTCACCGGATATCTGGCAGCGATAAGCGTATCCTTTGGGGATGCCAGGTCTTACAGTTTCAGTTTGCAATTTTATATATAATGGCAAACTGAAACTGGAGAAAAATATTTTCATTGGAGAATAATATATATTTAAAAAAAAAAAAAAATTTTTTTTTTTTTCACGAAGGGTATATAACACCGACGCTCGAGACTCAACGCAACGTCGGACTCTTGGTAAGCATACACTTTGGCTAGCTGCTATCTTTCTTTTGCATGTCTGTATATCTGTGCCTTCTTTGTCATCCTGCACTCTGTTGATCCCGGTCGTACCCCGAAAAACGTGTCCCTACTTGTAGGGCTAGTAAGGGTTAGTACCGAAGGTCGTGGTTTGTGGGGCTCGTGATGACGACTGTGCCGGCCAGTCGTTTTCACGAGGGCAAGCTTTTGCTTATTGTCCTTGTCCCTTTAAAAAAAAAACTGAGTCCTGAAGATGGATACTACTTTACCCATGTGGATTGACCCCGTGTACTGGGATACATGGATGCGCCACATGGGTCTGGATGCCCGTTGAAAGACCAAGACTCGTGCCTGGCGGAATATATGGATATTCAAGACCAAGAACACGAGACAGTGAAGATGAACGCCTGTGCTGATGGACCCTTGGTAAGTATAACTTTTTTGTTTGAGATGCCCGTTGAAAGACCAAGACTCGTGCCTGGCGGAATATTCAAGACCAAGAACACGAGACCCAAGACCAAGACTCGTGCCTGGCGGAATATTCAAGACCAAGAACACGAGACAGTGAAGATGAACGTCTGTGCTGATGGACCCTTGGTAAGCATAACTTTTTTTGTTTGAGATGCCCGTTGAAAGACCAAGACTCGTGTCTGACGGAATATTCAAGACCAAGAACACGAGACCGATTGAACCTAGCCTCTGGAGGAAGACGAGACGAATCGTCGAGGGAAACGTGGATTCGACCGACAGACTCGGACGGGTAGGCAAATCGATTCACGAGGAGAAAGCAAACATCGCCCAGAGGAAACGGAATCGTCCCACAGAGACTTTTGGCCGTCTGAGTTGCCAAAGAAAAGTGCCGCCCTGGGATGACGCGGAGTGAATAAAGACGATAGTCTAATTTATTTCATAGTACGTGGCCTTTTGGATTCCGTGCGACAGGTCAGTATCCTTGTGGCGGAGTGGGTGTTGAAGTGTGTATGGGAAGAGTATGTGGTGCACGATTAGGTTTAGGTTTACTTAGATTTAAGGTTTAGGTTTAAGGTTTAGGTTTAAGGTTTAGGTTTAAGGTTTAGGTTTAAGACTTAGGTTTAAGGTTTAGATTTAAGGCTTAGGTTTAAGGTTTAGATTTAAGATTTAAGGTTTAGGTTTAAGGTTTAGGTTTAAGGTTTAGGTTTAAGGTTTAGGTTTAAGGTTTAGGTTTAAGGTTTAGGTTTAAGACTTAGGTTTAAGGTTTAGATTTAAGGCTTAGGTTTAAGGTTTAGATTTAAGGTTTAGGTTTAAGGCTTAGGTTTAAGGTTTAGGTTTAAGGTTTAGATTTAAGGTTTAGATTTAAGACTTAGGTTTAAGTACGAACTAACTCATCCAAATTAAATTTAAAAAAAAAAAACCATATATAAAGTTTTTTTTTTTTTTTTCTAAAATTGTGTATAAGATGTCGAGTGACTGACCAAGGTACAAGTTCCTGTGCCGCCGTACCACACTTCTCCACAATCATGGACAGTTGCTCATCTCTCGTCGCTCGCTTCGCCGTCCTACACACCGATCGAGCAGCACGAAGGATTAAGCCCGATTCTGTGTTATGAGCCTACTATCTCGGGGATGCAACATAAATCTGTGCGGATGTGCAAAAAGTTAATATTGGTTTCCGCATCACGCCGCAATGGCGCGGTTTGTTTTTCCAGCGAGCTGGTGGGATCGCGCTTCCCACGCCGAGTGGATTGCATCGATCGCCATCGAAAGGTTCCCCGTGGCGCTCGACGATACGAGTGCCCGTTCTTCCACGATCCTGTCGTCGAGCCACATGGAGAACATCCCCATTCCCACGGGGGCCAATTGTTTTTTTGGTGACGAGCCTCGTGTGATGATGACGATCCTCATGTGTGGAGCCATGTCATGATGACGATCCTCGTGACCCACTCGCGACGATGAAAGCGATTCTCGTGGCTCCACATGACGGTCGAAACCCCTCTCCGTGCCACACTCGACACCGAGGATTTGCATTTTCCAGGCCTCTCTCGCGTCGACGATCGCTGTCACATCGCCATGCTTGGCAAGCTCTTGGAAATGGGGTCACGGAGCGTTTGAAAAATTGGGGAGAGCCCATCGCGTGGTTCTCTTGGCAAGTAGGTGACGAAGGGACCGCATCCCGAGGTCTGGTCTTGGAAAAGGGGCGTTTGACCATTCTTGGCAAGCTGCCAGCGATTCTTGGAAAAAGTGTCAAGGTCACGAAGCGTTGGTCCCTTGACCTTGAGAAAAATAATTTGAGAGATTCTCCTACTGCTCGTCGATGGAAAATTTAGAACTCATCCCTTTTGACCTTCTCGTAGAAAAATGTAGAAAATAAATTTAACGTGAAACGTGAAAGAAAAATGGATTTAACGTGAAACTATGAAAGAAAAATGGATTTGAAACGTTAAACTATAATTATCTTGGATTGTTTTCAACCATCGATTTCTGGGTGCAGGGTGGTGAGTGGGGCCGCCCCTCTCACCACCCTGCACCCAGAAATCGATGGTTGAAAACAATCCACAAGATGCCATATCTGAACAGAACCCCAAGCTCTTACCCTACGGAGTTTTTTTTTTTTTTTGTATATAAGGGCGTCCAATCTCGTGACCCTTACTAGTTGTTGGCCAGGAGGCCGTCGCCGTTTGTTCGCTCCCGTCAAGCTAAAACCTCCTACAGTCCATGATGCCACCCGTTACCAGACGACGTTCCCACGCCGCTTCGCCGTCCAACCCATCGAGTCACCATCGAGAAGCGGTTCCCCGAAGGATTAAACCCAGTTCCGTCTTACAAGCTTACTATCGTGAAAGATTGAGGTTGAAAAATAAATCTGTGCGGTGTGTAAAGTGCCAAGAGTCCATGTCGGTTTCAGCGTTTTCGCATCACATGTTCTCCGTTCACGGTTTGTCGAAACGCCGCGATTGTCCTTGGTGCGGTATACCTTTCCAGCTCGCTGGCGGGATCATGGCCAACGCTTCCCATTTTACCGCGTGCATGTGGCATTTTATCGGCATCCGTCGTATCCACGTCCATCGAAAGGATCCCGAGCCGCTCGACGATTATTCCTACGAGCGGTTCGAGGCAGAGTTTGTCGACCCGTTCGTTGAGCCATCCCACGGCCCACTTGTCGAGCCGTCCCACGAGCCACCCGTCGTCCAGCCACGTGAAGAACATGCCCGGGCCGATTGGTTTTTGGTGGATCATGATGACGATCCTCATGTGGATCGAGACGACGATCCTCATGTGTCTCATGACGACGATCTGCCGTGTCGAGAGTGTTCTCGTCCATTGCCCCCGGCCCACGATTGGATGGGTCGTGAAAAGTTGGACGTGCCTCACTTGCACGATGCTTTCGGCCAAGAGGAGTGTTGCGCGTGGTTGGATGGAATGCATGAGAAAAACAGTGTCGAATTTTCGCCCGAAAGCGGCCTCACGCGGCATGCTGTGGACGCCGTGCATACGTTCCAGCGAGAAAAGAGTTTTGCCTGGTTCCACGTGATGATCAAGGCGTTCGTCTTTCCAAAGTTTCGAGAGCTCGTGTTGAAACACGCGGGTACGGTGTACGTGCTACCGTTTTGGTGCTTGTGTGACGGGTGTCGACGAACCGAGACGACGGTCGATCACGTCCAACACAGGCATTGCGTGTTGGTTTCCGTGGACGGGGGTGAAGCTTTCGCAAAAGTCATGCGAGGCGTCACGACGACCGATCGTGCTTACGCGAACGAAAACGTCAAGAAATACCTCCGAATCAAAGATGCGCGCCACTTGATTCGCGTGATTGCCTACGTCGGAAGCGTCCAGTGTCCTCGGGGTCATCATTTCTTTTTGCACAATCCCGTCGTGCCCCACGCTGCCCTCGCGCTGAGTCTCCTGTACCCCGGCGGTTTGCAAGCGTACCTGGTCCAGACGAAAGGTTGCATGAACGTTTACGATTGGGAAGTGGAAAAGGCGAGTCGCGGGAAATGGAAAGCACCCATCGATCAAGTGTGTACCAAGATTCGAAACTGCGTGATTCCATTAGCGCGCCCTTGGGAGCCGAAGGGAATCGGCGAGCACACGTTTGGCGTTTGCCTGTATTTGACTGGGAACCAAAAAATATATTTGGGAGAGAACCCTTCGCTCGTGGACGTGTCGGACGCGGAATGGAAACGGCATCAAATGCGATGCGGGAACCGATTCTTTTCCGGAATCGGGCATCTGTATTACGAATTGGCCCCCGTGCAAAACAAAATCGAAAACGGTATCAAGGCCCGGGGTTGGAAGAAACGAGTGGAAGATTTGGAGCAGGAGGTAAGTAGACTGCGAATGGCTGCTGACAGAGATGACATTAGAAGGGTAAGAGAAATTTTGAACGATCGGGTCTACGAAGCTCAGAGACGGGTGGACGCCGTGACGCAGGAGAAGGGAATGTTGAACGCTAAAGTGGACGCCGTGACGCAAGAGAATGGAAAGCTGATTGCCAAGGTGGACTGTTTGAACACCAAAGTGGACTGCTTGACGCAGGAGAATGTAAGATTGAACACCAAAGTGGACTGCTTGACGCAGGAGAATGGAAGATTGAACACCAAGGTGGACTGCTTGACGCAGGAGAATGGAAGATTGAACACCAAGGTGGACTGCTTGACGCAGGAGGTGCAAACTTTGAGAAACGAGAATCAAACTTTGAGAATCGATAATAAACTGCTCTCGGCGCAAGTTCAAGCGTTGATGATGGATGTCAAAATTTTATCGGCGCAAGTTCAAGAGTTGAGAAACGATAATCGAAACGCTTCGGCCATCGTGGAAGCTTTGCGATCGGAGAATAGACATTTTTCGACTCAGATTCGAGCGGTCAGGAAAAGGTATCGTGACCTCCTCCCTTGATTCGCTTTGTCGACCCACCCAGCTTTCCAAAGTTTTGATTGGTTTGGAAGCTTCAAGATTGGCATGTCGAGTGGCGCAAAAAAATGGGAGAGTCGAGTGTTTTCGTTCGGAGGAACGAAGACACTCGACTCTCCCATTTTTTCACCCCTCTCTCTCTCTCCTAGGCCGAGAGGGAACTGCCACTGCCAGTGTCCTAGTGACGACGGCGGCAGCAGCAGCAGCAACGACCGCAGCGGAATTGGTCCGCTCGGTCGAGAGCTTCCCAACAGACTGGGCAGCAAGTGGGTGGCTCCTCGCTAGCAGAAGCCGTGATGCAGGATTTGTGGAATGCGTGTCCACAGGATAGCATGACCGAGCATGAGCGGCATAATGCCGCTCGATCGACGGCAAAGTCATTGGCAGCGGCACATCTCTGCCCGAAGCATAGCAAGTCGACGCACGTGGAACAATTCATGACGATTCAACGAATTGATTCAGCGAGTGGAAAGGTATGAGGATGCGCTGTCGGGATGCTGCTTTTATAGCAGGACGACAGGATATAGGAGAGATCAACAGGATATGGGTGCAGTTTCCGCAGGAAGGCTATTTTCAGATATCCGGTGACCCCCATGGATCGAGCAATGGTGCATCGTTTTTTCTCCAAGTTTTATTTGGAACTTCAAGATTGGCAGGTCGAGTGGCGCAAAAAAATGGGAGAGTCGAGCGTTTTTCGTTCCTCCGAACGAATAACGCTCGACTCTCCCATTTTTTCACTCCCTCTCTTTTACGGCGACGAGAGGGAATTGCGACGGTTAGACTAACCGTCGCAATGCCAGACCTCCTCGGTCGACACCCCCTCCTGCCCGAGTTCTTTAGGCATGGGACGGAGGTGCAAGTAGTTGTGCACCCTCAGCGCGTGAAAGAGATCGCTGAGGGTGAGGGTCTTGTCGCATACCGGGCAGCATTTGAGGGTGGGATCCAAGTGCCCGTCCCCTGGCAGACTCTTCCCCTGGACCATGATGGGTCCCTGGAGGCAGTCCGTGTGGAAAGTGTGACCGCAGCGGAGGAGGACGTTGCAGTCGCGGCAGAAGGCGGCTCGAGTGACGGAATAGTCTTTGGCACATTTCTGCCCGAAGCACAAAAGGTCGTGACAGCAGGAGCAATTCATGACAGCAAATCAATTCAACGGATCGATTCAGCAAATGGAAAGAGTGGGTATGAGGATGCGCTGTCGGGATGCTGCTTTTATGGGAATGTGAGAGGATATGGGAGCGATCAACAGGATATGGGTGCAGTTTCCGCAGGAAGGCTATTTTTGGGTATCCGGTGATTTTGAAAATAGGTTAGAGTACGGATTGGACCTTCTCCAGACTCGGTTGACTGAAAAAGACGATGGAATTTCGAACGGTAAGGCAGACGCAATCTCACGGGGCGAGAGCAAACTTTATCGAAGACGGGAACAATTTTTTTTTTTTTCCATGGGTATAAGAGCTCCACCTTTTCCATCCAAATACAAAATTCCGTCATGCCCCTAGGTAGGTGCTCCGAGGATATCGAGGAAGTAAGTAGATTTGGAATGGCTGCTGAAAAAGCAGATTTCGGAAGGTTCGAACAAGCTTGGAACGCTCGAATCGATAAAGTGGAGAGACAGGTGGATGCCTTGACGGCGGAGAATGAAAAGCTGAACGTCAAGGTGGACGATTTGACGCGAAAAGTGCAACTGCACTCTTGGAAGCTTTGCGATTGGGGAGCGGAAGTGTTTCGACTGAGATTCGAGCGGCGGCCGGGAGAAACAGTCATCACCTCCCCCTCTCACCGTCTCGTTTTGTCGACCCAGATCGTGGATCAGCTTTCCAAAGTCTTGATCGGTTTGGAAGCTTCAAGATTGGCATGTCGAGTGGCGCAAAAAAATGGGAGATTTGAGTTTTTCATTCCTCCGAACGAAAAACTCAAATCTCCCATTTTTTCACCCCTCTCTCATAGCGAGAGGGAACTGCTGCTGCCAATTGACTACTGACGACGGCGGCAACAGCAGCAGCGACCGCAGCGGAATTGGTCCGCTCGGTCGAGAGCTTCCCAACAGACTGGGCAGCAAGTGAGTGGCTCCTGGTCAGCAGAAGCCGTGATGCAGGATTTGTGGAAAGCGTGTCCACAGGATAGCATGACCGAGCATGAGCGGCATAATGCCGCTCGATCGACGGCAAAGTCATTGGCAGCGGTACACCTCTGCCCGAAGCACAGCAAGTCGACGCACATGGAACAATTCATGACGATTCAACGAATTGATTCAGCAAGTGGAAAGAGTGGGGATGCGTCGTCTGGATACCGCTTTTATGGGAATGTGACGGGATGCTATCAGCAGGATATGGGTGCAGTTTCCGCAGGAAGTCTATTTTCGGACATCCGGTGATTTCCCCCATGGATCGAGCAACGGTGCATCGTTTTTTCCCAAGTTTTGTTTGGAGCTTCAAGATTGGCAGGTCGAGTGGCGCAAAAAAATGGGAGAGTCGAGCGTTTTCGTTCCTCCGAACGAAAACGCTCGACTCTCCCATTTTTTCACTCCCTCTCTCTCTTTTACGGCGACGAGAGGGAATTGCGACGGCTAGTCTAACCGTCGCAATGCCAGACCTCCTCGGTCGACACCCCCTCCTGCCCGAGTTCTTTGGGCATGGGAGCGAGGCGCAAGTAGTTGTGCACCCTCAGCGCGTGAAAGAGATCGCTGAGGGTGAGGGTCTTGTCGCATACCGGGCAGCACTTGAGAGTGGGATCCAAGTGCCCGTCCCCTTGCAGACTCTGCCCCTGGGCCATGATGGGTCCCTGGAGACAGTCCGTGTGGAAAGTGTGACCGCAACGAAGGAGGACGTTGCAGTCGCGGCAGAAGCAGGCTCGAGTGACGGAGTAATCACCTTCGGCGGCACATCTCTGCCCGAAGCACAAAAGGTCGTGACAGCAGGAGCAATTCATGACAGCAAATCGATTCAACGAATTGATTCAGCAAATGGAAAGAGTGGGTATGAGGATGCGCTGTCGGGATGCTGCTTTTATGGGAATGTGACAGGATATGGGAGCGATCAACAGGATATGGGTGCAGTTTCCGCAGGAAGTCTATTTTCGGACAGCAGATATCCGGTGATTTCCCCCATGGATCGAGCAACGGTGCATCGTTTTTTCCCAAGTTTTGTTTGAAAATGGACGCTTCAAGATTGGCAGGTCGAGTGGCGCAAAAAAATGGGAGAGTCGAGCGTTTTCGTTCCTCCGAACGAAAACGCTCGACTCTCCCATTTTTTCACTCCCTCTCTCTCTTTTACGGCGACGAGAGGGAATTGCGACGGCTAGTCTAACCGTCGCAATGCCAGACCTCCTCGGTCGACACCCCCTCCTGCCCGAGTTCTTTGGGCATGGGAGCGAGGCGCAAGTAGTTGTGCACCCTCAGCGCGTGAAAGAGATCGCTGAGGGTGAGGGTCTTGTCGCATACCGGGCAGCACTTGAGAGTGGGATCCAAGTGCCCGTCCCCTTGCAGACTCTGCCCCTGGGCCATGATGGGTCCCTGGAGACAGTCCGTGTGGAAAGTGTGACCGCAACGAAGGAGGACGTTGCAGTCGCGGCAGAAGCAGGCTCGAGTGACGGAGTAATCACCTTCGGCGGCACATCTCTGCCCGAAGCACAAAAGGTCGTGACAGCAGGAGCAATTCATGACAGCAAATCGATTCAACGAATTGATTCAGCAAATGGAAAGAGTGGGTATGAGGATGCGCTGTCGGGATGCTGCTTTTATGGGAATGTGACAGGATATGGGAGCGATCAACAGGATATGGGTGCAGTTTCCGCAGGAAGGCTATTTTTGGGTATCCGGTGATTTTGAAAATAGGCTAGAGTACGGATTGGACCTTCTCCAGACTCGGTTGACTGAAAAAGACGATGGAATTTCGAACGGTAAGGCAGACGCAATCTCACGGGGCGAGAGCAAACTTTATCGAAGACGGGAACAATCTAAAAAAATTTTGCAGTCGGAATCAGCCACACGCCTTGAACGTTGGAAAAGTGTACAGACGCGCGGGATGAGGTGTAGAAAATTTTATTAGGTGATATCGACCATGGTTTCAATCAACCTTAAAAAAAAAATATATATATATATATATATATATATATATATATATATATATAATTTTTTTTTTTTAAGGTATATTGAAACCATGGTCTATAGAATAAAGACCGACGCACTGGCCCTCCAGGCTTCATACTGATCTTCAACGCTGCAACAGAGACTTTTCCAAACTTTTTCTGCTCTCGTGGATTGTGAAGGATGTGGTTTCACGTGCAATTCCGCGTTTATGACGCCATCACTGTCACCCTATCGTGCTGCATCGGCATCCTCGACGGTCAGGTGTACTGGAGAACGTCCAACGTCCACACGTTACTAGGTTACAAGTCCACTGCCCACTACCGGAACTGTCCACGGCGTTACGTCTCGGAGGTCACGCCGCCTCGTTTTCGAGGGTCCATGTCGACTCGTATCCTCACGACCCAAGAAATGTTCGACACGATTCGCTCTTCTTCTAGGGGTGGAACTGTGCTCGCCGAACGACTCCGCATGATGCTGTTTGAAGAAGGCTTCGTTCGACGTGAACCATTTAACTTTTCGACGAGTCATCGTAGAGGTCCTCTCCTCCAAATGGTGCGTGGTGATCGGGACTCGTGCAGTCTGAACGAATGGATTGACGGGTTTACGCGATACGTTTTGGAAACGGCACGACGAATGAATGGGGATCACAGGACCGTGCAAGACATGTCCGAGCAGACGAGGAATGCGTTGTTTGGAGAAATGGAGGACAGTCCACCTGACCAGATTTTAGCGGAACCAGAAGAGGATGCTGGCGAAGTGCAAATGGAAGAGATGGACGAGGAAGGAGCGTCGAGAAGGAATGAGGAACCTACCTTGGATGTGGAGCCGGGAAAGGCCAGTGGAGAAGAACCCTTGGATGGACAAATGGAAATAAAGAAAGAGCCGTTGGTGGTTCCGAGAAGATGTGCTAAAGGGGTACCATTGACAGTGGAGTTTAATGGGGAAGGACCCCCGCCGAGCAGAGTCCACATTATATGGGGAAGTATCGGTTACATCTATATTAAGACGGAATCCTCAAACCACTAATGAAGTTGTAACTTTGTCAAAAAAAAAAAAAAAAAAAAATTTTTTTTTTTAAAGTATAAGAGCTCGCAACGTGAAGGACTTGCCAAATCTTAATTTCGACGAGAACACTTCACTTCTCCGTCGCCATGGACCAGAAGCACGATTGCTTTCCTTCGACCGTTTCCAGTGCCCTGCGATCCCTCCTTGTCCCACGCTCCAAATGTGCCTTCGAGAGGCTCGTCTGCATCGGCAAGGTCAGTTGTTTGGTGACTAGTCAGAGTCCTTCTTTTAACCGCGTCTCGTGGCGAGTGACCTCCTTCGACGCGAAGCGAATGCAAAATTATCTCTACAACGCCATGGGAGCCAAGAAGCTGAATCCGTTTAGACCCAACATCGTCAAGTGGGAAAAAGTTCACCGTCGCTTGTCCAAGCCGACGGTGAAGAGGAACCGCAATACGGACGTGAGGACTTGCTACCTGCTGGACCCCGACGTGTTTTTGGTCAATGCCTTCTTTACGTTTGGCCAACGACGAGTCGAACGAGGGACCTGCCACGTGTACCAGACGTCCGACGCCCCGATGCTTTTCTATCGCTTGCCGAACAAATCGGTGGGATCCAAAGCGGATCCCGCTGTCGGCGAACGGGTCTTTCGCTGGCAAGACCAGTTTCTCTACGAGAGGTTTGTTTTGCAACCCCACGAGACCTACCGGGTCGACGAGGACACGCTGTACGTCCTCATGACCGTGCAACATACTCTGTTTTCGCTTTGCGTGGTGTCGAGCGAAACGGCCCGTCAGAACGAGAAGCGTTTCCGATTTCAGGATCCCGCGTCGAGTAAAAGTTGAATCGACGACCCCTTCGAGACGCCCGAGAAAGTTTCCAGCCTCCGAGAGTCGCAACCACTGGCCAAAGAGCGCGAGGAGTTGGTCTTTGATTTAAACCAGGACTGTTTTGCACAGCAGCCCGATTTGACGGAAGATCAGTTGCGAGAACTGTTCGATCCCATCGACGAATGGTTCAACAACAGTAGCGTCGACGACGCTTTGGATTTGCAGAAATCCTTATCGCCACCCGCTTCCTGTTGACGGAAGTGATAGCGACGTTTCCGGTTCGGGTGGCGCTATATAAACTGCTGCATCGCGACACGGCTAACCATTGCTCTCTCTCTCTCGACTCATCATCATGGAGGAAAAGCTGGATGCCTTCCCGGTGATCGTCTCCGACACCGTCTCGCCTCTTTGCATGGCAGGCAGCAAGCGCACGTGGATGGATTACGTCGCACGCGGAAAGATAGCGTGCTGCGTGGCCAACGTCTACAAACATCTCGTCTCTTGGACTCTGCGTCAAAACTTTGACGAGAAACTGACGGCCAACTTCGTTTACACCGTGGAGCGAGCCCAGAAGAACATTCAGGAACCCAGGAACGTGGCTTGGGAAAAGGTGGAAGGCCGACTCTCGCTTTCCATGCGCACGAAATCCAACACGGACGTTCGCACCGCGTTCGTCCACAAAAACAGTTACTTCGTGAAAAAGTTTTTCACGTTCGGACAGCGCACGGTGGCCGAGGGTACCTACCACGTGTACCAAACGTCCCACGCGCCCATCCTGTTCTACAGTCTCGAGGGGGATGGTCGCCCGATGCTCTGCGAACGGGCATTCCGTTCCACCGACCAGTTCCATTACAAAATGCACGTGATGGAACCGCACGAGGTCTACTTGGTGCGACCTCACGTCACCTATCTAATAGTGACGGTTCAACCTTCAGCTTTTACCGTGGACGTGGTGACGAGCGAAACGGCCGCGCGGCTGGGTACTCAAATCCAGTTGCTCGACCCGATGGGGACGTCACCAGCCGTCGTCCAGCCTTCCGTGCCCGTCGTCGTCGGCACTCAGCAAGACTCCGTGCCTGTGGTCGCAGCGTCGTCTCCTCCTACACTACCCGTCGTCGGCACTCAGCGAGAGCCGCTCCTCTCCATGCCTGTTCTCCAGCCGTCTTCGTCCCTCAGCAAGCCACGCACGTCTTTCGTGAATTCTCCGCCGCTGTCCAAAAGGTCGCCTCGGGTTCACCGTGGGACAATTCTCACGTCACGGCTCGTGACAATTGTCTCTTTCTCCAGGCGTTTTCCGATGGGCCGCCACCAGCACACCAAAGCGTCGTGGAACGACTTTTCATCGGAAATTCAGATGTGGAGGACCAAATCCCCATGGACTTGAGTTTCCCACTAGACTTTTACTCGTTATTGGAATAATAGAAGGACCCATCTGTAAATATGTGTAAATATTTGTTCTTCCTGTAAACGTTGTTTTAATAATAAAAAAAAAACCTCTCACGAACCATCTCGTCTCGAAGGAGACGAGATGGTTCGTGAGAGGTTTTTTTGGTTACCCACTGGACCAACGTTGGTGGTGTCAAATGAAAAAATAGATTCACCATAAAAAAAAACTCACGAACCATCTCGTCTGATGAGATGGTTCGTGAGTTTTTTTTTGGTTACCCACTGGACCAACGTTGGTGGTGTCGAATGAAAACTTGGAAAAAAATAATAAATTAATTCACCATGGGGTGTGGAAGTTTGGAGAAGGTGTTGTCTCTCCGAACCGTGGTTTTTTAAATCTGTTGTGGCCTCAAATGTCTTCATGTTGGTGTGCACGTTTGGAGAGGCCAGCTCAGGTGTCGTCGTCTGACCGAATTACGTGGTTAAATCTGTTGTGGCCTCAAATGTCTTCATGTTGGTGTGCAAGTTTGGAGAGGCCAGCTCAGGTGTCGTCGTCTGACTGAATTACGTGGTGCCGTCCTCGGATCTTTCCCTTTGGGGATTGATCCCGGACCGTCACCAATAGCCCGCTGTGTTGCTCCAGTGTGACGTTAATACCGATCACGGAAAAAAATTGAATAATATTCCCAAAAAAAAGATTTTTTCCAAGTCTCACCAATGTTGGAGTGTACCCTCTCGATTTTTTACAGAATCGAGTATTCGAATGAATAAAACTCGATTCTGTAAAAAATCGAGAGGGTACCGGTGCTTATATATTTTTTGGACCGACTGTACTATATTTCTTTTTTTAATAAATTCATCCCGGCCATCCCTTGACAAACCTGAACACTCCAGCCTTGCCCCCAAAAGACGATAGTGGAGTCAATTCTCAAGTGAGAATGCTATCCAGAATCAAAAATTTTCAAAACCCCTTAGATTTAATGAGTTACCCTAAAACAACAAACACCAGGAACACATTGTTCCTGTTCGTCTGTTTCCCATTGTGATGAATGTCTTCAATTGGCTTACCACTACGTACCATGTCTTTGTTCCTTGTCCCTCAAGAGTGGATAGCCGAGTCAAATCTTAAGTGGCAATGCTATCCAGAGACAATTTTTTTCAAGAAACCCGTACATTTAAAGAGTTCTAGAAACAATGCCTTAAGCATAAGAACAGCTTGTTCGTGTAAGTCTGTGGACCAATGTGACGAATGTCTTCAATTGGCTTACCACGACGTTCCATGTCATAGTTTGTACCTTGTCCCTAAGAATGGATAGCGGAGTCAAATCTCAAGTGAGCAAATGCTATCCAGAATCAAAAACTTTCAAGAAACACTTAAATTTGATGAGTTGGCGAATACCAGTAACACCTTGCTCGTGTTTGTTCTTGGACCATTCTGACGAATGTCTTCAATTGACTTGCTACCATGTCTTAATTTGTATCTTGTCCCACAAGAGTGGATAGAGAAGTCAATTCCCAAGTAAGGCAATGCCATCCCGAATCAAAAACTTTCAATTAACCCTTAAATTTAATGAGTTTCTCTAAACCAACGAAAATCTTGCTCGTGTTCGTCTGTGGATCATTGTGACGAATGTCCACAATTGGCTTACCACGACATACCGCGTCTTAGTTTGTACCTTGTCCTCCTAAGAGTGGATAACGGAGTCCCAATGCTATATAGAATCAAAAGCTTTTAAGAAACCCTTAAATTTGATGAGTTACCCTAAACCCCCAACGAAGACTTTGCTCGTGTTCGTCTGTGGACAATTATGACGAATGTCTTCAATCGACTGACTACAACGTACCACGTCTTAGTTTGTACCTTGTCCTCCTAAGAGTGGATAACGGAGTCCCAATGCTATATAGAATCAAAAGCTTTTAAGAAACCCTTAAATTTGATGAGTTACCCTAAACCCCCAACGAAGACTTTGCTCGTGTTCGTCTGTGGACAATTATGACGAATGTCTTCAATCGACTGACTACAACGTACCACGTCTTAGTTTGTACCTTGTCCTCCTAAGAGTGGATAACGGAGTCCCAATGCTATATAGAATCAAAAGCTTTTAAGAAACCCTTAAATTTGATGAGTTACCCTAAACCCCCAACGAAGACTTTGCTCGTGTTCGTCTGTGGACAATTATGACGAATGTCTTCAATCGACTGACTACAACGTACCACGTCTTAGTTTGTACCTTGTCCTCCTAAGAGTGGATAACGGAGTCCCAATGCTATATAGAATCAAAAGCTTTTAAGAAACCCTTAAATTTGATGAGTTACCCTAAACCCCCAACGAAGACTTTGCTCGTGTTCGTCTGTGGACAATTATGACGAATGTCTTCAATCGACTGACTACAACGTACCACGTCTTAGTTTGTACCTTGTCCTCCTAAGAGTGGATAACGGAGTCCCAATGCTATATAGAATCAAAAGCTTTTAAGAAACCCTTAAATTTGATGAGTTACCCTAAACCCCCAACGAAGACTTTGCTCGTGTTCGTCTGTGGACAATTATGACGAATGTCTTCAATCGACTGACTACAACGTACCACGTCTTAGTTTGTACCTTGTCCTCCTAAGAGTGGATAACGGAGTCCCAATGCTATATAGAATCAAAAGCTTTTAAGAAACCCTTAAATTTGATGAGTTACCCTAAACCCCCAACGAAGACTTTGCTCGTGTTCGTCTGTGGACAATTATGACGAATGTCTTCAATCGACTGACTACAACGTACCACGTCTTAGTTTGTACCTTGTTCTCCAAGAGTGGATAGCGGAGTCAATTCTCAAGTGAGAATGCTATCCGGAATAAAAAAAATTCCAATCCAAATCCAGAATCGAAAAACCCTTAATTTTAAGGAGTTACCCTAAATCAACGAGGAACACCTTGCTAGTGTTCGTATGTGAACCATTATTACGAATGTCTTCAATTGGCTTACCACGACGTACCGTATCTCAGTTTGTACCTTGTCTCCTTAAGAGTGGATAATGGAGTCACAATGCTATCCAGAATCAAAAGCTTTCAAGAAACCCTTAAATGTAATGAGTTACCCTCAACCAACGAACACCTTGCTAGTGCTCGTCTGTGGACCAATATGACGAATGTCTTCAATCGACTGACTACGACGTACCACGTCTTAGTTTGTACCTTGTCCCCCAAGAGTGGATAGCGGAGTCGTGGCGCAAATGCAAAAAGACTGCTCGCGTACGGAACGAACTAAAATAAAAACACACTGCTAAAACAAATAAACAGAAAAAAGGCAGGGCTTAGCGCGGGCACCCTTCTCCGACTGTGAGCGCTGAGAATCGTCCAGTTGTTAAATTATCCGCGATTTCACGCGTAAGAGAATGGCATACACAATGAGAAAGAGGGGGAGGCCTGTGAATTTCATCACCTGTGTGAATACCCCCGCCGCCGACAAGTTAGCCCAAAATGTTTGGTTTTGCACTCCAGCTACCCAATCGAATCGATTTTTCTCTCTCCAGGAACGCCCACCTCCGCCACCCTACCAGTTAGCTAGAATCTGTGAATCATTTGATCAAAATCCTGTGGAGATATCTTCCCTTGAAATGGATTTCACTTGTCCCGTTCTCCTTTTGGGTCGAGATTTTCACAATTTCGAACACTTAGAATACTTAAAGTCGGGAAGGGCGCGTCTCAGTTCTACTCCTGCGCAGAACAAGGTGTGCCTCTTTCGCTGTCCTCGAGCTGTAAAGGAACGTTAGATTTTTCCGTTAAAAAGGTAGTCGGAACTCCTAAATTTAAGTCGTCATCTGAACGTGGTTCAAAATTACGTGTTGTTGACATCGGATCTTTCCCTTTGGGATTGATCCTGGACCGTCATCAATAGCCCGTTGTGTTTCCAGTGTGACGTTAACTAAAATATCTGCCTGCCTACCTAATTTAAATGGGGCCCTGTAGATATGCCCACTACGTTAGCCGGATCTTTCGCTTCGGGGTTGATCCCGTCATTATATAAACTGTCCTGATCTTGATCTCGTCATTATATAAACTGTCCTGATCTTGATCTCGTCATCAAAATACTGCAATATCTTCATCAAACGGAATTCAATCGGCATTCTTCATGACGAGATGTCTGGTCATTAGAAAAATTTTTCAGACCTTGGTGGACGAGATATATCACAGAAACCACTTGGAGGGCTAAACTTCTGAGAGGATCACATACATATATCCGTTCAGCAACCCGCAGTCTTCCCTGTATGACTTCTAATCAGTTTTGATCTTCTTGACCAGTACAATCTTTCCTATGATTCTGTCAGCCGAATGATGCGGGTATTTAGTCATTATGTAATATATTGCAGAGGAAACGCGATACTCGAAAATCTCGTGACGCTCAGAGGGTTAAAAAGTATGGGACGATAACATTGTTCTCATTGATGAATAGTATCGTGGTTAACCCTCCAAGTTGTTTCGACGAGATATCTCGTCCATCAAGATGTGACCAATTTTGTTGATGACGAGATGTTCCGTCATCAAGATATTGCCGATTTTTTTTGTGATGACAGGATCAGAATCTGTTCAGTTTTCTTCTAATGATGGTGACCGTGTTTTCTTCTAATGACGAGATACCTCGTCCAACAAGATCTGGTCAGTTTTTCCAATGACGAGATACCTCATCGAGACACCACCAGGTGGGTTAAATCTCTATAAGCTAGAGTTAGAATCTATATCTATCTCTTTTCGATCTCAGCAGAAACTACACCGTCCTATAAAATATCTGCTCTGACCCCAAGCCCAAATAGTTAATATTTAACACAGATTTAGGATACACGCAAAAATCTAGATATTTTTAGCACACGATGGTTAATACTTTCCAGCATGTCCATGTCTTCTGGTAAACTGTGTCAGCACTTTTTGAAAACAAAGAAAACACGAGACAAAATCTTTTGTCTCAAAGAGGTTGTTTAGTGCAAAGATCTTTCCATCCGGCTTGTTTGAGCCCCAGATCTGTGCAGATTTGGACGATTGAGCAGAGTTTTGCTTTTCAGATATCAATGTCTTACAGAGGATTGAAGTATTATTTATTTTAAGCTCTTTACAGAAGATTAGGAAGCTTAACATGACATATGTGTTTATCCTCTCTGAAAAAGAGACAGATGACCTCAAGATAGGCGCAGCTTTTCCTAATCTTGTGAAAGACCGTGGCTTCTGTGTTTCTTTAAACTTGATAATGTTCAATCAAGGTTGACCATTGGTTTTAACAGATGTTAAAGTGAAAGGATTAAACGTGAAATCGAGCTGTGTGCTTGATGGTAAGAGAAATAGACGCAGCATTATTAGAGGTACGCAAATGTGATTATTTTGTTCTGACACTAAAATAGATATGCAAATGTGATTATTTTGTTCTGCAAAATAGATATGCAGATTTCAAATTTCTCTCGTGAAGGATCGCGGCTTCTGTGTTTCTTTAGACTTCATTATGTTCAATCAAGGTTGACAATTGGCTTTAAATTAAGGTAAAAGTATTATATGTGAAATTAAGCTGCGTGCCTGAAGTATGCAAATGTTGAGAGAAATAGACGCGGCATTTATTAGATAAGCAAATGTGATTATTATGTTCTGACACTAAAATATATATGCAAATATAAAATTTCTTGTGAAAGACCGCGGCTTCTGTGTTTCTTTAAACTTGATAATGTTCAATCAAGGTTGACAATTGGTTTTAATTGATGTTAAAGTGAAAGAATCAAACGCGAAATTGATGGTGCTGTATGCTTGATGGTAAGAGAAATAGACGCAGCATTATTAGATATGGAAATGTGATTATTATGTTCCGACACTAAAATAGATATGCAAATTTCAAATTTCCCGTGAAAGACCGTGGTTTCTGTGAGTCTTCAGACTTCATTATGTTCAATCAAGGTTAAGCATTGACTTTAAGTTAAGGCAAATGCATTATATGTGAAATTAAACTGCGTGCTTGGAGTATGCAAACATTTGGAGTAATAGACTGGCTATTGCTTGTGATATCACATGTGATTATGTTCTGACAATGAAATAAACATGCATGTAATATGCAAGAAACATTTCTCTCTACAAAACGATTGATAACATAAACAAAGAATGACCGTAAAATGACAAAACGGAACATGCCAAACAAGTTTATCTAAATTTTATTTATGTAATATGCAAGAAACATTTCAACAAGACGATTGATCATATAATAGCATAAACAAAGAATGACAAAACATGCCAATCAAGTTTCTTTAGATTTCATTTATGCAATATGCAAGAAATATTTCTCTCAACTAGACGATTGATAATACAATAGCATAAACAAAGAATGATCGTAGAATGACAAAACGAAGCATGTCAATCAAGTTTCTCTAATTTTATGTACGTAATATGCAAGAAAATTTTCCCTCTCAACAAGACGACTGATAACATAATAGCATAAACAAAAAATTATTGTAGAATGACAAAGCGAAATATGGCTATCAAGTTTCTCTGAATCTTTACGTAAGTGATATGTAAGAAAATTTTCAATAACATGACGATTGGTTTCTAACTTGAAGAGAGAAAAAAACTAGCACTGTAATCGCACCTGTCTAAGAATTAAGCATTAAAAAAAATTCCCAACAATTAAATGCATATCAAGCGAAAGGTATAAAACATCTCAAAGACGTTTTAAGAACTCAAAACAAAACAAAACATTTTTTTTCCCGGAGCTCATTTAAATACGCATAGAGATTTTTACAGAGAACAAGAAGCAAGCACATTTTTAGGAGCAGCAAAATTATAAAAATTTCATTCAGTGTTAAAAACCACAAGGAAAAACATTTCCTAAAAAGCCTGCCAACGATAAGCGTATTATTCAAAGCACACGATTTCTGGACTTATTTTATTTGCTTTTTTTATTTTTTTCCGCCATTTTTTTACGGCGGAATTTATTTTTTCGAGCCCCCTCCTTTGTAAAAGGTTTGACAGTGGAACGCAAAAGGTAATCAAAATTAAAATATGCCGTTAGTGATTTAAGGTAACGGGGACCAAAAACAGTTAATTAAGCTTAGAGTTTTTTCCCTCAATCAAAAGCGAGAGAGCGAGTAGACGAAGGAGAGCAAAAAAAGAAGAAAAAAAGAGCGCGCTTATTTTTTTAATGATCTTCTAATGAATGGTACAGAGGGAATTATTAACTCGCTTCCTACTAAAAGGTGTATTTCTGCTCTTTTGGCTATTTCGGGAGCAGTAGTATAAAATAAACTTAGGACTTATTTTTGTTAATGAATATTAAGCGGGAAAAAGAGGAGGGAGAATTCATGGAGGAATTCTATTAATTATAAAAGTGTTTGTTAGTGGGGAAATCGGTAAGAACTCTCCAAATATGGGTGTTGGGAAAAGGAGATCGAAACCTCAGTTGAACTAAAAGCCGATGAATATATTTACTCTTTCAAAATTAAAGTAGACTCTCAATGTTTATTTTCATATTTTAGTTTCCAACTTTTACTTTCTTAGTTTAATTTGGTTGGGAATCATAATATTGACTCGTAAGTGACATAATTTGATTTTATTGTAACATTCGCAGTGATTACAATTCCTTTAATTTTCAAATACAGATTAAAATAGGATGGATGCAATCACTTACAAATATAGAAAACACGCGATATTTATTTTCATATTTCAATATCCTCTTTATTTTCTTTCTTAGTTTAGCCCTCCTGGTGGTTGTTTCGAAGAGGTTTCTCGTCATTAAACAAAACTGACCAGATCTTTTTGGACGAGATTTCTCGTCATTAGCAGAAAACTGACCAGTTCTTGATCACGACATCATAAAAAAATGGGCAACATCATAATGACGAGGCATCTCGCCATTAACAAAATTAGTCAGATTTTGATGGACGAAATATCTCGTCGAAACCACTTGGAGGGTTAATTTGGTTGGTCGGGTTTTATGGGCGTAAGGGCCATATTGGCCATGCTGCACCAAGCGCAAAACAGACAACGTTAAGTAATGAACACATATAATTTTACTTATACAGAAGAAGAAAATACTCTCTGGATTAGCCGCCTACAACGTGGCGCAGTGGGAAGAACCTACTGCGCCCTGGTGCTCCCATTAATTTGGTTGCAATTCATACTTTTAACTCTCATGAGTCACAATCTGATTTTATAGAAACATTAAATTCACGGACAGCATTTTTAAGATTGACTTTCGACAAGGAATCGTGTAGTATGATTATACTTTTCTGGATTCTGACCCCTTGCTTAGTCATGTCCTGCTGTATCTCCCGCTTTTGAAAAATGGACCCAAAACCGATTCAGATTGTCGGTAATTTGCAAATCTTAGTTAATGATATGATATTTTTAAAGGTGTATCTAAGGTAATAAAGCAAATATATTAAAATGCAAAAACCGATATTGAAAATTTTCGTCCGTAATTTGCAAACCCTAGTTAATGCTATGAAGTTTTGAATGTGTATTTAAATTAATAAGGGGCCGTCACATGGCTCGGTGGGTATGCCCACTGCGCTAGCAACCTTCGAATTGTAGGCGGCGCAGGTTTGATTCCTGTCAGATGCATTTCTCCCTGTATATATTTCTCTCTTCTGTGTCCGTAAAACTTTCATTGTGTGTCTATTATTTCATGTTGTATGTCTTGTGTCTGGCGCAGCATGACCAAATATGGCCCTTGCGCCATAAAACCCTGAAACCAACCAATTTAAATTAATAAAGCAGATATATAAAAATGCAAATAGGAGTTAATTTTCGTTAATAATATCGTTAATTTTTATAGGTAGTTTATCGGTATTGAAACGTCAGTAATTTGTAAGCACTAATCTATGCTATGATATTATTGAAGGTGTATCTTAATTAAATAATCAGATATATTGGAATGTGAGCAGTAGGTATTAAGATTATCCGTCGGTAGTTTGCAGGTATTGAGAGTGTCGATCGTTTATAAACCACAATCAAGGCTATGATATTTTTGAAGGTGTATCTAAATTAATAAAGCAGATATATGAAAAGATCACTAGGCATGCAGTTTGTTATGGAAAATGTTGTTTATGAACAATTTCAAGATTCATCTTTCTCATGTCACAAGGGCATTCCAAATAAGAATGGCAGGACAAATCTCAGACTCGGTGAATATGAGATACGTCCTGCCATCCACATTACCATCTCAAATTATATATCCGTAAATCAGATAAAAAGGCTTCTGAACAATGAGACGGAATCTAAATGAAAACTGCAGGACGTATCTCAAGATGCGTCTTTTATTGGGTTAATGATATTATATTTCGTTCAAGACATACACAAATTAATAGAACAGACAATGATGCAAAATATGCAGCGTCCTTTTGCTATCACAATAACATCGCAATTAGAAACACAAAAGCGCGAGTCAAATTGTTAAATCAGATAACGACGTTTCTTGACAATGGAACAGTATTCTAAATGGGGCAAGGCGAGGCATAGCTTAGAACATATATTTTAATGAGTTAATACTATTATGTTTTTGTTGAAGCTCTAAGCTAATAAAGCGGATATGAAAATACAAAACTAAAGTTTATTCGAAACTAGTTCGTTTTGTGAAAAGGTCGTAAGCTAGCAATTTCCAAGATAAAGTCTTTCCTCTCACAAGGCATAGAGGATCGCAAAAGCGAAATTTCGATAACAAAATATTTCAGGTCAACAACACGGTATTGTGGAAGAGAATGTCGGATCTATCTCAAAATTAGACTTTTATTAGAATTTGATGGTCTGATAGTTTTGCTGAAGATTGATAGAGCAGATATTAGAATGCAAAATTGGCGTATATTCAAAGTACAGGGAAATATTGTAATAAATTTCTAAATACGTTTTCTCCCTTCTTTCTTATCCCAGCGTAAAAAACACAAAAAACACAAATTACACTAAATCAGTTTTTGGGCAATGGCAGAGGGACCCTTACAAATGTCTTCATGTATGACTCCAATGCAATTCAGGATGTGTGAGGGAGAGGCTGGTAATAAGTCGCACTTTATACAGGTGGGAAAGGATTTCTGGCCATCAATGAACTACTAGTAGGGCCACCCAAGATGTGAAGGCTGTGCTGCTTTACCCGGCTAACATAGGAAGGTGAACGGGTGGCTAAGTCGGACTGAACAGAGATGGCTCCCAGATCTTATGATCAATAGCAGACGCTCTACCCATGTCATGGACTTGTGCAAAAATACGTTTTCTCCCATCACATGGAAATTCTAAATAGGAATGGCGGGACATATGCTAACATACGTCTTTTAATGGGCCAGTGCTATTATATTTTTGTTGAACAAACCTACATTAATAGAACAGATGATAATGCGAAATTGGTAATGTCCCAGTATGAGTTTTTTTTTACCAGAAAAGAGTTATTCGCAAACACGTTTTTTTGCTATCACCAAGCATTCAGGATAACAGAAGCGAAATTCAAGCTATCAAGCCAGGTAAAGAAGCTAATATATTTCTAGACAGTCTAAGTGAGAATGGAAAGATGTATTTCAAAATAAATCTTATTATGGATAATAGAACAGATAAAAATTCAAAATTACGTATGTCCAACATAACTTGTTTACCAGAAAATGTTACATGCAAACACGTCTTTAATCATTCATGAGATATCGAGGATCACAAAAATAAAATCCAAATGATCAAACCAGATAAAAATATTTCTGGACAATGTACCAGCATTCTAAATGCGAATGGCAAGATATATCTCAAGATGCATCTTTCAATGGAACAAATGAAAATGCAAAATTGGCTCATGTCCAACGTGTTTTTTACCAGAAAAGGTTATACACAAGAACGTCTTTTTGCCATCACCAAGCATTCAGGATCACAAAAGCGAAATCAAATTATCAAACCAGACAAAATATTTTCTGGTAAATATAACAGCATCCTAAAGGGGCAAAATATGTCAAAATGCATCAATCGAACAAATAAATATGCAAAATAGATTTATGTCCAACATTTTTTACCAGGCTATATGCAAGCACGTCTTTATACATTCACGAGATATCGAGGATCAAAAAAATAAAATTCAAATTATCGAAGCAGGTAAAAATGTTTCTGGACAATGTACCAGAATTCTAAATGTGAATGGAAAGATATATCTCAAGATGCATCTTTCAATGGAACAAATAAAAATGCAAAATTGGCTTATGTCCAACGTGTTTTTTACCAGAAGAGGTTATATGCAATAACGTCTTTTTGCCATCACCAAGCATTCAGGATCACAAAAGCGAAATCAAATTATCAAACCAGACAAAATATTTTCTGGTAAATATAACAGCATCCTGAAAGGGGCAAAATATATCTGAAAATCATCAATTGAACAAATAAATATACAAAATAGACTTATGTCCAACATTTTTTTACCAGGTTATATGATATGCAAGCACGTCTTTTTGCCATCACCAGACATCCAGGATCACAAAAGCGGAATTCAAATTATCAAACCAGATAAAAATGTTTCTGGAGATTACACGAGTGGGGGCAGCCCGCGAAGTGTTTTTTGAACTGCCGCAATGTGCTTTTAATCGTCGAGGCGTCGTCATTAAGGGGCCTAATCCAGCAAGGGGGAGAGGACCCTCCAGGGCATGGACGACCAGAGTCATTGTGGAAATGCAATTGTCGTGTTGGAGTAGGTCGTCGGGAGTCATTCGCATAATTGTCCTTCCTTTGTGGCTGCGGGGACGAGAGTTGAGCAAATATTTGAGGCATACGAATGTCAATATTCCCTGTCACTCGCCGGCCCAAACCATGCCGGGAATTCATAAATTCATAAGTACTTCCTCCCCGTAATGGCCCGGTCCACTCTCTTCCAGTGACCTAGAGATGGATGGACCACGGGCATAGAATTCGTAAGCAGTTCGGGTCCCCCACTGCCGAGGCTTTACTCGCATTAATAAGTTGGCGGACTTCTTTTGCCGAAAAGACTCACGACTTTTTCTTGCGTCTTCGGGCTGCTTTTGTGACAGAGGCTTTCACTCTGTCACGTTGAGCCGATTGCTTAAAAGTCGATCTTGGTTATCGGAATCCGAGATTAACCGAAACTGAAAGTTTTCGTCGTATTTTTTCAAAGAACAAAAAGTTTCTGTCGTGATGTTTATTGATACGAAAAATTATGTTACCATTTTTGTGTGCTCTTAGTTCTAATTTGTAATAAATAAGTTGGGGACTTCTTTTACCGAAAAGACTCACGACTTTTTATTGCGTCTTCGGGCTGCTTTCGTGACAGAGGCTTCTACTCTGTCACGTTGAGCCGATTGCTTAAAAGTCGATCTCGATAATCTGAATCCGATATTAACCCAAACTAAAACCTTTCGTCGCATTTTTTTAAAGAGCAAAAAGTTTTCTGATTTAATGTTTATTGGTACTAAAAATCATAACATTGTAGTTTTTGTGTTTTTTAATTTCTAATTCGTAATAAGTAAGTTGGCGGATTTCTTTTTTACAGTCACGACTTTTTTCTTGCGTCTTCGGGTTGGTTTTGTGACAAAGGCTTCCACTCTGTCACACTGAGCTGATAGCTTAAAAGTCGATCTCGGCTTTAATCCTATGTTTACCGAATCTGAAACAAATCGTAGGTTTACCGAAACTGAAACTTTTTCGTTGCATTTTTTAAAGAACAAAAAGTTTTCTGCTTTGATGTTTGTCCATCCGAAAAATTATCATGTTAAATGCTTTGTTTCTTATCTGTTTTCTATATAGGAACAACATTATCTCAAAGACATCAAAACCCACAGATCTGCAATGTTAGTTGTTTTTATCTAAAGAAGTTTCTAAATTGTATTCTTTGGGTAGATGGTGCCAATTCAGGTATTGATCTCTTCACGTTTTACTGACATAGAAGAGAGAAGTACACCCAGGGTAAGGCCAAACGTTTGGGAAGAAAACTCAAGTACTTTTCGCAATGAATTTGCGCAACATTTTCAGGAGCCTCACCATTGCTTCACCAACGGCTCGCTTCCATCTCATTCAAAAGAAAAAGAAACCACGCATTTCAACATAAATATGGAAACGACCCCTCCCGATGTTTACTAACAGGCGTCGCGTATCAAATCTCGCGCTTTTGAGACCAGAATCTGTTAATCCCGGATCATCTACCTGGGCTCGTAATCTAGAAAGGCGTAAAATATGATGCAGGATTTGGGCAACCGCAGAGGGTTCAGCTGCCGGCCATGCTGCCCAGATTTTTACTAGCTCGCTTTAAATAGGACCATTCACGAGTGGCAAATACACGGGTTAAGAAGACGTGCTTTTTAAATAGTAGTAACCAGGTGCGGTATTTTGCGGGTAGCCGACTCGAATGACTTTAACAGTCGGAATATTGCGTATTGGAAATGGGAAGGCGTGATTCCAAAAGATGTCTGAATAGAATTTTTATTTAACCCTCCTGGTGGTTTATCTTGGCCTCGAAAACTGCCTTGTAGCAGGTCACCCTCTGGTACAAAACCTTTTCCTATTTGGATTTTCATTCCCTTGGAGTAATAGGGCAGTTTTGTATGTTTTTGTATCTTGTTAACAAAACTGGCCAGATCTTGACGGTCGAGGTATCTCGTCATTCACTAACTTGACCAAATCTTGACGGATGGGACATCTCGTCATTAAACAACTTGACCAGATCATGACGGACGAGATATCTCGTCATTGATCAACTAGACCAGATCTTGATGGACAAGATATGTTGTCATTGACAAATTTGACCAGATCTTGATAACCGAGGTATCTCGTCACTGACCAACTTAACAAGATCTTGATAGACGAGATATCTCGTCATTGACAAACTTGACCAGATCGTGACTTGTCAAGTTTGTCAATGAGGAGGTTGCAGGAGGGTACTCCTGGCGCGTTTGCAAATCGTTGTTTTTCGAACTTTGTCGTTTGCAACACAGATGTCTCACTTGATGGAGCTTTCATTACGCGAATTCTGACCCTCACGTGATGGGCGTGGCATATCCTTTAAATCAGTGCTGAAATGACCATCGATTTTTGCTTGGTTGGATTTTAATTTTACTATACAACAGTCTTGTCATATTCATAAGGATACTTGACTCACTTCGTTCCAAAATATTTCATTGATCCCTTCTTGAGTTTGTTAATTTCCGATAAATGCATAAATTCTAGACCGCTATCGGATAGATCAGTAACAGAATCCCTCGATTCAGATCTCCTTCGCTCTGATTGAACTGGTGTGCTTACATATCGATCTTCCCGTCAACGTGCTAAAATATATTGAAAGAGGACCTTCTTAACCCTTCAAGTGGTTTCGACGAGATATCTCGTCCATTAATATCTGACAATTTTACTAATGACGAGATATCTCGTCAACAAGATTTTTCCGATTTTTAGGCGATGACGAGATCAAGATCTGATGAGTTTTCTTCTAATGACAAAAGACGACGCGATCTTGATGGACAAGAGAACTCGTCCGTCAAGATCTTGTCAGTTTTGCTAATGACGAGATACCTCGTCGAGTCAATCACCATGAAAGTTAAAGATCAATTTCCGTTGACATGTGAACAATAGAAAATACAGATTTAGAAGTAACACGCCAAAAAAAATGAATAGATTATATAATCATATTTTGCAATTTTCAATTCGCGTGTGTACGGGAGGATGATGGTTTTGTTCCTCTGAAATCGAGACCGCTTTTAATTTTAACATACAAGAGACTTGTCATGTTTATAACAATGGTAATTAACTCATCGTCAAAATATTTCTCTGATCCTTCTTGGGTTTGTTAACTTCCAATACACTGCATAAAGTCTGGACCACTATCAGATAGATCAGTAACAGAATCCCTCGATTCAGATCTCCTTCGCTCTGATTGAACTGGTGTACTTACATATCGATCTTCCCGCCAACACGCTAAAATATGCTGAAAGAGGACCTTATTAATGACCAGTTTCCGTTGGCATAACAACCATTCACACAGAAATTACAGATTTAGGATTAACACGCCAAAAAGAATATTATTATTATATTTATTATATTATATTATATATTAAAAAATATAGATTATATAATCATAGTTTCGATTCTCGTTAGTACTGGATGATAATGGTTTAGTTATCCAAGCGATTTTAACGAAATATCTCGACCAATTTTGAAATTGACGAGATATATCAAGATATTGGCAAATTTTTTATTACAACGAGATTAAGATCTGGTTAGTTTTATGACGAGATACCTCGTCCATAAAGATCAGCTAATGTTTTCGCTATGGTGAGTTTTCTTTGTCAAGGCAACTACCAGAAGGGTTAGCTCCTCTGAAATCGAAAACCACATTTAATTTTACCATACGATATTTAATTTTAACCAAAATATTTATCCGATCCTTCTTGAGTTTGTTAACCTTGCAAGTGGTTACGACGAGATATCTCGTCCATTAATGTCTGGCCAATTTTACTAATGACGAGATAACTCGTCATTAATATATTGCCAATTTTTTTATGATGACGAGATCAAGATCTGTCTATTTTTTTAATGACAAAATTTCTCGTACATCGAGATATGGTCAGTTTTGCTAATGACTAGATACTTCCTCACCAAATCTTGACAACCACCTGGAGGATTGACTTCCAATAGGCCTTGCACAAATTCTGGACTGCTATCAGATAGATTTGTAACAAAGAATCCCTCGATTCAGATCGCCGCTCTGGTTGAACTGGTGTGCTTACGTATCGATCTTCCCGTCAACACGCTAAAATATGCCGAAAGAGGACCTTATTAAAGACCAGTTTCCGCTGGCATATGAACCATAAAAAGCTCTCCCGGCCCATTCTTTCGTACCTGCGGACCGTTTCCTCATCTTCATGGATTATCTTTTGATTGCAGCTATTGCAGAACCCCACTCGTCAAACGCAAATGATTTCTCACGCCGCTGTTAAAGAGTTTGGGCTACTTTTATTTTTTCCTGTTTCCCGTCTCCTCCAATCTCCATTTTTCGTTAATCACGTCGTTGACCTTTGCATGAGTTTAATCATCCACACTATTCAGATGGAGAACAATGACTCGCGTCCCCCGCTGGTGCAGAGGAATTAAGGAATCTTCATTTCCACCTGAAGTCGCTGAACTTTCGTCTTCATCAACTGGATTAAGCCCTCTGCAAAAAGAGTAAACATTTACATTTACGGAAGCCACAATGCCTCCGCCAAATTGTGTTAAATGTTGTAACGTAAAGTATAGGATACTCAACTTTGGGGATTGGAAAGTTCTTCCGAGTTAGGTAGAGAAGCAGAGAGGATCTTTTGTGCATAAAAGACTTGGGAATCTTTTGCCTGCGGGGGCTTGATACTTCAGCTTGTAAGTTACAAAATTATATCCAATAGTATTATTATTTTTTCTTTTCCTCGTGTAAATTGTGTTAAATGTTGTAACGTAAACTATAAGGATTCTCAACCTTGGGGTTGCAAAATTCTTCCGAGTTAGGAAGCCATAATGTCTTTACCAATTTGTGTTAAATGTGATGTAAACCATAAGGATATTCAAACTTGGGATTGCAAAATTCTTCCGAGTTAAGAAGCCATAATGCCTTTTCCAATTTGTATTAAATGTTGTAACGTAAAGCATAAGGATACTCATCCATGGGTATTAATAGCCCGTTGTGTTGCTTCAGTGTAACGTCAATTAAGTACCTACCTACCTACTTACCATCCGTAGGTATTGGAAATTTCTTTCAAGTTAGGAAGCAAATGCCTTTGCCAATTTGTATTAAATGTTGTAACGTAAATTATAAGGATAATCAACCTTGGGGATGCAAAATTCTTCCGCGTTAGGAAGCCACAATGTCTCTGCCAAACGGTGTTAAATGTTGTAACGTAAAGTTCAAGGATACTCATCCTTGTCTACTGGAAATTTCTTTCGAGTTAGGTGGAGAAGTAGAGAGAATCTTTTGTGCACTAAAGAGTTGGGGATCTTTAGCTTGCGGGGCTTAATACTTCAGCTTGTAAGTTATGAAGCTTCATCCAATAGTGTCATGCTTTCTTTTTTCTTATATGGTGTAAATTGTGTTAAATGTATCGTAAACTATAAGGATACTCAACCTTGGGGTTGCAGAATTCTTCCGAGTTAGGAAGCAACAATGTCTTTGCCAATTTATGTTAAATGTTGTAAGGTAAAGTATAAGGATACTCATCCTTGGGTAGTGAAAATTTCTGTCGAGTTAGGTGCATAAGTATAGATCTTTTGCTTTCTAGAGTTCAGGACTTTTGTCTGCATTATTTTTTTCTTATCTGGTGTCAATGAATTGATTAAGGGGATGAAGGATTAAGTAAAGTTGAGTTATTTTACTTTCAAAGTAGCGAATGTTCTTATTCCTGATTCCTTTATTCCATTTAAAAATCATCATATATTACTGATTTTTTGTAATGATCAAGATCTGGTCAGTTTTTCTAATGACGAGATATCTCGTCTATCAAGATCTGGTCAGTTTTGGTGATGACGAGACGCTTCATCGAGACAACCTCCAGGAGGGTTAAACTATATTAATTTCTCACTTTATTAAACTCTGTGTGTTATCTACTATATATTCAACTCTATAATAAACTTTATTAAACTATATCATCTACTCTATTAAACATATTAACTACACTATCTCTTCTAATAAACTCTGGAACGATCCCGGATCGTCACCAATAGTCCTGTGTGTTTCTGCAGTGCGATGTAAATTCTACTCTAACCCTTATCTATTAAACTGTATTGTTTTTTCTATTATGTACTCTATTAAACGAGACAACCATTAGCAGGTACAAACAAGAAGTGTATGGGGATGACTACGAGAAAGTTCAAGGAAACATTCAGGTTTAGTTTGCGACCATAGAAAGTTGGGAAACTTTCCCAGTATGTTGAGGCAATGTTTATACAAGGTTATATCAAAAAGTAAGGTGAATTTGTCTCTAAAACTCAGTTTTTTGTGTAGCTAATTAATTTTTTATATGTTGCAAGTACCAAGGTGATAGAAGTGTGACGGCTTGTAGAAACTTCTACGTAAACCCGTCTGGTGCTTAGAGCAAATCAAAGATGGCGCATCGACTTGAGCATTACTCCAAGGAGGAGGAGCGCGGTGTCATTCGTTTTTTATGGGCTAAGGGGAGAAAAACATGTGATATTCATCGAGAATTGTTGGAAGTCTATGGAGAGAGTGTTATGTCGCAGAAACAAGTGTACGTGAAGTGTAGAAGTGGCAGACCAGCAACGTCCATCATAGACACGAATGTGATTGTCGTCGATGCCATGATTCGTAAAGACAGAAGAGTGAGGTTGCATAATATTGCAAATGCATTGAATAGCTCATATGGTTCAGTGAACAGTATCGAAGTGGGAAATTCTTGACCATCCTCCGTATAGCCCTGATTTAGCCCCTTCGGATTACCATTTGTTTGGCCCCCTGAAGAAACACCTCCGTGGGCAGCGTTTCCATACACTGGAAGAGGCACAACAGGCTACACTTACCTGGTTAGGGAACCTGGAGCAAGATTTCTTTGAAAAGGGCATGGATGATTTGGTGCCACTTTGGAATAAATGTTTAAACCACTATGGTTCCTTTGTCGAATGATAGTGTGATACGATTTGTCAAACATAATAAATTTTCATATATTTATCTCTGCACGTTTTTCTGTCAATCAAAAATTCACCTTACTTTTTGATACTCCTTTGTAGTTTTGTGTATAAGGAGTGGACTCGAGATGAAGGCTAACTGGACCACCGCACAGGTGTGTAGAATTGAACTTCACAACAGCACCCAACCCTTATGTACAACCTGTGTTCAGCTCCCTCCTCAAAAACCTTTCTCAACCTGCCCCCAACATGTCGAGGGCTGAAGTCTACCATAGCAATCGCTCAGAGATGACCGCGTTGATAAGAGCGCTACCCTCGTTCAATCAGATAACAATCTCTGGTTCATAATTGAACCGATTGGCAAGTCCCTACAATTGATTTCCTGTTGACGAGGATCAACAGGACTGGATCAACACCCTGCTGGGGTATTCCACTGGTATTAACTGCTAATACTTACAATTGTGTCAACAGTTATTAACTAACAAACAGTAACTAAATTTGTTATTAATAATAGGAAGAATGACTTATCCCAATTTTAACAGTTGGCAAAGGTTTACATTAACTTTAAGTATTTATTTTTAGTTTAGTACATAGTTTCAACAATTTCTTTGCAACAATTTTTTATAAATTTTTTAACTTTTCTTATTAATTTAATCATTATTTTTTGTAATAACTTTATCATTTCCAAAGTTATTTTTTAGCATTAGGTGATAATATTCATTGATAACTGTTAACATTTTCGAGAACTGTTAAGTAGTTTAACGGTTAGTTCAAGCAGTTGGTAACTGCTCAACTTTTTTTAAATTTAGTACATAATTTTTTTTAAATTTAGTACATAATTCCAACGTTTCCTTTCCAACATTGTTGTATAAATTTTACTTTCACTTTTTAATTTAATTTCTTAACTTTGTAACAAATCTATCATTTTAAAAGTCACTTTTACCATGCGGTAACATTAATGGATAACTGTTAATTTGTAACACTTTTATTCTAACTGCTACGGGAATAACAGCCTATCCTTAGTTGCATGTAATTCATATACCAAATGTCGGATGCAACTTTATTTCTGGCCTAGACGGCTCTCTGAGGTTAGATTTGAAGATTTCATGTGATCCTGATTTAGGGCTCCGTTAAGCCGCGATTGACATGCAGATCCTAGTTAGGCTGATTAATTTTTGTCGTAATTTCGGGATATCGTTAATTTGGCTGTTCTGTTAATCCACCGATGTCAAACGAGATGAACGTGATTTGGTTTGAGTTGGACTGGTAGATTTCGTGATATCGCTGTGATGACGTCAATGACTTTGTTTTTTTGCCATTTCAGATTTTGACTTTTTGGTTGATTGGAAACAGTTTGAATGCTGACCTTTGAACTTGAATTCATGGACGATTTTGGTGAGTACTTGTATATGCTTAAATTATAGTCGGAATTCTTTTTCAGGGATTCTAAGGGACCGAGAAGTTGGTAAAAATGGAAAGATCTCGTCATTAGAAGAAAATTTACCAGATCTTAATCTCGTCATCATCAAAAAATTGGCAACATCTCGTCATTAGCAAAGTGGGTTAGAACTTAATGGACGAGATATCTCGTCATTTGAAAAGTGGATCAAGTCTTGATGGACGAGGTATCTCGTCGAAATCACTTGGAGGGTTAATGGAAGTTCATGAAACCGGGTGAATTCCTTAAAATGAGCGTCGACTGTATTTGTAATTTAAATTTTTTCTGAACTTGTCATTGAAACAATGATTTTCTCCATATGTTTCAATTGTTTCAGTAAATTATTTTTGACTTCAAATGATATGTACCATAAAAATATTTGGTTAAATCATAATATACGGTGCAGTCGCCAAAGTTCACCAAGTTGACGTTTCATCTCAGCAATGCTAACTAATACCATTTTTTTGCTGAGGAAAATTGAGATGTAGATCTCTTGCAGCTCTACCCATTAATAAGGAATGTATTTGCAAAGTACAATACGCCTATACCATCATCTACCCGTAAAAAAAATGGCCAAAGAAAACAGTCAACCGAAATCTCATATATTATCCCATGATATGTTTGAGACGAGATATGACAATCAATTTAAATTATTTCATTACTATAAAACAAGCTAATTTAACCAGTGTATTTGATTAATTTTGTGTAATTTGATTTTTTCTCGTGTTACGTGTATTTT
The DNA here is from genome assembly GCA_933210815.1 of Meta bourneti. Lineage (NCBI taxonomy): Eukaryota > Metazoa > Arthropoda > Arachnida > Araneae > Tetragnathidae > Meta > Meta bourneti. Next base: position 111,082,024 of record OW119922.1, on the reverse strand, counting down.
GTTACGCTGTAAAACAAATCAATGCATAATTCCATCGTGTTATCTTCTTTTTCATTCTATTGTAATTCTCTTCGACATATGAGTAGGTAGGTATTTTGTTGCAAAACTTCACAGGACCATACTATTTTTGTTGGCTTCAAAAGATTGAATGGGAGGCACAATTGCAATCAGACTATTTAGTCATGATTGCTTGATTAAACTGAGAAACTAAATCAATCATTAGTTAATTTGGAAGGACTAAAACTAGTCAATCATTAGTCGCTAGTCATGATTAATTTTTTAGTCATTAGTTTTCAATCATTAGTCAGATTGAACTTTGCTCAATATTGCTTAGTGGTAAAAATAAATATGAAACAATGTTGTATGACACTATGTCATTGGCTAAATAACCACATCTATTGGTTAAGAATATATGGATTCTTCCGACTATGGCGGTCGGTTAAAACTACTGAGCCTCAGTCATCCGTGCAAGTTGTAGGAAACGCATGTTCGATTCCTGTAGTTTACCCTGTGTGTATATTTTTCTTTTGTCATTAAGGTACCAGTAGACGTTGGAACTTTTTTTCTTTAATTTTGGAGCCAGACTAACAAAAATTTTTATACTTCACAAGTGTTAGAAAACTAACATATCTGCACAAATTTTTTTTTCAAATTGGTCATATTAAATTAATTAATTAAAATTTAATGAGCTAATTAGGGTCTGACGGTACCGGTCATAACTCAATTTGTAATTTATTTATAATTTTGATTTTAATTGCAAATGAAAGCAACTGATTTGGTGCAGGGACCCTACTAGAATTGTACATCTAAAGCAAATAGCTTTTTAATAAGAAAATTTTGTTTTGGAAGTATTTAAAAATCAATACTTTTTACAAAAACAGTAAGATTCAAAATTAATTTAAAAATCAATTATTTCACTTGCATAGTTGATTCTAGTACAGTCTCTGCTCTGCATTATGCACTTTAAATTGCATTTAAAATTTTGTTAATCGGTTAATTCAAACTGAAGTTATCACCGGTGGAAAAAAGTCTTACACTGACAAAAACTAGTTCTTCAGAAATCAAGTTTAAAGTTTGCGATATTAATTTTTCGAATAAAACAAAATTTTATGATTACAAATAACTACCTACTGCTTAGTCAAATGCGCCAGCTTCATATGTGGGTCCTTCTATTTTAGTTTTGTGGTCTTCTTTTTTCTTTTTTTGGCCCCTGAGGTATTTTCTGCGTTTTTTCTTGCACGGTGTGCTTTGGCACAGGCTGCTTTTCATCCGCAGATTGTCTTTTCGCTGGACACCTTGAACCATATACTGCCCAGGTATCATACCCATTCGTGTGATAATCTCCAATTGAGGTTTAGCTCCCAAGTTGAAATGTATTAGAGCATCATATACGGACAATTTTACAACATTGATGCCCGCATAATTAGTTTTGGGGCATCTCTTCCAAATTAGGGCATGAAGGCTCTCGTTACAGTTTTGAGTCTTTCCGTGCAGACACTTACCCAACATCTCAAGAGATGTCAATTTGATGTAGATGGGTTTCACTGTTTTCATTACATCCATGGGCAGTCCTCCCTTGTGTTTGAAGATTCTATTGTTCGCTATGGCGCGCTGGTACGAGCACCAACTTTCCTTTCCTTTCGGACACTTGGAATGTAGAGGATGGGAATCCTTCGAACACAAGTGGTAAAAACTACTCCAAATTGCTCTCGACATCTGCTCAACGGATTCGGTGTTGTTTCGAAGAGCAATTCCGAAGTAGTTTTGCATTTTGTTAATTTGGGCAAAAGTTAGCTTGCCTCTACCGCCAATTCCTTTCTGTGTGCTTTTTAACTTACGTAAAGCTGTACCTAGTCGTTTCTGATAATGTCCTATACACTCCTTTTTTGTGATAGGGATTCCTGGGTAGGGATCCAGCTCCTGAACGGTATTGAAGCTTTTACTGTCCCCGTCACCATAGAAATCGACGTATTTCAAACCCCGTTTAAATTGGGATCGAAGAAAGATTCTTCCCACACCAACAGCTTCCATCGCAGGTGAAGATCCTTCATAATTTATTGAGCACACATGATTTGCTATCAGGGAGGCATATTTTGGATCCGCCTTTTCAACATTTCCCCATTTGCGGCACCCAGTACATTCTTTCGAAAGAACTTCGACGTCCAGAACCTCTCCCGTGTCAATTGAAAGTGTACTAACTACACCATTCAAAGAAGAATATCCTCGTCTCTGCCAAGTGCCATCCACAGAAACGCCACATTCGACACTGTTGTTTTTCTCGCGAACTCGAATAGCTGCAACCGTCATTATCTCCTCGCCTAATCTCTCGACTACCTTCAGTAGGGCTTTTGTGTGCTCATTGTAGGCATTCTTATGGGGTGGCGGCGGCATGTTCATTGTAGATAAAAACGTGCAGGCATCTTCATATCCACAACCAATTTGCCGCAGTCCATACACCAAACGTCGATTAACTTCAAACACTTTGTCAATTCTTTTGGACGTATGACAGCTGTCACTCAAGTATCCACATTTAGCGCAGGTAATTGTCAATTCAAGTGAGCAACCCATCCTTTTTGAAGGGTTATCACTTACACTCAAGCTGGAACTGGCACACGAAGGACAGCAAACCATTCTGAACATAGAATTTAAACATTCCATGTCCATAAAAAACATCTGTCCAAGCAAATGCGAGTCTTTCGTAGCAGCGGGAATATTGTTCAATTTCACTGTCGAAGCAGTATCCACATGCGATGGAGTTTTAACAGTGTCCTTCACTTTTGTGAAACGATTTCCTCTAAATGTACGCTTCTTCTTTCTGTCAGAATTTGGTTTTGAACTTCCCATGATTTAAATGTAGAAAAAGAACAAAACAAAAATAATTCTCAAATGAAAAAACAAGCAAATTGAACGTAAAACGTGCAAACGATTTTCAAATTCAAAATAAACACAAACGTATTAGTTAAAGCTGCAGTTACACATTGTTGCCATTCGGCAACATGTGAAATTGTCTAAATTATTCTAAATAAATAAATGTTGAAATTATATCTAATATTTGATTTATACCACATTAATATTTTGGTTAGGCCTAACGCGAACGAAAACGAAACCAAAATTTTCGCTGTGTACCTTTACAAAAATGGACTTTATTTAAAAAGTATCTTGAATTTCGTAACGAACATGGTATCATTTTAAAGCTGATGAGTTGGAGAATATTTTAGAATAAAAAAATAAAAATGCTCATTTTCACCGAATTTCGCGATTTCCAATGTCTACTGGTACCTTAAACCTTTCCTTGTGTGTTCATTACTTGACGTCTTCTGTCCTGTGTTTGGTATAACCATAGAGGAAATATAAAAGTAGAATGAGCAATGGTAACCTTTTTATGTGCCCAGGATTATTTGACCAAAATTAGAAGTAACGTGACCCTTAGACTACTTTCGTCTGCTGCGTAGAACCTAGCAATCACCATATGATTGGTCCATGGAACGGGAGAAGACGCCCATCCATTGACTCATCATCTGATTGGTTCATTGATTGATGCTTTGGGATTGATCCCGGACCGTCACCAATAGCCCATTGTGTTGCTCCAGTGTGACGTTAATTTAAATACCCAATACCCATTGATTGATGATCTGATAGTAGTAGACTTGGGCGATTTCACCACTTTTGACGCCCCTCTATAGAAATGCACATTCACACACTATCCTATTATAAGGTGTTATATTGCCGAACGAGGTTATAAGATACCAAATCGGCCAACCAGGTCCCTTTTCCCATAGCAGTCACGTGACTACTAGTCGACATGTTGGTCACACTTCTTGAAGCTCCTCTCAGTAGCAATGCTCAGTCTACTTGTATTTCACGTCTATGGTTAAACCCTTCTTTGTGCGTTCATTACTTAACGTCTTGTGTTCAGTATAACCTTGCCAAATATAGCCCTTGCACCATAAAGACCAAAAAACCTTAAATCAATTGCAATAAAACCTTTGAGCTTCCTGCATTGCATGCATCAACATCTAATTCTCTATTTACGATAAGTCTCAGGAATGTCTTTATTAAAAATAGCAAGTTATTAAAATATTATAACTCATTTGAAAAATTAAGAACATTCCTTTGAAATCCGAGAACTTGGAAACAAACAATCCAAAGAATTCCCTGGAGACAAACCGAAACCCTCCCTCGGTGGTTTTTACCAAATTTTAATCATTCTAGAAAAATCAGCGGGCCGATACTCAGTATCTTTCTTCCCCTCGATTTTCCCAACTTAATAGAATTTTCTCCCCAGTATATAAATGCGTGTTAAGACTGCCAACAGACTTTTTATTCAAAAAGTGCTTGAAAGTGAGCTGGCTAGTCAGTCGCCCCTCCGAAGAATTAGCACAGTTAAGTAGTACATATTGCATGTCATCCTTTACGGTAAGCGCTTTACGAAGTACTGTCGACTTCAGGACGATTGTTTCTTTGCTGTGCTTTTTTTCCCTTTTTTCATTTCCCTCTTTTTCCCTAATGACGATTTGTTTTAGTTTTGCATCCGCCTGGGCCTTCTAAGTAGCTTCCGATTTTGCGCCAGAGCGCTAATTTCTGAGGCAGATATTTCGGCCAGGGCTGAAGTAATAATAATAATAAAATCGGGAGGGGGAAGCTGTGGAGGGAGAGGAATTAAAAAAGAGGGGAAAAACAAACAAGAAATATAATTGCTTCCACAAATTTGGAGACGCTTTCCTAATGAAATCCGCTTAGTAAATTAAAAATGGTGGAGATTTATTAGAAACACAAATTCTTTGCCATGGTAATATATTTAAGTAGTTTCGGTTTTCGGCAATCTGTGTGTCTGTACTTAAGATAAAATACTTAAGCTTCTGGTGACCTTTTTTGGATTCTATTAGCGGAAATGTATGGAGTTTGTGAAGCTAGTACTAGATGTCGTACTAGCTTCGACCACCGATGGATCGCCGACTCGGAGTAGGGTAGCCGAAAGCTTTTGCTAATGGATTGATGTACCGACAAGAAACTTGTTGCCGGAATGTAAATGGTTCTTGAAATAGGTAACAAAAATGCACCAAAAATAATTTATAAAGCTCGTATTGGATGTCGTCCTTGTAAGTAGTTTTCAATTTTGCTTCAAAGCGCTAAGTTCTCAGGCAGGTGTTTCTGCCTGGGCTGAAGTAATAAAAAGTAAAATTGGGAGGGAAAATGAAATGAATCCTCCAAATGGTTTCGACGAGATATATGGTCCATCAAGATCTGACCAATTTTGTTAAAGACGATATATCTCATTATCAACATATTGCCGATTTTTCGATGATGCCAAGATCAAGATCTGATAAGTTCTTTTGTAATGACGTGATATCTCGTCAGTCAAGATCTGAGCAGTTTTGCTATGCCGAGATATCTCGTCCATCAAGATCTGAGCAGTTTTGCTAATGCCGAGATATCTCTGGATCGACACTCGCACCTCATGGCGGGCTTGGTGTTTTTCTCGATGTTTTTTCCCCATCTCAAGTAGAGTTCATTTCTTTTAACGCTCCAAGGGGTTCCGACGAGATATCTCGTCCATCAAGATTTGATCTATTTTGCTATGACGATATACCTCGTCATCAAGATATTGCCGATTTTTTTGTGATGACGAGATCAAGATCTGGTCAGTTTTCTTCTAATAACGAGATAGCTCTTCCATCAAGATCTGGTCAGTTTTGCTAATGCTGAGAAGACAACCACCAGGAGGTTTAAAATAAAGATGCAAAACAAACAAAAAATATAATGGCTTTTACAAATTTGTCCTAATGAAATCCTCTTAGTAAATTAAACATGGAGATTTTGTAGAAGAATGAATTCTTTGTCATGATATATGTAAGTATGGTGGACTTTCGGCAATCTGTGCGTATGTACTTCTGCACTGTCTGCCTACTACGAGATCTGTTCCAGACTAAGTCTGCCCCCACCCTATTGATGTAGAAACGAACCTTATCCTTTCTACTATAAAAGATACTCGAAGAGATGTATTCAAGTTTGTCACAACGACGCAATTCGGAAATATATATTTTGCTTACCGTCGAGAAAATTTGTAATAGTGAACTACCCCTTTTGGCAGCAAACAACTGCCAAAAATGACATTAGGTCATCCCGCGAGTCAAAATGAACTAGCCCTGTTTCTATAGAGACCACTAGCACCCTGATTTGGTGTTAACCTTCTTGGTGGTTTGTCTTCAGGGGCGCATCTTTAGGTGTGTACGGGCATCACAACCCCGAGGTGATAAGTAAGGTGATAACCCCTCTAAGTGATCTGTCCTCTCTTCTGTTTAACCCTCGCAAATCCTGCTTTTCTTTCCCCCTCGTTGCTGTCTTGTGTTTGGCGCAGCTTGGGGTAGGGGCAAGGGCCAAATATGGCCCTTGCCCCCCCATAAAACTCAACTAACCGATTTCTGGCTGTCCTAAAATTGAAAGATCAACTTTTTATCAGATACCGAAGTTGCAGTTGTGAAAGCTAAACACAAACGAGAAAGAATGAAAAAGTGGGTAATGCGTTTGGAAGAAAGTGCAGCAATAAATCGTGACTGTTGAAAAATTAGGCTCTGACTGAAATAAATGTCCTTCATTTTTACACAACTTTCATTATTTTATTTCTTCGGAAACTTATTTTATACGATTTTAAACCTTACTTATCAATCAATAATTATATTCGGTTTTCTCAAGTCCTTTGAGGTAATCAGCTACAGTGGTCACCAAATTTGTGAAAATATAAATGGAAGACTGAGTAGGTAGGTATTTTAACTAACGTCTCACTGGAGCAACACAATGGACTATTGGCGACGGTCGGGGATCAAACCCGAAGGGAAAGATCGAGGACAGTACCACGTAAATTTGAACCACGGTCTGATGACGAGGTCACACATGAGCTGGCACCCCACTCTCCAAACTTTCACACCACGCCAACGTGAGGACATTTGAGGCCACGACAGATTCAACGTGCACCATCCTCCTTTGTACACGACGGTCTTTGGTCTGTGCTAATCTGTTACTCTTCCAACCGGGCTACCGCGACTCTAGAAGAGAAGTGGGAGAAATTGCGTGTTGTGCATGCCAAAAACACGGTGTCACGAATTTTCATACAATATACATGCGTTAAGAAATAAGGCCTAAAGCATTCAATAAAAAAAATTGTTTTTATTAAAAAAATAACTATTTAAATAATATAATCTTAATCCTCTGATCATCACGAGATTTCTGGGTAGGGCAGTATTGTTTCCACCTCACAACACATTTAACCCTCCAAATGGTTTCGACGAGATATCTCGTCCATCAATTTCTGACCAATTTCCCTAAAGGCGAGAAATCTCGTCATCAAGATACTGCTGACTTTTTGATGATGAGGTGATCAAGCTCCGGTCAGTTTTCATCTCATGACAATATATCTCGTCTATCAAGATCTGGTCTCAATTTTGCCAATGACTGATCTGATAATTTAGATTGATCCCCGACCATCGCCCATAGCCCGTTGTGTTGCTCCAGCGGGACGTTAATTAAAATACCTACACACTCTACCAATTCAACTCTACCAACTTTGTGCACCATTACTTGACGTTGTCTGTCTTGTCTTGACAAATATGGCCCTTGCGCCATAAAACCCAACTCAACCTTCTATAATTGCGAACCTTTCAAGTTCAGCATTATATAAAGTACTATAAAAGAGAAGTACTATAGGTAGGTATTTTAATTAACGTCACACTGGATCACAACATAACGGAATATTGGCGACTGTCCGGGATCAAACACGAGGGGAAAAATCCGAGGACAACACCACGTGTAATTTTTAACCACGGTCAGATGATGAGGTCACACCCCTGAGCTGGCATCAAACTCTCCAAACTTTCACACCACGCCAACGTGAGGACATTGGATGCCACGACCGATTTAACGTGCACCAGCATACCTTGTACACGATGGTCTTTGGTTGGATTCGAACACGCAACCTTCCGGTTTACTATGAAAGAAAGAAGTCCAATGAATCATTAAAAAGTATCTTATTTTCCTTCCATTTTAAAATACCTGAAAGCTTAGTTTTAAATGTTGACATTTATTAGAGAAGCAAAAATAGTTTTTTGCTACAGCTCATTATATCTTGTAATCCTTTAAATATACGACCGTTACCTTTCACTCGAAACCTTAGTCGAATATCTCTTTTCGAAGTGAAATGCGGCTTTACGGTTATTTAAAAAAATGTAAGCATTGTGGATATTTTTTGCCAATTGAATGTACGAGGTTTGTATGCAAATGGTAAAATAACTTGAGCACCCCGCATAAAAACCTAATCATTTTCAGAAAATACTTTTGATGTGAAGTGAATCTATTAGGTGGGTAAGTAGTTAATATCAGCGTCGCACTGGAGCAACGCAACGGGATATTGTAAATCGACTAGGGCCGATAGGTTATCGAAGCGAAACTAGTATGTTTTATTACGTTCATCAATTACTCCTACAGTAGAATTTGAGCTTTGTTTTAATACCACGTGACCTTCACTCGTAGATATTCAAACCTTCTAATGAAATAGGTGCCGGTGTAGCCCAGTTGGCAGAGTAACGGACTAGCAACCGGACGTTAAATCTCTCGTGGCCTCAAATCTCCTCCCGTTAGCGTGGTGTGGAAGTTTGGAGAGTGGGGTGCCAGGTCAGGTGTGACTTCGGCAACTGACCGTGGTTGAAAATTACGTGTTGTCCTCGGGTCTTTCCCTTTGGGATCGATTCCCGACCGCCACCAGTAGCCCGTTGTTTCGTTCCAGTGCGACGTTAACTAAAATACCTACTAATACTCACCCTCGAGTTATAGTCAGGGCGTGGGTCCGATTCATGTGACTAAAAGTTGAATTGACGTCTAACTGGAGCATCACAACGGGCTATTGGTGACGGTCCGGGATCAATCAAGAAGGAGAAAATCCGAGGACAGCACCTCATCATTTTGAACCACGGTCAGATAACGAGGTGAACACCTGAGCTGCCCCCCCCCTCAATCTCCAAACATCCACATCACGCCAATGTGAGGACATTTGAGGTCATGACAGATTTAACATGTACCAGCCCCTTTGTACTCGACGGTCTTTGGTCGGATTCGAACTCACAACCCTCGGTTGCTAATCCGCTACTCTTCCAACCGGGCTACTGCGGCCCTCCAAAATAGCGTGGAGGCCCTTTACGGAGAATACGCAAAGCCATAAGAAAAATCGATGCTTCAATATGTACGAGTAGGTCAGAAACTCTCGCCAATTCAGAAACGCGCAACTGTTTTGACGGACTTGCGTTTGCATAATCTACAACAGTGGTTTGAACTACTTGCAGGTTCCTGGCAACGTTCCGCATCTATTACTTATTGAGCCATCCGATAAGTAATACTGTTTTTTCCTTATCGGCCAAAATAGGTGATGCAATGTTTTATAATTATCTCTTAATCGTACCATATGTGATTTATTATAATTCTTTTCAGTGATTGGTATCGTGCTTTCTTATGACCCAAGTGTCATGTTTGGCAAAGCTTTAAGCCTCTGAGTTAGGTAGGTATTTAATTAACGTCGCACTGGACCGACACAATGGGCTATTGGCGAAGGTCCGGGCTCAAACCAGAAGGGAAAGACCCAAGGACAACGCCTCGTAATTTTGAACCACAGTCAGATGACGAGGTCAATACCTGAGCTGGCTTCCCACTCTCCAAACTTCCACACAACGCCAACGTGAGGACATTTGAGGCTACGACAGATTTAACATGTACCAGCCACTTTGTACACGAAGGTCTTTGGTCGAATTCGAACTCGCAACCCTCTGGTTGCTAATCCGTTACTCTTGCAACCCAGCTACCACTGCCCTTAAGCCTCTGAGAGTCGTGAGATTTACGAGTAGTGCATCGTTGCTTTTAAACCGCAATTCACTTTATAAGTAAATAACCACATAAGAATTTATGGATATTTTTAACCTTTAGAAAGATTCTATAGGTCCTTTACTTGAAATAGAATTCTTGGGACGTTTCTATTGGCCCATTCTGTGGAATAGAAAACTCTGGAAAGACCATTGCTTCTTTCCTTAGTTAAGAATCCTTAGAAAAGATTTTATTGCTCCTTTCCTAAGAATTAGAGTGAGGTGCCAGCTAAGGTATTGCCCCATCATCTGACCATGGTTCAAAATTGCTTGGTGTTGCCCTCGGTACTTCTCCTTTGGATTGATCCCGGACCTTCACCAATAGCCCGTTGTGTTGTGTTCCAATATGACGTTAATTAAAATTCCTACCTACCTAAGAATATTTTGGAGATTTTCTTGGTTCTTTCCTTAGAATAGAATCCTTTGGAAAGATATATTGGTCAAGAAAATCAGGATTCGTTTGAAGTCAAGCAGGGAAGACTGCAGGTTGCGAGGTGGAATTATGCGCGTGGACCCCTTAGAGAGTTATATGCTAACATTTTATATGACCAGGATCATGTGACCAAAACTAGTAATAGCCCTTAGACTACTTACGCCTGCTTGAAAGGAACATTCATCATCTGAATGATCTCGAGACGAGTTAAGACGCCTATTTATTGATTCATCATGTGATTGGTCCGCGCGAGACAGTAGCAGTAGACTTAGGCGATTTCACCATTTTTGTCGCCAGTCTATGGAATACATATTCGCACATCTAACCTGGCATAATTGTTATATCGCCAAACGATGCGATAAGATGCCAGATCGGAAAACCAAGCCAATTTTTCAGAGCAGTCGCGAGACTTCTAGTCACCATGTTAATCACACTTTTTGAATCTCCACTCAAAAGCAATGTAAAGTCTACTTATATTTCACGTCTATGGTTAAAATGAAATATTTGATGTATCTTTTCAGAATATAGCTATTATAAGCACTTTTTTACTATATATTCGTTGGACAGTTATGTATTTTAACCAGCCACTTTGACGTTAACATTTTCTCTACTGATATAAATAGCCCGCTGTGTTGCTCCAGTGCGACGTTAATTAAATACCTACAACTACCTATTGATATAATTAAAATATGAAATGTACTGCCAAATGTGTGTGTTTTAAAAAAATTCGGGACTGTGGTAACCTTGTTGGAAAAGTTACGGATTCGTAACCTTAGGACTACGAGTTTAAAACTTGATCCAACGAAAGATCTTGGATCTGTAGTGTACCTGGGGGAGAGTCAACGTTAAATCTGTCGTGACCTCAAATGTCACGTTTGCGTGGTGTGGAAGTTTGGAGAGTCTGGTGCCAGTTCAGGTGTTAACTTCGTCTTCTGACCGTGGTTCAAAGCCATCCCTTTGTAACACCGGCAAAACAAAAATTCTACCTACCTACCGACCGGTATCATGGCTGTTCCCGTGGAATGTTCCTGTTTCACACGAAGTCAAGTGCAAACGTTTGGTGATCCGGCACACGTGTGTCGGGGTACTGTTTGTGATACAATCTCACTGCGGCTCGCCAGTCAACTCCCTTCAGTACAAGACACATGTCAGCCATCTCAACATTTGTGAAATTACACATGTTATCCTTTTCGACTTTCTAATGAAATAGACGGAACACGTACGAGCAGCTGCATGTCATTTCTTCCTATCATTGTTGTATATATAACTCAGTAACCGACAAAAAAGGATTTTGCTACTGTACTCCTATTTAAAGATTAGCTTTTAGGTCAAAGATAAGTTATTAGCTTTTAGGTCAAAGATAAGTCATTAGCATTTTGATAGTATTATAAATGTTTTAAACAAATTTCAACATGATTAAGCATTTCACATCATCCTGAAAATAAAAATTTACTGTCACCAAAAAAATATCAGTTAATTTGTATGTATTTTAATTTACGTCACACTGAAGCAACACAGCGGGGTTTTGATGATCAAACCCAAAGGGAAAGATCAAGGACAACATCACGTAATTTCGAAACACGGTCAGATGACGAGGCAACATCTGGACTGGCACCCTACTCTCCAAACTTCCACATCGTGCCAACGTGATGACATTTGAGGTCACGACGGATTTAACGTGCACCATCCCCCTTTGTACACGACGGTCTTTGGCTGGATTCGAACTCGCAACCCTCCGGTCGCTAATCCGTTCTTCTTCCAATCGGGCTACTGCGGCCCTCAATTTTTATGTAATAGTTATGTATATACAGTGGTATTGAGATACGAGTGCCCCAACATTCGTGTTTTTTGAGATACGAGCCGTCACTAGGTCGATTTTTTGCCTTGAGTTACGAGCCAGAATTTGAGATACGAGCCTGCTTCTGTGACGTCACAACCACCACCCCGCTCAGATTCCCATCTTGCGCGTCGTTCAGTTCACGCGTTTACCTCACCTGATGACAGTTAACGTCTGTCACAAAAATCAACCAATTTCTTAATTTGGTTTGACATTTATTGCCAACTGCCACCGGGAGGCCAGAGTCCCTCTTTTTTTTTAATTTTTCTTTTCTCCGACCAGATGCGTCAGTTCTGGAAACGGGAAAATGGGGTGTGTACAGTTATTTGGCTAATCTTTTTTCGTATAACCATGAGTCCAAAGAAGGTGAGTGTAAAGAACAGTGGCGAGAAAGGGGAAAAGGTAATATCCATGGAATTAAAGAGCGAGATAATAGACAAGCATGAGCAAGGCGTAAGAGTAATAGACGTGGCAACGCAGTGCGACGCACTACTTCTACAATATGTACTATTCTGAAGCAGGACTCGATAAAGGCTATAACTCCAACTACAATATTTGTTCATTATATAAAAAATTGGAGTGGTTTTTTGGGGGCTGGTACGAATTAATCTCATTTCAATTAATTTCAATGGGGAAAATTGATTTGAGATACGAGCATTTTGACTTACGAGCTCGGTCATGGGATGAATTAAACTCGTATCTCAAGGTACTACTGTATATATATATATATATATACATTTCATACATCCTTTTGATATACATATATGTATTATTTATCTATCAATATATGTATATATATAGATAGATACACACACACACACATATATATATATATGTGTGTGTGTGTTAAGTATATGTGTATTTGTTTTTGTATATGTATATGTGTGCGTGCTTGTGTACTGATAGAGGTATTAGGAAGTAATATAGAAATGAAAAATGCAGCCTCTGCGATACACCGTGGAATTGTTTGTAAAACGCCGGGTTAACGTGTCTGAACGCAAACCCACCTCCAACCGACAACAGAAGAGAGTGAATCGAAAAGAAAGCGCAAAAAAATCCCCCAAAAGGTTTCTCTTTTTCGAAAATTCGGGGCCCTGCCTGCAGCGCGGAGCGGTCGCCGCTTGCAGGGAAGAAAAAAACCCTCCCCGGCCCTCCGCGATTGGGCGTCCGCGGCGCGCGGGGCGGGGCCAGCGGCGGCGATTGGCGTGCGTGGCGCGGCGTCTGGGCGTGGCGTGGCGGGCGGGCGCGAGCGGGAGTGCCGCGGCCGCGGCAGAAACGTGGCGACCGCGGCCCTCGCTCCAGCGCTCGATCCCGAACACTTGGTCCGCAACCCGCGTGGAACTGGCCGTAAAGCTGTGGCCGAACTTCGAAGACGTTCAAAGCCGGGGGGGGCAGCGGGGACAACTTCGGCCCCGCTCTCACCGGCTTTCTCTCGTACCGGTCGGGGCACCAGCTGTGCGGCAGCCCGCCGACCTCGGTGGCCGCCTTCCGCCTCGACCTGCGCCCCGTTCTCTGCTGGGCAGAGCGCCCCATCCAGCGGCATGGCCTCCCTCAAGTCGTCGCCTTACTCTGTCAACGGCATCGGGTTGCCCTCGCCCGGTGTTGACCTCCTGCATCCCACAGTCGGATACCCGGGTAAGCCGCTTACGGAAATTCTTACTTTCTTCCCCCCTCAAAAAGCGTCTCCCGGATTAAGCGACCGGACTCTAATAAAGCCGATTAGCACCCGGATGCTAACGGATTAGCCGGGAATAATTGTAAGACTCCTGTAATGGAACACCCTCCCTTGAATGTGCGCCAGGAATTAAGGGTAAACAGACTGTTTTGGGAACGTCTCCGTTTTTTCCCCTCTTGATCCTATTGACATTAATGCCCCGACATGCAAATCTGCTCTGTCCTTACCTGCCCAAGAAATACAAGACTTCACTCCCAGGGTAGACATGCTAGACTAGAGTCCCTTGTTCACTCTCTCAAAGACCATGGACTATTTCTCGGATTTTGAAATCGTAAGTGAACTTCGACTTTTAAACTGTTGTTTTGGCTCTGACATCTTCACTTATGTATTGCCACTGAAACCTGACCGTCCTTAAAGTCAATACTGTGCTGTCTGTTGTACACGCCTCCAAATCCCATTTCAGTACCTTGGGATGTAGACTTGACTATATTTGTGAAATTCTATGTACATGTTTGATACATAATTTTGTGATAGATAATTTATTCAAATTAAGTAAATATTGTAAATTATTATTCAAATTATTCGGTTAACGTTGAGTAAAAAAATATTTTTAAGCAAATACAGAAAACCGTAGTTTTCACTCGCTGAAAGGGAATCCCGGTTTAATTTAGGGATTTCGAAAACCTTTTCGCCCTTTTATAGGGAATTTGACGTGCTCTTAGGGACTTTTCCTATTCGATAGGGAATTTGACGGTATTTTATTATTTTCTGATCGCGTCGGGTTTTCCTATCAGGGTCATTACACAAAATAATTTATTTAAGCTTAACTATTCAAAAACTACAAAAAGTGCTCACACACTCTGATAGCATATTTATATAGGAACTTAGAAAAATAATCAGATTTTTAAAAGATGGGTTTTTTGAGAAAAATTAATTTAAAATTCATCAAATTGAAAAATTCATATTTCTAATACTATTTACGTACTACAAATGAAATTAGTATCAGTAGTTTTTCTAAAGTCTTACAATTGTTTTGAAAAAAACAAAATCGGATTATCTTAAATACTTTAGGAGATATGCGATTTTTAACTAGATGATGTACGCTAAGAAAAATAAATTTTAATTTGTGACGTCACTTTCACAGCCCTGTATCTCGAAGAATTTTTTTTTCGAGATTATAAAAAATATGTTGATTCAGGGTGGCCCAAAATGTACCTGCATGCAAAATATCATTCGATTCGAAGATGGTGAGGCGAACAGCCTTCCTGGATTTGAATGGATTCACCCATTTATCTTGTCTGAGAGCATGCGACTAAACAAAAGATAGACAAATCTATAGATGTTCTATTAATACAAGTGTTATAAAAATTATTTAATAAGAGTGAACATATATTGGTATCTGGACAACTTCTCCCGTCATATTTAGAAGTACTATTCAAATACCATTATCTCTTTTGATTATAAATAACTCGAAAGTATATACCATCTTTTAAAAGTTGGTCCGGTACTGGGGTCAAGAGAGTCTATTATTGATCACGGGGAAGCGTGTACTACTATAAACGTCGAGGTTAACTTTTGGAACGGATATATCCTCTAGTTTTTATTTCACGTCATAGAACAAGAATACAAAAGACAGACTTAGATTTTATATTAATTCAAGTGTAATAAAGAAAATTATTTAATAAGTGAACATATTATTGGTACCTAGATACGTTTCACTTATAAGTGCTATTCAAATACCATATATCTTTTGATTATAAATAACCCAAAAGTGTATAAATAACTCAAAAGTGTAGGGTAAAGAGAGTCTTATTGATTGCTGGGTAGGCTTATAATGCCATAAACGTCGGAGGTAACTTTTGGAATGAACGCATCTTTTACTTTTTGTCTGAGACAAAATAAGACACGAATCTTGTATGCATATTTTTTTATTAATACACGTATTACATAGAAAATTATTAATAAGCGAACATATAATGGTATCTAGACAACTTCTCCCGCTACACTGCCTTTTCTTCCTGGGTGTATTTCTCTCTTCTGTGTCAGTAAAAACTTTCATTGTGTTGTGTGTCTGTTACTTGATATTGTACATCGTGTCTGGAGCAGCATGGCCAAACATGGCCCTTGCGCTATAAAACCCAAAAACCAACCAACTCACTATACTGTCAGAAGTACTACCTTTTCTGCTGATAAAATAAGCACAAAAGCGCGTACAGTTCTTTAAAAGTTGGTCCGGTGCTAGGTAAAATAGAGTCTATTATTGATCACTGGATAAGCGTGTACTGCCATAAACGTCGAGGGTAATTTATGATATAGATATATATTCTATTTTTGTCTGAGAGCATGCGACTGAACAAGCGAGAACCGTATCTGTTGCATACTTTATATTAAAGTGATACATCATCACTGATGATCAATAATAGACTCTATTTTACCTAGCACCGGACCAACTTTTAAAGAACTGTACGCGCTTTTGTGCTTATTTTATCAGCAGAAAAGGTAGTACTTCTGACAGTATAGTGAGTTGGTTGGTTTTTGGTGATATTAAAGTGATACATAGAAAATAATTTCTAGGTCCAAACTATCTCACACTACGCTGCAGAAGAAGAGAGAAATACACCAGGGTAAGTTGAAGGAATCGTTTCGAGCCGAGTACAGTTCGCAGGTTGATAGCACAGTAGGAAAACTCACTGAGCCACTAACCAAGCTACGATTAGATGAGTTTTATGACTCAAAAGCCATATTGGGTCAAGGTGCACCAAACAACGTTAAATGGTCATGCGCACGAGGAATGTTTTTACCGACACAGAAGTGTGAAATACACCTACAAAGGAATCGAACCCTCACCACCTACAACTCGCAGGTTGCTACGGCAGTGGGCAAACCCACGGAGTCCCCCAAACCAGGCTTCGGAAACGCTGGCGTGTAGTACTTAAAAGTACATGTCTCTTAGAATCTTAGCTGGTAGTCTGGAATGATCGCCAACACCTAGAATCGTGAATGAAGATATTGATTATGCATGTGTGCTGGCTAAAATGATGAATTAACCTTGATGATTATAAATAGAGGAAGATGTTGAGTGCGCGTCTTATATCAACTCTATGCCTAGAGCCTAAACACCTGTTTCACTGAGAGTCATATTTAACATAGACGTTCGTCATTAATCTTGTCTGCTAATCTAAGGTGTGTCTGCTCAACCGACTCACTAGGTCAGGCCTATTTCAAATATGTGTAATTTGTTGAATTTCCAAATGTTTCGCTCAACAGTTGGTATTATTTGATTCTTTTACAGGTAGGTTGTTGAGTTTACTCTGCACTGTGGCAACGCGACGAGCCATTGAGGACTGTCTGGGATCAATCCCGAAAGGTAGGTAGGTAGTTCAGTTTACGGTGCACCGGAGGTAACACTACCATAGAGAACATAAAAAAGTAGTGATCACTGGTAACCTTTTCATGTGCACAGTATCATGTCATCAAAACTTGTAGTAACCATAGAGGAAATATAAATGCAGAGTGAGTAATGTTGATCTTTTTGTGCCCAGGATCATGTGACCAAAGCTAGTAGTAATGTGACCTTTAGACTACTTTCATTAGCTGGTTGGAAAATAACATTTATCATCTGATTGGTCCACGGGACGGAAGGAGACGGCCATCCATTGATTCATTTTCTGATTGGTCCACATGAAATAGTAGTGGACTTTGACGATTTCACCATTGTCGTCACCACTCTAGAAATGCGCATTCACACATTCACCCTATCATACGATATTATAGAGCCAAACGAGGAGATAAAATGCCGAATTGGTCAACAAATTCAATTTTTCACAGCAGTTACGTGACTACTAGTCGACATGTTCGTCACACTTTGTGATGCTCCTCTCAATATCAATAATCAGTCTACTTATATTTCACGTCTATAGTAAAACTGTGACCCTTAGACTGCTATGGATCTTTCCCTTTGGGATTGACCTCGGACCATCGCCATTAGCCAGTTGTGATGCTCCAGTGCGACTAATACAACTATCTACCTGTCTTGCCTTAATTTGTCTGTCGACGATAAGATTTTGACAATTATCGCTGAAAATGCATTATTCAAATTAGAGTTGAACTGAGTGTGTGTGTGATGATTTGTAGCTTTACGGTCATATTTTGACAGTTATATCTAAAGTTGCAATATTCAAATTAGAAATTTGAAGTCAACGTGTGTGGGATTTTGGTTTGTCACTCTAAGGTCATATTTTGGCAGCGATCGCCAAGATTAAAATCTTCAAATTAGAGTTGAACTGAGTGTGTTGATTTGTCGCTGTACGGTCATATTTTGACAGTTATCCCGAGATTGCAATATTCAAATTAGAGAATTGAACTGAGTGTGTGTGTTGGTTTGTCGCTGCACGGTCATATTTTGACAGTTATCCCGAGATTGCAATATTCAAATTAGAGAATTGAGCTGAGTGTGTGTTGGTTTGTCGATCTACGGGCATATATTGACAATTATCTCTGAGAGACTGCAACATTCAAATTAGAGTTGAACTGATGACAACTGGTTACGCTTATGACCCTTCTGTCATTTTGTGCTACACCAGGATTAATTAGACCCCGGAAGATGTAGATGAAAGATCAAAACAGATTCGACATAAAAGGATTTCGATATAACGAAAAGAAAAAGACTTGAAGAATCGCATACAAATTTCGCAGAAACCATGTCCAGCGTTTAAACTCATGATATATCTGCGAAATACATAATTCTTCAAAAGAAAAAATTAAACTGAAAACACTAAAAACAATATCTGCCTCAAAATACCCGCAATCCCCAAACGCATAAAGTTAAAAAACCACTTGAATGTTAACACTTGGTTGAGGAATAAGAAGAAGCAGGAGCAGGCAAATCCCTCGGTATATATAATAAATTTAAAGCCCTCTCTTTTTAACTTTATGCTTCATCCAAATCAAGAGAGAAACCTTCCGTAAGTGAAACCTTTGCTAATATCAAGCGTAAACCGGGACAATATCCATGAATAATTTGAGCGGGAGATTTTGTTGTCTTACCAAATTAGAACTTCATTATCAGAATTATGTATTGTTCGTAATCCAATATTGAAAAGGTGGGCAGAAGAAACTGATTAGTCTTCGCATTTCTCCTAAGCTTATTACCACGGGAAGAAGACGAGTGAGCTTGGGATACTTGTTTCGGGCTGGTTTTGTTTGGGAGCGAGAAAAAAGAATCCAAAATAGATTAACGGAGAAAGTTTTTTATTGAATGAAAAAAATATTTAAAAAAAGCAATTCTCAATGGACGAGGAAGAGCGTAATAACAGTTTTTATTTCTCCAGTTTTCGGTGAAAAATAAAAACGTTTGTCTTTTTCTTTTATTTTTGCTTTATACTTAGGCACTTTAGTTAAGCAGGTTTTTCTGACGTGGAAATTTGGGAGTGTGAAATATTTTTCCCGGTTTGTTTTTTGAACGTTTTTTCGGACGCGGAGAGAAACGAATTTCAAAAGCTGGTTAAATTTTATTTGTGATTTTATTCTGAACTTTACGCGGCCGACACTTTAGAACAAAGTTGAGGAAGCGGGATCTTTGTTTTGACATCCCTGCATACCGGTTTTGAAGTATTGCAAAGTACCAATTTTAAGTAATCATGTCTTATAAAAACCATTTTATGATTTCGGCGTTATGGTTGAAAATGCTAATGCCAAGTGAAGGGCGTATTATGTGCCATACACTAACAGCGAATTTTCTCCATTTGCTTATTTTTAATCAATAAAAGCATATATTTGAAATTTTATTCAATTTATCTTGACTCACTGCAAAAGCAGAGCGGGATTTCCTAATGGAAATTCTCTTGATGGAAATAAAATTTGTAAATCCTTTTACAGTATTCAAAGTTTGATGGTGAAGCTATTTTAAAATAAGTTTAAATATTATTGAATTTGCGTGACATTTTTTAACTAAGTATGATTGTTTTACAACCTACAATTCTCTTATTGGTTTTCTTTTGCTTGTTACATGGCTAAGCTCATGCTAAGCGTAGTATGCATCTTTAGATACTGAGACTCCATCTGAAACTGAAAGGATGCAGTCTATAATTATTTATATAATAATTCATTTATTCCCTGAATTATTTATATAATATTATATAATTATTCAGAGCCGTATAACTTATTTTCAAAGCTATCTCTCACAATTTTAAATTTTATTAAATCATGATTCAATTTATCCAGACTCAATGCAAAAGCAGATGATTAGAAATTACTGGAATGGGAATTAATGGAAATTCTTTTTTATGAAAAGTGAAAGATTGGATTGGATGTTGAGGTTTTATGGCGCAAGATACAAAAGTGGACAAGCTGCGCCAGAAAAGTGAAAGAGAACTTGAAAATCATTTTACAATATTATATTCAAAGTTTGGCGGGGAAGCTATTTTAAAATAAGCTTAAAAATTATTGAATTTGCAGAACATTTCAACTAAAAATGATTGTTTTCCAACCTTACGATTTTCTTGTTATTTTTATTTTTCTATTACTTATTAGATGGACTTATCCGATGCTATGCTAGCATGCATCTTTACATAATGATTCCACCTGAAAAGATGCAGTCGCGTTCGCATAGTTTATTTTCAAAAGTATCACACATTTTTTAGTCTTATTAAAATTTTTCTGAGGGAGAATTTCTTAATCAGTAATACATTCAAACTTTTAACACACACATTAGGTTGGTTGGTTTTGGGGAGAAAAGGCCATATGTTTGGAATTCGGAAAGAAGAACAAAATGACCTGACATAAGGTAGTAAGGGACGAGAAATTTGGGAAGCACAGGTGAGATCTAGCGTGATTACATTTGTCTTACCAGTACGTTTTTCATGTGATAAGCATCCTTAATACGTACGCTTTCATGTGCTTAAGGATAAACACACTTAACACGTGTCTAAGCTAATATTCGGGATGAAAATTCGTTAGTTTCTTAACTGATCACCCTATTACCACTTTAAAGTCACAACTATGTTAATAAATACAGTTTGGCATATTTCAACATAAAGCTATTGTCCATGTGAGAATAACAACGATGTGCTCTATCATATAAGGCTTTAAACAAAGTGAAATTTCGGAAGCACATGGGTGAATCTACCCATACTTAAGTACCGGCTGTACAAAAAAATGCCCAGGCTTCTGGATCTGGCATGACTAATTTTGTCTTATTGTTAGATAAACATAGATGTATCGAGTGCTTAAATGTCCGTGTGACAAAACAAAATGACTTATGGTACTAAACTCATCTAACTTTTTTTTGTCACTACTAATCATTACTAACCTGTCATGGACTAAATTAGTCTTATCGTCAGAAAAATATAAATATATTGAGTTCTTAATTGTCCATGTGAGAATAACAAAATGCCTTATCATGTACTAAACTCGTCTAACTTGTCACTATTAAATTGCCATGAACTAAATTTGCCTTATCGTCAGATAAACATAAATGTATCGAATGCTTAAATGTCCGTGTGAGAATAACAAAATACCTTACCATGTACTAAATTTGCCTTACTAATCACTACTAAGCTTGTCATGGACTAAATTTGTCCTATCGTCAGATAAGTGCTTTAATGTCCGTGTGAGAATAACAAAATGCTTTATCATGTAAGGTCTTAAATGACGCGAAATTTGGGAAGCATGCACATACTTAAGTACCGGCTGTACAAAAAACTGTCCAGGCTTCTGGATCTGGCGTGACTAAATTTGTCTTATCTCCTCCCTGCGCACTTTCCCAATCACAAATGTACCCATCCACCGCGTCACGGTTTTTTAGCAGATGCCTTTCTGCAAAGCCCTCGATAACATCCGAACAAGCATCCGTAATACGCTCTCGGCGGCCAAATCCAGCTTAATACGCAGCATTAGATATCGGGCCTCCTGATACATATCTACTGATGCATCTGCTGATGGAAAAGCAGAGCAGAGTATTGCTGAGATAAGAGATCTTTCTATTACACAGACCACTTCAATTCCATGATGTCATGCACAACTTTATAACTGCTGCTTTAATACGTATGAGGAGGAATAAATCTTTCGCTTTCCTTCCGTAAAGCAGGTCTTAGCAAGTGTTGGCCATTTCGTTTTGAGACTATCTGATCCGTTGTTGACTGGACTAAGCTGCTGTTGGAAAGTTGGGCTCAAGAGCTATTGAATTCTGCAGGTAGGGTAATGCTATGCACAGTTAATGTGGTCATGTGCTCCCGAAGCTTGGTTTTCTTACTGTAATTTTGTCTGCATTTCAGTAGTTATTGAGTTAGGCATTTCTTACAAACCTTGTGCTGTATCATTCTTATTCAAGTATTTAACCCTCCAAGTGGTTTCAACGAGATATCTCGTTCATCAAGATCTGATCAATTTTGAGATACCTCGTCTATCAAGATCTGACCAATTTCGCTAATGGCGAAATATCTCGTCATCCGGATCTGACCAATTTTGCCAATGACGAGATATCTCATTCATCAAGATCTAATTGATTTTATTAATGACGAGATGCCTCGTCATTAAGATATTGCCGATTTTTTATGAGATCAAGATTTAGTCAGTTTTCTTCCAATGACGAGATATCTCATCGAGACAAGGACCACCAGGAGGGTTAAAGAATCCGAAAACTTCAATAACAGACAGAAACCCTGTGCTGTGGTTTGAATCATGTAGCATTGTTTTATAAATATGTCTTCCCAAAATTTCGTTTTCTTACTGGAGTTTTGACTATTACGGAAGTTATTGAGTTAGGCGTTTGTTACAAACATTGTGCTGTATCATTTTCTTCAAGTATTTAAAGAATCTGAAAACGTCAATAACAGAGAGCAACCCTGTGCTGTGGTTGGAGTCATATCATATATAATATTGTTTTATACCATGTCTTTCCAAGGCTTCATTTTACTGTAACTTTAACTGCATTTCGGAAGTTATTGAGTTGGGCATTTATTACAAACTTTGAGCTGTAACATTTTTATTTAGATATTTTAAGTATCTGAAACCGTCAATAACATACAGCATTTCTGCTGTGGCTGGAGTCTATAACATTGTTTTATACCATGTCTTCCTAAAGTTCGTTTTCTTACTGTAATTTGACTGTATTTCAGAAGTTATTGAGTTAGGTATTTGTTAGAAGTTATTGAGTTAGGCATTTGTTAGAAGTTATTGAGTTAGGCATTTGTTAGAAGTTATTGAGTTAGGCATTTGTTAGAAGTTATTGAGTTAGGTATTTGAATCAAAATTTGTGTTGTGTTCATTATTCAAGAATCTAAATCATCTAAAAGTCATCGATAAGTGACAGACACCATGTGCTGTGGTTATAGTCATATAGCATTGTTTTAATTAGCTGCCTTTGTGTGCGAAGTTGAGTTAAGCGTTTGTTGCAAACTTTGTGCTATGTCCTTTTTGTCAGAGTTTGAAGCATCAATAAACACCGATGAAATTAAATAGTTGATCTAGGATCTTTGGTCATTTTGGTGTCGGCTTACCATTGGTTGTTCGACAATGGTGGGTACATAATTCCACCAAATTAGCCCCGAATCCTGTTTCACAATGGAACTGTTGAACTGCATTTGTAAAATCTGTGTTTAACTGTATCATAGTCATTGAGTAAGACATTAGTTACAAACTGCTGTATCATTTTTATCAAAGTATTCGAAGCATCAAAGAATGTGTCGATAAAGTTAGATTGCTAATCTGAGATCCTTGATCATTAGTATGTTTCAAAGAGGTTAAAATTCATCTAAAATATAATAAAAGATGTGAGAAGTTTACACACCCTTTTTCTTGAATCCTTACCTTCTTTTCTAGGGCTGGGCAAAAAAGATAGAATTCTATGATGCCTTTGTGTTATCCATCCTTCTTATTCATTCTTTCGCTGAAACTTATATGTTCATTCACACAGAGAAGCTCAAGTAAAAGGAAAACACAGCCTATAAATTTCGCTAATCTTTAATTACGCTGATATATTTACATTATATTTACATTTTTTAACAGAAAAAGAGACAGCATATTTTCTCCCGCTCAATACGAGAATTCTGAAAAAAGCAAGCAGTATTATAGCAGTTTTTCCTTCGTGCGCATGCAAGGCTAGTTCGCAGAAACGATAGCAGGCTCGCATTCGCGACAATTTGGGTATAGTTTAGTTGGGTTGGGTTCTATGGCGGAATGGTCATATTGGCAAAACTGAGCCAAACACAAGACAGATAATGTCAAGTAATCAATGAAGGAGGTAAAAAGAGCAAAAAGTAGGACATGCAAGAGTAAAACGAATAGGGTACCTCGGAGTTGAATGCCCGTGTTCACTTAAAGAAAGTAAACCCCTGAGGAGGGTAAAGGAGAAGGAATTTATTTAAAAAAAATACAACCGTATTTGATTTATTAAAAGTTCTACTATTGATTTTGTGTTTAACTTGTTATTTTAATTAAAAATGTGTAATTTAATGTATAACGTATGTCTTTTTATTTCTAATAAGCAAGTTTTTTCGACCCCCGCTGCATCACTTTTTTTCTTGTCTTCATGAAGTGCAATACATCGAGCCTTTACTGAATCTTGTAAGCTCTTAAGCATTTTAACTGAACTAAAACGATTCATATTTGCCTCATTAGTACATTTTATTAATTTTTCTGTAAATGATATCATTTTTAGCAAAATCTTTGGTGTATTTAAAAATATGGAAATCGAGATTGGCTCTTTTAGGGACCGTGGACTTTCAAAACAAACTTTTGTAGACATAATTCCAATCGAAAGGGAGTTCGTTGGCACAGGTGTTATTCCTGTTAGGTTCAATTCCTCCCTTTTTGTATTTCTCTCTTCTGTATTCTTTGTGTATGAATGTCCATTACTTGATGTTGTCTGTCTTGTGTTTGGCACAGCATGGCCAAACAGGGCTTTGAACCATAAGAACTCAACCAACCATCCTTGTATGTGTATGTCTCTTACTTGTCGATGTCTGTCTTACGTTGGAAAACTTGTCCAAATATTGCCGTTGCGCCATCAAACAAAGCCAATCTATTCAGACAGTTACCTAACATACTAATGGATTCGTCACTTGCTCCAGCCCCAAACCCTCTTTTTTCCCTTTCACAACATCCTTTACTTGACACTGTCTTGTGTTTGACACAACTTGGCCAAATATGGCCTTTGCGCCATCAAACAAAGCCAATCTATTCACAGTCACCTAACATACTAATGGATTCGTCACTTGCTCCAGCCCCAATCCCTCTTTTTTCCCTTTCACAGCATCCTTTACTTGACACTGTCTTGTGTTTGGCGCAATCTGGCCAAATATGGTCCTAGGGCCATAAAACCTAAAACCAACCAACCAATCAACCATGACTTGCTCCAGCAACAGATCACATTTCTATAAAACTAAATGAACATTTGGTTTCCGAATATATTTAGATTTTTCCCAGACCTGTCCACCATATTTCTACTTATAGGCTTACCAAGACTTCCATTCATATCGATCAGGCTAACTTCAGCATTTATTTTTGGAACATAAATAAAATTTCGAGGGGTACCCTCCGTCTGAATACGTCCCTTTAAAATATAATCGAATCTCTTAAATAAATACAAAATGTTTAAGGGATTTAAATGTATTTTGCCGAACCAGGATGTGGGTATTAATGTAAAAATTTCTGCTCCATGTATTTTTCTTTATGATTTAACACATGAAGGATGTTTGGTTTGGACCAAATTTTTTGTGATTCTCAGTTTTTGTCAATTCTCTTTGTATGCACGAGTATTTTCAAAAGGTTTGATTCTCGGAGGCAGTGAAAACTCCGAAACCTCAAATGCAAATTGATATTTATTTTTCATGTCTGCACTTACAGATTTATCTGTCTTGTTCGAAGCTTTGATACCGAGTTACTTTAAAATTCACTATTGGTTTTGCACTACTAAATTAACACGCACATTTAGTTCTGCAACATATAACATGGCACTAAAGAGTAAATCGTGTATTGTGCCACAATAACATTCTTAAAAATGCACTTTAGATCGTAGCTACAGTCGGTCCAAAAAATATATAAGCACCGGTACCCTCTCGATTTTTTACAGAATCGAGTTTTATTCATTCGAATACTCGATTCTGTAAAAAATCGAGAGGGTACACTCCAACATTGGTGAGACTTGGAAAAAATCTTTTTTTTGGGAATATTATTCAATTTTTTTCCGTGATCGGTATTAACGTCACACTGGAGCAACACAACGGGCTATTGGTGACGGTCCGGGATCAAAGGGAAAGATCCGAGGACGGCACCACGTAATTCAGTCAGACGACGACACCTGAGCTGGCCTCTCCAAACGTGCACACCAACATGAAGACATTTGAGGCCACAACAGATTTAAAAAACCACGGTTCGGAGAGACAACACCTTCTCCAAACTTCCACACCCCATGGTGAATTAATTTATTATTTTTTTCCAAGTTTTCATTCGACACCACCAACGTTGGTCCAGTGGGTAACCAAAAAAAAAACTCACGAACCATCTCATCAGACGAGATGGTTCGTGAGTTTTTTTTTATGGTGAATCTATTTTTTCATTTGACACCACCAACGTTGGTCCAGTGGGTAACCAAAAAAACCTCTCACGAACCATCTCGTCTCCTTCGAGACGAGATGGTTCGTGAGAGGTTTTTTTTTTATTATTAAAACAACGTTTACAGGAAGAACAAATATTTACACATATTTACAGATGGGTCCTTCTATTATTCCAATAACGAGTAAAAGTCTAGTGGGAAACTCAAGTCCATGGGGATTTGGTCCTCCACATCTGAATTTCCGATGAAAAGTCGTTCCACGACGCTTTGGTGTGCTGGTGGCGGCCCATCGGAAAACGCCTGGAGAAAGAGACAATTGTCACGAGCCGTGACGTGAGAATTGTCCCACGGTGAACCCGAGGCGACCTTTTGGACAGCGGCGGAGAATTCACGAAAGACGTGCGTGGCTTGCTGAGGGACGAAGACGGGTGGAGAAGATGGCATGGAGAGGAGCGGCTCTCGCTGATCGACGACGACGTGTCCAGGCACGGAAGGCTGGAGAACAGGCATGGAGAGGAGCGGCTCTCGCTGAGTGCCGACGACGGGTAGTGTAGGAGGAGACGACGCTGCGACCACAGGCACGGAGTCTTGCTGAGTGCCGACGACGACGGGCACGGAAGGCTGGACGACGGCTGGTGACGTCCCCATCGGGTCGAGCAACTGGATTTGAGTACCCAGCCGCGCGGCCGTTTCGCTCGTCACCACGTCCACGGTAAAAGCTGAAGGTTGAACCGTCACTATTAGATAGGTGACGTGAGGTCGCACCAAGTAGACCTCGTGCGGTTCCATCACGTGCATTTTGTAATGGAACTGGTCGGTGGAACGGAATGCCCGTTCGCAGAGCATCGGGCGACCATCCCCCTCGAGACTGTAGAACAGGATGGGCGCGTGGGACGTTTGGTACACGTGGTAGGTACCCTCGGCCACCGTGCGCTGTCCGAACGTGAAAAACTTTTTCACGAAGTAACTGTTTTTGTGGACGAACGCGGTGCGAACGTCCGTGTTGGATTTCGTGCGCATGGAAAGCGAGAGTCGGCCTTCCACCTTTTCCCAAGCCACGTTCCTGGGTTCCTGAATGTTCTTCTGGGCTCGCTCCACGGTGTAAACGAAGTTGGCCGTCAGTTTCTCGTCAAAGTTTTGACGCAGAGTCCAAGAGACGAGATGTTTGTAGACGTTGGCCACGCAGCACGCTATCTTTCCGCGTGCAACGTAATCCATCCACGTGCGCTTGCTGCCTGCCATGCAAAGAGGCGAGACGGTGTCGGAGACGATCACCGGGAAGGCATCCAGCTTTTCCTCCATGATGATGAGTCGAGAGAGAGAGAGAGCAATGGTTAGCCGTGTCGCGATGCAGCAGTTTATATAGCGCCACCCGAACCGGAAACGTCGCTATCACTTCCGTCAACAGGAAGCGGGTGGCGATAAGGATTTCTGCAAATCCAAAGCGTCGTCGACGCTACTGTTGTTGAACCATTCGTCGATGGGATCGAACAGTTCTCGCAACTGATCTTCCGTCAAATCGGGCTGCTGTGCAAAACAGTCCTGGTTTAAATCAAAGACCAACTCCTCGCGCTCTTTGGCCAGTGGTTGCGACTCTCGGAGGCTGGAAACTTTCTCGGGCGTCTCGAAGGGGTCGTCGATCCAACTTTTACTCGACGCGGGATCCTGAAATCGGAAACGCTTCTCGTTCTGACGGGCCGTTTCGCTCGACACCACGCAAAGCGAAAACAGAGTCTGTTGCACGGTCATGAGGACGTACAGCGTGTCCTCGTCGACCCGGTAGGTCTCGTGGGGTTGCAAAACAAACCTCTCGTAGAGAAACTGGTCTTGCCAGCGAAAGACCCGTTCGCCGACAGCGGGATCCGCTTTGGATCCCACCGATTTGTTCGGCAAGCGATAGAAAAGCATCGGGGCGTCGGACGTCTGGTACACGTGGCAGGTCCCTCGTTCGACTCGTCGTTGGCCAAACGTAAAGAAGGCATTGACCAAAAACACGTCGGGGTCCAGCAGGTAGCAAGTCCTCACGTCCGTATTGCGGTTCCTCTTCACCGTCGGCTTGGACAAGCGACGGTGAACTTTTTCCCACTTGACGATGTTGGGTCTAAACGGATTCAGCTTCTTGGCTCCCATGGCGTTGTAGAGATAATTTTGCATTCGCTTCGCGTCGAAGGAGGTCACTCGCCACGAGACGCGGTTAAAAGAAGGACTCTGACTAGTCACCAAACAACTGACCTTGCCGATGCAGACGAGCCTCTCGAAGGCACATTTGGAGCGTGGGACAAGGAGGGATCGCAGGGCACTGGAAACGGTCGAAGGAAAGCAATCGTGCTTCTGATCCATGGCGACGGAGAAGTGAAGTGTTCTCGTCGAAATTAAGATTTGGCAAGTCCTTCACGTTGCGAGCTCTTATACTTGAAAAAAAAAAAAAAATATATATATATATATATATATATATATATATATTTTTTTTTTTTTTTTTTACAAAGATTAAAAGTTACAACTGCATTAGTGGTTTGAGGATTCCATCTTAATATAGATGTAACCGATACTTCCCCATATAATGTGGACTCTGCTCGGCGGGGGTCCTTCCCCATTAAACTCCACTGTCAATGGTATCCCTTTAGCACATCTTCTCGGAACCACCAACGGCTCTTTCTTTATTTCCATTTGTCCATCCAAGGGTTCTTCTCCACTGGCCTTTCCCGGCTCCACATCCAAGGTAGGTTCCTCATTCCTTCTCGACGCTCCTTCCTCGTCCATCTCTTCCATTTGCACTTCGCCAGCATCCTCTTCTGGTTCCGCTAAAATCTCGTCAGGTGGACTGTCCTCCATTTCTCCAAACAACGCATTCCTCGTCTGCTCGGACATGTCTTGCACGGTCCTGTGATCCCCATTCATTCGTCGTGCCGTTTCCAAAACGTATCGCGTAAACCCGTCAATCCATTCGTTCAGACTGCACGAGTCCCGATCACCACGCACCATTTGGAGGAGAGGACCTCTACGATGACTCGTCGAAAAGTTAAATGGTTCACGTCGAACGAAGCCTTCTTCAAACAGCATCATGCGGAGTCGTTCGGCGAGCACAGTTCCACCCCTAGAAGAAGAGCGAATCGTGTCGAACATTTCTTGGGTCGTGAGGATACGAGTCGACATGGACCCTCGAAAACGAGGCGGCGTGACCTCCGAGACGTAACGCCGTGGACAGTTCCTGTAGTGGGCAGTGGACTTGTAACCTAGTAACGTGTGGACGTTGGACGTTCTCCAGTACACCTGACCGTCGAGGATGCCGATGCAGCACGATAGGGTGACAGTGATGGCGTCATAAACGCGGAATTGCACGTGAAACCACATCCTTCACAATCCACGAGAGCAGAAAAAGTTTGGAAAAGTCTCTGTTGCAGCGTTGAAGATCAGTATGAAGCCTGGAGGGCCAGTGCGTCGGTCTTTATTCTATAGACCATGGTTTCAATATACCTTAAAAAAAAAAAAAAAAAAATTATATATATATTTTTTTTTTTTTTAGGTTGATTGAAACCATGGTCGATATCACCTAATAAAATTTTCTACACCTCATCCCGCGCGTCTGTACACTTTTCCAACGTTCAAGGCGTGTGGCTGATTCCGACTGCAAAATTTTTTAGATTGTTCCCGTCTTCGATAAAGTTTGCTCTCGCCCCGTGAGATTGCGTCTGCCTTACCGTTCGAAATTCCATCGTCTTTTTCAGTCAACCGAGTGTGGAGAAGGTCCAATCCGTACTCTAGCCTATTTTCAAAATCACCGGATACCCAAAAATAGCCTTCCTGCGGAAACTGCACCCATATCCTGTTGATCGCTCCCATATCCTGTCACATTCCCATAAAAGCAGCATCCCGACAGCGCATCCTCATACCCACTCTTTCCATTTGCTGAATCAATTCGTTGAATCGATTTGCTGTCATGAATTGCTCCTGCTGTCACGACCTTTTGTGCTTCGGGCAGAGATGTGCCGCCGAAGGTGATTACTCCGTCACTCGAGCCTGCTTCTGCCGCGACTGCAACGTCCTCCTTCGTTGCGGTCACACTTTCCACACGGACTGTCTCCAGGGACCCATCATGGCCCAGGGGCAGAGTCTGCAAGGGGACGGGCACTTGGATCCCACTCTCAAGTGCTGCCCGGTATGCGACAAGACCCTCACCCTCAGCGATCTCTTTCACGCGCTGAGGGTGCACAACTACTTGCGCCTCGCTCCCATGCCCAAAGAACTCGGGCAGGAGGGGGTGTCGACCGAGGAGGTCTGGCATTGCGACGGTTAGACTAGCCGTCGCAATTCCCTCTCGTCGCCGTAAAAGAGAGAGTGAAAAAATGGGAGAGTCGAGCGTTTTCGTTCGGAGGAACGAAAACGCTCGACTCTCCCATTTTTTTGCGCCACTCGACCTGCCAATCTTGAAGCGTCCATTTTCAAACAAAACTTGGGAAAAAACGATGCACCGTTGCTCGATCCATGGGGGAAATCACCGGATGTCCGAAAATAGACTTCCTGCGGAAACTGCACCCATATCCTGTTGATCGCTCCTGTATCCTGTCGGCCTGCTATAAAAGCAGCATCCCGACAGCGCATCCTCATACCCACTCGCTGAATTGATTCATTGAAGCGTCATGCATTGCTCCTATTGTCACGACCTCTTGTGCTTCGGGCAGAGATGTGCCACCGAAGGTGATTTTTCCGTCACTCGAGCCTACTTCTGCCGCGACTGCAACGTCCTCCTCCGTTGCGGTCACACTTTCCACACGGACTGCCTCCAGGGACCCATCATGGCCCAGGGGCAGAGTCTGCCAGGGGACCGGCACTTGGATCCCACCCTCAAGTGCTGCCCGGTATGCGGCAAGACCCTCACCCTCAGCGATCTCTTTCACGCGCTGAGGGTGCACAACTACTTGCACCTCGCTCCCATGCCTAAAGAACTCGGGCAGGAAGGGGTGTTGACCGAGGAGGTCTGGCATTGCGACGGTTAGACTAGCCGTCGCAATTCCCTCTCGTCGCCGTAAAAGAGAGAGAGGGAGTGAAAAAATGGGAGAGTCGAGCGTTTTCGTTCGGAGGAACGAAAACGCTCGACTCTCCCATTTTTTTGCGCCACTCGACCTGCCAATCTTGAAGCTCCAAACAAAACTTGGGAAAAAACGATGCACCGTTGCTCGATCCATGGGGGAAATCACCGGATGTCCGAAAATAGACTTCCTGCGGAAACTGCACCCATATCTTGCTGATAGCATCCCGTCACATTCCCATAAAAGCGGTATCCAGACGACGCATCCCCACTCTTTCCACTTGCTGAATCAATTCGTTGAATCGTCATGAATTGTTCCATGTGCGTCGACTTGCTGTGCTTCGGGCAGAGGTGTACCGCTGCCAATGACTTTGCCGTCGATTGAGCGGCATTATGCCGCTCATGCTCGGTCATGCTATCCTGTGGACACGCTTTCCACAAATCCTGCATCACGGCTTCTGCTGACCAGGAGCCACTCACTTGCTGCCCAGTCTGTTGGGAAGCTCTCGACCGAGCGGACCAATTCCGCTGCGGTCGCTGCTGCTGTTGCCGCCGTCGTCAGTAGTCAATTGGCAGCAGCAGTTCCCTCTCGCTATGAGAGAGGGGTGAAAAAATGGGAGATTTGAGTTTTTCGTTCGGAGGAATGAAAAACTCAAATCTCCCATTTTTTTGCGCCACTCGACATGCCAATCTTGAAGCTTCCAAACCGATCAAGACTTTGGAAAGCTGATCCACGATCTGGGTCGACAAAACGAGACGGTGAGAGGGGGAGGTGATGACTGTTTCTCCCGGCCGCCGCTCGAATCTCAGTCGAAACACTTCCGCTCCCCAATCGCAAAGCTTCCAAGAGTGCAGTTGCACTTTTCGCGTCAAATCGTCCACCTTGACGTTCAGCTTTTCATTCTCCGCCGTCAAGGCATCCACCTGTCTCTCCACTTTATCGATTCGAGCGTTCCAAGCTTGTTCGAACCTTCCGAAATCTGCTTTTTCAGCAGCCATTCCAAATCTACTTACTTCCTCGATATCCTCGGAGCACCTACCTAGGGGCATGACGGAATTTTGTATTTGGATGGAAAAGGTGGAGCTCTTATACCCATGGAAAAAAAAAAAAATTGTTCCCGTCTTCGATAAAGTTTGCTCTCGCCCCGTGAGATTGCGTCTGCCTTACCGTTCGAAATTCCATCGTCTTTTTCAGTCAACCGAGTCTGGAGAAGGTCCAATCCGTACTCTAACCTATTTTCAAAATCACCGGATACCCAAAAATAGCCTTCCTGCGGAAACTGCACCCATATCCTGTTGATCGCTCCCATATCCTCTCACATTCCCATAAAAGCAGCATCCCGACAGCGCATCCTCATACCCACTCTTTCCATTTGCTGAATCGATCCGTTGAATTGATTTGCTGTCATGAATTGCTCCTGCTGTCACGACCTTTTGTGCTTCGGGCAGAAATGTGCCAAAGACTATTCCGTCACTCGAGCCGCCTTCTGCCGCGACTGCAACGTCCTCCTCCGCTGCGGTCACACTTTCCACACGGACTGCCTCCAGGGACCCATCATGGTCCAGGGGAAGAGTCTGCCAGGGGACGGGCACTTGGATCCCACCCTCAAATGCTGCCCGGTATGCGACAAGACCCTCACCCTCAGCGATCTCTTTCACGCGCTGAGGGTGCACAACTACTTGCACCTCCGTCCCATGCCTAAAGAACTCGGGCAGGAGGGGGTGTCGACCGAGGAGGTCTGGCATTGCGACGGTTAGTCTAACCGTCGCAATTCCCTCTCGTCGCCGTAAAAGAGAGGGAGTGAAAAAATGGGAGAGTCGAGCGTTATTCGTTCGGAGGAACGAAAAACGCTCGACTCTCCCATTTTTTTGCGCCACTCGACCTGCCAATCTTGAAGTTCCAAATAAAACTTGGAGAAAAAACGATGCACCATTGCTCGATCCATGGGGGTCACCGGATATCTGAAAATAGCCTTCCTGCGGAAACTGCACCCATATCCTGTTGATCTCTCCTATATCCTGTCGTCCTGCTATAAAAGCAGCATCCCGACAGCGCATCCTCATACCTTTCCACTCGCTGAATCAATTCGTTGAATCGTCATGAATTGTTCCACGTGCGTCGACTTGCTATGCTTCGGGCAGAGATGTGCCGCTGCCAATGACTTTGCCGTCGATCGAGCGGCATTATGCCGCTCATGCTCGGTCATGCTATCCTGTGGACACGCATTCCACAAATCCTGCATCACGGCTTCTGCTAGCGAGGAGCCACCCACTTGCTGCCCAGTCTGTTGGGAAGCTCTCGACCGAGCGGACCAATTCCGCTGCGGTCGTTGCTGCTGCTGCTGCCGCCGTCGTCACTAGGACACTGGCAGTGGCAGTTCCCTCTCGGCCTAGGAGAGAGAGAGGGGTGAAAAAATGGGAGAGTCGAGTGTCTTCGTTCCTCCGAACGAAAACACTCGACTCTCCCATTTTTTTGCGCCACTCGACATGCCAATCTTGAAGCTTCCAAACCAATCAAAACTTTGGAAAGCTGGGTGGGTCGACAAAGCGAATCAAGGGAGGAGGTCACGATACCTTTTCCTGACCGCTCGAATCTGAGTCGAAAAATGTCTATTCTCCGATCGCAAAGCTTCCACGATGGCCGAAGCGTTTCGATTATCGTTTCTCAACTCTTGAACTTGCGCCGATAAAATTTTGACATCCATCATCAACGCTTGAACTTGCGCCGAGAGCAGTTTATTATCGATTCTCAAAGTTTGATTCTCGTTTCTCAAAGTTTGCACCTCCTGCGTCAAGCAGTCCACCTTGGTGTTCAATCTTCCATTCTCCTGCGTCAAGCAGTCCACCTTGGTGTTCAATCTTCCATTCTCCTGCGTCAAGCAGTCCACTTTGGTGTTCAATCTTACATTCTCCTGCGTCAAGCAGTCCACTTTGGTGTTCAAACAGTCCACCTTGGCAATCAGCTTTCCATTCTCTTGCGTCACGGCGTCCACTTTAGCGTTCAACATTCCCTTCTCCTGCGTCACGGCGTCCACCCGTCTCTGAGCTTCGTAGACCCGATCGTTCAAAATTTCTCTTACCCTTCTAATGTCATCTCTGTCAGCAGCCATTCGCAGTCTACTTACCTCCTGCTCCAAATCTTCCACTCGTTTCTTCCAACCCCGGGCCTTGATACCGTTTTCGATTTTGTTTTGCACGGGGGCCAATTCGTAATACAGATGCCCGATTCCGGAAAAGAATCGGTTCCCGCATCGCATTTGATGCCGTTTCCATTCCGCGTCCGACACGTCCACGAGCGAAGGGTTCTCTCCCAAATATATTTTTTGGTTCCCAGTCAAATACAGGCAAACGCCAAACGTGTGCTCGCCGATTCCCTTCGGCTCCCAAGGGCGCGCTAATGGAATCACGCAGTTTCGAATCTTGGTACACACTTGATCGATGGGTGCTTTCCATTTCCCGCGACTCGCCTTTTCCACTTCCCAATCGTAAACGTTCATGCAACCTTTCGTCTGGACCAAGTACGCTTGCAAACCGCCGGGGTACAGGAGACTCAGCGCGAGGGCAGCGTGGGGCACGACGGGATTGTGCAAAAAGAAATGATGACCCCGAGGACACTGGACGCTTCCGACGTAGGCAATCACGCGAATCAAGTGGCGCGCATCTTTGATTCGGAGGTATTTCTTGACGTTTTCGTTCGCGTAAGCACGATCGGTCGTCGTGACGCCTCGCATGACTTTTGCGAAAGCTTCACCCCCGTCCACGGAAACCAACACGCAATGCCTGTGTTGGACGTGATCGACCGTCGTCTCGGTTCGTCGACACCCGTCACACAAGCACCAAAACGGTAGCACGTACACCGTACCCGCGTGTTTCAACACGAGCTCTCGAAACTTTGGAAAGACGAACGCCTTGATCATCACGTGGAACCAGGCAAAACTCTTTTCTCGCTGGAACGTATGCACGGCGTCCACAGCATGCCGCGTGAGACCGCTTTCGGGCGAAAATTCGACACTGTTTTTCTCATGCATTCCATCCAACCACGCGCAACACTCCTCTTGGCCGAAAGCATCGTGCAAGTGAGGCACGTCCAACTTTTCACGACCCATCCAATCGTGGGCCGGGGGCAATGGACGAGAACACTCTCGACACGGCGGATCGTCGTCGCGACACACATGAGGATCGTCATCATCTCGATCCTCCAACCAACTCCATCCTCGATCCTCCAAAAACCAATCGGCCCGGGCACGTTCTCCATGGAGCTCGACGATGGGTGGCTGGACAAGTGGGCCGTGGGATGGCTCGACGAACGGGTCGACAAACTCTGCCTCGAACCGCTCGTAAGAATAATCGTCGAGCGGCACGGGAACCTTTCGATGGACGTCGATGCAACGGATGCCGATATAATGCCACATGCACTCGGTGAGATGGGAAGCGTTGGCCGTGATCCCGCCAGCGAGCTGGAAAGGCATACCGCACCAAGGACAATCGCGGCGTTTCGACAAACCGTGAACGGAAAACGCGTGATCCGGAAACGCAGGAACCGACAGGGACTCTCTGCACATTCCACACTGCACGAATTTATTTTTCAGCATCACCATTTCACGGTAGTAGGCTCGGGCGACCGAACTGGCCTGAATCCTTCGGGCTGATCGAGGCTTACTCGGCGGGTGGGACGACGAAGCGACGAGAGAACGTCGTCTGGTGACGGGTGGCATTTTGAACTGCAGTATGGGAGCTTGACGGGAGCAAACACACGGCGACAACCTCCTGACCAAAAACTAGTGCGGGTTACGAGATTGGACGCTCTTATATACAAAAAAAAAAAAAAAAAAAAAAAAAAAAAACTCCGTAGGGTAAGGGCTTGGTGGTTCTGTTTAAATATGGCATCTTGTGCATCGTTCAGAGGGGCGTAGCCCCTCTCACCACCCTGCACCAGGAATCGATGGTTGAAAACGATCCCCTGAAACTACATTTTTTTAATCCAAAATAATCCTAGTTTAACGTTTCATAATCCTAGTTTAACGTTTCATAATCCTAGTTTAACGTTTCATAATCCTAGTTTAACGTTTCATAATCCGAGACAGATTTCTGCTGAAAATGTCAAAAGGGATGAGTTCTAAATTTTCCATCGACGAGCAGTAGGAGAATCTCTCAAATTATTTTTCTCAAGGTCAAGGGACCAACGCTTCGTGACCTTGACACTTTTTCCAAGAATCGCTGGCAGCTTGCCAAGAATGGTCAAACGCCCCTTTTCCAAGACCGCTTGCCAAGACCAGACCTCGGGATGCGGTCCCTTCGTCACCTACTTGCCAAGAGAACCACGCGATGGGCTCTCCCCAATTTTTCAAACGCTCCGTGACCCCATTTCCAAGAGCTTGCCAAGCATGGCGATGTGACAGCGATCGTCGACGCGAGAGAGGCCTGGAAAATGCAAATCCTCGGTGTCGAGTGTGGCACGGAGAGGGGTTTCGACCGTCATGTGGAGCCACGAGAATCGCTTTCATCGTCGCGAGTGGGTCACGAGGATCGTCATCATGACATGGCTCCACACATGAGGATCGTCATCATCACACGAGGCTCGTCACCAAAAAAAACAATTGGCCCCCGTGGGAATGGGGATGTTCTCCATGTGGCTCGACGACAGGATCGTGGAAGAACGGGCACTCGTATCGTCGAGCGCCACGGGGAACCTTTCGATGGCGGTCGATGCAATCCACTCGGCGTGGGAAGCGCGATCCCACCAGCTCGCTGGAAAAACAAACCGCGCCATTGCGGCGTGATGCGGAAACCAATATTAACTTTTTGCACATCCGCACAGATTTATGTTGCATCCCCGAGATAGTAGGCTCATAACACAGAATCGGGCTTAATCCTTCGTGCTGCTCGATCGGTGTGTAGGACGGCGAAGCGAGCGACGAGAGATGAGCAACTGTCCATGATTGTGGAGAAGTGTGGTACGGCGGCACAGGAACTTGTACCTTGGTCAGTCACTCGACATCTTATA
The DNA here is from genome assembly GCA_933210815.1 of Meta bourneti. NCBI lineage: Eukaryota > Metazoa > Arthropoda > Arachnida > Araneae > Tetragnathidae > Meta > Meta bourneti. The sequence goes on along the minus strand of OW119922.1, from coordinate 111,044,597 downwards.
CACAATTTTAGGAAAAAAAAAAAAAAAAAAAAACTTTATATATGGTTTTTTTTTTTTTTTTTAAATTTAATTTGGATGAGTTAGTTCGTACTTAAACCTAAGTCTTAAATCTAAACCTTAAATCTAAACCTTAAACCTAAACCTTAAATCTAAACCTTAAACCTAAACCTTAAATCTAAACCTTAAACCTAAGCCTTAAATCTAAACCTTAAACCTAAGCCTTAAACCTAAGTCTTAAACCTAAACCTTAAACCTAAACCTTAAACCTAAGCCTTAAACCTAAACCTTAAATCTAAACCTTAAACCTAAGCCTTAAATCTAAACCTTAAACCTAAGTCTTAAACCTAAACCTTAAACCTAAACCTTAAACCTAAACCTTAAACCTAAACCTTAAACCTAAACCTTAAATCTTAAATCTAAACCTTAAACCTAAGCCTTAAATCTAAACCTTAAACCTAAACCTTAAACCTAAACCTTAAACCTAAACCTTAAACCTAAACCTTAAACCTAAACCTTAAACCTAAACCTTAAACCTAAACCTTAAATCTAAGTAAACCTAAACCTAATCGTGCACCACATACTCTTCCCATACACACTTCAACACCCACTCCGCCACAAGGATACTGACCTGTCGCACGGAATCCAAAAGGCCACGTACTATGAAATAAATTAGACTATCGTCTTTATTCACTCCGCGTCATCCCAGGGCGGCACTTTTCTTTGGCAACTCAGACGGCCAAAAGTCTCTGTGGGACGATTCCGTTTCCTCTGGGCGATGTTTGCTTTCTCCTCGTGAATCGATTTGCCTACCCGTCCGAGTCTGTCGGTCGAATCCACGTTTCCCTCGACGATTCGTCTCGTCTTCCTCCAGAGGCTAGGTTCAATCGGTCTCGTGTTCTTGGTCTTGAATATTCCGTCAGACACGAGTCTTGGTCTTTCAACGGGCATCTCAAACAAAAAAAGTTATGCTTACCAAGGGTCCATCAGCACAGACGTTCATCTTCACTGTCTCGTGTTCTTGGTCTTGAATATTCCGCCAGGCACGAGTCTTGGTCTTGGGTCTCGTGTTCTTGGTCTTGAATATTCCGCCAGGCACGAGTCTTGGTCTTTCAACGGGCATCTCAAACAAAAAAGTTATACTTACCAAGGGTCCATCAGCACAGGCGTTCATCTTCACTGTCTCGTGTTCTTGGTCTTGAATATCCATATATTCCGCCAGGCACGAGTCTTGGTCTTGGGTCTCGTGTTCTTGGTCTTGAATATCCATATATTCCGCCAGGCACGAGTCTTGGTCTTTCAACGGGCATCCAGACCCATGTGGCGCATCCATGTATCCCAGTACACGGGGTCAATCCACATGGGTAAAGTAGTATCCATCTTCAGGACTCAGTTTTTTTTTTTAAAGGGACAAGGACAATAAGCAAAAGCTTGCCCTCGTGAAAACGACTGGCCGGCACAGTCGTCATCACGAGCCCCACAAACCACGACCTTCGGTACTAACCCTTACTAGCCCTACAAGTAGGGACACGTTTTTCGGGGTACGACCGGGATCAACAGAGTGCAGGATGACAAAGAAGGCACAGATATACAGACATGCAAAAGAAAGATAGCAGCTAGCCAAAGTGTATGCTTACCAAGAGTCCGACGTTGCGTTGAGTCTCGAGCGTCGGTGTTATATATATACCCTTCGTGAAAAAAAAAAAAAAAAAAAAAAATTTTTTTTTTTTTTAATATATATATATTATTCTCCAATGAAAATATTTTTCTCCAGTTTCAGTTTGCCATTATATATAAAATGGCAAACTGAAACTGTAAGACCTGGCATCCCCAAAGGATACGCTTATCGCTGCCAGATATCCGGTGAAGCTATTTCGAGTGAGCGGTGCATCCTGTTGACGGATACGCTTATCTCCAACAGACATCCGGCGAAATGACAAACTGAAACTGGAAGACCATGGATGGGAAAATCCCCAAAGGTGACCTGTGAGGTAAACCGGAAGTGACGTTCAATCGCTCGGACACCATGGTGACCCCACTTCCGGTTGACCTTGAAAAGTTGAAATGGTTGTAACTCTTAAAGTAAGAATGGTAAATGGGTCGAGTGACCATTTGATTTTCTCACCTCGAGGAGCTCTTTCCAACGCAAGTGTCCGTTTGTAGCTAGCTGCGTTAGGTCAGGAGTTGTACGTGGAGAGATGGAGCCAGATGCGTGAAGTCCATACGGTCGCGCCACCCATGCTGTACTGCGAGAAAAATATTTTCGTTGGAGAATAATATATATATTAAAAAAAAAAAAAAAATGAATATATAGTTTTTTTTTCTTTTTTTTTTATATATATTATTCTCCAATGAAAATATTTTTCTCCAGTTTCAGTTTGCCATTATATATAAAATTGCAAACTGAAACTGTAAGACCTGGGATCCTCAAAGGATACGCTTATCGCTGCCAGATATCCGGTGAAGCTATTTCGGATGCTCAAGGCATCCCCAAAGGATACGCTTATCGCTGCCAGATATCCGGTGAAGCTATTTCGAATCCTCAAGGCATCCTGTTGACGGATACGCTTATCTCCAACAGACATCCGGCGGAATGACAAAGTGAAACTGGAAGAATGACAAACTGAAACTAAGACCTTGGATGGGAAAATCCCCAAAGGTTTACCTCAAGGTCACCCGGAAGTGACGTTCAATCGCTCGGACACCATGGTGACCCCACTTCCGGTTGACCTTGAAGAATTGAACTGGTTGTAACTCTTAAAGTAAGGATGGTAAATGGGTCGAGTGACCATTTGATTTTCTCATCTCGCCGGGCTCTTTCCAACGCAAGTGTCCGCTTGTAGCTAGCTGCGTTAGGTCAGGAGTTGTACGTGTATAGATCGAGCCAGATGCGTGAAGTCCATACGGTCGTGCCACCCATGATGTCCTGCGAGAAAAATATTTTCATTGGAGAATAATATGTATTGAAAAAAAAAAAAAAAATATTTTTTTTTTTTTTTTTCTAGAGGGTATAATAGAGAGAGTCTCCCCAATGCTCATACATTTGCAATTCGATTTTGGACGCCCCGCGGAGATGCTAGTATCCTGGGCCTACTTTTCTTGTCACCAGTGAATCGTTCTTTCGAGCGCTCCACCATTGGCTCGTTGCACTACCACTCGTGACATTCCTCCACCCGTCTATAGTATCGTCACCCTTCGAGAGCTGCGTTGGAGAGGATGTGTGCCATTTGTCTAGAAGAAGGAGGCGAGCCGATTCCTTGCGGTCACCGATTCCACCCAGAGTGTCTCTCGAACTGGGTCAACGAGGAGAGGGAGACTTGTCCGTTGTGCAGAGGCCAATTGGACGAGGACGTAGTTCGGGACTTGAGAGAAAGGCGACGATGCCAAGATTGGAACGCTGTCGCCAACGCGTTAATGTCGTCTTCGACGCACGGATTCGTGTTTTCCAAGGCTTTGAAACGAGCCATCCATAGAGAGTTGCGTCAACATTTGAAAGCCTATTACGGGTTTCGCGACGAGTGGACCGTGGACCGTGCCGCGTACTTTTTGGTGAAGGAAACCACCTCGCCTCAAAATAAAAAACTCTTTGAGAGACTTTTCAAGGCAGCGCACACGTGTTCGTGGGAGTGCGAGGACCCTCCGTGCCTTGCCAGGAATGGTAGACGTAGACGGTCGAGGAGGAGAAATCCATACATCCTGTGATGCCTCCCAAAATAGCCTAGCAGCGTTTCCGTCAACAGGATGCGCCGCTCCTCACACCGGATGCAGCGATAAGCGTTTTCACACCGGATGTGCAGCGATAAGCGTTCAGTATATATATATATATAGGATCACTCGAGAATGAGAGCAGCACCATGATTCCTGCAGACCTCTATCGAGACCAAGCGATTGCAGCCTTTCGGCCCAAATCTTGTTTGGATTGGGTGGCATTTAGCCATTTCATCGTCGATGCGAGCATTGGATTGCATTCTTCCCTACCTCCGGAGACGCCGCCGCCCGTGGGATTGGATCGGAATATGGCTACTTACGTCCTGCTGGACGAGATGTTTCCCGATGGCCCCAACTCCGTGATATTCGACATCGTGTTTTGGGACATGACTTTTTGGGTGGACGAGGAGAAAGAGTCCCTCGTTCGGAAGAAGACCTGGGGCACCCTATGGCACGATTTACTCATTCCACTCGTCTACCAGGTAGCTACCGAGACGTGGGAGAAATGTGGACCCCTCGATATTCCCGTCGAGAAGTGGCGTCGACTCGGAACTCTCATCCTGGAGGCGATGTATCTACGGGATCCACAGATGTTCGAACGCCCCTGTGCCATCTGCTTGGATTCGATGCTGGAATGCAAAACGACCCGCTGTCGACACGCTTTCCATTCGAATTGCCTGAATGCGTGGAAAGCGGTCAACCCGACTTGCCCCATATGCCGCACACCCTTGGAATGAGGAATTCCCCCCCGAAAAAATGGGAGAGAGTCTGGTGAGACTCTCTCCCATTTTTTTGGGCTCCTCCCTCTACCAATCTTGGTGCAAGTTTTCAACGGAGCTTCGAGCCACACTCGATCGCGACGATGGAGTGACCGGACGAGGTTTCCGGCAACAGGAAGCATCACCGGACGTCTGCTAGCAGCGATAAGCGCTTCCGGGTATCTATATAACGAGTTGTCTCGTCAGTAACGTATCAGACTTTCTCTGTCATGGCGATCGAATTATCGGACGAGGAGGTTTGGAACGAGGTGAAAAACGTTTTTCAAACGCTTTCACCCTTCCATTCTCCACGGAGACTTTGCACGATCCACGACGAATCATCCGAATCACCGCCGGGTGCTGCGACCCTCGAGAACGCTCTGTACGAGGTGCCAGACCTAGACGACCCGAGCTGGGACCGTTTGGGAACGTACGTCTACGTGCAGCCAGCGAGACGACCATCGCCTCCCGTACAACGCTGCCGCCGATGGGCAAAATTGCATACCGTCGACGTTCCCAAACGGTGGCACCCGCCCAGAGCAATCTCCTCGCGGGACCCGAGGCGTCGCACTTCCAAAGGATGATCGGATGGATTCGCCCTTTTGACAAAAAATTGGGAGATTCGGGCTTTTCGCTCGGAGGAACGAAAAGCCCGAATCTCCCAATTTTTTTTTTTTAGGACTCGCCAATCTTGGAAGGAACAAACCAAACGAAACTTTGCAAAGCGTGATCCACGCATCGATGACCGCGGGCATGCGCTCGGATATATCCACGTTCCAACTGGTGTCCTCCTGGAAAATATACAAAGTGACCGAAAAATCTTCGAGATGCTATGTCAAACTAGTTTGAAACTCCTAATCTTGGAAAAAAAAAAAAAAAAAAAAAAATATATATATATATATATATATATATATATATTTTTTTTTTTTTTTTTTCATCCCCATCTATATAAAATCCAACCTATAAACCTTCATCATAAAATTTGCTATTCCCTTTGTATGACCGGCAGTTCTTGGACCATGGACGTTCGAGATTCAATGGAAAATGACCCAGACGTTTGGGAGGCGATCAAGCCCGAAGTGGACGATTTGATGCCTTATTCCCCATCCGATCGAACCTACGACGAGCCTCTCGCTGCGGACCAAGAGTTTCTGGATCCTATGGATTCGAGGGAGCCTCCCCTCGCAGCAGCAGCCGGCCGAGCGCCTCTGCATCAAAGCGACGAGCCTCTCGCAACAGCAGTAGCGGCTGACCCAGGGTTTCTCGATCCTATGGATTCGAGTGAGCCTCCTCTCGCAGCAGCAGCAGTCGGCCGAGCGCCAAGAAACGAGGAGCCTCGCGATCCAAGGGACTCGAGACGATACGTCAAGCCTTTCCATCGACGGAATCCCGTTGAACCATACGATCGACGGGACCACCCGAGAAAGACGAGATCTCTGATCGACGACGGGGGCCAGAGACGACGTGTCGAACCTCAACGGAATCCCATCGAGCCATACGATCGACGACGGGACCACTACTACCCGAGGCGCGAGCATGAGTATGCCCCCTCCAAGTCCTCCAACAAACCGAGAGAGTCCTGGAAAAGTGATCCCTGGGAGCCTTGGACGACGACCCAGAAGATTCGACGATGCACCAGGCAAATCTTTGACCATCAGCTCGAGATGGCGCTGATCTTGTGCATTCGAGGAGATTCCTACACCCTCTCCAACGGATTCACGAGCGTGTCGGAAGACGAATGCAAAGACTGGCGGCATCAGCTCGTCGAGGATTTGGAAGAGTTTCGCATGGGAGGACTCTACGTCGTCGGCAAAGAGACGCAAGCCGCCTGGAGAGAAATGCAAAAGGATTTTGCGCCTCTCCAACACGTCAGAGAGAAACTCCTGGACGACCGATACGTCGGGAGATGCACCTACTGCAAAGACGGCGAGTGTCACAGGTGGAAGGTGGTGGTGGGAGGACTCCAAAAGCTGGCCCAGGGATCTATCCTCCCCATCCGACACTAGAAGTAAGAAAAAATTGTAAAATAAATGCGGTCCTGCTCCAAAGGAACAAATTTAAAAAATTAAAAAAAAAAAAATATATATATATATATATATATATATATATATTTTTTTTTTTTTTTTTTTTCAAGATTAGGAGTTTCAAACTAGTTTGACATAGCATCTCGAAGATTTTTCGGTCACTTTGTATATTTTCCAGGAGGACACCAGTTGGAACGTGGATATATCCGAGCGCATGCCCGCGGTCATCGATGCGTGGATCACGCTTTGCAAAGTTTCGTTTGGTTTGTTCCTTCCAAGATTGGCGAGTCCTAAAAAAAAAAATTGGGAGATTCGGGCTTTTCGTTCCTCCGAGCGAAAAGCCCGAATCTCCCAATTTTTTGTCAAAAGGGCGAATCCATCCGATCATCCTTTGGAAGTGCGACGCCTCGGGTCCCGCGAGGAGATTGCTCTGGGCGGGTGCCACCGTTTGGGAACGTCGACGGTATGCAATTTTGCCCATCGGCGGCAGCGTTGTACGGGAGGCGATGGTCGTCTCGCTGGCTGCACGTAGACGTACGTTCCCAAACGGTCCCAGCTCGGGTCGTCTAGGTCTGGCACCTCGTACAGAGCGTTCTCGAGGGTCGCAGCACCCGGCGGTGATTCGGATGATTCGTCGTGGATCGTGCAAAGTCTCCGTGGAGAATGGAAGGGTGAAAGCGTTTGAAAAACGTTTTTCACCTCGTTCCAAACCTCCTCGTCCGATAATTCGATCGCCATGACAGAGAAAGTCTGATACGTTACTGACGAGACAACTCGTTATATAGATACCCGGAAGCGCTTATCGCTGCTAGCAGACGTCCGGTGATGCTTCCTGTTGCCGGAAACCTCGTCCGGTCACTCCATCGTCGCGATCGAGTGTGGCTCGAAGCTCCGTTGAAAACTTGCACCAAGATTGGTAGAGGGAGGAGCCCAAAAAAATGGGAGAGAGTCTCACCAGACTCTCTCCCATTTTTTCGGGGGGGAATTCCTCATTCCAAGGGTGTGCGGCATATGGGGCAAGTCGGGTTGACCGCTTTCCACGCATTCAGGCAATTCGAATGGAAAGCGTGTCGACAGCGGGTCGTTTTGCATTCCAGCATCGAATCCAAGCAGATGGCACAGGGGCGTTCGAACATCTGTGGATCCCGTAGATACATCGCCTCCAGGATGAGAGTTCCGAGTCGACGCCACTTCTCGACGGGAATATCGAGGGGTCCACATTTCTCCCACGTCTCGGTAGCTACCTGGTAGACGAGTGGAATGAGTAAATCGTGCCATAGGGTGCCCCAGGTCTTCTTCCGAACGAGGGACTCTTTCTCCTCGTCCACCCAAAAAGTCATGTCCCAAAACACGATGTCGAATATCACGGAGTTGGGGCCATCGGGAAACATCTCGTCCAGCAGGACGTAAGTAGCCATATTCCGATCCAATCCCACGGGCGGCGGCGTCTCCGGAGGTAGGGAAGAATGCAATCCAATGCTCGCATCGACGATGAAATGGCTAAATGCCACCCAATCCAAACAAGATTTGGGCCGAAAGGCTGCAATCGCTTGGTCTCGATAGAGGTCTGCAGGAATCATGGTGCTGCTCTCATTCTCGAGTGATCCTATATATATACTGAACGCTTATCGCTGCACATCCGGTGTGAAAACGCTTATCGCTGCATCCGGTGTGAGGAGCGGCGCATCCTGTTGACGGAAACGCTGCTAGGCTATTTTGGGAGGCATCACAGGATGTATGGATTTCTCCTCCTCGACCGTCTACGTCTACCATTCCTGGCAAGGCACGGAGGGTCCTCGCACTCCCACGAACACGTGTGCGCTGCCTTGAAAAGTCTCTCAAAGAGTTTTTTATTTTGAGGCGAGGTGGTTTCCTTCACCAAAAAGTACGCGGCACGGTCCACGGTCCACTCGTCGCGAAACCCGTAATAGGCTTTCAAATGTTGACGCAACTCTCTATGGATGGCTCGTTTCAAAGCCTTGGAAAACACGAATCCGTGCGTCGAAGACGACATTAACGCGTTGGCGACAGCGTTCCAATCTTGGCATCGTCGCCTTTCTCTCAAGTCCCGAACTACGTCCTCGTCCAATTGGCCTCTGCACAACGGACAAGTCTCCCTCTCCTCGTTGACCCAGTTCGAGAGACACTCTGGGTGGAATCGGTGACCGCAAGGAATCGGCTCGCCTCCTTCTTCTAGACAAATGGCACACATCCTCTCCAACGCAGCTCTCGAAGGGTGACGATACTATAGACGGGTGGAGGAATGTCACGAGTGGTAGTGCAACGAGCCAATGGTGGAGCGCTCGAAAGAACGATTCACTGGTGACAAGAAAAGTAGGCCCAGGATACTAGCATCTCCGCGGGGCGTCCAAAATCGAATTGCAAATGTATGAGCATTGGGGAGACTATTATACCCTCTAGAAAAAAAAAAATATTTTTTTTTTTTTTCAATACATATTATTCTCCAATGAAAATATTTTTCTCGCAGGACATCATGGGTGGCACGACCGTATGGACTTCACGCATCTGGCTCGATCTATACACGTACAACTCCTGACCTAACGCAGCTAGCTACAAGCGGACACTTGCGTTGGAAAGAGCCCGGCGAGATGAGAAAATCAAATGGTCACTCGACCCATTTACCATCCTTACTTTAAGAGTTACAACCAGTTCAATTCTTCAAGGTCAACCGGAAGTGGGGTCACCATGGTGTCCGAGCGATTGAACGTCACTTCCGGGTGACCTTGAGGTAAACCTTTGGGGATTTTCCCATCCAAGGTCTTAGTTTCAGTTTGTCATTCTTCCAGTTTCACTTTGTCATTCCGCCGGATGTCTGTTGGAGATAAGCGTATCCGTCAACAGGATGCCTTGAGGATTCGAAATAGCTTCACCGGATATCTGGCAGCGATAAGCGTATCCTTTGGGGATGCCTTGAGCATCCGAAATAGCTTCACCGGATATCTGGCAGCGATAAGCGTATCCTTTGAGGATCCCAGGTCTTACAGTTTCAGTTTGCAATTTTATATATAATGGCAAACTGAAACTGGAGAAAAATATTTTCATTGGAGAATAATATATATAAAAAAAAAAGAAAAAAAAAACTATATATTCATTTTTTTTTTTTTTTTTAATATATATATTATTCTCCAACGAAAATATTTTTCTCGCAGTACAGCATGGGTGGCGCGACCGTATGGACTTCACGCATCTGGCTCCATCTCTCCACGTACAACTCCTGACCTAACGCAGCTAGCTACAAACGGACACTTGCGTTGGAAAGAGCTCCTCGAGGTGAGAAAATCAAATGGTCACTCGACCCATTTACCATTCTTACTTTAAGAGTTACCACCATTTCAACTTTTCAAGGTCAACCGGAAGTGGGGTCACCATGGTGTCCGAGCGATTGAACGTCACTTCCGGTTTACCTCACAGGTCACCTTTGGGGATTTTCCCATCCATGGTCTTCCAGTTTCAGTTTGTCATTTCGCCGGATGTCTGTTGGAGATAAGCGTATCCGTCAACAGGATGCACCGCTCACTCGAAATAGCTTCACCGGATATCTGGCAGCGATAAGCGTATCCGTCAACAGGATGCCTTGAGGATTCGAAATAGCTTCACCGGATATCTGGCAGCGATAAGCGTATCCTTTGGGGATGCCAGGTCTTACAGTTTCAGTTTGCCATTTTATATATAATGGCAAACTGAAACTGGAGAAAAATATTTTCATTGGAGAATAATATATATATATTTAAAAAAAAAAAAAATTTTTTTTTTTTTTTTTTTTTCACGAAGGGTATATAACACCGACGCTCGAGACTCAACGCAACGTCGGACTCTTGGTAAGCATACACTTTGGCTAGCTGCTATCTTTCTTTTGCATGTCTGTATATCTGTGCCTTCTTTGTCATCCTGCACTCTGTTGATCCCGGTCGTACCCCGAAAAACGTGTCCCTACTTGTAGGGCTAGTAAGGGTTAGTACCGAAGGTCGTGGTTTGTGGGGCTCGTGATGACGACTGTGCCGGCCAGTCGTTTTCACGAGGGCAAGCTTTTGCTTATTGTCCTTGTCCCTTTAAAAAAAAACTGAGTCCTGAAGATGGATACTACTTTACCCATGTGGATTGACCCCGTGTACTGGGATACATGGATGCGCCACATGGGTCTGGATGCCCGTTGAAAGACCAAGACTCGTGCCTGGCGGAATATATGGATATTCAAGACCAAGAACACGAGACCCAAGACCAAGACTCGTGCCTGGCGGAATATATGGATATTCAAGACCAAGAACACGAGACAGTGAAGATGAACGCCTGTGCTGATGGACCCTTGGTAAGTATAACTTTTTTGTTTGAGATGCCCGTTGAAAGACCAAGACTCGTGCCTGGCGGAATATTCAAGACCAAGAACACGAGACCCAAGACCAAGACTCGTGCCTGGCGGAATATTCAAGACCAAGAACACGAGACCCAAGACCAAGACTCGTGCCTGGCGGAATATTCAAGACCAAGAACACGAGACAGTGAAGATGAACGTCTGTGCTGATGGACCCTTGGTAAGCATAACTTTTTTTGTTTGAGATGCCCGTTGAAAGACCAAGACTCGTGTCTGACGGAATATTCAAGACCAAGAACACGAGACCGATTGAACCTAGCCTCTGGAGGAAGACGAGACGAATCGTCGAGGGAAACGTGGATTCGACCGACAGACTCGGACGGGTAGGCAAATCGATTCACGAGGAGAAAGCAAACATCGCCCAGAGGAAACGGAATCGTCCCACAGAGACTTTTGGCCGTCTGAGTTGCCAAAGAAAAGTGCCGCCCTGGGATGACGCGGAGTGAATAAAGACGATAGTCTAATTTATTTCATAGTACGTGGCCTTTTGGATTCCGTGCGACAGGTCAGTATCCTTGTGGCGGAGTGGGTGTTGAAGTGTGTATGGGAAGAGTATGTGGTGCACGATTAGGTTTAGGTTTACTTAGATTTAAGGTTTAGGTTTAAGGTTTAGGTTTAAGGTTTAGGTTTAAGGTTTAGGTTTAAGGTTTAGGTTTAAGGTTTAGGTTTAAGGTTTAGATTTAAGGCTTAGGTTTAAGGTTTAGATTTAAGATTTAAGGTTTAGGTTTAAGGTTTAGGTTTAAGGTTTAGGTTTAAGGTTTAGGTTTAAGACTTAGGTTTAAGGTTTAGATTTAAGGCTTAGGTTTAAGGTTTAGATTTAAGGTTTAGGTTTAAGGCTTAGGTTTAAGGTTTAGGTTTAAGGTTTAGGTTTAAGACTTAGGTTTAAGGCTTAGGTTTAAGGTTTAGATTTAAGGCTTAGGTTTAAGGTTTAGATTTAAGGTTTAGGTTTAAGGTTTAGATTTAAGGTTTAGGTTTAAGGTTTAGATTTAAGGTTTAGATTTAAGACTTAGGTTTAAGTACGAACTAACTCATCCAAATTAAATTTAAAAAAAAAAAAAAAACCATATATAAAGTTTTTTTTTTTTTTTTCCCTAAAATTGTGTATAAGATGTCGAGTGACTGACCAAGGTACAAGTTCCTGTGCCGCCGTACCACACTTCTCCACAATCATGGACAGTTGCTCATCTCTCGTCGCTCGCTTCGCCGTCCTACACACCGATCGAGCAGCACGAAGGATTAAGCCCGATTCTGTGTTATGAGCCTACTATCTCGGGGATGCAACATAAATCTGTGCGGATGTGCAAAAAGTTAATATTGGTTTCCGCATCACGCCGCAATGGCGCGGTTTGTTTTTCCAGCGAGCTGGTGGGATCGCGCTTCCCACGCCGAGTAGATTGCATCGACCGCCATCGAAAGGTTCCCCGTGGCGCTCGACGATACGAGTGCCCGTTCTTCCACGATCCTGTCGTCGAGCCACATGGAGAACATCCCCATTCCCACGGGGGCCAATTGTTTTTTTTGGTGACGAGCCTCGTGTGATGATGACGATCCTCATGTGTGGAGCCATGTCATGATGACGATCCTCGTGACCCACTCGCGACGATGAAAGCGATTCTCGTGGCTCCACATGACGGTCGAAACCCCTCTCCGTGCCACACTCGACACCGAGGATTTGCATTTTCCAGGCCTCTCTCGCGTCGACGATCGCTGTCACATCGCCATGCTTGGCAAGCTCTTGGAAATGGGGTCACGGAGCGTTTGAAAAATTGGGGAGAGCCCATCGCGTGGTTCTCTTGGCAAGTAGGTGACGAAGGGACCGCATCCCGAGGTCTGGTCTTGGCAAGCGGTCTTGGAAAAGGGGCGTTTGACCATTCTTGGCAAGCTGCCAGCGATTCTTGGAAAAAGTGTCAAGGTCACGAAGCGTTGGTCCCTTGACCTTGAGAAAAATAATTTGAGAGATTCTCCTACTGCTCGTCGATGGAAAATTTAGAACTCATCCCTTTTGACATTTTCAGCAGAAATCTGTCTCGGATTATGAAACGTTAAACTAGGATTATGAAACGTTAAACTAGGATTATGAAACGTTAAACTAGGATTATGAAACGTTAAACTAGGATTATTTTGGATTAAAAAAATGTAGTTTCAGGGGATCGTTTTCAACCATCGATTCCTGGTGCAGGGTGGTGAGAGGGGCTACGCCCCTCTGAACGATGCACAAGATGCCATATTTAAACAGAACCACCAAGCCCTTACCCTACGGAGTTTTTTTTTTTTTTTTTTTTTTTTTTTTTTTTGTATATAAGAGCGTCCAATCTCGTAACCCGCACTAGTTTTTGGTCAGGAGGTTGTCGCCGTGTGTTTGCTCCCGTCAAGCTCCCATACTGCAGTTCAAAATGCCACCCGTCACCAGACGACGTTCTCTCGTCGCTTCGTCGTCCCACCCGCCGAGTAAGCCTCGATCAGCCCGAAGGATTCAGGCCAGTTCGGTCGCCCGAGCCTACTACCGTGAAATGGTGATGCTGAAAAATAAATTCGTGCAGTGTGGAATGTGCAGAGAGTCCCTGTCGGTTCCTGCGTTTCCGGATCACGCGTTTTCCGTTCACGGTTTGTCGAAACGCCGCGATTGTCCTTGGTGCGGTATGCCTTTCCAGCTCGCTGGCGGGATCACGGCCAACGCTTCCCATCTCACCGAGTGCATGTGGCATTATATCGGCATCCGTTGCATCGACGTCCATCGAAAGGTTCCCGTGCCGCTCGACGATTATTCTTACGAGCGGTTCGAGGCAGAGTTTGTCGACCCGTTCGTCGAGCCATCCCACGGCCCACTTGTCCAGCCACCCATCGTCGAGCTCCATGGAGAACGTGCCCGGGCCGATTGGTTTTTGGAGGATCGAGGATGGAGTTGGTTGGAGGATCGAGATGATGACGATCCTCATGTGTGTCGCGACGACGATCCGCCGTGTCGAGAGTGTTCTCGTCCATTGCCCCCGGCCCACGATTGGATGGGTCGTGAAAAGTTGGACGTGCCTCACTTGCACGATGCTTTCGGCCAAGAGGAGTGTTGCGCGTGGTTGGATGGAATGCATGAGAAAAACAGTGTCGAATTTTCGCCCGAAAGCGGTCTCACGCGGCATGCTGTGGACGCCGTGCATACGTTCCAGCGAGAAAAGAGTTTTGCCTGGTTCCACGTGATGATCAAGGCGTTCGTCTTTCCAAAGTTTCGAGAGCTCGTGTTGAAACACGCGGGTACGGTGTACGTGCTACCGTTTTGGTGCTTGTGTGACGGGTGTCGACGAACCGAGACGACGGTCGATCACGTCCAACACAGGCATTGCGTGTTGGTTTCCGTGGACGGGGGTGAAGCTTTCGCAAAAGTCATGCGAGGCGTCACGACGACCGATCGTGCTTACGCGAACGAAAACGTCAAGAAATACCTCCGAATCAAAGATGCGCGCCACTTGATTCGCGTGATTGCCTACGTCGGAAGCGTCCAGTGTCCTCGGGGTCATCATTTCTTTTTGCACAATCCCGTCGTGCCCCACGCTGCCCTCGCGCTGAGTCTCCTGTACCCCGGCGGTTTGCAAGCGTACTTGGTCCAGACGAAAGGTTGCATGAACGTTTACGATTGGGAAGTGGAAAAGGCGAGTCGCGGGAAATGGAAAGCACCCATCGATCAAGTGTGTACCAAGATTCGAAACTGCGTGATTCCATTAGCGCGCCCTTGGGAGCCGAAGGGAATCGGCGAGCACACGTTTGGCGTTTGCCTGTATTTGACTGGGAACCAAAAAATATATTTGGGAGAGAACCCTTCGCTCGTGGACGTGTCGGACGCGGAATGGAAACGGCATCAAATGCGATGCGGGAACCGATTCTTTTCCGGAATCGGGCATCTGTATTACGAATTGGCCCCCGTGCAAAACAAAATCGAAAACGGTATCAAGGCCCGGGGTTGGAAGAAACGAGTGGAAGATTTGGAGCAGGAGGTAAGTAGACTGCGAATGGCTGCTGACAGAGATGACATTAGAAGGGTAAGAGAAATTTTGAACGATCGGGTCTACGAAGCTCAGAGACGGGTGGACGCCGTGACGCAGGAGAAGGGAATGTTGAACGCTAAAGTGGACGCCGTGACGCAAGAGAATGGAAAGCTGATTGCCAAGGTGGACTGTTTGAACACCAAAGTGGACTGCTTGACGCAGGAGAATGTAAGATTGAACACCAAAGTGGACTGCTTGACGCAGGAGAATGGAAGATTGAACACCAAGGTGGACTGCTTGACGCAGGAGAATGGAAGATTGAACACCAAGGTGGACTGCTTGACGCAGGAGGTGCAAACTTTGAGAAACGAGAATCAAACTTTGAGAATCGATAATAAACTGCTCTCGGCGCAAGTTCAAGCGTTGATGATGGATGTCAAAATTTTATCGGCGCAAGTTCAAGAGTTGAGAAACGATAATCGAAACGCTTCGGCCATCGTGGAAGCTTTGCGATCGGAGAATAGACATTTTTCGACTCAGATTCGAGCGGTCAGGAAAAGGTATCGTGACCTCCTCCCTTGATTCGCTTTGTCGACCCACCCAGCTTTCCAAAGTTTTGATTGGTTTGGAAGCTTCAAGATTGGCATGTCGAGTGGCGCAAAAAAATGGGAGAGTCGAGTGTTTTCGTTCGGAGGAACGAAGACACTCGACTCTCCCATTTTTTCACCCCTCTCTCTCTCCTAGGCCGAGAGGGAACTGCCACTGCCAGTGTCCTAGTGACGACGGCGGCAGCAGCAGCAGCAACGACCGCAGCGGAATTGGTCCGCTCGGTCGAGAGCTTCCCAACAGACTGGGCAGCAAGTGGGTGGCTCCTCGCTAGCAGAAGCCGTGATGCAGGATTTGTGGAATGCGTGTCCACAGGATAGCATGACCGAGCATGAGCGGCATAATGCCGCTCGATCGACGGCAAAGTCATTGGCAGCGGCACATCTCTGCCCGAAGCATAGCAAGTCGACGCACGTGGAACAATTCATGACGATTCAACGAATTGATTCAGCGAGTGGAAAGGTATGAGGATGCGCTGTCGGGATGCTGCTTTTATAGCAGGACGACAGGATATAGGAGAGATCAACAGGATATGGGTGCAGTTTCCGCAGGAAGGCTATTTTCAGATATCCGGTGACCCCCATGGATCGAGCAATGGTGCATCGTTTTTTCTCCAAGTTTTATTTGGAACTTCAAGATTGGCAGGTCGAGTGGCGCAAAAAAATGGGAGAGTCGAGCGTTTTTCGTTCCTCCGAACGAATAACGCTCGACTCTCCCATTTTTTCACTCCCTCTCTTTTACGGCGACGAGAGGGAATTGCGACGGTTAGACTAACCGTCGCAATGCCAGACCTCCTCGGTCGACACCCCCTCCTGCCCGAGTTCTTTAGGCATGGGACGGAGGTGCAAGTAGTTGTGCACCCTCAGCGCGTGAAAGAGATCGCTGAGGGTGAGGGTCTTGTCGCATACCGGGCAGCATTTGAGGGTGGGATCCAAGTGCCCGTCCCCTGGCAGACTCTTCCCCTGGACCATGATGGGTCCCTGGAGGCAGTCCGTGTGGAAAGTGTGACCGCAGCGGAGGAGGACGTTGCAGTCGCGGCAGAAGGCGGCTCGAGTGACGGAATAGTCTTTGGCACATTTCTGCCCGAAGCACAAAAGGTCGTGACAGCAGGAGCAATTCATGACAGCAAATCAATTCAACGGATCGATTCAGCAAATGGAAAGAGTGGGTATGAGGATGCGCTGTCGGGATGCTGCTTTTATGGGAATGTGAGAGGATATGGGAGCGATCAACAGGATATGGGTGCAGTTTCCGCAGGAAGGCTATTTTTGGGTATCCGGTGATTTTGAAAATAGGTTAGAGTACGGATTGGACCTTCTCCAGACTCGGTTGACTGAAAAAGACGATGGAATTTCGAACGGTAAGGCAGACGCAATCTCACGGGGCGAGAGCAAACTTTATCGAAGACGGGAACAATTTTTTTTTTTTTTTTTTTTTCCATGGGTATAAGAGCTCCACCTTTTCCATCCAAATACAAAATTCCGTCATGCCCCTAGGTAGGTGCTCCGAGGATATCGAGGAAGTAAGTAGATTTGGAATGGCTGCTGAAAAAGCAGATTTCGGAAGGTTCGAACAAGCTTGGAACGCTCGAATCGATAAAGTGGAGAGACAGGTGGATGCCTTGACGGCGGAGAATGAAAAGCTGAACGTCAAGGTGGACGATTTGACGCGAAAAGTGCAACTGCACTCTTGGAAGCTTTGCGATTGGGGAGCGGAAGTGTTTCGACTGAGATTCGAGCGGCGGCCGGGAGAAACAGTCATCACCTCCCCCTCTCACCGTCTCGTTTTGTCGACCCAGATCGTGGATCAGCTTTCCAAAGTCTTGATCGGTTTGGAAGCTTCAAGATTGGCATGTCGAGTGGCGCAAAAAAATGGGAGATTTGAGTTTTTCATTCCTCCGAACGAAAAACTCAAATCTCCCATTTTTTCACCCCTCTCTCATAGCGAGAGGGAACTGCTGCTGCCAATTGACTACTGACGACGGCGGCAACAGCAGCAGCGACCGCAGCGGAATTGGTCCGCTCGGTCGAGAGCTTCCCAACAGACTGGGCAGCAAGTGAGTGGCTCCTGGTCAGCAGAAGCCGTGATGCAGGATTTGTGGAAAGCGTGTCCACAGGATAGCATGACCGAGCATGAGCGGCATAATGCCGCTCGATCGACGGCAAAGTCATTGGCAGCGGTACACCTCTGCCCGAAGCACAGCAAGTCGACGCACATGGAACAATTCATGACGATTCAACGAATTGATTCAGCAAGTGGAAAGAGTGGGGATGCGTCGTCTGGATACCGCTTTTATGGGAATGTGACGGGATGCTATCAGCAAGATATGGGTGCAGTTTCCGCAGGAAGTCTATTTTCGGACATCCGGTGATTTCCCCCATGGATCGAGCAACGGTGCATCGTTTTTTCCCAAGTTTTGTTTGGAGCTTCAAGATTGGCAGGTCGAGTGGCGCAAAAAAATGGGAGAGTCGAGCGTTTTCGTTCCTCCGAACGAAAACGCTCGACTCTCCCATTTTTTCACTCCCTCTCTCTCTTTTACGGCGACGAGAGGGAATTGCGACGGCTAGTCTAACCGTCGCAATGCCAGACCTCCTCGGTCAACACCCCTTCCTGCCCGAGTTCTTTAGGCATGGGAGCGAGGTGCAAGTAGTTGTGCACCCTCAGCGCGTGAAAGAGATCGCTGAGGGTGAGGGTCTTGCCGCATACCGGGCAGCACTTGAGGGTGGGATCCAAGTGCCGGTCCCCTGGCAGACTCTGCCCCTGGGCCATGATGGGTCCCTGGAGGCAGTCCGTGTGGAAAGTGTGACCGCAACGGAGGAGGACGTTGCAGTCGCGGCAGAAGCAGGCTCGAGTGACGGAAAAATCACCTTCGGCGGCACATCTCTGCCCGAAGCACAAGAGGTCGTGACAATAGGAGCAATGCATGACGCTTCAATGAATCAATTCAGCGAGTGGGTATGAGGATGCGCTGTCGGGATGCTGCTTTTATAGCAGGCCGACAGGATACAGGAGCGATCAACAGGATATGGGTGCAGTTTCCGCAGGAAGTCTATTTTCGGACATCCGGTGATTTCCCCCATGGATCGAGCAACGGTGCATCGTTTTTTCCCAAGTTTTGTTTGAAAATGGACGCTTCAAGATTGGCAGGTCGAGTGGCGCAAAAAAATGGGAGAGTCGAGCGTTTTCGTTCCTCCGAACGAAAACGCTCGACTCTCCCATTTTTTCACTCTCTCTTTTACGGCGACGAGAGGGAATTGCGACGGCTAGTCTAACCGTCGCAATGCCAGACCTCCTCGGTCGACACCCCCTCCTGCCCGAGTTCTTTGGGCATGGGAGCGAGGCGCAAGTAGTTGTGCACCCTCAGCGCGTGAAAGAGATCGCTGAGGGTGAGGGTCTTGTCGCATACCGGGCAGCACTTGAGAGTGGGATCCAAGTGCCCGTCCCCTTGCAGACTCTGCCCCTGGGCCATGATGGGTCCCTGGAGACAGTCCGTGTGGAAAGTGTGACCGCAACGAAGGAGGACGTTGCAGTCGCGGCAGAAGCAGGCTCGAGTGACGGAGTAATCACCTTCGGCGGCACATCTCTGCCCGAAGCACAAAAGGTCGTGACAGCAGGAGCAATTCATGACAGCAAATCGATTCAACGAATTGATTCAGCAAATGGAAAGAGTGGGTATGAGGATGCGCTGTCGGGATGCTGCTTTTATGGGAATGTGACAGGATATGGGAGCGATCAACAGGATATGGGTGCAGTTTCCGCAGGAAAGCTATTTTTGGGTATCCGGTGATTTTGAAAATAGGCTAGAGTACGGATTGGACCTTCTCCAGACTCGGTTGACTGAAAAAGACGATGGAATTTCGAACGGTAAGGCAGACGCAATCTCACGGGGCGAGAGCAAACTTTATCGAAGACGGGAACAATCTAAAAAATTTTGCAGTCGGAATCAGCCACACGCCTTGAACGTTGGAAAAGTGTACAGACGCGCGGGATGAGGTGTAGAAAATTTTATTAGGTGATATCGACCATGGTTTCAATCAACCTAAAAAAAAAAAAAAATATATATATAATTTTTTTTTTTTTTTTTTTAAGGTATATTGAAACCATGGTCTATAGAATAAAGACCGACGCACTGGCCCTCCAGGCTTCATACTGATCTTCAACGCTGCAACAGAGACTTTTCCAAACTTTTTCTGCTCTCGTGGATTGTGAAGGATGTGGTTTCACGTGCAATTCCGCGTTTATGACGCCATCACTGTCACCCTATCGTGCTGCATCGGCATCCTCGACGGTCAGGTGTACTGGAGAACGTCCAACGTCCACACGTTACTAGGTTACAAGTCCACTGCCCACTACAGGAACTGTCCACGGCGTTACGTCTCGGAGGTCACGCCGCCTCGTTTTCGAGGGTCCATGTCGACTCGTATCCTCACGACCCAAGAAATGTTCGACACGATTCGCTCTTCTTCTAGGGGTGGAACTGTGCTCGCCGAACGACTCCGCATGATGCTGTTTGAAGAAGGCTTCGTTCGACGTGAACCATTTAACTTTTCGACGAGTCATCGTAGAGGTCCTCTCCTCCAAATGGTGCGTGGTGATCGGGACTCGTGCAGTCTGAACGAATGGATTGACGGGTTTACGCGATACGTTTTGGAAACGGCACGACGAATGAATGGGGATCACAGGACCGTGCAAGACATGTCCGAGCAGACGAGGAATGCGTTGTTTGGAGAAATGGAGGACAGTCCACCTGACGAGATTTTAGCGGAACCAGAAGAGGATGCTGGCGAAGTGCAAATGGAAGAGATGGACGAGGAAGGAGCGTCGAGAAGGAATGAGGAACCTACCTTGGATGTGGAGCCGGGAAAGGCCAGTGGAGAAGAACCCTTGGATGGACAAATGGAAATAAAGAAAGAGCCGTTGGTGGTTCCGAGAAGATGTGCTAAAGGGATACCATTGACAGTGGAGTTTAATGGGGAAGGACCCCCGCCGAGCAGAGTCCACATTATATGGGGAAGTATCGGTTACATCTATATTAAGATGGAATCCTCAAACCACTAATGCAGTTGTAACTTTTAATCTTTGTAAAAAAAAAAAAAAAATATATATATATATATATATATTTTTTTTTTTTCAAGTATAAGAGCTCGCAACGTGAAGGACTTGCCAAATCTTAATTTCGACGAGAACACTTCACTTCTCCGTCGCCATGGATCAGAAGCACGATTGCTTTCCTTCGACCGTTTCCAGTGCCCTGCGATCCCTCCTTGTCCCACGCTCCAAATGTGCCTTCGAGAGGCTCGTCTGCATCGGCAAGGTCAGTTGTTTGGTGACTAGTCAGAGTCCTTCTTTTAACCGCGTCTCGTGGCGAGTGACCTCCTTCGACGCGAAGCGAATGCAAAATTATCTCTACAACGCCATGGGAGCCAAGAAGCTGAATCCGTTTAGACCCAACATCGTCAAGTGGGAAAAAGTTCACCGTCGCTTGTCCAAGCCGACGGTGAAGAGGAACCGCAATACGGACGTGAGGACTTGCTACCTGCTGGACCCCGACGTGTTTTTGGTCAATGCCTTCTTTACGTTTGGCCAACGACGAGTCGAACGAGGGACCTGCCACGTGTACCAGACGTCCGACGCCCCGATGCTTTTCTATCGCTTGCCGAACAAATCGGTGGGATCCAAAGCGGATCCCGCTGTCGGCGAACGGGTCTTTCGCTGGCAAGACCAGTTTCTCTACGAGAGGTTTGTTTTGCAACCCCACGAGACCTACCGGGTCGACGAGGACACGCTGTACGTCCTCATGACCGTGCAACAGACTCTGTTTTCGCTTTGCGTGGTGTCGAGCGAAACGGCCCGTCAGAACGAGAAGCGTTTCCGATTTCAGGATCCCGCGTCGAGTAAAAGTTGGATCGACGACCCCTTCGAGACGCCCGAGAAAGTTTCCAGCCTCCGAGAGTCGCAACCACTGGCCAAAGAGCGCGAGGAGTTGGTCTTTGATTTAAACCAGGACTGTTTTGCACAGCAGCCCGATTTGACGGAAGATCAGTTGCGAGAACTGTTCGATCCCATCGACGAATGGTTCAACAACAGTAGCGTCGACGACGCTTTGGATTTGCAGAAATCCTTATCGCCACCCGCTTCCTGTTGACGGAAGTGATAGCGACGTTTCCGGTTCGGGTGGCGCTATATAAACTGCTGCATCGCGACACGGCTAACCATTGCTCTCTCTCTCTCTCGACTCATCATCATGGAGGAAAAGCTGGATGCCTTCCCGGTGATCGTCTCCGACACCGTCTCGCCTCTTTGCATGGCAGGCAGCAAGCGCACGTGGATGGATTACGTTGCACGCGGAAAGATAGCGTGCTGCGTGGCCAACGTCTACAAACATCTCGTCTCTTGGACTCTGCGTCAAAACTTTGACGAGAAACTGACGGCCAACTTCGTTTACACCGTGGAGCGAGCCCAGAAGAACATTCAGGAACCCAGGAACGTGGCTTGGGAAAAGGTGGAAGGCCGACTCTCGCTTTCCATGCGCACGAAATCCAACACGGACGTTCGCACCGCGTTCGTCCACAAAAACAGTTACTTCGTGAAAAAGTTTTTCACGTTCGGACAGCGCACGGTGGCCGAGGGTACCTACCACGTGTACCAAACGTCCCACGCGCCCATCCTGTTCTACAGTCTCGAGGGGGATGGTCGCCCGATGCTCTGCGAACGGGCATTCCGTTCCACCGACCAGTTCCATTACAAAATGCACGTGATGGAACCGCACGAGGTCTACTTGGTGCGACCTCACGTCACCTATCTAATAGTGACGGTTCAACCTTCAGCTTTTACCGTGGACGTGGTGACGAGCGAAACGGCCGCGCGGCTGGGTACTCAAATCCAGTTGCTCGACCCGATGGGGACGTCACCAGCCGTCGTCCAGCCTTCCGTGCCCGTCGTCGTCGGCACTCAGCAAGACTCCGTGCCTGTGGTCGCAGCGTCGTCTCCTCCTACACTACCCGTCGTCGGCACTCAGCGAGAGCCGCTCCTCTCCATGCCTGTTCTCCAGCCTTCCGTGCCTGGACACGTCGTCGTCGATCAGCGAGAGCCGCTCCTCTCCATGCCATCTTCTCCACCCGTCTTCGTCCCTCAGCAAGCCACGCACGTCTTTCGTGAATTCTCCGCCGCTGTCCAAAAGGTCGCCTCGGGTTCACCGTGGGACAATTCTCACGTCACGGCTCGTGACAATTGTCTCTTTCTCCAGGCGTTTTCCGATGGGCCGCCACCAGCACACCAAAGCGTCGTGGAACGACTTTTCATCGGAAATTCAGATGTGGAGGACCAAATCCCCATGGACTTGAGTTTCCCACTAGACTTTTACTCGTTATTGGAATAATAGAAGGACCCATCTGTAAATATGTGTAAATATTTGTTCTTCCTGTAAACGTTGTTTTAATAATAAAAAAAAAACCTCTCACGAACCATCTCGTCTCGAAGGAGACGAGATGGTTCGTGAGAGGTTTTTTTGGTTACCCACTGGACCAACGTTGGTGGTGTCAAATGAAAAAATAGATTCACCATAAAAAAAAACTCACGAACCATCTCGTCTGATGAGATGGTTCGTGAGTTTTTTTTTGGTTACCCACTGGACCAACGTTGGTGGTGTCGAATGAAAACTTGGAAAAAAATAATAAATTAATTCACCATGGGGTGTGGAAGTTTGGAGAAGGTGTTGTCTCTCCGAACCGTGGTTTTTTAAATCTGTTGTGGCCTCAAATGTCTTCATGTTGGTGTGCACGTTTGGAGAGGCCAGCTCAGGTGTCGTCGTCTGACTGAATTACGTGGTGCCGTCCTCGGATCTTTCCCTTTGATCCCGGACCGTCACCAATAGCCCGTTGTGTTGCTCCAGTGTGACGTTAATACCGATCACGGAAAAAAATTGAATAATATTCCCAAAAAAAAGATTTTTTCCAAGTCTCACCAATGTTGGAGTGTACCCTCTCGATTTTTTACAGAATCGAGTATTCGAATGAATAAAACTCGATTCTGTAAAAAATCGAGAGGGTACCGGTGCTTATATATTTTTTGGACCGACTGTGTTCCTCGTACTCTATCGACTGTAAAACTAGCTACATGGCCCGTTTTACACTTGCTTTCGTAGACGTAATGCTGAAGGAATGGGGCTACGAGTCGACGTGTGAATGTCGATGGAAACGGTCGACGTGCTGAGCGAAGCGAGAGGAGGGGAGGTGTTGACATGCTCAGAGAAGCTAGAGGATGAGGTGGTCAAGGTTGGTAGGAAAACTGGCGTAAAAAAATGGGAGCGCACGACTCGTGCGCTCCCATTTTTTTACCCCGTTGTACACCTCCTAGTCCAACGGGCACGGCCGATATTTTTTGTTGGAGAGAGAGTTAGGGGCAGCAGTGGCACTGATCGGGCCGCTCTTCCTGCTCCTCTTCGTCCTCGTCGCTACTCACTTCCCCGAGCCATTGCTTGGCCAGGCAAGGGAAAAACTCGCACTCTGGGCCGCAAGCGTGAGACGTCATGTACATGATCTGGAGGGTGGCCACGATCACTCGGTCCTCGGGTCGACGGGGCCAGAGAAATTCCACGACTCGGTCGATCGGCCAAGGAGCGTTGCCGCCGCCGATGAGAGGATTCGCCCAGGGGTCCGAGCTGAGGAATTCCGAGGCTTCGACGATCCAGTCGAACACGTTGTCGGGATAGCGACGGTGCTCGTGCATCAAGCTGTTCCTCACCTGCATCCAGCACTCGACGAGCCACGTTCGCCTCAACACGGCGAGGGAGGCGACGGGAATCGCCGTGCGACAGACGGGACAGGAATCGTGGTGTGCAGTCGAAATCGTTCCCGCCAGGCAGCTCACGTGGAAATCATGGTCGCAACGGGTCAGGACGGGCTGCTCCTTCGAAACGGGTTTCCCACACAGAACGCAGTCCGGAAGGAGAAGCGCTGCAGAGTGGATGGCAGCGAGTCCCTCGTCAGTGAAGGCGGTCTCACAGCCTGGGCAGAAGGGTTCTTGGTGGAAGTTCGCATAATAGTCCAAACACAAGGAATGGAACGACGTACTGCAGCACCCCATCGTACAGAGCGTTGATTCACTGCCGATGGATTGACGGCACAATTGGCAAATCAGCATGACGATTGGAAAAAAAAATACAAAAGGAGAATAACGGCGCAGCAGATGTCTTTTGGGAAATCAAAAGAGATCGATATGACTAGACAGCTCGGAGAGTACATTTATATAGAGAGATGCATCCTGTTGACGGAAACGCTCGTCGGAAGCGGATGTCCGGTGTATCTATTTTAAGGAGAAGTGGCTTCCTGTCCAATTTCATCCCCGACCAAGCAAGGTGGTGCAGCGAAACCACACTAGACTCACACGCATCCCTTGGTCATTGGATATCTCGAAGCTTTGTTGGAGCGGAGTAGCGAGAAAAAAAAAAAAATATATATATATATATATATATATATATATTTTTTTTTTTTTTCCGAATAGTGGTATTATAAGGCTTACTAGCCCAGTTCATTAAAATCACACAGCTCTACAGAATCCATCAAGGTACATTTGTTAGCAGGACATCTCTCTTCTTCCTACAAGACACCCCTCTGCTGCTACACGTCTTGCTTTCCGAGTGCTCCTCGTTTTTTGCCAAACGTTTCCTTTGCCGTCATGCGCCAATTGATAGAGATCCAAGCCTCTCACGTAGGGATTGGCAAGACGACCTTCGTCAAGGGTCGCGGCTATACGTGGGTCGACGATTGCCAATCCCTGATGGAGAGTTTATTGTACCAATCATATATGGACGTCTGGAACCAACCGTATTTGGTGTTGGAGAATTACGTGGCCAAAATCGAGCAAGCGATCCAAATGTCGGACCGCAAAGAGAAGGACGTTATCCTCTCGTCACGTAGCCCGCTCATTTCGTGCATCCAGTTTCATGAGGAGGGGCTGAGCACAACAGAGATTAGGATGCTCGCGGACTATTACGTCGAGCGGTTAACGCGCATTGGGGTGGACGAGGTACACGTCCTGGACTATGGAGATTCTGTTGCCTTCAGCGACTATTATCCGAAGCTGGGATACGAACGAATGGTGGAACGAGGACGCGAGTCGGAGTTGGAAAAATATCCGAACGAAGAAGCATACCTAAAGTTCTTTACACGAGCGGAAAGAGACAAGCATTACTGGTTGCAAGACGTCATCGTACGACCCTTGATGACGTACCAAGCCATGCCGTTTATGGGATTCGAGAGACCCGACGTGTCAATTCTTGAAACATTCATAAAGGATTTGGAAAACAATACTTGGTGAGATGTTAAATACATCACGCTCGTGTAGCGATCGGAAGCTTGAGCAGTAAGAAGACTACTCTCCAGAGTTTTTTCAATTGAAAAAAAAAAAAAAAAAATATATATATATATATATATATATATATATATATATATATATATATATATATATATATATATATATATATATATATATATATATATATATATTTTTTTTTTTCAATTGAAAAAAACTCTGGAGAGTAGTCTTCTTACTGCTCAAGCTTCCGATCGCTACATATCACTGTCACGGGTCTCGACTCTTCTACAGCCCTCTTGCAGGGCTTCGTCCCCAGTGTAACGAGGTACCATCCACACGGAAATAGGTTTTCGTGTCCAGACCGCTGCAAATACTCACGAGCCGATTTAAAAAAAAAAAAAAAAAAAAAAAAGTAGACGAACCTCGCAAAGAAATAGTTTCGCTCCTTCTCTGACAAAACGTTTCCCTCCACTTGATCGTCTCCTTTCCAAAGAGTCTATGATCGAGTCGTCGTCGTGCCGTTTGTGTGGCAAGGGGTTCGACGACCCCCGCCAATGTTGGATTCTCGACTGCGAACACGAATTTCATAAGCAGTGCTTGCAACGCCTCGTGAGTCGCAACGACCTGCTGCTTCGGAGCAGCAGCAGTCGGTGTCCGACGTGTCGCAAACCGATTGGCGACGGTGAAGGATTGAGGAGGTTTCGCGAAACGGGGGACGACGACAGCAGCAGCAGCGGGGATGGAACCAGTGACGACGAGACGCAAGGGTGGACGCACGACCTGTGGGGATGCGAATCGAGTGACGCAGAGAGGAGTGATGAGGAGGAGGAAGCCGCCAGTAGCGAGGAGAGTCGAACCAGTTCGGATGAAGGATACGTTACCGGTGGGGAAGACCTCCTCTAGAGATCTCTGGTCATTAGGGGTTCCGATACCGAGGTCGAAAGAGGCACCGAGGAGCGCCCCAAGCCTCGCGTCGATCGCAGAAGGTATCAGTTAGCTATCGAATCCCGGTGTTCGAGATGAGTATTCTTGGCAACCTGCCAGCGGCTATGGGTGCCCAGGCCCACGGGGCACTGGAAAAGAATATTTTGGAAGGATTCTCGTACCGCTCGGCGATAAGCAATCGGGGTTCTTGGAAAAAACGACAGTCACGGAACGTTGTTACAGATGATCACTCTTGCCAGGGGTTCTTGGAAAAAAGGTCGGGAAGCGTTTGACCTCGAGAAAAATAATTGTAGATATTCTCTTACTGCTCGGCAATTCTCAATGCATTGATTTCCCGCTATTCGCAAGAAAAAACGCATTAAAAAATATTTGGACGGATATACCTAAATAGTGGAAAAAAGACACTCGTATACAAGGAAGAAAAGCCACTGCCCCCGCTCAGTTTTTTTTTTTTTTTTTTTTTTTCAAGACATACTGCTATAAGAGAGTCGCGATAAGAGTGGTGGTTCAACTGCTCTACCAACGTTGATACGAACGAGTCACTCCCTGCAAGCACCACGTAGCTTCCCTCCTCTAGACATATTGACAGACAAGATTGGACAGGTCGTGCCACTAAAAAAAGGTGACGCTTTGATTCCTCCCAAATAAGGGATGCGTGTCAAGTCTTGTCCGTCGAAGCTTCTCTCGAAACATTTCCACATCTTCTGGACAGCTCAAAACCAAGCCCCATTTCATCAATCTCAAATCAATCGATTCTTTGAAAGCACACAGTTAACAAAGATATCTCAAGTCATATTGAAGCGACGTCCCGATCGGCGATATGTGCAAGTGAAATTCGACCATTTCTTTTTCCCCGTGGACACGGACCCAGGTGAAAATGTTGACGATTGCGCATCGACGACCTCAGCATGAAAGAAACAGACGAGTATGATACACACTACAAACTATCAAAAAAAAAAAAAAAAAAAAACACAAATATTTTTTTTTTTTTTGATGGTATAAGTCCAACTGCTACTGGCTCGCTCCTGATACTCCTACCGACGGCCGTGACTCACTCGTCTCTAGTAAAGTAACGTTACGAAGCCATGCAAGAATCGTGCCCGGCGCCTCTACAGTCCTTCGACCCAGGGATGCAAGGCACGGGGGCCGATCCGCTGGAAATACAACTCTGGAGGGTGGCGCTCTGTCGAGAAATACTCGCGACGCGCAACCCCTACCTCACCAAGGAAGCGGCAGTCGAGAGGGCCATGGTGCGCTTACTGGACGCCGTCGACGTGTCCTTGGACGCGCTGCATGCCGATCGAGCCAACAAGACCTGCCTCTTGGACGAGGAATTGCACGCGCATGTGCTGCACATCTGGGAAAAGCGAATGAACGCAGCGACGCTCGACGAACAGCAATGCGTCGAACGCGTTTTGGGAAGGGACAGGGCCAGGCCCAGCGATCTCGCCAAACTCGCCACGGTCCTCACCAAAAACGCAGACCACGAAACCATGAGGAGCGTGTGGAGGCTCTATGCTGTAGACGGATGCAGGGGAACCGACGTCAAGGCGTACGTCGCAGACGCGTTTAAACCCGACCACAACGACGAGGACAGGGACGCGCATCTAGCAGCGGTCAGGGACATGTACGTCGAAGGGGGATTGGAATCCCCGGAACGAGTCAAGGCGGTGCTCCAACGCGCATGGAGCAGCCACGCGACCACCGCAGGGGAAGATCCATGGGTCGACTGGTACCGGGAAAGGATGAAGGACAGGGGCTCCGTACGAGAGTGGAGGACGGAGGTAGAAGACGCCGCGCAGAAGCACAAGCAACGAGGAGGAGAGAAACGGAAAAGAACAACGCCGCACCACCACGAGGAGGAGCTACCCAAGCGAGCCAAGAAAAGAGACGACGAAGACGACGCGGGGAAAACGGAAGGGCAACGAGAGGAGAAAAGCGTAGAAGACCCGCTCCCATCGTTCAAAAGATTTTTGTAAAAAAAAAATTTTTTTTTTTTTTTTTTTTTTTTTTAGAGAGAGAGACACACATATATATATATAAGGTGTTACTACGAGGGTTCCTTGACATTGGATGATACACATTTAGAGGTGCTTATGGAAGAATCAGTTTGTTCTGTGTGTCTCCTTACAATAGATGCCTCGCTCCTTCATGTTTTGCGTGTTTGTGGTCACAGATTCCATAAAGAATGTCTCATGCTATGGATAGCAAAGAATCCCACGTGTCCAAATTGCAGATCATCTCTCCATGCCGAGGACTATTCAACTTTGACATATTCGGAACTTGCCTCGTTTAGAAAATATGATCAGCGGCTTAAATGGATCCGCGAGATTAAACGGCGGCTGGAATTTCGTTCTTTGAATGGTTTGCCGAGTGTCCCCTGGTCTAGTGCGCTGGAAATGCAACCTTGGATATTGACGCTGGTATCCCAATATGGAACAGATTGGGATCTGCCGTCATCACCTTCCGAATGGGAATATGTGGTTCGTCAAAATTTGCAAACCTTGAATACAGAAGTAGAGTGAAAAAAAAAAAAATATATATATATATATATATATATATATATATATATATATTTATTTATTTATTTATTTATTTATTTTTTTTTTTTTAAAATAAATACATGTATAAAAGTTTCCTTGGTGTACAACGAGTAGACAGGGTTCCTTTGCCAAGGTAGTACTGTTTTCTACAGCGATCCCACAAGAGTCCAGCTTGCTCTAGCGTTGTTGCACTAAGGCGTCACTCATGCAAGTAATTGTTAGCTCTACAGAGGTCAATCTTCGAGAGAGTGTTTTACTACGTAAGGGATTCCAAAATGGATCCTGCTACGTCTGATGTCTGTTCAATTTGTTTGCAAGATTTGCAATCTATTAATTCTGCCCTCCTACAACTACAAAATTGTTTGCACACATTTCACGTTGAATGTATTCTACCGTGGTTCCGAATAAATTACCATTGTCCAAACTGCCGGATGGAACTGAGCTATTCAGATCTCAATACTTTAAACCTCCCACTCGAACCTCCTTCCCGTGATGTGAATGAGATGGAAAATGACGAGTTGCTGGCGCTTTTACTATCTCGTTATTTTGAGATTTATGTGGATTTCTATCACATATTGAGGATGGTACGTGTGTTTCACAGTTTCTCACCTATGCTCACCTCTTTGAGACATGCCCGAGATCCTTCGATAGAGTCGGACGAAGAATTTGTATTTACATGTATGGAACGTATGATCGGTGTGATAGATGGTTCGGATGATGATAATTACGATTATGAAGACGAGGATGATGAAAATGATGATTAACGTTATCACACTCCATAATAAAGGTACATTAAAACATGTCTGTCAACTTGGAAAATAATATTCTGCGGGGGTGTAAAAGCAGCGTTCCACTTCTTCGAGAGGATGACCTAAATCACCGCGTGAAAGAACTGATCCATTTGCTCTGCGACGACTGCAACGAGCAGGGGAATGGTCTCGTAACAATGCGAACAATCAACTATCGAATCCTCACACGCGTCATGAACGCCATGGGGTTATCGTGGAACAACGTGGATGACATGGTTCAAAACTATACGCTCGTTCACCCAGAAGTAGCTCGAGCTCTCATGCAGATGGCATTGAATGAAGAAGAGGCGGTCTCGCAACTGACTCAAGATTTTGTCAAGACGGAGAAACTCGTCCGACTCCTCAGGGGTCTAGCGAGACGAAATTTACAGAACGAGGTCGATACTCTGACGGCCGTCGACGGTCTATGCGGACAAATTTCGCCACATGGACCCCAGTACGACTGTAAGCGTTATTTGGACAACTTGCGAATTGGTTTGACCGAATCACCTAACCTCTTTGACGAGAAAGACCACTCGAAGCGTGTGCACGTGGCAGCAGTCAGACGCCTGTACAATGAATTGAATCGATTGCTACCAGGAGAAAGATTAAATGCTTGCGTGTATTACATTTTGAGCGAGGTCATCATGGACGTGACTGGTGTCGAGTTACCTTTGGGCCGACACGAAAGCGTCTCTGACGAGATGATGTTAAAATGCAAAAGCCTCTATTTGTCCTGCGTTGGGGAGGAGGTGGTAACCCAGATGGTGGAAAGCTTTAAAACTCGAAACGAAAAGAAGGTGGTCGAGGGGGAGGAAGACGATTCAGCGGTGCCCTTACCTAAGAAGAAGCGATCTATCGAGACCAAGTAAAGTCTTAAAAAAAAAAAAAAAAAATACATATATGTATATATATATATATATATATATATATTTTTTATTTATTTATTTATTTTTTTTTATTTATTTATTTATTTATTTATATAGTTGAACTACACGTCTACAGATCACCGAGCGAACACTCACTTTTGTTACTTCAGGGGTCGTGCTCCTCTCTTGCAGTAGGATTGCATCTGATGGTGTCTATATAAGAAAGAGTAGTAAAGATCAGAATGTTACCTCTCTTGAATTTTATCAAATTCTCTACTGCTGTGAGTCATAGTCTGCTGGTGGACCTGTATCAAATCCATTTTCGAAACCTTTTTCTCTTTTCTTTCACACTGGCGACCATTCGACAATTTTTTGGAGATAATATCTTTTGCCAATATTACCAAAGTACTCCGTCATTACAATTTATTGAAACGCATTGTTTTATCCATGGCACTATTACGAAAAAGTTTATAGGGGACACCAACATTCTGAATCACAACTATTACCAATGGGTGTCTATCGTCCTACTACTGTCTGCAGGATTATTCTACTTTCCATTTGCGATATGGAATAAACGCTACCATAGTTACATTGACGAGATTACTACTAAAATTGGAAACATTGAAGCGAGTCAGAAAGTGTTTCAAATCATTCAAAAATCTAAAGGAGGCGCACTATTTTGGAAAACGTGGATTTTGGAAATGGTGTACGGTGTCATTCTAATCCTTTTCTTAATCCTTCTAGATTTATTTTTCAACGGGATGTTGTCTCAAAATGGTTGGTCATGGTCAGCCATACCTATCATTTTTCCCCGATTTACGACTTGCCTCTTTAATTATTATAATGCGGGAGCGGAAACCGAGTCTTTTACTCGTTGTTTGATGCCACTTAATGCAGTGTACCTCAAAGTTTTTATCGTCGTGTACGGAATGGTTATTTCACTAATGATTCTTCAGATACTCACATTTATCTACCGAGTTCAACAACTTTTCCAAAATGGACGAAGGAAAATAAATGTATGGTGGTCTTTGAGAGTAGCTCGTGACGAAGCACAAAGTTGGGAAGCCAGAGAGTGGTTGACCCAAAA
Source organism: Meta bourneti (assembly GCA_933210815.1). Taxonomy (NCBI): domain Eukaryota; kingdom Metazoa; phylum Arthropoda; class Arachnida; order Araneae; family Tetragnathidae; genus Meta; species Meta bourneti. Next base: position 111,012,594 of record OW119922.1, on the reverse strand, counting down.
AATCAACTCTTTTCAAGTGAAAAACGAGGGGGTAGAAAATCCCGTCTAAGCTGGAGATCCTCTCACTAAAAAAAAAAAAAAAAAAATTTTTTTTTTTTTTTTAATTCATATATAGGGTTCTCTTTAAACTTAACCACACATCTCGTCGACTGGACTCCCTAGAATACAGACTGAGGTAACTTAAATGGTTTCTTTTTTCTCTTTAGTTTCGGGGATCGGATATGACGAGGAGGACATAGATGAATGTTGGGAGAAGGCAGTGGATGCGAAATTTACAAAATTACAATTATCTATGGATGGAGAAATGAAAAGGCATTTAGCAGATATGGAAGTTAGTAAAGAAGATCGATATCATAATAGAATAATATGGAAGCGCATCAAAGAGAACGAATATGCGGAGAAACGAATTCTGAACCAGCAAAAGAGGGAACAAAATAAAGAGAAAAGAGTGTTAAAGCAACAGAGTAAGCAGACCAAAAAACTACCTCTCACTAAGAGAATATCCGATCAGAAGTAACTAGATTATTGTTACTATTAAAAAAAAAAAAAATATTATTATTATTATTATTATTATTATTATTATTATTTTTTTTTTTTTTTTTTTTTTAAATATAAATGCTATATATATTACCGCCTTCTGCGGTTAGAAATTTTTACTCCTTTCCATTACTCGTAGGATTAACATACAGTTTAGAGGTAAAGGCTGTAGCTCACATTCTTCACCTGAACATGGCCACCTCGTCGTCAGTTTCTTTTTGTCCCCATGTCGAGTCTCACACGTACGACGCGACATCGTCCGAAAGCCAAATCATCTTCCTTCGACAACCGAAAACAGCATTGGATAAGATTACCTCCATGTTTGCGCGTACTCGTGAAAGAGAGGTAACCATTATATTCGGAAACTTGGGTCGTCATCTACCCGCCTTGAAGTACTACATTGACACCTGCTTCACTTGCTCAGAAAAGGTTGGTATTTATTCCAAATGGGCATTCGACTGCATGTATCGGGTCGATTCGATCGCGTCGTCCGTCTTGGATGTTTTGTTTATCGTCGAACCCTACTTTGGATATACGGTCGTAAGACCCACGAACGTGAAACACCTTATCGTTTTGACGAGTCATTTGTGCTTGAATTTACCATTTCGTAAAACAGTGACCCTTCTGCACGTGGGATCGACTGATCGAACGGTTCTCGAACGTCCAAACGAGACTCGCAAGACAGAGTTCAGACCTCCCATCTTTTACGACTGTCAAAAGACTTTTAATGGAGTTTACCATGTCGATTTGGATTTGAATAATGTGACGTCGGCACACGAAGCGTACTTGCGCCTGTTGACGGGACGAGAAATGGTTGGATCTAGACCTTTTAATATTCAGTTGGACGAAAGGGATCGAGTCCTTTTACTGGAAGCAATTGGTCGATCGTATCGAACCGTGCTGCGGTTGTGGAAAGAAAGTTGGATACGTAGCGTTTACTTCAAAGACGTGCTGGATTCCTAAATTGGACAGATTGGAATAATTGACAAATAGGTTGGATTCTTACAGTGGTAAATGTATGGATCAATCCACGTGAGAAAGTCGTTGCGGTGGATAGGTTCAGACAAATTGACGAGCGCTGTGATCCCCTCGTAGTCCAGAAAGATTCCACTGGCAAACGAGAGGCGTTTATGGAATGAGGGATTCAGTAATGCAATCGCCTCGTGTGGTCTCTTGTGACCTAGACACCATGCAACGGCGTTTGCAAAAAAATAAAAAGCATCATGTTTATCTTTGAAGACCAGCATTTCATAGGTGGTGTTGTCCTGTTGACTGTGAAACACGTCAGGGGCAAAAGTAAAGTGGATCCAGAGAAGGCCACGTTGCAGCGCCTCACCCATTCCTTTTGTTATTATTTGTTACTTAAAAAAAAAAAAAAAAAATTTTTTTTTTTTTTTTAATAGGATATAAGATCTCAAACGTATCAGTCATCGCATTATTCAATTTTTTAATGAGCTACAGAGTCCCTCGTTTTTAAAGATTTTTATTAATGTCTTTTCCCCCAAGCCGTTTGGACCTTTGACAATTTCCAATTACCTAGTGAATCATTTCCGAGTGCATCTCGTCTGGCGGAAAAATTTTTTTCGTAAAGTTGTTGACACCTGTCTACTAGTTCCCGTTGAAAATTTATACTCCACAGTATCTTCTTTACGTACCCTCCATCTACTATCGTCACCATAAGTAAAGGGAGAGAGAAATCGATTTAATTTTCTTATCATTTCGAACCTGTAAAAGATACGTAGTCCCCGTTCACCACTTTCCAATCCAATGGAGAAAGAATTCCTACTTCGAGAGGACCCCCACCGTTTCGTCACTTTCCCCATCGAGTGTTTCGATTTATGGAGCTTTTACAAAAAGGCAGAAGCATCTTTCTGGACAGTGGAAGAAGTAGATTTATCCAAGGATGTGGGAGATTGGGAAACGTTAAACTCAGATGAACAGCATTTTATTTCATATATTTTAGCATTTTTTGCTGCAAGTGATGGGATCGTTATCGAAAATTTAGTTGAGCGATTCGCACGCGAAGTGCAAGTGAAAGAAGCCAGATGCTTTTACGGATTTCAAATTGCCGTTGAAAATATTCATTCAGAAATGTACAGTCTTTTGATTGAGACTTACATTCGTGACCCAATTCTCAAGAATCAATTATTCCATGCAATGGAAACAATACCTTGCGTCCAGAAGAAGGCCGAGTGGGCTTTGCGATGGATTCAACATCCTTCCTTTAGCAAGAGGTTGGTTGCATTTGCAGCGGTGGAAGGTATTTTCTTTTCAGGATCCTTTGCCGCTATATTTTGGTTAAAGAAACGAGGCTTGATGCCAGGATTAACCTTTAGCAATGAATTAATTAGCAGGGATGAAGGGCTACATTGTGATTTCGCTTGTAACTTGTTCAATGTATACCTCGAGCACAAACCCTCGCAAGATGAAATTGTGGAAATCATATCTGATGCCGTTAAAATTGAGCAAGAATTTTTGACAGAAGCTCTACCAGTTTCCCTGATCGGAATGAATTGTACATTGATGAGCCAATATATTGAATTTGTAGCAGACCGATTACTTTCAGAATTGGGGTGTGAAAGGATTTACAAAGTTGAAAATCCTTTTGATTTTATGGAGTATATTAGCTTGGAAGGTAAAACTAACTTTTTCGAACGAAGAGTTGGGGAGTATCAAAAGTGCGGGGTGTTGTCATGGAAAGACGCTCACAGATTCACAACTGTGGAAGAGTTCTAAAAAAAAAAAAAAAAAATTTTTTTTTTTTTTTTTATGGTTATGAGTGGTAAGGATTCTTTCTATAGCTCAAATTGGATTGCGTGGTTTCAAAGCCATGTCGTTTATGCATATACCTTATCATGGCGTGGAAGACCTAATCGAGCGATTCCAACTTCTCGATCTTGTTCGAGACGCAGTGCTTCCGGATGATCCAGATCGTCCACCTCAAATAGTGCTAGTAACACCTCAATTATACTTTGGCTCGTATGGAGGTATCATTAACGAATCGATTCTCCGTTCGTATGCCGAACGAAATAACACCGTCACCTATTGGTCGTCAACAATCGATGTAGACTTGTGCATTGTGTGGTGGTCCACACCCCTAGCTCCTCTAATCGGCGATCGATTAGCTCTAACATTCGACGATCGTGTTGGAGTCACTCCAGAAATTTACAAATCCATGCAGCTCAACACGTTGACAAAACCAAAGCGCAAGTATTCTTACTTTGGAGGTAACGCTTGGCGCATAAACAGCGCATCCTCTTCGTAAAAGTCTTCGGAATACAACGCTCCTTTCGTTTCGTTGACTCTATTGTGAATATTGAACCATAATCGAGCAAAGTCAACAGTCGGGTCCAACAAGTGCGGTTTGAGCATTTGGACCGTTTGCTGCATGTGCATCATGCAGACGGAGCACCTTAAAGTACGGTACATCGGTTCAGTCATCAGATCGCGCCACGTCTGTTTGGCCAACACTACGTCGTTCGAGTCGTCTCCACGCAATTGTACGGCTTCGGCCATCCAATGAAACGTTCGCCAATAGAAGGATCCGAATTGCCCCACATGCAGAAAATTGAGCTTCTCGAAAATGGTTTCGGCTTGAAATCGATCCACGGAGACCGCAATGAGGAGATTAGTCATGAGCTCTCGTACAGCCGACGCACGACCCTCGTGCAGCAAATCCTGCACGGTTTGATCCAGGCGCAAAAAGTTTTCACTCGTCCAAGTCACATCGTAACCAAGCGTCAAGACGGCAAACATGCATCGCTTCAAGAGAAGAGTCCACGCCAGCACGATAGTCCACGATTCTGGTTTTTGAAAAGCACGCACGTACATTTCCTCTTTCACAAACGCCGCAAAGCGTAACAAGAAGGTGATGATGGTTTCATCCAGTCGTTCTCGTGGTGTTTTCAATCGAAACTGAGACGTGAAAGAGTTGGTATCAAACGGAATTGGAAATGTGCTAGCCTTGGTAATGAGATTGACGTATTGATGGATAAAGGGATCTTTCTCTTCTATTTTGACGCGAGCCAAAGCATCCAGGTCAACGTCACCCATGTATGCCCTCTTCAAAATTTGAAAGGTAGAAGGTTTCATCTTTCTTTGTTTGTCATAAGACAAGGGGAAATGTGTCAAGTAATTGTTTGCGTAATTTGTGGTAAACGAATCGACGTGGAATCTTGTTTGGAACAAGGAACATGCTACTCACATATCGTGCCAAGAGGGACGTGTGCGAGCTGTACCGGCCCGAGCTGGGGTAGGCAAGATTAAAAAAAAAAAAAAAAATTTTTTTTTTTTTTTTTTAAACATATATATAAGGTGTAAAGTCTCTACTCTTCATACAATTTTCTTCTCCTCATAGAGGTTGAACGGCACATCGCTTTAGCAAATAAACGACTGGAATTTTATACAAGTATCTGACGATAGAGGAAGAAGTCTTTCTACAATGGATATTTTTACATCTACAGAAAGTTTCAATTGCGTGATAAACAACTGCTTGGAACCATATGCTTGGACTTTGGAAAAGGCTTTGTACAAACAATCCGTGGAAAAGATGGTCGATGTTTTTAATGATATCCCCGCTCCTCGAAGTCTAACTCCTGATGACGATTTTTTAGATAATTTTATTAAACGAATAGTCAATGCTTCCCAAATCGACTGGTCGAACGAACAGTTAGCAATTTCTAAATGGAATCAAATTATTAAAAGTACATTTTCAAATGTCGATATCAGGAATCTGCGAAAGGTCTCTTATGTTCTAGCTGTATTGATGTTGATTCTTCGTCGTGCTGTTGAAGAGAATTCTACTCGACAAGAAATTGGAAATAGGATGGCTAACCAGACTGCTACGTACGTCATTGAAATAATGCAAAAATCCTTTCAATTAGATTTTCATATGACCTTCTACATGCACATCCCTGAAAACTATCTAGGCATGGGGCTCGGTCTCCTGACATTAACCTGCCTAGCCTGGTGGATCTTCAAAACTCAAGTACAGTAACATAATAATAATAATAGTTAAAAAAAAAAAAAAAAAAAATATATATATATATATATATATATATATATATATTTTTTTTTGTCACTATATATATCACATGCGACCCCAGGAAGGTTCGCATCTCTCAACAGAGGTACACTGTTTTACGTACCTCCCAGTCCTCTAGTACGAGCATCGTAAACATTTTGCGTCCACGACGTGTTCTCATGCTTCGACGGCTCTCTATCAAAGTTCGAAACCCCGCTCTAGCGTTCCAAAAACGTCTCTTGGTGTATTATTTAGCTTCGTTCTTTATTCTCAAAGAGTCTCGTTTCCCCTTTCGACTTTTGACGTGGCCCGTCCAGTGGAGTTATCAAGGATCTTTTATTCAATTCGAAGTAATTTTGTACGACTTTCACCATGGAGCCCGTCTCGCTTTACGTGCCCGACGCCTTGGAAGACAACGCTTTTTTGCAAAACGCACAGCAGGAAGGTCTCGTCGAATTCGTCCCAACTCTAGTAGACTCCCTCCACATTAAAAAGTCGGGATGTGGTTGCGACGGGACGACGATGGTGGTGGAGGACGACAGCATTGTGGTCAAACACGCTGTGTATGGGTACCCGAGTTATGCATTGCCCGCCGAATGTACGCATCGAGAGCTCGTGACCATTGTCGCGTGGCTCACTCGACATCGATTTTGCACCTTTGGATCTTGCATTGAAAATGGATCGCTCGTACGCTATTTGGAGCCTAACAAATCTTTTCGCAAAGTACCTTGCGAAACATGTCGAGTGTGTTCGCGTTACGTTCTCGTGGGCGAGCCCATTTTCTTTCTCAAGCAGATTGTTCTCTCGACTCAAAACAAAGGTCCGAATCTGGAGAGCGCATTACGATCATGATGCAACCGAGCAAGCGCGAAATGGAGCTCGCAGTTTGCTACGCGAAGGAAGCTACCAAAGTCTTTATGATGAATCGGAGCAAGCGACTGTATCCCCAATACTTTGAGAATGCCGTGATCGTCACGAGACCTGCTACCTCTTCCGATTATTACGTTCCGCCGACCCTTCGAGGCATTGTCGTCGAAAGCACGCGGTTCGACGAAATGGGATGTCGTCGCATTGCCTGCTTCCCGTTCAAAGAGGATGGCCAACCGTGCACCGAATCCGATTCGCCCCGATGGGTACCTTTCGGAAATAAATTCACGATGGCTTGTCAATCCTCATGCTCCCAAGAGGGATGGGTCGATGCAGAATGGTGGAAGGATCGATGCGTAGAGGTGAACCCTTACAAGAAACTCATGGCGGTCTTTCCCGAGCAAGTATTTGACCACGACAAGAAACACCCACTCCACGGTGGACTGGATGTGGAAAGAGGGCATTTACGATTCAATAAAGAGTATTGTGAAGCGTACGGATTCGACTTTAACGATGGAAAATGCATCGCATCGGTGGGTCAGCAAATTGGAGAATTTTTTCTCGGTAAAACCATGTATAGAGCAACCAAGATCACGAACGTAAAACCGTCAAAGCCTGTAACGCTTCCACCGCTGCCCAATGATCCGATTGTGCAAAAGAAACCTCTCCAACGCCTCGTGAGCATCGACGACAGTACCGACACTTCTCAAATAGCTCAAGAGATTGCTACCGAGTTGGCAGTCGATTTCGGGATCGATGTGACGGGCTTTGTCGTGGAAACGTTTTTAAAGAAACACGCTCCAAAGTTGCTGGAACGTGCTGTGTCCAACCTCCCCTTGAAATCGGCACTCTTGCAAACAATCGTCCACTCGTATGTCAAATTGGGTGTCGACGCATTGAAATTGATTGGGAAATCAGTCAACGCGGCGTCCATGGTATTAAGTGTGATTGGGGTATTATCGATCGTATTGGACATTTGGGACCCATACCATTTCGATAATGTGTTGACTACACAGCAGCTCAAAGACATTGATCAGAAATTGGATGTTCGTTATTTCAATCGAGAAAGCGATTTTAACTACCTTCTGACACCCGAATACGTGTGGGATAACGTACTCGTGGAGCAAGACCAATCGGAACGAATCGAGTTTATGGCTGAACGGATTAGCGAATATTTGCTGGCATTGCGAAGGGCACCATTTCCCACCGTAAGTATTTCACAGCAGGCAGCGGGTGAGTCGGCTTTGAATACTTTCGCTTACCGGGTCGAACGGCACGTGTACATGGGAACTCACTTAGGCGTGTTGATGGCGGCCCTGGTGTTGACGCTAACGTTCCTACCGTGGATACACGTTTGGGCCACAATCGTTTTCTTTTCTTGTCTAGTCTTCTTGAACTGCTAAAAAAAAAAAAAAAAATATATATATATATATATATATATATATATATATATATATATATATATATATATATATATATATATATATATATATATATATATATATATATATATATATATATATATATATATATATATATATATATATATATATATATATTTTTTTTTTTTTATCTACTTCAACTTTTGCATTGTAATTGTTGCTTTACGTGGGATTTGGTCTCGCTTTAAAGGATGACGTTTTGAGCAGTGACTCAACATGTATCTGCAAGCCTTGTTTGGAAGCCTGCGTTTTGGAAATTTTCCTCCTTTCATGACAAATGTAATTGAATCTCCTTTATCCTTATACATGAGTTTGTTTTTTCCCACGCGTGTCAGATATGGAGAACGATTGTTTTGTCTCGGAGATTTAGACCTGGAACGGGACCGTGAAGGAGATTTAGACCTGGAACGGGACCGTGAAGGAGATTTAGACCTGGAACGGGACCGTGAAGGAGATTTAGACCTGGAACGGGATTCAGAATTCGATGAGGATGCGTAAGATCTCTTCGTTTTCTTTGTAGAAATTGCACGACCACTTCGACGACCACTACGACCACTTCCACGCTTGACACGTCCAGTACCACGAGGTCGAGTTCGTCCTGGAAGAACTCTCGAAGGAGATTGGGACCTCAACGGGGTTAGCTTTTTCTTTCGATGGTCTGCCCTTTCGTGCCAGATAAAATGCTCCTTTATGTGTAAATCAAGTTCCTCGTTACTGTTAAATGGTTTTTCACAATATTCACATTGGAAATCTTGAGATGAATCGTCAAGTGAATTACTCACGTCGTCCGTTAAATCAATTAGTGGTACGCTCATAGCATTACTTTATTCCGTTCAATGTACGGCTCAATCCAATACATGTTCGGAGTCGTGTCGAAAGTGGTAGGAGGCAATCGATACCTTTCTACTTTAACTTTTTCATGGTGATAGTCGCATTACGTGGGATTAGATCTCGCTTTAAAGGATGGTTTTTCGAGCAATGACTCAACATGTATCTGCAAGCCTTGTTGGGAAGCCTGCGTTTTGGAAATTTTCCTCCTTTCATGACAAAAGTAATTTCATCTTCTTTATCCTTATACATGAGTTTGTTGTTACCCACGCGCATCAGATATGGAGAACGCTTGTTACTCTTTGCCTTTTGTGTTGGGGATCTCGATCTCGATGGGGATCTCGATCTCGATGGGGATCTCGATGGGGACTTCGACCTCGATGGGGATCTCGACCTCGATGGGGACCTCGATGGGGATCTCGACCTCGATGGGGATCTCGATGGGGATCTCGACCTCGATGGGGATTTAATTATATTCTTTCTCTTTCGTTGAGCTGCCCGATCAAGTCGAATTTTTTTATGACCGATTCCAAGACCCACGCTGCCTGGTGTTTGAGGAGATTTTTCAGGGGATTTTGATGGAAGACGATTTCCGATATGAGCAACGTTAAGGTGTAGTGCGAGTTGACGCATGGAACGGTATGTTTTTGCGCAGTACAGGCAATCGAAACCGGATCGTTGAGGTCCTATTTTTTTCTTGACGTTTTTCAAATTGGGTTTATTCCTCACATCATCCGTGGAATTCACTAATGTTGCGACCATGTTGTTACTTTATTATTTAATTCGATTGACGGGCCCAATCCAATGTTCTAAATTGTACATGGTAGCAGCCTTACACGTGTCGAGTGCTGTAGGAGTGGTAGCGTACTCGATACCTCCAAAGGAAGATTTTGGAACCTCAAACGTGCGATCGATGGTCCCCGATCTGTAAAAGGGAAGAAGGGATAGTATTTCGGGGAGGGTGGTCACGTTACCGTAATCAAATTGGATGCAAAACAATTTATCTAGGCAATTTTGTGTAAATTGTTCAAATGCACGTCGTCCATTTTTTTCGGGAAAGCAAATTAACCAACCCTTCACGAAATTCAAATTGGTCATCATGAAATCGAACGCGTCCCAAAAGGCTAGGTACATTCCAAAGGCGTTGCTGTGAGCGGTGAGATCCACGATCACGTACGTGTCTGACACATCGATGCACGTGTCGTTTCTACCTTTTACGAGAAGGGTGTTGAGGTGATTCACTTTCACGAGGCTCGAATTTTGCGTCTGGAGAGAGCCGTCCTGGATCTCTAGTAAACGTTTCAAGCACCGGGCCCTCTCGTTCAAATCGATCGCGTAAAAATAGGACGCGTACGTAAACAATGTTTCGGGGCGCTTGTTGAAACTAAGGTGGCTTGTGAATACGGCAAGCCGGTTGATGTGTGAAGGCTTCTCGACGATTTGAAAGGGAGCGGGTTCAACCACCACGAGCAAATCGCAGCGTTCTTTGGAGATGTTATCTTGTCGAATGACTCGAATGCGTTGATCGGGAGTGACTGGAAAGAGATAGCAGTTGGACACGATCGCAACGTCCAACTGTGGGACGGAGAGGAGTGCCTTGAAGAGGACTTGGGGATACCGACCCAAATTCCCAAAGACGATCGTTTGTTCCCTCTGCAATACAAATTCCACTAGGTCCTCGAGAGACTGCATCATAATCCTTTACTTTTACAACCACACCAAACGTGAAATTTACATTTAAAAAAAAAAACACCTTTTTTTTTTTTTTTTTTTTTTGTGTAAATATATATGCTTTCTCTAATCAGAAGTAAACGATTTCACTTTACTACAGTCACTAGATACCTTCCTTCAGTTTCCTTTTCATGGTCTACTGGATACGTCTCTCACTGTGTAGTTCCAGCATTGGAAAGTTACAATTGTCGTTCAAAAGCGCTACGATATGAGCCACTTTTCGTAAAGCTTGATCAGCCACCAAATCGTTTTGTGCCTTGTCTTCTTTGATTAACTCAAACATTTCCTCGTCCATATTGGAATGAGGTGCTAAATGATACCCCTCTCCGCTATTTGTCTTTTGCGTGATAAATTTGTAAACGTCGAATTCTTCCTTCCGTCGACGCTTGCTGGGAGCTAAGACGTTAGGCTGATAATATTTCGAACGCATTGGATCAAAAGTAAGACCGGGACAAGCTTCGCTAGTCGTGGCTTCAACATTGTGGAGTTGTTGTTGTAGTGAAGCATCGTGCCAATTTTTGACAAATGTATTCAGATTCTCATCCGGGTACCGTTCCTCGAATACGGAATCGGCGCGAGCTCGTTCTTCTGGAGTGAGTGTGTGAAGTAACTGTACTTCTGTAAATATTTTTCTAAAGACGGGATCAGCCTCTATCAATGATTCAATATTAGTTTGACACGACATTCTTCTGCTTACTCTCTGCAACCATGAATTGTGTGGAACCTCTCGTCAAACGATTGGCCCTTCGCCAAGTTCAATTTGTCTCCATGACTGGGTGTCCTCCCACGCTGCACGTTCAGTTTGAAGACGGTGTCAAGTATCACCACAAATACGATGTGGGTTTGCGAATGTTTGTGACCACCATGCAGGACGTAAACGCTCGAGTCATGGAGCCTGACAACACCTGCATACCAGCTCCCGTGGGCTACTTTCAAATGTTTGGTTATCAAAAAGGGGATGCAGTGTTGTTTTCTCGTGGCGACTCTAACATGGCTATTCGATTTTCATAGCCGTTATGATATCGTCCATTTGTTCGCAAGTATAACGATATTTCAAATATTTAAAAATTGTAATGGTCAATAGTGCAACAAAGATGGTAAAGGTCAAAATGATAAAGTGGAGTCGGTAATCGGTCTCTTTAGATTGAACGGTGAGTATGCTGATGGAATACAGAAGACCTCCTGCGAGTGTAAAGATGCCAAAAGGTTCGAGAGTGGATGCGTCAAACCTCATGTTTGGGGTAATCGATTTTTCGCCACGAGCAAGTTCTGATACACTTGATTCCAAAACTTTTCGTGAAGTACTAGGGACATTCGCAAGTCATTGACAAAGGAATCAAATTGGGGAAGGGTGCCTGCAAAGCTCCAAATGGTATTTTCCATGCTCGTTAATGGATTCGTCTGAATCCAGTCTCGCAGAACAGTCCAGAGATGGGACCAAGTGGGAAACGTCTTTTCCAAGCCGTCCTGAACAGCTGCTGACTGGTCTTTGCTATTCGCCTTTAAAAACTTTAAGACATTAGCAAAAGTAACTTTCATTATCTCTTCCGAATTCATTGTACTTTATTAAAAAAAAAAAAAAAAAATATATATATATATATATATATATATATATATATTTTTTTTTTTTGTATGATGAAGGCAGGTGCGGAGGATTGGGTTTTAAATCTTTTCTTCGACTTGACAAAAACACCTCTGCAGACCTCTAAACTTTGCTTGTAGCGAATAATGTATCCCATCTACCATCACGAACAATTTCGCAACGAGTTCTATATTCCAGTTTCTCTTTCCCATCCGGAGAATTTTCTCCGTGATCATGTAATCAGTTGCATTCCAAACGTGACACTAGTTGTTCGTGGTGAATGTATTCCATATTGAATTTTTGATGATTACCCTTATATGTTTTTTCATTTAGGAAATGGTGAAGAATATGTAGATACCGTTATGAGTTATACACGTGAAGACTGTCATCCATCCTTGAAATCTTTCTTCGATGGTTCTGAACCAAATCTCATTTCCCACTCCGCCTTGGTACAATTAATCGTCAAAGGATTTGATCCGAATACTTTAGAAATTAGGTTATGGAATAATGTCACCTTTGCAAACCTTTTCATTTCCATTTTGGAGCGATGGGAAGTGGAGGATATTGGGGCCATGAAGCGCGTTTCGTGGTTCTCTCCCACTATTGAAGAGGATGGAATAACGATTCCAGAAATTTTAAACGCAAAAATTGATGAGGAGGAGGAAAACTTAATCGATGCAGAACGCCTCGTGGCTATTGCAGCCACAAGACCTCCTCACCGTCATCCTCTACAAGTCCACCATTGACTTTCGATGCAACATTTAAACCCGACGCCGAATCACCCCTTCACGGATATATAGTACTTGGCCCTTGCAGTTCTCCTCCTTCTCCATATTCTAGCGTAAAGAGTTTTGCTAGGCTCTTCTCCAAGCAATGTGGAATACCGTTGACTTGGAATTTTTCGTATGGCGTTGGACAAATGCATGTCCAATTGGTTCGATCCCTATACAGGAAAGAGCCCTGTTCGCACACGTCTGGATTTAAAATCCCACAGTCTGATCCATTGAAAAAAGTCGAGTGCGTGCACAAACATGTCCAATGGGGAACTGGATCCTTGACCATGACTCGCAACCCTCCCATGTTAGTCCGACACTCTACTGATTCCAATTCTGGAGAACATACTCCTCCAACGCATCGGGTTGATTTTTCGATGCATAAGAAGCTACAGTCGTCAATGCAATGTACTTTTTTCGATGAGCACTGCTGACGAATAGTGGGAGCATGGACGTGCAGGTGTGACAAAGAAGACGGTTCATCTCGACTCGTCAATGTCCAAGCATATCCGATCCACATTAAAAAGAACAAGAACCAAGCAGACCACATATTCTTTTCTTTTCCTCTTAGAACAAGGACATTTCAAATGGAACGCCCGATCGATCGTCACGAGGCACGAAGACAACCCCGAGTATCTGCGTCCGTATCCAAAGTGAGTAAATGGAGAGACGCGTGGACGGCCTGCTACCAAGTCGTCGATGGCTGGGGTTCGAACGATTTACGAAATTTTCACTCCGTCTTTGAAAGGTGGGTGGGCATCCTCAATTGGATTTTCGAGTATCCCATCCCACACTTGGAACGTTACGAGCTAGTCTTTTACTACTGCAACGAGCCAGGCGGTCCGAAAGAATTTATCCAGCTCTACATGGACGAAAACCCTCTCGACGAACGCACGACCGTCTATATCGTATTCAACGTTTACGCATTTCGAACGATCCATCGTCTCTACTGCAGCAATTTGACCAAGTCTAATCAGATGCTCGTCGACCCAGCACGGGGCACTATTAACTTTTCCTCCTTTGAGGATCACGGCCATTCTCCAGCAGAGTATTTTCAAAACATGACTACTTGGCAACTCCTCTTTGTGTTTACCTTGCACGCGATGGCGCATTGGGAGTCATACGACAAGTACGAGCACGCTCATTACGACACTCACCTTCATGTCCGAGATTCCGCCTTCTTCAAACTGTATTTCTACGGACAGGTAGTCTATCGACGATAATAAAGAATGTCGCTTCAAGGAAGAGGAGGACCTCGCAAAGTACCGGTAAAGTACGCTTGCAGGATGATATCACGTAGCATGAGAGGGTATGCGGATGGTGACGTACCGGGTTTCAATCCTCAGAACGTCGTGGAGGATTCCATGGATAATTCGACGATGGTGCCAGTAGCCAAGCTGAAAAAGTATTTTCGGACCGTAGGAGATTTCAGAGATTTCAAGACCAAATTGTTCAATTACATCACGGTGAACGATTGGAAAGCAGTTCTCACTCTACCGGATAACGAGTCCAACGTGGCTCTTCGACGATACATCAGACGTATGGTAGGCCCGGGTGTCTTGGATTCAGGCGAGAGTTCTTCGTCCAGTTCTCGAGCATCTAGTCCAGTGAGATTTAAAAAATTGAAAATGCGAGCATTTTTAGGAAAATATAAGAAAGGGTCCTCGGAATCGTCGGCTTCTGACGACGAGTCTCTGATGTTTATTAGTCCCAGCCGGGACGAATGCGACTCGCAAGACGTCAATCTCCCCAAACCCGTCTGCAAAGGCATTCGCAAAGTGTGTCGCTACTACGACAAGAACCGCAAGTATAAACCCTTTGAAAAAGACTCGAGCGAATCGTCTCGGTACTTGTTCCGCATCAAGTACGGTAACAAGAAGAGGACTAAAAAATCTAAACAATGATTGGATTCTCCAGAGGATTATAGGCTAGCGGTACGAGAGCATGCCATTGAACCGAGTAATGCATCGTGTAACCTATCGTAGGTGGTACATCGTCGTCGTTGAGCGACAGTAGAATCGATCGCGAAGTGCAAGGTGAAAGACGGCCTCGGAGCACGCGAATAGGTAGGATTTGGGGTGATTCAGGGGGACCGAATCGGGATCGGATCGAATGACCCGCTGTTCCCGACGCAATCTGCTTGGTTTTAAACTTGTACACCCAGGTACGTATAAATTGTGGAAGGAATCGAGTGCTTGTTATAAAGTCCAAATCCAAGAGCGGTGCGATCTTTGCAACGTCGAAATTGAGGAGGGTCAGAAAAAGATAAATCTCTTGTTCAAAGGTGATGCTGTGCCGTTCGAGATGTCTGTCTACGATCGATCGAGAGAGTTTGACGCGCCTACATTCCAAGGGAAGCAATCGAGAGTTTAACGTGTTTGACTCGTGGAGAAAGTATGGGTCGGACGTAGATTCGACGAGATGACTCAGACGAAACGGTTTCGACTCGCGCGTCAGAACGTCAGAAGGCTCATCGTACCGTCTATCGTAATGGTTAACCACGTCAGACCTGCTATTGGATGGAATCCACTTGTAGTAAATGTCCATAATGACGAAATCTTGTAAAACGGGGTATAACCCGCGAGAAAGAGCTTGAAGTACCAGTTGACGATATTCGACTTCCATACTTTGTTTCTTTAAAAAAAAAAAAAAAAAAATTTTTTTTTTTTTTTTTTAATATAATCTCACCACCACGCAGTGGTCATACAGCATTCCATCTTAAGCAGAAACAATGCCAGACTTTCGTCCAAGTATTTTCATGGAAGCTACTCCTCCTTCCATGCAGAAGCCTCAAAAACGCCGCCTCGTCATGGAATTCCACAAGATACCTCTCAAGATGCTCAGACTCTTACCACCCCCAGAAGAAAACGTTCATTGCGACATGGATGAAGGATACGGATCGTCGTAAAGAAAAAAATGTCTCAAACTGGAAGCGTTTCAATCCATTGGTGGATAATTCCGTTCCTAATTTGATCATTTAACATCAAGTGGGAAAATTCATCTAGCACCTTTATCAGACTCTTTTGATCGCTCTGGCAAACGAGTCGATGTGTTTCGTCGTCAAAGCAATTATCTGTGGTCTCGTTCAATATACACCGTTGACCCTTTTTCTTTTTCTGAAAAAACAGTGGAAAGATCACGCGGCAATACCGAATCACATCTCTATGAGTCTTGCGGCACATGAACCGAGTCCACTTTTTCGCGTTGAAATGTTCATGTCGGTGAGCGAGGCGCTCTCGACCGCTCGCATTGTGACGGCCCACATCACACAAGACTGGGTGCCTCGGCGTGTAAACGAACGAAAATTCTTTTATATTGGGTGTATTTCCCCCAAAACGATTACAAACGATGCACAAGAAAAAAATGAACGCGTACACTGTTTCTTTGAACGTCTCGTGAGTAATTTTGGACGGAGGGTACAAGTTGACGTTTTGATGAAACAGGCCAATCGTGTAACCCGACGACTCCCGCATGTGACTCGAAAAGGGTAGGACGTACTCGGTACCCAATTCCCGATGGAGGATCATCATGTCGTAAAAATGTTCGGGAATGTCGCACGAACGAGTCACAGAGTACGATTTCCACAGGGACGAGCTGTCGGCAAACAGGCAATGGAAGCGTTCGTGATTAAAATTGTTGAGCATCGTGAAACATTCTCGGTCGAAATGGTGCGTGCATTTGGACGCGCCGTAATTGTAATTTTCCAAATGTCGAATGATGCTTCGGACGGGATTGGAGGTATCGTGACGGTCTCTGTGCTTGCGCTTCATGGCGCTCCTTAATTTCCCATCCAATAAGGAAAGCATCATGGAGAGTCGTCCTCTAGCTGTTTGTGTTTTGGACATGGACGAGACTTTGGGGACCTATGACAAAACGACTTTTCACGTGAGACCCAAAGTAAAAAGCTTTATCAACTTTCTTCGATTGGCTCGAGTCGACATTATTTTATGGAGTCTCGGTTCCGACGAGTACGTCGAAAGGGTAGCCAACACCTTCTTATCAGACGTGACTCGCTACGCGCACAAACTGTTTGCTCGTAACGAGTGCAAGAGAGCCGTGGAAAGATACAATTATAACAAGGCATCTGAGCATATTCGCATCATGTACGACGGTGATATTTTTCTAATCGGTGTAGATGACAAAGCGAGTGAGAATATGGACAGTATGTATGATATTCGGATAAACGCCAAACCCTACCAGAAACCAGACCCTTCTGATCGGGTCTTGCTAGATATTTCAGAAAAGATTTCCAATGCATTGGTAGAGTTTTACGACCAAAGGAGCGAGGTGAGAGAATTATCAAGAGAGGTAGGCATAAGGATGTGGTAAGAGACTGGGCGGATTGGAAAAGTTGTCTAAAAAAAAAAAAAATATATATATATATATATATATATATATATATATATATATATTATTATTATTATTATTATTATTATTATTATTATTATTATTTTTTTTTTTTTAAATATATAAAGAGTAGGAGACCTAATTTTTCACATATCAGTCTCAACTTTCATAACTAAAGAGAGGAGATTCCATGCAAAGTAATGGATTACGAAGAGTTGGTCTCTGCTATCTCCACATGCACTCCACTGAATGAAGCGGTCGAGAAAATGGCTGAACAAGCTAGAGCGATGAACCTCGTTCAATCTAATTGGCTGGAAACGTTGGGTAATCATCCTACCTACAAAGCTCACAAGGAAAAACGGGTCAAATATTCCAAAGGTCACGCGTGCTTGGTAGACAAAGCATACGTCAAGAATATCATTACCCACAGCGATGTCTTTAACGTCGTCGTTGCGGGTCTCTGGTCTTTGGACACTAGCAAATTGTACAGTGAGAGTGGAGAATTTACTGGAAATTGTTCTTTCATTACTCGAGCCTCTCAACCTTTGACTGAAATAGGTAACGTCATGCAAGAAACACCCCTTCAAAAGCTACACGATGGTGCTCGCTTGTATCGAGAAACGTGCGATCCCACCCTATGTTATAGTTGTGTTCATTACCACAAATTGCATAATATATCCATTACCAAATTGAATTGGTGCGTTCTAACGACGCGAGTTTACGACGGAAAGTATATGAAGCATGAGTTTAAAAGCCGCCTCATGCAATCTTTAAGCAATATGAGTTCGTTTGGTGGAATCTTTCACCTTCAAATATATAGTCGTACCACTTTTGGAGACGATTGTTACAAAATTGGTGGAAGGATCAAAGAGATGATTATTTTCCAACCATCTACTATTCGTCAATATACAGATATTCAGTTTGGAAATTCGATGAGCCTGGAAGAGGGGAGCATTGTGCCAAGCATCGAGTTTCCTTCAGAAGAATTTGCAAAGGAATAATACATTAAATAGGAGGGGCGCTATGAAGACACTACTAGTATTAAAAAAAAAAAAAAAAAAAATTTTTTTTTTTTTCCTATATATATATATATATAATTGGTTCAAAGCCTAATTATCTAGGTTTCAAAGTCGTCCATCCTCACACCGTCCACTTGAACAATTGTCGGCTTTTGGCAGAAATCTTTCAGCTCGCCAGTCACCACCCCTATCGTCGTCTCGTTAATGTGAAGAGCCTCGTTCGGATTATCCCGGCACACCAGTAGCCCTCCATTTGCTCCAAGCGAATAGTAAAAGGTCGATTTCTCTGGTCGAGCGATAAAACATTCAAAGCTGGTTTTTCCTCCCCATTTGGAAAACCTGGACCATTTAATACAATTTAACCAATCACTCGGATTGATAATCTCGTCCACATTTAGCACCGTGACGGATTTTACGAGCCTAGGTGGCATCTGCACGGAATCGATCCCTCGATACAGAGAATACAAGTCCATCAAGTAAGAAGAGCATACGTTTGCGCAAATCAAGAGAGAGTACTCGGCCCGCCGAAATCTTTCTCGCATTACCAGCGTAACGCATTTCATCTCACACGTCTCGCAACCATGAACGACTGCCCGTTGCGAATGGGGAATGTTTTTAAAATGAAGAGGCTCGACAAACATATCGAATCGCTTACTCCTAGCCAAAAGAAGATTGTTCACTTGCTTAAAGATTTCATCGAGCGTCCTCGTAACATGGTGCTTCTTATTTCAGGAGGACCTGGCACTGGAAAAACGTATACCGTGACCAGCATGCTGGACTTGGTCGAAACGAGCCAGTTGCGCATGGCCCCGACGGCTCGCATTGCGCAAAAGATCCAAGGGCGAACGATTCACTCGGCATTGAAACTCGCCTGGGGCACTGGATCGGTTTTGAAGACGCTCGAGGAATTGCTCGAACACGAAACCGACTTGAATCGGTGCATCGAAGAGAGCCGAAAGCTCGTGAACGAGTTTTCCTGTTACGAGGACCCTTCCATCATCGTGCTAGATGAACTCGGAATGCTTCCGTTTTGGTTACCCTATCAAATCATTACTCACTTTTTCAGTCGGTCTGAAAAACCCATTCTCTTTATCGGAATGGGCGACCTGCATCAACTGCGACCCGTGCGATCTCTGCAAAATTTGTTTGGAGTCATCAATCTAGAGGATACGTTCGAAACCCATCGTCTCCTCTTGACGGAAAGCAAACGGTTCCTTCCAGATTACGAGCCGATCGTGAATCGTTTGCGTGAGTTTGTCGACCAAAACGACGACGCTGGACTTTTCGGTTTTATATGCTCCCATTTTCCAGTCGTCGAGTCCATTAACGGGGATCACTTGAAGCAATGCACCCGAGCTCTCGCCTTTCGAAACGCCACCGTCGACGTGTACAACGCGTATTATGTCAAAAAAATATGTAGAGGACCCATTACGCGATTGCAGGGGTGGAACGTTAGGAAAAACGAACCCCTCGTTAACGAGTTTATCGACGTGAAATCTGGCTGCAAGATTTTCGTCACTCAAAACATGTGCTCAAGTGTGACGAACGGGACGCTGCTAGTGTTTCGTGCGTATTCCGCAGAAAAAGACGAGTTGGTATGCGTTGAACCTGACACCAATCACGTAGTGTGGGTGCGTCGCAACTTTTCTGGAAAATTTCCAATCACTTTGGGATATGCATCCACCATACACAAGTTTCAAGGGGACACGATCAACGACGAAGCCATCGTAATCAATTTTGACGAGAGCCGTGACTTAAACCTCGTGTACACTGCGTTGAGTAGGGTTCGAAACATGCAGCAAATTTTGGCTATAGCACTGTAAAAAAAAAAAAAAAACTATATAGTTTTTTTTTTTTTTTTTTACTCTACTTTCATTCCCTCTACCACATTGAATTCTGGAAACTCCTGTTTTCTGTCTGAAGATGAAGCAATCACCTGTACGTCCTTGTCTAGTTCTTCCCCAACTGGTTTACCATCCACCTTCTCCTCTGGTCGTTTCCCACTCGGTTGATGACCATTCTTCCATGTATAAAACGCCCAATCCATATAACTTTGCAATGCCACTTTCATCAGATAAAGTGTCATATCTTGAGTGTCCAAATGATCCGCATCTAGATACCATACATGTTCACTCTTCTCCTCTCCAAACTTGTGCAAAAATAACAGTAATTGATCTTCCAGGGGAACGTTTTTCATCACCATGTTAAGTTTCCCCGATTCCACTTCCAAGAGGACATGTATTCGTTCGATCTGAACATCCACCTTGGTAGTTGGAAGCGTCTGATCATACAAACTACCCACTATTTGGACTGTGTATTCCATATTAATTAACTAAATTTGAGTAGTCAGAGAATCCCTTTATATTTACCCTCGAAAATGTTAGACGACTTCTAACATCCTGGAGCCTAGCCTGCAGCAAGGAACCGATTTCGCGTTATTCTTGCGATGTGAGTTGTTGAGGATGATAGTGAGGGGGGTTGGTCATTGCCAGAGCATAAAGACGTTCTGCATCCACTAATTGTCCTTTATCATCCAGTTCCATGTTCAAGAGTTCTTGTATAGTCATTCCATCACTTTCGATATTGTAGGGAGAGAGCCAAGAGACATGCTTCATAACTCCGATATCTTTAAGTTTCCACTCTTCCAAATTAGAAATCCAAACTTCTGCAAACGTCACTTGACTGTGTAATTCAATCCCTAGATTCTTCTGATCGAATCCTTCCAAAATTAAATTTAGCAAATTGGAGTGAGGAATGATATTGGGTTGAGGACCATCATAAAAGGATTTCAAGTATTCAGAGCAATTTTCGTTTCCCAATTCGAATTTTGCACTAACATAATCTTTGCTAAATCCTAAATTACAATCCAAACAAGCATAGCCATAGGCTGTTTCAAAAGCTTTCCATTTACCATAAACGACGAGGTGAGTGTCTGGAATGTATCGTACGACATGGTCCCGTAGAAAATGCACCTTATCAGAGGGATGTACCAGAATCTCAAACTCGTTTACCACTTGACTATGTTGGTATATAGGAAGCATCCTTTATTTAATGGAATGTTTTTTCAAAAAAAAAAAAAAAAATATTTTTTTTTTTTTTTTTTAATGGTTCAAGTAGCATGGCACGCGTCTGATAATTCTTCTCCACGTGAGGTAAGCCTTTTGAACTGCGCATTGCCTACTCCTACATTGTTTGCATGGGTAATGAAGCTTTTCCCCATGATCAACGCGAACGTCTTGAAAAGTCTCATCCAATCTAGGTCCTACGACATTACAGGCTTCTTGCCCCACAAAGACCAATTCGGTGACTTGTAAATTCTTTAGAGCTCTTACGACTTGACCAATCCAGTCGCATTCGACTTCCATCTTCACCAGGAACCAGTCAGCATCGAGTACAACTACACAATTCGATCCATCTATAGCGAGTGCCGCGGCTCCCGAATTCTTTCGTTGCAAGAGGGTGACAGGTTCGTCTGTCACGTTCATCGCTTGAAACTTTTCGGAAGCGTCATCCAAATCCAACGTCTGTGTGGTGACTTCTGTCATACTTCTATAGATATTTCCTTTACCCTTATTTTCCGAACGTTTCTTTAAAAACTTTGGTAATCATCCAACCACTCTCGGTGAGGATCCTATGATTCTTGTAAACAGCTGAGGCTATCAATAAAGGTGTTGAATTAGACACTTTAATTTCCTCGCAAGGGTTTACAGGAATGGATGATTTCGACTATATTAGCAAACCAGCAAAACCAAATTACAAATATGTAGAAGATTTACCTAGGAAGAAAAGTCAACGAAAACAACTTCGAGCACACACATGTCCCGATTGTAAAGCATTCTATCATGAAGTCGGTACCGATATCAAAAATTCTTCAAGACATAGAGGAAATTCACGACCCTCTACACCAGAACATTATTGGGAACTCGATTTTCCAGACACGCAGGAATGCATTGAACGAGGGTATATAGATCCAGAACCCAAACCTCATGTCTGGAAACCTTTATCGAAAAATAAATATGGTCAAGTACATTTTCAAGAAATGAAAAAAGATTTTACCCTCTGATAGAAAAAACATTCAAGTGGGTTTCATACTCGACACATTCTTTGACGAGATTCGGGACGCATGGAAGAGAACTCTCAAAGGTCAACAGGATTCTACAGGAAAGAACGATTCAACAATCCACCCGATATACTCTGGTTTATTTTCTTTCATTGAGCAATGTTTAAAATACCTCAAGGATTCCAGGTATTCAAGAAGGCTACCACAAGCTAAACGGAATATGTGGTCTACCTTTGCATAGTAATAAAATCTATTTTCCCTATACTGCTGGGGTGAGATCTTTTTTCATCCACCCATATAGGGAGCATTCTCTAATTGAGGGAATTTTTTTTCCTCAGTCAACTATTTAAGACTTTGTAAATAGTTTTTCGAACTTGGAGGTGAAGGGTGATGATGGTCCAGGCGTTAGAGGGTCTATGCTATGCAGATCGTAAAAGCGTTTTCCACATTCCACAATGTGTCGTTTATCTTGCATAGTCGCTGTAGGATACGTATAAACTCCAAAGCAAAACATGCACTGTGTACTCGGATCAATACCGTGACCTTGAATGGCATGGGACCCAAAACCTTTGAACCTACATAAAGAAAAACATTCTGGACAACGGATCTTGCCGACCCGACGAAATACATCTTTAGATGACATTCCTAATGCTCTGAAAAAGATGAAGGAAAATAGTTGAACTGACAGAGGCTAAATCGTGAAAAAAACCTTCTGCTGGAGCACTTTATATATATATATCCCACTCTTTCTTAAAAAAAAAAAAAAAAAAAAAACTATATATATTCAAAAAGACTTTGGATGTGTTCTTGGGGTACAGCAGACCAAGCAGCTTCCACACGTTGCCAAAGTTGATCTGGTGTGGTAGCTGGCGATGTATTCTGGGTCAATCGTTGAACAACCATGGACCACATGTTTTCTATCGGCGAAAGATCCGGAGAGCGAGCTGGCCAGGGAAGCAATTCAATCTGGAGATTGACGAAGAACTCTTGGACAATGCGTGCCACGTGTGGCACGCATTATCCTGTTGAAATATGGCTGTGGGCAAGCCCTGAAGGTAAGGAAGGACAACTGGCTCCAACACCTCGGAGATGTAGCGCTGGCTGTTTAAAGTACCGGCAATGCGTACTAGAGTGCGAGAGTGATATCCAATACCGCCCCATACCATAATACCCGGTGCAGGACCAGTGTGGCGGTGCATAACGCAGCTGTTCAGCATCCTCTCTCCACGGTGTCTCCAGACTCGAATCCGACCATCGTGGTGTTGCAGACAGAAGCGTGACTCGTCAGTAAAGACAATTTCATTCCATTCTGCCGTCCACATCCTTCTTTCATCGCACCATTGGCGGCGGAAACGTCTGTGGTTCTGCGTCAAGGGTAGACGAAGCAATGGAATGTCTTGCGGACAGACCACTCTGCTGTAAACGGCGTCGAATGGTACGCGCAGACACTGGATGATGCGGTACAGACTGAATGTGTTGTGCTATGGTTCGTGATGTGGCTGAGCGATCCGTCACTGCCATACGCACAATATGCCTGTCATCACGTGAAGTGGTGCACTGAGGTGGATGCGATCGAACACGTCGTACCCTCCTGCATCCAACGATCACATATCCGCATTACAGTTGTTTGGTTTCGTCCAACATGACTACCGATTTTCCTGAAAGATAATCCACAATCTCGGTAGGCCACTATCCTTCCTCTGTCGAACTCGGATACTTGATCAAAAAATGATTGCTGTTTTCTACTAGGTATAATTGATCGTTCTTTTGAAAAACCACAAGAAAAACACAATTACCGTACTTGAAATCGTCGAAATCTCCAAGCCTTAAGGGGACCGGTGCAGTCTTATCTCAGTAATGTTAAAATGGTCATATTTTAAGGAACATTTTCTCAAAATCTTTTATATGTATTGACTTGAATTTTTTTATACAGGTTATGAAGACACTTTTAAACACTTTAACACAGGGATTTGCATACATAAGTCGTTCATTGTCACCTTGCTTCATTGCACGACGCATGTTCACTCCTGGTTCAATACCCAGTTTTTCTAAAACTTTACACCGACTGATGTTCCCTTCATTAAACGTGCACACAATATCATATACACCAAATTTTAGGTATGTGATTCTAACAAATACATTTTTTTGGAACTCTCGACCAAACAACAGAGTTAAAACTCTCATTACAATTTTGTATCTTGCCATGAAGACAGCGTTCCAAAAGTTGAGGATCAGATAGATCTCTGTATATTGGTTTAATGTATTCCATTATTGGAGCAGGTAAACTATTTTTGTGTTAATAGGTTTTGCCTTCAGCTTGTACCTTGTTAAATTTGCACCATGTATTCTCACCTGACGGGCAGAGTCCATGTTGTGGTATATTATCAGTGGACAACTGGTCATCGAGTCTTCAGCAACTTTTTGTACGGCATCAGCTAATATATCATTATGTTTGAAATAACGAAATGATGGAGACGGCAGATTCATTATTCCGTTGAACACTTTTGCGGACGTCTTGCCTTTTCCAATGCAACGAAACGCATAGGTAAGTCGAGCGTTCACTTCATATAATTTGAAATTCCCTTCGATATTTGTTGTGCACTCCTTGGAATTACAAAATTCAACACTAAATTCACAGTTTGTGCAAAACAGCATAATTATTGATGCAAAACCATGAAGAGTTTTGCTTTTGATTGATAAGCCAACACCACCACAATTTCTACAGCAAACACTTTCACAAAGAATTTTTGAGAGCAATTCTAAATTAATTATTTCATTAGTATGAGTTTCTTGAGAACAAACAGATATTTCTGAATACGCTGATATATTTAATTTCTTCGCTGACGACGACTGATCATTATGACAAGAGTTAGTTGTCGAATCTCTAGTTACATCAGTATTACTAGAAGTTACAACATTCGCTTTGCCAACATTTCTACGCTTTTTAAACACCTTATTAGTGAAACGTGGCATATTTCTCGAAATAAACTGTTTAAATTACTTCAAAATAGACAAATGTAGACGGAAATTATACACAGCTAGACAGATTTAGATTATTTGCAAAAGATCAAGAACACCTGCAAACGAGTTTGGATTTCAAATTCAAACAACAAACATTATTCACAAACACAGTCACGTTAAAAGGGGTTAAATGTCAAAATCACGGAACTTGTGGTTCAGTCCATGTTTTTTGGGTTGCTAAGGCGAGCGGTGGCACCAATACCTTCTTAATCCAATTTAGCGATGGGAGGTTAAAAGGGGTTAAATGTCAAAATCACGGAACTTGTGGTTGAGTCCATGTTTTTTTTGGGGGTTGCGGTGGTACTAATAACGTCATCTATATTGAACCTAGGGCACCAGACCCCAAGCAGCACCTCAGGGAGAGCGTATAAATAGAGAAATATCCTTAAAAAAAAAAAATATATATTTTTTTTTTTTTTTGTGCTTTGTGTGTGTGTGTGTGTCATTGTAATACATTTACTTTAACTCAAAAAAGCAGTTGGCCGCTTATTCGTTTTTCCAAATCACTCATTACACGGGATTGAGAGGGGTACTTTGTACTTGACTTCATTAAATACTTGAGCGCTTATACATTTTTGCACTTCACACATTACCCAGGTAAAAAATGGAGTGTGTTGTACTTAACTTCATTAAATAGTTGAGCGCTTATACGTTTTTGCACTTCACACATTACCCAGGAAAAAATGGGGTGCGTTGCACTTAACTTAATTAAATAGTTGAGCGCTTATACATTTTTGAACCTCACACATTACCCAGGTAGAAATGGGGTGTGTTACATTTAACTTCAAATATAGTTGAGCGCTTATACATTTTTGAACTTGACACATTACACAGGCAAAAATGGGGTGCGTTGCACTTAACTTCAAATATAGTTGAGCGCTTATACATTTTTGAACTTTACACATTACACAGGCAAAAATGGGGTGTGTTGCACTTAACTTCAAATATAGTTGAGCGCTTATACATTTTTGAACCTCACACATTACACAGGTCAAAAGGAGGTGTGTTCCACTGGAGTTAAAAAAGTGGTTGAGCAAAGCAATTTTTAAATTTTGGGAGCAACTCAAAAACCTAATCACAAAAATTTAAAAAGTAATATTGACTTTTTAAAAAAATGGGATTTTGCACTTTGACTTTTTTAAAAAATTAGGTAGTTTCGGGAAGTACACTCTAAAAGTTAAAAAGTCAAAGTGCAAAGTCTCAAATTGTTAAAAAGTCACTTTTTAAAAACCCCTTGCAAACGCACCATATTTTTAAAAAAAGTAACTTTTTAAATACCCTTTCCCAACTACACCAATTTTTTTTTTTTAAAACTCAACAGGCTCACATTTTTTATAAAACAGTCTTACTCTCCTCTTCGCTTTAGAGATTCCACCACACTAGCAACAGTCTCGTAATCAATGTCGCATTTGAAGAAACGAGCGTCTTGTCGGACCAACGAGACCGATTTCGGAATGGATAGCGTTGGATCCTGATTCATCGGAACGCGATCCCCATGTTCAAAATATTTTTCCTCCATGCAGGCTGCCAATCCATTACCTATGAATCCGTTCATTTCTTCCATGTAGCTAAAACGCATTCCGCCGTTGCGCTGCCGACCTCTCACAGCTTGGTCCAATAGTTTGTCCATGGCCCATTTAGTGGGAGCATAATAATGGTCGTGGCTAAAATAACGAATCGTAAAGTATTTCGTTTGCACGACGAGACACCTCGCCCCCTCGATCAATTCTCCGTCGCTGTTGCGAACCGTCTCGGCGTCCGTGATAAACCCCGCGCGAGCACCTTCCAAAATTTGACCGATCGTCATGCGAAACATGCTGTACGGGTTGACGATGAGGTCTGGCGAGATGGTATCGTTCAAAAGAGGAACTCGGTCGACCACCAGCATCACACCCTTTTGACCATGGAAACTCGACAACTTGTCCCCCGTTTTGGTGGGATGCTCCTGCTCGACGCTCAAAGTCAACACGTTACCTTTTAAAAAGTGCTGGACAACGCGGAAGGGACTCTTTTGAAAATGCAAGTGATGGACTTTTTTCGAGACTGCCGTCGCTTTCAAGTGAATGGAATAGGACTCGATCTTGATGTCGCTGTCCCCGTGATTGACGAGAGTGCCCACGAAACCCGTATCGTCTGGATCACCCTGAATGGGATGAAACACGCAAGGCCCGTCCGCTTCGATCTTTGCACGAACGCTATAAAACTGGCAACAGTCAAAGGCGTCCACGTCTTTGCGGCGAACGATGCAATCTTCTTGAGTAGAACCCTGAAAACTCATGTAAGCCACCTTGACGCTAGGCACGTACAACGTAAAATGGGGAGACACGCCGTCCGGTTCCGTTTCCATCAGCTTTTCGTGATAACGCGTCATCCCCTTCGCGTAGGCCGACACCGTGTCCATAAAGTACCACGTGTACCTACGATCCATCGCTAACACCGCGTTCTTGAGCGAATTGAACGACGCAATGACCTTCGTAAAGGCATCGTGGTGAAACTCTGGGTTCATATCGACCAAGTAGCTCGTGATATAGTCGAAACCGAAGCGTCGTATCACCGAGTCCTTGTCCACGAGACCCAACAATCTCTCTGCCCAAAAGAGTTCGTCGCGACACGTCACCCACACGTCCGTGCCCGGCAATCGCTTGTACATGAGTCCCGTCTTATAGCGAATGAGAATGAATGGATCGCGTCGAAAACATTCCACGTGCACGAGACGTCGCTTGAGTCGTAGCAGATCGACGCGCTCAAAAGAGGCTTGCGTAACGGGTACGCAGGCTTCGTTCACGACGACGTGGAACGAGGACGACCGAACCACTTCCAGGTCCAAGAGAGGCCAGACGCCACCGTCCGAGGTAGGATCCAAATCGTCCAGGGTCGAGACGACAGTGTCGCGCACCATCATGGTCGTGCGGCCGACGTTTTTCGTCTCGAAGATTCCTAGAATGCACAGGAAGCCAGGGTAGCTCTCGTGGAATGCTTTGAGCGATCCTTGTTTGACTTTGTGTGACGTTTGCCGTACAATCATCTGCAAGAGGAAAGGGTTGAGTGGGTACGTCTGCGTGGGGACTTCTCGGTAACACGTCGAGTTTTTTTCGATAAACACTTCTCCATTCGCACCCAATTCCCGATGCGACTCGCGAGGCACATGTGTCATTTTGCCCACAGAACTACCCTCCTTGTGGTACAGCGTCTTGCGCGAAAGCACGTGCAGAAGGGTCCCGGTCTCGATGGACTTGACGACGAGCGAATGTTTGGACTTGACCAGGGGCCACTTTTTATCGCGGAGGGGCACGTACAAGTATTTGACAAAGAGCTTGACAAACAAGTGGCCCGGACTCACGATGACTTTGTTGGACAAGTCGTCAATGTCGAATCGGTCCTGGTGGTGAATTTCGGTCATGTAGGGAATGGGATCGACGGGATGAGGGCATTGGTCGAAAAACTCTTGCACGCCGCTGACGCTTTCAGTTCCATTGTTCAGGATGACGACGAGATCCCCTCGTTTCTTCTTGTTGGCATCGTTCGTGTAGTAGGAGAGTTCTTTGCCACGGTCGTCCGAGTCGTACGCGTATACGCGAACCATGCGTTTGCCCACGAGGTGCGTGTTGGTCGAGTCGTTGGTATAGAAATAAGGCAGTTGACGCAAAAAACCTCGAACGAGAAAGAAACCACGACCGATATCCAATTCCGTAAAGGGTTTCTCCTCTACGTCGGGTACCCCAAATCGATCGAAAACTCGAATCCCTCCCTGCCGAATGGCTCGGTCGAGGAGAGAACAAATCATGACTGGAAACACGTCGCGGAAGGTCTTGTTGGAAGAGTGATACTGGACCGAACACGCGTACGTGGTCCCAAGGAGGACGTGATCATGAACATCCAAAGGTCCTTCGTAAATCAATTGACAGTCGAGTCGACTGGCGAGAAACTTGCAAAAATAGTTCACGTGAATGTTGTAATTTTCCAAAATGAAACTAGTCATCTTCGGAACATCGAGACGTGGCATATTTGGCTCTAAGTGCGTGCACGCGGTCTTGAAAGGTCTGATGTAATTTATAGGAAGAATGTTGTATCGAATAGGTACACAAGGTGATGACGAGCGTAACGACAAACACACAGTAAAGGTGGATGGTTTGAATGTAATGTAGGTGCGATTGATACTTGCTCCCAAAAATCGATCGGAGGAACGTGTGATAGCCCATGAAGACTTTATTTTCCAGAGTTGTCCATCAACCACAATGCAGCATACGAATGCTAAAACAAAACTCTGGACGAGTTATATACTTATATAATTAAAAAAAAAAAATATATATATATATATATATATATATATATATATATATATATATATATATATATTTTTTTTTTTTTTTTTTTACATGAGAACGCATGATCCAGATTCTTCCTCTCTGTCGTCTTGTTCCTGGAAGCGACTCTCCTCTAACCTTGCGCCATTGATAAACTGGGCAACCTTTTCACCCATGCAAAGCTCAATGTCATCTTTGGTAAGTATAATTTGATTTTTCTTAATCATTTTCCTCTCTGTGGAATCAATGGTAGTGCGGAAACAAATCTTGTGACGAGCCAAGACCAATGCCAATCGCACCAAGTTTCCGTCGACTTGTTCATCTACCTTCGTCGACGAGTGTAATTCGTAAAACTGAAGCCACTCTTGCACGAGGGGAAGCAGTTTGAGTTGCTTTGGGTATGCATGTGATTCGTCGGCATTCGTCAGACACCAAGCGTCGTAATCTACACCCGGCACTTGAACACGATGTAGAGAAAGCATCTGGTTATATCGGAACGTTTCAATAATTCGCACGTCTCTCAAGTCAGACGCCAGAGAAAAGACGGCTTGTACGTTGCTTTTTGACTCGGGAAACGGACGACCTTCGAGTAAAGGTTTACTCAGACAAAAGAAGCCTTTTCGGAAAATAAACCCGATGACTATGGAATCGATGGACACTTTTTCAATCTCTGTAGAAACTGTCAAATATTGGGGCTCGAACGAGATGCGAGTCCAAGGAGTCGCTGGAACCATGTCGTATTCCATGTACCTGTCATAAGGATGACTGACATATACGACTTTAGAAGGACGTTCCCCATTCACGGCAATGGTCACGTACTCCTTCTCCTCCACAGGTTCTGGTCGAGCTCCTTCGAACGCGACTCGAAACGGCCATTCCAGGATAAGACCTAGATGGTATGCGCTCTTATCACCATGTCGAAGAAACGATGAAAGCACGTCGTGGATCAAGTACTCGGGTCGAATCAAACTATACCGCTTTCGAATCGTACCAGTAGTTTTGAAAGCCATGTCACTCAAGGCCAAATTTCGGACGGGTCGAAAATCGATGAATTTCGGACGAGCGATCGTATCTTGCGTCAAAAACGGTAAAGTGTATATTTCTCGACGATTCTTCCATTCGTTGGCGATGAGAACGACCCGTTCAAGTGGCTCGTTTGTCACGAAGCACATTCGATAGAGGGAAGTTGAATTGGTCTTGGGTGGGTCAAAGTAACAACCACCAGGATATGGTAAGTCGTGTCCATCTAAATAAAGGATCACATTTTTGTAATTGAATACGTAATCGTAGGCGGGTCGCGAAAATCCCTGTAGGTAATTGGTCACGACCTGCGGATCTCGAACGAAAAACGGAGTGGCATAGAAGGAGAACGTGGCAGTTGCGTTTGGCATGGGCATCACGACGTGTTCCTTTCCTACCAAAATGGACCAAGAGTCTTGTTTGCAAAAGACGGAAGAGGAGGTCGGAGTTTTATTGAGGTATAGCTCGATAGCTTGTACAAAGGGTTTTTTGGCGCTTATGTGGACTTTGTCATTATCATGTAATCGCGCGACTAACCAAGTTTCATATCCTAAGTCGGCCAACTTCAGCACGACCATATCGTGCTCAATGCTGAATTCCGAACAACCATGGAATTTGCTGTAGGTGTACCCGAACTTCTGAAAATTCATTTCCACCTTTATTACCAATGGGAGGTCAGTGAAAATTATATATATATATATATTTAAAAAAAAAAAAAAAAAAAAATTTTTTTTTTTTACATATCTCTCCGGTACAAGTTTCCTTTTAACTTCTGTATCCACTTCAAAAGTGGTAATTTCGGTGTTCAATTCAAAATGTCCTAGGAATACTTGCTAGGTATTTACTTCTGGACCAATCTTGCAGGATTCGCAATTAGGTGAGCATGTCCCCGTGCACCACCCACCAGGAAGTCAACCGTTACCCAATTCATGTGAGGGTTCATCATCAGCAGGAAGAAATACAAGAGTTCGAGTCGCGTCACCTCGAAGATGGACGTATCCTCGCAATTGAATTCTTTGGCAAGGTCGTTAATCACCTGAACGACTTGGTCATAACGTTTACACTCGATTGCGAGCTGTCCGTTAAATCTCACGTCGAGAGGGATCATCATTTTCTGATTGTTCAAATAGTACAAGTAGCCAAAGGTTTCCTTTTCCGTCATGAGGCGGTAAATGTACGACCGTGCGGCGTCCAGCACTTTAGGGTGTTGAACGAGTTCTAACGACACGCAATTCTCAAACGGGGGACTGAACGGATGTCGCTTGCAAAGGGTCATTAGCGTGTCCTGCAACGATCGCGCGATTTGGCGTAGTAAATTGTCTACCGGTAGGTTGAGCTTTTGCAAGTGAGGAATCATCTTACTTTCTTGTACACGTAGCAAACGACCCAGATAGCTACCAGACCCATCAGGATACCTCCGATCCAATACAACCAAGGTAGAAAAATTAAGAGACTCGACCAAATGCTAGACGTAACCCCTTGAGTATAGTATGAGAGAGCCTCTCCGACGGTCGGTCGTCGACATTCCATGGACTGGTGTGGCAAGCAGCCGTAGTGCTGGCAATCGCATAGCCGGCAGCAAGAGGTTTCCTTGTCTTCGTCGTACTCGTTACACGCATGATCGAAATCCGAAGGAGGACAGAACGCGACGTTGGCGACCGAGTCCTGTTGACAACAGCTCAGCTCACGTACCTTGCAAACGGAGGAACCGTTCGTCACGAAACACCCAGAGTTGGATTGGATGTAGTCGTTGATGTAGTGAACACCCACACCGATTGCAGTCGACGCGGCGGCGAGTTTTAACCCCTTTTTGCTAAAAATGGACTTGACGACAGCTTGCAGCTTGACGTTGCTTTTAATGAGATTTTGGAGACGTTTGGTGTTTTTGATTTTGACGGCTCCGTCGAACTTGCGAAATGATTTCAACACGGGGGTTCTTTTAGCAATCCACTTTTTCCACGCTGCCATCTTTCTTGATTCGAGTAACAATCAAGTAATGGAATCTACTACATGCGTTTTCAATTTCAGCAGATCCGAATGCCGTGGAAAGAAACGCACGCACCTCAATATGCTCATGTGCGCCAGGCATTTGGAAGAAATTTTAGGACTCGAAATGAAGCACGAGACGTTGGAGCAAGAAACGAGCCAGCAGGTTGTTGGACCGTTCCTCAAACCAAAACGCGGTGTCGTGTTTAAGCGGAATACCGTGATTCTTCCAACCATGGAATTTTTCGATCAGACGTTTAGGCCGGAGGACTTGACATTGTCGGTGGACGATTTGTTTCAATTTCAAATGAACCCGGTCATCACTGAGTATATGCGAAGCATATTGAAAAACCCAAATCGAAGCGTTGATCACCGCCTCACGGTCGAGGTCATTCGAAACTTCAACAGTGATTCAAAGAAAGTCACTCTGGGCCCGTACCCGGGCCAAGAGTTGCTCATGAAGAATGTCGTCAATCAGGTGGGGGAAAAATTAGGCTCTTCCGAAAGGGAAATTGAAAAAGAGTCAATCTTTAACCGATTGAAGAAACTCGAAGTTTTGAGTCCCAAGGAACAGGGTTTTGTTCTTCTCGACTCGCTGACGAAATCTAATTGCGTACAATACTTTTTGAGTAATTGTTTATTCTCTGACCACGTTTACATGGATGGGGGAAGTGTAGACCGATTAATGTTTAATTGTATGTGGATTGATAAAATCGGACTTGTCACAACGGAAGATATTGGAGACCCAGCATATCTCGTCGTCCTTGGAAAGGAACAGGGTTCAAATATTTATTATAATTCCATCGTCTCCACCGTAAAGAAGGAATACGTACCTCGTAATATTACTGTAAACGACTTACCAGAGCAGTTTGGTGTGCAAAGCGTGTTTAGAGGTGGATCAAAGAACTGCCTGTATTAACCTCCAATGGCCAAGTGGTGGGAACAATCACGGTGGATAGAAATAATCGTGGTGTACGGTAGAGCACTTCTAAAGTTTGAAAAGTTAAAGAAACTTTCATAGTAACGATTAAAAAAAAAATATATATATATATATATATATTTTTTTTTTTTTTTTTAAGGACGGTAATATATATATATATATATATATATATATATATATATATATATATATATATATATATATATATATATATATATATATATATATATATATATATATATACATGTGGTTGATACAGGTAGTTTGAAGGTTACAAGATGTCAGCTACATTTTCAAATTATAATTTCTTCCACCTCACAATGATAGACGTCTTTGTTTGGATTGAATCGGCTTCTCTTCACAGAATGTTGGTTTACATATTTCTTTGGGATGGCTTCGATCACCTCCTCTTTTTCAGAGTCGTCTTCCTCCAAAGCACGTTTCCCACTCGTCAGATTATAATCCTCTTTGTCCACCAAACTCGAATCATTTCTCTCGACCGTTGCTCCGACAAATGTACGACCATTCTCACCACCTTCCTCTTCGTGTTGAAAGATCGATTCGTCCACAAAACTCAAATCGTTTCCCTCTACAACTGCATCCTCTTGTTCAAAGGTGGACATGTCGTATACTTCTTCATTCGTGGGAGCCAAATCTCCCAGAAAGAAATCTTGAACAGAATTTAATTTGGCTTCGTCAAATGCGATTAAGTCATTAATGTAACCTCCAATCTTAACCATTTCCAGTTTCGTCCCGTCTGTATCGGTTTTGGTGAAATAATATCGATTGGACAGTTGAACAACCATCAAACCAAGAAAATCCCGATTAAACAAACTTTTAAATTGACTTGAGAATCGGTTCAGGAGCCGCTCTCCATCAAACACTTTGGTCTTGGTGATGCAGGGTTGGGAGGCTCGAGGAA
Source organism: Meta bourneti (assembly GCA_933210815.1). Classification (NCBI taxonomy): domain Eukaryota; kingdom Metazoa; phylum Arthropoda; class Arachnida; order Araneae; family Tetragnathidae; genus Meta; species Meta bourneti. The sequence continues at coordinate 110,978,192 of OW119922.1, read as the reverse complement.
TCATGTAACCCTTTTTTACAAATTGTTGACGACTGGCATCACACCGGTTACAGCTGAGAAAACTGCAATTCCCCATGTAAAGTCTTGAATCGTTTGCCAAAGTGGCAGAGGTCACGTCGCTCGTCATTGCTCGACCCAATTTGTTCAAGACGACTGAATCGCGAATCACGATGGCAAAACCTTCGGTGGACTTGGTCAAAGAGCTTTCAAAAGGTCGACTCACGAAACATCGAGCGAGAAGAACGAGTTTGAGGGGAATCTCCGTCTCTCGAAGACGTTCCACTTGAAAAATAGGATTGGGAGTATGCTGGCTCTTATATTTGTCTTTGGCATTGTGAACAAAATCCTGGAAGACAGAGTAATTCTCCAAATACTTATCCCAAGAAGGTTGGACCAAATTAATCACCCCATTGGAATTGGCCATCGTAGAAACCGCCTTTTCAAGAACTGGTACTTTCAGGAGGCGTTCGACGAGAGCAGAATATGATTCCATCTTGAAAGCGTTGATCCTTTACTTCCAGGGATGTCACGGCCAATGATTGTGGTTGTTTAGTAAAGTGCTGTATGGTCATATGGTCATATGGCCATATGGTCTGACTATAGACGGGTATCATGATGAACAGTTTCCTCTAGAGATTGGAACCCTTTCTTTACCGATGTGGTTGGAGTAAAACGTGAATGAATTGGATTCTGACAGTACAATATAGCAAGTAGTTCAGATTAGAGAAACGGTTAAGTTTTTATAAGAAGCTAACGAAAAAAAAAAAAAAAAAAATTTTTTTTTTTTTTTTACTTTAGCTTGATTTTCTTTCTTGGCTCGTACATGGTTTCCTTTGTCCTCTTTTTGCTACCATTACGCAAAGTTTCCCCGCGGCTTTTGGTAAGATGGTCGTTAATACCAAAAGTGTACTTGACACCTCGCTCTACTAACATCACCAGTTTCCCGTGGCGGTTCGAATGCCAATGGAGCAGCTCTGCGTGCACAAAACTCTTCCAGCGGATGGTATTCATGACCGCGTCGCAGGCAGACTTTGGATTCGTCAGATGCCAAAATCCCATATTAAGCAGAGTACAAAAGATTTTCTTTTGGCTCATAAAAAGCTGCTCGTAGTTTGTCAACGTGCAGTCTTCGGCGTCCATCACCCACCTGAGATTTTCCTTAACAGACACATCTGCTCGACTGTACGTATAATCAACATACGTGTTGGCCCTTTCGGGATACCGCTCGAGAATACGAACTGCCGGGCACGACTTGGACTTGTACTCGTTCAACGACTTGGTCTTGCGGGTGATGGAATACTTCTTGGCGTCCCGACACCGATATTGTACCTCCAAAAGCGTGTCGATCCAAATGATCCATCCCAGGCTAGCAGTCGACATGGTCTCTCCATTCTCCTCGGCGTCGTGAAACACTTGAGACCACACTCGATTCAAAATGGTGTCTGACATAAATTGCACGAGTTCGTTGATGCGCTTCTGGAAACCTTTCGTCACGATTTTACCGTCCAACGTCTCGTACACGTACCGCTTTTTCGACAAGATCAAGAACCGTTTCATTCGCTGTTCGTACTGGAGCTCGACGAATGGCAAGTTCAAGTACGTATTGACCGCGTCGCAGTTATCGGTGGGCCAACAATGGACCATCAAGCTATCCGTATCAGCATAACACACGTCGTATCCCGATCGCTTCATGTAGTGGAACGAACCCAATAGCTGATAGCGGGCCAGCGTCACGATGGACATGGGAATCACCACGTAGGCTAGGCACGAGTCCTTGTTGGCCATGACTCCGTACAACGAGTTGATGAGAATCTTGATGCCCAGTTGGACGTTGTAATGGTACACGTTCTGCGTCGTTTTCCATTCCTTCTGATGATGCTTGCGCTGCTCTAAAAAATGTAGCACGAGGCAGGGTAAAAAGGCATTTTCGTCGGGATTGACGACGATGGCGTATCGATCGTGGGACGGATCAAACGGCTGATATCGAAACACCTGTGGATCAAAGTCGTCTCGTTGGAAATCCACGTCCGAGTGCGTTCGATACGCAATCGCCTTCAAGCTTTGCGCTTTCGGCGAGGCGACCCATTCGTCCTTTGACAAAATCGTGCACGTCCCGTAGCACAATTGACTGCTCGTCAGCGCGGACATGTACATGCACCTAAAGTCCATGACGGACACGTTCTCGAACGCACGCTCCTTCTGGCAATAGTTTAAGGCGCCTTGGTATTTCGACTTTTTAAACATGGATTCGAAATTGGACGCGTCCACGGGACTCTTGAAAAACTTTTCGTTAAAGTAGTACCCGAGCAGCGTGGCGTTAGTCTTAAAAATGTCCAGCAAGATGCGCGAGTTTCCCAAGTGGAGCGCGCTGACTGCATCCCGCGAAGTCAGATTTCCATACCCGATCAGAAACGAGCCCACCCTCTCCTTTTCGAATAGTTTCCACACCAGTTCTGAGTCATGCTCGCAATAATTTAAAAACATGCGGAAGGATCCAAATTGCTCGAGGGTGACGTGGTAGGGTTTTAAAACATTGTAACACGTCTGCACGTCGTCGCACCGCAACAGCTCATTCGACACACTGGGAGACGTGTACCAGGACCAAATGCCAGTGGATTTGATGGGGATTTTGCTCTCCCCTTTCAATTTCGCGTGAACTACGTCATCTAATTTAAATCCAGATAGATCGTAGTTGGAAAAGGTTTTAAAGTATGGATAAAGGTCCAACACCATCTTGTCCTGAAAAGTAGCGACCACGTCCTGTCCGACGGTCAGGGACGAGTATTGGGCGAGCAAATCGTACTCTTGGAGCCAATACAGACGCGCAAACACGCAGGGAATGTCGAAACCGTCCACGTTGTAACCAGTCAGTATTTCGCAGTCTCGAATCAAGAGATGAAAGTCCCGTAGCATACTCAGTTCTGATGTGTACGCGTACCCGTTCGGATAGTCGTCGAGCCCCTTCGTCAGGCCGTTGGGCAAGAGGTACAAGAGCCACTTGCAAACCCCCTTTCGCAGATTCCACTTAAACACGCTGATCATGACGATCCGGTCCGACGCATCCAACCCAGAAGGAACGCGGTTCGTCGCGCCGTCGATGGGTACCGTTTCTAAATCGAACGCCCCTACCGTCCAATCGGGAGGCGTCGTGTCGTGTGGAAGCATTCGAAAGGATTCCAACAGGTTGGGGTTTTCCGATACGTCGTACCATTTGTAATAAAACGACTGCGACTCGTAGCGCGTACACAAGTCCAGGTAGAGTCGAACGAGCCAATCGCTCTTGTCGTAGTAACTCACCTTGTATTTTTGAAAGAACCGTCCAACATTTTCCAGGTTTGCAGTGGTATACAGTTTGTAAAAAGGTTTCGACCTGTATTCCAATTTACCTCGCCGCAAACGTTCTTCGAAGTAGGGTAGGATTTTTTTCGAGTCACCTAGTCGTACGTACCGCACCTCGTGAGAAGGAAAATGTCTGCGAAAGGTTTCTAGAAACCTTTCGATGCGACTCGTGCACACACCAATCCACTCTTCGTATTCTCGCGTCTTGTGGTGCACCTGACCTTCCAAGTCTAGAAAAGTAACTTTGACACGAATCCTGTTGGGTGTTGTCCCTTTGGTGCGGTCAAATGGTAAGCGTTCCCATCGGGTCGAGTAGAGTTTTGACGACATGACCTCTGGAGGTAACGATTGACATTATGCTTTGTAAAGATATCTCTTGGGATTATATAGAAGATTAAAAAAAAAAAAAAAAAATATATATATATATATATATATATATATATATATTTTTTTTTTTTTTTTTTACCGCTCATCATCTCGCACTTCGTTCAACAGAGAAACATCCGAGGAGCTACGATGCATCTTCTTCCGATTCGGTAGGACGTACTCTTCTTCGTTGACCTCATGTTCTCGCCGTTTGGTCCCGGTAGGTTCCTTGTCCCCCACACTGGTCGGTTTGGCTACAAATACCAACAGCGTGGTGACGTATTCGCTAACGGCTTTCATCTGATGAGTCAGTCGACTGTACAAAGGATTCGGAATTTTAACGGATTCCTCCTTCTCCATCATCTCTTGAATGCAATATAAAAGACATTGTAGTTCGAGTTCGGCCCATTCTTCTTTCGCGTGCGTCGTCGTTTGGTATACTTCGTACGCCTGATTTAATTGATCGCGTGACAGGACGGTTTCGAATGTCGGCGTCACGAGTTTGTCGTGCGCGTACCGAAAAACGAGACCGTATACCATGTCGAATATCGCGTGCATGGCCTTGATCTGTTTGACTCTCCTTTGAGATTGGAGAACACTTTTGGACGCCGTAAACATGTATTCGAAACCACTATCCTCGTCGTTTGACACCTCCCGCACAATCTCTACGATATTCTTACCCATTGGAACGTCCTCTACGAGTTTCTCCATGTAAACTTTGAAAAACTTTTTCCTCGCTTCAAACAGTTGAGCGTTCACGTATTCATTGAGCGTATCGCCCTGAACCAAATTTCGTTGCAGGGATCTCAAAATATCTCTTTCGGTGGTCTCATCATTCGGTATGGGTTCCTCATGGTCTTCCATCTTTCTTTTACCTTTCGAGTCGGATCGAGATTCTATCTCTTATATTGGGGACCGAATCGGTCGACTTTAAATACGTCTCCACTTGAAACGGTTCCGCCCCGTCGACCGTCCATTCCCCATCCCGAGCACGTAGCACGAGACCGTTGGTGCGATACAAATTCGGGGATCCCAAGTGAGTCATCATGTGTGGATTCAAGACGAAGCTGTCGTTTGGATACCGTTCGTCCTCGTCCGAGATGCGGCAAACGGGAAACTTGTACAAGAGTTCGTAGGTTTGTGCGTGTTTATTGGTATGCCTTTGCGAGACGAACGACGAAATGTCTCGACAATAAGCCATATGATTCCGGCGCATGTCCCATTCGTCACACACTTCGATTTGCAACCACGACAGGATCCTGCAGATGCGAGTTCGCACCGTGTAAGGTAGCCTTGATCCTAAATGGTACTGCATGTAATTGTACAACCAATCTTGCTCGATTTGCAAGTTCCTTTTCCCTCGCAGCGGTTCGATCAAGAGGTTGGATTCGATATTAGAAAAATGAATAAATGAAACAGGAGTCGGATTCAACAAGTAATAGTACGTGTACAAATTTACGTCTACGGGCTTCTCGTCACGTGCAAAAATGCTCACGCAAGCGTTGTAGCCGTTGCCCTGCAGGTACTTACCATCGATACGCACTCCAAACTGACCGAGTGTGGGGTCGCACACACACCCGAATCCTTTTTCGTATCGAGACTTTTTGAGAGGTCGTCCATTCAACGCATCGAACGAACATGGGCGTTTCAAACACTTTTTATCCCCTCTCAAATACTCTGGATCGAATCCGTCCGAGTCTTTCACGTCGTTCACGTGAATTTCATCCGGTTCACAGGGGTATTTGTGAATACGTTCGTGCGCCGAGAGCCTCTGACACGTCGAGAAGGGACCTGGGACGAATCCATCGTCACAATCACACACGTCGGAATTCGCTTGCAGTCTGCCGCGTGACCCACAAGCCACTTCCAAGTCGCAGTTTCCTCCGAAATGCTTTTGGGAGATGATGTGGGGGCGTTTACAAACGCAAATGGCAAAATTCTGACCTTTGTAGGTGTAGAGACTCCATCGACCCGTCTTTGGATTACACTCACCGCCTCTCAGAAAATGGGGTACGCACTGCCCGTTGAGACAAATGTTATGAGGAGGACAGTCTCCCTCATGGACGCATGAAGAGGGCATTTCCTCCATCGGTTCGGTTGCCAAGAGGGCGCAAGGTTGTGCGATTGGGTTGTGAGATTGCCACGCGTAAAACGACAAGAGACCCACGTAGAGTAGGACGAGCACCCAGTACGTTATTAACAACATTGCTTTAGTAAATGTAGGTGACTTTAAGACGCCCGTCTTTGTAAACGAGTCCAATGCAAGAGCGAGCTGCGTCTCGCTCGTGCAACCACTGCAAGCATTTGAATTTGGTCTGGGGGTTTCGAATGGAAAGTAAAAACTGATCCACACTATACATTATGGTAGGCTTGATTGTACTTAATCCTCTGACGACTCGAGGAGGTAAAGCTGCGTGTGTCCCACGATAACTCATCGTGATCGCCTCTGGTTAAATACCCTGAGCTATGAAAAAATATATATATATATATTTTTTTATGTTACCATATCGTCTCCCTTCTGGCCTTCACCCTCTTGTCCGTCCACATTTGACAGAAGGTCTAACCAATATTTATTTATATTCGCCGCCTCGGTGGTTTTTGCTTTTTTGGTATCCCTATCATTTTTCTCGTTTTCCGTTTTCAATGGAAACGTATCTTCTGGAGACTTACTTCCACCAGGTTTCACGAAATCCGGATATTGGTCTTTATTTTCGATTTGCTTGTCATAATATTCCCATAAACTTTCCATTTTTCGATAATCGAAACAATTTATCCACTTGATATATTCTTCCAAAAACTCTTCATTTACATTTAAAAGTGGAAAAGTGTATTGTACTTCTTGTTTCGTTCTATAGTATAAATTGTGCTCTTCACCGCATCGTAAATGAAATCTGGAAAAACCCAAACCTCTTCTTAACGTACCAACGATTTTCCTCAAACGCATAAAACCTTTTTCGTCAGAATCCTCAACGTCGTTTCTATTGAGTACCATGTTCCACCATTTCATTATCAAAAATAATTCCACTTGTCTTTATTCACTCGATGAAAACGTACAAGAGTTCAATTCAAAAAAATAGTCGGAATCGAATCCATCACGTTTTCGTTCCATTCAAGTTTCTAGTTTTACACTGGGAATGACGTTGAATAAATTGAGGGGAGGAATTTGGCCAATTTCGGGGTTAAAATTATCGTCAACATCCATGTCAGTAATATCCTTCGTTGTGGAAATGGGGTCTTTCTTTGGATTCAATAAGTTAATCTTCCAGACACGATCGATGAGAAAAGGAACTAAATTCTGCCTGGTAGTATGCAACCAGTCATTATTCTTGAAAAAATAGCATCCCACGTTTTTGGTGGTTTTATTGTATACGCAGTGGTCGTCTTTTACTCGAGAATGAAATCTAGAATATCCCAAACATCTTCTCAATATACCAATGCGTTTTCTGAATCGTAAAAAGCTCATTTCACCATTTAAGAGATTCGTCGACTTTAACTTTGCAGCGCCATCGCGATATCGTTTCGTTCCAGACTGTTGAGTTTTTGGATCGTCTACCATACTTACACCATTGGGTCTAAATGTCTCTGTATTTTCCATTACCAAAACAATTTTTGACTCGTCTTTATTATCGAAATCAAGCGCATGGCGTCGACATTGGAAACCGTCTTGTACGATACACCATGGACGTCCTACAACGACACTCTCTTACATTCTCGTCTCGTCTTGACCTACCCCAAGAATATAGTGTTCACCGCTCAAATCGTGTCTCGCGTATTGGCGAATGACGTGTACGATCGTTACCCTCATGCTGAGAAATTTGACCTCAAACTTCTCGAGGAAGTGGATTGGCAGAAAACCTTAATCGTGTTGGATCGCGATTCCAACTTGGTCTTTGCTCCCGACGCTGTCCGCCAACTCGTTCGACTGGATCGACGCCTACGGTATCGAGAAGCCGGCAAAAGCATTTTCGGTCCGTTTCTATTTCTACCCGTACAATTCTTTTCTTGGTGGTGGTGTATCGTCATTGCAGTCGCGTGTACCTTTACTTTACTCTGGTCAATCGCAACACGATACAAGCCGCATCGTCTCGTTCTAACCAATAGGGTTTCAACTCTTCGAGAAGGCTCTCGTCGGTAAACACGGCGCACCGAGCTTGCGTTTCGTTCGTGGGAGAGGTGACGAGGGCGTCGTAACGTCGACGAGCCTCTTGGAACGCCTCGTTCGAATATTCCGCATCCAGCAGTCCCGTAATGATTTGGTTGCGGTCGAAACGGTCAAAGATTTGATTCTCGAGATACTTTTGATTAAAGTCACGCAAGCAATAGTAATCCAGTATCCACAAGTAAGTCGTCCAGAAAGAAACGATCATTTCCCAATCCACGTGAGGTACACGTTCGAATTTAAAGTAGAAGTCTCCTAAAAATCGCGAAATCGAGTCCCAGGGTGCTTCGTCGTCGTCATCGGAATCGTATTGTAGAGTATTGTGAATGGTCGGAGCGTTGACGGGCGTGATGCAGACGATAGGCGGAATGAAATCGTTTCCGAAAAGAAACGAAGTGTCGACGAGTCGCGATGGAGCATATGGGAGAGCCTTGTTCAAAAAGTGTGTGACGTTGTAATACTTTCCATATCGATAAATTTGAATGGTCTCGTAGCGATCGCGTCGTAAAAAAGCCAATATAAACACGTCCTGGTCGACGCTAACCACGATGGGATTTTTCTGCTGAAGCGCTTCGGCCACGTGAAACATTTTGTGTTCTCCCTCGCCAGGAATGGAGCATCCCGACACAATCACTTTGAGCCGACGCACGAACTGAAATTCGTAACTCTTGAAACGGTTCACCAACTCCTGTTGGACGCGTAGAGAGATGACATTCGTACCAAACAACGAGTAACGATACTTGCTTTTACCCACCGGGGTGCCGGTGTTTTTAGAGCGTCGCTTTTGCTGCATAGGCCATTTCATGGGAACTCCTTGACCGTCGAGAGACAGCACGATCGTGATGAGATCGTCTTTTGAGTGAGGCAAAATTTCGTCGAGCGTTTTGACCAGCTGGCCCCACGTAATGTTACAAATTTCACGAAACAAGCTAGATTCGTCCACTTCGAGAGCGTATTGGATGGCAATGTATAAGTAACTCTGCATATCGACGAGGATAGAATCGAAAGGAATAGTAGGCACTAGTGTGGGTTCGCACAGCGGGTCGACGAGCTTGCAGAAGCCGGTAATCCCCATGATGGTAGGAAGCCTGGTCAGATGTGAAACCACACGTAAAACCGTAAAGGACTTTATATATGTTGTTATTATAACCTTGAAAAAAAAAAAATATATATATATATATATATATATATATATATATTTTTTTTTTTTTTTTTTTAAATCAAGTTATCGACCTCATACCACGACATGGTGGCAGTCTACTTACTCCTATTTTTCATTCTATACCTGGTTCACGTCTTGATGGCTCGCAACTTCTTAATGTACTATACCGCTACGGCTCAACCATTCCATTTCAATCTCTTTCGCTGGAACCAAGATGTCCAGTACTTGCTCGATTGATTGGATTCATCAGCTCATTTTTGGATCTGTCGATTATCCAATCGATCCACCCCCTCCTTGTGAGTGGCTCGTCGTCAAACTCGAAGTTGAAGGTATCGATTGGCGAGACGCAATGAGTCATGGAGGACTTTCATTGTTCCCTTATAACGTTACTGGAGATTTGGACAAAGCCGTCAACTATTTTGAAAATGTTTTGATCGACCCACGCAATGACGTCGAGTACCCCTCCTTCAAAGTCAAATCCATTCAACGTTTCTTTAACCATTTGCTGTCTGTTCTCGCAAAAAAAGACAATAACACCCAGCTCCTTCCGTCTGACGATGACAAGGATATCTTGAACGCTCTATTGACTCGGCACGACGACGCAACATACCAATACTGCTCTGCCAGCTTCTGGGGAGAATTGGCTCGACGCTTGCTCAACCATCGGCGTCCCATTCCAAACGAATTGGCTCCCCTCGTTCATCCGTCGACCCATTCCATGCAACGAGCCATGCGACTCTACGACGTGTGCAAAACGCGTGGCCAGCTGTACGATCCATTGAGTATGTACATGGTCCCACGATCCGAGTACGTGGATGCTGTTCACTGGGAATCAGACGGATTGTTGGAAGCATTCGTGCTCGCAAACGCCAAACATCCTCTCGCTCGAGCCGTTCAAGGTCTCGTGAAACGATCCATCCTCCAACTCCTGGATGGTCAATGCCCAACCCTCTCGACGACAGATCGACAGACGAACGACTTTATCCGAAACGTTCAAATCGTTCATGCGTCGGTTCAGCAGGTGCCTCTCCTCTCTCGAGAAAATCCAATGCCCAAAACCATCGACGTGTTTCAACGACTTTTGGCTCTCACCGAGTACGACACTTTGTGGAATTCCTTTGACAAGGAGGAACCACCGTCGGACGATCACGCACGAGAGTTGATGCTGCTGACGGAGCGTATGCATTTGGCCGAACGCCAAAACAAACTATTGCTCGAGCACGTGTGCAAATAGACGAACGGCTTGAAGAGCGCACTTGCTGGGACCCCGATGCCAAGCGCACGGACATTCGAATTGTTTCGGGAGAGCAGGAATGCCAAAAGTCTCGACGTTGACAATCTCCGAAATGCCGGCATCTTGGAAGACTTGACGTTGGAAGCTTTCTCCTTTGTATCCAAACAATGCATTCGTATTACGTTTCATCAGGTAGTGATGCCTGTACCGCAAAAAGATTAGCACGTCCGAATAAGGGGTGCCGATGCGGCAGCTCATCAAGCAGTCGGGTCGAACGTGAGGATGCATTTCACGAGCGCTTCGATACGAAATGGGACTCTGGATGAGAAAATGTTTCTCACACCCCGTCCAATCGAGGTAGGCCAACTCCAAAGGGATGTACCTCTTACCCAAAATGATTCCTTGAGTGTGCACAATCGCTTGGACCAACATCTCTTGTTTAGTGTACAATAAAGAAATGCCGAAAGGATTTGGATTCACGTCTATCTTATTTGTCGCGGTGCTCGTATTGCTGCTCGCGGCTGTCATTCTACAAGGTTACATAATGTATTCCATGGCCGGTAGCAAGAGTTACGTGGTGGACGCCAGTGATAAGGTCACTGATAAGGGAGTAGATGCCGCTACATTTTGGACCACTAACAAAATGATTATGATTGGTCCTACCGTTTGCAATCTAATGGGCATGGTGATCATTGGGCTCCTTTACGGTATGGGATGAATAAAGCACATACCATGAACGTGAAATTAATTTTGTCGACCGCTCTCTTTGTCACAATCTTAGTGGCGTTGATCACTTTCGGCTACATCGCGTACACACTGTACGCGGACACGGCGACCGTTGGAGGTAAGGCGATCGTCCAAGCGCATCAGCTTCTGTTTTACGTCGAGCTTATAGCTGTCGCAACTGCAATGGGATTGTGTGGAGGAATCTTGTACAGAGGTTGAAGGATCGTTGGAGTGGGTAGAAGAAGGAATCTTTCGAATGACGTATTGCAAGATGCTTGGATTAGTGAGTTAAGACGAGTTATATACATCAAAAAAAAAAAAAAGTTGTTTTTTTTTTTTTTTTTTTTATGTTTCAGTAAAGAAAGAGTTATCGAAATGAAAATAGTTATTCCATGGGCTATCAGCTGTTTTTTCTATGGTGAGCTGTTCATCGTCAGCAAGGTTTCCCTCAGTAGAAAGTACCTCTTCAGTTAAACTCTCTTCATGATACATTAAACGTCGGCCAGAGTATCCGAACGCAGATTTGTTCTCATGATCCAGGGGTGATTGGCAGAATGGGCACGTGGGACTCTTTAGTAGTATCCACCGTTGAATACGTCTTTTATGGAAGCCGTGGTCACAATCACGCGATATGTAACCGAGTGAATCGATCGTAACAAGACACAGGGTGCAAAATAATTCTCCCCTAATCTCTTTTTCACGGTGCAAAATTCTCAAAATTCTATTACAATCCGGGCAGAATGTAACCGACGACATGATGATACCTTCAGATAGGTGAAGTGGACCGTACGTCCACAAAGCTGTAGAAGAGTAGGTCTGAATTTAAATGCTATTGGATGTTGTTTTATACCTTAAAAAAAAAAAAAAATTTTTTTTTTTTTTTTTTTTTTTAAGATTTAGTTCCAGGTAGAAGAGAAAATTTGTAACCAGTACCTTCGTTGAATTGCTCTCCGAAAAACGTTTTGTCTGCCGAGGTCCTTACTTCGTGCTTATACAGTTGGGTCGTGCCAAAGTGCACGAAATTCTTTTTCATTGCTTCAAAACTCAGCACCTCCAGAGGTGACCGTTGCTCGTTTTTGACCAACCCGTTTCTGGTCAGGGCCAGCGGAATCCCGGTGCTGCATTGGTACTTGACGACGGTGAGCACGTCTCCCTCTTCGACATTGAGTTGAATTTTGACGAGTCGCGTCATATTGAAAAAATAACTGACGATACCACACTTCTCGTACAAATACCGAACGTCCGTGAAGGCCACAATTCGATCACCGTCCACGTGCCTGAGCAGTATTCCTAGATCGCGAGCCCATCGATACAGGATTTTGACCTCCGCTCCGTCCTCTAAAAGGATGAATTGAAACGTGCTGAGGTATTTGTACCGTCCTTCTCTATCTCGTCCTTTATTGTAGACTCCCCCTCGTTCCAAACGCCCTGCGTCTGGAAGCCGTTGGAGGAGTTCGTGGATTGGGTAATCCGAGAGAATGACGGTTGCATATTCGTGGCGCGAAGCCATTTCAAACACTTGTGACTGGTTCGAAAAGACGGCGATTTCGTAGCGTATAGCTTTTTCTACATTGAATGTAACAGATTCTTCGTGAAGAGATCTTCTCAAATGCTTGCTATCGAGCGTGTCTTGCGTGTCCAATTTGGTGATACGGCATGTCAAGTGAACTCCGAACGCATCTCCTGGCATCGGAAATCTCCTGCACATGGCTCGCACCACCTCGTACAGAAATTCAGGAATCCGGTCCCTGTGCTCATTAAACACATTCAAATCCACTCGCAGTAAATGCTTCCGTAGCAATCGCTCGATCGACTCGATTCGGTGGGGCCTGATTTTGTGGAGTATGTCGGCATACAAGTCGGGACGACACCTTTCCATCTCCCGAAACAAGGTGGTGGCTGGATCACCCATATTAGTTTGCGCAGAGGATGAATTTTTTCAAAAGATTAGCTGGAACGTCAAAGGAAAACTGAAGAGAAACATGGCCGCACACGATCTTGAGTAATGCAAAAAACTTTTTGCGTGCTCTTATACACACAAACACACACACACACAAAAAAAAAAAAAAAAAATTTTTTTTTTTTTCAATAGTTCTCAGCCTGATTTCCCAGTGAGCCCTCAGTAGGAGTTACTTTTCCGAACGCTCTGATTCCCCTCTCGGTATTAATTTCGACGCGTTCTACCCACTGCAATATCGGTGTCCAAACACGTGAGAAAAGAATTTGGGCAATGGGTGTTTTTGCTTTCAACGTGGCTTCTCTTTCCGTGGATAGATTTCTCAAGACCACGTAGATGGGACCCCTGTAGTCTGAATCTATAATTCCCCCTACAACATGCAGGTCCTTTGCTGCGACGGAGGATTTATCCCTAACGTCTCCCACGATATGTGGGGGAATATCAAAAACTATTCCCGTGTCAATCTTTACCTTTCCATTCGGAGGTAATACGCAGTCTTTCGGTAGATACAAGTCATATCCCGCCGCATGGGAATTAAATCGCGTGGGATCCACGGCCTGAGGCAAGGTTTTGGAGTATTTCAACATTGTCGACTCGTGTGGTATCGGATGAGGTGATGAGTTGGAAGACAGACTTGGCCAGACGGGTGCTTAGAGTCGAGATTGACGTGGCGAGAGGATATACCTGAAGACAGATTGTACTAAAAGAAAAGTGGCCCCTTTATATATATATTAAAAAAAAAAAAAAAAAATTTTTTTTTTTTTTTTTTTAAGTTTATAGTTTCATTTGTGTTCACTACCATGATCTCTGTTGGGGGCCAACAAAACTTGAGCCATGCTTAACACCTCTTCCTCGACTTTTGGATTGCTGCTGAGAAATAGTTCGAACGTGTCTATCGTCCATTCAATCCGCCCCGTAGCTTCAAACTCTTGCACGCTGAGGACGAATCGCGTTACTATGTCGTGAATCTTGCGAGCGGTTGCAAAAGCTCCCTTCTTCACTTGGCCAGACTTCTGATCCACGCAGCAGGCCACGTGTGCCAAACCCATAGAGAAACCCATTTGATCAGCATGATTTTGAAAAAGAACTGCAGGAAACAGCTGTTGACACACCGTCTGAGCAATCCCTTCGTTGGGTTCCAAGGATTTGAATTTTTGGTTCACCATCAGTTCCAGTTGTAAATAGGTGGGTAGAAAGGTCGACAAATGTTCTCCCGATTCACCGTTTTCTATAGCTCTGACAACGTAATAGAAATCCTTCTTGTTCTTGCGAGATGCTTCGGATTTCAACAAGTGTCGCATGACCTTCACGTACCGACACGGTTCTTCGTACCGCTTCCAAAAGAATTCTGCACGACACACTCGGGCCATCAGGTCGAGTGCCCAATTCGCCACCACCTTCAGATCGACGCTGCTCACGTAACAGCCGAGCATCACGTGAATGACGTCGAACGGGATAGAATACATACTAAACGTATCGCGTACGTATTGCGATCTCCTCAACTCGAAGAAAAGGTTCTCCACGATACAATCCTCGTCGCGGTTCACAGGCATCGGTGTCCACGAGTCGACACACTTTTGAACGTATGGGACGAGCTTCTCAAAGTAAAACTCGAAGGGATTAGAAAACTCCTTGGATTGCAGGACCTGATGCATGCTGCCAATCAATTCTCGTAGTACCAGGTGTTGGTTGGACGACGCATTTCCCAGTTGGCTCGTGACCGATTCCATATACCTCGAGAGAAACGATTCCATCAATCGAGTGGGTTTCTCGATCGCGTGGCCGTCCGTCGTGAAAGGGGCATTCACCGCTCGCAAAATTCGCACCGTCTCTTGAACCCGTCGCAGCGATTGTCCCACGACGTGCGTCGCAAGAATTCCTTTGATATCGACCAGCACGAATCGCAGCGGCACGTCAATGTCGCCTGTCCATTTTGCATAGGCTTGAGCCAAACGACCGGAAAAAAACGGATCGTCGCCAGGAGGATGTTGAATGTATTGATAGACGTCGTTTATGGGGCAGTGGTGGCACGTCTTGCAATGTAAAGCTCGGCCTCTCAACTCGACGTTTTCTTCTCCATGACACAAACTAGACGCGACGAGATTTAAAAACGACATGGCTCTTTTCTTTTCTTTATATTTTTTCGGTGGGACGACACTCGTGTCGTTTGACAAACGCGCTTTTTCGAGTTCCACAGTCGACGCAAATCCCTTGCACCATCGGGTGTTTATTGGCAGCCACGACCTCGGTGACCTGATTCGTTTCCGTCTTGGCTCGACATTTTACACAGTAAATCGGATCCATTGGGTGATGACTTTATATATTCAAGCACCATGGAGGTACGACACGATATTATGCGTCTGCATCGATCCGAGCATTTGACGGAACGCGAAATTGCCAGGCGACTCCATATCCCGCCGTCCACGGTCCATTACTGGATCCAACGCGACGGTAAGAGAGCCAAGACCAAATCGGGTCGGCCACGCGCCACGGACCCAGAAACCGATCGCAGGCTAATCGACGCTTGCGAGCAATCACCATTTGGAACGGCCCGCGATTTACAAAGGGAATTTGCTTTGAGATGCTGCATCAACACGGTTCGAAATCGCCTCAAGGAAGGCGGCTACAAGTGCTGCGTTCCAGCTCGCAAGCCTCACCTCCAACCCCGTCACAAGCAGCTGCGACTGTATTTCGCTTGCAACCGCTTGCATTATTCCCAGCAAGACTGGGAGCACGTCGTATTTACAGACGAAAAACTCTTCCGCGCTTCCGGTCGGGGTCCTCTGATAGTCTATCGTCCAAATGAGAGCAATCGATTCGACGAAAAATACATTGTACCTTCGACTAACCCCGCAGATGTAGGAACGCCGCGCTTCACCGTTTGTGTGTGGGTTGCCTTCGGCAACGGTATTCTAGAGATTCATTGCGTCGAACGAAGTACGCTCAACTCCGAATATTATACGAGTCGAATCTTACCTTTGATCGAAGAGAAACTCGTCGATGCGATCTTTATGCAAGACCTCTCTTCTGTCCACACGAGTCGTCACACGACGCACTGGCTACGCGAACGCAATATCCGCGTCTTGTGGGACTGGCCTCCGAAAGGTCCAGACATGAATCCCGTCGAGAACGTCTGGGCAGAGCTCGTCCGGCGTATCAATGTGAACCAACGAGGACATACGAATCGCGACCAACTGTGGGAGAACATCCAGCACGCTTTTCATTCTTTGGGGGACGCGTACTTTGATAAACTGATCAAGTCAATGCCCAAGCGTGTCCGAACTGTCAGTTTGAAGCGAGGGGGTTGGACAAAGTACTAAGAAGGTGTCAATGTGGTATTCGAACAGAACGTGAGTATCGTCCTCCTCTGTCACGTACTTCCATTTGCAGGGATTCTTGGCCAAATGTTTCAAACACATGTGTTTTAATTGCGGCCACCGGAGCACTCGAAGAACGTAGAGATTTTCTTCTTCAGACACAATTTCTACGTCCGAAACGACCGATCGCAAGAGTTGAAGGCATTCTTGCCCACGAACAACCATGATGTCCCGCTCATAAAAGTCACTAATGCGGTCGTATTCTTCATAGCTGATGAATTGTGCAGCCCGAGCCCAATCAAGAGAGTCTTGAGTGAAGCGTTTGTAATACATCTTTACTAACAACACAACCCGAAAGCAAATATATATATAAGCTAAAAAAAAAAAAAAAAAAAAAATTTTTTTTTTTTTTTTTTAGCTTATGAAAGCTCTTACTTTGTATGTCACAGCTCCCCGGCACAAGGGACATTTAAAGATTATCTCTGCGCATTCTGGACACGAGATTAAGTGACCGCAGGGTTGAAACACGACACCCATCTCTTGATCCATACAAATTTTACACAAAAGTTTGTCTTTCACTGGATCAATGGGTGTTTCGCTTTGATATTTTCTTCGAATTATGTCTGGTTCGACCATTGGAGGAGGTTTCTTTTCCAGTTCCGCAATACCTTCTCTTTCCAGTTCCGCAACACCTTCCCTTTCCAGTTCCGCAACACCTTCCCTTTTCAGTTCCGCAACGCATTTCTTTTCCAGTTCCGCAACGCATTTCTTTTCCAGTTCCGCAATACGTTCCCTTTCCAGTTCCGCAATACGTTCCCTTTTCAGTTCCGCAACACGTTCCCTTTTCAGTTCCGCAACACGTTTCTTTTTCAGTTCCCCAACACGTTTCTTTTCCAGTACCGAAATGTCTTCACACAATTCATTCAATGAGGTAAATTTTGGTAAATTATCAGACATACGTTTTAGAACCACCTCTTCTACCAGTGACTTTGGAAATATTTCACAACCTTGCCTTACGATTTGACGGTGGAATTCGTTACACTTGTTGGAACTTTCTACGGGATTAGAATTTATAAGAGACTTCACAGGAATCCGTCCATTGCTTTTCAGAAGACGTATGTATCCACACCCTGAGAAAATCCTTTCATGTTCGACATATGGATCGTCACCACTTTCCCAATATCCCAAGGATACTCCGCAGAAAAAACACGTTACCACGTCTTGCACACCTCCATAATATAATCCACATTCTGCTAAATATTTTGGAGAAGGTTTATTGATATATGGCCAATCTCTGTAACTCTGAAGACGATTATTCAAGTCAACCATTCTCGGATACTTGGGTGAATACGAAACACCTGACCTGATTGGTAGGCTTACTAAAGTACTTCTGGGTACTCTTTTCACAATTGGAACGTTACCTACATCTTTAGACAGAAGGAAAGGGCACTTGGGTGAAGTTCTCATATGTTCTCGTACCGGTTTTTGTCCAACCGTCCAATCTTCTATGAGGATGTGGCAAAACGCACACTGCACTTTATCATCGGATTGCAAGTAGAAGAACCCAGTGGATGCTAAATCGACAGGTTTCACATAGTCCAAAGGCCACTTGCCGTAATAAGAGTTCAGCCTGTTAATTTCATGACACATGGTATCAAAGAGTGGATCCATTTTTCAAATATACTCTCTTAACCTATAGAGATCAGGTGATTTAACCTACTTCACTGTAGTCGATGGAAAATAAATTTGCATCTGTCCCATGGAAGTAGTAGCTTGTCAAATATCGAGGGTCGAATGGGGTATTCTACAACTCTCCCAAGCTCTTATAAGACCCTAAAAAAAAAAAAAATATTTTTTTTTTTTTTTTTTTTACTTGCCTGTAATACGTTTCTCAACCAAGAGTTTCAAGTGGTCCATTCCTACCGATAACCAATCCTTGTCTTGCCCCTTAAAAGCTTCCATGTACACGTTGCCGAGATTTTCCAGCAGGTCTTGGTCCACTTTCCGCACGTCCTTGTAATAATTCGAGTTGCGATGCAAAAAATTCTCCACCCATTGTCGCGCGCTTTGGATCTGCATGGTAATATGATCGTCGTAAAAAATGGTATTGAGTCGGCGCGTGTACAGTTGCAGCAAAGCTAGAAAAACGACACAGGCCGAATCGATTCCAGTCAAACTCGCCAAGTCTTCGTTGGTATCGAACCACTCGTACATGCATCTCACGGCTTCGTAATGCTGACGGTACTCTATTCTCACCTCTTTCGGGTCGAGTACATTCGACATGTATCCCTTCAAATGCTTGCACTCGAACCCGTCAAACCCGTCGACGGCCAAGATTCGATAAATCTCGCGATGCTTGACGTCTCGACCTCCCACCACGGTGTTTTGTCGTAACCATTCGTACAGGAGCTTGTTCCATTCCGACAAGTTGGTAGGTAATTCTCGAATTTTTTTCTTTTTGCTCGCCGTCACAAGCAATTTGGCCAATTCGTCTCGGTGGCGATCGTCCTCCTGTTTCAAAGCGTCGGGGATTTGCAACCACTCTGCCACGTTGCGTAACGCGTTTTGTCTATGCCATTGCAAAGAATGATCTCCCCTTCCCTTCACCCAATCATTAAACACGTGATCGGTCAACACTTTTCTCACAGACGTAGTCGACAAATACGTCGGGGGAGTAGACTTCGAAAATGTCTCGATCGTAAAACATTTTGCTGGAGATCCACTTGGGTCCGACGAGAATGGGTTTTCGCTCCCCATAAGTCTTTTGCAAGAGTCGAGACACGACGCCATTGGACACGTTCGCCGCGAGAGGTCCCAGCCGTTCCAATTCGGATTTGGTAAAGAGAGTTGCGTATTCCACTCGTACATGAAACTTTTGAAAAGTCTCGGAAAACCAAGTCAAGGGTTTCTTGCTTATACCTACAGCGGTTCGCAAATCCTTTACCACGTCGAACTGATACGTTCGTGTCAAGAGAACGACGTATCGACACGATTCCACGCCGACGCGATGATTGAAACTTTTAACTTGTACCCACTGCGGAAACGTAGCGTCCATCCAAAACAAAGTCGAGAGGGATAAGAAATAAAATGGTACGAAAAGGACGTACCTTTACCAAGGAAGAACTAGACACGATTCGGAAAAAATGCTGCGCTCAAAAAGAGACGAACGAAATGTCTCTGGTCCTATACTTGCTGCTGGAAACGGGATTACGCTTGAAGGAAATATTTGGCTGGTTTAACAAAAATCCCTACAGGAGGCGAAAGTTCCTCAAAGGGCGGCCAGACCTGTTATCCTATTTCGGCTCCGTGCCGAAATTGTTCCCTAAAACGCACCACGCTTACTTGATTCAATGGAAGAAGGCTTGCAAAAAATGGATTGGACGGGAGAATGTGACTTTTGAGATGCTGCGACGTAAACCTACCCCAGTCTATCTGGACGAGGACGACTCGACCGTCGATGTAGATTTTAAGAATAATAAAGAGTTGAAGAAGGAACTGCAAAGGTTTGACAAATTCCAAGCAATTGACGCCTTACTTTTGGCAGGGGTGGAGTGAACAACCCAAGCTCTTATAAGAGACCTTAACCACTAAAAAAAAAAAAAAATATATATATATATATATATATATATATATATATATATATTTTTTTTTTTTTTAGTGGTTAAGGTAAAAACGTTTCCACTTCACTACCCTCCTCCAAGCGAGGTAAGCCTTCACTAGCGCACAATTTGGCTTACCGCATTTTGCGCAGAGATAGAAGAGTCTTTCCCCGTAAGCAATAGAATAATTCAAAAATGTCTCGTCCAGCCTTGTCGATATGAGACGGTGCGCTCTTTGTCCGACGAACACCAATTTAGTGACCCGTAGACTCTTCATGACGTTTATGACTTGGCTAATCCAATCTTGTTCAGCTTCCATTTTTACCTTGAAGAAGTAAGAGTCTGTCACGACGCTGCAAGTATCATTGTCCAATGCAAGTGCTCCTACTCCAGAATTTTTCATGTATACGAATGTGATTGGTTGCGCTGAACAATTTGCGGTCTTATTCTGTACTTCCAAATCCATGGGCTCTTGGGCATCTAAAGCCATGTTGGAAGCAGGAAGTACCGTATAGTGCTCAGAGTGGTGACAAATCAAAGTACAGGATAGAGATGTGGTACCGGGGACGAACAGCTGGAAAATAGGAGTGGACCTGTTACTATGAGTTATATATAATAATATTTATAAATAATAATATATATATATATATATATATATATTATTATTAAGTAAAGTGTTGTGTATAACGGTTTTTAAGAAGCCACAGTATATGGCAATTAAGATCTTTGAGGGTGCTGCTACTGCGGGGCGCTCGACTGTCATCTTTGGTAACTTAGGACGCGAAGCGTCTCTATTGGAGTATTACGCTCGCGATTACATTTCCTCAGACGACATGTCCATATTGGACGGGCGGCAGCTTTCGTTATTCATCGAGCCTCCTTCCATCTCATCCTGTATTTCCAAAGATAAGGTTGCTATATCAAGTCGTTTCCTAAACGAACGAATCCAAGTGGTCGGTTCGTCCGAAACAAGTTGATAAAAATGCGTGTAATCTGAATTATCACATCCACATGGACCATCGATACGGTCAAAATTCTTATTTTCCCTCTCTCCACAGTGTTGTTTATGCAAAAAACCAGTATCGTCTTTAGATAGTTTTTCAGGAATTTCGAGCTGATAGTAAATCTTGTCGAGTAGATAACTCAATTCCTCCTGAACCATTTCGGAATTTACATTTTTTCTAAACAGACCATCCTCCAATTCCCAAACGTATTTCTTCACATTTTCTAAATCATCTTTTTCGTGCGGAAACGAGCACGTTTTTCTTTTGACTGCTCTGATCCATGCACAGTATGCCTTTTCCACGACATTCTCGCCGTGTAATTGATCCACTCCGATATAATTATCGAAAAAGGGTGCCCATGGATCGAATATTTCTTGAGCCAAGCTACCAACGACGACCAATTGTCGCACTCGTAACATTTTGAGTTCTCTCACAATGTTCTTTTTCCAATCATCATCGTCGTCTTGGACACGAGTGTGAAACCAATACCTATCCGTAAAGACGACGCACTTTATAACCTTACCTTGTTCGGTTTCCAATGCCAAACCAGCAATACCTGAAGTATAAATGTTGACATGGATTTTGCAAGGCTCTGTCCAAGAGCGGATGGTTTGTTGGTAATAGCGTTGGTAATCGTGTTGAAAATCACAACCACAGGGCCCCTCACCATCGTCGCTCCAAACGCAGGCCTCCACATGAAAAGAATGTCTTTTGTTTAAAACGATTGACGTTACTGACTGGTGCAGCATAACGTCCAATATTCGAATAATGGATTGTTGCACGCATTTCAAAGCCGAAATTGAAATTTTACTCTTGAAAATTCTGTCCTCTAACAATCGGATTTGCTCCATGATTCCTTTACTAGATTTCTCTAGCTCCCCCAATATATATATATTCCCCAATGTATATTTAAAAAAAAAAATATATATATATATATATATATATATATATAATTATTATTATTATTATATTTTTTTTTTTTTTTTTTTTTTAGTGTTTAAGTACAGTTTCCATCAAATGGTCAAACGTATCTTCCGACAAGACGTCCGTATAGTGCAAAGCTTTCAAAACGTCATTTTCCACCACGCTCGTACCGTCTACGAGTTGACCCAAGTAGTCGACGTGGAGACCTTGCAAGTTGAACACGCTCTTGGAGTAGCTATAACCGGGTCTCCAAATTTTTCCTCCGCTCGACAAAGCTTCAGTGGCTGTCACAGCATGAGCGACAGCTTCCACAGGCGTGAGTCCTCTCCAAAACGAACTCTGGACATACTTACCATCTTGCCACCCTACCGCCCCAAACATTTGATGTAGATGCTCAAACGATCCCTTGGCCTTGGATAGTACTTGAGTGAGAAGACAACCTCCCTGCAACTCTCGAGCGGAAACTTCTTCAAAGTCTTCGAGAGATGAGGTTCGCTCACCAATTTCTACCAACGCCTCCATTTCTTTCAACGTCAAGGCAAAGCAGGTCCGACGCTGGAACGCGTCCTTGTAAAACAGCCTCATCCGATCAAAGCACTCGAACGTCACGCCCGACCCGTACAACTCGTAAATGACTTTGAACGCGCGTTTCAAATCGGGATGCTTGTAGGGTAAAAAGTCTATTTCGTCGTAAAACATGTGGTATGCTACGAGCATGTCTTGACTGGGTGATAATTTCAACCCGTTTACAGGGCAACTCATTTGCTCTTTGCAATTGAGAAGGGTGGCACATTCCGCTTGAGATTGGTGGTTGGGTACGAGGTAGACGTTGCATTCGTCTCCATCAAAGTCGCCCGCTATAATTTCCAAAATCTCCAAATTAATACCTATCGTATTCTCTTCGTCGTCTCCTGCCTTGACGACTCGCAAACCCACAAAACTACCCGGCGTCAGGGAAGGCATCCGATTCAAAATGACAAACTGACCCTCGAGATTCAACTTCTCGACAATGTCCTTCGGCAAACGGATCTCGTTGGGTTTCAAGCCAGAGTCTGGAACAATCATACCCCGCATAGAGTACGTCGATCGCTTGCCGAACGCATTCTGACGTATAAAAGTGTTTTTGCCACAAGAACGGCGCGTCAGGCTTCCGTAATTGAGTGGAGCTTCTTCAATCTGCTTGTAAAACGTATTCGCTTTGGAAGGGGGTGGGACGCTTTTACTTCGATTCGTGACGGGTTGCCCTTGTACAAACTTCATGACCTTTTCGTAGGCGAGCGTCGAAGCCACTTGCCAATAGATGGGGTCCGGTATTACCAAAAACTCTTGATCCGATTCCATTTTTGCTTTGCGGAGTGCTACCTCCAACTGCTTTAGAGAAAACGTGTACCCAGGTGTAGGAATTGCGATGGACTGAACGGGATAGGACGTCAATTGAGAGTTGTAGTAAAATTGATTGCAGCAGAGCGCGTAGGGTATTCTAAAAACGAGTCTAGAATTGCATTTCGAACACGATTGTTTAAATTCGTGACTCTTTCGCCAAGCCTTCAACATTTCAATGAGGTTTTCTGGTGTCATGGTGACTGGACACTGGTCGTAACGAAGAATGGTCACACCATATCGAGTGACCGTCATGATAATAAAGGAAAAGTATAAATGGACACGTATCCAAAGCGTCGAAATGGGAACGAATACTATCCCACAGGTTGCAAGAAATTTGTGATAGATTCAAGAGGTCGCGAACGATATGCTCGCGACGCACAAGGTAACGAGCTGTATCCCCGACGAAAGACGAATGTGTTTGCTCAAAACGAATTTGGCGTCGAATCGTATGCCAAAGACGTCGACGGAAACGAATTTTATCCAATCGTCAACAAAAGGTCTATTTTTATAGTGAATCCTCAAACGATGACGGTGGTATTGGCGAAATGGGTGGATGGACGGCAACGCTATCCCACTGACACCAAGGGAAACGAGTATTACCTGAGATATGAAGGGAAGCCGTTTCTCTTGCGAAACGATGAAGGGTCTCCTTACTTGGCTCAATCCCGAAGAGGGCACAAATTAATTCCTTGGAATTTTTTGAGCGAATTCTTGAACACTGACGAACCTCACGCGTACGCCAGAGACTCGGGGGGTAATGGGGTATACTGGAATGAAACCCCCCTTTCACCTTTCACTCAGTCGATCGTGACTTGCTTATGTAAGATTGTTGTCCTTTGTCCTTCACTAGCTGGAATAGTCCTCTTGTTTGCCTGAGAGAAAAAAAGGTGATCGAATGCAGAGGTCGAAGTGGGTGGATATTTCACAAGTGAGTAGAATGAATTAGTATAGAATCTTTTATAGGTATATATATATTAAAAAAAAAAAATATATATATATATATATATATATATATATATATATATATTTTTTTTTTTTTTTTAAAGCTATGCACACTGTTGGCTTAGAAACTCTTTGTGATACTTGCGTTCCATACTGATGGTATCGGTTACCACTTGACAAATGATCCATCATGATCCAATTCATGTTGGGGTTTACCAAGAGTGCGTAAAAGTACAAAATGTATAGGCACGTTGCATCGTAGTGATTCGTATTGGGCGTCGATATCTGATTAGCCATATTTCGTACCTCCTTCAGCACTACTCCTCGACGATCTATCAAAGG
This sequence comes from Meta bourneti, assembly GCA_933210815.1. Lineage (NCBI taxonomy): Eukaryota > Metazoa > Arthropoda > Arachnida > Araneae > Tetragnathidae > Meta > Meta bourneti. The sequence continues at coordinate 110,953,738 of OW119922.1, read as the reverse complement.
GAAACTCTCATAGTCAAAATGAATCGCGTTAAACCACAGGTCGTTTTGGTCAGCAATATTATACAGCATACCATACTCGTCGAGATTTTCCTTCACGTGCATGACATGTCCTTTAGCTTCTGACCGAAACTCGCTCACGAGCTCTGGTGTCACGAGACGTAAATCTTTAAACGCAAGACTCTGCACGTACATTTTTTCCAGGCGGTGGGAATTTTTAGACGCCACGTGCTGAATCAACCAGTCGATCCGCAGCGGGGATTTACTCAGCACGTTTAAATCGTAATACTCTGACATTCTCTTTAGTTATCGTTTGCCGTCCGCTTCAAATTTTTGATGCACACGTCTTGGTAATAAACGACCGAGTCCTGCCGTTCACTACGTTTCCCTTTACGATGCAGTCCATCCTCGTCTATTTTTTGACGTTTCTCCGGTGGTAATTCGACCGATTCCATCAAACTCGTATTTTCGAACGACTGGCTGCAAGCGACTCGGTCGATGATGCTCGTATAGTTGAACGATTTGAGACTCATGTCCGTTTGCCGATGTTCGTAAAATTCCTGCTCGAATTTGACGATGAGGTCCGTATCACTTAGCGCCATGTTTTTCGTCGCCTTCAAGTACTGACGAATAGCCGATCGCAAATCGGTCATGGTCGTCACACTTCCGCGATCGATTTGGACGTCCATGTGCAACTTGAACTGGTTGTAAATATCCGTGTTGACCAAATAGTCCTGAGTGTATTCGACAACGCAATCTGGCTCGTCTCGATAATGCAGCAGACCGTCCTTTCGATTCATATGCTTTTGCATGTGATAGTACAGAAGCAAAAAGCACCCTTGGTACGAATTCTCCACCACGTACGATTGTTTAAAGTATCGATTGAATCGAACCTGTTCGGAGGTAGTCGTGGGCGCTTTTCTCTTGAACGCGGCGTTGAACGGGATCGCGACGACTCTGTCTCGAAAGGCTTGAGTGGTGATGGTTTCGGGTGCGTTGTTGGTCGTCGTGAACAGTTTCGCTGTTGGAATGCCCCCGACGTTCGCCTCGTACATGTTTCGGAACGAGACTTGCGAGTCACCCGTAATCTGCTTGATCCGGTTCTCGTGGACTTTGCTCTCCAACTCGTCCGTTGCAATAATGCGGCACGAAAAAAGTGTGGAAGCTAATTCTGGAAGCGCGTTCGTGCTGGACGTACCCGGTTTCAGATTTTCCGATTGAATGCTGTGAAAGTATCCCCCAAAAGTCTTGGCGAGCAGCTCAAACAACTTACTCTTGCCGTTTCGCATGGTCCCCTTCAAGACGAAGAATTTGCGTTCGTAGTTGGTGGCAATGAGCGTGCTCGCTAACACGTCTAGGAAATACAGGATGAGATCGTACTCGAACGACAGGTATTTGCAAATTTGACTGTAAAACTGGATCATGGACTGAGCGAAGGGGTCCATGACAATGTCTGGTAGGCGTTCGCTCACGAGTTCTTTCAGCGTGTCGACCAAGTCGTCTGTCCGGTCGAGAAAAAGCTCCTTGAAGTACACTAAAAAAAACTCCTTGGCAGTCAAGAGGGTGTACAACTCATAGAGAAGAGGCTCGTTGAACAGGGTCATCAGAGTCACCCGAGGAACCTCGATACCCAGTTTCTTGTCGGACATGAACAATTCGGGAACGGTACCTCCTACGTGGCTCGTCAGCAGATCCAGCATCCCATCGGGGAGACGGAGGAACCACTTGTGTCTATCCATCTGGACGCTCCGATGCTCCATGTTGGAATCGCTCAGAATGGCAGAGATGACGGTCCCTATGGAGAAGTGGTCCAAAAGACTATCTTCCGGTCCTCCCAACCCACCAACCTTGCGGTACTGATGGACAAAGGCTTTGATGTTGGTCCAGAGGTTGACCATGTGATCGGTGATTTCGTTGTCCCGACTGATTTCTTGCCACGATTCGGTCAGGTAATTCCACAAGTATCGCGACGATTTCTTGACGGCGTTGGCCAGACGCAGCACCAAAATTGGGAAATGGTGCTCTTGAATCTTTCGCAAGAGTCCAATCAACTGCTCGGTCGTCGACACGCTCAAGATGGCCCGCTCCGAGTCTTTGATGATGCGTTGCAACTTGTCGCGGGCCGTACGCGGCCTCTCGTACAAATTGTTACCACAAAAATGAATTGTAGCCATTGTAAAGTCGGTCAAGGCGTATTTGATGTGGCTCTCGTCCACTTGCTCGAGTCGATCGAGAATGGAATGAAATTCCGTGTCGAGAAACGATCTCACTGGATGAATGAGCTGCTTCGAGCTCATATCTAAATGTTTACAAAGGGCATAAAAGACTGGTAAAAAATAATAGCCCCGATCGTGCTGCATGATGGTTTTGAGCGGGTTCGGATCACTGGCGAGCTTTCCATTGTCCTCTTGGAGAGCCTGATTGATCGATTGAAAGATGGGATTGTCATTCGTATCGAGGTTCACCGACAACCGCACGCTTTGCTCGAACCACTTCTTTAGCGCATAGTTGTTTGTCTCATAGGATTCCATCATGAAGGCATTAAAGCGCAAATATTGAAAACTTTTCAAGAAATGCGACCCATCAAACAAAAGTTGTTTACCTTTACAAATGTAACCCAATTCCGACGTGCGCTTGTAGGTGAATTGGACCACATCCTCTTGGTCGTTGGATTTCGTCGGCTCTTTGGTGACCACCGTGGCATAGGAGAGTCGATACAAAGGTGGAAAAGGCATCGCGACCGGCATCGTAAACTGCTTCAAGTACGGTCCGTATTGCCGTTCGCTCAGAAAGAGAAACCTGCGGAAAAAGGACTCGGCATTGTTCTTTCGCCGCTTGAATTTAGTCTTGGCGTAATGGAATTGAGCGGTTTTAGTATGAACCAAAGTGAAATCGATCTTGAAGGAATCCATCTCGTCCAAGTAACCAATAAGAAAAGGTTTGTAGGGTAATGTGGAGGGTTTGGCCGCTCCAGGTAACATGACGTTACTCAAAATGTCGAGTACGTACTTGCCAGAACGCTCCACTAATCCAAGTTTGTTTTCCAATTTTTGACATAAAAGAATGTAATCGTCGAAAGCGATCGTGAGCTCTGGCAGGTGGACGTGAAGCCCGGCGGAATTTTGGCGCCCCGCTAAGATGTAGGTAAAGTTGGGTATGGTTGGTAAAAGAAAGAGCTTTAGAGTCGATTCGACGTGCTCTACAATGTTCTGGGAAATGGAGGTCTCTGGATTTTCAGACTTGAAATCCAAATCAAAAATGAGCGAATGTTGCTGACAAGACGACAAATCCATCGTGATGGGTAGGAGTTTTGATGTATTGGAGGTCCAATTTTGAGTAAAGGCATCGTAATCCTTTCGATATAAGTAATATATATCACCCGCTAAATTGTACAATAGGTAAGTATCTCTGGGAGCTTGGTCGATTGAATGGATTTTCCTTAAAAATGCCATTTCCTTTATTCAGTTTTCTCTGTAATGCAGGAAGGGTCGTCACGTCTTCCTCTTCTCTCTCCTTGCGGGGCTCTATATTGAAAGGGTTGTGAAATTGTGTAGCTTATATATATGAAAAAAAAAATATATATATATATATATATATATATATATATATATATATTTTTTTTTATTATTATTATTATTATTATTCCCATTCAGGAGGGATGGTTTGGAGGGCTCTAAACAAATCTTGCCGCTCCTCTTCAGTCCTTCCCATCACATTGAGGATTTCATGGTCCACCCGATTGCGTGTATCTTTTCTCAATTCTCCAAATTTTTCCAAATTATTCATCCCGTCGATCAATTCTTCCAATTCTTTCTTTACTTCCTTAATATTTTGATCTATTAACGCCATTTCATCGTCATCACTCTCTTCTTCCCTGTCACTTTCACAGGGTTCGTACGATTCCTCTTGGTAGGAATCCTTGGAACATGATGGATTTAAAAGAGATACAAATGTCAGGGTGTTTAATGTTCTTCTCAACGCACGAATGGAAAGCCAGCCTATTTGTTGGATTTGTAGCTTGTGGAACAACTGATCCACACGCACCAATTCCACTCGAGAATTCACTGCCTCGTTCATGAAAGTATACTTGAAATCGTGATTCCAAATAACAGAAAGAAATCCGTAGAATTCGTCATACGACAGGATGGTGGAATGGTCAACGCTCACGTGATTCTCATGAAAGGAGCAATGCATATTTACCTGAACACGTGTAGGAAAATAATTACCACAGATGGTCAGTGTATAGTTTGGATCCAAATGTTCTCGTATAAAATCTTGAATTGTAACAGGATGGAGAGGAATCAAAAAATGATTCGCATACCTCGTGCTGGTATAGACTGGAATCATAATGGAGGGAGGGCGCCAAAGTAATTCTCAATGATCTGTAATCACTCTGTCGACTGGTCTTGGAGCACGCAAAGCTGTATGTGGAAAACTAGTGTAACCCTGAGACATATATACTAAAAAAAAAAAAAAAGTACATATATAATTCTTGTTATTATAATAATAATTATTATAAGGTTTTTTTTTTTTTTTTTTACTTGTGGTGTTTGACAAATTCTAAATAATTAGAAGACCAGGTGATCTTGTTTCGAAAATTCAAAACCCGTTCGTCTCCAGTACAATACAACGGATGCTTGTCCCACGACGTTTTGGTCATGCACTCCACGCGCCCGACCAATTCTTTTCTGTCTTCTTGAAGCCGGGTCCTTTCCGTCACGCAGGGTGATGTGGGGTCGTCTGGATCCAAATGTTCGAAATATCCGCATTCGCATCCCGATCCATTCCAACCTATTAACGGGGCAGGATTGGCAAGGTCTCGCACACAATAGTCCACTAAACACACGAAGGGAATTGGATTAATGAGTCGGTTGTCGTTCTTGTCTTTGGACTCACACTTGCAACGGTATCGCAGCTCTTCTCCAAACGTTTCGTAAAAATTTTCGATCCGAGCCTTGGCGGGTTTATTTTCTCGATAATCCCACAGAACGTTCTTCGAATGATCGACCGCTTCTGGATAATGGCAAGGTGAACCTTTTCCATCCCCATACACTGACTCAAATCGCGGCGAACACATCCATCCCGTCAAGGAAAATATGGCTCGCGATGTTTTCTGATCACACGTTTCTAGACCTTTCGGTAGGCAATAAGTTCCTGGGGGAAGTTTTCTATTCAAAACGTAAATGTCATCGCTCGAAATGACTCGAAATTCCATAAATGCTTCTCCGTTTATGCACAAGGTCTTACAATCACAAGGTTCGTCCGTCGGACATTTGAAACCGTGCAAAGGACACGAAGACGACTCGATCGGATGGGTGGCTCGTGACCACAGATTCGCTCCCCTAGAATTAGTAGCATCGAACGTCCACGTCAATCGCGGCTTGTAATACAAGTTGACGATTGTGACGACTAAAACTAGAAAGAGAATCAAAGAAATGTATTGGTTCTTTATCATCTTGTGTTTGCTTCTGCTTGGTTTAAATTTGGAACCCGTGAGAGGTCGACCCGCTCACGGCCATTACGTCCTCATTAGGTCGTGGAAGAATTTTCGATTGGTCCACATCATCCCGAACGATTGGTTCGTCTTGGTGGATGGAGAAATTTGCTATCTGTACGTCGATTCCGTCGAGTCGAAAGAGACCTATGCACCAGCCATTCGACTCGACAGTCAACTGAAATATGACATTTTACATTATCGATATCTACTAGATTGGATACAGGACCCACCCATCGTAGTGGCGTATCCACCCCAGCAGGTCAAAGACGTGGTCGGAATTCTGAATCACGTCACGAAGGAACTGTCCGACAGACTCGCGCGAACGTAGAAAAGGACTCGGAACCGTAAATGTTGATTCCAGGAAACTTTTCTCTTAATTCTGGTTCAATGCGTCTGTGCGAATGCGGCACGCGGTAGAATCCGACGCGAGAAATTCTAGTCAGTGCCAGGTAAAGCATCAACAGTTCCTCACCTTCTTTACAGCAAATGTTTTTGTATTCCAGACAAACCCGAAACGGATAGAGGGGAAGGATGGACACTTTGGCCAGGTGGTAAGGTGGTCTGACGTTTTGGAAGGGTACGACCAATACGCCAACCGCCTGGGGTACCAAATACCTCAGGTAGGGTATGGATGGTTCAAACGAAACAAAACGTCTCATCTGGCTGTACGTTTGTAAAAGCTGTAGCCAGCGCGTGATAAATTGCTCCATTTCATCAGGTTTGTTATAGTGACGAAGAACTTTAAAGAAATGCTCAGCAATGAAGACTTTGTGGCGATTCAAATCAAACATGGTGGGTGATGCAAATTAACCTGTCATCTAATGCATCTCTGAAACGAAATGTAAAGCCCCACTGGATCATCTGTATTATACGTATTTAAAAAAAAAAAAAAAAAAAACACCTATATAAAAATATATATATTTATATATATTTATATAGCGTTTTTTTTTTTTTTTTTTTTTTTTTTTTACGTATCACTTCTCAAGATACTAATTATATTCTCTTGACACAGAATATACTTTAGGTCATGTTTGACGTTCTGCTGCCTTTTCAACTTTTCGTATGCCTCCCGTTCCCGGACAAGTTGTCCTCGGAAAACAAGTCGGTCATCGTTCCAGGATTTTATTTTTTGATAGACCGCCGTAGAATTTTCAAACGAGTCAAAGTACGATTGTCTTCGCAAACCTTTCACGTTCTCCACAATGAAAAAATATTGTGTATACCAGCACTCGTCATTTCCCAAAAATTCAATTTGTATCAGAGGAAAAGTGTTTATTTCTTCTCTCAGGAACGAAAACTGATAACCTGTTTCTTCCCGAAACTCTCGATAAGCTGACAAGAATTTTTGATGACGATTTGATTTCCCGCGGTTCAGCTGACCATGTGGAAAATCATACAAGTCTTCGTACGTTCGACCTTGCTTGTAACACTCGTAGTCCAACCGATCACACTCTTTGAGTTTAGGTAACCAGTTTTGTTCAAAATCTTGGCGAACTGCTTCAAAATGGCAATGATCTGAGTCAGGTACAATCCCCATGCGATGTAATCGTATAAAGTAGTCCTGGACACAATACGGTACTTTGCGACAAATAAGAACGACACGTTTACATTTCGTTTTGACAATCAATCCGTATGATGTGGAGAATTTGTTTCTTTGTACCAAATGTTTGTTAGTTGTTGCTAATTTAATATCTAACGAGGTCTGCGGAGGTTTGTTTAACGATTCTTGTCCAGCGTCTTCCATTTAGTTTTTCACTTGAGGACCTTTAATATACGATTGCAAATATATGGAGGTGTCCACTTATAATAGGAGTCTGGTAAATATTTTTTGAAAGGAAGGTTGGATCCAACAGCCCGGGGCCAAAGCTTAATACAGTACCGTATGAGATTAATCCAATGTCAAGGAACCCTTGTACTAACACCTTATATATATGTCTCTTTAAAAAAAAAAAAAATATATATATATATATATTTTTTTTTTTAAATGAAATTAAACGCCCCAGATGGGATGTGGCACGTTGCATGGTTGACGTCGAGTTACTTTTCGCCAGAGGAAATACGCCCTCATCGTGGCACACTCTCTACTGTTGCATCGTTTACAACAGTAAACCAATTTGGCACGTCCCGCATCCGTGTGGATTTTCATGTCGTCGGGAGCCACCTTTTTCAACTCCTTCGAGAATCCAGCTAAAAAGACTTCTTTGACGTCACATTTTTCCAACGCGTCCATCACTAATTTTTCCCATGGGGGATGCCTTCCAAACGATTGGAGATCGCATCGGAACCAAACCGTATCCATGACCACGACACAGTACTCATCATCCACAGCGATGGCTGCGAACCCGTCAGGTTGGAATCGTGACATGAAAACGATCGGAGAGGATTCGTCCCGATGCTCACCATCCACTAGTGGAGAGACTGCCTCTGGAGGGATATCCGACGGTACCGAACTTTCCTCACGTCGTGGAGCTGATAATAATTCCTCAGGAGGAGAATCCCGTGAAGGAGACACTTCCGTAGATTCCAACGCGCTGGCATCCCAAGAAGTCGACATGTTGAATGTGGAAAGGCGACGTGGCAGGGAAGTAGTCGAAAGCTGAAAGTTGTAGTTGGTGACGACGACGGTCTGATAAAGACGGGAGCTGTCTGAGCACTTTATATCCCCAGTATATTTAAAAAAAAAAAAAAAAAATTTTTTTTTTTTTTTTTTTACAAAAATCTTTTGAACGATGGGAGCGGGTCTTCTACGCTTTTCTCCTCTCGTTGCCCTTCCGTTTTCCCCGCGTCGTCTTCGTCGTCTCTTTTCTTGGCTCGCTTGGGTAGCTCCTCCTCGTGGTGGTGCGGCGTTGTTCTTTTCCGTTTCTCTCCTCCTCGTTGCTTGTGCTTCTGCGCGGCGTCTTCTACCTCCGTCCTCCACTCTCGTACGGAGCCCCTGTCCTTCATCCTTTCCCGGTACCAGTCGACCCATGGATCTTCCCCTGCGGTGGTCGCGTGGCTGCTCCATGCGCGTTGGAGCACCGCCTTGACTCGTTCCGGGGATTCCAATCCCCCTTCGACGTACATGTCCGCTTCACGACCGCTTCGACGACCGCTGCTAGATGCGCGTCCCTGTCCTCGTCGTTGTGGTCGGGTTTAAACGCGTCTGCGACGTACGCCTTGACGTCGGTTCCCCTGCATCCGTCTACAGCATAGAGCCTCCACACGCTCCTCATGGTTTCGTGGTCTGCGTTTTTGGTGAGGACCGTGGCGAGTTTGGCGAGATCGCTGGGCCTGGCCCTGTCCCTTCCCAAAACGCGTTCGACGCATTGCTGTTCGTCGAGCGTCGCTGCGTTCATTCGCTTTTCCCAGATGTGCAGCACATGCGCGTGCAATTCCTCGTCCAAGAGGCAGGTCTTGTTGGCTCGATCGGCATGCAGCGCGTCCAAGGACACGTCGACGGCGTCCAGTAAGCGCACCATGGCCCTCTCGACTGCCGCTTCCTTGGTGAGGTAGGGGTTGCGCGTCGCGAGTATTTCTCGACAGAGCGCCACCCTCCAGAGTTGTATTTCCAGCGGATCGGCCCCCGTGCCTTGCATCCCTGGGTCGAAGGACTGTAGAGGCGCCGGGCACGATTCTTGCATGGCTTCGTAACGTTACTTTACTAGAGACGAGTGAGTCACGGCCGTCGGTAGGAGTATCAGGAGCGAGCCAGTAGCAGTTGGACTTATACCATCAAAAAGAAAAAAAAAAAAATTATTTGTGTGTGTGTGTTTTTTTTTTTTTTTTTTTTGATAGTTTGTAGTGTATCATACTCGTCTGTTTCTTTCATGCTGAGGTCGTCGATGCGCAATCGTCAACATTTTCACCTGGGTCCGTGTCCACGGGGAAAAAGAAATGGTCGAATTTCACTTGCACATATCGCCGATCGGGACGTCGCTTCAATATGACTTGAGATATCTTTGTTAACTGTGTGCTTTCAAAGAATCGATTGATTTGAGATTGATGAAATGGGGCTTGGTTTTGAGCTGTCCAGAAGATGTGGAAATGTTTCGAGAGAAGCTTCGACGGACAAGACTTGACACGCATCCCTTATTTGGGAGGAATCAAAGCGTCACCTTTTTTTAGTGGCACGACCTGTCCAATCTTGTCTGTCAATATGTCTAGAGGAGGGAAGCTACGTGGTGCTTGCAGGGAGTGACTCGTTCGTATCAACGTTGGTAGAGCAGTTGAACCACCACTCTTATCGCGACTCTCTTATAGCAGTATGTCTTGGAAAAAAAAAAAAAAAAAAACTGAGCGGGGGCAGTGGCTTTTCTTCCTTGTATACGAGTGTCTTTTTTCCACTATTTAGGTATATCCGTCCAAATATTTTTTAATGCGTTTTTTCTTGCGAATAGCGGGAAATCAATGCATTGAGAATTGCCGAGCAGTAAGAGAATATCTACAATTATTTTTCTCGAGGTCAAACGCTTCCCGACCTTTTTTCCGAGAACCCCTGGCAAGAGTGATCATCTGTAACAACGTTCCGTGACTGTCGTTTTTTCCAAGAACCCCGATTGCTTATCGCCGAGCGGTACGAGAATCCTTCCAAAATATTCTTTTCCAGTGCCCCGTGGGCCTGGGCACCCATAGCCGCTGGCAGGTTGCCAAGAATACTCATCTCGAACACCGGGATTCGATAGCTAACTGATACCTTCTGCGATCGACGCGAGGCTTGGGGCGCTCCTCGGTGCCTCTTTCGACCTCGGTATCGGAACCCCTAATGACCAGAGATCTCTAGAGGAGGTCTTCCCCACCGGTAACGTATCCTTCATCCGAACTGGTTCGACTCTCCTCGCTACTGGCGGCTTCCTCCTCCTCATCACTCCTCTCTGCGTCACTCGATTCGCATCCCCACAGGTCGTGCGTCCACCCTTGCGTCTCGTCGTCACTGGTTCCATCCCCGCTGCTGCTGCTGTCGTCGTCCCCCGTTTCGCGAAACCTCCTCAATCCTTCACCGTCGCCAATCGGTTTGCGACACGTCGGACACCGACTGCTGCTGCTCCGAAGCAGCAGGTCGTTGCGACTCACGAGGCGTTGCAAGCACTGCTTATGAAATTCGTGTTCGCAGTCGAGAATCCAACATTGGCGGGGGTCGTCGAACCCCTTGCCACACAAACGGCACGACGACGACTCGATCATAGACTCTTTGGAAAGGAGACGATCAAGTGGAGGGAAACGTTTTGTCAGAGAAGGAGCGAAACTATTTCTTTGCGAGGTTCGTCTACTTTTTTTTTTTTTTTTTTTTTTTTTTAAATCGGCTCGTGAGTATTTGCAGCGGTCTGGACACGAAAACCTATTTCCGTGTGGATGGTACCTCGTTACACTGGGGACGAAGCCCTGCAAGAGGGCTGTAGAAGAGTCGAGACCCGTGACAGTGATATGTAGCGATCGGAAGCTTGAGCAGTAAGAAGACTACTCTCCAGAGTTTTTTTCAATTGAAAAAAAAAATATATATATATATATATATATATTTTTTTTTTTTTCAATTGAAAAAACTCTGGAGAGTAGTCTTCTTACTGCTCAAGCTTCCGATCGCTACACGAGCGTGATGTATTTAACATCTCACCAAGTATTGTTTTCCAAATCCTTTATGAATGTTTCAAGAATTGACACGTCGGGTCTCTCGAATCCCATAAACGGCATGGCTTGGTACGTCATCAAGGGTCGTACGATGACGTCTTGCAACCAGTAATGCTTGTCTCTTTCCGCTCGTGTAAAGAACTTTAGGTATGCTTCTTCGTTCGGATATTTTTCCAACTCCGACTCGCGTCCTCGTTCCACCATTCGTTCGTATCCCAGCTTCGGATAATAGTCGCTGAAGGCAACAGAATCTCCATAGTCCAGGACGTGTACCTCGTCCACCCCAATGCGCGTTAACCGCTCGACGTAATAGTCCGCGAGCATCCTAATCTCTGTTGTGCTCAGCCCCTCCTCATGAAACTGGATGCACGAAATGAGCGGGCTACGTGACGAGAGGATAACGTCCTTCTCTTTGCGGTCCGACATTTGGATCGCTTGCTCGATTTTGGCCACGTAATTCTCCAACACCAAATACGGTTGGTTCCAGACGTCCATATATGATTGGTACAATAAACTCTCCATCAGGGATTGGCAATCGTCGACCCACGTATAGCCGCGACCCTTGACGAAGGTCGTCTTGCCAATCCCTACGTGAGAGGCTTGGATCTCTATCAATTGGCGCATGACGGCAAAGGAAACGTTTGGCAAAAAACGAGGAGCACTCGGAAAGCAAGACGTGTAGCAGCAGAGGGGTGTCTTGTAGGAAGAAGAGAGATGTCCTGCTAACAAATGTACCTTGATGGATTCTGTAGAGCTGTGTGATTTTAATGAACTGGGCTAGTAAGCCTTATAATACCACTATTCGGAAAAAAAAAATATATATATATATATATTTTTTTTTTTTTTTTTTTTCGCTACTCCGCTCCAACAAAGCTTCGAGATATCCAATGACCAAGGGATGCGTGTGAGTCTAGTGTGGTTTCGCTGCACCACCTTGCTTGGTCGGGGATGAAATTGGACAGGAAGCCACTTCTCCTTAAAATAGATACACCGGACATCCGCTTCCGACGAGCGTTTCCGTCAACAGGATGCATCTCTCTATATAAATGTACTCTCCGAGCTGTCTAGTCATATCGATCTCTTTTGATTTCCCAAAAGACATCTGCTGCGCCGTTATTCTCCTTTTGTATTTTTTTTTCCAATCGTCATGCTGATTTGCCAATTGTGCCGTCAATCCATCGGCAGTGAATCAACGCTCTGTACGATGGGGTGCTGCAGTACGTCGTTCCATTCCTTGTGTTTGGACTATTATGCGAACTTCCACCAAGAACCCTTCTGCCCAGGCTGTGAGACCGCCTTCACTGACGAGGGACTCGCTGCCATCCACTCTGCAGCGCTTCTCCTTCCGGACTGCGTTCTGTGTGGGAAACCCGTTTCGAAGGAGCAGCCCGTCCTGACCCGTTGCGACCATGATTTCCACGTGAGCTGCCTGGCGGGAACGATTTCGACTGCACACCACGATTCCTGTCCCGTCTGTCGCACGGCGATTCCCGTCGCCTCCCTCGCCGTGTTGAGGCGAACGTGGCTCGTCGAGTGCTGGATGCAGGTGAGGAACAGCTTGATGCACGAGCACCGTCGCTATCCCGACAACGTGTTCGACTGGATCGTCGAAGCCTCGGAATTCCTCAGCTCGGACCCCTGGGCGAATCCTCTCATCGGCGGCGGCAACGCTCCTTGGCCGATCGACCGAGTCGTGGAATTTCTCTGGCCCCGTCGACCCGAGGACCGAGTGATCGTGGCCACCCTCCAGATCATGTACATGACGTCTCACGCTTGCGGCCCAGAGTGCGAGTTTTTCCCTTGCCTGGCCAAGCAATGGCTCGGGGAAGTGAGTAGCGACGAGGACGAAGAGGAGCAGGAAGAGCGGCCCGATCAGTGCCACTGCTGCCGCTAACTCTCTCTCTCCAATAAAACGTCGGCCGTGCCCGTTGGACTAGGAGGTGTTCAACGGGGTAAAAAAATGGGAGCGCACGAGTTGTGCGCTCCCATTTTTTTACGCTAGTTTCCTACCAACCTTGACCGCCTCATCCTCTAGCTTCTCTGAGCATGTCAACACCTCTCCTCCTCCGCTCAGCACGTCGACCGTTTCCATCGACATTCACACGTCGACTCGTAGCCCCATTCCTTCAGCATTACGTCTACGATAGCAAGTGTAAAACGGGCCATGTAGCCAGTTTTACAGTCGATAGAGTACGATGAACACAGTCGGTCCAAAAAATATATAAGCACCGGTACCCTCTCGATTTTTTACAGAATCGAGTTTTATTCGAATAAAACTCGATTCTGTAAAAAATCGAGACATTGGTGAGACTTGGAAAAAATTGGAGAAATATTATTCCATTTTTTTCCATGATCGGTATTAACGTCACGCTGGAGCAACACAACGGGCTATTGGTGACGGTCCGGGATCAAAGGGAAAGATCCGAGGACAACACATTTTTAAATCTGTTGTGGTCAGATGACGACACCTGAGCTGGCCTCTCCAAACTTGCACACCACATGGTGAAGACATTTGAGACCACAACAGATTTAAAACCACGAAGGTGTTTGATCCACGGTCAGATGACGAGACAACACCTGAGCTGACCCCTCCAAACTTGCACACCAACGTGAAGACATTTGAGACCACAACCGATTTAAAACCACGGTTCGGAGAGACAACACCTTCTCCAAACTTCATGGTGAATTAATTTTTGACACACCACCAACGTTGGTCCAGTGGGTAACCAAAAAAAAAAAAAAACTCTCACGAACCATCGAGACGACGTGAGAGTTTTTTAAACTTCATGGTGAATTAATTTATTTTTTTCCATTTGACACCACCAACGTTGGTCCAGTGGGTAACCAAAAAAAAAACTCTCACGTCGTCTCGAAAGTGGTTCGTGAGAGTTTTTTAAACTTCGATTTATTTTTTTTTTCCATTTGACACCACCAACGTTTGTCCAGTGAATAACCAAAAAAAGTTTTTTAAACTTCATGGTGAATTAATTTATTTTTTTCCATTTGACACCACCAACGTTGGTCCAGTGGGTAACCAAAAAAAAACTCTCACGTCGTCTCGAAAGTGGTTCGTGAGAGTTTTTTAAACTTCGATTTATTTTTTTTTTCCATTTGACACCACCAACGTTTGTCCAGTGAATAACCAAAAAAAGTTTTTTAAACTTCATGGTGAATTAATTTATTTTTTTCCATTTGACACCACCAACGTTGGTCCAGTGGGTAACCAAAAAAAAAACTCTCACGTCGTCTCGAAAGTGGTTCGTGAGAGTTTTTTAAACTTCGATTTATTTTTTTTTTTCCATTTGACACCACCAACGTTTGTCCAGTGAATAACCAAAAAAAGTTTTTTAAACTTCATGGTGAATTTATTTTTTTTTTTCAAGTTGACACCACCAACGTTGGTCCAGTGAGTAACCAAAAAAAAAACCTCTCACGAACCATCTCGTCTCCTTCAAGACGAGATGGTTCGTGAGAGGTTTTTTTTTTATTATTAAAACAACTTTTACAGGAAGAACGAATATTTATTTACAACAAATTTTTACAGAGGGTCCTTCTATTATTCAGATAACATGTAAAAGTCTAGGGAGGATTCTTGATTCATGACGCTCAAGTCCATGGGGACTTGGTCCTCCACATGTGAATTTCCGATAAAAACTCGTGGAACGATGCTTTGGTGTGCTGATGGCGGCGTCGATCCATCGGAAAACGTCTGGAGAAAGAGACAATTGTCACGAGCCGTGACGTGAGAATTGTCCCACGGTGAACGTGAGGCGACCTTTTGGACAGCGGCGGAGAATTCACGAAAGACGTGCGTGGCTTGCTGAGTGACGAAGACGGGTGGTTGTTCCACAGGCATGGAGAGGAGCGGCTCTCGCTGATTGACGACGACGGGTGATGTAGGAAGTTGTTCCACAGGCATGGAGAAGAGCGGCACTCGCTGATGGACGACGGGTAGTGCAGAAGAAGGAGACGACGCTGCGACAACAGGCATGGAGGGGAACAGCACTAGCTGATCGACGACGGGTCCAGGCACGGAAGGCTGGACAACAGAGGTGGAGGGGAACGGCACGGAAGGCTGAGTGATGACGGGTCCAGGCACGGAAGGCTGGACGACGGCGGGCACGGAAGGCTGGACGACGGCTGGTGACGTCCCCATCGGGTCGAGCAACTGGATTTGAGTACCCAGCCGCGCGGCCGTTTCGCTCGTCACCACGTCCACGGTAAAAGCTGAAGGTTGAACCGTTACTATCAGATAGGTGACGTGAGGTCGCACCAAGTAGACCTCGTGCGGTTCCATCACGTGCATTCTGTAATGGAACTGGTCGGTGGAACGGAATGCCCGTTCGCGGAGCATCGGGCGACCATCCCCCTCGAGACTGTAGAACAGGATGGGTGCGTGGGACGTTTGGTACACGTGGTAGGTACCCTCGCCCACCGTCCGCTGTCCGAACGTGAAAAACTTTTTCATGAAATAACTGTTTTTGTGGACGAACGCGGTGCGAACGTCCGTGTTGGATTTCGTGCGCATGGATAGCGAGAGTCGGCCTTCCACCTTTTCCCAAGCCACGTTCCTGGGTTCTTGAATGTTCTTATGGGCTCGCTCCACGGTGTAAACGAAGTTGGCCGTCAGTTTCTCGTCAAAGTTTTGACGCAGAGTCCAAGAGACGAGATGTTTGTAGACGTTGGCCACGCAGCACGCTATCTTTCCGCGTGCAACGTAATCCATCCACATGCGTTTGCTGCTAGCCATGCAAAGAGGCAAGACGGTGTCGGAGACGATCAACGGGAAGGCATCCAGCTTTTCCTCCATGATGATGAGTCGAGAGAGAGAGAGCAATGGTTAGCCGTGTCGCGATGCAGCAGTTTATATAGCGCCACCCGAACCGGAAACGTCGCTATCACTTCCGTCAACAGGAAGCGGGTGGCGATAAGGATTTCCGCAAATCCAAAGCGTCGTCGACGCTACTGTTGTTGAACCATTCGTCGATGGGATCGAACAGTTCTCGCAACTGATCTTCCGTCAAATCGGGCTGCTGTGCAAAACAGTCCTGGTTTAAATCAAAGACCAACTCCTCGCGCTCTTTGGCCAGTGGTTGCGACTCTCGGAGGCTGGAAACTTTCTCGGGCGTCTCGAAGGGGTCGTCGATCCAACTTTTACTCGACGCGGGATCCTGAAATCGGAAACGCTTCTCGTTCTGACGGGCCGTTTCGCTCGACACCACGCAAAGCGAAAACAGAGTCTGTTGCACGGTCATGAGGACGTACAGCGTGTCCTCGTCGACCCGGTAGGTCTCGTGGGGTTGCAAAACAAACCTCTCGTAGAGAAACTGGTCTTGCCAGCGAAAGGCCCGTTCGCCGACAGCGGGATCCGCTTTGGATCCCACCGATTTGTTCGGCAAGCGATAGAAAAGCATCGGGGCGTCGGACGTCTGGTACACGTGGCAGGTCCCTCGTTCGACTCGTCGTTGGCCAAACGTAAAGAAGGCATTGACCAAAAACACGTCGGGGTCCAGCAGGTAGCAAGTCCTCACGTCCGTATTGCGGCTCCTCTTCACCGTCGGCTTGGACAAGCGACGGTGAACTTTTTCCCACTTGACGATGTTGGGTCTAAACGGATTCAGCTTCTTGGCTCCCATGGCGTTGTAGAGATAATTTTGCATTCGCTTCGCGTCGAAGGAGGTCACTCGCCACGAGACGCGGTTAAAAGAAGGACTCTGACTAGTCACCAAACAACTGACCTTGCCGATGCAGACGAGCCTCTCGAAGGCACATTTGGAGCGTGGGACAAGGAGGGATCGCAGGGCACTGGAAATGGTCGAAGGAAAGCAATCGTGCTTCTGGTCCATGGCGACGGAGAAGTGAAGTGTTCTCGTCGAAATTAAGATTTGGCAAGTCCTTCACGCGTTGCGAGCTCTTATACTAAAAAAAAAAAAAAAAAAATTTTTTTTTTTTTAGATTAAAAAATTACAACTGCATTAGTGGTTTGAGGATTCCATCTTAATATAGATGTAACCGATACTTCCCCATATAATGTGGACTCTGCTCGGCGGGGGTCCTTCCCCATTAAACTCCACTGTCAATGGTATCCCTTTAGCACATCTTTTCGGAACCACCAACGGCTCTTTCTTTATTTCCATTTGTCCATCCAAGGGTTCTTCTCCACTGGCCTTTCCCGGCTCCACATCCAAGATAGGTTCCTCATTCCTTCTCGACGCTCCTTCCTCGTCCATTTGCACTTCGCCAGCATCCTCTTCTGGTTCCGCTAAAATCTGGTCAGGTGGACTGTCCTCCATTTCTCCAAACAACGCATTCCTCGTCTGCTCGGACATGTCTTGCACGGTCCTGTGATCCCCATTCATTCGTCGTGCCGTTTCCAAAACGTATTGCGTAAACCCGTCAATCCATTCGTTCAGACTGCACGAGTCCCGATCACCACGCACCATTTGGAGGAGAGGACCTCTACGATGACTCGTCGAAAAGTTAAATGGTTCACGTCGAACGAAGCCTTCTTCAAACAGCATCATGCGGAGTCGTTCGGCGAGCACAGTTCCACCCCTAGAAGAAGAGCGAATCGTGTCGAACATTTCTTGGGTCGTGAGGATACGAGTCGACATGGACCCTCGAAAACGAGGCGGCGTGACCTCCGAGACGTAACGCCGTGGACAGTTCCTGTAGTGGGCAGTGGATTTGTAACCTAGTAACGTGTGGACGTTGGACGTTCTCCAGTACACCTGACCGTCGAGGATGCCGATGCAACACGATAGGGTGACAGTGATGGCTTCGTAAACGCGGAATTGCACGTGAAACCACATCCTTCACAATCTACGAGAGCAGGGATAGTTTGGAGAAGTCTCTGTTGCAGCGTTGAAGACATTAAAGTCTAGAATATCGGTGCATCGGTCTTTATATTAATAAAAAAAAAAAAAAATATATATATATATATATATATATATATATATATATATATATTTTTTTTTTTCTGCTACTATTTCGTAGTACACCCAATATTTTGAATTAGGTGATTCAGAGAAAATTTCATTTGGACAATCGATGTTTCCAAAATAGCCTTTTCTCGTAACATGGTTCTCATTAACGATGGGTCATTTTACATTCTGGTTAAAATATCAATAGTGATTAACATATGGTTGAAACGATATGTAAATTTGTAAGCTCTTGTTTCAGGCTCAAGACGCAGTACCAACTAATAAGTCTTTATCGCAAGCTCCACTTTGGTTGCACGTGGTGAGGAGGAAAGCATCCTATTAAGTTTTTGTTGTAAGAGACCATGGCACCTCATAAAATTTGCTAGACCTCGCCTCGTGTGTCTGCACACTTTTCTAACGTTGTAGATACGTGGCCATCTCCGCCACCGTCCCTGCAAAGAATATTTCGACCGTTCCTGTTCACTCGATTTTGATGTCTTCTCTCGCCTCGTGAGGTTGCGTCGGCCTTACCGTTCTGAATTTCATCGTCGTTTATTCCGAGTAGGTCCAATCCGTACTCTTTTCAAAAACACCGGATATCCGCCGTCCTGCGGAAACTGCACCTATATCCTGTCGTCCTGCTATAAAACGAGCATCCCGACAGCGCATCCTCATACCCAAATTCTCTCGATATCTTCGTCATGAATTGTTCCATTTGCCACCAACTCTTGTGCTTCGGGCAGAGATGTGCCGCTGTTGGGGATTTTTTCGTCACTCGATCCTGCTTTTGCCGCGACTGCAACGTCCTCCTCCGCTGCGGTCACACTTTTCACGTGGACTGTCTCCAAGGTCCCATCATGGCTCAGGGGCAGACTCTGCCGGGGGACCAACACTTGGATCCCACCCTCAAGTGCTGCCCAGTATGCGACAAGACCCTCACGCACAGCGATCTCTTTCACGCGCTGAGGGTACACAACTACTTGCGCCTTGCTCCCATGCCCAAAGAACTCGGGCAGGAGGGGGTGTTGACCGAGGAGGTCTGGCATTGCGACGGTTAGTCTAACTCGCAATTCCCTCTCGTTCCCATAAAAGAGAGGGAGTGAAAAAATGGGAGAGTCGAGCGTTCCTCCGAACGCTCGACTCTCCCATTTTTTTGCGCCACTCGGCCTACCAATCTTGAAGCTTCAAACAAAATTTTGCGCATTGCTCGCCAACCGATCCATGGGGGTCACCGGATATCCGAAAATAGCCTTCCTGCGGAAACTGCACCCATGTCCTGCTGATAGCTTTCCGCATCATTCCCATAAAAGCAGGATCATCGTCATGAATTGCTCCATGTCTTGCTGTGCTTCGGGCAGAGGTGACTTTGCCATCGATAGAGCGGTATTATGCAGAAAAATGCTCGGTCATGCTATCCTGTGGACACGCTTTCCACACTTCTGCTGTAGAGAATTGGGTACAGCGGATTAGAGAGGGGTGGAAAAATGGGAGATTCGAGTGTTTCGTTCGCAGGAACGAAACACTCGAATCTCCCATTTTTTTGCGCCACTCGACATGCCAATCTTGAAGCTTCCAAACCGATCAAGACTTTGGAAAGCTGGTCCACGATCTGGGTCGACAAAACGAGACGGTGAGAGGGGGAGGTGATGACTGTTTCTCCCGGCCGCCGCTCGAATCTCAGTCGAAACACTTCCGCTCCCCAATCGCAAAGCTTCCACGAGTGCAGTTGCATTTTTTTCGTCAAAGCGTCCACCTTGACGTTCAGCTTTTCATTCTCCACCGTCAAAGCATCCACCCGTCTCTCCACCTTATCGAATCGAGCGTTCCAAGCTTGTTCGAACCCCCCGAAATCGGCTTGTTCAGCAGCCATTCCAAGTCTACTCACTTCCTCAGGATCCTCGAAGCACCTACCTAGGGGCATGATGGAACTTTGTCTTTGGACTTGATGCAAATGGTGTAGGTATTATATCTTTAAAAAAAAAAAAAAATTTTTTTTTTTTTTTTCCTAGTGTCGAATGGGGAGGATAGATACCTGGACCAGCTTTTGAAGTCCTCCCACCACCACTTTCCACCTGTGACACTCGCCGTCTTTGCAGTAGGTGCATCTCCCGACGTATCGGTCGTCCAGGAGTTTCTCTCTGACGTGTTGGAGAGGCGCAAAATCCTTTTGCAATTCTCTCCAGGCGGCTTGCGTCTCTTTGCCGACGACGTAGAGTCCTCCCATGCGAAACTCTTCCAAATCCTCGACGAGCTGATGCCGCCAGTCTTTGCATTCGTCTTCCGACACGCTCGTGAATCCGTTGGAGAGGGTGTAGGAATCTCCTCGAATGCATAAGATCAGCGCCACCTTGAGCTCATGGTCAAAGACTTGCCTGGTGCATCGTCGAGGCTCCCAGGGATCACTTTTCCAAGACTCTCTCGGCTCGTTGGAGGACTTGGAAGGAGCATGTTTATCCTCGCGCCTCGGGTAGTGGTCCCGTCGTCGATCGTATGGTTCGATGGCATTCCGTCGATGGTCGACGTGTCGTCTCTGGCCCCCGTCGTCGATGAGAGATCTCGTCTTTCTCGGGTGGTCCCGGCGATCGTATCGTTCAACGGGATTCAGTCGATGCTTGCCGTGTCGTTTCGGGTCGCTTGGATGCAGAGGTGCTCGGTCAACCGCTGCTGCTGCGAGAGGCTCGTCGCTTGGATGCAGAGGTGCTCGGTCAACCGCTGCTGCTGCGAGAGGCTCGTCGCTTGGATGCAGAGGTGCTCGGTCAACCGCTGCTGCTGCGAGAGGCTCGTCGCTTGGATGCAGAGGTGCACGGTCAACCGCTGCTGCTGCGAGAGGCTCGTCGCTTGGATGCAGAGGTGCTCGGTCAACCGCTGCTGCTGCGAGAGGCTCGTCGCTTGGATGCAGAGGTGCTCGGTCAACCGCTGCTGCTGCGAGAGGCTCGTCGTAGGGTGAATCGGATGGGGAATAAGGTATCGTCTCGTTCACATCGGGCTTGATTGTCTCCCAAACGTCTGGGACTAACAAATTTTCCATCGAATCTCGAACGTCCATGGCAGTCGTGGGATGTGAACAGCAAGTCTGGTAAAGAGGACTCGTAGGTTAGATTATATATATGTATTTGTATGTATATATATAAAAAAAAAAATATATATATATATATATATATATATATATATTTTTTTTTTTTTTTTTTTTTTTAAGCAATGTGCGAGGGCAAATGGCTCGCGTCACCGAAAAGATATTTTCGCAGTTCCACCGACTTTGCAGTTTTTCCAGGAGGACACCAGTTGGATCGTTGCGAGAGGTCTGAGTGCATGCACGCGGTGATTTCACCTATAGAATCTGTTCCTTCCAAGATTGGCGAGGCCTAAATCTCGTCTCTTTCGAAAGGGAGCATCTATCCATCCGATCATCCGTTGGCACAGCGACACCTCGGGTCCCTCGAGGAGATTGCTCTAGGCGGGTGCCAGCGTTTGGGAATATCTATCGTACGCAGTTTGCCCCAGCTGCGGCAGCGTTGTACAGGAGGCGATGGTCGTCTCGCTGGCTGCACGTATGCATAGACGTAAGTACCCAAACGATCCCAGCTCGGGTCGTCGTGGTCCGGTATCTGCGATGCTTCCTGTTGCTGGAAACGGTTATTTCAAGGCCCAGGAAGTATGGATTTCTCCTCGTAATCCAAAGGGACGAGTGTGGCTTGAAGCGCTGCTGCTGAGACGTCTGGCATCCGTTTCCGAACAAGATTGGTAGAGGGAGGAGCCCAAAAAATGGGAGAGTCTCCCATTTTTCGGGGGAATGTACATCCCTCATTCCAAGGGTGCGCGGCATATAGGGCAAGTCGGGTTGACCGCTTTCCACGAATCAAGGCAATTGGAATGGAAAGCGTGTCGACAGCGGGTCGTTTTGCATTGCATCATTCGATCCAAGCAGATGGCACAGGGTCCTTCAAACATCTTCGGATCCCGTACATGCATTGCCTCCAATATGAGAGTTCCTAGTTTACGCCAGTTCTCGACGGGAATATCGAGGGGTCCAGATCTCTCCCAGGCCCCGGCAGCTAGCTGGTAGACGAACGGAATGAGTAAATCGTACCATATGGTGCCCCAATACCAGCTCTTCCGAACGAGGGACTCCTTCTCCTCCAAAAAAGTCATTGGCCAAAATACGATATCGTTTACCACGGAGTTGGGGCCATCGGGAAACATCTCGTCCAGCATGACATAAGTAGCCATATTCCGATCCAATCCCACGTGCGGCGTCGTCTCCGGAGGTAGGGAAGAATGTAATCCAATGCTCGCATCGACGATGAAATGGGAAAACGCCACCCAATCCGAACATGACTTGGGCCGATAGGCTGCAATCGCTTGGTCTCTGTAGAAGTCTGCAGGAATCATTGTGCTGCTCACTCTCGAGTGGCGAGGGTTTATATAGGATTTCATGAGGCTATTTCGGAGGAGCGGCGCATCCTGTTGACGGAAACGCTTATCGCTGCTATCCGGTGTTTTTTTCGGAAGGGGGGGGGATATCACAGGATGTACGGATTTCTCCTCCGTCTACGTCTACCATTCCTGGTAAGGCATGGAGTGTCCTCGCACTCCCACGAACACGTGTGCACTACCTTGAAAAATCTCTCGAAAAGTATTTTATTTCGAGGCGAGGTGGTTTCCTTCACCAAAAAGTACGCGGCACGGTCCACGGTCCACTCGTCGCGAAACCCATAATAGGTTTTCAAATGTTGACGCAACTCTCTATGGATGGCACGTTTCAAAGCCTTTGAAAACTCGTATCCATGCGTCGAAGACGACATTAACGCGTTGGCGACAGCGTTCCAATCTTTGCATCGTCGCTTTTCTCTCAAATCCCGAACAACGTCCTCGTCCAATTTACCTCTGCACAACGGACAAGTCTTCCTCTCCTCGTTGATCCAGTTCGAGAGACACTCTGGGTGGAATCGGTGACCGCAAGGAATCGGCTCGCCTCCTTCTTCTAAACAAATGGCACACGTGTATTTGGGATCCATCTCAAAAAAATCCTCCAACGGAACGAGTGTGGCTTGGCTTCGCAGCTCTCGAAGGTGGACGATGCTAAAGACGGGGCCTGTCACGAGTACCGTGTTGGAAATCGACACGGGTCGAGTCAATGATCTGGGTGGAGCGGTAGCGTTGCGTCCACACCACTCGAAGATTCACTAGTAAGTCGTCGCTCGAAACTTACGTCTGCTCATCCACAGGAAAAACGCGATTCAAAGAATAATTTATTTTGTGCTCTGGTAAGAGGAATGACTGAATCTGCGCGTCGAAAGAGTAACTATGAGGTTCCTCTATCGGGGTGCTCCTTATGTGTAACCAACTATTAAAAAAAAAAAAAAAAAAAAAAAAAAAAAGTGACATCCCTGGAGGTGACTGGAGGTGACATGTGACATCCCTGGAGGTGACTGGAGGTGACTGGAGGTGACATCCCTGGAGGTGACTGGAGGGGACTGGAGGTGACTGGAGGTGACTGGAGGTGACTGGAGGTGACTGGAGGTGACTGGAGGGGACTGGAGGTGACTGGAGGTGACTGGAGGGGACTGGAGGTGACTGGAGGTGACTGGAGGGGACTGGAGGGGACTGGAGGTGACTGGAGGGGACTGGAGGGGACTGGAGGGGATATATATATATATATATATATATTTTTTTTTTTTTTTTCTGCTACTATTTCGTAGTACACCCAATATTTTGAATTAGGTGATTCAGAGAAAATTTCATTTGGACAATCGATGTTTCCAAAATAGCCTTTTCTCGTAACATGGTTCTCATTAACGATGGGTCATTTTACATTCTGGTTAAAATATCAATAGTGATTAACATATGGTTGAAACGATATGTAAATTTGTAAGCTCTTGTTTCAGGCTCAAGACGCAGTACCAACTAATAAGTCTTTATCGCAAGCTCCACTTTGGTTGCACGTGGTGAGGAGGAAAGCATCCTATTAAGTTTTTGTTGTAAGAGACCATGGCACCTCATAAAATTTGCTAGACCTCGCCTCGTGTGTCTGCACACTTTTCTAACGTTGTAGATACGTGGCCATCTCCGCCACCGTCCCTGCAAAGAATATTTCGACCGTTCCTGTTCACTCGATTTTGATGTCTTCTCTCGCCTCGTGAGGTTGCGTCGGCCTTACCGTTCTGAATTTCATCGTCGTTTATTCCGAGTAGGTCCAATCCGTACTCTTTTCAAAAACACCGGATATCCGCCGTCCTGCGGAAACTGCACCTATATCCTGTCGTCCTGCTATAAAACGAGCATCCCGACAGCGCATCCTCATACCCAAATTCTCTCGATATCTTCGTCATGAATTGTTCCATTTGCCACCAACTCTTGTGCTTCGGGCAGAGATGTGCCGCTGTTGGGGATTTTTTCGACACTCGATCCTGCTTTTGCCGCGACTGCAACGTCCTCCTCCGCTGCGGTCACACTTTTCACGTGGACTGTCTCCAAGGTCCCATCATGGCTCAGGGGCAGACTCTGCCGGGGGACCAACACTTGGATCCCACCCTCAAGTGCTGCCCAGTATGCGACAAGACCCTCACGCACAGCGATCTCTTTCACGCGCTGAGGGTACACAACTACTTGCGCCTTGCTCCCATGCCCAAAGAACTCGGGCAGGAGGGGGTGTTGACCGAGGAGGTCTGGCATTGCGACGGTTAGTCTAACTCGCAATTCCCTCTCGTTCCCATAAAAGAGAGGGAGTGAAAAAATGGGAGAGTCGAGCGTTCCTCCGAACGCTCGACTCTCCCATTTTTTTGCGCCACTCGGCCTACCAATCTTGAAGCTTCAAACAAAATTTTGCGCATTGCTCGCCAACCGATCCATGGGGGTCACCGGATATCCGAAAATAGCCTTCCTGCGGAAACTGCACCCATGTCCTGCTGATAGCTTTCCGCATCATTCCCATAAAAGCAGGATCATCGTCATGAATTGCTCCATGTCTTGCTGTGCTTCGGGCAGAGGTGACTTTGCCATCGATAGAGCGGTATTATGCAGAAAAATGCTCGGTCATGCTATCCTGTGGACACGCTTTCCACACTTCTGCTGTAGAGAATTGGGTACAGCGGATTAGAGAGGGGTGGAAAAATGGGAGATTCGAGTGTTTCGTTCGCAGGAACGAAACACTCGAATCTCCCATTTTTTTGCGCCACTCGACATGCCAATCTTGAAGCTTCCAAACCGATCAAGACTTTGGAAAGCTGGTCCACGATCTGGGTCGACAAAACGAGACGGTGAGAGGGGGAGGTGATGACTGTTTCTCCCGGCCGCCGCTCGAATCTCAGTCGAAACACTTCCGCTCCCCAATCGCAAAGCTTCCACGAGTGCAGTTGCATTTTTTTCGTCAAAGCGTCCACCTTGACGTTCAGCTTTTCATTCTCCACCGTCAAAGCATCCACCCGTCTCTCCACCTTATCGAATCGAGCGTTCCAAGCTTGTTCGAACCCCCCGAAATCGGCTTGTTCAGCAGCCATTCCAAGTCTACTCACTTCCTCAGGATCCTCGAAGCACCTACCTAGGGGCATGATGGAACTTTGTCTTTGGACTTGATGCAAATGGTGTAGGTATTATATCTTTAAAAAAAAAAAAAAATTTTTTTTTTTTTTTTTCCTAGTGTCGAATGGGGAGGATAGATACCTGGACCAGCTTTTGAAGTCCTCCCACCACCACTTTCCACCTGTGACACTCGCCGTCTTTGCAGTAGGTGCATCTCCCGACGTATCGGTCGTCCAGGAGTTTCTCTCTGACGTGTTGGAGAGGCGCAAAATCCTTTTGCAATTCTCTCCAGGCGGCTTGCGTCTCTTTGCCGACGACGTAGAGTCCTCCCATGCGAAACTCTTCCAAATCCTCGACGAGCTGATGCCGCCAGTCTTTGCATTCGTCTTCCGACACGCTCGTGAATCCGTTGGAGAGGGTGTAGGAATCTCCTCGAATGCATAAGATCAGCGCCACCTTGAGCTCATGGTCAAAGACTTGCCTGGTGCATCGTCGAGGCTCCCAGGGATCACTTTTCCAAGACTCTCTCGGCTCGTTGGAGGACTTGGAAGGAGCATGTTTATCCTCGCGCCTCGGGTAGTGGTCCCGTCGTCGATCGTATGGTTCGATGGCATTCCGTCGATGGTCGACGTGTCGTCTCTGGCCCCCGTCGTCGATGAGAGATCTCGTCTTTCTCGGGTGGTCCCGGCGATCGTATCGTTCAACGGGATTCAGTCGATGCTTGCCGTGTCGTTTCGGGTCGCTTGGATGCAGAGGTGCTCGGTCAACCGCTGCTGCTGCGAGAGGCTCGTCGCTTGGATGCAGAGGTGCTCGGTCAACCGCTGCTGCTGCGAGAGGCTCGTCGCTTGGATGCAGAGGTGCTCGGTCAACCGCTGCTGCTGCGAGAGGCTCGTCGCTTGGATGCAGAGGTGCACGGTCAACCGCTGCTGCTGCGAGAGGCTCGTCGCTTGGATGCAGAGGTGCTCGGTCAACCGCTGCTGCTGCGAGAGGCTCGTCGCTTGGATGCAGAGGTGCTCGGTCAACCGCTGCTGCTGCGAGAGGCTCGTCGTAGGGTGAATCGGATGGGGAATAAGGTATCGTCTCGTTCACATCGGGCTTGATTGTCTCCCAAACGTCTGGGACTAACAAATTTTCCATCGAATCTCGAACGTCCATGGCAGTCGTGGGATGTGAACAGCAAGTCTGGTAAAGAGGACTCGTAGGTTAGATTATATATATGTATTTGTATGTATATATAAAAAAAAAAAAATATATATATATATATATATATATATTTTTTTTTTTTTTTTTAAGCAATGTGCGAGGGCAAATGGCTCGCGTCACCGAAAAGATATTTTCGCAGTTCCACCGACTTTGCAGTTTTTCCAGGAGGACACCAGTTGGATCGTTGCGAGAGGTCTGAGTGCATGCACGCGGTGATTTCACCTATAGAATCTGTTCCTTCCAAGATTGGCGAGGCCTAAATCTCGTCTCTTTCGAAAGGGAGCATCTATCCATCCGATCATCCGTTGGCACAGCGACACCTCGGGTCCCTCGAGGAGATTGCTCTAGGCGGGTGCCAGCGTTTGGGAATATCTATCGTACGCAGTTTGCCCCAGCTGCGGCAGCGTTGTACAGGAGGCGATGGTCGTCTCGCTGGCTGCACGTATGCATAGACGTAAGTACCCAAACGATCCCAGCTCGGGTCGTCGTGGTCCGGTATCTGCGATGCTTCCTGTTGCTGGAAACGGTTATTTCAAGGCCCAGGAAGTATGGATTTCTCCTCGTAATCCAAAGGGACGAGTGTGGCTTGAAGCGCTGCTGCTGAGACGTCTGGCATCCGTTTCCGAACAAGATTGGTAGAGGGAGGAGCCCAAAAAATGGGAGAGTCTCCCATTTTTCGGGGGAATGTACATCCCTCATTCCAAGGGTGCGCGGCATATAGGGCAAGTCGGGTTGACCGCTTTCCACGAATCAAGGCAATTGGAATGGAAAGCGTGTCGACAGCGGGTCGTTTTGCATTGCATCATTCGATCCAAGCAGATGGCACAGGGTCCTTCAAACATCTTCGGATCCCGTACATGCATTGCCTCCAATATGAGAGTTCCTAGTTTACGCCAGTTCTCGACGGGAATATCGAGGGGTCCAGATCTCTCCCAGGCCCCGGCAGCTAGCTGGTAGACGAACGGAATGAGTAAATCGTACCATATGGTGCCCCAATACCAGCTCTTCCGAACGAGGGACTCCTTCTCCTCCAAAAAAGTCATTGGCCAAAATACGATATCGTTTACCACGGAGTTGGGGCCATCGGGAAACATCTCGTCCAGCATGACATAAGTAGCCATATTCCGATCCAATCCCACGTGCGGCGTCGTCTCCGGAGGTAGGGAAGAATGTAATCCAATGCTCGCATCGACGATGAAATGGGAAAACGCCACCCAATCCGAACATGACTTGGGCCGATAGGCTGCAATCGCTTGGTCTCTGTAGAAGTCTGCAGGAATCATTGTGCTGCTCACTCTCGAGTGGCGAGGGTTTATATAGGATTTCATGAGGCTATTTCGGAGGAGCGGCGCATCCTGTTGACGGAAACGCTTATCGCTGCTATCCGGTGTTTTTTTCGGAAGGGGGGGGGATATCACAGGATGTACGGATTTCTCCTCCGTCTACGTCTACCATTCCTGGTAAGGCATGGAGTGTCCTCGCACTCCCACGAACACGTGTGCACTACCTTGAAAAATCTCTCGAAAAGTATTTTATTTCGAGGCGAGGTGGTTTCCTTCACCAAAAAGTACGCGGCACGGTCCACGGTCCACTCGTCGCGAAACCCATAATAGGTTTTCAAATGTTGACGCAACTCTCTATGGATGGCACGTTTCAAAGCCTTTGAAAACTCGTATCCATGCGTCGAAGACGACATTAACGCGTTGGCGACAGCGTTCCAATCTTTGCATCGTCGCTTTTCTCTCAAATCCCGAACAACGTCCTCGTCCAATTTACCTCTGCACAACGGACAAGTCTTCCTCTCCTCGTTGATCCAGTTCGAGAGACACTCTGGGTGGAATCGGTGACCGCAAGGAATCGGCTCGCCTCCTTCTTCTAAACAAATGGCACACGTGTATTTGGGATCCATCTCAAAAAAATCCTCCAACGGAACGAGTGTGGCTTGGCTTCGCAGCTCTCGGTGGACGATGCTAAAGACGGGGCCTGTCACGAGTACCGTGTTGGAAATCGACACGGGTCGAGTCAATGATCTGGGTGGAGCGGTAGCGTTGCGTCCACACCACTCGAAGATTCACTAGTAAGTCGTCGCTCGAAACTTACGTCTGCTCATCCACAGGAAAAACGCGATTCAAAGAATAATTTATTTTGTGCTCTGGTAAGAGGAATGACTGAATCTGCGCGTCGAAAGAGTAACTATGAGGTTCCTCTATCGGGGTGCTCCTTATGTGTAACCAACTATTAAAAAAAAAAAAAAAAAAAAAAAAAAAAGTGACATCCCTGGAGGTGACTGGAGGTGACATGTGACATCCCTGGAGGTGACTGGAGGTGACTGGAGGTGACATCCCTGGAGGTGACTGGAGGTGACTGGAGGGGACTGGAGGTGACTGGAGGTGACTGGAGGGGACTGGAGGGGACTGGAGGTGACTGGAGGGGACTGGAGGGGACTGGAGGGGACTGGAGGTGACTGGAGGTGACTGGAGGTGACTGGAGGGGACTGGAGGTGACTGGAGGTGACTGGAGGGGACTGGAGGTGACTGGAGGTGACTGGAGGTGACTGGAGGTGACTGGAGGTGACTGGAGGGGACTGGAGGGGACTGGAGGTGACTGGAGGTGACTGGAGGGGACTGGAGGGGACTGGAGGGGACTGGAGGCGACTGGAGGGGACTGGAGGCGACTGGAGGGGACTGGAGGGGACTGGAGGGGACTGGAGGGGACTGGAGGCGACTGGAGGGGACTGGAGGGGACTGGAGTGAGCGGTGCATCCTGTTGACGGATACGCTTATCTCCAACAGACATCCGGCGGAATGGTAAAGTGAAACTGGAAGAATGACAAACTGAAATTGGAAGACCTTGGATGGGAAAATCTTCAAAAGTGACCTGTGATATAAACCGGAAGTTACGTCAATATATATATATATATATATATATATTAGCTGCCGAGACGTGGGAGACATGTGGATCCCTCGATATTCCCGTCGAGAACTGGTGTAAACTAGGAACTCTCATCCTGGAGGCGATGTATCTACGGGATCCACAGATGCTCGAACGCCCCTGTGCCATCTGCTTAGATTCGATGCTGGAATGCAAAACGATCCGCTGTCGACACGCTTTCCATTCGAATTGCCTGAATGCGTGGAAAGCGGTCTCCCAAAAATGGGAGAGTCTGTTGAGACTCTGGCAATCTCGGTGCAAGTTTTCAACGGACGTCTCAGCAGCTTCGAGCCACATATGTCCTTTTAGAAATTCGATCGCGACGATGGAGTGAGGTCTGTCAGAGATAACCCTTTCCAGCAACAGGAAGCGTTGCGCATCCCATCACCGGACGTCTGTTAACGATAACCGTTTCCGGCAATAGGAAGCGTTTCGTATCACCGGACGTCTGCTAGCAGCGATAGGCGCTTCCGAGTATCTATATAACGAATTGTCTCGTCAGAAACGCATCAGACTTTCACTGACTCTGTTCATGGCGATCACATTATCAGACGAGGAGGTTTGGAACGAGGTGAAAAACGTTTTTCAAACGCTTTCACCCTTCCATTCTCCACGGAGACTCTGCACGGCTCCGCCTCGCACGATCCACGACGAATCGTCCGAATCACCGCCGGGTGCTGCGACCCTCGAGAACGCTCTGTACGAGGTGCCAGACCTAGACGATCCGAGCTGGGACCATTTGGGAACATACGTCTATGCGTACGTGCAGCCAGCGAGACGACCGTCGCCTCCTGTACAACGCTGCCGCCGATGGGGTAAACTGCGTACTATAGATATTCCCAAACGCTGGCACCCGCCTAGAGCAATCTCCTCGAGGGACCCGAGGCGTCGCATTGCCCACGGATGATCGGATGGATTCGCCCTTTTCGAAAGAGACAAAAAAAATTGGGAGATTCGGGCTTTTCGTTCGGAGGAACTGAGAGCTCGAATCTCCCAATTTTTGATTTAGGCGTCGCCAACCTTGGAAGGAACAAACCAAACGAAACTTTGCAAAGCGCCGCATCGATGACCGTGGGCATGCGCTCCGGGACAGATCGATCCAACCGATGTCCTCCTGGAAAATATACAAAATGGGTGGTACCGGAAATATCTTCGAGACGACACGAGCTATGTCCAACTGTTTCAAAAAAAAAAAAAAAAAAAAAAAAAAAAAGGAGAGATCGAGCCAGATGAGTGAAGTCCATGCGGTCGTGCCACCAATGATGTACTGCGAGAAAAATATTTTCTTTGGAGAATAATATATACATATTAAAAAAAAAAAAATATATATATATATATTTTTTTTTTTTTTTTAAATATGTATATATTATTCTCCAAAGAAAATATTTTTCTCGCAGTACATCATTGGTGGCACGACCGCATGGACTTCACTCATCTGGCTCGATCTCTCCACGTACAACTCCTGACCTAACGCAGCTAGCTACAAGCGGACACTTGCGTTGGAAAGAGCTCCTCGAGGTGAGAAAATCAAATGGTCACTCGACCCATTTATCTTCCTTACTTTAAGAGTTATAGCTGTTCAAAATTTTCAAGGTCAACCGGAAGTGGGGTCACCATGGTGTCCGAGCGATTGACGTAACTTCCGGTTTATATCACAGGTCACTTTTGAAGATTTTCCCATCCAAGGTCTTCCAATTTCAGTTTGTCATTCTTCCAGTTTCACTTTACCATTCCGCCGGATGTCTGTTGGAGATAAGCGTATCCGTCAACAGGATGCACCGCTCACTCCAGTCCCCTCCAGTCCCCTCCAGTCGCCTCCAGTCCCCTCCAGTCCCCTCCAGTCCCCTCCAGTCGCCTCCAGTCCCCTCCAGTCGCCTCCAGTCCCCTCCAGTCCCCTCCAGTCACCTCCAGTCACCTCCAGTCCCCTCCAGTCCCCTCCAGTCCCCTCCAGTCACCTCCAGTCACCTCCAGTCCCCTCCAGTCCCCTCCAGTCACCTCCAGTCACCTCCAGTCCCCTCCAGTCACCTCCAGTCACCTCCAGTCCCCTCCAGTCACCTCCAGTCACCTCCAGTCACCTCCAGTCCCCTCCAGTCCCCTCCAGTCCCCTCCAGTCCCCTCCAGTCCCCTCCAGTCACCTCCAGTCCCCTCCAGTCACCTCCAGTCACCTCCAGTCCCCTCCAGTCACCTCCAGTCACCTCCAGTCACCTCCAGGGATGTCACCTCCAGTCACCTCCAGTCACCTCCAGGGATGTCACATGTCACCTCCAGTCACCTCCAGGGATGTCACTTTTTTTTTTTTTTTTTTTTTTTTTAATAGTTGGTTACATAAGGAGCACCCCGATAGAGGAACCTCATAGTTACTCTTTCGACGCGCAGATTCAGTCATTCCTCTTACCAGAGCACAAAATAAATTATTCTTTGAATCGCGTTTTTCCTGTGGATGAGCAGACGTAAGTTTCGAGCGACGACTTACTAGTGAATCTTCGAGTGGTGTGGACGCAACGCTACCGCTCCACCCAGATCATTGACTCGACCCGTGTCGATTTCCAACACGGTACTCGTGACAGGCCCCGTCTTTAGCATCGTCCACCTTCGAGAGCTGCGAAGCCAAGCCACACTCGTTCCGTTGGAGGATTTTTTTGAGATGGATCCCAAATACACGTGTGCCATTTGTTTAGAAGAAGGAGGCGAGCCGATTCCTTGCGGTCACCGATTCCACCCAGAGTGTCTCTCGAACTGGATCAACGAGGAGAGGAAGACTTGTCCGTTGTGCAGAGGTAAATTGGACGAGGACGTTGTTCGGGATTTGAGAGAAAAGCGACGATGCAAAGATTGGAACGCTGTCGCCAACGCGTTAATGTCGTCTTCGACGCATGGATACGAGTTTTCAAAGGCTTTGAAACGTGCCATCCATAGAGAGTTGCGTCAACATTTGAAAACCTATTATGGGTTTCGCGACGAGTGGACCGTGGACCGTGCCGCGTACTTTTTGGTGAAGGAAACCACCTCGCCTCGAAATAAAATACTTTTCGAGAGATTTTTCAAGGTAGTGCACACGTGTTCGTGGGAGTGCGAGGACACTCCATGCCTTACCAGGAATGGTAGACGTAGACGGAGGAGAAATCCGTACATCCTGTGATATCCCCCCCCTTCCGAAAAAAACACCGGATAGCAGCGATAAGCGTTTCCGTCAACAGGATGCGCCGCTCCTCCGAAATAGCCTCATGAAATCCTATATAAACCCTCGCCACTCGAGAGTGAGCAGCACAATGATTCCTGCAGACTTCTACAGAGACCAAGCGATTGCAGCCTATCGGCCCAAGTCATGTTCGGATTGGGTGGCGTTTTCCCATTTCATCGTCGATGCGAGCATTGGATTACATTCTTCCCTACCTCCGGAGACGACGCCGCACGTGGGATTGGATCGGAATATGGCTACTTATGTCATGCTGGACGAGATGTTTCCCGATGGCCCCAACTCCGTGGTAAACGATATCGTATTTTGGCCAATGACTTTTTTGGAGGAGAAGGAGTCCCTCGTTCGGAAGAGCTGGTATTGGGGCACCATATGGTACGATTTACTCATTCCGTTCGTCTACCAGCTAGCTGCCGGGGCCTGGGAGAGATCTGGACCCCTCGATATTCCCGTCGAGAACTGGCGTAAACTAGGAACTCTCATATTGGAGGCAATGCATGTACGGGATCCGAAGATGTTTGAAGGACCCTGTGCCATCTGCTTGGATCGAATGATGCAATGCAAAACGACCCGCTGTCGACACGCTTTCCATTCCAATTGCCTTGATTCGTGGAAAGCGGTCAACCCGACTTGCCCTATATGCCGCGCACCCTTGGAATGAGGGATGTACATTCCCCCGAAAAATGGGAGACTCTCCCATTTTTTGGGCTCCTCCCTCTACCAATCTTGTTCGGAAACGGATGCCAGACGTCTCAGCAGCAGCGCTTCAAGCCACACTCGTCCCTTTGGATTACGAGGAGAAATCCATACTTCCTGGGCCTTGAAATAACCGTTTCCAGCAACAGGAAGCATCGCAGATACCGGACCACGACGACCCGAGCTGGGATCGTTTGGGTACTTACGTCTATGCATACGTGCAGCCAGCGAGACGACCATCGCCTCCTGTACAACGCTGCCGCAGCTGGGGCAAACTGCGTACGATAGATATTCCCAAACGCTGGCACCCGCCTAGAGCAATCTCCTCGAGGGACCCGAGGTGTCGCTGTGCCAACGGATGATCGGATGGATAGATGCTCCCTTTCGAAAGAGACGAGATTTAGGCCTCGCCAATCTTGGAAGGAACAGATTCTATAGGTGAAATCACCGCGTGCATGCACTCAGACCTCTCGCAACGATCCAACTGGTGTCCTCCTGGAAAAACTGCAAAGTCGGTGGAACTGCGAAAATATCTTTTCGGTGACGCGAGCCATTTGCCCTCGCACATTGCTTAAAAAAAAAAAAATATATATATATATATATATATATATATATATATATATATATATATATATATATATTTTTTTTTTTATATATATACATACAAATACATATATATAATCTAACCTACGAGTCCTCTTTACCAGACTTGCTGTTCACATCCCACGACTGCCATGGACGTTCGAGATTCGATGGAAAATTTGTTAGTCCCAGACGTTTGGGAGACAATCAAGCCCGATGTGAACGAGACGATACCTTATTCCCCATCCGATTCACCCTACGACGAGCCTCTCGCAGCAGCAGCGGTTGACCGAGCACCTCTGCATCCAAGCGACGAGCCTCTCGCAGCAGCAGCGGTTGACCGAGCACCTCTGCATCCAAGCGACGAGCCTCTCGCAGCAGCAGCGGTTGACCGTGCACCTCTGCATCCAAGCGACGAGCCTCTCGCAGCAGCAGCGGTTGACCGAGCACCTCTGCATCCAAGCGACGAGCCTCTCGCAGCAGCAGCGGTTGACCGAGCACCTCTGCATCCAAGCGACGAGCCTCTCGCAGCAGCAGCGGTTGACCGAGCACCTCTGCATCCAAGCGACCCGAAACGACACGGCAAGCATCGACTGAATCCCGTTGAACGATACGATCGCCGGGACCACCCGAGAAAGACGAGATCTCTCATCGACGACGGGGGCCAGAGACGACACGTCGACCATCGACGGAATGCCATCGAACCATACGATCGACGACGGGACCACTACCCGAGGCGCGAGGATAAACATGCTCCTTCCAAGTCCTCCAACGAGCCGAGAGAGTCTTGGAAAAGTGATCCCTGGGAGCCTCGACGATGCACCAGGCAAGTCTTTGACCATGAGCTCAAGGTGGCGCTGATCTTATGCATTCGAGGAGATTCCTACACCCTCTCCAACGGATTCACGAGCGTGTCGGAAGACGAATGCAAAGACTGGCGGCATCAGCTCGTCGAGGATTTGGAAGAGTTTCGCATGGGAGGACTCTACGTCGTCGGCAAAGAGACGCAAGCCGCCTGGAGAGAATTGCAAAAGGATTTTGCGCCTCTCCAACACGTCAGAGAGAAACTCCTGGACGACCGATACGTCGGGAGATGCACCTACTGCAAAGACGGCGAG
Source organism: Meta bourneti (assembly GCA_933210815.1). NCBI lineage: Eukaryota > Metazoa > Arthropoda > Arachnida > Araneae > Tetragnathidae > Meta > Meta bourneti. The sequence continues at coordinate 110,918,476 of OW119922.1, read as the reverse complement.
TGTCACAGGTGGAAAGTGGTGGTGGGAGGACTTCAAAAGCTGGTCCAGGTATCTATCCTCCCCATTCGACACTAGGAAAAAAAAAAAAAAAAAATTTTTTTTTTTTTTTTTAAAGATATAATACCTACACCATTTGCATCAAGTCCAAAGACAAAGTTCCATCATGCCCCTAGGTAGGTGCTTCGAGGATCCTGAGGAAGTGAGTAGACTTGGAATGGCTGCTGAACAAGCCGATTTCGGGGGGTTCGAACAAGCTTGGAACGCTCGATTCGATAAGGTGGAGAGACGGGTGGATGCTTTGACGGTGGAGAATGAAAAGCTGAACGTCAAGGTGGACGCTTTGACGAAAAAAATGCAACTGCACTCGTGGAAGCTTTGCGATTGGGGAGCGGAAGTGTTTCGACTGAGATTCGAGCGGCGGCCGGGAGAAACAGTCATCACCTCCCCCTCTCACCGTCTCGTTTTGTCGACCCAGATCGTGGACCAGCTTTCCAAAGTCTTGATCGGTTTGGAAGCTTCAAGATTGGCATGTCGAGTGGCGCAAAAAAATGGGAGATTCGAGTGTTTCGTTCCTGCGAACGAAACACTCGAATCTCCCATTTTTCCACCCCTCTCTAATCCGCTGTACCCAATTCTCTACAGCAGAAGTGTGGAAAGCGTGTCCACAGGATAGCATGACCGAGCATTTTTCTGCATAATACCGCTCTATCGATGGCAAAGTCACCTCTGCCCGAAGCACAGCAAGACATGGAGCAATTCATGACGATGATCCTGCTTTTATGGGAATGATGCGGAAAGCTATCAGCAGGACATGGGTGCAGTTTCCGCAGGAAGGCTATTTTCGGATATCCGGTGACCCCCATGGATCGGTTGGCGAGCAATGCGCAAAATTTTGTTTGAAGCTTCAAGATTGGTAGGCCGAGTGGCGCAAAAAAATGGGAGAGTCGAGCGTTCGGAGGAACGCTCGACTCTCCCATTTTTTCACTCCCTCTCTTTTATGGGAACGAGAGGGAATTGCGAGTTAGACTAACCGTCGCAATGCCAGACCTCCTCGGTCAACACCCCCTCCTGCCCGAGTTCTTTGGGCATGGGAGCAAGGCGCAAGTAGTTGTGTACCCTCAGCGCGTGAAAGAGATCGCTGTGCGTGAGGGTCTTGTCGCATACTGGGCAGCACTTGAGGGTGGGATCCAAGTGTTGGTCCCCCGGCAGAGTCTGCCCCTGAGCCATGATGGGACCTTGGAGACAGTCCACGTGAAAAGTGTGACCGCAGCGGAGGAGGACGTTGCAGTCGCGGCAAAAGCAGGATCGAGTGACGAAAAAATCCCCAACAGCGGCACATCTCTGCCCGAAGCACAAGAGTTGGTGGCAAATGGAACAATTCATGACGAAGATATCGAGAGAATTTGGGTATGAGGATGCGCTGTCGGGATGCTCGTTTTATAGCAGGACGACAGGATATAGGTGCAGTTTCCGCAGGACGGCGGATATCCGGTGTTTTTGAAAAGAGTACGGATTGGACCTACTCGGAATAAACGACGATGAAATTCAGAACGGTAAGGCCGACGCAACCTCACGAGGCGAGAGAAGACATCAAAATCGAGTGAACAGGAACGGTCGAAATATTCTTTGCAGGGACGGTGGCGGAGATGGCCACGTATCTACAACGTTAGAAAAGTGTGCAGACACACGAGGCGAGGTCTAGCAAATTTTATGAGGTGCCATGGTCTCTTACAACAAAAACTTAATAGGATGCTTTCCTCCTCACCACGTGCAACCAAAGTGGAGCTTGCGATAAAGACTTATTAGTTGGTACTGCGTCTTGAGCCTGAAACAAGAGCTTACAAATTTACATATCGTTTCAACCATATGTTAATCACTATTGATATTTTAACCAGAATGTAAAATGACCCATCGTTAATGAGAACCATGTTACGAGAAAAGGCTATTTTGGAAACATCGATTGTCCAAATGAAATTTTCTCTGAATCACCTAATTCAAAATATTGGGTGTACTACGAAATAGTAGCAGAAAAAAAAAATATATATATATATATATATATATATATATTTTTTTTTTTTTTATTAATATAAAGACCGATGCACCGATATTCTAGACTTTAATGTCTTCAACGCTGCAACAGAGACTTCTCCAAACTATCCCTGCTCTCGTAGATTGTGAAGGATGTGGTTTCACGTGCAATTCCGCGTTTACGAAGCCATCACTGTCACCCTATCGTGTTGCATCGGCATCCTCGACGGTCAGGTGTACTGGAGAACGTCCAACGTCCACACGTTACTAGGTTACAAATCCACTGCCCACTACAGGAACTGTCCACGGCGTTACGTCTCGGAGGTCACGCCGCCTCGTTTTCGAGGGTCCATGTCGACTCGTATCCTCACGACCCAAGAAATGTTCGACACGATTCGCTCTTCTTCTAGGGGTGGAACTGTGCTCGCCGAACGACTCCGCATGATGCTGTTTGAAGAAGGCTTCGTTCGACGTGAACCATTTAACTTTTCGACGAGTCATCGTAGAGGTCCTCTCCTCCAAATGGTGCGTGGTGATCGGGACTCGTGCAGTCTGAACGAATGGATTGACGGGTTTACGCGATACGTTTTGGAAACGGCACGACGAATGAATGGGGATCACAGGACCGTGCAAGACATGTCCGAGCAGACGAGGAATGCGTTGTTTGGAGAAATGGAGGACAGTCCACCTGACGAGATTTTAGCGGAACCAGAAGAGGATGCTGGCGAAGTGCAAATGGAAGAGATGGACGAGGAAGGAGCGTCGAGAAGGAATGAGGAACCTACCTTGGATGTGGAGCCGGGAAAGGCCAGTGGAGAAGAACCCTTGGATGGACAAATGGAAATAAAGAAAGAGCCGTTGGTGGTTCCGAGAAGATGTGCTAAAGGGATACCATTGACAGTGGAGTTTAATGGGGAAGGACCCCCGCCGAGCAGAGTCCACATTATATGGGGAAGTATCGGTTACATCTATATTAAGATGGAATCCTCAAACCACTAATGCAGTTGTAACTTTTAATCTTTGTAAAAAAAAAAAAAAAAAAATATATATATATATATATATATATATATATATATATATTTTTTTTTTTTTCAAGTATAAGAGCTCGCAACGTGAAGGACTTGCCAAATCTTAATTTCGACGAGAACACTTCACTTCTCCGTCGCCATGGATCAGAAGCACGATTGCTTTCCTTCGACCGTTTCCAGTGCCCTGCGATCCCTCCTTGTCCCACGCTCCAAATGTGCCTTCGAGAGGCTCGTCTGCATCGGCAAGGTCAGTTGTTTGGTGACTAGTCAGAGTCCTTCTTTTAACCGCGTCTCGTGGCGAGTGACCTCCTTCGACGCGAAGCGAATGCAAAATTATCTCTACAACGCCATGGGAGCCAAGAAGCTGAATCCGTTTAGACCCAACATCGTCAAGTGGGAAAAAGTTCACCGTCGCTTGTCCAAGCCGACGGTGAAGAGGAACCGCAATACGGACGTGAGGACTTGCTACCTGCTGGACCCCGACGTGTTTTTGGTCAATGCCTTCTTTACGTTTGGCCAACGACGAGTCGAACGAGGGACCTGCCACGTGTACCAGACGTCCGACGCCCCGATGCTTTTCTATCGCTTGCCGAACAAATCGGTGGGATCCAAAGCGGATCCCGCTGTCGGCGAACGGGTCTTTCGCTGGCAAGACCAGTTTCTCTACGAGAGGTTTGTTTTGCAACCCCACGAGACCTACCGGGTCGACGATGACACGCTGTACGTCCTCATGACCGTGCAACAGACTCTGTTTTCGCTTTGCGTGGTGTCGAGCGAAACGGCCCGTCAGAACGAGAAGCGTTTCCGATTTCAGGATCCCGCGTCGAGTAAAAGTTGGATCGACGACCCCTTCGAGACGCCCGAGAAAGTTTCCAGCCTCCGAGAGTCGCAACCACTGGCCAAAGAGCGCGAGGAGTTGGTCTTTGATTTAAACCAGGACTGTTTTGCACAGCAGCCCGATTTGACGGAAGATCAGTTGCGAGAACTGTTCGATCCCATCGACGAATGGTTCAACAACAGTAGCGTCGACGACGCTTTGGATTTGCAGAAATCCTTATCGCCACCCGCTTCCTGTTGACGGAAGTGATAGCGACGTTTCCGGTTCGGGTGGCGCTATATAAACTGCTGCATCGCGACACGGCTAACCATTGCTCTCTCTCTCTCTCTCGACTCATCATCATGGAGGAAAAGCTGGATGCCTTCCCGGTGATCGTCTCCGACACCGTCTCGCCTCTTTGCATGGCAGGCAGCAAGCGCACGTGGATGGATTACGTCGCACGCGGAAAGATAGCGTGCTGCGTGGCCAACGTCTACAAACATCTCGTCTCTTGGACTCTGCGTCAAAACTTTGACGAGAAACTGACGGCCAACTTCGTTTACACCGTGGAGCGAGCCCAGAAGAACATTCAGGAACCCAGGAACGTGGCTTGGGAAAAGGTGGAAGGCCGACTCTCGCTTTCCATGCGCACGAAATCCAACACGGACGTTCGCACCGCGTTCGTCCACAAAAACAGTTACTTCGTGAAAAAGTTTTTCACGTTCGGACAGCGCACGGTGGCCGAGGGTACCTACCACGTGTACCAAACGTCCCACGCGCCCATCCTGTTCTACAGTCTCGAGGGGGATGGTCGCCCGATGCTCTGCGAACGGGCATTCCGTTCCACCGACCAGTTCCATTACAAAATGCACGTGATGGAACCGCACGAGGTCTACTTGGTGCGACCTCACGTCACCTATCTGATAGTGACGGTTCAACCTTCAGCTTTTACCGTGGACGTGGTGACGAGCGAAACGGCCGCGCGGCTGGGTACTCAAATCCAGTTGCTCGACCCGATGGGGACGTCACCAGCCGTCGTCCAGCCTTCCGTGCCCGTCGTCGTCGGCACTCAGCAAGACTCCGTGCCTGTGGTCGCAGCGTCGTCTCCTCCTACACTACCCGTCGTCGGCACTCAGCGAGAGCCGCTCCTCTCCATGCCTGTTCTCCAGCCTTCCGTGCCTGGACACGTCGTCGTCGATCAGCGAGAGCCGCTCCTCTCCATGCCATCTTCTCCACCCGTCTTCGTCCCTCAGCAAGCCACGCACGTCTTTCGTGAATTCTCCGCCGCTGTCCAAAAGGTCGCCTCGGGTTCACCGTGGGACAATTCTCACGTCACGGCTCGTGACAATTGTCTCTTTCTCCAGCCGTTTTCCGATGGGCCGCCACCAGCACACCAAAGCGTCGTGGAACGACTTTTCATCGGAAATTCAGATGTGGAGGACCAAATCCCCATGGACTTGAGTTTCCCACTAGACTTTTACTCGTTATTGGAATAATAGAAGGACCCATCTGTAAATATGTGTAAATATTTGTTCTTCCTGTAAACGTTGTTTTAATAATAAAAAAAAAACCTCTCACGAACCATCTCGTCTCGAAGGAGACGAGATGGTTCGTGAGAGGTTTTTTTGGTTACCCACTGGACCAACGTTGGTGGTGTCAAATGAAAAAATAGATTCACCATAAAAAAAAACTCACGAACCATCTCGTCTGATGAGATGGTTCGTGAGTTTTTTTTTGGTTACCCACTGGACCAACGTTGGTGGTGTCGAATGAAAACTTGGAAAAAAATAATAAATTAATTCACCATGGGGTGTGGAAGTTTGGAGAAGGTGTTGTCTCTCCGAATTACGTGGTTAAATCTGTTGTGGCCTCAAATGTCTTCATGTTGGTGTGCACGTTTGGAGAGGCCAGCTCAGGTGTCGTCGTCTGACCGAATTACGTGGTTAAATCTGTTGTGGCCTCAAATGTCTTCATGTTGGTGTGCAAGTTTGGAGAGGCCAGCTCAGGTGTCGTCGTCTGACTGAATTACGTGGTGCCGTCCTCGGATCTTTCCCTTTGATCCCGGACCGTCACCAATAGCCCGCTGTGTTGCTCCAGTGTGACGTTAATACCGATCACGGAAAAAAATTGAATAATATTCCCCAAAAAAAGATTTTTTCCAAGTCTCACCAATGTTGGAGTGTCGATTTTTTACAGAATCGAGTATTCGAATGAATAAAACTCGATTCTGTAAAAAATCGAGAGGGTACCGGTGCTTATATATTTTTTGGACCGACTGTAATTAATCTATGACCTCGAACTAAACATTGGAGACGACTAAATATTGGGCTCCTATTTTAAACTCTTATCAATCCCTTATTTGTCTTCGTCATCTGACCGAGGTTCAAAATTACGTGGTGTTGTCCTTGGATTTTTACCTTTGAGTTTGATCCCGGACCGTCACCAATACCCGTTGTGTTGCTTCAGTGCGACGTTAATTAGAATACATACCTAACCTTTTGTCTTGTCATTTTATATAAACATCGCACACAAGAGAAAATCATGCATGGCTTCTAAGTTAAGTATTTATGAATTTAGGATGTTGAACAAACACAACACACGAAAAAAAGCCAGCTAAGAACACAAGTGATTAAAAATAACCGAATACAATAAACTAAATTAAGCCATTTTACACATCCCTAATTCGGCTATAACGGAGATTATCCCGGAATGATTCGTGTTAACCGTTGATATATATTCCCTCCGTCATATGTAATGTATAGTACTATACAACGTACGTAAAAATGTATCTTCAGCGTTAAGTATTCTATGAATTTAAAACATTCAACACATAGACAACAGAAAAATAACAAGCTTAGAACACAAGGAACTGTAAATAACAAAAAGACACGCTAAATTAAACCATTTTACACATACCAATTCGTCTAAAACAGAGATTATCCCATAATGATTCGGGTCACTCATCAGATACATATTATATCCATCATATGTAATGTATGGCACTGCATATCGTACATTAAAATTTGGATTCTGGGTTGAGTATTTAGGACGTTGAACAAACATAAAAAACCCTGCTTAGAACACAGGGAACTGTAAATAACCGAAAGCCATAAGCCCCAAATTAAAACATTTTACACTTCCCCTATTCGTCTAAAACAGAAATTACTAGGGATTGCTTCGTGTCACCCATCAGATACGTATTATATCCGTCATAGATAATGTATGGTTCTGCATATCGACATTAAAGTGTAGCGTCTGAGTTAAGTGTTTGACGTTGACCAAACAAACAATAAATAATCCTCTTAGAACATAGAGAACTGTGAATAACCAAAAGCCATAAACTAAATTAAAACATTTTATACCCTCCAATTCGTCTAAAACAAAGATTACTCCGGAATGCTTCGTGTCACCCATCAGATACATATTATACCCATCATATGTTTTGTTTGGCATTGCATATCGTACATTTATATTTAGCTTTTGAGTTAAGTAATGTACACGGTTCCACGTATCGACATTAAAGTGCAGGGTCTGAGTTTAGTATCTATAAATTTAGGACGGTCAACGAAGAGCCCAACCTAAAACAGAGAATTGCAAACAACTGAAAGCCTTAAGCTAAATTAAAATATTTTACGCATCCCGTTTCGTCTAAAACAGAGATTACCCTGAAATGCTTCGTGTTACCCATCAGATACATATACCTATCATATATTTTGTTTGGCACTGTATATCGTATACATTTATATTTAACTTTTGGGTTAAGTAATGTACTCGGTTCTGCATATCGACATTAAAGTATAGCGTCTGAGTTAAATATTTACAAATCTAGGACGTCCAACAAAGAACCCAATCTAGAACACAGGGAACTGGGAACAACCGAAAGCCTTAAGCTAAATTAAAACATTTTACACATCCCGATTCGTCTAAAACAGAGATTACCCCGGAATGCTCCGTGTCATCCGTCCTAAATGTCAACAGGAGTCGCTATGCACCACGACGTAACACGTGCTGCGAGAGGCCACCTCATTGTTGATATTCTGTGGGCAAACTTTTCTCACCCCTTTGTTTACCTTCGCCGAGGCCTTATCAGAGATGCGCCTATCGAAATGGAGGGATGAAGAGGCAGCAAAAAGCCTAATAAGCATAGCAGGCTGCGGGAAAGGCCCCAGAAGCCTTCCCCAATCAGCCCCGCGGTGCGTTCTCTAATGAGGCCTTCCTCCCATCGATCCGTTGAGGCTTCACTGTTGACCGTGGCCGCCATGTTTGTTCTTCTTTCCAGTGCTTGCTTTAAATTAGCTTCACCCCTCCCCAGACACTCTGTTGACATCTAATTATCAGCTTCGGCCATTCGCCATACTTTTACGCCTAATGGCCTAATTGCCGACAGCGCCCTCCTCGAGTTCGCTATCGCCATTAATTAGGCAACCAACGAGTTTCGCTTAACGACACTGGTGCACGCTCTGCGACCGTGTAAGTGCACCGCTTCTGCTGGAGGAATTGTTTCTGTGAGTGCGGAACGAAGGCAGAGGGGTCTTTGGAAGGGATGTGGAATAATTTGCAGGAATGAGCGTGAGGACGTAATCTGGTGGGAAGTAGAAATAAATTGCGGGTTCAATGCTTTCTCTTGTGATTCAAAATGTCGTTAAAGTTTCAGTTTGTAACTTTGTGACTCTTTGTTTTTGTTGTTGATTAGATCAGTGGGCCTCTCAGTTTTCTTGACGTTTAGGTGACATGGTAGTTCAGTCATCCATTCGGAATTTGTGTTGCTTTCGTAAAGTTACACAATTGAATAAGTAAACTCGTTTTTACAGATAAAGTAACCTTCCCGCATATGGTAAATATGTAGCAATCTTCGTTTCTGTTGTTGATTAGATCAGTGGGCTTCTCAGTTTTCTTGACGTTGAGGTGACAGCAGTTTACAGCCATCCATTCGTGTTGTTTTCGTAAAGTTACACATTTGAATAAGTAAGCTCGTTTTCTCAGATAAAGTAACCAACTTACACTCAACGTGTAACAATGGTTGAGCTTATAAACCTAATCACACGAATGAGTGAAAATAAAATATTAATTCAAAGCTTTCTCTTGTGATTAAAAAATAACGTTAAATTTCGCGTTTGTAACTTTAACTCTGTTTCTGTCGTTGTTCAGATCAGACCGCCTCGGTTTTCTTCATACTAAGATCTAGACTCTTTCTTCATACTAAGATTATTTTAGTTCCTACTGATCCGAAATCGATTTGAATTTCTATTGCTTTTACAAATTTATACAGTTGAATAAGTTACAAACTCGTATACAATCAATGTGTAACAATAGTTGCTCTAGCGAACGTAATCTCAAATGGTGTTGGTTCGATGCTTTCATTTGCGATTAAAACTATCGTTACCGTTTGAGTTTAAACCTTTTTGAACTCCTTGGATCTATTGGTGTTTAAGAACCAGTGGATTCTTCGATTTTCATCACAAGAACTCTAGTTACTCAGAGGCCATCTCTTCTTTCAACCAACCAAAGGCCGTCGCGTACAAAGGGGCTGGTGCACATTAAATCTGCCGTGGCCTCAAATGTCCTTACGTTGCCGTGGTGTGGAAGTTTGGAGAGTGGGGGGCCAGCTCAGGTGTGACCTCGTCATCTGACCATGGTTAAAAATTACGTGGTATTGTCCTCGGGTCTTTCCTTTCGGGCTTGATCCCGGACCGTCGCCAATAGCCCGTTGTGCTGCTCCAGTGCGACGTTAATTAAATACCTACCTAACTCTTAAACAAATGAGACCACGGTGGATCTGTGAAGAGCTCGATGTTGTCTTTAGTAGTTACATATATATTAGTTATTCATTTTTTTGAAGTGTGGAATAAAGTTTAACTTGTTTTTTTAATAATCAAAGCATTTCGTTTGCAAATATATTTGACTATTCGCATTCATCTGACCGTGGTTCAAAATTACGTAGTGTTGTCCCTGATCTTTCCCTTCGGGTTTGATTCCTCTAAGCCTGTCGCTAATAGCCTGTTGTGTTGCTCCAGTGCGACGTTAATAAAAGTACCTACTCTTCTTTCAAGCTGACTTGAAGAAAATTACACGCTTGAATAAATGAAATTACAATCAATGTGTGACAATAGTTGCATTCACAAACATAATCTAGAATAGATAAAAGAAAATTAGAAGTAAAATTCCAATTGTTTAAATTATTTAGTTCTAAATGTTTTAACCGGAGAGTTGCGAGTTCGAAACTAGGTCCACCCAAAGACTGCCGTGTACGTGGTAGCTGGTGCACGTTAAATTTGCAGTGTCCTCGAATATCCTCACGTTGGCGTGGTGTGGAATTTTTTAGAGTGGGGTGCCAGCTCAGGTGTTGCCTAATCATCTGACCGTGGTTCAAAATTACGTGGTGTTGTCCTCGGATCTTTCCCTTTGGGATTGATCCCGGACCGTCACCAATAGCCCGTTGTGTTGCTCTAGTGTGACGTTAATTGAAATACCCCAAATACCCCAAATATACTTTATTTTATTTGACAATTAGACTAATTGCAGTTGGATTTCGGTTTGGATTGCAGTTGGAACGGTTTTCGATTACATTTCTAACAAATTAATAACGTACCTAACATTTTGGTAGGTAGATATTTGATTAACGTCGTTCTGGAGTAACACAACGGGCTATTGGCGACGGCCCAGGATACATCCCGAGGGGAATATCCGAGGACAACACCACGTAATTTAGAACCACGGTCAGATGACGAGGTCACACCTGAGCTGGCACACCACTCTCCAAACTTCCATACCACGCCAACGTGAGGACATTTGAGGCCACGACAGATATAACGTGCACTAGCCCACTTTGGACACGACGGTTTTTGGTTGGATTCGAACTCGCAACCCTCTGGTTGCTAATCCGTTATTCTTCCAACTGGGCTACCGCGGTCCTCCTAACAATTTGGAGTGGTGTGGTAGTTTCGAGAGGGGAGTGCCAGCTCAGATATTAACCTCGTCATCTGACTGTAGCTTAAAACTACGAGGTGTTATATCCTCGTATCTTTCCCTCCGGAATTGGTCCCAGACCTTCGCCATCAGCCCCTGTTTATGATTCAGTCGACGTTAATTCTGTATCTACTCACCAAACATTATTGCAAATTTATGTTCAAGCAAACAATTCGAAAATACTCAATTACATGCTTATCAAAAAGACCACCAATTACAAATGATGTATTTAAAATTTTTTTTATACCTTTCTGTATTTTATGTTAGGGTCACTGCAAAAAGGCGAAATATTGCATTGATCTGCTGATTCCACATGTACTCATTCCAATGACAATACACTGTTCCGTTATAAACCTGTATATTATATCAAAATGTAGCTTTCAGCGGTCATACACTTTATTCCAACTCAAATAAAAGAGTTCTTAAGCGATTACTCTGAATCAGTATATCTTGCATTTTATGTTTAACTTACACGGAATAAATTCTTCCCGTTGTACAAAGAATACTAAAACACATTAAATTCTATTTTTATCCAGGCATTTAAACCTAACTTTATCGTAAAATTAATGTTGAATAAATCTGTTTGCTCATGTCTTTGGACGTGAGCAAATACTCAGAGAAGAGCTTTGGCTTTTAACGAGCCGGTCTTGTTGGTAATACTTATTCTGGAGCTAAGTATTTTAAGTGCTTTACGAATACACATGTTCGTTAAAACTTATACTAAGTATCATTACGCGTATTGCTTGAGAAATATTTCAAGTGGCATCTTTATTTGCTAATGAAACTACGTGAGTATTTAAGTGCTTAACGAACACATGTTTGTTAAACTTATAATAAATATCATTGCATGAAGTTTTAAAAGTATTGCAAGTGCATCTTTATTTGCCAATGAAACTGTCAGTCCTTTAAGTGCTTCACGAACACACATTTTTGTTAAAATTTATACTAAGTATCATTACGCGTAGTTTAAATAAGTATTGCAAGTAGCATCTTTATTTGCCAATGAAACTGCGTGAGTATTTTAAGTGCTTTCCGAACACACATATTCGTTAAACTTATAATAAATGTTACGTATAGTTTAAAAAAGTATTACAAGTGTGTCATCTTCATTCGTCAATGAAACTGCCAGAGTATTTTAAGTGCTTCACGAACACACATTTTCGTTGAAACTTATACTATGTATCATTACGGGATATTGTATAAAAAATATTGCTAGTGGCATGTTTATTTGCTAATGAAACTGCGCGAGTATTTTAAATGCTTTACGAACACATGTTAGTAAACTTATGATAAATATTATTACGTATAGTTTAAAAAGTATTACAAGTGCAACTTTATTCGTCAGTGAAACTTCGTGAATATTTTAAGTGCTTTACTTATGCTTGTTTAAACGTATAAGTATCACTACGTAGTACTTAAAAATATTGCAGGTGGCATTTTCATTCGCCAATGAAGTTGCATAAGTATTTTAAGTGCCTTAAAATCACACCTATGCGTTTAAACTTATACTAAGTATAATTTTTCATACTGTTTAAAAAATATTGCAACTGATATCTTCATTTTCCAATGAACTGAATTTTTTGACTCAGATTAGAGGAATTAAGAGTGCTTAAGGCTTTTCAGAGGCACCAACTCCTAGGGTCCGAATCTTTACTTCCTCTCAATAGTTTTAGGGAAGGACAAATATTACCTATGAGTAATCAAGTAGGTTGTTTAAAAAAACATCCAAATCAGGCATGACAATTTCTAGGGTACTACGTCCGTAATATTTTCATTGATTGGTTCCCGAAATCCCCAAACATATGAGAAAAATATTAATAACATGCAGATAATACAGATAATCGAATATGCAGTATGACCCAATTCCACTTATTAGGACCACAGGGGGCCCATCTTGGGTCCTAATATTTTTAGGTCTAATTAGACTTAGAGCAGCACAAATTGATTGTAGAGCGACCAAATCAAACCTAATACCTTTATGGTTCACGTCCAACCACTTTCCTAAAAGTGAAGTCCTTAGGAATCATACCCCTAAGGCATGCAAGAAAAAAAGAAAATTTATGACATATGCCAGTTATTGTTACGTACGATTTCAGTGGACAGACCCATAAATTCTTTGACTTGTTTTCGACCCATTTGGAGCCATCGTATTCTTTTTGAGGTTCAGCCAAAGACCGTCGTGTACACGGGGGCTGGTGCACGTTAAATCTGTTGTGGCCTCAAATGTCCTCACGTTGGCGTGGTGTGGAAATTTGGAGAGTGGGATGCCAGTTCAGGTGTTATTCTCGTCATCTGACAGTAGTTCAAAATTACGAGGCGCTGTATTGTTAATTAAGCTATATACCCCTACCCTGGTCACGTCACTTATACAATAGACGAGTTATTTTCCTCGTCCTGTCCCGTTCAGACCGTCTCCTAGCACATAAATGCTTCTTTGCTTGCTTTAGCTTGCCGCTGTAGTCCGCTTGGAAGAGTAGTGGATCAGCAACCGGAGTGTTGCGAGTTTGAAATTCGATCCACCCAAATACCGTCGTGTGTATGGTGCACGTTAAATCGGCCTCAAATGTCCTCACGTTGGCGTGGTGTGGAAGTTTGGAGAGTGGGGTACCAGCTCAGGTGTTACCTCGTCATCTGACCGTGGATAAAAATTACGTGGTGTTGTCCTGGGATTTTTCCCTTGGGGATATATCCCGGACCGTCGCCGATAGCCCGTTGTGTTCCACTGCGACGTTAATTAACTACCTGCCTGCCTGAATTTCGGCCCTATTTCGCAAGTGCCCATCTAGTCCGCAACTCAGCAACGGCTTTGTCAACAAGCTGACTTCGTCATAAGCTTCAATAAGCTGATTTCTATGTCATTTTGTAAATTTTACAACCCCTAGTCTCTAAGCAGTTCAGTTGTCCTGCGGGATGCAGTGCGTATATAACATTACTTTTGCTCATTTTTTACTTGCATTTGTTCTGTATGAATCTATTTTGTATTTTTATTGTCCGATTGGGCAAAGGACCCTGAGTACCTTAGGGGGCCTGGGGAACATGGAGCCTGACGAATATCCTCCCTACCGCCTCTCGTGTTGCCTTATACCCTCTGGGTAGGCTGGGCTGTTTGGGTCTTCTTTCTTATCCCAGTGTAAAAAAACAAATTACGCTAAGTCATTGAGTCTGTGCAAATGGGCAATGGCAGATGGGTCCTTAAAAATGTCTTCATGTATGGCTTCAATGCAATTCAGGATGTATAAGGCTGGTGATAAGCTGCACTTTATGCAGGTGGGAAAGGATTTCTGGTCATCAAAGAATATCATCTTTTTCAAATGGCCAGATCAGAGCCTGGCAAGCATAGAGAAAGTTTTCCGGGGAAAACTGAAGGTAAGTAGCTCTCCTGGTGTTTTAATGAGGTACCAGAGTGATAAAAAGGTACTGGAGATGATCTGCTCAATTGCTTTTTAAGAACGGACAGGTGGTTGTCCTCTGAGAGTACGGTACTTTCTCTTGTGCCAGGTTATTTATTTGCTCCAGCTTTTGCTAATAAGTCAGCCTTCTCATTGCCCGGAAGGCCAACACGTGATGGGATCCATTGAAAATTTATTTTAGAATTTTTATTGAAACTTAATATCAGAAGGGTTATTTTTTTCAAAAGATTATCATAACTGGTGAAGCATTTTTTAATTGATAGAATTGCTGCTTGCGAATCAATGTAAATATTTATTTTAAGGGCTGGACTTAAAAAAGCAAGCCGACTTCAGCATTAATTTTGTAACATCAATAACATTTCTGGGGGTAGTGCCTCCCCATCCCTGGCATACTCGTATTACATTCTCTCGACATCCACAACAGTTCGATCGTAGTCGAAAACATTATCGGGTTAAAAGCATTATCAAATCGTAGGATTGTTTTATTTCAATACACCTGCCGAGCCTCGTAGCGAAGCGTTAGGCCTAGCATCTGCAAAAGCAAATGCGAATCGATTTGTGCAAACCTTTTGGTATAACAAGCGGCCATTAGGCAGAAACGGCGTGTATGATCAAGGCAGCTGCACAAGTCTTTGAAGAGAGATATGCAGATTCCCGACGCCCTGGCTGTGATAATCTTTCACTTGTTCTCATATTGCACTTGTGATGCAGAGGCTAAGAAAAGTCTATTTTATGCTATCAACATTTATTTAGGGTTTCACCTGTGTCATATTTGAGACATCGTTCGGGGTGTTTGTCAAGTGACTGCTAAGAGCGAATCCGTTTGTATTTTCTGCTGAGAATTAGACTTGAGCACACGTCTGTCTTTCAACACGTAAGCATTCTGTCACTGGGATGGATTAACACTGACTAAATAATCGTTAGTGGCGGATTTGGCTTGAAACCTCAGCGAGACCTCCACGCATAGAAAGGTATCAGATTTGTCTCTTATCTTTTAAGGCTTGTTTAAGGCTTGTCTTTCATTTTATTTTAAGTTCAGATTTTGTTAAAGTTTTAAAATTTGTTGAGTATCAAAGGGCGAGAGAGCATTGCAAAAATACGTCCGATTCATTCTGTCGCGTAAGTCGAGGCAGTATCTCTTAAGTTGGTCATTTTAGGTTAATGGGTGTTACATGCTGCGTTTATAAGTATCTGATTTCGTTTACAAATTTTAAACCTTTCACAAAATATAATAAAGTATCATGTGTAAATCTAATAAAGTAGGTATTGCGAAAGTAAGTCCGATACATGCTGTTGTGTCATCAGTATCTCTCATAAGTAAAGCAGTATCTCTAAAGTTGGTCACTTTAGGTTAAAGGTTGCTACATGCTGTGTTTATAAGTATCTGTTTCTATCAGGTTTTGTTAAAGGTTTAGAATTTGTAAAGTATTAAAGGGCAGCTATACATCCGAGACATGCTGTCGAGTCGAGAAGCAGTCTCTAAAGTTGGTCACCTTAGGTTAATGGTTGTTGCATCTGTGCATTTATAAGTATCTGTATTTGTTTATTAGATTTTGTTGGCGGTTTATAATTCGTAAAGTATTAAAGGGCAGGTATGCATTGCAAAAACACTTCGATACATGGTGTCGTTTAAGTTAAGAAGCAGTATCTCTAAAGTTGGTCACTTTAGGTTAATGGTTGTTACATATATATACTGCATTTATAAGTATCTGTTTTGTTATATTTTATTAAAGATTTAAATTTTGTAAAAGGAAAAGGCAGTTCAAGGTTAAAATATAGGTGGTGGCATTGCAAAAAACGTCGAATTCATACTCCGTGCCGTGAAAATCAAGCAGTATCTCTAAAGTTGGTCATTTTCGATTAATGATTGCTATATGCTTTTATAAGTATCTATGTTTCGATAATTCTATATGCGCTTAATAGTCTGTTGTTTGTTTCAATTTAATGAGTACTAAGGTACTAAGTCTAATGAGTACTAATGAGTAAATTTGTAAAGTATTAAAGGACGAGGCGCACAGCAAAAGAGCGCCAGAATCATATTGCCATGCAAGTCAAGAGTAGCATCTCCAAAGTAGATTAATGGTCGTTTCTCTCATGCTGCGTTTAAGAGTATCTGTTTTTCAGATCGTGAAAGGTTTAAAATTTGTAAAGCCTTAATGGACGACATGCATTTCAAAAAGCATCATTTCATACTGCTGTGTAAGTCAAGAAAGTAGTATGTTAAAAGTTGGTTATGGATTTTTAATCATTTATTCATGTATATTAGGGCATCCCATAAATAATGTTGGACCTTTCCCTTCGGGATTGATCACGGACCATCGCCAATAGCCCCTTGTGTTGCTCTAGTGCGACGTTAATTAACTACCTCCTCCTCCCCATAATGTGTTTTTCTTATTAGTAAAAATTATGAATTCAATGTTTTACAGCTATTGCGTAATCGTACAATGTGTAGGTTAATTAGTATTTTGAATAATTGTGTATCGATTTAATTTTTCACATTCGGATTTAAGAGTGAAAAAAATAAACGTTATCATGGTTATGAAACGTTATCTAAATTATGAACTGCTTCCTGAAAATCAAACCATAACAAAAGTGGTATGTTACGAACAAGTAACACGGCTAAAGTAAGCTATTGGTGAAAAATCCTGCATTAGCTAACAGAAAGAGCTTGTTTTTTCATTACAACGTACCTCACACGGCACTAGAAACGCTACAAAAAGTAAGACAATTTTAATGGGAAACTGACTCATCCACTATATTCTCCCGATCTGGCACCGTCGGATTACGATCTTTTTCGAAGCCTGTTAAACTGCCTTAGTGGAAAAATTTTGAATTCGGAATATGATGTCCAAAGAGAGTGATTCATTATTTGGATTTAAACACAAGTGCTTCTATCGCCAGGGTATTGAAAATTAAAAATGAAGATGGGAACGAGTCGTAAATAATAGTGGTAATTACATCTTAGATCAAAGTTGAATGGGTTCTTTTGCGTTATCTTAAAACTTACTTTAAAACATCGCATTACTTTTGGGTTGACCCGATATAAATATACGATTCTTGTAACTAATTCAATTATTCAATTAGTTGTTGATTGAGTTCACGTTTTGTTTTTAGCTAAAAGGTACCATACGTATATACAGGGTGATCCAAACGTTACGATCTCTCATGGGAACATCTCTTAGGTGTGTACGGACTTCACAGACACTTAGTACTCTAGTGATCTTTTCTTTTCACATGGGATTTACTGACTTTAGTAAACAAGGGGGTGGCACTCTTGGGATACTCAAGTGATCTTTTTCTGCTTTCATCCCACTACTCTGTTTCCCAATTCCTCTTTTTTCCATTTTACGTCAATTTTTACTTGACGTTGTCTTGTGTTTGGAGCATCTTGACCAAATATGGCCCTTGCGCCATTAAACACCAAAACAGCTAACACAAGGAGATTTTACTGAGAAAAAACAGAGAAATACATCTAGGATAAGTTATAGGAATCAAACAGGCATCGCTTACACTTCTCAGGGCGATGCGCGTGGAAACAACTAGTTTACATGAAGTAATTTCGCTTTCGCTTAAAGAGGTTATAATTGTTGTCTAAATAGACTAAAAAGAAGAAATCACCATCCTAACGATGCACGTGGGAACAATTAGCTTACACGAAGTAATTTTAGTTTCATGCAAAGAGCTTATCACTGTGTCGAACTAGACTCAATAAATCCCTACCATAACTATACACGTGAGACCAATAAGTTTACACGAAGTAAGCTTAGTTTGCTTAAAGAGGTTGTAATTGTTGCGTCTAACTTGACAAAAAACAAAATCATTATCATACCAATGCACGTGGGAATAATTAGTTTACACGAAGTAATTTTAGTTTCGTTTAAAGAGGCTATAATTGTTGTGTCTAACTGGACTGTGAAGGAAATCACTATCATACCAATGAGCGTGGGAACAATTAATTTACACGAAGTGAAAAAGGAAATCACACTATCATACCAATACACGTGGGAGCAATTAGTGAACACAAAGTAATTTTATATTTGTTTAAAGAGGCTATAATTGTTTTGTCTAACTAGACTAAAAACAAATCACAATCCTACCAATGCACATGTGAACAATTAGTGTATACAAATTAATTTTTGTTTCGTTTAGAGAGGTTATAATTGTGTCCAACTGAACTAAAAAACAAATAACTACCATACTGATACAGGTGGGAACAATTAGTTTACACTTCAAAGAGGTTATAGCTGTTGTGTCTAACTAGATTAAAAAACAAACCACTATCATAACAATGCACGTGGGAACAATTAGTTTACATGAAGTACTTAAGTTTCGTTTAAAGAGGCTATACTTGTAGTTAGGGTACACTAAAAAACAAATCTCTTATCATATTAATGTACGTAAGAACGATTAGTTTAAACGAAGTAATTTTAGATTCGTTTATAGAAGCTATAATTGTTTTGTCTAACAACTAAAAATTAAATCACTAGCATACCAATGAACATGGGAACAATTAGTTTACACGAAGTAATTTTAGTTTTGTTTAAAGAGGATATAATTGTTGTGTGTCTAACTTGACTAAAAAGGAAATCACTATCATACCGATACTCGTGGGAACAATTAGCTTACACTTCGTTTAAAGATATTATAACTGTTGTGTCTAACTAGACTAAAAAAACAATTCACGATCATACGAATGCACCTGGGAACAATTAGTTTACACGAAATAAATTCATGCCCCGTGAACAGTCCCATTTAAAAAACCCATTCCTCTCAAAACCAAAAGCAAAGGGCGCAATCAGATTCCCACAGGGCGCAGCAAGGAAACAAGGGGCGCGTGTCCACCTGCGGGTAATATCTCCGGGGCCACGCTCGCCCTCACAATGGCGACGGGTCTTTATCACTCCCCACCAGCCTTTGCCTCCCCCCGCGACACCTCGCCTTCATTGGTAGAAATATTGCCCTCCGTACTGTCCCTATCCGTCAAATATCTCTGCCTCCCCGCACTCTTTCGGAATGATTCCATGCTCTTGGGCTTCTCGGATGGAAAAGTAGTTTCCTTCCTGCGCTCCGATGGAGCCGCCGCCTCCACATTTGGCGCCACATCGCCTGTTTTAATCACTACCGTTCCAGCCTTCTGGCTCAACGATTCTCTAAATATTTCCAAGCCCCCAGCAAATCCACAAATATAATAAGGGGCTCTGATGCTCCTGTATATCAAGCATCACTGTATATCCATTCCTGATCTCTCTCTTGTCTCCGTTTCTTCTGTTACCCTCAAGTGGTTTCGACGTGATATCTCGTCCATTAAGATCTGTCAACATTTACTCATGACGAGATATGTCGTTCATCCAGATCTGACCGATTTTGCTAATGACACCATACCTCGTCCATCAAGATCTGACCAATTTTGCTAATGACGAGATACCCCGTCAAGATGTTGCCGATTCATTGGTGATGACGAGATCAAGATCTGGTCGGTTTTCTTCTAATGACGAGATATCTCGTCCATCTAGATGTGACTAATTTTACTAATGACGAGATGAGAAATACACCCCTGATATCACTCTTGCTCTTTTCGTTTCTGCTTCTTCTGTCAACCCTCCTGGTGGCTGTGTTGACGAGGTATCTCGTCATTAGCAAAGCAAACAAAATCTTGTTGCACGATATATCTCGTGATTAGAAGAAAACAGACCAGATCTTGTTGCACGATATATCTCGTGATTAGAAGAAAACAGACCAGATCTTGTTGCACGATATATCTCGTGATTAGAAGAAAACAGACCAGATCTTGTTGCACGAGATATCTCGTGATTAGAAGAAAACGGACCAGATCTTGTTGCACGAGATATCTCGTGATTAGAAGAAAACTGACCAGATCTTGATCTCGTCATAATCAAAAAATCGGCAGCATCTTGATGACGAGATATCTCGTCATTGATAAAATTGGTCAGATCTTGATAGACGAGATATTCTGGAGGTTTAAAGAACTTACCCGTGAAAGAAGGGACCTGTTTCCAGGGAGCGATCTTTTCCTGTTATCATCCCACTACTCTATTCCCCAATCCTACTTTTCCTCGGAGCTGGTAGGAAGAGTAACACAACAGCAACCGGAGGGTTGGGAGTTCGAAACTCAGTCCAGCCAAAGACCGTCGAGTACGCGGGGGCTGGTGTACTCTAAATTTGTCGTGGCCTCAAATGTCCTCACGTCGGCATGGTGTGGAAGTTTGGAGAATGGGGCGCCAGCTCAGGTGTTGACCTCGTCATCTGACCGTGGTTCAAAATTACGTGGCGTTCTCCTAGGATCTTTCCCTTCGGGATGGATCCCGGAGCGTCGCCAATAACCCGTTGTGTTTCTCCCTAGTGCGACGTTAATTAAATACCTACGTATCAGCCCTCTAGCCCAGCTATTCTCGGAATTCTACTCCCATGTCCCTATCAAATCCACAAATACAATATGGTAGGTAGTTAATTAACGTCGCTTTGTAGCAACATAACGGGTGACGGTCCGTGATCTATCTCTAAGAGAAAGATCCGAGTACACCACGTCATTTTGAACCACGGTCAGATGACGAGGTCAACACCTGAGCTGGCACTCCACTTTCCAAACTTCCACACCATGCCGATGTGAGGACATTTGAGGCCACGGTAGATTTAACATGCAGAGCCTCCGTGTACACGATTGGCTTTGGTTGGACGTAGTTTTGAACTCGCAACCCTCCGGTTACTAATCCGTTACTCTTCCAACTGGGCTACCGTGGCCCATAATAAGGTTATAGGGGCTCTTATGCTCCAGTATATAAAGTATCAATTGAATCCACCCCTGATATCTCTTGCTGTTTTTGTTTCTGTTACTTCTGTTAACCCCCTGGTGGTTGTAGCAACGGGGCACCCCATCATTGGCAAAATTGACCAGATCTTGATCTGGTCATCATAAAAAAATCGCCAATATTTTTATGTCAGATCTTGATGGACGAGATATCTCGTCGAAACCACTTGGTAAGTTAAAGAAATTAGACCTAGTGACCCATGTCCAGGAAGCGATCTTTTTCTGCTTTCCTCCCACTACTCTATTCCTAGATTCCACTGTTTTTCAATTTCACATTTTTACTTGACGTAGTTTATTTTGTGTTTGGCACGGCTTGGCCATATATGGCCCTTGGGCCATAAAAACCTGAAACAACCAAACAACCCAAATCCAGTTAGTCATGTTACCCTGGGTGTATTTCTCTCTTCTGTGTCAGTAAAACTTTGCTTGTATATGTCCATTACCTGTCGTTGTGTTTGGTATGGCTTGGCCAAATAGGGCCATTACGACATAAAACGCAACCAACCCAGGTAGTAAAGTGACTAGCGCTCTAGCTCTCAGTTCAGCAGGCTCTGGGCTCGAATTCCGGTCTGGGCATGGATGTTCCTAGTGTTTTTTAATCCATCTTGCGTAAATTCCTGTCTGTTTACCCCTCGTGTATCCAAAACGTGAGGCTTGGCCAAATATGACCCTTGCGCTATAAAAACGCAAACCCGATCTACCAAAAAGTGAGGATAAAACCACAAACCAAACTCTGCTTCGTATTCAGTTGCTTGTATCAATATTTAGCTTTATGAGTCAGTATTAAATAACTGCAGATTTCTACTAGGGCACAATAACAACGGGGCTTTGGATTGATTGTTTTTATGTGAAACATGGAGCTCGAAACATCACATCCCAGCAATTGCAAAAAGTTGCTGAACTATTCTCATTTACAATTAGCTGGTCAAGTAGCCAAGTAGATAGCGCTCTGATCCTCGGTTGTACAGTTTCTGGGTTCAAATCCCTATCTGATTCTAATACCCATGAATGGTCGTAGTATTTCAGAATCGACTTTGTGATGTGTCTCCAAATAGCTCTTGAGCAGCAAAAATGATCTTAGAGTGACAAACCCAGTCTAATTAGCTCTCCTGTAGCAAAAAATTACCAGAGTGGCAAACCAAACCCAGTCTAATTATCTCTTGTACAGCAAAAAATGACCTTGGAGTCACATACCCAGTCTAATTAGCCTCGTGCAGCAGAAAATGGCCTTTGAGCGGTATACCCAGTATAATTGGCTCTCGTGCAGCAGAAAATGACCTTAGGGCGATATACCCAGTCTAATTGGCTCTCGTGCAGCAGAAAATGACCTTTGAGCGTTATACCCAGTCTAATTGCCTCTCGTGTAGCAGAAAATGGCCTTAGGGCAATATACCGTCTAATTAGCTCTCGTGTAGCAATAAATGACCATAGAGTGACAAAAGAAAGAAAGTTCAATTAACTTTCGTGTAGCAAACAAATGATCGTAGAGTGACAAACGAAACCCAGTCTAACTAGCTCTCGGTAGCAAAATAATTACCGTAGAGTACCAACAAATTTAACTTTGCAATGAAGTTGAGTGGAGCTCGTTTTGGACTATACCTGAGGAGCGAAAAATGAAAAAGTACAAATATTTTGAAAACTGAATAGCATTCTTATCTGGATTATAAATGAATAATTCAATTGAGATTCCTAAAATTTTAACCTCCTGTGGGCTGCACATGCATATATCCGTTATGCAGATTTGAAACTAGTTTTGATCTTTACTAATAGAATGTTTCCAAGGATTACTAATAGAACGTTTCCAAGAACCAACAGATGCGGTTACTTATTTATTTTATTTATAGTAGAACCTTGGTTATCCGAGCTAAATTAACCGAGTATCCGAGGAGGTCGAGCCGACTTTGATACCAAGTTTTTAAGCTTTAAATAGCGCTTCGAGTACGAGTGTTTACATTTTGTCTTGGACATTTTGTCTAGATTGGCGACAGACTGCTGCCTGTTCCAACGTGAGAGTGACTCGTAACGTTATAATAAATACGTATTATGACATAAATCCGAGTATAGATTCTTGCTTTTATTTCAAATGCCAGATCAATACCCCTTCGGCATGCGGCACTACAATGGAAGAGCTGATGGCTATTTGTGTAGGTGCATCCAGTTGGCAAGTAGCCGTTTCTCCAAACAGGGACAATCGTCAACATCCATGTACAAAGTAACCGGGATTTGAACTTACCTACCGAACCTACTGCATGGCAAATAAACGCTATGACCACTGTACCCACAGAGGAAATATAAAGGTAGAGTGAGCAATGTTAACCTTTTTACGTGCCCAGAATCATGTGACCAAAACAAGTAGTAACGTGAACCTTGGCTACTTTCACCTGCTGGGTGAAACCTAACATTCATCATCTGATGCGTCCACGGAACAGAAGGCGCCCATCCATTGATTCATTGTCTGATTGGTTCATGGATTGATCCTCTGTTAGTAGTAGACTTCGGCGATTTCACCACTTATGTCGCCACTCTATAGAATTGCGGATTCACACCCTGTCATAAGATGTTATAGCGTCAAATAAAGTGATAAGATACCAAATCGGTCAACCAAGTCCATTTTTCACCGAGTAGTCACGTGACTACTAGTCGATATGTTGGTGACAATTTTGGTAAGAGCATACTACGCTACACAGAAATCTCGGGAGGCTTAGAGGGGTAGGTAGGTTGTAGGTTTTAGATTAACGTCGCACTGGAGCAACACAACGGGCTATTGGCGACGAGGCTTAGAGGGGATACCGGATGGGAAAAGTGCTGAACTTTTTCATATAGAATTTAGTTGCTAAGTAAATTCTTTGCTCTTTGAGCGTTGCAGGATTTCCGAGTAGTGTAGTATTGATTTTATCCCATAACACTCTCTCTGAATGACTAAATAACCACATATTTCTGAAGAGTCTATCGATTCTTTCAACCTTTAGAGAAAGATTCTATTGGTCCTTTACTTACAATAGAATCCTTTGGAACGATTATATTGCTCCCTTCCTTAGAATAGAATCCTTAGGAATGATTCTATTGGCCCATTCTGTAAAATATATCCTTTGGAAAAATTCTATTAATCCTTTAAGATAGGTGGGTATTTTAATTAACGTCACACTGGAGCAACAGAACGGGCTATTGGTGACGGTCCAGGATCAATCCCAAAGGGAAAGAACCGAGGACAACACCACGTAATTTTGAACCACGGTCAGATGACGAGGCAACACCTGAGTTGGCATCTCACTCTCCGAACTTCCACACCACGCCAACGTGAGGACATTTGAGACCAAGACAGATTTAACATACACCAGCCCCCTTTGTACGCGACGGTTTTTGGCTGGATTCGAACTCGCAACCCTCCGGTTGCTAATCCGTTGCTCTATCAACCTGGCTACCGCGGCCCTATTCCTCTAAGAATAAAATCCTTTTGAACGATTTATTGCTCGTTTCCTTAGAACAGAATCCTTTGGAAACATTCTATTACTCTTTTGCTTGAAATTGAATCCTTTAGAAACATTCCATTGGATCATTCTGTAGAATAGAATCCTTTGGAAAGGTTCTATTGCTCCTTCCTTTGAATATAATTATCTGGAAACATTCTGTTATTTGTTTCCTTGGAATAGAATCCTTTGGAATCATTATGTTTTCCTTTCCGTAGAATAGCATCCTTTGGAAAGATTCTATTTCTCATTTCCTTATTATAGAATCCTTTGGAGATATTCTTTTGATTGAGGAGGTCAAAATTGTAAGTCATGCAGGGGAAGACTGCAGTGGAATTATGGTGTGAACCCCCTCTGAGGATAAAACTTGTTTCTGGAAACTGCATAATTTCCTTTTTCATTCCTTACAATGAAATCTGAATGAATGAAATCTCTTTCCACAGTTCAGTCGAAGCCACTGAGATAAATTATGTAGTTTCCCAAACAGCGAAAGAGCTCGCCAAAGCTCCCAAGCTTTGGCATCCTTGGCGTGGGTGTGATAACCCGCATCTTCAAAGGAAGAAGTAAGGTAGTCGATATATTGAATGTATGTTCCGACCCCCTTTCGGTGGGTGGGGGAGGTTGGTCATACCAATATACGAAGGCTGTGATTTGTTGGTCGAAGCACTTTCTTCTTGGTTCTGGCAATAAATTTCAGTGTCTTTCATCTTTCTTGTTTCTGCTCCTTTGCTTTTAGTTCCTTTCCTTTGGCTCCCCCTCCTGTAGAGAGTCAATAAATAAGTTATTTTCTCTCCCATTCATTGCGAGTTGGGTAAAAATTCCCAAACTTGTCTCGCTGTTGCTACAGGTCTCGTTTCAAACTAACAGTTGGAAGTGTTGGCGTAATTTTTGGCTTTGGAATGACAGGTTGGGTTTCATGGCGTGAGGGCCAAGCTGCGTCAAACACAAGACAATGTCAAGTAATGGATATACGCACACTAGGAAAGTTATACTATCACAGAAAAGTTGGTTGGTTCGGTTAAGTTTCGTGACTCAAGGGCCATATTTGGGCAAGCTGCGTCAAACACAAGACAGACAACGTCAAATAATGGTACATACACGCAAGGAAAGTTTTACTGGCACAGAAGAGAGACATTTACAAGTACTGGACACACACATGCAAGGAAAGTTTTACTGACAGAAGAGATGATTGGTTGGGTTAAACTTCACGGTGCAATGGTCATATTTGGCCAAGCCGGGTCAAACACAAGACAAAGTCAGTAATGACATATACGCATACATATGCAAGGAAAGTTTTACTGTCACAGTAAAGTTGGTTGGGTTGGATTTCATGGCTCAAGGGCCATATTTGGCCAAGCTGCACCGAACACAATATAGACAACGTCAAGTAAGGGACATACACACACAAGGAAAGTTTTATTGACACAGAAGGGAAACATATATCCAGGGTAGGTTACGGAAATCAAACCTGCACCGCCTACATGAAGTTGGTTGGGTTTTATTACGGAAGGGCCATATTTTTCTAAGATGCTTCAAATACAAGAGAAACACAAGGAAATTTTTCACTGACACAGAGGAGAGAAATACATCCAGGATAAGTTAAGGGAATCAAACCTGCAAGGAATACGTGAAGTTGGTTGGGTTTTATAGTGCAAGGGCCATATTTGGCCATGCTGAGTCAAACACAAAACACACGCAAGAAAACTGCTTATTGACCCAGAAAGAAGAAATCCAGGATAAGTTACATGAATCTAAACTACACCACCTACGTGAAGTTGGTTGGTTTTTATGGCGCAAGGGCCATATTCGGTAAAACTGTGCGAGTAAATAGACGTGCACACGCAAGGAAAGCTCTACTGACGCAGAAGAGAGGAATACACTCAGAGAGGAATCGGACTACAGTAGTCAAAGCCACTGAGCCATGACGACCCCACCACCTACATGAAATAACGGGACTAAGTATTAAGAACAAATACACTTGACTTCCCTTTCACAAATGTTTCTTTACCTTTGAGAAAGTTATGAATAATTAAGAATGAAATCATTCGGAGTTTGATATACATTCATAAAATCACCAGAATAATAAGAGAACAAATGAAGGACTGTAGGCAACACAGTGATAAGACACAGAAATATGTTCCGTCATAAAAAACCTTGAGGAGTACGTATATATTAGAAGATGTTTTTAAAATTTTGACTTTAAAATCTAGTTTTTTCCAGCAAGTATCATTGGCTTATACTTAAAATTTTTCAGTGAGAAAAAAATCAGATTAAGTAATTTTTAATTATCTAATTTAGATATAATCAGCTATTTAGCATGTTTTTTGAACAGTGATATCTCAAATTATAATTTATTCAGAAAGAAAATTCCTATTGGAAATTATTCCTAATATTATTCTTCATGTTTTGACCCTCAATAAAGTTGCTAGAGGAAATACGTTATTTTTACAATTGTTTTTACCAAGGAAGTTTAAAAAAAATCAAGATTTTTTTTTAGGAATTTTAACATTTAAAAATCAATTATAAATTCATTTCTTAACTAAAAATTCTGATTGTGCATCAGAACATCCACTGTATTATGTAGATTATAACGATACAAAAATAATCATTAGAGATAAATTCATTGTTGTGTGTGCGTGTGTGAGTTATCACTGTTTGAACAAAGTATTGTATTGCAAAAACACAGTTCTTCAGAAACTTTGGAAACATATTCGTACTGGTGACAGTACCTAACAAAAAACCCATGTAACTAGAAAAGTATTCCGAATATTTACAAGATCTTGGTATCGTTTAAAAGCTCAGAAATTGGGAAATATTTTGAAGCAATAAAAACAAAATAGATATTCTGGCCTGTTTTCGTGATTTCTAATGTATACATACACCTTAAAACAGATATTCGAGTAGGAAATAGTAGGCAAGCCCACTGAGCTAAAGTGCCCCCTTAACATTTCGAAGAGGAAAGAACATACAACTCAATAATTATGCTAGCTTCCAGACTATACCAGTTACATCTGCTTAAAGAGAGAATCGGTTTATATCGAACCTTTTTCGATGCTTGGGCTTTTCGAAAACGTCAAGAAAACCTTTTCGGTCAAGAACTCGGGAAAGGGGAGGAGCATATATCTTTTCTGAAAGCTCAAAATCCTGCTCTGGAAAAAGCTCTGTTGAAAAGATGCCTCCTGCTCCTTCGATGGAGACTAGTCGCTCCGAAGTGTTTACCTGAATTGTTGATTCATGCTCTCCTAGAGAGATGAGAAAGTGAATTTTTTGTGGTATCTATTCGGAGGGATGGAGACATGTAGGATCACTTAGAGGTGATTGCTTGGATGTAGTTTACTGGTGGAAATGAACTCCTAATGCACTGTTTCAATTTCAGTCTGCTTTATTAGAGTTATTTATTGTTTTATTCACGTATATTAAAATATTTGCATTTTATGATAAAGTACCATAGACGAATTGGCTTGGATAATATGTCCAGGAAATACAATCATCCACCAGTTTCAGACTGATTGGTTGGGTTTTATACGCATGGGCCGTATTTGGCCAAGTTGGGCCAAACACAAGACGGACAATGGCAAGTAATGGACATGCACACACAAATCATGCTCTTCTAGAGAAAAAGTGAATCCTTTGTGGTATCTATTCCAGATATGGAAACGTGAACGATTGTCTTGTTCTTGATTCCTTAAAGGAGTCAAGCACAAGACAAATTCAAATAATGAACATACACACACAAACCATGCTGTTCTAGAGATGATAATGTGATTTCTTATGTGGTACATACTCCAGATATGGAAATACGAAAGATCACTTAAAGATGACTGCTTGGATATAGTTAATTTAATGTAAATGAACTCCTCATACGTTGTTTTAATTTTAGTCTTTGCTTTACTGGTTATTTATTACTTTATTCACGTATATTAAAATGTACGCCTTTGTGATACAGTACCATCAATATATCATGTATTTCATATCTATCTATCCCATCGCTTTAAAAGTGACAGAAAAGTTACAAATGAATTTCGAGAAACAAAGTTTGAGCAATTACTAGCTCTCTAATTCTCGTTATAAACTATTATGAAGTAATTTTTGTGCTCAGATAAATCGACAACTTCATTCGTTGACACTAAATTCGTTTTAAAAATTTAGAATGCTGATCAAATATAAGCTATCATGACTTATAAGGAAATCTCTTCAAATCTGAGTCTACATCTGCGATTTTTAAACGGTGTGCCGCGGCACAGTGGTGTACCGCAAGAATGGAACTAGTGTGGATAGTACAGATAGTGCAGCGGTTTAAATTGTGTAAGATTATATTTCATTTAAACGCTTTAGCTTTAAAATCTCAACAAGCGTGATCAAAAATATTTTCAAAATAAATAATACCCGAAAAATAAGTAATCAAAAATAAGTAATACCCGAAAAAATAATTTTTAGTATTATTGTCTCACTTACAAAATATCATGTAAATCATTTCAAAAAGTTTTTTTAAAGCCACGTTGGGGCAAAAAGGTAGGTAATGAATAATATCTGATTCAAAATTACATGGTGTTGTCCTCGGATCTTTCCCTTCGGGTTTGATCCCGGACCGTCGCAAGTAGCCCCTTCGTGTTGCTCCAGTGCGACGTTAATTAAAATACCTACATACCAAAAATAATTTCAGTACCCAAATAAATAGTTTTGAGCATTATTTTCTCATTTACAAAACATAAATAAATTGTTTGACAACGAATTTTTAAAAAGCCACTTTGGAGCAAAAATGGTAGGTAATGAATAATATTTTTTGCAAATCAACCAACATTGTGCCTTTTTTGTATAGTTTTGTATTTATAGATGGGAGGGCGAAACGATTTAAATTGTGTAAAGATTTATTTAATTCCAATGGTTTAATTTTGAACTTTCGACAAGAATGTTCTAAAATAATTTCAAGTAATACCCGCATAAATAATTTCAAGTAATACCCGTATAAATAATTTTGAGTATTATTTTCTCATTTACAAAATATAAATTGTTTGAAAACAAATTTTTAAAAAGCAACTTTGGAGCAAAAATGGTAGGTAATGAATAATATTTTTTGCAAATCAACCAACATTGTACCTCTTTTGTATAGTTTTGTATTTATAGATGGGAGGATGAAACGATTTAAATTGTGTAAAGCTGTATTTAATTTTAATGGTTTAATTTTGAACTTTCGACAAGAATGTTCTAAAATAATTTCAACTAATACCCGTATAAATAATTTTGAGTATTGTTTTCTCATTTATAAAATATAAATAAATTGTTTGAAAACGAATTTTTAAAAAGCCACTTTGGAGCAAAAATGGTAGGTAATGAATATTGTTTTGTTAATAACCAATCAATTTTTGTCAGATTGGCAAAAAAATATTTTTTTCGTGTGCCGCGGAACTCTAGGAATTAGTTTGTGTCATGATATGAAAAAGTTTGCAAATCGTTGGTCTATTTCATTTGACATAGAAGTAGTACTTCCAACTTTGGTCCATCTCAGTATTCTAGACTTGGCTAAACTCGTAGCTTTCTAACGAAGACGGAGAAATTCACCCTTTTTATCAGCAACCGGGATACGTGCAGAAGCCTTCATTGCCCAAACAGTCTGGACGATGCACAAAAGCTGTTGCCGAGGACAATGGAATTCCCCATCGGATCGGTCTAACTAGGCAGGCGGACTTCCTGCCTGTTAACTAGTCATGTCTCCCTGGGAAAAGTAGCCGTCTCCCCAACAGATGGCAAGTTGGAGGAGCGTTTTTCTTTGGAGGTGGTAAGTGTGTCCTGACAATGGGGTCCTCTGAATGGACTCGAGGAGCGTCAAATGCGCAGCTCCATTCTATGCCCTCATTGGCACTCTTCAATATGAATGGAAACATGGAGCGCTCTGTTCTTTGTGCCTTGGGTGGCCTTTCAACGCTGTTTATCGCTATCTA
Source organism: Meta bourneti (assembly GCA_933210815.1). Lineage (NCBI taxonomy): Eukaryota > Metazoa > Arthropoda > Arachnida > Araneae > Tetragnathidae > Meta > Meta bourneti. The sequence goes on along the minus strand of OW119922.1, from coordinate 110,887,995 downwards.
GCACACTTACTCCAGCTACTTGCAACTTCAGTGTGCAAGTATAAGTATAAATTTCTTTTGGTGAAGGAAGTTAAATTATGAGTTGCTGTTAGTTCGCATAAATATGAGTCATTTTTTTAAAACTTCGTCGGTAAACTATACACTCTTTCCTTTTATTGTTTTAGCAGCAGAAAGTTTGTTCTGAGTCAAATTATGAGTTGATGTTAGTTCGTGTAAATATGAGTCATATTACGAACTTCGTCGGCAAATTATACACGCTTTCCTTTTATTATTTTAACAGCAGAAATGTTTGTTCTGAGTCAAATTGTGAGATAGTGTTGGTTTGCATAAATATGTGAATTATTATGCTAACTTCGTTGGTAAAATACCCAAGTTTTCATTTTATTGTTTCAATTGCAGGGTTATTCTGAGTTAAATTTTATGAGTTGCTGTTAGTTCGTGTAAATATATGAGTATTTTTGTAAACTTCGTCGGTAAATTATACACGCTTTCCTTTTATTGTTTTAGCAGCAGAAATGGTTGTTCTGAGCTAAATTTTATAAGATTCCATTGGTTCACGAAAATATTTGAGTTCTTGTGCGAACTTCGTTGGTAAAATACACAAGTATTCTTTTAATTGTTTCAGTTGCAATAATATTATGATTAAAATTATGAGTTGCTGTTCGCGTAAATATATGAATCATATTATAAACTTCGTCGGTAAGTTATACCCATTTTCCTTTATTGTTTTAGCAGCAGAAATATTTGTTCTCAGTTAAATTATGAGATACTGTTTGTTCACGTAAATATATGAGTTATTGTAATGCATTTCGTAGGTAAAATACTCAGGTATTCTTTTTATTGTTTCAGTAGCAGGTATATTTTTTTCTGATTTAAATTATGAGTTGCTGTTAGTTCGCCTAAATATATGAGTCATTTTATAAACTTTGTCAGTAAATTATACACGCTTTCCTTTTATTGTTTTAGCAGCAAAAATGGTTGTTCTGAGTTAAAATTTGAGATCCTTTTGGTCCACGTAAATATAAGTTATTGCGCGAACTTCGTCGATAAAATACACAAGTGTTCCTTTTATTATTTCAGTAGCTGGGATATTATGATTTAAAATATGAGTTGCTGTTAGTTCGGGTAAATAAATAAATCAATGTATGAACTTAGTAAAATATGCAAGTATTCGTATAATTCATTTTAATTACACAGATACTCTGGTTTAAATTGAGTTGCTTTTAGTTCCTGTAAAATATGAATCATTGTATGAACTTAGCAAAATATTCATACAAGCATTCCTTTTTATCTATTTTAACACATACACTACAGTATAGAACACTATAGTTCACATAAATATATGAATCATTGTATGAACTTCGCCCTTAAATTGCAAAAGTATTTCTTTCCTTTGTTTTAACGTCCTCACGTTGGCGTGATGTGGAAGTTTGGAGAGTGGGGTGCCAGCTCAGGTGTTGCCTCGTCATCTGACCGTGGTTCAAAATTACGTGGTGTTGTCCTCGGATCTTTCCCTTTGGGATTGATCCCGGACCGTCACCAATAGCCCGTTGTGTTGCTCCAGTGTGACGTTAATTGAAATACCCCCCCCCCTTTGTTTTAACAGCATATACATTCTAGCTTAAATTATGTGTTGCTGTTAGTTCATGTTAATATATGAGTGATCGTGCGAACTTCGTCGATGAAATATGCAAGAATTTTTTTCGTTTATTTAACATGTTATTGCGATGTAAATTGTGTTGCTGGTTGCTCGTAGTAAATGTGAGTCCATGAACTTCGTCCATACATTTCCACGAATTAATTTGATTTGGTAGAACGCATCACTAGGGCTCAACTCAATTTATTTCATTTAAATGAGTCAACTTTTATGGAATATTTCTACGTTTAATGTTTGTGATATTGCTAGCGAAACTTCCTATAGTTTATTATTTATTATTAGTCTTTCGCACCACTAGTCTTTGATCTCCCAATTACACTTCATGATCATTCTTCGAGTCACGATCAAGTGTAAACTACGAACATCAAGCGTAAGTCCTGAGTTACTGTTAGCTCATGTGAATATATGAAATTCTTAAATTCTTCGCGTATTCTTTTCATTAAGTTTAGCACAACGCTATTAAATAAAAATATTAATTTCAAATTTATGAATTAAATTTCCAAATGTAGACAAATTTATCTTTCTTTTGAATTATTGATATTTTCAAAATACATTTGTTATTTTCATTGAAATTAATCTTTTTTTTTCCTAATTCGCTCTAGCGTGGGTTACAAAGTTAATTTTATATGGGCTACCTGATAAAAATATGCTAATTAGTAAAATCCAGTGTTCACTTAATTAAGGTAGAAGATGTTACTTGGTAGAATTTGATGAAAAATTCGTTGAGATTTTTCAATTTTTATTAATAAAATTTTTAATATTAATGTAATCGATTATAAGTGAAACATTTCTGAGAATCCTTTATCAAAATCTACCGAGCAACATTTTCACCCTGTTTAAGTGAAACGTGAATTTTACTAATTGCAGTTTTGTAATTAGGGACCGTATACAAAACAAATGTAAGGTAATTGAGATTCAAGCCCAAAAAATTATAAACCATCAGGTTGAAGAAGGTTAGGATCCTTGCGTCATAAAACACAACCTAACCCTCTTCAACCTGATGGTTTTTAATTTATTGGGCTCGAATCTCAATTACCTTAAATTTGTTTTGTCTACGGCCTCTAATTAAAATATGCCAATTAGTAAAATTCCCGTTGCATTTAATCAGCGTGAAAAAATGTTGCTGGATAGATTTTTATAAGAAATTCTTTGAGATTTTTCAATGTTTATTAACAAAATCTGCTATACCAATATAATTAATTACGCTAACTGAAACCATTGAGCAAATTTTTTATCAAAATATACCGAGTAACACTTTTCACTATGATTAAGTGAAACGTGAATTTTATTAATTGGCGTTTTTTAATGAGGGACCGTATACAAAACTATTTTTAGGACATCGAAATTCGAGCATAGCAAATTATAAGTTAAAGTAAAAGGTTTTCATTAATAGAATTCACTTTTCACTATGATTAAGTGAAACTTGAATTTTATTAATTGGCGTCTTTTAATCAGGGACCGTATACAAAACTATTTTTAGGACATCGAAATTCGAGCATAGCAAATTATAAGTTAAGGTAAAAGGTTTTTAGTTTAAAGAATGGGAAAAAATATAGTTATCAATCTAGAGATTTTACTTTATGCAAACTATTTACCATATACGTGCCGAACGTAGAAATATGTATTCGTATTCCATTCGTAAGCTTATCCGCGAACGCGCAAAATATTCAATTTCGGCGTCTGGTTCTGCGAGAAAGTGGCTATTTGAATATTCCAAAGGCGTAAAAGCGAGACTAAACCTACGAGCATAGACAGTCAAATATGTGCCCTGTAATACGGAACAACCATTCCGACTCATGGCTCAGATTATTTTTAGTTTTCTAATGTCTACCCTCTCATCCAACCACGTATGGCCTTTGCCAATCGAGGACTAACCAGCATTTTGTAAAACCAGGGAAATAACTCTTGCAGTAACCATTTAGGAATAGGATGGGGTATTTTTATGGCAAAACAACCATATTTGGTCGAACTGGGTCAAATACAAGACATACACTCACAAGGAAAGTTTTACTAGCACAGAAGAGATGATTGGTAGGGTTGATTTTATGGTCCAAGAATCAATATTTGGCCAAGCTGTGCAAAACACAAGACAGAGTCAATTTAATGGAGATACACAAGGAAATTTTACTGACAAAGAGTTGGTTGGGTTGGATTTTATGGCTCAAGGGCCTATTTTGCCCAGCTGGGTCAAACACAAGCTAGACAACGTTAGTTTAATGGACATACACACACAAGGAAAGTTTTACTGTCACAGAAGAGTTTTTGTTTGGGTTGGATTTTATGACGCTAAGGCCATATTTGACCAAGCTGGGTCAAACACAAGACAAACTACATCACTAATGGACATATAGAAAAAAGTTGTACTGTTATAGAAAAGTTAGTTGAGTTAGGTTTCATGTTTCGACCAAGCTGAATCGAACACAAAACAGACAATGTCATACAATGGACATACACACAAGGAAAGTTTTACTTATACAGAAGAGAGAGATACACCCAGAGTTAGTGGAATCGAACCTGCACAACCAACAACTTGGTAATGGTGTCAGAATGCCATTATGAATGCGAGTCAGTCAAGTGCCTAACTAGGGAAAATAAACTAGTCATATACCAAATAAGAATCCTCATTTAAAGCCCATATTTATGTACCTCACCATACAAATAAAAATGGAGTAGGGTTACTCAACATTTTCACCATTATTTAGTGTGGGTTAGCCCATTGTTGCAATACAGTTTTCAATTATATAACAGAACGTACGAATCACAAACACTTGCATCTGAAAATGATGACAATCCCATTTATTATTCGATGGTTGGAGGAAACAGACTCGGTCTGACACCCATTTTTTCAGTTAGATCTTCAAAATTCCATTAGGAAGTGTCAGTCAAGTGCCAAACTAGGGTAAACAATTAGTCATATACCAAATTAGAATTCTCATTTAAAATCCTTATTTATGTAACTGACCCTACAAAAAAGTAGGAGCACTGTTACTCAACATTTCCACCATTGGTTACGATGTGGGTTGGCCCATTGTTGCAATACGGTATTGAATTGTATACCAAAACCTCAAGTTAGAACTTAAACTGCCCCATTTGCTATTCGATGGTAGGAGGAAGCAGACTCGGTTTGACACCCATTTTTGGAGTCAGTCAAGTGCCAAACCAGGGAAAAATAAACGTCATATCCCAAATTAGAGTCCTTGTTTAAAGCTTGTTTATATAACTCATCATACAAATAAATAGGGAGCAGAATTAATTGAACATTTCCACTATTGGTTACAATGTGAGCCAGCCCATTGGTGCAAAATGGTCTTGAATTGCATAACAAAACCTCAAGCTAAAACTTAAACCACCCTATTTGCTATTCGATTGTTGGAGGAAACAGATGTGGTCGGACACCCAATTTTTGCAGTCAATCAAGGGCCAAACTAGGGGGAAATAAACTAGTCATACCAAACTAGAATCCTCATTTAAAGTTTATTTACATCACCATACAAATAAATAAGTATGAGGGTTACTCAACATTTCCGGAAACACAGACATGGTTTGACACCTAGTTTTGCTCTTAGGTCTTCAGTCTTCTTGTCAGAATTCCATTATGAATGCGAGTCAGTCAAGTGCCTAACTAGGGAAAAATAAACTAGTCATACCAAATTAGAATCCTCATTTAAAGTCCTTATTTAGTATATAACTCACCATACAAATAAATAGGGAGCAGTGTTACTCAATATTTCCACCATTGTGGGTTAGCCCATTGCTGCAATATGGTCCTGAATTGAAAACAAAACCTCAAGCTAAAACTTAAACCATCCTATTTACTATTCGATGGTTGGAGGAAACAGACACGGTTTGACACCCATTTTTGTACTTAGATCTTCAGTCTTAGTAGAATTCCATTAGGAGGACGAGTCAGTCAAGTGCCAAAGTAGTTAAACATAGACCAAACTAGGAAAACATAAACCAGTCATACCAAACTAGAATCCTCATTTAAAGCTTATTTTTATAACTCGCCATACAAATAAATAAGGAGCAGTTTACTCAACCATTCCACCATTGGTTACAATGTGGGTTAGCCCGTTGTTGCAATATAGTCCTGAATTGAAAACAAAACCTCCAGCTAAAACTTAAACCGCCCCATTTGTCATTCTATGGTTGGAGCAAACAGACTCGGTCTGACACCGCATCCTTTTTTAATCGGAAAGCCATTCCTCGCCATCAGAGCCACATTTGTAAGGCTTAAGGGCCGCATTCCTTTCTTTTTATTCAGACACCGGAGTCTTCGGACTCCAGAGCGAAACATTTGACTCACGTTTAAGTAACGGGAAATTGAAGAGTGCGGATTCTTCCCCTACCTTAAATTGGTAGGGACCTAATCCATTGTAAGGAAATTTTTAAATTGCGTCTTCTTGCGCCTGCTTGCTTTGAAATCCGCTTCTCATCCCTTCCGACGGAATAAATGTCCGATTCGGAACATCTAAACGTGCATCTGGAACATTCAGGCGGAAGGCGGGAAAGCCAAGAGAACTAAATCAATCTAAAAAGGCAGTTTCTCTCTCCCCGAATGTATCGTGGGTGCGATTTAAGTGCACAGAGCGTCTTCTGCCGATTGCGGAATATATATATCCCACTGCAATCGACCACTCTAAACTCTTTGCTTTTAAAAGCGAGCGCCTGGGGGCCAACTACTCATTGACGCAACATTTGGGTTGGTTTGGCTTTTTGGCGCGAGGGCCATATTTGGTCCAATTTTCACCAAAAACAAGACATACAACGTCAATTAATAGACACACACATGCAAGGAAACTTTTACTGGCCAGAAGAGTTTTTTAAGTTACGGGAATCAAAACTGTCGCCTAAATGAAGTTGGTTGGATTTCGTGACGCAAGGGCCATATTTGACCAAGCTGCATGAAACGCAAGACAGACGCACACAAGAAAAGTTTTTACTGACACAGAAGAGAGAAATAAACAATTAATGGAGACACATGAAAGGAAAGTTTTACTGACAGAAGAAATGGTTGGCTGGGTTGGATTTTATGGCGCAAGGGCCATATTTGGCTAAGCTGCACCAAACACAATACAGACAACGTCAGTAATAGATATACACATACAAGGAAAGTTATACTGACACAGAAAAGTTAGTCGGTTCAGGTTTCGTGGAACCAGAGCAAAATTGGACCAAGCTGTGCAAAACACAAGACAGTCAAATTAATGGATGTGAACACAAAAGCAGAGTTTTACTGTCTCAGAAGAGTTGGTTGGGTTGGATTTTATGGCGCAAGGCCAGCACCAAACACAAGACAGAAAACGTCAAGTAACGGACTCACACATTCAAGAAAAGTCTTACAGTCACAGAAGAGTTTTTTGGCTGGGTTGGATTTTATGGCACAAGAACCATATTTAGCCAAGCTGCACCAAACACAATACAACGTCAATAATAGATATACACATACAAGGAAAGTTATACTGACACAAAAGTTGGTTGGTTCAGATTTCATGGCACAAGAGCATAATTTGACCAAGTTGTGCAAAACACAAGACAAAGTCAAGTTAATAGGTATACACACAATAGCAAAGTTTTACTGACGCAGAAGAGTTGATCGGTTGGATTGGATTTTATGGCGCAACGGACATATTCGTTCAAACTATGCAAAACACAGAGAAAGATATGAGGACACCGCAATTTTGAAGCATGGTCAGATGACGAGGTGACACCCCACTCCGGAATTACACAATGCCACGCCAACGTGAGAACATTTGAGGCCACGACAGATTTAACGTGCATTAATCCCCACGTACACGACTCTTCGATTGGATCGAGTTTCGAGCTCGGTACCTTAGTGTTCTATTCTTTTACTATGGGGCTTATACTGCCTCTGGTAAACGGGGGTCGCGACTCCAGGATGCCCAAGCGATCTTCTCTCCATCCTTGTGTTGCTTCCGTGCGACCTTAATTAAAAATACATACCTCCATCCTTTCTTTTCACTCATCTGACCGTGGTTCAAAATTACGCGGTGTCCTTGGTTCTTTCCCTTCGGGTTTGATCCCGGATCGTCTCCAATAGCCCGTTGTGTTGCTCTAGAGCAGTGGTTAACCTTTTTAGGGATCGGCCCCCCTGGAATCTAAAAATAAGTTCTCGCACCACCTTGAAAATGTATTTCTTTATTTAGGAAATTACTTCTATATTACAAGATAATTTATTTGTTGAAAAATAAACACATACGTTTACATATACATCAAAACAATATCTCAATTTTTAATGGCTACGTTTCCGTTTATTCATACTTTTGAAGCGAGGCTCCTTTTTTGAAAATCGTTATCTGACCGTGGTTCAAAATTACGTGGTGTTGTCCTCGGATCTTTCCCTTTGGGATTGATCCCGGACCGTCACCAATAGCCCATTGTGTTGCTCCAGTGTGACGTTAATTGAAATACCCCCCCCCCTTTTTTTGAAAGAGCCACGCGTAAGTCAACACTTGCATTTAAGAGATTTCTGGCTTTTGTTTTTATGCGCAAAAGTGATGAAAATCCCATTTCACACAGATAGGTTGTGGCAAATGGTAAAAGCGTCTGCAATGCTGGTTTTGCCAGTTGCGTGAGGTTTTGCTCCAAGTCCAGTTTCTCAAATTCCATTTGAATACGTGCATTGGCTCCTATTTCAATAAGATCGTCTTTTATTAAATCGCTGTCGTCCATCGAAACTTCTCTCGCACCCCTGGAAATGCTTTCTCGCACGCCCAGGGGTGCACACACCCCAGGTTAAGAACCACTGCTCTAGACTGACGTTAATTAAATACCTACCTTATAATGAAAAGCTTAGGTGTGACCTCGTCATCTGACCGAGGTTCAAAATTACGTGGTGTTGTCCTCGGATGATCCCGGACCGTCGCCAATGGCCCGTTGTGTTGCTCCACAAGGTGACGTTAATTAAATATCTACCTACCTACCTTAGAATGAAATCCTTTGGAGATATTATATTGCTCCTTTTCTTGGAATGGAATCCATGGAAAAGATTCTATTGGTCAAGATGGTCAAAACTGGTTACTGGGAAGACTAGGTTGCAAGGCGGAATTATGCGTGTGAACTTCTCAGAAATTTAAAAGGGGTCATGTGATTGTGTGTTTAAGAGAAATGAGGAAATGAGAATATAATATTCAATGGAGAGGGGTGGGGCTTGAGACCCCCTAGTCCCTCCCCCATCTACGCCACTGCGCAGTGGAATCTCTAAAGACGCAGTAAGTATTTCTCATCTGCATCTTTAATATCACGTTGCTACTAACTTATTTTTTCATTTAATAATGGTTTTGTGGTTTGCAGTGGCATAGCATCTATGTAAGCCTGAATCCCTGATTAAAGTGCTAAACAACTATTTGACATCTTCATTTAGTTTTTGGTTGATTGGATTTCGTGGCGCAAGCGCCATATTTGGCCAAGCTGCGCCAGAGTTATATAAATGGTCATACACACAAGAAAAGATTTGCTGATACCGAAAAGAGAAATACACCCAGGGAGGGAATCGATCTGCGCAGCCTACAACACGCAGGTTGCTAGCGCAGTGGGCAAACCCACTGAGCCACAACTCCTCAATTGGTTTCTGACTGTAATTGGTTGATGGTGTTTGTCATGCGTAATGAGTACCTTCAGCACAAACTAATCCCAAGCCATGGCAAACAACATTAGCCATCATCATAGTTAGAAACCATTTGAAACTGAAAGGATCGGGCATCTACATTCTCTGGTTGGCTTTTTGCGATGAAAATCAAGAATGTTAAAAAGGGCCGTGTTAGCCCGGTCGAAGAGTAGCGGATTAGCAACCGGAGGGTTGCGAGTTCGAGACTCAATCCAACCAAAGACCGTCATGTGCGTGGGGCTGGTAAACGCTAGATCTGTCTTGGTCTCAAATGTCCTCACGTTGGCATGGTGTGGAAGTTTGGAGAGTGCGGTGCCAGCTCAGGGGTTGACCTCGTCATCTGGCCATGGTTCAAAATTACGAGATGGATCACAGACAGTCGCCAATAGCCCATCGTGTTGCTCCAGTGCGACATTAATTCAACTACCTACCTTCCGAGAATGTTAAAAACTGAAATTTCACTCAGATTTATGGCATCACTGTGGATTTGTGGGTTCTTCCACTACGCTATTAACATGCGAGTTATAAGTGGCGCAGGTTCGATTTCTGTTATTTACCCTACGTGTATTTCTTCTGTCTGTAAGAATTTTCTTGTGTTGGAGCAGCTTGGTCAAATATGGCCCTTTCACCATACAACCAAACCCAACTAGCCTGTTTTCGTTTGTTAAACACTTTCATAGCAGAAGTGGAATTGGAATTTTTAGACCAATTTTTAGACCTTGTAGTGTAATAATAGGATAATATTTAGGAGGATAGGATAATAGCTAATATCTTAGGATGCCCAGATTGGATCGAAAGCAAAAAATCATTCTTAAACTTAGCTCTACCCAACCATTTTAAGTCAGTCTATTTACTGACAAGTTTTGTTCTTCAAATTTACGCGGCCACCAGTGAGTTTGCACTATGCGCTTGCAACTTGCGGGTTATAGGCGGCGCAGTTTCGATTCGTGTAACTCCCTAGGTGTATTTCTCTCTACTGTGTCAATATAAATCTCCTTTTGTGTATGTTAGGTTACAACACTTAAGGTTGCTTGTCTTTTGTTTGGTGTGGCTTGGCGAAAATGCTCGTTGCTCTATTAAACTCAACTCAACCAACTCTTCTGTGTCAGTAAAACTTTCGTTTTGTGTGTATGTCCATCGCTTGAACGTGTCTGGTTTGTGTTGCTCACGTATGGCCCTTGCGCCGCAAAAAGCAACCACTCAGATTTGCATTTAAAAATAGTCGTTTTTGCTTCAAGTTTTATCGACTTTGATTGATTTATTTATCTTTTTAGCCTCCGAATTTTTCCCGAATCTTAGTTTTTTCCAATGATACCAGACTTACCCTGGGTGTATTTACTCTATGTCAATATAAATCCCCTTGTGTGTGTGCCCAACACTTAAGGTTGCTCGTCCTGTGTCTGGTGCAGCTTAGCCAAATATGGCCCTTGCTCCATAAAACTGAACCCAACCGACTCTTCTGTGTCATTAAAACTTTCGTTTTGTGTGCATGTCCATCACTTTAATGTGTCTGGTTTGTGTTCGACACAGCTTGGCCAAATAAGTCCCTTGCGCCATAACCCCCCAAAAGCAACCACTCAGATTTGCATTTGAAAATAGTCGTTTTTGCTTCAAGTTTTATCGATTTTTGATTTATTTATTTTGTCTCCTAATTTTTTCCGAGCCTTAATTTTTTCCCCAGTGATGCCAGACTTACCCTGGATGTATTTCTTTCTTCTATGTCAATATAACGTTCAACACTTAAGATTGCTCGTCTTGTGCGTAGTTCAGCTTGGCCAAATATGGCCCTTGTGCCATAAAACTCAACCCAACCAACTCTTCTGTGTCAGCAAAATTTTCATTTTACGCGTATGTCCATTACTTGAATGTTTCTGTGTTGTGTTTGGCTAAGCTTGGTCAAATATGGCCCTTGCGCCATAACCCCCAAATAACAACCAATCACTCAGATTTGCATTTGAAAATAGTCGTTTTTGCTTCAGGTTTTATCGATTTTTATTTATCTTTTTTAGCCTCCGAATTCTATAGGAACCTTAATTTTTTTTATCAACTACGCCAGATTTCTGGATTTGCATGGATGTTACGTCACTGAACTCTACTGAACTGCGATTCTGATTTAGCCAGTGGGTAGATCCTTCTAAAGATAAGGCAGATCATCTTTCGGTTCGTAAGTTTTGCCATCTAATCCAGCAGTGAAGACAAATTCTTCAAGATGCTGCGAAGAAGTTGTCATCACCAAATGTTTCACTCTCACAGACATATCTGTATATCCGGCCAGACATCATTTTGTCCGAATGTAAATACGTCTACGATTTGTCTGGAAAGCCACGATCCGGGGCTTAATTCCTCCAGGATCAGGAGCTTATTGAACTGGATTATTTCTCGAGCTACTTTGAATCACTATTTATGGGCTATGTGAAACTTCTGACAGAGACTGATTGGGCCCAGATAAGCACAAAGACTAAGTTGCATTTGTCACGAATCCTGTGTGGAATAGGGTATAAGGACCGTTAACGAAATACCGGTAATTACCCGTTTTTGAGATTGAGTACCGAAACATTATCGATTTTCTTTGTTATGATAATGAATTATTGTTTTAGCTTTTTGCTTTGTCTTTTTATGATCATACTTCGGAGATAAACTTATACTACCGCAAAAGCTGTAAATGTCGTCAGGTTGGGATTTATGGCGCAAGAGCCACAAAGGCCAAGCTGCAACAAACACAAGATAGACGAAGTCAAGTAATGAACATATACACCAGTGACGAAGCGTTGATAGAAGCTCAGAATCCCATAGAAAAAAGATTAAAATTCGATTGCAGAAAAGATCTATAAAAACCTGAAACACAAAAACAACGATTTTTTAATGCAAGTCTGAGTAAGACGTCAGTCAGTATTTTAGGCTCCTGGTGGTTGTCTCGACGAGGTATCTCGTCATTAGCAAACCTGGCCAGAGCTTGATGGACGAGATATCTCGTCATTAGCAAAATTGGTCGGATCTTGATGGATAAGATGTGTCGTTTAAGCTATTTGGAGAGTTGATATCCTTGATTTTCATCGCTTAAAGTGAACTAGGGATTGCTGATGCCCCGTCCTTTCAGGATCAAATGGTTTCTTAATATGATTGGTTGATGGCGTTTGTCATGCGCAATGGACACCTTCAGTACAGACTCTTTTCCCCTACCCATACTTCCTACTGAGACCAGCATCCAGTCCAAATAATATGAGCAGTAGGTCTTTGCGCACGATCTATCATTCTCTCGCTTCCCTCCTTTGTAAGAGACAACCTCAATCGCTCTTGGATCATCCAGTATTGGGTCCAATTGCACCTTTTGGGCTCCTTTTTAAAATTCGGTTAAAAATAATTTGTATTTTATTGTCTTTCTAGAAAATGGACAACGGCGATTTGAGCTATCCAATAAGGTTGTTTTAACCCTCCTGGTGGTTGTCTCGACGAGGTAGCTCATCAAACTTACAAAACTGACCAGAATTCGATGGACGAGATGTCCCTTCGTTAGAAGAAAACTGACCAGATCTTGATCTCTTCATCATCGAAAAATTGGCAATATCTTGATGACGAGATACCTCGTCTTTAGTAAAATTGGTCAGATCTTGATGGACGACATATGTCGCCGAAACCACTTGGAGGGTTAAGCAAGGCACAAGATTTTTTGTTTCGATCTAATCTCGGATTCTCCAGTAATCAATGCTACGCTACGCTACCTGGTGAGAAGTATCTAAACTTAATTCCCATCTTCGAAATAGTGATATTTTATTGTTATTTCAGCCTTTTGTTTTGTGTTTTCGAGATCATACTTCAGAGATCAATTTGAACGACCGCAATAGACGGCAAATGCTGTCATGTTGATTGGGGTCTATGGTGCACGGGGCCATACTTGGCCAATCTGCCCCAGGCACAAGATAGACAACTTCAAGTAACCGACACAATAAAGAATAAACAATCCCTATGGCGAATACGTGAGTGTGTCTGTGTAGGCTTGGTTACGGTCCGACAGGGGAATTGACTTGTTCTGACTCCTGTTTTGTTTGCAGTATTTAAATTGCCTCTTCATTATAATGTACCTTATCTGAGTATTTCCGCGCGGTTGCCCAGTTGGATGAGCAACGGATTAGCAACCGAGGGTTGCAACATTATAACTCGGTCAAGAAAAAAACGCAGTGTAAGCGGGACTGGTGCGCGTTAAATATGTCGTGAGTAGATAGAAAATGCGGGTTCTAAATCAGTGGTGGAGAAGGTGGTGAAATCGAGTGGAGTTGAGTTGTACCGGAAGTGACGTCACGACCGGAAGTGACGTCATAACCGGAAGTTGCGTTGTACCGGAAGTGACGTTATAACCGGAAGTGGAGTTGAGTTGTGCCGGAAGTGACGTCATACCTAGTGGAGTTGAGTTGTTAGTTTCGTTTTCAATTTTGAGTTGAGTTTAGTTGTTTTCTTCCTGCTTCGAGTGGAGTTGAGTTGTTAGTTTCGGTTTCTCGGATTTCGTCGAATAACACGTGTTTACGTTTTGGACTTGCGAATTTCAGAGGGATTGGATTTAAGGCGAATTTCAGAGCGGTTGGATTTAAGAGATGATTTTTCTGTAACTCGTAGCGCCATCTATTAGTACTTTTTGAGTAAAAAAATAATAAAATCTTTAAAACATATTTTTAAAACTAAAAGATGTGATATTTTTTTGCTGGGATCGAACTGACTACCAAAAAGTACTCGTAGTCGAGTGTTAGTTGGATGAGAATATAACCATTCGGCCACGAATACCTGGTTACTTACCGAAATATAATCAATTTAAATCTGAATACATTAAGTGCGTAATTGGCTGTTAAAATAGTATAGATTGCTCCACCACATCAATAAGTTCGATCAGTTTTTATCTGCGTTTCTGACATAGAAAGGTGAATGTGGTGGAGAATGACGTCATTCCAACGTGTTCAAACGTGGAATCAAACACGTGGTGGAGAATGTGGTGGAGAATGACGTCAATCTAACGTGTTCAAACGTGGAAACAAACATGTGGTGGAGAATGACGTCATTCCAACGTGTTCAAACGTGGAATCAAACACGTGGTGGAGAATGTGGTGGAGAATGACGTCAATCTAACGTGTTCAAACGTGGAATCAAACATGTGGTGGAGAATGTGGTGGAGAATGACGTCATTCTAACGTGTTCAAACGTGGAATCAAACATGTGGTGGAGAATGTGGTGGAGAATGACGTCAATCTAACGTGTTCAAACGTGAAATCAAACACATGTGGTAGGCAATGAAGTCACTCGAGAGTAGAGTAGAGTTGAGTAGTAAGTTTACCTCCGCGTTTCTGACATGAAAACGTGAATGTGGAGAAGAAAAGTTTTAGTACCGAATCTGGCAATGGTATGTAATAAGGTTATTTGTGGACTCGCAGAATGGCAACACCTGGACCCATTCTAACAGGTCTGACCAGTAAGATTCTTTTGACTGCAAAATATCCCAGAGGAGGACGTGTCGCTGCCCTGAAATCTTGGAAGTGATATCACTTGTATCTTCAAACGTGTTCATTCCTGTTCCTTAGTGCTTTTAGTGGAAAAACATGAAGCGATCATTTCCTTTTGGATATACTTTACCCTTTACAGATCAAAAAGTGGATATGCTTTCTGAGGCCGATTCGTCCTGAAACCAGTCCTTTTGTCATCTACCCTTCTGAACTCCAAGGCATTGAGTACACCCCTCTTTCATGTCTGAAACTAGCCTTTTGTTATCTACCCTCCTGCATTCCAAAGCATTGTACGTACTTGTCCTGCATTCCAAGGGATCGGCCCCTACCTGTATTTCAAGATAGTACGTGTAGTCGTTTCGCATTCTCATTCTATCCTGTGAGCGTGTGTAGCGCTTTCTCATTTTCCTGATCTTTCAACATTAAAACCCTCGGAGAATATTCGGACTTATATGTTAAAACTGATGTTTTACTGCCATGCATAGTTTTCGAAAATTTTCGAAAACGTCGCAGAGCAGTAAAACATCAGTTTTAACATATAAGTCCGAATATTCTCCGAGGGTTTTAATGTTGAAAGATTTCCACACATTTTTTGCATGAGCGTAATCACTATCCGTAGTTGCTGTTTTATTTAACACATTATAAAATTTTTCTTGAGATGGAAGTTGTGTTTCGGAAAATTTATCCATGGAATCCATGTAATCATACGGGTACACACCCTTTCTTATCATAAGTTTCCAATTTGAAGGAAAATGATTCTTCGTATGGTGAAATTCATGTTGTAGGAGATTATTCGCGAGGGTATCTAAACTACTGGCCATGAATTTCATTGTGTCCAAAAACCTCAAATTAAATTTATTCCCGGTTTTTTTGCTAATCGAGATGTATCTTTCTTCTGTATTCGGAATCACGGTTATGTTTTTAGAGTCCTCCGCTAATTCCCGAATAAAAAGATGCGAGTCATAACCTGCGAGGTTATGGAGAAAAACCGGGATAAAATTTGGCAGTTTGTAGTTGAAATTACATGACGCATGTGCCGGTCCTCGGTAATTCCCAGTCACATGGTCATGATCCCTCACTTTTATGTCTCCAGCTGAGATTGGCTTCTGACAGATGAAGCACACATTTGATTCATGGAGTTTTTTCTGCGACTCATTCAATTCCTTCATCGGCACAAAGTTTGTGTACTTTGACTCGATGATCTGCGCCTCCATCTGAAGGCATTCTATGAATTTCCGCGAAGCATCTTCTCCTCTATAAACTACCGGAGGTTTGGTTTCTCCTCGACCGACTACGTAATAGCAGAAGCTTACAGGCTTGTGCTTTTCGTACACGTTAGTGTATGAGCAATCATCATCAAAAGGAGCACAGGTAGATACTTTTTCAGTCAATGTTTCAAAATCAGCATAAATAACGTAAGGCACGTATTGAGAATGCTTGAAATTATTAAAAAAAACCCACTTCTTCTCTTCAGAAGGCATCTCTATTTTGCAAGGAACATTCATTTTGCAAAGCTCAGAGTGTAAAGTTAAACTATCGTTTGAACTAAAAAAGCTTAAACATCGTCTACAAATGAAATGTCTTCGCTTTCCTTTGGTTAATTGACTTGAAACAAGACGTGAAAGACTAGTAATTGTACAATAATGAGATTTTTCTTTCTCTTTAATAAATAAAAGAGATCAACGTGTTTATTTTTAATTTTGGGTGTGACTACTAATGGAAAAATCATCATATCTTTACAAAAAGAGTAAACGTTAATAGAAATATCATTATTGTTTTTTTCAAATATTTTTATTTCTTCTGGTTTTGTAGGGAAACTTATCCCAGAAAAGTTAAAAGCATCCTTAAAGTTGACATAGTTTGAAACTCTGGATGTATTTTGATCTGCTGGAAATAATGCAGCTAAAATGGCCCAACGAAAACATTCATTGTCTGAATTTCTAACATTTACAACCGCACGTTTTAATTTTATTTCATTTGGTAACTCTATAAAACTAGTTCCTCGTAAAGGTAAATATTTATTACATCGTATTTCCAATTTAACAATAGATTTAAGGGCCCAACCTGAATCCTTCATTTCAAATTCTTCGCTTTCTTTTAAAATTTTTTCTGAAGCAATACTGAAAGCGTAGTCAATTTCATTTATAGATAATAATGCAACATTTTTAGTTTTAAAAGAACACTCTTTGAAAAGTGAGCCTTCCGAGAAACGTTCATAGATACATATAAGTAGAAAATTTACCTTTACTGCATTCTGCTGATGAACAATTTCTGTAATTAGTTCCACAGCTGCGCTCCTCTTTGCCTCCATAAACTCGGAGACATCTAGTATGCCTTGCGGGTTCGAAAGAGTCCAAGTAGAGAGACGATTTCCAAACGCACTCTCTTTCCGTCGCACAGTTCGAGAAGAAGCTCCACTCGTTGATGTCGATGCTTCAGGATTCACTCCACCCGCTGATGTTGATGGTCCAGGATTCACTCCACCCGTTGATGGTCCAGGATTCACATTATTACCCCCTTGAAAGTTTTCACTGCGTCTGGGCCGCTTGCTTTTCTCAGGGTTAGCCTCGCCGGGTTTTTTTCTTTTTGGAGGTTGTTGATGGAGGCTTTTTTTATGTCGCGTAAGTGCGTCAAGTCTTGAAAATGCCTTATTGCACACATCACAACGGAAATCATTGTTTTCGTGTACACTGGCTACGTGTCGCTGAAGGGTTGATTTTCTATTAAAGTTTCGCTCACATAATATGCACGGAAATGACTCCTCGTTATGCGCGGAAGAAACATGACGTTCCAAATTAAACTTGGAGCTGTAGGTGTTGCTGCAAAGTCCACAAACGTGTGTATTCATTACATATGGTATACTGGCTTGCAAAGTTCTATGAGAAAAATGAGAATGCGTCCCTCTCTCACACACACAGGTTAAGTATAAGAGGCAGGAAAATGAGAAAGCGCTACACACGCTCACAGGATAGAATGAGAATGCGAAACGACTACACGTACTATCTTGAAATACAGGTAGGGGCCAATCCCTTGGAATGCAGGACAAGTACGTACAATGCTTTGGAATGCAGGAGGGTAGATAACAAAAGGCTAGTTTCTGACATGAAAGAGGGGTGTACTCAATGCCTTGGAGTTCAGAAGGGTAGATGACAAAAGGACTGGTTTCAGGACGAATCGGCCTCAGAAAGCATATCCACTTTTTGATCTGTAAAGGGTAAAGTATATCCAAAAGGAAATGATCGCTTCATGTTTTTCCACTAAAAGCACTAAGGAACAGGAATGAACACGTTTGAAGATACAAGTGATATCACTTCCAAGATTTCAGGGCAGCGACACGTCCTCCTCTGGGATATT
The DNA here is from genome assembly GCA_933210815.1 of Meta bourneti. NCBI lineage: Eukaryota > Metazoa > Arthropoda > Arachnida > Araneae > Tetragnathidae > Meta > Meta bourneti. The sequence goes on along the minus strand of OW119922.1, from coordinate 110,869,874 downwards.
TTGCAGTCAAAAGAATCTTACTGGTCAGACCTGTTAGAATGGGTCCAGGTGTTGCCATTCTGCGAGTCCACAAATAACCTTATTACATACCATTGCCAGATTCGGTACTAAAACTTTTCTTCTCCACATTCACGTTTTCATGTCAGAAACGCGGAGGTAAACTTACTACTCAACTCTACTCTACTCTCGAGTGACTTCATTGCCTACCACATGTGTTTGATTTCACGTTTGAACACGTTAGATTGACGTCATTCTCCACCACATTCTCCACCACATGTTTGATTCCACGTTTGAACACGTTAGATTGACGTCATTCTCCACCACATTCTCCACCACATGTTTGATTCCACGTTGGAATGACGTCATTCTCCACCACATTCACCTTTCTATGTCAGAAACGCAGATAAAAACTGATCGAACTTATTGATGTGGTGGAGCAATCTATACTATTTTAACAGCCAATTACGCACGTAATGTATTCAGATTTAAATTGATTATATTTCGGTAAGTAACCAGGTATTCGTGGCCGAATGGTTATATTCTCATCCAACTAACACTCGACTACGAGTACTTTTTGGTAGTCAGTTCGATCCCAGCAAAAAATATCACATCTTTTAGTTTTAAAAATATGTTTTAAAGATTTTATTATTTTTTTACTCAAAAAGTACTAATAGATGGCGCTACGAGTTACAGAAAAATCAGCTCTTAAATCCAACCGCTCTGAAATTCGCCTTAAATCCAATCCCTCTGAAATTCGCAAGTCCAAAACGTAAACACGTGTTATTCGACGAAATCCGAGAAACCGAAACTAACAACTCAACTCCACTCGAAGCAGGAGGAAAACAACTAAACTCAACTCAACATTGAAAACGAAACTAACAACTCAACTCCACTAGGTATGACGTCACTTCCGGTACAACTCAACTCCACTTCCGGTTATGACGTCACTTCCGGTACAACTCAACTCCACTTCCGGTTATGACGTCACTTCCTGTCATGACGTCACTTCCGGTACAACTCAACTCCACTCGATTTCACCACCTTCTCCACCACTGATTTAGAACCCGCATTTTCTATCTACTCTTGTAAAATACTTCATAGCTTCGTACAGTATTGGTATTTTGCTGTGCAATTTAAATTGTACGATGTGCATAAGGTTTTAAAATAAATAAAAGGAAGTTCATATATAGTAAAATGTGTGGTTTGCAAAAGCATTAAAGAAATATAACTTTTAATTTAGAACTTCAGGGACAAATGGTTTTTAATTCTATATTTCACTACTTCAAATGTGCAAGGAAACATGGTATGGGTCTTGTAAAGTTTCAATGTATAAAATTCTTTTTACTCTTACAGGTTTTTTATAATAATTTTTTTACTATGCATAAAACGCACTTTAAGAATCAAACTTTTAAAAATGTCTCAATTGTAAAATTAAAAAATAAAAAGCAAATTGCATTTAAATGTTTGTAATAATATTTAAAGTATATATCTCTCTCAATTGTTAAACGGTTTTCTAAAAATCTTCAATGTTATAATACGTGCAATAGTATTTGATATATAATTAATTTTTGTGTAAAAAACATCTAACTTTTAAAATATAAATCCTTATATCAAAGAAAATTTCGTTAAAAACAGTTTGTAAATCTTTATAATATAAATAAAATCACTAAAATGAATGAAAATGTATTTAAAGTAAACAATAATATGCAAGGAAAGATTAAATAAAAATAATATTTAATTTATATTTTACAGGATAAAGGGTTTTAATACTATTTTTCACTACTTCAAATGTGTAAGGAAACATGTTCATAATATGGGTCTTGTAAAGTTTCAAAAATTTTTACGCTCACTTATGTGTATAATATTAAAAAATTCTGCAATAAAATATGTGCTATAGCATCTAATGTATAATTAATTTTTGAGTAAATCTCAAAATCAAGGAAAATTTCATTTCAGATCGTGCATTTTAAAAGAAAATTTATTAGACCATGGTAATAAAAAAAACCCAAATAATCCAAAATACAGTGTATGTGGTAAGACAAGCAAAAGTTTATTTAAAATAGAAAGGTGTAAGCATTAAAAAGATTTCCAATATTCCCTTATGGATCTGCATTTAAGTGTTTGTCATAATATTTAATGTATATGTTTCAATTGTAAAATGTTTTCTAAAAATCTTCAACATTAAAAATATGTGTAATAGTATTTAATATATAATTAATTTTAAGTAAAAACATTAATTTTTAAAATGTAAAATCCTTATATTTCATCCAAAAACAGGTTTGTAAATCTATATAATATAAATTAAATCACTAAAATTTATAAAGATTTATTCAAAGCAAAAAATAATATGCAAGGAAAGATTAATTAAAAAATAACATTTAAGTTAGATTTATAGAATAAATGGGTTTTATACTATTATAACTTCTTCAAATGTACAAGAAAAAATATTCATAGTATTTGTCTTGTAAAGTTTCAAAAATTTTTACTCTTACTTAAGTGTATATTATTATTTAAAACAAAATTTCTGCTATAAAATAGGTGTTATAGCATCTAATGTATAATTAATTTTTGAGTAAAAACATCTAACTTAAAAAAAACCATAAATCTATATAGGAAAGAAAAATTTCATTTCAGATCTTGCATTTTAAAAGAAAATTTATAAAACCATGGTAATAAAAAAACCCAAATAATCCAAAATACAGTATATGTGGTAAGACACGCTAAAAATTTATTTAAAAACAACAAGATGTAAGCATTTATAAAAATACTATTCTGAAAGGCAAAGATCAATTGCAACGTTGTCCAAATATCGTCTAGTGTACGTCACTGAGTTCTAGTTCGGGGGCACATCAGTGGTTTATCGCTGCTTTATACAAGGATTTTACGAAACGTTAAGTTTATTCTAGGGCATAATGCATTCCCACGGGGCAAGCTGTGAAACCAAAATTGGTTTGTTGGATACTTCATCACAAGCAAGCTTCCATTTCCAGAACAATTTTTAAAGAATTGTTGTTCTTTCTAGAAAACACAAATTGCCTTTTCTGTCCAAATGAAACAGACGCTATGGGTGCATAAAGATCCAAATCGTTGTCATTATGGGCACCCATACAGTCCTTACCATCTTTATAACGGTTCACCAACACAAAATTAAATCTTGTAAGGAAATGTACTGTGAGTAGGCTTTTTTCAAGTTCAGACTTGCTCGATGGACATACTCGTGACGTCACATCGAAATCTCAGAAGGAAAAAAATCCAAGTCCCAAACGTAAACACACTGACGTCACTGGTCATGAATAAAGTAAAAACATTAAGAAATCAATTCGTTCCTTAGATTAATTACTTTTAAAATCACTAGATGGCGCCATAAGTCATTTTGAAAAAGCATTTATTAAAACCCCCATGCAATTATTCAAACCATTTTCTAAAAATAACCCATTCTTAATACTAAGAAAAAATACAAGTCCAAAAGAGAGAGAAACACTACATTAATTCACCATCTTAAGTTAACTCTCTTACAGCCTAACGGATAGCGCGCTTGACTTCGGATCCTATGGTCCTCGGTTCGAATCCAAGAAATTGCTTTTTAATTAAAAATAATAGGGTTTCGAATATCTCCACCAGATGGCACTACGCGAGTGATTCATCACCATGGCAACGAAACGACGCCATCTTGAAACAACTCAACGCCTGCACGAAGTCAATGACAAAAAAAAAAATTCCAAGTCCAAAATGTAAACAAACAATACGTCACGTCATTCAGACACGCCCACTTCCTGTCACGTGGTGTGACGTCACTTGACACCGCCCACTTCCGGTCACGTGGTGTGACGTCACTTGGCACCGCCCACTTCCGGTCACGTGGTGTGACGTCACTTGGCACCGCCCACTTCCGGTCACGTGGTATGACGTCACTTTCGTCCCGTATAGGCACCCGTATACTACTACCGCTCTTTGCAAAGAAAAAGGTACTGAAACTGTAAAAGACAGCTATTACCGCCATACTTTTTAACACAATGTTCAACTTGAGTTTTAAAAAAACTCACACAGACACCTGCAGTACCTGCGATGTTCTGAAAAATAAAATACAATGCGAAGATCCGGAAGTCGTTGCCAGAAGTCAGATTGAAAAAGAAGTTCATTTGCGAAAGGCAGAAAAAGCAAAAAATTCCAAGGATGAAATCAAACAACTGGCTAAAAACGACATTTTTTCGGTTCGAGCTGTTTGTTTTGATTTAGAAAAAACGCGTCCAACTCCTGCGCCTACTTGTAGTACTGTCTACTACTTAAGACAGCTTTGGACTTATAATTTTGGCATCCATGATCTTGCCACTGGTCAGAGCTCAATGTTCATGTGGCATGAAGGAGAGGCACTAAGAGGATCGCAAGAAATTGGTTCCTGTCTTCTGCGATACGCCCACCAACTCCCTAGCAGTGTGAAACACTTGATTGCGTTTAGTGACAACGCGGGAGGGCAGAACAAAAATCAAAACATAGTCAAGTTTTGGATGCATATCGTCGCTACTACAACAATCGAAAAAGTGGACCACAAGTTTCTCATTTCGGGCCACTCATACATGGAATGCGACCAAGTCTTTGGCATTATAGAGAAAGCCAAAAAAAACCCTCCCAATATGTTTTTATCCCAGACGATTGGGTTAACATCGTATGCAAAGCAAGCCGCAAGTTTGCCGTCTTCCGTATGGACAGAGAAGACTTTCGTTCCATTGAAAACGTGGCAAAAAATCTTTCTAAGAACATCAAAGGAATCCGTAACATGCAGTGGCTGCGTTTTGAGAAGGAAACACCGTCAATGCTGTATTATAAAAACACACTCAATGAGGACACACCCTTTCAAACAATAAACTTAAGGCTGAGTCAACAATGTCGACCGTTCTCATTGAACACAAGTGTTGAAACCCCTACATCGCAAGCCTGTCGCCATCAAAACAGCTAAATACAACAATCTTCTGAAGCTCCTGAAATACCTGCCTCCAATCCATCATGATTTCTGCAAGTCGCTCAAGCATTCAACCAACAAAATACAAGCATGCAGGTTACCTGCAATCAACCCAGCCGAAGATCTAACCAAACTGGAATCTGAGGTGATTAGTTTTGTTTCATTTTTTTACTTTGTCTATTTTTTTCACCTGTCGACAGATTTTTGTATACTTAGCACCTGTTTACGATTAATAATTTTTATGGTTTCTTAACCATTTTTTACTTCTATCTTATGCTCATGTTGCGTGTTTTTTAAAATTATTTTAGTATTAATGAGACACTATACTTTTTCAATATATTTATCGGTTATTCTATCTATTATCAGTTATATTTTGCTTTGAAACTCGTACATTAAACTGTTTTAACCTTGCCTTATATAGTTCCTTCTACCCTAGAATACCGACTGGCAATAACTCTCGGAAGCAAAGGGGTGCAAGTGCATGATTGCTTGAAATAAGCCCATAATAACCTTCAGGTAAACAAGTATAGGATAAATTAAGATGGAAGACAGGAAGGAACAAGGTTTGAGTGTTCTAAAAATGTTATAGTTGTTCTGTTTAAGTGTTCGCGGAATTTTCAAGATAGCTTCAACTTTGAAGCTCTTTTTTTCAAAAGTCAGGTTTTTCACTTGCATCCCTCTGCTTCTGACCCACTCAATTGTGTTAATTATTATTATAATGGAGGTGTGGATCAATTTTTAAGCACAATTTTCAAAGGCTCAAAAGTACGTGATTTTGAATTAACTTAAAGGACAAGTAACACAGTAATAATACACATAAACAGTGCCTGTGCCATGTTTATGGTTTATTACGATTTTCAATCAGTGTGCCGTGACCTGCTGGTGAATGGCATTGGTGTGTCTGTAGCGGTGGCTACATCACAAAACATTATTTTCCTGTTAGAAATAACTTTTCACTACTATATTTTAAAGAAAATTATTTAATTTTTTAAGACGTTCTTCTTTTTAAAACATTATTCTACAAAATATTTTTCAGTGTTGCCATTCGCAGTCTACATAAAGTTGTAGAAACAAAGATTATATATGATTTGTAGAGGTTACACTACTCCCCTTCCAAGCAACATAGTTGCGATACAAGGAGAAAAATAATGGTTAATATCACATGACTACTTACATTGCTATGAAATACATAAATGCTATTTACAAAATATTTACAATCATTAAATCAAAAATTAATATACAACATTAAATGTTCACGTAATCTTGATAACGTGCTGGAAAAGTAATTCTTCTCCCACGACGTGATGTTTTAAATTTTGAATCCTCCGTCTTTCCATTTTCATCTCCGTTTAAGGGGGTGTTTTGTTTTTCTTTATTTGTTATGTTTCGAGAGTCATCTTCATCTGAGGCTAACAAATAAGCTTGTTTTAATCGATCGACGGAAACATTGATGTCCTTTCCTTTAATTCTCACCGTATAATACTTATCATTTCTGGCAATCACAGAAAAAGGTCCTTCATAAGGGGATTCTAATGCTTTCTTGACACGGTCCACTCTGACAAATACATGTGAACACGAATCTAAATCCTTATGGAAAAATATTTTCTGTTTTCTTTTACATTGTCTTTTAATTGGTTTTAATTTTTCCATTTGTTTTCGCAGTTCTCTAGTAAAGGTATCTGGTTCTAATTCGGTTTTTGGTTCTTGAAAGAATTATCCTGGTAGCTTCAGTGATTTACCATAAACCATTTCTGCAATGGAACAGTTGGTATCATCACGTAGAGATGCTCGTATACCAAGGAGTATAGTTGGTAAAGTCTCACTCCATTTGACTGAATTGTGAGCTCTAATGGCTACTTTTAATGTTCTGTGTTGTCTTTCAATTTTTCCGTTGCTTTGTGGATGGTATGAAGTTGTTGTTTGCATTTTAATTCCACAAATAATACCTAAACTTCTGAAAAGTTCTGATTTGAACTGATTACCTCTGTCTGTGATCACACTGTATGGAACACCAAAGCGACAAATCCAATTTGCATAAAATGCTTTTGTGATTGTTCCTGCAGTAATATTTTCGATCGGTATAACTGCCATCCAGCAAGTAAAACGATCGATGCATGTTAAGCAATATTTATACCCATTTGATGGTGGGTATGGTCCAATTATATCGATATGGATTATGCTAAATCTTTCATCAGGTTCTTCAAGTGAGTTGAATTTGGAATGTGTGTGCTGAATAATTTTATTTTTCTGGCAACTAATGCAAGTTTTAGCCCATTCTCTAACATCTTTTTTAATATTCTTCCAAATAAATCTGGATGTTACTTGTTTCGCTGATGATTTAATGCCAGGATGGTTCAAGTCATGCATTTTGTGGAAAACATTCATTCGAAATGGTTGTGGTATGAACGGTCGAATATTTTTATTTGAAACATCACACCAGATTATTTTTCCAGAGGGTAGTGGATATTGTTTAAAATTTAAATTTTTGTGCTACTACACTGCTGGCCACCCAAATTGCAACACCAAGAAAGACAAGAGATATCACAACAAAATTTATTTTGTAGATAACATGTTGACCAAGTATCAAATGATTAAATTTATAGACTTCTGTGAAGTGTGGTTCCTGCCAAAATCAGAAGCCAGAGTAGCCGCCATTGTTGGAGATCACCGCTGCCACACGCCTCGGCATTGATTCAAAGAGACTTTGGATGTGTTCTTGGGGTACAGCAGACCAAGCAGCTTCCACACGTTGCCAAAGTTGATCTGGTGTGGCAGCTGGGGATGTATTCTGGGTCAATCGTTGAGCAACCATGGACCACATGTTTTCTATCGGCGAAAGATCCGGAGAGCGAGCTGGCCAGGGAAGCAATTCAATCTGGCGATTGACGAAGAACCCTTGGACAATTCGTGCCACGCGTGGTCGCGCATTATCCTGTTGAAATATGGCTGTGGGCAAGCCCTGAAGGTAAGGAAGGACAACTGGCTCCAACACCTCGGAGATGTAGCGCTGGCTGTTTAAAGTACCGGCAATGCGTACTAGAGGAGTGCGAGAGTGATATCCAATACCGCCCCATACCATAATACCCGGTGCAGGACCAGTGTGGCGGTGCATAACGCAGCTGTTCAGCATCCTCTCTCCACGGTGTCTCCAGACTCGAATCCGACCATCGTGGTGTTGCAGACAGAAGCGTGACTCGTCAGTAAAGACAATTTCATTCCATTCTGCCGTCCACATCCTTCTTTCATCGCACCATTGGCGGCGGAAACGTCTGTGGTTCTGCGTCAAGGGTAGACGAAGCAATGGACGTCTTGCGGACAGACCACTATGCTGTAAACGGCGTCGAATGGTACGCGCAGACACTGGATGATGCGGTACAGACTGAATTAGCTGTGCTATGGTTCGTGATGTGGCTAAGCGATCCGTCACTGCCATACGCACAATATGCCTGTCATCACGTGAAGTGGTGCACTGAGGTGGATGCGATTGAACACGTCGGTCCGTCGTACCCTCCTGCATCCAACGATCACATATCCGCATTACAGTTGTTTGGTTTCGTCCAACACGACTACCGATTTCCCTGAAAGATAATCCACAATCTCGGTAGGCCACTATCCTTCCTCTGTCGAACTCGGATACTTGATCAAAAGACGATCGCTGTTTTCTACGAGGCATAATTGATCGTTTTTTTGAAAAAACCACAAGAAAAACACAATTGCCGTACTTGAAATCGTCGAAATCTCCAAGCCTTAAATAGCGCTTTGAAGTGGCGCCACAGGCGCGCGTGATGTGCGTCTGCGCTGAAATTCTAATCATTTGCATATCTCACCTCCGCTAATGCATGTTGTAAATTTCATATTATTTGCATGCTTCCTTCAGGGTGTTGCATTTATGGTGGCCAGCAGTGTATTTAGTAATTCTTTTAGTTCTTCATTATTGATTTGTTCATCCGCAATTTTGTCATAATCGATGTCCAAAACTGATTCAATTCTAGACATCGAGTCTGCAACAATATTATCCTTCCCAGTTATGTATTGTATATTTGTTGAAAATTGAGAAATATACTGGAGATGTCTTAATTGTCTTGGTGATGCTTTATCATTTTTCTGTTTAAATGCAAATGTAATTGTCTTGTGATCTGTGTATATCGTAAATTCTCGTCCTTCTAGCATATGTTTAAATTGTTTGATGGAAAGATAGATACCTAAAAGTTCCCGGTCATATGTGCTGTAAGATTTTTGAGTGTCATTTAACTTTTTGGAATAGAATGCTATTGGTTTCCAATCTCCGTCTTCATATTGCTGCAGAACAGATCCAATTGCGAAATTAGAGGCGTCTGTACATAAAGCTAATGTTAGATCTGGATTAGGAAAGGTTAATAAAGCAGCATTGGCTAAATCTTCTTTGCATTTTTCAAAGGACTTCTTTGCTTCTTCTGTCCATGGAATTTTCCTTCGATCTTTTTTTGTTGGACCTTTTAAATATTCATTTAAGGAAGCTTGGGTATTAGCTGCATTAAGTATCTTTTAAGTATCTTCTATAAAAGTTAATCATTCCTAAAAATTTACGAAGTTCGTGAATAGTTTCAGGAAGTTTATAATTTGTTATGGCTTGTACTTTTTCCGGAAGAGGTTTTGAGCAGTTTGGTGTTATCAAATATCCCAAAAATTCTAATTTGTTCACTCCCATTACCGATTTCGATAGGTTGATGCGTAGACCATACTGTTGAAGTCTATTAAATACTTTCGCAAGATGTTTCTTATGTTGTTCCTCAGATTCCGACGCTATTCGGATGTCATCCAAATACGGAAAAGTAAAATCTAGTTCAATGAAAACGTTATTAATGAATCTTTGGAATGTTGACGGAGCATTTCTTAATCCAAAACTCATTACATTAAATTCAAAAAGTCCAAATGGTGTTATTATCGCTGTTTTCTGTTTATCTTCTGCTATTGGAATTTGGTAATAGGCTTTAAGTAAATCAATTTTAGAAAATATCTTTTTGCCTTTTAAAATGTGATCGAAGTCTTTAATTCTGGGTAAAGGGTAGAGATCTGGTACTGTGATATCATTTAAGCGGCGATAATCTCCGCATGGTCTCAGAATGCCGTCTGCTTTTGTGACTAAATGAAGTGGGCTTGCCCATGGTGATTTTGATGGTCTTATAATATCGTTTTCAAGCATAAAGTTGAATTCTTGTTTGGCTATTTCCAATCTTTTAGGATCTAACTGTCTTGCTTTTGAATAAACTGGTTTGCCATTAGTAGTTATATAATGCTCAACATTGTGTTTTGTCTTAGAAATTAGTAAATCAGGTTTTGTTATTTCCAGAAATTGTGCCAAAATATCAGAAAATTTATTATTTTTGTTTAAGGTGCTTACATTTGATTCATCGGCTGACGACGTAATTTTACCAATAATGCTCAGTTTAGTTACACCATCAATTAATTTTTTGTTTTTAATATCAATCAATAAATTAAACCGGTTAAGGAAATCTGCACCCAAAATGCCTTTATTGACTTTGGCTATGACAAATGGCCATTGAAAATCACGGCGAACTTCAGTTGAATGAGCCTCATATAATTCAGTTTGTGAACGCAAGTCAACAATCTTATCAGCCATAATCGCCAATTTATCAATACCTCCATCACTAACCACCAATATATGTTTAATATGGTGCGGTAATTTTTCCATCCATAATGTTTTTAATACCATGTCAGAAATATCATTGGTTGCCAAGGATTTCATTTTTTGTAATAGATGGCTAGGTTTCATGTCACCAATTTCAATGCCAGTGAAAAGGCATCTGATTCGTTTGTTTCCACTTTCTTTAAATACATTTAATAAACGCTCTTTCGCCAATGAATATTTATTTTCAGCCTTATCAGTTATTATGTCCCAAATAGTGTCTATATATTTAGGTTCCATTTGTGAGACAATGTAGTTAGACCGTATCTTCATTAGATATACCATTAATCTTAAATCGTGCTTCTATCTGATAAAACCAAATTTCTGGCTTATCTATCCAGAAAGGTGGAATTTTTACACTGACCTTCATAGTTTCCGAAGAATTAGCACCATCTGACTGGTCTTTTGTCTTCTCGGTATTTTCCATAATATTTACCGTTACCAACTCCGGGTCACCAAATGAATGTAGCGGTGGCTACATCACAAAACATTATTTTCCTGTTAGAAATAACTTTTCACTACTATATTTTAAAGAAAATTATTTAATTTTTTTAAAGACGTTCTTTTTAAAACATTATTGTTCTACAAAATATTTTTCACTGTTGCCATTCACAGTCTACATAAAGTTGTAGAAACAAAGATTATATCTGATTTGTAGAGGTTACATGTCTTACGAATGGTGAATAAAGGCTTGAATTGTGTAATATTTATTTCATTTCAATGGTTTAGTTTTGAACTTTTGACAAGTGTTCACAAATAATCCGCTTAAATAATTTTGAGAATTATTTTTATTACAAAGTATCAAATACATTGTTTGAAATAAATGTTTTAAAATTCACTTTTTAGCACAAAGAGTAGGTAATTACTACTATTTTTTTTACCCCAGTCTGTCCTCGTCGGTTATATCGGTTATCAAACATATCTACCCCCTGAGCTTACTGTAAAGTGACACGATTCCAATAAATATCAACATTAAGTAACTATCCTTATTAAACCAGTCTGGCAGTCATAAATGGCTGCGGTTATAATTTAAGAACAATTCGATAAATCAAATAAGGATGAATTAGCTTTTTCCAGGTTTGGGGGCATCCTCCCGTGGGAGGGTCCATGAATTAAGGATATTGCATTAAACAGGGTATTACTTTTTTCTGGTCTGGCTGCTATAAGCCCCTATGTATGGGGCCTAAGCACTCTTATCCGTAGATGCGCGAATGAATTAAAATGGATATATTTGCTTATTTCGGGACAAGGGGCTTAAGCCTCAACCCCGTAGATGAGCCCATGAAATAAAATTTATATATTTGCATATTTCAGGTCTAAGGTGCTTAAGCCCCCGTAAGCGCGTACATAAATTAAAAAACGATTTAGTTATTTTTTCGGGTCTAGGGGTTAAGCCCCTTAGCCCCCCTTGTAGGTGCGCCCGTGAATTAAAAAAAATTTCGGAAAGTCCCACGATCCGAAAATGTTTCAAGATGCAAAAATATGTTGGGGACAAAAGCCCTCCAAACATATATGATTCATCGGGTCTGGGGTGGGGCTTAACCCCCTCCCCGTTGGTCCGCCTATGGTGGGGCTACTCAAATGTGTATCCATTTTTCTAATTAATTTGAACTTATTTATATACGGTAGGTATGTGTAAATCGAATTAAGGGGACCAGTACCTCAAAATTGGTCAACACATGCATTTTTTGTTTGTTTTAGTCTTAAATTATACTTTACACATATCCAAAAATATTTCAGCAAAGCTGACTGCGAAAATTTTAAGATATATATTTTTCTGTTTTACTAAATTAGAAAAATATACACTACTGTTTAAATATCTAAGAACTTGCTCATTCTCTTTCCTATAAATCCTCTAGACGCCCAGTTTAATTCCAAAACTTATCAACCAAATCTTAGTGTGTGAAACATCAATTTAGGAGGTATTTTCCCATATATTCTGGGTCGTATATCGAAGATTGGCCAACGATGATCCTTTAGATATTCCGTCAATGTGAAATACACATTGCGAAACTACAAATAATATTTAGAGCAAGTTTCCAAAAGACAAATTTGCCTTTTCCAAGTCTTTCGGTTCCGTTTTTGTAAGTTTGAGCTATTTTTGGATTGTCCAAAAGATTTCGAATAGGAAATCACGTTAGCACGTAACAAGGAATATGTCAACCACAAACCGAGCATAATTGGTTAGAATAAAAATGCCCCCTTTAAACTCAAATGCCATCTTAATATCACAATGTTAAAAAGCTAATTAAACTTGATATTAAAAACAAAAACTGGCAAACGGGGCAAAATTATGACTTACGAAGCCCTCATTTTTTATACTTTTGTTGAGATTTAACTTTACACTCAAAAAAATTTATCGCACTCTCATTGTGCATCTACAACCTCTAAAGTTTATACCTGGAAAATATTAAAATACGTATTTTTGTCACAAAACTTCACAAAAAAAGCCTTTTAACTAAAATTTGATCACAAAGTGATTAGAAAAGATCGAAAATAGATTTTTCACAAAAAATCAACTTCCTACCAATAAATTATGTTTGAAAAAGTGGCAGGAGATAAAACTAATTGAAAATCACAGAACTAAAAAACGTTCCTATTAAAATGTTCATCTAAAATACTGCAATATAAGGACACATTTTACTTTAAATATGCACATTTTTTATGGTCTTTGGAACTAGAATTTATACCAAGATGGAATTTAAGTGGAGTATAATTGATGACCAGGGGGCCTTAAAAAATATTTTTAATAGCTCATAGTCATCAGAATGTAAGTAGGTAGATAGTTTAATTAACGTCGCACTGGAGCAATATAACGGGCTATTGGCGACGGTACAGGATAGAACCCGAAGGGAAAGGGGCTGCAGTAGTCCACGTGGAAGGGTAACAAATTTACAACAGGAGGGTTGCGAGTTCGAAACTCGGTCCAACCAAAGATCGTCCGTGTACACGGGGGCTGGCCGTGGTTCAAAATGGCGAGGTGTTGTCCTCAGATCTTTCCCTTTGGGATTGATCTCGGACCGTCGACAATAGCCCGTTGTATTGTTTCAATGCGACGTTAATCAACTACCTACGTACCCGAAGGGAAAGATCAGAGGACAACACACCTCATCACTTTGATCCATGGTCAGTTATTGTTATTGTTATTTCAATTAACGTCACACTGGAGCAACACAACGGGCTATTGGTGACGGTCCGGGATCAATCCCAAAGGGAAAGATCCGAGGACAACACCACGTAATTTTGAACCACGGTCAGATGACGACGTCAATACCTGAGCTGTCACCCCACTCTCCAAACTTCCACACCACGCCAACGTGAGGGCATTTGAGACCACGTCAGATTTAATATGGCATCAGCTCCCACGTACACGACGGTGTGATTGGATTGAATCCAATGCGTACAGATTAATGGTTCGAGATACTGAGCAGAACCACGTATTGAACTGCAGGCAATTGTTTCATCAGTTCATCGTCGATATGTACGCAAAAGTCGAGAGTGAGCGTCTCCTTTACATTCGTCTAAATCAACGTAAACTGAAAGTTGACATATTCACACGAGAGATGCTGTGGTAAATGACGGGAACGTTGAACACCTCGGTGCCTTAGTCGTACTACCAGCTACATTTACAGCCAGTCCCAGACACATGCACGAATACACGCAAGATGCTATGACGTACATGAGGACGTAAGGGAGACCAGACTTATTTATCACCTTCACCTGCAATCCGACTTGGACGGAGATCAAGGAGGTTCTTACCAATGGTCAATTACCCAGTGAGCGCCACGACTTGATTGCGAGAGTATTTAAACAGAAGCAGTTGAAACTGCACTTGGCGCATCTTTCGTTTTTTAGAATTCTGCATTTTTTCGTCGGAATTTCGTTTCTGTTTGTCATTATGTCTTAATCTTTTACATATTGCAATATATTCAGGAATTAAATGTATGTATTTGCGTCCGAAGTATATTGTAGAAGCTATGAAAAAGTTAAAACATATTTTCCGTACAACTTAAATGATTGCATTTTTCTGTGAAAGAAAAGTGCTTATTCTAATTCACTTTCAAGCAACATTTAACCATTTCAATCCGAGCAACGCCGGGTAATTCAGCTAGTTAGGATATAAAGCAGGATACATTTTGCAAGATTAAAATGCGATATAGGAATAAGCAGTTATTCACATGATAGAGTAAATACAATTGCACAACAAATGCATGCATATGCTATGTTTTCCCATCTGATTCTCGAGCGTTTTAAATTAGATTGATTGAAACATAACTGATGGCATGAAACGTTTTGAATCTAGATCTATAAGGTTGCCGGGATTCCACTAACACCATATAAATTTTTGTATAAAATTAATCAATAATAAGACAAATTTCAGAATTTTGCATTATATATTTTTCATACAAGAAAAAAATGTATGGAATTTCTTTAGTTATTTTTATACATAATTAATTGATTCAAGACTTGTTTTTGAGAAAAAATCATATCACCAATACAAAGTAATATAATTCCAAAGCGATAAACCGCGCCAAGCTGTTACACACGACTTTGTTTACAAATGAAGATTCCAATAACCTCCCAAGGAGCTCTCGGTTCACCTCTCGATTACTCAGCATTTTCGAGTTCCAGATTTGTAGCGGACTCAAACAATTTAAATTCCAAATTACGATGGATTTAAGAGTTGAGTTGTACAGGTTTGTTGTATTGGATGTGAAATAATTATAAAAAATAATGCTTATTTAAAGAAGTAAAATATAAGGCTCGAAAAGTTAGTGTATTAAATGTTTATTTAAAGCAGTAAAATGTAAGACACGAAAAAGTACTGCATATTGAATTTTAAACATTTTCTACGTTTTTTTCCTCGAATTTAACACGAATATTTAAGTCAAGTCTGACAAAAAAAACACATAATAAAAAAATTGGGGCAAAAACCGCTACGGAATCAGCCAGTGACGTCATGTCACTCTGTCCAATCAGGTAATTTTTGAACATTTTATGTTAAAATTTAAATTTTTGAAAGTTTTAAATGGGCGGAATAACTTTCCCAGTTTGTTCTGCGTATTTTGACACCTCTCAGATCTCCACGTGCTGTGGTTGAGACGAAGATAGATTTCAAACAGACAAACTATAACACATTAATAGTGTAGATGGCAACACAAGAAAACGACGCGACGCCATCGTGGAAAATACAATGAGCTACTACTGATAAAATGCCGCCACTGGGTCAGACATTAAATACGTCAGTACTAATGAGTGCTTTCCCCTCAACGGGGATTCACCTTAGAGGAGAGATAAGGATAGAGAGCGCTTACTAGCTCCTGCGCGTCAGTTCTGTGCAAATCGTCAGCCATTTGTGATTGGTTGAGAAATTTTCTACAGTAAAAGCTGAGAAAGCTCCTAAGCAATAACTTCTCGCCAACGGCTACCTTGCCAACTTCAATCGCCAAAGCGTGGAGCTATTTTTTCTTTTCATTTTACACCCTCAGAACGTGAATGTATGTGAGCGTTAGGGAGAAATATGAAGCTACGAGCATGTTCCTTCATCAGAATGTCGGTATAGCACAGAAAAGCAATGCCCCTGTCATGTTTTGCTTTGGAATCCGTTCTAAAAGTGAAGTATTTATTTATTTATTTTCTAAATGTTCTTTTTTCTATGCAATAAATATTGGTGCTATAATTGAATAATTCTTCCCTTTTTTGTGTGCGAGAAGAGAGTAATGCTTGGTTTATAGTTTAGCGTATTGCGTATGCGTTTGACTCCGCCTCTACGCAAACGCAACGGGAAGTTGTCCAGAGTCTTGCGTCGAGAGCTCCCGTCGTAACGCGATAACCAGCTTTTTATTACGCACACTAGATGTCGCTACGTATTTTGTTTACTTTTCACGTGATAGGCGTGTGTATCAGAGAGCGTTACGAAACTATAATCACTTTGGAAACTAACTTAATTCCAAACCTAACCGAAAATAGAATAAACAAGAAAATCTCGATTTCACAAAAATATTGTACCGTTTGTGAACACCTCAAATAATTCAAAATTAAAACTATTTTTTCAAAAACAAATGTCTACCTTTAACGGAAACTTTAGGATAGATTTAATCAGAGCATTAAAAACCCACATGAAATTCTGTTAGATAAATAATTTATTTTGAAATCTTTAGTTTTTGAGCTTATGTAAAATTCAATTAAAATACGAAGTTTGATATCTGATGGGGTTTCCTAGATTTTGAAATCTAAATATATCTCCGATGTATACTCATTTTAATCCAGCCAACCACTAACCATAATTGTAGTTATTCATACTAACCAATGTTTCACTGAAAACTCATCAGAACCTTTGTAAAATACTACACATGGTCAAATTTATTTTGCCTTGCATATAAAAAGAAAAAAATTGAATATTAATTTATTTTCACATTAAACAGAAAAAAATTAAGCTTTCATGAATTGGGAGTCACTGCACATTTTTTCATTTGGTTTGGTACAATAAATTCAACTTATCAGTAGCTAGGAATGATCCATTTCTGCCTAAAAGATTTTTTAAACTCGAGTGATTATTTTTCTATTGATGCAACCTAATTTTCTCTTTGAATTTTTGTTAGAGAATTCTGTTAATGCTTCAATTTCATCAATGAACACACACCTTGATTGTTTGGGAAGTAGTGAATTTTTATTGTCATCGAAACATTTGTTAAAATTTTCCAATGGTATAATTCATTTGTTTTCAGCACAAATGTTTTATACTGAGGGTTTAAATTTTACATCAAATTGAGATTAGCTGTTTTCTTGTGTCAACTTACTACACTAGGAAAAATGCTATTTGAGTGCTTTTTATATTTAGAGAAATTCATTTATATATTACACATGTATATGGTAACTATGTCCTTTTTATTTTGTCACTCATTCCTTTAGATTTAGTTTGATCAAGACATCACTACTGTCCTTTATTTTATGATTTTTGTATCTTGTATATTTAATAAAGACAGATAGCAGAAATGTCATACAATTTCAAGATATATGTATAATTAAATATACAAGATAACAGGTACAAGAATGGCGACATGCCCACTAAATGTGTGTTTCATATAAACTTTCTATTAAAATATTCCAAGAAAATTTGTGTAACTATGTTTAATACTTGGATAGAATGTCTTTCACTGAGCAAATATTTAAAATTTATAAAATGGATAGGTGGAAAAAATACAAGTGAAAACAGATGAGAATAATTCATTTAAAATAAATGTAGGTAGGTATTTCAATTAACGTCACACTGGAGCAACACAACTGGCTATTGGTGAGGGTCCAGGATCAATCCCAAAGGGAAAGACCCGAGAACACCACCACGTAATTTTGAACCACGGTCAGATGACGAGGCAACACCTGAGCTGGCACCCCACCACTCTCCAAACCACACTAACGTGAGGACATTTGAGGCCACGACAGATTTAATGTACATCAGCCCTCTCTATACATGACGGTCCTTGGTTGGATTCGAACTCGCAACCCTCCAGTCGCTAATTCGTTACTCTTTCAACTGGGACACTGTGGCCCTAAAATACATGTAATTGTAAAATGATGCATGTAATGTGCTTTTTTTAAATATTTACCCGAGACATTAAGAGAAAATTAGTTATTCAATAAATTCACTTTATTAATTTAAGTGTTTCAAAAAAAATTCATTCTTTTTCTGCATTTGACTTTCTATTATATTAAACAGAACCTTATTTATGAAAGTTTTCATGTAAATTTTATCATGAAACTAGTACTGATAAAATGATGAACAATAAAATGCATACACACACAAGAAATTCTTTGCATTAAATTTATTTAATTATAAATCTAGTAATGTTAGGAAGGGTGCAAAAGTATTGCACACTAGAATTATGCTCATGCAGTTTGTAATATCAGGGTGTTAATAATAAAAAATAATATCAGGTGTCTCAGGGGTGTTCTTTCGCCATTGACTGGGTAACTGATATCTTCCAGAAGTTCAGCTTCCTTATCTTTAGAGAATAAAGTCTGAAATATAAAATGAAGTAAACAAAATGCAAATTACATAATCACAGGTCATGCAGAAGTAGATGAAAAATTATGATACGGCATACTCGCAATATCTATTTGTCACCTATGGTTAAACAATATATGTATCGAAGGAAGCATTACAGTAATTAATCTTGTAAGCATAGAAATGTATTCTCACCAACTGATATACATTGAATGCATTGCAACTTAGCATAAATATAATGACACTACTTTTAAATTCAAACAACTATTATAAAGATGTTAAGGGTTTTAAATAATTATTTTACCCATAGTGTTACTTCTTACAAAAACTTATTGTTCGCGTCCCATATCTCCATAAGTTGTTGATTCCACTCTTTAATTGGCATAACATTTCATTTTTAAGGTTACAAATATGTACTTTCTTAGCCTTCTAAAGGTAGCACATTTGAAATGAGCCCATGGCCTTTGGTAGTTTGCAGAGTTATCATTTTGTTGGATTTTATTAATTCTGACAAAGAAAATCCCTGTTGTCACCATTTTTACTGATACAAATCTGTCACAAGAAAACAATATGTTTAACCCAAACAGTACTTTTCGGTTAAAGGGGCACCAGTCGTAATTGTGTGCCAAAGCTTCCAAATGTGGCAACTTGTTTATATTCATTATGGTCGTATACTGCCACCGCAGTGGGTATTTGCTGTGAATTGAAATGCTTTCAGTGGCTGTGCCAGACTGTGAGCGAAAACTTTGGTTCCAGCCATAAAAGAAAACATGGCAAAAGGAAGTATAATTTACTGACTGTTGGAAAGCGGATGAAATAGGAAATGTCAGATACGAACATCTGTAAGCTAATCTCATAAATACAACTTTATTGATCCTGGTACCGGATGGCTTATGCAAACAGTTGAAAGGGAATAAACGTCAGCACGGCACCACCCTTTTAATAAAATAGTCATTCTTTTCATGAAGCTGTTTATATCGTTAAGGTTGCCATTCCTATCATTCTTGTCTAGCTAAATTTCATGCCAATATTTGACGCACAATTTAAGTCACGTAAAATAAACAAGTTACCACATTTGGCGTACACTAATAACTGGCATTCCGTTAACCATGCTTTCTCTCGGTGGGTCTAGAAGTACCAATAAAACTTAGGTGAAGCCAGAAGTTTTTTGGTGGGAAATAAATTTTACTTCACTATGAAATCCTTCAATGAAATTATCTTTGAAGAATTTGTTAATTGAATTGTTGAAAAAATACAGTAACATTTGTTGGCAGGTTAATGTACTAAATAGACCTCCAGTGTCTTCTTGTTTCGTGCATGCATAACAGAAGATTAATGATTCAAAGATTACTTGGGTTTTTCGAGACTTAACATCCATAACTGTTCATCTGCCAATCTTTTAGATTGGCTTAACTGATTCTCTCTACCTTCTGTTTTATGTGACTCCAGACAAGTTGTTTTCAATGTTGATCAGTTGGATGTGAACACTGCATGTGTTCACATTTTCAGTAAGCACACAGCAATTAAAGGCTGTAGCGGACTTATGCAAAAGTACTCTAGAGCCATGAGTTAATGCCATCATAGACAAATTCTCAGCATTTGCCAACACTGATTTTCATTTTTTGCAGAAATAAAAAGGGATTTTCTCATGTGCAACGAGTGCATTAGACCGTAATGTATGCATTCAGAACTTGGTAATAAAGTGTAGGTGTAAAGTAGAATAAAGTGCCTATGAATGCACACCAA
The DNA here is from genome assembly GCA_933210815.1 of Meta bourneti. Taxonomy (NCBI): domain Eukaryota; kingdom Metazoa; phylum Arthropoda; class Arachnida; order Araneae; family Tetragnathidae; genus Meta; species Meta bourneti. Next base: position 110,849,480 of record OW119922.1, on the reverse strand, counting down.
TAATAAACGGACAAACTTCGATTTTGAAAACAAACGGAAATTCTGTCTCAGAATCGTTGAAATCAGCTTGCACAAAATGAATTAGGGTACAGCTGTAGTCTCTGCCGCGCGCGGTGGCAACGACTCTTGGCGCGGCTTTTGGCGTAGTTATAAGCGACTCATACCGGGTGATGGTAACCCATTTTTTTCTAGAATTTTCTCCTGGTTAGGGTTAACCTGTTTTTATGGCAACCTTGCCGGCGTCCAGTTCTGTCCAGCATTGGTTGTTCTTTTTAGTTTGGACACGGTGGAGAGCGGGTCTTTTTTTTTCAGGATAGAAGTGGAGAGTGGGTCTTTTTTTTCTGGATATTGCATCAGGTTGTACTTTTTCGGTTTATTTTATTTTTTTATTACACGCCGCCAAAAAAAAACGCGCGTGATAAATGTAACGGGGATATGACTTTTTCAGTTAGGAATGCTGTTAGCGATGGTTACACATGGATTTGTCGAAATCGTCGGGATGATAAGCCTTGTCGTAGTTATAAATCTATTAGACACGGGTCGTGGTTCCGTAAGAGTAATTTGAAGATGGAGGAGATTTTTTTTTGACATATGAGATTTTAAGGGGTACAAAGACGGAAGATATAGGGGAGGCAGATCTTTGCAGATCGCATGGGAAAACACAAGGGTTCCTATAATGGTTTGCTTTGAAATTTCGTTCCATTTAAAAAGAAAACGAATGGGGTGCGACTGAGGGTTCAGTTCACGACTGGCAGCCCCGTTTAAACAGGAAACCCTCATTTACAGTGAAAACTGTTAAAATAACTTATATTCTACTTATGTTGATTTTTTGATTCATTTCATCCATATGTACAGTATAGATTCACTGTTGGAAATTCGAGAAAAAATGGGTTACCCTCACCGGCATGAGTCGCTTATAACTACGCTAAAAGTCCATATAATTATTCAATATTTGCAGTGTTTTTCTAGTCAAAATGTTGTTTACGTCAGATTTACATAATTCTTCCGTACGTATGCAGTATATATTCGATGTTGGAAGATTTCCTTGGCGACATAAAAAGTGCGCCAAACACGCCGCCAAAAAAAACGCGTTGCCACCGCGCGCGGCAGAGACTACAGCTGTACCTGAATTAGATTGTTTTAAAAAGTTCACCAACAGTAAATACAATGTTTTCGTTTCTAATCCCTAGAGAACATTATCGTTGGACCCGAAGTAAATAAACAAATACAAAGATAGAATACAAACAATACATAGTAGATTATAATAGTGGAAGACATGTACTCACCAGTAATTCATACAGCTTTGGAAATTGCTAGCCAAGGGTTTTTGCTTGGATTTTTCACCGATTGTCGAAAACACATCCGACATTTTCTCAAGTCGAATCACAACAGTAGACGTTGCATTTTGATTCGTCAAAGTAGGTCATGTGACGCTCGCGTATGCGTCGAAAGTTGGATTTATCTCAACTCTCTTTTGAACGCAACGCAAAGGCTTGCGTAATCCCGCCCATCTGTCAATCACGTTTTTATCGACGCTCATTGGTTCGACGCAACGCATACGCTAAACTATAAACGCGGCCTAATGCTAATTTTAGACTCCGGAAGAAGGAATGTATAACTGAAAACTAAATTTTGTTCAGTCAGCTTGCCATTTATAGCTACTCAATCTGGTTTACTCTTGAGTTTCTTCCTTCCCTTAATGTTAGTTAGAAACTAAAATTGTATATATAATGTTTGTGTGATTCGTGAAGCCTGCTGAAACAAACTAGCTGGATTGTAAGGCTTAAGCCTAAAGGAAATGGGTTTTGTTAGAAAACAAGTTCAGAAAAAATAAGTTCAGAAAGATGCACCCGATGCCGGGTGCATTTGGAAATAAGCCAAAAAGCCTTTTAACACAATATTCATAATTTTATTTACAAGATTAACAGACGACAAAAACATACATACCACCGAGAACAAACTTAATCTGACTTACAAAATTCAGCTCGGAAGCTGACGTCACTTTTTACAGCACCGCTCATTGGACAGTTACATTCACGATTACTTTACTTCACAACAGGTTTTAACAAAGCCTTGTCTTCCCTAGACACATTAAAATTGCCCTTTACTCTAAAAATATGTGGTTTTGAATTATGCATCATTTTCTTGCTGTTTTCGCTTCCTATGAGCCTTACTGAATTCTATTTTCTCCTTTTATACCCAATTTTCACTATCTTTATATGTGCATTCTAATTGAAAAATATTAAAGTCAAAATGTCTCATTCAGTTTATTTGTTTGTTGACTACTCATGAAATTTGTTTTTTGTATTTGCAGTTATGAAATACTTTTTCATATTATCCTAATTAAAGTTTGGTTCAGCTGCAAAGAGATCTTGAAAATGGTACTTAAGTCTATTGCATAATAACTATTTTTAACACCTAGCAGTCATTTTGATGAGTATGATAAAAAAAAAGGCAATTCAACTTGTTTTGCAAGCATGCTCTTGCACTATTGATTACTACAGAACTGGTAAATCGAAAAATAATTTTAAGAACTTGAATGTTCAGTAGATCGTGTTGAATGCAAGTATTGAAATATTTTTGTTACATGCACTTCTCCCAAGACATTTCTAAATGCTGAACTTTGTTGTGTCATCTTGCCATTTGATAGCAAAACTTAGATTTTGTTGGGATTCATTCCCTATTAAGTATTCTATAGTTATGAAGTCAAATTTTGTTTATGAAATGTACTTTGTGATTTGCTTAATGTGAAGTATGGTGGAAAAACCTAGATTGTGTAAGGCATAGGCTTAATGGAATTTTTTTATGAAAGTAACATTTTCTTTCCCTCGACATGCATTAAAATTGCTCTTTATTTGAATATTTTGTATTTAACTTGTTCACCATTCTTCTAATTATAATGTATATATAGGCTACTGTAAGATTTTCTTTCTGAACTTTATCAATTATGAAATATTGACTTGCTTTTCCTTGTATTTTGATTATTTGTTTCTATTTCAGAGATGAAAGAGAATGATCTTTGGGAAGAATGTGCAAGTCCTTAATCATACTGCTGTGTTTGAAGTGCATATATTTTTTCTGCTGTGCTATTTAATAATTTAATTAAAGCATTTGAATCTGTTTTTGTGGTTTAAAAGTAAATAAATATGAAATATTCTTTTGGATATAGTATATTAACTAATCCCTTGTATTAAATTTAATTAAGATAGATTGAAAAAGTGTAAATTTTTTAAACACTTACCTTACCTGTCATCTTAAATATGGTAGAAAAGCCAACTCACTAGTTATGCAGCATGCTTGCATTATTAACTGCTACACAACTTGTGATAAATCAAATAAGGAAATAAAAAAACTGTTCACTAGATATCAATGAGTATAAGTATTGTCATGATTATTTTTTGGAACAAGCACTTGTTTCAAAGAGTCTTAAATGGTGAACTTTGTTGTGTCAGCTTGTCATTTGATAGCCACTCAATAAAGTTTACTTTTTAGATTTTGTTGTGGATTCATTCTCTGTAAAGTATTTTATAGTTATGAAGTCAAATTGTGTATATGTTTGTAAAATTGTAATTTGTTTAACTAGTGAGCTAGATTGTAAGGCATAGGCCCATTGAAATTTTTTTCTGAAATTGAAATTTTTCCTCCCTTTAGACACATTAGAATTGATCTTTGGTTATTTCAGAGTAACTGATGCACCATTCTCCCAGTTTTAAATCTAGTCAACTTATTTATAAGCTACTGAGATTATTTCTTTCTGAGTTTACAATTTTGAATTTTAAGTATTTTAATTACCGAGTGGCATGAAAGTGAAATTTAGAAATTGTATAAAGTGTATTTAATTTTACTTTTTATTACTGCAGGGTAGGAATTTATATAAATCAGATTTTTATGATTTTAATTTGTTTCCCCTATGGGTTTAAGCATGTTAGAGAGACATGCAAATCACTGCAGTTTCTAAATAAGTGATTTATGTTTAATATTATACATGGGGATTAGAAAATGTAGCAAAACAAATGTTGGGAAGATTTCAACTAAAATTATTCTTTGGGCCTTGTTGCTTTCATTCTATCACTTGTATTCTATTTCGTAATAGAAATCCATAATACTTAAAATTCTAAATTAAAAATAAACATTGTAATAAGGAGAGAAAATTGAATTTCAAACTTTTATAAATCATAATTAAATTAATTTTTATTTCCATGTTGTAACGCATCAGCCCCTTAACGTGTATCTCAGCGATATGCGCCTTGATTGGCGATGGCTGACCACGTGACACACTCTCCGCGAAAGAGAATGAATCATTTTTCTCTAGTTGTTTCCCAAGGCGAACGTAGAACTGACGCGCTGAAGTTTTGTTCCCCGAGATGTTACTTTTTATGTTTGTTTATTCTTGTAATTGTTTTGTCTTGTGCTTAATGTTAATTAAAATTGCTCTTTTGGCCAATTCTTGCATTAGTCATTGGACTCAGCTCTAAAATTGGCGCCCAACGTGGGGCCCGAATTAAAGCCTTTGGGAACAACTCGTTTTTTGTTCAGGAATCTAGGTCCAATATTGTTGGTATTGAAAGAAAAACACACCCTGTGTTTCATTGATGTTTAGAAACTCATCCCGAGTTAGCATACTGGTAGGAAAAGCCATGGTTTTAGTGTTCTGCAGCGGCGTCGAACTCACTATTTTTGGAAGCCTCATCCCAGGTGTATCCTATTGAATATAGGTGGAAATCCCTTCCACGGATCATCCTTATGCTCGTATCCCCAAGTGGTGATGAAGAATGAGATAAGTTTATTTTAATTTGTTTAAAATCATTCTTGTCTAGCAGTACTTTCGATTTGGCCAACCCGTGTCCAGCAACAGAATTTTGAAGTTTCGTTTTGTGTTCAAACAGTATTCTTGTTTAAAATATAGTGTGAAATCACTTTAAATGTTATTATTCCTTTGGTTCACAAGTGCAAAGTATTTGTGTTTTGTGAAAAGTATTTGTGTTTTATGAAAAGTTTTGTTCTTAAAGTAAAAGTGCAAAGTAGTATTGTTTTGATTAAGTGTACTGCTAGAATAAGTTTTTTTGAAAATACGTTATGTGTATTCATTTTGTAATAAGCTACTTTGTAAAATTAATAAGTGGTATGAATTAATTGTGTTCAAAAAACGAAAGCTACAGCGTTATTTCGTTTTAAAAGTGCAAGAACCGATCGCATTCTGATTCGGTCATGTTCATGAGTCATAACTCAATAGATTCAAGGTCTGTTTTCTGCCAGCTGCATTTAAAAAAAAAACCTTTCTAGATGTTTAAAGCGATTTTTTTTCTTTATTTTGTGTTTGAGCTACATTGGGATTTCCTTTTGAGTGTTATTGGTTTTGTTAATATATGTATGAATCAAGTGCAATGTGCGCAGAAATGTGTTTATATTATGCCTTTAAGGATTAGATATTAGGAAATATGGATTTCATTCTGTTTAAGCATTGATGTTTCTTTTTGAATTTTGAAATATTACGAGAATTTATCATTTCTTTTGAAGTATTATTGAAATAAGACTAACTCACGAGTGGAATGTTATCTAATGTTTTGGTTTTGAATATTTAAAAGTGTTTTGGAATTTAATGTTCATAAATAACATGTGTTTAAGTGTTATTGGACAAATGTTAATGTTTTAAAAGTAATTTGTTTAACAATGCTAAACAAGTAGTACCTATAAGAAGTGGTCATTATTAATTTAATTTTTTTCTTGAAAACCAAACTGTGTGGGATCTATTTAAAAAAAATTTTTTTACTGAACTTGTTTACTTTCGTTTTCAAAATTATTTGTACACTTCGTAACCTAAAGATGTCTTATTTGGCAAGAGCTCTTAAATGTGACCTGATAGAGTTGGCGAATGAACTCGGCATCGAAATACCTGCTGATGCTAGAGTAGTTGATATAAAAAGATTTATCACTGGAGATGAAAGTTATGATGAAGACTTCACGAAAAATCTGCTTCTGTCTATAAGCGAAAACCGTGCAAAAGAGAAAGCAGAAGAAAAAGAAAGAATAGCACGTGAAAATGAAAGAATAGAACGGGAAAAGGCTGAGGAAAAGGAAAGAATAGAACGGGAAAAGTCTGAGGAAAAGGAAAGAATAGAACGGGAAAGAGCGTACGAGTTGGAAAGACTCCGTCTGCAGGTAGAATCACAGAAATTGGAGCAGGTCTCTGGTTTTAATCCTCTGTCTGCAGACCATCAACCCAACTTTAACTTGAAAAAGTTGCTACCTGATTTTGATCCGAATGATGGTGATATGACATTGTTTCTTCAGTTATTCGAACGACAGATGAAAGTTCTTAAAGTAGGGAGACATAACTGGGTTGCCTATCTCCTGGGCCTATTACCTAATAGCGTGGCACAACTCATCGCCAGAGAACCAGAACAGAAGGCTCATGATTTTGATCACATTAGAACAATGCTGCTTCAGAGATTTAAATTAAGTGCTGAGAGGATGCGACAGCTCTTCGCAACTCACAAGAAAAGTCCTGAGAGCACTTGGAAGGACTTCCATTTTGAACTGCGTAGCTATTTTGAAGCATGGCTAGCAGAATTGAACATAACGGATTTTGAGAAATTGAAAGACCTCATGATCCTGGATCAAATGAAGAAACGTGTTCCTTCAGAGGTTAAGAACCATTTCTTGGACGTATGGAGCGAATGGGTCACCCCAAGTGACCTAGTGGAGAAGATGGACAGTTACGACAACTTACGTACTGTCAACCCGAAGCTTCCACCGAAGCAACATGAAACAAAACCCGTGTTCCAAAAAAGAAATTACTATAGAACCCAACAATCACAAATGGAACAAAGAGATGACAGACGAAGTCTGCCAGGGATTCCCAGTAACAGTAGGCGGGATCCCGGGGTCCTCAGTCAAAGTAGGAGGGACTCCTTTTCACAAGGCAGAATTACACCAAGGGGTATGGAAGAGAAGAAAGAAATATCGTGCTACGGATGTGGAGCACCAGGAACCATCAAATCAAAATGCAAAAACTGTTCGTCATCGACAAGAAGGGAGCCATTCCAAGCGAACTCTATCCGCATGTATACCTGTCACACCGATGCATCCCCGTTAGCGCTAATAGATATCTGTATATCGGGAGTAAGAGCCAGGGTTTGTGTTGATAGTGGTGCCAGCAGAACAGTCGCTGGAGAGATCATGCACCACCAATTAAAAAAGAGAGGAGTAGAGTTCCAAAGAGAAGTAGTAACAATGACTTTGGCAAATGGTTGTCAAACAACTGAAGAGGCTTGCACCGCCATGGTGAAAATACAGATTGAAGGAAAATCAGTCTCGCTAAATTTGCTGGCATTACCAAATGCAAAAAAGAATCGTACTCTACTAGGAACCGACTTTTTGGAAAAGTCCGGAATTGTTCTAGACATGAAGAACAAAAATTGGCATTTCTCTGACAATCCCTGTCGGAAGATTGGTTTCAAGAAAGATATCCCTGTAAAATATCTGCTATCTGTTGAAGACCCACCAGTAAAGAGTCAACAGCCTGTCGACAACTGTAGCAACAAAGAAAATTTTCATGAAGAAGATGAACGTTCAAGCTGCAACCAGCAACTCTCATACAGCCAAGCTATATCACCAAGCTCACTGCGTTCTGATGAAGGAGAACATTTAACGTCCGATCAGCGCAGAAAGATGAATGGTTTGTTGGAAAAATTTGAGTCTACCTTCAAGCTAGGGGGAGAGCCTACCCCTTTTATAGAACATCGGATCAATACTGGTGATCACGTTTGGGTCACCATGCACCCTGTGAGTAACGCAGAAAAGAAAAGGACTGCCAAATTCATGCCTCGACGTGACGGACCTTACGTGGTGCTCACACAACGGTCACCTACAACTTATGAAATTGCAGATCCCAAAAATCCAACCACACCTATAGGAGTTTATCACTCTTCAGCTCTCAAGGCATGTAAAGCTACTGACAGTACTCCTGTGGTCCCATTAAGAAAGAGAGGACGCCCTCCTAAAGCACGTAATGCTGACTCCTCGTCGGGACGTCGTCGGAGCCAGAGGGGGAGGTTGTAACGCATCAGCCCCTTAACGTGTATCTCAGCGATATGCGCCTTGATTGGCGATGGCTGACCACGTGACACACTCTCCGCGAAAGAGAATGAACCATTTTTCTCTAGTTGTTTCCCAAGGCGAGCGTAGAACTGACGCGCTGAAGTTTTGTTCCCCGAGATGTTACTTTTTATGTTTGTTTATTCTTGTAATTGTTTTGTCTTGTGCTTAATGTTAATTAAAATTGCTCTTTTGGCCAATTCTTGCATTAGTCATTGGACTCAGCTCTAAAATCTTTCATTACCTAACTTGTTTCAAGTGTAAAAACGTAAGTTGAAAATATTCTTTCTACAAGTACAGAAGTACTTATGATTTAAGACAGTTTTATGAATGGCTTTTCTTGTCTTTTTACACAATTACTAAAATATAAATGAATTTACCCTATTGCAAAAGATATCTGGGATGCAATGTTTTCACAAAGAGAAAATATAAAAACTCTGCTTTCCCTTTAATTTTCGTAATTGCAGGAATGATACTAGATGAATATTTTGCCTTTGCAAATATTAAGAAGTTCTTTATGTTAAAACTCAGTTGATTTTCGTCTGAAAGGCTTTTTAAATAAGCTAGTGAGGGACATCCAAGTACTCATTTGTAACTTACTTAAAACATGTTAAACAGTGCTGATTCCTTAATCAGAAACACTAAATTCCCTCATGAAAGGGCATTAATTCAAGTCTATCACACCCTACCATGGGTAAGAGTAGATCGAAATTAACCGAAAGCACTGGAATGTGTTGACTGGTCCCATATGTATGAAACTCAGCCTCTATTGAACAGATTTATGAGACACTTTCAGTGAGCAAAAAGAAACATTTGAGATCAGTTGTTATTGTCCCTAACAGACACCAACTCTTAGAGGCCATTACTCTTGGTCTCCAAATGGGAGGGAAATATTTTTAAAGAGAAACTAAATTTGTTAAAAAAACAAATATCTATACCAAGCATGCCAGTCCCCTTGGAATCATTTTTATGGTAGAGCTCTCAAACATAAGGGATAAATACACTGCTGGCCACCCAAATTGCAACACCAAGAAAGACAAGAGATATCACAACAAAATTTATTTTGTAGATAACATGTTGACCAAGTATCAAATGATTAAATTTATAGACTTCTGTGAAGTGTGGTTCCTGCCAAAATCAGTAGCCAGAGTAGCCGCCATTGTTGGAGATCACCGCTGCCACACGCCTCGGCATTGATTCAAAGAGACTTTGGATGTGATCTTGGGGTACAGCAGACCAAGCAGCTTCCACACGTTGCCAAAGTTGATCTGGTGTGGCAGCTGGGGATGTATTCTGGGTCAATCGTTGAGCAACCATGGACCACATGTTTTCTATCGGCGAAAGATCCGGAGAGCGAGCTGGCCAGGGAAGCAATTCAATCTGGCGATTGACGAAGAACCCTTGGACAATGCGTGCCACGTGTGGTCGCGCATTATCCTGTTGAAATATGGCTGTGGGCAAGCCCTGAAGGTAAGGAAGGACAACTGGCTCCAACACCTCGGAGATGTAGCGCTGGCTGTTTAAAGTACCGGCAATGCGTACTAGAGGAGTGCGAGAGTGATATCCAATACCGCCCCATACCATAATACCCGGTGCAGGACCAGTGTGGCGGTACATAACGCAGCTGTTCAGCATCCTCTCTCCACGGTGTCTCCAGACTCGAATCCGACCATCGTGGTGTTGCAGACAGAAGCGTGACTCGTCAGTAAAGACAATTTCATTCCATTCTGCCGTCCACATCCTTCTTTCATCGCACCATTGGCAGCGGAAACGTCTGTGGTTCTGCGTCAAGGGTAGACGAAGCAATGGACGTCTTGCGGACAGACCACTCTGCTGTAAACGACGTCGAATGGTACGCGCATACACTGGATGATGCGGTACAGACTGAATGTGCTGTGCTATGGTTCGTGATGTGGCTGAGCGATCCGTCACTGCCATACGCACAATATGCCTGTCATCACGTGAAGTGGTGCACTGAGGTGGATGCGATCGAATACGTCGGTCCGTCGTACCCTCCTACATCCAACGATCACATATCCGCATTACAGTTGTTTGGTTTCGTCCAACACGACTACCGATTTCCCTGAAAGATAATCCACAATCTTGGTAGGCCACTATCCTTCCTCTGTCGAACTCGGATACTTGATCAAAAGATGATCGCTGTTTTCTACGAGGCATAATGGATCGTTTTTTTGAAAAAACCACAAGAAAAACACAATTGCCGTACTTGAAATCGTCGAAATCTCCAAGCCTTAAATAGCGCTTTGAAGTGGCGCCACAGGCGCGCGTGATGTGCGTCTGCGCTGAAATTCTAATCATTTGCATATCTCACCTCCGCTAATACATGTTGTAAATTTCATATTATTTGCATGCTTCCTTCAGGGTGTTGCATTTACGGTGGCCAGCAGTGTAGTATGAATAATCAAATTTGCAGTGATTCGATCTCGTTTATCAGAAGGGGTACATAGTTGTGGTAATCCAAACTCTTTGGGTCTGAATCTGAAAGCTGGCAAAATACCCGTGTGTGGATAGTCATTCCCCTTGGAGTTAAAGCACAGGCGACAGTAATTCACAAACTCGTTTGGTCCTTCCCCAGCTGCCATGAAGTTCCTCTCCCCTGGATACCTCAGGCATGTAGTGAACAGCAGACCCTTAACTCTTAGGAACATTTGAGGTTTTCTTTATCAAGTTGTGAATTTACAATTGTTGATTTTTATTTCAAGAAAGTCACTTGACAGATCCTCCCTGATCTGTTCAATCGGTTGAATTGAGTTTTCCTGTAGAGCGGTTTTTGGAAATCTGAGATACAACGTTCTTTGTATGCCTTATTTTGAGATTTTAAGGGGAAATTGTTATTGTTACATGAGAACCACAAGCAAAAATGCTCAGAAGCGTGAGGGCCCAGCAAAGCTGTTTTTAAAAGCCTTTTCAAACTTCCATGCCTGCTCAATCAAACGAAAATCACCTGTCAATCAGATCATTGGGAAAGAGGCCCTCGCGAAACTCATTAGCGGCTCACCTTTGATATTTTTCGAAAGGGGATCAAACGACAAGCCTCGCAGTGAAACCTGCAGGTTATCTATCCGTAGCCTCGTCATTAGCAAAATAGGGCAATTTTCATCTCCAGCGTGTTGGAGGAAACCGTTTGGAGTGTTAAGAACTTGCCATTTTTTCACACCAGATCAAACTTTAAAACTGCGGTACTGCAAATTAAGACAATGTATACACCACGTTGTAGTTTCTGAATAATCTGAAAAATAATATGTGTTTAATATAATTATAATTGTTTACTTTCCTGTCTCGTTCTATTCTATTTCAGTTATATTTATCTTCGCTTTGGGATAAGCATTTTACGATATTTTCAGGAACAGTTAATCATTACGAGTATGACTGAATGTCCTGGGTTTATTGTTTCAGAACAAAGTTTTGATTGGAGAACTCTACCCCTAAAATCTTAAACTGATCCGAAATTCCAGGAAGACGATCTTGGATTGATTAAAAGTTGATGAGAAAGTTCCAGTCGTAAATCATTTGAAAGATTCAGATACCACAAGCATTTTTTATCAAGAGAAGCAGATGGAACTAACAATCGGAATGAAGGAAAATAGGAACAGTTTCATTAGACTCATGTATAGCATTCAGTAAACAATTAATTTTCTCACTTAAAAAGTTGTATATCGACGCAGGAAATTTAACAACTTTTCTGATGAAAGACAAATTGATAAGAGCACTTAAAGCAATTGAAATTAACAGATGTTTAGTAAATCATAAAGCGAACGCGAACTTTACATTAAATATGTACTACTTAAACTGTTTTAAATTTGTCAAGAACATTTTGATTGTGTCATCGCATTATATTTTGTAATTCGTAAAATGTTAATAAATATTTAGTTTCTTACAGAGCGCTTTTATTTATTTGTATTTATAAGACTAGACTCGGAATTTTTTTGTAAAGGTGACCTGTTACGTGTATCTTTACGTAACGTCTCTTAGGCAATTTTTGGGTAGCTTCAGAAATCCGGAACTGCTCTGGTCCCGGATTTTTGAGGTTTTACTGCATTTCGGTTATAAGTAAAAGACATTCTATACATATGTAATGACTTTTCCTTTCCCACTCCATTAAACTTGGCAATTAACTTTTTATTTCGTGTTGGAACTCCTCTCCTTGATATCTCATTAATTATCTAGACTAATTGGAGTCTTAATTTTTTAAACTGCAGTCTAAAAAATTCAATGTTTTTCGAGATGATGAGTTTATGAGATTCCTAAAAGTGAATCTCTTCCGCAACACTATATACCCACTCTCATCTCAATGGATGTATTTGGGGACTTGTATGATATTGCATCCTAGCTGGAAAGGTTGGAAATTTAGTTTTTATTGGATGAAATCATGCAAAAGAAAAATATTAAACTTTATTGAACAACTATTCAAAAGAAATTCCTCAAAATTTGGATTTAGAGTCAAATTTGTATGTCTAGAAAACGTCTCCATAATGAGACGAGGTACAGAGCAAAAATAGGAAATCAATGTTGCTGACCACCAACAAAATTTCAGGAGCTTGAAAATTTGTAATCCCTATTAGGAAAAGTGGTTAAAAATCAGATATTCACAGCACAGAACAAAAACGATTAGAGAATTGAGCAAAAATCACAAATTCTTAATTCATCTGGCCTGTCTTAAGAATAGCGAAGCCTGATTCTATCAATCCCTAAGAGACCCTAAAATTTCAATTAGTTGAAAATCTTTTCACAATTATGGAAAGATTTTGTTTTTTACATTAGGTACTTTATATATATATATATATATATATATATATATATATATATATATATATATATATATATATATATATATATATATATATATATATATATATATATATATATATATATATATATATTTTAGTTTTTATTGGCCAGCTATTTTTGTGAAAAATTGCCAGTAATGCACCAATTACATATCTAATGCGCAAACTAGCTTTTGATATTCTTGCTTTAAGGGGACTTGGCACCCAAAGAGCTAATTTCTCAAATATAAGTTATTTGTTAATATTGTAAGTTACAATTTATCTCCTTGAATTAAATAAAGGTTTTCCAGAAGAAATTTTTTTTAATTATCTCCCACTTTAAAAAAATAATAATTTCGTGAATTTTTTAACACATTTTAAAATGCCACTCTTTCAATGAGCGATATTTTGGTTTGATATTTTTTAAACATACTCGGATTGGATTGAATGTTGGGGTTTTATGATACCCATAAAACTATTCTCATGACTTTTAAGAATGGGATTTTGGATACCTCAAATAGTTATTGAATTCAAGTTTCAAGGTAAAATATTCCAGAAAAAAACTTGACAATTTAACCTTTTCATGTTATTTGAAGCGTTACTAAAAAGGCCTTAGCATTTTAATCATGGCAACACGTGAAAAATCGAAACAAAAATCAATTTAAAAATTTTATATTCGTACAAAACGTTTGAAAATGTAATAAAACAATTGATTATTTTTCTCGAATTACTATAACCCATGTGTGTTTGTCTATCATCTTTTTAAGGAAACAACAAACATTTTACTTTTATATAATCGAAGTTAAAGGTGGCTATTACATCGCAAAATATGGAGAAAATGAATTTTTGGTACAAACATTCATTAGAATGAATGATTATTCACATCAGTAAACTAATAAAAATCATTTTAAATCTTTAAACAATGATTTACTATGTTCAAAATTAATGTTTAAATCATTTCAGACAAAAATATTAATTTCTATCATGAGCAAAAGTCGAAATTCTAATTGACAATTAAGAGCAGAAATTTCTCAGAATACTCTGCCTTTGTAAATCATGATTTTACCCTTTTATCGGCCAGTATTTGTTTTTTACTATCAATTTAAGTAGCTGTTTAACATTCCGAAATGTCGATGGTCATGTGATTTGTAAAAACACTTTTCTTCTAACCAAAATGCTCACAGTTTGTGGTTTACATTTTCATTGTTCTTTCCTAAAGTGCTTTGCTGTTCTGATGTTTTGGGCATTCCAAAACTAAGCCTAAACTTAAAGAATAAAGCATAAATACTTGGAAATACAAATATGTCTTTTGGAAACTTGATCTAACTATTATGAGGAGACTCGTTACCTATGTGGATTTCACATTGAAGACATTTTTTCAAAATATCATCTCATGCCAATCTTTGATATTCATCCAGAATATATGGAAAAATAACCTCATTAATTGATTTTTCACACACTATGGGACCATGGCATTTAAAAAACATGACCCTAAAAGGTTTCGTTGATAAATTTTGGTGTAACAGCATTTTAGTGAGTAGCGAGCGCTAAGAGTGAGAAAAACCTCGGATTTCTGAGTCAGTAAAATTAAAAAATATCTTAAAATTGTCACAGGGACATAAAACTTTGCAGAAACATTCTTCAGTGTATCAAGCGTAATTTGGGACAAAAACAAAAATCGATGTTGATGTTTTTTGGGGTGCCGAGTCCTCTTAAAAACTAAAATTTCCGAGAGAGTCCAACACAGTGGTGGATCATCCATTAGGCGTAAGCCTAAGGATGTTTTTTATAGAAGGTACAATAGGAAAATGTAGCAAAATAAGTTCTCAGCAAATAGAGAAGGTTAAAGAAAATAGAGCTTTGACAGGAGTTAGGTTACTTTTACTTTTGCCGTAAATCTAGACTATGACGTCATTGGGCCTTGTTTGGGATGTAGGGAACAACAAGAATGAAAGGTTTAGAAGTTATAGGATTAATAATTAAAATTGAATTATAAATTCTTTCAATTATAATTTATTATAAATTATTGTACTTGAATTATTTAATAACTTATAATGACCCTTTTCTTTTAAAATAGTTATAACCAATCACTTTGAATTAAAATTAATGTAATTCCTTCTATATCATCAAATATAGTGGTCATTTGTTGAACATTTTCAGACACCGTATATAAGATAATTTCATTGCATTCGAAATATTTCTGGCGGTACTACAATATTCAGTGTATGTTTATTAAAAACTGTTAAAAACATTTAGTAATTTTTCTTAATATCTGATAACCTTTGAGTTCATTTGTATTTATAACACACAAAATCTATAGTTAATTATTTTCTATTTATCAGAGTTACTACTGAAAATGTGTGTACAAATAACATTAAAACAGGTTAATTCTTTAAACTCAAAAGGAACAATTGTGTAAATGTTTTTTTTTTTGGTAATTTCTATAAATGCACAAATCCTTGCAGCATTGTTCTGAAGTATAATTTAGAAAAATCAGCAATTATTCCTCATAACAGACAAACATGTTCTTAAAACAAAAATTTACAGAATATAATGGTAGTAGGTGGTTAATTAACGTCGCACTGGAGCAATGATTCTTAACCTTTTTAGTCATCGGCACCCTCCTTGAATCTAAAAATAAGTTCTCGCACCCCCTTGAAAAATGTGTTTTTATTTCTTTATTTAAGAAATTACTTCTATTGCAAAATAATTCATGAATTGAAAAATAAACACAAACATTTACAATTGTCGTGTAGTGGTTAGCACTTGTAAAATAATCAACTCCTTTTCTTGATATTCATTTATTGGTGGGGTCCAGTTTAAAAACAAATCGGCTTTACCTTGGGGATCCGGATACCTGAATATGGTGAGAGGCCGAGGCCGGGGCAGGCCGGATAAGGAGAGGAGACGACTCGCCGGGATTCTGTTGGACTTCTATCAGACTGTCTCGGCATGGACGCTGGCTCGCGTCCGGAGTTTTCGTTTTTGTCCCCCGAGTCTTATTCTTGCGACCTCACCGATTTGCAGTCCTTCGCACTCTCTGCCTCTCCTCCTCTCTTCCGCTCTGGCAAGTCATTCAGGGGAACAGCAACCCCATTCGCCTCGACTCTCGCCATCCAGCGGACATCCCCAAGTTCGGCTCATACATCGAAGATCATAACATAACATAAATATCCCCCTCCTACGAAGAAAAATTTCACAGAAATTTTTTTTCTTCACATCAATATAACAGTTTGAATGATCATGAAAGATATCCAGCCTTGAATTAAAAAAGGTCAATTTCTTATGTATTTAACTCGCTTAGGTTGATCTGCCCAATTTCACATTAAATCACAAATCACATTTGTTACATAAAATAACTAAAATGCATTCAATTTTAATCTTCTGAATTACCTACTGGACGTATATTAAAACATTGGATACCACAGAATAACATTTATACGATATCATTTAAATATACAAGAACTGTACATATATACAAACATCAAATACCACCGAACTACATTAAAAATACAATATAATAGAAATGTACTCTATATTTTTAATCGCATGAGAGAGAGAGAGAGAGAATTGTATGAAAAAAAAAACGTCACAAATTCTATCTCTCTTAATCCCTAATCACAAATCCGCGCCTCCTGGGACGGAGATTATATTGTACACTCCTGGTATTCTGCTGGGCAGGCAGAGAACTTTGAGCGCTTTCTAAAGCAGTAAACTGACCGTTATCTCTTGGAGGGATCTTTTGATCTGGAAGAAACCACCCCTTTACCCCTGCTCGTCCTCTAAAAGTTTCTTCCCCCAACGAGAAGTTGTCAGGACAAACTGGCCCATCGGTTTCACTATCAGCAGGTTTAAACGAGGGTGATAAACCGATTTCATATTCGGGAAAACTTTTTCTTTCAACCATTTTTGTGAGTCTATCAACATGTACAGATTGATTCCTTCCTGGGCTGTCAACAGGGCATATCTGGAAATTCACGGGGCTTAACTTCTTTAAGACCCTGTACGGACCTTTATTTGGTTTAGATAATTTTTTTGATAATCCTTGTTTTATATTGAAGGATCATATAGAAAAACAAAATCTCCCACTTGTATATCTTTGTTTACCGCTATTCTATTTCTATTCCTCTCCTGACTTTCAGCTGCGGCTAATAAATTCTTTCTTACTTTAGAAAATACCGTATTTAGACGACCCAATAGCGAGATAGTGTAATCTTCTGGTCCCGAATAGGATCGAGGATTCAACAGAAATTGATAGGGGAGCCTGAACTCACGCCCATAAGTCAGAAATGCTGGAGTTTCCATAGTGCTTGAGTGGACAGTAGTTCTGTAAGCCAAAAGAGCAAATTCTAGACATCTATCCCAGTCGTTATGATTCTCATTCACTACATGAGAAAGGGCATTTGCTAACGTTGAATGCCAACGTTCTAAGACACCATCGGACTGCGGGTGAAAAGCTGTAGTCGTATGTTTTTGAATACCCAACATTTCGTAAAGTTTAACTATAACCTCGCTAATAAAATTGGACCCTCTGTCGGACACTAAATGTTCTGGGCAACTAAATCGGGCTACAAACTGCAATAACACCCTTGATATGTCCTCATTTTTGATGGATCTCACTGGATATGCTTCGCCCCATCGTGTGAAGTAATCGGTCATAGTTACAATATATCTATTGCCATCCATTGAAATCGGAAAAGGTCCCAAAACATCTATTGCCACTCTCTGATAGGGGAATTCCGGAATTGGCATTCTTTGCAAAGGAGCCAGCTTTTTTGGCTTATGTGCTCGCTTCTGCAAACATTTTGTGCAAGATTGAATCCAATTCCGTACATCTGAGAATATTCCAGGCCAATAATAATTTCTTCTGGTTCGGATTAACGTCTTTTGTAAACCCTGGTGACACGCCATTGGGGAATCATGCGATTGTCGAAGTATTTCTGGCACCATAATCGCAGGAACTACCAATTTTGCAACGTTCTCTCTATCCCAATTTCTCGGTACTTTATATTTGCATTTCAAAACTTCATTTTGCACAAAAAAACTCAAAAATTGAGGCTTAACTTCCCTGTTACTACGTAATAATTTTCTAATGCTTTGACATTTAGAATCCCTTTCTTGATGTTTTATAATATCGTCCTGTAAGCAACTTAACAAGGATACTTCAGTGCGCGTTTTATTCCTCCTTTCTCCCATCAGCAATTGGTGATCATGACCAATATTAGTATTATCGGGTGGGTAAGCAACTGCTCTTGACAAAAAATCTGCCACCTTGTTGCATTTTCCTGCTATGAATTTAATATCGAAGTCAAAATGCGAAAGAGCCATAATCCACCTAGCTATGCGGTTCATTGGATCACGCAGCTTCAGAACATGAGTTAACGCGGCGTGATCAGAGAAAATTTGAAATTTTCTTCCAATTAAGTAATGTTTGAAGTAACCAGTGGCAAAGACTATGGCCAAAACTTCACGCTCAGTGGTTGAATACCTGGTTTCAGCGTCTTTAACTTTCCTGCTGGCATAAGCCACAGGCCTAGGAAAGCCCTTTTCATCCAATTGAGCCAAAACACATCCCAGCGCTTCTTGTGAAGCATCAGTATATAAATAAAAATCCTTACTCATATCTGGCAATGAAAGACATGGGAATTTAGTTAGGCTCGACTTTAAATCTTCAAATTCTCTTTGAGCTTCCGTACCCCAACAAAACTTTTCCTTTTCCCTTGTAAGCTTCGTTAAATTTAAAGAGCGCTGAGTAAAATCAGGGATGAATTTTCTGTAATAATTAATGCACCCCAATAACCGGCGTACGTCCTTTCTACTCTGAGGTATCCTAGCATTTTCTATAGCTTCAACATTTTTTGGGTCAGGTTTAACCTCTCCTTTTTCAACCTTCCTTTTTTAAAAATCCTAAGTACCGTATCGCTTGCTTCAGGAACACACATTTTGAAGGTTTTAGTTTTAAGTTAAATATTCTCAAACGGTTGAAAACCAACTGAAGTTTGTTCCAGTGAGATTCAACATCTCTTGGGGATATTATAATATCATCAATATAGCAAGAAATATTCAAAGGCTGCAAACCGGATAATACGATCGACATTAATCTTTGGAAAGAAGGAGCACTGGTTGACAAACCAAAGGGTGTCCTGGTGAATTCGAAAAGGCCTCTGTGAGTAATGATAGCAGTTTTGTGAATGTCTTCAGGATGGATCGTTTGTTGAAAGAAACCGCTTGTTAAATCCAAGCTTGAAAAGTATTCAGCCCCAGCCAAAGAATCAATAGCTTCATTAATGTTGGGTATTGGGTATGAATCGGGTATAACTTTAGCATTTAATGCTCTAAAATCTGTCAAAAATCTAAATTCTCCAGATGCTTTCCTTACCAGAAGAACGGGAGCAGCAAAAGGGGAGGATGATTCCTGCAAAATCCCCGCTTCCAATAGCACGTTTATTTGCTTATCCATTTCATCTCGGAGATTATATGGAACGCGATAGGCCTTTTTTCTAACTGGTACCTGGTCTGATAGATTGATCCTATGTGGAAGGGCACTACATCCTCCCAGATCCAATACCGATTTGGCAAAAACATCCTTATTTTCCCACAAAAAATTAATTAATTTTTGCTTAATGCTGTCTTCAATATGATCAAAATTAAAGTTTGCTTCCCACTCTAAATCAGCTTCATCACAAGCTCCCCAATTTGTATTGACCAAGCCTTCCTGCAAATAATTTATCTCTTCCACGGACGCATTTTGTAGGGGCTCAAGGTGTACCAACTTCAGTCCTTTATTTAACTTTAAACTTTGGTTAGAAGTGTTTAAAATCATGATCGGAATATTGGTTTTGCTATTATTCCAATGAATAGTACGACAAATGGCAATATTTTTAAGTTTTGCCGATTCGGCCAAAAACATTTCAGACACTATCTCTCCCCTTACATTAGCATGTACAACTTTCTGGCTAAAAGGAGGAATCGTTTCTTTTCTATTCAGATACGCGAAAGGTCTGGAAAAGGAATTACGAATTCTCATCCGATCATCTTGTTCAGCGGGTGTTAAATTATGGACCGATGAGCAGTTATTCGAACTCCTCTTCGTTTCATTTATACATGGGTCAACCGACCATTTAATTAAAAAATTTTCACCACAAACTGTTTTAGTCTGAAAGTTTAGATTGCAATTTTGATTTAATAGGAAAGAATTTCCTAAAATTACCTGAAAATTCGGTGAAATATTCTCCTTGGTTATGAAAAATTCCTCTTTAAATTCGTGGCCTTCAATGTTTACAGTTAAATATGTTTTGTGCTTAATATTCAAATCGGAATCTCTAATTGTGCGCAAAGAAACGTTACAATTTTCCTCCAAATTCCAACCCTTCGGTATCGCACTCCTGTGAATTAGATTGAGAGATGCCCCCGAATCCAACAATGCTCTTACACTATTACCCCCTATAATGCATTGGATGATTGGCAGATCTGTTGCCCTTTCCTCCATCGCATAGTTTCTTTCCACCTGCACATTGGGTTCAATCGGATCAACTACAGGTATGTTGATCGGACCCTCTTTTAGTTTAAAGACCCCCTATAATTTCTTGTGTAAAAAGAATTTCCTTCACTAGTTTCTCCTCTTGGTTGTCTCTGATTTGGTCGCATGTTATTACTGTTTTGCTTCCTAGGTCTCTCTCTGCAAAATCGCGCTATGTGTCCCCTTCTTCCGCAATTAAAACATTCGATATCTGTCTGATTGTTCCGTCTTCCCAATTGAAACCCATGAGGGGCATGCTCGGTGTTCATGAATTCAATTCGCTCGGTTAACTTTTGAATTTGCTCTGCAAGTTTTGAGCAGGTGTCGGTCACAGATTTGTTTGCAAGCCTTAATTCATCTAATTCTGCGTCCCGCCTTACCACAGCAAACATTTGTGCCTGTTCCAAAATTTGATCATCCCCCTTACAATCCCTCCAAGCCCGCTCCTCGGCTAAAGCAAACTGCTTAATTTCCTCTATTGTAGAGGGATTCCTGGCAACAACGCCCCTCCTGATTTGAGGATATAAGTTTGACAATAGGACGGCTTTCAAAATTTTTTTTCTATAGGCCTCCTCCATCTCATTTGAAAGTTCCCCAGAACAACAAGCTCTGTATGACAATGCAGAGGCCTTCGTGAAAAATTCGGCTACAGTCATGTCCGAGGGTTGACGAAATTCCAACAATTCTCGAACGGAACTGGAGGTATCGGTTTTTATTTCGAACCGCTCCAGCAATGCATCTTTTAACTCCTCAAACCCCCCGATGCTGTGACGGATGTCCCTAAAATACGACGCAGCTTCTCCCCCTAACTTGCACTTGCAGGCAAAGTACAACTCGTCCTGAGTCCAATTCGCAAATTTAGCTACCTCCTCGATCCTTTCGAAAAATTCTAGCACATCATATGATCCTCTTTGCCCCGTGAAAGTGGGTATTAACCCCAGACTCTCGGGGGGAAAACTGTAAGGGAAAAAGGTCCCCCTCGCGCCAACCTCCGATCGCAATTGCGGCAACCCCGTAGCGTTGGTTGCAATTCCCTCAGGCACACCATTTTGAGGACTTGCCATTTTTCCTTTTTTTTTATTATGAGATGCTCTTGCTTCTTTTAAACAAACAATTTATAAATAGCCTAATAACATTCACTTGTATAACATAGATACCCTTTATCATCTCACATAAGAATACCACTTCAACAAATTTATAATACCAATCATAAGCAAGCATGCATAATAAAAGCAATCTAAAAGGGAGCAAAGCTTCCGAATAATACACACATAAATCACAAGCTAATTTAGGGAAGCAATATTAATGCTACACAAGAAATACACATATCAATTAATAAACTAATTCACGCAAGTAATATAAATACACAAAAAAAGGCTGGACACCCACTTAATCTGATCATTCGGCATTTAAATCCTTATTAAATTAATAAAATCTCTGAGATCGCAAGTTATGTCCATGAAGACTTAAGACTTTCACTCAGCAAAAGCCGATCCTGGTCACGGCACCATTTGTCGTGTAGTGGTTAGCACTTGTAAAATAATCAACTCCTTTTCTTGATATTCATTTATTGGTGGGGTCCAGTTTAAAAACAAATCGGCTTTACCTTGGGGATCCGGATACCTGAATATGGTGAGAGGCCGAGGCCGGGGCAGGCCGGATAAGGAGAGGAGACGACTCGCCGGGATTCTGTTG
The DNA here is from genome assembly GCA_933210815.1 of Meta bourneti. Taxonomy (NCBI): domain Eukaryota; kingdom Metazoa; phylum Arthropoda; class Arachnida; order Araneae; family Tetragnathidae; genus Meta; species Meta bourneti. The sequence goes on along the minus strand of OW119922.1, from coordinate 110,827,382 downwards.
GACTTCTATCAGACTGTCTCGGCATGGACGCTGGCTCGCGTCCGAAGTTTTCGTTTTTGTCCCCCGAGTCTTATTCTTGCGACCTCACCGATTTGCAGTCCTTCGCACTCTCTGCCTCTCCTCCTCTCTTCCGCTCTGGCAAGTCATTCAGGGGAACAGCAACCCCATTCGCCTCGACTCTCGCCATCCAGCGGACATCCCCAAGTTCGGCTCATACATCGAAAATCATAACATAACACAATATACATACAAAACAATATCTCAATTTTTAATGGCTACGTTTTATTCATAATAATTCATGAAGCGTGGCTCCTTTTTTGAAAGAGCCACGCGTAAGTCATCACTTGCATTTAAGCAATTTCTGGCTTTTGTTTTCATTCATTCATTCATTCATTCATTCATTTCATTTCATTCATTTCACAAGCTTCGATAAAATTTAAAAGGATACATAAGGGTATGTGAGAAATTTTGAAATTTTTAAAGTGTAAAAGTGAAGTGTCTAACTTAATTTTGTTACAATCAAAAATATTGTAATATATTACAACCAGTCTATAAAAAGAAAGATAAATTGTCATGAATATATTAAATATAGTTGAAAGTAAAAATATAAATGTATTTTATATAATTAAATAATTTTCAGTCAAAAAGTAGTAAATTAGGATTCCCATGTTTGTAGATAGATGGCTTATTTTATGCAAGATTTTGAGTTTACGAAATATTTTAGATACAAAATTTATAAAATTGCTTATTCATAGAACTTTTCAGTTACAGAATATAGTGAACTATGTGTGATAATTTTATCACTATAAATAATCACATAACACTGCTAAATTTATTTAAAGTAAATATAAATGTCTTTTAAAAATATTCTTAGAGTATAAAAATCTTATGAAAAATTATATAAAATTCTGAACATTAGGTAAATTTAAGATATTGGGGCTTTTATATATGAAATTTAATACAACCTTTCCTTATAATTTATCCTTATTTAATTTATGAACAATGTTTATTTAAATATCGGGATACAAAGCATTGTTAAAACAAAATTACAGCTATAATTCTCTTAGTTTTTCAATTTACTTCGTTCTTTAAAAGTGTCCTATGTAAATTGTTTAAAACTAAATTTTATATTTTATCTAACTTACGATTAATACAAATTGGACTGAAGTCATCTATCACCAACGACTGTATAACTGTAAATGTGCAATAAAGTTGAAAAACAAAACAATTTTAAAAAGTCGATTTCTTAAATGATGAACTGGGTAAAATAGAGGAATATATAATTATAACATATAATCTAAGGATTATTATGGTAGCAAATGTTATGTACCTTCTTACTGGGGATTCACAATGGATGTGTATTTTCAAAGAATTTATTCAACGAGAAGCTTGTTGAATTGTGAACATGTGTGTAAAGACGAGTATATGGAACACCTGGTTTTAAAAAATCGCCAAAAGCGAAGGAACGGCCGATCTTAATCAGCAGTGTCAATCATACTTCGCCGCATGATTTTTACAAGTACAGCTTGATTTATGTGCAAGAAATATAATAACACAGTATACCTAAACTACATAATATATTATTCAATAATGTACAGTAGAATCTATATTACTAAAAGGCAATGCATGTGTGCTGTGGAGTCCACAGAAGAAACTACTGGACAGTCTTAACACCTTTATTGGATATATTTCAGAGAGAAAGATCACCCACTAGGCTTGCTAGGATGTATTTTAGAGATCTCACTATGGAAAAATATTGTTAATAAGCATGTCTTATATTTCCAGCAAAATAGAAAATGTTTCTTTGGAAATTTTACTATAACTGGAAATTACTACTTTCATAGGATTATAGCAGTCGCGTCGTCTTTTTTTGCCCCCTCTCTAATGATCGGGACCCATTGACGCGAGAAAAAGGTGTTTTCCTTTGACCCTCCACTGAGAAAAACTCATTAATCTGAATAAAAAACCAGACATCTTAAATGGGTTGTCCACTGCTATGTAGATAAGAGAAGGTTGAGTGAAAGATGTCTCTCCGGGGGCCGAGTATCATTGATACAATCACCAACCATTTCTTCCATCTCCTTTTACGATTTATTTTACACATCATCGGGGGACCCCACGTCGGGTCCCCAAACCCCTTTTGTCTTGATGGGGGGGGGGGGTCGTACATAAAGTGCTCTTTTCAACTTGTAAGTCGAATTTGGAAATTTTCGTGTTTGCTGATGTTTGGCATCAAAAGCATAACATTTTTTAAACTCGTAAAGAAAACATTAATCAAAAGAAATTAAGGTTAGAAAACAATTTTATCTATACTAAGATGAACGACTAAGTAAGAGAACTTTCCTTTGATGAAGTTATAGCGCAAAATTAAAACAATTATAATAGAACTAGGAAAACATTTTTCAATTTTGGATCAAACACATTACAAATTGGTTTTAAATTCATTTGTTTTCAATAAATGTTTTAAAAGAGCAATTTCTTTTATTTATTTCTCCAATGTATTTAAGTAGCCCAGTTGGAAGAGTAACGGATTAGCAACCGGAGGTTTGCGAGTTCGAATCCAACCAAAGACCGTCGTGTACAAAAGGGGCTGGTGCACATTAAATCTGTCGTGGCCTCAAATGTCCTCATGTTGGAGTGGTGTGGAAGTTTGGAGGGTGGGGTGCCATCTCAGGTGTTAACTCGTCATCTGACCGTGGTTCAAAATGACGCGGTGTTGTCCTTGGATCTTTCCCTTCGGGATTGTTCCCGGACCGTCGCCAATCTCAAAACAGTGTGAATTTTTTGATAATGGTTTTCTTTTCCAATTGTAGACCCAAAACATCTTGGTACATCAATGAGCTTGCACAAGAATCACGGTCCAATTATATACCTAAAATAGAGACTGACTGTTTGGTTGCACTTTTCAATATCTCTTCCTAAAGACACTAAGATAGGCACACTTTTAAGTACGAAAATGACAGAGCAATACTTCACTGTATTGCACTTTAAGGTGGGAGGTATAAAGCCGACATGCGAAAACCAATTGCTTATTAGAAGTCTTACATTATTACTACCACCCTAATTAATTTCGCGATTAATAGCTGTCGCTAATTAATCGCGAAATCAATATTTCTAGAACGCTATTCTTTAGACAATATATCATTTTCAGCAACTGTTATAAATACGTAGGCACAAAAAATATAGGATTAAATGTGAAAAAAAGAAAAGCGAAACATGCTTCAGTCAGATTCTGTGTTGAAAGCGATGATCATGTGTACGTTAAAGTAGTTCATTCAAATTCAATGATAAAAATTTCTTCCAACAGGAATTGAAATACTGACGTATGAATCGAAATAGGATTAAATTCATTTTATAGTTTTTCATTAAAACTTAGTTTTTAGTCCTCTTTCTTATGAACATCTTATTTTAATTCTAAGGCCCTCACCAAAAGTGAGTAAGTATCCTCAGCGCCGCTGACCATTGTCCTCTCTTTAGGTACATCTCGGAATATATTTTGGTATAAATCTGAGAATAATCAGGACAATTGACTTATAGTGTATATATATAGTACACAAAGCACAGTAAAAATATATATATGTGAGTGACTCCAGTGTTTACTAAAAATATAAATCCCATAGGAGAACAGATCACTAAAGTACCTTGGGTCCTTGAAGCCCGTATATACCTCAAGGAGATGAGCCCCTGAGGGCGTGCAAACACATGAGTACAAATAAGTACTCAAACAATTAATGCTCTTCCCAAATATTCTTTTACGATCCCTTTCAAATTTATACAGTTAAACAAACTACAAGGAAAGCAAAAATCAATATTTTGTAATTGAAAATTCAGAAAGAAAAAAGTTATAACTGGGAGAATGTTGAACAAGTTAAATACAAAATATCCAAATAAAGGACATTTTAATACATGTCTTGAGGGAAAGAAAACAGTACTTTCATAAAAAAATTCTATTAAACATTTGCCTTACAATCTAGATTTTTTTCCACCATACTTTACATTAAGCAAATCACTAAATACATTTTATATACACAAAGTTTGACTTCATAACTAGGAAATACTTAACAGGGAATGAATCCACAATAAGATCTAAAAAGTTAATTTTTTTGAGTGGCTATAAAATGGCAAGCTGACACAACAAAGTTCAGTATTTACAACTGTCTTTGGGAGAAGTGCATGTAACAAAAACATTTCAATACTTTTTTACATTCAAGTTCTTTAAATTATTTTACGAATGTACCAGTTCTGTATTAATCAATAGTGTAGAGCATGCTTGCAAACCAAGTTTAATTGGCTTCTTTATCTTTCATCAAAATGACAGCTAGGTGTTAAAAATAGTAATTATGTAATACACAGAAATAGACTTAAATACTATTTTCAATTTTCATAACCTCTTTGCAGCTGAAACTTAAATTAGGATAAGATGAAAAGTATTTCACCAAAAGTGAGTAAGGGTCCTCAGTGCCACTGACCATTGTGCTCTCTTTAGGTACATCTCTGAATATATTTTGGTACAAGTCTGAGAATAATCAGGACAATTGACCTATAGTGTATATATATTTTGCCTTTAATATTTTTCAATTAGAATGCTCATAAAGATAGGGAAAATTGGGTATAAAATGAGAAATTAGAATTCAGTAAGGCTCATAGGAAGTGAAAACATAGCAAGAGAATGATGTATAAATAAAAAACACATTTTTTAGAGTAAAGTGTAGTTTTAATGTGTTTAGGGAAGACGAAGCTTAGTTCGTTGAAAACCAATTCCTTTAGGCCCAAGCCTTACAATCCAGCTAATTTGTTTCACCAGGCTTCACTTAAACCATGCACACACATTATATAAACTATTTTAGTTCGTAACTAACATTAAGGAAGGAATAAACCCAAAAGTAAACCAGATTGATTATTGATAAATGACAAGCTAACTCAACAAAATTTAGTTTTCAGTTATACATTCCTCTTCGGGAGTTTAAAAATAGCAATACTCTCTTCTCGCATACAAAAAGGGAAGAATTATTCAACTATAGCACCAATATTTATTGCCTACAAAAAAGAACATCTAGAAATGTCATTTTAATGCAGAAGAATAAGTGATACAAATGTTAAGAGTTACTGAATTGCATATTAAATATAAATTGTTAAAATCATTTCAAAACTTACATTAGAGGATAATTAGCTGCATACCAAAAAGTCGATTTTATTGAATCGCCATAAATTAAAAGGCTGACTCGACAAAATCTTCCATTTAGTTGTGCAGCACAGTTCGCAAAAAACAACATGCTTAAATTCATGTTGAAACAAATACTACTTTACTTTTGGAACTGATTCCAATGCAAAAAATTACAGGTGGATAGCTTTACTGTGCTATATCGACATTCTGATTAAATACATAGAGCATAGGAAGAGACAACATAGCAATGCATAATTCAAAAACACACATATTTTTAAGAGTAAAGAGCAGTTTAATGTGTTTAGGGAAGACAACGCATACTTTGTTAAAACAATTTCCTTTAGGCCTAAGCCTTAACAATCCAGCTAGTTTGTTTCACCAGGCATCACTTTAATCACGCACACACATCATATAAACAATTTTAGTTCGTGACTAACATTAAGAGAAGGAATCAACCCAAAAGTAAACCAGATTGAGTATTGCTAAATGACAAGCTAACTCAACAAAATTTAGTTTTCAGTTACTTTCCTTCACTCGGAATTTAAAATTAGCATTACCCTCTTCTCGCAAGCGAAAAAAGAAAAATTATCCAAATATAGCTCCAATATTTATTGCTCAGAAAAAAGAACATTTAGAAATGTTATTTTAAAGCAGGACACGATACGTGATACAAATGGCAAGAGTTACTGAATTGCATTTTGAAGAAAAATTGTTAAAATAATTTCAAAATTTACATTCGAGGATAAATTAGCTGCATACCAAAGAGACGGTCATCTGACCGTGGTTCAAAATTACATGGTGTTGTCCTCGGATCTTTCCCTTTGGGGGCCGCGGTGGCCCGGTTGGAAGAGTAACGGACTAGCAACCGAAGGGTTGCGAGTTCGAATCCAGCCAAAACACCGTCGTGTACAAAGGGGGCTGGTGCACGTTAAATCTGTCGTGGCCTCAAATGTCCTCACGTTGGCGTGGTGTGGAAGTTTGGAGAGTGGGGTGCCAGCTCAGGTGTTGCCTCGTCATCTGACCGTGGTTCAAAATTACGTGGTGTTGTCCTCGGATCTTTCCCTTTGGGATTGATCCCGGACCGTCACCAATAGCCCATTATGTTGCTCCAGTGTGACGTTAATTGAAATAATAAAAAAAAAAATAAAAAAAAAAACAAATGTCCTCACGTTGGCGTGGTGTGGAAGTTTGGAGAGTGGGGTGCCAGCTCAGGTGTTGCCTCGTCATCTGACCGTGGTTCAAAATTACGTGGTGTTGTCCTCGGATCTTTCCCTTTGGGATTGATCCCGGACCGTCACCAATAGCCCGTTGTGTTGCTCCAGTGTGACGTTAATTGAAATAACAATAACAATAACTTTCCCTTTGGGATTGATTCCGGACCGTCACCAATAGCCCGTTGTGTTGCTCCAGTGTGACGTTAATTGAAAAATACCAAATACCAAAGAGACGATCTCATTGAACAGCTATTAAATAAAAAGCTGATTCAACAAAATGTTCCATTTTATTGTGCAGCGCTGTTGGCAAAAACAACATACTTAAATTTATATTGAAACAAATATTTTACTTTTTGAACGGATTCCAATGCAGAAACAGGACAGGTACATAGCTTTACAGTGCTACCGACATTCCGAGGAAATTTCTCCCTAGAGCTCACTTGGCGTGGTGTGGAAGTTTGGAGAGTGGGGTGCCAGCTCAGGTGTTGCCTCGTCATCTGACCGTGGTTCAAAATTACGTGGTGTTGTCCTCGGATCTTTCCCCTTGGGATTGATCCCGGACCGTCACCAATAGCCCGTTGTGTTGCTCCAGTGTGACGTTAATTGAAATACACCCCCTAGAGCTCATCCATTCACGTTCTACGGGTGTGAAATGAAAGGAAAAAAATAGCCCTATGCGTTGGCGATTCGAGGTTGGTAAGGTAGCCGTTGGCGAGAAATTATTGCTTGGGGATTTTTAGTCGTTACGATAAGGAAATTTCTCAACCAATCACAAAAGGCTGACGATTTGCACAGACATGACTCGTAGACGCTAGTGTATATCGTGTTAATCATGGATCGGAAGTTCGAATCCAACCAAAGACCGTCGTGTACAAAGGGTGCTGGTGCACGATAAATCTGTTGTGGCCTAAAGTTCATCAGGCCTTAAGCCTCTCGTCATCTGATCGCGGTACAAAATTATATGGTGTTGTCCTAGGTTCTTTCCCTTCTAGTTTGATCCCGGACAGTTGCCAATAGCCCATTATTGTGCTTCAGTGCGACGTTAATTAAAATACCTACCTACATCGTGTTTATTACACAAGCTGCGTGGTGAAAGAAAGTTTTATTTTCGATCCGTTGTTTGTTTTCGATTTCTCTTTATTTGGGTGTGAAGATAATTTTGTTTACCTATATGCGTGCAGCTAGAGCTGATGAAAATTTTGACGTTAACATTGACTTTTAATCATGGGTAATACAGTTGCTCATAGCTTCATACGCTCAAGTTTTCCGTCTAAAAGAAAAGCTCATGTGCTTGATCGTGAATTTGAAGAAGTGGATGAAACATTTTCACCCAAGAGGTGCTCATTCCTTACATCTGTATTTTTTATTGTGTTTTAATTGTCTGCTATAATTATTTTCTTAATTTTGTTTCGTTAGCTATATAACAAAAGATAATCGCTGTCAATTTCCCCTTTGATATTTATTTTGCTGTTATTGAGAACTTCATATTTAAGGCATGAAGTATTCCAAAGTTTATAATAACAGCAATGGCATATTTCAATTGTTCGAGAGATTAAATGAGGGAATTTTAAACTCAATTCTAAATTGCAGTATTTAATTACTTAAGGGTTTACTGATTCAAAGATGATTGAATCCTATTGTGATTATCCACTGATTGATTATCCTATTGTGGCCAGATAAATGTTTGCACTGTTTTTAACAGCAGATAATTTTATAAGATGTTTGTTAAACAGTCTTCTGATTGGGTTATTAGCATTAACCCAGAGAATACCTTGTTCCTTATTAACATTTAAAAAGTAATTGATCATTTATATGTATTCATCTATACACTCTATCTGCCTAACTACATGACATTAAAAAGAACAGAATTGCTTCAAGATTGCCTATGCTTTTGACACTAAGTATCTAGATTCTAAGGAGAAGGAGTAATACAGTGTATAATTGATTGCTTTTACTTTTAAGGATGACACAAATACAGGTACTTGTTCTAAAGAAAAGAAAGCTTTTCGTTAGAATTTTGTTTCACTGTTGCCACACATCAAGTACTAATATTTTATTGCTTTTAATACCCCTCTCAATAAAATAAAATTTTTAGTTCAACAGTTTTTTTGTGCAGTCTCAAATCAGGTCTTGGACAAAGGCTTTGTTAGAATGTATGCAATTTGATCCTCTGTTTTAATGTACATCAAATTCAATATTCCATCTAACACTTTTTACACTGTCTCACAAAGTGGTAGCGAATGTCAATATGTTTCATCCACTTACGATGCTCAGGATTCTTTGAAACATGAATTGCAGACAAATTGTCTTTGTAAATAACAATTGGATTTTCCTCTATCTGTAAAACAGCTCACAAATGATGCCTCATAGCCAGCAAGCCTCACTAGCAGCAAAGCTTAAGTGCCACATATTCAGCCTCTGTAGATGACAAGGCCACAGATTCTTGCTTCCTAGATGCCCAGGATGCAGTGCAACCAAAACCTTAAATGCAAATCCCTTTGGTACTTTTTTGATCACTGATATCTGAACCCCAGTCAGAATCTGCATATCTGCACAACATTGATTGTTCTTCATTTCTCTGATCAACCTCTTCAAAGCTATCCACTATGGTTCATCACTTTTGTCTTGATAGCGTGACAGGTATCCGATATAAAAACCTAGTTCTGGTCTTGTACCCATTATTGCATACAACAAGCAAACGATCACTTGTCTGCACTTCTTCCTCATTTGTTCATCAATCTTTCTACTTTGATTTGTGAGGTCCATATATCCATCTATAGGTGGAACGACAGGGTGACAATCTTCCATTCCAAATCTCTGCGACACATTTCTTAGGAATTCTGATTGGTCAATATCTAACTTCCCTTTTTCTAGATCATGAACTATATGCATACCTAGATAAGTTGAAACTCTTTCCAGATCTTTCATCTTAAAGTTATCAGTCATAATCTTCTTTACATCATTTATGTTTTCTTCATTTGAACCCACTATCAACAAATCATCGACAAAGAGAAGAATAAACATGGCATTTTCTTCTTTAACCCTTATATAAACGATAGTCATATTCTGATCTTCTAAATCCATTTTCCACTATAACTTCAGTGAACTTTTCATTCTAATATCGTGGTGATTTCTTCAGACCATACAATGATTTGTTTAATCTAAGTACAATTGATTTCTTAGTTTTCATTCCTTCAGGCACTTTCAAGTACACTTCTTTGATGTCTTCATGCAGGAAAGCACAGTATATATCCATTTGATAAATGGATTGCTTTCTTTGGTTTGCCATTGCCAAAAGTATTTACACAGTTTGTAATTTTGCTGCAGGAGAATATAATTCTGAATAATCAATATCTTCATCTTTTTGAAAACCCCTTGCTACCAAACGCGCCTTGTATTTTACTATTCCATCTGCTACCTTTTTCGTGAAAACCCATTTGCTACCAACCACATGGTAATTTCCTTTGATTTCTGTTTCTATACAAGTTTTGTTCAATTTAAGTGCTTACAACTCATCATTTATTGTGTCCTACCAATTTTCTGCCTCTTTTGATTCTATAGCTTCTTGAAAGGTCAATGGTTCTTCCATCCCGCCAAATAACACTGATAATGGATGTACGCTTGTCAGGTTTTCTCAAATAACTCCAATTTCTTAAGTCTCACCTGCTTTCAACTTCTTTTGGTTCCTCTTGAATCATCTATGGGCTCTGTAAATGTATCTCCTGTATCTTCACTTTAAATTTTCATCTTCAGGCGTTTCTGCTTTCTCTGGGCTTCTTGCTTTTGATATTGGTACGAACACCTCATTTCTTATAATATCAACTTTGTTTTCATCAGGAAAGAATACTCTAAACTCTTTCACTTCATTTCCATAGCCAACAAACAGTCCATTTCTACTTTTAGAGTCCCACTTTCTTCGTTTTTCTTTTGATACATGAACATACACCTCATTTCCAAATACTTGAAACAAATTAATGTTCTCAGGACTTTTGCCAAACCATATCTCGTAGGGTGTTTTGTGTTTTAAAACTGATGGTCCACTTCTGTTTAAGACATATACAGACATATTAGTTGCTTCAGCCCCGAACTTCTTTTCCAGATCTGTAGCCCTGAGTATGGTTCTTGCTGCTTCTATAACATTTCTATTTACCCGTTCCGCTCTTCCATTTTGCTCTGGTGTATATGGAACACTTGTTTGGTGATGCACACCTTCTTCGAAAAGTTTCATTACTTTATTCTTGAACTCTACTGTTATCATTACACAACACTTGAACTTTTCTTCCACTTTGTCTTTTGACCATTTTAAAATATATATTCAATTTATTTCCCACTTCAGATTTATGGTTTAGGAAGTATGCTGTTCTGTAACTTGAAGTCATCCTTTAGCAGTAGTAAAAATTTTGAACCTCCAATTGATTGAGTCTCCATGGGTCCATAAATCTGCATGAATTAGTTCATCAACTGTTTGGGCTTTGCTCGCTACATTTGAATGGTAGTCTATGTTGCTTTCCTTCAACACATGGCCTGCAAAATATTTGGTCCTCTTTAAATGGAATCTTTGATTTTAAGAATGATCTTACAGTACTAAAATTTTGATGTGCTAGTCTCATGCCAATGAAGCAGATCACTATCATTTTCTTTAGTCCAAGCAGCAGTTCTGTTTTCAACAGATTTCATTTTTACTTTGAACATTTTCTCAAATCTTACAGCTACTGCTTTAATTTCATTTTTGCTATTTTGTAAAGTGAATTCATTTTTATTTGCATTTCAGTTTATAACCAAAATTTAAAGCTGCCCCAATAGAAAAAAAATTTACTCGGGTACATACAGCACATTCCTTAATTCAGCACTAGACCATTTTCTTCCATCATACATTAAACACTGAACAGTACCAACTCCTTTAACTTCCATGGGCTCTCCACTTCCAGTTTTTACTGTACTTTTAACTTCTTTCATTTCAGTAAAACATTATCTTCTGCACATGTCTTCACTTGCAGCACTGTCCATATGCCAGGTTTCAAGATCACTGTCTTCTACGTATGTTCATCATAAATTCATTTCTTTCTGCATCCTGTTCTCTGGTTTTCTTAAACGAACAGTCTTTCTGCAGGTGTCCTACCTTTTTGCAGTAATGACATGAACATGTTTCTTCCCATCGTTTATCTAGCAGTGAACAATATTTTTTTATGTGTCCAAATTTCTTGCAATGAAAACACTGTATTTTCATACCTTTTATTCCTTCCTTCAGCCAGAAATGCAGTCGAATTCAAATTTGCAAAATATTTTCCTAATCTTTCTTCCTCAGTAATGAGTCTTGCTAACAGGTTATTTACCTTTTGATCTCCTATAGGAACTGATTGCCATGCTGATATTAAGTGCTTAAACTTTTCTGGTAAAGCCATTAGCACTTTTGTCATAATCATCTGATCCGAAATTACCTCCAGCAATTTTCAACTTGTTTACAATGCTCTCTAATTTCATAACATAAAGAACAATGGGTTCATTTTCATCCAACTTGCAATTGAAAAATTGTTGTTGAAGTAAATGTATACTAACTTCTGATGGTCCTCTCATAAATGGCAATTAACTTGGCCCATATTTCTGCTGAAGTTTCACAACCCAATACATGCATCATTGGTACTTCATTTAGTCTAGTCACAAGTACCTCCTGTGTTTTTATATCACTAGTATTCCATTTACATGCTTCAGCTCCATCTTCAGGTCTGCTTAATTCTCCAGAAACAATATCATACAGTTTCTTTGACTTCAGCAAAATTGTCACTTGAAATTTCCACAACTCCCAATTTTCTTCACCTTTCAATTTCAATACTTGTTCAGTCATTTGAGTACTTTCATTTTCAAATTAAATACACTAACCTCAAATTCTCTTTCTTTAAATAAATGTGGAGCCCATAATCAGTAGAAGAAATGGGAAAAGAAGTGGAGAAAACCAATTAACTAAAAGGTTTATTTTTAAAGTTAACACAAACACAGGTACTTGTTCTAAAAGAAAGAAAGCTTTTCATTAGAATTTTGTTTCACTGTTGCCACACATCAAGTACTAATATTTTATTGCTTTCAACAAAAATAAAGGGTAATTCAACACTTGAGGATCAAAACTAAATAGTTGTCAAAAACACCTTGATTTATATCAAATTGAATCTCATCAGAAGATGCATATTTCAACAACACACACATTCCACTGAACCCTCTTTTTAATGTCTTATCAGTACATGACTCTGTTTCTAATTGAGATGTATCTATGAATTCCCAAAAGAGGCTCTTCCTAGAGAGCAGCCAGTATCGCCAGCATCTTAGTGCAAAAGGGAGCCTAGAAAATGTGAAAAGTTTTTTGTACTTTAATGAACAGTGTTTCTAAATTTCAAAGTTGTGAATCCCATTGTACTTGTTTATGACAGCTGTATAAGAGGAACAAAGAAAATTTTTTATATCTGCATGGTATGTCGATTTAAATCATGATTTAAATAAAATTTAAATTTTAATCATGATTTTAATCAAGTGATTTTTATTAAAAAAATCATTGATATAAATCAAAATTTTATTTTCCTTTCTGTATTAAGTTTATAAATATTGGAAATGAAATAACTATGGACAAGATACATGTTATTTTCTTCTAATAAGTTAACTACATCAAATAAGTAAAGTAATCTGTTTATGAAATGGCACTTAGTCACAATCTCTGCGAGTTAAACTTTGATTACTTGGGATACATATCTGTGTCATGAAGGGCGTGTTGTCTATTATGGTAGATGTGAGAAGTCTAAGAAAACAAATGATTTGCAAAAATTAGTTTCTTTGAAATTTTGTTGCTTATACATTTAAAATTGGGAGAAAACTGAACTTTTTATCATCAAAAACCTAGTTAGATTCCATTCTTACAAACACTAATCCACTTTGGTAAATTTTGGTTTTTATGCCAGAATTGAGAGTTAATTGTTTCCAAACAAAGTAAAGTTGCAAAATATGATAAAAATTCAGTCATGTAGAAAACTTTAGAGCACACATTAGCTCTAAAGTTTTCTAGTAACTTTGATTTTTACTTGACCTATGACAAAGTCATTTCCTATTCTCATAGATCCCATTCTAATTAGCTCCCCTGTTGCAAAAAAAATTTGTAGAGTGAAAACCAAACCACACACCACCGAGTAATAATGGGAAAATCCAATATTTTGAATGAACTTTAATAGTATCTTATGTATTCTCTTCAGATAATGCATTGCAGAAACTGATGTTGAAAACTTTTAATAATTGATTTCTCAAATGATGAGAGAAATAACATTGTTCCAATTTAATTTTTAAAGTGGTTGAAGCATTATTGTTATGAAAAGTAGCAAATCTCTATTTAAGCACAAGGGGCCGTTGTGGTTCAATGAATATATTCAGTGCACTAGCAACCCTGCGAGTTGTAGGCGGCACAGGTTCAATTCCTCTCAAGTTTGATTCTTCCCTAGGTGTATTTCTCTCTTCTGTGTTAGTAAAACTTTTTTGTGTATCCATTACTTGATGTTGTCTGTCTCATGTTTGGCACAGCATGGCCAAATATGGTTCTTGCACTATAAAACCCAAACAACCTATTAAGCACAATGGTAATTAAAATCTGTTTCAGGCGGAAAGTGATGAGCACAACCAAGTACATTTACAAAACTCTTTTTGAAGAAGGACAAGGTAGTGATGTTAAAATAGTTGCCTTAAACAGAGCATGGGACCTACACAGATTATATTTATCACAAGTAAATATTATTTTATATTGTAAATTTTTTACAAAAGTCACATTTCATTACTCCTTCCTTATTAAATGTTAATCCCTTTGCCTATGGACCAAAGAGTACATCCTGTTTAAAATTATTTGTTTATTTGCTTTTCATCATGGCTATTCATTTACAGTTAAGATAATTAAATCTTTCCAATTTGTATTTTTTATGATTTTTTTGTGTCTACACCTAAGTTTTTCATTCTTGCTTATGATGTATTTTGCACAATTTCAGTCACCCTATTTCAATAGCATGTTCAACGGCCTCTGGGTTGAAACAACGCAAAAGGAGATTACCATCGGAATCGAAGATGAAAATATAACCTCAACTGGTAAATATTAAAATCTGAATAATCCATAAACTAATAGAGATTTAAAATTCAAATTATTACTCAATAATAGTCCATTCCATATGTTCTTTAAATCTTTGGAATCATGACTTTATAATTAAACTTGTTTTCGCTGCTCATAAGTCTTCTGTAATGCTGTGTTTACAACCTGAGCAATCCTGTTCCATAATTCTTCTATTCTAATTATTGATTTGCATCCACTTTATCCTTTCCTAAACTTTCACAAAGAAATCAGGATCTAAATAATCTTTGTTACACTTTAATATGAAACACCTCTGGACACACACATAGGTTTAGGGACTTGATTTCCTATTGCCACTAAACCCTCAGGGGCACATCTGTAGGGGTATGCAGGCATCACAACAGAGGTACTCGAGTGATCTGTCCTCCCTTCTGTTTAACCCTCAACTATCCTTCTGCTATTTGCTTTGTTTTCCTCCCTTGTTGTATTGTATTTGGCACATCTAAGCCAATTGTGACCCTTGTGCCATAAAACCCAAAAACAACCAATTGCCACTCCATGCATATTGCTTTTTGTTTTTAAATTAAGATCATCACTTTCTGATCCAAGCAGTAAAAAGCCCAACATTCTCTCTAGTTAAAAGCTATCGACAGAAAAATTACTGAATGTAGTCGTAATTACGTAGTGGACATTGGAAATACTTATAACAGTTTTGATAAGTGTGGGAGTATAAAACACATCATATGACTGGCAGTCAGGGATAGAAATTAAGAGCAGAAAGTTAGATGTCTGTGGAGCCTAATCACTTCCCTCAATTCCCAAAATGCTTCACTTGGATGCAACTTTCAATGTATATTTTGTTGATGTGGATGTGCATGAGGCAGTGTAGTGACACATTTGCATTTTGGAATCTTTCTTTCTTTTTTAGTGCAGTGGTTTGGGCCATTCTCTAGGGCCTGGACTTTAAGGATTGCTTACATTTAGGGCCTCTTTTCCTCTTTGGTGATTTTTGTTTGGGGTCATTATTTTGCATTAACAAATTGTTATCTAATTTAGAGATGGGTTAAGGTAAAGATAGTTTGAAGGAAGAATGGACGGTTAATTGGTCAGAATATGTGTCGTGCATGCAAAGCTATTCACCAACTTTAAATGTCAAAACTGTTGAAAATCTCTATCGTCAAAACAAACTTAAGGTACAAAATATGACCAACTGCTAATTTTGAACCCTGCTGGAATACCAACCTCACATACAACATTGAAATATTTTTATAGGACATGTTAAAATTTTTAATTATGGATATCTTTTGTACAAAGTTCTGAATATGTGCATTGAAGAACGATACTAGTTAAAATCATTGACTTTCTTTGAGGTCACTTTTCAAAGTAAAAACTAGTCATATTATTGTGGCTCATTGTTAGATTTTCTACAATATAATGCATTGAACTATTTGTAATTCAATAAAAATCTTTTACTATCCAAGTACATTTTATCTATTTTAAACTCATGTATTTTCTAGCCCTACATAAAGTGTTTGGTTCCTTATATCAAGATGAGATTCAAATTGAACCTTTAGAAGCTGTGTCTATCCTAGCAAGTGCTACACTCCTGCAATTAGTAAGATTATTCAACTTAAATTACATTTACTAACTTACTTTTATGTTCTCTTTTTTCTGAAATACTACCATTTTTTTTTCTAGGATGATCTGATTGATCAAAGTATCTCAGTTATGAAAGATAGCATAAAGTAAGAATTGTCTTCATGTTTTATTATCATATTGTGCACTGTCAAATGGCCTTTGATGTATTTCTCTTGGAACTTTTGGTGATTTTTCTTTATTTTCAATTCAGATTAATATTATCGTACATTTGTATTTTCAGAAAGTAGTCTATAACTTAAAGTAGTACATTTTGGTAAACTAAAAGAGTTCTAAAAATATAAAAACTTTTAAAAGTGTAATTTCAAAAAGAATCATAGTGCAGAAGCAGAATTATGCCAGCTTACAAGCATGACTCAAAACTAATAATTAGTGAATTTCAGGCTCAAGCATGAATACGGAGAACATGCTTGGTGACACAATTTTTGCTACCTACACCTCCCATTCATTGCATATTGAAGACTGCTATTATGAAAACTAAAATTAGAAAGAATGTTTGTACAATCAGATGAAATGCAAATACTAAATGGAGCCACTGAACTGCGTTTCTTCCCCTGTGAAGCATTGGGGATTTTAAAAAATTAAGGTAGATAATTAAATAGAATGTTGTAGAGGCAAAGAAAGGAAATGCCATGTCTCGGTGTGAACAATTTTGATGTTCAGGACTTCTAAAGCCTCCTCTGAGTTTGTTTTTGTGTTGTTTTATTTATATGTGGTCTGTTTGCTGTGTAAAATATATGCTTTAAAATTAAAAATATTTAAACTTTTTTCTCAATCAGTCATAGACTAACTGTTTCGTTTTGAAAGCGGGGAAAACGGAAGTTCACTGTGTTGCGCAAAAAATAGATGCTTTCTTTTTTAGTACACGTTAAATAAAAAACTGAAACAAGAATAGTATGTCTTCAATTGCTAAGTTTTTACAATCAAGAGTGTTAGCAATACTGTCTCTAGTTTTATCTACAGTTATATAGTCTGTATCACTTGGTAGATGGCATATGTATGAGTATTATTCCTTACTCAGTTTCACTGTTCTCTTTCAGCATCGACACTGTTTTGTTATATTATGAGGCCTCTGACCTCTATGGCCTGAAGGATATAAGAAGAAACACCTTGGAGTGGTTGTACGGAAATACCCTTCTGAGCATTTGTTCAGCACCTGCCCGTTTACAGCAAATGAGGTATTGCTTTTTTAAAATGTCAGTGTTTTAACATTAAGCCACTCAAATATCATTGTGTAGTTTTACAAATGAACCTGAGATTTCTTTTGTGTGAAACTTGAGTAAGAGTGATTTAAGAGCATAAAATTATTGAGCATCTTGTTCTTTTTAAGAATTTGTAATTTTCGCAAATTGATTGGGTATTACGATAAAATATCTTCGCCACCTCTGTCTTGTATCAGCCATTCGTGATGACCTTTTTTCTGCAATGGAATTTAAAACATACTAATTACCATTAATTGGATTTCGTTGAACTAAAAATACATAAAAAGGACAGAAAGATGTCCTAAAAAGTGCCTAAAAATTACTCGTACTTTAAAATTTTTAATTGATATCCTTTTGATTTGCAAAATATTTTCTGTTTTAGACAGGTGGTCTTAATAAAATATATTTTTGTTCACATACATATATAGACATTAAATCACATTTCTTATGAAGGTGTTAAACGATGTATCTACTATATGTGTTTTACACATATATAGATACTATCTTTAATAACCCAAGTGAAATGTGAGAGTTTCAAAGTTTGACAAACACCCAGGATAATCATTAGAACTAAACTAGATCATTCTAAATACCCAAAATATGACAGAAAGTTCCAAAAAATGGTAAAATTTACATAAAAGCTGCATTGTTAGAGCCAGATTAAAAAAAAATTGTATTGGGAAAAGCATTGTCTCTTTAGTTGATGTCAACAAAATATGGGCAGTAGATGGATAACAGGTTCTAAGAAAAAAGCATTACTAGGTTTTCGCTCAGTTAAGGAAAAGTATTTGTGTGTAAAAATATAATTATCAATTAGCTCTTCTCTGTTAATTTAAATTTATTTCTAAAATATTGATTCATCAGGTTAAAAGATTTAATTGGAAAATTACTTTTGGTTCTAATAATCAGAATTGTTGAAATATATATAAATTTAAGTTATGTTTTATAAAATATCGCTTTCAAAAATTTATAAGTTTGGTTAAAATATAGGACAAAATGTCTCGAGAGCAGATTAATCCCAAAGACTCAAGCTGTTGAGTTAGTAGAATAGATTTCCATGAGTCTGCTATGAGAATGCGTTGAAATTACTAATCGGAAATAAATTATTAGTCTGAACTGCCAGTATTTTTTAACTGATAAATATTACTTACATACATCCACAAAGTTATTCAAATATTTTTTATGCATTTAAGTTTTACTTCAGTATTGTTTTTTTTTTTCAGTTGTGAACTGCTGACAGAATTGATCTCATCTTCTCATCTTGTAGTGGTACAGACGGAATTTTCACTCTACCTTTTATTAAAACATGTAAGAATGATTTAGCTTTATGCAATAGATTAGATTAACTATTCAGCTGATACTTTGTTGCTACAGACATGCCAAGCAGTGCCTCTGTTTCCTTAGCATTTTGTTGCAACGTCAAACAGCTTTTTGAGCATTGTCTGCTTCTTATGCATGTGTTTTTTCCTTTCCTGGTTGCTCAACTCATGATTGCTTTTGATGTTTTGTGCAGATTAGAGTTTGTTTAAAAATTGATCTCTTGTGAAATGTGGTGTTTATTAAATTTTACTTGTATGTTTGTAAAGGAACAACATAAGCTAAAAATAGTGTTTGATGTAGAAATTCAATGCAATAAACCATGCAAATTTCATGATGCTAGAGTTTTTGCTGCTTTGGATAAACAGATTGCCTGCTTTGTATATAAGATTTACAATTCCCAAATTCGTGCTACTCTCGTAGGATACACCAATAACATGACTAGCTATTTTAATATCATTTTAAACTTCTTGAAATACAATAATTTGAAAATGGTTTTTTAATACTAGGGGATTAACTGAAGACTTGGTTCACAACTGAAATACAATCCTGAGAATTTTTTAAAGTCTGTTTCTGTTATATTTAGTATGCAAGAAAATAATTTATTTAAACTTCCAAATTGGTTTTGAAACTTATTCTGGTAGAAAAGAACTGAAACAAAAAACTAGTTCAAATGGGATATTAAGCAGCAGCTGGATCTGCGCACCATCTTTTATTTCTTAAGTTTCAACCTTTATTTAATGATTTGCTCATAAACAGGATGGCTGGCACTTAGTTTTCTGAACTGTTTTGGATTGACATGTTTTTAACTCATTGCATTTCCCACAGATATGAAGAATGAATAATGTTAGAAGCTATTGATTTGAAAATAGGATAATTCAGTGATGCAAATGCGTATTTTAGATATAGACAGCTTGAATTTTTTAATTGAAAGTTTGTAATCTTATACATTGTTATCCATGTGAATTCCTGGAAAAACAAGAGAGAAAGTTGCTTATTGAATAAAGTTAAATGAATGCTGAATATAAAGTTAATTGAATCGGATAAGAATTCCCTCTTAGCAGAATGCTATGTCCAAAGCTAGTTTCTTTATTCTTCGACTGTTTTTAAAACAAAATTAGTTCTTTTGAACTGATAAAAATGAAGGGAGTTCAAAAAACATTTTTTAAATAAAATTTTTGGTTTTCATACTTTTTAATTTTTAAGCATTCTTTCACTGAAAATATTTTTTTTTGTTGGTAGATGTGATTTTTGCTCAACAGGAAATATTTTTCTAGGCAAAATATTTTTATGACATAATTTTTATTAGTGGTTCAGAATTCATTTATAGCTTTCACACTTGACTCACGTTGATTTGGTAATAAGTACAAGTGCATTGCTGAACATGAAATAAGCAACAAAATTTTTTATTAAATATGTTTATGTTAAGAGAAACTCCCAGAATTTGATTTGGATTTCTAGCTCTGAATTCATGGAATCCACAGTAGAACTCAATGTTATTATGGCTGAGATATTAAGCTGTCTTTTAATGGAAACTTAAATATCCTAGACATATGAATCACACACATATATATTGTATAATACTGAGTTCTACCACATGATTAACTTGATATGTAAACTGATTTTATAATTCATTGAATATTTTTTATAGTGGGTCTTTTTGAGAGAAAATCCTTCTTTTAGAAATTATGAAATATCAATAGTTTCTGCAGACCAGTATTTCAAAAGGATTTCAGGTAATAGTGCTTTTATCCTAATACTATCACCATTAAAACAATGCTTATGTAACTTTTTATGTGAAAAATTCTTCATAAATTAGGGATAATTCTTTTATTTGCAGATTTGAATAGTAAAATCTCGATAACTCGTCACTCCTGATAAACCATAATTTTTTCCGTGAATTTCACGTACCTTCCTGGATGGCTATATAACGATTTGCATAATCATTATATTGCCATTTAGGCCAACTCCAACATACTCTAGCTCCTGACTTGGTTTGTCGTAGACCATGGTTGAAAATTACGAGATGATGTTCTCGGATCTTTCCCTTCAGGATTGATCCCAGACTGTCGCCAATACCCTTTTGTGTTGCTCCAGTGCGACTTTAATTCAACTACCTACCTGACTTTTGTAACGTTGAAACCTGTGCTGCACCTTGCCAGCCTTTTGGTTCCCCAAAACTGGTTGAGGCACGTTTCTTGTGGATCTTTCATGAAGTATATATCTCATAACTGCTAAATTTCCTTCCTTTACAAACATAACTATCATGCCATTTATAGCATATTTTACTTCAACATGAAGATATATCTGAATAATCAGTAACTATTATGAACTAAAAGCCATTTGTTAATCATCGATTGAAAATATCACTTTTCCATTATTGCGTTGTTTTAGGCATACTTTAAGTTGTCTTTTCTTGCAGGCAATAGCAAAGTTGCATACCTGTCGACCAACGAAGGATCTATTTACCAAAACCCCTTCCGTGCCTTACGCCTTAGGCATCTCGTTGTTCATCATATGGACATGGAACTCATTGAAGCAGATAATATAATTCCTGTTGGTAAGTTTTGTTACATTTTTATTTTCAAAGTATCTATTCCTGTTGCAATTGTATTTCAATATATTAGTGATTGGGTTTCAATTATTTTTATACTAGCAGTGCCTGCACAGCGTTGCCTGTGACATCATTCTTGTTATGTCCTTACTGAAAACATTTAAAAGAAAAACAATAATTTTAAGAATGAGTCCCGCCACTACCCGGGCATGTTGCCTCATTCTTTCCACCTCACTGATTCTTGCTTAGAGAGCTTCATGATACACTAAGTTCAATGTTCTTCAATTTGGAGCTAGAATGTAAAAATTCTCAGCTTTTCCAAATCTTAAACAGCCCACATACAGTTGACCATGAGAGAAACACGTAATGAGATCGAGTCCTACAACTTTCAGCGATTGCCCTTGTGCCTTGTTGATGCTCATGGCGAAACTTAAACGAACAGGGAACTGAAGGCGTTTAAATTGGAATGGGAGATCCGAAAGGATGATTGGGATCCTAGGAATAAATACATCTTCGCCTGCGGCATGTCCAGTCAGGATGGTGGCTTCAATAATATTTGGCATCCAGTTTCTTGATAGTCTTGTTCCATTGCACAGTGAAGGTGGATGCAGATTTCTGAGAAGCATAATTGGTGCCCCATTCTTCAGCTCGAATATTTCTAGGGTACTCCAGATGTCTCCAATGTGTTCAAAAACTGTTGTGTAGTTCACAGCTTCATCTACACTGAAGAGCCAAAACATTATGACCACCTACTCAATAACGCATTGCGCCGCCTTTGGCCTGCAAAGCAGCTGCAACTCGCCTGGGCATAGATGCCACAAGTTCTTGGTACATGACTGGAGACAGGTTATACCAAATGTCTAAGCAGTGGTCACGCAAAGTCGAGATATTCGGACATGGTGGTATTTGAGCTCTGAGCTGCCCCTCCATGACATCCCAAATGTGCTCTATAGGATTAATATCCTGCTAGTTAGGTGGCCAGAACATTAAGTGGAATTCATCAGTATGCTCCTCGAACCTCTCCAACACAATCCGAGCCTTGTGACATGGGGCGTTGTCCTGCTGAAAGATTCCATTTTCAGTTGGGAAGACAGACGCCATATAAGGGTGCAACTGATCCGCAATGATGTTCAGATAGTTCTCAGCGTTCATGGTCTGTGCTACCACAACTACGGGTCTGAGAGTCGCCCATGAGAACGTCCCCCAAAGCATAATATCGCCACCACCAGCCTGTGTATGACCTGCTGTACAAGAGGGGAGCAACTGTTCGCCTGGCAGACTGCGTACCCTGACACGACCATCGACGTGATGAATGAGAAATCGGGATTCTTCTGACCAGGCAACTCTCTTCCACTCATCCATGGTCCAGTCTCGATGTTCCCGGGCCCACTGTAGGAGTAGTTGACGATGACACTTGGTCAACAGAGGCACACGAGTGGGATGTCTGCTGCACAGTCCCATATCCAACAGTGTCCGCTGAACTGTGTGTTCCGAAACACTTGCGCTTGGACCTGCATTGTATTGGGCTGTCAGCTGAGCCACTGTCTCGCGCCGATTTTGCTTTACCAAGCTGGACAGTCTCCGATGTCCTTTTTCTTTGATGACACGTGGACGACCAACACCTTGTCGTCTACTGCTGGTGTCACCGTCATTTATCCACTTTGCAAGAATACTAACAATGGCAGATCGTGAACACCCTACCCGTTGTGCAGTTTCGATGATACTCGTTCCGAGTCATTTGGCCATTACGATCTGCCCTCTATCAAATTTGCTTAGATCAGCAGCCTTTTCCATCACTTGCAAAAGTAAGTGCAAGAATGATTACTTACCTTCTCCAGCAGCAGTTAAATACCATTCTCACTTAATCACGTGCCCTCCACGTCATCCAGACGAGTTCATAGAAAAATGTGGGGATGGTCATAATGTTTTGGCTCGTCAGTGTATGTCACATGTAGTGTCGATAGATTTGTAAGTTTGAAAACTACCGGGCAATTCTTGTAAAAGTTGCTTATTGATGGCATTGGCATCTTCGTTTCTTGGGGCAAGAATTGCTCTTTGGCATAGCCATGCGTGATCAGTAAAGTGCTGTGCCACATGTGGAAACACCGCCTCTTTCAGCTCATTGAATTTTCACAATCCTTCCAATGCTTTGTATTGCAATACATCCATCTTGATTATCCGAAGTAACGGCACGATTTCCTAGTTGAAGTAGGTTATCTGCAAATTGCTAGGCAGAGGGATCACCGTTGACATGAACTCGCATGTTTGTTGATAGTCCAAGTCTATAAATGCCATCCGAAATGTAAGATGATTTTAAGCAGGCCTGCATTTCATCCGCCCTAGTTCGACGGAGAATAACCGAAAGTGTCTGTCGAAAGTCACCAGCCAACGCCATATAGTGACGCCTCCTATTCTGTCATTGTTACATCTGATGTCTTTCAACATGCGTCAAGTGCTTTGAATGCGGCTTTGTGGGACATAGTACATTCATCCCAGACAATGAGCTTTCAATCCTGTAGAACCTTTGCTTTCCTGAATTTCTTGAAATGTTACATGTAGTCTTCGCGTTTGTCAGATTTAAGGGTAACTTAAAAGCAGAGTAAGCGGTCTTCCCTCCTGTCAATAGAGTTGCGACAATGCCTGATGAAGCAACAGCCAGGGCAATCTCGTTTCTCTGTCGCACTTTAGCCAAAAGAAGATTGATGAGAAAGGTCTTCCCTGTACCGCCAGGAGCATCCAAAAAGAATATGCCACCACACCTATCAAAAACGGCTCTTGTAATCTTGTCAAATACTTCCTTTTAATCTTGGACTATTTTTGGCTCATTCTCCTCTATGTATGTTGCCAGTACATTCTGGTCATAGTTTCTTCCCATAAGTTCTGTACTCGATAGGACTGAATCACAGTTTCCATTGGTTGCTGTAGTCCAAAGCTTTATAGGTCCGATCCACCCAACAATATAATCTTATCCTCAGTGTAAATTAGAGCTATGTTGAAGATGCCATCACTGTAGTCCAGATCCATATTCTACTGCTGTACGCATGCTTGGTGCAGTATATCTTCAGACAGGTTCTCCTTGTGGTTCATCCATAACTGATCGGGAGAAGACATCGAGCATGTTTGTAGCATAACAGCAAACAGATTACGCAAAATCTTTGGCGATCGAGATGCAGCTGCTTCTGCTTTGTTCTGTTGTTTATTGTTCTCCAGAAGTCCTTTAAGCTGGCAAGCCTCTTTATAAGTTCCGCAGATCCTGTCTTCAAATGTTCTCAAATCTATAAACGATATCGGGCATCGTACTTCATGCAGCAAGAGTCGCAGGTGAAAGCATTCGGAGTTGGTCCGATGGATGGTGTACACATAGCCTAGTGCATCACTGAACCTTATTCCTGCTTGTTCTGGTACAACTTGCTCTTGTTTTCAACAGTTTTATGTCTGGTTTCCGTTGTTCCAAGCATAGTACTTTGGTACTTGGTTGTACAATAGGGTGCGTGAAAACTCATCAAGGGTGCAAAGTCTGAAGAAAGTCATCAGTGTTGTTTCCTGAAGTGCTTGGGCACGTTGAACAGCATTTTCTGTCGTGAAGTAGACTCTCTGGCCATTCTCAAGGTGGATGCTTAGATGAATCACTGGGGTGACGCACGTGAATTGGGAAGTTGAGTATTCTCCATACTGCTTCGTTATTGCTGATATATCTTCCCATTTGATACTGATGAATTTCATTAAGGTCATTCTCTCCACTGGTCAATTCAAACACAGGCATGTCAGATCCTTTGTTAACATACTTACAGACGTACTTTATAGATTTTACACAGAATTGCAATACTCTATTTTGATATGAGCATTGAAAATTTTTGTTACTAGAGAGCAATACGGAACAATCCAAGTATTGTCCGCAGACACTTCTGATCCTCGAAAATTGATGTTTGCAGTAAATCCCCGTTTTGTGATGATCTACGACGATAAAGTGGATATCCATCTTGTCCTGTTTGTGTCTCTTTCAAAAATAGCGTGGGAATGGTTTTGTGTAAATTCCATCCTTCATGCATGGAGAGGGTGAATTTATGCATCTGCAGGTGCCATGCACTATCTGCTTTGTTACAATGCAAAAACGTTCTGGGTCTTGTGAATTAGGGATTTCTGCACTGATAAAGTCGCCCACTTTGAACATGTAATAAGTCTTTGAGCCAAATCAGAATGTGGGCATGAGGAAGTCCTCGCTTCTGCCACACTGTTGTGTACATATGATACTTAACTTCTCCAAATATCTTTACCTCTGTGATGAGGTTCATGAGTGTTTTTGCTATCGATGAAAGACTCTTGCCAACAAATCATGACGATCCTATGGTTTTTGCCCAACAAATAGTTCTTGCTGTATCTCCATCCAGTTTGGATTGCATGTAAAGGTGATGAGGAGGTCCAGTCTACCATAGTTTCTCA
Organism: Meta bourneti; assembly: GCA_933210815.1. NCBI lineage: Eukaryota > Metazoa > Arthropoda > Arachnida > Araneae > Tetragnathidae > Meta > Meta bourneti. The sequence continues at coordinate 110,801,752 of OW119922.1, read as the reverse complement.
CGCAGGTCATGGATCTTCAGTACGCTTGTGCATGTACCTGGGACCCCCAGTAAAGCTGGAAGGCAAGATGATCAACTGGCCAATGTCTGCAACATTTTCATCATTCATGACCACATCCCTCAAATGTGCATACTGTTCCACTCTCAGCGTCTTCTGACTTAGTCATATGTACAACAGCCTTTCTGATTCAATCTTGGCATACATGTCAATGATAAATTAATGGAACAGGTCTTTGCTTCTCAGTAAAATGTTGAAATTTGAAGAGCGTATCATCATCCGTGAGCATAGTACTGCATAGCAGAAATCTTAGTTTGCAGCATTCCTGTAGTTGGGTTTGTTTGTCGCAGTTGAAAATTATATCCATTGTCCCCCTGCCAAAACATAGTGGATACTGTAGCACATCATAGGACCTGTGCGTATCGGGAATTCTTTTGGTGATGCCACTTCTTTCTTCTAAAACTATGTCTCTTGCTCCATGTTGTTCTCCCACCATGATTAAAGCCACTTCTGTTGTTGGTGCATTGAACCGCATCTCATGATCACTATATGGGAAGTGAACGCTAAGATTACCACTTTGAATTCAGGCTGATCTTATCCATAGCCGATTTGAAGCTGTGGATGTAACAGTTGTGATGATCCATCATATATTGCAACTGAAACACTATGTCTTGTCTCATCTGCAGAATGTATTTGCAACGCTGCTCTGCTTGTCGTGTACCATCTTCAATAAAATATATTTGCAGAAATTTAGGCTCTTCGTTTGGTAGAGCGTGTAGACTCCCGATGCGGTGATAATCTTGACCCTGAACCTTAAATGTCGGCATGTATCAGGACTAATTTCTTTTGTCGTGACGAAAGAGGTCATCTGGAAACAGGAATTGTGCATTCTAATATTTTCCAGGAAATGTTTAGCTTCGCTGAATCTCCAATCAGTAAAGTACATAGGGGCTCGGCTGGATCCATTAACAGTGGCAATTGAACCTTTCCTCCATTGCAGCACATACCTGGGACTTCACCTTTCTACTTCTTTGCTTCACAGTGTTAACATGTTACAGACATTGATCCAATGACGCACGAAGGATCAGATACATAATCTGCTGATGGGTCGTAATTAAAAGCTGCATTCTCTCAATTTCTACAGTTGGGCATTCGAGCAGCACTTCTGGTTCTAACTTGCTGTAGTCTTGTTTCTCTTTCTGGAGTGAATTCAGCTTCTCTTTGTTATCTTTCTCTGTTCTCGCTGTCTTGTTTCTCTTTCTGGGGTGGATTCAGCTTGTCTTTGATCTCTTTCTCTGTTCTTGCTGGTTTGTTTGAAGACATGTCTTTTTTCTGGGAGGCTGTGGCATCTTTAAATATAATGCTAAACCAAAATAATGTAGTTATTTACCTGAAATAAAAATGATATTAAAATTGCAGAAATTATACAAATTCAAAAGTAAGTTATGAAAAAACCACTACTGAAATAAAAATGTGATTGAATCTTCAAATATAACTCTATACTTTTAAAAAGTCTTGTTATGTCACCTCACTGATTCCCACAAATAACCTAAATGAATCACAATGTCAGCGAAATCAAAACCAAATTAAACAGTAATAAGCACTGTTACTTCATTTCATGTAATTTATTAACACAAACATTATACTATTTACGAAAAGTACCCAAAGAAAACAGAAAGCAATACAAAAAAAATTTAAAAACAAAGTTTAATGTAATTAGGGAGGTTGAAAGTGCCAATTTAAAAACTAAAGTGAGTCGTAATTACCTTAATTTTGAAGCTAGAAATTAGGTGTGCATTGATTAAACAATAATAAGCACTGATTATTTTTGGTTCTTCAAAAAAGTTGGTCCACTTAATGATAAAAGCTTTAAATTTGGAGTACCAAACCTCTGTTATTCCATTGTTATGATTTTTAATTGATTTTAAAAGCTTTAATTAAATATATAAATGCTAATTTCTTCAAAGATATTTATCACAATTTTATGAAACCACTGTTGTTTTGAAGTAAATTTTGTTCTCTTTAAGAACATTATTTTTAATAATTTGTACTCATGCCTGATGATTGTCCACCTCTTTTCAAAGTTTTTATCATGGAGATCTCTGGCTGGATTTCTGGTGTTTCTTTTATGTATCTTTTCCGACCTTTGGTGGGCTCTGGGTCTTTTGTGAATGTTCTTTTTTGTTTTGTATTTGAGGTCCAAATTTGGCGAGCCTAATCACTTTTTGCGTGATTTTTTGGATTTTAATCAAGAGCTCTTTGAATATGTTGGATGGTCCACAGTTTCAAAACGTTAATATTGTTAGCATGTGCGATAGCTATCTTTGTTGGTTCAGTCTGCACAGATATCATAGTGGTGGAGAGGCTACGTGCGCACCACAAAATATTAATTGAAAATTTTTCTAGATTAAATTTTATAATTCGGGTTTCAAGGGCCATTCAGTCACCTTTAGGACTACCTGTGTGCCAAATTTCATGGCTGTAAGTACTATAGATTCGTCTGGGCACTGCACGCACACACAGAAACACTTCCTTTCATAATAGTAAGGGATTATTTTTTCCGCCCAACTAGCCTAAAGAGTTGGGTGCTAGTTCAGATGTGATCTCGTCATCTGACCATGACTCAAAATCATGTGGTTCCTTGGATCTTTCCCTTCAGGTTTGATCCCTGACCATCGTCAATATCTGGTTGTGTTGCTTCATTGCGACTTTTATTAAAATACCTACCTACTGGCCAACTAGCCTAGCCAACGATAACATTAAAATTGTTCCATAATTGGAGCCCTCAGGGGCACATCTTTAGGTGTGTACGGGCACCCAAGGTACCCAAGTGATCTTTCGTCCTTCCACTTTTACACTCGTCTACCCTTCTGCTTTTTTGCTTTATCTTCCTGTATCATTGTGTTGTCTTGTGTTTGGTGCAGCTTGGTCAAATATAGCCCTTGCGCTATAAAACCCCAAAACAACCAACCATAATTGGAAAGAAAAACAGTACAAAGCAAAGTGAGTCAAATCTGCAATTGCTTATAATCCTGATTTGTCCAATTAACTTCTATTAGAGAAGACTTAATTTTTATTGTTACTTGACTGTTACATTTTCAAAATTTTCATGTTCTATTTGATCTATCTTTCTTTGAAGAAGGGCTAGATAATATAAAATTTTGTGTTTTTATTGCAGAATGGTTTATGCCAATATTTAAACTGCAGTGGTATCAAATGTTGAGAGTTGACCAAGGAGTTGACAAAGGGTTAGTATCACTATTTGTAAAAGTTTTATGCAAAATGTATTCTATATATAACATTGTAATCTGGAGTATATAACTAAAGTTTTTTTAGTCCATTTATCGTATGTTGTAAGCAAAAATCAATAGAGAATTAGTATTGTGTGATTTATAACATATTAATGCTTATTGGCATAGTTTTTGTCATTCCATAGCCCAAGCCAAGTCAGCGAAGAAGATTTTAAACGAGATTGCGTGAGGTGTGGAAGAGTTTTACTTACTGATGTACAGGTAAATTTCTCAACTATAGCCTTAGTTTAATCTCCTGCATTTACAAGGAAAAGTAAATACCATAAAACGTAACCATAAAATGCACCATAAATCCAATCAATCATAGGATAAAATTTTCATAGGATCTGTTTCCTTTTGAACATCATTTATAACAGATTGCTTAGTTTCAAGATTCACACATAATTTTGTGTGCTACAAAGTTAATTATTCTTTGTGGAACTGCAACAAACATTTTTAGCCCAATTTCCATTATTGCTAACTAATTATCTGTAGAAATAGGCAGATGGTGCAAAATGGATTTAGACCAGCTGATCTGAAAGGCTTATTTAGATAAGTTTCTGTGTTACCACAATGAGTATTCAAGTTTCCTACTGTTACTCATAAAGTCTTGTTATATTTTGTTATATTATAAATGGAATTTGTTTCTTAAATCAAAAATTTTTAACACTGACTTTTGTATTTTTTCTTTGAAACAAAAGTACAACTACCATAATGGGTCGTTATAATAAGCATTAATTATTTACAAAAAGGATGATTAGTACATATTGTAACCAATACTTTTGCATAAAATAATTGCACTTTAAATGTTTCTTTTCTTCCCTCTTGTCCATTTGCATGATTTAAAAATGCCTAACGATTGTGAGTCTGACTACCCATAACTTTTCAAAGCACTTTCCAGTTATCTCAGGTCACATTTCCTTGGTGACAAAAGCTGCATCCTTGCCGACATTTTCATTTACTTGTGCTGCCATCTATCAATGCTTTTATTATTTCACAGTACCTAAATACAATTTTTATGTAACTACTTTCATAAAAAATAGCGCTTTTTGTAAAAAAACAATTTACAGCATTAAGAAAGCATCTTTAGATGGCAGCGCAAGTAAATGCAAATGGCGCCAAGGATGTCTCTTTTGTTGCCAAGAAAATGTGACCTGAAGCAACTGAAAAGTACCCCATTCAATTTTAATGTACTTGAAGTAAGACACTGTACCTGCTACTCTTCCATAACTCTTGCATATTATGGGTACTCTTACTTAATTTAAGTGTTAACCTTGAGTATAGCATTTTTAGTATAAAAGAAAATATATATTTCTCTCTTTCTACCAAAGCTAGATGATATTTCCGTAAAGCTAGATGATTTTGATATTGAACACCACAGCAATCAGCATTTATTAATTTGAGATGCAAATGCACACGATTTTCTAGCAACATTGAATTTTAGCTGGAACAGAATATTTTTTGTTCCAACGTTGATAAAGTGCAAAAGTCGAATCAAGTGGTGCTCAATTTTCTTCCTCATAACATTTGCATTGTGTGATAAATATTTTTTTGAAATACTTCATTTAGGTCATGAAATTGAACAGTTTGTATGAACATTTGTGTAATAAAATATAAATATTGAATAGATCTCAAAATGTAAAGATTATTATCATTTGTAACAAAAGTATCACACACACACACACACATTTGCTAGATTATGAAAGAAACATTCAATAAACTTATGAATGAAGAATATTTTCTAACTTTGAAATCTACTTAAACTTTGAGACTTGTAAGCAGAGGCATGGAAATGACATGTAATGTAGTCAAAATTTTTATCAGGCCAATTGAACTTATTGGAAATGTACAAGCTATAAAATGTCATAATTGAGATTTTGTTCTGCATCTCTAGGTAACTATCAGAAAGCGAAAACAATTGTTATCTATAGATTTATATGGGAATATTTGCAGAAGTAAATCAATCATTAAAATTTCTTTTCTGAAATCTTTATAAAAAGTATTAACAAAAGTTTTACTGACATGAAGAAATTCAATTGATTCATCTTATAGCTATCATTGTGGCATGATATGTGTAATATTGTTTGCGATCAATATGTCTGCTAAAATAGTCAGAATTTGATTACAGCGATCTTTGGAGATGAAAATTTTCACTCTTTCCTCAGAAAAATTGTGGAACCCGATTTCACTTTGCTTTGAAATAGAACTGAAAGACTGTTTTAAATTTTTAAATGGGATTTCTAATCATACTTGGAAAAGGTACTTCAAATTATAAATAATTATACTATTTATAATTTGATTTTAATGATTGTTATGTATTGTTGATCTATGATTTTAATGTATTGTCGACAGCATCCTCTGTGTTCTCTTTCAAAATTATATTTGATACACCTCAGAACTGTCATTTATCAATCCCGATTGTTACATTATGCTTTTTAGTGATTTTTAATGTTTGTATACTTTAATTTCTAGCATAGTTGGCGGTGGACAGGATACAACTTTGGTTTTGACATTGTTATATACTATTCAAGGGGGTGAGTTTCATTTACTGATTTTTAATTTCCTCTTTCCTTCGTTTATTTATCAGAGTGTATAAATTAATCATGAAACATTTAGCAATATAGAAACAATCCTGTATGGCAGCAATTCATTTAAATGATCAATATTCTTTTAGCAACATTTTGATCAATATTTTTCCCAATTTAAATATGGACCCTTTTAATAGTTTATTTTTTATTAAAATTCCTAATATCCTTTATATAGTTTTCCATCTAAATATTTTCACTTCACTAATTCACATTTCACTTTGTAGGGTTGGTAGTATTTGGTAGGTATGTTAGCTTTACATTAAAATTGTCACCTAACTGTTTGTGTTTACCCCTTAAATATAGGATGTTCAATTTACGGCGATTCCCAAAAGCAGAAAGCGAGTCTCAGGCTCTTCACAATCCTTCAGAATATATCGCCTTACATTCGCAAAAGCGCCACCTCATGTATCAAATCAGTATATATTCTCTTGACAATAATGGGAGAGTCATCTGTAAAAATGAGACAAGTATCCAGACAGTGTCGTTAACAGAAAACGAGGTGAGTATTTCGTTATTTCTTTGCTCTTTGCCTTTATTTCATTGTAAATTGTATACTTTCCAAATGTAATTGAATGTCCATATTATCTTTAGAGTGGGCATTAATGATTGCCTTCCAATCTATCATCTTTATTGACTCTAAACTGTTTAACAGTAGATATTCAAGTGGGAAGTGAAGTTGTGATTTTCAAACCTTAAATATATTTTCAGTACTGAGAAAAATATTTCTCAGCTTAAGAAAATATTTGTGAATAAATATAATCAAATAAATTATGAACTAAACTCTTGTAAAAATTTAAAACTTAAAAACTAAAGAATACTAAATAAATTTGAAATGATATGTTCAGGAATTATGCAATTATAGGCTGTTAAGAATAAAATTCCATTAATTTTCTTGAACACTTACTATGGTATTTGCTTTAAATTCTGTTGGAGTACTTAAAAACTTTTATTTCTGCATGGTTCATATGTCATGTAAGTATTAATTGCCATGCTAACAGAAACATTCACCTCCTGAAGGCAGGTTACATTCTATAAACAAATGTTATTGCTTGATTCCAGTTTAAACTTCAGAAAATAGAACCCACTTCTGTTGCTTGAGTACTGATAATATCAGTTGCTCCCCTTCAAATCAACTGATTTTCTGAAAAGTGTGTGTTGCAGGAGGTTACTATTACAAAATTCCATCCATCTGGGCATCATCTGGCTGTGGTTTAAAATTGTGAAGTGTTGCCTTTGGATCTTTCCCTTCGGGATTGATCCTAGACCGTTGCTAATAGCCCATTGTGTTGCTCCAGTGCAACTTTAATTCAACTACTTACTAACCATCCATCTGAGCTATTGATTAGGCATTACATATGTTCCCACATCTTTTGAGTGCTTGAATTTATATCTCAATTCCAGGATCTCAGAATGTCCTTGAAAAATAGCTTGAATTTTATGTAGACCTTATTTTAAAATAAAATTTTGCTCTCCAGTTTAAAACTTCACCAATGTTTGCATTTGTTTTCATCCGTCATCTTTTTTCTGCATGCCATCAATTGATTTTTAACAATTTTATTGAGTTATGTTTATTTCCATAAAGATAAAACCCAAATTTTTGCTACCTTTTGAATGCTGTTTTTTAATTTTCAAAATTGCAGGTATATTCTGTCTCATTCCTAAATCATTACATTGTACACTGTTTTGTAATGCTTTATAAGTTTCTGTTACTACTTATCTTTGAGGAATTTAATTATTCATTAAATCTCTTGCATAACATTTTAATTTCCTAACTGAATTATTTAATTTTCTTTCATATATCAAGTTCCTTAAAAATTTCAATTTAGTTTTTAATTTTCCAAAGGTCATGCTCGTATTTTTTCCACCATGCATGACTTCTAACCAGTTTTAGACTTCTTGACCATTAAAATCCTCACTAGGGTTCTTTTAACTAGGGATACAGTGTATATTAGAAATACACTGCATCCCTTAGAACAACTGAACTGATTGGAGACTAGTATTATAAAATGTATAAGATGAGCATAGAAACCAAACAATGGAAAATGTAAACATAATGAAATATGTTCATGCATACATATCTATATCCATATCTATATCCACGCTCATACACATGCATATAGATATAAACGTTTTAATTGTGCAGCATTTTTGGTTAAATATTGAGAAATTTTTATACAGTTCATCAGTCTAGAGATTTGGTTATTTACAACCTTAATCAGCCATGTATGCTTTAAAACAGTGGTTCTTAACCTGGGGTGTGTGCATCCCTGGGGGTGTGAGAGAAGTTTCAATGGACAGCAGCGATTTAATAAAAGACGATCTTATTGAAATACAAGCCAATGCACATATTCAAATGGAATTTGAAAAACTGGACTTGGAACAATTATGGTGTACACAGTTAGAACGTTATACACAGATGGCAAAAGCAGCATTGCAGACACTTTTACCATTTGCTGCCACCCACCTGTGTGAAATGGGATTTTCATCACTTTTGCACATAGAAACAAAAGCCAGAAATTCCTTAAATGCAAGTGATGACTTACGCGTGGCTCTGTTAAAAAAGGAGCCTTGCTTCAAAAGTATCATTATGAATAAACAACAACGTAGCCATTAAAAATTGAAATATTATTTTGTATGAATACGTAAATGTATGTGTTTATTTTTCAATAAATAATCTTGCAATAGAAGTAATTTCTTAAATAAAAAATCAAAACGCATTTTTCAAGGTATTGTGAGAACTTATTTATAAATTCAAGGGGGTGCTAATCACTGAAAAGGTTAAGAAACACTGTTTTAAATAGTTATTGATTTTTGTTAAATAAAGATGTTTTGTGAATTTACATTTGAATAAATACATTTATTTATGTCACTCCATCCTGCAATGTATTTTCCAGCAAGTCAGAGTTCTTACTTTAAAGAATGAAATGAAGTTTCCAATTGTGATGAGTGCCAACTTTTTGCTTACGACTCCACTGCGCACTACTGATGAGGTCATGCCTGCTATACGGCCCTCCACGGAAATATACGAATGATCCCCGAAGTCAAGTCTCATCTTCTCCCTTTTTCCTGTGTTTGGCAGCTTTTTTACACTTAACTTTCATTTCTCATGATCATTCCATAGCCACAAACTTTGTTCTATCACCATGGTTTTGTCATCCATAGCTCTTCCTCTGTTAATTCTCAAAGGTATGGAGAACATGTCACAAATTGTAATAAGAGGAAAACAATCAGTTTCTCTCATATTACTGTCCTTTGATTTGAGTATTTTGCTAATTTTTTAATCCACATGGTAAATTGTAAAACTATTTAATTACGTAATTCTGAAATGATTCTGTACAATTGATTAATTTTTTACTTAAACCTTGCTGAAAATATCTGAGTTGTTTGATTATAAGACATTTTTTGTTGCATGTTTTGAACTTTTTAATTTCGTTTTACTCTAATTTTGAAAGTTTGAATATCAATGCAAATAATGTATAAATATTTATAGCTTATGAAAGAGATTCTGAATTCATTGTCTGTTTGAAATTATAAGAAATGGTTCCTCAGTGTGTATTCTTTTCCAATCATGTAGATTTTATTACATCGAGCTTATAAATGCAACATTGATGCAGAGAATTTTTCGTAAAAAAAGTTGGTTTCATGTGTGAAAAAATACTCAGATATTTATATGAATGAATTTGAATAATTTTTGTGCTGGTTCCAAATGAAAACAATGTCTATTGCAACTCATTTTCATTCCTATTGTCTTCCTTGTAAATATGCTTAATATATTTTTTATCATTATCTCTAATTTGAAAGAAAAATGTAAATAATTTAGTTTTTCTATCTGCAAGTGAGCATCTTGTGTAGAAGTATTAAAAGTGGATCGTCGACTTTCGATGAATGACTGGTTGTCATTGAGCTCTGGTATTTTCTCATGTTTATAAATTCAGCTTAAGGAATTTTCTTTATTTATAACTCTAATCTATAAAGAGAAATCATCGAAATAATCCATTCTTCATGTAAATATCTCATTTTCAGCCATGCAATCAAATCTATTAAAAATCTAAAATTCAATTGCATATTACTCAATTACTTGTTGTTACTAAAAATTTAAAAGAAATAAAATATTGGGTTCAAATCTTTGGAAATACTAGTATTACTTTTTTGTATTGGGTCTCCACACTCAAAATTTACTCTAACATGTTTCTCTTTTGAATATGAGGTATGCGCTTTGTTAACCCTCAATCCTTATGAATGCATTATTCCAAATTACAACATGCAGCTTTCTTTCCTAACCATTTTTACTCTTAAGTTATGAAATATTCAGGGATACCACAGGCTACTTTTTGCTACTATTTTTCAACCTGGCGACTTGGGGTATCTTTTGAAGCAAAATCTATTTTTTAAATTTTATCTTGTTTTGAAAATTCAGCAAATGGAACGAAAGTTTTGTCTCCTGTTTTAACTAATAGCGAATGGAAATTTTTTCTCTTTAGGAAAAAATTTTTCCAAGGGATGGTAACCATGATAGAAAAACATCCGAATCTGTCTCCTAGATTTTCATGAAAACCTTAGTTAAAAAAAATGTTTAGTTTTTCATTTCAGAATTTAGTTTTTTGGCGAGGTCTTCAACGCCTGTTTCATACTTAATTGACACGTTTTCTGTTTTAGCTGGTCATTTTGTATCTGAGCAACTAAAATGGGATTTAAAAGGAGACTGCTACTATTTTTAAAAATTTATACCACTATTTTACTAGTGCTTTGACTAGCAGACCTGAAAATTTCTAAGGATTCTTTTAACCAATAGACTTTACCATAGCCATAAAATTTGAGGAAGGATCAAAAGTAATTGCACTCTGAAATGTCCCGTAAGTTAAAACAGGTTAAGTGATGTGATTATAATAAAATTCCTGTAAATTAATTTACAGGGGGAGAAAGGCAGCATTTATGTCCTGTACTCTATGCCCTATGGTATTGGCCACCCACATGCAAAACTCAACAAGCCCTGCCTTTCTGAGGGCCGCTGTAGCCCGGTTGGAAGAGTAACGGATTAGCAACCGGAGGGTTGCGAGTTCAAATCCAGCCAAAGACCATCGTGTACAAGGGGAGCTGGTGCACGTTAAATCTGTTGTGGTCTTAAATGTCCTCACGTTGGCGTGGAAGTTAGGTGAGGGGGTGTCAGTTCAGGTGTGACCTCGTCATCTGACTGATTCACAATTACGTGGTGTCCTGGAATCTTTCCCTTCGGGTTCGATCGCGGTCCATCGCCACTAGCCCGTCCTGTTGCTCCAGTGCGACGTTAATTAGAATGCCTACCTTAAGGCCAAATTATTAAGATAGCTTTCACCTCAGCTTCTCTGTTCAATAGTTTAGCTGTATTATTCACTAATTGAGATCCGTTGTTCACTGAGTTGTTCTCATTCGTGATGCAAACAGCTTAAATGTGATAGGGTTGGCTTGGGGGTTTTATGGCGCAAGGGCCATATTTGGCCATGCTGCGCCAGACAATACAATATCAAGCAATTGACACAAGACATACAATATCAAGTAATCACAATATCACAGAAAAGAAATGCCCAGGGAGGAATCGAACCTGTGCCGCCTACAACTCGAAGGTTGCTAGCGCAGTGGGCATACCCACTGAGCCACTACAGCCCCTAAATATGATAGGGAGAAAAAGGTTGCATCCAAGCGTCTTATTCACGTACCTGTAATACCTATCGATTACCGTCAACACAACACGTGACTTTACTCCTTGGATAGCAGTTCCCAGGTTCGAATCCCGGTTTGTAAGCTCATTGATGTTAGTGATCGATCCTGCTAGGAGTAATGGCGGCTAATGGGAGCTCCCTCACGCATAGCCATCAATTAGATACTCAGTTTGGCGTGGTGTGGAAGTTTGGGGAGTGGGGTGCCATCTCAGGTGTCACCTCGTCATCTGACCGTGGTTCAAAATGACGAGGTGTTGTCCTCGGATTTTTCCCTTCGGGTTCGGTCCCGGACCATCGTCATTAGTCCGTTGTGTTTCTCCAGCGCGACGTTTAAATACCTACCTGCCGTGGACGGATACCTCCACGCATTCGATTATTTCAGATCGAAGCCAGTGGGAAGATCGAGTGAAATGCGGCGACCTGTTACCTCCGTATCGGAAAAATAGAGTTAAAAATAATCCCGCAAGAATCGATTGCCGTTGCTGAGCTGTCGGTCGACTATTAATCTCCGTTTTTATCGGCTGTTAGGCCGGAACACTTCATCTTCGCCCTGATCTGTTCGACGTCCTTTCCTCCGCTCTAATTACCGATCCGCAAGGTCAGGTGGTCGTTTTAAAGTTCTGCAAGGGCACCGACTGTCGATTTTTGCGATTGCGTGGACGAATGTTTCCCCTTTGGTCCAATAAAGATCGAAATGATGTAATTATGGCGGGGGGAAAAGAATGTATGAGATTGCGTTTCATGAATAATTATAATATACTCGAACTTTGTTAAGACGAACTTCGCGGGAGAGACGAAATTCGTTTCAGTGTAGTTCGTAGGAAGGTAGGTAGTTAATAAACGTCGCACTAGAGCAACACAATTGGCTATTGGCGATGGTCTGGGATCAATCCCAAGGGAAACAACCGAGGACGACATCACATTTTGAGCCACGGTCAGATGACGAGATGAACACTTAATCTAACACCAATCTCCACAGTTCGCCAATGTGAGGACATTTGGGGTCACGACAGATTAAACGTGCAACAGCCCCCGTGTACACGACGGTCTTTGATTGAACCTAGTTTCCAACTCACAACCCTCCGGTTGTTAATCCGTTACCCTTCCAACTGGGCTACCGCGGCCCGGCAGAGGGAAAACTGTCATGTATCAAAATATTAAAAAACATTTTAATTACCTAATATAAATGTAATTGATAGTAATTAATTAACGTCGCGCTGGAGCAACACAACGGGGTATTGGCGACGGTCCGGGATCAATCCAGAAGTGAAAGATCCTAGGACAACACTTAATTTTGAACCACGGTCAGATGACGAAGTAAGCATCTGAGCTGACACCCCACTCTCCGAACTTCCACAACACACCAACTGAGAACATTTGAAGCCACGTCAGATTTAACGTAAACCAACCCCATTGTACTCGACGGTCTTCGGCTTGACCGAGTTTCGAACTCGCAACCCTCCCGATTGTTAATCCGTTATTCTTCCAACTGGGCTAACGCGGCCTTGAAAGTAATTGAAAATTTAAGGTAGGTAATTGAATTAACATCACGGGCTATTGGCGACGGTCCGGGATCAATCCCGAAGGGAAAGATCCGAGGACAACTCGCAATTTTAATCAAGATCATATAACGAAATGAAAACTTAAGTAACAAAAAAGTTAAACCTAAAGTATATGTTCGAAAAAGTTTTGTGCCCCACAATTCAGTTTTTGCTATACAAGGACTGATTAGACCAGGACCTACGACTTTAAGTGCATTCCGAACCCCTACCAACATTCATACCCATAGTACCGAGATCCGAACCTAGAACCTGTTCATCCGAGCGCTAACCACTAGGCTATCAGGCAGGCATATTCAAATAACGTTGCTGAAATACACTCTAGCTCAGTTGGAAGAGCAACGGATTAGCAACCGGAGGATTGCGAGTTCGAAACTCGGTTCAGCTCGTCGTATACACGGGAACTGGTGCACATTAAATCTGTCGTCTCAAATGTCCTCACGTTGGTGTGGTGTGGGAGATTGCGGTGCCAGCTCAGGTGTTCTCGTCATCTGACCGTGGTTCAAAATGACGAGGCGTTGTCCTTTGATCTTCCCCTTCGAAACTGATTCCGGACCGTCTTCAATAGCCTGTTGTGTTTCTCCAGTGCGACGTTAATTACCTACCTTTCATGTGAAATGAAATTTTGAGAATTTTACTTGTGCCTCAAGTTTATTTAACGACGTTAGCTACATATAAATACAGGGTGTTCCGCTTTTAGGATTATAATAAAGGAAAGTATCATTTTCTTCACTTATAACCATAATTTATTTCCTAAATTTCTTACGCAGACTCAGAATTAAAGACTATTTAGTCTATAATTTAAAAAATTGTTTTAAAAACGCTCGAGATTCACAACTTTTCCACTACAGGCGATTTCGATTTAAAAAATTGTTAAAAATCGAACCACCCTATCATATTGCAGTGGCGCACCTAGGATTAGGTTCTGGGGGGGGGGGGGGGTTGACTCATCATGACCAACATCACCACATTTTGGGAAGGTTGTTTGGGATGTCACCAGTGTTTTGGTAGTTCCGGTTCTGGCTTCCGGAAAAACCCCAACTCAAATGCTGGCTAGCAACAATCAGTTATTCGATGTTATTTCTGCGTGTTATCAACTGTGCCATAAGCATCTCAGGAACAAGGAAACATAATTTATTCAGACCTAACAATTAAAATTGGTAAATGGATACAAAGCAAATAGTTTGACATGCGTACGGAGAAAAGATGCGTGGTACACTGCCAGTCAGAATTCTTAACACGAATAATCGTAACGATAACAACATTCTTTTTACGAACAGTTGCGACAATAAGAACACATTCTAGAGATGTTTTTAAGTGTTGTCACAGTTGTGATATACAGGAACCAAACTTAATCAGTAGGCGCCTGGTGCCCCTGCATTTTTTACTTTTTTTATATGCCTATAGACGTTAATTGCCATTTTTGGTTAAATATTTAATTGTTTCATTAATCAAACATTAATTAATTTATAAAATTTACTACTTTTTTAATTCCATCGTGTGCATAGGTGGCTCGAACTTAAACTTACTTTATTCTTCTGAAATATATGTAATTATGTTAAACTGAAATAATAAACTTTGAACTCACTGAATAAATATTTTGTAAAGCATGCAAGAGGATAGGGATGTCACAAATATACAGCCACTAAACATATAAATACAAACAGTATAAACCATATGAGTAAAATGACCATAATTTTAGTCTAAGTTCAATTCTTGACTTCTTTGCCAGGTCATCGAGAACTTTTCGTGTACTGAAATATTTTGATGTATGTGCATCAAAACAAGCCCGTTAAGTCTTTCCACGCCAGTTGTGTTCCTTAAATAAGTTTTTAGCAATTTTAAAGTCGAAAATGACCTTTCGGGAGTGCAAGTTGTAACCGGAAGAGTCACCATAATGTGCAATAATTAATACACAACAGAAAAGAGATGTTTGTTGCATAGAGTAATAGCTTCATTGCACATTTTGGTGCTTTATCTAACGATTTCAAAGTTTTAAACCATAAAGTGAGTTCACCATAAATATTTGATGAAAGGTTGGAAAAATCAGTTAATTCACTTATGTTCTCCTTTAGTTCTTTTTTACCCTTTGGGCATAACAATGACTGAAATGGTCGCAGTACATTTTTCTGTTTGCAGAATTTTTCATTAAGGGAAGCTATGAATGAATCCAAAAAGGGGATGAAGACTGACCGTCTATAATAGTCTTCAGGCTTATCGGCAGGAATATTTACTCTGTTCGTTTGTCTGCCAACTACTCTCGATGTAGTAATAGACACAGCCAGTTTAAGGCAAATGTCTTCAAGTGCTTCATAAACTTTTGAGAAAGAAACTTCAGCATCGTCTCATTTTCTGTAAGGACTGTTTAACATTCATGGCAGATGAAACAGCCAAACTGAGATCAAGATTCGCAGTCTGCAAATATTTGCTCAATGGAAGGGACATTTGAAAAGAAGATTCCAAAACCAGAAGACTAACCAGGAACTCGCATCTGCATATGGCACTCGAAAGAAGTTGTGCTTCAGTACCAGTTGTTCGGTCTGTATCCCATGTTGAAATGGTGCTAAGTACACTTAATACAGGCTCAATCAACTCTTAAAATGTGTTAACTGCGTCACGCCGATCAATCCAACGTGTTGCGCAGTCTTTTAAGTTCGTGAATACGTGGACTGGATTCCAAAGCTTCAATTTCAACTTCTAAAGCCCTTTGTCTCTTGGGATAGTTGAAAAAGTTGTAAACTTTTTCTATGGATCCCATACAATTTCTTATAGATGAAATTTCACAACCATTAGAAATAGCGAGGTTTAGACAATGAGCACTGCAGTGAACATACAGGGCTTTAGGAAACTTTTTTGAAATTATAGCTTGAGCACCTTTATATACCCCACTCATTGCACTAGCACCATCATAACCTTGCCCGACAAGATTTTGTGCATTGGGGCCCAAATCAGATATTCCTTTCAGGATTACTTTCACAAGACCTGCATCAGTGACAAGTAAAAATTGTAAAAACTTTTCCTTCACAATACCATTTTCGAAAAACCTTACACAAAATGACATTTGCTAAATACCACTTATTTCTGTTGTTTCATCTGCCAATACTGAGAAGTATCGTTCTTCATTCACCTGAGAAACAAGTTTTTTCACAATGATACTGTTAAAAGAGGAGATTATTTCATTTTGACTTCTCCAGCTAAGATAAGTGCTATTGGAAGGAGCTGTTTTTAAATGTTGTTTTAGTAATCCCTGCATCTGCTCTGGACTTTAAAAGAGTTCCGAAATGGCCTTCTCTTTTTGGCCTTCAACTGTTAGGTCAAGGTATCCAGTGTCCCGATGGCCACGAAGTGCAAACCCTTCCTTTGCACATAGCATTACAGTTTTAATGATTGGTTTGATTTTTTGATGGTTGCTTGTAATTTCAGCCTGCTAGGTCTTGTCCAGTACCACATCTATGGACTGTTGCTCACCAGTAAAATTGGCAAGAAAATTGATAGCCCTTTCCTTACATTTTGCATGGTACTGCATCTCTTCGTGTCGCTTGAAATCTTTAGCATTTTTCCAATTGCCGAATGGGACAGAAACGAGCTTACCGGCAGGTAAGGATTGTTGACCATCTCCTGAGCAATGAAATAGAGCACAGAAATTGCAAAATGCTCCATCTTTATTAGGTGAGTATACTAGCCACTTCCAAATTGAGAGCCACTTTGCTTGAAACTTTAAGTTTCTAGCCCCTGAACATGGAAAATGGAAGCTCAGATCAGGTGTCCAGAGTTTCTCAATCAGGTTCTTCTTCAGATCGTCAGTTATCTGAAATCAATAAATTAAAGTAAAGAAAGGTGAAAAAAATATACTTAAACAGAAGAAAAATTTACAGGAAAGGCAGAAGGAAAGAAATTTTATGACCAACTGATACTAATAACACGTTTATCTTTCTCTTTCTTTTTTGTTTGAGGTAAACTAAAAGGGGGAGGGGAGGAGCAAGTGCCAACTAATTTCTAAGAAAAAAACTTGTTCACTTGGCTTATAGAAGCATGGATGGAAAAAATTCTCAATACTTGCCATTTTGAGGGTATAGGTTCTTTAACTTAAAAAAATATATTTAACTGATATATTTGAAATTCTCAATATATAATATATATGTAATCAATTTTATGGTTTCAGTATCAGCCGAGCTATATTTCTCTTTAATTATGATATATTGACAGTGAGGGTTCAATATGGGGACTATACTAAGGAGTAAACAAAATTGCAAGTTCCAATATTGAACGTTTATATGTATGGTCATAAATAACTACGATTTACTAAAAATTCAAGGTCAACGGCCACCTGTTTTATTCTTCTTACGTACATCTACTGTCTGGGGACGGAAAGACAAAATTCGTAATACTTGTGACGATGTTGAAAATAACTTTTTCGCATGTCAAATTAAAGTGTAAAATCCCTTAACTAAAACAACTAAGTAGGTAGTTGTAGTACCATGGTAGGTGTAATCACTTCTCTAGGTCAATTCGCGTGGAAAATATTGTATAACAAACTTTCCGAACATGAAAACAGCGGTGAACATCGAAAGTGCTATTGTGAATGGAAATCCCTCCAACATTCAATTAATTCCAAAGGTATTGATAGTGGTCTTCAAAAACAATTTTTAAATGAAGCAGATAAATGGAAGGCAATATTACAAAGAATTTTGGACGTAACAATGTGTTTAGCATCAAGGGGGTTGCCTTTCCAAGGGAATGATATATCGATTGGTAATGTAAATAATGGAAACTTTCTCGGAACCTTGGAGTTAATAGAAAAATACGATGAAATTACAAGGGTGCACTTGGCTAAGGTAAAAAATATTTAATTACAAGGAAAAAACATGTAAGATCAAGCTCACTACTTATCTTGGATGAGTCAAATGAGTTTATTTCACTTTGCGGTGAAAAAGTGTTAAAAGTTATACTTGAAGAAAGACAAGAAGCGATTTACTATGGGTTGATCGCTGATGCAACTCCTGATGTGTCGCATCAAGAACAGAACGTATTTATTTTGATATATGTCACTCAAAATAAAGACAAAGCAATACGAAATAAAAGAAATATTTGTTAAGGTTCTAAACTTTAACGAAAAAGCTGGAGAAGATATTACTAATGAAATCGTAACTGGTTTTAGCAGAAAATAATATCCCTCTTGAGGACTGTAGGGCTCAAGGATACGACGGAGGGTCAAATATGTGGAAAAGTCAAAGGAGTAAAAATAAAACTATTAGAAAAAATGATATAGCATTTTATTCTCCATGTGGAGCTCATTCCTTTAACAGAATAGGAGTTAATGCAGCTAAAATGTGCTCAGAGATTAGGAATTTCTTTGGAAATTTGGAAACAATGTACTCCTTTTTTTCACATAGCCAGCAAGATGGAACATTTTGACAACTGAAGTGCCACTTTCCCTAAAAAAGCAATCACAAACAAGATGGTATGATCGATTTGAAGCCGTGGTTCCAGTCGCAAAGCACTATCCAGGAGTATTAAAGGCCTTGGAGCTAGTATTAAGCGAGTTGAAGTCAAGCCTCGAACCAAAAGCGTATAACAAAGTTATAGGTCTAAAGAACTATTTTTCTTCTTTTCAAGGCCTCTGTGCGACAGTCTTTTGATTTAAGGTGTTGGGTTGCATTAATGAAAGAAGTGTAATAATTTAGTCTGAAGAGATTTCTCTGGACATCCAGGTCAAACTGATAAATGACTTACATGAGGACATGCAGTGACTCAGAGACACGTGGACAGAAATCATCGAGTCACGCTTAGTAGCGCAAATAATGAAAATACCATCTTCGTTTCCGAAAACAAGAAGCCGTCCTTCTTCATCAGAAACCCTAGTTAATACCGAAGAAAATTTTGAAACTAACATAGTTTACCGAGCTTTGGATTTTATTTTATATGACCTCAAAACAAGATTTGAAGCAACCAATTTACTAACTGAACTTTTCAGTCCAATCCTTAAATTCAACTCGTTGGAAGAAAGTGATTTGAAATGTAAAGCTACAAAACTAGTCAGCACTTACAAAAACGATTTATCAGTGAACTTTTGTGGTGAGATTTTAAACACAGTTCTAAAACATATTTCAAACAGTGTTTCAGGTTCCGCCAAATTCTCAAATGACCCGTTACAATTACTTAACTCAATCTATGAAAAACAATTGGAATAAGTTTTTATGAATGTTTGTATTGCCCTCAGAATTTTTGTACGATTCCAGTAACAGTTGCATCAGCATAAAGAGCATTCAGTAAGCTTGGAAACGTATTGAAGACATGGCAACGCTCATCAATGAGCCAAGAACGACTTAACTCACTGGCTGTATTGGCCATTGAACACCGTCTTGCTTCAAGCATTGACTTCAGAGATGTAATTGATACATTCTCCATGATGAAAGCAAGAAAAATGTAAAATAATTGATTCATGTTTGTTTTTCAAGATGGACACTTATACTTTTCTATTAAGTATTATTAAAGTTTGAATTCTGTTTTAATCAGTTGCTTTGATTTTTAATTTCAATTGTAGAATTGTACATATACAAATAACATTTTGATTTTCAGGATATTAAAAATATGTTACTAGTTACTATGTTTATTAATCAAATGTTTATTTTTGTTTATTCTATACTTTTTACCTAAGTGTCTTGCTTATTATATGGTATATCGTATATGTCACGCTTATAAACCTATATGGAGTATGTTTTAGGATTAAAATGTTGAAAATGCTTCAAAATTCAAATTGTTTCTGTTCAAACATAAACAGTGGAAAAGGGACAAGGGCGAGGTGGGGAGGGCCCGTCATAACTGCTGGAAACGGGGTCCACAGATTGATGTGGGGGGGGCTGATTAATTGATAGGTTTCCTCCTTATGAAGGTGAAAATTCATGTATTAACTCTTAAAAGGACCACAAAGTTTTTCCGTTTTAAACAAGATATATATATATATATATATATATATATATATTATATATTATATTATATATATATATATATTATATATTATATTATATATATATATATTATATATTATATTATATATATATATATTATATATTATATTATATATATATATATATTATATATTATATTATATAATATATATATATATATAATATAATACAGATGATTTTTTTTCGCATTACCTAATTATTAAATTCAATAAATGTTGTGATTCATGATCTTAATTTGTAACTGTATTCTTACAATGCGTATTAAAATTTCGTAGTACTTAAAATCGTAATTATGTTCAAACAAAAAATATTTTAAAAAACTATATATTTAACTGCAAATGAAGCCATATTACACCATTGCTCATTAAATATATCCTGCAAAAGGTTCCCACTATTAAAAAATCGTCAAATTATGTCTAACACATCTAGCCTAATCCACAACGGTTTACAAGAAAACGAGTAAAGCGTTCAATTTTCAAATAGCTAAGCCCACATTTTTTCCTTTTATCATATTTTTCAAAAACTCATGAAATATTTTGGAATGATAGCTTATTTATAGATAATTATTGAAAATTTGAGCACAATGTAGCAATATGCGAAGATACAAAAAATATTTGTGAAAATTTCAAACTCGATTATCTCAGAATTACTATGTTGTGGATTAAGCTGCTTGTGAGCTCATCGCCTCATATGTAAACAGAAGTTGATTTGATTCACATACCTGATGTTGCGATTCAGTAAATGAGCCAATGTCCAGATGGAAGGAAGCAGGATTTTTCTCTCATGCAGCAGAAATTTGCAAACTTTCAAATTTTCGGAGTTATCATCCCGAGTCCCGATGAAGTTGTCAGTCTGAGACTCGATGGAGTTATGATCCCGAGACACGATGGAGTCATGATCCCGAGACACGATGGAGTTATGATCCCGAGACACGATGGAGTTATGATACCGAGACACGATGGAGTTATGATCCCGAGACACGATGGAGTTATGATCCCGAGACACGATGGAGTTATGATACCGAGACACGATGGAGTTATCACAGTGAGATTTCGTGAAGTTATGACTTCCATTGTTAACCACGTCTTCTGCCGTCAGCCCATCATTCACTTTTTGTTTTTTACTTACGGATATAAATGTTAATAAATTGGTTCGTAAGCACTTCTTGCCTGAAGTTGTCGACATTTTACAAATCCGAACAAAAATCAGACTGTAACGTTCGGCAGGAAACAAATAAATCCTTTACAATGGATCACACTGCGCAAAGCGATAGGCTCGCCCCTCTTCGAAATCTCAAAGCAAAGCGGCATAGGAAGGGCGAGACTCTGGTCGACACTGACCGGACCAGGCTGGACACTACGAGCGGCACCCAGTTGACAGTACTACCATTTTCTCCCAGGCGCCGAAGAAGGGCGTCAAAGGACCGAAGAAGGCGGCGAAGAAGGGCGTCAAAGGACCGAAGAAGGGTGTCAAAGGACCGAAGAAGGCGGCGAAGGGCGTCAAAGGACCGAAGAAGGCGGCGAAGAAGGGACGATAAAGCCTCGCCCTTAGGGCGAGGCTTTGTCGTCCCGATATCTAGCCAAATGGGTTCCCAAAAGCAATCGCTGGGTGCAGGTGGTGTACAGACGCTGAAAGTTAAAGACGGCCATCACAAAAGGCGCCGAAAAACTAAACATATCTCGGACATTAAGGATTTTCTTGATACTTCCTCAGCCCAGCCGCTCAGATCGACAATGAGCCACAACGAAGTTTCCTGGGGTCCCATGGGTGCCCGCCAGGTCTCGACTACTTCCCTGCACAAGAGCAAAAGGACGATTGCACAACACTGACCCTACGCTATTTGTTTATACTTCCACTAGTTTTTCTTTAAATTAACTTTTTTTGCTCCTGGGGGGTTTAAACCCTAAAAAACCCCTCTGGGTGCGCCACCGTCATAAGGGGTGGTAACAGTGCCCCATTCACTCCCAATAGAATTATTTTCTCATATTTTGACACGTATACAGTTAATATGACTGAGTTGGTAAATTATATTTACGACTGATAGAAATTATCTATATTCACCAATTCTTCATTATCAATTGAACATTTCATGAACAATTTTTGTACGCTAGCATAATTAATTAGTCTCCTTTTAAGAGCACATCGTAGAAACAAAGATAGACTATAATTCGTATCATTTCTATGCGTGCGGTTCGACTATTTTCTTCCATTAACTCGTACTGTTCCGTCCTCTTGTAATATAAGAAGGAAAAAAATAAGGCATTCGCTCTAAAAAATCTCTCATTCCATATCCTAAATTACATTGGATTCTTATGGTAACATCTCTGGGGAACTAGAGCCGAAAGACAAAAGTGAATGCATAAAAAATAGTTGGTACGGGGAGAAAACACATTATTATTAACCACTGCTGACATTTAGCTCAAAAACCTCCCATCCATTAAATTCCTTTCCTTAAGTGAACAACTTCAGTCACTGACACACATACGAGAAAAAATGACGTTTCATTACGTTAAGTGCGGATGCAAATGAACTTTTAGAGAATAGCGTTGTATAAAAAGAGAATCCATTTTGAATAATCTTTTAATAACCCTTTTGTCTTGTATATCTTCCCCGGAATGAGGATACGCCCATGTTTCGGATTTCAAATTAGAGTGCTTTAATGGTTGGTCCGTTGCTAGGTGACGCTCTGTGCTCTATCTCCAATAGCACCAGCGCAAGCGATTACTCAAATCGCTTTTGAAAAGATATATGGTCTGTAAATATAAGGAGTTTGGAAAAGAGAAAACACTTATCTTAAAAATTATATTATGATTAGACTGAAATATTTTCTCATAAACTATTTAAAATTTTAAATGCTATTGAATATTTTCGATTTCCGTTCTAAAATGTTGAATTTGATTCTAAAACGGCGATATGCAATATCCTTTAAAGAGGAGGAAATTTCAATTGAAAATTTTTCTCTCAAGACTAGTTTTGCCTGGATTTGCAAGCAAAAAATTGAAGGTTTTTATTCATCTTTTCCTTTTAAAAATTGCCCGAAAAACCACAACTTTATCTATTTCGTGATAAAATTTCATTTTTAGTTCAAATTTGGAATGTCCACTTTCTGATAGGGGTAGGTAGCTGAATTTACGTCACACTGAACACACACGTCACAATGGGTCCGGGATCAATCCTGAATACCTCGCCATTTTGAACTCCGGTCAGATGATGAGGTCAACACCTGAATTTCCCCACCACGTCAACGTGAAGACATTTGAGACCACGACCGCTTCAACATGCTCTCACGTACACGGCGGTTTTTGGTTGGATAAAGTTTCGAACTCGCATCCTTGCGGTGACTAATCCGCGACCAACTGGGAGGGGGGCGGTAGCCTGGTTAGAAGAGTAACGGATTAGCAACCGGAAGGTTGCGACTTCGAATCCAACCAAAGATCGTCCTGTACAAAGGCGGCTGATGCACATTAAATCTGTTGTGGCCTCATGTTCTCACGTTAAATGTGGTGTGGAAGTTCGGAGATTGGGGTGCCAGGTCAGGTGTGACCTCGTCATCTGACCGTAGTTCAAAATTACGTGGTGTTCTCGGAGTTTTCCCTTTGGGTTTGATTCCGGACCATCGCCAAAATCCCGCTGTGTTGCTCCAGTGCGACGTTAATTAAAAAATAGAATGCTACTAACAAGGCCCCTTTTCAGATAAGAAATTTCGTGCCCTGTTATTGCTATTGCATCCATCGTTTTATTTAGAATTTAACCAATTAAGGTGAATGCTGTCATCATTCAGGATTGAAAACCGGAGTAGGAGAGAAACTGAAGGTTATAAAATACTTAGTACTACGCTCTTTATATTCTGTTCAAAATACGTTCACACCGTGTAGGAACCTTCTGGAGTATTAAATCAGCAGTTACTTCATACACACCTATACCTATACATAAGTAGGATGTAGCAAAACGTCCTGAGCAAACTTTAAGAAGAGGTATGGTACACAAAATTATACCGCATTAGCAAGGGCAAGCGCCAGCTATATATGCTAGAGGTGCCAAAATAAAATACAGCTTATGTACGAACACCGCTTTTTATAGCCCTGGAGACCGCGGTAGCCTACTTGGTAGAATCGCGGATTAGCTAATGAGGTAGGTATTTTAATTAACTTCACACTGGAGTAACACAAATCTGCTATTGGCGACGGTCCGAGATCAAACCCGAAGGGAAAAATCCGAGGATAAAACGTAATTTTCAATCACGGTCAGATGAAGAGGTCACACCTGAGCTGGCACCCCACTTTTCAAACTTCCACGCCAACGTGAGGACATTGGAGGCCACGACAGATTTAACGTGCACCAGGCCCCTTTGTACACGACGGTCTTTGATTGGATTCGAACTCGCAACCCTCCGTTACTCGATTACCTAACGAAGGGTTCCCATTTCGAAACTCGATCCAACCAATGACGAGGCGTTGTTCTCTGATCTTTCCCTATGGGATGGATCCCAGACCATAGCCAATTGCCCGTGGTCTTGCTCCAGTACAACGTAAACTCCACTACCTACCTACTTTTTTGTCCTCAATTTTACACTTTCACACTAGATTCACTTAAAACTTCGCAGTAAGTGCCCAAAGCTGCGAACGCCAATTGGTTAAATTCTGAATGTACGAATCCGAAACGTAAGCTAATCCTTTCCACAATTGGTGTTCTTAGCGTGCGCGGGATCTGGCTTTGAGTTTTCGTTCGGCGTCGAAAGCGATAGCGAGTATGATGAAGGGAAATATCCATGGCGATCGCCATCCATGTCTTTAGATATGGCCAGCCTTCTCCCAACGTACTTTCCCACCTATTCGGAAATCGACTGGCCCAAAGTCGACTGCCTTCTCGAGGGAGCAGAACTATACTCGGAAATCTCGTGACGCTCAGAGGGTTAACCATTTTATTAGTTGTGTATTTTTAACTCGTTAACGACATTATAAAAGCTAATTTGTATCATACCATTGAGCAATAGTAAGTCACTCGTGAGGGTTAACCATTTTATGGTCATTGCTTATGTATTTTTAACTAGAATAACAGTACTGTGAAATTTTTCGTGTTATACCATTGACCATAATAAGTTGCCGCTGTGGTTTTTACAGCATGGGGTCTAAAAATAATCCCCACGTAGGTAGACCGAAAGGAATAAAAGGGAAACAAAACCAAGAACCCAATCCTACGCACATCTGTCAAACCCATTAATGGATGTCCTGACAAGAAATCTTAACACTCCACCACCGAAATACCCTCATCGGTAATGTCGGACATGAAAGCCGCTTCTAATCAACGCACAGAATCGGGAATATTAATCCTTCCCATACATGTCCGGACTAATGAGGTAAAGCGCGACGCTTTTTTGGCAACAACAACCTTCGCAGTTCGCCATGACAACAAATGGCTGAAACTAATTAGTCGGGACCGTAGCACATTCCCCGGGGAGACTTGTGAATCACACCCAGGTTGTGGTGAGAAATGGCTGTTTGATGTCTCCCCAAACGAGCCCCATTAAAGAGGGGAGCCATCAGCCAATATGGATCTGGAGTTATTGTTTTTGTGCGTGAGGTGTTGCTAGCGTGCCCGAGATCGATCCCTCGTGGCGCAGTTCTGGAAAGACCTCTAAGTACCCCTTTTGGAGGGAACCCCTCGAATGGGGTGTTTTGTTGTGATTGAATTTCGGGTGAATGGCTGGCTATTTTAATGGTGGCGTAAAAATGGCTAATTCACCATCTAAATTACAACGCTCAACTCATACACACGACAGAAGGTCCCGAAAGAACCCTTACGAAAAATTTCCGTAGAATTAATTCCATAAAAAATTCTATAGAATGTGCGTGGTCTAGAATTATGGCCCGTTTTTCTGTCAGCTCTATAAAGTTACCTCTACAGAAAGTCTGTAGAAATCTCTATAGAAAATGTCTGTAGAAACCTCAATAGAATTCTACAGAAGCTCATTTCTTTTGCTTCACTCCTTTACTTTTCTATAGGCCGCGGTAGCCCGGATGGAAGAGCAACGGATAGGGAACCGGAGGGTTGCGAGTTGGAATCCAACCAAAGACCGACGTGTGTAAAGGGGGCTGGTGCACGTTAAATCTGTCGTGGCATCAAATGTCTTCATTTTGGCTTGGTGTAGAAATTTGGAGAGTGAGATACCAGCTCAGGTGTGATCTCGTCATCTGACCATGGTTCAAAATGACGCGGTGTTGTCCTCGGGTATTTCCCTTCGGGTTTGATCCCGGACCGTCGCCAATAGCCCGTTGTGTTACTCCAGTGCGACGTTAATTAAAATACTTACCTATAGAAAGTCTGTAGAAATCGCTGTAGAAAATGTCTATAGAATTCCAAAGAAGTTCATTTCTTTTGTTTCGCGACTTTACTTTTCTATAAAACTTCTCTATAGAAATACATTTCTGTAGAATCAGCTCTTTTTCTCTATAGAAATTTTCCTTAGATACGGAATTTCGTTTTCTCTATAGAATTATACGGAACTGTATAAAATGTTTTCATAAGGGTTGGTTCCAGGTATCCATATTATTATATAATATTCTGTTCCTCTTCTCTCAAATGAGGGATGGGATGTTTTGTTGCGATTGAACTTCGGGTGAATGGCCGTAGAGCTGTGATCATAAACTACTTTAATGGGGTGACGTAAAAATGCCTAATTCACCACCTAAATTATAACGCTCCAGCTCAAATACACGACAAAACGTGCGAAAAGTTGGTTCCGAGTATCCATATTATGATGCAATTATTTGTAGCTCTACTCTTTTTCTTAACCCTTTCAGGAGTGGTGGAACGTCTGCCGATCCATCTCCCTGAAAGGTTAAAATCATAAATATAAGGTTTATAGACTCGTATAAGTTCTTCTCCCAGGATTCGGCAGTCCACTAATGCGGTTTTGTACATAGAGGTAAAATATAAATAGACTGAGCATTGCTATTGAGAGGAGCTTCAAAAAGTGTGACCAACATGTCGACTAGTAGTCACGTGACTGCTCTGTGAAAAATTGACTTGATTGACCAATCTGGCATATGATCGCCTCGTTTGGCGATATAACTCCAAGACACGGTAGATGTGTGATTGCGAATTTCCATAGAGTGGCGACAAAAATGGGGAAATTGCCAGTCTATTATTATGTCGCGCGGACCAATCACATGATGAATCAATGGATGGATGTCTTCTCCCGTCCCGTGGATCAATCATATAATGAATGTTCGTTTCAATCCGGCAGACGTAAGCAGTCTAAAGGTCACGTTACTACTAGTTTGGGTCATTTGATCCTGGGGACATAGAAATATTACCATTGCTCAATCTACTTTTATATTTCCTCTATGGTTTTATACTAGTCTAATTAACTTAGGATACTGGTGATAAAGCAAACAAATCGCTTCCACAATTTGACATATTTAGTGCTGAATATAGTTTCAAGTTTAGTGTCGAAAGCGACAGTAGTAATAATCCGTTGTCAGGGGGAAACAGCTACAGCGATCGCCACTCATGCTTTTGTGAATTGCAACCTTCTCCTAACAAGGTTTCACACCTTTTAAAAAATCGAGTAACCCAATGTCAACTATATTCAAGTCGAAGCCACCCTATATTTTAAAGTTTCTAAGGTACATAAATATTATCTTATTTCATTCCTGATATCTAAGAGCGGTCTAAATGTGCAGTGAGGTAATAGGAGGCCCTTAAAAAACTAAATGTGAATGAATGAACGAAATAAATTCTAGGCACTTGACTTTATGTCATTTACCATATGGCATCCCAATACTTCTGTATTCTATTACTAAAATTCTGAAGTATTGAGTCGTGATAGGTTGTCTACTATTGCATAATATAGTCAGGAGTGTCAACAATAATACAATAAAACAAGTTTGCACGCTGTCATACTAAAACAGGAAGCGAAACTCAGCAACTTCAGCCTTCCTTCTGGGACGACGTCACTGGAGGAAACAAGGCAGTCCCAAGATTTGTCTAATGTTTGTGGCAATAAATGTTTGAATTTGAGGGACCTTTCACCTCATATGAAAGTGCAAAATATATTAATATGAGGTGATAGATTATCCATTAACCCTGCTAATGGTTTATTTTTCGCGTGGAAAGCTGCCTTGTAGTTGCCAGTCTCTGATACATTACATTTTCCTATTTGGTATGTAGATATGGTACATATTTTAATTAGCATCGCAATGGAGCAACACAACGGGCTAGTGGAGACGGCCCGCAATCGAACCCGAAGGGAAAGATCCGAGGACAACACCACGTAATTGTGAATCACAGTAGGATGACGAGGCAATACCTGAGCTGGCACCCTAATATCCAAACCTCCACACATCAAATCGTGGCCTCAAATTTTCTTCTTCGTGAGAACATTTGAGGCCACGACAGATGTAACATGCACCAGTTCCCTTTATACACGCCGGTCTTTGGTTAGATTCGAATTCGCAACCCTCCGGTTGTTAATCCGTTACTCTTCCAACCGGGCTACCACGGCTCTTTCCTATTTGCATATTCAGTCCCCTTGGAGTAATGGGACAATTTTGTCTCACCGATGTAACTCGTCATCAACGAAACTGACCAGATCTTGATTAACGAGATATCTCGTCATTAGCAAACTCGACCAGATCTTGATAGACAAGGTATCTATCGAAAACGTCGAAACTAATTGGGGGGCTAAGTAATTATAAACTGTTTTAGCATAGTGCCTTTAAACCACTTGAGGTTCACACGCATATATATCCGTTAGGATATATATGCGTGTGAACGCATATCCTAATATATGCACGCATATATACCTGCAATCTACCCTGCAAAACCTGCAGTCTTCCCTGTACAAACTACAGTCTTCCCTGCACAATCTACAGTCTTCCCTACAAACCTGCAGTCTTCCCTGCACAACCTGCAATCTTCCCTGCAAAACCTGCAGTCTTCCCTGCACTCAAATCAGTTTTGACTTCTAGATCAATAGAATCTTTCCTAGGATTCTTTCGAATCCTGTAACGTACCCTTGTTTTCTTTGTGTTTAAAATTTTCCTTGTGTGTGTGACCATTACTTGTCTTTTTCTGTCTTGTGCATGGCACAGCTTGGCCATATATGGCCCCCTTTGAGCCATGAAACCCAACCAAACTACGATTCGTTTAATCAATAGATGCAACATTTAGGTTGATGTAAAAGGAAGCAATACACCTCTCGGAAATCTCGTGACTCTCAGAGGTTAAAGTGTCAAAGAAGAGAGTTTCGTGTGTCAGGAAGTGAAGCGCACCAAATGTGCAAGGTTGTTCCATATTACTCATTATAACGTGTGACCTCTGGAACAGTGCGTTAATTTCTAGGAACCATACCCTATTGGAACACTAATATTTTTAGGGTCGAAGCCCTAAAAACATATATGATATATATAACATTAATATGATGATAAACTATATATATTAAAATCCTGGACCGTGGTTCAAAATTACGTGGTGTTGTCCTCGGATCTTTCCCTTTAGGATTGATCCCGGACCATCACCAATAGCCCGTTGTGTTGCTCCAGTGTGACCTTAATTAAAATACCTTCTGGGGGTATTTCAATTAACGTCACACTGGAGCAACACAACGGGCTATTGGTGACGGTCCGGGATCAAACCCGAAGGGAAAGATTCGAGGACAACACCACGTAATTTCGAACCACGGTCAGATGACGAGGCAATACCTGAGCTGGCACCCCACTCTCCAAACTTCCACACCACGCCAACGTGAGGACATTTGAGGCCACGACAGATTTAACGTGCACCAGCCCCCTTTGTACACGACGGTGTTTGGCTGGATTCGAACTCGCAACCCTTCGGTTGCTAGTCCGTTACTCTTTCCAACCGGGCCACCGCGGCCCCAAAATACCTTCTGAAATTTAAATCGTGTTCAACATGGCCCGGTTGGAAGAGTAGCGGATTAGCAACCAACCTGCAGTGGTGCGAGTTGAAAACTCGATCCAAATAAAGATCGTCGTGTACGTGGGAGCTGATGCACATTAAATCTGTCGTGGCCTCAAATGCCCTCACGTTGGCATGGCGTGGAAGTTTGGAGAGCAGGGTGTCAGCTCTGGTTTTGATCTCGTCATCTGATCCCGGTTCAAATGACGAGGTGTTGTCCTCGGATCTTTCTTTTCGGGATGGATCCCGGACTGTCGGCAATAACCCGTTGTTTTGCTGCAGTGAGACGTTAATCCAACCACCTGCTCTTCTACCTTTTCAGCATGACAGATAAAGCTTTTAAATCTACGTAATAATAATAACGAAAAGTATAAACAAAGTAATTCTAAAAATATGTATTTATGAATGTATGAAGCAACTGGGATCGTATTTGCTCCCTCTCAAATAATTTCAAATTTCCTCCCATTAACAGATAAGAACTAGTATGATCCTTTTGATTCATAATACGATATTCCAAGCAAGTGGTTCAAACAAGTTTAGATTGGGTGCAGTATTAACTGTTCATGATTCTATCCTTGAGATCGAAACATACTTCCTAACTTATATTTTCGTAACACCTGAATTTCATCCCGTAGGTAGGTTGAATTAACGTCACACTGGAGCAACACAAAGGGCGACGGTCCGACAGCATTCGAAAGGACAAAACCTCAACATTTTGAACCCTGTTCAGATGAGGATGTCAACAACTGAGCTGGCAGCCCACTCTCCAACTTCCACACCAAGCCAAAGTGAGGACATTTGAGGCTACTACAGATCTAACGTGCACCCAGCCCCCATCTACATGACGGTCTTTGGTTCGATAGAGTTTCAAACTCGCAACATCAGGTTGCCAATCTGTCACTCTTCGAACCGATTTACCGCGGCCCCGGATCTGTACCGAATGTAAGACGTTTTTCTCATGAAACCGCACTCTTCTATACACAGAATATGATCCACTTGTTGAATATTATATCTATCGAAAGATCGTACGAACTTGTAACTTGAAATAAGCCAAACAAGCGTTACAGAAATTCACACCCCTTATGGCATGCTTTACAGCGATTACGGCGTTTCTGCAGTGAAACAACTTGTACAGAATTATCCTCCGAATTGGAAAGTTGGCTAAAAAATATCTATACCCTGATGGTATGTTTTACAGAAGTTTTATTTTGATTGCAGTGAAAGTACTATTACAGAATAACATTTTCCAAGTCAATTTTTTATTACTTCTTGTAAATGGTCATCTTTATTTATCTTAAAATTTTTCTGTGTTTTTTATCTTCATAAGAAGCTCTTGTTTAGCCCTTCCCTCTTCTTTTTCGTTTGTCGTTTTTCAGTCAGTTACCCATCTCAAAACTCATTCTACACTTGTATAAAAATGGTTTTATGGGGCAAGGGCTGTATTTGGCATGTTGCGCCAAACACAAGACAGACAACATTAAGTAATGGACATACACACAAGGTAAGTTTTATCGACACAGAAGAGAGAAATATACCCAGGGAGAAATCCAATCTGAGCCACCTGCTTGCAGGTTGCTAGCGCAGTGGGCATATCTACTGAGCCCGAAGGCCCCTATATAAAAATGGATTGACTGGTGGTATTTATGTTACATGTGTGTCTGCGATTAATGATTCTTATTTTTTAAGTCATACATACGAATTGTAGCTTAACAAATAATTATTCTTTATAATCTATATATATAAATCAGAGTTGGCATCTGTGTCTGTTCTCAATATAAATCTACACCGTTTGACCAATCTAATCTCTGGGACGTATATGCCCATTAGGCCCGAAAGGGTTAAAATGAGGCTGGGAAAACAAAAAACAAGCACATTTTTAAAAATCTACATAACAATATACCTTTATACAGAATCTATATATAAAGCAGAGTTGGCATCTGTCTGTTCTCTACAAATCTACACCATTTGACCAATCCACACCAAATTTCGTACACGCATACTTTAGAACCTGAGGGTAACGTAGGTTACATATTAACCCCTTTCTATTTGTCCTATGTGTGCAGAGGGGCTAAAAACAATTTGAAATCCCCATAATAATGAGTATAAAACGATTGCGGTACGAAACTGCTTTACCAGTATTGATGGAAAAACAACTTTTTCTATAAAAGTATTTTACCAGTATTGCTCGAAAAACAATTTTTCCCAAAACAAATTAAATTCTAAAATTTATGTTTGAACTGACTCTTATATCTTCCCAAAAAAAATTACTGAATAATTGATTGAGAAAAAAGAATATTTAAAATATTTAATTTTACATAACTTACATTTTGTAATAGAACACGAAAAGCGCAAGCGAAAAACTCATTGATCATAAAAGAGTAATTTTGCTATTCGTTATCTGGCAACGCCAGAATTAATATTTTACTTTATAAATTTGATTTAGAATTTCGTATATGTCTATTCGAGTTGAAACAGCGAAATGTTACAGTCATATTTCAGCATTTCGAAGTTTTATAAATATTTGTTCCTTTCGTAAATACAGTGGCTCCCAAAAGTGTTCGTACACTTTAAAAACTTGTAGAAAAAGCGCTGTAGCCTAAAATTGAATTCGAATATAAAGTCCAATATTTTTTCATATCATCTCCATGTGATTCTGTATAAAACCTAACATTCTTTAAAAGAATATTGACTCATTTTCTTTTTATAAAAATGAAAATTCAAGGAGGCAGAGAAAGAACACGTCACAAAAGTGACCGTACACCGAAACATTTTCGGATAAATTCATAAATAATATGATCGTTTATTACTTTTTTTTATTTTTGCATTGTGGTGACATTTAAAAAATCGTTTGGCTTTAATCTTTGCTTGCTTACTTCCTGATATTCTATTTATTATTTAAAAATTTACACCGAAACATTTTCGGATAAATTCATAAATAATATGATCGTTTATTACTTTTTTTATTTTTGCATTGTGGTGACATTTAAAAAATCGTTTGGCTTTAATCTTTGCTTGCTTACTTCCTGATATTCTATTTATTATTTAAAAATGGCTCGTAGTCGTAAGAAAACAACGAACAGCATTCAAAAATTGATTATTTTTATCATAGTAGTGGTAAATCAGTTCGGAATATCGCTAAATCAGTAAATTTATCCCATTATACGGTGCAGTATATGATAAAATGCGCTTTAAAATCGGATCGAAAACAAGGTAAAAAAAAGTTCTTCCGGCAAAGTTAACTCAACGTGATCAGAGATTTATAGTTAGAAAATTTGTGAAAAATCCACGTTTGAGTGCTGTAAAAATTTCTACAGAATTTACTGAAAAATTTTCTACTTCAATTTTATCTGAAACTGTTCGACGAGTGCTCAGATCAGCTGGATTAAATGGGCATTCTGCCCGAAGAAAATTTTTTTAAGTGCGAAAAATAGAAAGCTTAGGCTTTCCTTCGCAAAATCAATAAATAAGCCCGAAACATATTGAAATCATGTCTAATATGCAGATGACGTACGTAGTTAGATTTGTGAAAATAAGCACGTGCCTACGGCGTCAAACAAGTTTTATAAATTGTGTGAAATATCACAGCCGATCTTCATATCGTATTTAGACGACTGTGGAAATATTGTGAGACTATGTCTCAAAAAAAGAAATACGCTCGTGGCTATTTACCGGAGTATCTGAAGATGTGTTTCATCGAATCTTTTGTAAATAAACAACTCCCAATGTGTTTACTGTGCCATAAAGCATCCAATGAAGCAATGAAACCAAATCGATTGCGAGAACATCTTGCTACAAAGCATCCAACAGATCAAGGCAAGTCCATTGAATATTTTCAGAAAATATATAAAAATTTTCAAAATCGTCCAACAATCTTTGCATCATTTAAGAAACCACATGCAACGAACGAAGATGGATTAACTGCCGCTTGTCGCATTTCACAATTAATTTCAAAAAAGTGGTAAAAGCTATAATATTGGAGAAATTTTAATACCCTCTATAAAAGAATTTATCTCAACAGTAATGCATCAGGATATACCTGAAGCTTTAAAAAACTTGCCCCTAAGCGATAGCACAGTAAAGCGACGAATTGAAGAAATGACAGTTTATGTTGAAAATAAACTTATAGGTGTTCTCCAAAACTCTTTATTTTCTATAAAATTGGACGAGTCTACCATTGCAGATAATAATGTTTTATTGATGACATATGTACTTTTTTTGATGAAAGCAATATATTACGGGAAGAAATGCTATTCGAAATAAATCTCATTACAGATACAAGAGGATTATCAATATTTAATGCTGTGAAATCATGCAAAAAATAATATACCTTTGAACAATATTGTTGTATGCGCTACTGATGGAGCACCATCAATGGTAGGTCGGTATCGTGTATTTGTTGCTTATTTGAAGGAAGAAGTGCGAAATGTTTTATGTATTCATTGTATCGTGCAGACATCTTGTAGGAAAACATTTAAGTACAAGTCTCCATTCACCATTAACTATAATAATTAGAGCTGTAAATAAGATCAAATCTAATGCCAAACATGATAGAATGTTTCGACAGCTGTGCCAGGACAATAATGAGGAATTTATTAGGTTACTTTTATACACAGAAGTTCGATGGCTGTCAAAGGGTACATGTTTGTCTTGTTTTGTAGCGTTATATGATAGTATCAAACATTTTTTTGAAAGTATTAATGAGACCAATCTCTGTCAACAATTAAAAACAGTAAAGAATGATGCCTTTTATTTGGCAGATATTTCAAGAGATTTATCAAATCAATTTGCAGCTTCAAGGAACTAATAAAACTCTTTTAAATAACAAAAGTCAAATTAGATAATAAAAGCGAAAATATTGTGTCATTATTTATAGACAAACTTGATCTTCGTTATAATCTATTGAAGAGAGAATTTCATCAATTTCCCTATTTATCATCTATAAAAGATGATGTAACTCCAGAGAAGATTGAAAGATTCAGTAGCCACCTTAACGAACTTTAAGTGGATATGGAAAGACGATTTAAAGATATTTTGAACTTGAAGGTGTATGACTGGATGAAAAATCCTTTTACTGCAAATATTGAGGAGGCTAGTACAACTTGCCAAGAATTGTTAGAACATAGATATGATGAAGAGAGTAAATATAATTTCGATAGTGGTGGATATGAAAACCTATGGCTAAATAAAAAAATGCCTGCGTTATATCCAAATATGTGGAAAATGATATTCAATTTATTGATACCTTTCCGAACCTCATATATGTAGAATCAAGCTTTAGTGCTGTTAATCATATCACCAAACAGAGAAACCGTCTGAATATTTCCGAAAGAGGAGACATTCGTTTGTTCCTTACGAAAGTTGAACCAGATATCAAATATTTAGTTTTGCAGCATCAGCCTCAAAGATATCATTAATAATTAATTAAAGGTCATTTAATAGACTTTATACTTTTATAGTTTTTATATTTAATTTTCTTCAATTTAAGCAGCTTCCGTAGTAGTAGGCGCTGTATTGATGGAGATGCAGAAATGCAGCATCAAATTAAATTTTCTGTGTATTATAAACATGAAAAGTATAAATAAAAAGATAAATGCAACTACATATTTTACTAAACCTCTACTCAAAAATTACGAGTACTTTGCAGTTGCGCTAAATGAAGTTACTGCGGAACCGGTGGGCGGTAAGAAAATTTTACTACCAACAAAGATACAAAAGTGGGCATGAAGTATAAAATGTCGACTACCCCTGCACTATACATTGGTAACTTCTTGGCAGCATATGTATATTTCGAAAAACTTTCTTGTCTTTGAATAAGTAATGGTTTGTAGAATTCAGTACCAAATAAATAAATAAAATATACAAAACTAAATCTTTTTTGGTAAGGTGTGTAACTTCTTATTTTAAGTAAGGTGTGTAACTTCTTATTTTAAGTAAGGTGAGTAACTTCTTATTTTAAGTAAGGTGTGTAACTTCTTATTTTAAGTAAGGTGTGTAACTTCTTATTTTAAATGACCATTAAAGTGAAAATAAAATAATTTTAAAATAAGATATTTTACGTTAAATTGAAACGGGTAGCCACACGTTGTACATCAAAGGTATTTCTGAAGTAGTCACCTTATAAAAACTTTTGTAGTTCGTCTTACAGCAGGAGTGCGATAAATACGAAATGGATTATATGGATGTATACATATATCATGTATGCATATTTGCGTCCGAAGTAAATTGTAGAAGTTATGAACAAGTTTAAACGATGTTAAAAATAAATTATTTTCCTTAAATTTTTTTTGCATTTGACGTTTGCACTTTTCTATGATAGAAAAGTGATTAGTCCAATCACTTTTCAATTCAACTGCTTTGCCAACTCAACTTTTAGCCAATTCAACCCGAGCAACGCCGGTAACTCTTCTAGTACTTACTAAAAATACATGCCTTAATTGGAGCTCCGTAGCTCAGTTATGATAGAGATGAAACATATCATTATACGAAGGAATTAGTTTAAGAGCTCGCATTAGGGGAGAAGGAATCTCGAGAAACTGAAAAAATCATAACACTGACCTCTCGACAAGCTTGGCGTATTATTGCTCAAGAGGCTACAACAATTGCATAAATATAAGTGAATCAACTTTATTAAAAATTCTGTTTTGAATCCTTGCAAACAAGGATCACACACCAAGTATTTATATACACTCATACCCGAATATGCATAAGAAGCATACGCTTGCATTAATATACGTTCGTACATTCCTGAAACCAACCTGAAACGTAAATTAAAATGGGCCAGATTTTTCAAAATTAGGTTTTAGTTCTTTTGAAAACATTTTTTGTTTGGCTTTTCATAATAGGAGCAGTTGAATTAACGTCGCACTGGAGCAACACAACTAACTATTGGCGACGGTCAGGTCACCTCGCCATTTTGAACCACGGTCAGATGACTAAGTCACACCTGAGCTGGCACCCCACTCCAAATTTCCACACCACGTCAGTGTGAGGACATTTCAGGCCACCACAGATTTAACGTGCACCAGCCCCCACGTTCTTTGGTTGAATCGAGTTTCGAACTCGCAACCCTCTGGTTGCTAATCCGCTACTATTCCAACCGGGCTACCTCGGCCACTTTTATAATAGACAAGGTATCTGAAATTTTCTAGACTTTTACTTATTTCTTTCAGCTATAGTTTTTTCGGCAAAATGCGTTCTTTTACACCCAAATTCTATCCTCCCGTGTGTCTAAATCGAATTTCAATTCGATTGTTTGCATTCTAATTTCCTTAACAATCGCGGTTAACACTACTTGTTGAATAAGAGAACGGTACAACACTTATCAGCACAGCGATCACATACCGAACATTTTTTGCCATTTTCTTTTAAATTTAAAATGTGAATATTTCAAAATTTCGTTAGTTTTTAAAAACATAATTTTTTCTTTCTTTTTATAAGACAAAGCATCTTCGAAATGACCTAGACTTATTTGTTTCAGCTACAGTTTTTTTTCGCCAAAATTTACTCTTTTACACTCAAATTCTATTATCGAATTTCAATTTGATTGTTCGCATTATAATTTCCTTAACAATCCCAATTAACACTACTTGTTGAATAAGAGAACGGCGTAACGCTTTCATCAGCACAGCAATCACGTACCGAACATTCTTTTTTACCATTTTCTTTTCAGGCGCTCGCGCACAATTAACGCCAACTCCCCCGAGGAGTTGCGGCGATCATGAATCATTAGGAGCCTTTAAATCACGGACCCGCGTTCCGCTATTAACCGGGAATTAACCCCCAAATGAAGTTTTAAAACTTCTTGTCACCATCAGAAACAGGAAGTGATCCCTCCACTTGCAAGATGAGCTTTTTTATGCGCCCTCGCACTTTCATACATGGGCGTTCACTTTTGCGGGCCCCATACTCATTATTTTTTTTATTTCTTCTGGTTTTATTGATAATTCATTGGAGGCTTTTCCGAAAAGAAGGTGATAAATTTAGTCCCTCCATCACTCAATGTTTCTGTCAAGACTGACAGACTCGCCACATACTTTTAGTACGTTGTGAACTTGGCTACCACTACAAAAATTAACTTACGATATAGTACCATATATACTATAGCAATATAGCTCATCTCCATCACGAAGTACTTTTTGGTATACAAAGTTGCACTATTTTTCACACGTTGCGGTTAATTGGTGACTGGTGGACGTGATTATGACTACAGCTCTGACAGTCTCACGCAATTATTCATTTACTTTATTATTGTTTCCCTACAGAAAAAATTCCAATTGGAGAGATAAAGAAATATACGATCCAAAAAACAAGAGAAAAAAGACCTTTTCAAATACAGTTGATAAGAGGTAGGTACTTGAATTTAAGTCGCACTGAAGCAACACAACGGGCTATTAGCGACGTTCCGAGATCAATCCTGAACGGAAAGATCCAAGAACAACACCTAGTAATTTTCAACCACAGTTAGATGAAGAGGTTAACACGTGAGCTGGCACCCCACTCTTCAAACTTTCACATCATGCCAATGTGAGGACATTTGAGGACTCGATAGATTTAACGTGCCCCACACGTACACGGCGGTCTTTGGTTTGGACTGAGTTACGAACTCGCAACCCTGTGAGGTGAGGTTGTGGTTCTCAATTCCCACCTCTCCCAATCGGGCTACCGTTGCCCCAGTTAGATAGGTGATAAAAACAAATCACTTCATTGAAGCAGATTACTTAGTGAATTGAAATAATTTTAAAATATGTCAATCTCTGACCTATCGATCAATTAATAGAATTAGTGGTTATCTAATTCATCCATTGTTAAATTCTGGAGGGAATATAGTGATGACCCCTTAGCCATAATTACAAAAATTAACCATTAGCCATAATTACAAAATTGGAAGTAAGTTACACAATGTATGCTACTGAATTGTAGCATACATTGTGTAACTTACTTCCACCATGAAGTATTTTTGGTAGACAAAGTTGGACTGTCTTTTACAGGTTCCTCTAAAACAGTGGTTCTTAACCTTTTTAGTGATCGGCACCCCCTTGAATCTAAAAATAAGTTCTCGCACCCCCTTGAAAAATGTGCTTCGATTTCTTTATTTGGGAAATTACTTCTATTGCAAGATTATTTATCGAAAAATAAACACATACATTTACATATACATACAAAATAATATCTCAATTTTTAATGGCTACGTTGTTGTCGTTTATTCATAATAATACTTTTGAAGCGAGGCTTCTTTTTGATAGAGCCACGCGTAAGTCATCACTTGCATTTAAGCGATTTCTGGCTTTTGTTTTTATGTGCAAAAATGATGAAAATCCCATTTCACACAGGTAGGTGGTGGCAAATGGCAAAAGTGTCTGCAATGCTGCTCTTGCCAGCTGTGTTTAAGGTTTTAACTGTGTACACCATTGTTTCAAGTCCTGTTTTTCAAATTCCATTTGAATACGTGCATTGGCTCGTATTTCAATAAATTGACTTTAATTAAATCGATGTCGTCCATCTAAACTTCTCTCGCACCCCTGGAAATGCTTTCTCGCACCCGCGGGGGTGCACACTCCCCAGGTTAAGAACCACTGCTCTAAAAGTATAATGTGCATGTTTGAAACTTTTTCCAAGCTGAGAAATTCCCTCTCACTTCTGCATTCCGGAACTCGATAGACCTTAATACTAGGTTGCGTAATGCACCGAGCCGAGTGGTTGGCGAAAAACGCCAAATGCAACCACGAGAATTATTTATTGGACAGAGAATTATTCACATACTATTTTCACTTGAATTCTCAGAGTAATGTAACTTTAAGTTATGGAATATAGGAATTTGGATCCCTCGGCTGTGGGCACTGTAAAAAGATACGGATGTTACGGTAGGTAGTTGAATTGCTGGGGCAAGACAACGGGCGGCTGTTCGGGATCAATCCCAAAGGGAAAGATCCGAGGGAAACACCTCAACATTTCACAGTCCCCCGCGTACACGAAGGTCTTTGGTTTGACCGAGTTTCGAACTCGCAACCCTTCGATTGCTAAACCGCGCCTCTATATCATATGGGCTCTTAGCAGCGCCGTACAGGAAAAAAACGATGATAATCAAATAGTTAGGTATCGAACGAGTACCCTTCGGTTCGCTAAATCAGAGCTCTTTATCTGGAAACCTGAGTCGAAGAAGATTAAATAAAATATTCTTGTATAAAAAGAACATAGCATTAATTTCTCCCTTTTATTGTATTATTAAAAGATGCCACATGCGTTATTTCAATATGAAGGAAAGTGAAGCAACACGGAAATAAATTTGTACCCTTTCAAATTAAAAATATACTTTCTAATCACCCTATCAGGATATTAAAAAAATGTAATATTCATTTTAAATCCATTAGAACGGTCATTATCTCAACACGACTGTTAAATACTTTCCTCATTCGTTGCACTTCATTTAACTTCTCTGTAGTTCCTTTTAAATAAAATTGAAGTTGTTAGATCTGGAAAATACATTAGACGTATACGTAATTACTCCCTAAAGATAGATTAACAGTAACTATTCGCTAACATTACCTTAAGTTCGTTTTAAAACTCCAATTATAGAATAACATCATTTAACAGAAGTTTCATTTCAATAATTGTATCAACTTAAAATATATAAATGAGAGAAAAAAAAACTCATGCACCTCGCATGATTTCCGAGAATTAAAATTACCGATCACTTTTTAGCCATCAAGGAAAGGTCAAAAACTGGACTGTTGGAATTTTCACGAGAATGAAGAGAAGGGATAAGAGTTTCAGCCCCCCGATGGGAGAGGCTCCGAAAATGACTACTGATTGGTCGAGATAGTTCGAGATGACGACCAATAGCATGCGACCATCAGCACAAAGCGCCCTTCAACCTGCGTGATTGATACTATGTGTCAATAGCCATTCGTTATGATGCTTTCAACCCAATTCATTTATGCTCTTCATAGTAGATGGATGTTCACTTAGAATTTGCTTTAAACAGTGTACGCGACTGGTCATTTGTGTGAGATCCGAGTGAACGGTGAATGTAACAGACTCTTCCTTTAAGCTGGTACCCAATTTTAATTTTAATTTCATCAAATGCATTTTTAAAGCCCTGTTAATCATTTAAAAATTTGAATTTTATAAAATATATTGTATCAATTTGCGATTAATTAGTTTATTTACTTCTAGGTTTTGTGTCTGGTCATAATGGCTACTGTTATTGTAAGTATCTTGGTGCTATTATTCACATAATTATTCACAAATATTGAAACTTAACCGCTTATTCGGAGGAAACTAAACTGAGCGGATCGTTTCTAACGAAAACGAAACCCAAGGGGGGGGGGGGGTGTATTTCAATTAACGTCACACTGGAGCAACACAATGGGCTATTGGTGACGGTCCGGGGGGGGGGTGTATTTCAATTAACGTCACACTGGAGCAACACAATGGGCTATTGGTGACGGTCCGGGATCAATCCCAAAGGGAAAGATCCGAGGACAACACCACGTAATTTTGAACCATGGTCAGATGACGAGGCAACACCTGAGCTGGCACCCCACTCTCCAAAC
Source organism: Meta bourneti (assembly GCA_933210815.1). NCBI lineage: Eukaryota > Metazoa > Arthropoda > Arachnida > Araneae > Tetragnathidae > Meta > Meta bourneti. The sequence continues at coordinate 110,760,181 of OW119922.1, read as the reverse complement.
TTCCACACCACGCCAACGTGAGGACATTTGAGGCCACGACAGATTTAACGTGCACCAGCCCCCTTTGTACACGACGGTGTTTGGCTGGATTCGAACTCGCAACCCTTCGGTTGCTAGTTCGTTACTCTTCCAACCGGGCCACCGCGGCCCCGAAACCCAAGGGAAACGAGTGTCGCGGATGCTGCCATTAGACTTCGAGAAATTTTAGAGATTATTTTAAGCTTCCCCAGATTTCATTAAAAAAAAAAATATGTGTTTTTTGCACAATTCAGACGTGTAAAAATCCAAAGCATAGCATGTAAAACTTTAATGACATTTTGCCCACATTAGAACACTTGTTTGTACTAAAAAAAGTTTTTCTTGTTGTGATTGGCAACGCCTCCTTGTTTATTTTTATTCTGGTTTAGTTCGATTCGCGGTATTTCAAAAAATTCTACAGAATTATAGGAAAGATAATTGTTTAAATACTTGCCTCTTTCATTTCGCCAGTTCCATAAAAAAATTGTATCCTTGCTGATAAGGACTGCTGTGCTACATAAGAATCGTTTGTCTTAAAATGTGGGAATGTGAATGGAAATATAGAATGGTGGTATTTAGAGGAACTCGCGTTTCAAATCAGTATTGCCGAGATTTTAGATGGAGCACTATTTTAGATATACATTCGCTTATGGCTGATATTAATTTTTCAAAGTTTACAATAATGCTTCGGAAAAAATTATTCAAAGTTTTTTCGTAGCAACTGAGTAACTCGTTAAACTTGTTAATATTTAAAGGTTCTTTTTATGCAGGCTCATTTTGTATTTACAAGTGTTTATTCTTGTTTTTAAATCTTTGCTTTCTTTGCAAATTCAACATTTAGCTGAGAAACTCCATGCTTTATTTTACTGCAATGACAATTGATTTTACTATTGCTAATTCTGTTTTTCGAGCTGACATTTTCTTGTGTAAGTGCTTTTACCTATCCTTAAACATTTTGAGGGTAATTACATTTATTTAATCCTGATTAACAGTTAAAATTCTAAAAATGTGGTTCAATTCCTGTAACTACCCTGGATTTGTTTCTCTATTGTGTCAGTAAAAGCTTTTCTTGTGTGTGATCATTTACTTGATGGAAAACACAATGCTTAGTGCAGTTTGGCCAGATCTGACCCTTGCATCAAAAATCCACCCATTCAAACATTTGCTGAATGAAGCTTTCAAGTACTATGTTGTAATACAAGATCATGTATGTAAAAGTGTGAGAATCAATTATATCAAAAGCCCATAAATAAAATAGTCACAATCCTAGTTATCAAAGGTTTCTAACATGACATTAAAACCATTCAAATTTGTATTTGATTACTATGTTGCTTTCTTACAAACATCTTTTCATTCCTGAGTTTGTTTTTTTTATGTAAATTTTTGTGGGACAGTATATAGTTTTTGGAATCACTAAAATTAACTTTCTCGACCCACTTTTACTCTTTAACAGGGCTTTTAATTTTCTAATTGTAAAGCTGACTGCCTTGATCAGTTGGGTCTATCCCAGTCAGCCCTTGCTCTAACCTAGCCAGTTTACTCTAGACAAAGTCTACTCTGCTAGACAAAATTAGTCTCACTGATTTATTTTCCACATTGGATAAATCTGCTGTTTCTAATTTGATACAGAACATTCAAATCCTGCCAAGACTGCACTGTTGTCAGATTTTGCTTCATGTAAAATGTCTGCTTCCACTTTCACATTAAATGACTTGCTTATTCTTTGATTTCTGTTTTATTATTTTTAGTTTCATCATCCCTTTGACTCTGAGAGCGATGCCGTAGCTTTGAAGGAAGCTATAAATACATTAGGTAATTACTTTATATCTTATCTTAACATCTTAAAGTATTTTGAGCTTTTCTACTTATTAAATACATTAGGTTAGTCATTTTTCTTTTAGTTATGCTTTTAAAAATATTAATTTGTTTACATTAATCATTCAAGCAGCACCTTAATACAGTTTGGAAGATTCATGTGCGACTAGCTGTCCTAAAATATTTTGAATAGCGATGTGTTTAGGTTCGGGCAAGATGTTTGAATATTCTGATGTACTTGCCATGCAGGTTATTTCAAGCAGTTATTTGAATTAAATTTTCTGATCTGTGATCTGTAATTTATACTTGAGGGGGATTTACAAATTAAAAATAAAATTCAAGAAGTAATTTTATTATTACTTGAATTTTATTCTCCAATCCCAAAAATGTTAATTTACTAAACACCTTATAATTATTATATAGCTTTTTAATAATTTAAATTTTTGCCAACTAAGGCATCAAATTTTACTAAAGTAGTCTGAAGTTGAAAAAACGTGGACATTGTTTTCTTTAAATGTTAGGGGTAGGGTATTTCAATTAACGTCACACTGGAGCAACACAATGGGCTATTGGTGACGGTCCGGGATCAATCCCAAAGGGAAAGATCCGAGGACAACACCACGTAATTTTGAACCACGGTCAGATGACGAGGCAACACCTGAGCTGGCACCCCACTCTCCAAACTTCCACACCACGCCAACGTGAGGACATTTGAGGCCACGACAGATTTAACGTGCACCAGCCCCCTTTGTACACGACGGTGTTTTGGCTGGATTCGAACTCGCAACCCTTCGGTTGCTAGTTCGTTACTCTTCCAACCGGGCCACCGCGGCCCTTAAATGTTAGAGTTGGCATGGTGTGAAAGTTTAGAGTGGTGTGCCAGCTCAGGTGTTGACCTCATCACCAGACCATTGTTCAAAATCTCGAGGTGTTGTCTTCAGTTTTTCCCTTTCGGATGGATTCCGAACTGTTACCAATAGCCTGTTGTGTTGCTCCAATGCGATATTAATCCAACTGCCTACCTACTCCCTCAACCTTAGAGTAAGTCAGGTGAAGCCAGTGTGAGATGAAACAAGTTTGAACTTCTGCTCCTTTATTGAAGTTATAAAGCTTAAATTTATGTAACTGTCTCAAATTATTTGCCCTTTTCTGTATTCTTTCCAAACAATAATAGAATTAGCTGCAGTAATTCATGAAACAATATTAAAGTACATGTACGAATGGAGTCCGATATTAAAGGTACAAACCAAAATTACACTAATATTTATAATTAAAGAAAGTATTTAATACATTCCACAAAAACTGCATAATTTTGTTTATTTCTCGACATAATCTTCGTAAACGTTGAGACATTTATCCCAGCGTGACACTAGTTTGAACATCCCTTCATAGTACTGCTGCTTGTCAAGTTGCTTGAAGTAGTCCACAACTGTGTCTTGCAATTCCTCCTGATCTGAAAAGCGTTTCCCCGCCAAAAATTTCTTTAAAGGTCCAAATAAATGGAAATCCGAGAGGGCGTTCGACAATTGTGCAGTTGTCATCCATGTGTGAGGTCCTTGGTCTGCCTCTTTTCTTCTCTGGATCATCATTCATCTTCGTTCGTCCATCTTTAAATTTTTGGCATCAAACACTGACTTCTTTTCAGCTTAAAATGTTCGGTCCATAAACGGCCTGTAATCTGCGATGAATTTTGTTCTGATTAACTCCTTCGGCTTGCAAAAATCTGATAACTCCACTTGCCTCACACTTCAAACACTCTGCAATATACACGCCATGTTTGTGTGCTTCCCGGAAGCTAAATTGAGCCTTGAACAAAACAATGCTCCAGATTCTACTACTACACGCATGAACGTGGCTAGTCATGCATATGGCATCAATATTGCGCAAGCGCAGTTTGTATAACAGTCACCTGTACCTTCAATATTGGACACCCCTTGTATTTCATGTAGTAAATACATATATTTTTTCATTCACTACTATTTACTTGAATTGATACAAAGTATCACAATTTTTTACTTAGTACATAATTTAACTTTTCTACATTTTTCTTGAAGAATTGTACAAAACTGTTGGTTTTAAATTTACCTTGTGCATTATATGACATGATTCTATAATAAACTAGCAGAATTTCCAGGCATTGCCTGGGTTGAATTGGTTGAATTTTGATTGAAAAGTGATCAGATGAATCACTTTTATAGTAAAATGCAAGCATCTCTTAAGTGTACGGAAAATAATTTAGAAACATCTTTTTAATTTTTTCATAGCTTCTACAATTTACTTCGGACGCAAATATATATACATGATGTATCCATCCATATAATCCATTTCATATTCGCACTTCTGCTGTTACACACTACAAAATTTTTATCTAAGGTGACTTCTTCAGAAGTCGATTTAGAAATATGTTTCATCTACAACTTATGGCTACCCATTTTGATTTAACGTAACCTATCTTATTTCAAATAATTTTATTTTCACTTTACCAGTCATTTTAAAACTAGAAGTTACACACATTACTTAAAAAAGTATTGTTTTGTATATTTTATTTTTTTATGAAACAGAATTCTACAAACCATTGCATATTCAACCTAAGACTTAAGGAAAGTTGGTCAAAATATATGTATATTGGCATTTTACATATTGCAGGTAAATAATATATCTGCAAAATGTAAAATACTGGAACACACATAAATACGAACACAAACAAAACTCTGATCATTGAGAAAATGCAGAATTCTGTAAAAAAAAGATATGACCATGCTTGTCGAATTGCAACTTCCTGAGTATATTTTGAAAAAGAGCAATTTGAAAAAGACATTTAAAAAATATTGATAAAGATAATTCACGAAATTTAGAAATGCTCAAATATGACTGCAACATTTCGCTGTCTTAACTCAAATACACAAACACGGAATTCTAAATCAAATTTATAAAATGAAATATTAATTCTGGTGTAGCCAGATCTCAAATAGCAAAATTACATTTTTATAATCAATGAGTTTTTTGTTTGGGCTTTTCGTGTTCCATTACAAAATGTTTGTTATGTAAAAATAAATATTTTAAACATCCTTTATTTCATCAATCAAACATTCATAAATTATTTATATTATAGGAAGAAATGAAAAATCAGTTCAAACATGAATGTTAGAATTTAATTCGTTTTGGAAACAATTGTTTGTCAATACTGGTAAAACAATTTTATTGCAAATATTCTTTTCCATCAATACTAGTAAAACAAAATGGTGCATACCGCAATCGTTTTATCTATGGGGATCTCAATGTTCAATGTTATTCCTATGGGGATTCGGTATTGTTTTTAGCCCGTTAGGACAAATAGAATGGGTGTTAATATATAGCCTATGTTATCCACAGGGTTTTTAAGTATAAGTGTACCAAATTCGGTGTTGATTGGTCAAATGGTGTAGATTTATAGAGAACAGACAGATGCCAACTCTGCTTTATATAGATTCTGTATAAAGGTATATTGTTATGTAGATTTTTAAAAATGTGCTTGTTTTTTTTTGGTTTCCCAGTCTAATTTTAAATGGATTGGAATGTTCATCAGCTTCTAATGAATAGATTAAAATATCTTTATTAAGGAAATCTATTTGCAAATAAAATATATTTATGACATTTATCTTTTGTCATATATTTTTCAACTTTTTTAGGTCAAAGTAGTGATGATGCATTGATTCATATACTTGGAAATCGTACAAATGAGCAAAGGAAGCGAATAATGGAAACATACAAATCCATGTTCGATAAGGTATGAAGATTTTCTTACGTTGTGCATTTTCTTGAGCTAACAATCTTTCCTCTATGAGGTTTTCCTGTGTGTTATTTATTTAAAGCGATTATCACTGCATTTCAGTCTTTTAGTTAATAGTTTGTGCTGATCTTACATATGTAGCTTAGAATAGCAAATTGTATACATTCCAATCAACATTTTAATGAACACTTAAAACTTTTAGGGCCACGGTAGCCCAGTTGGTAGTCACTGATTAACAATGAGTGGGTTGCGAATTTGAAACTTGATCAAATCTAAGACCATCATGTGGGCTGGTGCACATTATATCCGTCGTGGCCTCATGTTCTCACATTGGCATGTTGTGGAGGTTAAGAGAGAGATGTCAGTTCATGTGCTGACCACATCTCTCTATGGTTCAAAATTACGAGGTGGTGTTCTCGTACCTCTCCCTTTAGGATTGATCTTGGACTGTCGTAAATAGCCCATTGTGTTGTTCCAGTGTGATGTAAATTCAACTATTTATTCACTCAATTTACATGGTTTATTCATGAAATATAAATCTTTATGTACTTTTTGCTTAAAAAAGCTTAAGCAAATTTATTTTAATAATTTCAGTTCATCTGAATCAGGGTTAGATATTAGGAGCTGGAAGTCAAGTGCGAATAATTAAACATATTTGCTCAATTGCATGCAACGGTACCAATAGTACCTTCCAAATGCATGCAACGGTACTTTTCATTTGTCTCTGGTCACATTTTCTTGGTGACAAAACAAACATCCTCGGCACCATTTACATTTATGCTTTCCAATTACCTCCAGTCACATTTTTTTGGCAACTTTTTTGGCGACAAAAGAGATATTCTCAGCTCCATTTGCATTTACTTATGCTTTCCGTGCATCTCCAGTCGCATTTTCTTGATGACTTTTTTGGTGACAAAGGAGACATCCTCGATGCCATTTGCATTTATGCTTTCCACGTTTTTTCTGTGGTTTTACTTTTGATCTTGATCACATCATTTGCAATGACCAAACAAACATACAAGAACAAAATCCTTTCAATGCAATTATTGTTGCAATCGAATTGTATTTCCTATTATGTACAATAGGAAATACATGTTTTACGAAACTTATCTTTTTTATATTTTCTTTTTATTTATAGCATGCAATTTCTTTGAAGCTTTTGTGGCAAAATATAAGTTTTCTCTGCTACTTTGGTGTTCATTTCTCGTCACCAAGAAAATGTGACCAGAGACTCATCATGTGTTTTACAATATGAACTGGGACAGTATGTACCAAGGAAAAATATCGTATTTCATATTTACACTATTTGCCATATCAACTCAAGGAAAATTTTTAGCAAAAGGATTGATACTTGTGATACAGTATTAGGCATATTTTGATTTGAATTACTTGATATGGTATGCAAGAAAGGGTAGTGCGATATAACTTGTCATAGTCTGAAGTATGAATATTTACTTATTTTGACTGCTTCATATTTTATGCAACATTTCACATAAGAACAGACTGCAGTTTTAAACACATTAATTATACATATTCAAAGTTGCTTTGTAAAGTTGGTGCATCATCAACTAAAGTATAGTATTAGTCTATCAAAAGAAAGTCAAAATTTCGTGGTTTGAAGTGTATTCTTCCTTAAGGCCTGCCATCACATACTGAAAGGTGGATGGAGTCCCCTCCAAAGGAACACAGACTGTTATTTATTGACAAATTGCTATTCTTTAATGTTTTTATGAATTTGCTTAGGATTTTTTACCTTTGTACAATGGTTAAGTAGTTGAAGCAAGAAGGAAAGTAGAACATATTTGCAGTAAAAAATGTTCCAGTTTATCTTGAGTGAATGTATTTTGAGTGTCTTCACTAGCATAGAGAGGAACAGTTCAAAATTGGCCACATGAGATTTAGTCACATGGAATGTTTAAAACAAAACCCCACACTGATGAACAGGCTTATGAGTGGCACCTGTTGGTCAATGGCCCAAGAGGGAAATGCATACTTGTTTGGAAATGATTCCAATCAACAAATACTGTTATTTAGTGTTTTCAAAGGGAGAATGATTCAGAATGATTTTAGGGTGAACTGAGTACAAGGAAAGATCTTATTGGATTAAAATAACATGCATCTCATTCATAGTGTTATTTCATTTTCAATCTTTATAATACAGAAAGGAAAATTATGTTTAAAACTTTGATTTAAATCAATAAAAATAACTTGATTTAAGTCAGCATACCCTGATTTATAAATTTGTATTTTATTTGTAGGATTTAAAAGATACATTATTAATCAAACTAACTGGAAACTTCAAGAGAACCGTGGAACTTCTTCTGATGCCCCTTCCGGAATATTATGCTAAACTTCTTCGAAGAGCCATCTATGGCCCAGGGAAAGATGAAGATTTGTTGCTAGAGATTTTATGCACTATTACCAATATTCAAATTAGACAGATAAAGGAGATATATCAGTGCAGTGAGTGAATTTGTTCCTTACTCATTTGAATTCTATTGTTCAGAAATATTAAGCTCAAGAAGGCTAACAGCTTAATTGTCAAACGTCAGGCATTTATAAATAAAACCCTTCTAGAAAATATCTTTTCTGCATTTAACATTATAATTGGTTTTGGTAGTGCATTTAATGCATTGATTTCTTATTTTGTGTGATGTATTTTATATGTAACATTGATTTCTGTACTTTTTTTATTTTTGAAAATAGGATTTGGAAAGACATTGGAAGATTCTCTTCAAAATGATTGCCAGAGCAAGTTTAAGCACATGCTTTTACTAATATGTAAGGTATGATTTTCTGTAGTTTGCCACTCCTTATTTCTTTGTGATTTAGGTGTAGAATTTAATGTGGATGTTTTTCTTTTCCACAGGCTGAACGAAATGAAGGAATTGTGGCTTTGGACAAAGTTAGGAATGATGCAGAGGTAAGTTTGTTTTTATAAATTACAAATCATTCTAAAACATTATTTTAACTCGGTATTTTGATTTCACAAATCCTTCACCTCTCAATCTTTTCTAAATTTGATTAGAAAAATGATTTGCAAAGTAGAAATGATAACTAGTCATTTCTACTTTGCATTTTAGTTAATTGTATTAGTATTTTATGTTACATTCATTAATGAAGTAATAGACAGATTTTGTATTCTAATCATTAATGTATGTTTTGCCTTCTACTCAGAAGCACATCTCCTTTAGGTGTGTAGTGGGTTTCACGAACCTGAGGTACTGTAGTGATCTTTTCTTTTCCCATCGGGCTTACTGTCTTTAGTAAACATGTGTGTCATGCTCCTGGGATTCCCAAGCTATCTTTTTTTGCTTTCATCCCTTTAATTCTATTCTCCAAATCCCTCTTTTTCCCCTTTCATGACATTTTTTGCTTGAAGTTGTCTTGTGTTTGGCATGGTTTGGCCAAATATGGCCCTTGTGCCATAAAACCCCAAAACAACCAACCAATCTACTCATTCAATGGATAGCTTTATGTCATTTAGATAGTTTTTAATTTGTGCCTTATGTGCTGATATTACACTAAGGCAAAACTAGTATTGCCATTGCAGCATACCAGAATTCATAGGAAAGACCATATCCCCATTTAGATGTAAAGTTGATGTAAACCGTTGGATGGATTGTCAACCTGCTATAAGCATTCAAAATATTAAGCAGGAATTACCCTTTTAAATTAAAATATATTTTGTAGAATATTCTGTATTATAGCTTGAGCTTTCCCCATTTCAGGCCTTGTTTGAAGCAGGAGAAGCTCAGTGGGAAACTGACGAGGCAGCATTCAATACTCTCTTTGCTTTTGAAAGCTATGAGCACTTGCGATTTGTTTTTCAAGAATACGAAGACATCACAGGCCGTACCTTATCGGAAGCAATTGAATCAGAAACATCTGGATATTTAAAGAAAGCTCTTTTGACTATCGGTGTGTATGTTTGATATCTTTTATGGACAATCTGTTTTCAAGTAATGAAATGTTGTCCATTTATTCATTCCTTAGTACTACTTTCCTATTCTAATTCTATTAGGTATTATTGTTATAAAATCATAATATTAATTAAGTACCAGATTAAAAATCTAATTAAAAATTAAGGTGGCAGTTTCTTTTAATGTGAGCAATAACCATATTTTAGATTGTTGGAAACAACTTGAAAATACTGTGAAGAAAAGGTGAATTCCTCAACTGTATGATCCACAAACTTTAAACTTAAACATTTGGTTTATTAAACATTGAAGGAAACTAACATTTCGCAAGTATGCAATTACATGTGAGAATGAAAACAAAGGTCAATCAATTACTAGTTCACAATTAACTATTATGTTCAAAAGGATTGATCATGGTGCAAGGACCAAGTCTGGCCAAGCTGCACCTAACTATCAGCAATTAAATAAAGTATATCAGGATAGATCCATAAATTAAAGATTTCATTCAAATTTAACAATGAGACAACATTGTTCAAAAACTCATTAAAAATTTAAATAGAATTATAATAACCTATCTCTGATATAGTAAATAAAAACATGTTTGTATGAGGGGATCTTTCAATTGATCAGTGACAGTAGGGTTATTTGCACAAAAGTGGGTGAATCTAGTAGTATTAAAATCAGGGCATTCACTTAAAATGTGTGACAAATCAGATCGTATCACATGTGTTGGACATGTCACAGCTAGTTTCGAACATAGCAAATGCCTGGATTAAATCTGTGATGTATGATGTTTTATCAGTTTCACATTAAGTCTTCTGTTAAAATTATTGAATTGAAAACCCTTTACAAGTGATTGTATGGAATATAATTTGTTTTGAATTCGAGTAACCCATATTTGCCATGAATTTTTTATAGGTATTTTAATAACACTGTCCATGGTCTTGGAATGATAGAACATAAAAAAAATAACTGACCAAAAATTAGATTGCATAGTTAATGCAAATGAACTTTAAAAAATACATTTCAGAAACACAGAATAATAACCTCGTGTGGAAAAGTAAGCTTTAATGTTATTTTACCAAATTTCAATTTTTGCCCTCAGGGGCACATCTCCTTTAGGTGTGCAGGTTTGGTTTGTTGAGGTTTTATGGCCATATTTGGCCATGCTACACGAGACATAATATCAAGTAATAGACACACAATGAAAGTTTTACTGACACAAGATAGAAATACACCCAGGGAGGAATGCACCTGACAGGAATCGAACCTGTGCTGCCTACAACTCGAAGGTTGCTAACGCAGTGGGCATACCCATTGAGCCATGATGGCCCCTAGGTTTGTGTGGGTTTCATGGACCTAAGGTATATTCTGGTTGTCTTATCTTTTGAACATGGGGTTTACTGTCTTTAGTAAAATGGGTCTTGTCCTCCCAGGTTACCCAAGCAATCTTTTTATGCTTCCGTCCCATTCTATTCTTCAAACCCTCTCTTTTTTCCCCTTTCACAGCATTTTTTTCCCTTAACACATTGACTGCCGATCTCGCGCCACCGCTTGATTTGGCGTTACCGCTGAAGTGCCAATCACGCACAGGCGAATTGTGTGGGGTGATGTCTCAGGTGCCAGTCACGCTCAGGCGCGGGAAAAGCTACGCCTCATTGTTTGTTCTCCAGTTCAATCGGCATTACGTTTTGGGTATGTTTGCTGGTATTGGCGTGGAGTGAAGGTTAGAAACTAGTTGTAAAGTTATGTGGTTTCTGATTTATTGCTTTGCAATATAATCTTATAACATGAGTTGTACAGACGATAGTTCTTCAGGGCCTTCACATGCAAAGAAAAGAAAATTGCAAAATAATAAGCTAACAGGTGATGAATTTGTAAATTTGTTGACTGAGCTATCGGTCGAGTACCCGAGTGATTTTAGTTATGACAGTGACAAGGAGTTCTTTCCTCCCAAAAATGCCCAGGTGTCGGATTTGTAAGATGAAGACGATCATAGCGTACAAGGGGCGACATGTCAACAGCATGATTCCGCTATGGAAGAAAACATAATTTGGGAAAATGACCCAACATCCATGAAACAATTTCCTTTCATAAAATCTGAGTTTGCTGCAACCTGTTTCAGGTGACAATGCTATAGATTACTTTCGCCACTTTTTTACCGACAATATCTTGGATGAAATAATTGCCGAAACCAATGACTATGCTCGTAAAATACTTTGTCGCCGTGAAAAAAAGAAACATTCTCGAATTAATGCTTGGAAGGACACCACAAAAGATTGAACTATTTGTATTTGGGATTAATTTTACATATGGAAACTATACGAATGAACGGAATACAAGATTACTGGAAAACTGATACACTGTTTTGGCTTACGTGTATTCTGATATGAGCAGGAATCAGTTTTTGTTATTACTGAGGGCATTGCACTTTGCAAAAATCCCCCAAAGCAGAATGCAGAACTACGAAAGGCCGGTGCAAAAGTTGCTATTCTCAAGGAAAAGGTAAAGATGCCATCTATATCTGCTAAGTTTGTGAAGGATATCGTGGCAATTGTTTAGATTGTGCATAGATAATACACAAATAACATTTTGAAATGTATATTTTATAATATCATTATAATAATGTGTAATTCATTTGTAATATATATATATATATATATATAAAATAAAAAAGTAATTCCTCCTTCTCTTCCAGATCACGATTTTAGGGAACGGGCGCGAGGCGGCGAGTCGTTGTGGGAGGGGGGATGAGCGAAGCGAGCAGGGGGCGGAGCCCCTAGTATACATATATGTTTTCATATAAAAATAATGATTACAGTTTCATATAAAAATAATGCATATTGTAACTTATTTTTCTTATTTTAATTTATTTTTACATGTCACGTGCCAGCACATAATGTGGCATTTGGGAAATAATTTTACCTCTAGTGCCAATCACGCGCTGGTGTGTAGTGATAAAATTATATGATTAAAGGCGTACATAATGCTTAGGAATCAGTGTGATACACATAATCATCTTTTATTTCCACTTTTAAATCATATTTCTTATAATAAGTAAGTCGGCATATGGGTAAAGTCTTGCTTCAATGTTATGGCAAAACTATTAACACAACCTCATGTGACCGGCAGTCAATGTGTTAATGTTGGTCTGTTTTTTGTTTGGTGCAGCTTGGCCAAATATGTCCCTCGTGCCGTAAAATGTAGAAACAAGCAACTAATGATCTAACCATTTTGTTTGAGTTTTAATTTGATGGCATAATTTTACTAGTTGGCTATTAAACTTCACATTTATGAATATTTTTAATCTAAAAGTACTATTTGTTTTAATTTAGTGCGATGTGTTGAAAATACTCCGGCGTATTTTGCACGTAAGCTGCACCGAGCACTCAAAGTGAGTGGAACTTTTTTTGTGTATACTTTTATCATCATAATGTATTTACTATATTCACTGTAATATTAGTTTATTATCAATTATGTAATTAAAATAAAATGAACAGTTTGAGTTTTAGTTGGATGACCTTTCACAAAATGTTTGCTTTCTTCAAAATATTATTTTACTATTTTAATTTAATGTCTTTTCAAAGACATAATTTCTTAGAATTTACACATTAGAGGTGATTTTTATATTGTATAATTTCTATTATATGTGCAGAAATTTTGGTGTTTTGGCACAACCTCTGCTTAGTATCTTGGATAACAAATGCAATGTAGAGATGGAACATTATATTTTTGTTGCGCTGATTTTTCTATTTCAATCTATTTTGGTATGTCTTCAATGTTGGTACTTATAATTAAAAAGATTTCGATACAAAAGAAAAGCAATCTCAATCCTAAGAGATTGAAATTTATTTCTTGGGATTAAATAATGGAATTTTAAAACATTTCTATAATTAATTCCAGAATTTTCCTGGAATGTATATGGGAAAACCATTAACTAAATCTACTGTTGTGATGTAGAATATTTTTTAAAAAGGAAAAACTAAAATGACTATGGCCACTTTATTATATATTGTCAGAAAAATTGAGTTCTGTATTCATATTGGTCACAATAACTAATCTTAGCAATGTTTTGTGCCCTATTGTGACCCTCATTTCTTTCTGATTATAAAAACATAACTGTTTCTTGCCTGTAGCTCACACAAAGTTAGGGTTATTGGTTGGAATGTTTATTTTTGTCGCACAATTTAACTGTCCACAATTCGTGTTATTTACCATAATGTTTGAATGGGAATTAAAAAGTAAGAAATTCGTAAATTATTTTAACTTTCTCAGTCAGATTCTTTTAATGTATTTCTATACAGTGCTTTCTGTGAAACTTAAAAAATGGCATGGAGTGTATCATACATTGAAATGTTTTCTTTTCCTTTTAAAGCATGTTGTTTTTTCAGGGTGCTACCAAGGATGACAAGTCCTTAATTCGAATTGTTGTTAGCCGATGTGAGATTGATATGGTATTCATTAAAACCGAGTACCAAAAGAAATTCAAAGAATCGTTAGAAGCCACAATACAGGTAAGGATCCCCTTGGTATTAGTCAATAAGTAATCCTTATAAGTACCCCAAGGAAATTTGTGTTTTCTCCTTATGATCAATTTTATCACAAGATTATTTACAGAACAAAATTTATTAATTTTTATTTGAAACTAGCTTGAAAATATTTAAAATACGTTGATTACTAATAATATATTTTACGAGCAAAAAAACTTTTCCACAAAATGTAATACTTTTCCACAAATTCCACTACTTGAAATCTTATGTTGGGAAACAATGCTTTTTTTTCATGATGAAAAGTCTGAAAATAAGTTCAATTAGAAAAATTTTATTCTGGGACCAAACACATTACTGATAGAAAAAAGGATTGTGCTATTTTTAACAGTCTCCTCATATATTGCACTTGTTACTCCACTTCGCAAGGTTGAAGAAGTAGCTTTGTAGTATTTCGTGCCTTGCCAATGAAGTTGCAAAGATGCACATTCCATGTTAGCATTGCTGGATTCGTGTGAATTTCCTACAAATTGCTTATGGATTTAGGTGCTTCATACCCCTTTGAAAAAAAAACATATTTTGACCATCTCTAATCTGGTCACTATCACAACTTCTGCTTTCGTGGTACAGCTGGTTCTGCATACTAGCCACTTGCTCCTTGTATACATGAGCTCTATAGAGCATACTAACAATATGGTTTTTCCATGTGCACATCGGGACTCAGTGGGTTTGCCCCCTGCTGGCAACCTGCAAGTTGTAGGCGGCACAGGTTCGATTCCTCTCTGGGTGTATTTCTCTTCTGTGTCAGTAAAACTTTCCTTGTGTGTGTATGTCCATCACTTGACATTGTCTGTCTTGTCTTTGGTGTAGCATGGTCAAATATGCCCCTTGTGCCATAAAACCCAATCAACTTTTTAAATGCAAAAGGATTGGCACTTAGTTTGTAGTAAGATATAAAATATGTTTTCAACTTCACCAAAAGCCAAAAAACCCATGTGCACATCCCTCTAACATATGTAAATCTTATTTTAAGACTATACCTCCTATTTCAATGCATTTAACTGTTTTTTTTATTAATATTTATTGTAATAAAAGTTTAATTCTTTTGCAGGGAGAGGAGCCTGAAAATTTTGAAAAGCTTTTGGTTGCTTTGGTCACTTTAGATAAATAGACAGTATTTCTGCCATCGTAATGTGTGATAAAATCTTCCCAGAGTTCAAAGTAATCTTTTATTTTGTTTTTATTATTTTTTCATTTCATTTTAGGATTTATTTATGTTTACCTTCGTGAAGATAAATAAAAATACATACAGTTCTTTTCTGAACATGCAAATAAAATCGCACATTACAAGCTTCTGAACAAATATGATTCAATAGTACCATGTCTAGAGTTTAGAAGCAGTTCAATTACTGCTTAAAGTACATATATGCAATGCTATCGGTGCTACAATTGTACTCTTATTTTAAAAAAGGTATTCTTATACCTTTATGGTTCATTCTGCCTGTGAAGGAAGTGTATTGAAAATATATGGTTACACAAGAAATGTCACAACTTATTTATCAGATGGATAGAAGTGAAAATTTTATTAAGTTTCAAGAAAATAGTTGTAATGTGTATTTATGTACACCTTGATGGAATAATAAATGATTTACTGTATTTTTATGTATTGCATTTAATACATTTCAAACTAGATTTGATTTCAAATGTATTTATTTAACACTCTCATTTGGGACAGCTAATGATTATAGAGTTTGTATGAAAATGGGTGCATTTGCATTATTTTATCGTCTAAATTTCATTTATATTGAAGTCTTTCAACTTCCAAAGTGTTATGCCAGAAAAACAAGGTCTTAAACACAAATAACATTTATTTACAGAAATGACGAAACATTTCCTTTGAATAATTATGGCTTCGACTGCAACTTCAGTCCAGGGTTTGGAACTGGTTACACAAAATGCCAATGTTTTTGGTACATTTCTGACTCATTTGGTACATTTCTGACTCAGGGAGGGTGCTTACAGTGTCTAAAATACTTGTATTTTTATAATCTAAAAATAACTTAAACCAATTTCTATACTTGTAGCTTTTCTATGTCATTAATACCATGTTGAATGTGAAAATCAAAACTTTTCAGAGAGTAGAAAAACCCGTTTTATTTCCAAATTTTTCCATGTCCTCTTCCGAACTTCTGAAGCCAGCTGCAAATTCGATGCTTTGCTTTGAACATATCTTGTCCAATACAACAATAACGTAGCAAATATGAAAAAAGCATTTTTTCACATTCAATAATTTAACATAGTATCGTCGACGTAGTTTAGTCAAATTCAAACTTCCTGGTGTCCATTGGAACCACAAGTGAATGTAGTCAATTGAGATCTACACATTAAATAAACTATTGCAGATTTTACCATCAATTTATTGAATTTTCAAGCTCTAAAATGTAAGAGGTTTAAAATCAAATAGTGCACATGGAGACCTGCACCCAACCCTCTGTTATCCCAATCTTTCACTTCAATATAGGGAGTAAAATATTTAGATCTATGTTAAATCTATTTGTATAAAACAGTTGGCATCTGTCTGTCTTTCTGTTCTCTATACGTTCTTACACCATTTGACCAATCCACACCAAATTTGGTACAATTATACTTTGTCACCCTCGGGTAACATAGGCTACATATTAACCCCCGTTCTCTTAACCTAGGTGTGCAGAGGGGGCTAAAAACAATTCGAAATAGCCCCAGGAATGACATTGAACATAAAAAGATTGCTATATGCAGCTCAGTTTGTTTTACCAGTATTGATCAAAAATCAAATTTCCAATAAAATTGTTTTACCCCCAGTATTGCTCGAAAAACAATTTTTTTCAAAAAATTATATTTAAACAGTTTCAAATTCTAATTATGTTTGATTTTTTATTTATTTCCATAATATAAATTATTTATGAATATTTGATTGATGAAAAATGGATATTTAAAATACTTAATTTTACACATTTTGTAATGGAACACAAAAAGCCCAAACGAAAAATTCATTGATCATAAAAGCTTAATTTTGCAATTTGGTATCTGGCAATGCCAGAATTAATGTTTTATTTTATAAATTAGATTTAGAATTCCGTGCTTGTGTATTGTGAGACAGCGAAATGTTGCTGTCATAATTGAGCATTTCAAAGTTTTGTAAATTTGTGTTTTCACAAATAATTCATTATTGTCTCAATATTTTTCAAACGTCGTTTTTCGAATTGTTCTATTTCAGAATACACTCAAGAAGTCGAAATTCGACACTGTTGCTCATATCTTTCGTTTTTCAGAATTCTACATTTTTTCAATGATCAGAATTTTGTTTCTGTTTGTATTTGTGTTCCAGTATTTTACATATAACAGATATATTATTTAGGAGTTAAATTTTAATTAATTTTATTTTCTGCCAAATATGTATGGGTAATTTCTTGGCTGTATATTAATATTTCGACCAACTTATCTTAAATCTTTGGTTGGATACGTAATGACATGTAAAATTCTGTTTCATAAAAATAAATAAAATATACAAAACAAAACCTTTCTAAGTAAGGTGTGTAACTTCTTATTCTAAAATGACCGGTTAAAATAAAATAAATTTTAAATAAGATAGGTTGCGTTAAATTAAAACGGGTAGCCATTTATTGTAGTTCAATGATATTTCTAATTCAACTACTGAAGTAGTCACCTTAGAAAAACCTTTTGTAGTTTTTTTTTACGGCAGAGGGTGATAAATAAGAAATGGGTTGTATGGATGGATATATCATGCATGCATATTTGCATCCGAAGTAAATTGTAGAAGCTATGAAAAAGTTAAAACGATATTAAAATGTTATTTTCCGTACAACTTAAATTATTGCATTTTTCTATGAAAGAAAAGTGATTAGTCTAATCACCTTTCAATCAACATTTAACCAATTCAACCCAAGCATTCTGCTAGTCAATATATAAAGCAGAGTTGGCGTCTGTCTGTTCTCTATACAAATCTACACTGTTTGACCAATCCACACCATTCAAATTTGATTCACACACATACTTTTTAGATCCCTGCGGGTAATGTAGGCTACATATTAACCTCCCATTCTATTTGTCCTAGGTGTGCAGAGGGGCTAAAAACAATTTGAAATCCCCATAGGAATAACGTTGATTATAAAATGATTGTGGTGCTCAACTCAGTTTGTTTTACCAGTTTCCAATAAAATTGTTTTACCAGTATTGATAGAAAAACAATTTTTTCCAAGACATATTTAAACAATTTATAAATCAAATTCTAATATTTATGCTTCACTGATTTTTTTATTTCTTTCCATAATATAAATAATTTATGAATATTTGATTGACGATATAAGGATATTTGTGAAACATTTAATTTTACATTATTTGTATTTTG
The DNA here is from genome assembly GCA_933210815.1 of Meta bourneti. NCBI lineage: Eukaryota > Metazoa > Arthropoda > Arachnida > Araneae > Tetragnathidae > Meta > Meta bourneti. The sequence continues at coordinate 110,741,764 of OW119922.1, read as the reverse complement.
TAATGAAACATGAAAAGCCCAAGTGAAAAGCTCATTGATCATAAAAGCGTAATTTTGCTACCGGTATATGGTAACACCAGAATTAATAATTTTTTTTATTTAAATTTGATTTGGAATTCTGTGTTTGTATTTGAGTTAAGGTAACCAATGTTGCAGTGATATTTGAGCATTTACAAGTATTATAAATATGTGTTCTTTTCGTAAAGAAATCTTTATTGTCTTTCTCAATATTGTTCAAAAGTCATTTTCTGAATTGCTTCATTTCAGAATATATTCAGGAAGTCAAAATTCGAGACACTTGCCCATATCTTTCGTTTTTTAGAATTCTGCATTTTTTCAATGACCGAAATTTCGTTTCTGTTTAAATTTATATGTTCCAATATTTTACATATTACGGATATATTATTTAGGAGTTAAATTTTAATGAATTATTTTTATTTTCTGCAAAATATATAGGTAATTTCTTGGTTGTATATTAATGTTGTGACCAACTTTCCTTAAATCTTTGGTTAAATACATAATCGTTTGTAGAATTCAGTTGCATAAAAATAAATAAAATATATAAAACCAAACCTTTTTAAGTAATGTCTTAGGGTAACTTATTTTAAAATGATTGGTAAGTTAAAATACAATCAATCATCAACAATCTCAAAATGAGATATGTTACGTTAAATTAAAATGGGTGGCCATACGTTGTTTAAAGATATTTCCAAATTTAGACAGATTTCAATTACATGATGATTAAAATTAATTAAATTTACATTTGTTTTTCTTGGGTATTCTTGAAAGTTGTATTGGATGGTCAAATAACTACATCTACATTCTAAATAGGTACATTGTTTCCATATAGAAACCGGATATCAATTAAAAATGTATCATAAATATCCCGATTTAAAACTGAATGCCTATTGGAATAAAGAGAATTTTAAATAAAAATTTGCAGATTGTGGAATAATACCACAGTTAGGAAGTATTTGAAAGAACTTTTGAAGAATTGAAATTTTTTTGTCGTAAGTGACAGAAGGTCACGGTTGCTTACTTTACAAGTTGAAGCTGTTTTTATGCAGCTTAGATACCTGTGAAACATTCGTTGAAAGCAATGATTTTCTTTTTTAAAAACGTTGTAAAATTTACCTGTTTTTTTTTAATGTAATCGATTGAGTTTGCTTTGTCTACACTGATAACATTTATTTTTAAAACAAGCTCCGTTATTCCATGTGCAGCTGAATGGAATTTTCAAGAAAAAATGCATTTGCTTCAAAATAAATTGATCACGAATACTGTAAAAATTTAATTTGCCATCCTCTCATAATGATGAAATTCGAAGGTAGCGCGCATCCCTGGTGCAAGAGTGCCACAAGTAAAAAAATATTGATAGGAAAACTAAGTGCAAGACTATACGCCGGAATTCGTCAATTTTACTCAAAATGAACTTACAGGGCAATCGTAATCACTCCAAAACTCAAAATCGACTTCTGTAGTAGTCACTTAAGTACAAACTTTTGTAGTTTGTCTTACAGCAGGAGTATGATGAATGTGAAATAGATTATGAGTAGATGTATCATGTATACAAATTTGCGTCCTAAGTAAGTCAGAAGCTATGAAAAAGTTAAAGCGATGTTTCTGAGTTATTTTCCGTACACTTAAAAGATACTTGCATTTTACTATGAAAGAAAAGTGATTAGTCTGATCACTTTTGAATCAACATTTAACTAATTCAACCCGAGCAACGCGGGGTAATTCTGCTAATTGCTACTAAAATGGGGTTTAAGAGTAGATGTTTGCGATGAAATTGTTTTTTAAGGTTTAAGTTTGCAATTTAAGAACTTATGCTATTATTTCACATGTATTTTGGCTGTGGTATCCCTGTGCAAGTGAGAAGTGCTGTTAGTTTTAGTATTGTATCCAAGTGTCCTTATAAATGTTTTAAAGAATAGCAATTTAAACTTCGTTTTGAGAAAAAAAGGTTACTTTTGACCATAAGATCTCATTTAAACACGACTTATTTTTGTCAACAAATTTTTAATTAAATAAAGAAATAGTTGATTGTTCATTTTTGTGAGCTGTTAAAAAGGCATATTTTAACAGTATAACTTTTTAAACAGCTCAGTTCTAGGAACACATGTTCTAAAAAAGTTCATTGTGTTTACCGATTTTCAAGTCATCCCGAAAGAAAAGATTCTTTCGACGCTATGACGTTTCTTTTTGTATTTTTATGCAAAAGTTTTTGTGTAACGGTTTCAGCATCAACCCAATTGACCTAATGCTCCCACGATAGTGAGAAACGGTAAATAACTCGCTCGACTGACAAACCGAAAGTCGAAACAGGAGGGGGAAAAAATCCCTTCTCTTTCAGAGACAAAAACTCGCTGCTTGGCGAGTGAAACTTGGCGACATTGATAAAGTTTTTCTCCGGAAACCCCGCTCTTTATGGCCGCCCTTCGCTGATCCATCCAAACTCCTCTGGGTGCCCGAGTTCGAAGGACACGTGTTTCTGCTTTCCAAACCAACTTCGGGATCGACCATGCGCTCGTTTCCTAAGTGAGAGATCGAACGTTTTCTGGTCTTGTAATGCCATGTGAATCGTTAAAAGTGTGGCCATAATCGAACATTCCATCCAGAGAAGCGATTGCTTTTGTTTTGATGACGATTGAAGGCTTTAGCATGGGAACTGTGGAAGAACTCAAGGAGGTCGTGACCAAGCAGGAGGAGGCGATCAACCACATGAACTCCGTCCTCATCGAAAAAGAGGAGGAGATCCGGCAACTGAAGAGTCTCCTGGACAAATACCAGTCCGTGTTCCCCGTCATGTCGCCCAACAGGTACAGCCGGAGCGCCCGCAGGAAGGAGAGGGCGCAGGGCATCTCGGCCGAGCCCCAGTCACTCAGGACTATTCAGGAGCTCATACAGGCGAAATTCCCGGAATACCCTAAATCAGACAGGTAAGTCAACCACTCGAATGTTCTAACACGTGATGTGATCCTTGTTTCGTTTGTCTGAAAAAGAGTCGTGATTCCATACTTGTACTGTTTTGAATATTAGTTCGTTCCATTATACTTTTTGAATATTAGTTCGTTCCATTATACTTTTTGAATATTAGTTCATTCCATTATACTGTTATGAATATTAGTTCATTCCATTATACTGTTATGAATATTAGTTCATAACAGTATAATGGAATTTCCTGTTCCACAGAATGCCAGTTCGTTCTGCTCCACAATGTTCTATAGAATATTACTTCGTCCCGTACTATAATGTTCAAACGATTTTTCTGTCTGAATCATTTCTTGCTTTAAGTTTATGTTGGATGACTTGTAAATATTCAGAAATCCGACGACTGGAATTCGTACCAGGATGAAAATCTACCCGGGATCCGCGAATTTCCGCTCATTGTGTTTTTTTCTGTTCCGATTTTCACGAAAATTATTTGGGTTTTACTTTTTCCACGACTTATACGGGGATAGGGCTTCTGTTTTCTGGTAATCAAAATTATCATTTGTAATATTCCTGGAACGTATGGGAAATCGCCTTTTATCCAAATTGATAGTGGATTAATTGCATTAAGTATCGAAATGAAGACTATTTTACGTGTTCACGAAAGAACTACCGAACTAAAGTTTGTTAATGTGCAAAATACTTATCAGCAAAATATGGTCATAAAGTAAACAGTATTTGCAATAAATATTAGTGTGCACATAGAATAATCATAAATTTGTGATGAACTTGGCTACCACTATCAAAATAATTCTTTACGGTTTTAATTACCAGTTAATAAAGTAATTGCAGCATCTATTCTATTCATCCACAGCTAAGTTCTAGAGTTGTAGTATTGTGGTGAACTGAGCACCACTTAAAAAGTTGCTACGAATTTCACTCAAGGTTACCGTTAGACGAATATTGAATGAGAAATTTTCTTCCACTCTGGCAAACTCGGAAAAGAAAATTTAAAAATCGAGGGAAAGTTACTTTTTAATTTTCAAAGCTCATAATGAATTGCCACAAAAATGGTTAAATGTAAATAGTGCAATTAAAAGTTTTAAAATTATTTTTTACGAGTTCAAGAACCCGATGTACTATTACGTTTGAAAAAAATCGAGATTTGATGAAAAATTGATTTATTTTAAGACCAATATTTTTAATTTCGTTTTCTGTTCGTCTCGTGATTCCAAATAACGAGTGATTTATGTATAATCTCATTGAAATAGTGAAATTATTACAAAACGTAACAATGTGTGAATCCCACTCGTTAAGTTTCAGCTTATCTATAAAAGTAATTTTCCTTTTACGATTTGTACAGATAGTTTAATGTTGGAGGGTTAATGAAAAGAAACTAAACAAGTCCTGCAGAACTCAACAAAGTTGCTCGTTGCTATTGAAAAATATTTTTTATCTGCAAAAAATTGTCAAAATAACAATTCAAGTTAAATATTTTTTGTTCTTCGTCAATGTAAAGGCGTCATTTAACAAAATCAGTTTTAAGTTTCTGTTTCCAATATCTTCCCAATTATGTTTTTAATGAAAACGGAAGTTGAAAATTAAGTTGCTTCCTTTATTGTGTCTCGAGATGTCGAGAAATCTTTTTAACTCGCGAAATAGTTCTGTTTCACGATCGATGTCTCAAAAGTCGTTTTACTGTCAAATCATTCATAGAATTGTTACGGTGTATTTCTCGTGCAATATCACTGCAATCCAACCGACATTTTTTCGCAGGCCATTTTCGTTTAATTATTTTCTGAGGACCAGTTTGGGGAACTCTGGAAAAAGGAATATCACTTGCTTTCTACTCCTCGATTCTTGGGCCGCGGTAGCCTGGTTGGAAGAGCAGCGTATTAGCAACCGGTGGGTTCCAGGTTCGAATCCAACCGAAGACCGTCGTGTGCAAAGGGGGTTGGTGCACGTTAAATCTATCATATCCTCACGTTGGTTTATTGTAGAAGTTTGGAGAGTGGGATGCCATCTCAGGTGTGACCTCGTCATCTGACCGTGGCTCAAAATGACGTGGTGTTGTCCTCGGTTCTTTCACTTGGGGATTGATCCGGACCGTCGCCAATAGCCCGTTGCTCCTGTGCGACTTGAATTAAAAATTCATATCTCTATTCTTGTTTAGTTTTGTTTCATATTCTAAATACAATAGTATTCGAACAATCTCTAAAGAATCGTAAAAAAAAAATTTTTGAGTACGCTTGGAATTGTTCTACAATGATTGTAAGTCAATGGTTTCAGCTGTCAATCATTTTATGTCGATTCATTTTCATGTACGAGTATACTGAATGAAATCATGCATCGTGAAATCGGTGCCACAATGTTTGGACTCGGATGTAATTGTTTCAGAAATGCTTCCTAACTTAATTTTAGGAACTTTCTGTCATTAAATCAAAAATTACATGTCAGCTTTTTCTAGATCCCCATTGGAACTGTAAAAGCCAGTCAACGAAAAGTAGAAGTAATTAAACTTTCTCTAGTCGGTGAATTAGACCTGGGTAATTAGAATTCCGTGTGTGGTTTCTTCATAATTCTTTACTTGGCAATATGAGAAACAGGGCAGCATTTTCGAGCGTGAAATTTTATTCTAACTGAAGTCCGGGAATTTGCATCAATAAGTGAGTAGAAATAAAAGCCAGCTTTTGTTTCAATGGAACGAATTCGGGTTTTGCCTCTGAGCTTTTGATTATCTGTCATCTTGATTATTTTCCTGAGAGACTCACCTGGAGAAACTTGTCCTATATTACGCAATAGAGTGCAATTTATAAAGTTACCATGAAACAGGAAACGTAATTATTTTTAAGTTTTTGGTCGTGGAGTAAGACTTCAGTTTACCAATTTTTGTGCAACTTGTTATCCTCTTCGTTTTCTGTATTCTTATTTTTTCCCATCAAATATCATAAACGATTGTTTAGTTCCTTCACTGCACTTCATAAATTCTCTACCAGTTTGTTTCCTTCGAAAGTACAATAATTTACTTTCGTCTTAGTCATTCTATCAGATTTGAATACGATTCTCCGATGGAAGAAACAAAAGCAATTTTCGATATATCAAAGGCCATTTCGTTTCTGGCTAGCATTTCGTGTTATTAATAGAATGTAAATGAGATGCTTAATAAGTTTGATGAATGGGATTAACTCCGGGGAAAGTGTGTCATCTTACGATCTTTGGACGGACGCCTGCTTTTTGTAAGAAGCGACAGAAATGACGTGAAAAAAAAGCGTTTTGAGTAATCTCATGGAATAATCGAGTCATGTTGTTTCTTAGCCAAATGGAAGTGATTGCACATGGACATTTGGGTGAGTGCCAACTGCTGCTTCTCTCTGAATGTAAACAAACTTCTTTCCTCGTTTTGTATTTTAACTGCGTTTGACTCAACGATTCCAACCAGATACTTCATTATATATGCTTTATCTTAATTCTCTACCGAGAATTTTTTTCTTTGCGCAATGGACTTGATGAGTGAGGTAATTTCTTTCATAAGAGAATGAATTATTTTAACTTCAATATCTAACTAGGCTTATCACGTGCGTTGTATTTATTCTGAGATCTATTGAAAGGGTAGTTTGTTCTTTTATTTCTGCGTTTGCGGAATATCAAATTCAGAATAATGTTAAGAGCGCTGTGATTCCACTTTCATCAGAGGCCATTTTTGACTTCTTAGCGCTCTGGAACAAATTTTTAAAAAGAGGCGGATCTCATCAAGTGCAAAAATTACTTCTAGTAAAAAAATGCAAAGTGAGACCGGCTGTAAATTTAAATTTTGCCGTGTCATTAAAAAGAAAAATAATTGTTTGGAGTTCTGAAAACACTTTAAATTCACTGAATGGTTTTAACGACGAAAAAAATTTGGACACCGTCTCTAATTGTGAACCAGACAACGGGGCTTCCTTTGAATAATGGACTTTATTTCGAAAATGGGCTTCCCTTTGAGAGTTAATCTTAACGCGTCTCCTAAAATGTTTGTACGAACCCTTACGATCTGTGAAAATAAAGAAACTAACAACTTTGATATTGTGGTTCAACACTGTCACGAACATTCTCATTTTGGATAATCCAAAATGAGAATGTTCGGTAAAAAAATCCAATCTGAAATATTTTTGAATTCGGGAGGCATTACAAATTTTACCTTATCTGACTCTTGTTTCGTTTCTGCTACTCAATCGTGACGTGTTTCCTGGAGGGGCTTGTTTCGAAAAGTAGATGTTGCCAATACCCTTTGAAGAAGATTAGGTTAATTCAAACGAGTTTTCTGACATTTATTTCTCACCACATCGATAGTGGGTGTGTCATCTCTAGAAACGATCGAATTTCCTATTCTGGACGAAATTCGACACTTTTTGCGTATTTGACAACTGCAGGACTAGGATATGCTTTCCAGGTCGAATATTTGAGGCAATTTAATCAATAGGTAATGTCAGATTGAAACTAGCCTCTGGTTGCATAGCAATTAGGATTAATTGGGTTATAAATCATCGAGTTCTGCCATCAAGCGTAAAAAACAACCTAGTTTAGAATTCTGTTCTTGAAAAAATGTCAAAATAACCTTAGTATGCGAAGTTGAAACCAAAAATTATCTTTCAGTTTCTATTCTAAGTACGTATGTTGTAATATCAGATAAAGTAAATGACAGCGAGTTTCAGGCTTGACCTTAATATTCTAGTTCAGCAACTAGAAGACGGCTCGATTGAAACAGATCTTGAAACTTTTTCGGATTTTATCTCTGGAAACTTGGAGCGGGGAAATGTTCAACAGCGACTAGCGAAGGTGTGCGATTTAGTAGTCACTGGGACTTCTACGCATTAATCTTTTAGTTATCGTCAAGTAACATTTAACCTAGATTCGCCTAGACAGGTATCTTTGTTGACAAGAAGCACGAATGAATCCTCACTCGAATTGATCGCTAATGTTTTCCTTGCAGGAGGCGCATGCTTCTATTTTCTCAGAAAGACACACTTGTTTCGTAAACAGCCCTATTTACTCAGGAATGTTTCGTCACTGTCGCTGACAAAAAAAAACCCCATTTATATTCGGTGACGAGACGTTGACACCTCACAACAGAACTGTTGTCACGTTTGAGTTGTCGCGGTTCCGAGGAATGGAATCCGAGAACGATCTGCCTTGTTCGAATAAATCGAAACTAGCTTCGAAGAATGCCTGACGGAGTTGGCGCGAGTTCGAAAACTAGTAAATGCGAAAGGGACGACTTTTTAACTTCCAAATCATGTGCGAATAAAGATACAATCGTAACAACCATTTCTTGAAAATTGTAAGATGATCCAAACTGAACGTTACGATGATGCCTTCAAATATTTTTTCTGTTTAAACCATTCCTTCCGATTCTGTGTAGTTATCTCCCTTTAGTGTGTAGGGCTTCACAGATCCAAGATACTCTAGTGATCTCATCTTTTACCATGGGGTTTACCCCTATACGCCAAAACAATTAACCCATGGGGTTTATTGTCTTTAGTATACACGTAGGTTTCCCTCTCGTGATACCCAAGCGATTTTTTTCTGCATTCATCCCACTATATTCCCTGATTGCCCTTTTCCCCCCTTTCACTTGACGTTGGTCTGTTTTGTGTTTGGCGCAGCTTGGTCAAATATGGCTCTTGTGCCATAAAACCTAGAAACAAAGAACTAATTAACAAAACATTTCGTACGAATTTCAATTTGATTGCATAATTTTACCAGTTATAAAGTTTCCAATTTGTAAATTTTTTTCTCTAAAAGTTCTGTTCGTTTTAATTTAGTGCGACAACTAACCAACCCATGAAGTTTACCGTCTTCGGTAAACTCCGTGCTCCCGGGATACCCAAGCGATCCTCTTCTACTTTCATCCCACTACTCTGTTCCCCAATCCGTCTTTTCCCCTTTTCACAACATTTTTTACTTGACTTGTGTCTGGCGCAGCTTGGCCAAATATAGCCCTTGCGCCATAAAACGCTAAACCAACAAACCGACTCAATGTGATTTTAGTAAGAGTGGATTTGTCTGCATTCGTAGGAATCCTGAACCAAGGTTACTCAATTGATGCATATTTTAAAGACTGCGGCATGCTTTCGCTGTCATCTTGATTAGCGTATGCCAAGGTCTAGGACATGGGCAGGATATGTATCTGCAGGGGTTCCCGCACGTAATTGGTAGGAATATTTCTCCTTAAATGCTTAAAAATTCTGGTGGAAACGTCCTTAGTTCCTACGTTTTCTGGTTGCCGAAAACACTTAAAAGTACGGGATGTCAGTTTTGGCATCAAAAATGATATCTTTATCTCCTAGTAGGTCTCAAGAGGTTTTTATCGGTTTTAATTTATTTCATTTTACTTCACGAAAAAGTTATTTTACAATTTGATGAAAATTTCACGGATTGTTTAAATTTAACTTTTTACAAGCTAAGCATAAACTCGACTGTTAAGTCTCTGGTGGTTTGCTCGACGAGGTATCTCGTCATTAACTAAACTGACCAGATTTTGATGGACGAGATATCTCTTCATTAGAAGAAAACTGACCAGCCCTTGATCTCGACATAAAAAATCGTCAGTATCGTGATAACAAAATACATCAATAGCAAAATTGGTCAGATCTTGATAGATGGGATATCTCGTCGAAACCACTTAAAGGGTTAAAATAGCCAAGTCTTTATAGTCATCATTTAAAATTAAGTACCTTTTTCTAAGTTCAATTCTGTGTGTCCAAAGGTTTAAAAACAGATTCATCCCTTTTATTGAACTTTAGAGTATTTTTGTTCCGAAAGACCGGTTTTTGTAAATGCCCCCTAAAGGCTACCTATCGTTGTGGGTAATAGCGATTAGACCTTTCTTTCATTGTTCCTGGCACCTACATCACTTCCTTAACAGGGTTTTTTAACAACCAGACGCTAACTATACTCTACAGTGAGCCCACACATCTCATTCCAAGTTTTTTATCCGTTTTGGACCCTTCTGATGCAAAATCCGTCTCTTGCTCGTTTGGTGTCTGTCTGTGTGCCCGTGCTACGCCCAAACGGTTGAATATATTTTCATGCAACTTTGCATACTGTGAGTTCTTACATTCATTTAGTGACTAAACTTGGTTGCGTAAGTCTGTCCGTCTTCCAGTTCTACGAGGAGTGTTCAAATGAAAAGGTACGACACGTCGTAAAAACCAAACCGGTTGAAATTTGAATATGCCGCTTTGGAATAACGTAGTGAGACATCTAAGAAAGCGAATGCACGAGTACCGGCGTGGTTGTGCGCATGCGCGGGCGCCCGCACATGACGCAGAAGAGAAACATGCAGTTGTGTGTTCCGTCCAATTGACGCGGCAGTACGTGTGAGGACATCATGGCGTTCACATTGCAAAATTCGACGATTGAGGAGTAGCGAGGTGTTATCAGATTTCTGATTGCGGAAGGTGTTAAACCGGTAGGTGAGACACTCCGTAGCCTACGCAAGTCCATCAAGAGCAAACGACCTGGGCTGCTCACGGAGGGAGTGATTCTGCTCCACGATGACGCGCGTCCACACGTCTCCAGGGTCACACAAAGTGTACTGGCCAAGTTCAAGAGGGAGCAGCTTGAGCATCCGCCCTGCAGCCCGGACATATCGCCCTACAACTTCCATCTGTTTTGTCCGCTCAAAAACATCTCAAAGGGAAGCGCTTCAACTCGGACGACGAACTGAAGGACACAGTGGAGGACTGGCTCTTGTCACAGCCACAGGAATTCTGGGAACAGGGAATCCTTCGGCTCGTGAAACAGCAGGATAGTTGTGCTCAGTCCTCTGGTGATTACTTTTGAATAAAGACTTCAATTATACCCACAGTGTCGTTTCGTACCTTTTCATTTGAACACCCCTAGTATGTACGATTTTGTGTGTTTGTACAAAGATTTATTCAAAACATTTTAATGCAATGTCCTAAATTTGATAAACGATATTTTAGTGTAGTGAATGCATTATTTGAAATTCCTTTACTTACGTATTTAAGCAAGTTTCATGTTAAAACATGTGAGTAACTACTTAAATCAACCATAATTTGGTAGTTTTGGAGAAGCTGGAATGCATATTGAGCATTGCAATTACTTAAATTGTTTTACCAGAACTGCTGAAAAATTAATTATTTTTAAAAAACTATTTTTACAGAACTTAAATTCAATTCTGTAAATCAACATAATATTACAAATATTTATTCAAATATTTGAATAAATATTACAAATTCTTTGTCTAGCGACAGATGGCCAAGGTGGCTTATTTTACAAATTGAAGCTATATTTACGCAACTTATATAGGGAAAGTAAAGTTTGTTTAAAACAATGTTTTTCTTTGAAGCAAAGCTGTCAAATTGATTTACCATTTAAAAAAATGGTAATACCTTTGCTTTATCACTACTGAAGATATCAAATTTTAAAACAAGTTTTATTATTGCACGTGCCACGAAACGGAATTATCAAGAAAAACATATTCGCTTTCAAAACAAACTTAGTGATAAATATCTTATCAAATTAGTCATCTTTCCCTTAATGGTAGCGAAATTCGAAAAGAGTGCCACAAATTAAAAAATATTGGCAGGTAAAATATGTGAGAGTATAAGTAGTAAATTCGTCATTTTTACGAATTGAGCAATTTTACAGGAATAGAACTTAAGAAAGGGAATTCCTAATCCTCCCTCAAAATCGTCTTTTGTAGCAGTTATCTTAGTGTCTCACCTTTTGCCAATTTGTACCTTTAGCAGGGGTGCGATATATCTGAAATGTGTTACATGGATGGATTTGCATGGATAGAATTTGTGTCCAAAGTAAGTTGTAGAAATTATAAAAATGTCGAAAAGGTGTTAAAAAATTATTTTACTCATACTTAAATGATTTGGTATTTTTATTCGAAAGAGGAAAGTGATTATTTTCTGGTCACTTTCAATATATAGTTAACCAATATAACCCGAGTGAGGTCGGGCAATTTTGCTAGTAATGAATAAATTCCGAATGAACGGATTTTGATTGGACTGGAAGGGGAATTATGTTTTATATGTATAATATACGACTTGATATGTTACTGTCATCCATGTGAGATACTATTTCGAATTCTGTAATAAAGCGTCTAAATCAAATTGCTGTATTTGTATTTTGATGCATTATTGCAACAATGGTTTGGGGAAAGTTGTATTGATGGAAATGGGATGAGTGGTTAGTTGGGTTTTATACATCGCAAGGGCTATACTTGTTCAAGCTGTGCCAAGCACAAGACATACCACGTCAGGTTATTGACATACGCAAGAAAAGTTGAACTGTCGCAGAAGAGAAATACATCCAGGGAGGAATCGAAGGAAATGGGATGAGTGACCACGTCTCCTGTAAGCCCCAGAGGTTGGTTAATCCAGTGTTAGATTGCGGTTCTGGTGAGAAGGCAGATGACCTTGGAGAAGTCCATTTGCTTGAAGGTGGTCGAGCTCTCCAGGGGAAAAGGCTGCTATACGCACAATCTTGCATGGCGACCGCCGTTGGTGATAATTTGTTTCTCCCACTCTGTGATCGCTGTTATCGTTTTCGGATCCAAACTAAACCTGGAGCCAGCACGCGCAAGTCGGCAATTGTGGGAACGCGTTTTAAAGTTTTAACTTGCCCCCCAAAATATAAGGTCCGTCGTGGCTCAGTGGGTTATGTCCACTGCGCTAGCAGCCTGCAAGTTGTCAACACCAGTTCAATTCCTCCCTGTGTGTATTTCTCTCTTCTGCGATAGTAAACCTTTCCTTGTGTGTATGTCTATTACTTGACGTTGTATGTACTGTGTTTGGCACAGCATGGTCAAACATGGCCCTTGTGCCATAAGACCCAACCAATCGAATCCAACTAAAAAGCGATTAGCGTCAAGACTCGTAGTTAAGAGCGGACTCCTTCAAAACCACGCCAACTTGCCACAGCTGGACTAAATCACGGGCCATCTATTGAAATATGCTGCCGCCCTGTCTATCTCTGCAGCCCCGAGTGATCCGTCCTCCCTTCTGTTATAGGGGCCGCTGTAGCCCGGTTGGAAGAGTAGCAGACTAGCAACCGGAGGGTTGGGAGTTCGAATCCAACCAAAGACCATTGTGTACAAATAGGGCTGGTTCACGTTAAATCTGTCGTGGCCTCAAATGTCCTCACGTTGGCGTGGTGTGGAAGTTTGTAAAGTGGGGTCCCAGCTCAGGTGTGACCTTGTCATCTGACCTTGGTTCAAAATACCCCGTTGTGTTACTCCAGTGCGACGTTAATTAAATACCCCCTACCCTTCTGTTTTACCCTCGCCTGTGTCCTGTTTTTTTCTTCCTCCCTCGTTGTCTTGAGTTTGGGCCTAATATGACCATAAAACCCCCAAACCAACCAACCTGTCTACCTCTGAATGTGTGTTCCCGGTGACCTCAACCAATTATTTCGTTTTTACAAAATGTGGGTTAGCTAACTATCGCCGTGAGATGTCCGTAATCCAAATTTTGAGGAAAACGTTCCCATTCTTGGCCTGGCGATCGAGGATAAACTCTATATGCAAATACCAGTTCACCTGCGCGAAAATCAGATCCAGTGATTCAGCTACTTGCACTGAACAGCCCAGGGAGAAAACTGTCTCCGTTGCACCACCCAATTCGAGCCTATGTGTGAACAGGTGTCTAGCGACAGATGCGGTTTAAAAATAGATTCGTCTGTCGCGGCTTCGAAATCCGAACACATTGCATTGACTGGAGGGAGGAAAGAAATGCGAGAAAAAAAGTCAGCCTCCCTTTTTTTATAGCTTTGATATTCACCATAAACTTTTTAATACTCCTAGATCAGTTTTCCATGTTCTGTGCCTGTTCTTTTACCACCCTCCCCTATTGTTCTCTGCTCACACCGATGTGTGTCTTGCGGCACGTGGGGATAATTTTTTTTTATTAGGCAGATTAATCGTAAGAGTGGGATTTTTTGCAAAGTATGCATTGTCGTTTGAAGGTAAAATCCGTGGATTGTTGAAATAATGACAGCTTCACCTTTGTGATATATCGTTTGTCTGCCACCCGGTTGGGGGTCTGCCGTGGCTCGGTGGGTTTCCCCATTGCGCTACCAATCTGCGAGTTGTAGGCGGCGTAGGTTCGATTCTTCCTTGGGTGTGTTTCGCACTTCTGTCTAAATAAAACTTTGCGTGTGCATGTACATAACTTGATGTCTGTTTTGTCCTTGGCTCAGCATGGTAAAACATGGCCATTGCGCCTTAAAAACCCAACCACCTAGTTCCCAAGTTCGAATCCGGTAAGCGCTTGGATGTGGGTGATTGTCCCTGTTAGGAGTAGCGGCGGCTTACCCACTGAAGTCTTCCTCACTACGCCAATTTAGTGTCGAAAACCGAAGAGGTCACTGATAGAGTATTTAAAAAATTAATTACGGCTTTAACCCTTTCAGGAGCGGTTGTATGTCTGGCATCCCAAACCTATGGTTTAGGGTGCCGCCGTGGTTCATTGGGCTAACCCACAGCGCTGGCAACCTGAGAGTTGTTGGCCCAGGTTCGATTCCCCTGGGTATATTTTTCGCACACAGCTTGTCCTTTTTTGGACCTTGTGCCATAAAACCCAAAATTACCTACCTAAATGAACGTATTTCTCTCTTCTGTGGGATTGATCTCGGACCGCCGCCAATAGCCCGCTGTGTTGCTCCAGTGCGACAATAATGCAGCTATCTACCGGGAACAATATCCAAGGGAGCAATCTCAAGGGTCGGAGGACGTCGTCTTTTCGAATCATGGTCAAATGACGAGGTCAACACCGTGAGCTGGCATCCCACTCCAAGCTTCCACGCTAACGTGAGGACATTTGAAGCCACGACAGATCTAACGTGCATCAGCCCCCTCGTACACGACAGTCTTAGGTTGGATCGAGTCTCGAACTCGCAACCTTCCGGTTGCTAATAAGCTACTCTTCCCAACCGGGCTACCGCTAAATTTAGCATGGCGTTTGTTCTTTGCATAGCAACTGCCGGCGAAAGCCTTCATCGACACGCGATAACCGGCGAAAGTTCGATTGTATCTCCATTTTTCCAAACTTTGCCATTGATAAGATCCGCAGAGGGGGAATGACTTCGATATCGACACCAGACCACGGGGAATAAAGATTAATTCCGCGCTATGCGGAAAGATAAAACTGAAAATATTATTTTGAAGTCTGCTTGTGAAGCTGATAAATTGGCGTTCTTAACACTTCAATGTGAGCTTGCGAAATACCATTTTCCTAGGCCGGTTTGGTAGGTAGGTATTTAATTAACGTCGCACACTGGAGCAACATAACGGGCGATTGGCGACGGTCCGAGATCAAACCCGAAGGGAAACATCCAAGGACAACACCATATAATTTTGAACCACGGTCAGATGACGAGGTCAACACCTTAGCTGGCATCCCACTCTCCAAACGTACACACCACGCCAACGTGAGGACATTTGAGGCCACGACATATTTAACGTGCACCAGCCCCCTTTGTACACGACGGTCTGTGGTTGGATTCGAATTCGCAACCCTCTAGCCTTGTCTGACTTGCCTAAACTATTCTACTGGCCCCATCGTGTTGCAATTTTTATTCAGTCATCTTTACCATCTCTGTCTCGACGAGGTATTTCATTATTAGCGAAAGTGATCAGATCGTAATGGACGAGATATCTCGTCATAAGGAAAGAACTGACCAGATCTTGATCTCTCTCCATTATCCAAAATGGTTCGGAATTCAATCTGCATTCTTGTTGACGAGATATCTTGGAGTGTTAACTGCTTCAGTGGCTTTGCCTTTTGCTATCTTTCATTTTTAGGTCGATCTCAATGGTCGCTAAACTGTTTTCTGCAAAACCTTTTTTATTTCGATTTGAAAAATAATGGAAAACACGAAATCCTGACAAATTTAAACACAAACAAAAATGTATAACAAAAACACCTTCTGACCCTTGTTTCATTTTCACTTTGGTTTGTCGGTATAACAATAAGCTTCAAACATGTCTGTTATAGACAGCCGTGTTCCAATATAATTCTATTGTGCCATAAAACCCAAACATCCAATCCAAAATATTACTATTATTCCTAACTAAAAAGAACCACACCTCGTATGTTTTTTCATTTAGAACAAGTCGTAGTTAGAAAACAGGGTTCCCCAGGATTCAAAAAGCCTTAAGACGGCCTGATTTTTCATTTTAGTTTTAAGGGCCCGTAAATAGTTTTTATACTTGTAAGTCATTAAAACGTTTTAAAAATCTTAGATATGCATATTTTATTTCACCTGAATTTTGAAGCCTAGATCAATCATACTTGTCGTTCAATCGTTATTAAAAGTGAGGTTACAACATATGGGTTAATCAATTGTGAAGTGTAGCCTTAAAAATGAAAAATAGCCTTAAAAGGCCCTACTTTTGTTTTGCTTGAAGGGTGGGATCCCTGTAAAACTCATCCCATGAGTATGGAAGTGTTCCAATAAATATTCTACATCGTCCTTTCTGTTTTCGCCACATGAGTGAGAAATGAAATCCTCTGCACCTTACAGGACACAAGTAGTTCTCAAGAAAGTGTCGATATAAATCCGTGTTGACAGTTCACTCTTGTAAACATGTTTTAGGGCAGTGCACTCGAAGGTGTATACTCTTTTCTCCACATAAGAGCCTTGTTCTACTGGAACTCACTCAACGATGCTTGTATGCACACTGAAGCTTTTATTTGTCTGCAGTGTCTTTGAATCACGTGTAAATATTTGCTTAATGCCTTTTTAATCATCGACCTTCTAATGAAATAGACTGAGCATCTGCGGCAGCTTTGTGTTATTTTCCGGTCGCTCGGTTTGAAGATCTATCACGTGGTTGTGGGAAAGAGCATGAATCCTAAATTATTGATTGGTTAAAGTGATTATCCACCATGATCGAAAACACTAGTCTGCGCTTCGATAGCCAATCTGCTAAGTCGATTCATAAGCACACGTGATTTACCCTTCAGAGATCTTACGACAGCGACTCGTCCGCTATTTCATCAGGAAGTCGATGTTTTTAATTCGCACAGAAATTTAATTTATGCCGCTTAAGAAAATTTATCACGCGACATTTGAAACGGCTGTATCATGGGAAAAAAATGTATATATTTTGTAAATCATGAATTCACATTCCATCCATCACATTCCATTGCCAAGATATTCTCGTAAAAAGGCTCTTTTGACCCTGAGAGTAGGTCAGAGGCCTAAACTCCTATAGCTCCATCTGCACGATGCTGTGTGACGTTTGCCATTGTATAAAAGTAGTTACCAACTGAAGAGTAAAAGATTTCAGAATCTCTATTTTAGAAATTCTATGCTAATCTAAGTTCTATCATTATTGAAAATTAGTGAAAATCTAAAGACTTCAAATGATTAAAAATTGGTAGGTTAAGGACACAAACCGTAATTTTGATGTGAATATTCAAGCCTGATGTTGGATTGTATTCTTGATGAAGCAGAACGACAGGAAGTTTGAACGATTATTTATTGCCAATATTTAACTAATTTGCTGTTTAAACGATTCAAGAGCAGTTGAATATTAATATTGACGGATTGTTTTACTGATTTAAGGCCTGTGATTGTAGCGTAGTTCGATAGCTTTCGAGATAGGTAGGTATTTAATTAACTTCGCACTGGAGCAATACAACGGGCTATTGGCGAGGGTCCGGGATCAAACCCGAAGGGGAAGATCCTAGGACAACACGTAATTTTGACCCATGGTCAGATGACGGGGTCACACCTTAGCTGGCACACCCCTCTCCAAACTTCCACTCCAACGTGAGGACATTTGAGGCCACGACAGATTTAACGACTTTGTGCACGACGGTCTTTGGTTGGATTCGAACTCGCAACCCTCCGGTTGTCGATAGCTTTCGAATGACGTCACTTACGCAATCCAAAGTTACACTGACCCAAAGTTCGCCCAGCACCGTAGAATTTCGACATATGGCGGACCCCCTCCTCACGCTCAGTGTGTCTACTCCGTCGGAAGGTCATGTCAGGTACGGACATACTTTGTCGACGCTATATTCATCCTCTGAATGTTTCTTGTTCTGGAATCGTGAAATTTAAAATTTATTTAAATTCTCAGTTATCCCTACGTTCTTGAGCATGATTGTTGTCCAGTATTAATTGTAGTGTAGTTCGTTTGCTTTTGAATGACACCACTTACAGTCCACCACAATCCAAAGTTACACTGACCCGAAACTTGCCCAGCACCGTAGAATTTCGACATATTGCGAACTCCCTTCTCGCTCAGTGCGCCTGCGCACCCTGTCCGAAAGACATGTCGGGTACAGACATCCTTTGTCTACACGACGCTACATTTATCTCGTTTCTTATAGTTCTGATATAAGACAAAACTGTTGTAACGCTCGACTTCTGATGCATGCCCCAGTACCGTAGCTAAAAATGGTTGTCTTCTACCCCACTGTCCAGCCCTCTCCTTTACCTCCGTGCTTGCAGGTTGGTAGAGCGAAAGATTATTAAGTCCTGCGACTATCGAAAACTCAACGCCACGGATCAAACATGGAGCAAGCTTTTGTCTGACTCTGTTCCACCTAATTTGCCACGACATATTGCTATGACAAATTTTCGGATTTTAACTGGACACGACTTTTTGAGAAGACACTTACACCGCATTGGTTTGCATGCTTCTCCCGACTGTCCCTTTTGTTCGACGGGGAACTTTATGAATTTTAGTCGTCTTTTATCTTGCACTTTTTATCTGACGATCACATCTTAGTTGACCTTTTTAGCCGGGCTAATTTGTACTGGGCTGCCCATAGGAAATTACGGACCCTGGACTTTCCCTGACGTAGGAAAAAAAAGTACTGTTCCGATTTTAAAAACGTATTTAAGTGAAAAATGTGTGAAAACATCGTCAATAGCTATTTTTGTACAGCCATCACCAAGACTGAGTAAACAAGATAAGTTTTTAGATTTTTAACTACCTGTTTGACTGAGGTTTCATCTCTATCTGTATTTGAAATTTGTTGGTTGAGTGCTCAAGGGAAAATCTGCAAGAGCTTCCGTCCAAAAAGTTTGAGAATCGTTGATGGTATTGTTTTTTTTCCATATAAACTTGATGAATTTGAATATTAAATTTCCATAATTGCTGCTTTGCTGATAAACGACTGTGTCGAGTGGAAGTTTCCGCTGATCCTTACATCCGGCCAGTTAGTTTATATCCGTCTGGCTCTTCCCGGAATAGGCAGGATTTATGCGCGACCCAATTGCGTCTGCCCAGTCTCGATTAATGTCTCCAACGGATGCTCGTTCGTTTCGGTATTGCAGGGCGACTTCTGAAAACCCTTCACATTTATCTCTTGTGCCCCTTCTCAGATCAAGAAGTATGGCCATAAGCGGATTTGATGTCGTTAATCTGTCTCCAGAGTTTCTATTTTCGAGTTCTTGCAGTCAGTGTTCGCAATAGCAGGGCTTCTGGCTGATCTCGTAGGTTTCCAATTGTGTTCTACTTGATCAGAAGTTAATTAGGTAGGTAGTTCATTAACGTCGCACTTGGGGCAACGCAACTGGCTATTGGCCACAATCCGGGATTAGTCCCAAAGGGAAAGATCCGAGGACAACGCCTCGTCATTTTGAACCCAAGGTCAGATGACTAGGTCAACACCTGAGCTGGCACCCCGGTCTCATAACTTCCACACCACGCTAACGTGAGGCCACGACAGGTTGGGGAATTTCGAACTAGCAACTCTCCGGTTTGTAATCCATTACTCTTCCAACTGCGCTACCACGATCCCTCTACTTTATCTTCGAGTTTGATCCCCGACTGTCACCAATAGACCATTGTGTTGCTCCAGCGCGACGTTAATTAACTACCTACATACCAGGAGGTTACATGGCTAATTCGTTACAGTTTTTACATACTCTCGGGTTTGTGGCAATTTAAAGTGCGGTACTCATACATCTAGTCACCGCAAAAACAAACTCATTCTTCTCACACAGGACATTAGGACGTGAATGCAATTTCAGGGTTTACTATGAGCTCTTCTCCCATAAATCTGCGAGGCCATCGTGACTCAGTAGGCATGCATAGCTTGTAGCAACCGAGTTGTAAGTGGCGCAGATTCGATTCCTGTCAGGTGCATTCCTCTCCCTGGGTGTATTTCTCTCTTCTGTGTCAGGAAACCTTTCCTTGTGTGTCTCTTAATTGATATTGTTTGCCTTGGGCCTGGCGCAGCATCTCCAAATATGGCCCTTGCGCCATAAAACCCCAAAACCAACCCATAGATCCGCTATTGCTGTCACTTGTCCGATAATGTTTCGACTTGGGACCGTTGTCCACGACACCCTTATGCCACTGCAGTGCCGATGTTTTACTACCCTTCCTTATCTCCTAAGATAACATTTATCTGCTGGATTTCAGACTCGCAGATAGGAAAATCAACATTTTTTTTGTATTTATTTTGTTAACTGTCCATTCTCCTTGTTGGTTCGTACTAGATCCTACCAAGGACCGTCGTGTACGTGGGGGCTGGTGAACTTTAAATCTGTCGTGCCTTCAATGTCGCCATGGCAGCGTGGAAGTTTAGACAGTGGGATGCCAGCTCAGGTGTTGACCTAGTCATCTGACCGCTGTTCAAAATTGCTCCAGTGCGAAGTTAATTCAAACTACGTACCTACCTTGTTGGTTCGTTCAACATTAAACCGTTGGGACTATTGTTTGAACTGATAGATTGGAATCCTGCTATTCTTAGTGAGCGTCGTGACCTCACTTTGACAGCGATTGGCGAGTCACGAAGCATTCTAGGTTGTGAATTTGAGCCATAACGGTGCCTAGTTTGAGGAGTATGGCGAACAATTACTCGCATATTCACATCACACAACCTGTGCTTTATAATTATTTACTGTCTTCTGTGCTAGACACTTCAATGAAAATAAATAACTGCACTAAATCCATGCTTTCTCCCTTTCGAGGCTTTAATCTTGTTGGACTTTTCAATCGAAATCTTTACTAACACAAACCTTGTACCTGAAGCTTACTCGCATCGAAAACGAAACCGTTCGGTTTTAAGGGGGTGATCAAGTACCTGGCTCCCAAAGGAGCCTCAGTCTTCAGTATTGACCATGTTGAGACCTGATTATGTGGCCTTTATAAATTCATCTGTTGCATGTAAAGAATAGCCCCTTGTGTTGCTCCATTGCGACGGTAATTCAACTCCTACCTATTGTAGATTAAGAGAAAATTTGTTAAAATTAAGTTTAAAATCATAGTAGGATTTAATGATTATATTGAGATCAGTTTTAAATATTGGTAGAAGCTGTTGAGTTCGTCTACTGAAAGAAGTTTGAGAACTGGGCCTCCCTGTACTCTGTTTACTAGTGTGGCGATGCCTTTAATTGAGTTGAGGAGATCGCCGTGACTCAGTGGGTTTACCTTCTAGCAACCTGCTAGTTCGCTGCGCTGGTTCGATCCCTGTCTGATTCAATTCCTCCCTGGGTGTATTTCTCTTCTGTGTCAGTAAAGCTTTCCTTGTATATGTTTGTCGATGTTGTATTTGGAGCATCTTGGCCTAATATGGCCCTTTCGCCATAAAACCCAAAACCAACCGATTAAGTTGAGGATGGTTGAGTTCCTTAACCCTCATAGTGGTTTCGACGAGATATCTCGTCCATCAAGTTCTGACCAATTTTGTTAATGTCGAGATGCCTCATCGTCAAATTATTGTCGATTTTTTATGATGACGAGACCCAGATCTCTTCAGGTTTGCTGAAGAGAGATGCATCATCGTGACAACCACCAGGAGGGTTAAATTGTTGATGCCCTGCAATAGGGCTGGGAATGTGAGGAGTACTTCCGTTATTCTTTTGCCGAGAAGCGGGTTTTAGGTTTCTGGACTATGGGATTGGATCTTGGAGCAGGTTGAGCAAAAGTAGGAGATTCAGCCATCTTGACCGAAGGAGGCCCCTCTAGGAGGTTAGGTGTTAACCTCGTCATCAGACCGATTCAAAATGAGGTGTTGACCTCGGTTCTGTCCCTTCGGGATGGATCCCGATTAATCAATTAACTACCTACCAGTAGGTCACAATGGCCGAATTCTTTACAGTTCACACATACTGTCGGGTTTGTAACAATTAAAAGTGTGGTACTCATCTCCTCAATTGAGACATCCAATCTTCGCAGAAACGAACTCATCCTTCACACACGTCTCTAAGTAGATTTCTAGAATTACATTGTATAACAAAATTAAAAAATAAAATGGCGTAAAATACAAGTTAATAATTCATCTCCCCCATTTACAACAAACACGCTTGTCACAGTGAGTGGGTCGCTGTCCGCAAAGGTTTGGGAAACCGATTCTATTATGCGTTGCAATCCACATATGAAGACACGTTTTCGTTGTTCTACACTCTATTAAATGAAAAAAGAATGGCAAATAGGGTTCTCAAAAGAAGTGCTTGTTCAACATTTACTCGGCTACCAGATATCAGCCCTTGACAGCGAGATAAAGACTGAATTACATGGATCTTTTTTCCTACCCATGAAACCAATGTGTGCTTATCTCTTTCGAATGAGGGGGAGCTATTTTTAGTAACGCCATTTATTTTCTTGCTGAGGAATGAATACCGTGCACACGGTTATGGTTACTGATGTGTGAATTTCGTTTCAATTTTAACTTTCGAATTTTATTGTGTTTCATATCTAATAGAACCTGAAACTCCTGTTTGGTCACATAAGTGAAGTGAGTTTATTTCCTAGGTGCAGCGCTTGCCAATTTTAATAAATGCTGACGAGTGTGACATGAATATATTAGCGTGATCATGAAGTGTATTTTTGAAGCCAGTAAAATTAGAATATCCACATGGAATTTTATTAAATATCCGTTTGAAGCTATTCAAGCGAGATCTGCGATGGCCATATTTCGATTAAGTTCTGAAGAGGGGAACTTCCATTTAGTTTCAACCCTTTAGTCATGCGGGCTTCACGAATCCGAGGTACCCTAGTGATCTATTCTTTTCCCATGGAGTTTACTGACTCTGGTAAACATGGGGGTCGCGACACTAGGATATCCAAGTGATCTTTCTCTACTTTCTTCGCTCCATCCTTTCTTTTCACAATGACTTGACATTCTCTGTCTTGTGTTTGGCGCAGCTTGGCCAAATATGGCCCTTGCGTCATAAAATCTAAACACAATCAACCATTTATTTTCAAATCAATGTTATATTGGTGAAATGTCAAGAATTTTGGTAATTCCTGATCAGAGCATCTTATTTGTTCTGAAGGTTTGTTGTTGCCTATCCCCTCTGTCTAGAAAATGCTAGACCAGGTCCATAAGATCTTGTCGCCTGAGTAGGAGAGAAGCTGCCTCCTCTTGGCCTTCCACCAATAAATCCAAAAGAGGCATTGGTGCAGTCAGGGACATGAAAGAGAGTTGCAAGGAGGCAGTACAAGAGCAAGATGGAAAAACCATATAACTCTCCTGGTGGTTTGTTTATCTTCGTGTTGCCCTGTTGTGGCCAGCCTCTGGTGCAAAAACCTGTTCCAAACTGTCACCAGTTCTGGGAGAGGAACAATTTTTTTTTGCTACTTGGATCTTCATACCTCTTGGATTAATTGGGCAGTTTCGTTTCGATGTGGTATCTCGTCATTAGCAAAACTTGTCAAATCTCGATGGGTGAGATATATCGTCTTCAGAAAAATTGTCCACATCGTGACGGACGAGATATCTCGTCCACTCTACTTGGAGGGTTAATGCAGGGATCTAGGGTTGATGGTGGTCTGTCCTGATATGGTTAGTTTGTTTTATCAGATACACTGATGCCAGTTTGTCCTAAACGTCTCAAAATGGGTGCTACCAAACTGCACTCGAATTGCCATATCAGATATATTTAGCGGAGTTCTATGAAGAGGACCCTCGGGGCATATCTTAATGTGTGTACTGGCTTCAGGAGTCCGAGGTACCCTTGTGTTCTTTTCCCATGGGGTTTACTGCCTCTGGTAAACATAAGGGTCGCGACCCCAGGATACCGAAGCAATCTTTCTCTATACTTTCTCCTCTCCATTCATCCTTTATTTTCACAATTCCTTGACATTGTCTTGTGTTTGGCGCAGCTTGACCAAACATGGCCCTTGCGCCAAAAAAAACCTCAACCATCAATGAAGAGGCCTTGGGCAACATGCTAGGTTGTCCTGGTCTAGGTTACTGACCATCTACAGGTTTACAGTTTAAGGATAATTAACGACTTGTTAAAATGAGTGCTCTCCCCTGCCAATGTTTACCACTCTTCCAGCCAAATCAGATATATTTCGCGGAGTTACAGGACGCAAGACAAAACGCGTGGAAATAAAAGAGGCCACTGTGTAAAGTTAAACACGCGCCTTTTACATTTTGCCGCCCCTTTTCGCTCGCCCAAAAATAGAACATCGGAAAATTGAAAGGTTCAGGCATGCCAAAAGATTGAATCTGTCAGAATCTTTTTTTCTTCCCTTTCCTGCCCTGTGATCTTTAACTCTTCAAGCTGTCGATGTTTTAACCTCATAAAAGTGGCAGACGTAGAGGTTTTTGTTTTGCTTCAGCCTCTCGACGTGGAGTGTGCGATGGCTTTGCAGATAGAGCTGGCCCGTAGTGCGAGAGGGGAAGGGTGAAAATTGAAAGTTGGCCAGAAAAATTCCATCCAGGGGTGTCCAACCTGTTGCCTTGCCTGGGAATCATTGTGTGAATATAAAATTTCTTGAGCCAGGTTAATGTATATTAGAGGAATTTTCAGTGTAACCAGGGGTCGTCAAATTTCTTTGACCGTCGACCCTTTCGAAGAGTTTATCGACCCTTATATTTTACTATTACGTAATTATAATAGGACAAGCAAATAAGACGCTCATGTGAGTTTTTAGATTGTTTATTTTATAGTTAGTGTTTATTGCATGTATAATATAGTATACATTATATTGAATTAACGTCAAAGGTATACGTTTTTGTTTTTGACGTCCTTCTTAACATTAGATATTGGATAAGAGGGATAAATAATATATAAAATTTAATTTAGATAACAATAATACAATCTTCCTTATATTTATGAAAATAAGACTTATTAACTTAATATACAATTAACTAGTGTTTTCAATGTGAAGGGCGTGCTTCGTGACTCTTGACAAGGTTAGTAATACTTGATTGACCTCCGTAACTATTTTCATGACCTTGCTCCATCTTACAGGTCGTATTCATTTCACTGTTCCCACGATTCACTCTTAATTGTGTTATTATTTAGGATGGAGGTAATCCAAGATAACCGAATTAAATATTACAAGTACAATAATGTTTTACATTTTTCTATTGACCCCTAACAATGTTATATCGACCCCTTTGGCGACCACTGATGTAAACAAACTAATCAGACGATCTGAGAATATTTTACTACCGTTGTCCAAATGCTTTCGCATTAGACACAAATCAGAATTACCTTAAAATGTAGTCTATCGCCGTTTCGGTTTAGCATTGACCAATCCAACTATCCTATATCAATTCGGTAGGTAGTTGAATTTACGTCGCACTGGAGCAACACAACGGGGTACTGGCGACGGTCCGGGATCCATACCGAGGGGAAATATCCGAAGACAACGCCTTGTAATTTTGAACCATGGTCAGATGACGAGGTCAACACCTGAGTTGGCACACCACTATCCAAACATGCACACCACGCCAACGTGACATGGCACAGCTTGTCCGCTTTTGAACCTTGCGCCATAAAACCCAAACATCCAATCCGACACATATCAATTCGGAATTCATTCTTTGGAATTTCTATTAGAGACGCGCTAGAAATCGTATTCGATAAACCATCTAAGTGACTTCACGTTCGTAATGCGAACAAGAAATTCGGATTCGCCGCGGCAGCACTACCGCCATCTGAATTTGCTCGACAAAAAATGTCCCAGAAGTAATAAAACTTCCTTTATATTTTTTTATTATAGCATTAAAAACGGGCTATAAACAAAACTAGTGGAATATTTGACTTTGGTTTTGTGAATTTAATGCGCCAATGTGGGTTCGATGGAAATGGTTGGAATTATCAGTGAGTTCTCAAAGTACTGGTCAGAAAATTTTGATCTAATTTTACTGTTATTGTGTTTTATTCTTGAAAATAGTTGTCCACATGTGTACGTACTGCCAAAAAGCGATGCGGTAGCCAGGTTGAAAAAGTAGTGGAGTAGCAACCGAATGGTTGCGAGTTTGAAACTCGATCCACTCGAAGACCGTCTTGCACGTTAAATCCGCCTTTGTCTCAAATATCCGCACGTTGGCGTGGTGTGGAAGTTTGGAGAGTGGAGTGCCAGCTCAGATGTTGACCTCGTCTTCCGACCGTGGTTCAGATTTACGAGGTGTTGTCCTCGAATCTTTCCCATCGGGATCGATACTAACTAGTACGTGTGTTGCTCAAGTGAAACGTTAATTCAACTACCCTACCCCTTCTTGCATGTTCTGGTTTTACTGGTTATATTTTGAAGTTTTTAAATCTTACTAATTCCGTTATTTTCTGAAAATGCTGTTTCGTATTTTTTGTAAATTTACGATAAATGCGACCCCTAAATTTGTTTTTAGAACATACTTTTTTAAATGGCATTAAGGGGACACGGTACCCTTAAAATGACCAAAATATCGAAAAAAATTTATTGCTTTATTTTAACTATACAACTCTTCTGAATATGTATGCAAAATTTCATAGACCTAGCAACATTATTTTAGGAGTTATTTAAGTTTTTTTTCTCTTGGATGTAACATACCGAAACCAAAAATTAAAACTTTAAATGGCTTTTTCTCAGCTTTCTGATTTTGATGACTATGAAGTACTCAAATTGCTAAGGCTTTTTAAAAATTTAATTTAGAGGTTTGAAACTTTTTGTAGTTGTTCACAATAGGGTATTTGACAATTCTGTGCATGCGATAAGAATTTGGATTAAAAGTTTTTTTTTAAAATTGCCAAACTAAAATATTCATGTTTTTTACAGTTTTTCACAGTATTTTTTAGAAAAAAAATTCTAGAAAAATAAATAATCAGGGGTGGGGGTATTTCAATTAACGTCACACTGGAGCAACACAATGGGCTATTGGTGACGGTCCGGGATCAATCCCAAAGGGAAAGATCCGAGAACAATACCACGTAATTTTGAACCACGGTCAGATGACGAGGCAACACCTGAGCTGGCACCCCACTCTCCAAACTTCCACACCACGCCAACGTGAGGACATTTGAGGCCACGACAGATTTAACGTGCACCAGTCCCCTTTGTACACGACGGTGTTTGGCTGGATTCGAACTCGCAACCCTTCGGTTGCTAGTTCGTTACTCTTCCAACCGGGCCACCGCGGCCCTTAAATAATCAGAATACATGCAAACCCATTCACAGAATTGTGTAAAATACTGCAATGAATAGAAAAGTGTAAAAAAATTTAAAAAGATGATATTTAAAAAAGTAGTAGGGATTTTAAAATGTTGATTTTTTTTTCAAAAAAATTAAATTTCTGAATTATTGCTTTATTAAAATTAAATTTTTTCGCCTGAAATATTCATTTTATGTGCATTTCAATATAATATATTAAAAAATTTTGCTGCACATATGAAAACAAAAAAAATTGTTCAAAGGGTACCGTGTCCCCTTAAAATAAAGAAACTTCCAGATTTGTGACTGAGAAAGGTCTAGTAACAATCTGCATCCAAGTTAAAACAGCTTTTATTAGTGTAAAGGTTAAAAAGACACCCCCTTACCAGCACTGTGTTTGTAGTAGTAACAGAAACAAGCTTTTATCGGTCACCTTTTACCGTTACAACGTCATTTTGTCACGAATCCCTGATGGAACGCGCATCACATTTTGAGAACAGCTGCCCTAAATACGACATTTTGAGATAACTCTTGATGAACAAAACGTGGGTCAAAGTTGAATATGTGTTTTTCACCACGCCGGTGGGAAAAATATGTTGGAAAAATATTTATATTTAAAAATTCATGGCGTACACAAATTTTCTTCCATGGTCTCTTGATCACCACTTAGTCATCGACTGCTTTTTTACCCTCTTAACAGTAGCATTCTATCTCGAGAGCAGTTTCAAGCACTTTTATTGTTATTTAAGTCATTCACTCTCGATAAAATGCCTGACGAATGGGACTCTTGACTGAAACAATCAGAAAACTCTTAGTTGATAAAACAGTGTGAATGCAGACCTCTTCACATTGGTGTAGGAGCTAGCCAGTTTTCTGTGTCACAGCTTGTTCATAACGATTTCTTTTGGGAGAGGTGGTTACCAATCTGTAGGGATACGATTTTGAAGATTTACTTTGTTCTCCACCCTATTCTTGTGTATTATTACCCCGAACCAAAATTTCTCAAAAGAAAGTTTGCCCAAGTACCGGATTCGCAACCGGAAGTTGCGAGTTTGAAACTCGGATCCAACCGAAGACCATCGTGGGGGTTGGTGCACATTAACTCTATCGTGTCCTCACATTGGTGTGGTATGGAAGTTTGGAGAGTGGGGTGCCAGCTCAGGTCATGACTTCGTTATCTGACCGTGGTTCAAAATGACGAGATGTTATTCTAGGATCTTTCCTATCGGGATTGATCCCGGACCGCCGCCATCGTTGTGTGGCACCGCCGTTAATTCAACTACCAACCAACCTAGTTTTCTAAGGGTCTAAGAAACCCTCAAATGACCGTTGAGGCAAATGAAACAGTTTTCTTAGTAAAACCTCATCAATAATCTGAATTATGAAATTCGGTCATAAAATGAGATTGCGAATTTCCCTTGAGGTTGTTCCATGCCGATCTACGTATTTAGCATGTTTTATTGAAGATTTGGTTAATCGACTCCTGGTGTTTCCCATTTTAGAAGTTAAAATCCAGATTGCCTCACAGTTTAAGTCGTCGAACTCGCTGTGTTGTCGAGTTGAAGAAACTCCAATTCTAATTATAAAATCAAAGCGGGATTCAGGACTTGATCCCTAATCGGCTACTTGATGTGCCCGTGGCCAACAAAAAGCCCATTGAGCGGCGCTTTCTAGAAGGATTCTGGGTTTTTTTTTCTCCTTCCCAAACTGTTGGAGAGAAAAAAGACGATATACGATTCGGTTAACTTACTTGGTTTATTCAAATGAAGTTAAGGCGAGCCCGAAATTACTGTTATTTTAGACAGCTCTGAAATGGCGGAGAGATTAATGGTCGGTCGGATTTAAACCCGTAGGCGTGGTATTTCAACGAAAAAAGGCCTTCGTCCTACTCGTTGAACGCATTACCTAAAAATATAACTGATAGAAATGAAAAATATCTGTATTTTGAAAAGTTGGTAAAGACTTAAAAAGTCTGGGATGCTGCCAGTTCATCAAGTAGGTATTGTTTAGCAACAATATCGCTTCCAGGTATTGGGTGGTCAGGGATGTGATAAAGCCCTTCGCCTCTTGGCCCCGGTGCCAAAAAAGATAACGGGGCCCCTCGTAAAATCCAAGAATGTATTCCAAGTACTTGATCCGTAACTTGCACATAAGTGCGATTTTTTACTTTTCATTCGAGCCCCACCATAGGCAATGAAGAGTGGTTAAAGCCGCCGCCCTGAAAAAACTAAATAAAGCGCTTGGTTGCGAGTTCTAATCTCGTATTTGCCCTAGTCGGGTTGTGTGATTGAAGTTTCCTGGTTTCTCCAAGACGACACGTAAATGCTGGCCGGCTTCCCCAAGATCGCAGGACCGCGGTAGCCCAGTTGGAAGAATAGCGGATTATCAACCGGAGGTTTGGGATTTCGAAACTAGGTCCAACCGAAGACCATCGTGTGTGTTGTGGCCTCAAATGTCCTCACATAGGCGTGGTGTGGAAATTTGAAGAGTGGGGGTGCAAGCTCAGGTGTTTATCTCGGATCTTTCCCTTCGAGATTGATTCGGTACCTTTCCCTTCGGGATTGATTCCGGACCGTCGTCAATAGCCCGTTGTGTCGCTCCAGTGCGATGTTAATTCAACTATTTACTTACCCCAAAATTGCAAGGCATTTTCCCCACAGTTCACGGTGGGTACGATGTGGCAGCATCTCCCGTGGTAACTCAGACTATCACGTCCTCACCAATCAATGTTGAAGGGTCATACAATCCACCAGTCGGCATTGAGGGAAAAAACACATTTTCATTCTTGCAGCTAAATAATAAAAAATATGAATGATGGAAAGTTTATAATTTTTTACAACAGACTATTTCAGAATGTCAAACACATCTCATTTCCTGGAGCCTTTGCACCGGCCAGTCCGCTCATGTATGTGTGTGTGGGGTTGTATTTGATGAGGACAGTTGAAAAAACAAAACGAGTTTTCATTGATCATCGTTCCGTTCTCCAATGTTCTATAAATTGCAGCTTTTTGTTCAGTCTGATTGTTCCACTGAGATTTATGACATAATGGTTAACAGCTATCGCAATCCTATCCACTAAATGGATATTAATTTTGAACCATTTTTCATTATTGTTTGACAACTGATTTATTTTTCGTTCGCTATTGATTTATATAGAAATTTGCTTTGTTTCTTTATTTATATTTAATAAACTTTTCATAATTCTGTGTCAGGGCAAAAGACGTTAAGTCTAAATGGCTACTTCTCAGTATCTTAAATTGAATATTTCACTCTTTCTCACAAATATTCAGGAAGAAAAAGAAACATGCTACGATACAAATAATTGCATAATTTGGATTCTTAGATTAATTTAGTTTAGATTTTAAATAAATAAATATATAAATAAATATATATATATATTTTAATGTGCACGTAACCTCTTTGAACCCATCAAAAGTCAGACTTAACCCTTTTGACCTGATGCGGAAGAACTTGTGTACTTGTACACAAGTTCAAGAGTACATCACTTGTGTACATCATCAGAAGTCACTTTTGACGTACTTCTGATGGTGGACGTTTTGCTCCACCAAAATGGTATTTAAGTTTTTCATTAAAGTTTTGACAAAGGGTTTTATCGGTTTATCTAATACGTGAAATATTATTGTTATTACACTTTGATATTTTAACTGCTTGCACCGTTGAGGTATCAAAAAGAACTCGAATAGGTTCGAATGTCTCTTTTCTGTGAAGCCGCTATCGAGCCATCCAATCCGAGTCGCAGACGATTCGGCACATTTCCTGTCAATGCGAAATGCTCTTTGTTTCGTAACCTCCATTTTCATTCGTTTTGTTCAATTTAGATCTATTTATCGAACGATTTCCCTTTCGCAACTTTATTTTTTCCATTGAGGAGGCCCCAATCGGGAAACATAGCCCATTTTGGTCACGTTCCACAGGTGGTTAAACCGGTGTCAGCAGCAGTTCAAGTACGGCTCAACTCGTTAAGAAACATCAAGGACGTCTATTTATATCGGAGTGGAGAACTAGGAAGGTGTATCATCACTCTCTTCCTGTGTGTTGATTACACCGTTTAATTTATATTTCGCGCCATTTTGCATCGATGAGGGAGAAGTTCAAGCAGTCTTGTGTTACCAGATTCATCGTGGGAGGTAAAATAGATCATGAGTTAATTATCTGAATCTGTTGACGTACGGTTTATTCTTCATTATCAGTGACCATTCAGTCGCACCAACTCTTTTTTGTCTTTTTACGATCGGATCAAAATGTTCTCTCATTTTCAGATCCGTGTCTTAAAGACGAAAAAGTCTTCAACTTCTAAAGTTAGTCTATCCAATTTGTGCGACTGGTTGGTTGCTTTGAGGTTGAATGGCGCATATTTGGCCAAACACAGGACAACGTCAAATAAAAAGTGTCGTGAAAGGAAAAAAGATTGGGAAAAGGGTAGTTAGTTGGATGAGAGCCGAAAAAATCGCTTGGGTGTCCCGGGGGCGCGGCCCCCGTGTTTACTAATGATACTAATCCCATAGGAATTGTAAAGATCATTAGAATCACCTCTGGACTGTGAAGCCCGACGCTTACTAAGATCGCTGGGTTCCAATCTATCAACTTCAAACAATAGCGGTTTAATGTTGACGAACCAATAAGGTTATTAGGTAGGTAGTTAATTAACGTCGCCCTGGAACAACACAATGGGCGGTCCGGGATCCATCCCGAAAGGAAAGATCCGAGGTCAATAAATCGTCATTTTGAACCACTGTCAGATGGCTAGGTCAACACCTGAGCTGGTACTCCACTCTCAAAACTTCCACACCACGCCAAAGTGAGGACATTTGAGGCCTCGACAGATTGAACGTACACCAGTCCCCATGTTCACGACGATCTTTGGTTGGACCTAGTTTCGAACTCGCAACCCTCCGGTTGGTAATTCACGACTCTTTAAACTTGCCGCGGCCCCAGTTTTGAAGAAAAATGTCATTTAAATATTCATGATTGGAAATGCGTACTAGTTTTCGAATTGCCAATTTTTGGAAGATCTCATTTTCTGAAGATTCCATTTTTCAACGAAATTAGGACGATCCCATCTCGATTCAACTTCCATGTTCGGTTCCTGGCCGATTATTATTGGAAAACTGGGTTCAAAGTCGTCGAGATAATAAATGAACGTTCGTCAGGCCTGATAGTGGTGCCCATAAGCGAGAATAAACTTCAGTAGGTTATCTTACATCACTGACCTTCGCCCTCTCGGATGGTAATAGCAACAAGATAATGAAGATCTGTTTTTCTCTCAAATGGTTTTTTATTATTCCCATCTACCGTTCAAATTTCTTCGAACCTCTGTTCCTTTTAAGAAGCTGCGAGACGATTCGCTACAAGAACTGTTTCAAAGACGCGTTTGAGCTTGTTGACTTTTCCATCAACAACCATCGAATGTGCTCAAACAGCGGTGAAACGAGTGATATTTGAAAACGTTATTAAAAATTTGAAACCCTTTATTTATATGAATTTATTTTCAAATATACAGGTGGCCCTCGACTTTCGCACATAATTGGTTCCTGAAAATGTGTGCGAATGTTGAATGTTCGAAAGTAGAGGGATGTAAAAAAACATCAAAAATTGTATTTTAAAATATTTATTTATCAATAATATATTAAAAATATTTATTTATCAATATACATAATTAAGTTAACGAGGCGTGTTTAAGTGCTTTCAGGTGTTTCTTTATAAACTTGTCAAGAGTTTTAGTTGAATACCACCCTTTTTTTCTTTTCTTGATAAAGAGTTCTATAATATGCTGTGTCTTTCTCAATCGCCTAGAAGCAATGTCAATAGGTTTTTGGAAGGTTTATGTCCAGGGGCAACTGATTCTTCCTTCGATAAGAATGTACGATTAGGCATTTTTTTCCCAAAATAAACCCATCTCGTCTACATTGAATATTTGGCTAGGAGAATATTCTCCATCTACAATAACTTTGGACAATGAAGAAATAAATTCTTTTCAGCATCTTTATCTGCATCAGCCGATTCTCCAGTGAATTTAATATTATTTAAAGAATACCTCATTTTAAGTGTGTCGAACCAGCCATTACTTGCTTGAAACACCGTGTTAGAATCTTTTTTATCTAGTCTTCCAATCTTCACTAAGAGCCTTAGCTTGAATCATGGAAAAACTCAGAGGAATAACATTTTGATGTTGATCATCAATCCATGATGACAAAGATCTTTCCATTTCATTCATCACTATGCCGTGTCTTTTGGAAACAATCTGAAGATATATTTTCACAATTTTGAACGTATTCCTTAATTTTATTCTTGTTTTTCAAAATTGAATATATTCGCTTCCATGCAGCGCTCCGTGGGAGCGAACAATTTTTGCATTATCGACAAAAATCTTTAGAAAATTGAATTTTTAAAAATGTGCGAAAGTCGAGGGCCGCCTGTATATAGTTCTGATACAGTTTCGTAAAATGTACGACGAGTAATTTTCTACAATTGGTAGGGATATCAGCTTCAGGTTGTTGAATTAACGTTGCACTGGAGCAACACAACGGGCTATTGGCGACGGTTCGGAAAAGATCCGAGGACAGCAACTCGTGATTTTGAACCACGGTCAGATACGAGGTCAACATCTGAGTTGACACCCCACTCTCCAAACTTCAACACCACGCCAACGTGAGGACATTTGAGGAAAAGAAAAATATGAAATTATTATTCAAAAAATTATGGAATAGGAACCTTTATATATTATGATAGAAATCGATTCACTTAAGAAAGGATTATATAAAATTTAAGCTTTCTTGATAGTTTTTCCCTCTGATAAATTTACTATTCGTTATTGTTTGCAAAAAAGAACTGACTAACTTCTTAGAGGAAAGAGCAGGAATTTTGCAAGATTTATTTTTCAAAGTTTTTCCAACATTTGTTTCATAGTATCCAACTCATAATATCAATTGCGGAATTTAATTCCAAAATCTTATATTAGAACCAATGAGATAATCTGCTTTGGAACCACCGCTCTCAGTATAACCATAATGCATTCGAGATTGTCATAAATGTGCCGAATACTCCTTTTCGATATTTAGCTTCTAAATATTACTTGATTTCATATAGCTTCATCTCATGCGATGCAATAAATTCCAAATTAAATAGCCAGCGAAGTGTTGTAAAGGAAGAGGAAATTTAAAGCTTATAATTTTTGTTAAAGCTCTTTGTGTGTTTGTATTGGAAGCGCACTGCATTTGAATTCCATAAAAACTCTCAAGCATTTCTTCCAATCGTTTGTGTTACAATTCGTTCGCATATCAGCTCAGTCGTAAGGTTACACAAATTCAAGAGAAAGCAAAAATGTTTCTCCGCAAATTCGAAAATCCCTGATCGAGAGTATTTCAATGATCTATTTGAATGAATCACATCACTTAAGCCGAAACATTTGCACAATCTGATCAAAAGTACGAAAAAATATCGATTCAAAGAGGTAATTCGGATAACAAAATTACTGATAATATCGAATCAAATGGAATCCCGATACTTTCCTGAAGGAAAGATCGACCTCATTTGTGTCGTCCGATTTTGGAATCAATTTCAAGGATGGATGAGATTCTCTACAAGGGAGCGTGGTGATTATTTTTTATTTACTTTCGAAACACAGATTACCGGGGCTAAAATTGTTTCAGACACCTTGTTCTACAGAGTGGCAAAAGTTACCAAGTCTGTGGTGGAATAAGAGCGTATGGAGAAAAACAGCAATTTGTGAGAACAAACAAACGGTAGGTTGAAGTATTTGGCTTCTTCTCGCTCATGGCGTATCGTTTGGCGGGTGTGACGTACTGAAAAATCCCTTTTCGTAGGGAATATTATCTTGGAAATTCGTTCGCTGCACTACCGCCATCTATCTGCTTCGAAATGAGTTATACCGATTTTTCTTTTTGTCCAAGAATCATCTGATAAAAAAAAAAAGCCTTCAAGAAGAATGGATGATTTGAAAGAAAGTTTTCAGTTTTATCGATCTTAATT
The DNA here is from genome assembly GCA_933210815.1 of Meta bourneti. Lineage (NCBI taxonomy): Eukaryota > Metazoa > Arthropoda > Arachnida > Araneae > Tetragnathidae > Meta > Meta bourneti. Next base: position 110,706,465 of record OW119922.1, on the reverse strand, counting down.
TTCGTAAAAACTAAAACCTTTTTAGATTCATCATACCGATGTTGTGGCATAAAGATTCCATTCTGCAATCGGTAAAATAAAATAAACTGCTTTTATTGCATCTTTTAAATAATTGTATTAACTACAATGTTTTAAATTGATTATCAGTTTTAACTCCTCGACAACCACTGCAAAATTTCTACACTTCCGACCCTTGTACAAATTTTTATAACTGACCTTTTAAAAAATCGGAATATGCATTATAAGTGCTTAAAAACTAGCATAATAGATTTAACATTGACTTGCACCCTACAGACGTTTTTACTTCAAGAATATGGCATATTAAATTTAAAATAGGTCAAGGCACGTTAGCTGATTCTTAAGACTCCTGTTTACTGACCAACTTGAAATTGGCGGGAATTAAATTTTTGGAATGTCATTTAAAAAAGAAACCGGCTAACAGAATAATTTCAAGACCGCTCTCATTGAGCGTGTCGTCTGCATCCTCATTGTTTCATGCTTCCAAAATTCCCATTTTCGTATCACATGTCCATTCGCAGGGCTGCCTGAGGCGACTTTATGCTAGGGGTATCCTTTTAACCAAAATCGTCTCGAAAGTTCCTATTTTCAAAATGTTGGCGACTTTTTTTGGAAAATTTAGTCCCTCATGTGGTGGGAAAAATATTTTACCGATTCTTATGGGTAGGTATTTAATTAACGTCGCTCTGGAGCAACACAAAGGGCTATTGGCGACGGTCCGAGATCAAACCCAAAGGGAAAGATCCTAGGACAACACGTAATTTTGAACCACGGTCAAATGACCGATTCTGGTAGCCCTGCTATTCGTACTGACATTATCTACCCACTTTTTTTATCTTCGTCTGTAACACTTATCCATTCTCCATCACGGCTCCCGCTCTTAGGATGCTAGCACAGTAATCGCTGACTACCAACAACTTCTAAACATGTGCTGCTTAGACCCAAACCAACATCGCTTATTGGATGTGCAGACATTTTCCTCCTATGCACTTAAGGCAATCTGATATGTAGCCTTAAAAGGGAAAAATAGTCCCTAAAAAGGCACTTTTTAAAGAGAGTGAACCGTGTATTAAAACTTTCCGTTGTTATCAGAGACCGTAGTTGTGCCATCTCCTTGTTTCTAGTATCTTGTGTTTGACACAGCTTGACTAAATTGCGCCATTGAACCGAACCAACCAGAAACCATAGACCTGAACATTTTGATTATTGGCCGGTGTTTGTGCTCTCGTGACGGATAATCGCAGAACTGCTACTCAATTACCGATATTTTGAATCACAGTTGTACCTGTTGCTGCATTATCAAAATAAACAGTGATTTGGTAGCAGTGATTGTGTGAGATCTAAGTGATATCAGCTGATTTCATTTGACCCCCTATACTGCTGCTGCGACTACGGGTTAAGTGATATCTGCTATTATCACTTTTCCTCTATCGGTGACTATGACTGGTATCGGTGATTCGGTAACAGTGAAAACTGCGACTGAGTATCAATGATTTGGTAGGGGTGAAAGCTGGTTTATCGGTGATTCGGTGGAGTAATGTATGCTTTGAGGGCTTATTTGTGTTTCTCTAGGGGTGATAAGATTTTCAACCAGGGTGCTATACATCATTAAAGGGGCTCTCTGACATACCAGGATGCTGCAAACTGTAGTGTTAAGCTTTTTTAAAAAGCCTATAGCTTTAAATAAATACGCTTTGCAGCTGAAAGGAAAGGTAAGAAGAGAAAACATTCTTAAAATTTGCTATTTTACATGACAAATTAATTATTGATATTCAACTTTTCCTAATATCCATTTAGTTATATACATTTTTTACTGTGAATACATGAGCTGTTAATTTTTTTCTTTTTCTTTGAACATTAAATTTCCCTTGCGAATATCTCTAAATTGTTTTCAATTATAAAATAATGAATTATGTATGATGGGATGAAGTTAAAATAGGTACCGCTGAAATATTTTATGAATTGAATGAGATTAAATCAAGACCATCAGATTATTATGTGAATATCCTAGTGAGTGGGGGGGGGGGCAAGAACATGGCTGTACGCTTTTTTTATTCTGCAAGACAATTTCACACGCTTCAGTTTTGCCTACATTTCGTTGTTGCTTTAAAATCCCGAGTTAGATTAAGGGTGTTAACAAAAGGAAGAGTTTTGAAAGTACGTGAAGGTTATGTGATTGAAGTGCAATCATAGTAATTCAAAATAGTCATTTGCCATATTACAAAATTTTCGTAATATATGCATGCAATATTTCATTTAAGAGAGCTCGACTGAAAAATTAACTGTTTCCACACAAAACATTTGATTTAAGATAAGAAATGTATAAAAGTGCGCAATAAAGCTAATATGGTTTGAGACAAAGGGTCCGTATCACGCTCTGAATCCACCGCTGCGTTTGACGTTTATTTCCTGGATATGAAATCTTTATTTTTAATTTCTTTATCGTTTCCCGAGTTGTCTAAAGTTGAATCTTAAAACAAGCAATTGTAAGGGAAGAACCAACACAATGATGTAAATAGCGGTAATGAATATATTCTGAAATATCTTAATGTAAGTGTAATTTTTGTAACTGAATGTTTTATGTTTTAAAGCTTGTAATTCTATTGCTCCAGCCATAAAATTTCAACATTTATGTTTTGGAATTTCTTGTCAGACAATGTATTTTTTTAAAAGAAATGGAAATTTAACACTTCATAGTTTCAGATATAAATAATACACTTTCTCACAACTTATATGAATTTCTGAGTTCTAGATAAAATCTCTTCCTCACCATCTTGATTTGTTTTGGAAAATTGTAATTTAGGAATTAAAGTTACTGGGATAAAGGAAAACAATTTAATAATTGGGAAACTAGAAAAAAAAATTAGGAAATGGGTAGCAGTTAGAAAGGATAATTGATGCAAGATAATTCCCGTTTCAGGAGCTAGGATAGCATGGAGAATGCAAATGTTAAATCTGAAGTCAGGAAAGAAAAAGGATATCCGCATTAGTTAACCGCATTGAGAAAAAGAGTTGTCTTTGAAGAAAGGAATTACTAGCTTAACATAAAAATAAAAGTATCGGCTGTGTATAAAAAAATTTTAATTTTGTTTTAAACGACAGGTTTGTTAATCGGTGTTGTGTCAGATTAAGTAAAAAATTTTAAGAAATTTCAGTTATGTGGATAAAAAAATGTGGGTTCTAATTAAGCTCTTCGACATTGTAAGCTGCGACGTTACCGACTCAGTCTTGAGGTACTTCCGGTGAGTACTAAAAGATCTTAAATCATAAAAAGCAACATCCTCCCTTCACAACCAGCCAATCAAGATTCACTCACAGTTTAGAATCACAATTAGTTTAGAATCACGGATATTCTTCAGAAACAGTCAGTCAGAACTATTACTGTGAAATCACTATTAGTAACATCACTAGAATGATTATCGTTTGCGTGCTTGCATTCATATCTTAGCTCGCGAAGAATTAAGAATCGTTTGCAGTTTTTTTATTATTATTTTATTTTATTCTTTGGATGCCAGTTGTGGCAACATTTGAGATATCTTAAGAATTTGTGTTCTTGATATCGTTAGAACTGTTCGTGTTAAGAATTTTTGGACAAGCTTTACGTCGAACTTTTTATGCAGTAGCGCAATTTTTGTACGGATGCATGGAAACGCTCTACATGAGATCATTATTTCAGAGCAACAGCCTGTTATATGCTCATAGAATTTTCATCACACTTTACAGCCGGTGACGTTAACTCTGCTTTTGTCGCACCACTTAAATAGCATCCACCAGAATCTTGCAAAAAGTCATGCAACTTGTTACAAAGGCTTAGTATCGGAAGCATTGAACCTTCCTTTGTTGGCATCCCAGCGCCATTGACTCTTGGGGCCTGATTCATGTGCCATGGAATGCGGTGGAAGAATTGCCTCGATCCCTCTTTCCCTCTCTCTTCTAAAGTAGAGGGGGGTGGGGCAAAACAAACCACTTGGACTGATGTCAGCACCGACTCAGATGTCTATCAGTTCGAGGGTTCGTAAACGGGTTCTCAGTGAGAGATCCGCTTGCCAACTTGAAGAAGTGCTAAACGTTCCATTCCCTCCATTGTGTAATCGTTTGATCTACCACGTAAGCGGTTGGACTGCGACTTTCGGGTTCCGGAAACATAAGAGGATCGTTTGAAAGAAGTCGTGTAAATGGCATTTAAACAGTTGAAAAATTGTCATCAGAAATCGAAAAATAATTTTAAAATTCGCAGGGAAATTATTATTAAACACTTGAAATACATTTTCTCAATTTTATAATTTACTGTAACTATAAATTGTAACAATTATAAAGTATAACTAACTTACTTAACACACACTTTGGAAAGAATTTTTACATATGTTGGACGTCTTTCAATTTCATGACTAGTTTTCGAAATGTCTGAATTTGATGTGTTTATGTTAAGGCATCTTTCATAACGAATACGTTTCATAATATTACTGCTAGAGCTGACTAGATCACCAAAAGCAGTTAACTCTTCTCACACTTCGAAAGTTTGGATAAAAGAGTTGTTCAAACACCGCCCAGAAGACTTGTCAATGCTGCCAAGGATAAATCTTGGGAATGCCCTTTTTCCTCCACTGACGTCATCCCAGACTCTCCAAGGAAGGCTTCAGTTGTGAGTTTCTTTTCCTGGTAGGACATGACTGTCTGCGTTGTAGTGATTCTCTGAGTAGCGTGGTAGATTCAAATCTACAGAGAACAGTCTAGCTTAAATAACAAACGATAATTTTATTTAAAACAATGTCTTGACTAATTAGAATCTATTTACACGACACTTTCACGCCTCTGCTAACTGGATGCGGCAGGGTGTCGAAATCTCAGGACGTACGAAAGTCTCTGAGTTGGAGAAAGGTATCTCAACAGTCTCTAGATGAAACTCTACTCGTCGGGTGACGATTTCACCAGATCAGCACTGGATCCTCACTGGACGACAGGACAAGGCAGGTTCACTGCCGGACGAGAAGTCGGTACCGAACTCTCCGCAGGTCGTCGGCTCGGCACAATCAGGGATCGGCTCCACTGGGGTCGTCGGGTCAGTACAAGACAGCACGGCTCCGCTGGGGTCGTCGGATCGGCACAAGACAGGCACGGCTCCGCTGGGGTCGTCGGATCGGCACAAGACAGGCACGGCTCCGCTGGGGTCGCTGGTTCAAGTCTCGAACGAGAAATAAGCAGGAACTCGAGATAGGCAGCCTACGCCAGGCTACAAGAACGCGTCCTCTCAGGGTGAGAGAACCGTCTTCCAAATTATTAAGAGCTCCTTAATGGGGTTGACCGCTCAAAGGGTCACTGAGCTAAGACGTTAGCTCGGGAAACAAACAAGACTCGAGATGGGTAGCCTACGCCGGCTACAAGAACGCGTCCTCTCAGGTTGAGAGAACCGTCTTCAAAAAATATATTTTCTCCCTAAGGAGTGACCGCTCGAAGGGTCGCTGAGTTAAGCCTCTCGAACGAGATCACAGGCAAGAACTCGAAATGGGCAGCCTACGCCAGGCTACAAGAACGCGTCCTCTCAGGTTGAGAGAACCGTCTTCAAGAAATGTATTTTCTCCCAAAGGAGTGACCGCTCGAAGGGTCGCTGAGTTAAGCCTCTCGAACGAGATCACAGGCAAGAACTGACGATTCGACTCCCTACTTTTCCTTTTGAAACCTCCCAGCCTTTGTTCGCTGGTGGTTCCCGATTCGTTCGTTCTTGATTGGTTCTTACTTTTAATTGGTTCGTTTTTACTTTGCTCATTTTTGAGGTTGCTGATTCGGTAGAGACTCTCTGACGTAAAATGGGATCAGCTACTTAGCGCAGGTGGCTTGATTACCTAGCAGGTGGACTTAATCACCTGGCAGGTGCACTCCTAAACACCTGGGCTCTTTTACGGAACGAATCTCCTTTTGTCCTCTTCGATCCAAGTCCCGACCGTCTGGCGCCAGAGAGATGGAAATGTATTGTCCGGCTTTTTTACGACCTGTCGGCGGGTTTGCCTTTGGGGAGGGATAATTGAGGGTCTGTCAATGAATCCTCACAACCCCTCCCCCCTAAGAAAGATTTTGTGGTATGGCAAAATCTATAAGGCAAGGGTTAGACATGGCAACTCGACACATCATTAGAGGCAACGATTTTAAGAATTTATATACAAAATTTTAACATGATTTCAACACTTAAATTTCAAGTTACATCTACTATTTACAATACTCTTACATCCTACTCTTGTGATACAATTATATTTTATCACATAAGTTCAATCAAATACTGGGGTTTATGTACAATTTAAATCGGTACTTTTGGTATTATTTAATTTTCCGACAGCATTCTGCTCAGACAATCTGCATGTTGGTTGTCCTTCCCAGCCCTATGGATGATCTGGTAATTGAAGGGCTGTAAAGCCAACGCCCACCTCATCAATCTCGGGTTATTCCCGGAGTTATTCTTTAAAAATACTAACGGATTGTGGTCCGTTTCAATAGTGAAGCGTTGTCCGTCCAAGTAATGCCGCAGCTTTTTAATTGCGTAAATAATGCCTGCGCATTCTTTTTCGGTAGTGCAGAATTTCTTTTCTGTGTCGGTAAACTTCCGGCTTAAATATAATATCGGGTGATCAACTTTATCTGGCCCTTTTTGTGCCATGATTACCCCGATTCCTTGGTTGGAAGCGTCAGTTTGGAGGATAAATTCCTTTGAGAAGTCTGGGGCGTACAACACCGGCTTCTCAGTGAGTTTCGTTTTCAGCTCTCGGAAAGCTGAGTCGCATTCCGTGGACCACTCTACCTCCTCCCTTCTATTCTTTCCTTTTAATGCCCTCGTTAATGGCTCGGCTATTATGGCATAATTTTGGATATACCGGGCGTAATATCCACTCAAACCTAAAAATTGTCTGATCTGTGTTTTATTCCTGGGTGTGGGGAAATCAACTACCGCTTGGATTTTCGCCTCAGTCGGAGTTCTACATCCACTCCCTACCATATGTCCCAAATATTTGACACTGCTCTGTGCGAACTTGCATTTGGCAGGTTTAATTGTTAATTTCGCATACGTGATTTTCTTAAGAACCACATCGAGATGTTTGATGTGTTCCTCCCAAGTTTGCGAAAATATAGCTACATCGTCTAAGTAGGGTACACAAAATTCATCTAACCCTTGTAAGAGTTGAGCCATGAATTTTGAGAAGCAATATGGCGCGTTTACTAGTCCGAACGGAAGAACTAGTGGTCTATATGACCCGAATGGAGTCACGAAAGCGGCCAATCTTTGTGCCTTAAGACTCAAGGGTATCTGCCAATATCCCTTGGTCAGATCTATGACCGTTATATATTTTGCGGCTGCCACTTGTTCGATTCGCTCGTCCATATTAGGCAGTGGATAATATTCCGTCCTAATGATGGAATTTAATCGACGATAATCGACACAAGGGCGAGGGTCACGTCCTGGACTCTCTACTAAAATCATAGGGGAAGTGTAATCGGACTCCCCGATCTCAATGATTTTTAAATCCAACATCCTCTTAATTTCTGACTTGAGGATTTCCGTTTGTCTAGGAGAGGTGCGGTAGGGTTTCGATCTAATGGGTTTGTCACTAATTAAATCGATATCATGTTCGATAAGATTCGTCCTACCGGGATCATTTGAAAATAATTGCCTATGGGATTTTAACAATTTCCCAAGTTCATTGATTTGATCCTGCGTGCATCGCTCTTCCAATTTACTGTTTTTCACTACCTCTCCGAAATCAAAAATATTCGGATCTGCGATAGGATACTGAATATCCAAATCAGATTCTACGGTGTCGTGAGAGAATACTTCGCTCATCAAAACATTTACGCTTTCCATCCGCTGGTGGTATGGCTTTAATAAGTTAATGTGGTACACTCGTACCTTCTCTACCTTCCCTGGCATCTTAACAACGTAATTGGTCTCCGAAAGCTGTTTCTCTATAGTTCCCGGACCAACCCATTTTACGGCGAATTTTGTTTGTTGGCAAGATGACAATACTAAGACGCGATCGCCTACTTTAAACTCGCGCTTCACCGATCCTTTGTCGTAGTACGACTTCCTTTTAACTTTTGCGTCCGTTTCGGTTGCGGTGGCTACCTGTTGACACCGTCGCAATCGATTTATCAACTGGAATACGTACTCCGTGACAATGTCTTCACATGGGGGACTTTGGCACCATTTGTCAAATAAAATGGATTCGGGCATTCTCAAATTCTTCCCGTAAATTAGCTCTGCGGGGCTAAAACCGGTTGACGCATGGGTGACGTTCCGCAAAGCCAAGAGAGCCGATGGAAGTACGTCCTCCCAATTTTCTTTTAGCTCCAGGCACATCGCTTTCAAAAGTCTCTTTAGGGTCCGGTGGAACCGTTCCACCGGGTTCGTTTGCGGATGATAGATCGAACTACGCACCACCTTAATCCCAAACCTCTCAAAGAAGGTAGTTGTGAGGTTGCTAGTGAAATACGTAGCATTGTCCAGTTGTAGTTCTTTGGGGAAACCTATTCTACTAAAGATAGCAAGCAAGGCATCAGTGACGGTTTCCGAGTTCACTGCTGATAAAGGAATAGCTTCCGGGTATTTGGAAGCAAGGCAAATAGCCGTCAGGAGATATTTGTTCCCTTTCGGTGATATTGGCAAGGGACCCACAATGTCTATATTCATCTTCGCGAACACTTCGGTGATCACGGGCACTAACTTAAGGGGCGCTCTCTTTTGTTCCGAGGATTTCCCGACTTTCTGACAAGCATCGCACGATTTCACATATTCCTCGATCTCCTTAATACACTGGGGCCAGAAATAATAGCGCAACAGCTTATCTTTAGTTTTCGTATTGCCCATGTGGGATCCGAACCCATCATGACAAAGGCTTAAAATTTTATTTTTATATATAGCGGGTATTAATAGCTGCCTCCGCTCTTCGCCTCGATGATCCTTAGACTGCCTAAAGAGTAGCTCTTTTTCAATCACGAACTCACTCGTTTTATTTTGCCTGACCTTATCCCAAATAGATTTGAGTTCGGGACAATTCTGCTGTTCCTTGGCAAAAGTTTCAGCGTGAATGCCTACTAATTCGATTTCCGAATTTTCCTGTAAGGGTGGTAACTCTATCCCCAAATTTTCGTCCTCTAGTTCATTTTCAGGTTCCGTTACCTCAAGTGGATCTATTTCTGTCTGGTTTTCCTCAACTACAGTCTGTTCAGGGCTCAGACGTTTGGTTTGACTCCTAGTCATAATCGCGTTTACCAGTTCTGGTTTTACTCTCTGCGATTCAATTAATTCCTGGGTGGAATTTCCTAAGAGGTAATGTCGCATTTCGACGGATTTACCTACAATTGCTGCCTTAGTTCTAATTACGCCGAGTTCTGGACTTTCGATTTTAATTCTTGCCAAAGGTAGGCACTTGAAGTGGTTGTCCAGAGGTTGCTTAACCCAAATGTGCTCGCCTGTAAAATCCTCAGGTTTCACCAAGTCTAGGGGTCCCAGGTCAATGGTTGTTCCTGAATCACGCAGCAATACCATGTCAACATCATTTATTTTGGCCTTGCTTAAATAAGGCTCAAATGAGGGAGCAAAATTTGCGCTCGTAGCAAGATTATTTAAGGGTTCCGCTACTTTCTTTAACTCGGGGCATTGAGGGCGTATATGACCAGGTAAGTTACAATTAAAACAAACGGGGCCACTACGTTTCTCAAATTCCCTTGTCCGCCATTCTGTGTTGGTTCCCTTACTTCCCGATCTCCAGTCCTTTCCGTGATTTTTCTCCCCCCCGAATTTCTTTCCCTGATTCGGCTTTTCAATAGGTTTTGGGCGGTCGAGAGCCCTTTTCTCCGGTAGTTTGGAGAACACCTGTTTCTTGACTCGACGGGTTGACTCGTACGCGTCTAGCTTCTCAGCCAATGCGCTCGGTTCGGTCAACTCGCCCCATTGATCAATAAAGTGGTCCTTTATGTCGGCCGGTACCCTTCTTTTCATTTGATCAGCGATCATCAGATTCTTAAGAGAATCAAAATCCTCAACTTGGATTCCGCTAAGCCACCCTTCTAGATAGCTTCTTAGTTCGAAGATCATGTCCTTCCATAAAGAGCCATTTTGTCTCTGATGCGTTTGAAATTTGCATCTAAAGGATTCTGCGCTAAGCTTGAATCTAGCGAGAAGTACGGACTTTACATGATCATAATCATCACTCAATTCCTCGGGTTCACGAATAATAATCTCCGCGATTTCAATCGGCAACAGACTAAGCAGCTGTGAGACCAATTCGTCATACTCGATTTTTAATTTTCTACTCTGGCGTTCAAAAAGAGTTAAGAACAAGGCCATATCTATTTTGTCAGCATCAAACTTTTGCATGACTGATTTAATGTTTTTAGACGGTTTCCCGCTATCATGGCTAGACGAACTTAAACTATTTACTTCTCCCGATTGTTGTAATCTTAGCTTCTCTAGTTCGAAGGCCCTTTCCGCAGCTAATTTTTCCTCTTCCTTAGCTAATTTTTCCTCTTCCTTAGCCAATTCCCTCTCTTCTCTAGCCTCGGCCAATTTCCTCTCTTCTATGATATTAACTATCATATCTTTAGCGCTCTCCTCGCTAAAATCATTGCATCCCTGTATTTTCCTTGCTAGATCGATGATTCGATCGTCGGAACCAAACTCAACATTAAACTCGTATGCTAATTTCTGCAAGTCTACCTTTTTCTGCTTAGTTAAAAACGCCATGGTTCTACACTAAATTTTCCCAGTGACACAATTACAAAATTCAATCACCAACTATTCTGAACTTCAATTTTCAAATAACAATACACACATAAAATAATAATACACAATGCAGTCAATTTCCTAAGCCTTAACTATTTTCCAGACTCATGCAATATTAAAATATTTTTACTTAAAATAATACACAATAATAATCTCTACTACAAGTTCACTAAATTTCATTCAACTTGACTAGGTAGTTCACAATTGCGTAGATACTTCACAATCTAAGTTAATTTAACTATGTGCTAAAGGTACAAGATCATCCACAGCCCTGGAACTTATTCGAGCAATTGCTAAACTGACAATTTCCAAATCTTCACTACAAATTTACTGCAATTATTAAATCCTAACGTTTCCGCGAATTTGCATACACTAGTAATCAGAATTTCTTTAGAATGGATTCCACAATTAAATCAATTTAAAAATTTAAACACTCTTCACAACAGTTTTTTTTCTCAACAATTTAAAACAATAATCTATTAAATTGCCTCTAAAGAAATGCCAAGCTTACCTTGTCTGACGACTGGCTCTGCTTTTTCGACAGGTCTCTGCTCTGCCTCTGTTGGGATGTCAGACGGGCGTTCGTTTTTTTTTCTTTCACTGGCACACTAGCACTTTTTTTCAACACTGGACAGGATGTCCTTCACGTTGTAGCAGTTCTGGATGGTTCTGCTTTTTCTCACTTCACAACTCTTCTTGAGTTTGCCTCTGGACTGGATGTCCTCACGTAATAAATCCTGGGTGGGCTTACTACGCAAAAGGTGTGGTTGCCAATTTTTTATTTAATGGCTAACAATCCCACCTGCTGCCACCAATAATTTAAGTAGACTGTAGTGATTCTCTGAGTAGCGTGGTAGATTCAAATCTACAGAGAACAGTCTAGCTTAAATAACAAACGATAATTTTATTTAAAACAATGTCTTGACTAATTAGAATCTATTTACACGACACTTTCACGCCTCTGCTAACTGGATGCGGCAGGGTGTCGAAATCTCAGGACGTACGAAAGTCTCTGAGTTGGAGAAAGGTATCTCAACAGTCTCTAGATGAAACTCTACTCGTCGGGTGACGATTTCACCAGATCAGCACTGGATCCTCACTGGACGACAGGACAAGGCAGGTTCACTGCCGGACGAGAAGTCGGTACCGAACTCTCCGCAGGTCGTCGGCTCGGCACAATCAGGGATCGGCTCCACTGGGGTCGTCGGGTCAGTACAAGACAGCACGGCTCCGCTGGGGTCGTCGGATCGGCACAAGACAGGCACGGCTCCGCTGGGGTCGTCGGATCGGCACAAGACAGGCACGGCTCCGCTGGGGTCGCTGGTTCAAGTCTCGAACGAGAAATAAGCAGGAACTCGAGATAGGCAGCCTACGCCAGGCTACAAGAACGCGTCCTCTCAGGGTGAGAGAACCGTCTTCCAAATTATTAAGAGCTCCTTAATGGGGTTGACCGCTCAAAGGGTCACTGAGCTAAGACGTTAGCTCGGGAAACAAACAAGACTCGAGATGGGTAGCCTACGCCGGCTACAAGAACGCGTCCTCTCAGGTTGAGAGAACCGTCTTCAAAAAATATATTTTCTCCCTAAGGAGTGACCGCTCGAAGGGTCGCTGAGTTAAGCCTCTCGAACGAGATCACAGGCAAGAACTCGAAATGGGCAGCCTACGCCAGGCTACAAGAACGCGTCCTCTCAGGTTGAGAGAACCGTCTTCAAGAAATGTATTTTCTCCCAAAGGAGTGACCGCTCGAAGGGTCGCTGAGTTAAGCCTCTCGAACGAGATCACAGGCAAGAACTGACGATTCGACTCCCTACTTTTCCTTTTGAAACCTCCCAGCCTTTGTTCGCTGGTGGTTCCCGATTCGTTCGTTCTTGATTGGTTCTTACTTTTAATTGGTTCGTTTTTACTTTGCTCATTTTTGAGGTTGCTGATTCGGTAGAGACTCTCTGACGTAAAATGGGATCAGCTACTTAGCGCAGGTGGCTTGATTACCTAGCAGGTGGACTTAATCACCTGGCAGGTGCACTCCTAAACACCTGGGCTCTTTTACGGAACGAATCTCCTTTTGTCCTCTTCGATCCAAGTCCCGACCGTCTGGCGCCAGAGAGATGGAAATGTATTGTCCGGCTTTTTTACGACCTGTCGGCGGGTTTGCCTTTGGGGAGGGATAATTGAGGGTCTGTCAATGAATCCTCACAGCGTGTACACTTATTTTATTGCAATATTATTGACTCTCCTGACTATTGGGCCGCCGTAGCAACGGATTCGCAACCGGAGAGTTCAAAACTCATTCCAGTCGAAGACCGTCGTGTACACGGGGCTGGTGCATGTTAAATCTGTCGTGGCCTCAAATGTCCTCACGTTGGCGTGGTGTGGAAGTTCAGGTGTTGTTCTCGTCATATGACCGTGATTCAAAATGACGGGGCGTTGTCCTTGGGGATTGATCCCGGACCGTCGCCAATAATCCGTTATGTTGCTTCAGTGCGACATTAATTAACTACCTACCTACCTTTTGACTGTTTTATGCAACACGTGCACTGCACTTAATAATTTTAATGACAGAAGTATTGTGAAGCCATATGTCGAATGACGTGAAGTCAAGAGTGTGCCTGTTATTTGTTTCATTCATATTACTTCCTTTTACCAATCGAAAGTAATACATTCCCTCAAGTCCAGGTCTCGTGTAGCAAAAATGACCGTTGAGTGACAAAACAAACATCCATATGTCCAAGGAAAGATACCCTAAGGCAATCCACATATTGGCCCAACATCGGTCTTGCAATATTGAAATACTCATGCGACTATTGAGAGCCGACATGTTTTCTGCACAGAAACGGAGTACACTTGCCCATGTCGGATGATTTGTCGCATGTCCGATTAATGTGTGGCTTGTCTAAAACTTTATTCAGTTATAAGTTTTGCAAAATGAGTACATGGAAGTTTTTAGAATAGTATGAGGGGCTTTTCTCTGCAAAATTAAATGTAGATGTCGCTGGAGTTTTGTGTAGAACAGGGGTCGTCAAACTTCTTTGACTGTCGACCCCTTCGAGAGTTTCTTGACTTTTTATCGATCCCTCTATTTTACTAGTACGTAATTATAGTAGCATAAGCAAAAAAGACGCTTATGTGAGTTTTTAGATTGTTCATTTTATAGTTACAGTGTTTATTCTATGTATCTAATATAGGATATATTATTATATTGGTTGGGATACGTTTTTGTTTTTGACGTCCTATATTGGATAGGAGGGATAAATAATGTATAAAATTTAATTTAGATAACAAAATAGTTATCCAATCTTCCTTATGTATGTGAAAATAAGACTTTTATTAACTTAGTATACAGTTTACTGACGTTGTCAATTTGAAGGGTGTGCTTCGTGACTCTTGACAAGATTAGCAATGTTGGATTCAAAATGAGTCAGTTTCAGCCTTCAATCGCCACGGAATTCTATATTCACTCTTAATTGTGTTGTCATTCGGGATGGAGGTTATCCAAGTTAGCCGAATTAAATATTACCCGTACAATGATGTCTTGTATCGACCCCTAATCTATCCCCTATCTATCAACACCTGGGGGTCGATATTGAACACTTTGGCAACCAGTGGTGTAGAATGTGCTTCGATATACGTATTCGATATTGGGTAACCAGATGTAAAATCCTGGTCTTTCGTTCTCACTAAAAATCCCATTCGTACGGAAGGAGCTTTGATTTCTTTTGTTCGCTATTCTCCTAGTCTTTCAAAAATGGACAATGGAGATTTCCGTAAAACTGCACACGTTGTCTTAACCCTCGAAGTGGTTTCGACGAGATACCTCGTCAATCAAGATCTGACCAATTTTGCTATGATGATATACTATTTCGTCATCAAGATATTGCCGATTGTTTGATGTCGACATCAAGATTTGGTCAGTTTTGCTAACCACCAGGAGAGTTAAACGGAGAAACTAGAATGAGCTGCTTTCGAAAATTTCTTCCTTTTGTTAGCCTGAAAATCCTGTGGTTAAAAGCAAATGAAATTTTAGGGTTTTTTATATAAAAGATATGGGAAAGTTCTAAAAACACTAAGATGCTCTCGTACAATAACCGTATAGAGCCACAACCCAAACCTATAAAAGAAGTAAATGTCATAATATAAGTTTCGGCCCTGATAATAAATCGTAGAATTCCCACTCATTTGGGAGAGATATAAAGGAAGATGTCACCATTAATTATAAAAAGTATCCTTTTGATCTCAGAATAGAAATACATTTTTTTTTCTCCTGTCAACTTTTCGTTTCTTCCTGGAAACGTAGGCGGCGTGCTGTTTGAGCGGCGTCAAAACACGTTCATGTGACATAATTTGGCTGAGGTGTTTGTCTTCTAAATTTGGCCTCCGTGGAAGAGCAAGAGACGCTCTTGCACCGGTCCATTTGATGCCTGCTCTCTCTCAGTCTGCCTGCCGCAGTGTCATGGCTCTGATGGTGGATGATTGTACCGTTTGTCTTCCCGTGAATTTTGAAGAACAACCATGTAGTTTTGAGAAGTCCGATCTGTGATTTGTTACCGATACTGTTCTTTTTGGATGCACGATCTTTCGACTTGCTGAACGATCCCAGTTGATGTACAGGGTTTGGTAATTTTTCAGTTTGAGAGATGTGATCTTGTGTGTTTTCTGAGAATTCTTCAGCTAATTTGTTTTTGATACCATTTCGTTGTTTCGAATTGGGAGTCTTCGAATCGATCTTAAGAGAAAGAAAGAGATAGTTTCGTTACCCATCGTTTCGCTGTGGCTAGTTAGATTGTTTTTGTTCTTTGGGATTTACGGTTCTGATATCGTCGTGGACATTCGTCTGTTCGTGTTCCGTTTGGAATTGTGGATGGAGTGCTCTTAAACGTTTAAAGTTTATTAGGCTGTAGAAAGAGAACGTGAATCAAACTGTTTTATGACTTGTGTCGTTTAGTTTGTGCCGTAAACTGTTGCTCACACCCATCGTTTCGCTGAGGCTAGTTTATTTAAGATTGTTCTTTGAGATTTACGGTTGCGATATCGTTCTGGACATTCGTCTGTTCATATTCGTGTTGCGTATGGATTTTTGAATGCAGTGCACTTAAGCTCTTAAAGTTTGTTTGACTATAGAAAGTGGGTGAGTTCCCTTGTTTTTGACGTATTTTCGAATGCTTCACACATTTCTTTGTAAAAACTTATTTGTTCCTTTTAACTATCGTGACCAACACTGTCCTATGATTGATCGCGTTCGTTTTGTTTAGTTTGTGCAGTAAACTACTTGTTGCACACGCCCATCGTTTCGTCGGGGCTAGTTTATTTTTCAAGATTATTATTGTCTGCTTTTAAACTTACGGTTCCGACATCGTTGTCGATCCTCGTCTGTTCGTGTCACGTGTGGAATTGTTTTGAAGTTTGTTAGACTAGAAAGTGGGTGGGTTCCCTGGTATCCGACGTATTTTCGAATGCTTCACTCATTTATTATTAAACTACTTAGTCCCTTTTAACTACCATGAATCAAAAACTGTCGTGTGACTTGTGATTTTGTTCGTCTTGTTTTGTTAGTGCGACGTACTATTTTCCAACTGCCTTTCAAAGTTCTTTGTTGTGGAAACTGTTGACTCAACGACTGAATGCGGTCTGTATTTTGGTGCGACTAACGACACAGAGTAATAAAACACAATAATAATCGTCCGACGCATTTAGAATCGCTCTGGCAACGCACAGAGAACGCGACCGACCACAAGTGGCATAAAAGCGAAGCGATTGTGAGGAAAAGAAAGCAGCAAAACAAAAAAAAGACATCGCGCATATGAAAGAGGAATTGTCCCGCATCAACAAGCGTAGTTATTGTGCGTTTTATTAAAAACCCTCTTCAGGGCAAGGCAGTGAGCAGCAGCTAAGGAAGCAGGTTCTTGAGGACCCTTTGCAATATCGGTGGGGCTGGCTGCAAGCATGGCGGACTTGCGGATCGCCTTACAGCTGAAAACAGATGAACTTCGTCAACGGGACACTCTTATTGACAGGCTGAGAATGGAAGTGGAGTCGAAAAATAGACTGATTGTGAAGCTGCAGTCTGACCTAGAGCGGCTCAAGTCGGCAATGCGGCCAATCGTCCAGCAGATGGCTCGACAGATGCATCTGTGGAGCTCGGACGACGAGGACAGCTCGCCGCTCAGCAGCAGCAGCAGCACAGACTCCGACGACCTGTGCTGCAACAATGGGGGCGACAAGAGGTCTATCGCGGTCGACAACAGTCGATCCAAAAGGCTCGCCATTTCCGCCGAGCCCATGTGCGTGGAGAAGATTCGGAACTTGAGCCTCAGGAGAGTTTCCAAGACAAATCAGTAAGCCGATTTCTTTTCCCTCCTTTTCTTGGAATATAGAGGTAGTCCTGGTGCTAGAGTAGTGGATTGGCAACCGGAAGGTTGCGAGTTCGAAACTCGATCTAACCAAAGATCGTCGTGTGCATGTGGGGGGCACGTTAAATCTGTCGTGGCCTCAAATGCCCTCAAGTTGGCGTGGTGTGAAAGTTTGGAAGTGGGGTGCCAGCACAAGGGGCTGACAATAGGTCTTCCTCGGTCGATCTAAGAGGCTCGCTATTTGCGCATCCCACATGTGCATGGGAAAAATTCTTAACTTGAGTCTGAAGAAAGTGTCCAAGACAACAGTAAGCTGATTTTTTTCCCCACCTTCTCTCCATCCTTTCTTTTCATACTTGGCACCGTCTGTCTTGTGTTTGGCGTATCTTGGCCAAATATGGCCCTTGCGCCATAAAACCCAAACTCAAACAACCCCTCCTTTTCTTGGAATATAGAGGGCCGCTGTAACCCGGTTGGTAGAGTTGCGGATTGACACCAAAGGGTTCGAAACTAGATCCAACGAAAGACCGCCGTGTTCGTGGGGGGACCAGTACACATCTAAAATGTCCTCACTTTGGCGTGGCGTGCAAGTTTGGAGAGTAGGGTGCCAGCTCAATGTGTTGACCTCGTTATCTGACCTTGTCCTCGTATCTTTCCTTTTCTTTTTTTTTTCGGGATTGATCCCTTACCATCGCCAATAGCCCATTATGTTGCTCCAGTGCGACGTTAATTCAACTACCTATTATCTTGGGATATAGCTTCCATAATCTGAATTCGAATCGTGTGAAGATAATAGAACGAATAACTAGAATTCCCTGGCTTTGCTTTTTTGGTCATTTTTCTTACAAGCAGACTCGCGCTCATAACATCTGCGTTAAAGCTTGTTTATTGTATATATCTATTGATAAGTATACACTTTATTTTAATTCGTTATCAATGAATATGAGCATCAATATGTAGATTTCATTTTCCTAGATTGAAGGTAAGAATTCCTTCTACTGATGTAATTTGCATAGTGAATCCAGTTACACTTGAAATACGGAAAATACCAATAAATTTGAGACAGCTGGCCACCAGATCCGGTATATTCACTAATACTATGTTACTTTTGTACTATGTCAATAATGTCCACGTCTATCGTTCCTGAGAAAAAGGCATTTAACTATCTCAAGATGCAGTAGTTTTCATTAAATAATTAAAGCTTAATAGCTTTTGAACGGGAGGCAAAAGAAATTTGTTTAGTAGTTTTTTCATTAATCTACGATCATTAAATATTACAAAGTTTCATCAAAATCTGAAAAGTCATGGACTAAAATAAATCACTAGTACATTGATTTGATATGGAATGATTCATGTTTGTTGGCATTTTCCAATGCACACATATAATGTCGATTTTTGTGCCGCGAACGTTAGTGAAATATATGGCATTTTCCCAGTGTTAGAAGCATTTTTAAGCAAGGTTTTGTGGCAATTTTATGTTTTCAATTATTCTTCGTTTTGAGTCGTTTTACAATTGCTGTCGCTTCTTAGGGAAATATTAAAATTCTATGTCGATTATACTTGAAGATTTCATCACTCAAAACCATGATAGACAGATGACTAAAATAGCTAGATTTCGTTTCTCTGTTCAAGACACTGTTAGTGTTATACTGCTTGGAATTAAGAGAATCGACATTGAAAACAATTTTTTGAAGATTGGACTCTAATTCTCGTGTATAAATTGGAAGTTATTTTATTTACAATTTTGGAATCATCAAACTAATTTTTAAGGTTTACTTTGCTAATCAAAACCAGGACTAAGATATTGAAGAAATACTATTAATGACAAAATTTAAACACGTGTTCAATGGTAGGTCATTCTGTCAATTCTGTTCCAAGACAATGTTTAGTGTAACTTAGTTTAAGAGTGAAGTGAATTTCCTATTGTTTTGTTTTAAAAGCAATATTTTTGAGAAGTGAACAGATGGTTGCTTACTTTTTATCTTCCTTTGAGTACATTTTATAAAAATAACATATTCTACTTCATGAATTGTTTGTTTTAATTTATCTAAGTTTGATGTTAATTTAACTCATCAAAAATAGAAGTTGTATACTTTCCTTGAAATTTAAAGGGCAGTTTCCTGTTTTAGGGCATTTTGTTTTTATCAGTTTTTCGTATTTTTCATCTTTTTTAGGATCTTTAAGGGATATTTTGAAATGTTTTAAGGTTATCGAAATCTATTAGTTACTAGATCAGGTTTTTTTTCTCAAGAAATTTCTCCCACCAGTTTGAACGTTTCATTTCCTGGATGGCCTGTTTCCACGCATATTTTCTCGAATATAATGTAAATTGCAAGTTTTTTTAAGTACAAAATTACTAAAAATGTGTTGGTGCCAACCATTTTAAACACGAAATAAATATAAAACTTTTAATTAAGCTTTCATACCACTTAAGCTGGATGCAGGTCAACACGTGTGGCCATATTTTATATCATTTGTATGTCTTTTTTTACAAACAAAAAATTTGTTTCTGGAAACCAAACTCAAGGATCACATTGAGCACTTGCGTCTTTTTAAATCGATTTTAATTTAAAAAACAACTATACTTTTTATTTACAAAATTAAATGTGTTAATGTTCAACTTCCTTATTTTTATAAGGTATAAATATTTGCGCTATTTATTCACTGAAAAATATTGAATTTTTTTATCTCATTGCTATTCTTTTCATTTCTGATATAGTAATAATATAATTTCTGTCAAGTGCGTTAAAAGTCCTTTTCTCATGTTAGGGGTCAGTGCTGTCAACTTGGGATTTTTTGAGGGTGGAGTAGAACAACCATAAAAATATTGGGCGAGGGTGGACAAGGGGGTTGGACCACTGATGAGTGTAGACGAGTGACATTGCATACTTGGCTACAATATTTGTAATATTTATCCCTCTTTTTTGAGAGTTCGAGCCTCTTGGAGTTAACGCCCCTGTTAAACATACATAATTTAACTTGTACATCTGCGATCGCCAGTGGTCGATATAACATTGTTAGGGGTCGATAGAAAAATATAAGACATTGTACGGGTAATATTAAATTCGGTTAACTTGGATTACCTCCATCCTGAATGACAACGCAATTAAGAGTGAATATAGAATTCCGTGGCGATTTGAGGCCGAAACTTATTACTTTTGAATCCAACATTGCTAATCTTGTCAAGTCACGAAACACACTCTTCACATTGACGACGTTAGTAAACTGTATACTAAGTTAATAAAAGTATTATTTTCATATATTTGAGGAAGATTGTATTGTTATTTTGTTATCTAAATTAAATTTTATATATTATTTATCTCTCCTATCCAATGTGTAGTGTTAAGAAGGACGTCGAAAACAAAAACGTATCCCCTTGACATTAAGCCAATATAATGTATTATCCATACAGTAAACACTAACTGTAAAATAAACAATCTAAAAACTCACATAAGCGTCTTATTTGCTTGACCTATTATAATTACGTAATAGTAAAATATAGGGGTCGAGAAACTTCGAAAGGGTCGACGGTCAAAGAAGTCGAGAAACTTCGAAAGGGTCGACGGTCAAAGAAGTCGAGAAACTTCGAAAGGGTCGACGGTCAAAGAAGTTTCACGACCCCTGTTTTAGATTATAAAGTGGTATGCAAGTAAAAAGGGTTTGAGAACCACTGCGCTCCGCAACTAGTTAACTTCAATGTATTTACCAAATTTTCACAATTGTTTTTTAGTCCAAAGTGATTTATTTAATCATTCAGGGGGCCGCCATGTCTGAGTGGGTTTGCCCACTGAACCAGCAACATGCAAATTGTAAGCGGCTCAGGTTCTATTCATCCCTGGATATATTTCTCTCTTCTGTGTCATTCAAACTTTCCTTGTGTGTATATGCCCATTATATGACGTCACCTGTCTTGTGTTTTGCGCAGTTTGGCCAGATATGGCCCATGCGCCATAGTACCCAACAATCGATCATTCGATTGATAATTTTTTTAAATTGTAACTTCAAATGGGAAATTTTGTTTCACGTTTAGGTTGGTACTTCCCACTTTATTCCATTAACCCTCCTGGTGGTTATCTTGACGAGGTATCTCGTCATTAGCAAAACTGACCAGATCTTGTTGAACGAGATGTCTCATTATTAGAAGTGATCACGATCGTTAAAAGAAAACTGACCAGATCTTGATCTCGTCATCATCAAAAAATCTAATATCTTGATGACGATATATATCGTCATTAGTAAGATTGGTCAGATCTTGATGACGATGTATCTCGTTATTAATAAAATTGGTCAGATCTTGATGGACGAAGTATCTCGTCGAAACCATTTGGAGGGTTATTCAAACAAGATTTTCGCAGTTGTGAGAAGGGATGAGGAATTAGGTTCAATGAACGACATACGCGCGTGTTCCCTCCCAATCCCCTCTGACTTTACCTACCTCCGTTACTATTAAAAGTGTATTCTTCTGTCCAATTCCTTTCCTGAACGAACCCATCTTCAGCAGACAGGTGATGACGCTCGCATGCAGACGTAATCTCCTACGAGGACTGGGAACGAGCCCAAGAACTAGCGGAATCGTACCTTAACTAACGGGCGAAGCTTTTGTTGATGGGTCTATAATGACTCATGAATCACTCGCCTCAGATAAGACTGGAGCCAAGTGATCCTTCAGGTGTGTTACGTCTGGATCCGTTGGTGCTAGATAAAATTATCACATCTGCGCTTTCCTTTCTCTGTGCTTGGGTTTACTCAAGCAAGTATCAGTTGGGATGGTTGTTTGGGTGTATGGCTCATGGGCCATATTTAGCCTAACACGACAACATCAAGAAAAATTGTGAAAGGGAAACTGAGTAGTGGGATGAAGGCAGAAAAAACTTGGATATCCCGGATACACTTACACGGGGGGTCGTGCTTCCGGGATACCCAAGCAATCTTTTCTGCTGTCTAATCTATTCCTCTATCCTCCCCTTTCACATTTTTTACTTGATGTTGTCTTGAGTTTGGCTCAGCTTGACCAAATAAGGTACTTGCGCCAAAACAACCCGGACACACCTAAAATAGATGTGCCCCTGAGGGCATTAGTTGGAATAAGGGAACACAATATCTTTGACAGGTTTTCCGGAAACTGTTCCATGGATCCTTTGGGTCCACCACTACGTAAGCCAAGAGGGATGCTCTTGGTAGGGGGCTGGTATGATAAAAGGGGCACACTAGGATATGGAAGATTCTAGAATTATTTTATGCACATATACAGCCAATAGTATTGTAATTTATAAAAACTAATTGTAAATCCTTCAAGTAAATAAGTGCAACATTATCCAAAAGCAATCTATCAAGGTATTGTGTTTGCTATTGAAGATTATCGTTTCAACTTGGAAAGATGTCACTCTTGAATTAAGGCTTTGGGCAGATTAAGTTCGTGGTCAAGGTTTTTAAACAAAATATTGCTAAATTTTGGATCTATATATCCATGGAATACTTTCTAGTAAGGAATCTTATTAAATATGTATGCTAATCACGACATAGTGAGCAAGCCTTTTGGGTTTTCGGGAACTCATTAGAATGCGAACTGGAAGAATTTACTAGATGTTCTCTTTCTTTTGGTAGAGCAACTTTTGAAGGACTTGTTAAGATAGCTAACTAGGAGGGGCAACAAGGACTTACTTGCTCATTTAGTGGTGTTATTCGGAGAACTTGTCAAGTTGGTTGGGGGATTTATGGCGTATGGGCCATATTTGGCCGAGCAGCAAACACAAGACAGACAACTTCAGGTAAAAAATGTGAAAAGGAGAAAAAGAGGGACTGGGAAACGGTATTGGGATGAAAGCGGAAAAGATTGCTTAGGTATCCCGGGTGTTGCAAAAGTGTGTACGCCCGTGTTTATTAAAGACAGTATATCCCATTGGAAAGGGAAAGTTCATTCGAGCACCTCCGATCCGTGCAGACCGTACACACCAAAAGGAGATGTGCCCCTTGTTAAGAGTTAACTAGGCTATGTAGATAGTTGAATTTACTTAGCACTGGAGCAGCACAACGGGTTATTGGCGACGGTCTGGGATCAACCCCCGAAGGGAAAGATCGAGGATAACACCTCGTAATTTTGAACCACTGTCAGATGACGAGGTCACACCTGAGCTGGCACCCCACTCTCCAAACTTTCACACCACGCCAACGTTAGGACATTTGAGACCACGGTAGATTTAACGTGCACCGGCCCCCTTTGTACAAGACGGTCTTTGGTTGGATTCGAACTCGCAACCCTCCGGTTGCTAATCGTTACTCTTCCAACCGGTTTACCGCGGCTCCGAGCTTGCTAGAAGTTCATTTAGTGGGGTAACCTGTAGGATTTACTGGAAAGTTCATCTATTTCGGTAACTTGGAGAACTTAAGACTCACTAGGAGGGTCATTTGGAAGGACTTTGCGAGATCTATATCTCCATGAAAGGTTAAACTAATTCAATATTATATGCATTCATTCTCTATCCATTAACTTTCCTAAATTTCACACTCTAAATGTTTTTATGCTGAATTTCTGAAAATGCGATTTCGAAACTCCTCGACCCGAGCCAGATTCATAACTAACTGGTGAAAAACTTCGCTACATTCTCCTGTTCTTGAAGTACTTCTCATTGTTATTTGGTGCTATGTGGTGGCATCTGGTTTAAAAGTAAATGGAGTGTTTCCTATTTTATTGTTTCTTGTAAAAGATAACAAAATTGTTTGCTTTTGAAGTAGATGTATACGATTTCATTACTTTTTGTCGATTCATGTAGTCTACACACTTTGTATAACATGGCTTGTAGGACTTAATCAAAAAGTTGTCTCTTTGATTTCTGATGTTATTCTAGTTATGGAAATGAAAAATCATTACAAACTTAGAATTTGTTTGCATGCTTTTGAAAGAATGTACATAAAGCTTACTTTCAGACACTTACCATGCGTGACGCACGGATCATTATCAGTAATTGTTTCTCTGAAATCTATGGAACGATTTTTACAACTATTTGATTAGGAAACATTTAAATTCTCAAATTTTTTTGCTGCAGCTAACTGTTAATCTTAAAGTCTATGTGCTATAGGAAATTATTTGATTTCCCCTTAAACTTTCCTATTTGGTCCTTCCAGAAGAAGGAATCCTGAAACATTTCTTAATAATGTAAGTTGAAACTTTGCTCATTTAATTAAATTTTATCTGCCATGATCCACAAAATCCTAAATTCTTTCTTGAAATCAAATCAACTTTGAATGGCTTCCGGAATCGGTAAAGCTATGTATAAATTACAACTTCGCAGTCATTTCATTGGTAAAGAGCTCTTCAAACTTTTAACACCTTGCGAACCCTTAGCTTTAAGTTTTATTTCTTTGGAATCCTAGTAAGTGGTATGAATCTGAGTAGCCTAGTGATTATAAAACCTTGTTGATGATGGATGTTATTCATACAGTGCCAAGAGTATCAGTGACGAATGGTAACGAATTGAATAATTAATATCCGCCTTCTACAGTTAAACATGAAAACCAACGACGTCTCTCTTGAATTCTATTTTCGTACCATCCCCGCCTTTTTCTGTCACTTAAGTTTCTGCCGTGTTTTCAGATCGTTAATTCTATTGTTATTTATAGAAGTTCTCCGACAGCGGTGTTTACCTAAACGATGAACGTTTCAGAAGCTGGCCACTTTGCACCCAAGTTGAAACGGTGCAGACATCGAATTTTCTGTTCGAAAAGAATTCCACTCTTGTGTCTGAAAGTGCTCGAAAATGGCTACTTCGATGCAACTAGTTTCATATCAAAGATCGCTCTGTCATCCATCAATCATGCTTGTTGAATGGAGACAATGTGTCATCTGGCAATAATAGTTTTGGGGCGATAGGTCAAGAAGCATGATAAGATTTTTATTTGATTGATAACTCATCTCGGCATCATCATTATTTTTAAATTACACACTTCTCTTGGTCAATTTTTCATCCCAATTTAAATAAGATATCTCTGGATCGGGTATTAGTCTTCACAGGAAGATAGTGTTTTGTAGCCTCTTGTACTTTATTCAATGCATCGACCATTTTGTTTCAGTTAAATTGCTGTCTACCTTTGAAATAAGGGTTACATACGATCTTCGCTAATTGTTCTTGGCTGAATCCCAGGAAGTTGGTTGGTCAAGAAAGTCAAAACTGGTTGAAAGTTCTGCAGGGAAGACTACAGGTGGCAGGATGGTTTATGCTTTTGAAACCCTCAGAAGGTTAAGGTTTGCTCGTGGGCGGCTAAAGCCTCTGAAAGGGTCCTGGCAATATGGTCGGTTTGGTTTTATAGCGCAAGGGCCATATTCGGCAAAACTTCACCAAGTAAATGATCATACACACAAAGAAAGCTTGACTGACACAAGAGAAAAATACACCCAGGGAGGAATCGAACCTCCTGGCATTAACGACAGTGTATTTATCAAAGATTCCATTTGTATAAAGAATTCTCGATTAAGCCTTTAAACAAAGAAATAGCGTAAATTTTTTCTTCGAATTATGATCAAGATAGTCTTGCAAAATGGCACTTTTGACTCAACAGAGAAAGGGTAGCCCTTATAGATCGCTGCACAGATATGTAAGTAGGAGACATTTTATTTCGCATTGAACTGGGTTAACTGGCGTGCGACATCTGTTCAAAGTTGGTAGTTAGAACAACTGCTCGTTGATGCAACTGAGAAATATTTTTAGAGAATTGAATCGGAAATCTTAAAATTGGAGTGGGGGCATTTTGTATTGATCTTTAATCAAAAACCATTTCCTTTTCATCTAGTCAATTGATTCATATTCTAGTAGACTGAGAATAGTTTTAGAAGTTTATCAACCAATCAGTACAGCACTGGTTTAAGAATATCGGCATAAAAACCAATCGGCCTTCATCTTCTATTTTTTTTTAATTCTGGTATTGTGTCTATTGGTTTGTAAATATTCATCCTTTTTAGTGAATAATAGTTTTTGTTAATCTTATTTCTTTCTGATGCTTTATAAAAAAATTTGCAACGTTCTTTCACTTTGTTACATACAATAACAAATTGATTTTCCATTTGTTTTAAATTAATTTTAACGATTTCCAAAATCGTTTGTAAAAACTATTTGTTTCTCCTGTATAACAAAAACGTTTTTTCCCCTTTCAGATCAAAAGAGTTGATTCAGAGGGCAATCCTTGACAATGATTTCATGAAAAACTTGGAAACAATTCAAATAAAAGAAATAACAGACTGTATGTGTCCTGTGGAGTATGCTAAAGATAGTCTTATTATCAAAGAAGGAGACTATGGCTCTGTTGTCTATGTCATGGAAGGTATGACCAAAACTTTGCATATCTCATCACTAAAAAATCATTTCATTGAAACCTTATCTCCTCAACTTTTTGTTTAGTAGTGTAAAATCAACCATTTCAATGTGTTGATATTTTTTTGATATAATCCTCACATGAGGGGCAAATCTGAAATTTTTTTCGGAAAGTTGTATTGTGTTGGAGGGGAGTGTTGATGTGGAAAAACTAGTGTCCCCGGAGTGATATTTAATCAGAGGTGCACCTACGGAGGTGACTTAAGCCCATCCTAGACTGTATAAAAGCAAACAAAATATACTTAATTCATTGATTGCTTCTTTTAAAATCGTGTGTAATGATATTAGATATATACTGTTAACGAATATTTATTGCTTCCAGCCTATTAAGATAAGTATTCCATTTCTTATTTACTGAAATTGGATAAAATAATTGAAAATTTTAATGTTCATTTAAATGCTGGCACCTTTTCACTTTAATACAGCTTCTGTTCCTTTTCGAGTAGTCACTTTAAAATTATTTTCTAGGTAACACTTTCCAAAACTAGTCTATGTAATACTCCAAAACTAGTTCCTTGGAAATGTTGGTCTAGAATCTAAAACTAGTCTTTAGGTAAAAACTCTAAAACTAGTCTGATTAACACACTTAAGCTACTCTATACTTCAAAGAAATTTTGGTACAGCTGTATTATACGCCTCGTTTGATGGCAACGGCTCTTAGCGCGTTTTTTATGTTGCCTAGGAAAGAATTAGAAAAAATCGTTGTTTTTTTAACGGAAATTTATAAGCTTTAGAGGAAAGTAATTAACGGGGAAAATACAAAACTTTGAAAACACGTTTTTTAACAGAAAATTATTAGCAGAAATAGTTTGAAAATAGCGGTTAAAAAATCTTTATTTTGCCATAAAAACGGGAATAACCCTAATAATAAAGATTGGTTGGTTTCACCTGCCATTACTCGCTACTAAAAATGCGACAAAAGCGTTGCCACCAAACGAATAATACAGTTGTACCGAACTTTTAAAATTTCAAAATCATCTTCTAGATAAAGAGCTTACAATAAAAATGTAGCCCCCGCGGATTGATATACTGGGTGCGCCCCTGTATTTAATCAGCAGTCTATTTAGTACAATTGTAGGAAGAGGTGAAAGTGATTGCCTTTGTAGAGTGCATTCTCGTATCCTAAAAGCAGTTGTGATGGTGAATGGATGTGTTCCACACAGCAAAGATGATGTGTATGCTTTGGTTACAATTATGTGGGCATGCGTCACCGAAATCCATATGGGATTGCAACTTTGCATAAATTGAGCAATGATCAGATGGAATTCACTATCTGTAGCTTTGTGTATGCACAGCGGACTACTTGCAGTGCAATTGCCCACCTTATCGATTGCATCGGTGTTTCCGTGGGCCAGCTTGTTTTTCGGGAGAAAGTTGTCTTTCTTTTAGAGCGGCATGGTCGTATGGACCTGGTTTAGGCTTATCCTGAACCTTGGGGATGAGAAACAACAAGTGAACTGTGTTGAAAAATAATGATAATATCTTTCTATCAATAATATATTTTATCTTTAAAAGGTAGAACTGTACTATACGCCTCGTTTGGTGGCAACGGTCTTGGCGCTCATTTAGTAGCGATTTATGGCAGGTGGAGGCACACCATCTTTATTAGTGTTATTCCCGTTTCTATGGCAACCTCGGCAAGCGGGAAGTAAATTTTTATTTGGCTAAATATTTGTTTGAAAATTCGAGTGATGATTTTAAAATTGATTACTTTAACAAGTTCTTAGAAATTATTAAGAAATTTGGATTGGGAGGAGTTTAAAACAGTTTAAAAAATAAAAGGATATTTTAACCGCTATTTTCCAACTATTTCTGCTAATTATTTTCCGATAAAAATTTTTTTTTTTTTCAAAGTTAAGTATTTTTCCCGTTAATTTCTTTCCGCTAATGCTTATTATTTTCCGTTAAGAAAACGATTTTTTCTAAGAATTATTTCAATGGCGACATAAAAAGTGCGCAAAAAACTCGACAAGAGCGTTGCCACCCAACGAGGCGTATAGTAGAGGTGTAGCCTTTAAAAATTTCAAATGTTCTCAATACTAAGTCTAATACGGAACGGACGTATCAATTCGGAGTATCAGCTTACCTCCACATCATAATTAATGAAAAAATATGTGAAAGATTTGTATAAAAGAAAGAAGTTAATGAAAGTTGTTAAGCACTATAAAATAAACGGAAGATAAATAAGATGGATAAAAGATAGAATTAAGAGTAATTGATCCAATTAGAAGTCCAAAAGAGCAGAAGCAGACAATCTGATCCGAAAAAGTGGTGCTGTAGTGCTTGAAATGTTCTCATGTTTACCACGATTAAAAGCATATTTCAGTTATATCTTAATGTTATTCAACTTTAATTTTGTCATTTACTGATCATTTTTTTCTTTCGGCAATTTTTGCATTTATTGTTTTAATTTCAGAGGGTAAGGTGGAAGTTTCCAAGGAAGACAAATTTCTATGCAACATGGGCCCAGGAAAAGTGTTTGGCGAATTAGCAATTTTATATAACTGTACCAGAACAGCAACAGTCAAAGGTAAAATAAATATATGAATATATAAACTAAATTCCTTTCACAACAAACTATTTTTAATTCAATTTGTTATATTTTCATTTTTCCTATCTATATACATCGTCGGCTTCGATCAGAAACTCATTAACTGACAAAATTATATTTTACTGTACAACTGTTTAAAGGCTTATATTGTAGGTCAAAAAATGAAAACTAAAACAGTTTGGTTGTGATATATATTTTAAAACATTACAATAGTATTTCTCATCACCATGAAAATAAGCATTTAATGTCTGAAAAAATGTCAGTTAATGAGTTTCTGCTCTAAGCCGACTATATTTTGTTATATAAATGTTTTATACTTAAAATTTTAAGCTATTGAACTCTTCTGTTACTAAGAATTACTGAGTTTTTATGTAAAAATGCTAAATATATCAATAGATCATCATCGCTTTTTTCTGTTTTTACTATGTATAACATTTTTTATCACATTTTGTGAGATTTTATAAAAACACAAATTCTGAAAAAATAATTTGATAAGACAGACAATAAATTTTAAAAATTGACGCAAACTATTAAAACATCTATATATAATTATCTTTCAAAATATTACTGCATTATAATCTATTGTTCCCATACTTGTATTTCTTCAGAGTATTTTATCATGTATTTTTGTTCAGACAAAAATTCAATATTATAATTATGGATTTTATTAAAACTTCTTATGGTTTTATTCGTTATTCATTTTTTTAAACTTTTTGCTGCAGAGTTCTCGAGTTTTTTAAACAAGCAATAAGTTAAGTTTTAGCATCTTTTTGATCAGATTTAATGATTACCCTTATACTTTCCTCAGCTTTTTTTTTTATAACATGCTCATTATGTAATTGTTCATAAGTTTGGAAAAGTATTTAATGTTCAGAATTTTTATATTTCAGCTGTTATGGACTGCAAATTGTGGGCAATAGAAAGACAATGTTTTCAGACTATAATGATGCGTACTGGACTAGTACGGCAAGCAGAATACACTAGTTTCCTAAAAAGGTATCCTTTGCATTTGTTGATTTTGTAAAGTTTTGGTTTTGAAAGTGAACTTGTTAGTTTTGCCATTTCTGATCTGTTTGATCATCATGATATGGAAAGAAACTTTTTAATGCTTTGAAATTTTGGATAGACATTTAATTACAAACAATAGCGACAATTTAAAATATCATCACTTCTATAATTCGAACAAGGTCTACTTTAATAAACCAAAAAATGTATCATGATAGTCAACTATAATATGCATAAAATTTTATGGTGAAAATTAAGAGTAAAACTGACATAATTAAAATTTAATACTTGATTAAAACCTTTATAATTAAAAAAGTTCCTAAGCGTATTCCATAAACTTTGGGATTAATTCTAAACTGTTGCCTGAAAATATTTTTAATGCATGCATTGAATTTATCAAAATTTATTTCTATTTCAGTGTTCCAACATTTAGAAATCTCAATGAGGAAGTTCTTATCAAACTTGCTGATGTTTTAGAAGAGGTATTTATCAATTCTTCATGTGGATTTTGATAAAATATATTGTGGTATTCTTGTTTGTGTCTAGCATAAGTGTGTAAGGATTCTTATCTTAGGAAAACAAATGAATTCTTAAAACAAAAATTGAATTTTTTTTTATCCTAAATCTCTTAAAAATATACATAAAGCAGAGTTGGCATCTGTCTGTCGGTTCTCTATTCAAATCTGCACCAAATTTGGTACACTTATTCTTTGGAACCCTGCTGGTAACATAGGCTACATATTAACCGCCGTTCTATTTGTCATGGGTGTGCAAAGGGGTGTAATGTACCATCATCCTGGACAGAGCACTTGCTAGGGGGCGCTCTTTCCCAGTCTGGCTGTGCAGATGACGTCAGAACATCTACAGGAGTCGCCTCTCAAGAGGACCTTGGAGTTTTTATAAGAATCTTAGAGTATGATGCAATCGCAGATGGGTGCGGTTGCACAGAAAATCGCTCAGTATCATATTGTTTATGTATCCCGTCTAAATTTTTAAACTGTAGCTTTATTATTGGAATGTAAATTTCTATGATAGTATAAGATTATTGTTGTTGAAAGTTGTCTTTTTTTTATCATCGATATGGTACAGGGGCTAAAGACAATCAGAAATCCTCTTAGGCATTAAACATTGTGTATTTATACGATCAATGTCAGACCATTTCACACTAAATTTGGTACATTCATCCTGTAGAATTCTGCAGAACACAGGCTATATATTAGCCCCGTTCGATTTGTCCTGGGTCTGCAGGGTGCTATAAACAATTCAAAATCTCTATAGGAATAGTATTGAGTAGTATTACGATGAATTATATACAATTCAACCCGAGAAATGCCTGGTCATTCAGCTAGTTAATTACAAAACTTGGAACACAACTTCAACTGTGCAAAAAATCCTTTTTTACACCTTCTAATGTAATCAAAAGTAATTTCCCAATGGAACTCTAAAAATTGCTTTTTCTATTTCCTGATGTATTATTTTAATTTGTTGTTAATACCTTCTTCGTACATTCTGGCTTGGTGACCAAGAAAGCAGATAGACCCAACATTAAAATCCTTAATGATTGTCATGCCATATTTTATTCTTCAAGGAATTCTATCCAAATTGAAAGTTTGCTATCTTATTCCAATATAACATTTTAAGTGTAATTTCATATTATGTTTGCTTTTTATATATATCTGCGTTCTTCATATTTAAATCTTTTTCAGACTGCATACAATGAAGGCGATTACATTATTCGACAAGGGGCCAAAGGTGATACCTTTTTCATCATCAGTAAAGGAAAAGTAGGTTATCAAATACTTCATCTATTTTTCTGAGATCTATATAAGCTTAAGTGAAATTAAAGTCATCCATTGATCCCTATTCCTTTCCAGGTGAAAGTCACTATGAAAACAGATCCAAATAGTGAAGAAGATAAATTCATACGTTATCTTCAAAGGGGAGATTTCTTTGGAGAGAAAGCTCTGCAAGGGTAACAATAGTTTTTGGTTTTGTGTAAAATTTAATTATTGGAATAGTAGGTTGTAAAATCTTTATAAACCTGCATTACTGAATGAAGGTATGTAAAATGTGTGAATAGTACACACATCACAACTAGGCAAAATTTAATTTGTGATTAGTAGCAAATATTATCTTCACTAATCAGTACATTGCAAAGTTATTTTAAATATTTATTAATTATCTAATAATCAGTAGTTAAAAACCAATATCGTTTAGATTGTAGAACCTTAAATGTTTCAAATGCCCTAATCCTGAATCAATCAGGTATATTATAACAGCTGCTTCTTTCACTTTTTCATAAAAAGTGAAGTTGACCACTACTATTCATTTAATTCTAAAGGTGTTATTGAAAGTAACAATAATTTGGTGTTATTCTGTTTTAAATTGGATTGTGTTAAATTTATAAAGACGTTGCTATTCAAATGATACTATTTTTGTTTGGTTTCAGAGAGGATGTCAGAACTGCTAACATCATTGCTGATGATCCCGATGGTGTGATGTGTTTAGTCATTGACCGAGAGTAAGTTTTCTTTCATATCACTATTTTAATTTTGAGTAATGTATAAAAATTTGTTAAAAGAACATTTATAGAAATGAATGCATTCAGTATTTTGACATTAAAAATACTAATACCATAAAAAGTTCATTAATTTATTATCTTCATTAGAGTAAAAAAAGTTTCATTCATAAATATATGTATGTTTATTCCTCAATATTTATTCAGTCTAAGTTTTTTTAATGGGCACTCTCCATTAAGAAACAATTTCTGAAACCCTGGTCCCTTTAACCCCATAACAGGCAGGTAAGAAAGATTGCAACCATTTTGTGATAATAAATGCGTTCTTTCTCATCAAATAAATAAAATGGAAATGATATTAGCATATTAAGAACACAAACTTTCTTATTGTACATGGTACTATTTGTACCATGGCTCAATGGGTATGCCCACTCTGTGCTAGCAACCTTTGAGTTGTAGGCAGCACAGGTTCGATTCCTGTCAGGTGCATTCCTCCCTGGGTGTATTTCTTTCTTCTATGTCAGTAAAATCTTTCATTGTTGTGTGTATGTCTATTACTTGATGTTATTTGTCTTGCATCTGGTGCAGCATGGCCAAATATGGCCCTTGTGCTGTAAAACCCAAAACCAACCAACCATGTTCAGTTTAATAATGTACTAAATAATTCATTCTCTCATTTTAATAATTCTCTATGGGAGCATAATCATCTTACTGAGGTTGTTTCTCTTAACAATGCGAATTTGATTGTAATGGAAAAATGTTATTTAAAATAATACTCAGTTTAAAAAACATCAACCCACATACCCATGCACATCATATAACAGTTTTGTCGGGTACATTGTATAAACAAATATTAATTCAAAATTGCCATCTAATTTTTTGTATTATAATAAGGTAGTTATAAGGGGGGTATTGTCTTGTGCAAATGAATGTCCCCTTTGTTGACCAATCATGAAGCACGATTTATCTTTTAGTTCTTTCAACCAAATGATAAGCAACCTCAATGAAATCAAGGAGAAGAATTACGATGAAATTTATCCAGTCAAGAGGATGTAAGTAATTCTTTTTTCTGACTTAAACTTTTAAGATTAGGAAATTTGAAATAAAAATCAATACTTCTGTTCTTTCTTGCTGCCTTAACAGATGCTGTTAAGAGGTATGCATCTTCCATTTCCTCTTATCAGTGAGCACTAGCACCATTATCCAAATGCATTATCTAATTATGCTCGTTTATTTCCAGAGTGGATGAAGAGTACTTAAAAATAAAATTGACTGATCTGCGCATCATAACGACACTAGGTGTTGGTGGATTTGGCAGGGTGGAATTGGTATGCTCAGTTTAAATAATATTTTAATTTTTTTTAAACACTTTATATTTATTTTACTTTTGTCATAAAGAAATTTGATCAATTCTAGTTGAATATAAAATGGGATTATTTACCATATGCTAAATGTGTTATGTAATCAAAATTAGCATCTTGACCATTCAAGTTCAAAGTGCAGCTTGGTTTCAATTGGTCAACTCTTTTCACTGATTTTTTATTTATAGACATTGGGTTAATGTAGCTACTAAGAAACTTACTTTAAGGGGATATGTTTTTACAGTACAACCCCCACCCCTTCAGAAAATATTCCCATACTCAAATTTGTAACATAGCGTAAAAGAATTTGAAATACAAGAGTACTTTGATTATTTGTAATTCATTAATAAGAACAAAGGAATGGGAGCATAAAAGCCAACAATGCAATAAAAACAGCGCAGTTACAGTTCAAAATCCTTTCCCTTTATACTGACTTTTATCAACTGACCACAATTCAAAATAACGAGGTGTTGTCCTCCGATCTTTCCCTTCAAGATTGATCCCTGACCTTCGCCAATAGCCCATTGTGTTGCTCATGTGCGACGTTAATACAACTACCCCTTATACTGGTAACTCTCTAAAGGATAATTATGCTCTGTACGGTAACGGATAGTGTTCAACCAAAAATGCAAATTTTTCATGAATGCAATAACTATTTATTTCCAAGACATTCCATTTTCTGATTGTTTTCTCTCATTATCACAATTTTACTTGATTTATTGTTTATAGTATTTCTTTGAATCTTTTGTTTCCTATTTAGGTTCAAATAGCAAATGATCCAACAAAGGCCTTTGCCTTGAAAATAATGAAAAAAGCACAGATTGTGGAAACCAGGCAGCAACAGCATATCATGTCTGAAAAGAATATTATGGAAGAAGTTGACTGTGATTTTATTGTAAAGTAAATAGTTTTAATTATTTTTCTCTTTACTCATTAATTTTCAGTGCTATAATATTTTATCTGTACCATTTTTTATCCAGATTAACTGAGACAGTAATTACACAATGGTCCAACAGCAGCAAAAGCACTGCTCTTACAAAACTTTTTCCCAGGGTGCTGGTTTATAAGTTCAGTTCTTTGGTCACGTTACTTGGGTTTGGTTTTGTTAGTTTTTCCTTGACAAATCAAATGTAGGTCTAACTCTCTTACAAATCCTCTTGGGAAACGTGTTCCGCCTGTTTGTTTGATCTTTCGTAAATCTAGAACTCTTTAGGTCCTTGAACTAGACAGGGATGGTCTTTTCTTCATCTATATTATACCCTATCTACTACTTCAATAATTGGGGAAAACCCTCATCCACATCTTTTCCCTTTTTAAGTACCATTGGATTTTTAAATTTCATATAGTGCTTTTATCCATCACAATATTTATATCATCCATTATTTCCATACTTTTTTTATATTGTTTGTCATGTTGTTGATCAGTGTGTTTTTAATCATAGAATTCCATCATTCTGTTTCAGTCAATAATTTCTACTTTATTTCTTTCCACAAATTTTTTTTATATTATTCGGAACTTAATTTAAAAAAATCAAGAAATAAATTTTGTGTTATGTAAATTTCTTACACAAGATTTACATCTACCTTCTATTACAATGTTTTTATATTTACATTGATTTTATTTCTTTTTATCTTGCGTTTTGTGCAGTTTGTCTGTTTTTGGACCTTGAGCCATAAAACCCTTATTACCTACCTACTTCAATAAAGCTCTTGATTCCGTGAGATTTTTTAAAAGTTGCTTTAATTCTTAATCTGCCATGTCATTCATTTTCCACTTTTATCAACTCTTATGCTCCCTATGATGAATACACACTGCATTTTCATATTGCAAATAAAATAAATAATTGTTTAATCGGATAATTATTTAAAAACAACAAATGTCAGTTTACACGTATACATTTTTTATATATTTTCTTTTAACCCTCTGCATATGTCAGGGCAGAATATCGTTTCCTTCTTTGGTTACGGCAGCCGGCCCAACTGCTTTACAGGCAACTCTCTTACTGAAACAGTCGTTACAATACTTTCCCCCAGGAGGAGAGGGAATGTGTCGTTCCATTATCACCTAATGTGCCTGTTTCTATTGTCAGTTGTGGGTATGCCTAGAAGGTACAGATTCTTCCTGGGTAAACTGAAAAGGCTGTGGTGACTTTTTAAGTGTATCTTTTTTCATTCAACTCAACCTCTCAGACTAGATGCTGGAGGATAAACAATTTGCGAGGATCTCGTCGATAACCCTGATGTCTTTGTCAACGGGGGAGATAAGGCTATTCACGTGCGGCTCTCTTTGTAGCACAGAAAAGAGGAGATGGAAATCGTAATGGGTTTTGACGATTCTACAGGAGTTTGAGATCTGAAAGAATCCGAACCTTTCGTAACGAAGGGACTTGAAACTTTCAGCCGGTCCCCGTATCCAGAGGGTTAATCATAAAGTTAAATAACTCCAGGATGGCAATCATTATGTTTTTATTCCAAATTTCTGTCCATGCTATTTATCATTTTGAACTATCACAAATGCATAACTTCTCGCAGTATAGCATTACCTTTTAGTTTTATTTGTTGCCTTACATTTTAAAAGGAAGTGAACAAAATTTCTGAAATTAACTCAAGAGTTAAGTTTGTATTCTGATTTACATGTATCGTGGGTTTCGCCTGCTGTGATGAAACTTAGTTCAACTGAAGAGCCTATTACATATCAGCACTTCACTTGTGTAATTTTTCTCTCTTTGTACCAGTCTTTTTATTTTTTAATTGAATATTCTTAGCAGCTATAAATGTAGAGAAAACTTTTTTGTAAAAGTTTATATTTTTCTCATTAAGAATACCAAATTTTAATATAAATTTTTCATCTCTAGGTTATATCGTACTTTTAAAGATAAAAAATACCTGTATATGTTAATGGAAAGCTGTTTGGGAGGAGAACTGTGGACTCTTCTTCGTGACAGGTAAGCAAGCCTCCCTATAATTCTCCTATCACCTCGTGAAATACATTGGAAACTTTCATTGTATTAGACTGTCAAAAACCTGCTATAAATTAAAAAATTTTGATTGAAAAATGGCAAGTCCATATTGCCTGATTTACATATTTAAAATTCAAGGTGTAAAGCTATTTTAATTGTTTATTTACTTTATTCCTTTTGCTCCTATGTCAGGAAAAGTCCAGGGACCATAATTTCCTATGGGCAGCCTAGTACAAATTAGCCTGGCTAAAAAAGTCGTCAACTAAGATGTGATTGTCAGATAAGAAGTTCAAGATAAAAGATGACTAAAATCCATAAAGCTCCCGTCGAACAAAAGGGGCAGTCAGGAGACACATGCACACCAATGCTGTGTGTCCTAAAAAGTCATGTCCAGTTAAAATCCGAAAAATTGCCGTGGCAAATTTGGTGGAACAGGGTCAGACAAAAGCTTCCTCCATGTTTTGTCCTTGGCCTTAAGCATCTGATGGTCGCAGACGGATTTATTTATCTTTCGCTCTACCAACTTGCAAGCATGGGGTAGAAGACAACCATTTTTAGCTAGTTTATGCCCTCATTGCCTGGTATATCACAATGGCTTGACTTACCCTTTTTTAGCATTATAAGAAAGGGATCAGAAATTTCACTATTTGTTATTAGCAATATGATTTTTCCCATTTTAAAGTTCTCTCCTTTACAGAGGAAATTTTGATGACAGTACAACACGGTTCTACACAGCTTGCGTAGTTGAAGCTTTTTCTTATTTGCATGCCAGGAATATCATATACAGAGACTTAAAACCTGAAAACATGATTCTGGACACACAAGGATATGTAAAACTAGTAAGAACAGTTTTGATTGTATATCTGGAAGATAGTAGTGTCTTCAATTAAATAAAATTTGTATGTTTAACTTGCTCTAAAATTCTAATCATATTAGGTAGATTTTGGATTTGCCAAGAAGCTGCAAAATGGTCGAAAAACATGGACTTTCTGTGGAACTCCAGAATATGTGGCTCCTGAAATTATTCTAAACAGAGGTCATGACATATCTGCAGATTACTGGTCATTAGGTGTTTTAATGTTTGAATTACTAACTGGAACGTAAGTTTTTGTATGTTTTCTCTTTTAATCTATTTGTACCAATAACTTTTCTGTTTTGCATTAATGATGAAAATAGTAAACAAACACGGCACACAAACTTAGAGCTAAAATGTTAGTTTTTAAACTACATTTGACCTCTGCAGCAAATTTTAGTTACACATAGTTAATTTCTAGAAAAGAAATAGTCTAAAATAATAGAAATAAGAAAAATGATAGTCAAAGTATGAAGAAAAATACAAAGTCACGGAAACAGTTTTTACTTTTTTCAAAGTTGCTCTTTAAAAGTCCTGAATTTGAAGTACCAAATAAATCTAGTTTATTCCATTGTGTATTTTATATATTACATATTTTAAAACTAATAAGTGAAATTGAATTGATTAAATTTGTGTGATGCTGATACTGTAGCTGTCACCTTATTGAACAGATTAACTCTGAACATTGGAG
Organism: Meta bourneti; assembly: GCA_933210815.1. Lineage (NCBI taxonomy): Eukaryota > Metazoa > Arthropoda > Arachnida > Araneae > Tetragnathidae > Meta > Meta bourneti. Next base: position 110,668,038 of record OW119922.1, on the reverse strand, counting down.
ACTTATTCCACATTTCAACCTGCAATTCTTTGACTTTTAACTAGTTTTAGCCTTCTTGACCAATTTAAAATAATAAATGACCAATAAAATTTTGGATTATTTTAACGAACAGGGTAACTATGTAGCCATAATATTAAGTCAGGTAAAAACGAAATAGTGGGTTTCTCTGCCTAAGACAGTGATGGTAATGCTGCTCCAATTGCGCCATAGCGTATTGCCTGCTCCAAAATGCCCGTTTTTGCTAGGATTACGCCAGAGCTGCTCCAAATCGCATTCGAGTATAATAAAATTCACTCTTGAGGTCTTCCCCCCCGCTATGTAAGAATTACTTTCTTGCCATCATCCCATGAAGCGAACTGAAGAAAAATCTTTAAGCTCTTTGAAGTTTTTAGCAGCATCTTTTCCATTTATTGTAAAACCAAGTGAAGGATCTGCTCTATCAGATGATTGGATCAAATATCAATGTGAATAAAATGACACGGCAATCAAAATCAATGTGAAATTTATTAGTCATTAACATGATTAATAAAATGTTTATTAGTCATGTTAATGTCAAAATTATTTCTTACCTTGCACATAACTTTATGGAAATGGAAAACACTTGGTAAATTTTTATGTATGTTTTCCTTATTCATTATTTGATCAATTTTAGTAAGTATTTAAAATGAATTTTGTAATAGTTTACAATTATATTTATTGTTTATCATTCATACAGTCGTATGTTTAAAGTTTAAAAACCTGAATTTTATTAATTTCATTATTAAAATATCTTCTCCTTTGGTGTGCTGCTCCAAAAGACAGTCTGGCTGCTCCAAAGTGTTAATTTACCTGCTCCAAGATCTGATCCAAAACACTTTGTAACAATTACCATCACTGCTAAGATCAGTGGGGATTTGATAGACATGCTGTACATCTCTCAAATCTAGAACTGCCAAAAAGATTTTGATGTTCTAGATCAGGGGTCGATATAACATTGTTAAGGGAAGAGTGAATATAGAATTATATTTGGCGATTTAAGGCTGAAACTTACTAATTTTGAACCAAACATTGCTAATCTTGTCGAGTCACAAAACACACTCTTTCATTTACAATATTAGTAAATTGTATACTAAGTTATAAAAGTCTTATTTTCTTATATATATATAAGGAATAATGTATTTTTGTTTAAACTAAATTATATATTATTTATCCCTTCTATCCAATATGTAATGTTACGATGGACATCAAAAGCAAAAACTTATCCCTTTGACGTTAAGCCAATAAAATAATATATGCTATATTATATATACAGTAAACACTAACTATAAAATAAACAATCTAAAAACTCACATACGTGTCTTTTTTGCTGGTCCTATTAAAATTACTTAATAGTAAAATATAGGGGTCGATAAAAAATCAAGAACTCTTGAAGGGGTCAACGGCTAAAGAAGTTTGGCAACCCCTGTTCTACGTTAAAGAATTGCTGCTATTCAATTACTGGCTTCAGTTTCATCAATATGTACTTGCTCTAATTTTGGAAACAAATTCATTACTTTTGTAAAATAGATGACAGTAATTTTTTCTGGAGCACAATTGATTATGTTTTCATTTTACAAATTCCATTTTTGGTTGAAAATCAAACAAATCTAACATTTGTCCATTGTCAAAAGTATTGTCATAATATCATAAAAAAGGAAAACAAATTAAATTATTTTTAATTACCACTTCGCATGCTCTAATTTCTTAGAAACAATTTTTGTATCAATTAATTGTCAGTAAATTCTGTGGGAACTCCTTTGTTACGATATTGTAAGTGTTATAAAAAGATTACTTTTCTTGTAGACCTCCTTTCACGGGTCCTGATCCTATGAAGACTTATAACATTATCTTGAAAGGTATTGACGCTATTGAGTTTCCTAGGATGATATCCAGAAATGCCATGGCACTCATCAAAAAGCTTTGCAGGTAACTTTTACCTTTGTGTGCCTTATTCACACTAGAAGGGCTGCTGTAGCCCGGTTGGAAGAGTAACGGATTAGCAACCGGAGCGTTGCTTGTTCAAATCCAACCAAAGACTTGTGTATAAAGGGGTCTGGTGCATGTTAAATCTGTTGTGGCCTCAAATGTCCTTGCTTTGGCATGACGTGGTGTTGTTCTCAGATCTATCCCTTGGTGTTTGCTCCCAAGCCTTCGCCAATAGCCCATTGTGTTGCTCTAGTGCAACATTAATTAAAATACCTACCTATTCACAATTGAATGGACAAAGTTTTGAAACCCTAAAACAGCTGTCTCTGTTGTTTTGACATCAGTAAATGAATAAGATTATTTATTTCACAGAAAAATAGTTATAAGAAACTTGTAAAGTGGAAATAAAGCACAGAAATTTTATAAAGCAAATGAAAAATGTTATTTTTCTTATCAATAGGTAATTTAAACATTATGTATAGTTGCAGTAATAGACGATTTTTGCAAACCATTTTGTGCTAGAGCACCTTTTGTTTGTGGAATTTTCATTTTGCACTTTTCTTGGGACTGATTATGATGCATAATTTCAGTGCTTGTTTACATTGTATCATTCAGATAGTGAACAAAATTCATCTGCTGAATGCTATACTTTTTTAAAATACAGTTATTTAATATGGGCAGTCCAATAGTTCGTTTCTGCGAGATCTAAGATATATGTGTTGTAAAATGTATGGATAGGCCATTTTCTAGATACAATACTTGATAGTTAAGTTAAAGGAATTAACTACAGGGACTGCTTATTTCCAGCAGTGATTGCTTGCTCAAGGCTGCACAGGCATCCTAAATGTTGGCAACTGTTTTGAAATTCACCCAAGGTCAACGAAATTTATCCCCTTTTTAAACTAATGGTAGACGAAAAAATAATTGTAGGATCAAGAGAAGGATTTTCTGTGCTTTATTCTTGTCCACAGCACAAATTAAGCCTTGATGTGGTCATCAATGCTTAATTTGGGCAGTGAATATAGTGCGAAAATTGATAGTTAAACATATACAATTGTTTAGTTAATGTGCACATTTTTCCCCAGGGATAATCCAGCAGAAAGGATTGGGTACCAGAAAGGATGTATCCAGGATATACAAAAGCACAAGTGAGTTTCTGTAAATGTGTTCTATCAGAATTCATGCTCGTCTTAAAACATGAAACAAAATACTCTTTGATATTTCAAAAATCGATGTCACTGAATGTCTTTTCAGATATCTAACATCTAATTTGTTGACACCGAAAATTTTCTGTTCGATATGATTAAAATTGTTCTTTGAAAAATCTGGGTCCATGTGTTCAGGCTTGAGTGTATAATGAAAACATTTAAAATGTAACTTGAAATGAAAATTTTGACAAATGGGAGTTATTTCTGTTTGTCCTATCTAACAGTACAATTGAAAGATAAATTGTAGAGTGGATTTAAATGCTTAATCATTTCGACCCAAGCAACTCATCCTAGTACTTAACAAAATTTCTTAGAATTAGAAACTCGCATGATTGATACGATTTTGAATTGCACAATATTTAATAGTTACAACAGCTAAAGGGTCACGGTAGCCCAGTTAGAAGAATAACAGATTAGCAACCGGAGTACTGTGAGTTTGAAATTCGGTCCAACCAAAGACTGTCGTGTACATGGGGGTGCACATTAAATCTGTCATGGCCTCAAATGTCCTCACATTGGTGTGGTTTGTAGAGTGGGGTGGCAGCTCAGGTGTGACCTCGTCATCTGACCACGATTCAAAATTACATGGTGTTGTTCTCGGATCATTTCCTTGGGGATTGATCCCGGACCATCGCCAATAGCCCATTGTGTTGCTCCACACACAGTGCTACATTACTTATCAACCAACAGCTAAAATCTGTTCTCAATCAACGTTTTGTATAAAAAAAGAAGCATTACATTGAAAATGAGTGAAGCCTTAGAGTCAGCATGTTGTGTCTAAACAAGTGCGAGGTTAATCAATTCCGTAACCTTCCCTGTAAACAAATGAGTACAGTATTAGTGAGTGTTTCCACATAAATAATTGTTATGCTCCTGAGCATACATTTTCATGTAATTAGATCCTGCCCCTCCACACCGCTTAATGGTTTCCTTGTGAAGTAAATCTATGTCTAATACCACCATTATTGCATTAATTATGATTTTAGAAAAGTTTGCGATGTTCGACCAAATGCTTCAATTTCAAATATATTGTAATAGATTTTGTTCGTTTTAATATGAGCATTTTTTATAAAAACTTTTTCATCTAGTATTTTACATGTTGATGTTGAAGATGTTCGTTAGTTATATTTTGTTTAAATTTTTTTCAGGTGGTTTGAGGGCTTTTATTATGATGGTCTAAGAACACGCACATTAGTTCCACCTATTATTCCTCAGGTAGGTCATTCTATTTCTCAAGTTCTACAAAATACCTTTCCTTGTAACTGCTGCTTTCCAAGTGATTGAATCAGATTTTTTGATAGAAATAATGGTAGTGCATATTTCAGGACATGTCATTAAATTTAACTAGGGAAAATATGTTACTGCAACCAAGGTTTTCCATTTCACAACCAAATCGTTTCTTGTTTTTCTAAAATGTAATGAAAAGGAAGATTCTGGGAAAACTTTCTAGATGTTAAATACACATTTTACTGAAGAACATTTAAATTTAACATGGCTAGAGTTTTCTCATTTGTTTTCAACTATTTCCTTTCTCTTCTGCTTTTTGTAGATGTAAAAATAAAATAGGAAAATAGAATTTTAGACATTGAAGAATTTGTTTACTTATTTTCAAAATGTTTTAAAGCAAAATGCGTTTGCCATATATTTTCGCTTAATGTTCCATTGGTGTAAATATTTTAAGTTTTGATATTTTTGTTTGGAATAAGAATTTAGTGTGGATATGCTTACTCAAAAAATTGTATGTAAAACCTATCTAAACATTTCCCTAGTATGTCCAATGAAAACTCAAAGCATAATTAACACATATTAATAAACTTCTTCACTGGTGAGTTTAGTTCTGAGCTACAAAATAAGATAATATTTCTGAATTAGAATACATTTGAACGTTCGTGTTTATTTTCAGAGTGCAAAAAGTGCATTATCTGAATGATTTCTGAACTCAGAGCTCTTAAAAATGGGAATATTTAATGTATAAGTGCAGCTAAGGCTAGGCTGCCTTAGGCGACTTTAGAGCTACAAGGGATTGACTAGTGATCTTTTCTTTTCCCATGGGGTTTACTGTCTTGAATAAACACAGATCATGCTCCCCAAGTACTCAAGCGATCTTTTTCTGCTTTCAACCCACTCTTTTTCCCTAATCCCTCTTTTTTCTCCTTTCACATTTTTTGTTTGATCTTGGTCTGTCTTGTGCTTGGTTCAGCTTGGCCAAATATGGCCCTTTTGCCATAAAACCCAAACCAACTACATTTCTTCAATCAAAAACATTCATTTAAAAGTTTTGTTGAGTCAGTCTTATGAAAAGAATGTTCGAGGGAAAAGAGCTGACAAGAGTTTTTAATAGGGACCCTATTGCAAAATAATCCAAAAATGTGTCCTCCTGTCAATAATATATTTGCTCTTTAAAATAAAAAATTAGATTTGTAGCTGACTTGCCAACCAACCTTCTTTGGACTCCTTTTACAGTTTTTCATTTGTATGTTGATTAATATATTTGAATCTCATGTTTACTGATTTTATACTATTGACTAAAGCCTTTGAATTTTAATTATTGTCTTGACTACTTGTGTTTTAAAATTGTAATGTCTTTTTACATCAATTCAGTTTTTATCGTTTTTATTTGATTTTGTGTTTGGTGCAGCTTGTCCTACATTTGAACCTTGCTCCAAAAAATCCTACAAACCAACCAACCTTTGATATTCTGTACTAGGGTTTCGTTTAAAGTTTTGGGAACCAAAATCATTTTACATATAATGAATAAAAAAATGAACTGTCTTTTGTGTTCGTTTTACTCATCTGAAATTCCTTTTAGGTTCGAAGCCCCGTAGATTATTCCAACTTTGACCGCTACCCTCCGGAGCAGGACGCCCTTCCTCCCGATGACCTGTCGGGTTGGGACGTCGACTTCTGAGAGATTCAACCGAGACTTGACTCTTTAGGTTTTTCTAATTCCACTTTCTTCAGATCCTGTCAGGGATGACAGACGTCACCACAATTTTCAACTGAAGTACGAAATGTTTGTGCAATCCTTCAGTCCAGCCATGAACTGGTGGTGCTATGTCACTACGATGACATGTCCTATGACAGATACAAATTTTAGGATAGATATTTAAGTCTAAAATTATAGAGTGAAATTTCTATAAAAATGTTTTTATATATCATAGTTATATCTTTTTGATACATTTTGATTTCTTTCATCCTCAATATGAATAATTAGGCATTTGTATGTTCCTGGGTTTTGCCCAGTTTCGAACTGGAATTTGTCGTGAATTAGGTTTTTCTTTAACTGACCGAACTCCGTCCTTTTTCTGAGATAATCTTAATATTTATTTGTTAGAATTATTATTGGTACTTAATCGTGTTTCTAAATTATGAATAAACTTCTTTCTTTTCTTATTTCTGCTAAAATTGAATATATCTTTTTTATCAGAGTTAGCCAAGTCAAAAAATTGCTGAATCAGAAAATATATCCGATTTATATGTTCTTATATAGTGACTTTCATTGGCTTTAGCATAAGAATGAACGTAAAATTGTCCTTAAAGGTAATTTGTGCTCACGAACTGTATTACAAAATTATTTTTCAAAATTGGATAGGAAAGCATTTCATTTCATTCTTTTAATCTTATGCTGTTTTCTGGAGTATTGAGTTTGTAATTTTGAAAATTTCTATTCATCTGAAAGGTGTTAAGGTCATTTTTTTATTTTTCTTAAAATGGGTTTTCCAATTCGTCAGGTTTTGTTTTCTCGTATATTAAATCAACCATCGTATCTGTTAATCGTTACGAGTACAAACGTTTAGAAAACTCAATCATGAACAAAGCTATAGGGTTCATTTAAAATAATTTTGTTCAATTTCTAATAACTTATCACAATAATTTCTAATTTAAATGAAATGTTTGTTTTATATTTCCAGTTTCTAAAAGCAATTTAAGTATGACTGAACTCTACTTGTTCATATATATCAAAGATTTTGTATGCTAGACATTTTATGAGTCATTTTTAAAGTCGTACTCATCATGTGCATATTTAATTAATTCACTGCCAGAAATATTGAAATCAGTGGCTTGTATTACAAGCATGGAACTTTTTCATAAGGTTTAGCATTATTAGTTTTTGAAAGTTTAATATACGATGTTATCTTGTAATGTTACGAATCAGTTTCATTTCATTGTAATTTGTGTGTATTTTATAAAATTTCATCTACATGTTCAAATATTTCTTAGCATTGTGGAAATTAATTTTATTACCATACTCACCCAAATAACCGTGCACTTTTTCCCAAAACACTGAAGTATGTGTTTTATTTGAAGCAAAAATAAATCAGCCTGGACAGGTATATCATTAATTCGATTGTAAAGAGCTCTTAATGTCTTCCATCTCACACTATGTTACAAAGATTTATATACATTTCATGAGTAATATAATGAGAGTATATAATTAATTACTTTTAGCTTTTTTCCCTTTACAAATATTTAGAAATAAAATTCATGGATTAGTTCAATAAATGGGGTATTTTTTATATTGAAAGAACTGTCATTTATACACTTTAGTTTCGATAGAGTGTAAAAAATTATGAATGTGAATAATGTATTCATCTGTGAAATATATTTATGCTAAGACAACTTGTCTTACCTGTTGATTTTTACTTTTTTTATGTACTGGATATTAAAATTAAAGTGTACGACGCATTGAGTATTATGAATGGATGTGTGGTTTGTAAATTTACATTTGAGTTAAAGAATAATTTTACTGTGCGATTTATTTGATATTATTTTGAAAAAATTTCAAAAACAGTTTTGTCAACTTATAGAGCTAATCAAGTAACTTAAATATTTTTTGTGAAGTAAATGATAAATTACCTGTGTATTGTCTAAGTAGAGATATATTTTAATGGGAAATTGTAAAAAGCATTTGTGCCAAGTGTATATGCAAATTCTTTTCGTAGATTAAAACAACCTTTTTAAGGATATCCAATACCTCATTCGTGTTTATCCCCCTTTCATCCGTCTAGTTAATCTACAGTTTAACTGTAATTAATCTGATTACAAGACTTTTTCTATTAGTTATGTAGTCCTTTTTTCTCTGGTGTTTTAAAATTTGCTCAATTGTAATATTGCACATCTTTGGTGCTTGTGTAAATAATGTAAAATCAGTTTCAGAAAAATTTATTTACAGTAGAAAGATATTGTGTGATCTTTTGAATTTTGACAATAAAACCTTTATCAAAATGAGTGAGCTTTTTTTTATTTGTCCCATTAGTCACACGTATGTGTATGAAGTATGTATCACATGTATGTTACTTCTAATAATATTCAGTCAAAATCCAAAATGGTGCTCTGATAATGGTCATCTTCACAACGAAAAAAGGTCGGTTTGGCAGATTTTGATTGGGGCTAAAACAAAAATCGACCAGAGAACTCCTACGTAGATTTTAATAAAAAAAACTACCCTTGTGTCTTATTTTGGATTAAAACAAAACGATTAACAAAGAATCTAATAAAATGTACAGGAAATTGATGCTTCTCTTTTATTTTTAGAAATATCTTATTGCCGACTGTTTGGGAAGGCGAATACTCTCCTTTAGTACCTCCCTCCCGAAGTACTCTTTTCTTTCTTCATGGGGTTCCCTGTCGTTAGTAAACGGGTCCCAAGCGATCTTTTCTTGCTTTCATCCCACTACTCTGTTCCCCAATCCCCTTTTTTCCACACTTTTTACTTGATGTTGTCTTGTGTTTGACGCAGCTTGGCCCTTGCGCCATAAAACCCCCGGGCTACTTTCCAAGAGCCCGGTAAGGGTTTCAATAGAGAAATGTGGGTCAGGCAAAGAAAAAAAGGTTTCCACAGAAATTTAAACTGATTAGTCCAACTAGAATGACTTTTAACTTAATAGATAAATGATGAAGTCAGCCTGCATACTACTACAGCTGTGGTTGGTTCTGGTTTACAAGCGTTGGTTCTTTGTAGAATTTGAAAATAAGGCTGATCGAATTAAGCTGACGGGGATGGTTGAATTGACGTCGCCCTGATGCAGCACTGGGCTGTTAACGAAGGGGAGATCCGAGGACAATACCTCGTCATTTTGAACCACGGTCAGATGAGGCCAACACCTGAATTTCCACGCCACAATGAGGATATTTGAGGACACGACATATTTAACGAGCACCGTCCACTCAAGGGTCTGGTTGGATTAAGTTTCGAACTCTCAACCCTCCAGTTGCTAATCTGCTACTCTTCCAACCGGACTACCGTGGTCTCATCTAGAAACTGAGTGGTGTCGGTCCAGAAAATGAACTTGGTGATGTGAGATGTCACTTGATAAAGGGTCAGTTATGTTATGACTCAATGGGCTGCGAAGCTGCGCCAAACGTCAAATAAAAAAGGATTGGGGAACAGCTGTGGGATGAAAGCAGAAAAGATCGCTTGGGTATCTCGGGAACACGACCCCCGTGTTTACTAAAGTTTAAACCCCATGGGAAAAGATCGCTACCTCGGGTTCGTGAAGCCCACTAAAGGAGATGTGCCCCTAAGGCTGGTGGTAAATAAGGTTGTGGTAGGACCCTCGTCTTTTAGTTCAAAAGAAAAGGTGGGTATAATTTAAGTATAGACTATATAATAGTGGTTTCTTGGAATGAATTCTCGTTTCATAATTGTACTAGTCTTAAAACCTTGTTCGGATCAATTTAGTATTGTCTTTTGATAATAGTATATTTGATTTTTAAAAAAGTTAAAACCTTTATCACAAGATGACAATCGAAAAGGAGTTGTTTCCCAGAATTACTGTCTATAGGTTGATCTATGTCATCAAATTGTTCAAAATTACATGCTTTTGACAGTTCAGAGTACATACGAGGCCAGTAGATGGTTAAATTTTTCCTGACCGTTTATCGAATCTGTCACTTCATAAGTCTCCCAAAGTATTCGGGTTTGATCCCGGACCGTCGCCAATAGCCCGTTGTGTTGCTCCAGTGTGACGTTAAATACCTACCTACCCAAAGTATTGAAAACAAGCCTGTTATAGGATAGCTTGAAAAAGACGAATTTTAGTTTTATATATTTAAAAAATAATAACTTTTAAGATGTATACAAATTTTTTTTAAGAGTCAAGATCAACCATATTTTATTTCGAGAAATTGGACAAATCATTTTGGTAGGTAGGTATTTAATTAACGTCGCACTGGAGCAACACAACGTGCTATTGGCGACGGTTCGGGATCAAACCCAAAGGGAAAGATGACGAGGTTGCCTGAGCTGGCACCCCACTCCCCAAACTTCCACTCCAACTCGAGGCCACGACAGATTTAAAGTGGACAAATCCTCTTTGTACACGACGGTCCTGATTGGATTGGAACTCGCAACCAGGCTACCACGGCCCTCAAATCATTTTGGAATCTCAAAGATTAGAGATAGGGGTAAAGCATGAAGTATGCATGTGAATTCTCGTTCTATACCAGGAGCAAACGGCTACGGTGGTTTGACCGCTCGTGTCGCCATCTATATATTTCCTTGATAACTAATTTGATTCTGCGTAAATACCGATGGAGATCAAGTATTGGTATTAGATTACTTAACCACCGAAGTGACTACACCAGTCGTTAGTAAAACAGACTGGTAGTTGAATTTGCGTCACCAGCACCAAATTATTGGGGGATGACTCAATAGATAGGGTATAGATTACCAAGGGGGTCCCTTTGGAAAATGTTGAAAAAATTAAGGACTAAAAACACTTTTTGAGGCATTCTGAATGCCTCCTACCGTATTTTAAAGGCACTTAAATCTCTTTAAAACTCAGAAAAGTTTTAAGAAACTCTTACTTACTAGTCCTTAAGAGTTACAGAAACTCTTAAGGACTCAAAGAATTCAAATTGTTTTTTAAAAAAATATTGGGGGACGCGTCCTCCCCCCGGCGGTGACGCCTGTGACTGAAGCAACACGACGGGCTATTGGCGACCATCCCAAAGGGAAAACAGTCACTTTGAACCACGGTCAGATGACGAGATCAACAGCTGAGCTGCTGGCACTCCACTCTCCAAATATTCACACCACGCCAGCGTGAGGACTTTTGAGGCCACGACACATTTATCGTACACCAGCCATAACGACGGTCTGGTTGGATCGAGTTTCGACCTCAACCCTCCGGTTGCTAATTCGAGACTCTACCAATTGGGCTACCCGGCCCCCAAAAGAGAATGGGAATTGTGGATGTTTCTCTCCTGTATCGTTATCACTGCTCGCTTTCGGTATCAAAAGATAAACTTAGAACCAGAATCTGCGCTCCAGTGGGACGTTAATTCAACTACCTACCCAAGGTTTATCGAATAGAGTATAGGCCTACCTACCTTTAATGCCCGTTGTTTGGCTCCAGTTAATTAAAATACCTACTCACCTTTAAAGATCGAGCTTCGGTAGACCAGTTTCTAGAGTCGCGGATTAGCAACAGGAGGGTTCGAAACTCGGTCCAGCCACAAAGACCGTCGTGTGCATGTGGGTGCACATTAAATCTGTCGAAGCCGCAAATATCACGTTGGAGAGGGATGCCAGTTCAGGTGTTGACCTCGTCATCTGACCGTGATTCAAAAGGACGAAGTGTCGTCCTTTGATCTTTCCCATTGGGATCGATCCCGGGCCGTTTCCTGTAGCCTGTTGTGTTGCTCCAGTACAACCTAATTCATCCACCTGCCTTTAAAGATCGCATTATCTTGGAGCCAATTTTTTCGCATGGATTCTCAAGGCCAAATTTCCCTCCGCTCAGTCACCGTCGAAAGCTACACCACTTCCTGGTGCGACCACATTTTTGAAGACCGAAAAAAAATTCATTTTCTATTTGCAAAAAGAGAATATGCATAAAAAAACAATATGCATGCTATCTGCTTCTACCGACATCCATGTCGTAAAATTGTTGACGTGACAAAATATGACGCTGGTGTAATTTGGAAAGTTTATTCGAGGAGACATGGATGGCATCATCAGTTTATTGGTTTGTTTTGTCGCTCTGCGATCATTCTTTTTGCTACAGGAGGCCGAATTCGACAGGGACCTGTGGTATAAAGTGGATTTGGAATCGATGCCCATGCCATAATCGGGATTCGAAACCGAGCCTATTGAATCAAGGGCCAGAGCTAACCACGCCAAAATTTTGGCATTTGGAAATGGCTCGTCGTTTTCAATTACAATTTTAAAGCTCCATATTGTATTTTGCAACGATCACGAAAGATCCGTGGGCAACGCCTCGTAATTTTGAATCACGGTCCGATGAAGAGTACAACACCTGAGCTGGCGCCCACTTTCCAAACTTTCATGGGGACGTCGTTGGCTCAGTGGGAATGCCCACTGCACTAGCAACCATCGAGTTGTAGGCGGCGCAGTGGGCCTGTCAGGTGCCCACTTGTTCGATTCCTGTCAGATGCAGTCCTCCCTGGGTGTATTTCTCTGTTCTGTTTCAGTAAAGTTTTCATTGTGTGTCTATCTATTTGATATTTTATGTCGTGTCTGGTGCAGCATGACCAAATATGGCCCTTGCCCATAAAAACCCCCAAAACCAAATAAACTTTCATACCATTCCAACCTGATGACATTATAAGCAACGACAGATTTAACGTAAACCAGTCCCCATACACACGACGGTCTTTGGCTGAACCGAGTTTCGATCTCGCAATCCTCCGGTTGCTAATCCGTTGCTCTTCCAACTGGGCTACAGCGGCTCCTTTTAAAAGTAATAAAATTCGGGTTGGCACCTGTCTCCTATATAGGGCGCAGGATCCTACGTTGTGGGCTTATTGGTACCGCGTGAATTCCGGGTGTACTGTCTAGGAAACAGCTTACAAGGTTTTAAACCTAACCCGGTGTTCACAAGAAAAAAATTAAGTATTACTTTATATATGTAGTATCTTAACATTGTCTTATCACAAACAACAAGACCCAGAGGTCAGGGCACACCACAATAAAAATATAATAGCTGCTCACCTCTGTCACAACACAATAAAATAAAAAATTGTTTTGGGTGCCCGAGAGATCGGGCCACACCACAATAAAACCAATAAAAGTATTAAAAACCGCTTCTAGAGGGAAGAGAAATAAGTGTTACCTCTGAAGTTCCTGGATCCAAGATAAAGATCAGCGCGTCCATGGCGTCCGGGCCTACCTTACATTATATTTCTTTTTTTTTTGCTGTTATATTTTATGGGCCTTTTGTTCGGGTACAAATCCGCAGATGGTTTTCCTGCGTGACTTATGTAAAATATGTGAGGGCCCCTTGTTTGCCCAGATGTGTAACTCTATTGCTTTAATGAATCAATGAATGGTCGTACGTTCGCCCGGTGGGGGTGGGCGTGTGCCCTCTCTGTCCGGTTGATTGGGTGCCCGTTGGGCCCCTCTGCTGGGGATCGCCCTATCCCCGCCTCCCATTATAAGGCTCTAAACCTGCCGGGGAGGCGTGGGTCTGTAAGATTCGGGTAGGCAGAGTTGAATTAACGTTGCCTGGGGAAACACAACAGGCTATTGGCGACAGTCCGGGATCAATTGGTGCAGCGGTAGACCGGTTGGAAGAGTAGCGGATTAGCAACCAGAGGGTTGCGAGTTCGAAACTCGGTCCAACCATAGACCGTCATGTTCGTGGGGTGCACGTTAAGTCTGACGTGGTGTGGAAGTTTGGAGTGTCGGGTGCCAGCTCAGGTGTGACCTTTTATCTGACAGGGTTCAAAATAACCAGGTGTCGCCTTCGGGATGGATCCCGGACTGTCACCAATAAACCGTTGTGTTGCTCCGGTGACAGTAATTCAGCTACCTACCTTTTCAAATCTCGCTTACAGTTTCGAATACTAACACCTTTTTTAGCATCTCATAGGTAGGTAGTTAATATCGCACTGGAGTAATACAACGTGAAACATCTCAAGTAATAATATCCGCATCCCTTAGCCAGGGATGTTTTACAGACAGCACCTGAATCATCATAAGTGATATGCTTAATACCACGAAATGCAAATACTGTCTGGAGTTATCGCATTTTCAATCAACTAAAGTAGCCCAGTGTTGGTTTAAATTCTTAGTTTGAGATATTAACTAAGATGTAAACTAAGGTTATTAACTAAGTTGTAAAACTGTTTTTTGCTATTGAAATTATGATCATGGATTCGGTTTAGATCCCCTTGCTTTCATTTTTTACGAGAAGACATTACGATCGAGTGCTATTACAGGAATTAAGATCAGGTGTGAAAACCGGATTCTTTCATCAGATCGTGACCAAGGGCTTCTGATCGATCTCATTTTTCAGAAAACCAGCTTCGACATCTTGATAATATGTCCAACGTCGATAAAAGGACACCTGAAATATTATATCACTCCTAAATACCATTTTATGTGCACATTGATGGTTCTATAAGATTTAATTTCACTTTGAGTAGAATCGCAGACAAACTCTTCTTGGATCGCCTTTCTCTGTAGATTGGTCGTTGGTCATTTTTTGTCGGACTTTTAAAAGGTATGTACTATACTGATTTTATCAATAAAAAGGTATTGGGATACAACCGACTTCAATAATTTATTGAAAAAAGAATTTATTTTCTGAAACTAAACTTTTTTTTATTGTTACCTTGGGGGGGGTATTTCAATTAACGTCACACTGGAGCAACACAATGGGCTATTGGTGACGGTCCGGGATCAATCCCAAAGGGAAAGATCCGAGGACAACGGATTTTGAACCACGGTCAGATGACGAGGCAACACCTGAGCTGGCACCCCACTCTCCAAACTTCCACACCACGCCAACGTGAGGACATTTGAGGCCACGACAGATTTAACGTGCACCAGCCCCCTTTGTACACGACGGTGTTTGGCTGGATTCGAACCCGCAACCCTTCGGTTGCTAGTCCGTTACTCTTCCAACCGGGCCACCGCAGCCCTTGTTACCTTGGGATTGACTCTCCTGGTGGTTGTCTCGACGAGGTATCTCATCATTTGCTAAACTGACCAAATCTTGATGAACGAGATATCTCGTCAATGGAGGATTGGTTTGGGTTTTATATAACAAGCTACGCCAAACGCAAGATTAAATATACCCAATATAAATGACTAAAACAGACAGCAAAGTAATAAAATAGTCAAAAAGTTACATTTTCCAATATTATTTTAAACAAGGGCTAAGTTAAAAACATTGAAGTACAAATACAGGATGATTCTTTCGGAGGAAAAACTGTCCGGATCTTGATCTCGTCATCATAAAGAAATCGGCAATATCTTGACGAGATATCTCGTCATTAGCAAAATTGGTCAGATCTCGATGGACGAGATATCTCGTTATTATCAAAATTGGTCAGATCTTGATGGACGAGATATCTCGTCGAAACCGCTTGGAGGGTTAACCCGAAGAGTAGCGGATTGGCAACCGGAGGGTTGCGAGTTCTAAACTCGGCCCAGCCAAAGACCGTCGCGTACGTGGGGACTGGTGCACATTAAATCTGCCGTAGCCTCAAATATATCCACTTTCAGACCTCAGATAGACCTTTTTTTAACCTCAGATATCTTCCAAATATCTCCACACCTCAAATATCTCACATGGTGTGGGTTTGGAGAGTGGGGTGCCAGCTCAAGTGTTCAGGTTTCAGCCAGGTGCCAGCTCAGGTTTCTCGTCATCTGTCCGTGATTCGAAATTACGAGGTGCCATCCTCAGATCTTTCCCTTCGGGATGGATCCCAGACCGTCGCCCCATCGGGGGCACATCTTTAGGTCGGGCTTCACGTACCCGAGGTACCCTAGTGATCTAATCTTTGGGGTTTTTTCGGCCTTCGATAAACATGGGTACGCGACTCCAGGATGCCCAGGCGATCTTTCGCTTTCTTCTCATCCTTTCTTTTCACAATTACTTGACATTGTCTTGTGTTTGGCGCAGCTTGGGCAAATATGACGCCATAAAACCTCAAACCAACCCGGACCGTCGCCAATAGCCCGTTGTTTTGCTCCAATGCGACTTTAATTCAACTACCTTATGATTAACCCTCTGAGGGGTTCACACGCCTCACTCGTTGTACGAGCTGTAGTCTTCTCTGCACGATTTCTAAACAATTTTGACCTTCTTGACCAATAGAATCATTTTTAAGATTCTTTCAACCAATCGATGTGGTCATTTCGTCATCATGTGTGTTGTGGAGAAGCAATACTTTTAAGTTCCCGTAAACTTAAATTTACTGGGTCACTTTCTGAATATTTAATTGCAATGAGACAAATTGCTAGTCGTTCAAATATTGATGAAGCCTCCCTCATCGAATATGTAATTGCCGGAATTCCTGAAAATAACGACAAATTGCTTTTGTATGGTGCCAAAAATATTTTGGAATTTAAAGAAAAATTAAAGATATATGAGAAAATTTCTGTTCATGGAAAACGACCAAAAACCTTCCAAAACAATCAACCACGATATTTCGATACTCCGAAGCCTCGTTTTAACGAACCTAAAAATAATTCGTGGAAAATAGAACACTCGCACGAGAATGCACGTCTACGACCTACGACATAAGTAGATGTTACAATTGTGGGAAAACGGAACACAAATCTTTTGATTGCCCCGATAAGTTAAAAAGCAAGAAATGTTTTAAATGTAATTCTTTTAATGGACACATTGCAAGAGATTGTCCCAAAATATGTGAAGTAAAGACTTGTAATTTCGGATTCCCGAAAACTTCCAAAGAATGTTATCCTCAACGATTCAGAACACATTGCCTTAATTGACACAGGTAGCGAGGTGACAATGATCAACAAAGAATTCTACGACACGCTCGAAAACACTACATTGATTACAGACAATATATCATTAATGGGTATAAGTGGTGATAAAATTACTCCTATTGGATATTTCAGTGCCCAAATTCGTATTGATGATGTAATTACATCGACAAATGTTTACGTTCTTACAGACATATGCAATAACTTTGTGATTGGAATGGACATTCTCGATCAAGTAAATTTTAATTTTACAAACGGTACCATAAGAGTACATAACAAAATATCATGTGCAAAAACTGTTCAAATTTGCAGAAACGAAACAAAACCTCGAGAAAATTTAGATTCCAACACCTTGATGTACATAGCCCATGCAGTTAATTTGGACGCAATAGAGCTCTCCCACATCAAAGATCAAGAACACAGACGCCATATCATAGAATTAGCAATTACAAACCAAACAGAAACGACAGATTTAAAAATGAATATAATTCTAAACGATGAAATTCCTAAATCAACTTTAGCAAATGATGCTCTCAACAAGCTCAAACTTCAGCAAACCATTTTCGTAAACCCTAGTCGAATAATTTCTGACAGAGGTAGTGCTTTTACCTCCAAATTCGAAACTCATTGTAAAGAAGATATCGAACATTTGCTAATAACAACCGGAGTATCCAGAGGCAACGGCCAAGTTGAACGTTATCACAAAACTTATCCCCGTTTTGACAAAATTGTCCATAAACGAACCCACTAAATGGTTCAAACACGTCGCAACAGTACAACGCATAAGTACCACATCCAGAAGCACTAAATTTACACCTTTTGAACTCTTAGTTGGCGTAAAAATGAAAACTAAAGATGACATCCAAATCAAACAAATATTAGAAGATGAATATCCACAAGCCACGATGAACGATAAACTCATTCTTCGCGATGAAGCCAAACATAGCATCTTAAAAATTCAAGCAGAAAATACACGACAGTACAACAAACGAAGAAAACCAGCCCATTCATACAACATCGGCGACAAAGTAGCCATCCAACGAACACAGTTTGGAACTGGCCTTAAACTCCTTCCAAAATTTTATGGTCCATACCAAATTGTTAAAGCTCTCCCAAACGACCGGTATGAAGTCAAGAAAATTGGTCAACACGATGGACCCAACCAAACTTCAACTGCAGCCGACCACATGAAAGCCTGGTTCAATTAAAAACATTGAACCACATTCACAAAACTGAACTGTACAATTTATATATATTTTTTTTCAAACAACTTTTGTATTTTTGTGTTATCGATTTTTACGATGCAGAACTCCACGACGTACATGATTGAAGACAATGACGAATGCAGCTTCTACTTAAGACGGGCCACACGAAGAACACTCGCAGTAAGGATGTTTGCCACTGCACACTACGAAACGATGCTTTTCAACAGAACGTTGCACGAAGACGCTGAAATCAACCCACCGTTGTACAAAAGTGCTGCATTCTGAAAAAATGTGCAAGAGCATCCCAAACATGCTCAACTCTGACATTTTTCTTTCGCTTTCCTTTAATGTTTCCCAGGCAGTAATGATGTCCTATTCTCATTTCGTGCATAGCCGGAGGTCTTGGCTATGTCAAGATGGACGAGTGTGGGTAATATTTTAAAGATCAGCATTCCATCTGCCACTCCCTGTGTGTGATACAGGAAATGAAGAAGCGCCGCCAAGTCTGGACGGACTGGTTTAGGACGATTTTCCCAGAGTCCAGAGACAGTTGCAGAACGATGACGCGAGAAGAGGATGGCGTACGGTCATGTCTAAAGATGAAGTGAAATAGTTAACTATTCTTAATCTGTAAATATTTCCCCTTTATTTGTAAATAAACTCTTTAATTGTTAATTATGTCGCTTTTATCCCTTTTGCTAAAGTAGAGAATCTGGATGAAAACTCATCTAAAGTGGTTAGAGCCACCCCACATAGCATTACTCTTTATCCCCTTAAACCACCCCTATTTTAAGTTGTGCCATTTTAACTGTTTGCGGTTTGTGTTTAATTATGTCTAAATACAACTTAAAAGAGTGCAATATTTATTCTAACTCGAAAACTGACGTATCATGCGATAGTAAATAATTTACGAACCTTTACAGGAAGACTCAAAACACAAATTATGACGTTTGTCTAGAATGATTACAGTTCTATATTACCCAAGGTACAACATGATAAAGGATACAACTTGAGATAAGATACTTTCAGAGGGAGCAGTCATCTTAGGCTTCAAATCGTAAGACCCAGTAAACTTGTGACACTATAACAGTTTTGGGGTTGCCCAAAGCGACATGCTTGGGATTTTCGGAGAACTGTTTGACTTGTACCAGTTTTGTTGAAAACCAATGTGCTACGAACATAATCCCCATAAAAACGAAATATTTCATATTTTTTACTTATCTACCTACCTTGCAGGGCGGAGTGCGATCATAGTTAAATTTTAGTAGACTGAGTGTTGCTATTGAGAGCTTAAAAAGTGTAACCAACATGTCGACTAGTAGTCATGTTACTATTCTAAAAAATTGAATTGGTTGGCCGATTTGGCATCGAATCGCCTCGTTTGGCGAAAAAACATATTACGTAGGTGTGTAAATCCGCATTTCTATAGCGTGGCGACAAAAGTGGTGAAATTGCCAGTCTACTATCAAATGATCAATCAGTGGACCAATCAAATGATTAATGTTAGGTTCCACTCATCAGATGAAAGCAATCTAAGGGTTACGTTACTACTACACTGCAGTGCAAAACTTAAGCAACGATGTAATTTTTAACCAGACAGCCATGAAATTGTACAAAAGGGGCTTGTTGCGTTCAGTACAAGGAACACCCAATTCAGTAGAAACGTGATTTGTATGCAAATATCAGGAACAAGACGTCACAGGTGACGTGAGGGCACGCAAAATGCGTGCAGTCAGCGCGCGCAGTGCAAGACTACACTAAAAAGAAGGACGAAAGGCCTATTAAAGGCATTCGCTGCAAGTTCAAGTGAGTTCGTACGTACAATATGGCTACAAGAAACCATCTGGACGACTTTACACGTGGTAGAATGATCGGCAAGCTCGAGGAGGGGCATAGTTTGGCGAGTGTAGCCCAAGAGTTTAGAATCGACAAAAGTGTCGTTTCACGAGCTTGGAAAGCCTTCCAAACAACTAGCACAGCTGTAAGAAAGGTTGGTGGTGGTCGGCCAAGAAAAACAACGCCAATGGATGACCGATATATCGTCCTGCAGGCGAAACAGATCGATACCAGTCAGCGGGCAACCTGATTCAGCAGCTGCGTGCGGCAACGGGACGACAAGTGTCGCGGTTTACTGTGGCCAGATGCCATCATAAAGGTGGCCTATTCGTCCGCCGTCTTGAACGCTGCATCCCATTGACAGCTGGGCATCGGCGCCGCCGTTTGGATTGGTGTAAGGAACACAAAGACTCGACATCTCATCAAGCGATTCTCAACGCCAGTTGATATGGAGAGAGGGGATATGGGACACGGTTTTATCCCACTAGCATCAGGGAAAGAGACCGTTACGGTGGTCCTGGCGTGCTCGTCTGGGGAGGCATCATGATGAACGGGCGGACTGAGCTCCAAATTTTCGACAGAGGTACTGTTACTGGAGATCGCTATTGTCAGCAAGTGATCCTCCCCCACGTATGTCTGTTCCGAGGTGCCATTGGTGCAGACTTTGTTTTTATGGACGATAATGCCAGGTCACATCGGACTCTTGCTGTTGAGGAGTTGATAGAAAGTGAAGATATCACTAGAATGGATTGGCCAGCGTACTCGCCTGATTTAAATCCCATAGAACATGTGTAGGATGCTTTGGGGAGACGCCTCTCGGCACGATTATATCCGCCGGAGAATACCCAACAACTGAAACAGGTGCTCATTGAGGAATGGGCCCTCTTACCTCAACAACTGTTGGATAATCTGGTATTGAGTATGGAGAGACGGTGCCAAGCAACCATTGCAGTTAATGGAGGTCATATCCCTTACTAAGGGGAATCTGTTTGTTGTTCTCCCTCTTGGGCAGACAATCATTTGTACCAACGCTACTCTTTCGATAAAGCCTTTTTTGTTTGATTCCATACTGCATGCGTTCTATTCATTTTTGTGCTAGTATACTTTCTTCATCTGCTAAGTACAAAATACTGTCTCTGTATTCTGAATTGCATCTGTACCAGGTGATTTCTTGCGGGGTTACGGCAAAAAAAAGCAGTCGTTGCTTAAGTTTTGCACACCAGTGTAGTTTTGGTCACATGATCCTGGGAACAGTATTTTTATTGGTATTTTTTTAAGTTAACGTCGCACTGTAGCAACACAACGGGCTATTGGCAACGGTCCGGGATCAATCCCCAACCAAAGGACAACGCCACGTAATTTTGAACCACGGTCAGATGACGATCAGTTAACACTTGAGCTGGCCCCCTACATTCCAAATTCCCACACCACCCCAAAGTGAGAAATTTGAGGCCACGACAGATTTACTTTAATATTCTATTTTAATATTACATTTATTATTCTATTTAATTTACATCTCATTGATTTTCTTTTCAGACTTTACA
Organism: Meta bourneti; assembly: GCA_933210815.1. Lineage (NCBI taxonomy): Eukaryota > Metazoa > Arthropoda > Arachnida > Araneae > Tetragnathidae > Meta > Meta bourneti. Next base: position 110,646,593 of record OW119922.1, on the reverse strand, counting down.
CCAATGAAAAATATGTTTCCTAACATGGAATGAAATCTTTTATTCCAAAAATTTGTAGCAAATACTTAAATTTAATGATCTTGGATCTTTATACACACGTTAATCCTTTCAAGCACATAATATCTTGGTCAACTTGGTGAAGTACCGGCTAACATTTCTATTCGATTAACCTTTGAATGTATTTTTAAACACCTTTTACGTTATTGATCGACAGATGGCGGTTTTATCGTGCATCTGTCGTGTGGTAACCCAAAAAACCTCTACGCAATAGCCCAGGAATTTTTAGTGTGGTTTCGAGGTGAAACCATTTCACTAAAAAGGATTAAAGTATAGTTTAAACCACAAAATTTGCCTACATATCGCATTTCTTTTGGTAGGTTAGTATTTAATTAACGTCGCACTGGAGAAAACAATGGGCTACTGGAGACGGTCCGGGATCAAACCCGAAGGGAAAGTTCCGAGGACACTACGTAATTTTGATCCATGGTCAGATGACGAGGTCACACCTGAGCTGGCACCCCACTCTCCTAACTTCCACAAGATGCCAACGTGAGGACATTGGTTGGTTGGTTGGCATTGGGGTTTTATGGCACAAGGGCAATATTTGGGAGGACACTGGAGACCACGACAGATTTAACGTGCTTTTGTCCCACATGAACACGAAGGTTGGATCCGAACTTGCAACCCTCCATTTTGTTAATTCTTTACTCTTCCAACCGGGCTGCCCCTTCCCTCTTTTGGTATGGATAGATTCCTTTAAAGTAATCTGGAGGGGAAAATGCCTGCAATACCGAATTCCAAGATAAATTTACTCTTTATTCAAATATTTACTATCCATTCCGAGTTCAGAGCATGAAGTTTAATCGCCAAATTGTTATTAACAGAAATATCTATTTAATTATAATGAATAGGTCAAAGTTTTATAAAAATAATTTTTTCTACCTTTGAAATGCTGATAAGATGAAATTTCTTTTATCAGAGCACTTTCAGTCGATTTCTTAAGGAATATGTGGAGAACAAAACTAATCCCAGAATATTACACGAATTCTTGAGATAATTTTTTCAAATTCATAGTTCAAAGGACAGATTGTAATTGCCAGATTTCTGCTGCAAACAAAATTTGTAATAATTTAAAATGTTTCACGAGCATAAATTTTAAAAAATTCCGATACTCTAAATTTCTGTGCCCAAATAAACTTTCATTTCAAATCTTTTCTTTAATTTGATCATTGCTTTTTTAAAAAAAAAAATATTTTCTACGAATCATTATTATTCTTTAAGACCCTAATGATAAGGCCTTGTTAGAAATATAGAGAAATAATTGAAATATCTTGAATCCTTTTTAAAATAACATGAAAATACTTCAGCAAATTTAATGTTTCACGCAATGCTGTACTAAATTTGTATTCTACAACTGTTTATATGAAATTAGATTGTTCGGATTACCTTGCAAAGACTATTTTGCCTGACTTTTACTGTCTTCTCTCTCTCTCTCTCTCTCTCTCACAGGTCAGTGCATATGTTTATCACAATCTTACAGCCCCGCGTGTTCAAGTTTTCCTTGAAGATAAAACAAAATGTTGAACAATTCCTTGCACTTTTCACACAATCGACTGAAAAACAAACGGATGTTTATTGAAAAGACCTTTCACGAACATGAAAACGCTAAGGACATTAAACGTATCTACATGAAAAATCGAGAAAAACTTCAGTATTTTTCTATGATAACGAATCAGAATTCTATAACAATCGCCGAGTTTACAGAAACTTCGTGACAAACAACTGCCTTTTTTGTCATCAACAGATTCTTGTTTATTAAGGAAAACAAATTAAGTGTGCACATCACTTTATGCGATTCAGGCAAATTCCTTGTACAAATCTAAAATCTAATATAGTGTCAGAATTCGACTTTTATCTAAGCCTTGATAGGTAACTTAGCTTCAGTAATTGGGGAATGCCGAAATTGTTTGAAAGCAAAAACATAACTATCTTATATTTAGTTTGGACAACCTTATAAGTCAACACTATTCGCCGTTTGGAGGGCGCGGTAGCCCAGTTGGAAGAGTACGGATTAGCAACCGGAGAGTTGCGAGTTCGAAACTAGGTCCAGCCAAAAGACCGTCGTGTACGTGGGGGCCGGTGCATGTAAAGATTATCATGGCCTAAAATGTCCTAACATAGGCGCGGTATGGAAGTTTGGAGAGTGGGGTGCTCGCTCATGTGTTGACCTCGTCATCTGACCGTGGCTCAAAATGACTAGGTGGTGTCCTCGTATTTTTATTTCGGGATGGATCCCTCACTGTCGTCCATAGCCCGTTGCGTTGCTTCAGTGCTACGTAAATTCAATTTCCTACCTGCCATTGGTTTCGCAGTTTTTAGGGGAAGCGAGAAGTACGTAAGACCAATACTTGAGAAGTACGAAAAACCAAGCATACCATAAGTACACTGGCGGGAAAAATTAAAGGAACTACTCTAAAACGGTGCTTTATGTTAATTCTATTAAGTGAAGTCCAATGAAAGGCGGTTGGTAACTCAAGGTCAACGTTATCACGTCGTACAATGGGATTCACCTTCGTTGCACAGAAATATGCAAATTTTTGCGCCCGTTCTTTCGGCACGTGTGGAAAGGAGTGCAAGGGGTTGCTTAAAATTCTAATGTCAAGGATTGTACGAGTAGTTGGATGAAATTTTCGCGTATGGAAGGTGGAACATGACGTTGCGAAGGCATTTGACGGATTGTGAGAAATGGCATTTAATAGGGAGAATGGAAGGAGGACAGACACTGACACAGGTCTGTAAAGACCTAAAAGTAGCCAAAAGCGTCAAAAGAATCTGGAAACGGTTTAAAGACACTGGTGATGTATGCAGACAACCAGGTCAAGGTCGAAAACGTGTCACAACACTCTCAGGACCGTTATTTGGCAACGATTGCTAAAAGAAATAGGCAACTGACGTCGGCCCAGATTTCAAGATAGTTCGCTGAAGCTACTGTGAGTGACAGGCTGCATAAAAGAGGTCTGTATGCAAGGAAACCCATGAATTGTGTCCCACTAACTCGGGCTGCAAAACGTGCCCTGTTGCAATGGTGCAGAGATCATCGTGACTGGAGTACCACGGACTGGAGTTCTCTTCACTGATGTCTCGTTTTTATTTGGAGAGGGATTCCAGACGAGTTACAATCTGGAGGGAACAAAACACACGCAATAAGCCTGAAAACATCCGTGAAAGGCATCGGTACAAAAGTGGTGGAATCATGGTATGGGCAGGCATAATTTTGAATGACCGCAACGACCTACACATTTTTACCAGTGCAACTATGAATGCTGAAAAATACAGAGATGAGGTTCTTGATCCTTGCGTCAAGTTGTTTAGGGGTGCAATTGGTAATAACTTCCTCCTAATGGATGATAATGTTCATCCCCATCGCGCTGCACTAGTGACCGATTATCTTAAGGGCGAAGGAATCCAGCGGATGGAATAGCCCAAATATTATCAGGATTTAAATCCGATAGAGCATGTGTGGGACGCACTAGGACGTCGATTTGCATCACTGCAGTCTCCACCTAGCACTCTTCAGGAGCTTCAAGGCGCTATTCATCGTGAATACACTTTGTTGCCGCAGGAACTCCTGGACAATCTAATACACAGCATGGAAAATCGCTGTAAAACTTGCATTTTGGTCAGGGGTGACCACACACCTTATTAATTTTTTCTATGTATCTCTAAAAAGTTGTAACACCAACTTTTCCCAACCCTACTTTATATCACATTTCCCATGTTCTTATTTAATTTTTTTTGCAGAAATAGGATATTCTGCATTTTGAAGATATGTCAGGCATGCCAAAATAAAGATCTTGTGCAAGTTCCATGTTCTTAGCTGCAAATTCATTCAAGTTACATGAGTTTTTATAATTGTTCCTTTAATTTTTCCCGCCAGTGTATATAAGGAGTGATTTTAAAAGTTTTTTAAGTATAGAGCCCCTTGCAAGCAAAAGAAAAATGATATTGTCAGCGGAAGGGCGTTAAGTCACATGCTTCATCCCACTACTGATCTAGTTATTTATTTTCCTTGCAGCCAAGTGGACAGAGTAAATTATTAAATACAGGATGTTTCGAAAACAAAAAAAAAACAAATTGTAAAGGTAGAAGGGGCCAAAATAAACATTTCAATAAATTTTAAAATATTTTTTAAATAAGCAATCGTCCGTTTTCGTTCGCAGCCCCATATACCGGATGCATAAGTGCGAGTTCCGAATTCGTGTAGTGATGCATGCCGTTGAAAATCCGAGCAGGGAATGATGCCTTACGCCATAAAAACGATGTTCCTAAACAGAGCCCTCCACCACCTAAATGCATCATTTACGGACACACATTTTCTTTGACAAAAATTGTTTATTTTGGGCTTTTATACCACCATTTACAATTTGGCCAGATACTTTCGAAATACCCTGTATATTCGATGCAACTGACTGTAAACTTTAGATGTTAATTAAACATTTCTGCTCTTTTGTTTAACTCTTTTACTTTAATACTCGTTTGATTAAGAAGTAATTAAGTTGATCATGAAAAAGCAAATAATTTCATCCAAGTCAACCAAATGCATTTTTTATTATAAACTTGTTATTTTACGAGCAATTTATTTTATAAATATGATCAACTCTTATAATTTCAGCTCCATTTAATATTATCAAACACAAATGTTGTCCTCCAATTTTTAAATAGTTTTCCCCACAATAGCACTTTATTTGAATTTATGCATAGTCGCGGAAAAGAAACGAAACACCCTTCTTCATTCGAAGAATTTTAACAGTAGAGCAGATTCAAGATGTCATTCGACAAGAACTAACGTCTTCTATAAATTCAAATACATAAAATTTGCAAAAGGGGCCGTCTTCATATTAAATCGAGCACCAACTTTATAACTCACAATTTCGAATCTATATCATAATTTAACTACAGATACCAAATTTCATATCACTAGGTCTTACCGTTTCGAAGTTATGAGTACAGAAAGATTGGAGCTTCTAATGTTAAATCAGTTTCTCAGACGTCTATGGATATCTTAAATTATATTTCCATAGCGCTGATATTTTCTACCATGTTACTGTTAAACAACACAAACAAAATCAACTTAATATTTTATTTAAAAAATAATTTTTAGTATGCAATAATAATTATTGAATTAATGTTTTAAAAAATTATGAATATATTTTGATGAGAATCGATTCAAAAGGACTTCAAATATGACCATGCAAAATTTCAGCTCATTCCAATTTTTAGTTTTTGCGCTACATTAAATTTTTCTCATTATGGCGATTTTAGGGGGCAACCAAAAGTATAGAAGACGTCTGACAAACCTGTGGAATGTTTAAATTTTTGAAAAATGGTTGGGAAATTGCATTTATGTAATCTAAAATACATTCGCTTTTACCATTTATGTGTCGTATAGATGAACTCTACTAATCAATGATCAATTGAATGACTCACTATTCACTTTTTGGATGATCGGAATATCAGTTCGATAGTATTAAATAATTGTAGGTAGGCTTTTTGGTTGCATACATTTTGTATTTGAAAACGATTATGCCAAGAATGAACATTTTTAAGGTTCTTTGTAGACTTCTTTCAGTCAAACATCAAATGAACAGTACCTGAATAACTACAATTAATCTCGATCTACGAATAACGATTTTCAATGTGGAGTAGATCCCTGAAATTGACAACTTTAACATTGAATATCTCCAGATATAAAGATAGTAAAGTCATGAAATTTCATATTTAGACTACTTTAACGATGCAGAATCTGATCAAGACATCAAAACATGGTGATTTTGTTGGAAATTTTGTTGTTTGTGCAAAATTTGACACGAAGACTGCCTCGAATGCAATTTTTTTTTTGCATTTGAATTTTTAGAGGACGTTATTCCTTATTGAATTATATCTTTGAATTTGCTCTACTATGAATAGTGCTCGAAAAAAGGAATGGTTCGTTTTATTCCCGCGATTGTACTTATTGAATACAACTAATTTTTATTAGAAAAAAATCTGAAAATAAAGTAATATTTTTAAAGATTTTTAAATACGTACCATTTAACTTCTGTATGAGCATGCAACACATTGAAGAGACGTAATTTTTTAATTATTCTACAGTTTAAATCCTATTCATGATGAGAATGCTATAGAAATTGTGCAAGCTGCTACGATACTTACAATTTAACACACAATTAGTCATGGAAGATCTTCATCTTTAAAGGCTTTATGATGATCTTTATAATCAAGAGACCTCTGGACGCTCTTTTGAAGATATCAATATAATAGCAAAAATCGTAAATCTCAAAATATGTAGCTTTAATATCACAGGAAAGAAACTCGCAAATATCACAAAACTCTCGTCTTCAGAATAAAGGTTTTGACTTTGTAGAAATTACTTCCGTAAATATTTTGAGTTTAAGTACTGTACTTGAGCATCTATTGGTTTGTTCACATCTGTTTGTTGTAGTTTCCTGGTATTAGTTTACCTGAAATAAAACGTTCTTTGAAAGTTTTGTATAAAGACTATGGTCGATTCCTACTAGCTTCAATCAGTTAATATTTCTCCTTTACTTTTTAAAAAGTGTCATCACTCAAGGTTATATAAAATAATATAAGCATTTTGAAAATATACGTATATTTTTGTATTAATGAGAGTTGTGCCACCTCTTACCTTTAATCAGCTTTCATCCATTGACCCTTGCAATGTAGTAGGTTCAAAAAAGTTCATTTTAACAGAGGCCGTGGTTCTAAAATGCTTCCATAATCTACGCTATGGCAAGAAAATCGGCATACAGCTCGCCGAAGAAACCTTAAGACGAACAGTTTCTAACGATAACAATAACCAAAGTTCTAAAGATATCTTTTTAAATGTTGCCGCAACAGGCGTCACAAATGAATAAAAACAAAAATAATTAAACTGCAAACGATTTTTAATTCCTCACGAGCCAAGATATCAATGAGCGCACGCAAACGACAATCATCTGGCACGCGTCCATCTTAAAGGTGGTAGGTAGTTAATTAGCATAGCACTGGAGTAACACAACGGGCTATTGGCGACGGTCCGGGATTAATCCCTAAGGGAAAAGATCCAAGGACAAATCCTCATAATTTTGAACCACGGTCAGCACCTGAGCTGGCAACCCATTCTCCAAACTACGCCAACGTGAGGACATTTTAGGCCAAGACAGATTTAACATGCACCAGCTCCGTGTTCTCGACTGTCTTTGACTGAACCTAGTTTCGAACTCGCAACCCTCCTGTTGCTAATCCATTGCTCTTCCAACTGGGTTACCGCGGCGCACATTTTGAAGGAAAGCCACTCTAAAACTTGTATAGTAGCGCTAGGGGCCATTCCTGCTCACTTGCAAACCTTTTCTAAAAAAACTTTTGACTTTCTAACAGAACGCCCTTCATCAAGCACGTATGCGGAAAACAATTTCGAATGGCCTAGTCTTTCTACTCCTTCCTTAAATGTTCTAATGTTAAATGAGCATTGCGTTTTATGGTTCTTCGACTGTTTTCAAACTGTTGACGAGTTCAGACGAGTATTTTATTCTGCAATGTTCCGAACTTCTATTTTCTGTGCTACAACTAGCTTTAGCACGTGTGCTTTATGATTCCAAAATAATTTCTGGAAGGATTCGAGCTCCGTTGGCACCCCCTCAAAACATCCCTTCACTTGGCGCTTTTTGAATATGCTGGTGTAAATTAAAACCAAAATAAGCAGTTTCAAAAGCATCTTTTATTACAAAAGAAACAAAGAAAACTAATGTCATAATATCGGAATTTATTCCTGGGTATGTTATTGGAAGCCTTTCGCGGGGCCGCCCCCTATTTTATTCCTGATTACGCGAAATGCACGCCCTGCACACCACTTGGGAACGGCCCTACGAGTTTCTTCTATAAAATGTTTAGAAGAAAATCATTGGTTTAAGTTCTCTCCTATTTCCAACCTTGCTACCATTTTTTCCTCAAATTAAAGTCTACAGAAGAAAAAAATTAATTCTGCAAATTTTTTTTAAACTGCATTTATGCAAAAAATTCTTACTTGGCAACAAACTGTTTTTATGTAACTCACAAAAAATAATAATTCATTTTGCAGAACAATTTCGCAGTTTATTAGAAAATTAAATAATCTTCCACATTAGCTAAAGATTGGAGAGTGGGGTGCCAGCTCAGGTGTGATCTCGCCATCTGACGGTGGTTCAAAATTACGTGGTGTTTTCCTTGGATATTGCCCTTCGGTTTGATCAAGGACCGTCGCCCAATAGCCCGTTAATTAAAATACCTACCATAGCTAGTGTGGATAGGTAGGCATTTTAATTGACGTCGCACTGGAGCAACTGGGCTATTAACGACGGTCCGAGATCAAACCCGAAGATAAAGATCCGAGGACAACACCTCATAATTTTGAATCACGGTCAGATGACGAGGTCACACTTGAGTTGGCACCCCACTCTCCAAACTTCCACACCATGCCAATGTGAGGACATTTGAGGCCACGACAGATTTAACGTGCATCAAACGTGTCAACCAAGACCGTGTACACGATGACATTAGCTACAAAAATAAGAAAAAAATCTTGCTATAACGTTTTATATTTGTTCTTCGTTACCATGCAACGAGCGCGCCAGTAATTCCGCCCGTTCAAAGAACAAAAGTTGAACTTCGGTCTCAGTCATTGTGGGATTTAAAAATAGACAATCTGGATGTTGAGACTGTTTATTAAAAGATTGAATCTGTAAGTAAACAGATAGCATACCGGCGAAATTTTCTGATTCATTCATAATTTCGCTTTTTGATTGAACCGGCAGAAATCGCGCCACCAAATCGTGGTATAGCCTGATGTCTGCTCGCTCATGAGGTCATCGGCGCAGCGAAGTCTGATTCGTTGAAGGGAGGAAACCCGCCCTATTGATTATTTCAGTCTGCAACATACGAAGAATATCGCCATGTTGGCGCAATATCCAGAACATCGAGTTCGTTTCTCTTTCGGAAACTGAAACAAATTAACACACTTAAAAATTCAACTGTTCACAACACAATAAAAAATCCTGACATTTATTGATGATTCCAGGAAAAAGCAAGTAGATTTATTGTAGATAGTTTGGACAATTGAATTTAGAAAATTTATATTTAAATATGTTCGAAACTTAAATACATAATTGTATTGAAATACGAAACAACTCTATTGCCATTAGAAACTCAAAATTGTAAACATAAATCCATTTGAACTCGTCATTAATCAGGTTTTCTTGTTATTCAATACTAGATTTGTTGTTTTATACATACATATGAATTTTATACACAACAGTATATAACACTGACACCCACAACAGCAAGAAAGGGCATTCAGGATATGGGAATTCTAAACTGTTTTTCTTAAATGTTTGTTTTACAATTTTTCCTATGTAATTATGAACAAAAAGTTAAATCAAATCTAGAAGATATGCTCAAATATAAGAAAAGTCATTAAAATATTATTTATTAAAATAAAGGTTTTCTTTTCTGAATTTTGATCAACGATTTCGCAATTCTTAATTTTGTGACCAGTTCAGTAAAATTGTTTTAAAACAAACTAGGAAGGAATAAAATGTAAAGCCACAGGTTTCGGAATACAGTTTGAAAGGGGCGCCGAATTTGGAGACCTTGGCGAAATTCTTCGGTCCAAGTCTCGGGAAAGCCGTTGGGTACGACAACCCTTTGTCTCACGTAATGACGTGACGGCTACGTAGCCGTGCCGTTGGTCTGGTGTGCCGCAACATCATGGATCCTCCACATGGTTGCAGATCTTTATAGGTGGAAGAATCTGTCGGCTTTTTGAAAGTAAAATCACGTGAGTTGAGCAATCGGATCTTATAGAGGAGCTAATAAGCACTTGAACTCTTCATTGATCTGCTATTTGTTCGCTGAGTTGTAGTTCTTTCAACTGCAGGTTTCCAGGTTGAACTGTTCGCCCCGGCACCACGTTATATACACCAGGAATTAGGCCTACGCTGACACGGTGAAACCCTTTGCGGGAGCTGTCATTTCTTGAGCCGTAAGTTTCATTTCGCATTCGATACTTATTTCAAATAACATGGCCGGATTATCCTCTAACCTTTCAGTCGCTGTCAAATAACCGGGGTTTCAAAGATTTCTGCTTGAAATATATCGTTGGAATGAAACAGCAAACAAAAAAATGAGAATTTTACTGTTATTTTCTGCTTATGAGAAATAATTTCAAAATGTGCAAGTACATGAAATTCAGACATACCATGCAACTCACTGACATTTTTATTGCTTATTCTGTGATGTTGTTTTATTGCTTCTATTTTACGAGTCGTTAGAAAGCAGCGGAATGGGAATTTGCTGGCAGTGAAATTTTTATGTATTTCTGACTTGTGGTATTGCATAATTTCAGATTTGGAATTAGTGCATTAAAATTCATCGAGAAACGCAATCAACGTCTGAAAATTGTTTCGCATGTAAGATTCTCTAGATAATTATTGTTCTACAATCTTTTATTTTTACAAACGTCTGTATAATTTCTACAAAATGTTATCTATAAATTAGCTTGGATAAAGCAAAATTTCTGGGCACTTGACTTCAAAAATAAATTTTAAAAATAAGTAATTTTCAGGACCTTTTTAAACTTGTAAATTGCACTTGGTAATGTAACAGATGAAATTCTAGAATCATGACTGAATGTTTATTAAATTTGATCTAATATATTTTGTGAAGATGCGTTTACATTATAGAAAAATCTTTAATGAACTAGTGGTAATTCAGAAATACTGAAAGTGATTCCATTCAATTGTGTCCCAAGACCCAAAAGATTTACTATTGGGAGATTTACTAATGATCGCTAATATTTTCTATTGGGAGCTTTTAAAATTATTCGTATCACTTGATACTGAATGTTTTATGTTGCAAGTTTTAAATATTTAGTGGGAGTTATATGAAAGAAAGGAATATATTTTATTCTTTCTGATGACAATGTATGTTAAACTTCAAACACCAAATTAGTCAGATTTTTAAGCATGTTATTTTGGAAAATGATTTTTTCAAAAAAATGTTTGATATCAATTACAGATTTTTAGTCTTCTGTTATTTCTTGGAATGGTTTACAGACAAGTATATCCTTGATTTGGCGAATGGTTCTTCTGTTGCAAGATTTCGTTGATTTAAGATAACATTAAAAACTGAATTTACAAGTAACAGTAAGCTTTCCCTTCTCTACAGTATAGTAATGTCTTAAAATTTACAGTGCAATGTCTGAAAATTTGCTCCTTATTTAATGACTAAATTGTAAACTTCACTAAGTGGATTTTAGCCAAAACGAATCAAAATCGGATGAACTAGCCCTTTTGTATCTTTCCATGCAACATTGCTGTTTTTACCAGATTAATAACTAGGTATCAATAAGTCTATTTCATTTAAAAATCTGAAGTTATTTTTCACAAGCAATATATAAGGGCTGGAATTCTAATAATGACAATTTGCGCTATAAATGAAAGAGACATGCATGTTTCAGTCCTTCAAATGCAATCTCTTGCATTATGCAATGTCTTTTACCAGTAATATAGAAGTTATAAGGTACCTTGAGACAGTGACTACTTGGTTTATTGTTCATATAGAATGGTCTGCCATATGAAGACTGCTGTGAAGCGATTCCTTCATGTTAGGAACAAGTTAAAGCCTTAGCACTTCTGGTGGTTTGTCTTTATGTTGTAAAGTACTCGGTACAGCTGTATTGTATGCTTTGTTTGGTGACCATGCTCTTGGCGCACTTTTCATGTAACCAAGCGAGGAACTAATTCTTAGAAAAAAAAAAGGTTTTTTAAACAGAAAATAATAAGCTTTAGTGGAAAGTAATTTTTGGGAAAAAATACAAAAATTTGAAAAACTTGTTTTTTTTTTAGAAAATAATTAGCAGAAATAGTTGGAAAATAGCGGTGAAAATATCTTTATTTTTTAAACTGTTTCAAATTCCTCCTAATCTAAATCTCCAACGATTTCTGAGAACTTGTTAAAGTAATACATTTTTAAATCTTCACACAAATTTTCAAACAAATACTTAGCTAAAAAAGATGGGTTGTATTCACCTGCCATAACTCCATTAAAAGTGCTCCAAAAACGGTCCAAGAGCATTGCCAACAAATGAGGCATATGATACAGTTGTACCAAGCACTCTGTTGTGATCCATAGTTTTCAATCTAAAAACCTATTTCAAACTCGCCAATTTCAGGCAAAGAAAAAAAATTTCTCGTTTACTCTACTTGGAACTTCATTCTCCCATGTGCTGAAATAGCAAACCCATCTTTTCCCTTGATATGAGTGGGCTAGCCCACTGAGCCACGGCTCCCACTATGCCAGGTTCGACTCCTTCCTGGGTGTATTTCTTCTATGCCAGTAAAGCTTTCATAATGTGTTTGTCAATTACTTGATATTGTATTTCTTGTGGCGTTCAGCTTGGCCCAAAGTGCAATCAACCTATTGCCCTTCTATTCTTCAGGCTCGGAGCAGGCATCACACTTTTTACCCTTCAGAATATTTGCAGGCTTTGTTAAGTTGCGAATTTACCAATGCTAATTCTTATCTTTCAAGTTATCAGGCAATCACCTGTCATTTATCTGCTCAGGGATAAGTCATTTTCACACACGCCGTCATTGCTGATGCAGGTTACTAGTTTGTTTGGGTTGTGATTTCGAAACATGTTTGCTTCTGTCAACAGACGTTATCTCGGGCTATTGTACCTAAGGAGGAAGTATTGAAGAGGCGAAAAATGAAAGAATACTGGGTATCTCCCCTTTTGACTGAGATACTTGGAAGGCAATTTTTACTCGTTACTTAAAAAAACTTGGAAAGGATGTCCTAAATTTTAATTAATTTCTTACAAGTGCAAATACATTTGATTTCCTGGACAATAGTGCACGAGGATACTGAAGTGAGAATATGTATTCCAAAGGAAATGATCGTATAACAATAAGGTAAGTGAATAGTTTTGTTTATTGCAATGTAAAAATTTGTGAAAATAGAACAAATACCCTGCCGTAAAAGTAAACAACTGGAAGCAGGTGCATGGTACACAAGACACTCCGATCACCAATGAGAACATTCCAGCATCTCAGTTCAATGGAGACCTCAAATGCCAGTGCCTGCACAGCTTGACTATGTATGGAGGGTTGCGAGTTCTAAACTCGGTCCAACCAAAGACCATCGTGTACAAAGGGGGCTAGTATGTGTTAAATCTGTTGTGGCCTCAAATGTCCTCACGTTGGCGTGAGGTACAAGTTTGGGGAGTGAGGTGCCAGTTCAAGTGATACTTCGTCATCTGACTGGCTCAAAATTACATGGTGTTCTTGGATCTTTCCCTTCCTTTTGTTCTGCTCTATTGTAACGTTAATTAAAATACCTACCTACCCATTTGATTACATTCCCGTGAATCCAGCACTGGTTTTGCCAGTGTGTGTGAAAACCACCTTATGGTATTGGAGACTGGGGAATCCAAGAAATTAATTTGCAGTTCACCATTTATTGCTTTCGAAAGGGAGTAAAACATGACACCTTGTACTGAAATCTTTAGAGTAATGCTCCATGGATGCATCCTTAGCAAAGTAAGGCAGTTGTATCACAGTGAGATATCTCGGGATAAGAGTAAAATCTGCCAGATCTTGTTGGATGAGATCTCGGGGTAATCAACTGGAGGTTATATCAGTGGAGTGGTGAATGATAGAGCACTTCTCTGCCTTATCAAGTGAACAACTAATTTGTGATGTTTGCTTTTGGACATTATACAAAATGATGGTTAGGTTCTGCAGAAAGACCCTTTTTTTCCTAAAGCTGAATGTCGATTCCTATCCGGTATGAGTCCTTCCTTGGTGTATTTCTCTCTTCTGTGTCAGTAAAAACTTCCTTTGTGTGTATATCCATTAATTGATATTGTCTGTCTTGTGTGTGGCTCAGCATGTCCAAATATGATCCTTGCACCAGAAAAACCTAACTAACCTCCTGATTCTGAAGAGGCAACGGTAGCCCGGTTAGAAGAGTAACAGATTAGCAACAGGTGGGTTGTGAGTTCGAGTCCAACCAAAGACCATTGTGTACATGGGGGCTGGCGCACATTAAATCTGTTGTGGCCAATCCAATGTCCTCGCATTGCTGTGGAAGTTTGGAGAGTGGCCTCAGTTCAGGTGTGACCTTGTCATCTGACCATGATCCAAATCTCGTTCTTCTCGATCTTTCCCTTCGGGTTTGATCCTGGACAAGTCGCCAGTAGCCCATTGTGTTGCTTCAGTGCAATGTTAATTAAACTACATACCTAGCTATCTACCAGAAAAACCTGAGGATAATAATTGAGGCTAATGTTCATTTGAGACGATATGTGCAGTTCCTTGCTCTTGACCGATCTTACTCTGCCTTCCCTGGCTTTGTTCAAGTCTGCCTGAAGTTTTTGGACATTGCTATTCACCCATATAGAGTTGCCAAGATTGGGATGCATGTTTGGTTCCTTTTTTAACTTAGTGCTAAACTTATTTGTATCGCACTGTATTTGAGGAAAAGAATCAGTGATGAATGGACGTAGTGTTTACTCGTAAGGTTGTCTAAGGCTAAGCGTAAAATTTGTTTTTGCTTTCGAACCAATCTCGGCATCCCCAGTTATCAAGGTTACGCTATGCTAATGATATGTACCTTAACTTGTTGCACTGTATTGTTGCTTGTTAATATTACAATTCTTGTGCTATGATAAAAATAGTAATACTAAGCTTGGTGTAACATACATAAATATTTTTCTATCCATTCAAAGGCAGTCTAGTGTATCAGAAATTTAGATTATCACATTTCTTATTTGTCTCCAACTTAATTGGAAGTTGGTGCTTTCTTTTCTTGCTTTGGCAGGATTTGATGTATGGACATGGGTAGAATTGTAAATTTCTTGGTAATCTTTTAGAGGACGTTCTCCAAGCGGAAAATTATCAAGAATTTTCTGAAGGCATAAAAATAAAATGACGTAATATATTTTTTAATCGATGAATGAAAACATCAATTCAAAAAAGTCATTTTGAAAATGTATCGAGTCTAACATTGGAAATAAAGAACTAGACAATTCAGTTATTTTTGTACTCTTTTCAACAATTTTGCTTGAAGTGTGAATTACTTTGACAATGTGTAGTTACTTTCGGGTTCACTCAAATAGTATTTTTAATATATCCCTATCAAATTAGTTTAAATCTGTTAACAACAATATGCAGAAATATGGGAAGAGGTTGCTTATCGTATCTCTTGACTTCACTGTGACACCAGCATTATCAGAAATTTTGAGAAATGTATGTTTTCGATAAAAACCAATAATTTTTCTATAAAATAGTGCTTGTACATATATTGAATGAAAAACGAAATAAGCTTCAGATTCATTTCTGCTATCAAAAAATTGCAATTTCCTGAAAAATGAGGTTTAAATAGAAAATTCTTGATTCTCCAAATTTTAATGTTTGGATTATATTGTTGGGGGTAAATGTTTTCCTGAGTACAACTCTAGCTGTGGGTATGTATATTCAGAATTCACTCTAAGCCATAGATCTTTCCTAAGGCTGGAGGGTTAATTGCATTTTGCACACATAAATTTTGTGATTACATGTGTTTTCCAATCATTTTCTGCACCTAACATTTCTGTCTGATTCTCATTGACTAGCAAAAACACCTGCCAGGCAATATTTAAAAAATGAGGCATGTTAAAGATTTTAACCAAAGTTTTCAAGTCATAAATATGGGCTGATTTCAAGATGGAAAGATTTATCTTGTGGTACCACAAAACTTAAGTGTGAGTTGTGACATTTTTTTTGCTCTAAATGTAGTGGTGATTTTAGTTTACAGTGAAATTGTCACCAGGTTGCCATATTAACTGGTCTAATTAGAATTTGACCTGTTTAAATAAGCAGACCTAAAGAGAAACTGAAAACCAGAGTTGTTCCATCTTGGGACAATTCTCAATCACCCATAAGTCTGTCTCCTGAAAGATGGGGACAGCATCTTAACCTTTGAATACCACCCTAGTTAAATCACCCCCAATTTGGCATTTAACCCCCAAACTTTCTGAATAAATGTATTAGATTTTGACCATATTCAGGATGAATATATTTACAAAATCTTTTTACTCCCCTTGGCTTAAAAAAACCGGGTATAATATGGGGCACCAATTAAACAATTCCATTAATTTAAAAGTATTTCAAAGATAAAGTTAAATAGAAGTGCTTAGCCTGAGAGTCCAGCTACTGTCCACCACACTGAGGTGACAGGGCAGATCTAAGGATTCTGCTACTGGCCACCACACTGGATAATAAAGTAGTCTACACGAACTGGATAATAAAGTAGTCTACACGAACCCATTTCACGTCTGACTGCCATTCTAGCTGATTGGTGAAGCCTAGCTTATGTAATAGTTCATTACTATGTATTTAAGAGCATAGTTTGAATTTATATGGGAGTTCATTTTAACCAGAGATTGAACTTTTCTTCACACTGTCTCTCCTCGGGGCACGTCTTTAGATATGTACGTGCTTTACGAACCCAAGGTACCGTAGTGTTTCTGGTAAACATGGTGGTTGCAACCCCAGGATCCCAAGCGATCTTTCCATCCTTTCCTCAATTACTGGACATTGTCTTGCATTTGGCGCAACTTGGCCAAATATGGTACTTGCGCCATTAAACCCAAAACCAACCCAATAATGTCTTGTTTCGACGGAATTGCAACATTGATACAACAAGGCAAAAAAACGTTCAAAAATCAAATTCTTTGGATGTTGCGGCTGGGTTCGATTCTTAACAAGTGCCTGATGCCAATTGGCCATTTTTCGGAGAACCCCGGAAGATTGGCATAGCCTTCGTGTAAAATTGTTGTCAAAAGAATGTTTAAACTTCTGGTTGAATAATTTTTCCATAGTTTAATTTGCTCTACATTTTCGCAGCGTTTTGTTTTCTGCTTATTTTTACCTTGGCTGAAAATTATTCAATGACCTCATGGGTCTGCGCCAATAGTGTTGCCAGGGCGACGTATAATAGCGTTTTTATTATGGAGGTCATTTTAAAAGAACGGATGTTCCAAAAGCATAATTACAGATTTTTTCCCACTACTCTTTTTACGCTAACTGCCATTTTTGACCACTGCAGTGTTCTGGGCACTTTCAAGAGGATCCATATTTGACCATATCTTAATGATAGGTTGAGATTACTTTCGGAGGTGTAGGAAGAGAAAGATATATCTGAAATTTTTCATTCACACGATTTTCCTGTTTTTATTCCCTGCTGGCTATCAGATTTTGCAAAACTGACGAAGTCCAAATTTTTGTAGTGTCCACTTCCGACTTTTTTCGTTTGTCCCATTTCATTTTAACGTGCCAAGTGTTTTCACCTGCCAATTCTGGTTAGATTGGCCTTCAGCCAAAAAGTCCGCGGTATCTCCAGTCCAGGAGCCCAATGGTGGTTTTGCATGAATAATGTCTTGTAAGAAAGTTCGATAAAATGCATTGTTTTTCTCTTACGTGTAGAGAATAGACAATTTTGGCTAATGGCTGAAGGTACATATTACGATTTAATATTTTAAGAGCGAATATCAAATTTATTCGTCGACCGCGCATATATTTTGCTATGCTATGATAATTTTTAGTTAATTTGGCCAAAATTAATTGCATTTCCTGGTTTCTTAACGACTCCGTTAAAATCGCCTATTTAGGATGAGTTCTCGTCGCAAATGTCGTACTTCAAAATCTATCCAATCGTTTGATGCAGCTTGGCCAAGTATGGCCCTTGCGTCATAATATCCCAAACCAACCTGTGAGTTGTAGAAGGCGCATGTTCGAATCCTCCCTGGGGTGCATTTCTCTTCCGTATATGCTTGGCCAAACCTGGCCCTTGTGCCATAAAAATTCAATCTCTCTTCCGTATCAGTAAAACTTTCATTGTATGTGTTTATCTATTACTTGACATTGTCTTGTGTTTGGCGCAGCTTGGCCAAATATGGCCTTTGTGCCTGAGTTCAACTAATTGACATCAGCTCGGCCAAACACTGAAGCAGCGGGTGGCAAAGCATACGACGTTTATGCGTACTTGGTTTCTGTACAGAAAGTCGACCCGCATGCATATTTCGGCCAATTTAGTGTCGTACGACTGATGATGAACCAGAGTGGCTTATCTAACATCTTCGCTTTCTGTGACGCTGCCGTTTTACTCCACGCTTGTGCCTTACATAAGGGAAAAATGCCTAATTCATAAGTTGAGATAACGCGTCCTTTGTCTTGCAACTACGTGGGAGATACTTCCTCGTATCGGAATGTATTTTTCGTCGTTTTTTCGAAATCCTCACCGGAAGGATGTCAAACCAACCGTAGAACTGTAATGCGATAAGGCGAGTATACGAAGTTCCACGTGTTTTTTAAAAATCAGTCTTCGTTTATTGACTTGTCTGATTGTTTTTGCTTCATTAAATGCCCTATTTACCATCGGCGATTTTCAACCCCTTTCATCTCATGGAGCACACGTAAACAAGTCGCGGGAATTCTGCGGCACACCAAGTAACAACGGTAGTTACCTAGCCTTTGTGCTCCCAAGTGGCTTTTTAAAAACCCGTTGAAGGAGAGGTAATTGGATTTACTTTTTCGCACTGGAGCAACACAACGGTCTATTGGCGGCGGTCCGGGATCGATTCCGAAGGGAAGGCTCGCACCTCGTCATTTTAAACCGCGGTCAGATGACAAGGTCAACACTTGAGCTGGCGCCCCACTTTCCAAACTTCCATGCCTCGCCAACGCGAGCACATTTGAGGCCACGACAGATTTTGCGTGCACCAGCCCCCCACGTACGCGACTCTGGTTGGATCGAGTTTCGAACTCGGAAACCTCTTGTTAATCCGCTTAAAACTCTGAAGCAATTCATTTGTAATACTTGTAATAAAAATTATTTATACTGATATAGAAATTATTCGCGATCGCACTTGTGTCGAAGTTCAAAATTAAATTCTTTTTACAAAAATTTAACTTAAACCGTTTCACACCGTCCGTAAAGCACACTAATGTCGTTTTCGCAGCACATCCGTGAAAATCCGTGGTCTACATGGATGATAAATATGCTGGTTAAAGAAACGGGGAAAAACAAACCCATAGACATTTTTTAACTTTCAGTTCCCACTTTCAATTTGATACCTTTGACATCAGACTGCATTTGATTATAAAATATGTTACTTGTGTAAAACAAGTCTACAAAATTTAGAAGTGCATCAAAAGCCCCATTTGTTAAATTTGCTTAAAATAAGTCAAATCGTAGCCATCACTCCTCTAATAGTTCTAATCTTGGGTATCAGATGTTCAGTTAAAACTGTTTTTTTCTGAAGTCCAACCTTTGACCTTCAGTTACCAGCACAAGGGGACCCGCGGTAGTTCGGTTGGAAGAGTAGCTGACTAGCAACTGGAGGGTTACGAGTTCGAAACTAGATCCAACCAAAGATCGTGTACGAGGGGGCTGGTGCACTTAAAATCTGTCGCGGCTTCAAATGTCCTTACGTTGCGTGGTATGGAAGTTTGGAAAGTGGGACTCCAGGTATCCACCTCGTCATCTGACCGAGATTCAAAATTACGTGGTGTTGTCCTCGGTCTTTCCCTTCGCGATGGATCCCTGACCGTCGCCAATTGAACGTCGTGTTGCTCCAGTGCGACGTTAATTCAACTACTTACCTACCTTTCTCCAAGGATGTAGGGGCAACTAAAACTGCTACTATGAGCAGACTAATTTTGCTACGATTTTCGAGAATTTATGCTATTTCACATGTGCTTTAGCTATGGCAGTCCTGTCTGCAAAAGGGCGTGAACAAGTTGAAGCAGCTGTGAATTTAAATTTCGAAATGCCGTTGGAGGAGGACGATTTTCTGATAAGCGTCATTTCGAGGAAGAGAATGCATTGAATATTGGAATATCGCTGATTTCCTTGCGAAAAATCGCAGACCTGTATTTGATTTTCCTCTTGTGTAACTTTTAACTGGAAGTGAGAAGCAAAGGCTTACAATCCCCCAACTTACACGTAGAACTTTCCATCTGCTGTGTAACGTTCCATCGAAATTAAATTGTGATTTTGAATTGATTACGGGGTAGCCCGGTTGGAAGAGTAACTGATTATCAACCGGAGGGTTGCGATTTCGAATCCAACCAAAGACCGTCGTGTACAAAGGAGGCTGGTGTTCGTTAAATCTGCCGTGGCTTCAAATGGACGTGGTGTGGAAGTTTGGAATGTGGGATGCCAGCTCAGGTGTAACCTCGTCATCTGACAGTTGATATTTGTCTTGTGTCTGGCGCAGCATGGCCAAATATGGCCCTTGCACCATAAAAACCCCAAACCAACCAATCGTCATCTGACTGGCTCAAAATTACGTGGTGTCCTCGATCATTTCCTTTGGGGATTGATCCCCCGTACCGTCGCCAATAGCCCTTTTGTTGCTCTAGTGCGACGTTAATTAAATACCTACCTACTATCTTATTTCAGATTAAAAAGGCAAAGGCACTGAAACAAATATTTTCTTAAATATTGTGGAATAATTAATGACACAGGAGACTTCAAAATCTGTTTTTCTCTGTGCCTACGAATCAAATTATTTTATGGGTAAGAAAATTCCAAACCTCAACGAGCATTTGTTGTCCGAAACTAAAATTGCGAGACGTTGCTGAGGAGCAATGTTCGTTGCCTGTGGTTTTCCGAGCTGTTGCATGGCATGAAATAGGATTCCCTGTGTTCCACATGTTTCATCTTCAATTGGCCTTTCCGTCAGACGAGTACGGCTGCAGCGAAGGTCAAACGTACCCCGAGTTGACCTTGCGAAGAACGTATTCTAAACAGCGGGGAATATTGAAATTAGAGCGTCTCGAGAGTGAATAAGGCTTTGTCGAGAGGTCAATGGTGGTTCGTTCCGCGACGTTTTAGCTGTCGGGAATTAGATGAAATAATCGACGTCAACGGGCGATTTCTTCAACCATTCAAACTTTTGAAATGGAAGCGCTATGAAAATGAAGAATCGCAGGTTGTAACCTTTCGGAGTTAGTGAATGAAGTTAAATTAGAGTAACAAAGGCTAATAACCTCTTGATAAAGCCCGATATACCACGAAGAGCATGGCAAGGGTTGGGAAGAACTTATGAGAAATTCCAAGAAAAAAAATGGGCTTTAGAAGATTCGTTGATTAACTCGAAGGCGGTTTTAGCCGATTCTTGAAAAGGGGCCGCCGTAGCCCGGTTGGAAGAGTAACGGATTAGCAATCCGGGGGTTGCGAGTTCGAATTCAACTAAAGACCGTGTATGGAGGGGGCTGGTGCATGTTAAATCTGTCGTGGCCTGAAATGCCATGGTGGGGAAGCTCGGAGAGTGGGGTGCCAGGTTAGGTGCGACTTCGTCATCTGACCATGTTTCAAAATTACCTGGTGTTGTCCTCGGATGGGTTTGATCCTGGACCGTTGCCAATAACCTGTTGTGTTGCTCCAGTGCTACGTTAATTAAATACCTACCTAATTATATTGAACATTTTGTTTATTGAAGTAAGCTCCATTCAATCTGCAGTGTATAATTACGGAAGTTATCTTTTTCATTCCAATTTTTAGGGGCCGTCGTGACTCTGGTTTTTTCCACTGCTCTAGCAACCTTTTAGTTGTAGACCGCGCAGGTTCTTTACTTGTCAGGTTAGATTCCTTCCTGTGTCAGTAAAACTTTGCCTGTGTGTCCTTTCTGTTGTATTCATTACTTGAAGTTGTCTTATGTTTGGCGCAGCTTGGCTAAATATGGCCTCTGCGCCATAGAAACCAACTGAAACATTCCACTTTTAAATTTCTACGGGTTTTAAATAAAAGCTTCTGAGGTTTGGTAGGAATACAGAAAGGGTAAGGGGGTTTTCTTGTATACCCACCAAATTTGAATGAATTGGGTCTTTATACGAACACATGCTGATTATAACCACCTTCTGTAGACAATTGGTACGCAACTCCATCTTTTGGAACGAGCATATTTCCCGCCTCAGGCTGCAGTATTCAAAATCGAACGGTTTTCTATCAATACTCACAAATCTGTATATAAAGCAGAGCTGGCGTCCGTCTGTTCTCTACAAATCTACACCGTTTGACCAATCCACACCAAATTTGGTACGATTATTCTTTAGAACCCTACGGGTGACGTAGGCTACATGCTAACCCCCGTTCTATTAGTTTTGGGTGCGCAGAGGGTGCAACTATTCGAAATCCTCATTGGGAATTACACTGAGTATTTTTACGATCACTGTCAGGCTAATTTACACCAAATATGGTGCATTCATCCTGTAGAATCCTGCGGGAAACAGGGCTATATATTACCTCGTTGGGGTCTAAAAACAATTCGAAATTCCCATAGAAATAATATTGAGTAATGATGATTTACAAACTCAACCCGAGCAACGCCGGATAATTCAGCTTGTCTTACATAAATGTCTCCAAATTTAGGAAATACATCATTTCTGTCTCATTGCTGAAGATGAACACTTAACATCTGCTCATTGCGATCAAATGCTTTTCAGAACATGAAATGCATATTGACTGATGTAGAACATGTTCCGTTTTCAAAATCATCCCTCCGTAAGGAAAAGGATTGCTCTGATTCGGTGTCGAAACTGTCGAAATTTTGAGGAACTCTCACAATAATTAAGATTACGTCTTAAATACCCTGTCGACCTTGAAAAGTGTAGACGGAAGCAATGCAGGAAATCTCGATAGGTATCCTGATAATTTCGATTTGACGAGTCTGCTTTTGACGTCAGGCTTTCTCAGCCAATTCAAAAAAGTGCTTGTCTCTTGTTTGTTTTCGAATGGCATAAATAAGCATAAAGGGCAAAGAAGGAAGACCTTTTAGTAACTGAAGGTGGTTGGAAGTCCTGCGTGTCCGATGACCATTTTGGTGGACTGAATTTTTAACTTTTCCTTATCGCCTTTGTTCCGATTTCATTTTGATTTGGCTCTGGTACTTAAGTTGGGCAGAAACAGTAATTCGTCCTTTTCTGCCCGTTCACCGTCTCTTCAAAGATCAGGTAACCACACTTTATTGCTCTTCTAGATGCTGGCCATAGGTCAAATTCTGCATGCTTTCGTATTTTTCTGAATTTTGCTTAACTTCGGCAGATTCTTTTTGTTTACTATAGTGTTATGACTTAAAATATACTGCGTGGTTTTTCTCTTGGTTGTTGTAATGTTTGGTTCAGACCTTGAAAGGCTGACATTCTGTTGCTGTGTTTAATTAATCTGTTTATTCATTCGTATGAAATGTTTGTATTTGAACTCTTTCAAGACCGATTCAAATGATTTATTACTTTTTGCAAATATGAAAGCTACAGATGCCTCTTCCTCTCAATTAATATTAAAAGAATCAACAGAAAACAAGTTTCTACAAATATAAAAAAGTTTGCAAAATCGTCTCAAAAGCTCCTATTTTCAAAATTTTGGCAACTTTTCGAAAATCACCAAAGGTCAACGAAAATTTAGACCTTTTTTTTTAACAAATAGCGGACTGAAATTTTTCGGTTTTTCTTCAGGGAGAAAATTTCCCAGAGGAAAGTAGTTAAGTCTGTGGCTTCATCCCTGCTGCAAGGACAGCGAATAGCGAGTACATACAAAGTGAATAGAACATTGTCCAAGTTGCTACAAACGTGTCATTGTCCAAGTTGCTACAAACGTGTCATTGTCCAAGTTGCTACAAACGTGTGTTCTTTCTTTTGTGCAGTAGCTTTCGAGAATAAATTAAAAGACGCTTCACCTCGAAGCGGTGTTCGAGTTCCCGTTCGCTTATTGGCCGAGATCTCGCGCTATCCGAGTGGCGTGATGCGTTTTACTTCCATATCTAGGATTCCGAGTTCTTGGGTGACCCGTTTACGGGACTGCCTCTTGGAAGAAGTCCTGACCCAAAACGAAAGCTCGCGCTGGTTCCTGGTTTGCACCGCGTTTCGATTCTGTACAGCCGCTCACTTTCTTTGGATCGGAATTCCTCCGGGCGTTCTTCTCGCTCGGGAATATTAAATGGAACGGACTTCTAGCCGTCTTTCTGATTTCATTGAAAAACTCTAAAATTGTGATGTGTGGACTCTCGAAAACTCGTTCGTGGCGAGGTTGTAACCCAGGAAATGGAACGAGCTAGTTGGAAGGTGCCATTTCGATTCCTCAGCGTCTCGAGGTGTCTAGCATTTGGATTTTGATGTGGCGTGGATTGTTCAGTTTAAAGTTATCGAAGAACTAATTATGAACAATGTGTCTTCATGGTTTACGGGTACAGTAAAGTAAACCCATAATATATTTAGCATTAGGCTTCAGTTCTACTTGTGTTTTGCGCTGCATGACCAAATATGGCCCTTGATCCATAGAACCCAACCAATCTGGGCCCTTCAGCCAAAGTGAAATTTCTTTGGGCATCTTCAAACAGCAAGTTAGGAAAGTGAGGTTCTTCATCAGTCGGACCACGAGAGAACCTTGGGTGTATTTCTCTCTTCTGTGTCACTGTTTCTCTTCTGTGTTTCTGTAACACAAAGTTTTGAAGTTTGGCGCAGCTTTTCCAAATAAAGCCCCTGCATCCATAAAACTCCAATAAACCAACCGGAAGGTAGAAGAATCGTAATGAGGCACCATGTAAACAAAAATATTCTACTGTATTTGAAGGTTTACAATTAAACTCGTGAACTTTGTTGTCTTGTGTTTGGCGCAGCTTAACCAAATATGACCCTTGCGCCATAAAAACAAACAACCCACCCAACTTGGGGGAAAAACTGTTTTCCAAGCCTAGGCAGAATATTTATTTGGTTAATTAACACAAATTTTTCAAAAGTGAAAGGGCCTCAGTGGCACATCTTTAGCTCGGTACGGGTTTCACGGATCCGAGGTATTCTAGTGATCCCTTCTTTTCCCATGTATTTTACTGTCTTTATTAAACTCAGGACTCGCGTTCCCCGGATACCCAATTGACCTTTTTCTGCTTTCATATCAGTATTGTATTCCACAATCCCTCTTTTTTTTCCTTGTTTACATCGGGCCGCGGTAGCCCGTTTGGAAGAGTAATGGATTAGCAACAGGAGGGTTGCGATTTTGAATCCAACCAAAAGACCTTGTACAAAGGGGGCTGGTGCTTAAATGTGTCGTGGCCTCAAATGTCCTCACGGCGTGGTGTGGAAGTTTGGAGAGTGGAGTGCCAGCTCAGGTACGATCTCGTCATCTGACCGTGATTCAAAATGACTCGGTGTTGTCCTCGGATCTTTCCCTTCGGGTTTGACCCCGGACCGTCGCCTATAGCCCGTTGTGTTGCTCCAGTGCGACGTTAATTAAAATACCCACTTACCCTGTTTACGTTTTTTTTTACCTGACGTCTGGGGCAGCTAGGCCAACTATGGCCCTTACGCCATACAACCCAAAACAAACCGACCAAACGAAAGTAAAGACTCGTGATAGTGTTGTAGCACTTTTGAAACTTGCTTGTTGGTTTTCAAATCTTTGAAGTTTTTTAAACACAAACCCACGTTTTTTCATGCTCTAAAATGCACAGCAAAAAATTATTTAATTTGCTATTGTCAGAATCCTCATTGTTCAGAAAAAAAGCTATTGGTCCAGCTTACATTTTCTCGTTAGTTAGACTTATCTAGACTCCATTGACATTCTTCGAAATCATGTTTCAGAGATTAATACAAGCCACCTGTGTTCCAGAGTGCTCATTAAGTTTTATTACTCGTCGAAATACGTGGTCTCAAGCTCCTACTCGACATTTCAGTTGACGCAAAGAACTCTCACAATTGGAGTTAGGACTTTTCCCCCTTTGTCTGAAAGTTATGCATAACATTTTTACGGGAATATTTTATGAAGAGACCCACTTGTTCGTGCTCGAGATCAGAATTGTGCGAGATCTTATGGTGAAGGCATGATCTTGGAGACAGTGCCCTTTGCGACATTTTCGAAGACGTTCGGAGCATTGTTTTATCGAGTTAAAAAAGACTTCCGTTATGAAGTTTAACGCGAGTCGGTAGGAATCTTCGTGATCGTCCAATCCAGGAGACGGATTAAGGCTCATTTACACTTGTACACCAGCTAATACGAATCCGCTCTCAGTATCCGTCGAACCAATGAACGACAACAACGGGAATGATTAAACTTGACAATCATTCCCGTTGTCGTCGTTCATTAGTTCGACTGATCGGAATATTCGTTATTGACGTACAAGGGTAAATGAGCCTTTAATTGAAAATCATCGGTATCATTTGAATCTCTTGTAGAAAAATATATTTCAGAGGAACCAAAAGGATTGATCAAAGATCCGTAGGCCATTCATAACTTGTTTAATGAAGTGCTTTTAGTTTCGATTTCTTTTATCTACTGTTTACGGCCGTTTCAAAGCATGCATTGTTGGTTACTTGAGGGGGACAGACATCGATCTTCATATGAAATAGACCGAGCATGTCGGCGGAGTTGATTGGCCATCGAAGTGTGTTTTAAATCACGACCAGTCAATAAGGCTTAACGTGTGACGACTAACACAATGGATAGCCGGAGCACCAATCCTAATTAGTCCTACATTAGGAAAGGTCCGCGGTAGCCCGGTTGGAGGAGTAACGGATTAGCAACCGTAGGGTTGCGAGTTTGAATCCAACCAAAGACAGTCGTGTACAAGGGGGCTGGCGCACGTTAAATCTGTCGTGACCTCAAATATCCTTACGTTGGTGTGGTGTGGAAGCTTGGAGAGGGGTGCCAGCTCTGGTGTTCTCGTCATCTGACTGGTTCAAAATGACAGGTGTTCTCGGATCTTTCCCTTGGGGATTGCTCCCGGACTGTCGCCAATAGCCCGTTGTGTTGCTCCAGTGTGACGTTAATTAAAATACCTACCTATATCGGGAAAATACATTTTCAAAGTTTGTTTTTCTTATAGCTGTTTACGCAAGTCACCAAAAATTCAAGAAACGGACTCGCCGAACAAGCTAGACGTGATAGGCCTTCCGTATGTGGCCGTTTTATATCACAATATATTGAAACTGAATTTGCGAAATTTACTTGTTCATTTTGCTTTCTGAGAATTAGGAAGTTAAGGTATTTCCAAAGGGGAGTTGTAAAAAAGATGTTCGGTCTTCTGAATAATCTTTTGTATAAAATTCATAAACTTGGATTAGAGACTCATGGATTATTCAATTGAATAACTTTGTTCTCGGGATAACATCTCCATTTGAAGACCGGGGTAATGGGTATATGCATCCAGCAGTTCGTACCATTTTTAATTTGAGGGAAAAAACAGTGGCACACACAAATTAATAGTAAGGTGTTTTGCTTTTTCTTTGAGATTAGAGACGGGTCTTGAGTTCTAGACCACTACGTGTACATTATGTGTTTCCGTGACGACCAACTCATGACTTTTCATGCACATAATATAACCAAATGGGTTCAGCTTCAGATTACGCAAGTTTAATCTTTCTCACTATTTCAATATTGACTTTACACTGTTTCTCTTGCAGATTTCGATATTCACTACTTAATGGCTTGTTTATTAAATACAAGTATATTGGCCTTCTAAAATAGCTTTTGCTTTCTACAGAAACGTCACCTTGCTGAACGTAATAGCCTAATCGGCACGAAATCTTCGAACCAACTTGAATCAGCTCAATATGGATCATTCAGATGATCCATGTCGGTGGCTTCTTCAATTCGTGGAAGTTCAATACCCATTGATAGCCGTTACAGCGTAATGTATGACCACATTTGGTTCACGCACATAAATTATTTTTTGATATTCGTATCAAGTTAATTGATGCATCGTATTTTTGGTTTAGAAGATTTCATTTTAGGCTCATTGACTAGCAGCCTGCGAGTTGTAGGCGGCCCAGGTTCGATTCCTCCCTGCTCTTTTGTATTAGATAATTTTCCTCTTGTTTGTCCATTGATGTTTGGCGCAGCTTGGTCGAGTATGGCACCGAATTCAATAGTTTTCTGTGCACTGTAACGTTCCTAGCAATAGCTTGGGGTGAAGTGTCAAAACCGACAGGTCTTCCACTACACAGTGCGTCAAATAAGTTTTAAGACTGGGTCTGTAAAAAGAAATGGAAACAAGAAATTAATACCTGTTTTGGTTTTTTATTCAAAATAGGACCCTCCGGCTTCAATGCACTTTTTACAGCGATTTATTAATGAATCGAACGCCTGTTGTAAATCACTTTGCGGAATGGCCTGCAAAGCACGCGTCGAAGCTTCTTGTATGGTCGAAATATCCTCAAAATAACACCCTTTTAACTTCATTTTAAGTTTTGGGAATAAGAAGTAGTCACAGGGTGCTAAATCAGGTGAATACGGTGGACTTCAAGAAGTTTGGATTGTTTTCAGCGGCTGAAATGATGTCTCTGCAATGTGCACTTCTCATTGCTTTTTGTTCAGGGGTTAAAGTGTGTGGAACAAATTTAGCACACACTTTTGTTTTGCCCAAATCTTCATGCAGGATGGTTCGAATTGTTTCTTTGTTCATGTTTAAAGAGTCTTCCATCATTCTCAGTGACGCACAGCGATCGTTTGTTACGAAATTTCGTATTTTTCAATAACTTCAGGTGTCCTAGATGAAATTGGTCTTCCACTACGCTGATCATCTTCTACCGTATCTCTTCCGTCCAAAAAACGTTTGTGCCACACAAAAACATTTGATCTACTTAAACAACAGTCACCGTAAACTTGTTTCATGAGTTGGTATGTTTCCGAAGCACTTTTACCAAGTTTTGCGTTGAATTTAATTACAGCTCTTTGCTCCATCTTAAAAAATCAACATGAAAAAAATTCACTTCTGCAATGAACGCTCGCATTCTCTCAGCTACTTAACGAAATGCGCACAACTTGTTACCAGTGTGCCAGCGGACGATGGACGTTATGACGCATGCGCATTTACACTCATAGCGCCATTACAACCAGCGCTCTGGGACGAGTCTTAAAACTTATTTGACGCACTGTGTATATGCCGGTCTTAAGTCTCGACTCAGTGGGTATGCCCACTGCGCTAACAACCTGTGAGATTCGTTTCCTGTCAGGCGAATTCCTCCCTGTGAACGTCCTCGGGCTTGATCCCGGACCATCGCCAATAGCCCGCTGTTTTGCTCCAGTGTGACGTTAATTAAAATCATACCTCTCTGAGAACTTTCATTGTGTGTGTCTATTACTTTATATTGCATGTCTTTTGTGTGGCGCAGCATGGCCAAATATGGCCCTTGCGCCATAAAATCCCAAAACCAACCAACCCTAACAACTTAGTCCTTTTTGCAGCGTCCACAGTCGAGGGGCCAAAATCCCTATACTTCATAAACCATAATTCGGAATTCTTACGTAAATGTAAAATTCCAATCAAATTAAAATTTGAACTATTTTGTACGTGTCCGTTCTTGTCACCACTCAGCCGAGTGAGTACGTTAAAGAACCAGGGCCCGACCCCTGCACTAAATTTGGAATATTTTGCGTCAATGGGACTCGAAAATTGCATAACCAATTTTCATGTCTCAATATGGAAGGTGTGCGTTGATGAATGTTTCGCCCAACTTGTTAGGTATGAGTTTCCAAACTGGCATTTCGCTGAGTGAATTATGTGCGACAGGTATTAAAATAAATCCATTTGAAAATTCCAGACATCTACTTGCACTTCTAACTAACTAAATTGTAGAGTATATATAATTATTAAAAATTAATCGATTGCGTTCTGAAAATTTTATTTTATTCGTTGGCCTGGTGTGGAAGTTTGGAGAGTGGGGTGCCAGCTCTAATGTGACCTCGTCATCTGACCGTGGTTCAAAATTACGAGGCGTTATCCTTGCCGTCGCCAATAGTTGTGGTGTTCCAGTGCAACTTTAACTACCTACTATCCCAAACGCTTATCAAACATGTTTCTAATGTTTGAGATGACCATTTCAGGGTTGCTTCAGGCGACTTTTTGCTTCTATTTTTCAACTTTGGCGACTAGGGCTATCTTTTTAAGCAATATCGGCTTAAAAGCTAATTTAAAATTTTTATCAAATGCGAACGAAAATGTAGTCTTTATCCTAATAGCTGACGAAAAAAAATTGTTCATATTTTCTTTGCGAGAATCTTGAAGGGGCGCCAATTTCGAAGTTTTGATGCCAAGCCTTTGCACCTATGAAAGGAAAACATTGGAATCTGGTTGCTAAATTGTTATGAAAACCCAATAAGAAAATATATTTGATTTGGAAATTTTAATTTCTTTTGGCGAGATCTTTAACGTCTGGTGTTTCATAGCACATTTTGTGTTTTAGACGATTTATTTTGGGTGTATCTGCGACTTGAATAGGTTTAAGAGACTTGCTATTTTTGAGAATTTATGCTATTTCAAAAGTCCTTTGCTTGTGGCAGCCTTGTTATTTGGAAAAGGAAACAATTTGCTCATTCAGTGATAAATAGAGTTTACAGGAAATTTTTGTGAATTTATTTGCTTGGTAAAAATATAAATGTTAGACAAGTACGTGCAATTTGCAAGGGAAAAATTGACTACAAAACAAACCTATGGGGAAACCCGTGTTTGACTGATGCGTGCTTGGCCACACTGAATGTGGTTGTTTCTGGGTACACATAACAGTTATAATAATTCACTTTCTCCACCGAATTTTCGTATCACGTCCTTGCAAATTTTTATTTCGACTGAATGTTAATTGCTGTGACCTCTGCACCTGGCATGGAAGCCCCCACAACCGGACCACTATATTAACCACCTATCCCATCACAACTCATCTCCACATCAAGGTACCAGCCCCACAACACTGACGCCTGGCGTAAACGCCTGACTACCTGAAACTACAAGGAAACGGAAGTTTAAACTGGAGCAACCGGTTTGAATTCAGTTATCTTGAAATGCAAAATTTTCTTTACCCCTAAACTCTTCGCATAAAAATAGCGACTCTTAAATTCAGGCTCTTGCCTCTGAAATCCTCTCGGTAAACTTTTTTAATAGCAGCACCTGCGTGTGCATTAAAAACTAAAAAAATTCCACTTTGCATTAAAAAAGTTATTTCTCGTCCACATCTAACAATCTCACATCGTGTCTTTTCCCCTTCGGGATTCTGGCCGTGGTAGTCCAGTTGGAAGAGCAGCGGATTAGCAACCGGAGGGTCGTGTACAAAGGAAGCCGGTGTACGTTATATCTGTCCTAGCCTCAAATATCCTCACGGTGGCGTGGCGTGTCAGCTCGGGTGTGACCTCATCATCTGACCGTGATTCAAAATGACGTGGTGTTAGGATCTTTCCCTTGGAAATTGATCCCGGACCGTCGCCAATAGCCCTTTGCGTTGCTCCAGTGCATCCTTAATTCAACTATCTACCTAGTCATCTCATGCTATGAATTTTTTACTGCAAACCCTTGTAAGGTCGGTATCCCATGATGGAGTTGAGTCCTTAGCCTTCGTTTAGTTTACAATGTTTGAACTGAACTTAAATCGGAAGGTTGTGTGTGTGCAACCTATTTTGTGGACTCGCTGCAGCGTACATGTGCCACCTTTTTTAAGATTGGTCGGCAACTCATCAAAAGTTCGTTCCAGAAACTTGAAATGCGTGAATGGAAACAATAAACGCGCTATTTCTCTTCCAAGCGGCGTACTTGTAAATGAAGTACGAGGATAATTACTTCATATGTAAATGCTGCTTTTCGCTTTGTCGGCGAGAAATGCAGATGTCGGAATCTAGTCTGAGCCATTTTAGTTTCGAATATTTTGAGAGGGAATTTTTTTAGTTTCTGATATATGAGGGATTTTCAGTTGGCGACGTTTGGCGTTTAACTAAATTGGCGTCGACCAATCAACCATCATATGTCAATTCGGATTCCATTCTTTGGACTACTGTTTTATTACGTTGGCTTTCTTTTTATCTGTTTTTATTGGGTATTTAATCCTTCGACTGGCGCAGCTAACGGACCTTGTGCCATAAAACCCAAACCAACCATTCTTTGGAATTTTTATTGGCGAGACACAATATTAATTTTATTGAAGTGCGTGCTCGAATGGTATTCGAATAACAAGGCAATGACGTCTCGTTCGGAGGATGTACAGGAAACACGTTGAAACCGCAGAAACATTACCGCCACCTACGTTTTGCTTGACAAAAACGCCTGTTTTGTGCTTTTTACTAAGAAACTTCCAAGCGCCAAACTTGGCTAGATTTGTATTGGCGATAATTTCGTGTTGTAACGGTATCTTATTTAAAGATGTCCTTTTTACTTAAAATATTAATTATTTAAAAATGTTTTGGTACATATTAGTTTACACTAATTGGTACAGCTGTATCATACGTCTCGTTTGGTGGCAACGCTCTTGGCCCTTTTTGGTGCACTTTGTATGTCGCCAAGGAAGAATTTTTAGAAAAAAAAATCGTTTTTTTGAACGGAAAAAATAGTAAGCTTTAGCGGAGAGTTATTCATGGAAAAAATACAACTTTGAAAAAAGCATGTTTTTTATCGGACAATTTAGCGGAAATGAAAAGAACATTCTAGAATATTTGAAATGAAAATTTAAGCTTCCGCTTGCCGAGGTTGCCACAAAAACGGGAATAACCCTTATAAAGATGGGTTCGCCTTCACTTGCCATAACTCGCTACTGAAAGTGCGCCAAAAAACGCGTTAACAGCGTTGCCACTAAACGAGGCGTATAATACAGCTGTACCAACTAATTCGTATAACGTCCTTTACCAAAACTCGAACCGAGTTTGTCCCTGCCAGTTCCGCATTTAGTGTTATTTCTGATCATTTGATTAATTGCAATCACCATGTTCTAAATGTTTTTTTTTAAGAAATTAGGCTACATTTTTTTATGCATTTGACTATTGATTTCTTTCTGTGGTTGAAACAAGTTTAAAGAAACTTTATGAGATGGGTTTGTATAAAATATTTTTCCATAGATCGAAAGATCAATAAAATATAAATAGTAAAAATCAAGAGAAAAATGTAAGTTATTTTAAAACCTAAATCCGCGAACTGAAAAATAAGCTAAATAGTTTTATTTTTAATAGAATATTAATTTGATTTTTTTTTTTTAGTGTTCTGGAAATTTGTCATCTTGTTCTCGGCATATGTAATAGGATTTCTGTTTCATCTTTACAATCTCATGTATAGCAAAATATTGGGTCATCCGGAAAGTTCTGCGGTTTTTCAAATCGAAGCACTCTTATTACTATTTTGCACCGCTGATAAGGAGTGACCTTGATTGAAACAGATGTGTAAATTCGGTCTTTTCTGCTTTCACTGCATAATTTTAGCTTGTGGCACAATTTTTGTTCCACTGCAGTGCTAAGAATGGAGAACCAAAAAGTTCATTTTCGTCATTATGCTCTTTTAGAAAGGAAAAAATGTTAGTCAGACTGCTCGTAAAATTTGTGCTGTATATGGACAAAGCGCTGTTTCTGGTGAGACAGTTCGAAGGTGGTTTGATAAATTTAAGCGAGGAAATTTCAGCCTCGAAGATGATGCCCGCTCTGGACGACCATCCTCTAAACAAGGGCCTATTAAAAGATGCCATCGCTGAAAATCCACGTTACACAGTTCAGGAACTATCAGACTAAATATTCCACAAAAAGTACAGTTCATGATCATCTGAAGAAGATTGGGTATGTAAGCCGCTACGATGTATGGGTACACCATACTTTAACACAACAGAATATGCTTGCTCGCATTTCGGCATGTGATTCTTTGCTGAAACGAAATGAAGCTCTTTTTTGAAGCAGCTCATTACTGGAGATGAGAAGTGGATACCATACAATAATGTTACAAGAAAAGGATCATGGGATAAGCCAAATGAACCTCCCCAAGTAACATCGAGAGGGGGCATCCCAAAAAAGTAATGCTTTGTGTATGGTGGGACTATAAAGGAATTGTTCATTATGAATTATTGCCACAAAATCAGACAATAAATTCGGAAAAATATTGTTCTTAAATGGCAGTATTAAAAGAAGAAATCGAAGCAAAGCGGCCAGAACTGACCAATCGTAAAGGTGTCCTCCAGCATGACAATGAATGTCAGACAAAGACTTGTTGAGTATGGCTGAGATGTTTTGTGTCACCCCCCATATACACCAGACCTTGCCCCCCCCTCAGATTTTCACCTCTTCAGGTCACTTCAAAATTCTCTGAACGGCCCGGAGTTCAATTCTTTGGAGACTGTCAAACAGCACCTCTATAACATCTTTACAAATAACCCTAATGACTCTTTTAAAAAAGGAATTTTCCAGCTGCCGGAAAGATGGCAAAAAGTCATAGAACAAAATGATGCTTATGTGATTCAATAATATTTTCTTAAGTTTTTGTACAGCTTCTTTGGTATTTATCATAAAAAACCACAGAACTTTCCAGATGACCCAATAGTATGCCAGGTTTAATGGCACAGTTATGGCTTTTCAAATGTTGATAATTTTATGAAAGATTGATCATAATTTTGAAATTACTTTGGACTTTTTTAATATTTCCTGAACTTGATACAATTAAAAACATTTGAATGATTATGGTTCCAAGCCTCGAATTGAACAAGGGATATAATGTTGTATCTCTAGTTATCTCAG
Organism: Meta bourneti; assembly: GCA_933210815.1. NCBI lineage: Eukaryota > Metazoa > Arthropoda > Arachnida > Araneae > Tetragnathidae > Meta > Meta bourneti. Next base: position 110,612,003 of record OW119922.1, on the reverse strand, counting down.
AAAACGTCCACTGGATTTAAAGTTTTTTTTTTGTGATATAAAAATGGCATTTTTTGCCATGAATATTAAGTTGTGTACAAATAAGATCTAATGTGACATTTATAAATGGCAAGATTATTTGCTGTAAAATACTTTATTACTCAAGTTTTATCTATGTTAAACCTTCTGTCGAGCGAATATTGAAATCTGTAGTACAAGCAAAGAAACGAAATTCAATGAGCTGAAAATATAGGTGTAACAAAATATTGAAAATGGAGGAGTTGATCTATTTACTTAAGTGTTATTTTATCCACAGTTGGAACTAATTATTTTTTTATGTTGCAGATCACAGTAACCTCAATTCTACAAGATGGATATGCCGTCATTGATCAGTGACCTACGGGAGTCGCCTTCATCCCCCAATTATTCCATTATATTTGACTTTGAACGAAATTTTGATAAAAGCCTAAAAAGACAGTGGATGATCCAACATTGGCATCAAGCTTTCTACTACATAGGCTTGTACATGTTAGTCATCTTTGGCGGACAAGCGTACATGCATACTAGACCCAGATTCGAACTAAGGCGAACCTTAGCCGCATGGAATGTCTTCTTGGCAGCATTCTCCATCTTCGGACTCTGTCGCACACTTCCCGAGTTGGCCCACGTCCTGAGGGAATTCGGCTTCACCCATTCCGTATGCAATCCCAGCTTCATCGAAGAGGTCAAGGTCAGTGGTTTCTGGACTTGGATGTTCACCCTCTCCAAAGTCCCAGAGCTAGGCGACACAATCTTCATCGTCCTCCGTAAACAGCAGCTGATCTTCCTGCACTGGTACCACCACATCACTGTCCTGCTGTTCACCTGGTACAGCTACACAGAGCACATCGCACCCGCACGGTGGTTCGTGGTCATGAACTACTTTGCCCACTCCATGATGTACACTTACTACGCCATGAGGGCCATGCGCATCAAGATGCCGCGCTTTGTTGCCATTCTCATCACCTCTTCCCAGATCCTACAGATGGTGGCGGGATGCTTCGTCAGCTACTTCGGCTACATCACGCGGCGGAAAGGGGAGTTCTGCCAGCTGCCCGACGACATCGCCAACTACGCGCTACTCATGTACTTCTCATACTTCGTACTCTTCGCCCGCTTCTTCTGCAGTACTTACCTTGCGCCACCCAGCAAAGCCAAGAAGCTCGAATAATGTCACACCTAGGCTAACATCTAAAACAGACTTATTTATAGGACTAAAGGACATTGCATTTCTTCCTTTTCTGCGTCGAAGCATTCTGCGGCGAGGGCCAGGCTGTTAGTCAAATATGTCATGAGTATCAGCTGGGTTCCACTGAAATTAATTGGCAATAGATGCGTCCAGCACCACAGTGCGGATGCGGTTCTTTTATTTCTGAAGCGTTGCGTTTCATTTCCTACTTCATTAGTACATATGCATTATGTTAGTTAATGTTCTCTTCGCTGTGTATGTTTTGATCCAGGTGACTTGTCAGCTTATCAAAACCTTAGTTTGTTGTAAATATATACTCAGGTACGGTTGTGTAAGCTAGCATTTATAAAGACATGCCCAATGTAGTATTTAAATATGCACTAATCAAAAAAGCAAATTCCGATTTATAGCATTCCAATAATTTCCTGTGTAGAAGGTAAATGTATAATAGAGGAGACGAACAAGTTTTATTTTGAATTTGTGAAAGCTCAAGTATGATTTTTTAGTTTTGTGTAACCAAGCATTTGGGGCTTGTAGCAAAATGTATTGACCCTCAAAGTTTAAAAAATGTAACTTTCGTCTCTAAATTTTGAGTTTAAAATTTGTCTTTGCACAGCCAGTTGGGAATTCCAAGGTGTGTAATTAATTTAACTTTGAAAGTGTTTCGGCCTCAGGCAAGAATAAGATAAGATTTTAATTTTAAAAGAAAAAGACTATTCTAGTTAGGATTGTTAAATAGGATGCATTTGAAATAACTAACTTGCTTTATAGTGAAGGTTGGGATAGTCATGATATTGAAGCTTCGAGATCTTGCATTACTTTTAATTGTAATAAGCAAGGAACAACGCAAAAATTTCCAAACCAACTGTATCGAGTATTTTTAATCAGTGTATCGTAAAAAACAGGTTTTAAATTAAGCCAACAATAGTAGCATTTTGATCGAAATTTTTAAACCTTTAAAAGTTTATTTGATTTGAAACAAATTAACTTTAAAAAAAATTGAGTTTTGAACCATGCGTGTTAGTGGCCTTGGTGCGTCTAATCTGCTTTGTTGGCATCTATTTAATATAGGGTGTTTTATAAAATCTACTTACTGTTCTGATTTGTATATTTACTATATATTAATTTATTTTACATTAACACTTAGTTTTATGAATGGTGATATGGGTATATAAAATGGAATAATTGCCCTGCACAAAAGTAACAAATTTTAACTGGTGATTGTATAAGTTATGTTCCTAACTACTGCTTTCTATTTTAAATTCAGATTGTTATTTGGGCACTGTTTTTAAAATGGATGATCATGGTGACTTTTAGAACTTTGGGTGAAATTTATGTACAGGATATATCCGGTGAAATTATATCTCATTGCTGCAATACTGAACTGAAAAATTCTGTGGTGAATGTAAACTTTATATGCAAGGGTTATTTATTGTATTTGTTGTATTTTTGTAATTTGTTTCTATTTTTAAGGTTTCTAACTGATAGGCTTTATCTTATCATTTGTATAGAAACTTTTATTTTAATTTCTTTAAAAAAAGATTTATGTAAATATGCAATCTGCAAATTTTGCTAAACTTGACACCATGTCGAATTGTTTGTGGATTTTGTTTATTTGTATTTGACCATCATTCGGTGTATATCGGTGATAAAGTGCTAAAGCTGAGTATTCGTCTTTTTATAATATTGAATTATTAAGTTTTCAAAAACTGGATTCCACTTTTAAGTAAATTATAAAAAAATTTAATTGTTTAATTTAATTTAGTTTTAATTGTGTAAAGTAATCAAGCTTTTGTCTTTATTTCTTTGAGCAGTTTAAAAATCAAAAACGGTCTGCAGGTCATTTCAAGCGGAGTCTTCTTCCAAATGTGCATGCGAATATTGTCTTTCTGGGGTATAAAAGTAATTGCGACGTTTCGGAGGAATTTCAAAACGGTTCTGTGCAAAAGTTGAAATTGGTTTGTGTGGAGTTAAGATTTCGTCTAGTTCTATATTTGCTGTGCTCCATAAACAAATACATTTTACTAGGGAACATCTGCAGCCGCTAGTCGCGCGTTTGAAATTTAATTTGTGTGCCTACCTTGCTGCAATGAGTTGAAAATCGACACGGTCAATTCCAATGTGTCGTCTTGCCCAATGAAAATAAAGCATGGCTTTGACAACTTTTAAATACTTGCTTAGCTTGTTGTGAATATCTGTTATATACCCTGTTTGCTGTTGTGGGAGCATACTATTTAAAATAACAATGTTTCTTGTCATTCACGTTTGTCAATCTTAATTTGTTAGGTGTATATAACACTTTTTATAATATTGCGATATTGAAAGCTTGTATGTTATTGTTCCTTAATTTATGCTCGACAATTGTTTCGACCAAAGTTTCAAACAAGTTTTTAGTGTACATATATTTTTGATAGCGTATAAAAATAAAATAAAAAAATTACGTAGAAAAATTGTTTGAAATTTTTCTTTTTCCATGTGCGTTTTGTTAGTATGAGGAAATTTCAGTGTAAACAAACCAGATGGTCTGCGAAGTTATACTCTGTTCAAATGCTCTCGCATACATAGTTGGGTTACCTTAAAATATTGACTACCGCCGTTTTGGCAACGTTTGGCATTTAATCTAATTTTTGTTGACCAATCAACTATCATCAATTCAGAATTAATTCTTTCGAATTTGTATTGGCGAAGAGCTGAAATCGTATTCGAAAACCAAGCCGATGACGTCGCAGGAACACTACCGCCACCTATATTTAGCTTGACAGAAAATGTCTCAAAACAACGATCACCTCAACAATTTTTGAAATTTTGTAGTATCGAAAAGGGAAGGTAAAACCTAAAAAAGAAAACATGATAGTTTTAATCTGCTTTATTGCTCGCAATTAAAGCTTAACTTAATTGCGAGAATGATTAAAAAATAAGTCATTTGATCGTATAGTGGAAAAATTTATCTTAAACAAAAATTTACCGCTATATAAACAAAGCCCTTGAAAACAATTTGCAATACATTTTCTATTTAATTGAAATTAAAGTAGGATAAATGCAATTAACAGTTAAATAAAAGGGGCCCTACAAGACAAAAAAATCAATTATAAATTGCAGTTCAAAACAATGATAAAAGTCCAGGAGATTGGGACCGATAGCAAAACCCGTAGAACACACTCACCCTTGGCTGTCGGGAAAATACGGTTAGGTCTTAGCATTCCAGGTGTCAGGCTTGGAATCGAATCTGTAAGGAGAGGAAGGTGTTTTCACCCTTTTGGGACGTCTCATGTCCGGCAGCAGGTACGACCCATGGCAAAGCGTTGTTCCCGGATTCATCGAAGTCACGTGGGGTAACGAGCTTGCTGACAGTGCTGCGAAGGCAGCTTCCTTTCCATTGCAGCAAGCCGTTCCTCTTAGTGACATTAAGATATCCACGGAGTTCATCGGCTCCTTGTGGCATGAGTCGTGGAAGCTGCAGGTCACCAACAAATAGCATTGTATAAAACTCATCAGTGTCTCCAGTGCGGAGGACGGATGTCAAACTGACCTACATTCGCAATGGACACGATTCACTGATCATAATCTTTTATTAGACAGCGCACCCATCTGCAATTCATGCTCTACTCCGTTTTCTGTTTTTCACATTTTAATTGTCCTGTTTTTCATCATCGCATCATTTTTTTAAAGCACAATTTTAAATCTAAGATTTAATTGGGGAAAATCCCCATTCGAATCTAATTTTTAAATGACATTGGTTTTTTAAACCTCATTTGATATATGTATATATTTAATCATAACTCATTAATCATACCTTTTTATATTATACACCTTGTTGCTGGTCAACATGTTTTAAAACATCAATTCATATCGACCATGATTTCTTATATTGATGGCAAATATTAATCTTGTGCTTTGTCATATATTTAATCAAAATTAAATATCTTCATGTGCTTTTATCTTAGACCAATAATATTTTATACTTTTATTGGGTCACGTTCTGTCTTGTGTTTGGCGCAGCTTGTCCGCTTTTGGACCTTGCGCCATAAAACCCCAAAATCCAATCCGGATTCATTGAGAGGGTTCTCCCAAGTAGTCCGTGAGGTCGCCGGGAAATTCTTTTGGCAAGTCCTCTGTTCTTCACTTCCTCTTACGATCGTATTCTCGAAAAGAGCCCTGGTTGTTGGCGTGTACGACTATTTGTATTGTATTTCAATATCTGAAGAACCCGAAATCAATCAACCCTCATCCAAAGATAAACCCCGTAAAGGAGAAGCCAATTCATTCCTAGTGGTCAGACATAAGAATTCCCTCTCGCGAGTGGGTCATAAACCCATTCGAAACACCGCCACTGGGTCAGAAATCATCCAAGACGGCTCCTTGTGTCAAAACCCCAAAACAACCAACCTCAGACTCATACGCCAGTACTGAGCTCTCCCCTGAACGGAAACGGGCTTTATCTGAAAACTTCCCATCCACAGAGAATAGCCCGTTGTGTTGCTCCAGTGTGACGTTAATTAAAATACCTACCTATCCATCCACGGGATTTCAAGATTAAATTCTTTGTATATATTTTTTTTCTCACAGCTGATCCGTGAGAAAAATTACCAAGCGCTCAAAGTTGGCACAAAGGCAGTACACAATATATGTACACATGCACAAATAAATATAGACAATACACAATTCTTAAAACTTAACCCAACATTAAACTAAATTTTTCTCTAATTTCCTCACAAATTATATTTCAATATTTAAATGAGAACATTGATGGACATGAAAAAATCATGTTACTCAGATAAAAAAAATTAAAAAGTAGATTGCATAAATATTCCACGCCTAGAAAAATGTCAAAACTAATTGGAACAAATCGGTTGTCAAAATAACTGGAAATCAAATCTGGGAATAGACTGCACATTTTCAAGACAAGATAAACGAATCCTTCAAAAAAAAAAAAAAATTCAAATTGGCAAATAAAGCGTGTTCAAATATTTTCATTCTTTGGTCCTATGAACTCTACTTTTCGAGTTGTGTCAATTCTTCAGACGTTGCAATGTAATAACCCTTTAGTCACATTTTCTAGATTGATGTAAAAGTGTTAGAGAACAGTCTACGGTAGGTAGTTGAATTAACTTCGCACTAGAGCAACACAACGGGCTGTTGCCTGGAACAATTTCGAAAGGAAAGACCCGAGGACAACACGCAATTTTGAACCACGGTCAGATGGCGAGGTGAACACATGAGCTGGCACCCCACTCTCAAAACTTCCACGCCAACGTGGAAGCATTTGAGGCCACGGTAGGTTTAACGCACGTTCACGACGGTCTGGTTGGATCGCGTTTCGAACTCGTAACCTCCGTTTCCTAATCCGCTTGGCTACCGGGGCCCCATATTCTGACTAAAATACAATTTAAGCTACATATTCTTGGCAAGAATATTCAGTAAAGGAGCCGCGGAAGCCCGGTTGGAAGAGTGTCGGATTAACAACCGGAGGATTACGACTTCGAATTCAACCAAAGACCGTCGTGTACATGGGGAACTGGTGCACATTAAATCTGTCGCGGCCTCAAATGTCCTCACGTTGACGTGGTGTGGAAATATGGAGAGTTGGGTGCCAGCTCAGGTGTGACTTCGCCGTGGTGTTGAACTCGGATCTTTCCCTTCGGGTAATAGCCCGTTGTGTTTCTCCAGTGTGACGTTAATTAAAATACCTGCCTACCTTGATCATGGACGTTGCCAATAGCCCATTGTGTTGCTTCAGTGCAACGTTAAAGTACCTACCTATCGGATCTTGTCCTTGGGATTGATCCCGGACCGTCGCCAATAGCCCCTTGGTGCTCCAGTGCGACCTTTATTAACATTACCATAATCCGTCTACTGCCAATTGGGCTACCGTGGCCCTATCTTCTGACTAAAATACAACATATTCTTGGCAAGCCTATTCTACAAAATCCTAACAATAGAATTTGGCCCAGCTTGTCCCCTTTTGGGCCTTGCGCCATAAAACCCCAACATCCAATCCTGACAATAGGACGCCAATAAGCTCATGCCCATTTCCCAGAAATTGTCTGAGTTCGCGAGTGCAGATTCATTAATCGCTGTCGTCAAAGAGAGTTTAATGCAAGTTTCTTCCCATTGCTTATTTGTGAACTTAAAAAATATTTTGCTTTGTCTCCGTATCTTAAAGCGATTCAATTCGTGTAGCTCTAGTCTAGGGAATGATCCGAGTTAGTTGATCACTCAATTGGCACGTGCTCTGAATTCGAGTATTGTAAGGATGAGAGCTCCCAGCCGAAGATTAAAATAAGCTGACACGTTTCCTTTTCATAGCACACGCATATAACTTTCGACGATTCAATTACAAGGTTTAAAGTTCAAATCGAATCAGAATTTTGAGATAGCTCAATTACTTTCTAGTGTGGGATATTAATGATAAATTTCTTATCACGGTTTAAAGGGTTGGTAGGTAATATCGCGCTTAGCAACACGAGGTAACCCGGCAAAAGTCCGGGAACCATTCCGAAAGAACCGAGGACAACACCACGTAATTTTGAACCACGGTCAGATGACGAGGTCACACCTGAGCTGGCCCCCACTCTCCAAACTTCCACACCATGCCAACGTGGACATTTGAGGCCACGACAGATTTAGCCCCTTTGTACACGACGGTCTTGGGTTCGATTCGAACTCACCCTCCCGTTGATAATCCGTTACTCTTCCAACCGAGCCCCACAAAATCTTAGGATCGCTACAAATACGAAAAACATTTCGAACTGTCGATTTTTAAGCACCCATGAGATAGTCGGAAACTTTTATCATGGGCTGACTCAGCGTTATTCAAATCTGCTCTTAAATCATCCTGTTAAACGTGATAGTTGCAGACTTAAATCTTGCGAACTTGAGTGAGGTGTGAACTTTGTGACTGCTGAGTGTTTGGGGTCACCGTCCGTGCAAGATAGCGAGTCAGCAAATCTGAAATTCGATCCGTTTCGAAATTGTTTCAGTCAGCAGTTTTGAATTTCTGAGTAGATGTAGGAAGTTGAATTAACGTAGCATTGGAGCAACTCAATGGGCTGTTGTCGACGGTTCGGGATCCATCCCGAAGGGAAAGAGCCCAGAGCAACAGCTCGTCATTTTGAACCAGTCAGATGACGAGATCTATACCTGACCTGGCACCCCACTCTTAAAACGTCCACACCAGGCCAAGGTAGGGACATTTGAGCTTTGAGATTTAACGTCCCCCTACGGTACACGACGGTCTTTGGTTGGATCGAGTTTCGAACTCGCAACCCTCTGGTTGCTAATCCCGCAACACGTTCAACCGGGCTACCGTGACAGGACAGTTCATGAGCTATCTACACTATTTAATGTGTGATAGTTTGTCTGTTGGAAATCCATCTTCGTCTCAACCACAGCACGTAGAGATCTGAGAGAGGTGTCAAAATACGCAGAATAAACTGGGAAAGTTATTCCGCTCCTTTAAAATTTTCGGGGCCGCGGTGGCCCGGTTGGAAGAGTAACGGACTAGCAACCGAAGGGTTGCGAGTTCGAATCCAGCCAAACACCGTCGTGTACAAAGGGGGCTGGTGCACGTTAAATCTGTCGTGGCCTCAAATATCCTCACGTTGGCGTGGTGTGGAAGTTTGTAGAGTGGGGTGCCAGCTCAGGTGTTGCCTCGTCATCTGACCGTGGTTCAAAATTACGTGGTGTTGTCCTCGGATCTTTCCCTTTGGGATTGATCCCGGGCCGTCACCTATAGCCCGTTGTGTTGCTCCAGTGTGACGTTAATTGAAATACCCCCCACACCCCCCTTTAAAATTTTCAAAAATTTAAATTTTAACATAAAATATTCAAAAAATTACCTGATTGGACAGAGTGCCGTGACGTCACTGGCTGATTCCGTAACGCTTCCGTAGCGGTTTTTGCCCCGACTTTTTTATTATGTTTTTTTGTCAGACGTGACTTAAATACTCCGGTTAAATTCGAGAAAAAAAACGTAGAAAATGTTCAAAATTCAATATACAGTACTTTTTCGTGTCTTACATTTTATTTACTACTTTAAATAAACATTTAACGCACTACTTTTTCGAGCCTTATATTTTACTTCTTTAAATAAGCATTATTTTTTATAATTATTTCACATCCAATACAGCAAATCTGTACAACTCAACTCTTAAATCTATCGTAATTTGGAATTTCAAATTGTTTACTTCTGCCTTTTTTATAGCGATTGTTTTTTTGCGTTGTAATTACTCTTTTTAACGACAATGCCAAAAACAAGCAATTCAGCTAAATATAATCTACGTGATAGACGTCACAATGAATCTAAGGAACAAGCTACCAATAGAAGACTGGTCGAAGCTGAACGTCAGGGTGAAATTGGGAAATTTACACGAAGACTTGCAATGAGACGCCGAAAAATCTAATATCGTTTACTAACAATCAGTTATCCCGTGACACATTAAACCATAAAACTTTTAAATCCGAATAATAATAATGATAAATTTATAGAATTATATAACAGTGAATCTATAAGAAGGCATGTAAGAGTAAAAAATCCAAGAGGGAGGTATTTGCTAACTCGTTTGTCCTCCGCAACGCGGGGCCATACAGCTAGTTGCAAATAATGTTAGTGAAATCAGTTGGACTTGCGCAGACACTTCTTCACAGGACATGGCCCATTTCAATCTCACCTAATGAGGTGCCTCAGTAGCCCGGTTGGAAGAGGAATCGATTAGAAACAGGAGGGTTGCGAGTTCGAAACCAACCAGACTGTCGTGTACATGGGGGGCTGCACGGTAAATCTGTCGTGGCCTCAAATGTCCTCTCGTGGGCGTGGTGTGTATGTTTGGAGAGTTGGGTGCCAGCTCAGGTGTGACCTCGTCATCTGATCGTGATTTAAAATTACGTGGTGTTGTCCTCGGATCTTTCCCTTCGGGTTTCATCCTGGCCCGTCACCAATAACCCGTTGTGTTGCCCCAGTGCGACGTTAATTAAAATACCTACCTATCATCTTCACAGGATATGGACCATTTCCAATCCCACCTAAAGAGAGTAAAAAATCAATTCGAAAAATAGCTCCTCTGGTGAAATCGGCACACCTGCACTACATCACAGTCTGCCCCCTTACAGCATCATTGCGGATAAGGACATTTGCCGACCGCCTGAAAATCGCACGACTCGGGAACATTTTTTACAAGGGCTCGACGGTCAAAATTATTGGCTTAGCCTGTTGTATATACAGTATAATATAGCATGATGTGTAGATGCAATTTCTGCTTTAATGTAAAAATTTACGAACGTAATTAATATGCGAAAACCTAACATTCTGGATAGACATGTCACCTCGGTGGTGTAGGTCATTTTTGGTCGAAGCCCTACCCTGTCGATCATTCTGCGAACGCTGGGAAATGCAGAAAGTAGCGCCGGTGATATCTCTAGCATGCCAAACTAGGGATGTTAGAAACAGTGATTTCACAGTAACAGTTCGAACTGTAACTGCTACTGAAGAATATCTGCGATTGTGATTTCAAACTGAATCTGATGGGTTGATTGTAAAATATCTCTTAGCCACTCGTAGCAACAGGATGCTTCTGTTTATGTTTTAAAACCCTTTAGTAGTTCGAAAGGAGTAGGGAAAGGAAGTCAAGAGAAATCTGTCGTTCTTAGAAGCAGGTTACGAAATTTGGGCGTCGTATCGTAAAGGTTAAGGATCCCAAATTAAATCAATTAGGGATAGCGTATAGTCATATCTCGACAATTAATTTTGGCATCAGTTTTGGGTGCCAGGAGTGTTGAGTTTTCCACTCTGTTCATTGCACTGTTATGCCCCTAGCAACAAGCTCGGCATCAGGGGTCAACACCACTGGCCTCCGGCCGAAAATACCGAGACATCTAAAGGGGTTGTCTTCCATGGTGGTCTAATTGCCCTCCAGATAGTTTTTAGGGGTGCACGACGCCCACTGGGATTGAACTGTCTCCCAGGGAAACTGGCAACAGAAGAGCTGTTGCAGAGCGCCGGCCGGGGTGGAGTAGTTTCCATATTTTCCATTTGCAGCTCCCACTACTTAGGGATATTATTCCCTGATTGTATATAGTGTAGATACTACAATATGTTTAACGTTATAAACGTTAGTTATTTGTAATTTAGGCTGTGACGTGTTCATTGGCACACAACTCGGCCCACTACGTTACAGTGGCATGCTCTTTTTGTCCCAAATAACGTCCCTTTTAAACTGATAGTGTCTCATGACACTAGGCTCGGGTGTGTGTGATGGTATTAGTCACTAACAGAAAGCTTCATCCTGGAGACCAGATACATTACTGATAGGAAAACACATTCTCGTACTATAGTCACTGACTGTGTCGTTTTCTCCAAGATTGGAGGTTTTTCTCAAATGGATCGTGTGGCCCCACAGACGTGAAATATAAGTAGACTGAGAATTGCTATTGAGAGGAGCTAAAAGTGTGACCAACATGTCGACGAGTTGTCATGTGATTGGTCTGTGAGAAATTGACTTGGTTGGCCGATATGGCAACTTATCGCCTAGCTTGGCTTTAAAACACCTTATAAGGGATGTGTGAATGCTCATTTCTATCGAATGGCGACAAAAATGGTGAAATCGACAGTCTTCTGCTACGAGGGTCAGACCAATTAGATGATGAATCAATGGATGGGCGTTTTCTTCAGATGATGAACGTTTCTGCCCGTCAGACGAAAGTAGTCTAAGGGTCACTTACTACCAGTTTTGGTCACATGATCTTGGGCACGCAAAAAGGTTGCCATTGCACACTATACTTTTATATTTCCTCGATGTATGACCCTTCAAGTACTAATTGGCAAAAGCGTGGTTCGTTCACAAAGCCTATTTGCAACAAATGGGCAGTACAACGGTGAGCAAACATTCCCACTTCGACTTCTCAAATCTTTTCGTCTCGAAGTCATAAAAGCCCAACGAACTTTCTATCTAATCTATCCAAAAATCTATTACGCACACCCGTTGACAAACAGCACCCGTGCTCATGATGGGCACGCTTTGTACATTTTACGTGTACGCACGAATACCAGATGTGTTTAAATTGTTCGGTTTTTCGAATAATTTCCTTTGCTTTTCAGATTAAACTCTCGAGTTGTGAAATCGCCGTCAGTAGATAATCACGTCTCGCTTTGATTAAAATCGATTCCACCCCCGCCAAGGTTAATCTCTCATCCCTAAATCTCACCTCTATCAGTCATTGTCTTTGATCAAGGTAGTCTTTTAGTAGCATGTATTAGTAAAAATTGCGTTTGAGCTTACTCGAGTGGCAAATTCACCTCCTCTAATCGCACAAGCTTAAATGTTTTGAAATCCTCTGGGGGCGTTTCTAGTGGTCTACAGAAGGAAGTATGCATTGATTGGACATCCGTGCGCAATGTTGCGCAAGTATGTTATAAAAAGTAACAATTCACCCCCCCGATCGTCTGATGGAAAAAATTATTCTGTGGATGGTATGACAGGTCCTGTTCCTTGATTACCTTGCCAAACAGCTTCTCGCAGTATGCGTGTGGAACTTTAATTTGCGTAGTTTAAGATTCAATTGCGTTCTCCAAGTACGCTGAATTTTGTGACCACATCTCCAGAGCTCGTAACCTTGGCCAACGAGATGTTGATGAATGTGGGGAAATCGAGATCACGCTGAGTTTTGAAAGGATGTGGACGCTTCTTTTTGTTTCTTTTTTTGGAATAATCTTTCCTTTTGACGGACAAAAGTGTTTCTTTTTATTGATTCGTGAGAAATTGGGGCTTATTTGTTTCGCCTCCCGCTGTCAGTCCGTGTTTTTAAAACACAACTGTGTAAGGTATTCAAAAGCTCATTTCGAAATGACATGTTGGCTGTCTAAAGCTGGCCTTTAGATCTTTTGCAAGTGGTTGGAAGTGTGCGGTGTGTATGAAATGCAAACAAGTGCTGCTTTCGTGCACGATGAAAAGAGAACAAGTAGGTGAAAGTGTTGAGAGTATGTGACAGGTTGAGTGATGAGATGATAAATAAAGGACGTGAGACTTTCAATAGAAAGTAGAGGTTAACATAATTGAAACAAGAGGGATATTTGCCACGTCTTTGCATCGGTGTTTTAATTATCACTCAGATGATGAGATTTTAATGAACGTCGTCTTCAAGCTAAGGCGTTTGTTTTCAAAATTGACTGCATTGGTTAATGGGGTTTTTTCGACGACTCACTTGATTAGCCATTGTTAGCCACCAAAGGGATGTGTTGCTACTCAAAGCAAAACAAGTCATAGTTTGGAACATGCAAATACTGCTGACATATAACTAGTAAATACCATTTAAAAATCTCCGACGACGTTATGTTGGAAAGGTCTAATGTAATTGCATAAATGATATAATTAGTCCTCGTGTATCGACGAATGAAGAGTACAGCGCAGAGCCCTGTAGAGCGTCAAATCAAAATCAAGCATCCAAAGTAACTGAGATACGTTAGACATGTTGCCATGGAAACTAGTAGAAGGGGAATGCTCATCAGCAGCTTCTGTAAAAGACGAAATAAAACGTATTTCCACTTTGGGAAGGTAAATAGTTGACAACATCGCACTGGGAGCAACAGAACGGGCTATTGGCGACGGTCCGGCATCAATCACGAAGGGAAAGGCCCGAGGACAACATCAAGCAATTTGACTAAAACAAATAAAAACCTTGATAAGGTGGCGATTGAAGAGGTGTTATTTCCTGAATTAATACAACTAAAATCATTGACTAATTTATAAAGCGTCAAATTATTTAAAATGGCATATTTCACTTTTAACAATTCTCAGTCAATCGCTCCGAAAACGGTTGATGCCTACATTTGCTGGGCCGCGGTGGCCGGATTGGAAGAGTATCGGACTAGCAGCCGGATGGTTGCGAGTTCGAATCCAACCAAAAGACCGTGGTGTACGAAGGAGGCTGCTGCACGTTAAATCTGTCGTGACCTCCAATGTCCTCACTTTGGCGTGGTGTGGAAGTTTGGAGAGTGGGGTGCCAGCTCAGGTGTTACCTCGTCATCTGACCGTGTTTCAAAATTACGTGGTGTTGTGTCCTCGAATCTTTCCCTTCGGAATTGATCCCGGATCGTCGTCAATAGCTCGTTGTGTTGCTCTAGTACGACGTTAATTAATTACCATTCCCACCTACATTTTTCCGGACCGAGTACTGGAGCCAGTCCGTCACTGGACATTCCATTCTCCCCTATTTGGTCGTATGGCTGAAATGCGCTTTTAACCCTCCGAGTACTTTTGACGACGTATCTCGTCCATCAAGACATGACCGATTTTGGTAATGACGATATTGATAAAGATTGACTGATATCTGATAAAGATATTGCCAATTTTTTGATGACGAGTTCAAGCTCTTGTTAGTATTCTTTTAATGAAGGAATATCTCGTCTATCAAGATCTGGTAAGGTTTGGAAATGATTGCGATTTTGCCATCTCGTCCATCAAGATCTGGTAAGGTTTGCAAATGATTGCGATTTTGCCATCTCGTCCATCAAGATCTGGTAAGGTTTGCAAATGATTGCGATTTTGCCATCTCGTCCATCAAGATCTGGTAAGGTTTGCAAATGATTGCGATTTTGCCATCTCGTCCATCAAGATCTGGTAAGGTTTGCAAATGATTGCGATTTTGCCATCTCGTCCATCAAGATCTGGTAAGGTTTGCAAATGATTGCGATTTTGCCATCTCGTCCATCAAGATCTGGTAAGGTTTGCAAATGATTGCGATTTTGCCATCTCGTCCATCAAGATCTGGTAAAGTTTGCAAATGATTGCGATTTTGCCATCTCGTCCATCAAGATCTGGTAAAGTTTGCAAATGATTGCGATTTTGCCATCTCGTCCTTCAATATCTGGTAAGGTTTGCAAATGATTGCGATTTTGCCATCTCGTCCATCAAGATCTGGTAAGGTTTGCAAATGATTGCGATTTTGCCATCTCGTCGGAACAACCACCAGGAGGGTTAAGATAGCAACTGCTTCAACCTTTTAAAGCAAAACAGAAATTGCATTCATGTCAGCGTGGACAATGATTGGTTGGTTTTCGGGTTTTATGGCGCAAGGGACAGACACAAGACAAGAAATTTCAAGGTAATAGACATACACATACAAAGAAAGTTTTACTGACACACAAGATGATAGGTAGGTATTTAATTAAAGTCACACTGGAGCAAGACAGCGGACTATTGACGACGGTCCGAGATCAAACACGAAGGGAAAGGTGTTACGGCGATACCACATAATTATGAACCACGTTGGGCAACGGTAGCCCGGTTGGAGGAGTAATGGATTAGCAACCGGAGGGTTGCGAGTTCGAATCCAATCAAAGACCGTCGTGTACAAAGGGGCTGTTGCACGGTAAATCTGTCGTGGCCTCAAATACCCTCACGTTGGCGTGTGTGGATGTTTGGAGAGTGGAGTTCCAACTCAGGTATTGACCTCGTCATCAGACCGAAGTTCAAAATGACGTGGGGTTGTCCTCGATCTTTCCTTGGCGTGGTGTGGAAGTTTGGAGAGTGGGGTGCCAGCTCAGGTGTTGCCTCGTCATCTGACCGTGGTTCAAAATTACGTGGTGTTGTCCTCGGATCTTTCCCTTTGGGATTGATCCCGGACCGTCACCAATAGCCCGTTGTGTTGCTCCAGTGTGACGTTAATTGAAATACCCCCCTCGATCTTTCCCTTGGGGATTGATCCCGAACCGCCGTCAATTGCTCGTTGTGTTGCTCCAGTGCGACATTAATTAAAAAATACCTACCTAGTTTTAACCACGGTCATATGACGAGATCACAATTGAGCTGGCACCTCACTCTCCAAACTTCCACTCCGTACCTAGGAGGACATTAAAGGCCACGTCAGATATAACGTGCACCAGCCCACTTTGTACACGATGGTCTTTGGTTGGATTCGAACTCGCAAACCTCCGGTTGCTAACACGTTACTTTTCCAACCAGGCTACAACTGCCCCTGAAACAGAAGTGGTTATGGTAACTAATTAACGTCGCTCTAGAGCAGGGGTGTCAAACTGGCGGCCCGCGGGCCGCATGTGGCCCCCGAAGTAATTTTTTGTGGCCCGCAATGCTCTGAAATAAAAGGAAAACAGGGGGTTGGGTTGGGTATTTCAATTAACGTCACACTGGAGCAACACAATGGGCTATTGGTGACGGTCCGGGATCAATCCCAAAGGGAAAGATCCGAGGACAACACCACGTAATTTTGAACCACGGTCAGATGACGAAATGGGTATTGGGTATTTCAATTAACGTCACACTGGAGCAACACAATGGGCTATTGGTGACGGTCCGGGATCAATCCCAAAGGGAAAGATCCGAGGACAACACCACGTAATTTTGAACCACGGTCAGATGACGAAATGAAAACAGGACAATATGTTATGAAGAAAATAGCACTTAGAGGAGATCGAGGCAATACCGTACACACAATTTCGTCATGTTAAAAATGTATGAGCAACTATTTTTTTCCATGAAATTAAATAAAGCGGCCTACAGATCAAGATTAACTGATAAGCATCTATCTGCCGTACTGAAGATTATCTGTTCTCAGTCTTTGAATCCAGATATCGGAAAACTAGTAGTTAGAAAGCGCTGTCAAGTTTCCGGTAAAAAAGTTAATTTTAGTTTTATAAATACAATTAAATAAAATAAACGTTTAAATAAAAGCAATTATATCGCAATATTATAAATTATTACCCTAAATTCACTTAATTACATAATGTTTTTCAATTATCCTTTCAATATTCCTGAATCCTCACTTCAAAATATAATTTTAAGAAAATTTGTAAATGTGATATGGCCCGCGTGAATCTTACCAGTTGCATTAAATGGCCCGTGTTTTAATTGAGTTTGACACCCCCTGCTCTAGAGCAACACAGCGGGTTATTGACGACATTTGACACAGATGGTATGCAGCCAGGGAGGAATATAATCTGACAGACACTGTTGAACAATAACTTAAGAACTGTCATCCTATCAGTGACGCGTTTGTTATCCAGAATTAAATATTGTGTGAGTTACACACTTAAGAAAGAGTTCTAAGCTTCCTCTTGTATTTGGTACTCTGTGTATTTATTTGTCTGGCTTTTGAAGCATCGAAACTGAGGGAAAGGTTAACTTTTTTGTCGATATATTACTGCTAATGGTTCCTAATAATGAACTTAGCAATTCTGCACCTTGAGGGCTAGACATGTATTAGAAATATGATTATCTTATCAGACTTACCTCGCGCTAGTTAATGGCTTGAGGAGTTAATTTACTTCCGAAAGTTTCTGTGCACGTGAAACTTTAGAGGACAAATGTATTTAACCTCAAGCCATTTACTCTAATGGTAGTGCAATCATTTTGTGCATTATATGTCGCCGATTGTTTACATATTTTAAGGAAAATTTTAGTATGAATATCTCCGTGGATATCGATACGCACTTAAAGCGAAAGTCCTTGAATATCTTCGATTATTAGGATGAAAAAATCGTCAGAAGCATAACATCCTTTTTTACCAATAATTAATTACTTCATAAAATGATGCAGTGATCCAAGGCGAATATTTTAGCTAAACCGGTTAGGTAAAGTAAGCGATTTAAATATACAAAACAAAAACAAAATGTCCTCAACTAAGAGGAAGCTATGCTCATTCTGCGTTATCTGAAATATAGAACTGATTTTGTTGTAATTGGGCCTTAGAGAGAAACAGCGGGGATCGATTCCATTTCTTAGTAATAGCCCGTTGTGTTGCTTCAGTGTGACGTTAATTGAAAAATACCAATACCAACACCATTTCTTAGTAATAGCGTGTAACAGCAATCCCCGAGTAACAGATTGGTTATGATATCAAATAGAACATCCTATTTCATACTCAAGATTTTGGGCCGCGGTAGCCCGGTTGGTAGGGTAACGGATTAGCAACCAGAGGGTTGCGAGTTCGAATCCAACCACAGACCGTCGTGTACAAAGGGGGGCTGGTGCACGTTAAATATCGGTCGTGGCCTCAAATGTCCTCACGTTGGCGTGGTGTGGAAATTTGGAGAGTGGGCTCAGGTGACGGGTTGAATCACGGTCAGTTGCCTCGTCATCTGACCGTGATTTAGAATTACGTGATGTTGTCCTCGGACCTTTCCCTTTGGGATTGATCCCGGACCGTCACCAATAGCCCGTTGTGTTGCTCCAGTGTGACGTTTTATATAATTAAAATACTTACTTATACTCTGACCGTGGTTCAAAATTACGTGGTCAGATCTTTCCCTTCATGTTTGATCCCGGACCGTCGTCAATATCCCGTTGTATTTACTCCAGTGCGACGTTAATTAAATATCTACCTCCATGTTCAGTGTTGTCGCCAATAGACACACATAGACCAAAAACATACAAAAACATCTCACACATACACAAATGCATTTCATGCACGTTCAAACACTAGCACAAAAAACACAAACATGTATCCGTAAACAAAACACAGTAGAACTCAGAATTTTGATAGATATAGTGCAGTTATAGCGAAGTATACAGAGTGAGTCTAAATTGTTTTTACAAAATAAGAGGGGTGATAGTACCCATCCAGACAAGCAATAATTGCCATGGAACATAGGGTCGCATTCCACTCTGAGAGGCAGAAAAGAGTAAAGTCGAAACGCGTCGAGAATGAACAAGTCATCGCCTCTGACGCCCCAGCACACTTTTCCAGCACGGTCCGGCACTTCTTGAATGCCACATATCCCGCACGATGGATCGGACGTGGCGGACCTGTGGCTTGGCCCCCTCCCTCACCGGACCTCAACCCACTGGACTTTTTCTTCTGGGGGCGCATGAAATCTTTAGTGTACCTGTGGACTCGGCTGAAGATCTCGTAGTGAGAATCGGTGTTGCCGCAGGCAAAATTAACACAACACCAAGAATCTTCGAGAGCCAGTCATTCCTTCGCCGGTGTGAACTGTGCAACGACACGCTACTTTGAGCACTTGCTGTGAGTTTTTCTCTGATCAATAAATCAGATAGTGAAACTTTTGGTATCGTTCATTCGCTTTCCCAACACTGTTGTAAGTTCATGTTGAAATTCTAATTTGACTCTTTTCTGCCTCTCAGAGTGGAATGCGACACTATGTCCATGGTAATTATTGCTCGTCTGGATGGGTGCTATCACCCCTCTTATTTTGTAAAAACAATTTAGATTCATCCTGTATATACAACGCTATGATTGCTGATTTTGTTAAAATTTTGTTTTATTTTTAAACATAATTTATCTGTTTCACTAACGTGCATGGTTTAGAAACAGGTATTTAAGTACTGGAGAATGGCGTCAAACTAATATAAACAATATGAGATTGGTTGATAGTTAATTAAGGCCCACTGGTGCTATTGGCTACGGTCCATGATCAGTCCCGAAGGAAAAGATCACAGGACAACACCACGTAATTTTGAACCACGGTCAGATGACGAGGTCACACCTGAAATGGCTCAGCACTCTCCAAACTTCCACGCCAACGTGATTACAATTGAGGTCACAACATATTTAACGTTCACCAGCCCTCCATGACGGTCTTTGGTTGGTATCGAACTCGCAATCCTCCGGTTGATAATCCGCTACTCTTCCAACTTGGCTACCTCGGCCCTTACGCACCTAAAGGAGATGAAGATAAATGAAGTGGAATTTCAGAAGCTAATTGCTGTAACAAGACTGAGGTTGTACGGTTTGAGCCGTTATTGAAAGTAAGAATTGCGAATACAAAATGCTGCCTTATTATTTTTGATTAATTTTATTTTATTTGGGGGTTGGTTTTTTTTTTGTTTGGGTTTTATGGCACAATGTCCGTTAGTGGACAAGTTGCGCCAAACCCAATATATGCGCCAAAACCAAACTATACCCAATAAAAACAGGTGAAACAGCCAAAGTAGTAAATAGTCTAAAATTTAAGTTTTCGAATATTATAAAAGTTTAAGTTAAAAACATTGTTGAAAAATATAAATTCAGGACGATTTTTGTTTTCAATACAAAGAATAGAACGTTAAAAACCTTGAAAAAGATGAGAAATTATGCATTTTTAAAAATATGACAACTATATACATTTGAAACATGAAAATGACAACTATATACATTTAAAAAATTCAGAACATCGTAAAAAAGGTAAGAATGCAGAGTGGGGAATTTATTTAGGATATGAACAGATTGTCCGTCCGATTTGGGAATGTCCATTAGATTCATGCATAATGGTACTTAGCCATTAATGGAAAGAAGGAATTAAAAAACTATGCAAATTATATGTGCTGGTCTACAGGTATTATAATAATTAGGATTTATGAACGCGTTTTTATGAGTAAAGTAATTGGAGGAAAACAGCGCTGTTCAATTCGTGGTACGCGTACCCCCAGGGGTATCCGAAGGGGTTCTCGAAAAATATTAAACGAATAAAAATAAGATATTAACGTTTGGAGTTGGAACAGGGTTTGCTTAAGGCTTTTATATAAGCGAGCAGATGCAACCACCCTTTTCGTTTCCTACGTACCACGTGATCTCGCGGCTTAACATAGCAGTTGTATGTATTGGTCTTGTGACTAACGTTCTTGAAGATTTTTTACGGTACAAAAAGGCAATGCTATGAGTCATTTGAATCATTCCAAGAATAAGGATAGAATGTTTGGTCCGCGATTCGAATTTCTACGAATTGAACATTCATCCGCGTATTGAATTTCTACGAATTGAAAGAAAAAACGAGTTCAGCTTTGTCCTCAAATAGAAATTTCATAAGAATAATGTTGCCTAACTTTTTATGTTTCGAAATATGCATTATTTTTTCGCAATTCACGTGTGTTTCTGATATTAAGCAACGTTGTTTGGAAATAGAAAAGTATTTTTAATATTATGATCCTCGTTTGATGTTTATAAATGTAGCCCGTCGTTGTGGAAGTTTGTAGAGTGGGGAGCCAGCTCAGGTGTTGACCTCGTCATCTGACCCTGGCTCAAAATGACGAGGCGTTTTCCCCGGATATTTCCCTTCGGGATTGATTCCGGACCGTCGGCAATAGCCCGCTGTGTTGCTCCAGTGCGACTTTAATTAATCTACTCATTTATCAAGTATAAAGATTACTTGGGTTGCGTCGATCGAATTCCTTAGAGTTTTCGAGAAGATGGTATGATACTTTTAATTAACGTAGCACTGGAGCAACACAACGTGCTATTGGTGACGGTCCGGGATCAATCCCAAATAGAAAGATCCTAGGACACCACTTAATTTTGAACCACGGTCAGATGACGAGGTCACACCTGAGCTGGCACCCCTCTCCAAATTATCACGGGCCGCGGTGGCCCGGTTGGAAGAGTAACGGACTAGCAACCGAAGGGCTGCGAGTTCGAATCCAGCCAAACACCGTCGTGTACAAAGGGGGCTGGTGGACGTTAAATCTGTCGTGGCCTCAAATGTCCTCACGTTGGCGTGGTGTGGAAGTTTGGAGAGTGGGGTGCCAGCTCAGGTGTTGCCTCGTCATCTGACCGTGGTTCAAAATTACGTGGTATTGTCCTCGGATCTTTCCCTTTGGGATTGATCCCGGACCGTCACCAATAGCCCGTTGTGTTGCTCCAGTGTGGCGTTAATTGAAAATACCAATACCAATACCAAATTTTCACACCACGCCAACGTGAGGACATTTGAGTTCACGGCAGATTTAATGTGCACTAACCCTCTTACACGATGTGCAATGTACACTAACCCTCTTTGTACACGATGGTCTTTTAGTTGGATTCGAAATCGCAACCCTCCGGTTGTTAATCCGTTACCTTTCCAACCGGGCAACCGCAGCTCACTTTTTGATAAGAATTACTTCAAAAAGGAATGCCGAAATGTGCATTGCAGCAATGTTTCGATCAACAGGTGACATCAATGGAATTCCCCCACTTTTCTTTATCGTAAGCCTTCTAAACACAGAAGCCGATCTGAGGACTTTCTAGAACATGTGGCAGAGAACGATGACCTTGTGCCGCAACGACACCGACCTTTGGTGTGACGTCATGGCCGGCTCCACCTGACATAAAAGTTCAGAGCTTATTAATTCGGGTCCAAAAGTGGAACTCAGTGGCGTAGCAAAGGGAGGGGGACAGGGGCGGCTGTCTCGAGGAGCCCCAATGTCTAAAGGGGGCGCCATTTCGAAAATATTTATTTAAAAGTTTTGTAATTATTCTTGAAAAAAATGTTTTATTTTAGGCACTGTTTATTTCTTGTTATCTATACATATAAAGCAGAGTTGGTGTCTGTTCTGTTCTCTATAAATCTACACCGTTCGATCAATCCACATCAAATTAGGTACACTTATTCTTTGGAATCTTGCGGATAACGTAGGCAACATATTAACCCCCATTCTATCTGTTTTGGGTGTGCAGGGGGGGCTTAAAACATTCGAAATCCCCATAGGAATAACATTGAGTACTTATACCATCAATGTCAGACCAATTCATACTAAATTTGGTACATTCATTCTTTAGAATCTTATGGGAAACATAGGCTATAAATTAACAGCGTTCGTTTTGTCCTGGGTGTCAGAGGGGTTAAAAGAATCCGAAATCCCCATAAGAACAACATTGAGTATTTTTACGTTCATTGCCCGACCAGCTTACACCAAATTTGGTATTTTCATTCTTCAGAATCCTGTTGGAAACAGGACATATATTAACCCTGTTCAATTTGTCTTGGGTCTGCAGAAGGGGCTAAAAACAATCCGAAATTCCTTTAGGTATAACATTGAGTACTTATACCATCAATGTCAGACCAATTCACACTAAATTTGGTACATTCATTCTTTGGAATCCTGTGGGAAACATAGGCTATAAATTAACAGCTTTCGTTTTGTCCTGGGTGTCCAGAGGGGTTAAAAGAATCCGAAATCCCCATAAGAACAACATTGAGTATTTTTACGTTCATTGCCCGACCAGCTTACACCAAATTTGGTATTTTCATTCTTCAGAATCCTGTTGGAAACAGGACATATATTAACCCTGTTCAATTTGTCTTGGGTCTGCAGAAGGGGCTAAAAACAATCCGAAATCCCTTTAGAACTAACATTGAGTACTTATACCATCAATGTCAGACCAATTCACACTAAATTTGGAACATTAGAATCTTGTGGGTTACATAATCTTGTATTACCCCAGTTCTATTTTTCTCGTTCTGCAGAGGGGGCTGAAATCAATTTGAAACCCCCATAGGAATAACAGTGAGTAATATTACGATCAATTGCAAACAATTCAACCCGAGCAACGCAGTGTAGTTCAGTTAGTTGGAGTATATTCCAGTGCCATGCGCGTGATGAATGCTTTCATGAAAACTTTGGAATGCAACATTTAAAAGCCAATTCCTTTCATGTGGCCACCTCGAAAAGCATCTTTAGTAATGAGGGAGAAAAGTGATAAAGTAATGAAATTCTCTTATAAATCTCTAAAGAGAACAGAACATTTTCTTCCTCCCTACAAACTCATTTGCAGGATCCATTATATCAGCGCTACCTTTTAATACATTTTGTTCATATTCGATAATTAATTACAAAACAAATTAATATTGAGAACATTTTTATGTTGGCAAACTAAATATGAATCGAATGAGTACATTTATTCTAATTATCTTAGTGGTGGCTCAGTGGGTATGTCCACTGCTCTAGCAACCTTCGAGTTGTACGCAGCGCAGGTTCGATTCCTGCTAGGTGTATTCTTCCCTGGGTGTATTTCTCTCTTCTGTGTCAGTAAAAGTTTCACTGTTTGTGTGTCAATTACTTGATATTGTATTGTGTCTGGCGCAGCATGGCAAATGTAGCCCTTGAACCATAAACCCCCCAAAACCAACCAACCACTGCACTAACAACCTGCGAGTTGTTGGCTGCGCCATGTTCGATTCCACCTTGGGTGTGCCCTCAGGGGCACATCTCCTTTAGGTTTGTACGGCTTCACGGACCCGAGGTACCTTAGTGATTTTTTCTTTTCCCATGGGGTTTTCTGTCTAGTAAACACGGGGTACACAAGGAGATCTTTTTCTGCTTTCATCCGACTACTCTGTTCCTCAATCCCTCCTTTTTTTCCGGGCCGCGGTAGCTCGGTTGGTTGAGTAACGAATTAGCTACCAGAGGGTTGAGAGTTCGAATCCAACCAAAGACCGTCGTGTACAAAGGGGACTGGTGCACGTTAGATCTATCCTGACCTCAAATGTCCTCACGTTGGCGTGGTGTGGAAGTTTGGGGAGTGGGGTGCCGGCTCAGGTGTTGCCTCGTCATCTGACCCTGGTTCAAAATTACGTGGTGTTCTCCTCGGATCTTTCCCTTTGGGATTAATCCCGGGCCGTCACCAATAGCCCGTTGTGTTACCTCCAGGGCGATGTTAATTAAATACCTACCCACCTAATCTATGTGACAAAATTACGTTATTACGAAAAACCGAGTCTGGTGGTACAAAAACTGTCATTATATCAATAAAAAAAGTGCGCTAATTTTACGATTTTACGAAACAACGTGATATTTTTTTGTTAAAACCTATAAAAACCAAAAATAGCAACTTAAAAGCCTAAAACATAAGTTGAAGGCGGTTCAAAATTACGTGGTGTTTTCCTCGGATCTTTCCCTTTGGGTTTGATCCCGGACCGTCGCCAATAGCCCGCTGTCTTGCTCCAGCGTGAAGTTCATTAAAATATCTACCGACCAAATATCGCGCTTGCGCCATTAAACCCCCAAATAACAAATCAAATCCTCCCTGTGTGTATTTCTCTCTTCTGTGTCAATAAAACACTCCTTGTGTGTGTGTGTCCGTCCCTTGATGTTGTCTGTTTTGGTCGCAGTTTGACCAAATATGGCCATTGCGCCATAAACCCCAAACAATCAGCCACCCTAAAACGTTTATTCATCGCCTCGGGTGAAACTCAAATTATTCCTTTCTACGTCAATGGGAAGTTTATCTCCAGCTATGGCATAAAGTACGTTTGTGACTGCGGCTTTCCATCTTCCAGGCGAATGGATATGAACAAGGTACAGGTATATGCCGATTTGCTTTCTGTGGAGGAAAAACCTCTTTGGACTCTGGAAGGGATGACTTAGTCTAGAATACACGATAAACTTTCGTGGGCATCCACGTAACTCCTTATCACTGCAAACAGCAGTTATGATATAACTTTATTGTGTGCATTTTATGTGTGCATGATAATGGGAACTGGATGTAGAACTTGGCATTAGAGTACAATCGGAAATCCGTTGCTGTAGGGCTTGGAAGTTAAGAATAATGGTGTCTCGTCCTGTGTCAATATCAGTAGAATATAGCAATGTGGTATATGCCGCAATAGATTGGCATAGCTCCTACTTCCTTAAGTAAACGGGTTTTTCGTCAACTAATTTTCCTTTGAATAAAATTATACTTTTTTCGTGGAAAACGATCTACGTTGAGCAGTCATCTAAATTTCTCAAATGAAATTTGCCCCATGACATGGTCCGTTTAAGGGGACACGGTACCCTTAAAATAACCAAAATATCGAAAAAAAATTTATTGCTTTATTTTAACTAACCCTTCTGAATATGTGTGTAAAATTTCATAGCTCTAGCAACATTATTTTAGGATTTATTTAAGTTTTTTTTTCTCTTGGATGTAAAATACCGAAACCAAAAATTAAAACTTTAAATGGCTTTTTCTCAGCTTTCTGTTTTTGATGACTATGAAGTACTCAAATTGCTAAGGCTTTTTTAAAATTTAATTTAAAGGTTTGAAACTTTTTGCAGTTGTTCACTATAGATATTTGACAATTCTGAGCATGGGATAAGAATTTGGATGAAAAGTTTTCTTTAAAAATTGACAAACTAAAATATTCTTGTTTTTACAGTTTTTCACAGTATTTTTTAGAAAAAATTCTAGAAAAATAAATAATCAGAATACATGCAAACCCATGCACAGAATTGTGTAAAATACTGCAATGAATAGAAAAGTGTAAAAAAAAAAATTTTAAAGATGATATTTAAAAAAGTAGCAGGGATTTTAAAATGTTGATTTTTTTCAAAAAAATTAAATTTGTGAATTATTGCTTTTGTAAAATTAAATTTTTTCGCCTGAAATATTCATTTTATGTGCATTTCAATATAATATACTAAAACATTTTGCTACACATATGAAAACAAAAAAAAATGTTCAAAGGGTACCGTGTCCCCTTAACGTGTTTTTTTCAGGACTGAAACGAATTCTTTCTGACGATCTCCAGCAGTTTATCAATTAAAATTTATCAATGTATTCGATTGTACAACGTCACTCAATATGTAACAAATTATTTTCGATCGTATAAAGTTTAGTTTGGTTTGAACCTCTACGATCATTTTTTACTACACGAGGGTAGGTAGGTATTTAATTAACGTCGCACCGGAACAACACATCGGGCTATTGGCGACGGTCCGGGTAGGTAGGTATTTTAATTAACGTCACACTGGAGCAGCACAACGGGATATTGGTGACGGTTCGGGATCATTCCCGAAGGGAAAAATTCGAGGACAACACCACGTAATTTTGAACGACGGTCAGATGACGAGGTCAAAACTTGAGCTGGCACCCCACTCACCAAACGACCACACCTCTCCAACCTGAGGGCATTTATGGCCACGACAGACTTAACATGCACCAGCTCCCTTTGTAAGAGACTGTCTCTGGTGGGATCGAACTTGAAAATCTCCGGTTTACTACACGAGGGCTTAATTATATTTGTGCAGTTTAAACAAAGCATTAAAGTTTAGGGGTTGAAAGGGATAACATTTCGCCAATCACAAGAACAGAGCTGGTCACATAGAGATTAATTTGTTTATACTGTACTAACTTGCTCAAAATTTTAATTACCTTTTACATACATCACAAGGAATACTCCCTTTTTGGTTTAAACCATTTTAATGAACTCACAGACACAGTACAGGCACGACACACAACACAAAATAAAAAAGGTAGTATATATCAAAATCGAAACATTAGTCTCGATCACTCTCTTTCTGTTGGCGTGGTGTGGAAGTTTGGAGAGTGGGGTGCCAGCTCAGGTGTTGCCTCGTCATCTGACCGTGGTTCAAAATTACGTGGTGTTGTCCTCGGATCTTTCCCTTTGGGATTGATCCCGGACCGTCACCAATAGCCCATTGTGTTGCTCCAGTGTGACGTTAATTGAAATACCCCCAAATACCCAAACCCACTCTCTTTCTAAAAAACCAACAAGTCTCCCGCCACACTCATTCAACACTTTCCTTTCTCAAAGTTCTGGGCATGCGCAAGAGCGCCATCTATCTCATTAGGCTGAAGTTTTTACAATACGCAGTCTAATAGAAAATTTCAATTTGTCTTCTGTTTCAGATGTTGAATCCAATTTTTTATTCGGTTTACAACGTCAATTCGATCTTTCCCTTTGGGATTGATCCCGCACCGTCATCAATAGCCCGTTGTGCTGTTCCAGTGTGACGTTAATTAAAATACCTACCTACAACGTCATGGCCAATCTTGCTCCATTTCAAAGAAATTTCCTGATTGCTATTGTAAATTCTGGACCTGTTTTCAAATGCCGTTTAGTTATTCGTAGTTAATTAATTTTCAAATTAAAATAATTCAGTTGGTTGTCATCTCACCTAATCTATGGGCCGCAGTAGCCCGGTTGGTAGAGTAACGGATTAGAAACCGGAGGGTTGCGAGTTCGAATCCGACCAAACACCGACGTGTGTAACGGGGGTTGGTGCACGTTAAATCCGCCGTGGTCTCAAATGTCCTCACGCTGACGTGGTGTCGAAGTTTGGAGAGTGGGGTCCAGCTCAAGTTTGACCTCGTTATCTGACCGTGGTTCAAAATTACGTGGTGTTATCCTTGGAGATTTCCGGGGCCGTCGTGGCTCAGTTGGTATGCCCACTGCGCTAGCAACCTTCGAGTTGTAGGGGGCGTAGGTTCGATTCCTGTCAGGTGCATTCCTCCCTGGGTGTATTTCTCTCTTCTGTGACAGTAAAACTTTCATTGTGTGTGTTTGTCTATTACTTGATATTGTATGTCTTGTGTCTGGCGTAGCATAAACAAATATGGCCCTTGCGCCATAAAACCCCAACCAATCTTGGAGCTTTCCTTTCGAGTTTGATCCCGGACCGTCGTCAATAGCAGCTCTAGTGCGACGTTAATTAATTACCATTACCATTACCCGGACTCTTGCCAATAGTCCGTTGTGTTGTTCCAGTACACGTTAGTAATACCTACTCACATAATCCATGTGAGAAATTGTAAATTTTACAATGTTATTGACGAAAAATCGAATCTGTGGTACAAAAATTGTCATCAAAATTGTCAAACATCAATTGTCAATTATCAATAAAAAAGTACGTTAATTTTACGATTTTACCAAACAACGAGATATTTTTTGTTAAAACTTATAAAAACCTAAAATAGCAACTTAAAAACCTAAAACATAAGTTGAAAGTGATTCAAAATTACGTTGTTTTGTACTTTAGGTTTGATCTCGGACCGTCGTCAATAGCCCGATTTGTTGCTGCAATGCGACGTTAATCAAGTACCTACCTACCATAAGTTAAAAATCCTAATCTCGGGTATTGGGTATTTCAATTAACGTCACACTGGAGCAACACAATGGGCTATTGGTGACGGTCCGGGATCAATCCCAAAGGGAAAGATCCGAGGACAACACCACGTAATTTTGAACCACGGTCAGATGACGATATCTCAGATTTCAAAACCCTAAAATCCAGGGCTTAGTTATGCCTATACGTTTGTGAATTTCGTCTTTCATCTTTCTCGGAGAATGTATATGAACAAGGTACAGGTATAGGCCGGTTCGCTTTCTGTAGAGCAAAAACCTCTTTTAATAGCGATAAGCTGTTTCATGGGCATCCACGTAATTCTTTATCACTGCAAACAGCAGTTATATAATTTTATTGAGTGTATTTTGTGTGTGCATGATAATGGGAAATGGGACTCGACCTTGGTTTGAGAGTACAGTCGGAAATTGTAGGGCTTGAAACTTAAAAATAAGTCTCAAATCGGTAGAGGTCGTCCAGTGTCAAAATCAGCAGAGGTAGGTAGTTAATTAACGTCGCATTGGATTAAAACATCAGACTATTGGCGACCAGTCCGGATAGGTAGGCATTATTTTAATTAACATCACACTGTAGCAACACAACTGTTGGTGACTGTCCGGGATCAATCCCGAAGGGAAATATCCGAGGACAACACCATGTAATTTTGAATCATGGTCAGATGGAACGATTTTGAATCATGGTCAACCAAGGACCGCGTACACGACGTTGGATTGGGCCGTGGTGGCCGGGTTAGAAGAGTGAAGGATTAGCATATTTGGTATTTGGTATTTTCAATTAACGTCACACTGGAGCAACACAATGGGCTATTGGTGACGGTCCGGGATCTATCCCAAAGGGAAAGATCCGAGGACAACACCACGTAATTTTGAACCATGGTCAGATGACGAGGCAACACCTGAGCTGGCACCCCACTCTCCAAACTTCCACACCACGCCAACGAAGGATTAGCAATCGGAGTGTTGCGATTTCGAATCCAACCAAAGACCATCGTGTATAAAGGGGGTTGGTGCACGTTAAATCCGTCGTGGCCACAAATGTCCTCACGTTGGCGTAGTGTGGAAGTTTGGAGAGTGGGGTGCCGGCTCAGGTGTTGCCTCGTCATCTGACCGTGATTCAAAATTACCTGGTGGTACCCTCGGATATTTCCCTTCGGGATTGATCCCGGACCGTCACCAATAACCCGTTGTGTTGCTCTAATGCAGGGGTGTCAAACTCAATTAAAACACGGGCCATTTAATGCAACTGGTAAGATTCACGCGGGCCATATCACATTTACAAATTTTTTTAAAATTATATTTTGAAGTGAGGATTCAGGAATACGGATAGGATAATTCAAACACATTATGTAATTAAGTGAAATTAGGGTAATAATTTATAATATTGCTATATAATTGCTTTTATTTAAACGCTTATTTAATTTAATGTATTTATAAAACTAAAATTAATTTTACCTTAAACTTGCCAGCGCTTTCCTCCTACTAGTTTTCCAATATCTGGATTCAAAGACTGAGAACAGACAATCTTCATTATGGCAGATAGATGTTTATCAGTTAATCTTGATCTGTAGGCCGTTTTATTTCATTTCATGGACAAAAATAGTTGCTCACACAAGTACGTACTCCTAAAATAGCATAAAATTTGTGCAGCAAACTTTTTAATTTCCGGGTAATTTTCACCTAAATAAGAATATATTTCGGGAATTCCTACTTCTCGATATTTGTCTTTTAAAACCGAATCATTCTGGAAATCAATTAATTCCAGCTGTATCGTAGTGGGAGCATTTCGAACTTCAAAGGAAAAAGGCCTAATAAAAAGAGAAAAAAGTTTTGAAATCATTAAAACGTTTATCGAATTCGTTTTTTATTTCTTCAATTTTACCACAATATTGTGAAAATGAGCAACTTTGATTTCGTGCTTTTAACTGCTCATATGTAGGAAAATACGTCAAAAGTTTTTTGTAGATTTTTAAACAAAGTCAGTTTTTGTACAAAACTTGCTATTGCATCGTACATATTCGTTATTAATTGATCTTTGCCTTGCAATGTAATATTAAGATTATTCAGATGACCTGTAACATATTGTCCTGTTTTCATTTTATTTCAGAGCATCGTGGGCCACAAAAAATTACCTCGGGGGCCGCCAGTTTGACACCCCTGCTCTAATGTGACGTTAATTAGAATACCATATCATGGTTGGATCGTGTTTCGAACTCGCAATCCTCCGATTGCCAATCCGTTACTCTTCCAACCGGGCTACCGCTATGTGGGTAGTGGCGGGCCCCTTTATTACTTACTAGAAAACTTAAGGGCCCCTCTGAGTTCTAGTCTATCACGTGCCCGACTGAGTACTCCCGTCCTCTCTCCTAACCTAGTTCCGAGTGACTAGACACTAGGTACTGGAGCGTGATCTGCTGTTTCTTGAGAGTGCCTAGGTTTTAATCAGCTAAGAGTGTATCGATTGGTCTTCAAGTTTCTCCCGTTCTTTGAATGACGGAGTATGGATGAGAATGAACCGAAGAATCTGGGTTATGTGTAACACACACACGAAGCGGTGGTTAAGAGGAACGGTTGCATTGTTCTTTGAGTTTGTATTGCCTCGCTTTGAGTTTGGATCGCTTCAAGATCCCGATTTTTCTAAATTATATGAAATCAATATTTAAGCACTTAAAAACAACTTAATGTGATTGCATGCTCTCTGTTCTAACTCTGGGACCCGTCGGACCGTGGAAGCCCGGTTGGAAAAGTAACGGATTAGCAACCGGAGGATTGCGAATTTGAATCCAAATAATTTAATTCGGTTAACTTGATTTACGACCATCCTGAATAACACCGCAATTGCGAGTGAATATTGAATTCCTTAGCGATTGAAAGCTGAAACTCATCTTGAATCAAACGCTGCTAATCTTATCAAAAGTCACGAAGAGTCATGAACCCTTCACATTGAAAACGTTAGTAAATTGTATATAAGTTAATAAAAGTCCTTATTTTCATATATACAAAGAAGACAGTATTATTGTGTTATTTTTGATATCTAAATTAAATTATATATTTTATGTGTTCAAATATGTAAATTTAACATTATTTCTTAACATTACTATTATATATGTAATGTAGGGGCCGTCGTGGCTCAGTGGGTATGCCCACTGCACTAGCAACTTTCGAGTTGTAGGCGGCGCAGGTTCGATTCCTGTCAGGTACATTCCTCCCTGGGTGTATTTCTCTCTTCTGTGTCAGTAAAACTATCTTTGTGTGTTTCTATTATTGATATTGTATGTCTTGCGTCTGGTTCAGTATGGCCAAGTGTGGCCCTTGCGTCATAAAACCCCAAGACCAATCAATCCTCTCGTTGGCGAGGTGTGGAAGTCTGGAGAATGGGGTGCCAGATCGGGTGTGACCTCATCATCTGACCGTGGTTCAAAATTACGTGGTGTCGTCTTCCGATCTTCTTCAGGTTTGAATAGCCCGCTGTATTGCTCCCGTGTGACGTTAATTAAAAATACATACCATACCCTTTGATCCCGGACCGTCGCCAATAGCCCGTTGTGTTGCTCCAGTACTACGTTAATTAAATACCTACCTACTTGTCTTGTGTTTAGCGCAGCATGGCCAAATATGCAAATATTAAAACCCTAACCAACCTCTGGCTGAACAACGTAATAACTAATTGGACAACAATCTTAGTTACTCGAGGGAGTGGGGTGCCACCTCAGGTGTTACCTCTTCATTTGACCGTGGTTCAAACTTACGAGGTGCTGTGCTCGATCTTTCCCTTTGGGATTGATCTCGGACCGTCGCCAATAGCCCGTTGTGTTGTGTTCCAGTGGGACGCCGATTAAAATACCTACCTACCTTAGTTATTCAAATTGAAAACCGTCATCTGACCGTGGTTCAAAATTACTTGGTGTTGTCCTCGGGATCTTTCTCTTCGTGTTTGCTTCCCACCGTTACCAATAGCTTTCCCTTCGAGTTTGATCTCGGACCGTCGTCAATGGCAGCTCTAGTGTGACGTTAATTAATTACCATTACCATTACCCGGACCCTCGTCAATAGCCCGTTGTGCTGCTCCAGTGCACGTTAGTTAAATACCTACCCACCTAATCCATGTGAGAAATTGTAAATTTTACAATGTTATTGACGAAAAATCGAATCTGTGGTACAAAAATCGTCAGTATATCAATAAAATAGTAAGTTAATTTTACGAAACAACGTGATATTTTTTGTTAAAACCTATAAAAACCTAAAATAGCAACTTAAAAACCTAAAACAAGTTGAAAGTGATTCAAAATTACGTGGTGTACTTAGGGTTTGATCTCGGATCGTCGTCAATAGCCCGATTTGTTGCTCCTGTGAGACGTTAATTAAAATACCTATCCATCAAATTGAGGGGGTATTTCAATTAACGTCACACTGGAGCAACACAACGG
The DNA here is from genome assembly GCA_933210815.1 of Meta bourneti. Classification (NCBI taxonomy): domain Eukaryota; kingdom Metazoa; phylum Arthropoda; class Arachnida; order Araneae; family Tetragnathidae; genus Meta; species Meta bourneti. Next base: position 110,578,804 of record OW119922.1, on the reverse strand, counting down.
GCTATTGGTGACGGTCCGGGATCAATCCCAATGTGAAAGATCCGAGGACAACACCACGTAATTTTGAACCACGGTCAGATGACGAGGCAACACCTGAGCTGGCACCCCACTCTCCAAACTTCCACACCACGCCAACGTGAAACCCATCAAATTGAGAACGGTGTCCTGCAGATTAAATTTTAAACACAATGGTGTTATCTAGGTGAAAAAATCCAATCGTACTTTGGTTAAACTATTCAATTCGGTTGTCCAGGTTAAGCGTCCAATCTGACCCACTAAATAGTTAAACAGCATCACTCCACTGTTGGGTTCGGCTGATCTCCGATCCGATACGCGATCAGACCGATCGCTTCCTCGCCACCCTTCCAAGTTGACCGCATTCCGAGAGCCCTCGGCGAAAGTGTGAAACTACCCAATCACCCCCCTCGGGCCACTTGGGCTGTAAAAATTAATTTCCACTTCCTGGAATTGTGATTTCTCTTATTCCTTCCCCATCCGAAGAAAGGACGGAACGACGGAAGGAACCCACTTCCTGACGTGACCCAAAACAACACTTCTTCCCTCAGTTCTACCATCTGCCGGACACAACGTCCCTCCCTCCCCCTGTCCAATGTCAGGGAGTTCGGAGAGGTACTTTCGAAACCTTTTGTGATTTGCCCCATAAGTTAAACAGGTTTGGCCCATCCATATTTCAAACTCTGCAATGTCCCGGAGCCTTTTTCTCGTGGTAAAAAGGAAACGAATTACCACTTTCGGTTTCGCCACAGCGTATGTATTTATGACGATCGTTATCTGAGGTTTAAGGAAAGTATTTCTTTGAAAGAGGGGGTTGTTGGTTCTGCGAATTCGGTTATTGTTTCTCAATAGCACTTTCTAGAAGCATTTAGAACGAGGAAGGCTTTGGTGTTTATTATGTATTAGTTTGACCAAGGAGAGAGAGCGAGGGCAGGTGGGGGTAATGTCGCAGTTCTGTTTAATGGAATCGAATAACAAGGAAGCTAGGAATGTAAAGATTTACAACATCGTACCTTTTCGAGATAAAGCGGATCAGTGGGTGTGCCGACTGCCTTAGCAACGTTCGAGTTGTAGGCGGCGCAGGTTCGATTAATGTCAGATGCATTCCTCCCTGGGTGTATCTCCTGTGTCAGTAAAACTTTCATTGCGTGTGTTTGTCTATTACTTGATAGTGCATGTCTTGCGTTTAACGTAGCATGGCCAAGTATGGCCCTTGTGCCGTTAAAATAAAACCCCGAATCAACCAACCAATCGAGATGAAGCGGTTGGTCGGTAGTTCATTTTCGTCGCTGCACTGGAGCAACACGACTGGCTATCGGCGGCGGTGAAGGATCAATCCCGAAGGGAAAGATCCGAGGAGAACATCACGTAATTTTGAAAAGCGGTCAGATGACGAGGTCACATCTGAGCTGGCACCCCACTCTCCAAACTCCCACTCCACGACAACGTGAGGACATTTGAGGCCACAAAACGACAGATTAAAACGTTCTTCAGCCCTCCCCCTTGTACACGACGGTCTTCCGTTGGATTCGAACTCGCAAACCACGGAAGTTTGGAGAGTGGGGTGCCAGTTCAGATGTTGCCTCTTCATTTGACCGTGGTTCAAAATTACGTGTTGACCTCGATCTTTTCCTTCGGGTGCCAGACCGAGCCTTTACGTGTTGACCTCGATCTTTGATGCCGGGACCGAGCCAGTTGTGTTGCTCCAGTGCGACGTTAATTCACCTACCTACCTTGAAAGAGGACAAGAGAAAAAAGCGATATACTGTGGGAACCGATATATCACGGGCTAAGAAACATTTGCTTAAAAAAACCGAGAAGTATTCTTCATTTTTCGCTTTTTTTATTTAAAATTACGAGAAACTACAATACGGTAGAATATTTTTATTTACAGACGTAGAGCGTTTATGATTTTTCTACCTTCCAGTTCGCGTCCTGGACCATGGAAGAACCTCGATCCCCTATCTTGACTATGTCTAGACGCCCCTACGAAAAGTGGTTGAAACAGGTAGGTGGGTGGTTGAATTTACGTCACACAGGAGGAACAAACACAACGGACTATTGGCGACGGTCCGGGTTCCATCCCGAAGGGAAAGATCGAGGACAACGCCTCCTTGTTCTGAACCACTGTCAGATGAGGAAGTCCACACCTCAGCTGGACCCCACTCTCAAAACTTCCACACCACACCAACGTGAGGACAGGTGAGGCCACGACAGATCTAATGTGCACTCCCCCCCCCACGTACTCGATGGTCATAGTATATATGGAAGCATTTCCCTCTATGAGCTTCGTCATCTGACCGTGGTTCAAAATTACGTGGTGTTGTCCTCGGATCTTTCCCTTTGGGATTGATCCCGGACCGTCACCAATAGCCCGTTGTGTTGCTCCAGTGTGACGTTAATTGAAATACCCCCCCTCTATGAGCTATGCCTCGGTTGGTTGGTTTGTTGGGGTTTTATGGCGCAAGGACCATATTTTGGCCAAGCTAAGCCTCGGTAGCTCAGTTGGAAGAGAAACGGAATAGCATTTGGAGGGTTGCGGAGATCGAATCCAACAAAAGAACTTACAAAGGGAGCTGGTGCATGTTAAATCTGTCGCGGCCCCAAATGTCCTTGCGTTGGCATGGTGTGGAAGTTGGAGAGTGGGGTGCCTGCTCAAGTGTCGATCTCGTCGTGACCGTGGTACAGTACTCAAAGTGACGAGACGTTATCGGATTCCTCCCTGCGATACTGATCCTGGTTCGTTAATTAACAACCTACCCACCGAAATTTTTCTACAAGTTTCACAAACTATTCCCGTGCTTAGAAATAGTCCCTCTTCATTAATCGGCTGTTAGATCGAGTTGCTACCTTTTCAAACGATAAGCAGTTGACATTACTACATTCGATTGTTCGATTTTTCCCGTTATTTTCATATTGTTCCAAAAAGAACCGTATTGTTATTAAACTTGTTTACGCTGTTGTGAGACGTTTCCGAAGCATTAACGAGGGGAGAAAAATACTTCATTGTCTAGAAATCCGATTGAAGTGACAAGAATAAAGTACTTCAAACAAACACGGAAAAGGTGTTTATCAATGCATTATTTATCGAATGCGGTAGGACTTTGTGTCTGGAATATTAATCACGAAATCTTCGTTGCTATCTGTGGTGGTCTAATTTGTGGGGTGATGTCTTTCGAGAAATTTTTTTTGTGTGAGGATCGGATTGGATGTTAGGGTTTAATCTCGCAAGGTCCAAAAGCGGACAAGCTGCGCCATTTTTTGTGTGAGATCCTGCTTAGAAAGATAAAGGTAATCTAAGATATGCCATTGACGCCAACTGTAAAAATTCTTGTTGGCTGCGTGGCTTTGGCGTGATTACAAATCGTCGGTTGTGTTGCTCCAGTGCGACGTTAATTAACTACCTACATACCTTGGTTTCGGATCGAACCCGGACCGGGCCGCGGTGGCCCGGTTGGAAGAGTAACGGACTAGCAACCGAAGGGTTGCGAGTTCGAATCCAGCCAAACACCGTCGTGTACAAAGGGGGCTGGTGCACGTTAAATCTGTCGTGGCCTCAAATGTCCTCACGTTGGCGTGGTGTGGAAGTTTGGAGAGTGGGGTGCCAGCTCAGGTGTTGCCTCGTCATCTGACCGTGGTTCAAAATTACGTGGTGTTGTCCTCGGATCTTTCCCTCTGGGATTGATCCCGGACCGTCACCAATAGCCCGTTGTGTTGCTCCAGTGTGACGTTAATTGAAAATACCAAATACCGAACCCGGACCGTTGGTAAGCGCGTCGTGTTGCTCTAGTGTGACGTTAATTAAAATATCTACCTACCTCAATTACCTTGATGTGGTTTCAATTTTTTTGCTGCCAAGTCAATGCCAAATGCTGATAAAAGACGCCAACTTGGCGATCTTTGGCGAAATCACCAGTAATAAGGATAGAGTCGGCACCAATTTGAGGAAATTATGGTGGGTAGTTCAATTAAAGTCGCACTGGAGCAACACAACTGGCTATTGGTGACAGTCCGGGATCCATCGTGAAGGGAAAAATTCGAGGACAACACCTCATCATTTTGAATCAATGTAAGATGACGAGGTTGACACCTGAGCTGTCACCGCACTCTCCGAACTTTCACACCACGCCAACATGAGGACAATTGAGGGCACACCAGATTTATTCGTGCACCAGCCCCCTTTGTACACGACGGTCTTTGGTTGGATTCGAACTCGTAACCCTCCGGTTGCTAATCTGTTACTCTTAAACTTACTCTGTTACTTAAATCTGTTACTCTGTTACTTAAACCGGGCTACCGCGGTCCGAAATCAATCGTGAAGAGAAAGATCCAACGACCTTATCATTTTGAACCAGTCAGATGACGAGGTCACACCTGAGCTGGCACCCCACTCTCCAAACTTCCGCTGTAGGTACTATACCACATTAAGGGATACTGTCTTGTCTAACCTTGTGAAGGGATGGATAAATTCTCTGTACCGGCGTATCCAGCATTGCCGTAACAAGGTGAACCTTAAAAGTATCGTGTTTCTTACATTGCTTGATTATAAATCACGTGAAGTTTCGGATTAACTCTATTTTAATTGCTTTGTTCTCATGTCCTGCATTTAATTTTCTGTTGCAATTAATTTCATTCTTGCTTAATCTGAACATGTTAATGTATGTGTTTGACTTGTTCTTGGCAATTGTAATCTGCTTAATGATGCGAATAACCTTGAGGAAAGTTTAAGGTCTCAATTGTGGAGAAATCGTATACTCGAGTATTGTGACAGATTTAACTTTTCATTTTTGTTAAGTTTTAGTTTACAACCCCGTATATATTCTGTTTTTATTCTATTTCAGTGGTTGCCAAAGTAGTCGATATTAGCATAAGTAGGGGTCGATTGAAAAATACAAGACATTGTACGGGTAATATTTAATTCGGTTAACTTGGATCACCTCCATCCTGAATGACAACGTAATTGTGCGAATATTGAATTCCTTCGCGATTGAAAGCTGAAACTTACTTATTTTGAATCCAACACTGCTAATCTTGTCAAGAATCACACTCTTCACATTAAAAACGTTAGTAAATTGTATAACTCAAGTCTTATTTTCATACATATAAGGAAGACTATTATTGTTATTTTGATGGCTAAATTAAATTTTATATTTTATGTATTCAAATATGGGTACTTACGTATTAACCGCATGCCATTGGCGAATATCAACCAAGTTTTGTTTCGGGTGGAAAATGTTTAGCAATTGCCCTTAGATGGCATCAAACATCATTTGAGGCTTGTTTTTTCCTTCACATAACTCTGCGAGGTAGGACTCGAGGTGGTAGCGAGATGTTCCTCGATGTTTTTTATTTCGCTATTTTGCCCTTCCCCAGTTGCGTTCTATATTCTGTGTGTGTCAGAATCAATGAAATTGTATTTGTGTTTCACTTGGCAGTGAATATAACCAGATTGTTCGTTCTTCCGTCTTATGCCCCTTCCAACAGATTTGGCGATTAATCGCTGGCATGCTGTTAATACGTAAGTACCCAAATATATAAATTTAACATTACTCTCATATATGTAATGTAGGGGACGTCGTGGCCCAGTGGCAATGCCCACTGCGCTATCAACCTTCGAGTTGTAGGTGGCGCAGGTTCGATTAATGCCAGGTGCAATCCTCCCTGGGTGTATTTCTCTTGTGTCAGTAAAACTTTCATTGTGTCTGTCTGTTACTTGATGTTGTATATCTTGTGTCTGGCCAAATATGGCCTTTGCGCCATGAAACCCCAAAACCTACCAATATGTAATGTCAAGGACATCAAAAACAAAAACGTATTCCTTTGACGTTAAGCCAACAAAATAATATATATACTATATTACACATGCAATAAACACTAATTATTAGATAAACAACCTACAAACTCACATAAGCGTCTTTTTGCTTGTCCTATTATAATTACGTAATATTAAAATAGTGGGGTCGATAAAATGTCAAGAAACTCTTGAAGGTCGATGGTCAGAGAAGTTTGCGACCCCTGTTCCATTTGATATATTAGCAATTTTATAATCAGTTCGATCTTTATCCACATTGGATACCAAACTTTTCAATTTTTTGTTCACATGCGATGTCACGATGGTATTCCAGACCTATCAGTTTTATCGTTGCGTTACAAAAAATTAATTCGAAACTGTAAGACTGCTTAGAATGGAGAGAGACAATTGGCGACCGCCAATAATAAAAAACGTTCGCCAACTTCCGAAAGGAAGTGACAATAAGTACAGAGTACCGAGGAGGTCTGAGGAGCGAGGTAGATCGCTCGGTGTAAGAAAAACACAGGCGTGTCACCTGTGTGTGATTTGTAAATCCCATAGAGGATATATTTTTAATTTCAATTTTCTTAAATGTCTTATGTTCGTATTGTGTTCTGTTAAATAAACGTATTTGTGATTTTAACTGAAGTGGTTACTGAAGAAGCAAATCATAGTGGTAAAACAGCATCACCTGCTGGGACTAACCTAGTGAAGAACACCAATTATACTAGTGAACTAACTCTCTAAAGAGAACTAAAACTACATTAGTGTGAGTGAGAAACTAGTGAAACATTTTTAATCTGATAAAAAAATGCAATTTAATTGGATTTTCAGGGGCAGCAAGTTAACAGTTCCAATATTGTTATTTGCATTGGTAGCTTTTTACAACTTAAGATTCTATTTAGTAGCTTTCCAAAATGTTTGAAGGGCCGCGGTTGGAAGAGTAACGGATTAGCAATCGGAGGGCTGCAAACACGAATCCAACTGTATAAGGGAGCTGGTGCAAGTTAAATCTGTCGTGGCCTCAAATGTCCTCACGTTGGCGTGGTGTGGAAGTTTGAAGAGTGGTGTGCCAGCTCAAGTGTTGCCTCGTCATCTGACCGTGGTTCAAAATTACGTGTCCTCGATCTTTCCCTTTGGGATTGATCCCGGATCGTCACCAATAGCCCGTTGCGTTGCTACAGTGTGACGTTAATTAAAATACCATACCATACATTCGGGTTTGATCCCGTACCGTGCCCAATAGCCTGTTGTATTGCACCGACGCGACGGTAATTAAATACCTACCTACCTTTTCGGCTTATACTACCGAAGCAGCAAATATATAATGCCCCTCAACATATAGCTCCCACCGTAAATACTGTGCAGCGGTAGCCCGGTTGGAAGAATAGCCGATTAGCAACCGAAGGGTCGCGAGTTCGAAACTCGATCAAGCCAAAGACGGTCGTGTACGTGGGAGCTGATGCACGTTAAATATTTCATTGCTTCTAATGTCCTCACGTTGGCTTGGTGTGGAAGTTTGGAGAATGGGGTGCCACCTCAAGTATCGACCTCGTCATCTAACCGTGATTCAAAATGAAGAGGTGTTGTCCTTGGGTCTTTCCTATTGGGATTGATCCCGGATCGTCATCGGGGCAGTCGTGGCTCAGTGGGCGCGCCCACTGCGCTAGCAACTTTCGATTTGTAGGCGGCTCAGTTTCGATTCTTGTCAGGTGTATTCCTCCCCTGGTGTATTTCTCTCTTCCGTGTGAATAAAACTTTCACTGTGTGTGTCAATTACTTGATATTATATGTCTTGTGTTAATTACTTGATATTGTATTGTGTCTGGCGCAGCATGGCCAAATATAGCCCTTACGCCATAAAACTCCCCAAAACCAAAAAACCAGTGGGTCTGCCCACTACGCTAGCAACTTTCGATTTGTAGGCGGCTCAGGTTCGATTCTTGTCACGTGTATTCCTCCCCACGTGTATTTCTCTCTTCTGTGTGAGTAAAACTTTCACTGTGTATATCAATCACTTGATATTGTATGTCTTGTGTTAATTACTTGATATTGTATTGTGTCTGGCGCAGCATGGCCAAATATGCCCTTACGCCATAAAACTCCCCAAACCAAAAAACCAGTGGGTCTGCCCACTACGCTAGCAACTTTCGATTTGTAGGCGGCTCAGGTTCGATTCTTGTCAGGTGTATTCCTCCCCACGTGTATTTCTCTCTTCTGTGTGAGTAAAACTTTCACTGTGTATATCAATCACTTGATATTGTATGTCTTGTGTTAATTACTTGATATTGTATTGTGTCTGGCGCAGCATGGCCAAATATGGCCCTTACGCCATAAAACTCCCCAAAACCAAAAAACCAGTGGGTCTGCCCACTACGCTAGCAACTTTCGATTTGTAGGCGGCTCAGGTTCGATTCTTGTCAGGTGTATTCCTCCCCACGTGTATTTCTCTCTTCTGTGTGAGTAAAACTTTCACTGTGTATATCAATCACTTGATATTGTATGTCTTGTGTTAATTACTTGATATTGTATTGTGTCTGGCGTAGCATGGCCAAATATGGCCCATACGCCATAAAACTCCCCAAAACAAAAAAACCAGTGGGTCTGCCCACTACGCTAGCAATTTTCGATTTGTAGGCGGCTCAGGTTCGATTCTTGTCAGGTGTATTCCTCCCCACGTGTATTTCTCTCTTCTGTGTGAGTAAAACTTTCACTGTGTATATCAATCACTTGATATTGTATGTCTTGTGTTAATTACTTGATATTGTATTGTGTCTGGCGCAGCATGGCCAAATATGGCCCTTACGCCATAAAACTCCCCAAAACAAAAAAACCAGTGGGTCTGCCCACTACGCTAGCAACTTTCGATTTGTCGGTGGCTCAGGTTCGATTCTTGTCAGGTGTATTCCTCCCCACGTGTATTTCTCTCTTCTGTGTGAGTAAAACTTTCACTGTGTATATCAATCACTTGATATTGTATGTCTTGTGTTAATTACTTGATATTGTATTGTGTCTGGCGCAGCATGGCCAAATATGGCCCTTACGCCATAAAACTCCCCAAAACAAAAAAACCAGTGGGTCTGCCCACTACGCTAGCAACTTTCGATTTGTCGGTGGCTCAGGTTCGATTCTTGTCAGGTGTATTCCTCCCCACGTGTATTTCTCTCTTCTGTGTGAGTAAAACTTTCACTGTGTATATCAATCACTTGATATTGTATGTCTTGTGTTAATTACTTGATATTGTATTGTGTCTGGCGCAGCATGGCCAAATATGGCCCTTACGCCATAAAACTCCCGAAAACCAAAAAACCAGTGGGTCTGCCCACTACGCTAGCAACTTTCGATTTGTAGGCGGCTCAGGTTCGATTCTTGTCAGGTGTATTCCTCCCCACGTGTATTTCTCTCTTCTGTGTGAGTAAAACTTTCACTGTGTATATCAATCACTTGATATTGTATGTCTTGCGTTAATTACTTGATATTGTATTGTGTCTGGCGCAGCATGGCCAAATATGGCCCTTACGCCATAAAACTCCCCAAAACAAAAAAACCAGTGGGTCTGCCCACTACGCTAGCAACTTTCGATTTGTCGGTGGCTCAGGTTCGATTCTTGTCAGGTGTATTCCTCCCCACGTGTATTTCTCTCTTCTGTGTGAGTAAAACTTTCACTGTGTATATCAATCACTTGATATTGTATGTCTTGTGTTAATTACTTGATATTGTATTGTGTCTGGCGCAGCATGGCCAAATATGGCCCTTACGCCATAAAACTCCCCAAAACAAAAAAACCAGTGGGTCTGCCCACTACGCTAGCAACTTTCGATTTGTAGGCGGCTCAGGTTCGATTCTTGTCAGGTGTATTCCTCCCCACGTGTATTTCTCTCTTCTGTGTGAGTAAAACTTTCACTGTGTATATCAATCACTTGATATTGTATGTCTTGTGTTAATTACTTGATATTGTATTGTGTCTGGCGCAGCATGGCCAAATATGGCCCTTACGCCATAAAACTCCCCAAAACAAAAAAAACCAGTGGGTCTGCCCACTACGCTAGCAACTTTCGATTTGTCGGTGGCTCAGGTTCGATTTTTGTCAGGTGTATTCCTCCCCACGTGTATTTCTCTCTTCTGTGTGAGTAAAACTTTCACTGTGTATATCAATCACTTGATATTGTATGTCTTGTGTTAATTACTTGATATTGTATTGTGTCTGGCGCAGCATGGCCAAATATGGCCCTTACGCCATAAAACTCCCCAAAACAAAAAAACCAGTGGGTCTGCCCACTACGCTAGCAACTTTCGATTTGTAGGCGGCTCAGGTTCGATTCTTGTCAGGTGTATTCCTCCCCACGTGTATTTCTCTCTTCTGTGTGAGTAAAACTTTCACTGTGTATATCAATCACTTGATATTGTATGTCTTGTGTTAATTACTTGATATTGTATTGTGTCTGGCGCAGCATGGCCAAATATGGCCCTTGCGCCATAAAACCCGAAAAAACCAGTGGGTATGCCCACTGTCCTAGCAACCTTCAAGTTGTAGGCTGCGCAGGTACGATTGCTGTCAGGTGCATTCTTCCCCGGGTGTATTTCTCTCTTCTGTGTCAGTAAAACTTTCATTGTGTGTGTCTATTACTTGATATTGTATGTCTTGTGTCTGGCGTAGCATGGCCAAATATGGCCGTTGCGCCATAAAACCCCAATACGTATTGTTACCAATCGCCCGTCGGTTTGCTCCAGTGCGACCGTTAATTGAACTACTTACCTTTCCACCGTAAAAACTGTATTTATTGACAGTCTGAGGGATATTGGAACAGAAGCAGCACTGACAATTTCATACATCCTGTAACATGAGACGTTTAAAATCTTAAGAACGGGAACAGCGCAGCAAGGGATTTGGCATTCTGTTTCGTTGGGTCCCGAATCACATGGTCATTGAAGGAAACGAGTTTTCTGACAGTTCTGCGAAAGCGGCTTCAGTCTCATGCAAGCCATTCCCTTGGCTCAGATATTAAAATGTCAATTCAAAATTTATTCACTAATTATGACAAGGAGACATGAGATCTGCATGTCACGAATGAACTTCACCTCTACATGTAAAACTGGATGTGCCTGTTTATCATATTAATTGCATGTTCTGTTTTTCCTTATCATCCCCTTATGTTCTTTAAGGATATAATTTAAATTTTCAAGAGTTGATTGGGTAAAACCACATCCAAATCTAGATTTTTAAACGTAATTGGCTTTTTATATTCTATATAGTGTTTTTACCTCTCATAACTTTCTTGTGCCATTTTTTCAAAATTCTCCATTGACATTGCTCATCGTCATATTTTTAACTTAACCATTTTTACTCGCATATTGTTATCGACATGGTTTTATTTACATGTTTCACATGGTAAAAGCAAATAATTTTGATTCTCTATTAATTTTATGTTGATTTTTCTCATTGGTTTTTAATTTATTAAGCAACATTATACACTTAGTTTTTCAAGTTGATGATCAGTGTTTTAAAATGTTTTTATTTTTAAAATTGAATTTTTGCATTTCATTTAATGTTTAACACTTGTGGTCGTTTTTATCTTCACACTGCTTTCTAATTCTTTTAGTTTTGCGTTTGGTGCAGCTTCATTTTTTTGGAACGAGTGCCATAGAACCCCAAAATACAATTCAACCCAATCACCTAAAATTGCCTAGGCTGCAGTAGCCCGATTGGAAGTGTTCGAATCCAACCAAAGACCTTCGTGTACAAAGGGGCTGGGCACGTTAAATGTATCGTGGCCTCAAATGTCCTCTCGTTGGTGTGGTGTGGAAGTTTGGAGAGTGGGGTGCCAGCTCAGTTGTTGCCTCGTCATTTTACCGTGGTTCAAAATTACGTGGTGTTATCCTCGATCTTTCCCTTCGAGTTTGATCCCGGACCGTCGTCAATAGCCCGTTGTGTTGCTCTAGTATGACGTTAATTACCATTTCCAGCTACATTTTTCCCGACCGAGTACTCGAGCCAGTCCGTCACTGGAAATTCCATTCTCCTTTATTTGGTCGTATGGCGGACATGCGCTTTTAACCCTCCGTATGGTTTTGACGTCTTATCTCGTTCCTCAAGACATGACCGATGTGTTGCTCCAGTGTGACGTTAATTAAAATACCTACCTACCCAAAAGTACATTCAAGAGCTCGTCACCATAAAAAAGACAACAGAAGGCAATGACAAATCTGGAAGACAAATCAGCACAGAAAAGAAAATGTCTGAATGTAAAAAGAGCTAGACGTAAAAAACACCGATTTTCCTTTGTGCAAGTGAATGTGACATAATCGGACATTCAGAAACCAATATTAATAACATGATTGGTGAGCTGCTGTATTCCAGTTGGAAGAGCAACGCATTCGCAATCCGAGGGTTGCGAGTTCGAAACTAGGTCCAGCCAAAGACCGCCGTGCATACGGGGGCTGGTACACGTTAAACCTGTCGTGGCCTCAAATGTCCATGTTGGTGTGGTGTGGAAGTTTGGAGAGTGGGGTGCCAGTTCAGGTGCTGTTCTCGTCCTCTGACCGCTTAACGTCGCGTTGGAGCAACACGACTGGCTATTAACGAAGGTCCGGGATCAATCCCGTTGCAAAATATCCGAGGACACCTCGTCATTTTGATCCATGGTCAGATGACGAGGTCACCTGAGTTGGCACCCCTCTCCAAACGTCCGCGCCAACGTGAGGACATTTGAGGCCACGATAGAATTAAAATGTCCAGCCTCCACGAACACGAAGGTCTTTGTTTGGATATTAGAAATAAGAATTATAATTTTATTAGTTTTCAATCATTTAGAAGGAAGAAATTTTAACTAACGTCGAACTGGAGCCACACAACGGGCTATTGCCGACGGTACGGGATCAAACCCGAGGATAACACCTCGTTATTTTGAACCACGGTCAGATGACGTGGTCACACCTAAACTGGCACCCCATTTTCCAAATTACCACGCCGCCTTGCTGGATAATCCTCACTCTGCACTCTTACCTTGTTACGATGTTCTGGATTTTTAAAATGTACAGTGAGTGTAGAAAGTATTCGTACACCCTTAGCGTATGTTTAAAAAATGCCTGTAACTTAAAATCTATGCAACTAAATTTCTCAATAATTAATGAATAATATATACAAGTATTTATTTAGTATTCTACAAGATTTTACATTAAAAAAAAGGCAACTATACATATATTTATAACAAAAACCATAAACTTCCATTTATCTAGTGGTGAAAAACTATTCGTACAGTTAAAAAAAAATTGCAGTTTTTCATCAAATATTTTGTATTTAATACCTGGTTGGGTATCCTTTTGCCTTAATAACTGCTTGGAACCTTCGTTGAATAGACTCGACCATTTTTGATGTTACAGAGCTGGATATGGAATGCCATTCTTCTTGAAGAGCTTTTTTAAGATCATCTTTGTTGGAAATTGATCTTAGTCGTACTTTTTTATCCAGAATATCCACAGGTGCTCAATTGGGTTGATATTCAGTGACTGGGGAGGAAATTTTATGAATTTTGGTGTATTCTACAGTACCCAGAGCCGCGTATTTACGGCTGTGTGCTTCGGATCATTATCGTGCATAAAAACATAATCACGATTAAGTCCCATTTTCATGGCACTGGATTGCAAATTATTTTTTAAAATATCTATGTACATCTTATGGTCCAGTATTCCGTCAATTACTACTAAATTTCCTACACCAGACGCACTCATACATCCCCAAACAAGCACAGAGCTCTCTCCATGCTTTACTGTTGGAAAAAGATTCTTCGGATCCATCTCTGCATTTGCTTCTCTCAACACCATTCTTGCACCATCGGACCCAAAAATGTTAAATTCCCTCTCATCTGAGAATATAACTTTTTTCCAAAATTCTGGGCTTTCTTGCAGATGTTTTTGTGCAAATTCCAAGCGCAGTTTACGGTTCTTCTCATTTACGAAGAATTTTCTCCGAGCAACTCGACTGTGAAATCCTGCTTTTCTGTGCATGCATTTCGTACAGTACTTACCGAAGCGTTTTCTCGTGCATTTCTCAGCTCAACTGCGAGTTTTTGAGCACTTATTCTCGGATCTTTCTTCAATTGCCGAACGATGAATCGACAATCCGAAGAGTTGAGAATTGATGGTCGACCAGAGCGGGCCTGATTAAGCAAGCTTGAAGAGGCACCAAATCTTTTAATTATGGACAATATAGTAGAACGGGGTCTCCCAATCACATACGAAATTTGATTTAAAGTTTTACCGTCTTTACGAAGTTTTAAAATTCTTTCTCTTTCAAAAAGAGAGGCCCAGTACCTTTCCGTCCCATTTCGACAATTTATACTTAGAAAACAAATTTGAAGTTAACTTTTTACTGAATATATATATACTCTCTAGCATTCCAATTCATTTACCTACTTTGTACTTCTGAAAGCAATCACGAAACGCGAAAATAAATTTGCTTTTTCGCGTTACGAATACTTTTACGCGTGAAAAACCCATTTCTATTTTTTGCAGTTAAGTTTTAAAAAATAATTTTCAGTATATTTTGGTTATTAGATAAAAATACACTTTGTAAAAGATTTTTCGAACATGTAATAATTATTTTAATGATTTTCATCGAGTTTAAATGTTAAAACCGCGTTTTTCACTTTAAAATTCGCACTGTACGAATACTTTCTACACTCACTGTAGTTGTCATCTTCATATTTCAAATGTATATTGTTGTCATCAGTTATATTTTTAAAAATGCATCATTTCTCGTCTGAAGGTTTTAACGTTTATCTACTATTCTTTGTAATTGAAAACAAAGAATCGTCCTGTATTTATATTTTTAAACTTCAATGTTTTTAACTTAGGCTCTTTAATAATATTCGAAAACTGAAATATTTAGACTACTGTTTTACTACTTTGGCTGTTTCATCTGTTTTCATTGGGTATATTTAATCTTACGTTTGGCGCAGCTTGTCCGCTAACGTACCTTGTGCAATAAAACCCAAACCAAATCAACCAAACCATACCACGCCAACGTGTTGATGCCGCGACAGTTTTAACGTGAGGACATTTGGAGCCCCGACAGATTTAACGTGCATCAGTCCCCCTTTTCACGACGGTCTTTTTTCGTATTTGATACTCGCAAACCTCCGGTTGCTAATCAGTTAATCTTCCAACCGGACTACCGCGGCCCTCAATCATTTGGAGGTATTGTATGTATCGATGCCTATATTAATTTCACATGGATTTAAATAACATGAAGTGGCGTAATCACACATCATATCAATTGTTATTAGTTATTTTGAAACTTAAGCTCAGATGCTGCGCTCGAGTTTGCTGCTAATTCACCAATGAAATCCTTACGCAACGTTGAATTGTGTATAGACAAAAATGTTACCAATGTCAGACGACTTGGAAAATTTCAAATCTAGTGATTTAGTTCCCCGTTGTAATTGGTGTTCTTGAAACATTAAATGGAGTAATTACAAGGTTGCTCCAAATCGATACTGAATAATCACATTTAAACCAGTAATCACTGAAGGTAAAAGTTATCTTATTACTTTTATAAATACATATATTCTCTATTTAATCATCACTCATTTATAACCAGTGGGTAATTTGGACTTGCTATTGGTCATTGCTTCAATATTTAGAGTTATGGTTTCACCTGTGAGCTCTAGATAAACTTTTATGTGTTTAGCATGTCTATTTTGTCAAAGGGTCGCGGAAGAAAGATGGGTAGGTATTTTAATTAACGTCACACTGGAGCAACACAATGAGCTATTGGTGACGATCCGGGATATCAATCCCAAAGGGAAAGATCGAGGACAACACCACGTAATCTTGAACCACGGTCAGGTGACGAGGAAACACCTGAGCTGGCACCCTACTCACCAAAGTTCCAACCCACGCGAGGACATTTGAGGCCACGACAGATTTAACGTGCACCAGCCCCTTTTGTACACGCCGGTGTTTGGCTGGATTCTAACTCGCAACCCTCCGGTTCGTAGTCTGTTACTCTTCCAACCGGGCCACCGCGGCCCTGGTAGAGCAACGGATTAACTACCGGACGTTTGCGAGTTCGAAGCTCTGTCCAGTCAAAGACCACCGTGTACCCAGGGGCCAAATCTGTCGTGGCCTCAAATGTTGGCGTGGCGTGAAAGTTTAGAGAGTGGGGTGCCAGCACAGGTGTGATCTCGTAATCTGACCGTGTTCAAAACGACAAGGCGTTGTCCATCGATGTATCTTCGAGTTGTTGGCGGCGCAGGTTCGGTTCCTGTCAGGTGCATTCCTCCCTGGGTGTATTTCTCTCCTCTGTGCCAGTAAAACTTTCATTGTGTGTGTGTGTATTCCTTGATGTATGTCTTGTGTCTGGCGGAGCATGGCCAAATATGGCCCTTGCACCATAAAACCCTAAAACCAACCAACCTTGAATCTCGGACCGTCGTCAATAGTCCTTTCTGTTGCTCTAGTGCGACGTTAATTAACTACCTACCTGAGTGAATGTGTGGTACTTCTATAAACAGGTGTGCCTAGAATGTATGGTAAGAACGTGCGGTGAAACGCGAACCCACCAGCCGTGGTGCACTAGGTTAATACAAAATGGTTCATAAATCCGCCATGACGGAAATGTTCAATTAATTGGCCAGGAATTGAGGAAAAAACATCGAAAGGTTTGTTCAGAGATGTGTTGCAAAACGAATCAGAAATTTCAAAGCTTGATTCTTGGTTTCAAACTATTTTTCAATCTAATTTTATATTTTCCTTTACCATACACTATTTCTAAAGTCCAATCTGTTGAAGAGCTTTCCAAAATTGCCTTTGATGAGGCTCGTGATAAATAAGGCAGATTCCAAGACCAGTTTAGTTCGCTTAGTTTACAGGGTAGATGGGTAGTTAATTTGGTAGGTTATTAACCCTCTCGCTGCGCATCCCGCGATTTCCGCGGGGATGCATTTTTACCGTCTATTGAACTGTGCAACCCGCTCTTTCCCCATTCATGGTTTCATTTTGGCTTTTCTGTGATGTTTAATTGTTTATTCAAATCTGGGTTAACAGATGACTTTAGATGTCCACATTTCTGCGTAATATACAAGCATTTTTTTGCAGCATTTTGCGCGCTCTTTTCAAAGCTCAAAGATGTCTGGCAGGAAGCGTTTCGCGAGTGATAGAACCTACATTCCTGACAGTATTTCCGACACTGATAGCAGTTCTGACTCTGATTTCAAGTATATTGAAGACAGTTATAGCGAAACTGATGAGAATTTCTCGGATTCCTCTGCTGATAGTGATTTCTAATAATTCTTCATTTCTAATAAATGTTTTGTAAGTATTTTGCATATTTTCATAAGTATATACGTTTTACCCTTTGTATTTCATAAAATAAATCATAATTTAACCAAGATTAATTTTCAAAACTTTGCTTGTATATGATTATTCTTCCAATTTCAATATTCCGACAACCTTTTTTTATGATCTAATTCTATATTGAAAAACAAACTCTTTTACAAAAAATTTTTGTATATTCTAACTCTAAAATATATGTAGATTTGAAATATGTAATAAAAAAATACGCAATTTTTGAACCTATTTTGATAAAGAAAATTACGCAGCGAGAGGGTTAATGATTAGGTAGTTAATTATCTGGAGCAACACAACGGGTTATTGACGACGGTTCGGAGGTAAAGATCCAAGGATCTCGTCATTTCGAAACGGGAACAACACCAGAGCTAGCACCCCACACTTCAAAGTCCACACCACACCGATATCATTTGAGACTACGACAGATTTAAACAGATTAAGCACCCGCGTACACAACGGTCTTTGATTGGACCGGGTTTCGAACTCGCAACCCTCAATTTGGTAATCCGTTCCTCATCCAACAGGGCTGCTTTTAAGATTGCAGGGATCATTGCGTACTTAAGTTCAAAGGAGTTCGAAAAACGCTTCTTCTGCAACTGATTGAAACAAACAATTCTTGGAACCGCATCATTTTTTTACGAACCTGTTTCAAATTCCAAATAAACTCCTTCACCCTTTCGCGTCGAGTCAAACTTTCAGATCCATTCGTCAACACTTTGTAGCCGCGGAATCAGAGGCTGTCAGCAAATAGGCAGATGACTGCATTCTAAATTACGCCGTTATCTGCCCACTTCAGACAGTGCCGGATGTTCTGGACCTATTTTTAGCCCGACCACCCTACAAGTCGTCCGTCCGATCCAAGTCCAAACTCCCCAAACGTCGACTCCAAAGTACACAATAGCAAAAGTTTACACACTCTCATGTTTTTTCAATGTCCCGATAACGGTGACGTGTGGCCTTTGGACTTGCCTCCACAATTCTTCCTTTGCATGCGTCATCCTTTTGCCCGAAGGAAGATCTCTCATCTGTCGGTATTATCGGTATTTGACTTTGTTTCTCGCGTGCTATCTCTCTGGGTCAGTACGAAAGGGTGGCGTGTCTATATACGAAACAAGGCGTTATCCACGTTCCGACTATTCTTGGAAGACGCGTCACATCGAACTTGGCCTTTAGATTCGTCTGTCAGTGGAAATTTCGAGATTGGAACGGAAATCGAATATTACTCAGATAAGTTCGATGGCCTCGCATAGGAAGTCCCATATTTTTTTTGTTGCTTGGGGCAAACATTTCGAGCCAAATTCACGAGTGCTCTGACAGGATGATTCCAAGCCCTGTTTTTTATTGCCATTCTTTATAGTTTAAAATCTATTTTGATCCAGTTTTGTTTGTATAGGACAGGGGTCGCCAAGCTTCTTTGACTTTTTATCGACCCCCTCCTATTACGTAATTATAATAGGACAAGCAAAAATGACGCTTATGTGAGTTTCTGGATTGTTTGTTTTATAGCATGTTGATTGTACAGGGGGCAGCCTGATTTTAAAATTAAAAAATTAAATAACTCGGACACGGAGATCGACAGAAGAATGAAACAAGTGGTATGTTTATTTTGAAAGCCGTAAAAATCTGATACAGAAGTTTCAAAATTAGTTATGTTGGGCGGAGTGGGCATACCCACTGCGCTAGCAACCTTCGAGTTGTAGGGAGCGCAGGTTCGCGATTCCTGTCCGGTTCATTCCTCCCTGGGTGCATTTCTCTCTTCTGTGTCAGTAAAACTTTCATAGTGTATCTGTCTATTACTTGATATTGCACGTCGTATCGGGCGCAGCTTGGCAAAATATGGCCCTTGTGCCATAAAACCCCAACAAACCAAACAGGTAGGAAGAGAATACATACATGTTCATAATCGCCACAGCCAATAGGAACCGGTGGTAGAAAAACTGTCTGAAAAAGAATGACACCAGACGGCACGAACTACTGATGTATATTGGGTTGACAACTACCGACCCTGTTTAATAGAAACCAACAACCTGGTAGGTAGTTAATTAACGTCGAACTGGAGCAACACAACGGACTATTGGCGACGGTCCGGGATCAATCCCGAAGGAAAAGATGCAAGGATAACACCACGTCATTTTGAACCACGGTCAGATGACGAGGCAACACCTGAGCTGGCACCCCACACCCCAAACTTCCACACAACGCCAACGTGAGGATATTTGAGGCCACGACAGATTTAATGTACACTAGCCCTCTTTATACACGACGGTCTTTAGTTGGATTCGAACTAGCAACCCTCCGGTTTCTAATCCGTTGCTCTTCCAACCGGGGCCGCGGTGGCCCGGTTGGAAGAGTAACGAACTAGCAACCGAAGGGTTGCGAGTTCGAATCCAGCCAAACACCGTCGTGTACAAAGGGGGCTGGTGCACGTTAAATCTGTCGTGGCCTCAAATGTCCTCACGTTGGCGTGGTGTGGAAGTTTGGAGAGTGGGGTGCCAGCTCAGGTGTTGCCTCGTCATCTGACCGTGGTTCAAAATTACGTGGTGTTGTCCTCGGATCTTTCCCTTTGGGATTGATCCCGGACCGTCACCAATAGCCCATTGTGTTGCTCCAGTGTGACGTTAATTGAAATACCCAAATACCCACGCTCTTCCAACCGGGCTACCGCGGCCCTCCTAATTCACCTCGAGATGTAGACTCTAGTCACTTTTCAAGTCATCAGATTTACCAGTAAGATTCCGCCAACCGTCCTGGTGGTTATTTCGACGAGGTATCTCGTCATTAGCAAAACTGACCAGATCTTGTTTGGACGAGATATCTCGTCATTAGAAAAACTGACAAGATCTTGATCTCGTGATCATAAAAAAAATCGGAAGTATCTTGATGACGAGATATCTCGTGATCATAAAAAAAATCGGAAGTATCTTGATGACGAGATATCTCGTGATCATAAAAAAATCGGAAGTATCTTGATGACGAGATATCTCGTGATCATAAAAAAATCGGAAGTATCTTGATGACGAGATATCTCGTCATCAAGCAAAATCTGGTCAACTCTCAACTCTCCGGTTGTTAGTCCGCTACTCTTCCATCCGGGCTACCTCGACCACTTAATAGATAGTTGCCAATTATATATTCGTCGCACTGGAGCAAATGTCTGACAAAGTCGTCGCACTGTCAAATGTATGACAAAGGGCTATTGAAACAGGGCTATTGAAGGGAAAGATCCGATGACAACGCGTCGTCATTTTGGATCAGGATCAGATGAGGAAGTCAACCTGAGCTGGCATGCCACTCTCCATACCACGCCAACGTGGGGACATTTGAGGCCACAATGAAATGAACGTGCCCCCACGTACGCGGTGGTCTTCGGCTGGATCGAGTTTCGAATTCGCAACCCTCCGGTTGCTAATCCCCTACTCCTCCAACAGATCTACCGCGGCTCTATCAGATCTTGCAATGCATTAGGAAACATTTCATAAAATGGCGATGCTTCAAAAAAGGCAACGAAAGAATTTGCGCAAAAAGAAGGACGCTATTCGGTCTTTCGAAACGTGACAGTCACGTGGTGACGTACTGTACCCCATCGGACGATTCTCCTCGTGACGAACGACCGGAATCCGAAGTGGCACTCTCTTCTCCTCACTTCTCTTCACCACCCTCCCCGCGCACGCTTGCCGCACGAGAGCGTCACGTGAAGGATCATTGTTCCACCAAAACCACCTGTTATATTTGGAACGAGCGCCGGCGCATCTTCAATTCATTATTTTTTTTCCACAGGAAAAATTTTTGAATTGATGATAAAGTTCTATTTATACTTCGGGGTGGGAAAAGGCGCTATCTGTTCCTACGCTGCGCCGTGGAATTTGTTTCATTCCGACATGTTCACGCGCTTTGTGTGTATCGTGTTATTTGTGTGGACTCGTGAATTTTATCGGTACACGGTATTGCACCAGTAGTTGACGTTGGTAAAAAAAATCTTTATGCTGGTTGATATTTATCACGCGAAATTCATTATTTGCGACATTTTTTCTTGGGAAATCTTGACAAGTTTCATAATTAAAACAAAACAAAGACGTTCAGGTAATGTGGGAATGCATTGAAAAGGAGCCGAAATTTTAAACCGTATTAAAAACTAGATATATCGTTATATTCAGAGTTGTTTACAAGGGAAACTGAATGCCTTGTTTGAATTTGAACTTGGATTGTTTGAGTTGTCTAGAAAAATTATGATTGATGGTTCAAATTATTTGAATTATTTGGATTGTACAACTAAATTTACTTGGTTTGATTTAAGATAGGACTATTTCATTATTTGAAAGTTTAAACTGTGTAGACTTCTGTGGCTTGATTTCTTGGGTGCATGATTACAGTGATTATAACTAATTAAACCGAAGGCTTATCATGTGGACGATACAAAATGTTTGCAGTTTATGTAAAGATAATCAAGAAGAGCAATTGTTTATGTGAAACTATTCTAAGGAAGATTAGATAACTAGTTAAATTTGTTTAACTTATTGGATGTGTCTAAATTAGATGTATACTTGATTCTCTAATTTGATTTAAACTTTCGGAACCAAAGCGGTTTCTTCTAGGAGGTTTGTTAACAAAATAAGCGCACTTGAATACCTATCATATAAGAAATACTAAACATTTGTAATTTCATGTAAAAAATAACGAGCGCTGTTGCTTGGAAAAATTACTTGTAAAATAGGACCCGTATATTTATATTTATTTGGAAAAAAAGGTGTTGGTAGAGGAGGCTTTCGCAATCCCCACTTATACCGAATGGCTAAGGCCGGGTCGGTAAATAAGTAAATAAAATATCATTATATTCATTCATAAAAATGTCCTTAAAAGGAAAAAAAATAATTGATGGATACAATTGAAAGAACTCGAATTTAGCATGCACATAACAGACGGCGAAATTCACATCAAAATAGGCAAACTATTTTAATTAATGAAATTACACAACGGAAACAATTACCTATAGTGAAATATAACAGTTTTTCATAGGAATATAAATCTTTGGATAATTTATACTTAATGCTTCATTACTTAAATTTAATGTCACGCAATTCGAAAAGTTACAAGATTGTATAAAATTATTGTGTTTGGAAGTGCATCACATTGCTTCTTTATGGATCTGGAATAATAAAGGTAGGTATTTAAATTAACGTCACACGACACACAACGGGCTATTGGTGACGGTCTGGGATCAATCCCAAAGGGAAAGATCCGAGGACAACACCACGTAATTTTGAACCAAGGTCAGATGACGAGGCAACACCTGAGCTGGCACCCCTCTCCAAACTTACTCACCACGCCAACGTGAGGACATTTGAGGCCACGTTAGATTTAACATGCACCAGCCCCCTTCGGACGGTGTTCGGCTGGATTCGAACTCGCAACCATCCGGTTGCTAATCCGTTACTCTTCCAACCGGGCCCCCGCAGCTCCTGGAATAATAAAGATATTTGACAAAAAATTTGTTTAGAAAAGGCAAAACACTACTTTCTACAAAATAAAAGGAAGATTTAATGAATAACTTTTTTCCGTTTACCTTTTAAAGTAGTTATGTAATGTATACATACATTCTGTGACCAGAACTGGTAGATTTTTGGCTCTGGAGTAGGTAGATATTTTAATTAAAGATAGGTAGGTATTTTAATTAACATCGCACTGGAGCAACACAACAGGCTTTTTGCTCTGGGATGAAAGACGAGCAAAGGTGAAGTGGGAATGTTTGGTCAACGTTGTTGGACACTGCCCGTCTGCTACAAATAGGTTCAGTGGTGACCCCATTTGGAGAATCGCCTTAAGGCTGGCCCTGCGGCTTAAACCTGATTTTTCGTTGTAGTTCGGAATCCAGTTTAACTCTTTGAGGCACACGATTTTAAAGAAAAAACCCAAGTTACACATTATTCATTTATTCAGCTTCAAAATTAGTATAAAACATCGAATAACATGTTTTTGTAAAACGATTTATTCACTAATAGTTAATTTTTACGAAAAAACAACATTTCCCGTTATGAAAGACAAAAATTCACTGCACCACACAATTCACCAATCTTAATCACAAGTGTCAACAATTTACTAATGCGTTTTGACATGCGTAAATTTTTGTTTTCAGTTATTTACACATTCAGCGTTAGTTCGTAGCATTGCCAACTCGATGGAAAACTTTCAATAAAATGTTAATCTGTATGACTGAGTAATTTCAAGTTTTTGGGGTGGGTTAAATAAATATCCCACCATGCATAAAAAGCGAAGCAAAAGGTGGGACAGTATTTAACCCAATTAACCCCAAAGAGTTAAGCCAATCGTCCCGGTCTAATTAGCCCTCGTGTACCATGAAAATGACAGAATTGCAAGCCAAACCAACACAGTATGCAAAAAACGAGCTATCGCTCGGTGGAGGCAGACTTTTAGTACCTCCCGTCCATTCTTAGCAAATAGGTAGGTATTTTAAATAAAGTCGCACTGGAGCAACACAACGGGCTATTGGCGACGGTCCGGGATCAATCTCCAAGGGAAAGAACCGAGGGCAACACCCCGTAATTTTGAACCACAGCCAGATGACGAGGCCACACCTGAGCTTGTACCCCACTCTACAAACTTCCACACCACGCCAACATGATGATATTTGATTCCACGTCAGATTTAACGTGCACCAGCCCCCTTTGTACACGACGGTGTTTGGTTGGATTCGAATTCGCAACCC
Source organism: Meta bourneti (assembly GCA_933210815.1). Taxonomy (NCBI): domain Eukaryota; kingdom Metazoa; phylum Arthropoda; class Arachnida; order Araneae; family Tetragnathidae; genus Meta; species Meta bourneti. The sequence goes on along the minus strand of OW119922.1, from coordinate 110,554,928 downwards.
CCAGGTTGATTCCAACCATGCTACAAAGGCCCCCATTCGTAGTATACAAACCAACTCTCATCCACGTATGCAGGCAAAGAGGAAATATAAAAGTAGAGTGAGCAATGGTAATCTTTTACATGCCCGGGATCATGTGACCAAAACTAGTAGTACGTGACCCTTAGACTTCTTTCGTCTGCAGGGTGGAATCAAACATTTAACATTTGATTGGTCCCGTCCATTGATTCATCATTTGATATCAATAGCTCAACTCTCGGTTTTATTACAGTTTTAAAACGGTCCAAGTTTATTGTTTCAACTCTATTTTCGCAAAGGTAGCTGTGTTATTCCACTTCTAAGCCATTGTTCAAAACTCCCCACATAAAATTTCAACATAATCAGACATGCCTTAAAATGCAAAATTTATTATCTGCACTATGAAATGTTTTAAAAATTATATTGTATATTTTAAAAATTATATTGTATATTTTAAAAATTATATTGTAATTATATTACGTAAAAGAAATATTGATTGCATGCTAAAAGATGTTTGTATAAATGGTATAGACTTGAAAATCAATTTACATAGTCTACTAGTAATAACAGTAGACTATGTAGATTGATTTTTATTTAACTAATAAGCTCCATGAATTTTTTTTACTTTGCGCTTGCAACTGCTACTAGCATACTTGCAAACGTTATTGTGCCTTGATGTTATATTTATTAACCCCCAAGTGGTTTCGACGAATATCTCGTCCACCAAGATCTGACCAATTGTGCTTTTGACCAGTGGTTTAACTAAGGGAGGGCGAGAGGGGATGAGGCCCAATGTCTAAAGGGGGATCGTTTCTGAAGTAAAAAGCCGTTCCTTTAGTTGCAAGAGGTTTGAAAATTTGTCCTTGTTACAAGTATTTTCCAGTGCTATGCTTATGAAGTGAATGCGCTTCCATGCATTCCCTCTTCAAAATAGAACGTGCTTGAAAGTCAACTCTTTTCATGTGTACCCCTGTTTGATGTTCAGAAAAGGAAGACAAAGTATTTAAATTGTCTTCTCACAAATGCCAGGAGAGTATAAAGCTCTATACACAGGGTTAGCCTTTTCTTACATACATCCTAAGGTCCATTAACAAAACTCAGCCTTTTGCTGGTCGTTATGCATAGTCAATAATTAATTGCAATAAATTAATTTTGAGGAAATTAATCAATATAGTTCGATCGATTACATTTTATCCTAATTATCTTAGGGGGTATTTCAATTAACGTCACATTGGAGCAACACAACGGGCTATTGGTGACGGTCCGGGATCAAACCCGAAGATAATTATCTTAGGAGCCGCGGTAGCCCGGTTGGAAGAGTAACGGATTAGCAACCGGAGAGTTGTGAGTTCGAATCCAACCAAAGATCGTCATGTATAAAAGGGGCTGGTGCACGTTAAATCCACCATGGCCTCAAATCTTCTCACGTTGACGTGGTGTGAAAGTATGGAGAGTGGGGTGCCAGCTCAGGTGTTGCCACGTCATCTGACCGTGGTTCAAAATGGAATGATGTCCTCGGATCTTATCCTTCGGGTTTGATCCTGTACCGTCACCAATAGCCCGGTGTGTCGCTCCGGTGTGACTTTAATTAAAATACCTACCTAATTATCTTCATTTTAAATACATAAATTTTGTTTTGGACGGGGAGGACATTAGTCTCCTTTTCCCCAGTTCCCAAAACATCTAGTTCCACCTCTTCTTTTGACGAGATATCTCGTCGCCAAGATATTGTAGATTTTTTATGATGACGAGATCAAGATCAGGTCAGTTTTCTTCTATTGACGAGATATCTCGTCCTCATAAAGATTTGGACAGATTTGCTGATGACAAGATATCTCATGTAGACACCCAGCAGGAGGGTTAACATTTGATGACTGGATGCAAAGATTTCCAATCTACACTATTAGATTTAATTCCTAATGTCTGAAATGGACAGATCTCGACGTTGGAGCTTTCGTCTGAGACCCATTTCGACGTCATAACACTTCCCCGCCCCGAGTTATACTGATTTGAAGTTTGCGCGATGAAGTAGAGCAGGGGTGTCAAACTGGCGGCCCCCGAGGTAATTTTTTGTGGCCCACGATGCTCTGAACAATTTTTGTGGCCCATGATGCTCTCGTTTTAATGATTTCAAAGAGTTACAAAAGATGTTTTCTCTTTTTATTAGGCCTTTTTCCTTTGAGGTTGAAAATGTTCCCACTTCGATACAGCTGGAATTAATAGATTTCAAGAATGATTCGGTTTTAAAAAACAAATATCGAGAAGTAGGAATTCCCGAAATATATTCTTATTTAGGTGGAAAATACCCCGGAAATTAAAAAGTTTTGCTGCACAAATTTTATGCTATTTGGGGAGTATGTACTTGTGTGAGCAACTATTTTCGTCCATGAAATTAAATAAAACGGCCTACAGATCAAGATTAACATCTATCTGCCATAATGAAGATTGTCCTCAGTCTTTGAATCCAGATATTGGGAAACTAGGAGGAAAGCGCTGGCAAATTTCCGGTAAAAAAAGTTAATTTTAGTTTTATAAATACATTAAATTAAATAAACGTTTAAATAAAAGCAATTATATAGCAATATTATGAATTATAACCCTAAATTCACTTAATTATATAATGTGTTTTAATTATCCTATCCATATTCCTGAATCCTCACTAAAATATAATTTTAAGAAAATTTGTAAAGGTGATGTGGCCCGCGTGAATCTTACCAGTTGCATTAAATGGCCCGTGTTTTAATTGAGTTTGACACCCCTGATGTAGAGAGTCCTCCGAATGCTCCCTCCCCGTTTATTGCGCTGCGCGAACTCAAGGCCACTGATTTCCATCAGCTTTCGAATGTCATTAGGTTGGTTTGAACAGCGTTGAAAATATAGAAAGCATTAGACCGAACTCAGCCTATTTTTTCGTAACTCTGAACTTTGTGCACTGGCCCACCAAGTACTGGTCTGATCGTAAAGACGTATTCACATCAAAGAGGCTGGAGCCGCATTGTCTGCACTGTCAGCCAAAACAATCTCAATCAGTATTTAACGAAATATACGATTTGATTTTCGCACCTGTTGCGTTAAATACGTTGGAAGAGTAGCTTTTTGGAAACCGGAGGGTTCGAGACTCGATTCAACCAAAGACCATCGTGTACGTCGGGGCTGGTGCATGTGAAATCTGTCGGGGCTGGTGCATGTGAAATCTGTCGTGGCTTCAAATGTCCACGTTGGCGTGGTGTGTAAGTTTGGAGAGTGGGGTGCCAGTTCAAGTGTTGACCTCCTTATCTGACCGTGGTTCAAAATGACGAGGTGTTGTCCTCGGATCTTTCCCTTAGGGATGGATCCCGGACCGTCCCTAATAACCTGTTGTGTTGCTCCAGTGCTACGTTGATTCAATATCTACCTCACTTCGGTCATCTACCAATTCTATTTTTGAGTGCTTCTATTTTTAAAGGCAGTATACAAATTAAAATCAAATTTTTAAAATTAAAAATGGAAGAAAATGCAAAGGAATAACCAGAAACAATAAAAGCACCATTTGAATGTAAAATTTTGAATCTTCGAGGTAGGTATTTTAATTAACGTCACACTAGAGTAACGCAACGGGGTATTGGTGACGGTCGGGGTCAATCTTAAAGGCAAAGATTCGACGTAATTTTGAACCACGGTCAGATGACGAGGCAACATCTGAGCTGGCACCGTACTCTCCTAACTTCCACACCACGCCAACGTGTTTGAATCTTCGAGGAGTTAGCGTATTTATCTGTTCTGCAATCTTCAGTCTGTCTTGTATGACTTGTAACCAGTCTTGGTTTTCTTGATCTTGATTTCTTGAATAGATGTGATTATATATTCGATCATTAGGTGTGTCTCGGGGGAAAGAAATGCTATACTGTTGCGAAATTTCTTGATACTTAAAGAAGGGTTAAGGAGAAAAAGTCAAACAAATATAAACACATCAAAATATGCAAACGTCATTCAGTCTGGCCCCCTAATGGATAGTAGAACCTAATCAGAATCCCAAGGCCTCTTGAACCTTGAGTATAATCAAACAAACTTTATTACGTCAAACTAGTTCATCGTAGCAAAAAATTAAAAGGAAAGACAAAATAATTACATGCATCATATTTTGCGGCATGCAGAAACGATTACCATACCACAAACTTTCACTCACAAGAACCTGCTCCAGAGAGAAACCTTTACTTTCCACAGAAGAAAAAACCACGAAGATACACGAAATGGAAGAAAAGAAACAGAAATGACGTAAAAGGCTTGACCTTGGACACCCCAGCGATCGCCAATGACAAGCAGGTAGACACCGAAATGGAGCGTTCTTCTGTCTCTGGAGACAGATTAATTGACACGTTCTCTCTGTTGCGAAGAGAACTTCTCTCTCTTGTCTCTACCTTCTTCGATTGATCGGGTTCTGATTAATGGCTGACACCTGAATGCCTGCGCGGCTATTCAAATATGTAACAATTGGGGTTTCCATCACTTTTTCCCGTTCGTTTGTGTTCCTCTTGAAATTTGCGACGACATCGAGAACTTATTTTGTAGTAAATAACTCGTACGCGGAAAAGGTACTGGGGAAGTATGTTCTGTTATTTGCCATCACTACCTTGGAGATTCTTCCTCTTGCTTTTAATTGAAGGACTATACGTCGTTGAAAATCATGACCTTGTTGTGACCTTTGACACCAAAGGATAAGTAGGCGTGGGTTGCGAAAGGATAAGACGTTGCTAAATGCAACGTGTCTTCGAAAGTCGTGGAAATCCAACAGGCTCCGAAAACAAATCATATAGTAGAGTTACATAATGATTGACAGATTGTTTTTGCCTTGACCGTACGGACGGACAGGCTGGTAGATAGGTATTTGAATTAACGTCACACTGGAGCGAGACGACGGAGTATTGGCGACATTCTGGTATCCATCATCGTCATTTCTGAACGATGGTCAGATGCAGAGATCAACATCTGAGATGGCGCCCCACTCTTCAAACTTCCACACCACGCAATGTGAGGACATTTGAGGTCACGACAGATTTAACATGCATCAGCCTTCGCGTACACGACGGTCTCTGGCTGGACCGAGCTTCGAACTCGCAACCCTCTGGTCGCTCATTCTTTGCTCCTCCACCGCGGCCCATAGAAATTCCTGACTCGTACCGTGATGTGCCCTTTGACACCAAAGTATCTGTAATCGTGGGTTGCGAAAGGATAAGGCATTGATAAATACAGGGTGTCTTTCAAATTGGCGGAATTGCAACAGGTGCCAAAACCAAATCATATTGTTTAGTTAAATAACGATTGACGGGCCGTGACCGAACATACAGGAAGGGCTACAGGGTAGGTTGGTAGATAGTTGAATTAACGTCATACTGTAGCGGGGTATTGGTGACGGTCCGTTATCGATTCCGAAAGAAAAGATTCGAGGACACTTGAGCTGGCACCCCACTCTCCAAGCTTTCACACCACCCCAACGTGAGGACATTTGAGGCCACGACAGATTTAAAGTGTACCAGCCCCCGAGGTCTTTGGTTGGATCGAGTTTCGAACTCGCTACCCTCCGGTTGCTAAACTGATACTCTACCAACCGGGCTAGAACGGTCCATGGCCAAAGCGAGGACATTCAATCGAAAATTTCATTCATTCTGGCAACTGTTCAAGATACTTATAAGTACAACCACCCATATTGACAAAAACGTCTAGCCATATTTAAAAATTCCTTGTTGCAGCGAGAATTCTGCTTTTCTGACTTCAAAATGCTTCTATCCCACTGTATCATACCTTGCGCCATAAAACCCAATAATCAATCAATCAATCGCGCTATATCATTGACACTAAAAATCTACGCTAACATTGAAGTTTATTGGCAAGTATGCATTAGTGTCGCATGATGTTAACATCAACAATATTTATCTCAAATGGATTCATAATGCTGTTAAAAATATTTATCTCCAATAAGACACTACAATGAAATAAAAATGCTTCAAATGCTTGCCCTAATCAACAAGATCATTGTCCTCCAAATGGCACTTCGAGAGGCCAGTTATGAGAGTCGCCATAAATCCCAACGCTCACAGTAATCGATATGCTTTTTTATTGCCGCTGTTAAAAAGGCGAGATTACGGTTTTCTTCTTTATTAAACTAGGGCCGCAGTAGCCCGGTTGGAAGAGTAGCGGATTTACAACCGGAGTGTTTTGTGTTCGAAACTCGATCCAAACACGGACCGTCGTGGGGGATGATGCACGTTAAATCTATCGTGTCCTCAAACGTACTCACGTTGGCGAAGTTAGGAAAGCGAGATGCCTTGTTGACATTACCATCTGAGCGTGGTCCAATATGACGAGGTGTTATCCTCGGATCTTTCCTTTGGGGATTAGTTCCTGACAGTCGCCAATTGCTCGTACTGGTGCTTCAGTGACGCGTGGTAGGTATGTAGGTAGTTAATTAACAGCGGGCTCTTGGCGATGAATCCAGAAGAGAAGATCAAAGTGTCGCATGGCGTTTACATCAACAGTATTTATCCCAAATGGATCCATTATGCTTTAAAAAATATTTATCTCCAATAAGATGCTTCAAATGTTATAATCCTATTGAACAAGATCATTATCCTTTAAATGGCATTTCGATAGGACGGTTATGCAAGTCGCCATAAATCCCAACGCTGACAGTAATCGCTATAATACTTTTTTTTATTGCCGCTGTTAAAAAAGCTAAGATTACAGTTTTCTTTCCTTATTAAACTATTTGCTTAAGGAAGCTATTAAAGGCACACGATCCATTCTTCGAGGAGCTTATCTGATGGAGATGGTCAATTGAACAAAACGGCCTGCACATTACCTCTGCAGATAACCATCTGCAGAAGTAATGTGCATGATTAGTGTGAGAGGATGAATGTTCGTTTAGTCAGGTCAAAATATAATATATAGATAAAAGTATTTGGACACTGCATGTTTTTCAGTAAAAGCGCTTTATTATTCTATTTAGTAACGGGTAGGCCCTCCTTTTGCTTGTATTACAGCTGCAACACGTCGAGGCATACATTCCACAAGTTCTCTATAAGTCTGGGCAGGAATAGCTCGCCATGCCTCTTGCAAGGCTGTGAGAAGAGATTGTTGTGAAGATGGGCGTGCGTGGCGGTGTCATACCCGTCGCTCCAGTTCGTTCCACAAGTGCTCGATCGGATTGAGATCGGGACTCTGAGCAGGCCAGTCAAGCATTTTCAGGAAACCAGTCCAGCACACGTTTTGCAGTATGACATGGAGCTCGATCCTGTTGGAAGAAACAACCATCATCGCCGTAGTATTGCCATAGTGTAGGCAAGGCCGAATGATCCAGAACGTCGAGGTACACGTCGGCGTTCATGGTACCGGGTACATAAAGCAATGGGCCGAGTCCTAACCAGGAAAAACTACCTGATTTTCTGCAGTGTCCAAATACTTTTGTCCATATAGTGTATATATAAACGAAATCTGCTGCTGTTAAATGAGTGTTAGTTATGGTCTGGCGTGGTTAGACCAATCGTTCTTGGAGGTACTCTAGTGAGGTAGGTATTTTAATTAAGGTCACACTGGAGCAACAAAACGGGCTATTGGTGACGGTCCGGGAACAATCCCAAAGGGACCGTGGACAAAATCCATGGACAACACGTAATTTTGAACCACGGTTAGATGACGAGAATAAAACATGAGATGGCATCCCACTCTCCGAACTTCCAACGTGAGGACATTTGAGGCCATGACAGATTTAACGTGCACCAGACTCCTTTGTACACGACGGTCTTTGGTTGGATTCGAACTCGCGACACTCCGGTTGCTAATCCGTTATCCTGCCAACTGAGCCACCGCGACTCGTTAATCTAGTGATCTGTTCTCCCTTCCGTTTTACGGATTGATTCCGTACCGTGACCAATAGCCCGTTGTGTTGCTCCAGTGCGACGTTAATTCAACTACCAACCTTCCTTTTATCCTTACCTTTTTCCGTGGGGGTCGCGATCCCAGGATGCCCAAGCGATCTTTCTTTCTACTCCTCTACATCCTTTCTTTCTACTTCCCTACATCCTTTCTTTCTACTTCTCTACAGCCTTTCTTTCTACTTCTCTACATCCTTTCTTTTCACAATTACTTAACATAATCTGTCTTGTGTTTGGCGCGGTTTGGCCAAATATGGCCTTTGCGCCCAGACAACCCAAACCAACCGATCCCTCACCTTTTCCGGGTAGCCACGGTAGCCCGGTTGGACGAGTAACGGATTAGCGATCGGAGGGTTGCGAGTTCGAATCGAACCAAAGAACGTCGTGTACAAAGGGGGCTGGTGCACGTTAAATCTGTCATGGCCTCAAATGTCCTCCGGTTGGCCGGGTGGGGATGTTTGGAGAGTGGGGCACCAGCTCTGGGGTTGCCTCGTCATCTGACCTTTCCGTTTTGTTTGATCCCGGACCGTCGCCAATAGCCTGTTGTTGCTCCAGTGCGACGTTAAATAAATACCTACCTACCTACTTCCAACCGGGCTACCGCGGCCCGAATCATGTCGGCGATTCAACACTAATATAAGCAACGGTGCGGCACCACAAGAACGAGTCTGAATTGCATAGATGGTAATGGTAATTAATTACCGTTGCACTAGAGCAACAGAAAGGGCTATTGACGACGGTCCTACTTGTAGATCAATCCCCAAGCGAAAGTCCGAGGACAACATCTCGTAATTTTGAACCACGGTCAGATGACGAGGCAACACCTGAGCTGGCAACCCCATCTCTCCAAACTTCCGCACCACTCCAACGATGAATTACATAGAAAGGCATTCAAGTATTGTTTGACGAGCATTTATCCCCCTTCCAATCTATCGACAATGGCATATTGCACGCGGTTGCTGTCACGAAATGTCACGGTGACTCAATATTTGCGACTCGTAGTAGGGTGAATCAGAATATTTCTCGTTTAGAGACATTGTCTTATGTTCGCCAAGGTCGTGAAAAATCGTTTTTCAATAAATTGATAGTTCTCCCCATTTCGTTAAATTTGAGGTAGCTAGGTATTTTAATTAACGTCGCACTGGAGCTCAACACAATGGGCTATCGACTACGGTTTGGATCAAACACGAAGCATAAAATTTGAGATATTCATTTACATTAAAAAAATATTGATTCAATATTTTTTGTCGCCACTGAAGAAGGTAGGTCGGTAGGTATTTAATTAACGTGGCACTGAAGCAGGTAGGAGGATATTATACTTAATGCTTCATTGCTTAAATTTAATGTCACGCAATTCGAAAAGATACAAAATTGTGAGCAGCATTGATGTATAGAATCATTGTGTTTGGAAGTGCATAGCTTCTTTATTGATCTGGAATAATAAAGGTGGGTATTTTAATTAACGTCGCACAGGTGCACAACACAATGGGCTATCGACTACGGTTTGGGATCAAACACGAAGCATAAAATTTGAGATATTCATTTACATTAAAAAAATATTGATTCAATATTTTTTGTCGCTACTGAAGAAGGTAGGTCGGTAGGTATTTAATTAACGTGGCACTGAAGCAAGTAGGAGGATATTATACTTAATGCTTCATTGCTTAAATTTAATGCACGCAATTCGAAAAGATACAAAATTGTGAGCAGCATTTATGTATAGAATCATTGTGTTTGGAAGTGCATAGCTTCTTTAATGATCTGGAATAATAAAAGCAGGTATTTGAATTAACATCGCACAGGAGTAACACAAAGGGCTATTGGTGACGGTCAGGGATCAATCCCGAAGGGAAAGGTTCTTGGACAACAACAAGTAGTTTTGAATCAGATGACGAGGTCAAACATGAACTCCACACTCTCCGAAATTCCACACCAACTCGAGGACATTTGAGGCCACGGCAGATTTAATGTGTACCAGCCCTTCTTGTACACGACGGTCTTTGGCTGTATTCGAACTTGCAACGTTCCGGTTGCTAATCTGTTACTCTTCCAACCGGGCTACCGCGTCCCGTCACTGAGCAAACGGTGGTGGTACAAAAATGCTCCGAGTATTCAGATAGGTAGTTGAATTAACTTCGCACTGGAGCAACGCAACGAACTATTGGCTACGGTCCGATATCCATCCCGAAGTTAAAGAACCAAGGACAACACCTTGCCATCTTGAACCATGGTCAAATGACGATGTCAGCACGCCACGCTGGTACCCCACTCTCCAAACTTCGACACCACGTCGAACTTGAGAACATTTGAGGCCCCGTCAGATTTAACATGCAGCAGCCCCCACACGTACACGACGATCTTTGGTTAGATGGAGTTTCGAATTTGCAACCCCCAGTTGTTAATCCGCTACTCCTCCAACTGGGCTACTGCTGTTCCACTGAGTCTGGAATGTGATGAAGTATAGACGAATTGTTAATTAGTTGGAACAATGTATTTTAGATAAATAATACGATGAATATTTTAAGCATTTGCGTTTTGTAAATTTGTACATAATTTCTGTGCCAATTCAATGTTTTAAATTTATAGTTTTGTAATTCAATTTCATTTCGTGATAAAAGAGGGGTAATTTTTCTCGTTAAAACACCTTACGCTGTGTTCTGCGAAAAGTTCGTGGAAACAAAATATCACTATCTGTCAGTAAAATATTTCTGAACGAAACCAATTCATGAACGTTTTGTGATCCCAAACTACATATTGATTCTGAGGGCCAATAGTTTTTCTCGGGCTTTTTGAGGACTGAACAAGTGTTTAGTGCCACGAAGAAAGTGTTTTATGTTTTTTCAGACTACAAGTTGCATCAAAATTGTCACCTGAACAATTCGACAACTCTGAACAAGCATTTTATAATCACTTGAATATTAAAAATGCTTTTAACCTTTCTGGTGGTTGTCTTGACGTGGTGATCTTGTCATTAGCAAAATTGACCAGATCTTGATGGAAGAGATATCTCTTCCTTAGAAGAAAAAGCTGATCAGATCTTGATCTCATAATAAAATATCGTCAATATCTTCATAACGAGATATCTCGTCATTAGTAAAATTTAATTAGTAAATCCTGATAGACGAGACATTGTTTTAACTAATTGGAGGGTTAAAGAAAATTTGACGCCATCAGACAAGACATAAGGACATTCTACTTGTACGCAATATAAAAATGTTGTCTTGTGGTGTGTTTGTTCCTTGAACAAACACTTATTCCATGAATAGTTGACTGATAACACGTAAAACAAGAATACCAAATCATTTTAACGACTGAACTGTATTCTACAAAACTTTGACGACTCAGCATGTATTATATAAAGTATGAACAATTGTAAACATGTTTGATAAAAATTGTCAAGCAGTAGCGAATAAAATAGCTTCTGACATGTATAACACAAACAAAATAATTCACATCTTGATACATAAGCCCGAGTGAATTAATGCCGATTTCACGATGTCTCCTATAACCCAGCGAGGTAGGTAGGTTTTAATTAAAGTCACACTGGAGCAACACAACGGGCTATTGGTGACGGTCTGGGATCAATCGCAATGGGAAAGATGGAGGACAACACCACGTAATTTTGAATCATGGTCAGATGACGATCTAGAAACCAGCGAAGCAATTTATATAAAATGAACATTAGAAATAACAGTAAGAATTGAAGATCAATCAATATAAATTTAAAAAATCACTTTAAGAGAATTCTAAAAATGTTCTCTCCGGTGCAGTCGAAGGGCCTTGACAGCCCTGTTGGGAGAGTAAAGGTCTAGCAACCGGAGGGTTGCGAGTTCGAATCCAATTAAAGACAATCGTGTACAAAGAAGGATGGTGCACGTTAAATTTATCGTGGCAGCCTCAAATGTCCTCACGTTGACGTGATGTGGAAGTTTGGAGGTGGTGCCAGCTCAGGTGTGACCTCGTCATCTGACCGTAGTTCAAAAATTACGTGGTGTTGTACTCAAATCTTTCCCTTTGGGGTTTTGATCCTAGACCGTGACCAATAGCCCGTCGTGTTGCTTCAGTGCGATGTTAATTAAAATACTTACCGGTGCAGTCGATCAAGATATGCTCCAAAGTCTTCCTTATCGATGCAAATGAGGCACTTGTTGGAGTCAGCCAGGTGAAAAGTAGGCCCGAGTTACAATGTGGCCTATTCTGGGTTTAGTAGAAAAAGTGGCAACTGCTCGTGGGAGTTTTTTGAAGTAATCGAGGTCATTAGGACTCATTCTGGAATTGGAAGAGATGGCGATTCATTTAAGCGTTCCTCCGTAAAGTACAGGAAAGTTATCTAAAAGCCTAAAGAGGATAGTTGCTGACAAAGGAACTGGTCTATTTTGGTTGACGATTTAGCTAACTTATCAATCATTTCATTGCCATACACTTTGCATGCGTAGAAACCCACTGCAAAGTATCTTTTAATTTGACAAGAAACTGTCTGATTTACTCAATTCCAACAAAGTAGTTGCCTGGTCTATGCTGGCAAAGACATCCTAGTGTCTTTTAAGTCGATACAAATACGGGCTAGTTATCACAAGACCTTCAGGAAGTCATTTCTAAACTCATCTGTGTGGGATGAATAACCCAGTTCGAATCAGTTCTCCAGACCTAATAACACCAATCGGATTCGATCTGTGTTGGCGAGGTTCATAGAGCAACTCGGTTTCCCATATGGACCATATGAAACCAATGTCCAAATATTAGTGCCCTCAGGAACACATCTTTAGGTGTGAAGAGGGCATTACAACCCCTAGGTACCCTAGTAATCTAACCTCCTTTGTGTTTTTACCCTCGCCTACCTTCTGCTTTTTTTGCTTTGTTTCCTGCCTCGTTGTCTGGATTATTTTTGTCGCAGATTGTCCAAATATGGCCCTTTGCGTCATAAAACCCGAAACCTACCCAAATTTAATACCAATAATGATTCCAGTGTTCCTTCATAAAGTACACCAAAGTACACTGCTGGCCACCGTAAATGCAACACCCTGAAGGAAGCATGGAAATAATATGAAATTTACAACATGCATTAGCGGAGGTGAGATATGCAAATGATTAGAATTTCAGCGCAGACGCACATCACGCGCGCCTGTGGCGCCACTTCAAAGCGCTATTTAAGGCTTGGAGATTTCGACGATTTCAAGTACGGCAATTGTGTTTTTCTTGTGTTTTTTTTAAAAAAACGATCAATTATGCCTCGTAGAAAACAGCGATCATCTTTTGATCAAGTATCCGAGTTCGACAGAGGAAGGATAGTGGCCTACCGAGATTGTGGATTATCTTTCAGGGAAATCGGTAGTCGTGTTGGACGAAACCAAACAACTGTAATGCGGATATGTGATCGTTGGATGCAGGAGGGTACGACGGACCGACGTGTTCGATCGCATCCACCTCAGTGCACCACTTCACGTGATGACAGGCATATTGTGCGTATGGCAGTGACGGATCGCTCAGCCACATCACGAACCATAGCACAGCACATTCAGTCTGTACCGCATCATCCAGTGTCTGCGCGTACCATTCGACGCCGTTTACAGCAGAGTGGTCTGTCCGCAAGACGTCCATTGCTTCGTCTACCCTTGATGCAGAACCACAGACGTTTCCGCCGCCAATGGTGCGATGAAAGAAGGATGTGGACGGCAGAATGGAATGAAATTGTCTTTACCGACGAGTCACGCTTCTGTCTGCAACACCACGATGGTCGGATTCGAGTCTGGAGACACCGTGGAGAGAGGATGCTGAACAGCTGCGTTATGCATCGCCACACTGGTCCTGCACCGGGTATTATGGTATGGGGCGGTATTGGATATCACTCTCGCACTCCTCTAGTACGCATTGCCGGTACTTTAACCAGCCAGCGCTACATCTCCGAGGTGTTGGAGCCAGTTGTCCTTCCTTACCTTCAGGGCTTGCCCACAGCCATATTTCAACAGGATAATGCGCGACCACACGTGGCACGCATTGTCCAAGGGTTCTTCGTCAATCGCCAGATTGAATTGCTTCCCTGGCCAGCTCGCTCTCCGGATCTTTCGCCGATAGAAAACATGTGGTCCATGGTTGCTCAACGATTGACCCAGAATACATCCCCAGCTGCCACACCAGATCAACTTTGGCAACGTGTGGAAGTTGCTTGGTCTGCTGTACCCCAAGAACACATCCAAAGTCTCTTTGAATCAATGCCGAGGCGTGTGGCAGCGGTGATCTCCAACAATGGCGGCTACTCTGGCTACTGATTTTGGCAGGAACCACACTTCACAGAAGTCTATAAATTTAATCATTTGATACTTGGTCAACATGTTATCTACAAAATAAATTTTGTTGTGATATCTCTTGTCTTTCTTGGTGTTGCAATTTGGGTGGCCAGCAGTGTATATACAGTGCAACTTGGATAATTCGAAGCTGAAGGGACCACTAAAAAAATTCGAATTAAAAAAGTTACATCTTTTAACTTTAATTTCAGGTCCACTGAATGCTTGAAAAGATTATTCTGTCAATAAGTAAATATTTATTCAGAAAGATCATGGTATGAAAGACTTGATTTACATTACGTAAGCTACAGTACTGTGACATCTTAGCGCCCAAGAGTCTAGGATGGCGGGCTGCAGACCGGAAGTTTCCTGTTAAGAGTCCTTCACTACTGCGCTTGCGCATGTGAAGAGGATAAAAAACAGTTAGCTCACGGACTCCGTCTAGTTGAGACGTCTTCGTAACAATTCGGATAAAATTTAATATGAAATTAAGCATTTTGTTTCGCGAGTCCATTGTAAACCCATGTTTTGTCTGTAAAAATAAATGTTATTTTTTTTAATGTCCAAAAAAAGTTTGGATTAGTTCGTCACAGTACATATTACATGTACTGTAGCTTACTTAACTTTACATGTACTGTATTTATATATATAAACTTCGAATTAAGGAAGTTGAACTTCGAATTATCCACGATTTTTTAACATTGATTTAATGAGAAGTTCAAGGGACTAAGAGAAATCTTCGAATTAACGACGATTTCGAATTAGAGACGTTCGTTTTATCCAAGTTGCAGTTAGTTAATCCAAGTTATATATATAATCGAGCCTCTCTTCCTGACTACCCTGACACTCCCAGAGAGGGTACTTCAAGTAACATAATAATAACAAATGAAATAATCTGAAAACGTTCGTTTTTTAGGTCAGAATTATAACTTAGAAATTCAAGACCGATTAGGGGATTACTTTAAATTCACTTTATTTTAAAATTTAGTTTCAGTATTTCGTGGATTACGAATGAAACGTGCTACGTCAACATTTTCGATCTGTTAGTATTCTTTTTAGCTTTTCTTAACTCAAGTGTCTCGTTCGTCAAGATCTAACCCATTTTGCAACTTACGAGATATCTCGTCATGAAGATAGCGTTGATATTTTTTATGATGACGAGATATCTCGTCGAGACAACCACCAGGAGGATTAAACAGAATATGGGTGATCTATAGACCAGTGAAATCCGTTAAGTCATTTTCTCATTGCACGGAGGTTAGAATTCTCGAGAAACAGCGAGTAAAGCCTTAGGGGTGGAATCCATCCTTCGCTTTGGTTGGGTGTGAGTTCGAACCCAACCAAAGACCGTGGTGTACAAAGGGGGCTGGTGCACGTTAAATCTGTCGTGGCCTCAAATATCCTCACGTTGGGGTGATGTGGAAGTTTGGAGAGTGGGGGCCAACTCAGGTGTGGCCTCGTCATCTGCCTGTGATTCAAAAATACGTGATATTGTCCTCGGATCTTTCTCTATGGGATTGATCCCGGACCATCGCCAATAGCCCGCTGTGTTTCTCTAGTATGACGTTAATTAATTACCTTACCTTACCCGTCTTCATTTTCTCAGAATTATATTTTTTGACCCAATGTGTTTCACTTATAAGTTAAGGATTTGTGAATCAACAAGTATAAATATTTCTTTTTCGAATTTAAAATCCCATTTTTGATTTTGTAAAGGATTTGAATCGAAATCAGGTATTTGAGTCAACTTTGTACTGAGGAGTGTTCTAAATGGGTGGTGAGACCCTATAAGGTATTTAAATTTTATCCCTTAAAATGTTTGCTAAGTGCCGAGGTTAAGGTGTACCATAAAATGTTTTCATCAGAAACAATTTTAGCATAACGCAGAAAAGAATCAAATCGTTCTGTTTGTTTTGTGAAAATGAAATTCTGTGTTAAGCAAAACCAACGAGGTTAAAAAAACTGTCCTTAATTTAAATTTACCAAATTCTTTAAAATTTCAGAAATAAAAACGTAAAAGCGTTTTTTTCAATCTTAAGCGTCAGAAATCGAATGGGTAGTTTAATGTTCTGTTGAAACTGGTAGATTTGTGAATGATTTATGATTTCTATTTGACAGGTGTTTTAGAGCACTTGCGCTATCTTTGAAATTGAAACTTAAAACATAATACTCCAAAGCAGATGCTAAATATGTTTAGACCAACAAAAAATATGTCTCTACAGCAGTTTCATGAATATTTATTATCGAAAAGCATTTATTACTTCACTAAACAACCTAATAATCTCACTGCAGTTTAAAGAAATGTAATTACCATGTACGCAAATGTTTCATATTACACTTTATTCAGTGAAACATATTGGACAGCAATACTATTTGCAAAAATGAGTTAAAAAATCCAACATTATTCATTAAATAATTCGGATTCAAATCAAATTCCTTTCGATTTTGGTAAGTCTAAAATAATCTTGTAAAGCATTTGTATGTCAATAGATGCCGCCACTAGCTATTGTAACAGTTGGGAAAGCTTGCACGTTGTAGTGACAGTACATTCTCGTAGATGGCGCCACGACAAAAGAGAAGAGCATACGGTTATGCTTTGAGGATGGGCACGTTTCTTCTGAAAAGTCTAGATGCAGTACGATAGCCTGGGTATTTCGGAGGGAGCCTAAAATTACGAACGAATTTCTAACGTATAATTAAGATATTGCATTTTCATTATGCACCAGTCCCTCCGTACACAACGGTCTTTGATTACATCGAGTTTCGAACGCGCAAATGTCTAGTTGCTAATCCGCTACTCTTCCAACCGGGCTACCGCAGGGATCAGACCCGAAGGGAAAGATCGAGGGCGACACCACGTAATTTTGAACCACGGTCAGATGACGAGGTCACACCTGAGCTGGCACCCCACTCTCCAAACTTCGATACCACGCCAATGTGACACGTTATCGCGATGGCAAATTATAAGCCTCGAATAGTAAAAATTGAGATTTTGCATGAATGAAAGCATAATTAGAAAAAATTTGAAACAAAGCTTAATTAACATTTAATTGAAATATAAGTTTAATCCGGAGATTTTTCAGTCGTGGTAGCTCAATTGGTAGTTTCGCGTATTAGTAACCGGAGGGTTGTGAGTTCGAAATTATATCCAATCAAATAACATGGATGGTGGAGGCACGTTTTATCTGTCCTATCCTCAAATGTACTCATGTTGGCGGATATGGAAGTTTGGAGATTGCGGTGTCAGCTTAGGTGTTGACCTCGTCATCTGATCCGTGGTTCAAAATTATGAGGTGTCCTCGGGTCTTTCCTTTCCAGATTGGTAAAGGGGGCCGCGGTAGTCCGGTTGGAAGAACAACGGATTAACACCCGAAGGTTGCGAGTTCGAATCCAACCAAAGACCGTCGTGTACGCGGGGGGCTGGTGCACGTTAAATATATCGTGGCCTCAAATGTCCTCACGTTGGCGTGGTGTGGAAGTTTGGAAAGTGGGGTGCCAGCTCAGGTGTTGCCTCGTCATCTGACCGTGGTTCAAAATTACGTGGTGTTATTCACGTATCTTTCCCTTTGGGATTGATACCGAACCGTCACCAATAGCCCGTTGTGTTGCTCCAGTGTGACGTTAATTAAATATACCTATATCTGTAATCATTAAAAAATATGTCAACTCCGAGGAAGAATTATACAGTTTATAAAATCTACCTGAAATAAAATTATTACATAATTCTTTTTTTTAGATGGAGAATAGAACTGAAATCATTTCGCAATTCAGAATGTACATCTGAAGACTCATAATTCTTACAATAAATATACATCAATAATTTAATCTGTATATTTTCAATCTCTATGACATGACAATAGTTCGAATCCAAATTACAGATCCTTATTTCAGTACCGATCTAATATAAGGATATAATAGAACTATTGTATTAATATTACAAAAATAACTTGTTTTTCTCTGGATCCAACCAAGTTTGCATTATGTTGTTTCTTATCCCCAAGGTTCAGGATAAGCCTAAACCAGGTCCATAAGACCATGCCGCTCTAAAAGAAAGGCAACTTTCTCCTGATCCAAGTCGGATCTTTCCCTTTGGGTTTGATCCCGGACCGTCACCAATAACCCATTGTGTTGCTCCAGTGTGACGTTAATTAAAATACATACCTACCTACCATCTCCTGATACAAGAAAAACTGGCCCATAGAAACACCGATGCAGTCGATAAGGTGGGCAGGAGTTGCAAGGCTTGAGCAACAGTGACATCTGGAGAAGATCTTAACGCCATCCTCGAAACTCAAGTCCTTAGCGTGGCCACTTCTGAGTCTAGCTAGAGAAGTCTGGAAAACTCTAGGCAACTTGCAATTTAGTGACACTCCGGGAAAGCTGACCGAATACCATGCATGTGCAGGAGGAACATGCCAAGTCTCTTTGGTTAAGTCTCATGCCCAGTCTCTTTGGTTAAGTCTCATGCCAAGTCTCTTTGGTTAAGTCTCATGCCAAGTCTCTGGTTTTGCAGTATGTAGATTTTATAATAGTGCTTGTCAATGGAAAAATTCGAATTATAATGCATACCTAAATCAACAAAATTACTTTTTCTTAATAATGGCTCATTATCAAAGTAATATGCACTGTCGCTATAGTTCCACTTAAGTATGAAGGTCAAAGTGAAACATTTAAAAGCAATCGATTATTAAGTCACTAAGACTGTGCAAGTAAACTGAAGTCAAGTTACAAAAAAGAAAGTGTCGATTTGAAAAATATTTATAAATGTAAAGCTTTAAGTAAAGCTTAAGTACAAAGAAATACATTTCATATGTTTTTACATTGAATTATAACTTCATTAAAAACTGGAAAATTTTCTGAATATTTTCGATTAGCCATTCTCACAATAAACCTTTCCTTTTCAAACTAAAAAACTGTTATCCATGTTAATCCTCTGAGGGGCTTAGACTTTTACTACCAGCACTATTCCCTGTATGACTCCAAACAGTTTTGAGCTTCTTGACCAATATAATCTCCCCAAAAGATTATTTTCTAAGGAAACCAGAAAAATTCCAAAGGATTCGATTCTAAGGAAAGAAGCAATAAAGTCTTTCCAAAGAATCCTATTCCAAGGAAAGGAGGAATCATATTTTTCGAAAGGATTCTTTTCTAATTCAAACAATAGAATCTTTCCAAATTATTGCATTCTTAGGAAAGGACCAACGGATTCTTTTTTAAGGAAATGACAAACAGAATCTTCCCCCAAGGCATTATATTCTTGGGTGAAAGGGGACCACTAGTATCTTTCCAAAAGGTTTTATTCCAAAGAAAGGACAGATACAGGGTGCTCCAAAAGTTTGTAAAAACTTTAAAAATCCATAGAAAAGAACAATTGACGATAAAGAATCTGACCGTTGTTCAAAATTAGTGGTGTTGTCCTCGATCTTTCCCTTTGGGATTGGTCCAGGATCGTCACCAATAGCATGTTGCGTTGCTCCAGTGTGACGTTAATTACAATACCTACCAACCTCTTAGATGGTATATCTATTGTGATGACAATTTCACTGTAGCATCAGAAGGACCATAAAGTACAGAAAGCACATTTCATTTGGATTTTAGGATAATAATAATGGTTTTTTTATGAAAGCTGGGGGAGATATCGTTTTACCATGGATCGAGACAGCTCATTGTTATTTGAAGAAAGTGAGAGGAAGTATGACATTACTGATGAAAAGGTTCAGACGTTCGTTGAGACTCAACACTTTTATAATAGAATGTAGCTTGCCTTTCGTATTTAAACTTTTATAACGTAATTTTCAAGCAATCTACAAGTGTAACTGAAACGTGGTGAAAGTTTTACACAGAAGATGGGATTCATAAACACTCTCTTTGTGGTTTTTTCAAATGTATTTTTAAGCTTTAAACCTTTGATATTGTCATTTATTGATATAGGGTTTTATATGGGCAGAAATTTCCGAAGTAATGCTTCTAATGTCTTTCGCATCTTAACTTTTATGCTGTAATATTGAACTATGAATATAATACACACGTAAGTAGACCATACGGAAATGGTTCTACACACAAGACATGGTTCATAACTGGTTTTAGTTCAATGCATATTTAAGATAAAAACAATTGATACGGTCTTTTATTAATAGTTATACATGAGTAGAAATTTCCGAAGCAATGTTAAGTATCAAGTTTCTCTAAGATATGCATTGATTATAGTCGTAAAAATACCATATTGTATTCTGAAGTATAACTATAACAGCTGAAGTACTTTTATCATCAAATGCCTTGTGTATAAATATAAAAAAGTGGTATTTTATTTATATAAATTGTATGAAACTTAGATGTTTTGCTAATTTTAGATTTTCTCATGAAAATCGTAATCCTCATATTTTGAAACAATGGTATACTTTTCAACATTGTTAGTAACAAAGGAATTCGTAAGAAAGATGACCATTATTGCACAAAAATGAAGTTTTCAAACAATGCTGTTAACAATGAATTTGTATTGTTAAAGAGCTCTGCAACTGTGGTTTTGGTCGTAAGAAGTTTGGAAATTGAGCGAGTAGCATCCCGTGCAACTTTGTCCGAGAAAAGAGAAGCCAATATCGCAAACTTTGATAGTTTGAAGCCTGATTTTAGTTCCGATGGTCCATTATAAAAGAATCAACGAATATACAACAAGTGGTGGTCGCAAAGGCTTTCCAGTGGATGATATTTGTAAGCATTTATTTGACACTATAACGATGCATTTCACATTTTTTATTGCCTCTTTATGATAGTTTTAAATAACTAATCTTCCAGTTTTTCACATGTATTTGTTATAACATCTTCACTTTTATAATTACACTAGTTTAATTATTATTTCGAATGTTATTAAGTATACTGTTTTTATATTATATCTACTTGATAAATTTTGTATAGATGCAGCGAATTGTATTCATTCAATATTTTTTTGATTGACGTGATGTATGGCATATTTTTGAATGGCATATGTTTTGCACAAGTAATTGTATTTAATGTGATTGTTACTAATTTAAATTGAAAATTCGTATTGTGAAGATATTAAATTGAAACAAATTATTTTGAAACTTTCAGTAATTTTCCAAATAAATTTGCTTCAAAAAATAAAAATGTATACACTAAAAACCTTGTAAAAATTGCTTTTTCATGGTCAAATGTAATGTAATTCACATATGTGCTGCAAGACGTGTTTGAAGTATTTATGAAAGTTTTGAAATTTTCGATTGATTTACGTGTTAACTCCTGTCCTTTCTCTAAAACTGATGTCTTTTATCGTCACTCCTAAAAGTTCATGGGCGGTGGTAACCCAGTTGGAAGAGCAACCATAGGTTTGTGAGTTCGAAACTCGATCCAGCCCAAGACCGTTGTGTACACGGGGCTGGTGCACGTTAAATCTGTGGGTGGCTTCAAATGTCCTCACGTTGGTGTGGTGTGGAAGTTTGGAGAGTGGAATTCCAACTCAGAGGTTGACCTCTCCATCTGACCGTGGTTTTAAATTAGAAGGCTTTACCCTTGGATCTTTCTCTTAGGGATTGATCCCGGATCGTCGCCAATAGCCCGTTGTGTTGCTCCAGTGCGACGTTAATTAACTACATACCTAAAAGTCCACTGATAATTATATTTAATTTAAAATAGGGGCACGGAGATGATCGTGTAAAATGCAGAATCGGATGTTGACAGTTCACATTGTCCATTGTCATATTACATTCCCATCAGAAGGGGTGATCTGGATTTTGCTTCAAACAAATCATCCTACAAAAGAACGAAAAAACGTAGACTTCAGCTACCCCCGATGACGTCAACAGATAAGTGTTTTTAGTTTAATTACGATTATTTACTTCATAAATTGAGATTGTCAGAAATTTTGAGTTCGTTTTTAGACTTGGTAAGTTTTTCTGTCTGTTTCAAATAAAACACCGCAACTCTACGATAATTGCACATCTTAGAGATTTTCGCTCTTACTCTAACTACTAAATTTCTAAAATCGAAATCCAAATTGTACAATATAGAGTTAGCTGCGATACATCGGAGTGAGAATTTTATTATCATTTTGACTTGGGATATTTGCGATCGTGTTAAGTTTTTATATCTTTCACGAATAAAACTTGAAATTCAAGATGGTCATTTACAATACGTTTGGTTTTTTTTTCAAAAAAAACTTCGCGTTCTTCAAATAGTGGAATCTTTCAATTGTTCAACACTTTTGATGTGAAGCTCAGTAACCTAACCTTCGAATCGGGTTTGATCCCGGACCGTAGTTAATAGCCCGTTGCGTTGCTCCAGTGTGACGTTAATTAAATACCTGCCGACCTAAATAACCTTCGTAAAAGGTTTTCATTTCCAATGTCGTGGCTCAGTGGATATGCCCACTGCGCTAGCGACCTTCGAGTTGTAGGCGGCGCAGGTTCGATTCCTGTCAGGTGCATTCCTCCCTGGATGTGTTTCCCTTTTCTGTGCAGTAAAACATTCATTGTGAGTGTCTATTACTTGATATTGTATGTCTTATATCTGGCGCAGCATACCCAAATATAGACCTCTCGTCATAAAACCCCAAAGCCAACCATCCAATGGCAAATTGAAAGCAAAATATGTTACATGTCCGCAGAAACAATACGTAAAATTGATAAGGAAAGGCAAGACAAGAAAAGTTATGTGACCATCCGTCTTCTAGACAACCAGTATCGGTTCAGACTAGAGATCACAGTATCAATTTGTAGGGGGCGAATATCCATTTCTTGGAATTTAGTGCAAAGGGGGCTGCAGGTTCAGTCAGAAATCGGGTTATTGAACAATTTCTGCCGATGGGGCATCTGCCCGGTTGGAAGAGTAGCTGATTAGCAATCGGAGAGTTGCGAGTTCGAAACTAGGTCCAACCAAAGACCATCGTGTCCGTGTGGACGGTTACTGGTTAATTCTCGTGACCAAAAATGTTCTCATGTGTGCGGGGGAGTTTGAAAAGTGGGGTGCAAGCTCAGGTTTGACCTCGTAATCTGACAACGAATCCAAATTACGACGTGCCATCCGCTCTATCCCTTCGGGATTGATCCCGCACCGTCTCCGATAGCTCGTCATTATCCCCAAGTTAATTCAACTACCTAACAACCTTGGGATTTCTGGGATTGGATGCATTTACGGTCACTTAGTCACGGTTTCCATGAGTTCCCATATATTATTTCTTGGCACAAAAGTGTCTGATTTTCTCTTGTGTGTATTTTTAATGAATCATGCCCGATGGGTCTGCGTGTAATCTGAACAACTGCAATACACCTCTCAAAAGTAATCCCAGTCTTCAATAACAGACTCCACAGCGTAATGGAATCCACTGCAGAGCTAATGCATCGTTTTGTAGCGTCCAAGTATGGATAAGTGAACGACATCCCAGTGTTTCATATGACATCAGCACATAATAGCGCATATACCTTCAATAAATGCTCGGGAATCAAATTGACGCATTTCTTAAATATATATCGTTGATATTTCAATAGGTTAAATGCCGTAGGAATAGCCTCTACCCCCTCCATCAAATGCAGGACTAGCAACCGGAGCGTTGAGAGTTCGAATCCAGACAAACACCGTCGTGTAAAAAAGGGGCTGGTGCACGTTAAATCCGTTGTGGCCTCAAATCACATTGGAATGGTGTGGAAATTTGGTGAGTGTGATGCCAGTTTAGGTGTTGACTAGTCATCTGGCCGTGGTTCAAAATTACGTAGCGTTGTCCTCGGAATTTTCGCTTTCGTATTGATCCCCGACCGCCACCAATAGCTCGATGTGTTGCCCCAGTGTGACGTTAAATAAAAAATACCTACCTACAATCAAATGAAGGTGAAGAAGTGGAGGTAAATTGGAGGAAGTCTGGCCAAAATTGGTGGAGGAAGTCTACCAACGCTAGGACGAAGGGGGGGGGGCTTTCATCACATTCCGCATTCCAGGCTATCAGGAGGGATAATGGGATTCTTCAAAAGGTGTTTTCGACCCGTTCGAGAATTCTTTCACTTTGTATGTAGACGAAGTGTCTCGAATGTGAAGTCGTTCTCACCTCCACCCCTGCACTTATGGTGTTGCGGTGATGATTTTCTTTAGTTTACAGAAAAGAAACACGTGGTCAGAGGATAGGTGGGAAACGCTTTGAAGAAGTCTGCCAACGCTAGGACGAAGGGTGTGATTTCATCACATTCGGCATTCCAGGCTATCAGGAGGGATAATGGGATTCTTCAAAAGGTGTTTTCGACCCATTCGAGAATTCTTTCACTTTGTATGTAGACGAAGTGTCTCGAATGTGAAGTCGTTCTCACCTCTACCCCTGCACTAATGGTGTTGCGGTGATGACTTTTTTAGTTTACAGAAAAGAAACCCGTGGTCAGAGGATAGGTGGGAAACGCTTTGAAGAAGTCTGCCAACGCTAGGACGAAGGGGGTGAGTTCATCACATTCCGCATTCCAGGCTATCAGGAGGGATAATGGGATTCTTCAAAAGGTGTTTTCGACCCGTTCGAGAATTCTTTCACTTTGTATGTAGACGAAGTGTCTCGAATGTGAAGTCGTTCTCACCTCCACCCCTGCACTTATGGTGTTGCGGTGATGATTTTTTTAGTTTACAGAAAAGAAACACGTGATCAGAGGATAGGTGGGAAACGCTTTGAAGAAGTCTGCCAACGCTAGGACGAAGGGGGTGAGTTCATCACATTCCGCATTCCAGGCTATCAGGAGGGATAATGGGATTCTTCAAAAGGTGTTTTCGACCCGTTCGAGAATTCTTTCACTTTGTATGTAGACGAAGTGTCTCGAATGTGAAGTCGTTCTCACCTCCACCCCTGCACTAATGGTGTTGCGGTGATGACTTTTTTAGTTTACAGAAAAGAAACACGTGGTCAGAGGATAGGTGGGAAACGCTTTGAAGAAGTCTGCGAACGCTAGGACGAAGGGGGTGAGTTCATCACATTCCGCATTCCAGGCTATCAGGAGGGATAATGGGATTCTTCAAAAGGTGTTTTCGACCCGTTCGAGAATTCTTTCACTTTGTATGTAGACGAAGTGTCTCGAATGTGAAGTCGTTCTCACCTCCACCCCTGCACTTATGGTGTTGCCGTGATGATTTTCTTTAGTTTACAGAAAAGAAACACGTGGTCAGTGGATAGGTGGGAAACACTTTGAAGAAGTCTGCCAACGCTAGGACGAAGGGTGTGATTTCATCACATTCGGCATTCCAGGCTATCAGGATGGATAAGAGTATTCTTCAAAAGGTGTTTTCGACCCGTTCGAGAATTCTTTCACTTTGTATGTAGACGAAATGTCTCGAATGTGAAGTCGTTCTCACCTCCACCCCTGCACTAATGGTGTTGCGGTGATGATTTTCTTTAGTTTACAGAAAAGAAACACGTGGTCAGTGGATAGGTGGGAAACACTTTGAAGAAGTCTGCCAACGCTAGGACGAAGGGGGTGAGATCATCACATTCCGCATTCCAGGCTATCAGGAGGGATAATGGGATTTTTCAAAAGGTGTTTTCGACCCGTTCGAGAATTCTTTCACTCTGTTTGTAGACGAAGTGTCTCGAATGTGAAGTCGTTCTCACCTCCACCCCTGCACTAATGGTGTTGCGGTGATGATTTTCTTTAGTTTACAGAAAAGAAACACGTGGTCAGAGGATAGGTGGGAAACGCTTTGAAGAAGTCTGACAACGCTAGGACGAAGGGGGTGAGATCATCACATTCCGCATTCCAGGCTATCAGGAGGGATAATGGGATTCTTCAAAAGGTGTTTTCGACCCGTTCGAGAATTCTTTCACTTTTTTTGTAGACGAGGTGTCTCGAATGTGAAGTCTTTCTCACCTCCACCACTGCACTAATGGTGTTGCGGTGATGATTTTCTTTAGTTTACAGAAAAGAAACACGTGGTCAGGGGATAGGTGGGAAACACTTTGAAGAAGTCTGCCAACGCTAGGACGAAGGGGGTGAGATCATCACATTCCGCATTCCAGGCTATCAGGAGGGATAATGGGATTCTTCAAAAGGTGTTTTCGACCCGTTCGAGAATTCTTTCACTTTGTATGTAGACGAAATGTCTCGAATGTGAAGTCGTTCTCACCTCCACCCCTGCACTAATGGTGTTGCGGTGATGATTTTCTTTAGTTTACAGAAAAGAAACACGTGGTCAGACGATAGGTGGGAAACGCTTTGAAGAAGTCTGACAACGCTAGGACGAAGGGGGTGAGATCATCACATTCCGCATTCCAGGCTATCAGGAGGGATAATGGGATTCTTCAAAAGGTGTTTTCGACCCGTTCGAGAATTCTTTCACTTTTTTTGTAGACGAGGTGTCTCGAATGTGAAGTCTTTCTCACCTCCACCACTGCACTAATGGTGTTGCGGTGATGATTTTCTTTAGTTTACAGAAAAGAAACACGTGGTCAGGGGATAGGTGGGAAACACTTTGAAGAAGTCTGCCAACGCTAGGACGAAGGGGGTGAGATCATCACATTCCGCATTCCAGGCTATCAGGAGGGATAATGGGATTCTTCAAAAGGTGTTTTCGACCCGTTCGAGAATTCTTTCACTTTTTTTGTAGACGAGGTGTCTCGAATGTGAAGTCTTTCTCACCTCCACCACTGCACTAATGGTGTTGCGGTGATGATTTTCTTTAGTTTACAGAAAAGAAACACGTGGTCAGACGATAGGTTGGAAACGCTTCGAAGTCTGCCAACGCTAGGACGAAGGGGGAGTTCATCACATTACGCATTAATGGCTATTAGGAGGTTTAATGGGATTCTTCTAAAGGTGTTTTCGACCCGTTCGAAAATTCTTTCATTTTGTTTGTAGACAAAGTGTCTCGAATTTGAAGTTGTTCTAATCTCCCCCTCTGCACTAATGGTGTTGTGGTGATGATTTTCTTTAGTTTAGTTTACAGAGAAGAAACACGTTGTCAGAGAAGAGGTTTGAAGTAGTCTGCCAACGCTAGGACGAAGAGTGGGAGTGGATCACATTACGTATTCCAGGCTATCAGGAGGTTTAATTGGATTCTTCTAAAGATATTTTCGACCCGTTCTCCAAACTTCCACACCACGCCAACGTGAGGACATTTGAGGTCAAGACAGATTTAATATGCACCAGCCCCCTTGTACACGACGGTCTTTTTGTTGGATTCGAACTCGCAACCCTCCGGTTGCTAGTCCGTTACTCTTCCAATCGGTGAAAGTGGTATGAAATTATGTGGTGTGCTCGGATGTTTCCATTAATTGATCCCGGACCGTCGCCACTAGCCCCCGTGTTTCTCCAGTGCGACGTTAATTCAACTATCTATCTCAATTCACCACCTCTTTTTTTATTGTGGCACGGCCTACACAATAGTCACTGTCCATTACTGCGCTTGCAACTTTCGAGTTGTAGGAGGCGCGGTTCGATTCCTGTCTGGTGCATTCCCCATGGGTGTATTTCTCTTTTCTGTGTCAGTAAAACTTTCATTGTGTGTTTCTATTACTTGATATTGTATGTCGTGTCTGGAGCAGCACGGCCAAATATGGCCCTTGCGCCATAAAACCAACCAACAACCTTTACCTACTCGTGTACTGTTTTGATAACGAAACATGGCTTTGTAGTTGCAGTGAACTGTCCGTACCTACAGACAATATGGATGCAGGATATTTATTTCGATAGTACCCTCGTACTTCATGCAGAGTATGCCGCAGAAAATGAATAAAATATTTCCCGTTTTAAGAAGCGTTGTTTATTCTATTACTCAGAAAATTCTATTACATTATTCTGCAAGATATTGGAAACAAACAACAGTGCCTCCTCCGAGAATAAATATTAAACGAATCCATTTTCTTTCTCCTCGAGCCATAAAAATCTTCATCTCCCTTCCAGACAAAAGATTTTACGTTTTAAAAAAGAAATATTTACTCTTCGAACAAGCAATCGGATATATGAAGAAAATTCCCGCCAACGCCATTTTTTCGTTTTGTTTACGTAGCCCTCCTTTTTGTTTTTCGAAAGAAGAAATGGAGATACATACAATTCGTTCGATAACGAAACAAAGAAACTTTCGCACAATCCGCTTTGAGGAAAACATATTATGTGGAAATTAAAAATCCAGACTTATTTTCTCAGGTTCAAGCAGGAAATATAATCGACTTTATAAGAGGCTTAAATCAAAAGGAATTGGAATCAAATTCGGTGGAATTATTTCTCCCAGTTCTGCGAGATTTCTGCCATTTCCTAGAATTCTAATATGAGTGGCACCGTGATCCTGTGACGTCATCCTTCCGTCTCCACCAATCAGAACGCGTATAGGAAATGTTAGATGCAGACCCCAAGAAAGGACGTTAATCTTCGGCGATATTAAATTTCTCCCTTTCCTTTTCTTCTCGTTTAAAAAGGAATGATAAATTCAAAATGTATAATTTTGCTCGAAATGGCGAAAGAGATAGTAATAATGGTAATACGAAATGGCGCAAGATACTCTTCGCTAGATGATTGTTTTGGTATGAAAACTTGCATTTTTATGGAAATTTTGAAATCCTTTTTAAAGATTACTGAAATAAACAGATTTATTTTGTAAATTTTCTACTGGAAAGTATCTTTTAACTAGGAGATTTTAATGGAATCTGAACACTGGAATTCCTGTTTTGTCTTTCGTAGAATTTGTTGTAGTTGATTATTTCGAAACGGAATCAAATCGCAGTTTAGTTGATTTTCGAAGTTTAATTTTGTTTTGATTGTTAGTTTTGGTTTGCGAAGAGCTTTTTTTTAGTGAATGTTGCTGTTTTCAATTTCATAGCTGCCTTCGTTTAATTTCTAAACCTGATGTAAAAGTTAAACATTTCCATATTCGTTTACTTTAATTTCGGAACTACAGAACTGATTCTAATTTACTTTAGGTTAATTAAAAGATTTAGGTTATTTTACACTTAAAAATTGGGGAATATTCACAGAACCGACACTTACCCCCTCCCCCAAAAAGTCTATAATGCGTCGGTAGAGTAAATTGAAAAAAGTAGGTATGTATAGAAAACGCCGCTAGCAGTGTAATGTTTGCGACACTATCACCGTCTCATCGCATGCGAGTTTAAGACACAAGACGACGACGCGTCGGTGTAATAAGCACAAGAGAGGTACACGTCGTACGCTGCTTTTATACAAACCGCACCCTCACCAGAATTGTCAGTTGAAATTGTGCTTTGGATACGAGTGTATGTCAATATAGTGCCAGAATATGTTATGCACAATTTAATTTGTATTATGTATTGACAGAGTAGTTTAGTTAGTATTTTATGCCTACACAGTTATATTAAAGTACTTCAAATTCGTGATAACAAAACAATGAGTTAAAAAAATTTCTGAAGAAAACAAAGGCTTCAATAAAATGTGGACATAGAAAATAAAATGAAATTTGCATTTAAGTAAATGGAAGTCCCCAATGTTTAATTTGAAACTTGCGATTTCAAAATAATAAATCAAGCAATATAGAACATTTTCGCGGAAAACATTTAGATTTTAGTGAAAAGTACCCTGATAGTGATAGAAGAAAAGCTATTGAAGAATTACAAAAGGAAACAGAACTTCAGCAAAGAAGTTTGTCATCTTGGACGAAATCTTCGTCAAGTATCACTGAAGCAATATTTTGTTGTCCCGGGAAATAGCAAAAGGGGGAAAATCTTTTACTGATGGCTAATTTCTAAAAAATTGCATGTACAATGTCTCTCAAATTCTGTTTAAAGATATGAAAAATAAGGATGATATATGTAAGAAAATAAAAGATTTACCCCTCTCAAGAACTTTAAAGGAACGAATCCTAACTATTTCTGAGGAAGTATCAGATATGCTAATTATGGATATTAATTCTGCTGAATTTATATCTATTGTTGTCGATGAATTAACGATATTTCTGATATAGCCCAATGGTCTATTATGGTTAAATATATCACATCTTCCGGTATTCAAGAGGAACTCCTTCATGCTTTGCCACTTGAAAACCACTACTGGTAAATATATTTCAGACAACCTCGTAACATGTTTATAGAATAAAAATATAAATATTGATAATATAGTATGCATTGCGACCGACGGCGCGCCTGCCATGATTGCAAAAAACAAGGGGTATGTTAAATTATTTTTCACTCATACTTTTGACGAAATTATTTCATTTCATTGTATTTTGCATCAAGGAGCTATAATTGAAAAATCTTTAGGGTTATTACCTCAGCTGAAAAAAGTGATGGACGTTGTTGTACCAATGATTAATTTCATCCGTTCTAAAGCGTTGAATCACAGACTTTTTGATGCATTGTTAGAAGTAGGTAGTCAATATACAGATTTGGTTACATTTACGTCTGTAAGATGGCTATCAAGGGGAAAAGCATTAAAGCGGTTTTTCGAGTTTATGAAAGAAGTAATAACTTTCTTAACTTCTAAAAATTACAACACAGAGCATCTACAACTTCTCTCCAATCCGAAATGGATTCAAAATTTTTGTTTTTTTGGTTGATATGACCGAACATTTTAATAAGTTGAATTTGAAGTTACAAGGAAAAGGAAATACAGCGATACAATTATTAGAAGTCATTCCATTTGAGCAGAAATTAAGAGTGATTTTGGAAGACGTCACTAAAGATGGATTTGTATTTTCTGAAAATCTAAGAAATTGTAGATTGAATTTAAATCAAGAAAAAATTGTTTGCAAAATATTCGCTGAAATGATTATTTTTATTTTAGTTTCGTTTTTAAACAGATTTCAGGATTTTAGAAAACATCAGATGATGAAATTTATATTACATCCGCTGAAATATGATTTAAAAGTAATAGACGTCAAAACTTTTCCTGGAATATCTATAGATCTACAAATGGAGATTCTGGAAATTCAGAATGAAAGTATCTGGGTGCAAAAACTTCAGGAAATGGTAGCACAGGTTGAAAAAAAATGAGGTAACTATGGAAAAAACACCACAGACATTATATTTAAATGCTGGAACTCCTTTCCAACTAAATATTCAAATTCCAGGAGATTAGTTTTTGGGATTTTGACCTTATTTGGTCCACATACAATTGTGAACAATTTTTCTATACGATGAACTACATTAAAAGCAAACAGAAGCAGACTAACGGATGCAAGTCTAAAAGCGAAACTGCTAAAATGCACGTACACTCCAAATTTCACTAAATTGGCAGAGAAAATCCAAGTGCAAAAATTGCATTGAATGTGAACTGAATATTGAAATAAATAATTGTAATATTATTTTTGCAATACTTTGTTGTATTTACATTTACATGATAAGAATACAAATTTACAAAAATGTCGTTTTATATTTATTGTACCCCCAAAAACAATAACTTAAAAATAAACATGAGAATTTTTTGAAACTTGCATCTGTATATGTATTTGTAAATACTGAAATAATTAAAAAATAAATTGAATTAAAATTACGGCTCTCTAAATTTTATTTTTGTACGTTTATTGTTGAAATGGCTCTTCGTTTCCGAAAGGTTCCCGACCCCTGCTCTAGTGCGACGTTAATTAATTACCATTACCAGTCAAACCCACATCTGGCCATAGTTCAGAATTACGCGATGTTGTCCTGGGATCTTTCCCATTGGGATTGATCCCCGGACCGTCACGAATAGCCCATTGTGTTGCCCCAGTGTGACGCTAATAAAAATACCTATCTACCTACCATTCAAACCACGGTCAGATGACGAGGTCAGCACCTGAGCTGGCACCCCACTCTCCTAACTTCCACCACGCCGACGTTAGGACATTTGAGGCCACGACAGTTTTAACGTGCTCCAGCTCCCATGAACACTACGGTCTTTGGTTGGATAGTTTCGAATCCTCCAGTCGCTAATCCGCTACTTTTCCAAAGGGGCTACCGCAGTGAACGAATGTGTGGACGAAAGATGCGTTTGTTAGGAATGGGTATGTTGCCTCGAGATCCATAATGTAACGGAGAAATCAATCAAAATAGTCAATGACGTAACGTGGAAGGGATTCTCTACTAAGCGGAAAGCAAAGAATTCAGAAAATATTAACTTGATATCGATAAAACGATTTTCTAACTGCTAATTATTTTTTCTATAAAAGCTATTTGTATGTAAAGCAACTTACATACCTAAGATTTATTGTCATCTTGATATGTGATCATTTAGAATCATCAATCGCCAACCTCAGATACAGGTGTTGATACTATAGAGGGAGAATAAAAGTAGAGGTAATGGTAACCAATGCAATGGGGAAAAGAAATAGTAAACTTCATATGTGCCCAAGATCATGTGACCCAAATTTTTAGTAACGTGACCCTTAGACTACATTCGTTAGCTAGTTGAAACAGATCATTCATCGTATGATTGGTCCAGAGGACGGGAAAAGCGCCCATCCATTGATTCATCATCTGATTGGTCCGCGTGACATAGTTATAGACTGGCGATTTCACCATTTTCGTCGCCACTCTATAGAAAGGCGCCTGTATTTCGCCAAACGAGGCGATAAGATGCCAAATCGGCCAACCCAGTCAAGTTATCAGGTAGAAATTTTAATTAAAGTCGCACTGAATGAACATAAACGGGCTATTGGCGACGGTCCGGGATCAACCCCGAAAGGAAAGATTCGAGGACAACACCACTCATTTACCACCCTTATTCAGATGACGAGGTCACACCTTGTCATCTGAATAAGGTCGGTAAATGAGAGACCCCCTATTGGGGTCTCTCATTTACCGGCCTCCAAGTTGGGCCCTATTACAATCATTAATGCCCCTAATACAGGGGCACACCACAACAAATTCATAATAAATAACAAAAACTAAAATGGAGGTACCATCTCTTCTAAATGCACATCATCTCATATATTTTATTTACAAGTACTTTAAATTTTATCTCAAGACTAAATATTCTATTTTTTAATTGGAGCACATCACAACAAATGTTCATTTTTTCTCCGAGTCCCAACCAGACACACCACAATAAAATAAAAGATGTTCTGGTTGGGCACACCCCAACAAAAATATTTGTATTAATAACTAATAGGAAACCACTTCAAGATAGAGGAAACCGGGCACACCACAACTAGGCCGACGGATAGAGATGAGGAGAGCACATCACAATAAAATCAAAGAAAAAGGAAAGGAGACAAGACGGCACACCACAATAAAAACATGAAGAAAAGAACAAGGTGGGCACACCACAATAAAATCATGAAGAAGAAAAGAACAAGGTGGGCACATCACAATAAAATCATGAAGAAGAAAAGAACAAGGTGGGCACACCACAATAAAATCACGAAGAAGAAAAGAACAAGGTGGGCACACCACAATAAAATCATGAAGAAGAAAAGAACAAGGTGGGCACACCACAATAAAATCATGAAGAAGAAAAGAACAAGGTGGGCACACCACAATAAAATCATGAAGAAAAGAACAAGGTGGGCACACCACAATAAAAACATGAAGAAGAAAAGAACAAGGTGGGCACACCACAATAAAATCATGAAGAAGGAAAGAACAAGGTGGGCACACCACAATAAAATCATGAAGAAGAAAAGAACAAGGTGGGCACACCACAATAAAATCACGAAGAAGAAAAGAACAAGGTGGGCACACCACAATAAAATCATGAAGAAAAGAACAAGGTGGGCACACCACAATAAAATCACGAAGAAGAAAAGAACAAGGTGGGCACACCACAATAAAAACATGAAGAAGAAAAGAACAAGGTGGGCACACCACAATAAAAAAACAAACTTCCACACCTCGCCAACGTGAAGACATTTGAGAGATTTAACGCACACCACTCCCTTTGCATACGGCGGTCTTTGGTTGGATTCGAACTCGCAACCCTCCGGTTGCTAATCCATTACTCTCCCAACCGGGCTACCGCAGCCCTTCAAGTTTTCAGAGCAGTCAATTGACTACTAGTCGACATGTTGGACACTTTTTTGAAGCTTCTCTCAATAGCAATGTTCAATCGACTTAAATTTCACGTTTATGGCTTGAACAAGAATTGCGTAGTTGAAATCTTCAAACTATGAATAAAAACGATTAAAACAGTTGATGAATGGTCTGGTGGAGCAAAACGTCCACCATCAGGACAGAATTTTTGTTCTTATGATGTCGGCCGTTTTGCTCCACCGAAGCATCCATTTTGTAGATTTCATCACCAGTTTTAATCTTTATTAATCATATTTTGAAGTTCTTAAACTACGGAATAACTGGTTAAGGTAGGTAGGTATTTAATTAACGTCGCACTGGAGCAATGCAGCGGGGCTATTGGCAACGGTCTGGGATTAAAACCGAAGTTAAAGATCCGAGGACAACACCTCGTTATTTTGAACCACGGTCAGATGACGAGGTTACACCTGAGCTGGCACCCCACTCTCCAAATTTCCACACCACGCCAACGTGCGGACATTTGAGGTCACGACAGATTTAACATGCACCTGCCCCCTTTGTTCAACTACCAACCTTCCTTTTATCCTCACATTTTTCCGTGGGGTCGCGATCACAGGATGCCCAAGCGATCTTCCTCTCTACTTCTCTACATCCTTTCTTTTAACAATTACTTAACATTGTCTGTCTTGTGTTTGGCGCGGTTTGGCCAAATATGGCCCTTGCGCCCAGACAATCCAAACCAACCGATCCCTCACCTTTTCCGGGTAGCTACGGTAGCCCGGTTGGAAGAACAACGGATTAGCAACCGGAGGGTTGCGAGTTCGAATCGAACCAAAGACCGTCGTGTACAAAGGCGGCTGGTGCACGTTAAATCTGTCATGGCCTCAAACGTCCTCACGTTGGCGTGGTGTGGAAGTTTGAAGAGTGGGGTGCCAGCTAAAGTTTGACCTCGCCATCTGACCGTGGTTCTAATGCAAAAGTTTGTACATTTGGTGTCTCTATGAATGTGTGCCCGTACTATGTCCAAATGGCACTGGAGCGACACAACAGGTATTGGTGACGGTTCGAGATCCACCCCGAAGGGAGAGATCCAAGGAGAACAACACCACGTAAATATGATCCACGGTCAGATGACGAGGTCACACCTGAGTTGGCACCCCACTTTCCAAAGTTCAACACCACGCCAACGCTAGAATAACTGGTTAAAGACCGGTTCTATTCGATTTGGAGCACTGACGAGGTCCGATAACAATGGCGAAGACAGGCTACTTCAAGACAACGAATGATTCTAGTTTAATTGACGCAATCTTTTCAAAGCCGTGTAAGGCTTACTATCGGAAAAGATATTTTTATGAAATTATATCACTTTCAGCTTTTCTTTCAATGAATCATCCTTTTAGTCCGTGGTAGCCCGGTTGGAAGAGTAATGGACTAGCAACCGGAGGGTTGCGAGTTCAAATCCAACCAAAGACCGTCGTGAACAAAGGGGGCTGGTGCATGTTAAATCTGTCGTGGCCTCAAATGTCGTCACATGGTGTGTAAATTTGGAGAGCAGTGTACCAGCACAGGTGTGACCTCGTCATCTGACCGTGGTTCAAAATTACTTGGTGTTTTCCTCGGATCTTTGCCTTGGGGTTTGATCCCGTACCAATAGCCCGTCGTGTTGCTGCAGAGCGACGTTGATTAAATACCTACCTACCATCCATTAGCCTTTTTGCAGAGGTTGGTATTGGTATTTTCAATTAACGTCACACTGGAGCAACACAACGGGCTAACCTTTTTGCAGAGGAAAGAAACTGGTCCGTCAAAGTTATTAAAGGCACTTGGTTTCTAATTAGCGGATGGGCTTTGATAATTGGCTTAAAGCAGAGACCATCAGAGCGCAACTATTTTAATCAGAGTCCTTGAGGTCTTTTTTCTTTGTTATAAAAGGAATCAATAAAATGGTCAATCTTTTTCTTCCTGCTTCCCAGAGGGGTTATCGCTCATCCTTCTCTTGACACGATCTAAAATATTTAACAGGTTGAAACATCCTTTTCTCTTATCTCGTGCTAAAGGAAGAAAAATAGTGTCAGAGAAGTTCCTTTGCATGAAGAGGCACTTTCTGTGAAGCTAAATGTATAGGCGGAGGTAGTGTTTCTGCGGCGATGTGTTTCCTGTATGTATTCTGAACATGAAGCCACTTGGCTTGTTTAATGAATACGATTCCAGCATTTCTCCATTAAAAATTCAAAAGAATCATTTGCAATGTGTTGTAATTAATTAACGTCGCACTGAAGCAACACAACGGGCTGTTGACGACGGCCCGAGATCAATCCTCAAGACAAAGATCCGAGGACAACACCACGTAAGTTTGAACCATGGTCAGGTGACGAGGTCAACATCCACTCTCCAAACTTCCACACTGCGATAACGTGAGGACCTTTCAGGCAACGACAAATTTAACGTGCACCAGCCCCCGGTCTTTGGTTGAACCAAGTTTCTAACTCACAACCCTCCGATTGCTAATCCGTTACTCTTCCAACCGGGCTACTACGGCCCCCCATTGAGGCATGGAGGTAACATTACATGTATTATGCATTAAATATCCGAAGTCCTAAGTCGTCATCTGACCGCGGTTCAAAATTACGAAGTGCCCACAAATATTTCCCTTCGGGATTGATCCCGGACAGTCATCCGTTGGCGCGGTTTGGAAGCTTGGAAAGTGGGGTGCCAGCTCAGGTGTTGACCTTGTCTGACCGTGGTTCAAAATTACGTGGTGTTGTCCTTGGATCTTCTCATCTCTTATTGATCCCGGACCGTCACAAATAGCCCGTTGTGTTGCTCCAGTGTGACGTTAATGAAAATACCATACCATACCAAAATATCGATGAATGACATTTTAAGGTAATCCTAATATCCGTCATACGAGAGCATTGAGGCAGTAGAAATAAAATCTTAGCAACCAGTCTAATTAGTTTGCACTGAAAATCCCTCTTGCATAATTACTAGACTATTTCTGCAGAAACAACCCTGGATATATTATTACAGCACACAAGGGACAAAATATACTCAAATCCACGTATCAAAATAGTTTTAACTACTTACCAGCAGATACTACCGTCTAGAAAGTAGAGGCTAAACATAACCTTTCCTTGCCGGTAATCATCTCAAAACTAAACCTAATACTTAAATAACGGTTATTTGAGCTCTTAAAAAGTTTAGTTGTTAGGTCCCTTTTGTCGCTGTTGGGAAAGATCCTAGCCAATAAAGTTCTGGTGTTGATACGTGATAAGAAAATGTCAGCCTGTCAACAGATATTTCTTACTTTCGTAAATGATTGATGTTTGTCGCACAACAAATTCGATACGTCCAGAAAAACTGGTGTAAACATCTTGTTGAAGTAGTAGCTATTAATATTCGTTTTCCGTGGCATGATTAGAAGGGTTTCTGTTGTAACAGGGACCACTTTCAATAGAGCATTATGGTATTAATATTTAAGGATGTTATCTATATTGCTTAGAGCTTGTTTTGTCGAGTCAAGGACCAATAAGTCGACTTAAAAGGCGCGGTATATATAGGCCATCACCAAAAATCGAACAAGAAAAACCAAACCAAAAGCCCCAACTGCTTTCTTAAACAGTTTTTCCATAATTTTTCATTACCTCCCTCTACTTTTTCTTTATAACCTCACATAAAAAGTTTTTATTTCTCTTTTTGTCCCAATACTAGATGGCGCCATATTTTGTTTTCATTATATTTTTATCTCCTATAGCTCTCTTTAATTCCTTTAAACTCATCCCTGTTACACTTATAATTTTCTGTTTACAAATTACCTTAATTCTCCTTTTTTTCACATGTGAAAAATTTTCTCAGTCTACCTTCAAGCCACAAACTGTTATAAAATTTTTAAAACAATTTATAATTTATAAAATATAAAATTAATAAAAATATTTTAAAAAATTTAAAATTTTTTCTCGATCTTCGCTATTCCTGATCGTGGCAACAGATTTCCAAAATACCTTGACAGTGCGGCATTTCTGAATGGTAAGACTATATACACTCACTGCCAAAAGTTAAACACGGAGAGGAAAATGTTAATATCCCGAAGCCAATCTTAATTTGAGAGGCTGCATTTCGCTTCAGAGGTAGATGGAAGTATGCAAATATATTCTGTAACAGCCAAGCACGGTTTCGTGTCGAGAAATATGCAAAAAGGGCAGTCGTATAAGAAGCCAGCACTGTGAAGGGTTAGAGGATTTTCATGTAAGTGCTGATAAAAAGTGTTTAGAACTTTTGTACGATCAGTTTTCAAGACAGACGTGTTTCTAGGCTTCCAGAAGACGAATGGTAGATAGTGAGCGCTGGCGTTCTGTGGGACGCCTTAAAGCAGGACAATCAATCACAGATGTTGCTCCTTTCTTCGGAGTTCATCATTCCGTCATTTCACGATTATGGAAACAATTCCAAACAAGTCAAACAGTTGTCCGAAGACCTGTGGCCGGTCGCCCAAGGGTTACGACACGCGCGGAAGATCGATATATTGCTATTTTAGACAAGCGGAATCTAAGAGCGACCTCCACACGTGTGACATCTATGGTTGCAGCGTCCATTGGTAAGATGATATCTGTCAATACTGTTCGCCGAAGGCTACACATGAATGGACTATACGCCCGGGTACCACGAGTTTGTGTTCCTCTATCCGTCCAATCCAGAAGGGCACGTTTAAAGTGATGTCGGTAAACATGTGAATTGGACTGCGTTCGATTGGGCCACGTTATGTTCACGGATGAGTCGAGATTTGTCCTGGAGCCAGATGACAAGCTTGTAAGGGTCTGGAGAGAACAAGGCACACGCAATCGGCCCCAGAATGTCATTGAGCATCACGCATTCCGAGGTGGAAGCATCATGGTGTGGGCAGGGATTTCGTTGGGATATATCGCACCGACCTGCATATCTACAGACGGGGTTCTGTGACGGCTATCGGTATGAAGTCCTAGAACCCACTGTGAGATTGTACGCTGCAGCAGTTGATCCTGCTTTCGTTTCAATGGATGATAATGCGCCTACCCATCGAGCCAACATCGTAGACGACTACCTGGAGAGGGGTGATTGCGCGTATGGATTGGCCGTCGTACTCCCCAACCTTAATCCCATTGAAAATCTTTGGGATGCCCTCGGCCGTGCTGTGTCTGTACGTTTCCCACCCCCAGTCACTCTCAGAGTTGCAAACTGCTCTACAGGAGGAATGGTGATTACTTGACTCTGGGATGGTTGATCACCTTCATGGAAAGCATGGTCACACTCTGTAAACTTTGTATGAAGATGAGGGGTGGTTACATACCTTATTAATGTCGGTTTTGTTTGTTTTGGATTTAAACATCATTTTGTTAATGACTCCAATATGACTTCATCTTATAATTTATGAAAATTCAATATTGTTTTCATCTTTGTATGTAATTCTTTGTTTCATGCATAAACATATTTGCTTCTTTCCTGCCGTATTTCGTGTCAAAGCTGTACTTGTCGATTTTTTCTCATTTTACCGCTTCGTGCTTAACTTTTGGCAGTGAGTGTTTTTGTTGGCTGTTATTATTCCTTTTGCTGTTATTTTTTCTTTGGATGTTCTATCCTTGTTTCAAATCTCGATGATGTTTTGTCTTATGATTTTTATTCTCCACATATCTTCGGTAATTGCTTGAGTTTTCGGGGGTAAATTGTGTTAATTCCTTTGGCTAAGCCTCACAAGTACAGAAAAAACTCAAAGCTTCTGTTAAAAGTGACTCCTGCTTTACTCCTCTTGACAAATTAAGCGGATTTACGCCCTTCAGATTTTTACACCTTTTCTTGTGTTTCTCATGAAAAATAAATTACTTTAAAGTAGTTTCAACTTATTTCCCTCTATTTGTTCTCTAAGGCTTTCAGTGCCCTGTTCATCTAAAGGGTTATTACATTGTTCTCTTATTACATGGATTTTGTTATTGGTTTGGTTTTACTTATCTAATTTTGGTGATGGATTTGATGATGATATATATCAAATATGATGATATCAAGATGATATATATATATATATATATATATATATATATATATATATATGGGCAATTCCATGTGAATCACGTGTTACAGTCAGACGTCAATTTTCAATATTAAATTTAATGTAAATAAAGAATGGATGAAGATTACTAAAGAAAAATTGATTTATAAACTCATTGATATTGTTCCTACATCATCTATGTCATAATTTAGACCTTTAGTGTAAATTTTGTTTTCTCAATGGCAACATTTCGGACTGTGACTCACGTTTCAAAGAAGGACATCAATTTTTTAGACTTTCAAAAATGAGTTTTTCTCTTCTGACGGAAGTTAATTGGAAAAAATACTTTGGATGCTTCACTAAGAGTAGTAGGTCCTGTTAAATCTAAGAAAAATGAAATTACTGCTTTAATTAATAAAATAAATTGACATTTTTATGTGACTCACGTTACATACTTTTGTGACCCGCATCACATTTGCGAATTCTGAGAGCTGAATGCTTAGTAATAACGTTTTTGAAATATTAATCAGTGTAAAATTAACTTTCTTAAAAAAAATTTATATATATATATATATATATATATATAATAAAAACAATCAAATTACAAAACATTAAAACGTAAAATAATAGAAATGCAGACCAGCAAAATGCCAAAAGATCAAAAGGTCAAAATATTAGAAATGCAGACCAGCAAAATGCCAAAAGATCGAAAAGCAGACAAGTAAAAAGCCAAAAAGCCAAAAAAGTTGGGGGTAAAAAATGGTCAAGCAGAATCCAGAAGGCAGAACTGTCCATGTATGCGCGCTAAAGCTGCAGACACAACATGGAAAGTAAAATAATTTAAAATTACAAACCAAAACAAAGAGAAATCCAAAAATTTTAAAATCAAGAAATTTAAGAAAATTTTGAAAAAATGATGGAAGTGTTGGTGGATCATGGCGTCATCAGGGAGGAGCCTCACCCAGTCAACACAATATGGTGTTTTCTGCATGTGAGCGGCAGTATACCAAAAGTAGCTCACACACCCCTCCAAACACCATAAGAAAATAAATTAGAAAAACAAAACCAGGGACAACCAAGGACACAAACCAAAGATAAATAAAATTAAAATTAAATTCAAATTAAAAAGAAGAAAACAAACTTACCCACATAGATTGACCTAAGCTCGACAACAACCTGCCGCAAACTACATGAGGACCGCCAACAATTTCCTGTTGACTATCAATTTTAAAAAACTGGATTTGAACACTATTTTTTCGACTTCCGATTCCAATGTTCGGAATTCCGAGTCGGAATTTCGAGTCGGAATTTCAAGTCGGGGTTCCGTGTCGGAATTGCGGTTCCGACTTCTGATATACGGCGTTGTGAATGGCATTTGTTGGCGGTCCTCATGTAGTTTGCGGCAGGTCGTTGTCCAGCTTAGGTCAATCTATGTGGGTAAGTTTGTTTTCTCCTTTTTAATTTGAATTTAATTTTAATTTTGTATTATATTTATCTTTGGTTTGTGTCCTTGGTTGTCCCTGGTTTTGTTTTTCAATTTTTGTTTTTCTAATTTATTTTCTTATGGTGTTTGGAGGGGTGTGTGAGAGCTACTTTTGGTATACTGCCGCTCACATGCAGAAAACACCATATTGTGTTGACTGGGTGAGGCTCCTCCCTGATGACGCCATGATCCACCAACACTTCCATCATTTTTTCAAAATTTTCTTAAATTTCTTGATTTTAAAATTTTTGGATTTCTCTTTGTTTTGGTTTGTAATTTTAAATTATATATATATATATATATATATATATATATATATATATATATGTACAGGGTGCAACGCAAAGTCCGTGCCCGGCCTTTATTTTCGCAACCGTTGGTCGTAGACGTATACTTCCAATTACAAAAATGTTTCAAATGAAGTAAAAATTCATGTTATGGTATATTGAAATTTAAAAAAATCAATTTTGTAAAAATTACAAAATTTAACTTTTTATACAGTCCCCCGTTCCTTATAGTGATATTTAGTAAAAGTTTACACTTATCCTAACAAACGTAACACAAAAAGTTTCACTTCTGTGTGACAAAAATTGACCGAGATATTTAATTTCAAAGTTTGGGATTTTTTTCAGATTTGTTTAGCCTTCATTGAGGGGTCGGTTAAAATATAACGTAGAATAATTCGAGATTGAAATCAGAGTGCAACGCCCATTTTACGGCGAAAGGGGGGTTCCCCGACCATAAACGATGGGCGCATGTATAGTAAAGTGGACATGCCCGATTCACTGAAAGTGGTCGCAGCGCCCCTAGTGGCGAAACACGGAAGTTTGGAAATCTAACTCCGAAACTAAGCAAGATAGACAAAAGATGTCAATTAGAAAGTTGATGACCATCGTCGAATTATGTAGAATCGACACCCTGAAAATGAAAAATGAGCAAAAAAGAACCGGATAAATGGCAGCAGAATGCAAACTACCAGCGGGGCTATAACCCCCATGCTAATCATGATTATGCAAATAGGATAGTACCGCAGCCACATGCTCGGGATAAAAGACGAGCCATCCAGTAGTGGGCAAACTAGTCCGCGCTGAAATCGTGATGATGTGCTACACATCCGCGTAATATGCCGAAATGATAGTGATTTATGGCGAATGTCAACGAAATGCCAGAGCCGCTGCGAGGCTTTATGGCGAACTTTATGGATCGACGTCCATCGCATCAAACTATAGCTACTGTACTTTGCCGTTTCAGAGAGACCGGCGGCTTCACACCACGACCCAGATCAGGCAGACTGAAAAGATCGGGCATTCGAGTGACACCCGAGAAAGTGCTGGGATACGCCCTTGCAAATCCACACCTAAGCACGGCGGAAATAAACGAGGCATGTGGATACACGCGTCAACATATTTGGCGATTGTTACATGCGCATGGTGCGCATCCATACCGTCCGCTACTAGTGCAAGCATTGATGCCGGGTGACGACGCATGAAGATTTGACTTTTGTAATTTCCTGCTCAACACGTTGCACGACATTTCGTCGTTGTTTTCCGACATACTGTGGACAGATGAGTCGCAATTCACACGGGATGGCATCGTCAACACCCACAATGTGCATTACTGGGCTCTGGACAACCCTCACATGGGACGCACAGCACGACACCAGGTACGCTGGTCAACGAATGTATGGTGCGATTTATGGGGAATCCAGATTGTTGGACCCATCTTCTACGACGGGACCTTAACGGGCAATCGTTACCTGCACGTGTTACAAGACACGGTACGTGACTGGTATGAACAGATGTCTCTCCGAGATGCATGTCGTGTGTGGTTCCAACATGATGGTGCCCCTCCGCATAAAGCAGCAAACGTTCGTGCGTATCTAGCCACCGAATTCGGCCAACAGATCATCGGATATGGTGGTCGGGTAGAGTGGCCACCGCGT
Organism: Meta bourneti; assembly: GCA_933210815.1. Lineage (NCBI taxonomy): Eukaryota > Metazoa > Arthropoda > Arachnida > Araneae > Tetragnathidae > Meta > Meta bourneti. The sequence goes on along the minus strand of OW119922.1, from coordinate 110,511,405 downwards.
TCGCTGCAATTGACTCCCATAAACTTTTACCTCTGGGGTTACGTCAAGGAACAGATCTATGCGACCGAGCCAACCTCTCTGGATGATCTGAAACAGCGTATCAGCCTTGCTTGTCGCAGTTACACCAGCTATGCTCCAACGTGTCCACGATTCAGTACTGTCACGCAATCAATTTTGCATTGCCACCCACCAATGGGAAACATTTTGAGCAGTATCTCCGGTAGATTTCTCCACTTTATGTGTTGTTTTCCGCTGTATGCTTGTCTGTAACTTGTGCGAGTTAGATTTCCAAACTTTCCATGTTTCACCACTGGGGGCGCTGCGACCGCTTTCACTGAATCGGGCATGTCCACTTTACTATACATGCACCCATCGTTTGTGGTCGGGGAACCCTCCTTTCGCCGTAAAATAGGCGTTGCACTCTGATTTCAATCTCGAATTATTCTAAGTTATATTATAACCGACCCCTCAATGAAGGCAAAATAAATCTGAATAAATCCCAAACTTTTAAATTAAATATCTCGGTCAATTTTTGTCCCACAGAAGTGAAACTTTTTGTGTTACGTTTGTTAGGCTGATTGTAAACTTTTACTAAATATCACTATAGGGAACGGGGGACTGTATAAAAAGTTAGATTTTGTAATTTTTACAAAATTGATTTTTTATTGTTGAAACATTTTTGTAATTGGAAGTATATGTCTACGACCAACGGTTCCGAAAATAAAGGCCGGGTACGGACTTCGCGTTGCACCCTGCATATATATGTATATATATATGTATATATGTATACATATATGTATATATGTATATATATATGTATATATATATATAATAATAAATGATGAATTATATTTATTGAAAACCAATTCAGATAACACTAAAGCCGTCTTTCTAGACTTGAATATATATACTTTAAATAATGAAACTGATATTAATATTTATGATAAGAGAGATGATTTTGAATTTCCGGTTTTTAAATTGATATATTGGGATTCTAATATTTCTAAAAAAATTTATTACAATACAATCGCTGGTCAACTGATACGTTTCAATAAAATTTGCAACTCTAAATCTAATCTTCTTTTGCAATGTAATAATCTCATTAACACACTTCTTAATAATAAATACCCTCACTCTTTTTATAGGATTATTTTTGAAAGATTTAAGATAACTAATATTATTTAATAGCTTATTTCGGAGACTATCCTGTTGACTATCAATTTAAAAAAACTGGATTTGAACACTATTTTTTCGACTTCCGATTCCGATGTTCCGGTTCGGAATTCCGAGTCGGAATTTCGAGTCGGGGTTCCGTGTCGGAATTGCGGTTCCGATTTCTGATATACGGCGTTATGAATGGCATTTGTTGGCGGTCCTCATGTAGTTTGCGGCGGGTTGTTGTCGATCTTAGGTCAATCTATTTGGGTAGGTTTGTTTTCTCCTTTTAAATTTAAATTTAATTTTTAATTTTAATTTAATTTTAATTTTGTATTATATTATCTTTGGTATGTGTCCTTGGTTGTCCCTGGTTTTGTTTTTCTAATTTTTGTTTTTCTAATTTATTTTCTTATGGTGTTTGGAGGGGTGTGTGAGCTACTTTTGGTGTACTGCCGCTCACACGCAGAAAACACCATATTGTGTTGACTGGGTGAGGCTCCTCCCTGATGACGCCATGATCCACCAACACTTCCATCATTTTTTTCAAAATTTTCTTAAATTTCTTGATTTTAAAATTTTTGGATTTCTCTTTGTTTTGGTTTGTAATTTTGAATTATATGTATATATATATATATGTATATATATATATATATATATATATATATATATATATATGTATATGTCAGAAGAAGTAGGATAGAACAGGAACAGTTGATTGACAGGAAGAGTTCCACTTTTTACTAACACAGAACATTTATTACGAACATAGTTAACATTGATGTTCAGCAGTCCACATTCAGAAGTAACAATTTTTATCCACAGAGGATTAATATGGAGCCACTAAGGTCTCCCGTTCTTAAGATGCACGATCGGCCACACAGGTCTTGCGCCATTTCACTCTCGCTGCAAACTACTTACGAAAATTCCCCTGTTCTCCAGTTAGAATGAATTATTTTCCCGCTCTGCTTTGAGCGTTTCCATAGCGACCAGAACGCACGGAACTCCAACCAATCAGAGCATAGTGAAAAGAAGGCATGGAGCTCCAACCAATTAGAAGATCGCTCTCGGAATGCGAATATGTTTGAGTGTTCTAAGACGAATGGGGAAAGGCGAACTAGAAAACGGAAGAATCTCCGCCGCCGGCTGGTAAAGAGGACCATCGCCTTTCGGTGGTAGGTGGGGAGGTGAAACGATTCAGCCTTGACATATATATACATATATATACAGAGAAAGAGAGAAGCGTAATTGCTTATTGATAAAAAAATTGCAATTTTAAAAGAAATGAATGTCCTATAAACATATTTATGTGCAGTAAAAATGCGAAGTAAATTATCATTTTGATTCAAAATTATGTTTAGATCTGAATTTTGCTATTTCTTTTTTGTATCAAAAACATTAATCTTCACTCCCTTTTAGCAGCTTCTCGAATTCGTGTGCATTATTAATTAAACATTTCTTTTTTTCCCATTTGGTCGAAAACATGTTTCACATTGCCTCAAATTTCGTCTACTGGACCCTTACCATGTGACGTTGCAAAATAGTTCCACGTAATGGATACGTTGTACCTTTGTCCCAGTGTGGTAAGAGAGGCTGCTATGTGTGTTTTTAAACTGCCCCCATATGGACTGTCAAACCAAATTTCAACAGCTGCACACAAGTTGAAATACTTTGTAATAAAAAGATGTATTCCATAATGACATCTTTGAATGATCCCAATAATCTGAACCTATTACTATAAGATGTATTGAACCTAAATAATAAATAACAGCTATAAACAAGCTCACTTGTTTCTGTTTCCAATGTGCACCTTGGATCTCATCCTGAAAGATACAAGTATAGTCTTCAGAAAAGTCTACTTGCATCACACATTGATATGCCTTGATGGCGCTTAAAGTAACAATACTCCAGAAATTGCGGAATATGACTCGAAAGAAGTCGATACAAATCCAAATATGACCCAGAACATTCTATCTTTTGACGATTTTCTGCATCTAGTTTCCAAATATGCCATGTAAAGCCAAATTCATCTGTTACAAGCAATGGATAAAAATTTTTAAAACATTTTGCATCTTTGCAAATGCTACATTGGCTTAGCAAACAATTTCTAGGACTGCACAATATTTTTCTGGGAATGAATGGAAGCAAGCGGGAACACTTTAAATATAGAAGTGTAATATATTTACAGCACCTAAATGAAATTCTCATGGTATATATACATAAGCAACGTTATGCAGAATCTTATTTCTCAGATCTCATTCAAAAGAACATGCTTTGGGCACAATTCAAAATCTTGCTCTTACCAAGCTCTGATGGATTTTCCAGTTTGAACATTTCAAAAACTTCCTTCAGTGACCACATAAGATGATGAGCTTGTTTTTTTTATTTTAAGGCCATTTTCCCAAATTGTAACGACGTCTTTTCGTTCCGGAGCGATTCGGTTAATATCATCTCGTTCATAAAATAATATAATTTTGTCTATTTTATCTCTATACTCAAAGCTGATGATTTCGAATGATTACTAATTGAATCAAAACATGCATTTAAAGTCACATTACAAATGCTGCTAAGCAATTTACTCACAACTTCATTACGATGTGGTATGCTAGGTAGACCTCGTTTTGCTTGGGTCATAGCATTGCCAAAAGTGTTCGCATTTTTGTACAATTGATATATTTTTCTTTGAATTCTCTTTGTTCCTTAAAACGCGATACTTTTTAACTTTTACTGTACTTTAACTTACTATGCTTCAGTTACTTTAACTCTTATACTTTTACTTTACTTTAACTTAAGTACTTAACTATTTCTAACTTTTTCCTTTCTGAATCAGTATTTCATAGTAAGATGGTACTTTTCTATTATTCGTCATAATTTCTTTCTTACTTTAGTTCCTCTCTGAGCTTTCTTCTTTCTTGAACTCTGCAGCTGCAGTAGGTGCCATAATATAATTTTATATTATGTAAAGAAAAATAACAAAATTTTAAATAAATCTATCACAAAATCGTTTGCACTTCAAATTTTAATAGAAAAATTAAAACGAATTATTTGTGTACAACATTTAACTTAATGTGTGACTCACGTTACAAAATTAAATGTGTTCTGTCTTTTAAGAAAAAGCATGAATTAAAATAAAATTTGTCATTTCCTTTTACTCTTCATACTATGTAAGAGGAAAAGTGAAAATTTTAATTTCAAACATAGAATATTTGAAAAGAATTATAAAACCTAAGTTTTTGTGACCCAAGTTACATTATAGTAAGTACTTTTTCGGAAATTATTCCATAAATATAGTAATGCATATCTGTTACAAAATTAGATATAATTTCCTCTACTGAAATCGCTCTTTCTGTTATGCATAAAAATTAAAAAATATATACACAATAATATTTGAAAAAATTGCCTTCAAAGACAGCCAAGTTCATTCTAAAGAAATCTTCACATCTATGGTTTTAGAACAGAAGTGTCGGTGGATCAGGGCGTAATCAGGTAGGAGCCTGATCCAGTCAACACAATATGGTGTTTTCTGCGTGTGGGCGGCGGCAGTTTGCCGAAATTAGCCCCCACACACCACAAGTAGAGAGACAAAATTAGAAAATCAAAACTGGCAGAAGGTCAAACAGGAAGAGAAGTCTAGGCAATACGGAATAACCAAGGACAAGACTAAAGACAAGCACAACACAATATCATACAAAATTATAGAAGAGAGTATAAACTTACCCACATTAAGGTGTCCGACTACCTTCGGAAAGGATTTTTTGAAATAATTTGAAATTTGACTTTTTTTGTGCATTATATTATAGAATATGGTTAAAAACTTAGAGAATAACATATAAAAAAATAATTAATAATTTTTTTAAAATTTAAACCCCAAAAAGGGGTGAAAAATAGACAAAAACTAGCACCACCGCAAAACATGATAACTTAAATTTAAATTAAGATATTCTTATTTTGTAAATTTTATTTTGAAGATTGAAACCTCCTTTAGGGAATGTACCTCTCACATCATTGTAAACCAGTTCTTTTAAAAACTGGAGAGGTTCAAGTACAACCAAGAAGAAAATCTTCCATAAATTATAGCAACGCATAACTTTTATAATTAAAAATAAAAAAACTAATTAATGCACAATTACAGAAGTGGTACATTCCCTTTATAAACTCTTTGAAAGTATTCCTACCAAATTTCATAACATTTGAAGCATAACTTTTTGAGTTTTCATGTTTTGCGTAAAAGCAAAATTCTAAAATGTCAATTTCAAGAAAAAGCTAAAAACAAAATTCAATAATGAATCTTACCTTTAAATGGAAAATGTAGCTCTAAAATGATCCTGATTTATAAAGATCACCTTCTATAGAAGTTAAATCAACTACTTTTTTTTTCCTAATTGCCCTCAAAACCTTCCTGCGCTTCTTTGAAACGGGTGTTGTATGGCGCTTGGAATCACTGATTCTAATGCGATCCAAACTTTGGTAACCTTTTAATGTGAAGTAACCAAGATTTTCAATGTTCATCTTGCTTAAAACACTGGTGCAACCCTCAAATCCATCATTATATTGTATTACTGCATCATAAGCCCCTAATTTTACAGTTTTTAGGCTGACGAAAACCTCCTTCGGAACTCTCTGCCAAATAACACCATTGAAACTTTCATTGGCATTTTGAGTTTTGCCATGCAGACACTTATTCAAAAGTTCTCTGGTGCAAAGCTCTAAATACACTGGTTTGACTACATTTAAAATATTGTTGGGCAAACCAGAATGCTTGAGCTTTTCTGGTTCTTTCCCTTCGCTTACAGCTCGCTGGTAATAGCACCAACTGTCTACACCAATAGGGCACTGGCCATGCATCGGTTTCTTTGGTGATGAAGCACAATGAAACAAAGCTGCAATTACATTTTGCTGCATCATTTGTAAGTTGCCCACGTTAGAGCGAATCGCAATGCCATAATAATTTTGTAGTCTGTCGATAAAGACATCTGATAACTTGCCTTTACCAGACAGACCTTTGGTTTTGTTTTTCAATTTTCGCAGACGTGTACCCACCCGTTTTTGAATGTGCCCAATGCATTCCAGTTTTGAAACACTTTTTTCGCCATATGTGTTTTGGACGCACAAATAGCCTTTAGAATCCCCATCACCGTAGTATTTCGTGTACTTCAGCTTCCGAGTGCTCACTGACCTCTTGAAAATTCTGTCGACACCAACAGTTTCCATCTTTGCTGATGACCCTTTAAAATTGCACTGGCATATATGGTCAGCTTCCTGTGATTCAAATGACGGGTTTCTCTTCAGTTTCTGTAATCTTTTGCAAATTCTGCAGTATGAGGACATGACTTCTAAATCGAGAACCTTTCCCGTGTCAATTGAAATGGCAGCAACACAACCATTCAAAGAAGTGTACCCTCTACGCTGCCACGTTCCATCTACAGACACGCCGCATTCACTGTCTTCTCCCTTTGAACCAACTTCATCAGCTGCTTTTAACATTGAAGATTCAGCAACCTCGGACACAACTTTCAAGAGTTTCTCTTCATGGATGTTATACGCAGCTTTAGAAATTGGTGGCAAATTCAGCGTGGTGCACAGTTTATACGCTGAAGAAAATCCCTTTCCAATCTGCCTCATCCCATAAACTATTCTAGAGTTCACTTCAGGTACATTTTTGTTCTTTTTGGAGGAGGCAAAGCCTTTTACAAAATCACAATTGTGACATTTCAAAGAGAAGTGTGAGCACAATCCATACCTGGAGTCTTCAACTAAATGCAAACCAGAAGCAAAGCATTTGGGACATGGAAGCACCAAAAATATATTTATTAAAGTTTCCAGGTCGAAAATCCGATTACCACACAGTTCCTCATTCAAAACTTCGAATTTGGAAGAGCTAGATGCTTGCAGTTTTGAAGCACTGGCTGTGCACACTGGATCTTCAAGACTGTTAGTCTTCAGTGTTTTAGAGTGTTGATTACCTTTGAAGTGGTGTTTCTTCTTCCTGGCAATACTCTTTCCCATTTTGTAAAGAAAAATCACTTTATGCAAGAAGAATTATCAAGTTGTAGAACTTTTTGAACGCACGATCGAAAATCACGAGTTCAAATTGTGTACAAACTGAAACTCAAGTTTGATGCCAGATTGTGAAGTTAAACATGATTGCCAGATGTATTTTTGTGTAAAAAGTAGTTTTTTAATTAATTTTTTTTAATTAATAAAAAAAAATCCACACTTCAGAGCAAATTTAACGCTTTAATTTGTTAAAATAAGAATGTAAACAAACTTTTACGTTCACTTCCTGTTTGCAGAAAGGCACTTCCGGTTTTAAAAAGTGTCGACTATGTAGTATTAAAAGACCTGTATCTTACGTTCTATGCATGGTAGGAACAAAATTTAAACAGATTTGGAAAGATAAGAAATCGGGCTTTCATATTATATCAAATTTGGAAAATCGCAATTTCCGCCGAAAATCGCGTTTTAAAGGTAGTCGGATACCTTAACAAACTTTCAGATTGACAACTCGCCGCAACTCGCATGAGGATCGACAACAAATCCCATTCATAACGCCCACAAAAATTATACTATATGACAGTTAAGAATCATAAATCCAGCAGATCAAAAGTACACCCAGAGTGCCACGGAAAAGGGCTTTATTACACAAAATATTAGTGTTTGGTGGAGCATGCTAATTGTACTTTTGACTTGCTGGATTTATGATTCTTAACTGTGTTACATAGTATAATTTTTGTGGGCTTTATAAATGGCATTTGTTGGCGATCTTCATGTGAGTTGCGGCGGGTTGTTGTTGATCTGAAGTTTGTTAATATGGGTAAGTTCATACTATCTTCTATAGTTTTGTATATTGTGTTGTGCTTGTCTTTAGTTTGTCCTTGGTTATTCCGTATTGCCTAGACTTCTCTTCCTGTTTGACCTTTTGCCAGTTTTGCTTTTCTAAAAATTTGCGTTTCTACTTGTGGTGTTTGGAGGGGTGTGTGGGCTAATTTCGGCGAACTGCCGCTGAATTCATTCCAACACCTTCGATACTGCATCGAATATATACTATGCGGCTAGTTTTTTTGCTGATTGTGGTTGGTTCATCAATTATCAATGAAATTTTATTATTGGATTGAACAATTTCTCTAACCAGTTTCCTCATTTCTTCATTTGTATGATTTAATGATATAATACACGCATTTGTAGAATGAAGAATACGACTCATTTCAACTCCGTTCAGTTCTTGCAGATCAATTTCAGTTTCAAAATGATGGAAGGATTGATTTTCGTTTGCTACTTTATATGCAATTCGAAAAAGTTTTGCAGCTATTTTTTCGTGAGATAATGAGGATAAACAATCTCAAGAGTCATTCTTTTTTTCAGCAACTAATTTTGATGCTGCTTTATGTGCAACAGATTCTGTGTGATCAAAATTTTTGATACGAAGTGAGCTCAACTGTTCCTATCTTTGCTAGAATAGGTTAACTAATTGTTGATCCATTCTTTGGAAAGTTTCATTCCCATTTTCGTTTCAACTCCGTTTCAACTTTTCTACAAGGCTTACATCCAAGTTTTATTTTGCAAATACAGAGCCATTTATTTTTCAAGCAAAAATCATTTTTTTATCATAGGTCCAGCAGTCCGGCCAGTCATTTGTAGTTTGGTTTTGCTTCTTAAATTCAGATTCAGAAATATCAACAGGCGTTTTCGTGTTCTGTCGTTGTCTGTTAATATTCTGGCCTTTTTATTAGCAAGACCGGTGATTAACAAGTAATTAATTTTTTCATTTTTAAATTTAGGGTCCCACTTTTACACTAAAAATAAAAAATAAAACGATTTTCAACGAAACATAAAGGTCGCAGCCTGCAGTAAGCACTCAGCAAGCGACGATATGACCAATCACAAGTCGAGCAATGCCATCACAGTCAGAGCGGACGAAGTACGCATGCATCGCACTCGACACACAAGCAGCCCGCATGCACTGTTTTAACGATTTTAACGCCGATTTTTTTTTTGCTCTACAGGGGCGATTTATCCATGTGAACCAACCATCAAAAAAGGTGCCGAAACGCCATTCCGATGTGTTCTATGACAAAAAAAAGCACTGTACACACGCACGCGCACATATATAGTAATTAATACGTAGTAAACACTTTATTAATTAAGTTAAAAATAAAAGCAATTCTTAAAGGGCCGCGGTGGCCCGGTTGGAAGAGTAACGGACTTGCAACCGAAGGGTTGCGAGTTCGAATCCAGCCAAACACCGTCGTGTACAAAGGGGGCTGGTGCACGTTAAATCTGTCGTGGCCTCAAATGTCCTCACGTTGGCGTGGTGTGGAAGTTTGGAGAGTGGGGTGCCAGCTCAGGTGTTGCCTCGTCATCTGACCGTGGTTCAAAATTACGTGGTGTTGTCCTCGGATCTTTCCCTTTGGGATTGATCCCGGACCGTCACCAATAGCCCATTGTGTTGCTCCAGTGTGACGTTAATTGAAATTCCAATTCCAATTCCAATTCCAATTCTTAAAAGTGATAGTTATAGAAAGTAGTAAATTTTATTAAATTAAGTTAAAAGAAAACGTAACTATTAAATGTAGTAAACAATTTAATTGAAGCTAAGTTTTTTTAAAAGCATTAAAAGCCACTTTGCTCCAAATTGGCTTTTGAAACTCTTAGAACCAATTTATTTATACATTGTAATAAAATCATTCTCAGAATTATTTGTACTGGTTTTACTTGAAATTATTTGTGAACACACTTGTCAAAAGTTCAAAACACTAAACCTTTAAAATGAAGTAAATTTTGCACAATTTAAGCCGTTTTACCATCCGTAAGACACACCGGGAAGTTATTATTTTAATTAACGTCGCACTGGAGCAAAGCAACGGGCTATTGGCGACTGTCCGGGATCACAACCGAAGGGAAAGATCCGAGGACACCTTGTCATTTTGAATCACGGTCAGATGACGAGATCACACCTGAGCTGGCACCCCACTCTCCAAACTTCCACGCCAGGTCAAAGTGAGGACATATGAGACTACGTCAGATTTAACGTGCACCAGCCCGACGGTGTTTGGCGGACTGGATTATGTCAAGAGAAATGAAAGATGTAATAATTTCTAAAAATAATGAGTAACGTAGTCGTTATAGCAGATCGTCAACGTTAAAAAACTACCAGTCTTTTTATCTGCTTCTTATACTTCGAATTTGTTTCCTATAATTACTTTTTGGAGAGTAAAGTACAGCTAATTTATATCAAAAATAATTTAATAGTAGAAACTTACATATATGGCTCCCGACACGTCAAACGAAAAAGCATAGATAGTCCTCAAGTTTTTAACGTTCTACACTTGAACCGATCACACGAGCGTCTGCCATCGCCTCCGGCAAAACTTATACATGTCGAAGCACAACAGCCTCGCGCGTCTCGTCGAAGATATAAACACTAGACCACTGGCGACGATGTAGGATCAACTCCGAAAGGCTTCTCAGCAAAAGGGCCTGGTCAGGTTGCGACAGTCGTATAAATACGAAAACCAAACTTCGCAATAATTGTATTTGTTGAGTTGTTTCAAATAAATTTGTTGTTTGTTGTTTCATAATCTGTCTCCCCTGCAAAATTTCCTTGTTCCCACCCACATCCACATCATATACAATACTAAGTAAAAATTCAAAAATGTCCTAATTTTGATCAACTCCGAAAGGCTTCTCAGCAAAAAGGTCTGGTCAGGTTGCGAGTCGTATAAATACGAAAACTAAACTTCGCAGTAGTTGTATTTGTTGAGTTGCTTCATAATCTGTCTCCCCTACAAAATTTCCTTGTTCCCACCCACATCCACCATATACAATACTAAGTAAAAGTCCAAAAATGTCCTAATTTCGTTTCAACATGTATTTCAAATATCCAAATACATAAGTACTGTGCAATTATTTTCTCTAACAGAAAAATTGATCGATTTAGAACTGCAGATGAAATGCTGTAACACTCAAGAAAGATAAAATTATTTTTGCAGATAAACATCCCGAAATGTCTCTCGTGGTAGGTAGACAATTGAACAACGGGCTATTAGCTACGGTCCAGGGTGGGTAGGTATTTTAATTACCGTCACACTGGAGCAAAACAACGGGATATTGGCGACGGTCCGGGATCAAAACTGAAGGGAAAGATGCGAGAACACCACGTAATTTTGAACCACGATCACACCTGAACTGGCACCCCTCTCCAAACTTTCACACCACGATAACGTGCACCAGCCCCCTTTGTACACGACGGTCTTTGGTTGTATTCGAACTCGCAACCCTCCGGTTGCTAATCCGCCATTCTTCCAACCAGGTTATCACGGCTCCAAATGTCCCTCTGAAAAATGAAAGACGACACAAGACAGCAAAGACAAGGTTGTTCATATATATATTTATTTTCTTCAGATATGTCAGCCTGTATGCAGGGCATACAATAGAGGTGTACAGGCAGCTTGATACCTTTAAAGGAGAAATCTGGCAATTAATCTAGCAGGTTAGTAACTTTAATTTTAAATAAGTTTATAATCTGAAGGTGTAACGACGAAATAGAATTACCAAATCCAATGAATTTTATTTACTAAATACCAGTTCTGTTCAATACCTGACAGCTCTTCAAATTATTATTTAACTCTCCAAGTGGTTTCGACGAGATATCTCATCTATCGAGATCTGACCAGTTTTGATAACGACGAAATATCTCGTCAAGATATTGACGATTTTTTGATAATGACGAGATCAAGATCCGGTCAGCTTTCATCTTGTCAGAGATATCTTCCATCGAGATGTGGTCAGTTTTACTATTGACGAGAATACTAATGGAATTAGGATTAAGATTTCTAGTTATTCAAAACAGATTATAAAATCAATTTGTTAGAATTAATTATTAACAATATAAAATGCAATATGAGGAGCTTTTTTTTGTAAAGTTAAATGTAGATGGCACTAGTGTTTTGTAGTGGCACTAGTGTGCTTCGTATTCCTTAATGGTAATAGAATGTGATATTCTCGTCTTACGGTGGTATGCTTACACTGAAAATAACTCTTATTGCATTTTAAATTCTTGGAAATTGTTGCACTAATTTTTCAAATTCATGTGCTTAATTCTTTGTTAAGTAAGCAACCATTTAAAAAAGTACTTACATCAGATGGTGTCGATACTTTTGAGCTTTATTTCTTTTAGTCAGCGCAATTTATAATAAAGTAAAATGAGTCTTTTTATTTAGAAAATCTACTTACTAATGATACATTAATCGTTTAAAAAATTTAAGAAATGATTTGCATTCATCCCTTCCTATTAAGATTCATTCAGTATTCCTAATCACATGCATTCAAATCTCACAAAAGAGCATTTTTTTGGGTGTCATTATTTTGTGTTTGCATTTGAATTAAAATATACTAGCAAGTAAAATAGAACAGTTTATTCGATTAAATTAAATCTAACGTATTCAAGTTGTACTATTTTGTGGGCTTAGCATATGACAAATTGATTAGAGGACAAGGTAGGTAGTTAATTAATGTCGCACTTGAGCAACACAATGGGCTATTGGCTACGGTCCGGGATCAATTCCGAAGATTAGAGGACAGAGTAAAGAAAGAATATGCAAGATATCAAGCTGCCTTTATATGAAACACATTAGCATTTTGATTACTTTGAGGTAAACAACAACACAATATCCATTCACACAACACTTCTAAATAACTTTTTTGAGTACAAGTATATATTTATATGTACACTACATTCAGACATGATAAAGTTTTGCAATAAACTATTCACTAGAGCATTAGATGCATGATTATTCTACGGCAGGATTTTATTCGAAACTATTTCTATTTGTTCATTAAAAACTCATTTACTTCATTGAAAAATAAGAATACCAAAATTTAAATTTTTTATTACACCTTTTTATGATTGGATACTTAATTTAAGGCTTAAGAAATAGGAATACATTAAATGCCATAATGATGAGGAAAATTATAAATTTTCTCTAGCAGCGTAATTATGAATCATACTTTGATAATATTTTAGTAGTGATTATAAAGAATACGAAAATATTTCAAGTTTAATTAGTCCAAAATCAAATTGAAATTCAAATTGAAAGCAATCGAATCTATAAAAGAAATCGTTCGAATAAAGATTCGATTATGACAAATCAAAAGGTTAAGTACGATTCCTTCGATATCGAAAATCATTCGAATAATCCTATCACTAATTTGATGCATCAAAACTTTCAATATGTATGTTAAATATAAGTTTTTACTCTGTAAACAAATTTATAGATATTTCTTGGACTCGTCAAAAGCATGGCACAGTTTCCTACAAAAATATGCATTGTGGTTCTGACATTTTTCTGATTCTGAGGATAAAAACAACGCTACGAACTTCACGAGTACATTTCCGTGCTTCTTTGCTTCATTCATTTCCTTATTTTCTTTCTTTCAAAGAATATATTTTAACATCTACAAAAGTATGTAAACCACAATAAGCAAACACGTGTTTCAGTATATATATTGCTACATTCTTGGATAGAGCACCACAACACCATTGATATAGAGGACAAATACCCGGAGAAATAGTTGCTAATGAAGAGAAACAGACAATATCATCAAGACTTAGAACTGGTCAACACCAAAGCTATGAAATATGTTGCAGGAAAATAAGGTTTACCCAGACTGTCACAACTGTCAGGGTACCAGCGTGGTTAATCCTGACCACTTAATGCAGTATTTCGAGGTGTCATGGAAGGAAATTCGTGATGATTCGTGACTTCTTTTGGACATATTCTGCAGGGGAAACATCATAGAATTGATCTAATTTTCCCGGATCTGGATAAGGAATGAGACGCAAGCATAGCCAAATAAATACTTTTAGTTGTCTCTATATCATTTATTCAAGTATCAATTATGTGTATGTTTTATCTATTATTTATTGCTATTTCTAAGGTACATGAATAATTGCTTTTCATACTATTATCATATTACTTTAGATTAGGTGTGGCTCGAGTTCACGCTTTCCTTTCATATACAAGCAAAGCATGGTAACGTATGCCACGATTAAATATTTTTTCCCCATTCTAGTTGAGGCTAGTGATTTATGAAATTTTGGTCTCAAGTAGTTAAGTGGGAAATAGAGTTGGGCGTTTTAAACGGTGGTTTTTGAAAGAACTTTTGACAAAGGAGACGCGTACTAACATGCTTCAGTTGAACGGGTGTTAATCTGATTTCCATCCAAGGATAAAAAGATCAGATAATATGCTGTTTTCCGAAGCAAAAACTTTGCACAATTAAAAGTTTTATCACGAAATGTATATACGAGGATCCTTCCATTTCACCATTTGAACTGCAAAGACACATTTCAATATTTCTGAATGGATTGATGAAAAGAAATGCTAGTTCTCAAAACTCATTTAATCCTCCCAGTGGTTTCGACAAGGTAACTCATCGATCAAGATCCGGCCAATTTTTCCAATGACGGGATATCTCGTCCATCAAGGTCTGACAAATTTTGCTAATGACAAAATATCTCGTCAAGATTTTGCCGATTTTTTTTACGAGGTTAATATCTCGTCATTAGGAAAAACTGTTCAGTTTTGACTAATAACGAGATATCTCGTGAAGACCATCAGGTAAGAAGAAATATTGAGGAATTATGAGATTTCTATTATTCAAATGCACAAGTGATCAGTGTGTATGGGGCAGTTAAAGATAATGGTAAGGTTGTGTTTTTATGGCTCAAGGGCCAGACTTGGCCAAGCTGTTCCAAGCAATGTTTTATCCGTCAAATAAATGGACAAACACAAAGAAAACGTGACTGATACATCAGAGAGAAATACACCCAGGGCATTTTCAGGAACCGAACATGCGCCGCCTACAGCTCTCGGAATGCTAGCGCATCGGGCAAACCAACAGAACAGTAGTATCACAGGAACTTATTTATCAAAAATGCATTACAATTAAACAAATATTGAAAACTGAAATGGTCTCTGAAAATCCGATGTAATCTGTTTTTAGTTAAGTTTTTAAATAAAATTTTTTCGTCTGTTTCGTCGTTTCCATCGTCTGTTTTCCAAATTAGCTTGTGTTGTGGTTAGAAAATAAACGTTTCTATAAAAAGCTGTCTGTTTTATAAATACAATTTCGTTCTATCAAATTTAGGAAAAATACACAAGAAATATGAATATTGAAAACTGAAAATCCAAATCTACAAAACAATCTATTTTTAGTTAGATTTCTTAAATAAAAATTTTCTGTTTCTAAAATATAGCTTGCCTTCTCGTTAGAAAATAGTTTTCTATACAGCGCATATTACAAACGCAATTTCTGTTCTATCAAATTTAGGAAAAATATACAAGTTGCTTTTATGAAAGGTCTTCCGGTTAAAAAGAGGCAAATACCGTTCCTTCTTTCGTGACGCCTATTTTATCAACCGAGTGTTCCGTTAGCTTTCACAAACGCGTGAGTTTTCTTCCTCAGAATGTCATATACTTTGATGCTATGATCCCTAATATGCA
The DNA here is from genome assembly GCA_933210815.1 of Meta bourneti. NCBI lineage: Eukaryota > Metazoa > Arthropoda > Arachnida > Araneae > Tetragnathidae > Meta > Meta bourneti. The sequence goes on along the minus strand of OW119922.1, from coordinate 110,495,746 downwards.
TTGCAAGTGCGTGGCACGTACGTTTAAGGTTTTTGCTGCGCGTTTAGAGGCAAATACCGTTCCTTCTTTCGTGACGCCTATTTTATCAACCGAGTGTTCCGTTAGCTTTCACAAACGCGTGAGTTTTCTTCCTCAGAATGTCATATACTTTGATGCTATGATCCCTAATATGCATTGCAAGTGCGTGGCACGTACGTTTAAGGTTTTTGCTGCGCGTTTAGGTTTTTGCTCCTTCAACTGTTACTAAAACGACATCGATAAGAAAACACATTGAGAGGGGGACATTGATGCTTCAAGCTGCGAATCTGGCCATGTGCTTGTTACTGTAGAAGTCTCAACTCTTTCACTGCTAGTGCATGACACAAGGTAGGTAGTTAATTAACGTCGCGCTGGAGCAATACATCGGGCTATGGCGACGGTCCGGGATCAAACCCGAAGGGAAAAATCCGAGGACAACACCACGTTATTTTGAACCACGGTCAGATGACGAGGTCGCATCTCAGCTGGCACCCTACTCTCCAAACGTCCACGCCACACCAATGTGAGGGCATTTGAGGCCACGACAGATTTAACGTGCACCAGCCCCTCTGTACTTGACGGTCTTTGGTTGGATTCGAACTCGCAACCCTCCGGTTACTAATCCGTTGCTCTTCCAACTGGGTTACCCAAGCCCTGTAAGGAATCGGAAACAGTTTTGGAAACATGGGTCCGAAAGAAATAAGTACATTAGTCTTGTTTTGTTGCTCCATGGGTATAGCTTACTCCACTGTTGTTGAATAGATCGGGACTAGATTAAAACGTATGGCTGGATAGGGTTTTATGGAGCAAGGGTTATATTTTGGCTAAGCTAAGCCAAACATCAAGAAAATGGATATTCACACAAGGAAAGAATAACACAGAAGAGAGAGATGCATATAGTGAGGAATCGAACCTGCACCGCCAACTCTCAGGTTGCTAGCGCTGTGGGCAAACCACCTAACCACAACGACCTCAACGTATTGAGAAATGTATGAAGGGACAAAAATACATTAAAACAAACAGGCAGCCAGTAGTGAAAGAGTTGAAAACTATTAATTCACTATAAAACAAATTACCAACTTCGAATCCTAAGAATTGTGCCATGTTCATTACTAAAGGGGGCGTTAAAATATCTGTGCCGAACCCTTTGTCGAGAATAAAATGTAAATAAAAAATTCCTGATTAGGACTTTAGCCTGCTGCTAACATTAAAAATAGTTCTAGGGCGCTAAAATAAGCTCTCGCTAATCCGACATTTGATTTAGTTTTTCTTAGAAAAAAGAACCGGATTAAATGTGTTGTAAATTAAATCATGTATTTGATGTCAAACTGTATACTTATAACGTGACTTGATTTTATCTTTTGAAAATTCCTTTAGTTCTTAGAGTTAAACTTCAACTGTAAAAGAAGCTCTTCGAACTCCATTGAATGAAATTATGAAAAAAATATTTTAAAGTTTTTTTATCAGAAATTATTTTAAGTTTTGAATACATAACCATGACTATTATGTAATAAAATGCGTAAAATCTGCAGATGATAGTTAATCGCTTTATAGAGCATCAAGTCAATTTTATACTGTATTATGGTGGGCGTTTAGACCCAGCGAAATGTCGTCTCTTTACTGACAATAATTGAGAGATAATGAGAGAATTTAGTCAACGCTTTAACTTAATTGATTTATATGTTTTCATATATTTTTTGCCATGTTTAGGTGTAAGCGAAATAAGGTGCATCAAATATAAAAAACTAGTATCTTTTAATAGTTTTGCGGTTTTATAGTTTGAAAAAATACTTTTTTCAAATCTAAAAAAACATTACAAATTGACAACTATACTTTCATTCTGACCCTTCAATTAGCTATTGTGAGAATTAAATTAACCATTAAACTTTCGATACGTTTTCCAGTTTCGTACAATTAAAATTAGTGTTTACAAATGAGGAAATAGCCATCATGTCAATTGTATTGCGTCAGTCTCATTACGATAACTATCTCAATTATCCGAAGTTCGGCTAGTGCGGATTAGCGAGAGCCCAGTCAGAATGGCTTTTGTAGAAAATAGTTTATTTGGTAAGGGCTATGCAAAAGGGCGTTTTTAAAAGTGCGTTTTTCCTATAACTGCCAGAACCGTTTCGTATCTCTACTATCAGGTGCAAAAGTTATTCCTATCGCTTGTATAAAATGGAAGCTATGAAACGGCGCAATACAAACACCATGCAAGAGAGTAGCGTCGTAACAAAAACACAACACTTCACACAGCTTCTTTTAAACTATTAAGCACAAAAACATCATAACGTTCACACAATACAAACAGCGGACACATTTATTTACAAATGGCAAATATACTTCACATTTTATATTCAACTCAACATAGCAGCATTGATTTGATTGAAAGGTTTTGCAATCATCTTTATTGTATTTGGCTTTTAATTACTCATGTCACACTTCATATAATTATCAAATCTCGCCTCTCCGAGTTTCAAATATTTCTTCCTTCATAAAGATTTAAAAACCCAACAATATATTTTTTTTGGATTATATTTCACATACTTCACAAACACTTTCTGATGTGTCATAGATATCCTAGACTTAAAAAAATATTGTTTATGAATCATGTTATTAACCCTCCAAGTGGCTTCGACGAGAAATCTCGTTCATCAAGATCTGATGAATTTTGCTTATGACGAGATAAAGCGACAATATATTGTCGCTTTTTTAACGATGACGAGATCAATATCTGGTCAGTTTTTTCTAATGACGAGATATCTCGTCCATCCAGGTATGGTCAGTTTTGCTGATGAGAAGATACCTCGTCGAGACAGCCAGAAGGGTTAAGTGTTAGACATTTCTCAATAAAATCAAATAAAAAAGTATCAGGTTTGAAAACTATTCAATACCTGAAACAGAACATGTAGTAATATCACGAGGTTTATTCATACAAATAAGTTAAAATGGAATGGTTGGTTGTAAGATAAGGAACAAATATCAAATGCTCAAAATAAAAACGGTTGAACTTATTCTGGAGGGAGTTAAAATCAAACATTATTTGTGCACACAACAAAAGACTAGAAAACCTGTTAAAAAAGGGTATATTATATATGAATAAGAGCACCAACGGTACTACCGGTTCTCAACATATTCACAATCGAGACTATTTTCATGATAAATTTTCAACTTTAATTAAAAAAAATTATTGCTCTTGTGATATGTTCTCAAAAATAAAGGAATGAAAAGGTATGGAAATTAAATGAATTACTAAACTTAAATGAAAAAGAATGTGTCAAATTTTTTAACCACATTAAAAGCCAACAATAATGTAAGAGGACAAATTTTTTTGACATGGAAAATGACTATTTTAGTTATTGAAGTACCTGAAATAAGAAGTATAGTTTTGGAGTCTTATTAGACTTCCTCAGGTGTTAGACAGCAAGATATTAATCTTCATGCAAATTATTTCTTAACGGAACATAACTAATGCAAACTTATGACATTAATTGTAAATTGAGAATTCTAAAACCAAAACATTCCAAGCTTAAAATGTCACATCAATTAACCGTAAATCGAGAATTCTAAAAGTAAAACCTTCCAAACTTAAAATGTCATATAAATTAATGTAAAAATCAAGAATTCTAAAACTAAAACATCCCAAGCTTAAAATGTTATCAATTAACGTAAATCGAGAATTCTAAAATCAAAACATTCCAAGCTTAAAATGACATCAATTTAACATGTATCGTGAATTTTAAAACCAGAACATTCCAAACTTGGAATGCCATACCAATTAACATAAATCGAGAATTCTACAACCAAAACATTACAAAATTAAAATGTCATAAATTAATGTAAAAATCAAGAATTTTAAAACTAAAACATTCCAAGCTTAAAATGCCATATCAATTAACATGTATCGTGAATTCTGAAACCAGAACACTCCAAACTTGAAATGTAATCAATTAACGTAAATCGAGAATTCTAAATTTACAATAAAAATAAATCTCCAGAGTTGCGAACCACTTTGAGAACCAGTAAGGTACACCATGACAATGTCCCTGCTTTCCCATTCGGAATTTTTGATCGAATGAGTTCTCGGTATTGGATACTCATAAAAGCAGCTCACGACATCTGGTCACACAGTAAAAGGAATCTAAAATGTACACAAAACAATGACTAGAGCCTTTCCTTCCTGATACAGTGCACCAACTCTTGTAAATGGCGCGATACAAAAGACGTATAATTTTCCTTCCTTTATCAGTCAGTCCGTAAGTCGACCGCACTTGCGGTAGACCATCTAAAAGCCGCGTACTCGACAGCGAACTGTAACACGATAAGCGACCAGTAACACTTCGCGAATTCGGAACGTGCTCGAAGAAACTTCACGAGTAGCTAATCTCATCGACCATCCAATGAAATAGACGGAGACAGTGGGCTTAGTCACTGACGTAAGATCTCAGAAGATAACGTAAGATGAGTCACATGGGGCTTATGACCGATTGGCTTTCGAAGTGTTTTTAATAACGCTTTAACCAATCAACAATTTGTCCCACATTAGGATTCATGCTTTCTTCCCAACCAGGTGACAAATCTCGAAACCGTGCGACAGGAAGAATAGCGTGAAGATGCGAGCACGTGCTCCGTCTATTTTATTAGAAGGTTGATGACTAATCCACGGTACTGTTATGCGTAGAAAGTGCTCCAAGATGAAACCCCGGCTACCCTACTGTACAAGACCTTTTGTGTTCGTCGTTGGATCGCCCCGGGTAGTTCGACTCAGATACCAACTCTTAGTTGCCCGAACCCCTTATAATTCTAAGGGTAGGGGAGGCTGCCTAACTCAAAACGGGAGAGGTAAATATTAATTTCTTCCTAATGAGTAGCCAAATAATTTGTTTCAATGAAACATCCACACCAGGCGTGCTAAGTCCCTTTGTTATGACCCAGACCATCCTGCTTAGCAACAAGGGCCTCCTCTTATCCAGCCCTTAAGGCAGGATAAGAGTTGAGACTTTTGGCTCTACGGAGACAGTAATTGGGAGGCCCAGTGGAAATCCACACATGTTAGATTTGCATTCAATGAGCAAAGCCTTTGGGGTCTAACGCCCTTAAGGTCGTTAAAGTTAATATTTCTATAGTTGAGTCCTAAAGGACGTTAAGGTCAATATTTCTATAGTTGAGTCCTAAAGGACGTTAATATTTATATAGTTGCTTTATCTCCTTAAGGCCTGTAATATTTTTGCAGTAGTGATTTCACCCTTTGGTCACTTCCCCCATCATTGTGGCCCCTTAATATTTTTTAATTTGGGAACCGACCCCATTCGAGCCCCCTGAATGTTCTTAAAGTTGGGACCCTTAAACATTGGGGATTGCTATTACAAAAACAGAAAAAATTAATGATTTGTGTAACATTTATTTACATTCAATGTGCAAAGTCCTTGGGGCCCGAAGCCATAAAGGTCCATTAATATTTTTATAATTGAGGCTTCATCTGCTTGGAGCCCCTAATATTTTTAGTTGGTAATAATTTTGTAGTCGAGACCCGACATCATTGGGGGACTCCTAATATTTTTAAATTTGGGGGACCAACCCCATTTAAACCCCCTTAACGTTCCCTAAACATGGGTAATTGCTTTGCCACAAACATCGAAAATTAATTATCTGTATAACAAAAGAGTTCCGAAAGCACACTTGTTTTTAAGCTACTGGGGCCCCCCAAAACCTTTTCCCCTAGTCGGCACCCCTGTGGCTCCAGGGCGCTCGTGTTGCGGTTCACTGTTGAGATACGCGGCCGAAGGTGCCTTCCCAATCCTTCCACTGCGGGCGATGTTTCAATCAAAGCAATGGAGTGGCCCCTCGGTCAGCTGTGGGCCCCGGGGGCTCACATGAGGACGTCCTTGGTCTCCTGTAGCTTGAGGGAGCAGAGGGCCCCCACTAGCAGGACGGCCGCCGTAGTGAGGATGGGAAGGGCCTTGCTGATGCTGATGAAGTGGGCGAAGGTCAGGTTGCCCAAGATGGCTGCCAGGCGGCTCACGGCACTCAGGAAACCGTAGCCCGTGCCCCTAGGCAAGGAAGACAAAGTCAGACACTGCATACGAAGATCTGAAGTTTGCACAACATAACATCATTAAACAGATAATTAACGAGAGAGTGTACTCAAACTCGGACGGAACCACATATCGATTAGGGCCGGTTGGAAGAGTAATGGACTAGCAACCGGAGAGTTACAAGTTCGATTCTAACCAAAGCCATCGTGTAGAAAGGGGTGGTGCACTAAATCTGTCATGACCTCAAATGTCCTCACGTTGGCGCGGTGTGGATCTTTGGCGAGTGAGGTGCCAGCTCAGGTGTTGTCCTCGTCATCTGACGGTGGTTCAAAATTACGTGGTGTTGTCCTCGATTGGTTGGTTTGAGGTTTTATGGCGCAAGGGCCGTATTTCACCATGCTACGAACTCGCAACCTTCCGGTTTCTAATCCGTTACTCCTCCAACCTGTATTGCTCGGATTGAATTGGTTAAATGTTGATTGAAAAGTGATCAGATCTAATTACTTTTCTTTCATAGAAAAATGAAAACTTCATTTTCAGCAAATATATATACATGATACGTATATCCATCCATATAATCAATTTCATATTCGTCACACTCCTACTCTAAGACAAACTACAAAAGTTTTCTCCTAAGGTACTACTACAGAAGTTGATTTTGAGTGTTGAGTTTGAGCAAATTAAATTGTTACATAATTCGTGATTAATCTGAAGTTTTCGGAGGAACATATGGTTGACCATTAGAGGTTAATGAGTAAAAATACTTTTTTTCGAAAAAATTCGCAGGCTACTTTGAATGATCGTGCATCAAGTTCCTGCATGGTTCAAATTCCAAGTTGTTTCAACGAGATATCTCGTTCATCGAGATCTGACAAATTTTTCTAATATACCAACCATCATGTCTTGATGACGAGTTATGTCATCACGATATAAAGATCTGATCAATTTTCTTTTAATGACGAGATACCTCGTCCATCAAGGTATGGTCAGTTTACTTCCGATGACGAGACAAAGACCAGAAGGGTTAATGGAAACTTTTTATTTTCATATCTTCTGACATTAGCGATCGACTACTGAATTCTAATAAATTAATCAGGTAAGTATTTAATTAACATCGTAGGTATTTAATTAACGTTGCACTTGAGATACACAACGGGCTATTGGCGACGGTGCGGGATCAGTGTGAAAGATCCAAGGACAACACCACGTAACTTTGAACCACGGTCAGATGACGAGGTAACACCTGAGCTCCCGCACCTCTCCAAATTTCGGCACAAAGCCAACGTGAGGACATTTAAGGCCCCGACAGATTTAACGTGCGCCAGAACTCCTTGTACACGACAGTCTTTGGTTGGATTCAAACTCGCAACCCTCCGGTTTCGTCCGTTACTCTACCGCGGCTCTAAATAAATCAGGAACCACACGTTTATGTAAAGCATGGTTATATTTACTCATCAGGACTTGACAATCCTAAGGAATCGACTTTTAAAAGAAGTGACTAGATCCTGATCTCGTCATCATCGGCAAAAAATCGGCAATATCTCGAATATCGTGAAAATCACTTATGTCGGTAGGTACTTAATTAACGTCACACTGGAGCAAAACAACGGGCTATTGGTGACAGTCCCGGATCAATCCCCAAGGGAAAGAACCGAGGACAACACCACGTAATTTTGAACCACCGTCAGATGACGTGGTAACACCTGATCTGGCACCCCACTCTCCAAATTTCCACACAACGCAAAGAGAGGACATTTGAGGCCATGACAGATTGAACGTGAACCCCCTTTGTACACGATGGTCTTTGACTGGACCCAGCTTCGAACTCGCAACCAACCTGTTGCTAATCCGTTTTTCTCTTCCAACTGGGCTACCATGGCCCCTCAAAATCACTTAGAGGTTTCACACAAATATTTTTTTCGGAAAAAAATTCTAAATATGCTTTAAATGTCCATGCATTAACTTGATAGATCAATGTGTAACTTTTTCTTTTCGCTATCTTCTGATTAGCGATCGACAAATTCTAATAAATTAATTCGGAAACAAACCCTTAAATAATGCATTAACCCTCCCAGTGGTTAACTCGACGAGGTATCTCGTCATTAGAAAAACTAACCAGAGCTTTATGGAAGAGATATCTCATCCAAGAGAAAAAAAGCGGACCAGATCTTGATCTCATAAAAAAAATTGGCAATATCCTGATGACAAGATATCTCGCCATAAACAAAATTGATCAGATCTTGATGGACGATATATCTCTTGGAAACCACTCAGGGTTAAAAGCTCTGACAACCGAATCGGATGGGCTTACTTACTTACTTAGTTGGGGGTGCAGCCCCCTCCGCACCCGACATAAAGCCATTGCAGATTGGCAGGGGAGACCCCAGATAGCAAGGAGCGAGCAGCCTCAAAAAGCAAGAGCGAGACTCATATCAGTGGTCAAGAGACAAGCAACGGTACTCCTTATTGGGCAGGAGATTTATTCGGACTCAACATAAGAACCATATCAAGGATAGAGTGGGCTCTTGTCCCCCTCCTCCTCTCATCTTAGCACTTTAGGAGAGCAACCGGTGGCTGCACGAAGTGGTCGCGCAACGGATGGACACATTGGTACCAAAGGGTACAGGGAGGACATGCAAATATGCACCTACTTTTTAACTTATCGTAGCATAATTATGCTTGCTGGCTCAGAGAGATTTATGAGACTTTTGACCAGGGTGGTCGTCTCCTCAGGGAAGTGCCTTCGCTGAAAGGTCTTTTAAGAACCAACCTGCAATTATTCGGATGGGCGTGTGACAGCAAACGCGTCCGCCCTTGGCAAGTCAAACATGCCATTCTACAACGAAACATTTTAACGTTCAGGTTGAAAAGGAATATTTAAAATATTTAAGGATTGGGGAAATAAATCGGGATTTATAAACAGACTTACCTGAGAGAGGCAGGATACGATTCCGTGGTGATGACGTCGACAGCATTCCATCCGGAGATAGAGATGAAGTTGAAGAGAGCCTCAAACGCGATCACCGTCGGCTTCGTGTCCAGGAACCAGATGAAGAAGGCGCTCACGCTGGTCAGGAACAGTGACGTCACTGCGGGAAAGACAATGAATATTTTTGCATACAAGACCACGATTCCATGATATCAAAGAGGCATACCCAAGAGGGTGGTGCTGGTGGGCCTCAGTAACACCCCACAAAGCAATAAGAACATTAAATTTTCTTCGATTTGATAACATCAATGATCTAAGTATTGTAGATTTTTTTAATAAATTCTACATAAAATAACGAATGGTAGGGTTCATGGGTAAATCTAATGTACATAATGAGTATTAACCCTCTAGGTGGTTTATTTTTGCATCGAAGAAAACTGCTCTGCAGAGGCCAGGTTAATTAACCCTGCACTGGACAACCCAACTGTCTATTGACGACGGTCTGGGATCAAACCCGAAGGAGATCCGAGGACAACACGTCGTTTTAAATCACGGTCAGATGACGAGGTCACACCTGAGCTGGCACTCCACTCTCCGATCACTCTACGCGACAACTTGAGGACATTTGAGGTCACGATAGATTGAACGTGCACCAGTGAACTTTGTACGCGACGGTCTTTGGTTGGTTTCTAACTCGCAAATCTCTGGTAGCTAATCCTTTACTCTTCCAACCGGGCTACAACTGCTCTCCTGTAGTGTCGAGTCTCTGATGCAGAAACCTATTCCAAACTGCTTCTGAGCAAGGGATAATTTGTTTTAACTACTTGAATCTTCATTCCCTTTTGAGTAATAGGGAAGTTTTGTGTTTTTACGAGATATCTCGTCATTAGAAACTGACCAATTCTTGATAGACGAGATATCTAGATTGATTATATCTTGATGGACGAGATATCTCGTCGAAACCACTTGGAGGTTTAATTTTTAATTGTTAATCCAGCTTCTTGCCCTAAGCAGTTGGAAGACTATTGGATCAGAGGATTGATTGTGTAGAACTTGTAAAGAAAAGGAATTGAAATCCTTCCAAATAACTACATCTGTATCATGATTTTTGTGCCGCGTTTCGAAAACTGTCCTATAATGAATACTGTTTCAAAGTGTCACCATTTATGAGCAATGAGCAATTTGATTTTCCTACTTGGAACTTCATTCTCTTGGAGTAATAGGGCAGTTTTGTATCATGAGCAAAATTGGTCAGATCCGGATGGACGAGATATCTTGTCGAAACACTTGGAGGGTTAAATACGATTTCAAATCCTAGTTTGGCAGCTCTTGATTGCGAAGTGGAGGGGGGGGAATTTCAATTAACGTCACACTGGAGCAACACAATGGGCTATTGGTGACGGTCCGGGATCAATCCCAAAGGGAAAGATCCGAGGACAACACCACGTAATTTTGAACCACGCGAAGTGGAGGAAATGGCAGTAAGTAGATAGCTGAATTAACGTGCCGCTGAAGCAATCCAACTATTGGCGATCGTCTGGGATCAATTTTGAAAGGGAAAAACCACAGGACGACGCTTCCTGATTTTGAACCACGGTCAGATGGCGAGGTCAACACCTGAGCTGGCTACAGCACAACGAATTTCCACTTAAATCCCAACGTGAGTCCCACGACAAATTTAACGTGTAGCAGCTTCCAAGGCACACGGTCTTTAGTTGCATCGAGTTAAGAACTAGATCGAGTGTCGAAGTGGAACCCAACTCTCCAAACTCCACATCCCGCCAACGTGAGGACATTTGAGGCAACGATATATTTAGCGATACGATATATTAGCGTGCTTTAACCCGAACACGACGCTCTCAGGTTGGATCGAGTTTCGAAATCGCAACCCTCCTGTTGCTGATCCGCTCCCCTTCCAACCGCCCTGCCCTGGAAGTAGGAAATAGGAAGAAGATAAGAACACTCACCCATGGTCCTCACTCTGCCGAACCTGTCTAGTATAAAGGAGGAGACGACGTTTCCGGGAATGATGGCGAACTGCGTGATCATGTTCTCCGTGAAGACGTCCGTGATGTTGTAGTTGAGATCGAAGTCCACGCCGCACCCCTCTGCGGTGTTACGGAACGAAGAGTTGAGGAACTCGCAGTCCACGAAGCGGTACGCGTACAGGTCGGTGTGCTGCAAACACAAAACATTCATGTAGCCTCTTCATTTTTGAACTGCCCTCAGGAGCACATCCTTCTTAAGTTGCGAACACAAAACCAAGGTACATGAGTGACCTCCATTCTATTTTACCCTCGTGCACCCTTCTTTTTTCTTTTTCCCCCTCCATTGTAGTTGTCTTGTGTTTGGCGCAGCTTGGCTAAATATGGCGGTTGAGCCATAAAACTCCAAACAAATCAACTATCATTTTTAACTAACCTTCCTAGTGGTTTATTTTCGCATCTGAAACCAACTACTAGCCAGACTCATACAAAAACGTGTTCAAAACTGATATCAATTCCAGGCAAGGGATAATTTGTTTTTCCAACTTGGACTTTCATCCCCCTTGAGCAATAGGGCAGTTTTGTCTTAGCAAGGTATCTCATCAATACCAAAATTGACCATAACTTGGAAGAGATATATCGTCTATCAAGATCTGACTAATTTGGCTATTGGCGCTGTGTACCGTTCATCAAGATCTGAATAATTGGGCTAGTGGCGCTGTGTACCGTTCATCAAGATCTGAATAATTGGGCTAGTGGCGCTGTGTACCGTTCATCAAGATCTGAATAATTGGGATAGTGGCGCTGTGTACCGTTCATCAAGATCTGAATAATTGGGCTAGTGGTGCTGTGTACCATTCATCAAGATCTGAATAATTGGGCTAGTGGCGCTGTGTGCCGTTCATCAAGATCTGAATAATTGGGCTAGTGGCGCTGTGTACCGTTCATCAAGATCTGAATAATTGGGTTAGTGGCGCTGTGTACCATTCATCAAGATCTGAATAATTGAGCTAGTGGCGCTGTGTACCGTTCATCAAGATCCGACTAATTTGGCTAGTGGCGCTATGTACCATCCATAAAGATCTAACTAATTTGGCAAATGACGAGAAATATATTTCATGAAGATATTGCCGATTTATTGATGGTGACGAGATTATGATCTGTCCAGCTTTCTCTTCTAATCACGAGATTTCTCGTCCATAAAGATCTGGTCAGTTTTCCTAATGATGAGACACTTCTACGGTAGATTGGTATTTTAACATCGTACTGGAGAAACATAACGGCTATTGGCTACGGTCCAGGATCAAACCCGAAGGGAGGGATCAGAAGACAATATCATATAATTTTGAACAACGGTCAGATGACGGGACATCTCTTCGGGACAACCACCAAGAGGTTTATAGATAGTTATTAAATGGATGAAAGGAGCAACACAGAAATTAGTCGGGTCCGAAGAAATTAGTAGACTGAAGTGCTTGGTAACGAGTTCGAATCTCATATAGGATTGGCAGCTTGAAGTTTCTGGTTTCAAGAAGACGACACGTTTAGTACGGCCCAGCTCCCCTTAAAGTCCTCCAGAAGGCATGTCCCCAATTGCTCAAGGCGGCAGGGTTGTTACAGCCAAAGCACTAGTGAAATGACAGCATACATTTTTTAAAAATAGTAACAAAAGTCTCCTCTTAAACCCTATTTTAAGTCTCCTCTTATGCCCTAAGTAATTTTAGTTGACCGTTAAAGGACTGAACGAGGACAAGAACGAGGCTTAGGCGGCAACGGCGGACAAGAACGAGGCAATTTCATAACCATCTCCGTAAACAAATACGAGGCCGTCATTAGCGGGAGGCCATATAGACCGTTGTTCATCAGTCGCACAATTTCATGATATTCGGTTAATTTAGGAATTAACACCTTGTGGTTAATTTAGGAATAACATCAAGGGGCGATGCATAAAACTAAATAGACCATTGTTCCTTTAAAATCTCATTTTCGAAGAATTTGCATAGACCGTTACTCGGTCGAAAGTTTCAACTCCTACTGTAATGCTGTAAAAATCAGGGCAGCAGTAGCCCAATCGGAAGAGCAACGGATTAGCAACTTGAGGGTTGTGAGTTCAAAACTCAAACCCTCACGTCCAGCCAAAGACCGTCGTGTACACGGAGGCTGATTCCCGTTAAATCTGCTGTGGCCTCAAGTGTCCTCACGTTGGAGTGGTGTGGAAATTTCAGAGTGGGGTGCCAGCTCAGATGTGACCTCGTCATCTGACCGTGATTCAAAATTACGTGGTGTTGTCCTCGATCCTTCCCTTGAGGAGTGATCCCGGACCGTCACCGATAGCCCGTTGTGTTGGTCAATTGAGACGCTAATTTAACTTAAATACTCTCTAACTCTGAAATAGCTAATAAAATAACTTTTTGAGAAGGGGTTGTTTCTGGGTCTTTCGATTGTTAAAAAATCATGAGTTGAAATCGCCGAGGAAATAAAGCCGAATTATTTTTTATTAAACTAAATTGAGCAAAAATCTTCCAATCACTGGAAATGTATTTTTATAACCCTCCTGGTGGTTGTGTTAATACATTAGATCTCATCATTAGCAAAACTGACCAGATCTTGACAGACGATATGTCTCGCCATTACCAATACTGATCAGGCCGTGATGAACGACATGAGTCGCCATTAGCAAAACTGACCAGGTCTTGGTGGACGACATATCTCGTCATTAGCAAAACTGACCAGATCTTGATGGACGACATCTCTCATCATTTGAAAGACAACTGACTAGATCTTGATCTCGTAATCATAGAAAAATTGGCAATACCTTGATGACGAGATATAGTGTCATTAGCAAAATTAGATAGATCTTGATGGACGAAATATCTCGTCGAAACCACTTGGAGAGTTAATTGCTCAAATCTCTCCTCTCAAATGAAATGTTTGAAATTTTGGCTTCGTCGGGATTGCTTTGTTACTCTTTGGCCTTTTTTGGCAACAAGAGGGCTGATTATACCGTAACACGTTTTGGGAACAAGTTGTTCATTTTAATAAAGAAAGTTCATTCTTTGAATTTCTATCTAAATTTCGAAAGAAAAGTTGAAGACAAAACTTGTATTAGATATTTTTTCTGCTAGTTGATACTAGGTCAAATATAGCCCTTACAACAAAAAAACCCCAAAACCAACAAACTACTTCAAGGACAGATTTTTATTTTTAGAGCATTTTTTTTCTTTTGAGGGCATTTATAGAAATTTACATCCGAGGTAGATATTTGAATTAATGTCGTACTGCAGCAGCACAGCGGGCTATTGGCGACGGTCTGTAATCAATCCGGAAGTTACACCCGGGGAAATTAAGTCATTAACATGTGCACCCTAGTTATAAAGCTTAAAGTGCCGTGAATAAATGGGATTCCTAATAATAAGCTTTCAGTGTTTGCCCAAAAATTAATACAAGAACAAAGAATAAATGCAATTGGCAGAAAAATCATGATTAAAGTACGATAATCCCATTTATCCCAAACTACGGAGCTAGAAAATTAAACATTCATTAATTAATTCATAGGCTAATTAATAAGCGAAGTATGCATAAAGTTTGAAGCACCATGAAAAGCTAATTCAAATTAATTTCGTAGCGCTTAGTCAAGGAGAAGGCTAGTTAGTAAATTATCGTGTGTGGGGTAGATTTTGAAGAAAAAAGCGCGTAATTCCATTGTTTATAAAATCGATGAATTGTGTGACTGATTTAAAAATAAACTCTTTTATTGTATTATGAAAAACGGCAGGATTAATTCTGGACAAATTTTGCAGATTTTGAAATTAGAAAATAAGCCTTGAGTAATGAGGTATTTACGTCTCAACTTATAATTAGCGATTATGTCTGCGTTAATGAAAGAATATTACCTAAAAAATTACAGAAACGATCATTACGTTATTTGACTCTTTGAAAATAAATAAAATAAAATATTGCATATTACAAATGAAAATAAGAGCAAAATTATTGAAATAAAACTAAAGTAAAATTATATTAAAACAATTTTATTTTAATATTACAATATATTATTTTAACTTTTATTTTAATTCAAACATATTCTTTTAGTGATTTTATTTCACATTTACCAAAAATATTTAAAATGAAACTAATATATTCAATCCAACATTATAACAAAAATTTCTATCAGTAAGAAATCAATCGCAATTTTTTATTGAATGGATTAACCTCCTGATGGCTGTCTCGAAGAGGTTTCTTGTCATTAGCAAAACTGACCAGATCTTGATGGCGAGATATCTTGTCATTAGAAGAAACCTTGCCAGATCTTGTCGACAAGAGATCTCATCACCAAAATTGACCCGATCTTGATGGAAGACATATCTTGTCATTAGAATAAAACTGACCAGATCTTATCGACAAGAAATCTTGTCATCACCAAAACTGACCAGATCTTGAGGGAAGAGATATCTCGTCATCAGCGAAATGGGTCAGATCTTGAGGGACAAGATATCTCGCCGAAACCACTTCGAGGGTTAAATATATCGCACCTTGCCGATAAAAGCGACACAACCTAATATGGCCATTAAAAGGTTGAAAGAAATAATGGATTCTTCCGACATTTGCCATGATTCTATTGGTTCTTTCCTTAGAATAGAATCCTTTGGAAGGATTCTATTGATCCTTTCCTCAGAATACAATCATTTGGAAATACTTTATCGGTCAAGATTAAAACTACTTAGAAGTTATACAGGGACGACTGCAGGTTGCAAGGTAGGTAGGTATTTAATTAACTTCGCACTGAAGCAACACAACGGACAATTGACGACGGTCCGTGATCAAACCAGAAGGGAAAAATCCGAGGACAACATCTCGCAATTTTGAACCACGGTCCAAACTCCCACACAACTTCAAAGGTAAGACATTTGAGGCCACGACAGATTTAACGTGCACCACCTTCCTTTGTACATGACAGACTTTGGTTGGATTTGAACTCACGACCCTCCGGTTGCTAATCCGTTACACGCTAAAACAAATAACAGCAAAAATGTATTATTTAAATTCATAAATAATACATTGTTTAAAGTTATTATTTTACACTGAAAAAAGTCACCAAGAAAACCACTCTGAAAGAAGTCACCGAGTCAGGAAAAGTACGACTCACAGAGGGTTATTAACCCTCCAAGTGGTTTCGACGAGATATCTCGTCCATCAGCATGACTCATTTACCTAATGACGAGATACCTCGTCATCAAGACAATGCCAATTTTTTTGATGATGACGAAACCGTGATCTCGTCAGGCTTCTTCCAACGGCGAGAGGTGACGAGATATCTCGTTCATCAAAATCGAATGACGAAACACCTCGTCGTGACAAGCACAAGGAGGGTGAACCTCCGTTTGCGTCCTTCCTCTCAAACGTGCCTTCGAGACAACAAAGTCAAAGTCTTTATGGAATATTCAGAAGCGATATTTCACCAGAGGTCCAACGCGAATCTTAATAAAGTCGGAAAACAAAACAAAGGATATCGTTGAGTAAACAAAAGGAAACGCGATTCATGCATCTCCTCGCGGAAGGCTTAAAAAGTGTTGGAGACGATTAATCACTCCAGGGACCTTGACATTTTCCCGCACTGACGCCTGAAGGAGGCGTACTATAGGTGTGTGCGAAGGGAATTTTGCTCCAAATGAAATGACTCAACTCTGGCATCGGGAAGTGGAGTCAAACTTCAAACAAACCTCGCGTTCTGAGATTCCGGATAGGCTGGTATTTTAATTAACGTCGCACTGCAGCACCACAACGGGCTATTGGGGATGGTCCGGGATCAAACTCGAGATTCGAGGACAACACCACGTAATTTTGAATCATGCTCAGATGTCGAGGACACACTTTAGCTGGCCTCCCACTCTCAAAACTTCCACACCACGCCAACTTGAGGACACGACAGAATCTGACGTGCACCTGCCCCCTTGTACACGACTGTCCTTGGTTGGATTCGAACTCGCAATCCTCCGGTTTTCAAATCCGTTACGCTTCCAACCGGTAGGTAGTAAATTAACGTCACACTGCAGCAACACAACCAGACTATTGGCGACGGTCCGGGATCAAACCCGAAGGGAAAGATCGAGGACACACACACACACACACAACACTTCGTCACTTTGAAACACTGTCAGATGTCAACACATGAGGCGCACCCCACGACAGATTTAACGTGCACTGGTCCCCAGGTTAGTTAGTTGGTTTTGGGTTTTATGGTACAAGGGCCAAATTTGACCATACTGCACCAAATACAGGACAAACAACATAAAAAATGGACATGCACACATATTTACTGACACAGAAGAGGAATACAACGAGGGAGGAATAGAACCTGACAGGGATCGAATCTGCGCTGCCTACAACTCACGGGTTACTGGCGCAGTGGGCCCATTGAGCCCCGACGGTACTTGGAGGCATTTGTACCTTCGTTGTCAACGTGAGGACATTTGAGGCCACCACAGATTTAACGTGCATCAGCCTCCTTTGTATACGACGGTGTTTGGTTGGGTTCGAACTCGCAAACTCCGGTTGCTAATCTGTTGGTCTTCCCACCGGTCTACCGCGGCCACGAAAAATAGTAGCAAGGAGCAGATTCAACTGCAACATTTCTCGATCGCTTCGAAATTCGATCGAGTGTGGCTTAACGCCGATGTTAGTCACCGGTGCAATCCCCGCCATTGGAACTTTGTAGTGATTATCTTACCTCGAAGGTGACCTTGTAGAACCTGGAGTGGAAGAAGAATGTCCTGGAGGAGTGCAGGTGGTCGAAGGTGGCGTTCTCGAAGGTGCAGTCGAGGAAGGTGCAGTGGTTGAGGACGACGTCGTCGAAGCGGTCGTTGAGGAAGCGGACGTTCTCGAAGCGGTAGTTGGAGAGCATGCCGTGGTAACGCTGGTAGGCGATGGTGCTGTTGGCCACCACCGTAGCTCGACCCTCGTACTTCTCTTCCTGCAGCTTTCGAACGTACTCGGGGAACCAGATAGACATGCCGTAGAAACTGAAATGCATAAACAAAGATCTCAAGAGACAATCAAACATGTGGCAAGTCAATCAACAAACCATCCAAGTGGTATGCCCGAATACGGCTCAGAAAATTCAGTTTTGATATGGCGCAGAAAAATTGCCACACGGCAAGCATTGAACCCTAAATATTCACATATCACCCTCATCCCAGGACACACATCTCGCTTCTCAAAATATTTCCAGTCCTACCAATCAGAAACCCTTCTGAACCACACTCAGGCACGCCGCTTGGAGAGTTAAGAAATGTGGTTCAGAAGCCAGAATATAAAAAAACTTAACCACCACTACAAAATTCAAATTAACAGTCCAGAAATACGCTTGCTATTTTTGTATTCATTCGATTATGCTTTCTTGTTAAAATTAAAGGTAGTTTAGATATAAAGACTGTTTTGTGGCAACACCTTTGAATCGTTTTTTGGCGCACTTTTTTGGGTCGCCAAGGAAGAATTTCTTAGATTTTTTTTAAACCAATGAAATCAAGGGACAATTAAACGGAAAAATAAAGAATATTCTAGATTATTTGAAATGAAAATTTAAACTTCCCGAGGTTGCCATAAGAGTGGGAATAATCCTAATAAAAAGGGGTTGCCTTTACCTGTCATAACGCGCTACAAAAGTGCGCCAAAAGCGTCGCCGCAAAAAAGTCTTTTTAACTAAGCTGTACCATATTAAATAAATTTGAGAGAAAATTAGACTTTATTTTTGAAGTAATCGACCCCTCTGAAGATATGGATCAAATGGTATTGGTATTGGTATTGGTATTTTCAATTAACGTCACACTGGAGCAACACAACGGGCTATTGGTGACGGTCCGGGATCAATCCCAGAGGGAAAG
Organism: Meta bourneti; assembly: GCA_933210815.1. Lineage (NCBI taxonomy): Eukaryota > Metazoa > Arthropoda > Arachnida > Araneae > Tetragnathidae > Meta > Meta bourneti. Next base: position 110,476,902 of record OW119922.1, on the reverse strand, counting down.
ATCCGAGGACAACACCACGTAATTTTGAACCACGGTCAGATGACGAGGCAACACCTGAGCTGGCACCCCACTCTCCAAACTTCCACACCACGCCAACGTGAGGACATTTGAGGCCACGACAGATTTAACGTGCACCAGCCCCCTTTGTACACGACGGTGTTTGGCTGGATTCGAACTCGCAACCCTTCGGTTGCTAGTCCGTTACTCTTCCAACCGGGCCACCGCGGCCCGTGGATCAAATGACTAAGTATTTTTTATACTAAAGAAGAAAGAATATTTAAAATTCTTTCATCATTTGAAATCAAATCTCACTCCTGTTACAGTAGGTATCGATTTAGGCTTAGCATCAGAACTTGTCCTTTGGCAAAGGACTATCAAACAAGTCAGAAATTGCATTTATCTAGGCAGGTATTTTATTTAACGTCGCACTGGGGCAATACAACGGGCTATTGGCGACGCTCTAAGATTAAACCCGAAGGGAAAGAAGCGAGGACAACACCACGCTATTTGTTAAGGAAAACCCAACGGGTGATCCGCCGCAACTCCAAACAAGAACAATCACTCACATTCATGCCGTTACAAACCGGGATTCCAACCCGCGACCTACTGGGCGTTGGATTGGATGTTGGAGTTTTTATGGCGCAAGGTGCAAAAGCGGACAAGCTGCGCCCCTACTGGGGGTCAGGCAAGCGCTATAACCACCGTATCAAGTGGCAGAAGCTAGAACACGCAGGTGGTTTTGCGTCGTATCGATGACCATACATTTTCTCGTAACATAACTTTCAGTTTTTCATATCTCTATGGTAAAAACTTCAAAACTCCAAATTTTCACATCTGTATAAAATGTAACTTTCTTTAACATTGACACTAAAACCATAGAAGTATTAGATCAAATGGAAGATATGTAAAGGCAGTGAGGAGAGAAGCAGAAGTTAAAAGAATTATTATATAAGAGAAAGTGCATACCCGAAAGCAGTTGTTACCCAAACGATGAGGAGTATAGAGGTGACTTTAGTATAAGGTGGCCACAGAATTTGCATGAAAGAGCCCCAGAACTGTTTAGAAGAGAAAGATCATTCACTTTCATTCATCATTAAAAAACTGATTTTTCTGAACTAACAACTTGGGAGTATTTGTCATTCAACACTTTTGCTATAATGATAAAAAAGTGACATTTGATAATGAAAGAAAAATTTGTTATATTAGGGAAGAACATTTGATGGTATTGAAGAGAAAATTAGATTAATCCTTCAAATGGTTTCGGCGATATCACGATCTGCTCACTTTTCTTCTAATGACGAGATATCTCGTCCATCAAGGGCTGTTTCACTTTTGCTACTGACGAGATACATGGTCGAGACAACCACCAAAAGGGATATCAGAAGTAATTTCAAGTAAAAGTCAAGTCAATCAGAATTAAAGTTAAGTCAATCAGAAATAAAGTTAAGTCAATCAGAAATAAAGTTAAGTCAATCAGAAATAAAGTTAAGTCAATCAGAAATAAAGTTAAGAAGTCAATTTTATATTACTGATGCATTAAAACACAACCAATATTTGTATATAACATGATAAATAATATATGTAGTATACCGACGAATAATTAGGATATCTAAGAATAAGAATGATCTTAAGAATATTTCAAAGGATAAAAAAATGATAATTCAAATGCAGAAGATAATATTTATCATTTATATTATATACAACTTGAAAACATACAGCGCAGTATATGTGTTATACTAAAAGCAATGTTTAATGTATGGGTTAGGTAGGTAGCTAATTAACGTCGCACTAGAGCAACACAACGGGCTATTAGCGACGATCCGAGATATCAATCCCATAGGGAAAGATCAAGGACAACGACTCGTGATTTTGAACCACGGTCAGATGATGAGGACAACACCTGAAACGCGCGCGCGCGCGCGCGGCACCCCCACTCTCCAAACTTCCACACCACACCAACGTGAGGACATTTGAGGTCACGTGAAATTTAACGTGCACCGGCCTTCGTATACCCGGCGGTCTTTGGCAAGACCGAGTTTCGAACTCGCAACTCTTCGGTTGCTCTTCCAACTGGGCTACGGTGGCCCCTTTAATGTATGGGAAGAAATGTTTCAGAATGTACCAACACTTAATGCTCAGATGAAAATGTTTACATTGTGTTTAGTTTGTTGCTCGGTTGTTTGGGGGCTCATGGTTCAAGGGCCATATTTGGCCAAACTGCACCAAACACAAGACGACGTCAAGTAAAAAACGTCGTGCATAGAAAAAGAGGGATTGGGTAGCAGAGCAGTAGGAAAATAGAAAAGATAGCTTAGGAGTATATCCCGTGGGTGCGATCCCCGTGTTTAGTAAAGACATGGAGGTCCCCATGGGAAGAGAAAAGATCACCCGGTATCCCGGGATTGTGATCCCCGTACACACGTAAGGGAGATGTGTCCCCGAGGGCTGCATTGTGTTTAGAGAAGAGTTCAGTATCTTTCAAAATTCCAGTTTATGGACAAGCATTAATTGGCAGTTTCTGCGTTAACCCAGTGCACCATGGTAGGTGTTACCCACATCGCACACACCGTGAACTGTAGAGGGGGTATGCATTCCTGGAAAACTGTGGGGAGCTACCCACATTTACGCGTCGTTTCGAAGAATCTCGGAAACTTCAAACAGCCAACTCGACCTTGGGGCGTAAGAGATTCGAACTTGCTATCAAGCGCTTCAGACTACAATTTTCCTACGAGGGACGTCTTTAGTTGTTAGGCCATTGGTGAAGTGGAATGTACAGTCGCGAAAAAAAAACGAACGACCCCTCTTCATTCGAGGAATTTTAACAGTGGAGAAAATTCAAAGATGGCGTTCGACAGCAACTAACGTCTTCTGTAAATTCAAGTGCATTAAATTTGCATAAGGGGCAGTCTTCATATTAAATTGAGCACCAACTTCATATTTTCCAATAGAAACCCCCTATTTTGACACACAATTTTGAATCTATATCAAAATTTAACTTCAGATACCAATTTTCATGTCATTAGGTCTTACCGTTTCGAAGTTATGAGTACAGAAAGATTGGAGCTCCTAACGTTAAATCAGTTTCTCAGACTTTTATGGATATCTTCCTAATTAGTATTGCTATAGCGCTGATATTTTGTACCATGTTGCTGCTGCATGAGCAACCCAAACAAAATGCACCTAATATTTTATTTTACAAATAATTTTTAGTATGCAATAATAATTATTAAATTAATGCTTAATAAATTATGAATTGGATCCTTACTATATTTTGATGGGAATTGATTCAGAAGAGCTTCTAATATGACCATGCAAAATTTCAAGCCATTCCAATAGTTAGTTTTTTGCGTTACATTAAATTTTCCTCATTTTGGAGATTTTAGGAGGCAACCAAAATTAAAAAAACGTCTGACAAACCTGAGTAATGTTTAAATTCTTGAAAAATGGTTAGAAATTTCATTTATGTAATCTAGAATACATTGCCTTTTACCAGTTATGTGTCGTATAGATAAACTCTAATTAATGATCAATTGAATGACTCACTCTATTCATATTTTGGATGATCGGAATATCAGTTCAATTCTATTAAATAATTGTAGATAGGCTTTTTGGTTGCATACATGGTGACGAACACAAATTAAAAAAATTAACATTTATTAAGAACACTAAAGACGATACAGAAGTATACACAACATCGATCAACATTTTCTCCGTTTCGAGTTGTTCTCAATTCCCAAAATCCTTCTTTTATCACTTTTTTAATCATGGTTACAATTCACAATATCATCACTTGAGCTCGTATAATGAATATAATAATTCTCGAATCGTTTTCACTTGCATAATAAATATAATTCTCGGATCGTTTGCACGCTCTGATAAATACGCTTGAAATAGTGTTCAAATTTGAAATTCGGGTAACTATAGCTAGTTAATCTCGATCTACGAATAGCGATTTTCAATGCGGAAATGATCCCTGAAATTGACAGCAACTTTAACATTGAATATCTCCGGGTGTAAAGATAGTAGTCATGAAATTTCATATTTAGACTAATTTAACGATCTGATTAAGGTATCAAAACAGGGTATTTCCATTGGAAATTTTGTTGTTTGTGCAAAATTTTATATGACGGCCTCTTATGCTACTTTTTTTCATTCGAATTTGTAGAGGACGTTATTCCCCATTAAATGATATCTTGGAATTTGGTCTCCTATGAATGGTGCTCTAAATAAAGGGGTGATTCTTTTTTTCCCTTGACTACAATATTTAGAAGAGAATATTGGATATTATAAAGAGAAAATGTTTCATTCAAAAAACGCTTATCACGATATGAAATGTATAGCCAATTACATTCTCGAAGGCTTCCAAGAAATCACTCAAGCACCCTCCGGGCCCCGTTATGCCGGAACTGGGAGATCTTCGAGTAGGAAGCTCCATTTCACTCAGCTGAAACGAAAAGAACATTTTTTATTCAATCAGACATGAAACTTTAAAAACGGGGAAAGATTTTTATATTTCTCTCCTACAGCCTACTCCCCTCAAAACTTTAGTTTTAAACTGAGCAAAACAAAGCAAAAAAGCAGAACAAAACCAACCCCAATTCCCATCACGAAACGAAAGATAAAATTATTATGGACGAAAAGATAAAGCCTACTTCGAAAATAAAAAAATCATTTTTCGATTCGCAGCTTTTTATCTTTAAAGTGAAATAAAAATGGCGTTCCTATTCCCTCGGTTTGGAGTATTTTTTATCGTGGAACTTGTCATTATTTCTTAAAAATGTCGTCTGAAATGTTCCTTTGGCAGTATTTAAAAAAATTTTCTACAGCATTTAGAATTTTTTGTGGCAGTGTTGGCGAAGGAAAAATGAACCCCCCTGGAAAAACAGAATAAAATCATCTTTAAGCGTATTGATAATTCGTTAAATCAAACGACCAAATTCAAAACTTTAGTTCGAAGAAAATGGCGTTAATTCATTTTCAATTTTACTTTAAAAGAATGTATTTACACACACACACACACACACACAATGTATATTTCTTTTCTTAAAATATTTTACTCTGTACTCGGTTCTAGAGCTGTGAAATATTTTCCCCATGAATGCCGTTCTTTTCTTTTGTCCTAAAAAGCACGATAAAAAACACAAAAAAGAGCCTTAATCTAATTAGATGCGAGCGTTTTATGGTGAAAGAAAATGTTAGCGAATGAATGAGGGAAAGCAAAATTTATCCGCACTTTATTTTTTCAATTGATTTATACAAATGTAGGGGGTTGAAAAAGTTCGTCATTTTTATAGTCTCCTTCCTTTTTGATGCACTTGGTCCAGCGGTCCACAAGCTTGCGTATTCTCACAAAGAAGGTTTTCGGTGTTTCGCCCAACCATTTATGCACCTCTTCTCGCACTTCTTTGTGCGTCTAATCTGCAGAGAACACGCAACATTTTGATGGTAACTCGCCGGTTTGCCAGTATCATTTCTTGGGCTTGCTGAATCCTCTCGTCAGTAGTCGAAGTTAACAATCGTCCTGCTCCTTTTTCGTGCATCACGCTTACCCAGTCTCTTTTAAGCTTTTCGTTCCACTCATGCACACTTCTACGTGGTAGAGCACTGTCCCCGTATTATGTTGTATGTCTCCGATGAATTTCAGCCCCTGGCTCACCTTCCGACCCAAGAAATTGGATCACTGCTCTTTATTCCACCTTGGTGTACACTGCTAGCGGTGTGGCCATGTTTACACTGAAGCAGAAGCAAGAAAAATGACGCTATCCAGGCCAAACTTCGATAACGTGACCACAGTAGTATCAATTTTAAGCATGCATGCGCAGAAGGCAGTGTGACAAACTTAAAGATGTGTTATAGCGAAAGTGGGTAGTTTTTGACCTACCCTAGTAGTTGGATAATTCTCTTGTCAGATATTTACATTTAACCTGTTGCTGAGATAAAATACATCTCTACGATTGTGGATAAACCTATGAATTAGTTTCAAAGCAATAATGTTGATATTTATCGAACTATATTTAGGAAGATGAAAAAATAGCTAAGTTATGTTGATTAGTCATGAGGGCAATAAACATGCCCTGACATTAAGTGGGGACAGATGGTATAGTATCTGGACCCCAAGGCGAAGGGGAAACCTTTTTCGTTGGTCTTTTTCTCAGTTTAGAAAGATTTAAATTGTTTCGTTGTATGTATAACAAAGTGGCACAACTGTACAAAAGTATAGGATGGGGTAGTTGAATTAACGTCTCACTGGAGCGCCACGACGGGCCATTTACTACGGTCTGGGATCCATCCCGAAGGGAAAGATACGAGGACAACACCTCGTCATTTTGAACCACGGTCAGATGATGAGGACAACATCTGAGCTGGCACCCCTCTTTCCAAATTTACACACCATGAGTACATTTGGGGCCATGACATATTTAACGTACACCAGCCCATACATACACATCGTCTTTGGATAGATTGAGTTTCGAACTCTCAACCCTCCGTTTGCTAATACGCTACTCTTCCAATCGAGCTACCGCGGCCATAATATAAGATGGATTTTCAGAGTAAACAAACTAAACGACGGTAATTGGAAAAAATTAACGTCGCACTGGAGTAACACAACGGGCTATTGCCAACTGTCCAAAATCAGTCCCCAAGGAAAAGATACGAGGACAACACTACGTAATTTCGACCACGGTCAGATGATGAAGCAACACCTGAGATGGCACACCACTCTCCAAACTTCCACACCATACCAACGTGGATATTTGACGCCACGATAGATTGAACGTGCACCAGCCTCCAAAATCTACTATCAGATGATGAATCAATGGACCAATAAGATGATGAATCAATGGACCAATCAAATGATGAATGAAGGGATGAGCGTCTTCTCTTGTCCCGTGGATCTATTAGATGATGAATGTTACGTACCACCTGGCAGACGAAAGTAGTCAAAGGGTGACGTTACTACTTGTTTTGATCACATGATCCTGGATGCCCATAAATAGGTTACCATTACTCCCTCTATCTTTATACTTCCTCTATGTATGACGTCACTACCGCTCATTCGTTAATTGCAGAGCCTAAAGCACCAAACTATCCTTTTATCGTCCCTGAGGGACGTACACGTAGGGATGTACCCCTGAGGGACGTACATCCTCGAAACACATACGTAAATGAAGCAATGGTTTGGATATGCAAATCTGGATGAGTGCGCTAAAGTATCAGCTGTAGTTAGTGTCCCACATAATTTATCAATAATTTTCAAAGGCTGCACATATGTGCTCTTCATTTATCTCCCGCTATAAAAAATGAAATGCTATGGATTTCCTGTTGACGGGTGTGATGAAAAATGGATCCAGTTTTCCAGCAACAAGCGGACGAATAATTGGCTGTCACCGAAATACCCGATTCCCCATTTGAAATGGCTCCTCTTCATCCCATTAATCTTTGTGTATTTTGAACTATTGTGTGCCAAAGAACTTCTTCCTAAGGGTCAAACATTTACGGCTGAGCTATAATACCCTTGTCCACTCGGATATGTGCAGGATGCATCGATTCAGTCAGCACTGGCGAACAGTAAAAAGTGAGGTTCTTACAGGACAATATCAAACCATTTTAAAACGAAAGTGACCAACATTTGTTTTAGGATGTGAGGGCCACATTTGACCATTCTTCGCCAGAGAAGATGTAAGTGAAACTTCGATTAACCGTCACTCTTTTAACCGTCAGTTTCTGTTAACCATCAGTCCGTTATTAAAAGTTAATTACTAAAATATTAAAAATTATTAGTACGTACACACATGCATACATACTGTCCTCATACACATACATACTATACTTCTACGTAAAGGGCGGAACATTGCCGCTCAGAAAGCACGAGCCTCAAAGAAACGAAAGAAAATGAGACTATTTTAAAATTTGAATATGTATGTACGTCAAGAGCGTAAGTTCATGTAACAATATGTACATATGTACTATACTGTACTTAATGTAAATTGTATATTGTTTGTTTCTGTAAAACGAAATACATGTACAGTGTACTTCCAGTTCGTAAACGTGCATTTTTTTATCATTCGTTCATATGCAATGGATGGGGGTGGGTTGTTGTTTAAGGTTTTTCTGTTATCCGTCTATTCGATTAACCGTCACGGTCCAAACCCAGACGGTTAATCAAAGTTTCACTTTACTATATAAAGTAATGGACATACACACACAAAGAAAGTTTTACAGACAACACAGAAGAAAGAAATACATCCAGGGAGGAATCCAACCTGACAGGAATCGAGCCTAAGTGGCCTAAAACTCGCAAGTTTCTAGGGCAGTGGGCATACCCCCTGGGCCCCTACGCCCCTACGAACATTTTGATTCAAGTTATAGAATGAGAACTATTGCCTGAACCCCTTTATTCCAGCGACTTTTCCTCGAGTTGTAGGTGGCGCAGGTTCGATTCTCCCTGGGTGTATTTCTCTGTTTTGTGTCCTCCGAAACCATTCGGAGGGTTAATAACAACAATATTTTTCAACCAGACATCCCTATAATAAATCAAAATAGCGAACTCCCCATGTTATTTGATCTGACTTCAATCTTAAATTTGAGACCTGAGAACTTTATCTAAAACCAGCAATATAACATCAAGGAAAAGAAAGATTCAATTTCATTTCCAATCAGAAATTTTTCCGATATTTGGAAATGGAACGATAGTTTTCAATTCCACCCTCCTCGAAGAACGATTCGAATCAAAGTAAATAATTTTTTGTTTTGTATCGGAAAAAACGGAAAACTTCAGTCATTGTTTTTGGACAAACAAAAGTTTTCCTCTTGAATGTCCAATTAAGCTTCCTGTTTAAGAAAAAGACACGCAATCTAGTATTTTAGATTTGATTGGAACTGATTGAGCCGATACAACGAAAGGGAACATCAAAACTCCGTTCCAAACTAGACTTACTTTGATGAGGGTTATTAATTCTGAACAAATGGTTTTGCTCTGTTCACTAAATAAAAATGAGTTCCATTGTCATTAAGGATCGTTAGCGAAATCTTGTTGAAATTCAGCAAATAAGTGAGATTGACAAACGAAATAGTTGAATTTTTATTTATAGGTCACATTTATCAATTTGACAAGGGTATTTAATTTTTTGTATTTTTAGTAAGTTTTCAATTCATTGAATACTTAACGATTCAAGTGATTTTGACGAGATATTTCGTCCATCAAGATCTGACCCATTTCGCTAATGACGAGATATCTATTCATTAAGAATATTGACAACTGTTTGATGACGAGATCAAGATCTGGTCAGTTTTTGTCGAATGACGAGATATCTCGTTCACCACTAAATATGGTCAGTTTTGCAAATGACGAAATACCCCCTTTGAGACAACCACACCAGGTGAATTAAATAATTTACTAAAGTTATCTTGATTTTAAAAATATTTGTACTTTTTCAATGTCAAAACGAAGCAAATCAATTTTGGATAGTGTGTGTTAAGTTAGGTAGTTAATTAACTTAGAACAGGAGCAACACAACGGGATTTAGGCGACATCCTGGGATCAAACCCGAAGGGAAAGATCTGAGGACAACGCTTGAATCACAGTCAGATGACGAGGTCACACCTGAGCTCGCACTTTACTCTCCAAATTTCCACACCACGCCAACGTGAGGATATTTAACGCCACGACAAATTTAACGTGCACCAGCCGCTCTTGCATACGACGGTCTCAGGTTGGATTCGAACTCGCAACATTCCGGTTGCTAATCCGTTAATCTTCCAACCGGGCTACCACAGTCTCCCACAGCCACAGCACTTCCGAAATAATAGCATAAATTTTTTTAAATAGTAGCAAAGTATCCTTAATATAATTTTAGTAGCAATTTTAGTTCAGATATAAAAAGAATGTGGAAAATCACATAATGTGCCAATTAAGTATGGAACACAGACGTTGAAGATCTCGCTAATAAATTTAAATTTTAAAATTAAAAAGCTAGATATTTTCTCAATAAGGTTTTCACGATAATCTAGCTACCAGATTCCGAAGCTGTTTTTATGGTTGTCTCGGCTTGGCACCAAATCTTCGACATTGGTGTCATTTGAAAAATTGTCTTCTATAAAGAAAATCCAAAAAATATTTTTCCGTCCGCCATTAGTTAAAAATAGGTCTAAAATTTCGTTAGCGGTGAACTTTCAAAAAAAATTCGCCAAAATTTTCGAACAGTCGCCACAATTTTGAAAATAGGAGCTATTGAGACGATTTTGCTTCAGAAGAGTAGCCAAGATTGCAAAACAGTAGCCAAAAGTCTTGCTTTTTAGTCTCCTGTGGCAGCCCTGAACCAGATAAATATGCAAATCCCATTCGTGCGTTTAGGGTTGGTGTTTTTGACAAGGAATTGCTTGTGCGATCGATTCTGATCACCCTTATTCTTTTCCATTTGGTTTACAAGAAAGTCAACACTTCGTATCTGAAGACGAGGACTGACATCTTCGATTTAGACGGAAATACCAGTTTTGAGTTAAAGCGAATTCGAAGCATATTTTAATTTCCATACCACTGTGAGATGAATGATTAACTAATGAAAATTCTCGTCAGAAAGCCGATATTTCGCAAGGAAATGAATCTTGGAACCCGTCCAAATGCTGCAGTTGCAACATCAATTAATCTTTGTTTGAAGTTACAGATGTAGCGAAGCAAAACTGTTACACTGTTCAACTAATGAAACTTGAACACAAGACCAGAGCACATTCTTTTCCCTGAAAGTTGTTGCATCAAATTCCATTTAATATATCTCGAATCCTTAGAAAGTGTCAATTCTTGTAATTGTAAAAACCCCGCTTAAATAGAGAAAGAAGTTATGAATTTTCTCATTAAGCTTCAATTGAAAAGGAAGAAGCAATTGCTACATATACAGAGTGATTCCGAACTCATGGGACAAACTTCAAGGGGTGTAGAGCACACTAAAATAATAATTTTTTGTATAGTAATGTATGAGCACAAGGGATGCGTTTAGGCACAAGTACAAGAACTGTACCTGAAATGAAACAAATTGTTTATTTACATAATTATTTCATAATATATAGGCCTACTACAGTACATCAAATCTGCTATCTTGACATCCAACTTATTTCTAACCTGCTCAGTTGCATCATAACGAGCTACTGACGAAGTTCCGGGATCAATCCCGAAGAGACAGATCCGATTAGAGCACCTCGGCATTTTGAACCACGGTCAGATGACGAGGTCAATACCATACTCTCCATACTTACACACCACGTCAGGACATTTAAGGTCATGACAGATTTCCATGTACACGCTCGATGCAATTAAATGTATGGTTTGGAAATTTCAATACCGAGAGAATGCAAGCTCGCACCCACCTGATATTCCTCCGTCTGCTTGTGGTTGATCCGGAACACCTTCTGGTAGACGTACATGGCTTCCACATCTCGTCCGCACTGAAACGACAAGAAACGGAGAATATCAGCGCTGTATATATGTATTTGCATTAACGTCGCACTGGAGCAGCACAACGGGTATTGGCGGCCGTCCGAGATCAACCCAGAAAGGAATGATTGAGAACCACGTCATTTTGAACCACTGTCAAATGACGAGCTCAACACCTGAGTTGGCACCAAACTCTCCATACCGCACCGACACATTGGAGGTCACGACAGATTGAACGAACACTAGCCTCCTTTGGTTGAATTTCTTTGGCTTTCTTTCGTTGGACGGTCTTTGGTTGGATTCGAACTCGCTACCCTCCGGTTGCTAATCAGTTACTCTTCCAACCGGACTAATGCAGTCCGAATATCAGCATTGAGTTTAATACACATTCTACTAAGAAAAATGGCGCATTTCAAAAAAGTAATTTGCTAAAGGATTGAAAGTCTTTATAGGCCGATTTTACTTTGGGATTTGAAAAGAAATTGCAGGAGTCTTTCATTTCTACATTGGAAATGGGCAGCGTGTTTCCCAATTTGGTTTCCATGTTTTATTAGAATAGTTTCTTAGTTGGTAAAGTAAAATATTCATTTTGAGGTGCGTTACTTTTCTCTATATGCCTTATCTAAAAATGCCCGTACTCACATTTAAGATATTAATGTGTTTCCATGTTTAATTAAATTAACAAATATGAGCATCGCGAGTTGTACTACTTAACATATTTAATGTGTGTTTAAATAATAATTAAAAAACTTAAGTAATAAATAAACACATCTATTGGTCGAAAGAATTCATTGATTCTTCCACTCTAGAAAAATTCTATTGCTCCTTTCCTTCGAAAGGATCCTTTGGGAAGATTCTATTAAACACTAACTAAGAATGGAATCCTGTGCAAAGGTTCTATAAGTCTTTTCCGTAGATTAGTATCCTTAAGAGATTCCATTGCTTATTTTCTTGGAGTAGAATGCCTTGGAACGATTCAAAGGTTCTTTCCATGTAGTAGAATCTTTTGTGAAGATTTTATTACTCTTCTTGCCTTAGATTAGAATTTGTGTAGAGATTCTATTTCTCCTTTACTTAGAACAGAACAATTTAGAAAAATTATTTTTTTCCTTTCTTAGATTAGAATCCTTTGGGATGATTCTATTACTCATTTTCTTGGAATGGAATCCTTTGGAACGATTCTAATGCTCCTTTCCTTAGATTAGAATCTTTTGTAAATATTCTATTGCTCCTTTACTTAGATTATAATCGTTTGGAAATTATTCTATTGCTCCTTTGCTTAGAATGGAATCATTTTGAAACATTCCATTACTTCTTTCCTTAAAAGAGAATCCTTCGGAAAGATATTATTGGTTAAGATATTCATAATTGTTTCTAAGTCATACCGGTAAGACTGCAGGTTGCAAGGTGAAATTATGATCGTGAACCTCTTAGAAGGGTTAATTCTATGGGAAAGGTCAGTTTTATTTATATTAATGCCTGTGCATAATTGCCACACATCGCTAAGAGAAAACAGAAGCTTATTACAAAGCAATTGGTTGAGTAGGATAGCGTCATTGCTGACTCTACTCTAAGCGCATCATTAAAATATAGCTTAATCAAAGAGAAAGCAAATTCGACGTCATCTATTGGTATGCTAACAGTTAAGAATTGATTTAAAATTATAAAATTGTTTAGTATAAATTGTAAAATTGTTTACATAGCCCGGGAAAGTATTTGTGTAATGGATTTGATATCGCGACCAGGTCTTATTTGACATTTGATAAGTGACGATTATACGTGGTTGAGACACGAATACTCAAATTAGGGTTGAAACGGAGTGAGGGGAAAGAGGAAGCATTATATAATGCTAAGTGAATAATTACGATGTAAATTCTTTCTTATCCTTGCATAAAAAAAATTGCACTAAGTCATTGAGTCTGTTCAAAAAAAGTTTTTGGGCAATGACAGATGGGTCCTTAAAAATGTCTTCATGTATGACTCTAATGCACTTCAGAATGTGTGAGGGAGAGGTTGGTAAGAAACTGTACTTTATACAGGTGGGAAAGGATTTCTGGCCATCAAAGAATATCTTTTTCAAATGGCCAGATCGGAGTTGGCAGGCATAGAGAAAGTTTACCGGGGCAAATTGAAGGAAAGCAGTTCTCCTGGTGTTTTACAGAAGTACCAGTGATGAAAAGGTACTGAAGATGATCTGCGCAATTACTTGTTAAGTAAGGACAGGTGGTCGTCCACTGAGAGTAGGACGGTACTTTCTCTTGTACTAGGTTGTTTATTTGTTCCAGCTTTTGTTAATTCTCACTACCCGGAATGCCAAATTGTGATGGGATTCATTGAAAATTTATTTTAGAACTCTTGTTGAAACTTGCAATTGTGCAATGTAACTTAATATATGTAAGCTTGAAGTTACTGATACGCTGAAATAAAGCTTCAGAGCTTGCATTTTTATCAGTTCTACGCCGCCACTTCAAGTGAAAACAATGCGAAATTTTTAGATGAAACTAAGTATCTGCTTCATATTCGGTGAGCTACGCAAAGTGTTAAATTAAGTTACTCGTTGGGAGCTCGCTAGGGAGATTACACTGGAAATATTGTTGAAAGAACAGTAAAAACCGCACTTTCTAAGTCCATTGCCGGCATATCTTCATGATCCTCAACCAGGACAGAATTTTATCACCCTTGTACTAACGAAGGGATAATTAAGTTAAATGAAGCGACAGAAAAGCGGAATTAAGTAAGAAAGTAATTAACATAAATTAGTTAATTTCGCTTTTTATTTTCTAATTAAATTATGGAGCCGATGCCGGGCCTTAATTCAACAACTTTTATTCTTTTTTTGGCACATTTTCTGTCCTCGATAATCCACTCTTCAATATTTTTAAATTGACCATCGCTCTCTTACGTTTATATAAAAAAACTTGAAATATTACGAAATTAAATAGATTGAAGTTGCCCTCTTTATTTATGCTAATCATTTCCGCAACTAATGAACAATTTATCTATCTAATATTTAACTTTCATTTAAATAATCTGAATAACATTTCTCAACACAAATGTGTATTAAATATTTAACTTTTATCCTTTTCAAATATAAATTCCCGTTTTACTGTGCTAAATTAACTACATAATTTGATGAAAATACTATTACCGTATAGAAAAGTTCATAGTTCCACTAGTTTCCACATAATCTATTACATTAGAGAATCGTATAACTTTTGTTTTGCTGAATGACGATGGTTTGTTTTGTTTTCAATTGTGACTTTCGTTTCCTTTGATAAAATTTTAGAAGATGCTGACTTCGATAGATGGTTGGTTACCTTTGAGGTTTTATGGCGCAAGGGCAATAATTGCCCATGATGCGCCAGAGACAAGACATACAATATAATGTAATAGACACATGCAATGAAAGTTTTACTGACAGAAGGGAGAGAAATACAAATACGGAGGTTGGTTTGGTTTATTGGAGTTTTAATGGCGCAAGGGTCATATTTGCCCATGCTGCGCCAGACACAAGACATACAATATAATGTAATAGACACATGCAATGAAAGTTTTACTGACAGAAGGGAGAGAAATACAAATACGGAGGTTGGTTTGGTTTATTGGAGTTTTATGGCGCAAGGGTCATATTTGGCCATGATGCGCCAGGAACAAGACATACATCAAGTACTAGACAGACACACAATGGAAGTTTTATTCGACAGAAGAGAGAAATACACCCAGGGAGGAATGCACCTGGCAGGAATCGAACCTGCGTCACCTATAACTTGAAGGCTGTTAGCACAGTGGGCATACCCTCTGATCCACGACGGTCCTCTTCGATAGATGTCACAACCAGTTGATAGATTGCTATTTTCGTGAAAGCTGTATCAAGAGCAATACTTTTTTCCCAATGTATGACCATGCAAGAGACGATTGTGAACAGATCGACTACCTTGCTGTTGCTTTTAGCAGCTGATTTAGACTTATGTGAGATTTAAGGCTAAACAGCGACATGAATTGAAACTGCGAAAGAAAAGTTTCCGAGAACGCGAAGTGTCACAGATCTGGGAGTGTTTACAACAGCAAAAGCAACTTTTTGCATGAATAAAAAATGTTTTTTTTTTTAAATCTAAACAGTTCTGGGGGCATGCATGAATAGTCGAGCGTTACAAAAATACTTTACAATTGTTTTGTCTGATGATTTCAGAACTAGAAGGAACATCCAGAAGATAAATATAGCGTCGTGTAGACAAAGGATGTCTTTACCTGACATGACATCGGTTCGAGTGCGCAGACGCACGGAGCGCGGGGTGAATGTCCACAGTATGTCACAATTTAACGGTGCTGGGCTAGCTTTGGGCCAGTGTAGCTTTGGATTGCGTGAAGAGAGGACTTCGTAAGTGGTGTCATTCGAAAGCTACCGAACTACCCCCTACAGTCATAGGCCTTTAATTAATAAAATTATTCTTCTATATTAATATCAAACTGTACTTTAATCCTTCAAACTGTAAATCAAGTTTTGAATATTCCGTATAAACAATCGATCAAGCTTTCCGTGTCTGCTTCATTTTCATTGCACAATCCGACATTAGACTCGAGTGTTCACGTCAAAACTAATATTTTCAATCTTATAACAACAAATAGATCTTCAGTGTCAGTGCAAAAGTGGTTAAGTCAGAATTTTGATGGGTCTAGAGTCAAGTGAATCATCAATTTAAGCAATATTATAATATGCTTAAAATCGAAACTAAATGAATCTACGAATCTGAATTGCAATTATTTGTATCTCATGGCATGCTTCTTCTTCCTAAATATTTGTGAGAAAGAGAAATATTCAAATTAAGATTCTGAGAGGTAGCCATTTTAACTCAACCCGTTTTGTCCTGACACGGAAGATATAAAGTTAATCAAAGTTTGTTATGCATATACACTAACTACATAACATTTTATATTCGCCCCAAGACAATGTCTCTTCCCTCAGTGTGGTCCAAGCAAGCCAACAGGTTGGACACCCTTATCTACACTCGTAAAATTTTAACACAGTATGGGAAGGGGGATGTAGGGGTGGACTTACCTCGAGCAGGAACCTGGGGCTCTCCGGGAGAAAGAAGAGTCCAAAGACGGTGAGGAGTGCAGGGGTGGCGCAGACGACCAGGAACACCCTCCAGCTGCTCAGCCTTGTTCCCAGACCCTCGGCTTCTGTAACACAGACAATGCACACGTTGGTATGGTGCATAATCAGAGCATTCGAGGATGAATATTTCATGAGCCAATTGCTCTAAAATTGGTATGTTGGCGTAGTGACGTATTACAAGTAAAATGACAGAAAATGCGAGATGGGGAAGATGTGTTGAATGTCTTGGTGCTGAGTTAAGCAATATTCTCTTCTGTGCTACCCTAAACGAGATGGGTTTTCTTCAAGGTTGGTTTTAGACGGAGCTACTGGTACATACATTTTTATTGCTATTCTAACACGAGGTAAAAACACGACAAAATCTACTATTATATCCCTAGACCCATCAGATGGTAAATCAATGGCTGGACTTATCTCCATTGGACCAATCAAAAGATGAATGTTCGTTCCCACCCGGCAGACGGAAACAGAGTAAGGGTCACGTTACTACTAGTTTTGGTCACATGATCCTGAACACATTAAAAGGTTACTTTGCTAACTCTACTTTTATATTTCCTACATGAGAAATACACTCATGATCGAATCGAACCCTCACCTAATATGTAAAGGCCCTATTAGCTCGGGATCAGAGGTCAAAATCACTGACCTCCTTCCGAAAATTCCCAAAACATCTACCGGGGTGGTCTTCCATGGTGGTCTAATTGCGAAAAAGGTAGTTTTCAGGGGTTCACGACGCCCTTCCCCTTTGATTGAACTGTCTCCCCGAGAAATCTGGCGACACAGAAAGAGAACTATTGGAGAGCTCTAGCTGAGGTGGTTTTTCGAGCCCACCGTTGACACCTCATTCTTCCCTGATTGCAGCACCCACGATCTAGGGATACAGTAAGATATTGTACAGATCGTATAGTGAAATAAACGCTTAATTTGTTGTAATTTAGGTTGAGTTCATTGGCACACTACTCAGTTCACTACGCTACACCTACAGCTCGTCGCTTGCTAGAGCTGTAACTTAGTGGGCCGAGTGGTGTGCCAATGAACATAACCACACAGCCTAGATTACAAATACCTAACGTTCAACATATAGTATCTACACTATATACAATCAGGGAATTGTATCCCTAGATCGTGGGTGCTGCAATCAGGGAAAATATGGGATCTGCTCTAAAGACCACCAGAAAACTCCTCAGTTCAGCTCGAGCAGTTTCCCTTGGAGACAGTTCAATCCCAGTGGACATCGTGCATCCCTAAAAACTATCTGGAGTTCAATTAGACCACCATGGAAGACCACCCCGATAGATGTTTCGGGATTTTCGGCCGGAGGTCAGTGGTGTTGACCTCTGATGCCGAGCTTGTTGCTAGGGGCATAACAACGTAATGGACAGAGAGGGAAACTCGACACTCTTGCACCCAAAACTGATACCAAAATTAATTATCGAGATATGACCGTAAACGCAATCCCTAACTGATTTAATTTGGGATCCTTAACCTTTACAATACGGCGTGCAAATTTCGGTACCCGCGTCTAAGAAGAACGGCAGATTTCTCTTGACTTCTTTCCCCCTACAGAGAGTCGTGAATGACTTTTACGACTGACCACCTAGCGCGCTTGCCTTTCATAATGTTTCGAACTACTAAAGGGTTGTAAAACAAACAGAAGCATCTTGTTGCTACGAGTGGCTAAGAGATATTTTACAATCAACCCATCAGATTCAGTTTGAAATCACAATCGCAGATATTCTTCAGTAGCAGTTACAGTTCGAACTGTTACTGTGAAATCACTGTTTCTAACATCCCTAGTTTGGCATGCTAGAGAAATCACCGGCGCTACTTTCTGTATTTCCCAGCGTTCACAGAATGATCGACAAGCTTCGAATGCTTCAAGGGCTTCGAACAAAATGACCGTCCCTGTTTAGGGCCAGTCGCTGACAGCTCGCAAATGGTGATCGATGTCAGCGGTCACTTAAAAGGGGGATAAAATCGCGTTTGTACCGAGCCTCTCTAGGAAGGAAAAATCTCACGGTAGGACTGTTGTACTGTCCTGTCTAAAGGTTAAATTAATTCGCATTAAAAGAGCTTTGTGCTTAGTCACTGCACTAAGAATAAATTCAACATAGATCAATATTTTGCCATTCAGTATTTGATAATTAATCTTTTACCAAAGTAGAAAAGCACGGTTCCATCTTAACATAACAGTTTCGTTCCATTAGGAGCCGTTCACATTAATAAACTCAAGCATCCAGAACGCGTGATTTAATTTTTTTTTTCGTTCCGCTTTTCGTCGATTATAAATGAATTTCTCCCAATCTTTCTAAAAGTTCCCCTCAGGAAAAGTTTTAATAAAATGCTCAGACACAGTCCCGAAATATTTTAATGGCACTAAGTGAAAAATAAGCCCCACTTCTTCCGGTCCTGGAACTGAAAGTTTCCTTATCTCGGGATAATTTCCCCATTTCTTTCCGCTTCCGATAAGCTCTATCAACTCAAGTGTGACAGAAGTCGGGCATCTTGCTCTGGACGGATATTAAGAAAATGGAAAGTTCCGGACAGAACGGATCGGTGACGAACTTTTTAGGTGCTCTTCACGGAACATGCGCCAGAAAGTAGTTGGATTTATGTCAAACTACTCCCTTTCATCGGATGGAGAAACATATTCGTTGCAGAAAATCGTATATGCGCTTACTATACTTAATGTGCATCAGACGTTATTAAGAAACGAAATAGGGAAAGATTTGTTCTTTAACTTTTCGAAAAGCACCCCAACCTAAATCCCCCTTACCTCTACGTAACATCAAGAGGCTTATTTGCTCTATTATAAAGACTAGTAGACTCAATCTACAAAGAGATGTCTATAGGAAAGAACTGTAATGTTTTGTTGAGGAATAAATCTCGTATTCCAGGTTCCTTGCCCAGAAGCTGCAGATTGGTTGTTTTAGGATTTTATGGCGCAAGATTCATATTTGACCATGTTACGCCAGATATAAGACATACAATATAAAGTAACGGACACACACATAAAGTTCTACCGGCACTGAAGAGAGAAATACACCCAGGGAGGAATGCACCTGACAGGAATCGAACCTGCGTCACCTACAACTTGAAAGTTGCTAGTACAGTGGGCATACCCACTGAGCTACGAAGGCCCCTAGGGGAGTTGGGAGCTAAAAGATGAAGTGTCGTCTACGGTTTATTGTCTCTGAGTACGAACACATTTCTCGTTCCTATCCTCTCTCTGGCTTCCAAAGATGTGTTTGGGTCGAATGATTGTGGCCATTATTTCAAGTCAAAACAATTAGAAACAATCAAATCACCGGAAAACGAGGATTCTTCTGTTACCTAATGCGGAATACGAAAAGGAACGTATGTTCAACCACCAAAGCACTAGCGCCATCTACATTTAGATTTACAAAGGTTGATGGTTTAGTTAAGGCCAGTTCTGAATTACCTCATCCTCCATACAGTAAAAAAAATTATAAACACAAAAATCAAACATTCTCGACATTCACAAACATATGACTAAAGAGGAAGACCGGAACTCCTTGCTAAACTCTCAGTTGCCGTAGGATCTTCTGAGAGCTATAGGAGTCGCTTGTTTTCGTGTCCCCACTGGACACAACTACCTGCAAAACTATTGGCTTGTAAGACTCTCGAACTTGCCCTCTGTGCTGTCTTTCAAACAAGACAGGAACCCACCTCAATATTTTCCCTGTTATTTTGCCCAATATTTGCCCAGTTATATTTGTTATCAATACCTGTGACGCCTACAACTCGTAGGTTGCTAGAGCATTAGGCATAACTACTGAGCCACGATGCCCCCCTCAGAGAAGTAGAAGTCGCTCGCTTTCGACTTCTTACCGGACATGGCAATTGACCAACTTAAATCTCCTGTACTTCTACGTGACATCAAGAGGCTTATATGCTCGTTTATAAAGACTACTAGACCCTCAATCTAGAAAGAGGATAGTACTACAGGACCAAACTACACTACAAGTACCAAACTACACAAAAAAAGTACTACAGGATAGTACTACTCAACCAAACATTCCAGTACTACAGGATAGTACTGGAATGTTTGGTTGAGGAATAAAGATCGTATCTAAGGTTCCTTGCTCAGAGCTGTAGGGCAAATAACCTAAGATACAAGCTTTATACGAGTAGGTGGTAATAGCAATTAATTAACGTCGCACTGGAGTAACACAGTGGGCTATTGGCGACGGTCTGGGATCAATCCTTAACCTTTAGACTACGGGCAGTACAACAGTCCTATCGTGAGATTTTTCCTTCCTAGAGCGGCTCGGTACAGATGCGATTTTATCCCCCTTTTAAGTGACCGCTGGCATCGATCACCATTTGCGAGCTGTCAGCGACTGGCCCTAAAGAGAGACGGTCCTTTTATTCGAAGCCCTAACTTGTCGCTCATTCTGTGAACGCTGGGAAATACAGAAAGTCGCGCCGGTGATATCACCAGCATGCCAAACACTATGAAAGGAAAGCGCGCAAGGTGGTCAGTCGTACAAGTCATTCATGACTCTCGCACAAGTTCTGTAGGGGGAAGGAAGTCAAGAGAAATCAGCCGCTCTTAGACGCGAGTAACGAAATTTGGGCGCCGTATCGTAAAGGTTAAGGGAAACATGAGAACAACGCCTCGTAATTTTGAACCATGGTCACATTACGAGGACAGCACATGAGCTGGCACCCCACTCTCCAAACTTTCACACCATGGCAACGTGAGGGCATTTGAGACCACGACAGATTTAACGTGCACCAGTCCTCGTGTACAAGACGGTCTTTTGCTTGAACGAGTTTCGAACTCGCAACTTTCTGATTGTAAATCCGTTATTCTTCCAACCGGGCTACCGAAGCCCCTTGATATAAATAGGAGTAACTTCTTTCATTTCTTACCAGACATGACAAAGACACTAACAGCATATTGGAGTACGAAATCTGTCCCATTCGCGAACTGTACGAAATGATTTTAGACCACCTCAAGAAGTGACCTGATTCCCAGCAATTGAATTGTAAATATTGTTGATATTGTTTCAAAGCCGTATTTTTTTACTTCCAAAATCTATTGGGCTGCTTGACGATTGATGGCAGGTAGACCGGAGAAGGATAAAAAAACTTTTCGAAAGGGAATCATATTTGTGATTCCCTCATTATTTAATTTTTTTTCAGTTACTTATTTCTATAAGTGATAGCTTCTATGTTGGATCTTCTCTTTGCTGATCTTCAAGGCGAGCTGATTTCTTCCTTTGATTAACCTCGGCGTCACACACCTTGCGATATGTATCGAACTTCAAATGAAATAGATGAAGTATGTACGCGCAACTTCATGTCATTCCTCTTAATCGCTCGGTTTGAAGATGTCATTGGTATTGAGCAAAAACACGAATCCTAATTTAGAACTGGAGTTGCCGTGGCTAAGTGGATTTGCCCACTGCTGTAGTAACCTGCGTGTTGTAGACAGCGCAGGTGCGATTCCTCGTATCAGTAAAGCTTTTCTGGAGCATTTCCTTGATGTTTTTTGGCGCATCTTGGCCAAATACAGCCCTTGCGCCATAAAACCCAACCAGCATAAAGTAGGATTAATTGACGAACGGGCTGAAAAACACTCCTTTGCTCTTCGATAATCAAATGGATTCCCAAACTCACGTGACCTACACTTCTGAGATCTTACGACAGCGACTACGTCCACATGCTCTGTCTATTTCATTATAAGATCGATGGTACTCTGCTCATGACGTCATATTTCGTGAGTGCTTAATAAATATAATATCGAGACACAATAAAGTGTACAAGTACGCTAGTTGCAGTTGTACGTGCAGAATAAAAATTAAATTCACGGAGCTCCTTGCATGTAGCTTAGTAGCAGACTTTCGAGACTTATTTTTGGACTTCTACTGGTAAGAAATTTTACCCCAGTGTAACCTAAGAATATTGAAATGAAAATGGCTAACTATCATTCTATAGTTTTATATTTTACACACGATAATGTCCACTCTCTGACTGGGATTTATCTGCAACTGGCTCCCTCACACTCTGCGAATTAACCCGCCTGATGGTTTATCTGTAAATGTTTCTATCAGACCCTCCTGATGGTTTATCTTCGCGTCTTGTAGTGACCAGCCTCTAATACAAAATCCTGCTCCAGCTTTCCCAGAACTGATGATCCTAACACCAGTTCTGAGAAAGGGACAATTTTTTTTCCTATTTGGATCTTCATTCCCTTGGAGTAATAGGGCAATTTTGGCTCGACGAGGCATCTCGTCATTAGCAAAACTGAACAGATCCAATTGGACCAGATCTCGTTCACCTGGAGCAATGTTGACAAGATCTTGGACGAGATATCTCGTCCATCGAGGTTTGACCAATTTTGCTTATGACGAGATATTTCTTCATATATTGCCGAATTTGCGATGATGACGAGATCTAGTCCATCGAGGTCTGGTGAGTTTTCTTGTCATGACGAGATATCTCGTCCATCAAGATCTGGTCAGTTTTGCCAATGACGAGATGCCTCGTCGCGGCAACCTCCAGGAGAGTTGGCTCCGCTGCATGGTTGTTGTACTGTAAGCAAATAAAGAAAACAACGGAAATTGAGTCGAGGAAAGAAGGGAACTAACTCACCTGGTTCCGTGATCATGAGCCAGGCCATGAGGGCCGTATACAGCCCACCGATGCCCCAAAAAGTCAGCAGCCAGCTAAGGTGTCGGCCCCGATTCCTCTTCACCAGGAATTCGCTGTAGTACGTGAAGACAATGGGCAAAGAGCCTCCCACACTACATACACAAAAAGATACATTTTTAAAAATATTTTACAATGGGGCAGTTATAATAACGAATAAATATACAATACTAATCAAAGTATCTGTAATCTTTTAACCAAATGCTACAAGTAGTTTCGACGAGATATTTCGTCCATCTAGATCGGACCAATTTTACTTATGACGAGATATCTCATTCATCGAGATCTGATCAATTTTGCTAATGACAAGATACATCGTCATTAAGCTATAACTGACTTTTTATGATGACGAGATCAGGTGCTGGTCAGTTTTCTTCTAATAACGAGATATCTCGTCCATCAAGATCTGTTATTGGCTTTGCTAATGAGGCGATACCTCGTCAAGACAGCCACCAGGAGGGTTTAAATGTTTTACAATGACAGTAATAATAACGAATAAATACGATACCTACTCAATATTTCTGTATTGGTTTTGCAAATATAATTAAAATGTTTTACAGTGGCAGTAATAATAACGAATAAATACAATACTATTCAATGTATCTGTAATGGTTTTGCAAATTTACTTTTCTTTCTATCGTTGAGAAAGAACTTTCCATTGGATAATTTTAAATTATTTTCGCAACTTTGCAATAAAAGTACCTATTTATCTTATTTAACCCTGTGGATACGGGAACCGGCCGAAAGTTTCGAGTCCCGTCCTTACGAAATGCTCGGATTCTTTCAGACCTCAAACTCCTGAAGAATCGCCGTAACCCATTATGATATACTTTTCCCCTATTTTCTGTGCTACAAAGAGACCCACGCGTGAATAGCCTTATCTCCCCATTGTCAAAGATGTCAGGGTTATCGACGGGGAGCCTCGCAAATTGTTTATCCTCGAGGATCTAGTCTACGAGGTTGAGTAAATGAAAAGAGGTACACTTAAAAAGTCACCGCCGCCCTTTCAGTTTACCCGAGAAGAATCTGTTTCTTCTAGGCATACCCACGACCCGACAATAAAAACCGTCACATTAGGTGATAATGGGACGATACATATTCCCTCTTCTCCTGGGGGAAAGCATTGTAAAGGCCGTTTCGGCCGGTTTCAGTAAGTTGCCTGTAAAGCCGTTGGGCCGGCTGTCGTTGGGCCGGCTGCCGTAACCAAAGAAGGAAACGATATTCTGCCCCGACGCATGCAGAGGGTTAAGCCTCTAAATGGTTTCAACGAGATATATCGTCCGTTCAGATCTGACCGATTCTTCTAATGGTACATCGTCATCAAGATATTGCCGATTTTTTATGACGCTATCACGATCTAGTCAGTTTTCTTCTAATGACTAGCAATCAAGATCTGGTCAGTTTTGCGAATAACGAGATACCTTATCAAGACAACCACTGAGTTAATTCTCTGAAGAGTTTACATGTTCTGCAACCTATTGTTCTGACTTCCAATCAGTTGCGACCTTCTATCCAATTAAATAGAGTGGCCATAAAATAATTCTTTGGAGGCATCTGCAGATAAATCGAATGAACGCAATGGAACGAAATTTGATAATGAGACTTTTGTAGACACTTTTTCGCGAAAAAAATGTTGTACCAAAAGTCGCCGATAAGGAGAAGTTTTACGCTGTTGGCGTCTTGACAGTCGAAGATTTGCATGTAACGCAAAAAAGTGGATTTTGCAAAGTTGAGACGGCGTACTTGACAGCAGCTTCTCTAATTCCACCTAAAAAGGAAATGTGAATGTTCAGGCATCCTAGGAAATCCTAGGAAATTCGAATGATTGACGAGTTGGGCTCCATATGCGAAATACCTTGCCACAGCGTTGTTGCTTCAGCAGAAAGAACTTTGCAGAGCATAATCCATTTTATTTGCATAATGCAATTTTTCGACTCCAACAGCGCCAAATTTATCGGCGACCATCTAACATTTTTTTTCGCTAAATACATCTTCCCATGTCTTCAAAAGTCTCAATATCGAATTGAGTTCCAGTTCATTTATTCGATTTAGCCATAGATGCTCCCAAAGTGTGAAAGTATTTGATGTGTATTTCCTAGAATGTAATTTTCTGTATATTTCCTAGGATTCTTACTACCAATATGTTGTTATTGAGGCACGTGTTGTGGGATAAAAGCAATACTACTAGGAAAACTCGTGACACTCAAAAGGTTAATATTGGACTAACGATGGACGACAACGATCCATGCCATTTAAAAAATTACTCATGGATTGAAAGATATTGAGTACTGGTCTTATTCCCATCTTCTTGCATGCAGTTTTGAGTACTTACGAAAATTTGTTATGTGTTCATGAAAAGAATTATCACGATAACAATAAACTGCAGTTTTTATCGATAAACAGCTCGGCTTCTTAGAGTTTTAATTGATTTTAATTTAACCCTCGTGGTGGTTTATCTTCGAGTCGGTAACTTCTTGTAGTGGCTAATATCTGGTGCAAAAAACCTGTTACAAACTGTCACCAGTTCTGGGCAGAAGACAATTTGTTTTTCCTACTCTGATCTTCATTCCTCTTGGAGTAATAGACAGTTTTGGCTTGACGAGATATCTTGTCCTTATCAAAATTGACTAGATATTAGACGAGATATCTTATCGAAACAATCGGAAGGTTAAAATTATAGAAATAAAAATTGCGAAAAAGGTTTATTGCTGTTAATAAAACATGACCAAAAAGTTCTCAACGATGAAAAAACGTTGCATGTAATCAATTAATTCTAATCTTTGTAAGACCACGTAGACTGAAATTCAGCATTTCAAAATGAGCTGAACATTTTCGTTCCAAAACACCAATTAATTATTTATAACGCCATCATTTTAATTATATCAAATATTCCCGGCAGCCATTTTGAGGTGATTAAAGGACTTATGTAGGTCGCCGTCGAAAGGCTTGAAATAATGACGATTATTTTCCATCTTTCACACAAAAAATTCAGAATAAACACGGGGGAAAAGAAAAAACCGCCCCACAGTGTGTCTTCGTCGCAATTTAAGTTAAGGAATTTCCCGGGAGAAATCTCCTAATCACACGTCCAAAACAAGCGACGGAACTTTCTCTCCAATCCACTTTAATTTCTAAAGCAGCCGCAATTTTCCCTAAAGTCCACAAATCGATTCATTTCAGGGGAAACTTTCTCCGCGAAAAGCCAGCCCTCTAAGACAGCAGGAAACTTTGACGGAAAGAGAAAACATGGAAAGTGGAAGTCTTTGGAAAACTCGCTGCGAAATGAAATGGAGTTGTGGCACGGAATGTCTTTTCTCGCGGGTTTGGGATGTGTACATAGTTCTTATAATCCTATCATCATCGCTTAAGACAGTGACTCTTAATCTTTTTTGTGATCGGCACCTCCTTGAATCTAAAAATAAATTCTCGCACACCCTGTGAAAAATGTGTTTCTATTTCTTTATTTCCCAGACGTTTAAAAGATGTTGTGAATGCTATAGGATATCCTACAAAGTACAAATTTAACGAAATATTACAATATTTACTGATAGATTTTTTTTAAAGTACCAAGACTTTTGTGAAGTAACGTTTTTGTTACTTTTTGATTATTGAATCTCCAAAAAAAGCTTTACTATGTTTTTAATATATTTTATATAGTTTTGTTAAGAACAAGCTATAGATATTAAAAAACTCCCATTCTGAAATACTAATTTTTATTAATGGATAGAGTAGTATTTCATTGAAATTCGTAAGTGTACGAACACTTTTGGGAGCCACTGTATGTTGCTTCGATTGTTTATAGAAGACGTCGTGAAGTCATCGTTAATACATCGGACTCATGCATCAAGATGTAATTCCACATCACTCGCAAACTTTGAGTTAGGGTTATTGTTCCCACAATACAATCTCCTTTTATGCCAGTGGTTCTTAACCTGGGGTGTGTGCACCCCTGGGG
This sequence comes from Meta bourneti, assembly GCA_933210815.1. Taxonomy (NCBI): domain Eukaryota; kingdom Metazoa; phylum Arthropoda; class Arachnida; order Araneae; family Tetragnathidae; genus Meta; species Meta bourneti. The sequence continues at coordinate 110,449,722 of OW119922.1, read as the reverse complement.
GTGCGAGGAAGCATTTCCAGGGGTGCGAGAGAAGTTTCGATGGACGACAACGATTTAATAAAAGACGATCTTATTGAAATACGAGCCAATGCATGTAATAAAATGGAATTTGAAAAACTGGACTGGGAACAATTGTGGTGTACAGTTAGAACCTTATCCACAGTTTGCAAAAGCAGTATTGTAGACACTTTTACCATTTGCCATCACCTACCTGTGTGAAATGGGATTTTCATCACTTTTGCACACAAAAACAAAAGCCAGAAATCGCTTCAATGCAAGTGATGACTTACGCGTGACTCAAAAAAGTAGCCTCGCTTCAAAAGTATTATTATGAATAAACAACATAGCCATTAAAAATTGAGATTGTTTTGTATGTATATGTAAATGTATGTGTGTTTATGTTTCAATAAATAAGTCATCTTGCAATAGAAGTAATTTCCTAAATGCAATTATAGAGACACCAGAGGCGAACGTTGAGAGCAATCTGCTTAGGATCGATATCTTGATAAAAAAACAAGGTTGCTTCCAATACCCAAATTTTGGGCTGATAATTTTAAATTATCTTTTAAAATATTTAAATAAAGAGCATGATATATTATGCCATCAATAAATATCGAATTACCTAGTCTTGATGCTGACATGCACCCCCACACAAGGACACCTCCACCGCCATGCATTATTACTGTTCCAACTAAGTTCTTGGGATTAAGTTCCTCATTTTTTCTTCTCTATACAATTATACGCCCATTGGAACCAAACGTTAAATTTGCTTTCATCTGCAAATAAGACATGATTCCAATACGTTTTGGGCTTATATATCATTGATTTTGCGAAGGAAAGCCTAAACACTATTTTTCGCACTTACAAAAAATTTTCTTCGGCCAGAATGCCCATTTAATCCAGTCGATCTGAGCACTCGTCGAACAGTTTCAGATTAAATTGAAGAAGAAAACTTTTCAGTAAATTCTGTAGAAGTTTTTACAGCATTCAAACGAGCATTTTTCACAAACTTTCTAACTATAAATCTCTGATCATATTGAGTTAACTTTGGCGGACGACTTTTTCTTACCTTGTTTTCGATCCGATTTTCTTCTTTAAAGCGCGTTTCATCACATACTGCACTGTAGAATGGGATAAATTTACAAATTTAGTGATATTCCGAACTGATTTACCACTACTATGATGAAAAATAATCAATTTTCGAATGCTGTTCGTTGTTCCCTTACGACTACGAGCCATTTTTAAATAATAAATAGAATATTACGAAGTAAGCAAGCAAAGATTAAAGCCAAACGATTTTTTAAATGTCACCACAATGCAAAAATAGAAAAAAGGATATACGATAATTTTATTTATGAATTTATCCGAAAATGTTTCGGTGTACGATCACTTTTGTGTTCTTTCTCTGCCTCCTTGTATTTTCATTTTTATAAAAAGAAAATGAGTCAATATTTTTTTTAAAGAATGTTAGGTTTTATTCAGAATCACATGGAGATGATATGAAAAAATATTGGACTTTATATTTGAATTCAATTCCAGGCTACAGGGCTTTTTCTACAAATTTTTAAAGTGTACGAACACTTTTGGAAGCCACTGTACATAAAATAAACAATAGAAAAAATAGTAAGAATTAAAGAGGTAGGTAGGTAATTAACGTCACACTGGAGCAACACAACCAGCTATTGGCGACGGTCCGGGATCAATCCTGAAGGGAAATAATCGAGGACAACACCACGTAATTTTGAACCAACGTCATATGACGAGGTAACACCTGTGATGGCATCCCACTCTTCAAACTCCCACACCACATCCACTTGAGGACATTTGAGGCCACGACAGATTTATCGTGCACCAGCACCCGAGTACACGACGGATTGGATTTGGATGGTGGGGTTTTTTATGGCGCAAGGGCCATATTTGGCCATGCTGCGCCAGACGTAAAACATACAATATCAAGTAATAAACTGATTGGATTTGGATTTTGTAGGGTTTTATGGAGCAAAGGCCATATTTGGCCAAGCTGCGCCAGACACAAGACATACAATATCAAGTAATAGGCATACACACACATGAGGGATCGAACCTGCACCGCCTACAACTCGAAGGTTGCTAGCGCAGTGAGCATACCCACTGAGCCACGAAGGTCCCTGTAAGCGACGGTCTTTGACTGGACCAAGTTTCGAACTCGCAATCCCCCGGTTGCTAATCCGATGCTCTTCTAACTGGGCTACCCTGGGCCCCAAAGATAATCGCACATGATTGCTATTAGGTAAAATCATACTGGGTAATTTTCAGGGAGAATGATGTGGAATTAACTGTTTAGTTTTTTAAACATTAAAAACTGTAAATTACTAATCGTTTAGTGGAGATGTACTCAGTGAGTGAAAAAGTGGAGCATGTGCACAAGGGGGTGAATGGGACTTTACGTATGAGTTGCACCCATAGACGTGAAATATAAGTAGCCTAAGTATCGTTATTGAGAGGAACTTCCAAAAGTGTTTTCAACATGTCGACTAGTAGTCACGTGACCGGTCTTTGAAAAATTGACTTGGTTGGCCGACTCGGTATCTTATCACCTGATTTGGCGGTGTGACAATGTAGGCGCTTGAATTCGCATTTTTATAAGGCCGACAAAAGTGGCGAAATCGCTAGTCTACTATTAATGATCAATAGACCAATAAGATGATGAATCAATGGGATGGGCGTCTTCTCCCTTCCCGTGGACCAATCAGATGATGAATATTAGGTCCCACCCAGTAGACGAAAGTAGTCGAAGGGTCATGTTACTACTAGTTGTGGGCACATGATCCTGGGCACATAAAAAGGTTACAAATACTCACTCTACTTTTGTTTTCTCTATGGGAGCAACACATGGGCTATTGGCGACGTACAGTATCAATCAGAAAGAACAAATCGGAAAGAACCGAGGACAACACTTCGTCATTTTGTCTAAATTTCTCCAAATAGGATGCAGACATTCGCAGCATTCTCAACTTTTTCTTGGTTTCCATACGGATCCTTCCCTTATGGATTTATCCCTGACCATCGCCAATATCACGTTGTGTTGCTCCAGTGCGACATTAATTAACAACCTAACTTGGTTTCCATATCTTATGGTAGTTTACGAAAGCGGTCTGTAATACTTTTTTATTCCTAGGATGGATTTGAGTTTAATTTATGGTTTTTAGGAATGTTTTCTGCGTTGATAAGGATTCGTGTCAATTCATGTGATAGATATTGATCCTCCTGGTGGCTTTTCTTGGCGTTTAAAACTGACCTGAATATAATTTACGTGTTGAACTTTCACAGGGTTAAAGTTTTTGAGTTTTCCGCTCTTTTAACATTGCATGGCTGCTAAGAGTTCTTAAATAAACGACAAGAAAAGCCAAAATAGGTTCGATATCGCATCAAGACGCAAAAGTATTACAAAAAGACTAATTCGGAAGCACGAAATTATAAATAGTATGAAAATATTAGTATTTTCTATGAAAATGAAACTTAGAAAAGTGATAAGTTAATAGAAGCAGTTAATCTCAAAGTGATGTCTTTACAGAAGTTTGAAATTTATAACTAACTGTGAAACCTTAATTTCGCTCTCCTATCCTAATGTATGGAAACGTTATTTATTAGTATGCGAATAATTATGAGTATCTTATTCCATAAAATATTTAAAACGTTAAGGTTAAAATAAAAATGTAATTAATGAAAAAGGAATTCTCCCTCAAAACTAGAAATAAACTCTTATTTCGGGTTTTAGTGAGATTTAAAAATGATTCATTATAAAGTGTCGATCACCAGATTATTAACGATGGGTATTCCAGCATAAAGGTGACTTTTTACGGCTCATTAAAATGGAATTAATGAGGAACCCATGGCATGAAAAAGGTTCCACAATCAGGGCGAGATATGCGCAATTACAAGTAATCTATTAAATGGAAATGATTAATTACGCTCATGTGTTAACATCTTAATTTAAATTCAAAATTTACGAAGTCCAGCGAGGATGTAAATTCGTCTCTGAAGTTACTGGTATAATTAGACGAAAGATTACACTCTTGATTAATTGACCTGTTCACTTGATATTTTGATAGCAGGATCATATTGCTACGTAATTATTTGCAGTTTGGATTTCACGCATTAAGATGCACGGCTTGCATTAACCATTGTTATGATGAAGTGCTTGGTGCTCTGAAATATTGTTGTTGCTAATCTCCACGTCTAGCTCCAGCTAGATCAAATCCACAAGTATATTCACCCGCACAGTCATACGCCAAAAGCGATTCAGAAAACAGGTCGTCTCGGGACAACTCCAGGCACTGGATAATGTGCCTGGGGAGGTCTGGTCAGACTGGCATTTAAGGAAAACAGGATGAATCTTCCGACAGCAAAATGTGACATCTCAGATGGCCACTGAAAAAGCGGGAGAGCGATGTCTGAATGTCTGTCGCAATTGAGAGCAAGAGATCTTCCGGGACCGATCCCCACGATACTAAGCTCTGAAACATGAACGTAGAAATAAGATAGTATCGAAACAAAACATAACAGCAGGTACTGACCTCGTCATATGACCGTGGATCAAAGTTGCGAGGTGTTGACTATAAGTAGACTGAGCATTGGGATTGAGGAGCTTCTGAAAGTGACCAACCTGTCGACTATAAGTCACATGATCGCTCTGTGAAAAACTGACTTGGTTGGTCGATTTGGAATCCAATCGTCTCATTCTACGATTTAACATCTTATAATAGGGTATGGACGAGCATTTCTAGAATGGCAACAAAAATGGCGAAATTGCCAAAATCGATTGTTATATGGCGAGTACCAATCTGACGATCAATTAATGGATAGGCGTCTTCTCCCATTCCGTGAACCAATCCGATGATGAACGTTAGGTTCCACCCAGCAGACGAAAGTAGTCTAAGGGTCACATTGCTACTAGTTTTGGTCACATGATCCTGGCCACATAGGAAGGTTACTATTCTTAATCTACTTTTATATATCTTTACATATAAAGCAGAGTTGGCGTCTGTCTGACTGTCTGTATGTTCTCTATACAAATCTAGACCGTTTGATCAATCCACACTAAATTTGGTACACTTATACTTTGGAATCCTGCGAGTAACGTAAGCTATATATTAAACCCCGTTCTCTTTAACCTAGGTGTGCAGAAGGGCTAAATCAATTCGAAATTGCCATAGGAAAAATAATTAGCATCAAACGATTGCGGTACGCAACTCAGTTTGTTTTACCTGTATTAATCGAAAATCAAATTTTCTAATAAAATTGTTTCACCAGTATTGCTCGAAAAACAATTCTTTCCGAAACGTTATTTTTAAACAATTTAAAATTATAATTATGTTTGAAATGATTTTTCATTTCTTTCCAGAGTATAAATAATTTAGAAATATTTGAATGATGAAAAATGGATATTTAAAAGACTTGATTTTACACAACTTGCCTTTTGTAATTGAACACGAGAAGCCAAAACAAAAAAACTGATTGATCATAAAAGTGTAATTTTGCAATTCGGTATCTGGTAATGCCAAAATTAATGTTTTATTTTATAAATTAGATTTAGAATTCCGTGTTTGTGTATTTGAGTTAAGACAGAAATGTTGCAGTCATATTTGAGTATTTCTAAGTTTGTTAATTTGTGTTCTTTTTGTAAATAATTCATTGTCTATCAATATTTTTCAAGCGTCTTTTTCGAATTCCTCTACTTCAGAATGTATTCAGGAAGTCGAAATAAGACACGCTCGCTCAGGTCTTTCGTTTTTCAGAATTCGACATTTTTCAATGACCAGAATTTCGTTTCAGTTTGTATTTGTGTGTTCCATTACTTTCCATAATACAGATATATTATTTAGGAGTTAAATTGTAATGAATTATTTTTATTTTCTGCCAAATACCACTAGACATGGGTAATTTCTTGGTGGTATATGTATATTTCGACGAACTTTCCTTAAATATTTGGTTAAATACGTTATAGTTTGTAGAATTCTGTTTTATAAAAATAAATAGAAACCTTTTTAAGTAAGGTGTATAACTTCTTATTTTAAAATGACTGGTAAAGTTAAAATAAAGTTATTCTAAAATAAGATATGTTACGTTAAATCAAAACGGGTAACCATACATTATAGTTCAAAGATATTTCTAAATTTTGACATATTTTCATTACAAGACGATTAAAATCAATTTAATTTACATTTGTTTTTCATATTTCATATTTATTATTGAAAACTGTACTCCATAGTCAAGTTACCACATCTATCATTCTAAATAGGTACGTTTTTTCCATATAGAAATTGAGACTCAATTGAAAAAAGTACCTTAAGGATTCGATTTAAAACTAAATTCTTCTGTTGGAGGAAAGCGAATTTTAAATAAGACTTTTCTGATCTTGGAATAATATCATAGTAAGGAAGTATGTAAACTAAGATTTGAAAAATAAAAATTTTTTGTCTTAAGTGGCAGAAGGTCGAGGTTTCTTACTTGAAGTTGAAACTGTTCGTATACAAGTTAGGTACCTGTGAAACATTCATTGAAAGCAGTGATTTTGTAAAAAGTGTAATCGATTGAGTTTGCTTTGTCTACACTGATGACATTTGTTTTAAACACAAGCTCAGTTATTCCCCGTGCGGCTGAATAGAATTTTCAAGAAAAAAAATGTGTGTTTAAAAATAAATGAACCACGAATGCCGTAACAGTTTAATTTGCCGTTCTCTCACAATGACAATGTAATTCGAAACCATCGAATCCATGGTTGCAAGGGTATCACAAATAATGAATATTGATTGGAAAACTGAGTGGAAGACTATACGCTGAAAGTTCCTCATTTTTACTGAAAATGAACTTAATTGACATTAGTAATCTCTCCAAAACTCAAAATCGACTTCTGAAGTCATCTCAGAAAAAGCTTTTGTAGTTTGTCTTACAGTAAGAGTGTGATGAATATGAAATGGATTATATGGATGGATATATTATGTATACATATTTGCGCCCGAAATAAATTGTAGAAGCTATGAAAAAGTTAAAACGATGTTAAAAATTATTTTCTGTACACTTAAATGATGCTTGCATCTTTCTATGAAATAGAATTAACATTTAACCAATTCAAACAGAGCATCGCCGGCTAATTCTGCTACTACTCTTTATAAAGCAGAGTTGACATTTGTCTGCTCTATACAAATCTACACCATTTGACCAATCTAAAGCAAATCTGGTACACTTATTCTTTGGAACCCTGCGGGTAACGTAGGCTAACCCCCGTTCTATTTGTCTTGGGTGTGCAGAGGGGTGTAACGTCCACTCATATTGGACAAAGCACTTGCTAGTGGCGCTCTCTCCCTGTCTGGCTGTGCAGATGACATCAGAGTTATCATCTATAGGAGTCGCCTCTCAAGATGACCTTGGAGGGTTTTTAAGAATCGTAGAGTATTGTGCAATCGCAGATGGGTGCGGTTGCTCTGAAAATCGCTCTGTACCATATCGTTTATGTATCCCGCGTGTAAATTCTTAAACTGTAGCTTTATTATTGGATTGCAAATTTTTATAACATAAGATTCTTTTTTTAGAGAGTGGTCTTTTTTTATCGTCGATATGGTACGGGAGTCTAAAGACAATTCAAAATCCTCATAGGAATAACATTGCGTAGTTATACGATCAATGTCAGACCAATTCGCACTAAATTTGGTACATTCATCCTGTAGAATTCTGCGGGACACATAGGCTTTATTAACCCCGTTCGATTTGTCCTGGGTCTGCAGGGGGGCTAAAAACAATTAGAAATCTCCATAGGACTAATATTGAATATTACGATGAATGACAAACAACTCAATCCGAGCAACGCCGGGTAATTCAGCTAGTTTACTCTATGTTTACACCATGCTTAGAGAAAAGACGACGCAAATTTCTGTGGAGATAGATGAAGAGCGTGAAAGGATAATAAACTCAGATATTAAGCCAAAAATTTTTTGTAAACCTTTGCATAACTGTCCATCTTATTTGTTTACATTTAATAGATTTATTAAACTGTAGTTAACTTTCTCTGAAATGTTCTATCGCGGTGTCCTTCTCATCCTGATAGTATTGATGTAGTAGCAGCAACAGGATAGTCTAATTAATGAATGATAAATATATTTACAAATTAGATTGGAATGTTTGCATTTTTATACTTATTTGCTAATTTATAGCGAAACTGAACTATGGATAAAAATTAAAATTGAAGGGCTGAGAGCAACAAAGTAGTAAGCTACAAAAATACACTGCTGGCCACCATAAATGCAACACCCTGAAGGAAGCATGCAAATGATATGAAATTTACAACATGCATTAGCGGATGTAAGATATGCAAATGATTAGAATTTCAGCGCAGACGCACATCACGCGCGCCTGTGGCGCCACTTCAAAGCGCTATTTAAGGCTTGGAGATTTCGACGATTTCAAGTACGGCAATTGTGTTTTTCTTGTGGTTTTTTCAAAAAAACGATCAATTATGCCTCGTAGAAAACAGCGATCATCTTTTGATCAAGTATCCGAGTTCGACAGAGGAAGGATAGTGGCCTACCGAGATTGTGGATTATCTTTCAGGGAAATCGGTAGTCGTGTTGGACGAAACCAAACAACTGTAATGCGGATATGTGATCGTTGGATGCAGGAGGGTACGACGGACCGACGTGTTCGATCGCATCCACCTCAGTGCACCACTTCACGTGCTGACAGGCATATTGTGCGTATGGCAGTGACGGATCGCTCAGCCACATCACGAACCATAGCACAGCACATTCAATCTGTACCGCATCATCCAGTGTCTGCGCGTACCATTCGACGCCGTTTACAGCAGAGTGGTCTGTCCGCAAGACGTCCATTGCTTCGTCTACCCTTGACGCAGAACCACAGACGTTTCCGCCGCCAATGGTGCGATGAAAGAAGGATGTGGACGGCAGAATGGAATGAAATTGTCTTTACTGACGAGTCACGCTTCTGTCTGCAACACCACGATGGTCGGATTCGAGTCTGGAGACACCGTGGAGAGAGGATGCTGAACAGCTGCGTTATGCACCACCACACTGGTCCTGCACCGGGTATTATGGTATGGGGCGGTATTGGATATCACTCTCGCACTCCTCTAGTACGCATTGCCGGTACTTTAAACAGCCAGCGCTACATCTCCGAGGTGTTGGATTGGTATTTGGTATTGGTATTTTTCAATTAACGTCACACTGGAGCAACACAATGGGCTATTGGTGACGGTCCGGGATCAATCCCAAAGGGAAAGATCCGAGGACAACACCACGTAATTTTGAACCACGGTCAGATGACGATCGAGGTGTTGGAGCCAGTTGTCCTTCCTTACCTTCAGGGCTTGCCCACAGCCATATTTCAACAGGATAATGCGCGACCACACGTGGCACGCATTGTCCAAGGGTTCTTCGTCAATCGCCAGATTGAATTGCTTCCCTGGCCAGCTCGCTCTCCGGATCTTTCGCCGATAGAAAACATGTGGTCCATGGTTGCTCAACGATTGACCCAGAATACATCCCCAGCTGCCACACCAGATCAACACTTTGGCAACGTGTGGAAGCTGCTTGGTCTGCTGTACCCCAAAAACACATCCAAAGTCTCTTTGAATCAATGCCGAGGCGTGTGGCAGCGGTGATCTCCAACAATGGCGGCTACTCTGGCTACTGACTTTGGCAGGAACCACACTTCACAGAAGTCTATAATTTTAATCATTTGATACTTGGTCAACATGTTATCTACAAAATAAATTTTGTTGTGATATCTCTTGTCTTTCTTGGTGTTGCAATTTGGGTGGCCAGCAGTGTATAATCCACAATGAAATAAAATTAAAATCAAAGTATTCGAGAGGATCAAAATAATTTCTGATTGTTTAAATGAGTCCTTATTATTTTAAAGTTTAAGATACCATCGACTCTTGAACAGTGGATAAGCCAATATAATTTTTGAATTTTTTGAATTTTGAAAATTGCTAGCCTAAAAGATTTGATAAGTGTGGCTTATCAAGGTGTTGCCAATCGTTGTTGAACGCATAAAATAAGCGGTGCATTTACTTTTGAATAGACCGAGAAAATGTCTGTTTTAAGTTGACATGGATGAAAAACAGTTTTACAATTTACGTTTGAGTAGACATGGATGAAAAAGAATTTTATAATTTTCTTTGGAGTAGACATTAATGAAATATGGTTTTAGTTTATTTTTGAGTAGACATTGATGGAAACGGATTTTACAACTTACTTTGAAGTAAACATTTGTGAAAAATGGGTTTACAAATTACTTTGAAGTAGACATTGATGAAATGTAGTTTTCCAATTTACATTTGAGTAGACATGGATGAAAAATGGTTTTACAATTTACTTTGGAGTAGACCTTAATGAAATGTGGTTTTGGTTTACTTTTGAGTAGAAATTGATGAAAACGAGTTTTACAATTTACTTTTGAGTACATTGATGAAAAAAGGGTTTACAATTTACTTTGGAATAGATTTTGATGGAAAATGGTTTTACACTTTACTTTTGACTAGACATTGGTGAAAAATGTTTCTATAATTTACGTTTGAGTAGACATCCATGAAAAATGGGTTTTAAAGTTTACTTAAAGAGACGTCATGTGTTGAAAAGCAAAGGAAAATATCTTTGCAAACTAAAAAAGAAGTAAAATATATATTTCACGTTTTAATTTTGCTAATGACGAGATATCTCGTCATCAAGATGTTGTTACAGATTTTTTTATGATGACGATATCAAAATCTGGTAAGTTTTCTTCTAATGACAATAGACGACGTTATCTTGATGGACTAGAGATCTCGTTATCAGAAGAAATTTGACCAGATCTTGATGGACGAGATATCTCGTTAGTAGAAGAAAACTGTCCAGATCTCGATCTCGTCATCATACAAAAAGTCGGCAATATCTTGATGACGAGATGCCTCGTCATTAGCAGAATTGATCAGACCTAGATAGACGAGATATCTCGTCGAAACCACTTGGAGAGTTAACGGTATAAAAGGGAAGAAAGCACAAAATATAAAACAAACCACCTCGTTCAGAAACCATGGGTGTGGCATAAAATAGCAAACAGGTGGTACTCACCCGATTCCGCTGCAGAGTCTGGTGATCATGAAGAGTCCGTAGGTGGGCATGAATGCAGTGGCCACCGCGAATATGGCGTTGGTTGTCAGGGCGGACACCAGGGTACGTCTTCGCCCCAGCTTGTCCCCCAGGGTGCCCCACACTAGGCCGCCGATCATCATGCCGAAGAAGGAAATGGCAGCTGGAAGAAAAAGGTCGATGCTTTTGAGTCGTGCTTCACCGAAGGGTCAGCTTAGAGTTGCTTGTTCCTAAGTTTTATGGAATTCTAAACTTTCACACCACGCCAAGTGGAGGACATTTGAGTCCATGACAGATTTAACGTGCGACAGCACCAACGACGGTCTTTGGTTGGACAGATTTTCGAACTCGCATACTGCTAATCCGTTACTCTTCCAACCGGGCTACAGCGGCCCTATTGCCCTCTCAGAGGAAGACCATCCAGCTTAAAATCCAACCTTTATAGAAAAATTGTACTTTCCCATCATTAGTACATGGGTGGGTTGTTTTGGGGGTTTTATGGCGAAAGGGCCATATTTTGCATAGCTACGCCAAACAGAAGACAACGTCAAAGTGAAAAATGTCATGATAGTAAATAAAAAGAGGGGATTAGGGAATAGAATGAGATGAAAGCAGGAAAAGATCGCTTGTATCTGGGGAGCGCGATCCCCTTGTTTACTGAAGACAGTCAACCCTATGTGAAAAGAAAAGATCACTAAAGTAAATCGGGTCCGTGAAGTTCATACACACCTGAAGGAGATGTGCCCCTGAGGGCGGTACTTTCCTTAGATCAGAATCCTTTTGAAATATTCTATTGCTCATTTCCTTAGAACAAAATCGGGGCAGTCGTGGCTCAGTGGGTATGTCCACTGCGCTAGCAACCTTCGAGTTGTAGGCGACGCAGCTTCGATTCCTGTCAGGTGCATTCTCCCTGAGTGAATTTCCCTCTACTGTGTCAGTAAAAACTTTCACTGTGTGTGTACGTATATTGCTTGATATTGTATGTCTTGCGTGTCTGCCGCAGCATGGCCAAATATGGCCCTTGCGCCATAAAACCCCCAAACCAACCAACCTACTTAGAATAAAATCCTTTGCAATATTTCCTCGCTACTCCTTTAGAATATGGGGCCGTGATAACCCAGTTCGAAGAGTAGCGAATTAGCAGCCAGAGGGTTCCGAGTTCGAAACTCGATCCAAAGACCATCATTTGAGGGCTGGTGCACTATTACTCTGTCGTGCCCTCAAATATCTCACCATGGCCCGGTGTGGAAGTTTGGAGAGTGGTGTACCAGCTGAGGTGTTGCCCCGTCATCTGACCTTTGTAGTGTCCTTAACAGCTTGACATCAGAGGTCAACACCCATGACCTTCGGCCGAAAACTCCGAAACATCTATCGGTGTGGTCTACCATGGTGCACTTTTACTCTGTCGTGCCCTCAAATATCCTAATTGCAATATCAAAAATCCCTAATTGCCGTTCAGATAGTTTTAGGGGGCACGACGACCCCCTGTTATCGAACTGCTGCCCAGTGGAATCTGGCGACACAGAGAGTGAACTGATGGGGAGCTCGAGCTGAGCAGGTGTTTTTTTTGTGTGTGGTGAGTCTCTTTTGCAGTGCCTATGACTTAGGGCAAATGGACACAAATCCATGATTGAACATATTGTAACATATCGTATTGTGAAATAAACAGTTTATTGTAATTTAGGCTGTGTCGTATTCATTGGCACACCACTCTGCCCACTACGTCACACCATGGTTCAAAATGACGAGGTGTTATCCTCGGGTCTTTCCCTTCGGGATAGATCCCGGACCGTCGACAATATCTAGTTGTGTTGCTCCAGTGCGACGTTAATTCAACTACCCCCTCGAAAACTTTGAATTAGTTTGTTTAACTTGTAAACCGACGAAATGTTTCTTATGATTTTTATTGTATAGTTTTATACTGGTAATCTACCACTTTCCTACACAGAAACAAACGTTAAAACAAAATAGAATTAAAACAACCACTAAAGTCAACCCTACTCAGACTAGCCCTGTTGCTATAGCGACAATCTTACGTTGGCGTGGCGTGGAAGTGATGTTGGATTGGATGTTAGGGTTTTATGGCGCAAGGTCCAAAAGCGGACAAGATGTGCCAAACACAAGACAGAATATGACCCAATAAAAGTATAAAATACTTAAAAAATAACAGTCTAAGATAAAGATAAAAGGTGATTTAAAACATGTAAAATGTATAGATGAAAATTAAAATATTCAAACGATAAAACAAGATAATCGTCTGCAGCATAACTAATAAAACTGGAGAACTTTATCTACATGTATAAAATTTTGAGTGTGAAACTTAAAAGATGAAAAGAAAAAAGATGGTGTTTAAAAAAACCCAATTGAACGTAAAAACGCGAAAAGGTTAGTATGGGGATTTTCCCCAATTAAATCTTGCAGATTTAAAATTGTACTTTAAAAACATTTGATACGTTGATGATTAAAAACAGCACAGGACAATTAAAATGGGATTAACAGAAAATGAGTAGAGCATGAGTTGAAAATTGGTGTGCTATCTCGTAGTAAAAGATGACGATGGGTGAATCGTGAGTCCAATACGAAGGCGGATCGTGGAAGTTCGGAGAGTGGGGTGCCAGCTCAGGTGTGACCTCGTCGTCTGACTGTGGATCAAAATGATGCGATGTTGCCCTCGGATCTTTCTCTTCGGGGTGGAAGGATCTTTCTCTTCCCGGATCGTCGCCAATACCCCGTTGTGTTGCTTCAGTGCGACGTTAATTAAATACCTACCTCCTATAGCGACAGCTACTATCCCTACTTAGTGACTGGAGTAGTTCTCGAGGTAGACAGACAGATGTTATGTACAGACAGTAGATGTTATGTACAGAAAGGTCATTGTTTGCTGGAAATAACGGTACCGGTAGATATTATGAAATTCACTGATAAAGTATATAGTTCGTCGTAGGAGGAAGTAAATGTAATTACTGAACAAAGTATGTCACGCCCTAATAGCGGTAGTTCTGATGATGAACGGATGCGGGTATGAAACATGGATGAAAGGTAAAGGACGTGCGTTTATCTGTCATGAATGCGCACGTGGTACCAAAGTTCATTAACGGTGTATGGAGATTCTGCATGCATCCAACAATGATGTGGAACATGGTTTTCTGAACTGTCCTCGATTATAACACTCGGAAATCAGCTTCTTCAACCTTTGATTGGTAGGTTGGTATTTAATTAACGTCGCACTGGAGCAACACAGCGAGTTATTGGCGATGGTCCGGGATCAATCCCGAATAGAAAGACGTGCCACGTAATTTGAACCACGAGATGACGAGAGTAACACCTGAGTTGGCACCCCACTCTCCCAACTTCCACTCCACGCAAACGTGAGGACATTCGAGGCCACGCCAGATTGAACTTGACCTCCTTTGTACGACTGCCTTTGGTTGGATTCGAACTCGCAAACCTCCGCTTGCGAGTGTGCTCCTTGCTCTCGTTGTAAAGTGTAAGAAACTAAACAATAGCTACACGGATCTCTGATGCATTGTAAAAGTCATCCCACTTTTATATAAAATGTGCACAAAAAATATAAACACTCAATTTCAGTTTCCAGAATTGAGATCTTTCAATGGAAAAACTAAAATAAGTTTTTGGAAAATTTATAGTTTTCAAATAGATTTAGTTTCATTTGCATAATGATCCCATGAGTCCCTTTTTGACAATAAAATTTGTTTTTATGAAAAGTGATGGCTTTGTAAAAAATGTTTATGATATTGTTGTGATACACAAAACTCTTTCCCGTTGCTAAGCAACTGCGCTTGCTTTTTTTAGAATTTATAAGGAGGAAGCTGAATAATTTTCCTTTGGAATTTTTTTATTTATACAAGCGTGTTTTCCTTTCAGAATTTTCTATGACGTTATATTCGTAATCTTTCGCAGTTGTATTTTTAATTAAAAAGTTTTTCTTTTGGAATTTAGCGTATCGGTATTTTGTAAGTATTTTTAATTAACGTCAGACTGGAGCAACACAATAGGCTATATTTAACGTATCGGAATTCTGGTTGTCATTCTGATGTTTTTCTGTTCCTGCTATATCCTGGTACTTTAAAAGTTCTCGTAAAATGGCAAATAAATTTATTTAGAAAAACTGACTATACTATTTTTGAATTTAACTTTCGGAGAATATGAACCGCTGACTTGTACCATAAGAGTCATTGTACTATACCAACACAAAGATAGGTAAGTTCTTTATTCATTCCAAACAAGAAATACGGGGTTATATGAATGACACGGATTTTAAATATTTATATTTTCAAAACTATTACACCTAATATAATCAGTAATACATGAAAAATAAAGAAAAACATTCCAAGTTTTTTTTAACATCGCTCAATAGATGGCAGCACGCCCCTAGAATGCGGTGATTGAAATTGAAAATGGCGACAATGACAGAGAAAAGTGTTTGTGTATTAGAATATGCAAGGGTTTCTTCCGTTATTTCTGTGCAGCGTGCATTTGGAAGTCGAGGAGTTTCCGCAACGCTGGATTGGACGTGTGGGTTACGATGATTTACCCTTATTCACATGGCCACCAAGATCCCCTGATCTTACGCCAAGTGATTTCTTTTTATGGGGTTACATCAAAGATCTTGTTTATAAACTACCATTGCCGAAAACACTCAATGAACTCAAAGAACGCACCAGTGCTGCATTAAAAACCTTTGACAGTGTAAAACTGCAAAATGTGTGGAACGAACATGATTACCAATTGGATGTTTGTCGCGTTACGAAAGGTTAACACATCGAACATTTTGTAACTGAAAATAACTCGGAATGATTTTCTTTATTTTCAAGTATCATTGATTATATTATGTGTAATAGTTTTGAAAATATTAATGTTTAAAATCCGGTCATTCATTTATGCTAACCCTGTATATTAATATCTTCTGAAATTAAAGCTCATACTAAAGCATACAATAAATATACTGACGAAATTCACCGGGCACCCATACAAAATAATGCGGGGCCGCGGTAGCCCGGTTGGAAGAGTAACGGATTAGCAACCGTAGGGTTGCGAGTCCAATTCAACCAAAGACCGTCGGGTACAAAGGGGGCTGGTGCACGTTAAATTCGTCATTGCCTTCAATGTCCTCACTTTGGAGTGGTGCGGAAGTTTGGACAGTGGGGTGCCAGCTCAGGTGTTGTATCGTCATCTGACCGTGGTTCATAATTACGTGGTGTTTTCCTCGGATCTTTCCCTTTGGGATGGATCCCGGAACGTCACCAATAACCCGTTGTGTTGCTCCAGTGTGACTTCATTTAAAATGCCTTCCTCAAAATAACGCATCCAGCCACAAAGCAAGGTCTGTTGCTCCTCAAAGTAACGCACCCAGCCACAAAGCAAGGTCTGTTACTTCGTGGTTTGATGGGTAATGCCGCATCGCTTTTGGACTGGTCAGCACAGAGCCCTGATCGGAATCCCATTGAGCACTTATGGTATGAATTAGACCAGAATACGAAGTTTGGAACCAAGGCCTGCAGTTAGCGGTGGCATTATGTACTGAATGGAAGCACATACCTATCACTGTATTCCAAAATCTTGTCGGAAGCGTATTTAGAAGGGTCAACGCGTGTGTTAGGGTCAAAGGTGGACCGACACCTTACTAATTGTATGTCAATAAATGCTATGTTTTGTTTCTACTCCAAGTGTCCGGTGACTTGTAAGTAGTGTATATTGTTAATGGTGACTGATTACTGTCGTGATATTAAAAAATCTATAATAATGCTCGGTTTTAAATTTGCATTTCCTTTCTGCATGATCATTGTGTTGCAGAATTTGGTAGGTAGTTTGTTACGTCACACTGAAGCAACTCAACGTGCTATTGGCGATCAATCCCCAAGGGAAAAATCCGATGACAACACCACGCGTAGTTTTGAACCACCGTAAGATGATGAGGTCAATACCTGAGCTGGCACCCGACTCTCTTAATTTCTACACCACGCCAAAGTGAGGCTGTCGCTATAAGAACAGGGCTAGTTTGAGTAGGGTTGACTTTTGTGGTTGTTTTAATTCTATTTTGTTTTAACGTTTGTTTCAAACCAATGGGCACACAACAGGGAGCAACGTGTCGGGATATTGGCAACGGTCCGGGATCCATCCCGATGGGAGAGATGCAAGGAGAACGCCTTGTAATTTTGAACCACGTTCAGATGACGAGGCCACACCTGAGCTGGCACCCCACTCTCCAAACTTCCACACCACGCCAACATGAGGACAATTGAGGCCACAATACATTTAACGTGCACCAGCCCCCGAGTACACGACGGTCTTTGGTTGGACCCAGTTCCGAACTCGCTACCCTCCGGTTGCTAATCCGTTACTATTGGCTACCGCGGCCCCTACAGAATCTGGAAAAATGGATGGAAAGTCATCAGCTCTGCTGTAGCATAAAGTTCCGATGTACATGTGGAATAAATAGAACACATTAGAGTCGTTCGTGCACCCCTTACCGAGCCATCCCTTCCGGTAGTCGTCCATGCAGAGTTCCCTCTCGGCCGACGGCAGAACGTAGGCGATGACGAACACTTCGATCGAGTCCGCAGCCAAGCCCAACCCCAGGATGAGGAAGAGGAAGTACTGGAAGAGGCCGAAACCTGCCTGCAATCACAAACAAGCACTTCAAAAACAGACCTGAACATACATATCTATCAACAATATATACTAAAGTACTGTCTGCCAACTGAAAGGATTATCCAAATTATAATTCAAGGAAATTAAGGAAAACAAGATGCGTAGGGAACCGTCCGAAATGAGAAAAATGTCAAAAAACAGGCACAGTCCCCACTGTACCGTAAGGTTTTGTTCGTAAATACTTTTGGGCTGAATGCCTGGTAAGAGGGTGCTGGTGAAAAGAAGACGGCGGGTATTTGTTGGACATTTATTTATTTAGCTAGTTTTGGTGGATAAATAACAGTGGTGTTAGAGTGTGGGCAATGCTCAGTGACCTTATGGATGATGGGTCTGTGATAGCTAAAGTACGAGATAAACGGCATGGTGTCGATGCTGATGTTCCTGACAAAGGTAAGACTATGCCACAATCTCAATTTAGTGTGATATTTTGGCTTCATAGTGAAATCTTCGACACATTGTCACTTTCCACTTCACACAATGTTCACACAAATGGTTTAAACTGTCGACTAGTCATATGGAATTGTAGAACTCGTCGTTCTCTTCAATTTAAGCATGCACTCGCCACGACCCATCGATTAGAACTGAAGTTACAGTGGTTAAACCGGGCAGTGTATGTCCGAAATGTGACTCATTTCCTCCACACGCGGTACAAAGGTTAGAGGGGGAGTGGATTAGTGGTCAACCTGGTCGACTTGTCCCTCCTTCCTCTACACGGTGGTAGGTTATTTATCCGGATAGGCTGATTCCCCCTGGAGTTATGGAGCTTTGAGATATCAACACTTTTCGAGACGCGCAAGTTTATGCCGATGACCTCCATACTAATTTTGTATTCACGTCAAAATCTCGATAAGAGGAAAACACGTTTCTGTAGTAGACACGCCACATAATATGTAGTCGCGCTGACTTAGTTCGATCCACGCACAATAGCAATTTATGAACACAAAGTCAGTTCCAAATTAATCCATTTTCGCTCAATAATTAACTTTAATATCTATTGAACCATGAATTTACAAAGCTTTCATTTACAAAAAGGTTGCATTGTTATTCGAAGACGAAATTGTTTTAATTAACGGAACAGGAGAACGAGCGTCTTGCTCGTGCGCGTGAGTGGGAGTGGGAGAGGTAGGTCGGCAATTAACGTCGCACTGAAGCAACACAGCGGGCTATTGGCGACGACGGTGCGGGATCAATCCCGAAGGGGAAAATCCGAAAGCAACACAACGTAATTTTGAATCACGGTCAGATGACGAGGTCACACCTGATGTGGCAAACCCACTCTCCAAATTTCCCCACCGCGCCAACGTGAGGACATTTGAGGCCACGACAGATATAACTTGCAGTAGCCCCTTTATTCAAGACGATTTTTGGTTGTAGCGACTCGCAACCACCGGTTGCTAATCCGTTACTCTACCAACCGTGCTACTATGGCCCGTGAGTGGAAGAGCGAAAAGTGAAAGGTGAAGCTCGTAACGTAGCTACCAAATGTTACTAATGATATGTGAAGAGTGGGATGCCAACATAACCCTCAGCTCTTCCGAGTCTGGTGGTGACTAGTAGAACACGCTACAATATATGCTACCAATATATCTAGTGTAATGTTTTCCTAAAGGGCCCGTGCGAGAATTCTCGCATAAACGATTCCATCCCAACCCCCATCCTTTGTAAGGGTGAAAGATGTAAGCTAATTTTTTATATCCAAAATATCAAAAAAGTTTATTCAATCACCATTTACAAAACTTTCTCCTTGAGATCACTTTGCGTTGTTCAACCATTTGTGTAAAGCACGTAATTCTTCCGCTAAAAGGCCTAATAAGGTTATCTTAACTCTAGAATTCACAAAAATTGTTAAGTTTTATATTTTCAGTTTCTTTTTCAAATCTTAACCTCGCGTGGATCATGCGTCGTTTAATATCTTTATATCATCAAATCACATATTCAGAAATTATTGATATTATGGAAAGAAATGAAAAACAGTTCAATACATAAATAAGAATTGGGTCGAGTGTAAGAGGCGTAAAAGGGATCTATACTGTGGAAATAATATACATGATGTAAAAAATTGTTTCCCGAGTAATACTGGTAAAACAATTTTATTGGAAAAGTTGTTTTTCCATCAATACTGGTAAAACAAGCTGAGTTGCGTACCTCAATCGTTTTACACTTAATGCTATTCCTATGGGGATTTCGAATTGTTTTTAGCCCCCTCTGCACACCTTGGGGAAATAGAACGGATTCGTCAGTGTTCCGGAAAATTCTCTTTCTTTTGATACCTCACTTGTGTGTGTGTGTGTGTGTGTGTGTGTGTGTGTTAAGATTCCTCTCGTGTAAGAGGCGTAAAAGGGATCTATATTACAGAAATAATATTGACGATGTTGCTGCATACGTATTCCTTTAGCAATGTAAGTAATTAAAAAATTAATTTTGCTATCCAGAATTTGATATCAATTAAGTTTTAACATTCAAATGTGTCGATTATGGCAATTTTTAAAGTCCACAGCCTCCTTAACCCTCCTCGTGGTTGTCTGGACGAGGTATCTTATCATTTACTAAGCCGAGCAGATATTGATGGACTAGATATTTCGTCATTAGAAGGAAACTAACCAGATCTCGATGGACTAGATACCTCGTCATTAGAAGCAAACTAACCAGATCTCGATGGAGTAGATATCTCGTCATTAGAAGAAAACTGGACAGATCTTGTTGGATTAGATATCTAGTCATTAGAAGACAACTGGACAGATCTTATTGGACTAGATGTCTCGTCATTAGAAGAAAACTAAACACATCTCGATGGACTAGATATCTAGTCATTAGAAGAAAACTGAACAGATCTCGATCGACTAGATGTCTCGTCGTTAGAAGAAAACTGGACAGATCTTGTTGGACTAGATGTCTCGTCGTAAGAAAAAAATTAACCATATCTTGATGGACTAAATATCTTGTCATTAGTAGAAAACTAACCAGATCTTGAACTCGTCATCATAAAAAACTCGGCACTATCTTGATGGTGAGATATCACGCCATTAGCAAAATGGGTCAGATCTTGATGGACGAGATATCTCGTGGAAACCACTTGGAGAGTTAATCCGGGGTTACAATACTGATGGCTTGTTTAGCATTTATTTTTGTCACTCCGTAAGTCATGCACCGTTCTTGCTAAATCTCTCCCTCTAAAAGTATATGCAACCCACTAAAATTCGACTCACTAACTACACTTTGGGCACCCAACCACCATCCAAGATTAACCCTCCAGGTGGCTGTCTCAACGAACTATCTCGTCATTAGAAAACCTGATCAGATCTTGATGGTTAAATATCTATTTATTAGCAATATTGGGCACATCTTAATGGGCGAGATGCCTAGTCGAAACCATTCTGGAGGGTCAATGAGATTTTTACAATGGAGCTGTGTTGTATAAAGGTGTACCCACCTGCGCCAGAGCGTCCTCGTGGAACTGCGAGAGCACCGAGACGTCCGTGTCCACGTAGTCCATCTCCCTGAGGTCGACTGGGGGTCCGTCGACGACCCCTCCCTCCTCCGTGTACGATCCTCCGGTGGCGCCATCTTTGCTGAGCAGCAGAGACTCGCTCTCGGAATCCTCCTTCTTTCGCATCGCTCTGGTGGTCACTCCCTCTGCAAAAAATAAGAAACAGGGGGTCAAATGAAGTAGTTAACTTCCAATGAAACAGACAGAACATGCTGTGGTAAGATCTCAGAAGGATTAGTCACGTTGACTTAAGAATCGTCTTGGGCCGGTTAGTCTGCGCTTCGATAACTATTGCTTTTATTCACGCTGGATAATCAATTTAACAAATCATTAATTTGTCCCACCGAAGGTAGGTAGATATTTTTCAATTAACGTCGCACTGGGGGGAGTAACACAACGGACTATTGGCGACGGTCCGGGATCAATCCCAAAGGAAAAGATCCTAGGACAACACCACGCAATTTTGAACCATGGTCAGATGACGAGGTCACACCTGAGCTGGCACCTCACTTTACAAACTTCCACGTGAGGGCGTTTGAGGCCACGACAAATTGAACTTGCACCAGCCCCCTTTGTACACGAAGGTGTTTGGTTGCATTCCAACTGGCAACCCTCCGGTTGCTAATCCGTTACTCTTCCAACCGGGCTACCGTGGCTCTTTTGCTCCTGGGAAATTATGACCTGAACATTTGGTGGTGGTACTTAACCAAATGTTACAAATTTATACCAAGATCTGATGCTAACAGTGAAGAAGTTTCCACTGAAAAAGTGGCACTACTACTCTGGGCGCCATGAGACAAAAGGGTAACCGTCTAAACGAAAATTAAGTGGAAGCTTAGTAGTCTGCAATAACCAACTACAACAGATTCAGGTTTTACACCGTATTTGTATACTGAGAATGAGGTTGAGGATGAGTTAATGTGATAGCTGAACCCTTTCAAAAGCCAGATTTTGACGTCACAATTCCAATATTTGAATACTACCAACTTTCTACTCAATATCCTCGATAATAGACAAATAGACAAAGCCTGTTTAGTCTAATTTTGAGGTAGCAACCTTAAAATCTTGTAGTGTTCCTTAAATTTTTCACGCCAGTTCATATACGTATAACTCCTCCCATATCTGTTTACTTCTGAAAGCAATTTTCTCATACTTGACTCTCGGAGCGGTGACAGATTTGTGGTTAGTGTAATGTTGCTTTTACCACACAACACACAAAATGAATAAATAACCACATCTTTGTAAAGGGTCTATACCCTTTCAACCTTAACAAAGATTCCATTGCTCATTTCCTAAGAATAGAATCCATTGAAAAAATTCCATTTCTTATTTCCTTGGAATATAATTATTTGGAAATATTTTATTGCTCATTTCCTTATAATAGAATCCCTTGTAAGGATTCCATTGTTCTTTTCCATAGAATATAATCTTTGGGAAGATTCTATTTGCCAAGAAGGTTGAAATTGGTTGCCAGTTGTACAGGGAAGACTGCGGATTGCAGGGTGGAATAATGCGTGCGAACCCCTGAGGTTCAAATGGTGACGAGTACAACTATCGCATTAATCGTTAATGAGTTTGAAGTATTCTAATACATATAAAAGTGACTACAATGAACTACAGCCACAATAATAAGTAAATTTGGAACATAAGACAAAGTATTAGCATTCCTACCGCACACATTATGAAACGAAACTGTCCAAGGTGTGTCCAGTGGTGAGTGGATATTCTAGTTGCTCATTTCCTTGGGATAGAATCCTTAGGAGATATTCTAGTTGCTCATTTCCTTGGAATAGAATCCTTTGGAAATATTTTAGTTGCTCATTCCCTTGGAAATATTCTAATTGTTCATTTCCTTGCAATAGAATCCTTAGGAAACATTCTAGTTACTCATTTCCTTCGAATAGAATTCCTTGGAAACATTCGATTTGCGCATTTCCTTGCAATAGAATCCTTAGAAAATATTCTAGCTGCTCATTTCCTTGGAATAGAATCCTTTGGAAATATTCGAGTTCTCATTTCTTTGGAATAGAATCCCTTGGAAATATTTTAGTTGCTCATTCCCTTTGGATAGAATCTCTTAGAAATATTCTAGTTGCGCATTTCTTTGGTATAAATTCCCTAGGAAAGATTCCGTTTCTCGTTTCCTTAGAATAGAATCCATTGGGAAGAGTATTACTCCTTTCCTTAGAAAAGAGTTTGGAAACATTCTATTGGCCAAGAAATTGAAAACTGTAAGTTATGAAGGGAAAACTGTAGATTACAAGGTGGAATTATACGTGTGAACTTTTGGAAGGCTAAACGAAGAAGAGTATTATATCGCATTAATCGTAACGAGTTTTGTATTTAAACATATTAAAAAATTATCGATTACAGTGAGCTGAAGGCCCAAGAATAAACAAATTCGGGACACGAGAGAAAGCAAGGTGTGTCCAGCACCCCCAAAACGGACCACTGACCATCCAAAGAAAATGCAAAAGCAAACCCGTCAATCGGAACTTGGAATCAGAGCCCAATCGGCCGAACACAACGAATCAATGTGCGGATCACGTGACCGTCCTCCTCATCTATTCCGTTCACAGGTGAGCGGCTCTCCCGATCACGTGACGGAATCGATACCTGGACGGACGGCCGTTGATTCCGGCCGCCATCGATCACCCCTGGAGTCAACTCCGGTAATTACTCTGATGGACCGAAGGAGAGGTGGATGGCTTTTTTACGACCTGCCACGATGACGAGCTTTTTTTCCTGGCACAAATTAGTGGCTGGATAGGAAAGGCTCTTACATGCGCTAGTTCCTTAAGATGCATCGATTCTCAGGTAACTGGGGAAGTCGTGGCTCAGTGGGTATGTCCACTGCGCTACTAACTTTCGAGGTGTAGGCAGCCGAGGTACGATTCCTGTCAGGTGCATTTCTCTTCTGTGTCAGTAAAACTTTCATTATGTGTTTGTCTATTATATTGATATCTATGTCTTGATATTGTACTTGTGTCTGGCACAGCACGGACAAATATGGCTCCATAAAACCCCAACAAACGAAACCACTGCACAAGCAGCCTGTGAGTTGTAGGCGCCGCATGTTTGATTCCTCCCTGAGTGTATTTCTCTTGTGTCAGTAAATGGTCATAAAACCCAACCAATCCAATTGAGCCGTCGTGGGTCAGTGGGTATGTCCACTGCGCTACCAACCCACGAGTTGTAGGCGGCACAGGTTTGATTACTGTCAGGTGCATTCCGCCCTGGGTGTATTTCTCTCTTCTGTGTCAGTAAAACTTTCATTGCGTGTTTGAGCATTACTTGACTAGCGTGTCTTTCTAGAGATGGCTGCGATCTCACGTTCGTGAACGATTCTATTAGGTAAGTAGAGGTGGGTAGACTGGTGAAAAATGAATCGATTCTTCTGTTCGATTCTCTACCCTACAAGTAGAAAACGACCTTGTTATCGATGGAATAGGCGCACAGTATTCTTTACAATTAAAATAAAGTGGATTTTGTAAGAATAAACATGAGTAAGGAAACATTTGAAGATGAAGAGGCTATGAAATCAAGAGGCAAAAAATTAGAAAAAAGGAATAAATGATGAGTTCTAAACACTTGAAGGAAACAAAATGATGATAGAAACAGAAATCGATGTACACAATGCTTTCTTGCAGAGACTTTAGAAGGAGTGTTCTTAACCCTCTCGCTGCGTAATTTTTTTTATCAAAATAGGTTCAAAAATTGCGTATTTTTTTATTACATATTTCAAATCTACATATATTTTAGTTAAAATATACAAAAAATTTTTGTAAAATTTTTTTTCAATATAGAATTAGATCATAAAAAAGGGTTGTCGGAATATTGAAATTGAAGAATAATCATATAAAAGCAAAATCTTGAAAATTAATCTTGGTTAAATTATGATTTATTTTATGAAATACAAAGGTAAAACGTATATACTAATGAAAATATGCAAAATACTTACAAAACATTTATTAGAAATGAAGAATTATTAGAAATCACTATCCGCAGAGGAATCCGAGAAATTCTCATCAGTTTCGCTATAACTATCTTCAATATACTTGATATTAGAGTCAGAATTGCTATCAGTGTCGGAAATATTGTCAGGAATGTAGGTTATATCACTCGCGAAACGCTTCCTGCCAGACATCTTTGAGCTTTGAAAAGAGCGCGCAAAATGCTGCAAAAAATGCTTGTATATTTCGCAGAAATGTGGACATTTAAAGCCATCTGTTAACCCAGATTTTAATAGACAATTAAACATCACAGAAAAGCCAAAATGAAACCATGAACAGGGAAAGAGCGGGGTTGCACAGTTAAATAGATGGCAAAAATGCATCCCCGCGGAAATCGTGGGATGCGCAGCGAGAGGGTTAAAAGTGCCTGATGGAATAAAAACAAGTTGAACTGAAACTTAATTGAGGGGTTGTTGAAAGCAATGAAATTAAGTGTTTGTTATATGGCAACAGTTGAACTAAATTCAAAAGTGTTTGTTTACTTTTCCTGTTCAACCTGTATCCTGTAACATTCACCTGTATCTTTGTTAGGTATCCTTCATAAATAAACCTGATTGATAACTTTCACTTCTTTCTCAAGTTTGATTACGATAGATCCAATACAAAAACGAATAAAAATATCACCTGTGTATTATAAATACACCATCGGGTCGTCCTGGTAATATTTTAACTAAATTTGAGAATAAAATTTGTGTATCTGTCAACAGCATATACCGGCAGAAAATTATCTCAGAGGTTCACCCAAGTTAAAAACAAAAATTTTAATTTAAACAAAAAATAATCATAATAGTAATATAATAATTATAAAAATAACCTTAAAACAAATCTCTTTATGGTACCAACGAATTTTAATGGAAATGCAATGAAGCGCTCAAAAAACAAGAAAAAAGGATATTCAAATTTTCATCTCGAAGCCTACCCACAATCATTCATATCGCCTAAACCAAGCGAGGAAATGAATCGAATCGAACCGACGAATCAATCTCGAATCGAATCGAATCACTCTTCAGATGTACCCACTGTCTGAAATAGAATCGTCCACGGGCATGCGCAGAACTGATCCATTTCACAGCCGTCTCTAGAACCTCTAAACTAAGCGAGGAAATGAATCGAATCGAACCGAAGAATCAATCTCGAATCGAATCGAATCACTCTTCAGATGTACCCACTGTCTGAAATAGAATCGTCCACGGGCATGCGCAGAACTGATCCATTTCACAGCCGTCTCTAGAACCTCTAAACTAAGCGAGGAAATGAATCGAATCGAACCGAAGAATCAATCTCGAATCGAATCGAATCACTCTTCAGATGTACCCACTGTCTGAAATAGAATCGTCCACGGGCATGCGCAGAACTGATCCATTTCACAGCCGTCTCTAGAACCTCTAAACTAAGCGAGGAAATGAATCGAATCGAACCGACGAATCAATCTCGAATCGAATCGAATCACTCTTCAGATGTACCCACTGTCTGAAATAGAATCGTCCACGGGCATGCGCAGAACTGATCCATTTCACAGCCGTCTCTAGAACCTCTAAACTAAGCGAGGAAATGAATCGAATCGAACCGACGAATCAATCTCGAATCGAATCGAATCACTCTTCAGATGTACCCACTGTCTGAAATAGAATCGTCCACGGGCATGCGCAGAACTGATCCATTTCACAGCCGTCTCTAGAACCTCTAAACTAAGCGAGGAAATGAATCGAATCGAACCGAAGAATCAATCTCGAATCGAATCGAATCACTCTTCAGATGTACCCACTGTCTGAAATAGAATCGTCCACGGGCATGCGCAGAACTGATCCATTTCACAGCCGTCTCTAGAACCTCTAAACTAAGCGAGGAAATGAATCGAATCGAACCGAAGAATCAATCTCGAATCGAATCGAATCACTCTTCAGATGTACCCACTGTCTGAAATAGAATCGTCCACGGGCATGCGCAGAACTGATCCCTTTCACAGCCGTCTCTAGAAAGACACCTAGTCCATTACTTGATGTTGACTGTCTTGCCTTTCGTAGGTAGGTATTTTAATTAACGTCACACTGGAGCTATTAGTGACGATCCGGGATCAATCCCAAAGGGAACGACCGCGGACACCAGCACGTAATTTTGAACCACGGTCAGATGACGAGTATTGTATTTGGAGTAGCTTGGCCAAATATGGGCCCTGTGTCCGTAAAACGCAATGAAACCAACCATCTAATGTAAGTATGGATGAAAGGACAAACAATTAACTCAAGCCATATCAGTTTCAATTTGTTTCGCGGTATCTTTTCATTTCTCAGATGTTTCGGATGACGGAAAGGGTACGTAGGTAGCTATTTATTTAACGTCAAACTGGAGCAACACAACGGGTTACTGGCGACGGTCCGGGATCAGAACCGAGGGGAAAGATCCGAGGACAAAAACATGCCATTTCAAACTGTAACCAGATGACGAGGTCAGCACTTGAGATGGTAATCCACTCTGCAAACTTCTACACCATGCCAACGTGAGGACATTTGATGTCACGATAGATTTAACGCGCACCAACCCCTGGGTACACAATGGTCTTTGGTTGGATAGTTTAGAACACGGAATCCTCCGATTGGTAATCCGCTACTCTTGCAACCAGGCTATCTAGGCCCCTTACAATAAAGAATTGAGTCGTACGATTATTGATTCTGACCACACTGTTCAGGGTGAGTCTAAATTGTTTTTACAAAATAAGAGGGGTGATAGTACCCATCCAGACGAGCAATAATTACCATGGAACATAGGGTCGCATTCCACTCTGAGAGGCAGAAAAGAGTCAAATTAGAATTTCAACATGAACAGTGTTGGAAAAGTGAATGAACGATAAAAAAAAGTTGCACAATCTGATTGATTGATCAGAGAAAAACTCACAGCAAGTGCTCAAAGTGGCGCGTGTCGTTGCACAATTCACACTGGCGAAGGAATGACTGGCTCTCGAAGATTTCTGGTGTTGTGTTAATTTTGTCTGCGGCAACACCGATTCTCGCTACGAGATCTGCAGCTGAGTCCACAGGCGTCTGGTACACTAAAGATTTCATGTGCCCCAGAAGAAAAATCTTGCTTAGGAGATATGCTACGTAGGCAGGTACAAAACGACGTCAGAGGCGATGACTTGTTCATTCGCGACGCGTTTCGACTTTACTCTTTTTTGCCTCTCAGAGTGGAATGCGACCCTATGTTCCATGGTAATTATTGCTCGTCTGGATCTGTACTATCACCCCTCTTATTTTGTAAAAACAATTTAGACTCACCCTGTATAGTAGTAGTATGGTACTCTTCTATATTATATTAACCACCAAGTGTTTCGATGAAATGTCCCATCCATCAAGATCTGATCAGGTTTGATAACGACCTGATACTTCTTTGTTTGGATCCAGTTTCAAACTCGCAAACCTCCGGTTGCTAAGCTGCTACTCTTCCAACTGGGCTACCTCGGCCCACTGGCGACCCAGTACTGGTCTGATTTTAAAGACGTATTCTCGTCAAAAATATCTGAAGAAAAAGTGAGAACTTTTGAGGGGTGTATAGAGCAATTTATATGTATTAGCATAGGGGAGCTGAATAGAATGAAGTCAAATAAAGGAATAGAATGGGATAGATTCACGGAAGAATATCCCTGGAAGTAGAAAAACAGAATCGCGGAGTGTTGGGCAACGAGATTCTCTTCCGGTGCGGAAGGAATGCAATCAGTGGTAATCTGATGAAAAAAAAGATACAATTGAAGAAAGTCTGTACTTCAGATGCAATCTCGAACTTAATTATACGGGATTGAAATGTTTGTAACTAGCAGTGACTTTTCAGTGGGAATGAAAAAGTTTCCGATGATTAGTTCTGAATATAGCGTTCTAAACCACCCTCGTTTCTTAGAAAGTGTGTTGTAAGGAAAACAGCTTCAATCGAAAGACATTTTGTATAATACATAGCATAAGGTAGGTATGCAAGTTACATTGTAGCTCAGATGAGGAAATCTTTGCTCTTGCAACAGCATATTGACTAACATAGTCGCGTTCCTGTTCACCTCCTATATTCGTGATTGCGAACTATAGGCGGCACAGGTTGGACTAATGTCAGGTTCGATCCTACCCTGAGTGTATTTCTTTCTTCTGACGTTTTTCTTGCGCATGCATGTATATGCGCGTGTATATTACTTGATATTGTCCGTCTTGTGTCCAGCAAAGCATGACCACATATGGCCCTTGCGCCACCAGAAACCTCCCCAAACTATCTATAGTCGTGACAACAATATCATATGCGCATGTCTAAATAGACGAGTCCAATAGCGAAATAGGGAAGATAACTGCAAAAGTAAGAGAGGTAGGGTTCGGGATCCATCCCGAAGTGAAAGATCCGAGGACAACTCGTCATTTTGAACCACGGTCAGATGACGAGGTCAATACCTGAGCTGCCACTCTACTCTCCAAACTTCCACGCCATGAAGTGAGGACATTAGAGGCCACGACAGATTTAACGTGCACCATTACCCACGTATACTATTCTTTGGTTGTATAGGGTTTCGAACTCACAACCCTCCGGTTGCTAATTAGCTACTCATGCAAGGCTCCTGTTTTATCATTAAAAGTAAAATTGAATACTTGATTCAGCAATTAAATAGCTTTCCTTAACAAACGGAGAAAACATTCATCCATTCATATACATACAGTAAGTTGTTTGTAGCTTTGATTTATACTAGGGGCCACGTTCGGCCGGTTGCAAGAGTAAGGGATTAGCATCTGAAGGATTGCGAGTTCGAAGACCGCATTCAAAGGGGACTGGTGCACGTTAAATCTGTCGTGGCCTCAAATGTCCTCACGTTGGCGTAGTGTGGAAGTTTGGAGAGTTGGATGAGATGCGACCTCATCATCTGACCGCAGTTCAAAATTACGTGATGTTGTCCTCCTATCTTACCTTCGGATTTGATCCCGGACCGTCGCTAATAGTCCGTTGTGTTACTAGTGCGACGTTAATTAAAATACCTACCTACCTCTCCTCCCTTACGGCACAAATAATACACAATGCGGTACCGACTGATCCAATAATAAAGTCCGTCAAAGTTGGTATTGGTATTTTCAATTAACGTCACACTGGAGCAACTCAACGGGCTATTGGTGACGGTCCGGAATCAATCCCAAAGGGAAAGACCGAGGACAACACCACGTAAATTTGAACCACGGTCAGATGACGAGGTCGCATCTCATCCAACTCTCCAAACTTCCACACCATGCCAACATGAGGACATTTGAAGCCATGATAGATTTAAAGTACACCAGCCCCCTTTGTATACTACGGTCTTCGGTTGGATTCGAACTAAAAACCTCCCCGTTGCTAATCCGTTACTCTTCCAACTGGGCTACCGCGGCCCAAGTCAGTCAAAGAATTTCTTGATTAGAAGTTCTGCGAAAAAGAACACAAATTCTGAAAACCAACACTTTGGATAGCCTTATTATTCACGGTCAACCAGCACCGACAAGACAAACAAAATTTGAATAGACAATCACAAACTGAATTGAAACGCACTCAATTTCGAATTAATTTAGTTTAATGTCTATATCTAGCTCTCCAAGCCAGGAGCTCAAATATATTCTTAGAACAAAGGGAATGAGTCGAATTTACCCTCCGGCATATCTCTCAATACCATCTGAAATCGAAGAGCATTCCGCCTTCAGAAACTCAAGGTCCTCCCCCCCCCACCCAAACCATGGAAAAGTCATGCATATCCCCCTTTCGAATGCGGTCTATTCGGGAATATCCATCTGTAATTGCGGGCTAAAACGTAAAAATACGGTTATTCGGTGCCGAGGAAGAAAGGGAAGGGTTGATGAATATTCATGTGGTCGCGAGTTTTCCTTTTAAGGCATATAATTTATTCATAGGCAGACTGCTTCCGCCTGATGCATTCTGGGAAATTTAATGACGCGTGTCTTGGAGGAAGAGGTATTCAATTGAAATCCTACTGCTAGACGGAAGTACAAAACGAACTTGCTTGGTTGATTCGTTTGTGTTCCGGTGGCACTCCAAAGATCTTTCGAGGATTCGGCGGATCGGTGAAACGAATTGAATGAAGGATCGTTTTCGTGAAATTAGATTGGGTAAATTATAATTTATATTTTCCAGCAAAATATACACATATTTCAAGTGGGAGAAACATTGACGGTATTTTAATTGAACACGCACTGGAGCAACACAACGGATTATTGGAAACGGTCCGGGATCAAACCCGAAGGGAAAGACATTTCCGGACATTCTTTGCCAAAAATGATCATTTTTGGCCCCTCCACCATCCTTTATAATTTGGAGATATTTTCGGAACACCCTGGATATGCGGTATTTACAGTGGATTATATTAGTACGTTGAATGGCATTGTGATGTAGCTACTGCTGAGGCAGTATCAGTCGAGTAAGAATCATGAAGTTTAAAAGTAGTCATGAAACATAGTCTACAACTCATGTCCTACTCCTTTTGATTCATATATATACATACCGATGTAAATATGATGGAAAACAGATGGAGCAGCATCAGATTTAGTGTAAGTGGAAAACGGACTGATAAAATTGATGGATGGAAATCTTAAAGAGAAAATAGTCAAAAAAATTTTATGAAATATACAGGTAATGGTGGGGCTATGGTAATTAATTAACGTCGCACTGGAGCAACACAACAGAGTATGGGCGACGGTCTGGGATCAAACCTGAAGGGAAATATCCGAGGACATCACAATATCATTTAGAACCACGGTCAGATGACGAGGTCAACTTGAGCTGGCACGCCACTCTTCAAACATCCGCACCACGTCAACGTGAGAACATTTGAGGCCACGATAGATTTAACGTGCACCAGCCCCCCTGTTCCACGAAGGTCTTTGGTTGGAGGGAGAAACATGAAATCCACTCTTATGGGCAAAATCTACAGGGTGTTTCAACACTTCCCGCACGTACTATAAATGGAGGTATGGGACATAAAATTAAACTGTATTCACAAAAGGATGTGTAAAGTTTAATATAGAGAAATAATTCATTTAGTTCTTTAGAATTCGCTCACAAAATCAGCTCTCCCTACAAATGTTCCTTAACCCTCGGCCGCTGTAGCCCGGTGGAAGTTTGGAAAGTGGGGTGCCCGCTCAGGTGTGACCTCGTCATCTGACCGTGGTTCAAAATTACGTGGTGTTGTCCTCGAATCTTTTCCTTTGTGTTTGATCCCGGACTTTCGGTAATAGCCCGTTGTGTTGTTCCAATGAGACTTTAATTAAATACCTACCTATCAGTATGTCATAATCATTTCGCAGTATTTCAAGACAAATGATTTATTGGTGTGCGAAATGTGGGAGCGGCCAAAGGGCGTGATATGGTTGGCTGTTAGAGCCATCAAAGGCTGAGCCGTAAAACATTTGCTTCTCAACTGATTTTTATCCCGCGAGATCTTAAAAGAGCTGTAATACTCGCCGGGAAACCTCTACCTGCGCATCTGCGTTATTTCCTGATCATTTGCCATTTGCTGTATGTTTTAAAGATTAGTGTTATCTTTAATACGTTTTTCCTTCTGATTTGCTTCTATCATTGATTGTAAAAATGCAGTATTTTTCATTTTGTTGCTGATTTGTGTGCGAAACGCTCTAGAACAGTGGTCGATATCGACCCCAGGGGCCGATATAACAATATTAGATTTCGATTTCGGCTCTGGTATCGATAGAAAATTATATATTTCATCATTGAAAGGGTAATATTTAATTCGGTTAACTTGGATTACCTCCATCCTCAATGACAGAGCATTTGAGAGTGAATATAAATAGAATTCCGTGGCGATTTAAGGCTGAAACTTGCTAATTTTGAACCCAACATTCGAATCCTGTCAAGAGTCCCGAAGCACACCCTTCACATTGACAACGTTATTAAATTTTATACTAAGTTATTAAAAGTCTTATTTTTATACATATAAGGAAGATTGTACTGTTATTTCGTTATCCAAATTAAATTTTATCCCTCCTATCAAATATGTAATATTAAGGACGTCAAAAATAAAAACATATCCCTTTGACGTTAAGGAACATAATAATATATACAAGGTTATATCAAAAAGTAAGGTGAATTTGTCTCTAAAAATCAGAGTTTTTTGTGTAGTTAATTAATTTTTTATATGTTGCAAGTACCAAGGTGATAGAAGTGTGACGGCTTGTAGAAACTTCTACGTCAACCCGTCTGTGCTTAGAGCAAATCAAACATGGCGCATCGACTTGAGCATTACTCCAAGGAGGAGGTGCGCGGTGTCATTCGTTTTTTATGGGCCAAGGGTAAAAACATGTGATATTCATCGAGAATTGTTGGAAGTCTATGGAGAGAGTGTTATGTCGCAGAAACAAGTGTGGTGTAACGACACGAATGTGGCTGTCGTCGATACCATGATTCGTGAAGACAGAAGAGTGAGGTTGCATGATATTGCAAATGCATTGAATAGCTCATATGGTTCAGTGAGCAGTATTACCATTTGTTTGGCCCCTGAAGAAACACCTCCGTGGGCAGCGTTTCCATACACTGGAAGAGGCACAACAGGCTACACTTACCTGGTTAGGGAACCTGGAGCAAGATTTCTTTGAAAAGGGCATGGATGATTGGGTGCCACGTTGGAATAAATGCTTAGACCACTATGGTTCCTTTGTCGAATGATAGTGTGATACGATTTGTAAAGCATAATACATTTTCATATATTTATATCTCTGCACGTTTTTCTGTCAATCAAAAATTCACCTTACTTTTTGATACTCCTTTGTACCATATTATACATACAATAAACACTATAACTAAAATAAAAAATCTAAGAGCTCACATAAGCTGTTTTTTTTTGCTTCTGCTATTATAAATACGTAAAAGTACAATAGAGCGGTCGATAAAAAATGAAGAAATTTTTGAAGGGGTCGACTGTCAAAGACGTTTGGCAACCCCTGCGCTAGGGGATAAGGATTAAGATTATTAGACCAGGGGATCTATCAAGGAAGTTCATTAGCAGAAAATCGGTGTTTATGAACTAGCGCGAGCATCTTGCATCAGTAATCTGAAAGGAAGAGACAAACATCTCGAGTTCGTGGTTCTCTTTGAAATCAAGGTAAGCGAGGTGGCTGGAGTTCAAGGGTGAAGAGGGATTATAATATATATCGACCACATGGCTAAAAGTTGTGAGACAAAGACCATCGGGTGGAAAGAGAAAAGGGGAACGTTGACCCTCCAAGTGGTTTCGACAACATATCTCGTTCATCAAGACCTCACCAATTTTGTAATGACGAGATATCTCGTCAAGGTATTGCCGATTTTTTGATGACGAGATCAAGATCTGGACAGTTTTCTTCTAATGACGAGATACATCGTCGAGACAACCACGATCAGGGTTAACGGTGGGTAGGTATTTAATTAACCTCGCACTGGAGCAACACAACGGGCGACGGTCCGGGATCAAACATGAAGGAAAAGATCCGAGGACAACACGTAATTCTGAACCACGGTCAGACTACGAGGTCGCACCTGAGCTGGCACCCCACCTCTCCAAACTTCAGCACTACACCAACGTCAGGACATTCGAAACCATGACACATTCAGCGTGAACCAGCCCCCTTTGTACACGACGATCTTTGCTTAGATTCGAAGTCGCAACCCTCCGGTTGCTAATCCGATACACTTCCAACCGGGCCACCGCGGTATGATATATTGATTCGTTTATTACCAAAAAAGGAAAAGAAACGTTACAGTCCTATAATATAAATTTATTCACACAGTCTAGGAAATCGTTGAGTATTAAATAAAACAGATTGCAATTACAAAACGCGACCAGACTATAATATCCGTTATCCATCTAAGTTAATGCTAAGCTCTCAACTCCCGTTCCTTACAAGCTCTTAGCTTGACGTCAAAGCTCGAGAACGTGACATATCATCTTCTCAACCCTCTGGAGTGGAAGGAGGAACAGAACATTACTCTGAGTTTGTGAATAATTCAATTCCCTCTAATGAGGTCGGTAACTCAAAATGCACCCAGCTCACTTGAAAACAATTTTCAAGATCCTAATATATGCTCCTCGTTTTTAAAAGTGACAGTGCCCAAAGGAATGCTGTAAATAAAATACCTGAAATTAACATTCCGGGACAAAAGTCATCAATCTTGGTTCACGTTCAATTGAGGAAAGTGAGCTTTTTAAAAACTATAAGCAATGAGGTCATTTGAGACTTCGTAATTGACGGGTAGGTACGAAGATATTTAATAAAC
Source organism: Meta bourneti (assembly GCA_933210815.1). NCBI lineage: Eukaryota > Metazoa > Arthropoda > Arachnida > Araneae > Tetragnathidae > Meta > Meta bourneti. Next base: position 110,414,161 of record OW119922.1, on the reverse strand, counting down.
GCCGCACTGAAGCAACACGACGGGCTTTTGCGATGGTACGGGCTCAAACCCGAAGAGAAAGCTCCGAGACCCCCACTTTATTTTGAACCGCGATCAGATGACGAGGTCACGCCTGAACTGGCACCCCACTCTCCAAACTTGTACGCCACGCCAAAGTGAGAACAATTGAGGCCACTGCAGCTTTAACTCCTCAGTACACGACTGTTTTTTGTTAGATCGAGCTTCGAACTAGCAACTCTCCTGTAGCTATTCCGTTACTCTTCCAACAAGGCGTTTCCTTGTGTGCATCAAGTAATGGACATACACACACAAGAAAAGATTAACCGTCACAGAAGAAATACATCCAGGGTACGTTACAGCAATCGAATATGCGCAGTCAACAACTCGCAAATTGATAGCAAATCCCTGAGCCACGGTAGCAATCCCCCTCATATACAGGGTGAGTCTAAATTGTTTTTACAAAATAAGAGGGGCGATAGTACCTATCCAGACGAGCAATAATTACCATGGAACATAGGGTCGCATTCCACTCTGAGAGGCAGAAAAGAGTAAAATTAGAATTTCAACATGAACTTACAACAGTGTTGGGAAAGCGAGTGAATGATACCAAAAGTTGCACAATCTGATTGATTAATCAGAGAAAAACTCACAGCAAGTGCTCAAAGTGGCGCGTGTCGTTGCACAGTACACACCGGCGAAGGAATGACTCTCGAAGATTCCTGGTGTTGTGTTAATTTTGTTTGCAGCAACACCGATTCTCGCTACGAGATCTTCAGCCGAGTCCACAGGCGTCTGGTACACTAAAGATTTCATGTGCCCCAGAAGAAAAAGTCCAGTGGGTTGAGGTCCGGTGAGCGAGGAGGCCAAGCCACAGGTCCGCCACGTCCGATCCATCGTGCTACCGACCAGGCCATCTTGCTTAGGAGATATGCTACGTAGGCAGGTAGAAAACGAAGTCAGAGGCGATGACTTGTTCATGCTCGACGCGTTTCGACTTTACTCTTTTTTGCCTCTCAAAGTGGAATGGGACCCTATGTTCCATGGTAATTATTGCTGGTCTGGATGGATACTATCACCCCTCTTATTTTGTAAAAACAATTTAGACTCACTTTGTATAAGGAATTTTATACCACGTTCGATTTATATTAGTCCGAAGAATTAAGAACGAATATCTTCCTTTCCAAACACGAGTTACTAAACAGTCTACAATAACAAAGGATCACATTGTTTGCGATTGTAAACTCTGGACAGAATAAAGATCTTGAAAGATATCCTTATATAGGACTTTCTCCAACTACTCTCAATAAGGGAAGCCTAGAAGAAACGATCTAGACTCCTGATTGTATTAGAGTCAACAATACTGAAGATAGTTTCGGAAAATTCCCTGGTAAAAGGAATTGTAAGGTTCTATTCTTTTGTATCAATTATCCTGCCTAAATCCTTTCCGTGTATCCAGTTTAAATGCTTTAGTATTGTATGTTTCTACCTTTCGCACCCCGTTTCAATCCTCATTTGAATACTGTCTCAGCGATAGTTGAAATGTTCGTTCAATCTGCGAGTTTTACTAAAATGAGATTTTAATGGTCGGTAGGTATTTAAATTAACGTCGCACTGGAGCAACACAACGGGCTATTGGTGACGGTCCGGATTAAAACCGAAGGGGAAGATAGGAGGAAACAGGTTATTTTGCACCACGGTCAGATGACGAGGTTACATCTCAGCTGGTACCACTCTCCAAACTTCCACACGACGCCAAAGTGAACATTCGAGGCCACGACACATTTAACGTGCGCCATCCCCCTTTGTACACGACGGTCTTTGATTGTATTCGAAATCGCAACCGTCCTGTTCCTAATCCGTTACTCATCCAACCGGACTACCCGAGATTTTAATGGAATAATGGTCTATGTACTATTCGACATCAATTCATGCAGTTAATTCCAAAGGAAACTAATAGACGGTGATGTTGGTCAACATCTAATACAGTGCAACTTGGATAATTCGAAGCTGAAGGGACCACTGAAAAAATTCGAATTATCCAAAACTTCGAATTAAAAAAGTTACATATTTTAACTTTAATTTCAGGTCCACTGAATGCTTGAAAAGATTATTCTGTCAATATGTAAATATTTATTTAGAAAGATCATGGTATGAAAGACTTAAACATTATATGTATGTAAACAAAATAAGATTTACATTACGTAAGATACAGTACTGTGACTTCTTAGCGCCCAAGAGTCTAAGAGGCGGGCTGCAGACCGGAAATTTCCTGTTAAGAGCCTTCACTACTGCGCTTGCGCATGTGAAGAGGATAAAAAACAGTTAGCTCACGGACTCCGTCTAGTTGAGACGTCTTCGTAGCAATTCGGATAAAATTTAATATGAAATTAAGCATTTTGTTTTGCGCTTCCATTGTCAACCCATGTTTTGTCTGTAAAAATAAATGTTATTTTTTTAATGTCCAAAAAAAGTTTGGATTAATTCGTCACAGTACATATTACATGTACTGTACCTTACTTAACTTTAGATGTACTGTACTTAAACTTCGAATTATCCACGATTTCGAATTAGAGATGTTCGTTTTATCCAAGTTGCACTGTAACACGAAATTGAGCACTTGGAGGTACAACAACGGTTTTGTATAAAATCACTTGCCTCCACTACTTCCTAACTCGCACTTGTTTATAGGAAAGGTTACGTCAGTGATAAACCTCGCTCTTCCCTTGATTTATTCCTATTTTTTTCTTTACATAAAGATATATTTTCCAACCGTGGAAGGAGAGGAAAAGGTGAAGCTTTCTTCGTTTGACGTCAATCGCTTAAACAAACGTAAAAAAATTTAAGAAACGGTGAATGCAATAATGATCCTTTCGGCACTTAATATTCATAGTGCACTTAAATACTATTTTAGAATAAAAATATTTCTAAGCAATGTTATCGATTTGGCCCAAATATTTTACAAACTCGTGAGCACACAATAACGGCGCTGCATCTTTCTATTAAGATCTACTGAACTATAGAACCGTTAATTCAGAGAAATAGTAGGATAGGAATTATCTTCACCAAATTTCATAGAACTGTACAATCCATTTCTGGAAATCTACACGAAATTAAATTTTTTCGTTGTCGAGAAACTAACCTCCATCTAACAAACGACATCAAGAAAACTTCGACGGTTACTTTTACCTTCATCCTCCCCCTTCCCCAGGCAGTACCTTCACTTTTTTTCGAACAAAACACATAAAAACAAATAACGATCTATGGAAGAACCCGAGACCAGATCCAAATAGGCATTGTCAGGCCATTATTTGCAGAGCCGATCCAAGACTTTGTCCATCAGACTTCCACTCTGTCATAATGGCGTCGAGATATATGAAGAAAACAAGGCACAAAATTTTTTATGGGTTTCCATCAAAAGAACGAAGTTCCACTCCCCCTCCTACTTCACTTCGGTTCCCTTTCTGTCGATAGTTTTCTTTCAATTATTTATCGGAGCCCTCTTTGTCGTGGAAAGGGAGTCGGCTTAATTTTCGATAACAATCAACCGGTGCTGGGTTCTTGGGGGATTTCGTGTTCTCTTTGCCTGGTTATTAGTTGGAGTTGCGTTTTTGTGGATGTATTATCACTGTGAGCGAATGGAATCATATTTCCATGCACTTATCAGATATTAATGGGGAATATTTTTTGTATCTTATTTATCCTTAATCATAAAGACGCCTTTGCGGTTGCTTGTCCTATTATGTGAAATGAGTTTCTGCTCGCTCGGAAGATCGATCACTTCACTTACCCATTAAGTTTTTTGCCCTTAGGCATCAACCCTACTCTGGTGGTTGGATGAGGTTTCATGGCGCAAGGGAAATATTTGGCCGTGCTGCGCCAGACGAGACATACAATATCAAGTAATAGACGCACACGTAAGTTTTTACTGACAAAGATAGAAATACACTGACGGAGAAGTCCCCACTCTGGACTGTTACTTGTCTGCAAATATATATTCATTACAACGATGGATTTTTATTCTGCTTAAAATTAGAACTGAAAGCTTTCGTTTACATTCATTTACATCGTTAAATAGTCAATAGTGTTTTAAATATGGTTATTCAAGCACAATGGATTATTATACATTTCACACACTCTGTAAAACTATCTATTGAATTATCACACCTTACTTTGTGGGCTTAAAAGCCTATCTGAGATTTAGGAGGGAAAGTCAAAAATTATCCGCACTTCATTTTTCAATCTATTTATGAAAATGTCGGGTTGAACAAGTTCGCCATTTTTATAGTATCTTTCCTTTTCGATGCACCTGGTCCAGCGGTCCACAAGCTTGCGTATTCCCTCCAAGAGGGTTTTCGATCGGTCGCCCAACCATTCATGCACCGCTTCTCCCACTTCTTTGTCCGTCTAATTTGCAGAGAACACGCTACATTGTCGATGGTAGGTCTCTGGATTGCCAGTACTATTTCTCGAGCTTGTTGAACCTTGTCAGTGATGGAGGTTGACGGCCGTCCTGTTCCTTCTTCGTGAATCACGCTTATCCGGCATCTTTTAAGTTTCGCGATCCATTCATACACACTTCTACGTGGTGGAGCACTATTCCCGTATTGTGTTGTAAGCCTCCGATGAATTTCAACCCCTGGCACACTTTCCGACGCTAGAACTCGGATCACTGCTCTTTATTCCTCCTTGGTGCATTCCGGGAGCTCGACGTCCGTGTTTACTGAAGATAGTAAACCCCATGGGAAAAGAAAGATCACTAGAGTATCTCGGATGAGTGAAGTCCGTACCCACCCAAAGGAAATGTACCGCTGAAGTTGATCTATATTGAATTAAAAAGATAAATACTTTAAACTTAAAATAACTGCCACCTTTTTAAAGCTCGAAAGTTAAAAGCAAACAGTGTTTATTATATTTTTTCATTTTTTACCGCCTTCGTTAAATTGACATCCTCAGTAAGTCTAGCTTTTGAATCACAGGAGTGTATTAAATAGTTCCTAGTCTGTCATTTACGATTCATGTTCACCTATCACTTATTTCTCTATGGTGATAGTAGCTTTCCCCCATGATAGGTGCATCAGCAGTAAAACATCAGAAAATGTTACGTAATATATGAGATGATGATTGTGAAAGTAGTCTAGTATTTTTCGCTTCGAGACATTTGAAGTTTTCCGTTTGAATAAATTAAAAAAAATTTACAATGCAACAAAATATTTTAGAAAATATTTGCTCTTATAATATAAAATTTAAAGGCATATATGGTAGGCATTTTAATTAACGTCGCACTGGAGAAACACAACGGGCTATTGCGGAAGGCCCGGGATGACTCGTTTTGGGTTATATGGCGCAAGGGCTATATTTAGCAATGCTGCGTGACGATCCGGGATCAAACTGGAGGTAGGTACGTAGGTAGGTATTTTAATTAACGTCACACTGGAGCAACACAACAGATCAAATCCGAAGGGAAACATGCGAGGACAATACCACCTAATTTTGAACGACGGTAAGATGACGAGGCAGATTTACCATGCACCAGCCCCCTTTGTACACGACGGTCTTTGGTTGGATTCGAACTCGCAACCGTTGCTAATCCGGTACTCTTCGAACCGGGCTACCGCGACCACTATAAAATTTAAAAGAATATATTTTTATTGATAACAATTATTGTAGTTAAAGGAATCAATCAATAATCTGTGTTTTTTAACTTTTGACTTAGACCACTTTCAAAATCGCCGACACATATTCTCATTTGCATTCTCATACAGTTGCATTCTTATTTGTTAAGTGCGGTGAAAAGAACAGAAAATGCAATACAAGTTACCCCAGAAGAATCTCCCACTCTAAAATGCCATTCACAGCAAAAAGATATTTATAAAACTTTCAGATAGTTACTTTGCGTAAGAGTTGATTTGTTTCTGTGCACCAGCTGTAAAATACATTTACCAATACATTTTTGTGTTGCACCAACGAAACTGCAATAGAGGCAAATCAAATAATTTCATCTGACAGCGAATGGGATAAGGTGTGTTATTGTAAATAAATCGCAACACTGACAAGACTGTTTTTACAACAGATATGTCAGGGAGGAAAGTTTTAAAATAATACTGCAAAAATGTATTAGAAAAATATACAGCTTTTATTTAAAACTAATATAAGAGAAATTCACCTAAGAAAAGATATTTTTTAATTCAAAATAAATTCAAAACAAATTATATATAAAAAGTAAACAAAAATCTACAGCTAAAATTGATATTCATCTTTCAAGGTATATTTTGCAATACAGGGTGAGTCTAAATTGTTTTTACAAAATAAGAGGGGTGATAGTACCCATCCAGACGAGCAATAATTACCATGAAACATAGGGTCGCATTCCACTCTGAGGCAGAAAAGAGTCAAATTAGAATTTCAACATGAACAGTGTTGGGAAAGCGAATGAACGATACCAAAAGTTGCACAATCTGATTGATTGATCAGAGAAAAACTCACAGCAAGTGCTCAAAGTGGCGGCCACGCGTGTCGTTGCACAGTTCACACCGGCGAAGGAAGGACTGCCGTACCCTCTCGAAGATTCCTGGTGTGTTAATTTTGTCTTCGGCAACACCGATTCTCGCTACGAGATCTTCAGCCGAGTCCACAGGCGTCTGGTACACTAAAGATTTCATGTGCCCCCAGAAGAAAAAGTCCAGTGGGTTGAGGTCCGGTGAGCGAGAAAGCCAAGCCACAGGTCCGCCACGTCCGATCCATCTTGCTTAAGAGAGATGGTACGTAGGCGACGTACATCTCGACGTACAACAAAACGACGCCAGAGGCGATGACTTGTTCATGCTCGAGCGTTTCGATTTTACTCTTTTCTGCCTCTCAGAGTGGAATGCGACCCTATGTTCCATGGTAATTATTGTTCGTCTGGATGGGTACTATCACCCCTCTTATTTTGTAAAAACAATTTAGACTCACCTTGTATATTTCATTGCATGACACGGTTTATCAGGGAATACGGACAATAGTAGGGTTTCTTCGAATTGTTTTTTGTTCTCGCAATTCTTTCTTGCACTTGGAGAAACAAGAACATTTAAAAAAGAGAAACGATAATAGATGCAAATCAAATAATTTAATCTGACAGTGAATGAGATTAGGTTTAGTATTGTAAATAAATAATTTATTCTTTATTTCTACTTGGAGATTTATAACTCCGGAACCATTCTCTACATACTAAACTTGGTTAAGCAACAAACATGTTTGTCTTAATCTCGCTGAGCCGTGGTAGCCAGGTTGGAAGATAGCGGATTAGCAACCGAAGGGTTGCTAGTTCGAATCCAGCAAAAGACCGTCGTGGACAAGGGATCAGGTGAACGTTAAATCTGTCGTGCCTCAAACGTCCTCACGTAGGTGTGGAAGTTTGGAGAAGGGGTGCCATCTAAGATGAGACCCAGTCATCTGACTATTGTTCAAAGTTACGTGTTGTCCTCGGTCTTTCCCTTCTGGGTTGATTCCGGACCACGCCAATAGCCCGTTGCTTTGCTTCAGGGAGACGTTAATTAAATACCTACCTAATCTTGCCTGAATAGGTGCAATCTAAATATATTTCACTAACATATGTAGCATAGAAATCAACGTTATTTGCTTATTGTCGAATGGCAACCACCTAATATAAACAACATAAAATCGACCTTTGCGAGATTTATTCGTTAATTTTTTCGCTTAGTTGAAATATGCTTGATTTAAACTATGTAGATGTGTAAACCGAGAAGTTCGCCACACTGATGAAAATCTCCTGCGGTTTGATGGCAGAAAGCGATGAGAAATCTAGAAAATAGAAATAAGCGAAGAACAGAAAATATAAGCAAAAATAAAGTTTAGAGTGAAACAATACCGAATCGCCTCTGAACAAGGAAATAGAGTAAACGTTCATCTATACATACAGGGTGATTCTACGGTCATGGGACAAACTTCAGGGGGTGATAGAACACAACGAAACAAACACTTTTTCCCATAGAATGTGTGGTCGCAAGTGCAGCGGTTGGCCGCTAGAGAGCGCAGTCAAACGCTTGTATAAAAGCGTTACGTCGGCGATGCGATGCCTGCATCAGGTGGTCGACATTATTTTGAACAGCTTCTGTAATTGTGCATTTGCGTTGTACTTACCGACTGATGTTTGTACATGTCGTTTCATTTCCATGTGAAAAGTTTCTCGTGTTTTGTACATGTCATTTCTTTCTTACCCGTTGTTCCTTGTACTTATCTTTAATTTATTCAAATCTAATTGTATTATTTCGTTTTGTCAAGCAGATATTGATGTTTATTTGACATTAAAGCGTTGTTTCCATATTTCATGCCTCTTCTCCTTTCCAACTTGCGTCGGACCGTGTGCTTGTGCCGGAATGGAAAGCGCCCTCTAGCGACCATACATTCTATGGTGAACAGTGTTTGTTTCGTTGTGTTCTATCACCCCCTGAAGTTTGTCGTATTAGTTTAGACTTACTCAATAGACATTCTATGGGCTTTTATACAAGCGTTTGCTGCGCTCTTAAGCAGCCAAACGCTGTACTTGCGACCATACATTCTATGGGGAACAGTGTTTGTTTCGTTGTGTTCCATCACCCCCTGAAGTTTGTCCCATGATCGTAGAATCACACTGTATAAAGCAGAGTTGGCATCTGTTTGACTGTTCTCTATGCAAATCCATACCGTTTGACCTATCTACACCACATTTGGTACACGTATTCTTTGAAATCCTGCGGGTGACGTAGGCTACATATTAACCCCCGTTCTATTTGTCTTGGGGGTGCAGAGGGGTGTAACGTCCCGTCATCCTGGACAGATCACTTTCTAAGGGGCGCTCTCTCCCGGTCTGGCTGTGCAGATGATGTCAGAACATTTACAGGATTTGCCTATCAAGGTAACCTTGGAGTTGTTTTAAATCTTAGAGTATGGTGTAATCGCAGATGGATGCGCTTGAAGTGAAAATCGCTCAATATCATATCGTTTATGTATCCCGTCTGTAAATTCTTAAACTGTAGCTTTATTATTGGAATGTAAATTTTTATAATATAAGATTATTTTTTATAGAAAGTGGTCTCTTTTTATCGTCGATATGGTATAGGGGGCTAAAGTCAATTAGAAATCTTCATAGGAATAACATTGCGTATTTATACGATCAATGTTAGACCAATTCACACTAAATTTTGTTCATTCACCTTGTAGAATTCTGCGGGACATAGTCTATATATTAACCCCATTCGATTTGTCCTGGGTCTGCAGGGTGGCTAAAAACAATTCGAAATCTCCATAGCAATAATATTAAGTAATATTACGAGGAATTATGAACAATTCAACCCGAGAAACGCCGGGTAATTCATCTAGTAATGCAATAACATGACTGAAGTGTGCTTTTTGCCATTCAATTTTATGGAAATAAGAATTAACATCAGTAAAAGTAAACGATATACTGTTATACATTTTTGGACAACTTTCTTTAGAGGTATGAAACCCATTTATTGAATATGGGTGCTGTATTCATCATAAAGAGATCGGAATAAGATGAAATGTAGCAATGACGCATTGCGTCCAATAGAATATAAGAATCTGAGAAAGTTTAGAGGTCATGCTAAGCTCAGATCTGCCAATTTTAATTAAGGTGTACGTATATACCGGAAGATTTTAAATTTTGACTTTAAAAATCCAATTGTTTTACAAGAGGTAATTGGTTTATGTTCAGTTGAAAATTGATAATTTCAGTTCGAAAAATTCAATTAATCTAATCATTAATTATCTAATTTAGATATAATTAGCATAATTTTTGAAGTGATATCTCTAATTCTAGTTTGTTTAGAAAGACAATTTCTATTGGAAATTATTCCGGATATTATTCTTCACGTTTTGAACCTCAATCAATTTGCTAGGAAGAATAGGTTTTTCATACAATTTTTTTCAGGAATTTTGTGATTTAAAAATCAATTAAAAACTTATTTCTTAACCAATAACTTTGAGGATTAAATCATCCACTGCATTATATAGATTATGATACAAAAATAATTGTACTAGATCAATTCATAGTCGAGTTATCACTGTTTGAGCACAGGATCATATTGCAAAAACAGTTCTTCAGAAATCAAGTTTAAAGTTTTAGAAATACACTGCTGGCCACCCAAATTGCAACACCAAGAAAGACAAGAGATATCACAACACAATTTATTTTGTAGATAACATGTTGACCAAGTATCAAATGATTAAATTTATAGACTTCTGTGAAGTGTGGTTCCTGCCAAAATCAGTAGCCAGAGTAGCCGCCATTGTTGGAGATCACCGCTGCCACACGCCTCGGCATTGATTCAAAGAGACTTTGGATGTGTTCTTGGGGTACAGCAGACCAAGCAGCTTCCACACGTTGCCAAAGTTGATCTGGTGTGGCAGCTGGGGATGTATTCTGGGTCAATAGGATAATGCGTGCCACGTGTGGTCGCGCATTATCCTGTTGAAATATGGCTGTGGGCAAGCCCTGAAGGTAAGGAAGGACAACTGGCTCCAACACCTCGGAGATGTAGCGCTGGCTGATTAAAGTACCGGCAATGCGTACTAGAGGAGTGCGAGAGTGATATCCAATACCGCCCTTACCATAATACCCGGTGCAGGACCAGTGTGGCGGTGCATAACGCAGCTGTTCAGCATCCTCTCTCCACGGTGTCACCAGACTCGAATCCGACCATCGTGGTGTTGCAGACAGAAGCGTGACTCGTCAGTAAAGACAATTTCATTCCATTCTGCCGTCCACATCCTTCTTTCATCGCACCATTGGCGGCGGAAACGTCTGTGGTTCTGCGTCAAGGGTAGACGAAGCAATGGACGTCTTGCGGACAGACCACTCTGCTGTAAACGGCGTCGAATGGTACGCGCAGACACTGTATGATGCGGTACAGACTGAATGTGCTGTGCTATGGTTCGTGATGTGGCTGAGCGATCCGTCACTGCCATACGCACAATATGCCTGTCATCACGTGAAGTGGTGCACTGAGGTGGATGCGATCGAACACGTCGGTCCGTCGTACCCTCCTGCATCCAACTATCACATATCCGCATTACAGTTGTTTGGTTTCGTCCAACACGACTACCGATTTCCCTGAAAGATAATCCACAATCTCGGTAGGCCACTATCCTTCCTCTGTCGAACTCGGATACTTGATCAAAAGATGATCGCTGTTTTCTACGAGGCATAATTGATCGTTTTTTTGAAAAAACCACAAGAAAAACACAATTGCCGTACTTGAAATCGTCGAAATCTCCAAGCCTTAAATAGCGCTTTGAAGTGGCGCCACAGGCGCGCGTGATGTGCGTCTGCGCTGAAATTCTAATCATTTGCATATATCACCTCCGCTAATGCATGTTGTAAATATCATATTATTTGCATGCTTCCTTCAGGGTGTTGCATTTACGGTGGCCAGCAGTGTATATTCGTACATGGAGACAGTACCCATCAAAACCCCTTGTAACTAGAAAACTATTTCGAATATTTACAAGAACTTGTATCGTTTGAAAGCTAAGGATTTGGAAAATATTTTGAATAAAAAAGGTATCGATATTCTTGTCAATTTTCGTGATTTCTAGTGTATACATACACCTTAATATTAACAAAATAAGTATTTTTCAATTTTATCTTCAGAAATCAGCTAACTACAAAATTAAACCTGCAAATATAACCTTATATAATCATACAGCAACACCATTTTCATTAATGTCCTGGTATTTGATAATTATCTGCTATCCGGACTTTAACTACAATCGTTATGTCAGCTGATGTGTCATATACACTGAATATGGCATGTTCCATCCAATGTAAACATCACCATCCCATCCGAGAACACACAGGAAATGAGATTGACCTAGACCAATAATTTCCAACTCAATCCCCAACCACTCAACTAATGGACGGCTGTCTCATCCAGAGCTGTGATAGTTGCTTTCCCGCTGATAAGGTGCATATGCAGTGGAGAGACATCTACAGAATTCTTTCTGATCACATCTGTGGACGCTTATCTTTTTGTTCATATCTATCAATGGCGTACATTTCTGTCGTGGCACGATTTCCAAAGGCTGTTCTGAATCTGTCGACTCTTATCAACAAGTCACGATTTTGTTGATAATTCACTTTTCACCCTGACACGTACGGTAGTTAGGATTCGGTTGGATTTGTCTTTAACCTTTCCCATGAGAATAAAAAAACACTTAGAAATGTGATTTGTGAGGAATGGATGAATCAAGTCTATTTGTTTGTAAAGTTTGGTTTTTAGCTCGTCACGTTTTCTTCACAGTATTTAATTAACGTCGCACTGGAGCAACAGAACGGGCTATCGTGACGGTACGGGAACAATCCCTAAGGGAAAGATTCGAGGACAAAATCTCGTAGTTTCGAACCGCGGTCAGATCAACACACACCTGAGCCTGGCACTCCAATCCAAACTTCCACACCCCACCAAGAGAGCATTTTAGACCACGACCTATTTAACGCGCGCCAAACCCCACGCACTGGGTGGTCTTTGGTTGGATCGAGTTTCGAACTTGCTACCCTCATGTTGAGGCGTGTAGGTTCACGTAGATCGAAAACTTAACGGTCGCAGGCATAAGATAGAATAATAGAAGGTCCCACCTGCGCTGGCACCCCACTCTCCAAACTTCCACACCTTGCCAACGTGAGGACATTTAAGGCCACGATAGATTTAACGTGCACCACCCTCTTTGTACACGACGGTCTTTGGTTGGATTCCAGCACTCAACAATCCGGTTGCTAATCCGCTACTCTTCCAACCGGGCTACCGCGGCCCCACAACTCGCAGGTTGCTAGCGCAGTGAGCAGATCCACGGCGGCCCCATATCCGACAAAGGATTAAGTTTGTTACTTACTATTCTTATAAGGAAGTTTATAAATACCTTCCCAAAGGCGACGTTCTTTAAGTAGGTTGTAAAGTTAGATGATTAATTCGCATGAAATTTATTTAGAAACATTTCGAAACAAATACAAATCGAATTTCAGATTCTTTCGAAAAGAATGTCAAAAGTATCCAGGATATTCTTTGGAACATTCTAATTTTATCGAGCAATTTCCTAGACCACCCTCCTCTTTCTAAAGATAGCACTATCGGCAGCGATGCAGTCCTAAGGAGTAAATGGCTGCCAGCAGCAGCTGTCCGATCCAACTTCGTACTAACATTGAAGAGGATTTCGACGGATTCTTTCCACTTTAAATATTGCAACACCATCTTTCGAACTTTGACGGAAATAGAGGAAACGACGGCTGGAAATATTTGCGATACGCGCTAGTCGAAAGAACTTAGATCTATTTGTAGAATGTGTGAACGACGTTTTTTATTCTTCATTGCATCAAGAAACTTCTTGGAAGGATTCAGAATACACACTTTTCCGTTTTTATTACTAGTGCAAGATGATGTGTAAAGTTCGGAAGCTTGTAAGTGTACTTTGAAATACATGTGTACCATGTTTTATTCCTTAGAAACTACTAGCTGAATTTATCTTGCGTTGCACAGGTTTAATTGGTTAAACGTCGATTGAAAGTTATCAAAAAATCACTATTCTTTCACACAATTTGTTTTCTTAACTAGTAATAGTCTGCAAATCTGGTCTCATTTTTAAATATTAACCGTATAAGTGGTTTCGACGTGATATATCGTCCATCAAGATATTGCCAATTGTTTAATGACGATTCCACGATCGGTTCAGTTTTCATCTAATGACGAGTACCTCGACCAGAACCAATAGAATTTTAATCAAGGATTCACTTTCAAGGAAAGGAGAAACGGAATCTTTCCAAAGGATTCTATTCTAAAGAAAAGAGAAGTAGAATCGTTCCAAAGGATTCTATTCGAAGGGAAGGACTAGTAGAATCATTCCAAAGGTTTATATTCGAAGGAAAGGACAAATATAATCTTTCCAAAAAATTCTCTTCCAAGCAAAGGACAAATAGAATCTTTCCAAAGGATTTTATTCGAAGGGAAGGACTAGTAGAATCATTCCAAAGGTTTATATTCTAAGGAAAGGACAAATATAATCTTTCCTAAAGATTCTTTTCCAAGCAAAGGACAAATAGAATCTTTCCAAAGAATTCACTTTCAATGAAAGAACAAATAGAATCTTCCCAAAGGTTTATATTCGAAGGAAAGGACAAATATAATCTATCCAAAAGATTCTCTTCCAAGCAAAGGACAAATAGAATCTTTCCAAAGGATTTTATTCGAAGGGAAGGACTAGTAGAATCATTCCAAAGGTTTATATTCTAAGGAAAGGACAAATTTAATCTTTCCTAAAGATTCTTTTCCAAGCAAAGGACAAATAGAATCTTTCCAAAGAATTCACTTTCAATGAAAGAACAAATAGAATCTTCCCAAAGGTTTATATTCGAAGGAAAGGACAAATATAATCTATCCAAAAGATTCTCTTCCAAGCAAAGGACAAATAGAATCTTTCCAAAGGATTTTATTCGAAGGGAAGGACTAGTAGAATCATTCCAAAGGTTTATATTCTAAGGAAAGGACAAATATAATCTTTCCTAAAGATTCTTTTCCAAGCAAAGGACAAATAGAATCTTTCCAAAGAATTCACTTTCAATGAAAGAACAAATAGAATCTTCCCAAAGGTTTATATTCGAAGGAAAGGACAAATATAATCTATCCAAAAGATTCTCTTCCAAGCAAAGGACAAATAGAATCTTTCCAAAGGATTTTATTCGAAGGGAAGGACTAGTAGAATCATTCCAAAGGTTTATATTCTAAGGAAAGGACAAATTTAATCTTTCCTAAAGATTCTTTTCCAAGCAAAGGACAAATAGAATCTTTCCAAAGAATTCACTTTCAATGAAAGAACAAATAGAATCTTCCCAAAGGTTTATATTCGAAGGAAAGGACAAATATAATCTATCCAAAAGATTCTCTTCCAAGCAAAGGACAAATAGAATCTTTCCAAAGGATTTTATTCGAAGGGAAGGACTAGTAGAATCATTCCAAAGGTTTATATTCTAAGGAAAGGACAAATATAATCTTTCCTAAAGATTCTTTTCCAAGCAAAGGACAAATAGAATCTTTCCAAAGAATTCACTTTCAATGAAAGAACAAATAGAATCTTCCCAAAGGTTTATATTCGAAGGAAAGGACAAATATAATCTATCCAAAAGATTATCTTCCAAGCAAAGGACAAATAGAATCTTTCCAAAGAATTCACTTTCAATGAAAGAACAAATAGAATCTTCCCAAAGGTTTATATTCGAAGGAAAGGACAAATATAATCTATCCAAAAGATTATCTTCCAAGCAAAGGACAAATAGAATCTTTCCAAAGAATTCACTTTCAATGAAAGAACAAATAGAATCTTCCCAAAGGTTTATATTCGAAGGAAAGGACAAATATAATCTATCCAAAAGATTATCTTCCAAGCAAAGGACAAATAGAATCTTTCCAAAGAATTCACTTTCAATGAAAGAACAAATAGAATCTTCCCAAAGGTTTCTATTCTAAAGAAAGGACCAATAGAGTCTATCTAAAGATTGAAATAATCCATGGATTCTGTCAACCAATAGATGTGATTATTGAGTCATTATGTGTGTAGTGGTGTAAAAGCACTACTACACTATCCAGAAATCTCGTGCGCACAGAGCATTAAGAACTTCATAAAAAATTAATAGTTATAAAATTGCTGTTATAACCCCGATTAATAAAACAAGTAATGGAATTCCAGTCCGATTGCATAAAAATAAGGCAATTATAGGGAGAAGAGAAAGAAGAGAGAGAAAAATTCCTCAACTCTGATTAATAGCAATGACATAAAATTACAATTACAAAAGGATTTTAAAATTCAAAGAATGCTCGAATAATTCACCAAAGTACTTATCCCATTACAAGATCGGAAGACATCGACTAATCCTTCTTAAGCCTCCACCACAAAAGAACATCCAACACGATTAAAAATGGCGTCATTCTCATGTTAATTTCCTTCTACCGTCGAATTCGCTAAAAAGGGGGCATTCTAGTTAGAGTTGAATAACACTTTACGCCTTCGTTATTGTAGAATTAAAGTTGTCAAGCTCGTTTAAATGGAACGTTCTTTAAAGGAAAAGTAGTTACGGTTTGAATTCATTCTTTTTGTCGGTGTGAATTCGAATAATTTGTAATCAAAGAGCTTTGTTCGACGCTTAATCTAATTGTTCGTCACCACTATACATCTGAGAGACCACGTTTTTTGTAAAGATAGAAAAAATTAGAGCTATCTGTATTTTAATGGGATTGTTTGGCAATCCATTTCAGGAGATGTAATTATATTGTAAAAAGAATCTACGGGCGTCGGTTTCTTAAAAGAATGTCTCGTTAGCTAAATGCCATAATGCCGCTTCATTAGAGAAAAATAATTGGATTTGAAAGAAGCGAATGATTTCGCTTATTTAAGATTGCTTTAGGTGAGCGTTTAAATGCTGATATTTTATATATATGTAATGGAAAATCGCCGTTCTCAATTAATTTAAAACCTGCTTATGAAAGTATTATGTATAATTCATTACTAATAAGGCTCTAAAGATATTTCATAGTTACATGTAATAAAAAATTACATATTAATGAAATACTACAGAGTTTACACGTACTGCTATTAAAAGAGGAGCCACAAAGCAATATTAAAGTGGAAAAGCTTGTGAGGGTTTCCAAAACCTTCAAAAACAAAGGTACATTTTATTTGAAAACATAAAAAGGAAAAACCAGAAAAGATAATTAATATCTTGTTTTTTAAGCGTGCAATATCGGTACTGCATGTGTTCAAACATGGCTTCTTGGAAAATAAGATATATTTAACATGTAATTCGAACACTTTCACCAATTGGAAATCTGAATATGTAGCAGGTTTTCTATTTCGCGCAACGAAACAAACGTTTTTCCAATTGGGTAGGTAGCTACTTTAATTAACGTCGCACTGGAGTAACACAACGGTCTATTGGCAACGGTTCGGGATCAACACCGAAGGAAAAGATCCGAGGACAACACCTCGTAATTTTGAACCAGTCATGATGAGGTGAACACATGAGCTATAACGCCCCATACTCCAAACTTCCACACTACGCTAACGTGAGGACATTTGAGGCCACGATACATTTAACGTGCCCCCACGTACACGACGGTCTTTGGTTGGAGAGAGTTTTGAACTCGTAACCCTCAGGTTGCCAATCCGCTACACTTCCAACCAGACTACCGCGCCCCAATTATCCAATTTGAAAATTTTCGCAGTTTATACTCCATATAAGCTGTTCAGTGTAGCATTTTTATACGAATAGGACTTCGAAATTCTAATATATATTCAACATATGTTATAAACACTTCACAATCGAAAATATGATTTCATAAACGCAGCTACATATAACCTTCGTATGATTAAAAAATGAATCATCGTATATTTCTCTATCCTATTACATCAGTAGCCTAGACAAAAGTGCACTCAAAGGCACATCTTTAGGCGTGTCTGGCATCACAACCCAGACGTACCGAATGACCATTCCTCCCTTTCATTTTTACCTTACCCTTTTGCATTTTTTTCCTCCCCTTCATTTTTACCTTACCCGTTTGCTTTTTTTTCCTCCCCTTCATTTTTACCTTACCCTTTTGCTTTTTCTTCCTCCTCTTCATTTTTACCTGACCCCCTTTACTTTTTCTTCCTCCTCTTCATTGTTACCTGACACTTTTGCTTTTTCTTCCTCCTCTTCATTTTTGCCTGACACTTTTGCTTTTTCTTCCTCCTCTTCATTTTTACCTTACCCTTTTACTTTTTCTTCCTCCTCTTCATTTTTACCTGACCCCCTTTGCTTTTTCTTCCTCCTCTTCATTTTTACCTGACACTTTTACTTTTTCTTCCTCCTCTTCATTTTTACCTGACACTTTTGCTTTTTCTTCCTCCTCTTCATTATTACCTGACACTTTTGCTTTTTCTTCCTTCCCTTCATTTTTACTTTACCCTTTTGCTTTTTCATCCTCCCTTTCATTTTCCCCTGACCCTTTTGCTTTTTCTTCCTCCCTTTCATTTCTTCCTCACTACTCTTTTGCCTTTTACTTTTTCTTCCTCCCTCCTGTTGTCTGTCTCGTGTTTGGCATAGCTTGGTCAAATATGGCGCCATAAAATCCGAAAACAACCAATCTAATCAAAAGTATGTTCCAAAATCCCCCTTCCCAACGCCCTTGCGAAAGGAACACGTTTTTAAGTCTCCCCCAAACCAGATAAGAGCTTTTTCTCGTTCGTCATTAGGCATTGATTGACCTTGCACGGTGTCTCCCTGTCGCCACGGTTACAGAGAAATTACCTTAATCTCGTGGGTGCGATGGGGAGGGGACGCCCCATCCATTTCCCTCAGCGGGGCGTCCGTCTTCATTTGGGACGGCCGCCCCTGTCCCCACAGACTACAGGAAGATAAAATATGCGGCAGTGTCAGTAAACACACGGACGTGCCTGGCTCCACAATGGTCTTCGCCACAGGAGGTGAGGTTCGTTAAGATGTGTGAAAGAAGAAAATGAATCGAGTGTTTTCCTTAGATTGATTGTATCGATTTTTTTATCAGGTATATATCGTGTTTGTGGGGTAATATAAACAGGGTGAACTTTCGAAGGGTTTGTCGATTTATGTCTCTCGGGTCGAATGCATTTGGAAGAAAGCAAATAGAGCATAATAATCTGATGAAGCGATCTTTTTCATCAATGGGGAATCAGACGTTTGTTCGAATCGAATGATTTATGGAATCGATTTGTTCTAAAGAAGTGTGCGAGAATAAATTCATATTGTTTTAGAATCGAGAATCGTGTTGGGTTTGATGTTTGTTGAATCGAGTTGCGTTAGTGCAAATAATAGAATGATTTAACCTTTTAAGGGTTTGAATCTATTTCCGATTCGTGTAGAACTGCTTTTCCTCACACACAGATGTCTAAATAACAACACGTATCGATTGAAATATTCACAGGAGAGATTTTATTGGTCAAGGTGGTCAAAGCTGGTTAATGTCAGCGTTGGGTTATTTTACGTTTGCTGACATTAGGGTTGGTTCGGTGGTATGGCTCAAGGACCAAGCTGCGCCAAACAACGTTTCAAATTTTAAGTACATATCTGAGATCATTTTTCGAGGAAGAGGTCAACTGCTAAAACATGATGTTAAGCAGAGATTGATTGGATTTTTATGGCACAAAGGTACAGGTTGTGCCAAGCAATGCTTTTTCGAAGAAAATAAATTTGCTTGACGCTGTCTGTCTCATGTTTGCCCCAGCTTGGTCAAATATAGCCCTTGCACCATGAAACCCAACTAACCAAACGGACATAAACACACAATGAAATATTTTATGGATACAGAAGAGAGAAATAACAATCAGGGATAATCGAACCTGCTCCGCCTACAACTCGCAAGTTGCTAGTGGAGAGGGCAAACCCACAGAGCCACCAGGTCATTCAGGGGGACTTCATTGTACAGAACGGATATTTGCGTGTGAACATCTCAGATGGTTCAGAACCAAATGTTTTGTTGAATAATTGAACTTGGATGTATTTTGAATACAATAAATTCCGGATACTGATCGATGTGAAATAATTTCCTTTTACAGACGGTAGGTAGGAATTTAATTAAAGTCGCACTGGAGCAACACAACGGGCTATTGGCAACGGTCCGGCTTCAAACCCGAAAGGAAAGATCCGAGGACAACACCACGTAATTTTGAACCATGGTCAGATGACGAGGTTACACCTCAGCTGGCACCCCACTTCTTATTACCACCTAACTTCCACACCATGCCAACGTGAGGACATTTGAGACCTTGACAGATTTAACTTATACTAGCCCCCGTGTATACGACTGTCTCTGGTTGCACTCAGTCTCGAACTCGCAACCCTCCGGTTGCTAATCCGTTACTCTTCCAACCGAGCTGCCCTTTTGCAGTTGGATCATTTGTTGTTTGCTGATTGTGGTTGGTAAGGTTTTATGGTGCAAGGTCCATATTTGGAAAAACTGTATGCAGATCGAATCATCAAAATGATCGATTCATACTGAAGGATATGATCGATTCATACTGAAGGATATGATCGATTCATACTGAAGGATATGATCGATTCATTCTGAAGGGTGTAATCGATTCATACTGAAGGATATCATCGATTCATACTGAAGGATATCATCGATTCATACTGAAGGATATCATCGATTCATAAAAGAATACTACATAGATCGACTTGTTTTTCACCTCCAACAAAATGGATACAAGAAAATTTTTTTCGGGCAGGGCATTTTAAAACATGGGTACTTTGAAAGGCAAAAGTGAAAAAATGGCCTTACCCTATTCAACAGTCACAAGACGATAGAAGAGGTTGAGTACGGTAGAACTAAACGCTTTCAACGGCAGACTGACGATGCAGGTTCGAAATTCAATAAGTTTCGGATGTCACAACCTGTAATAAAAGAATATACATGAATTAAAAAATACATTTTAATTAAATTAAAAAATATTATATTAAAATAATGTTATATTAAAATAATATTTATGTAACGCAAAAAATGTTAATTATTAGTTTTTGACCATAGGATTACACGGGGTTTCAAGAAAGAATTTTTGCACACAATACAAATCCAAATTAGATAGATAATAATAATTTATTATTCCAACTACAATGTTACTCATAGAGGATTTTCTCACTTAGATATAAAAACGATGACGCACACAGAAAAAGTTTTGAATCGATTGAAAATCTGTTGCGAAAACTACTTGAAAATGAATCTGGTGTTCCAGTTGATATTTAGAAGAAACCGGATTAATCTAATATACACCCGAAAAATCCAAAGAAAGTGACAGATGCTAATGACAATACCAAGAATAATTTGGATTTACATTACTCAGGATATGCGAATATAAAGTATATGATGGGTTAATGATTACTTGGCTGTTTGTAAGATTTTATGTTAAAGTAACGTTTCTATTAATTTTGTTTAACGGCACTATTAATGAGTCTCTCCGAGTTCAAGAGTCAATGAATATCAAAATTATAACAAATCAGAATCATAGTGGGAAATTTATCTGATACGCAGGAAATGTGAAATTAATAATTATATGTAATCAAATGCACTCACAAAACATGTTCAGTTAGTAAGAAGCGCGGAGACTGCTGAATAATTTTTTTCTGTATTAATTGTAAATAAGGAATTTGCTAAATTAATGGTGAAATCATAAATATTGTGTCAAGAAAATAACACATTTCTTAAATATTTCGTTGCTTTATGTGTATTCTACAAGCTCAACAATAGATCTGCTTTAAATTTTTTGGCATAATCAGAAGTTTATGAAAACATCGTAATAGAAGCTTTAAGTTGCTTAAATGAAAAATGTCATTTTGATATCATCACTGCTTCACACAATTAGTTTACTTGTTTCCAAGGTAACGAGAGTGCCAGCCGTTCTAGTGTCAAACCTAAAGGTGGTTTCAATGAGATATCTCTTCAATAAAAATCTGACCAATTTTGTTAATAACGAGATTCTTCGTCATTAACAGATATCAGAATATATTTTATGATGACTAGATCAAGATCTAATACGTCTTTTTTCTAACGTCTAGATACCTCGTTCATCAAGATCTGGTCAGTTTTGCTAATGACGAGATATCTCGTAGAAACAACCACCAGGAAAAACGTAATTCATTAGGATCGTACTCTATTGGACCAATGTATTCTATTGTAATGAATAATAATATATGCAAATGATATTTTACATTGATCCTCACCATGTTGCAGGTTTCAATTCAATTCAATTCAATTAAATAGTTTCCTCTGAATTTAGGGGCGACTGTAGCCCAGTTGGAAGAGTAACGGATGAACAAACGGAGGGATGAGAGTTCGAAGTCCGGTAAGCCAGCCGAAGACGGTCGTGTACACCGTCTGGTGCACGTTAAATCTGTCGTGGCCTCAAATGTCCTCAAGTTGTCGTGGTGTGGAAACTTGGAGAGTGGGGTTTCAGTTCAGGTGTTGACATCGTCATACGGCCGTGGTTCAAAATTACGTGGTGTCCTCGGTACTTTCCCTTCGGGATTGATCCCCGAACGTCGCCTATAGCCCGTTGTGTTGCTCCAGTGTGACGTTAATTAAAATACCTACCTACCCAACCAACCGATTTAAGAATTGGAGCGATTTCAATACGTCACCAAACCCTGATTGGCAGATTTTTCCACTTATAAAATCGGTTGGGCTACGGTTGCTCAAAAGCCCGTTGTGCTCCAGAGCGAGGTCAATTTAACTACCTACCTGTGAATTTAGATAGAATTATATTATCAACTAATGTTAAAATGCTTTTAAAGTATAAGTAGTTTTGTACTCAGTTTCATCCAATTGAACTTGATATGGAAACTTCCCAAAACATTTTTCAATTGCTATGGATAAGAGTTACATAACAAGCGCTGTATGAACGATTAAAAACAAGCGTCATTTCAATTCATTTAACACTACTGATGGTTATCTATACGATGTATCTCGTCATCAGAGAAACTGATCAGTTATTGATGGACGAGATATCTCGTCATTAGCAAAATGGGTTGATTTTGAAAGACGTATACCTTCTCGAAACCACTTGGAGGATTAAAAATCGGAAAACTCTTCGACTATTATCGACAGTTAATAATACAATCGAAGAGTCTTAACTTCATTATTTAATTCTAATGCTTTAATTAAATCAACGGTATTAAATGGAATCGGTGTTAAATGTTTTCTTGTACTTAAATGACTGCAATTAAAATGCCCTTAATTCAGTGTCTATTCAGTTTGCTTAATTTTTAACTGAATCACAAATTACGTGAGAATTGTTCATTTGGCTGTTATATTCGTACGAACCTGTAATTGAATCATCTACACACTTTTGAAAGCATTTAATTTCTGATTTCTTTCTAAAGATACAATTTTATTTCTGCTTTAATTTTTAACTGACTCACAAATTACGCGAGAATTGTTCATTTGGCTGTTATATTCGTACGAACCTGTAATTGAATCATCTACACACTTTTGAAAGCATTTAATTTCTGATTTCTTTCTAAAGATAAAATTTTATTTCTGCTTTAATTTTTAACTGACCCACAAATTACGCGAGAATTGTTCATTTGGCTGTTATATTCGTACGAACCTGTAATTGAATCATCTACACACTTTTGAAAGCATTTAATTTCTGATTTCTTTCTAAAGATAAAATTTTATTTCTGCTTTAATTTTTAACTGACCCACAAATTACGCGAGAATTGTTCATTTGGCTGTTATATTCGTACGAACCTGTAATTGAATCATCTACACACTTTTGAAAGCATTTAATTTCTGATTTATTTCTAAAGATAAAATTTTATTTCTGCTTTAATTTTTAACTGACCCACAAATTACGAGAGAATTGTTCATTTGGCTGTTATATTCGTACGAACCTGTAATTGAATCATCTACACACTTTTGAAAGCATTTAATTTCTGATTTCTTTCTAAAGATACAATTTTATTTCTGCTTTAATTTTTAACTGACCCACAAATTACGATAGAATTGTTCATTTGGCTGTTATATTCGTACGAACCTGTAATTGAATCATCTATACACTTTTGAAAGCATTTAATTTCTGTTTGTGTAGTTAATTTTTACTAATATTTTGAATCCTTGTATTTTAGGGGGCTGTCTTGGCTCAGTGGGTATGCCTACTGCGTTAGCAACCTTCGAGTTGTACACATTCCTTCCTAGGTGTATTTCTCTTTTCAGTGTCAGTAAAACTTTCATTGTTATGTGTATGTCTATTACTTGGTGTTGTGTCTGGCGCAGCATGGCCAAATTGGTGCCAAAAACCAACCAACCAACCTTGTATTTTAGAGCAACCTTTATTACCAGACGAAAGTATTTTAAAGAACTCACATTTTAAATTGGCTTTATTAGCACATAAGTATCGGTATAATACACGATTATCAAAACCGCGTAACACGTACATATGTATATTAAAGATAAAATCAAATTTTTCTGCCAAATTAATATTTTTTACTTAAATGAAAAACCGTAAAATAAAAAATATTCGAACCGTTTGGAAGCAAATATGTTATAGATTAGAGTGTAGGCAATTTCAGAAACTTGGGTAAATGGAAAAATAAAATTCGAAATTAAAGCTTGAAAAGAGAGACATTTTACATGTTCACCAGAGGTTCCTTTTTAGGGAACGTTTTTAATGACTGAAACTGAAAAACCTTCGCAGCTTCCAAACCCATTTCAGTTCCGGAAATTCATGATGTTTTAGGAGCTCTTAAAAGATTTTACAGTAAGCTGTAGTTTTGAATTATGTTCAACCACTTTTTAAGACCCATTTAGATCATAGGAAAAGCGTCACTCTCTTTTACTATAGAAACAGATTCTTACACATTATTTTTCAACGCCTAGTGTTAATGCATTCGCCTTTCACAATAGTGGTTGTTTGGTTGTGGGTTTTATGGCGCATTGGGCCATGTTTGACCGAATGCGCCAAACATAAGACAAGAAAGGTAGGTAGGTATTTTTAATTAACGTCACACCGGAGCAACACAACGGACTATTGGTGATGGTTCGAGATTATTCCTAAAGGGGGTATTTCAATTACCGTCACACTGGAGCAACACAATGGGCTATTGGTGACGGCCCGGAGTCAATCCCAAAGGGAAAGATACGAGGACAACACCACGTAATTTTGAACCACTGTCAGATGACGAGGCAACACCTGAGCTGGCACCCCACTCTCCAAACTTCCACACCACGCCAACGCATTCCCAAAGGGAAAGATCCCAGAACACCACGTAATTTTGAACCACCATCAGATGACGCGGTCGGACCTGAGCTGGCACCCCACTCTCCAAACTTCCACACCACGTCAACGTGAACACATTTGAGGCCACGATAGATTTAACGTGCACCAGCTAACTTTGTACACGACGGTCTTTGGTTGGATTCGATATATATTCGTACGAACCTCGTCGCAACCCTTCAGTTGCTAATCCGTTACTCTTCCAATCGGGCTACCGCGGCCCGAAGCATAGGCGAGAGTAAAACATGTAGGTAGGTGTTTAATTAACGTCGCACTGGAGCAGCACAACGAGCTATTGGCGACGGTCCTGGATCGATCCCGAAGGGAGAGATCCAAGGACAACGCCTTGTAAATTTGAACTACTGTCAGATGCGAGAACACACCTGAGCTGGCACCCCACTCTCCAAACTTCAACACCAGACCAACTTGATGACGTTTGAGACCAAGACAGAATTAACGTGCATCAGCCCTCTGCGAACACGACTGTCTTTGGCTGGACCTAGTTTCGAACTAGCAGTCTTCCGATTACAAATCCGTTGCTTTCCCATCTTGGCTCCTGTGGCCCCCCTGGGATGAAAGAGAAGGTAAGAGAGATCGCTTGGGTATCTAGGGGTTTTGAGGCCCGTACACACCTAAAGATGTGTCCCTGAAGGCTCAAAATAGTGAAAACCCGTTCTTCTAGAAGTATCTGCATAATGTTGATGCTCTCTCTGCATAATGTTGAAAATACTCATTTCTTCCATGTCGTTGCTGCTGGATGCATGGCCTCTGTGACCCGGTTGATAGAGTAACGGATTAGCAACCGGAGGGTTGCGAGTTCGAATCCAACCAAACACCGTCGTGTACAAAGGGGCTGGTGCATGTTAAATCTATCGTGGCCTCAAATGTCCTCATTTTGGCGTGGTGTGGAAGTTTGGACAGTGCGGTGTCCGCTCGAGTGCGACCTCATCATCTGACCGTGGTTCAAAATTACGTGTTGTCCTTTCTCTTTGGGATTGAACCCGGACCGTCGCCAATAGCCCGTCCAGTGTGACGTCAATTAAAATAACTACCTGTTGGACGTATGCACGAATTCAATAAGTTAGTCTTAACCCTTTCGCCCTGACTTTTGCATGATTAAAATTTAACTCTGAAAAGTAGTTTAATTGAGTAGTTTAGTAGGTTTCGCTCTTTCTGACGGACGACCGTACTTTCGCGTTCTTTTTGTGTTTGTTTTCTCCCTTCCAACATTTATTAGTTAGTCAGCTAAGGGGACCATGAATGATAATAGTGGTTCTGTTTTATGTTCCACATCACACTTCGTAATCCATGCATTCACAACAGAAATCATAACTAAGTTCCAAAATATCTTTTTCCACCACTTGTCTGATTTTCTGCCATGACCCTAAAAAGTAGCCATTTCATCACAGCGGTCAACTCCATTCATGTACATATTATAGTGGGAAATGGCTTCTGGACAACTAACATCTAAATTTGTACCATCTTTTTGTTTCCGAACCACGGTCACTAATTCATCAGAATGAATGGGCGTGATCAAAACCATAAGTCCGCCATTTGCAATCTGAAAGTATTGCCAGATTTCTTTAGCCATATTTTTATTATCTAATTTCTTAAGAACACTAAAAACGTAAAAACCCATTCAAAAGTGGGATTTATTTACACAATCTAATCTCTGGGACGTATATGCCCATTAGGCCCGAAAGGGTTAGCATCCGCTTCAAGTTAGATTTTGAAGATTCATATCAGCAATTGCAGCTATTTGCAACTTTTTCGATCCAATTCTAAAGCATTTCAAATAATTAAACGATTTCTATTACATAATAAGACTTATGTCGCCCGAATTTAATTATTCATTGGGTGTAGAAACAACGCAAGTGCGATCTGGTTTTTGAAGTTTTTAAGAAATACGAATCAACCAAAGATATGATTAGGTTAACGCAGGGTAGCTTCAGGGTAGGTATTTAATTAACGTCGCACCGGAGCAACACAACGGGCTATTGGGACGGTGCGGGATCAACCTCCGGTGCCGTCGTGGCTCAGTGGGTATGTCCACTGCGCTAGCAACCTTCGAATGTAGGAGCAGGTTCGATTGATTTCAGGTGCATTCCTCCCTGGGTGTATGTCTCTCTCCTGTGTCAGTAAAATTTTCAATGTGTGTGTTTGTCTATTACTTCATATTGTGTCTGGTGCCTAATGGCCAAATATGGTCCTTGTGTCATAAAACCCCTATCTTGTGTCATAACACTAGATACCCCTTCCTCACGTCTTATCTAGACTAATATCTTTGATCTCTCCAACTGGAGAGGAATTGTGTCGACTGTCATTAAGATCTATTGACAAATTGAGTCTCGTTCTAGCTCAGAGAGACCTTCGCCTGTTCACTTCTGGGGCCGCCTCCGCTAATCTATAATGGCTAATGTCGGGGTAGAGGGGGCTGCGCCCCCAACTGGTGGTGGTGGTGGTGTCATAAAACCCCGAATAACCAACCAACCCACCGGGATCAACCACCGAAGAGAAAGATTCGAGGACAACGCCCCTTAGTTTTGAACCACGGTCAGATGACGAGGTCACATCTGAACTGGCACCCCTCTCCAATTTTTCTCAACTCGCCAACGTGAGGACATTTGAGGCCACGGCAGTTTTAACGTGCATCAGCTCCCTATTTACACGACGGTCTGTGCTGCATTCGAAGCGTTACTCTTCCAACCGGGCTACCGCGGCCCCGGCAGCTTCAAGATTTGAACACAGAAAACCCCATGAAATCAGGTATACCCTATACGGGAGGTAGGTAGGGGTTCAAATACCCTATACGGGAGGTAGGTAGGTAAGCAGTTCAAATACTTGAACTGATACCCTATACGGGAGGTAGGTAGGGGTTCAAATACCTTATACGGGAGGTAGGTAGGTAATCAGTTCAAATACTTGAACTGATACCCTATACGGGAGGTAGGTAGGGGTTCAAATACCCTATACGGGAGGTAGGTAGGGGTTCAAATACCCTATACGGGAGGTAGGTAGGTAATCATTTCAAATACTTGAACTGATACCCTATACGGGAGGTAGGTAAGGGTTCAAATACCCTATACGGGAGGTAGGTAGGTAATCAGTTCAAATACTTGAACTGATACCCTATACGGGAGGTAGGTAAGGGTTCAAATACCCTATACGGGAGGTAGGTAGGTAATCAGTTCAAATACTTGAACTGATACCCTATACGGGAGGTAGGTAGGGGTTCAAATACCTTATACGGGAGGTAGGTAGGTAATCAGTTCAAATACTTGAACTGATACCCTATACGGGAGGTAGGTAGGGGTTCAAATACCCTATACGGGAGGTAGGTAGAGGTTCAAATACCCTATACGGGAGGTAGGTAGGTAATCAGTTCAAATACTTGAACTGATACCCTATACGGGAGGTAGGTAAGGGTTCAAATACCCTATACGGGAGGTAGGTAGGTAATCAGTTCAAATACTTGAACTGATACCCTATACGGGAGGTAGGTAGGGGTTCAAATACCCTATACGGGAGGTAGGTAGAGGTTCAAATACCCTATACGGGAGGTAGGTAGGTAATCATTTCAAATACTTGAACTGATACCCTATACGGGAGGTAGGTAGGGGTTCAAATACCCTATACGGGAGGTAGGTAGGTAATCAGTTCAAATACTTGAACTGATACCCTATACGGGAGGTAGGTAGGGGTTCAAATACCCTATACGGGAGGTAGGTAGAGGTTCAAATACCCTATACGGGAGGTAGGTAGGTAATCATTTCAAATACTTGAACTGATACCCTATACGGGAGGTTGGTAGGGGTTCAAATACCCTATACGGGAGGTAGGTAGGTAATCAGTTCAAATACTTGAACTGATACCCTATACGGGAGGTAGGTAAGGGTTCAAATACCCTATACGGGAGGTAGGTAGGGGTTCAAATACCCTAAACGGGAGGCAGGTAAGTAATCAGTTCAAATACTTGAACTGATACCCTATACGGGAGGTAGGTAGGGGTTCAAATACCCAATACGGGAGGTAGGTAGGTAATCAGTCCAAATACTTGAAACTGCCGGGCTACCGAGGCCCCGGCAACTTCAAGTATTTGAACACAGAAA
Source organism: Meta bourneti (assembly GCA_933210815.1). NCBI lineage: Eukaryota > Metazoa > Arthropoda > Arachnida > Araneae > Tetragnathidae > Meta > Meta bourneti. The sequence goes on along the minus strand of OW119922.1, from coordinate 110,385,230 downwards.
ACCCCATGAAATCAGGTATTCTGCTCCAGTAAAATTAAAAAATTGGGATTCGTGTGGTTCCTTCATTAGACAATTCAAATGCATCTTCTAATGACGAATGCAGCATGTGAATATCAGCCAGGGATCACAAGAGCTTGTTTATTTACTCGAACAAAGCCTCGGTCAGCTGTCCATTCCGTGCCCGTCTCTATTTCCAACTAATCAGTTCATTGGGAGGCCAACGGGAGCTAATAAGAGACTAGGCACTGTCGGGTTGCCGAGGGTCTGTTTATTCCGTACTGGGGAGGGTGGCTCGGACAGAGTCCCTTTCGGTTCCACCCAAATTATATTAGCCTCGTTTGCGATGCAACTCCTCTCGCCTCCAATTGTCGCAGTTTATTGGATCGGATTCATACATTCAGGCAAGTCTGGGAAGCTGCGCCAAATGGAGATAAATGTTTTAATTTTCAACGGTGCTGATTGCCGCGATGGGTGGGGTGTGAAAGCATTACTGGAAACCGGAGTGGGTAGTTGAATTTGTGTCGCACTGGAGCAATAGAAAGGGCTATGGGCGACCGTCCGGGGTGGTTTGAGGGTTTTAAGGCGCAAGGACCATATTTGGCCAGACACATCAAGTAATAGAAACACACACAATGAAAGTTTTACTGACATAAAAGAGAGAAATACACCCAGGGAAGAATGCACCTGACAGGAATCGAATCTGCGCCACCTGCAACTCCAAGGTTGCTAGCGCAGTGGATATACCCAATGAGCGGCCCCGGCGACGGTCCGGGATCCATCCCGAAGGAGGACACCTCGTCGCTTTGAACCCCGGTCAGATGAGGTGAGCACCTGAGCTGGCACCCCACTCTCCGAACGTCCACACTGCGACAACGTAAAGACATCTGAGGCCACGACCGACTTAACGTGCCTCCACGTACACGACGGTCGTTGGTTGGATCTAGTCTCGAACTCGCAAACCTCCGGTTACTAATCCGCGATTGTACAACATCTGCGGTCTCTTAAAAAATGAAGCGCAAACAGCACTGGCGTTCATAATTCGGCGAATTGGCATTTGAGTTCATATTGGCCATATTTGGCCAAGCAGCGCCAAACACAAGATAGGCGACATCAAGTAGTGACAAACACAATGAAAGTTTTTACTGACACAGAATAGAGATAAATACATCCAGGGTGCAATCGAACCTGGGCCGCCTACAACTCGCAGGTTACTAGTAAAGCGGACAAACCCACTGAGCCACGGCGACAACCACTTGGTTTTGAACGATTCTATTTGCTCGATTAACCCTCTGAGGGATTAATCGCCCACGCATATAATTGTTCTGCAACCTACGATGATTTCGTGACCAACATAATGTTTCCAAGGATTCTGTCAACCTATCGATGAGGTAAAAGCAACACTACACTACTCGGGTTGGTTGGTTTTGGGAGTTTTATGGCGCAAGGGCCATATTTGGCCATGTCTACACTACTCGGGAATCTCATTGCGAGAGGGTTAAGGGACAGGTTAAACATACATTCCCAGGATCAGCATCGTTAGCGCGGATTCTGGTTGCAGTTCATCGGTTGGTACTGGAAGTGAATGACAAGATGTTGTTGAAACTAATAATCACCAATGGCGATGGCTATACATGACTGCGTATGGCTGCTCTTACCGCTGATGAGCTAACTCCCTTGGTGGAAATGAACTTCTCCAAAGTCATCTTCCTCCTTTTCAGAGCCACACACACAATATCTTCTTTGGCACTCCATGACTCATGACAAAATAAGGAGACTTGAGTACTATAGTACCGGCTGTTGGACGCTGTGTTCAATTGCATTAACTTCCAGGGCCGGATATACATATATACGTATGTGAGCTTGTTTAATTATAATTTGATTGTCACGAGAGGGCGCCACGCTGAGTATGGTATATATAGACGTTTTTGTTGTGTAAAAAGAGAACGGTTTGAGAAAGTGATGTGAGAAGAAGACGGTCTGGGACCGTCCGTTCCGAATGTGATTACGGAGGGCCAGTGGGTCGATGGATATGTGAAAGAGGCACAGGGTGCCATGTATATCTATTAACTGTACATAAAGTTGTATATAAAGATTATTAGATTGAATTTCCGTGTTGCCATCCATCGAGACGCCGACATAAAAGTTTGTCAGTTGGAAATAAGCGACAACACATATGTATACACATACATATGTATACACATACATATATAACGATACCTAAAACTATCCCTAAGTACAATTCTCACCACAGATAAGTCCCCTTAACGTTCCCCTTTTTTCTTTTCGGTAATGTGGTCAATATATCTTGCCACCCCCTTTCACCTTTGAACTCAAGCCATCTTATCAACCTTGACTTCCCACGGACACTCTTCTTTTCCAATCGTCAACGTAAGATCATATCATTCCTTCGTTAAACCACCGACTTCTACCAATGTACTTTCTTGATAAATCACCTGGTCCAATAATCTTTCCATTAATCCTTATCCCTCTATCGAGTTCATTATAAACTATTCATTCCTTCACGAGCCCCTTAGAATAAGGAGCTCTCAGAGCCGTCCCAAACACCCTACTCTCAACAGCCTCCACGCCTTATGCTACTACTTGTTTGTTACATAAGTAAATAAACTGTTGTGTTATAGAACTCGCCTCGCCATTTGTGGTACCAACATTAGATTCAGTCTCAATATATATCTATATCTACTATACAGGGTGTCCCAAAAAAGTTGTTCCGCAATTTTCTTTTTACAATTTGGAGATAAGTAGGCAAAGTAAATTGCAAAAATGCACCAAATAAAGTAAGTAATTAAGATATGTGAATAAAATTATCACGTGATAACAATTTAAGCGGATACAGTTTTAAATTTGCATACAACTCCTCTAGATAAAAATCCGAGATAGCAGAAATGTTCCTTACCTGTATCCCTATCGTTATCAGAAAACTGCATTTCTGTAGGTTGAACAGTAACGGAGGTATAATGACGCAAAAAAGTTGACTTATACCGCTTGTGCACAGCTGTTCAAGCAGTCAGATTAGGGACCGTATACACAATGCTAAAAAGCATTTTTTTCGGTCAGAAAGTGCAACATTGTGCAAAGTAATGTAGTATTGCAACTGCAGATGAAAATCGCAATGAATAATAGTAGACAATGTAATCTTCAATAAAAATATTGTAGAAAAAATGGTTTAAACAAAAATAAAAGGAAAGTTACAACTCATGTTCAAAATGTTTTCCATCTGCAGCAATGCAGAACTTCGCTCTTCATTTTTGGCCATCGTTCTAAATTAGATACGGCGCCCTTAAAATGGAAACTCTTGTATCTCCGTTACTATTCAACCTACAGAAATATAGTTTTTTTTACTAACGATAGGGATACAGGTAAGGTACATTTTTGCTATCTCGGATTTTTATCTAGAGGGGTTGTATAAAAATTAAAAACTGAATCCGCTTAAATTGTTATCACGTGATAATTTTATTCACATATCTTAATTACTTACCTTATTTGGTGCACTTTTGCAATTTACATTGCCTACCTATCTCCAAATGGCAAAAAGATAAATTGCGGAACAACATTTTTGGGACACCCTGTATACAGGGTGAGTCTAAATTGTTTTTACAAAATAAGAGGGGTGATAGTATCCATCCAGACGAGCAATAATTACCATGGAACATAGGGTCGCATTCCACTCTGAATGAACGATACCAAAAGTTGCACAATCTGATTGATTGATCAGAGAAAAACTCACAGCAAGTGCTCAAAGTGGCGGCCACGCGTGTCGTTGCACAGTTCACACGAGCGAAGGAAGGACTGGCTCTCGAAGATTCCTGGTGTTGTGTTCATTTTGTCTGCGGCAACACCGATTCTCGCTACGAGATCTTCAGTCGAGTTCACAGGCGTCTGGTACACTAAAGATTTCATGTGCCCCCAGAAGAAAAAGTCCAGTGGGTTGAGGTCCGGTGAACGAGGAGGCCAAGCCACAGATCCGCCACGTCCGATCCATCTTGCTTAGGATAAATGCTACGTAGGCAGGTACAAAACGACGTCAGAGGCGTTGACCTGTTCATGCTCGACGCGTTTCGACTTTACTCTTTTCTGCCTCAGTGGAATGCGACCCTATGTTCCATGGTAATTATTGCTCGTCTGGATGGGTACTATCACCCCTCTTATTTTGTAAAAACAATGTAGACTCACCCTGTATATATTCAATCAATACATAATTTTCCTAAGAGATAGCATCTTGTAAATAAAGTTATAAGAAAATATCATAAATAAGATAATTGGCAGTAATGTTTCAAAAACTGCAACTCACATCGTCATTACCAGCTTTTAAACCATAATTTCTACCGCACCTAGCGAAGTGTTAATTCGTAGGTCCCCGTATAGTTAACCCCAGCACAGCTAAAAGAAAAGAATGTAGAGTAATAAAATCAAATCTAACTTTTCTGTCAGCAGAAATCAATGGCCTTCTTGTAGCAGGAGTATCCAACGCATTTTGTCACACAGAGCTTGATGCATTTTGGAAATAGATTCGTAAAATTGTCCTCAATAAAAAACTAGCAAAATGGTATTAAATATCAATGAGCTTACCTCCCACTTTCACAATATATTCGTAAAAGTAGGTAGGTCTCTATTTTTATCATTTTATTCACAAGCAAAAGGATCACAATTCTTTCATAGGAAAAGGAATAAGGATGTAATGTACTTTAGAATGCTCCTTGCTCATTTTTTGAGCAACACAGAAGAGAAGCCTGCATTTGTTTCCTTTCCCAAAAGTTCTTTTAGTGGATATAAATCACGTGATATCACGTGACATCAATTTCAGGAGGATCTATTTCCATTCGATTCAATATTTTGCGAAGAAAAATGCTTCTCTCTTTCCCTTTTAGTAGAGCGTGTGGAAGAATTGAACGAAGCAAATCCTTTTCGAGATTTGGCATTGCTTCAATACTTTAGAAAGGGAAAACCACTCCTTTTATTTTTGAATCAAATGTTTCAAAGAATTGAAAAAAAAATCCTGCTCTGATAAGATGAGACAGAAAATTGTTACATGAAGTGGATATCTCCCAAAATGCTATACCGCTTGTTTGCAACAAATACGTTATTATTGGTGATATTTCTGATCAGTTTCATGTTATCAATTCAGATGTTCAGTAAAATATTCAGTGTTATCAAAGGGTGTTTATAAAAACACGAATTGTAAGCATTGTGTTTTTCATTTTTCAGTCAATTCCTAAAAAGTTGATACGAGGGTAAGTCAAAAAATATCCTTACTTTTGCTATGACACATCTTTAGGTTTGTCACACTGACTACTGCGCATTCATGCTTAGAATGGATACTACTGTGGTCACGTTATCGAAGTTTGACCTTGATAGCGTCATATTTCTTGCTTCTGCTTCAGTGTAAACATGGCGCTCCACTAGCAGTGGGCACCAAGTAGGAATAAATTTCTTCCGACACTAGAAATAGGATCACAAGCAGTGATCCTATTTCTAGTGTCGGAAGGAGTGCCAAGGGCTGAAATTCATAGGAGGCATACAACTCAATACGGGGACAGTGATCTACCACGTAGAAATCTATATGAGTGGATCAAGAAGATTAAACGAGGCCGGATAAACGTGATGCTTGAGGATGGAGCAGGACACCCGCCAATCTCCACCACTGACGAGAAGATTCAGCAAGCTCGAGAAATGGTACTGGCAAACCGGCGAGTTACCATCGACAATGTTGCGCGTTCTATAGAGATTAGATGGACAAAGAAGTGGTGGGAATAGGTGCATAAATGGTTGGATGACCACACCGAAAAACTTCTTAGAGGAAATACGCAAGCTTGTGGACCGCTGGACCATGTGCATCGAAAAGGAATTAGACTATGTAGAACAATGACGAACTTGTTCAACCCCTAGATTTGTGTAAATAGATTGAAAAAATAAAGTGCGGATAGTTTTTGACTTTCCCTCTTAGATAGTAAACAACCAAACCATCTGCCCAACCTAACCCTCCAAGTGTTTCGACGAGATATCTCGTTCAAGATCTAACCAATTCTTCTAAGGACGAGAAATCCCGTCGAGATAAATCAGCCCAAATACTCGAAGGGGAACGAAGATTCAAGTAGGAAAAACAAATTCTCTTTCGCAGAACTTGACAGTTTGTAACAGGTTTTGTACCACAGAATGGCCATTACAGTGCAGGAAGATAAACTATTAGGAGCGTTAAAATCCAACCTTTATAGAAAAATTGCACTTTCCCATCATTGGTGGAACATGAACACATGGTCCCACATGGACAAATCTCAGGGGGAGCTTTATGTATGAACTAGAAGGGATTTTTTCATGTTGACAAGACTGCTCATTGGACATCTAAAGTATATGACTAATTGATGGTACCAAGTTTTTCCCGCAAATCACCAGTTGTAAAGAGAACCAGCCTCTTCACACCACATCCTGCATTGTATTAATGTCAAATGGCCAAGAAACCTTCACCAACCCAACTACAATAGCTGAAAAATTAGTTTTGCACAATCTCCATGTCCTGGTGTGGAATGTATCTAACAGCAAGAGATACGCACCATCTAGACACCATTGATTCAATTTTAAAAAATAATTTCTAATGGTATTCTTGCCGCACATAATGGTTAGCTAGGTAATTGAATTAACGTCGCACTGCAGCAACACAACGGGCTATTGGCTACGATCTGTGATCCATCCCAAAAGGAAAGATCCGAGAACAATACCAATAATTTTGAGCTACAGTCAGATGATGACAGCACCTAAGCTGGCACCTCACTCTCCAAACTTCCACACCAAGCCAACGTGAGGACATTTGAGAAGAAGGCAGATTTAAAGTGCATCAGCCCTCCCCTGTACACTACGATCTTTGGTTGGTTCGTTGATTTGGGTTTTATGGCGCAAGTCCAAAGCTGCGACAAACACAAGATGATGTAGACCAATAAAAATAAATAAATGTAAATAGATGGTTAATATATTCTGATCAATAATAGGTGTATATGATACCGTAAAAGACCGAAATTAGAGAATGTCAATATTCTCCGGTGAATGTCGACACATACCAAATACTTCGGTGAAAGACCGAATATTTGGTTATATTCTTATACATTCGGACCATCGCCGGTGTATGTCGACAAGTACAGATAAACTATGGTGGGGGTCGAAACGAGAAGGCGGAGAGGCCACAGCCAGAGAGGCCTCTCCGCCTTCAATTTAAATTGTTGCAATAAATAAGATTGCATAACATTAATCACATAATTTATGTGTAAGTTTATTGTTGGTATTATTTTCTTTTCTCATTTAGAATGCACTATTCGTTTTAGGTTCAACAGTTTATTTACATGTGCTGTTACTTAAGCTTTCTCTTATTTTGACATATATCATAATGTTTTAATAATAAAGTTTGATTTAAAAATTTGCACTTTTGTCTTAACGTAACAAAAATATTTTTATTCAACATTCACCATCAGTGCATGCTGAATGTCGACATTTGCCTGTGTAAGTGGGAAATAATGATATTTAGCAAATATTTCGGACACACACCAAGCGACTATGTGAATGCTGACATTCACGGGAGAATATCGACATTTCCCGGATATATATTGGTCTTTCACAGTAACATATATACTTTTAATTATACATTTTATTATGTAGATATGTATTTTTAATGATCTAAAAGGTTCACGATAAAATATGTTATGAATATTGGTCACCATTGGTAAAAAAGTGTAATGAGATGGGGTATTCCCATCTTATTTGGTTATTAAAATCCTAATGAAATGTAATTTTAAAAAATGATGAATTATAAAAATGGTAAAATGCCGCAGCGATGTCAGAATGCAAAGAGTGATGCATGCGGAGGTGATCTTTGATTGAATCGAGTTTCTAATATAATGAGGCAAGTGAGTACTGTAAGTGGGACAACAGCGTATAATTTTATTCATTCCCTACTTCCGTTGACGCAAATTCCTGCCGAAATTCAAAGCGCTGTAGCTGTCAAACTAATCCACAAGACTCCTTCAAGCATTTCCAACAGCTAGCAGCCTCTACTTTAATGAGACACGTTTCATATTCACTGGACGCATTTACCCCGCAAACGCATTTGCCCCACCTAACCTTACTTCATTTTGGTCAGTGAAACAAAGCGGGCATGATCTAATAAAATTATTAGACGATATGGCGACAAATGGCTGATATCATATAACATATTCTCATAAGTGAATATGCTTGGTCTCGGTGTTCCTGATTTTCCATTAGCCCTCCAAGTGTTTTCGACGAGATATCTGGTCCATGAAGATCAGGCCAATTATGCTAATGACGTGATATCTAGTCATCCAGATATCACCGATTTATTTTAATGATGAGGTCAAGATCTGGCCGTTTTCTTCAAATGACGAGGTATCTGGTCCATGAAGATCTGGCCAATTTTGCAAATGACGCGATATCTAATCATCCAGATATCACCGATTTATTTTAATGATGAGGTCAAGATCTGGCCGTTCTCTTCTTCAAATGACGAGATATCTGGTCCATGAAGCTCTGGCCAATTTTGCTAATGACGCGATATCTAGTCATCCAGATATTACCGATTTATTTTAATGATGAGGTCAAGATCTGGCCGTTTTCTTCTTCAAATGACGAGATATCTGGTCCATGAAGCTCTGGCCAATTTTTCTAATGACATGATATCTAGTCATCCAGATATAACCGATTTATTTTAATGATGAGGTCAAGATCTGGCCGTTCTCTTCTTCAAATGACGAGATATCTGGTCCATGAAGATCTGGCCAATTTTGCTAATGACGTGATATCTAGTCATCCAGATATTACCGATTTATTTTAAGGATGAGGTCAAGATCTGGCCGTTTTCTTCTTCTAATGACGAGATATCTCGTCCATCAAGATCTGATCAGTTTTGCTTATGAGGAGACACCTCGGCGCGACAACCACGTAAAGATCTGCAAACCATCAAAGTCAAGAGATAATTCCAATAGAACATTTTCATCTTGTTTCATTAAATAGTGTAGCAAAACAAATCAAAAGCAGGTAGGAAGTTGAATAAATGTTGCACTGAAGCAGCAGAACGGGCCTCCATTGTGAAGAGAAATATCTGAAGACAACCCCTTTTCATTTTGAGCTGAAGACAGATGAAGAGGTCAACACCTGAGTTGGTACCCCACTCTCCAAACTTTCACACCACGACAGCGCAGACATTTGAAGCCACGTCAGATTTAACTGCACCAGCCCCCACGTACGACGGTCTTTGATTGGATAGTCTCGAACTCAACCCTTCAGTTGCTCGTCCGCTACTCTGCAAACTGGGCTACAGATCAAAAGCAGATCAATGTTGTTCGTGGGGTTGGGTGTTATTTACCAAAGGAGCGCATGGGTCATATTTGCCCAAGGCAAACCAATTGTGAAATTACATCAAAAATATTCTCCCATTATATAATTGGATCTCGTTCGTAACATGTAAAAGAAAAATCAGCAGACTAAAAATAACAAAATGCATTCGCTTTTATTAATTGGACTTGAAAGCCATTCCTTGTATAGTTTATTCACCTTTTAATGTCCTCAGTACTAGGATTAATAATAAAATGAATTATACAAAGAGCTACGACTACGCGCGAAAACACCATCTACGCCTTAGAAAAATCAATTATTCATTCTTTCCAAAATTGCGTTTTTGCTTAAGAACTGTAAGTATTGAAAAAACAAACTATAGTTAAGGCAGATACTTTTTTTTTAAATTCATAATGCTCAACAATTATGAAAGTTAAAATATCCCCAAAAAAGATTTATTGAATGAATATAAAAGAAAGGCAGTTGCTCTTTTTTTTATCTTAGTTTCTTAGATTTTGCTTAACTATATTTGAGGTAATGCTTTCAGAAGTGATAATTTGGTTATTAATGATTGTGTTTTATGAGCAAATAGAAATTTTAATAAAACACTCATTTATTTTGAAATTTTAATAAAACACTCATTTATTTTGAAATTTTAATAAAACACTCATTTATTTTGAACTCGAGATTCCACGTTTTTTAAATAAAGCATTCAGAATTGTCAACAAAAATAATTTCCTCATGATTCAATAGCTGGTAAAGGATTAAAATATACATACGTAACACAACACCGCGATATTTAGAAATATACTAATAAAAATATTGTGAGTATATAATGCATTCATTTTTATTACTTAAAGGAAAACATGTTGGAATATAATTATGCAAAAAAAATACTTTAAAGTGCATGATGCTTATTTTTGAATTTGCTCATAATTATCAGGTTTAAATTTGTTATAAGTTATTTCAATAGTATTATATTTCTGGGTAAAATTGTTATAAGAGTACTTATAATAAATAAAAAGCTTTCACTTTAAACTGTCAAGCTTAAAGTTAAACTTCAGACGGGGTAAAAATATAAAAAGAAATAAAACATGTACTGGTAAATAGTGCAAGAAATCTGTAATTAGTGTAAATAATTGTTTTTTCGCTTTGATTGTTTGTTTTAAATACGTTATTATGTCTTCGTTTGGACCATTCTAGTTTATGTTTTGAGCATTCTAATTTTGTTTTGGGTATTATAATTCTTGTTGCTTATGTTTTTGAGCATTCGAGTTTTGTTGTTTCTGTTTTTCAGCACTCTAGGTATGTAAATTTGTCAATTAGGTGATATATTCATTCCAAAAATAAGAAAATCAACTTTTCGAATTCTTTTTGGAATCTGAAATGAAGATTTTTAAGTTTCTACAGGATAATATAGAAAAAGACCCATCTGAAAGAGTCAGGTAGGTAGGTATTTTAATTAACGTCGCACTGGAGAAAACACAACGGGCTACCGGAGACGGTTCGGGATCAATCCCGAAGGGAAAGACCCGAGAATAACACCACGTAACTTTGAACCACAGTCAGATGAAGAGGTCATACCTGAGCTGGCACCCCACTCTTCAAATTTCACACCACACCAACATTTGAGGTCACGACAGATTTAATGTGCACCAGCCTCCACGCACACAACGGTCTTTGGTTGGACCTAGTTTCGAACTCGCGACCATCCGGTTGTAATCCGTTCCTCTTCCAACCGGACAACGGTGGCCTTTTAATTACATAATACCCTATACATCTAAAATTCGTGTTATATTTAAAGCGTGAATTACAAATTTCTAAATAATAAAGAATGTGGTATTGAATTTCAAACTGTTCATAAAAAAAGAAACCAATTCACTAAAGAATAAAATTCCGTGGAGGAAGAACTTCCGTTAAAGAGAACTAAAGAAATTTTGAATCTGAAAAAGAGAATAAATTTGAATTCCGAGCACTGCTGCCGAATTTTAAATAGCATGTTTACTTAGAAGACGAGGTTAGAAAGAAAGCTGACTACAAGGTAAGTCGAGAGATTTTAGTGATGTGGTGTATTTAAAGTATGCCCTGGTTTTGAAAAAAGTTCCAAAAAGAACTTTAGGACCTCTCAGTAGATAGGCATTTGTATTTCAGATTGAGAAATGTACTTACGGTATTTATTTTGCATCGCGAAAGAGAATTGAGAAAATACTGATTCTGATTCATGTAGGTACTTTCTTTACAACTTTTTTGCTACTTGCATTCTTTTGATTTTATACTGAACTCGCGGGCCCGTGCGAGAATTCTCTCAGCAACAATTCCCCCCCCCCCGTTGTAAGGCTGAAAGATGTAAACGAATTTTTTAAATCCAAAATATCAAAAAAGTTTATTCAATCACCATTTACAAAACTTCCTCCTTGAGATCACTGTTAGCGTTGTTCCAACCATTTGTGTAAAGCACGTAATTCTTCCGCCACAAAAGGCCTAATAAGATTATCTTAACTCTAGAATTCACAAAAATTGTTAAGTTTTATGTTTTCAGTTTCTTTTTCAAATCTTAACCTCGCGTTGAACATGCGTCGTTTAATATCCTTATATCATCAAATCACATATTCAGAAATTATTGATATTATAAAAAGAAATGAAAAACCAGTTCAATACATAAATAAATAATTCGTCGCGTGTAAGAGTCGAAAAAGGGATCTACGTATATTATAGAAATAATATAGACGATGAAAAAATTTGTTTTCCGAGTAATACTGGTAAAACAATTTTATTGGAAAAGCTGTTTTTTCATCAATACTGGTAAAACAAACTGGTTTTCCGAGTAGTACTAGTAAAACAAACTTGTTTTCCGAGTAATACTAGTAAAACAAACTGGTTTTCCGAGTAATACGGGTAAAACAATTTTATTGGAAAAGTTGTTTTTCCATCAATACTGGTAAAACAAACTGGTTTTCCGAGTAGTACTAGTAAAACAAGCTTGTTTTCCGAGTAATACTAGTAAAACAAACTGGTTTTCCGAGTAATACTGGTAAAACAGTTTTATTGGAAAAGTTGTTTTTCCATCAATACTGGTAAAATAAACTGGTTTTCCGAGTAATACTGGTACAGCAATTTTATTGGAAAAGTTGGGTTTTATTTTATTGGATTTCGAATCGTTTTTGCCTCCCCCTCTGCACAACTTCGACAAAGAGAACGCATAAGTCAGTGCTACGGGAAATTCTTTTGGTACCTCACTTGTTAAGATTGATCGCGTGTAAAAGGCGTAAAAGGGATCTATACTATAGATGATAGAATGAATTATCTTTAAAAGTAGGTGAGTAGGTAGTTGATTTAACGTCACACTGAAGCAACACAAGGAGCTATTGGTGACGGTCCGCAACAGCCCGAAGGGAAGATCAGAGGTAGGTAGGGGGGCCGTCGTGGCTCAGTGGGTATGATCACTGTGCTAGCAACCTTCGAGTTGTAGGCGGCGCAGGTTCGATTCCTGCCAGGTGCATTCCTCTCTGAGTGTATTTCTCTCTTCTGTGTCAGTAAAGCTTTCACTGTAAGTTACTTAATATTGTATGTCTTATGTCAATTCCCTGATATTGTAATGTGTCTGGCGCAGAATAGCCAAATATTGCCGTTACGCCATAAAACCCCAAAAAACAACCAACCAATCGAGGTAGGTATTTTAATTAACGTCGCACTGGAGCAACACAACGGGATATGGACTACTTTCCGGGATCAATCCCAAAGGAAAAGATCCGAGGTCAACGCCTCGTAATTTTGAACCACGGTCAGATGACGAGGTGAACACCTGAGCCGGCACTCCACTCTCCGACCTTCCACACCACGCAAACGTGAGGACATTTGAGGTCACGACATATTTGACGTGCATCAGCCTCCTTTGTATAATACGGTCTTTGGTTGGATTCGAACTCGGAACCCTCCGGTTACTAATCCGTTACTCTTCCAACAGGACTACCGTGGCCTCCAGTTTTAGGTAAAACTCGGGTAATTATTTAGATCGAACTCTCCGAGGGAAAATTATTTAAAAGGGGATAGAAAGTCAGTCAAAAGAAAAAAAATTATACAGGGTGAGTCTAAATTGTTTTTACAAAATAAGAGGGGTGATAGTACCCATCAAGACGAGCAATAATTACCATGGAACATAGTGTCGCATTCCACTCTGAGAGGCAGAAAAGAGTAAAATTAGAATTTCAACATGAACTTACAACAGTGTTGGAAAAGCGAATGAACGATACCAAAAGTTGCACAATCTGATTTATTGATCAGAGAAAAACTCACAGCAAGTGCTCAAAGTGGCGGCAACGCGTGTCGTTGCATAGATCACACCGGCGAAGGAATGACTGGCGCACCCTCTCGAAGCTTCCTGGTGTTGTGTTAATTTTGTTTGCGGCAACACCGATTCTCGCTACGAGATCTTCAGTCGAGTCCACAGGCGTCTGGTACACTAAAGATTTCATGTGCCCCCAGAAGAAAAAGTCCAGTGGGTTGAGGTCCGATGAGCGAGGAGACCAAGCCACAGGTCCGCCACGTCCGATCCATCTTGCTTAGGAGATATGCTACGTAGGCAGGTACACAACGACGTCAGAGGCGATGACTTGTTCATGCTCGACGTGTTTCGACTTTACTTTTTTCTGCCTCTCAGAGTGGAATGCGACCCTATGTTCCATGGTAATTATTGCTCGTCTGGATGGGTACTATCACCCCTCTTATTTTGTAACAATTTAGATTCACCCTGTATATCGATGTTATTTTTAAACCTGAATTCTAATCTTTTGGATACACGGAAACCATTTGCCTTTTAATATCGCAAATTCTGACGCGAATTGTTCTCATCACGATTAAGGTTTTTCATCGTAACCAAGTTAACGACCTTCTTTCCAAACAGCACGTTTTATTTCACAGGGAAGAGCCTCCTCGTAAAAAGGCCTTTAGCATCAGTTCTTCAGTCGAGTGAATTTTACACAGGGCGAGTTTTGTTATGAAAAATAAAATAATAACCAATTTAACACAATGCTTAAACCAATAAACTTCTGTTTATCGCGGATAAAAAAATTAAGGTATTCTCTCGGAATTTTAATGCTCATTAAACATCCGTATCGATGCATTGAACGCAAATAAGAAATAATCGGCAATTCGTATGATTAGAGGACAATTCACTTTTTAGTATTTGGTATTTTTTAAATTGGAGCAACACGACGGGTTATTGGTGACGGTCCGGGATGAATCCCAAAGGGAAAGTACCGAGAACAACACCACTTAATTTTGAACCACGGTCAGATGACGAGGCAACACCTGAGCTGGCACCCACTCTCTAGACTTCCACACGCCAACAATTCACTTTTTAGAGCCTCAAATATCAGAAAATTAAATGAGACTAAAACAGTCACTAAATGAACTGGGGTGAGTTAAAATGGCAAACAAGAATTTATACATAAATCTGCCAATGTCCAAATTTCAACGTAGTTCTTTTGCAAAATAACGCTAGCCTCCAATTCAAAGACCATCGGGTACAAAGGGGTCTGGTGCACGTTAAATCCATCGTGGCTCAAATGTCCTCACGTTGTCGTGGATGGGAATTTTAGAGACTGGGGTGCCAGCTCAGGTGTTGCCTCGTCATCTGACCGTGGTTCAAAATTACGCGTTGTTTTCCTCGGATCTTTCTCTTTGGATTTGATCCCGGACCGTCACCAATAGCCCGTTGTGTTGCTCCAGTTCGTCGTTAATTAAAATATCTATCTACCCTTAGAATATCTGATTTCCGTATCTGTTCTACGAGCGGGCTAAACCTAATCCGAGGGTTCTAGCAGATCTACGGGCCGAGAAAACTTTTTCGGACAGCTATGTCTGGCAGGCGGGCCGGATAAACCTCATCGAAGGTGCGTATCTAGATTTTTAGGCCGGGTAAACCTGCCCATGCGACCCTATGTTCCTTGGAAATTATTGTTCGTCTGGATGGGTGCTATCACCCCTCTTATTTTGTAAAAACAATTTAGACTCACCCTGTATATCGATGTTATTTTTAAACCTGAATTCTGATCTTTTGGATACACGGAAACCATTTGCATCCAGTTGCTGGTTCGTGACTCTTCCAACCGGGCTACCGCGGCCCCTCTGAGCAAAGAACTGTTCCACGTGCCTTACGTAGTCTACCCATGAATGAGTTTTTCTTTCAAGAAAATTTCGTAAAGGATCGTCTTGAATCGAAATCCGAAGGTGAAATGTTTGGTGAATACGATTGCATCTCTCCTATAGACTAAATCCGTTTTTTTTTGGGCGAAGCATATTTGGCCAAGCTGCTCCAAAGTCAAGTAAACAGGCAGGCACATAATGAAAGCTTGTTACTGACACAGTAAGAGAGAAATGCATGAAGGGAGGAGACGAAGCTTCGCCGCATGCAACTCTTAGGTTACTAGCGTGGTGGGCAAAACCACTGAGTCACGGCGACACCGACTGATTCCGTGGGCCATGGTAGCCTGATTCGAAGAGTCACCGATTACCAACCTGAAGGTTGCGAGTACGAGACCCGATCCAACCAAAGACCGTCGTGTACGAGGGGTCTAAGGCACATTTAATCGGTCGTGACCTCAGATGTCGTCACGTTGGTGTGGTCTACGCATTCCTTATTTAATTTATAATCTCAAGGAGTCCGCGAAAATTTTTAATTCTAAAAGTGGTCCTTTGGGCTGAAAAGTTTCGAAACCACTGCTAGAGGGTTCACTAAAGTGCAGAAGGGAGTGTATGAACGTTTTCAATAACCCTAACTTTACAGTTTAACAGCTGAGCACTTAGTTTCATAGAAGGTGCTGAAAATTGTAACTGCTCACAGTAATGCACGCCTTACAGCGTCGATCGATGGATTGCCGTACGTGTTAAAAAATCCCTGGCCTATCACGGACGCTTGTGACTCCGCGACACGGTCAGCTTCGGAGTCAATGAGGAGTATCTTACGCGATGCCTTCGAGGTATCCCCAGAGGAAGAAACAACGTGGTGGTCAAGCGATCGTGGTGGCCAAGCGATCGGTCTTTCCCCTCGGCCAATCCATCCAGCCCCTAAAGCAAACTTGACATACATTTCTATGTGAATTGAAACGAAGTGGACCGAGTGATATGCCAATGAAAAAAAACAACCTAAATTACAAATAACTAGCGTTCATTTACGTTAATCATATAGTACCTACACTACATAAAATCAGGGATCTGTATCCCTTTGTCGTGGGTGCTGCAAAACAAGGAAAATAAGGGATCTACTCCACCCCGGCCGGATTTAACTAGCACATCAAAAACATCAGTTCAGATCTGCAACAGTTCTTGTATAGCCAGTTTCCCTGGGAGACAGTTCAATCCCAGAGGGCGTCGTGCACCCCTAAAAACCATCTGGACGGCAATTAGACCACCCCGATAAATGTTTTGGGGTTTTCGGCCGGAGGTCAGTGGTATTGACCTTTGATACCGAGCCGTTAGGACGTTACAGAATACCGTTTAATTTTGTACTGCCTAACAGTTCATACATGAAGATTTGAAACACCATGTTGCTCCATCTACTCTTTTAAGAACTGTAATGTGTACATACTCTTAGGGTTGCTTGGGCTCTTTCCATACCCATTTTCCACCCATCACCTGGAAGAATAAACCGGAGCAGGTTCTGCGAAGGTAGAATGAACACGCGTGTTTACCTTAGAGCATTGGATGCATCGTTGAACCAAATGTACTCTCACTCGTGAATATTCGAAAGTTAAATACTATTCCGCCGACTGTTATTTGTTTCTCAGTTCTGGGGAATTCAATCAAGCCTAAAATGTATTTTTTTTTAGTTCGGTGTAAGTTTATTTCAATTCTTTTTTTGTCTTTTCCCTCACGAGTTGTATTCTATTGGTTCATGCAAAAGTTCGTCTCGTTTTTGGCTCTAGATGACGGAGATGGCTCTAGAACCTAAGTGGTATCTTCTTCATATGTGTAAAGTTTTGATGTTGTTTGAAAGAAAGAATTTCAGCGAGACTTGGGAAAAAAATTGCTTGTGTTTTTAAACTTTAAGTACTAAAAATGGCAGAAAATAAGGAGAATTTTCGACATATTATGCTTTTTTTTCTTTCCGATACGACAAAAATGGTTCGCAGACACAAAAGATACGTGTTGCGTATGACCACTTACGGTACGTAGGGGATCGT
Source organism: Meta bourneti (assembly GCA_933210815.1). NCBI lineage: Eukaryota > Metazoa > Arthropoda > Arachnida > Araneae > Tetragnathidae > Meta > Meta bourneti. The sequence goes on along the minus strand of OW119922.1, from coordinate 110,367,702 downwards.
CGTTGACGATTCCACGTGCCGTAAGTGGTTCAGAAAGTTTCGTCACCTGGATCAGTTCTTTAGCCAGAAACCTCAGAACTTCTTTGAGCGCGGGATTATGCAGCTAACAGTAGGTAGGCAAGTATTTTAATTAACGTCACACTGGAGCAACACAGCGGGCTATTGGTGACGGTCCGGGATCAATCCCAAAGGGAAAGATCTGAGGACAGCACCACATAATTTGGAATCACGGTGAATGTGAACACAAGAGCTGGTACCCCACTCTCCAAACTTCCACACCGCGCCAACATGAGGACATTTGTGGCTACGACAGATTTAATGTGCACCAGCCGCTTTTGTACGCGACGGTCTTTGGTTTGATTCGAACTCGCAACCCTCCAGTTACTAGTCCGTTACTCTCCCATCCGGGCGGCCCAGAATTCGTTTTGGAGTAAGAGGAGTGCAATTGATCGATAGAAAACTATACCCACTTCTGAAGTATACAATAGTGGCTACAAATGATCGATACCAATTCTGGACGCAAGATTGGTGGATAATTATAGGAATTGAAGCCAATCATTTGCTATGCATCGGAGTCTGAATGTATAGCTATGATTTCAAATATTTTACATGGAAATATTGGATTTGGGTTGAGTCTGATAACTTTTCCTAACGATGGGTTAATTATACAGGAACTACGGTTTAAAGTTTGAAATATTGGGGAAAACAATTTTTGACGGAAAATATAATTAAATTGCCGATTGGGTAAACAGTGACTATCAACTGTGCAACCGTAGCCCAAACCGATTTTATGAGTGGAAAATTCTAGCCAATCAAGGTTTGGTGATTTATTGAAATCGCTACACATGTCCAATTCTTAAATAGGTTGGTTGGGTAGGTAGTTTAATTAACGTCACATTGGAGCAACACAACGGGCTATTGGTGACGGTCAGGGATCAATCCCAAAGGGAAAAAACCGAGGACAACACCACGTACTTTTGAACCGCGTTCAGATGACGAGGCAACACCTGAGCTGGCACCCCACTCTCCAATCTTCCATACCAACGTGAGGATATTTGAGGTCACGAAGGATTTAACCCTTTCGCCCCGACTTTTGCATGATTAAAATTTAACTCTGAAAAGTAGTTTAATTTAGTAGTTTAGTAGTTTTTGCTCTTTTTTTGACGGACAACCGTACTTTCGCGTTCTTTGTGTTTGCTTTCTCCCTTCCAACATTTATCAGTTGCTCAGCTAAGGGGACCATGAATGATAATAGTGGCTCTGTTTTATGTTCCACATCACACTTCGTAATCCATGCATTCACAACAGAAATCATAACTAAAAATCTTTTTCAACCACTTGTCTGATTTTCTGCCATGACCCTAAAAAGTAGCCATTTCATCACAGCGGTCAACTCCATTCATGCACATATTGTAGTGGGAAATGGCTTCTGGGCAACTAATTTTGTACCATCTTTTTGTTTCCGAACCACGGTCACTCATTCATCAGAATGAATGGGCGTGCTCAAAAACATAAGTCCGCCATTTGCAATATGAAAGTATTGCCAGGTTTCTTTAGTCATATTTTTATTCCCTAATTCCTTAAGAACACTGAAAACGTAAAAACCCATTCAAAAGTGGGATTTATTTACCCAATCTAATCTCTGGGACGTATATGCCCATTAGGCTCGAAAAGGTTAACTTGCACCAGCCCCCTTTGCACACGACGGTCTTTGGCTGGATTCAAACTCGCAACCCTCCTGTTGCTAATCAGTTGCTCTTCCAACTGGGCTACCACGGCCCACTACTTAGAGGGTTAAATATTTAAAACGTAAAGAATATTGAATTTTGGTTGAAAGTTGAAAAATGTCGCCAAGTATTTTAAACTTTCGTTGGCTCGTGGGTGAAATACCAGCAAACCTAAAACATTCCCCACCGAATTTCGAACAATGCCGGAACCCAATTGGCAATTTTTCAGGTGACGAATTCATTCGAACAAAACACAAAAGATGCGTTTCAAACCCATCTCAACTAAAACACGTCTGGAAATACTTCAGGGTTCTTTGGAAGAGAAAATCGCTTGCATATTCCCTGCCCGTCCTCCCCGGGGAGCGATAAAAAAGCGATGAGGCGCGCCTCCAAAGAACCGACCCCGGTAAGCGCCAACTTCCGAACATTCAAATGCAAACGATATCATTGAAGGCCTGAAACGGATGATCTTTCGAATTCCGGACGGGTAGGAAGAACCTGACCAAAAAGGAAATTCCGAAGACGAATTTTTCACCGGTTCTTAGTTTGGAATTTACGGGGCTCTTCGAGGACACGGGCACGATATTTAATTCGCTAGAGCTCCTATTTCACCCCTCAGTGGTTCTTGAGGACCCGGAAACGAGTCGTAGAAAGCGGTCGCTACTTTGTTCGATTCTTTGAAAGGAATATATTTTAATCCTTGCGGGCTTTTCCGAAACTTTTGATACGTGTAAGGAATTCTTTATTACAATGATGAAAGCAGATGTGAAGAATTATTGATGATTTGTCCTCTTTGTATGCGAATATTACCATATGTGAAGAATTATTGATTTGTCCTCTTTGTAAGCGAATATGACCATATGTGAATATAGTGTGAATGTGATGCATTCAGACATGTGAAGAACTCATCAATCATGAGAACCTGTGTTATGTTCGAGTATTTATGGAGAGATATTTATTCAACAAGATATTAAAATTTTTGTCATTGGGAAACGATAAATACATATTATCGTTTCCCAATGGAAAAACAAATGCTTTGTAAAAACAAATTTTGATAAAAGTTTCAAAAATAAACATTAAATTATTTCCTCCAGGTAGTTTCTTCGATAGAATAAATTTAATATTCACTATTTTAGCAAATGTTTTTTGTAAAAAGAACCTATTAATTTCTAGTGCGACAAAATTACTGAGATTTTTCATAACCTCGTATCAGTCCTGAATCAATTCCCATAAAAATTAAACACACTAATCTAACAATTGATTATAATTATTATTTTACTCGAAATGATCTTATCAGATTAAGTAAGGTGATAGGTCCGCGGTAGCCCGGTTGGAAGAGTAACGGATTAGCAACCGGAGTTCGAACCAACCAAAGACCATCGCTTACATAGGGAGCTGGTGCTCGTTAAATCTGTCGCGGCCTTAAATGTCCTCACCTTGGCGTGGAAGTTTGGAGAGTGGTGTGCCCCAGCTCATGTGTAACCTCTTCATCTAACCGTGGTTCAAAATTACGTGGAGTCGTCCTCGGAACTTTCCCTTCGGGTTTGATCCCAGACTGTCGCCAATAGCCTACTGTGTTGTTCCAGTTCGACGTCAGTTAAAATAGCTACCTACCATTAAAATCTCATTTTAGAAAAATTCGCTTACTTGCTTAACTGATTGAAAGTTTTCCCCATTACCAGTTTATGAATGGGCCTTCGAGCACTTGGCAGTCAGCAAGTGACCCAAGGCCATCATGGGAGGTGCTGCCACATCCCACCCACAGGGAACTGCGAGGGGACACGCCTTCCTTTGGGGGAGGCGACCCACCTCTACTTGACGTCTTAAAGAAACCATGAAAAATTTAATCGCTAGTAAAAGGGATTAATAAGGCATTGCTATTTAGAAGAGGTCTAAAAAGTGTGACCAACATGTCGACTAATAGTCTCTTGACTGCTCTGTTAAAAATTGAATTGGTTGGCAGATTTGGCCTCTTTTAGCGATGTAACATCTTATGATAGGGTAGATGTGTGGATGCACATTTCCATACAGTGGTGAAATCGTCAAAGTCTACTATGTAGTGCGGACTAATCAGATGATGAATCAATGGATGGGCGTCTTCTTCAGTCTATGGACCAAACAGTTGATGAATCAATGGATAGGAATCTTCTTGCGTCCTATGGACCAATCAGATGATGAATCAATGAATGGGTGTCTTCTTCCGTCCAATGGACCAATCAGATGATGAATCAATGGATGGACGTCTTCTTCAGACTATGGACCAAACAGATGATGAATCAATGGATAGGAATCTTCTTGCGTCCTATGGACCAATCAGATGATGAATCAATGAATGGGCGTCTTCTTCCGTCCAATGGACCAATCAGATGATGAATCAATGGATGGGCGTCTTCTTCAGACTATGGACCAAACAGATGATGAATCAATGGATGGGAATCTTCTTCAGTCTATGGACCAAACAAATGATGAATCAATGGATGGGAATATTCTTCAGTCTATGAACAACAGATGATGAATCAATGGATGGGAATCTTCTTGCGTCCTATGGACCAATCAGATGATGAATGTTCGTTTCCACTCAGCCGACGAATGTAGTCTAAGGGTCACTTTACTACTAGTTTTGGTTATGATTCCGGGAAAATAAAAAGGTTCCAATAGCTCATTCTACTTTTTTATTTTCTCTATGGAATGAACCATGCGTGTGAGATTTCCAGTATAAACAAATTACCAGGATGACGAGGATTTTACTTCCGGTTACCCAATACGGGATACGTACAGGAAGCCCGTTATACCACTAAAACACCACCGCCTTCTGCATTTACTTTCACAGAAAAAGATTATCATTTACAGTAATTTATAGGCAAATTTACTGAACACATTACATATACTATTTGATACGAAGAGGGTGATAGACATGGAAATGGCTGATGTTATATTAAAAGTCAGGTAATTTATCAGGCATAAAGTTAAAGATAGAAATACCAGTACTCTGGTCCATGATACAAAATATCTGAATCACTTCACTCTATAAGTGCTAATTAATTTTTCGACGAAATCTCGTCAATCAAGATCTAATCAATTTTAATGACGAAATACATCGTCAAGGTATTGCCCATTGTTTGATGACGACGAGATACATCGTCAAGGTATTGCCCATTGTTTGATGACGACGAGATACATCGTCAAGGTACTGCCCATTGTTTGATGACGACGAGATACATCGTCAAGGTACTGCCCATTGTTTGATGATGACGAGATACATCGTCAAGGTACTGCCCATTGTTTGATGATGACGAGATACATCGTCAAGGTACTGCCCATTGTTTGATGATGACGAGATACATCGTCAAGGTACTGCCCATTGTTTGATGATGACGAGATACATCGTCAAGGTACTGCCCATTGTTTGATGATGACGAGATACATCGTCAAGGTACTGCCCATTGTTTGATGACGACGAGATACATCGTCAAGGTACTGCCCATTGTTTGATGACGACGAGATACATCGTCAAGGTACTGCCCATTGTTTGATGACGACGAGATACATCGTCAAGGTACTGCCCATTGTTTGATGATGACGAGATACATCGTCAAGGTACTGCCCATTGTTTGATGATGACGAGATACATCGTCAAGGTACTGCCCATTGTTTGATGATGACGAGATACATCGTCAAGGTACTGCCCATTGTTTGATGATGACGAGATACATCGTCAAGGTACTGCCCATTGTTTGATGATGACGAGATACATCGTCAAGGTACTGCCCATTGTTTGATGATGACGAGATACATCGTCAAGGTACTGCCCATTGTTTGATGATGACGAGATACATCGTCAAGGTACTGCCCATTGTTTGATGATGACGAGATACATCGTCAAGGTACTGCCCATTGTTTGATGATGACGAGATACATCGTCAAGGTACTGCCCATTGTTTGATGATGACGAGATACATCGTCAAGGTACTGCCCATTGTTTGATGATGACGAGATACATCGTCAAGGTACTGCCCATTGTTTGATGATGACGAGATACATCGTCAAGGTACTGCCCATTGTTTGATGATGACGAGATACATCGTCAAGGTACTGCCCATTGTTTGATGATGACGAGATACATCGTCAAGGTACTGCCCATTGTTTGATGATGACGAGATACATCGTCAAGGTACTGCCCATTGTTTGATGATGACGAGATACATCGTCAAGGTACTGCCCATTGTTTGATGATGACGAGATACATCGTCAAGGTACTGCCCATTGTTTGATGATGACGAGATACATCGTCAAGGTACTGCCCATTGTTTGATGATGACGAGATACATCGTCAAGGTACTGCCCATTGTTTGATGATGACGAGATACATCGTCAAGGTACTGCCCATTGTTTGATGATGACGAGATACATCGTCAAGGTACTGCCCATTGTTTGATGATGACGAGATACATCGTCAAGGTACTGCCCATTGTTTGATGATGACGAGATACATCGTCAAGGTACTGCCCATTGTTTGATGATGACGAGATACATCGTCAAGGTACTGCCCATTGTTTGATGATGACGAGATACATCGTCAAGGTACTGCCCATTGTTTGATGATGACGAGATACATCGTCAAGGTATTGCCCATTGTTTGATGATGACGAGATACATCGTCAAGGTACTGCCCATTGTTTGATGATGACGAGATACATCGTCAAGGTATTGGCCATTGTTTGATAATGACGAGATACATCGTCAAGATACTGCCCATTGTTTGATAATGACGAGATACATCGTTAAGGTATTGCCCATTGTTTGATGATGACGAGATACATCGTTAAGGTATTGCCCATTGTTTGATGATGACGAGATACATTGTCCAGATACTGCCCATTGTTTGATGATGACGAGATACATTGTCAAGATACTGCCCATTGTTGAAGATGAACCAGGAAGGTTAAATACGTTCTATTTGAACACTTTCCAAATTCGGTTTCAGCTTTTAAACTTTATAAGAAACAAAATTATTGCCCCTGAATTTTTTACTATTTATCCAATAAAGCCTATGAACTAGTTTCCAAAAAGTTCAGTTTTACCTTCGACACAATTTTAAAAACAATTCTCAACGGGTAGTTATATATTTTCCTGTGAATTCGAAAAATGAATTCTATTAGAAAAAACAATAATACGAATAGAAACTTCAAGTCCTCTGCCCAATGTTTTTGTTGAGATTCACGGAAAAAACCCGACTTAGAGTGCTGGAATAATTCAAAATGTATCGACCTATGCATTCATAAAATAATATATATTCGAATGAAAATATTAAGTATACAGATTACAACAAAATGAATAATGCTTTATTTTTATTCTATTTCTATTTCCCTTTTCATTGTACGTTAAACATTCGAACGAAACAATAACAAAGGCTCCACATTCGCGCTCTGAACTTCTTTCCTATGCGCTTGTGTAGTTTTCTTTTATTTTTGTGCATTTTGTTGGCTGATGTTAAAATGATTGAGTGTGTTCAGTTGTTGCGTGATTCAAGGTATGCGCGGTCGTGCAGTGATTGCTTTCTGATTTATTTCCGCAATGAGACTGAAATAGAAAATACTTTTAACTCTGATAAATTCCTGTTATGTATTTGTCTTGGTAAGGAAAATCCACCGATGTTTTATAATTGTACGTACAGACGCGGAAAAAAAATCGAACCACTCCCTTTTATTTCGAGCACTATTCATTGTGGAGCAAATTTAAATAGGGAATAACGTCCTCTACAAATTCAAATGCAAACAAATTGCATAAGGGGAAGTCTTTATATCAAAGTTTGCACAAACAAAATTTCTAATGGAAACACTATATTTTGATGCCTTAATCAGATTCGGCATAGTTAAATTAGTTTAAATATGAAATTTCATGACTACTATCTTTACATCCGGAGATATTCAATGTTAAAGTTGCTGTCAATATCAGGGATCATCTCCACATTGAAAATAGCTATTCGTAGATCGAGATTAATTGTAGTTATAGCTACCCGAATTTCAAATTTGAACAGTGTTTCAAACGTATTTGGCAGTGCGTGCAAACGATTTGAGAATTATATTATATTATGCAAGTGCAAACGACCCGCGGATTATTATCCGAAGTTTGTCAGATGTTTTTCAAACTTTGATTGCCCCCCTAAAATCGCAATAATGAGGAAAATTTAATGTAACTCAAAAACTATGTATTGGAATGAGCTGAAATTTGCAATCCTTCCGAATCGATTCTCATCAAAATATAAGGTTCCAATTCATAATTTTTTCAAACAGTAATTTAATAATTATTGCATACTAAAAACTATTTTTTAAATAAAATATTAGATGGATTTTGTTTGGGTTGTTTAACAGTAATGTGGTACAAAATATCAGCGATATAAAAATATTATTTAGGAAGATATCCATACAAGTCTGAGAAACTGATTTAACATTAGTAGCTCCAATCTTTCTGTACTCATAACTTCGAAAAGGTAAGACCTAATGACACGAAATTTGGTATCTGAAGTTAAATTTTGATACACATTCGCAATTGTATGTCGAAATAAGAGGTTTCCATTGGAAATTATGAAGTTGGTGCTCAATTTAATATGAAGACGGCCCCTTATGCAAATTTTATGAATTTATAGAAGACATTACTGTCACACGTCATCTTTGAATTTTCCCTACTGTTAAAATTGATCGAATGAGGATGGTTGGTGGTTGTTTTTCCGCGACTGTACACGTACGGGTGCTGGGCTTTGCACTGTCACGTATGATGTGGTTGGCTGATTTAGATTTTATAGCCCAAGATCCAAAAAAGAATGACAGGTATTTAATTAACGTCACACTGGAGCAACATAACGGGCTATTGGTGACGGTCCGAGATCAAACACGAAGGGAAAGATCCTAGGATAACGCCACGTCATTTTGAACCACGCTCAGATGACGAGAACACCTGAGCTGGCACCCCACTCTCCAAACTTCCACACCATGCCAACGGGAGGTTATTCGAGCCCACGATATCTTTAACGTGTACCAGCCCCCTTGTACACGACTGTCTTCGTCTGAACCGAGTTTTGAATGCGCAACCCTCCGCTTGCTAATCCGTTGTTCTTCCAACTGGATCCCGGAAAACAGATGGAGTTGCATAAGATTGAGCGTAAGTTTAAAACGGATTGATGAAACTGATGGATGAAATCCTTAAAGGAAAATAGTCAAAAAATTTTATAAAATATAGACTAACATCTAGTTAACAACTTAGTTTTACATTTTTCTAAATGCTAAATATAACTGCGAAAACCTACGGGTTGGATATATCACCGGCTTAGAGCAAAAACGCACTATAACAGACATTTTTTCGGACACTGAAATACTTATTTCCATGATGAGGAATGCATCGTCGTATTGTAATCCGTTTAAAAGGTATAAGGCAATTAAAATACTCATGATTTTTATTTTTTTGAAATAGAAACTAATAGGTAGTCTTTAAAAAACTGTACAAATACAAATGTTGTGCTAGTTAATGTGGGGCGGGAGTTTGCCATTCTAAGCCATTCTTTGCCATTCTAAGATATATATTAAATACATTTTCAGAATTGTTTTCGTGTATGTGATATTCGAATTTAGTCAACTCGCTCAAAATTCAGCATCGAAAATTTTCTTAAGGGATTGAGAACAGTTTTGTTATGAAGAACGAACTTTTATTCCCTTTAAAGCCGATGTCTATTTAGATCAGCGGATTTTGTGGAGGGGTTTTTTCATGGAAGAGGTTTCAAACATGCTTGACAGTTGGCCCCAATGGAATTCCAACTCTTACTAAACAAAATCTAGTAAAAAAAGTACCGCTTCGACGCAGCTAGTCTATTTGAATTTCACAAACCGTTGCTTCAAAATCCTTTTCTTTCAGATGTTTATGTCAACACAGCAAAGATTGAAAAATTTTTACAACAGAGGATACCTATTACTGGACTTAAAACTATCAGATTCAATTCATTGGAATCCATCAAACTATAAATTGTTTTTATGAATTAACAGCTCTGGTAAACTAATTGCCGTTTCTGAAATAAAGTTTGTTTTTGAGCAAATGTTAATTTTATAAAGATAACAAAATCTTTAATCTTCAAGCGTTAAAACAACCGCCGATCTATTGGCTAAGGTAGGTAGATAAATAAGCTCGCAAAGGAGCAACAAAAGGTTTATTGGCGACAGTCCGGGATCCATCCCAAAAGGACAGATGCGAAGGCAACACCTCGCCATTTCAAATCACGGTCAGATGACGAGGTCACACCTGAGATGGTACCCCACTCTCCAAACTTCCAACCCAGGCCAACATGATGGCATTTGAGACCATGACAGATTTAACGTACACCAGCCCCAGCGTACCCGACGGTCTTTGGTTGGATATAGTTTTAACTTGCAACCCTTCGCTTGCTTATTCGTTACTCTTCCAACTGAACCCCTAAGAAAGAAAGTCTAGATGCGTATCATTTCTTACGATAGACTTATGATTAATCGCTTCGAAAATTGAAGTGTGGTTGAACAGAATTTTTAGAAGTCGTCTGAATCATGGTTGGTTGATTGATTGATTCGGATTTAATGGCGCAAGGTCCAAAAGTGGACAAGCTGCGCCAAACAAAAGACAGAATATATCCCAATAAAAGAACATTTAAAAATGAAGTTCAAGACAAAGATAAAAGGTAAATTTAAAACGTGTGAAATGTGTAGATGAGAATAAAAATATTTAAATAATCAGACAATAAAAACAAGATCATCACAGGCATATCTAATGAGACCGAAGAATTTAATTTACATACGTACAAATGCATAAATTTTATCCGAATCATGACTGGAACGCCTGAAACCTGAGTGTTCTCTTGGATGGACATGGGCCCAGCAAAGAAGCTCTCTAGTTGCTCTATCTAGACTTCTTAGTGGATACTTGGTTGGTTTTATGGAGCAGTGGCCATATTTTATGGAGCAGTGGCCATATGCTGAGCAAACCACAGGACGCATAACATCGAGTAATGGTTCGTTGGTGTTAGGTTTTATGGCGCAAGGGTCATACTTGGTCAAGCACGGAACGGACAACGTCAAATGAAAAATGTTATGGAAGTGAAAAAAGAGGTTTTTGAAAACAGGAATAGTTCAATGAAAGCAGAAAAGGATTGCATGAGTATCCGGGATGTAGGTAGGTATTTACTTAACGCCTCACTGGAGCAACACAACGGGCTATTGGCAATGGTCCGCGATTAAACCCTAAGCGAAAGATCCGAGGGCAACACTACGCCATTTCGAACCACGGTCAGATGACGAGGTCACATCTGAGCTGGCATCCCACTCTCCAAACTTCCACGCCAACGTGAGGACATTTGAGGCCACGACAAATTTAACGTGCGCCAGTCCCCCTTGTACACGACGGTCTGGTTGGTTTCGAACTCGCAACCCTCCAGTTGCCAATCCATTACTCTTCCAACCGAGCTACCGCGGTCCGCGTCAAGTAGAGGACAGACAACGTCAAATGAAAAATGTCACGAAAGGGAAAAAAGAGGGTTTGAGGAATAGAGTAGTGCAAAGAAAGCAGAAAGGGATTCTTGAGTGACTCCCGTGTTCACTAAAGACAATAAACCCCATGGGAAAAGAAAAGTACTTGAGTACCGAGTATCAGATTCGTAAAGCCTGTACACACCTAAATGAGATGTGCCTCAGAGTGCCATCAAATAATGAACACACAAGGAAAGTTTCACTAACACAGAGGGAAATGCATCCAGAGGAATCGAACCTGCACCGACTACAACTCGAAGGTTGTTAGCGCAGAGTGACATACCTACTGAGTTTCGGCGCCCTAATATCAATTCGGAATTCATTTTGTAGAAATTCCAATGGTGACGTTTTGAAATCGTATTCAAAAACAAGACAAGTGACGGCAATTTCGGAATACGTACTAGAAACACGTTCTGCCGTAACCACATTTGGACTGACAGAAATGCTGTTTTGAATGTATTTGGAATTAATATTTGCCTTTATTATTCTTTTCCCATGTTTCCTTACAACTACCTTGAGATAAACAGTTTACATCGACATCTTCGTATGTTTATTTCTAAATGCTTAAGAAATCTCATTTCATCTATGCCTTTTCTAAATTAATAATCTTTATTTTGATAGTGTATTTATTTGCTTAGAAGCAATGATTTCTACGCGTACCATATGTGAATAAATTTTGCGACTGTCAAGTTTGGAGCATGTGAATAAATTTTTCTGCATATTTTAAGAATGAAGAACTCATAAAAGTCTCGCTCTTTCGACACCGCTATACTTTTTTCATATCTAAATCCACTTTGTATTCCGAAACCTTCTGCAATAAGTTTTCAGGAATACGTCAAATGCAAAGCATATTATTTTCCCTTCGAGGAAACAACAAAGCATATCAGAAAGTGTATTTCAAAATGTCAAACTACTGCTGCGCTGACTTTATTTAAAGCAGCGTTTCCTTTCGATATATTTAAAGCAAGAAGCAACAAAAGAGAGAAATAACAGGACCAGAAGATGTAAATTTTCTCTTATCTGTATACTCTATATATCTATATTTAGATATAAAAAATACTTTACGACACAACTTTCAGCGCAAAAAAGAAAACGGATTCTCAGCAGTTTCGAGCACGTTCGTGTGTAGCATTCAATTTTCTTGTGAATGATCAGTTCTGTAACGGTAGTAAAATTAAAAATAACCTATCCAAGACTTTATTTTATTATCTATCTGTAAGTCTTTGTTTTATTACCTAATGTTATCTAATTGCTGCGAGTAAAGAATGCCCTTTATTAAATACCCCGTGAACTTTAAAGTTTGTTTACATGACTCCAAGTGGTTTTGACGAGATATCTCGTCCATCAAAATCTGACCGAACTTTCGAATGACGAGACTTCTCGTCCATCAAGATATTACCGAATATTTCTAATGGCGAGACATTTGTCCGTCAGGATACTACCGAACTTTCTAATGACGAGACATTTGTCCATCAAGTTATAACCGAACTTTCTAATGATGAGATATCTCGTCCATCAAAATCTGACCGAACTTTCTAATGAAGAGATATCTCGTCCATCAAGATCTGACCAAACTTTCTAATGACGAGATATCTCGTCTATCACGATATTACCGAACTTTCTAATGACGAGACATTTGTCCATCAAGTTATAACCGAACTTTCTAATGACGATATATCTCGTCCATCAAAATCTGACCGAACTTTCTAATGACGAGACATTTGTCCATCAAGTTATAACCGAACTTTCTAATGACGAGATATCTCGTCCATCAAGATCTGACCAAACTTTCTAATGACGAGATATCTCGTCTATCAAGATATTACCGAACTTTCTAATGACGAGACATTTGTCCATCAAGTTATGACCGAATATTTCTAATGACGAGACATTTGTCCATCAAGTTATAACCGAACTTTCTAATGAAGAGATATCTCGTCCATCAAGATCTGACCAAACTTTCTAATGACGAGACATTTGTCCATCAATATATTTTCGAACTTTCTAATGACGAGACATTTGTCCATCAAAATACGACCGAACTTTCTAATGACGAAATATCTCGTTCATCAAGATCTTGCCAATTTACTAACGACATACCTAGTCATCAAGATGTTGCTGATTTTTTAGATCTAGATCTGGTCAGATTTCTTCAAAGCCGACATATTTCTCCAATAGGGATATGGTCAGTTTTGCTAAAGACGTTTACCTCGTCGTGACCAGGAGGGTTAAATGGTCAAGTGATTCATAATCCAATTTTTATAAATACTGGGTTTTTAAAAATGACCGTTAAGTGACAAGGTAGGTAGTTGATTATCTTCGCACTAGAGCAACACAACGGGCTATGTGGGACGTTCCGGGATCAATCCCGATGAGAAAGATCGAGGACAATGTCTCGTAATTTTGAGCCACGATGAGATGATGAAAACAACACCTGAGCCGGCACCCCACTCTCTAAACTTCCACACCACGTCAACGTGAAGACATATGAAGCCACGATAGATTTTACATGCACCAGCCCCCATGTTCACGACGGCTGGACCGAGTTTCAAACTCGCAACCGTCAGGTTGCTAATCCGGTGTTCTTCCAACTGGGCTACCGCCGCCTCCGTTCAGTGATAAGTTAAACCACAACTGCCGAAGCAGAGTGAGTTTAAAAGACACTAAATACGAAATACCAGATTTTAAATTTCGATCGTTTTTTCCCAATTCCGTTGGCCGTGGTAGCCGAGTTGGAAGTGTAGCGAATTAGTAACCGGAGGTTTGTGAGTTCGAATCCAACCAAAGACCGTCGTGTATGTAGGGACTGGTGCACGTTAAACCATCGTGGCCTCAAATGTCCTCCCGTTGGCGTGGTGTGTAAGTTTGGTGTGCCTGCTCAGGTTTGACCTCGTCACCTGAACGTGTTTCAAAATTATGTGGTATTGTTCGCGATCTTTCCGTTGGGGTTTGATCCCGGACCGTCGGCAATAGCTCGTTGTGTTGCTCCAGTGCGACGTTAATTAAATACCTACCACCTCCCCATCCTCTCGCAAAATGCTAGTACATCTTGTTTAGAGAACTGCGGAGTTTGGAAAACATTGTGCCATGAAAAAAGGCCGTCAAAAAACAAACTGAATATTAAAATATCCTTAGTTTGCATTATCTCTAGAAAATAAATTATCATTCATTATTCATCAGAATTTAAAAGTTCGGAGCTTACGCCGATAAGTTTTTCTTTCAATCCATTGCAGGCGCTTTTATTGGCTGATAGTGACGTCATCATCAACCGATTAGAGTGAAAATAAATTGACTACATGAAAAGGAGAAAAATCTTTTGTTTCAACAAACGAAGTTAAAATGAGTTTCAGTGTAAACATACACTACCGGGATTGGAAAAAATACTTCCGGTTAAGAAGGAATTTAGTTTATTGCACTTTTAACAATGTTTGGCGTTAATTTTTTATTATTTCTATGAACCACAAGTGGAATTCAATTAACATGGATGTTCGTAATGGCTCGGACTGCAATTTAGCCATAGGTTCCGATTTAAATGGCACTTATGCGGAAAAATCGGGTAGGCCCAATTCCCACTGTACCGTAAGGTTTGGTTCGTGTATACTTTTGGGCGGAATACTAACTGGGTCGCTGGTAAAATGAAGACGGCGGATATTTGTTTGACATTTATTTATTTAACCAGACTTAGACTCCAACGATTGTCGACAATTGCTGCTCATCCTAAACTATTCAACCTTCTCAAAAGGAAACTCACTTTTGAATATCAATGATGAACTGCTTCTTAGTATGGCCAAGATCCTTCTCAAACCACAAACGGTCATAAACGCCACATGCGGGTCCAAAAATATTTTCCTCAAACGTCTTCTCAAACTGCTTTGATGCTAGGTACCTGTGGTTCTGCATGGCTTTTCTCCGAACTGCTGGATTTGTCTTCTTTACTGGTAACTGGGTTAACAGCAGGCAAGTCGTTATTATCAACGTTCATAGGCTCAGCCGATGGCAGCTCGTTAGATGGTCCAGCGACGTCGCCGCTTGCGTCTTCGGTAAGCTCTAGATCTCTCCGCACTTGTCATAGGTTTAGACTTCTTGGTATCATATCGTTCGTATTGAACTGCTTTTTCAACCTGTTTACGTTTCCTTTGCCGCAATTGAACTTTAGTGTGATATTTTGGCTTCATAGTGAAATCTTCGACACATCATCACTTTCCACTGCACACAATTTTCACTCAAATGGTTTAAGCTGTCAACTAGTCAAATGGAATTGTAGAACTCGTCGTTCTGTTCAATTTAAGCACGCACTCGCCACGACCCGTCGATTAGAACTGAAGTTACAGTGATTAAACCGGACAGCGCATGCCCGAAATGTGACTCATTTCCCCACCACGCGGTGCAAATGTCAGAGGGGGAGTGGATTATCGGCCAACCTTGTCGACGTGGCCTACCTTCCTCTACACGATGGTAGGTCATTAATTCCCATAGGCTGATTCCCCCTGGAGTTATGGGGCTTTCAGATATCAACGCTTTTCGTGACGCGCAAGTTTCGGCCGATGACCCCCATGCATGCGCCTTAGACCCCCGGACGAATTTTAAAGACGTATTCACGTCAAAAAATGACCATAGTGCGATTTGGTTACCAGACGTCTAAAGAAGTCCGGGACTTGCTTGTGTTTCCAGGAATCTGTCGGGTATTTAAGGTGTAAGTGTACACTGGAAATCACGAAAATTGCCCAGAATATCGACATTTGTTTTATTCAAAATATATTTTCCATACTTGGCTCTCAAAAGATACCAATATCTTGTAAATATTCTAAATAGTTTTCAAGTTACAAGGGGTTTTCGTTAAGTATTGCCAACATGTACAAACATGTTTCCAAAACATTAAACTCAATTTCTGAAGAACTGTTTACAATAAAATGCTTTACTCAAACAGTGATAACTCGACAATGATTTAATCTATTATAATTACTTTTGTATCATTATAATCTATATAATACAGTGGATGTTTTGACCCTTGCTCAAATTTATTAGTTAAAAAATGAATTTTTAGTTGATTTTTAAATGTTAAAATTCCTGAAAATATCTTGATTTTTCAGATTTCCTACGTGAAAAAAAATATTAAAAAATCTATTCCTTCTAGCAACTTGATTGAGGATTAAAACATGAAGGAAATCAGGATTGAGGGAACATGAAGGAATATCAAGATTAATTTCCAACTGGAATTGTCTTTCTGAACACATTAGAATTTGAGAAATCACTGTTCAAAAAACATACTAATTACCTAATTATATTTAAAATAGATAATTATTGATTAGATTAATCTGAATTTTTCACGCTGAAATGAGTTTGAGAACAAACCAATGATCTATTGTAAGAAACTGGAGTTTTAAAGTCAAAATAAAAAAATCTTCTAGTGTATGCGTACAACTTAAATTGCCCGGATTTATTCATCAATTCAATCCAAATGTTTTACTCCAATGACGGGACAGTTGAACTTCATTCATCACTACAAGGGTGGAATTGTGATGTTTCCCTTGGGGCAAATTCACTTCATACCTCACATACATACAATGCATTCTAGACACAACCAGTTTACCGGGGGCCATTTATTCACTCCAAACGGACAAACATTCAGCTCTTACTCCGGATTCGAACGAAGAAATTTTCGTTCCGGATGCACAACCACTAGACAGATGGACCGAAAGCTAAATTAAAACGTTGCTTGAATCGATTTGTGTACAAAAGTGTTAATCATTAAGAGCATTTTGCGAAATTGTATGGGTCGAGTCAGATTTTCAAAAACAGGTATCTTTTATTTATAAGGCTGTTACTTCTGTTTTTGTACCAATGTTTATTCACAATTTCAATATAAAAGATTTTTACATAATATCTCATCCATTAAATTTTATTTGCCTGGTAGGTAGTTAATTAACGTCGCATAGGAGCAACACAAAAGGTTATCTTTATTGGCTCGGACATACCCTGAAATGTCAGGTAGGTCTTTAATTAATGTTGCACTGCAGCAACACAACGGCTTCTTGGCGACTGTCCGGGATCAAACCCGAAGGGAACGATCCGAGGACGAAATTTTGACTCCTAGGATAACGCCACGCCATTTTGAATCACGCTCAGATGACGAGGTCACACCTGAGCTGGCACCCCACTCTCCAAACGTCCACACCACGCCAACGTGAGGACTTTTAAGGCCACGACAGATTTAACGCGCACCATCCCTCATATACCCGACGGTCTTTGGTTGGATTCGAACTCGTGACCTTAAAGTTGCTAATCCGTTACTCTTCCAACCGGGTTACCGCGGCCTGAAATGTCCGGAATTATGATAGTTTGTCAAGATCTTCTACTTGCTGGTTGGTAACCCTAAGCGCGATAAATCAAACCGAACCATTATGTATCATCCCGTATGCGAGGCATTTCTGTCAAGCTAAATATAGGAGGCAACCGTATTTCTGCAGAGATACGTGTTTCCTGTACGTTTTCGGAACGTGGCGTCACTGGACTTGTTTTTCGAATACGATTCCAGCACTTCGCCAATAAAAATGCCAAAGAATAAATTCCGATAAAAAGAATAAAAAACGATAAATGATAGTTGACTGGCCAACGTCAATTAGATTACACGCCAAACGTTGCCGAAACGACGAGAAACTGCATTTCAAGGCACCTCGATATGTATTATGCAAGAGCATTCGGTCAGGGGCATTCTGTTTTATGGCGCAAGGGTCATATTTGTCCATGCCAGACAATATCAAATAATGGACATACACAAGCAGTTTTAGTGATACAAAGAAGAGGGAAGTACGCCCAGATTGGAAACGAACTTGCATTTGGACGGAACTCAAATGGACTTACACAAGGACAGTTTTACTTATACAAGAACAGGGAAGTACGCCCATGGTGGAAACGAACCTGCATTTGGACACAACTAAATTGTTAGCAGACTGTCTGGTTTCTTTATAGATGCTGAAAATCCCTCTCATTTTAACAATCTTCTGAATGACAATCCAAATTAGTTTGGGGGCCGTCATGGCTCAGTGGGTATGTCCTCTGCGCTAGCAACCTCCGAGTTGTAGATGGGGCAGGTTCTATTCCTGGCAGGTGCATTCCTCCCTGGGTGTATTTCTCTCTTCTGCGTCAATAAAACTTTCATTGTGTGTGTCTGTCTGTTACTTAATGTTGTATAACTTGTGTCTGGCCTAAATTTGGCCCTTGCGCCATAAAACCCCCAAAACTAACCAAATTAGTTCGAGCACTTAAGTATGTATTAATGCTGTTGCATCCAAAAACGAAAGTCAAATGCTTTTAGCATCACGGTATGTGAAAGAACAATAAAAAACATAATTTTCCACACCTTTAAATTTTATTATTTTTATCTTACCCTAAAAATACGTTCCGAAACCCGGGCGCATCTTTATAAAAAGTAAACCAATCCGCCATTTTCAATTTCAAATCCCTGAGAAAACATATTCCCCGCTTTGGAACGAAAACGTAAACAAATGGTTTAAGTGGTTTTAAATTGAGACAGACGGCTCCCTCTTTCGAGATAAAAATCGGATCTATAAAAAAGGTACACGCAAATGTCGCTTTGTGCACAATTCTTTTTGTTGTTAGAAAAAAGACATTGTCTGCGGTAGAAGAAAAATTAAGTTCACCTTATACCTCCGATCCAATTACTCTGCCGAGCAAAAAAAGAAGTTTAATCTCTGTAAATTGATTAAGGAAGTTAGTGGTGCGTAGGACATGCAAATTCCTTCCTCCGACCGTTGCCATTCGGCGAGAGCAAAGAAAATCCGATTTATTTTTGCGTCCATCGATACGAAAGATATTCCCTGCCAAGGTCAAAATGTAAATACCCCGCGTTGCCATGGTGACGTGAGCTAACGATTTCCCCAGTTCTGGAAGCCTTGCATTTTCCTTTTCCTGAAAAGGGAAAAAATGTTCTAATAAATGGGGTGGACCTTGGATTTTTTCCCTCTGGGAAATTCTTTTGTGTACGCTTAATGATTTCTATGCAGAAAAAGTTTAAAAGTCTCGGCTAGATGAGATAAAAAAAATTCAAAATCAGATTTCAAATTAAGAGAAGAAACATTTTATGCATTTGTGGGAAAATGTTTTCCTGCACACAAAACGTCATAAATAAGTCGTACATTAATTTTGCAAAGAATTTATCAGAATGGGACTAAAATGTTGAAAAATGATGTTTTACGTTTCTCTAATAGAACTGAAATCCAAATGGAAAATCTTTAACTTTCATTTAAAAGGAATGTTTCCGTTGTATCTTTAGGAACTCGTGACTCACTGCGCTAGCAACCTTCGAGTTGTAGGCGGCGCAGGCTCCATTCCTGTCAGATGCTGGGTGTATTTACCTTTTCTGTGTCAGTACAAATTTTCATTGTGTGTGTCTATTATTTGATATTGTATGTCTTGTGTCTGCCGCAGCGTGGCTAAATATGGCCCTTGCGCCATAGAACCCCCAAAACCAACCAACCGTTGTAACTTTAACCGAAAATTGACAAATTAAATCTTTTTTGGCTCCCAATCGCAAAGGCACATGTTCGTATAAATATGTATCAAAATAAGAATGAGCATCTGGTTAAGAAAAAATACGGGATTAGCATAAATGAATGACCGGATTTTAAACATTAATATTTTCAAAACTATTATACATAATATAATCAGTGATACTTGAAAATAAAGAAAATCATCCAAGTTTTTTTCAGTTACAAATGTTCGATGTGTGAACCTTTCGTAACACGACAAACATCCAATCTGTAATCAAGTTCGTTCCACACATTTTGCAGTTTTACACTGTCAATCTTAATGTCAACTGGTTCTTAATGCAGCACTGATGCGTTCTTTGAGTTCATTGAGTGTTTTCGGCAATGGTGGCTTATAAACAAGATCTTTGATCCCATAAAAAGAAATCACATAGCGTAAGATCAGGGGATCTTGGTGGCCATGTGAATAAGGGTAAATCATCGTCACCCGCACGTCCAATCCAGCGTTGCGGAAGCTCCTCGATTTCTAAATGCACGCTGCACGGAAATAACGGAAGAAACCCTTGCATATTCTAAAACACAAACTTTTCTCTGTCATTGTCGCCATTTTCAATTTCAATCACCGTTCTAGGGGAGTGCAGCCATCTATTGAGCGATGTTGAAAAAACTTGGAATGTTTTTCTTTATTTTTCATGTATTACTGATTATATGTGTAATAGTTTTGAAAATATAAATGTTTAAAATCCGGTAATGCATTTATGCTAACCATGCATAGCTCCTTAAGAAACACCTCCTCAAAAATTTGCTTAGAAAAAATCTTTTTAATATTGTCATGTGCTTTGGTAACCAACTCTTTCTAACCCTCCATTAGTATCGGGTCTCGACATAAACAAAACTGACCAGATCTTGATGGACGATATATCCCGTCATTAGCAGAAAACTGACCAGATTCTGATCTCGTCGTCAAAAACAAATAGGCAATATCTTGATAACGATATAGTATCTCGTCATTGCCAAAATGAGTCAGATCTTGAACGAGGTATCTCGTCGAAACCACTCAGTATACAGTTGAATTAACGTCTCACTGGAGCATTGAGAAACGAAATGGGCTATTGGTGACGACCCCGAAGGGAAAGATTGAGGACAGCATCTAGTCATTTTGAACCACGGTCATATGACAATGTCAACAACTTAGCTGGCACCATACTCTCTAAACGTCCACACGCCAAGGTGAGGACATTTGAGGTCACAACAAATTCAACGTGCACCAGCCTCTACGTACACAAAGGTTGGTTGGATCGAATTTCGAACTAGCAACCCTCCCGTTCTAATCCGCTACTCCTCCAACCGGGCTACCGCGGCCTCTCTTCGAAAGAGGAGAAATTGTTGAGTTAAAGTGATACATAAGCGGTAATACGGAGTTTTACACCATCCTCTTTGCTTGCTAAGTATTACTCGTCTCATGTTGAAACGAGTAATACTTAGTGCACATTTTATCAAAATCTAAAATCATGGGAACTATACAGGGTATAGTTTGAGTCTAAATAGTTTTTACAAAATAAGAGGGGTGATAGTACCCATCCAGACGAGCAATAATTACCATGGAGCATAGGGTCACATTCCACTCTGAGAGGCAGAAAAGAGTAAAATTAGAATTTCAACATGAACAGTGTTGGGAATGCGAATGAACGATACCAAAAGTTGCACAATCTGATTTATTGATCAGAGAAAAACTCACAGCAAGTGCTCAAAGTGTCGTTGCACAGTTCACACTGGCGAAGGAATGACTGGCTCTCGAAGATTCCTGATGTTGTGTTAATTTTGTCTGCGGCAACACCGATTCTCGCTACGAGATCTTCAGCCGAGTCCACAGGTACACTAAAGATTTCATGTGCCCCCAGAAGAAAAATCTTGCGTAGGAGATATGCTACGTAGGCAGGTACAAAACGACGTCAGATGCAATGACTTGTTCATGCTCGACGTGTTTCGACTTCACTCTTTTCTGCCTCTCAGAGTGGAATTTTGAGCACTTGCTGTGAGTTTTTCTCTGATCAATAAATCAGATTGTGCAACTTTTGGTATCGTTCATTCGCATTCCCAACACTGTTCATGTTGAAATTCTAATTTTACTCCTTTCTGCCTCTCAGAGTGGAATGTGACCCTATGTTCCATGGTAATTATTGCTCCTCTGGATGGTACTATCACCCCTCTTACTTTGTAAAGACAATTTAGACTCACCCTGTATATTTTGACCATATAGTCGTTGGAAACTTGTAGATGTTTTAACCCTCTTTTAGATGGTAGGAAGCGCTGTTTAGGTCAGTCGATAACATGGTTTCTGTGGCGTAAGGCCTCATTCCCCACTCGGATTTTCAACGGCATACGTCGCTACACGAATTGTTTGTTGGTTTGATGGGGTTTTATGGCGCAAGGGCCTGCTGCTCCAGACACGACGTACAATATCAAGTAATAGACATACACAAGCAATGAACGTTCGTTTTTACTGACACAGGAGAGAGAAATACACCCAGGGTGGAATGCACCTGATAGGAATCGAACCTTCGCCACCTATAACTTGAAGGTTGCTAGCTACACGAATTAGGAGCTCGCAGATATGCATCTGATGTATGGGACTGACTTAAACAATTTTTTAATTAAAAATTTTGTTTTTAAATTTATTAAAATACTTAGTTTGGGCTCCTCTACCTTCTTTTACAATTTGGCCTGATATTCTTGAAACACCCTGTATATTTAAACACCCAAAAAAGCTCTGGTTAAAACATGATTAGAGCCCAAAGACTGCTTCCTAAAAATTTCATGAGCAGATCTTTGATAATTTTTTTAACAGGCTCATTATACGGCAAAAAAGCTTGAGAAATTAAATATTAAACAATATTCATAAGACCATAGAAGGGTTAGTTGGGGTTTTATGGCGCAAGGGTAATATTTGACCAAACTGAACCAAACAACGTCAAGTAAATACATATACACAAAACAAAAGCTTTTACTAACACGGACTCCTGAAATACACCTCCACGGGAGGTTGGTTATTTTGAGGATTTATGGCCGTATTTGGCCAAGCTGCGCCAAACACGAGACAAGCAACTTAGTTAAAAATATCGTGAAAAGGTATAAAAGAGGGTTTTTCGAAATGGAATGGGATGAAAGCAGATAAAGATCACTTGGGTATCTCGGAGCTCGACTCTTGTGCTTACAAATACACCCAGGGAGGAATGACTACAGATGGGAATTTATATCATTAAAATATATTGAAATATACTTTCAATATAATTTCAAATTTTAAAGTACTTTAGAGTACAAAGAAATGAGAAACGTCATTTTAAGACTTCTGAAAACTCATTAAAAACAAAGTTGATATTTTTGAAGATCTTATTTTCTGGGTTGTAATAAGAGGGAGGCCTGAATTTATTTGGCTCGTAAAAATCGACTACAGTACAAACACACCGAGGGAGGAATCTTCTTTAAGTGCAACACAATATATAAGTTGAAAGTGAAAAAGCTAAACAAATAACTTGTAACTGGATGTTGAACTAAAAGCTCTTGGAAAAAATTCTTGAATTTGTTAAACCAAATTTATTTATAAATATGAAACTATACTTAAAATAATAAACAAAATGTCATGAGAAATAAAAGCCTATCCATACTTTGAGGAAAGGTTTATCATATTTTTAAAACCTTTAGGCAATTTAAAACAATTTCATGAACTTACTTTCACAAATGCACTATAAAACCTCAAAAGGAAAAGACAATAAGCTCATCATTCTCCCTCAAAGGTCACTTTCAAAAACGGACGAAGGGTTTATCTTTTCCCCCTAAACTCGATTGCACTCAACAGCGTCTGCAACTTTACAGAATGAGCCAGCATTGAACGTTTTACACTTTGGTGAGCTGCCAATTCTGGTTCTGAGTGTTGCAATATCAAAGCATAAATCACAAATGGAAATTTAATGTTTATTAAATATGTAAAAAAGACAAAACAGTGACCTAAATGAGATGAAACATGTTCCAGTTATATAAAAATATGCTCTAGTTAAAAAAATATCGGAGGAATTGAAACGATGCCTTTAACCTTTCAAGTGTTTCGACGAGATATCTCGTTCAAGATCAGGGTTGCGAGTTCGAAACTCGGTCCAGCCAAAGATCGTCGCGTACGCAGTGGCTGGTGAGCGTTAAATCTGTCGTGCCCTTCAATGTCCTCACGTTGGAGTGGTGCGGAAGTTTGGAGAGTTTGATTCCAGCTCAGGTATTCTCGTTAACGGACTGTGGTTCAAAATTACGTAGCGTTGTTCTTAAATCTTTCCCTTCGGATGGATACCGGACCGTCGCCAATAGCCCATTATGTGGCTTCAATGCAACTTTAATTAACTACCTACCTCGTAGGTAGGTAGTTAATCGTAGATCTGGTCAATTTTGTTAAGGACGAGATACCTAGTCGAGAACTGCTCTATTACTCCAAGGGGAATGAAAACCCAAAATAGGAACCAAGTAGAAGGTTCCCCAAGCACCTCCTTGCACATTTCACATTCCATCATTCCCCTTGCACATTCCACGCTGAATGAGGACCAACTGTTGGTCCTCATTCAGCGTGCTGGACGTTGTCTTTTATCTGTGCCTATTATCTCATTCTTACGATTAAATTCAGTTATCCGAACACGTTGAAAATGTCATTTTTGACCAAAAATTCCAAAAAAAGGTTTTGATCTCATTTGATAGTGCATTTATTTGACTTTCCAAAATATATTTGATTTTGTCTCTAAGTTAATTAGTTGCCGAGATATTAAGATTTTAATCAAGGCGGAAAAACCGGAAGTAGGTATGGAAAACGCCGGAAGTGGCCGTGAAAAGAACAAAAACCTGTCAAAATTTAAATTTAAAACTTACTTTTTTTACAAATATAATTTTAGAAAGGTTTCTTAAATGCTTAAATAGGTTTTTTTTGGAAATTTTGTGAGCATTTTTGAAGAGAAGTGAAGAACAAAATTGTTTACACACAGTAAAAGCAAGAGAGCAAACGATACACTTCAAACTGAAAATTAGAATTCTATTAGTAATAATATTTTATTTATTTTGTGGAAATTGAATATTTATCGGTGAATTTGCAATTATGGGCAATAGAAGAAATAGAAGTGTTTCTCATAAACGAAAATTCAAAGGCAATAGATTCAATAAAGTGTCCAGGGACAATGATGTGTCTGTAGAAACAGCTGCTCCAACTGCGAGTGAATCGAAACTTCAGAGTGATTCGGCACCAACAGATGTTCCAGAAAGTGATAATCATAACATTATTTTTAATTTCAAAATTCTAAGCTGTATAATTTCTTCTCTGTGTTGTCCTGTTTGCTTCAAAACTGGTGTAACTCTCGTTCAAGATTCTGTGTTTGGATTGGCTTCAACTATGACATTGAAATGCCAAAACTGTGATTATTTACATTCTTTTTGCACTACTGAAAAGGTTAACAAAATGCATAGCATTAATGTTGCACTTGTTTTTGGCCTCAGACTTCTTGGGAAAGGACATTCTGCAGCAAGAAAACTGTGTCCAACTCTTAACCTTAACACTCTATCTAAAACAGCATACAGAGCCATTGAAAGAAAACTCAGTTGTGCTGCTGAAGATATTGCATGTAAAACGATGGATGAGGCTTCCCTTGAAATTAGAAAAGCAAAGGAAGTCGATGAAATTGTTCAGTGCGGTGTGTCCGTCGATGGAACGTGGCAACGAAGGGGACATTCATCTGTAAATGGATGCGTTACCGCTATATCAATTGTTAACGGGAAAGTACTCGATATTGAGGTTATGTCGAAAATGTGCAGATTTTGCAGAACTAATAAAAAAGAAAACCCTCACATCTGTAATAAGCATGCAGGGTCGTCTGGTGCCATGGAACCTATTGGCATTTACAGAATTTTCGAGCGATCCTCTCACATAAGAAAACTGCAATACACAGATTTTTATGGTGATGGAGACTCGAAAGGGTATGATGCTGTTAAAGATGTTTACGGTGAGTGCAGCGTCACAAAATATGAGTGTATAGGGCACATACAGAAACGTGTTGGCTCAAGACTCAGAAAAATAAAATCAAAACAGAAAGGTCTAGGAGGTCGAGGAAAATTGACTGACACTTTTATCGACAAGCTTCAAAACTATTACGGCATTGCAATTCGAAGCAATGTTAATAACTTGCAAGGAATGCAAGCTGCTGTAATAGCTGCATTCTACCACTGCTGCTCAAATTCAAACCAGCCAATGCACGGCCAGTGTCCTGTGGGACCCGACAGCTGGTGTAAATTTCAAAAAGCTGCTTCAAATGGAGAAACGTATCAGGACAAATCCAAAGGGCTCCCAAAGAACATTATAAATATTATCAAGCCTATCTACATGCAATTGTGTGATAGGAAGTTATTGATAAAATGTTTACATGGGAAAACACAGAATGCCAATGAGAGTTTCAATGGCGTTCTGTGGAAATTCATCCCCAAAGAAGTCTTTGTGGAGCTACAAACCTTAAAATTAGGAGCAAACATGGCTGTTATACAATTCAATAAGGGATTTCAAGAATTGTTACATGTTCTAAAAGGAATTGGTGTAAATATGGGGTAAATACATTAAACGGGTTTAGACAGCTTGACGAAGAAAGAATCGTCAAATCAAAACGGCATTCCTTACCCAATGTAAAGATGGCAAGAAAAAAAATAGATTCAGTAAGAAAAGAAAATTAGTTAAAGATGAGCAAGAAGAAGGTATAACTTATAAATGTGGAGAATTTTAGTTATGTGAGTTGTTTATTTAAATTAAAAACATAACAATTAACACTTCAAATGCATTTTTCTCAAAATTAATTTTTATGCACTATTTCCTCACTTCAAATGTTATAACACAAAAAGTTATTGATGGATTCACGTAAAACTTTGAGAACTTGTTCTTTATAATGTTTTCTAGTGAATGAACTAAAAGAATTATGCTGAGTTGAAAAGTTTTTTAATTATGGCCATTTATTTAAGAAATATGACTGTAAAACTATCAAAAATCTTGTATTCATTTTTCGACCGCTTGTCAAATTTTTATTTATTTAAATATCCTTTTGATTCTAGTTCATTCACTAGAAAAATGCATATAGTTTATTTTGGTAGTATCATTTTTCAAATTGGTTGAATAGATTTTCATGTAGCACATTTGAAGTTTTTGACAAATTTCTTTAAAATTTCATACATAATTATAATTTTTACAAAATTATTAATATATATTTTAAATATTTATAGCCCAATGCTATTGCTTAATAACACTAAACATAAAAATATCATTAAAATGTTACTATACCACATTTAAAAAAAAAAGGGTCTCGAACGTGTTCGGATACCTTAATCAAGTTTCAAATTGGATCGGATTTTGGGGTTTTATGGCGCAAGATGGACCATTAAGTTACAAATACTTGTCTAATTCTCAGGACCTCAATAATTCATATTTTGTTTAATCCTCCTAGAGGATTAAACAAAATGAGGTATCTCGTAATAAGGCAAAGCTGACCAGATAGATCTTAATGAAGGACTTATCTCGTCATTAGGGAAAAACTGACCAGACCTTGAACCCGTCATCATAAAAAAGTATATCGGCAATATCTTGATGACGAGATATCCGTCATAAGCAAAATTGTTTAGATCTTGATGGACGAGATATCTCTCCATAAGCGAGATTGTTTAGATCTTGATGGACGAGATATCTCTCCATAAGCGAGATTGTTTAGATCTTGATGGACGAGATATCTCGCCATAAGCGAGATTGTTTAGATCTTGATGGACGAGGTATCTAGCCATAAGCGAGACTGTTTAGATCTGATGGACGCGGTCTCTCCATAAGCGAGATTGTTTAGATCTTGATGGACGAGGTATCTCTCCATAAGCGAGATTGTTTAGATCTTGATGGACGAGGTATCTCTCCATAAGCGAGATTGTTTAGATCTTGATGGACGAGGTATCTCTCCATAAGCGAGATTGTTTAGATCTTGATGGACGAGGACCTGCTATCCGGAGTCGGCCATGAGAAGATTTCAGTGTAAACAAACAAATCAGACGAAATAGGAGAATTTTATACTTCCGCCACCCAAATCTCTCGCATTATACATATAGATTGCTGAATTAAAGTCACACTGGAACAACACAATGAGCTATTGGTAGCGGTGAGTAGGTATGGGTAGGTATTTTAATTAACGTCACAACGGTAGCGGACCGGGATCAATCCCCAAGAAAAATATCTGAACAGAACACCATCTTTTTCAACCACGGTCAGATGACGAGGTCAACACCTGAGCTGGCACCTCACTCTCCCAATTTCCACACCACGCCAACATCAGAGCATTTCAGGCCACGGCAAATTCAACATGCACCAGCCCAGTCGTTCACGAGACTTTTGATTGGATCTAGTTTCAAATTCGCTACCCTCTCGTTGCTTATACAACTCTTCCAACCGGGTTACCGTGGCCCCAAACCAGACAATCGTCATCTGACCGTGGTTCAAAATTTCGTGATGTCCTCCAATCTGTCGTGTTTGATAGCGGACCGTCACCAATAGCTCATTGTGTTGCACCAATGCGACGTTAATTAAAATACCTACCCATACCCAAACAGAATGTGGAGATTTCATTTCCATCATCCAAATTCTCTCACATGATACATAATCCTTAAAATGTAGTTTATGGCAGTTTTGGAAACACTTGTCGTTAGGTTAAATTGATGTTTTCCAATCTATTATTGGGCCGCAGTGGCCCGGTTGGAAGAGTAACGGACTAGCAACCGAAGGGTTGCGAGTTCGAATCCAGCCAAACACCGTCGTGTACAAAGGGGGCTGGTGCACGTTAAATCTGTCGTGGCCTCAAATGTCCTCACGTTGGCGTGGTGTGGAAGTTTGGAGAGTGGGGTGCCAGCTCAGGTGTTGCCTCGTCATCTGACCGTGGTTCAAAATTACGTGGTGTTGTCCTCGGATCTTTCCCTTTGGGATTGATCCCGGACCGTCACCAATAGCCCATTGTGTTGCTCCAGTGTGACGTTAATTGAAATACCCCCCCCCCCCAATCTATTATTTGTATAATTTGGTAGGTAGTTGAATTTACGTCGCACTGGGAACAACACAGCGGGTTAGTGGCGTCGGTCCGTGATCAATCCCGAGGGGAAAAAAACAAGGACAACGCTTCATAATTTTGAATCACGGTCAAATGACTAGGTCACACTTGAGCTGGCACCCCACTTTCCAAACTTCCACACTACGCCAAGGTGAATACATTTGAGGCAACGACAAATTGAACGCGCATCAGCCCCCATGTTCACGACCACGACGGTCTGCCTGGACCGATTTAGCTAGACAGAAAATGCTGTTTTAATTATCTTTGGAATTAATATTCGCCTTTGTTATCTTTTTTTCCACGTTTCCTCACAACACAGCTACATTCAGATAAACAGTTTACATCAACATTTCCGTACAATAGGACTCCGAAACACACGAACATTAAAGCTCGAAAAAAAGCGTCCCTCCTTTGTGCTCCCGACTTCACTCTCCTCGCCTCTGACGGCTGGAGTAATTGCGGCCCACCATTTTGTCCGGCCACAAAAGATTCAACTTAACTGCCGCATTAACTGCAGGACAGACAATAGTTCGCGTGCGGCTTATGGACGGAGTCCGGGGTTGCATTCGGAGGGATCTCTTGGCTTCACTTCGCTTAACTCCCGTTTGCACGAAATGGTGAGATCGTACACTCGTCCAAGTGCGTGCGGTGGAAGAGCAGAGAAAGGATTTACCAGGAATCGGGAAACTTGCGAGGAATTGTTATGGAATGACTTAGGTGACTTGTGGGTCTGCCTTTGGATGCTACCGGTGTCGGTTTCATCGTTTTCGCTATTGTGATGGGTTAGAAAATGGGAAGAATTTCGATGTATTTATATACACGTCTTTAATTTACTTAACCGATATAGTACACATAGTAGGTACGTGGACTTTTTATTAAAATCACACTGAGGCAACACAACGGGCTAATGGCGACGGTCCGGGTAGGTAAATAGGCATTTTAATTAACGTCGCACTGTAACAACACACGGGTTATTAGAGATGGTCTGGGGAGATAAGTAGGTATTTTAATTAACGTCGCACTGTAACAACACAGCGGGCTATTAGAGATGGTCTGGGTAGGTAAGTAGGTATTTTAATTAACGTCGCACTGTAACACAACACACGGGCTATTAGAGATGGTCCGGGTAGGTAAGTGGGTATTTTAATTAACGTCGCACTGTAACAACACACGGGCTATTAGAGATGGTCTGGGTAGGTAAGTAGGAATTTTAATTAACGTCGCACTGTAACAACACACGGGCTATTAGAGATGGTCTGGGTAGGTAAGTAGGAATTTTAATTAACGTCGCACTGTAACAACACACGGGCTATTAGAGATGGTCTGGGGAGATAAGTAGGTATTTTAATTAACGTCGCACTGTAACAACACACGGGTTATTAGAGATGGTCTGGGGAGATAAGTAGGTATTTTAATTAACGTCGCACTGTAACAACACACGGGTTATTAGAGATGGTCTGGGGAGATAAGTAGGTATTTTAATTAACGTCGCACTGTAACAACACAGCGGGCTATTAGAGATGGTCTGGGGAGATAAGTAGGTATTTTAATTAACGTCGCACTGTAACAACACACGGGTTATTAGAGATGGTCTGGGGAGATAAGTAGGTATTTTAATTAACGTCGCACTGTAACAACACAGCGGGCTATTAGAGATGGTCTGGGTAGGTAAGTAGGTATTTTAATTAACGTCGCACTGTAACACAACACACGGGCTATTAGAGATGGTCCGGGTAGGTAAGTGGGTATTTTAATTAACGTCGCACTGTAACAACACACGGGCTATTAGAGATGGTCTGGGTAGGTAAGTAGGTATTTTAATTAACGTCGCCAACGTGAGGACCTTTGACGTCACGTCAGATTTAACGTGCACCAGCCCCCACGTACAGGACGGTCTTTGATTGGACTGAGTTTCGAACTCGAAACTCTCGGGTTGCTAATCCGTTACATTTCCAACCGGGCTCTACCTCGGCCCTTAGCATGAATATTTCGTCAAAATAAACACAATAAGACCCTCTGGGTCTCCAAGTTGAAATGATTGGGTTGGTTTGTTGGTTGTTTTAGGGTTTTATGGCGCAAGGGTCATATTTGGCCAAATTGGTTGAAAGAATTGGAACGGAATATATTTTAGGTGCATAATGGTCGGATTCGGTAAATTTCTATGAGGTTTTTGAATTTGGATGTTTTTATATTTGTAAACTCTTCTATAGATAGCAACAGAGTTAAGTGACGTCATGAATAGCAGGTGTCACACCTTGAACTAGCTGAGGCCAAAGCGATCATTGTAGCAGCTGCCAAGATAATGAAAATATTAGCTCTGTGCAGTGATAGGTAAGAAGGTAGTTAATTAACGTCACATTGGAGCAACTCAACGTACTATTGGTGACGGTCCATAATCAATCCCAAGGGAAAGATCCGAGGACACACAACACCTTGTGAATTTGAAATACGGTCAGATGATATCAACAAGAGCTGGCACCCCACTTTCCAAAGTTCCACACCACACCAACGTCTGGAAATTGGATGCCACTGCAGTTTTAAGCCCCCAGTCTTTGGTTGGACCGAGTTTCGATTAGATTCGGATGATATATCATCCATCAAGATCAAGTAAGCTTTCTTATGAGATATCTCGTCCATCAATATTTGGTCAGTTTTGCTAATGACGAGATACCTCTACGAGACAACCATCAGGAGGGTTAATTTACTTAATAACCGATATTATCAGCATGAATAATAAAGGCAGAATAAACCCTGTGAAGCGCCTGGCATTCCAAAACCTTCAAATGATAGGTTAGTTGGTCGGATTGTTTTTTATGGCACAAGAGCCATATCTAACCATGCTGCGCCAAACACAAAACAGACAATTTCAAGTAATAGACATACACAAGGAAAGTTTTACGAACGCAGAGAGAAATACACCCACATTAATAGAACCAGACCAGATAGGAATCGAACCGGCGCCGCCTACAACTTACAGGTTGCTAGCGCAGTGGGCATACCCAATGAGCCACGATGGCCCTTTAAATTATAGGATCTAGGTATATAACTATTTTTAGGTATACGAGTTAAAGTTTGATAAATTTCTATGATATAGTTTGATAAATTTCTATGATATAGTTTGATAAATTTCTGATATATATAATATTAATTTCGTGACGTCATTTTTTTTGCTTTCTAGACGTTTGACGTCAGAATTGTAGCAGCTGCCACTAAAGCGAAAAACAAATTAGCTCTGTGCAGTGATAAAATTTTTATTCGAAGTGGATAGCCGCCCTACGCTACACTTTCAACTAGGCTAACACGGCCACACATAAACACAAGTATTTTTATCGAGAAACAGCTGAATATAATATTTAATTCAATTAGAATAACGTTACTGCGTTTGTTTTAAAAGTAAATTGTTCTATATATAAGTTTTATCAATAGTGCGTATTACTAAACTTACATAACATTGGTTGCCCGGTTAGAAGAGCAACGGATTAGCATCTGGAGGATTGCGAGTTCGAATTCAGCCAAACAGTCGTGTACAAAGGGGGCTGGTCAACGTTAAATCTGTCGTGGCCTCAAATATCTCACGGGGCCGTCGTGGCTCAGTGGGTATGCCCACTGCTCTAGTAACCTTCGAGTTGGCGGCGCAGTCTCGATTCCTGTCAGGTGCATACCTCCCTGGGTGTATTTCTCTTCTGTGTCAATAAAACATTATTGTGTGTCTGTCTATTACTTGATATTGTATGCCTTGTGTCTGTCTATTACTTGATATTGTATGTCTTGTGTTTGTTTATTACTTGATATTGTATGTCTTGTGTCTGTCTATTACTTGATATTGTATGTCTTGTGTCTGGCACAGCATGGCCAAATATGGCCCTTGCGCCATAAAAAATCCCAAAACCAACCAATCAAATGTCTCACGTTCGCGTGGTGCGGAAGTTTGGAGAATGGGGTGCCAGCTCAGGTGTTGCCTCGTCATTTGGCAGTGGTTCAAAATTACGTGGTGTTGTCCTCAGTCTTTTCCTTTAGGAATGATCCCGTACCGTCACCAATAGCCCGTTATGTGGCGTCAGTGTGACGTTAATTAAAATACCTACCTACCTAACATTGGAACGGATTGCATAATGAACTGTCTACACTGTTTCGCCATTTCATCTGAATTTCAATTGTTTTGAAAGTTCTGAAACACGTCATTCCCAAGATAAAGAAAATACTTTTGTCTAGTCCAACCGAAAACGCAATTGGGAAAACTATTTTACATTTTGCAATGCCAGACGAACTTAATTCAGAAAAGCATACCGAAAAGACAAGGTATATTTATATCATCTATGTCGGAATCGACTTTAATCTTCTGCAGTTATCTGGAATACGTTACTTTAAAATCTGTAATACTTTATTCCCAATTTCTAATAGTCTAGACTGAGTTGCATCACAACAAATTAGTGGTTGTCAGAGAAATCTCTTAAGCCTGTGTTGTTAAATCTTGTAAACGTTATAAGATTTTAATTATTCTAATTTGAGGAAAATTCAAGTTCGTCAAACTTTAGAGGCAGTCGTAATTAAATTCCGATCGCTGTTATTATCTTTCAATTATCGAGGGGAAGACGTAAAGGGGGACACGAACTTGGAGAAGTCTAAAAACTGATTATGCTCCATCTGGTAAGCATTTAATGCGATTTAATTGCATTTGTTGAAGGAAGGTTCGAACGCTAATATGAAATTAATTTTAATGACGGAATTAGTTTAATGTAACGTGGAGTATATCATGTAAAATTCAATCTCAGGGAAAATAGGTTCTTATTCAAATTTATCAATTTAAATATGTTTTAATCTGAAGTTAGATCGACCTGTTCAAGCTCCAAACGAGGTATCTCGTCATTAGTAAAAGTGACTAGATTTTGATGGACAGGATATCAAGTCATTATCAAAATTGTTCAGATCTTGATGGACGAGATATCTCGTCGAAATCACTTGGAGGGTTAAATACCTATGCATCGAAAAGACAGATTGGTTGGTTATGTTTTATAGCGCAAGACCTATATTTGGCCTAGCGGTGCCAAGCATAGGGCAGATATCAAGCAATTTGCATACATATAAAGTTTTACTGACATCCACAATGGAAAGATTTAAGGTCCACACCTCGTAACTTTGACCCACTGTCAGATGACGAGGTCATCAGCTCAGCTTTGAGCTACGACCAGATGACAAGGTCAACATCTCGTAGCTTTGAACCATGGTCAGATGACGAGGTCAACACCATAGATGAAATATAAAAGTAGAATGAACAATAGCAATATTTTTATGTGGCCAGGATCATGTGACTAAAACTAGATTACTTTAGTCTGCGGGTTTGAACAAAGATTCATCATCTGATTTGTCCAAGAGGCGGGATAAGATGATTATCCATTGATTCATCATCTGATTGGTCCATTGATTGATCATCTGATTGTAGATTTTGGCGATTTCACCACTTTTGGCGCCTTTCTATAGAAATGCGGATTGACACACCTATCATAAGAGGTCGAATTACCGAACGAGGCGATAAGATACCAAATTGGCCAACGAAGTCAATATTCATAAAGCGATCACGTGACTTATAGTCGACAGGTTGGTCACACTTTCAGAAGCTCCTCTAGATACCAATGCTCAGTCTACTTATGGCCAACACTTCGTGACTTTGAACCATGGTCATGTGACGAAGTCAGCACTTGTTGTTATGTTTTCTGATTTCTACGTTCGTTTCAGAGCTTGGTATAGTTGGGGAGAGCCCCTGAAGATATCTTGCTCTTAATTTGCGACAGACATATTCAGACAGCTCTCCCCTTTTTCCAGTGGTCATCTGAGGAGTCTCACATTTTGCTGTGGTCGCAAGATTCATCCTGTTTGCCCTAAAGTCTGACCAGGCCTGTTTTCTGAATTTCTTTTGGTGCATGACTTTGTGAGGGTGAATAGACTTGTGGATATGGTCTGGCTGGAGCTAGAATTGGAGATTATCAACAACAATGTCTCAAAGCACCAAGCACTTCATCATATTAATGGTTAATACAAGCCGTGCATCTTAATGCGTGAAATCCAAACTGCTAATAATTACTTAACAATATGATCCTGCTATCAAAATATCAAGTGAACAGGTCAATTAATCAAGAGTGTAATCCATCGTCTAACTGCACCCGTAACTTCAAAGAGATGAATTTGCATCCTCGCGGGGCTGCTTGAATTTTGAATTTAAATTAAGATGTTAAAACGTGAGCGTAATTAATCATTTCCACGCTATAGATTACTTTTAATTGCGCATATCTCGCCCTGATTATGGAACCTTTTTCATGACATGGGTTCCTTATTAATTCCATTTTAATGAGCCGGAAAAAGACTCCTTTATGCTGGAATACCCATCGTTAATAATCTGGTGATCGACACTTTATAATGAATCATTTTATAAATTTCACTAAAACTGGAAATAAGTGTTCTTTTCTAGTTTTGAGGGGGAATTCGGCTCGTGTGCAATGCATTACATTTTTACTTTAATCTTAACGTTTTTAATATTTTCTGAAATAAGATACTCGTAATTATTCGCATGCTAATAAGTAACTTTTCCTTACTTTGTGACAGGAGAGCGAAATCCAGGTATTGTAGTTGGCTATAAATTTCAAACTTGTGTAAAGGTGTCAGTTTGAGCTTAATTGCTTTTGTTAACTTAATCACTTTTCTGAGTTTTATTTGCATAGAAACTATACTAATATTTTCAATACTATTTATATTTTCGTGTTTCCGAATTAGTCGTTTTGTAATACTTTTGCATCTTTATGCCATATCAAACCTATTTTTGCTTCATTTTCCTACCATGTTTTTCATGTCATTTCTATGAGAATACGTTGCAGCAATGTAATGTTAAAAGGGAGGAAAAACTCGCAATAACTTTAACCCTGTGAGTGGTTCACACGTATATCTTTTCTGCAACCAGCCGTTTAGTCTGCATGAATTATAACCAGTTTTTACCTTGACCAATAGAATCTTTCCTACGATTCTTTCAACCAATAGATGTGGTTATTAATCATGTGTGTTGTGGGTATATATATATATATACACTGCTGGCCACCGTAAATGCAACACCCTGAAGGAAGCATGCAAATAATATGAAATTTACAACATGCATTAGCGGAGGTGAGATATGCAAATGATTAGAATTTCAGCGCAGACGCACATCACGCGCGCCTGTGGCGCCACTTCAAAGCGCTATTTAAGGCTTGGAGATTTCGACGATTTCAAGTACGGCAATTGTGTTTTTCTTGTGGTTTTTTCAAAAAAACGATCAATTATGCCTCGTAGAAAACAGCGATCATCTTTTGATCAAGTATCCGAGTTCGACAGAGGAAGGATAGTGGCCTACCGATATTGTGGATTATTCTTTCAGGGAAATCGGTAGTCGTGTTGGACGAAACCAAACAACTGTAATGCGGATATGTGATCGTTGGATGCAGGAGGGTACGACGGACCGACGTGTTCGATCGCATCCACTTCAGTGCACCACTTCACGTGATGACAGGCATATTGTGCGTATGGCAGTGACGGATCGCTCAGCCACATCACGAACCATAGCACAGCACATTCAGTCTGTACCGCATCATCCAGTGACTGCGCGTACCATTCGACGCCGTTTACAGCAGAGTGGTCTGTCCGCAAGACGTCCATTGCTTCGTCTACCCTTGACGCAGAACCACAGACGTTTCCGCCGCCAATGGTGCGATGAAAGAAGGATGTGGAATGAAATTGTCTTTACTGACGAGTCACGCTTCTGTCTGCAACACCACGATGGTCGGATTCGAGTCTGGAGACACCGTGGAGAGAGGATGCTGAACAGCTGCGTTATGCACCGCCACACTGGTCCTGCACCGGGTATTATGGTATGGGGCGGTATTGGATATCACTCTCGCACTCCTCTAGTACGCATTGCCGGTACTTTAAACAGCCAGCGCTACATCTCCGAGGTGTTGGAGCCAGTTGTCCTTCCTTACCTTCAGGGCTTGCCCACAGCCATATTTCAACAGGATAATGCGCGACCACACGTGGCACGCATTGTCCAAGGGTTCTTCGTCAATCGCCAGATTGAATTGCTTCCCTGGCCAGCTCGCTCTCCGGATCTTTCGCCGATAGAAAACATGTGGTCCATGGTTGCTCAACGATTGACCCAGAATACATCCCCGAATACATCCCCAGCTGCCACACCAGATCAACTTTGGCAACGTGTGGAAGCTGCTTGGTCTGCTGTACCCCAAGAACACATCCAAAGTCTCTTTGAATCAATGCCGAGGCGTGTGGCAGCGGTGATCTCCAACAATGGCGGCTACTCTGGCTACTGATTTTGGCAGGAACCACACTTCACAGAAGTCTATAAATTTAATCATTTGATACTTGGTCAACATGTTATCTACAAAATAAATTTTGTTGTGATATCTCTTGTCTTTCTTGGTGTTGCAATTTGGGTGGCCAGCAGTGTATATATATGTTATTATAACAGATCTTATAAGCCTGCAGTCGTGGCAAGAGTGGTATAAGGCAACCGGAGAGAATGATCCATAACATTTCTTTATTATTTCAGTAGACGAGTAGTTACATCATGAGGTTGTTGAGGGTTTGGAACGGCTCTGAGGACTCCTTAGATCAAGAGGCTCGTGAAAGAATAAATAGTTTACAAAGATCTCGCTAGAGGGATTAGGATTAAGAAAAATATTATTGGTACCAGGGGATTTAACAAGAAAGTTCATTGGTAGAAGTCGGTGGTTTATTGAAGGGGGAATGTGATCTTACACATGCGATTTGAAAGCAGGAGAGTCAGTGGGAGGTCCAAGTTAAAGAGGCGGCTTGAGTTCAAAGGTGAAAGGGGGTTCCAAGATATGTCCGTGGGGGGTTCAGTTAAGAAGGCTTGAGTTCAAAGGTGAAAGGGGTTGGCAAGATATTGACCACTTAGATCAGCGGTTCTTAACCTATGGGTCGCGACCCAAAATTGGGTCGCGAAGCATATTTCTTGGGTCGCGCTGAGTCGAACCAAAAAAGTTAGTAATACACCAAATAATAAGTAATACCAACACCTCCTAGAAGAGTTATTCCCTAATACAAGTTATTCCCTAATACAATGTTTCGGTTTTACCGCTCTTCGCGAATGGCCTTCCGGAAGTGACGTCCAATTCCTGTCCTGAGGCTTTCTCTTCTAGGAGGTGTTGGTAATACGCACGCCATTGCTTTGCGTGCGCGCAGACTCAGTAAGCTCTCTGTCAAAAACTCGTTTCTGCGTATTGTGTTGTGAATAACAGTGAAACGTGAAACGTGTAATAACAGCGAAACGTGAATACAAGCATTTTAGAAACAAATTTTGTCTTATTATTAATAGTGGAGTGATCAAGCTGCAGTGTGTATTGTAAAATTGTAATCACCCTAATAATGGCAAAACGTGAATACAAGGAAGCATTTTTAGAATTAGGTTTTACTTGCATTTATGATCGAGGAGTGAACAAGCCGCAATGCGTGTTGTGCAGTGAAATATTAAGTAATGAATCGATGAAACCGAACAAACTTAAAAGACATTTTGATGCAAAACATAAAAATTTTTCCTTTGAGGGAAAAGATCGTACTTTTTTCGAAAGAAAAGAAGCCCATTTAAAAAGACAGCGTTTGGATGCACCAAGTAGTAGTGGTTTTATAAATTCTGCCAAACAAGCTACACTTGCTTCTTTTCATGTGGCTTGGCATATTGCAAGACAAAAGAAACCCCATAATATTGCTGAAAAACTTATAAAACCTGCTGCCATTGACATGGCACGTATCATGTGCGGAGATGAAAGTTCAAAGAAATTACAAAAGATACCATTATTAAATGATACAATTCGTTTACGAATTAATGATATGTCATTTGATATTAAGAATCAACTTATTTCTGCTATAAAAATTGCTGGTTTATTTAGTATTCAACTGGATGAAACGACAGATGTAAGTAAAGATGCTCAACTCATGCTTTACGTGCGGTATCCAGGTTTAACAGATATACAGGAGGACATTTTATTTTGCAAACCAATGTCAACAACAACTAGAGGTGAAGATATTTTTCTTATGGTCGATTCGTTTTTTAAAGAAGAAGGATTAAATTGGAATCAGTGTTTCAGTATTTGCACCGACGGTGCAGCTGCCATGACAGCATCTCAAAAGGGATTTTCGACAAGAGCAAAACAAATGAATCCACAAATTATATCGATTCATTGTTTGTTACATAGACAAAATCTTGCTTCAAAAAAATTATCACCCGAATTATGTATCGTTTTGGATGAAATTGTTGCGGTAGTCAATTTTATCAAATCAAGAGCTCTTAACTGTAGAATTTTCCGCGAACTGTGTTTCGAATTTGGTGCAGAATACGAACATTTATTATATTATTCTGAAGTTAGATGGCTGTCCCGGGGCAAAGTTGTTCAAAGAGTATTATCATTACGGACAGAAGTCGAATTATTTTTGAGAGAAAAGAAACACCCATTAGCATCTAAATTATCCGAGTTGAAGTGGATTACTCAAGTTGCTTATTTGTCAGATATTTTATTTGAAATAAATAATCTAAATACGTCTATGCAAGGACGTAATCATACTATTATTGAATTAACTGAAAAAATTACATGTTTTAAAAATAAACTCAAATTATGGAGAAATAAGGTTGAAGTAAAGAAACTTGCTTCATTCCCGACTCTTCATTTACTTGTTGAAGACAATAATATTGATATCACAGAAATACAGAAAATTATTATTAATCATTTAGAAAAACTAATAGCAGACTTTGATCGATAGTTCCCTGCAGACGATGTTTTCAAATATAATTGGGTTCGAATGCCATTTAATTTTGATGTAAGTGATTTGCATGAGGAATTTGTTAATATTAATCAATTTCAAGAACAATTAATAGAAATACAAAGTGACCAAGCACTTCGATACAATTTCTACAAAAACACTGAATCTTTATGTGCTTTCTGGTTAAAATTAAAAACCGAAAAGCCAATAATTATTAAAGAAGCCCTAAAAGTATTATTGCCCTTTTCAACAACATATATGTGTGAGGCTGGTTTTTCGGCTCTGTGTGTAATCAAAAACAATTACCGGAACAAGTTAAATCCTGAAATAGATATAAGGTGCTCCTTGACAAGCATTCAACCGAGGTTTGAAGATCTTTCAAAATGTATTCAAGCACAAGGTTCTCATTAAAACTGTATGACTTGCATTTAAAATTTAAAAGACTTAACATATGTATTGATATTTCTTTTTTTTTTTAGGAATGTTAAAATGTCAATTATTTTCAAAAAGTTATAAATATATTTTAATTTGGTCAATAAAAATTATTAAAAACACTTGATTATTAATTAAATTTTCCTTGGATCGAAAAGTACTTTTGTTTATCTTTATTATTAAAAAAATAAATAAAAAATTTGTAAGTTAAAAAAAATCATCATCGTAGGATTGAAGATTTTTTAAAAACACGATCTAAAATAAAGCAATGAAAAAATTTTGACTTTTTTTTGGGTCGCGACATGAACATATTTCTCAAATTTGGGTCGCGGCTTAAAAAGGTTAAGAACCACTGACTTAGATAGGGATACAAAGACTGGGACCGCTAAGGGGTGATCTGTAGTGAGAATTGTACTTAGGGGGTTATTTGTAGGTATCGTTTCATATATATATATATATATAAGTAATACTACACTACTGGGAAATCTCGTGACTTTCAAGTTAGGTAGGTATTTTAATTAACGTCACACTGGAGCAACACAGTGGGCTACTGACGGCGGTCCGGGATCACACCTGAAGGGAAAGACCTGAGGACGACACCATGTAATTTTGATACATGGTCAGATGACGAGACAGCACCTAGCTGACACCCCACTCTCCAAATTTCCACACTACGCCAATGTGAGGACATTTGAGGACACGACATATTTAACGTGCACTAGCCCCCTTTGTACATGAGTCCTTGGTTGGATTCGAACTCACAACCATCCGGTTTCTAATCCGTTACTCCTCCAACCGGGCTACCGCGGTCGTAATAAAAGGAAGGTAATTCAGAGAGAATACATATTTGAATTTAGTATAGGTATCAGGGGATATTAAAATACTGGAAGACCAATTTAAAACTGAATGTTCAGAATTTACGGTAGTCAGTAAATTAGTTTTTCAAGAACATATTCCTGCTGCTACTGTATTCGTTTTAATATCGTGAATAAAAACAGGGTTTTAGAGAGCCCAATAGATTATTTTAAATTAAGTAATACATATTACATCAACATATTTATTACTATGCAAGCAATAAACGATGCCTGTTTCATTTAATGTTTCCACGAAAAGATATAAAATGGTAACTTATTACCGATGAAAAATATTTGCATTTATATAAACCTGTCGGGATCGATAGAACGACATTTCCAATTCTGGAATAAATGGAAATGAACGAGGGTGGATTTAGAAATAATGTATAGATCGGGCGAGTAATAAATTAAAACTAACTGCTTCTACTTTCCAATAAAGTTAAAAGCATAATTATAGAAATACGAAAAGCATGTCTACATTATATGGTAGGTAGTTTAATCAACGTCAGACTGGAGCAACAGAAAGGGCTATTGGCAACGGTCCGGGATCAATCCCGAAGAAAAAGATCCGACAACAGCATCTCATTTTGCACCACGGTCAGATGACGAGGTCAGCACCCAAGCTGGCACCCCACTCTCCAAACTCGCACACCACGCCAACGTGGACATTTGAGGCTACGGTAGATTTAACAAGCACAAGCCCCCACGTACACGACGGTATGTGATTGGACCGAGTTTCGAACTTGCCCCCTACGGCTGCCAATCCGTTACTCTTCCAACTGGGCTACAGCGGTCTGGGAAAGATCCAGTAGCAAAAGCTCCGAAAATTACACCTAGCTCAGGTGTGGCTTCGTCATCTGACCGTGGTTCAAAATTACGTGTCCTCGGATTTTCCCTTTGGGATTGATCCCGAACCGTCATCAATAGCCCGTTGTGTTGCTCCAGTGTGACGTTAATTAAAATACCCACCGAAGATTACACCTCGTCGTTTTGCACCACGGTCGGATGACGAGGTCAGCACCAGAGTTCTCACCCCACACCACGCCAACATGAATTGGTTGGTTGTTGGGGGTTTATGGCGCAAGGGCCATATTTGGCCAAGCTGCGCCAAACACAAGACAGACAACTTCAAGAAAGGAAGGTCGTGAAAGAGGAAAAAGAAGGATTGGGGAAAAAGAGGAAAAAGGGAATAGTGGGAGGAAAGCAGAAAAAGAGGAAAAAGGGAATAGTGGGAGGAAAGCAGAAAAAGATAGCTTGGCGTCTCTGGAGCACATCACCCCCATGTTTACTAAAGACAGTAAACACCATGGGAAAAGAAAAGATCACTAAAGTACCTCAGATCACTAAAGTACCTCAGTACCACCTAAAAGGGTTAGGTTTTTATGGTGCAGTTTCCGTATTTGGCCATGGTACGCCAGACACAAGATATACAATATCAAGGAAGACATACTACACTATGAGAGAGAAGTACACCCAGTGAGGAATCGCATCTGACAGGAATCGAATCTGCGCCGCCTGCAAGGCAGATTGCTAGCTCAGTGGGCATATCGACTGAGCCTTGAGGGTCCCACACACACACCTAAAGGAGATGGGCCCCACGAGGGCAACCAACGTGAGGGCATTTAATTCCACGACAGATTTAACGTGCACTAGTTCCAACACACACGACGGTCTTTGGATCGAGTAGTCGCAACACTCCGGTGGTAATCCGCTACTCTTCCAACACGGCTACCCAGCATTTTATTCAGTAGAGAGGTAATTCCACGCTGCGATTACTTGAAGAAACTCTCGTTTTACTTTACCTGGAGGGAAGATTCCTCCTTGAAAGGAAAAGTAATTTGTCTGCTCGAGTAAAAGGATCGAAGTAAGTCCCCATCACGCGCAGAGAAGACTTTAACGTCCTCGGTGCGTTTTTTTACGCGAAAGTAAACTATTTTAGCGTTCAACTTACCTCGACGTAAATCAGATGCGCTGCAATACAAGAAGTGACAACCCTAAACCTCTCAGCCATTGGCAGGGAGTGAAACTTAAACCCTTTTATCTCATACGAGGGATTTGATGTCGGGCGAAGTGCTTTCTCCTCGTACAATGCTCTGCGGAAGACCTGGGCAAATATTTTACAAAAAGATCTTATTTTCTTTGTGATGATCCTAGAAATCTGCGGAGACGAGGGTTTCAAATATTTTTGATGCTCCCATCACTCCGTGTCATAAAATAGATTTCACCGTATACGTGTACTTTAGATGTTTTAGGTTTAAGTACGGGCGGAGTACTGGAGGAAATATTTTATGTGGAAGTATAAAATCTCTGAGTCTTCTGAATAAAAAACGATTAAAACAATCTTATAAAAGAGTCCCGTGGCCATATAGGAATAGGAAGGAAATAAAGTAGAAGGGGCATATAGGAATAGGAAGGATATAAAGTTGACGGGGCCATATAGGGATAGGAAGGAAATAAAGTAGACGGGTCATATAGTAAAAAAATAAAGTAGACGGGGCCATATAGTAAAAAAATAAAGTAGACGGGCCCATATAGGAATAGGAAGTAAATAAAGTAGACGGGGCCATATAGGGATAGGAAGGAAATAAAGTAGACGGGGC
Organism: Meta bourneti; assembly: GCA_933210815.1. Classification (NCBI taxonomy): domain Eukaryota; kingdom Metazoa; phylum Arthropoda; class Arachnida; order Araneae; family Tetragnathidae; genus Meta; species Meta bourneti. Next base: position 110,324,097 of record OW119922.1, on the reverse strand, counting down.
CATATAGGGATAGGAAGGAAATAAAGTAGACGGGGCCATATAGGGATAGGAAGGAAATAAAGTAGACGGGGTCATATAGTAAAAAAATAAAGTAGACGGGCCCATATAGGAATAGGAAGTAAATAAAGTAGACGGGGCCATATAGGGATAGGAAGGAAATAGATGGAGCCATATAGGAATAGGAAGAAATAAAGTAAAAGGGGCCATATAGGAATAGGAAGGAAATAGATGGAGCCATATAGGAATAGGAAGAAATAAAGTAAAAGGGGCCATATAGGAATAGGAAGGAAATAAAGTAGACGAAGCCATAAGAATCGGAAAGAAATAGACGGAGCCATATAGGAATCGGAAGGAAATAGACGGATCCATATAGGAATAGGAAGGAAATAGATGGAGCCATATAGGAATAGGAAGGAAATAGATGGAGCCATATAGGAATAGGAAGGAAATAAAGTAGACGGGGCCATATAGGGATAGGAAGAAAATAAAGTAGACGTGCCATATAGGACCGTGCTTCGTGTTCAGAATAGGAAGGAAGTTACTAATGAAAATGAAAAAGTAATGAAATATTTCTGGAAAAATATTAAAATATTCTTCAGCATTTCGCCGCAGATTGAATTCCTCCCTGTTTGTATCTCAGGGGTACATCTCTAGTGCGTAAGGACTCGACGTCCTCTAATGATCTTTTCTTTTCTTCTCACGGGGTTTACTGTCATTAGTAAACACGGGATCGCGCTCCCGTGATACCCAAGCAATCTTTTACTGCTTTCATCCTTACTTTGTTCCCTAATAACTTTTCCCCCTTTATTTTTTACTAGAAATTGTCTGTCTTGTGTTTGGCGCAGCTTGGCCAAATATGATCCTTGAGCCAAAAAAATCCCAAAACAACCAGTAAAAATTGTTCTTCTGTGCATGTATGTCCATTATGTGACGTATGTCTTGTGATTGGCACAGCTTGGCCAAAAAATAACCGTTGCGCCATATAACTCCAAAAGAACTAGTAAAATTTTTTATTGTGTGCATGTATGACCATTACGTGATGTGTTTGGCGCAGCATGGTCAAATATGACCCTTGTGCCATTGTTGAGAATTACGATTAATAATGAAGTGTAACGAATATATATTCCTTTAAATTTATTACATACACTTAAACACGAAAAATGACAATTTAACAATGGACAGAACTAATACAAATACTGACATAACACAAGTAAATAAGACATAAATCTAACAAATGAATTTGGATCAACCATGAGAATCTATATCTGAATAATAAGCATGTTTTGATTCACCGAATTTTGCGCAGCAATCATAGTTGATGATTTCGATTTAGGGCTGAATAATAAAGGGCTGTTTCAGCTTGACTTTCTTCCCTACTAAAAAGGTTTAACATCTCGAATCGTCCGTTATCGTCTGCATTCTAAAGATTTGTCTTAATTTTATTATTCTAACAAGAATATAAATTATCATTGGTTGGCCAGATTCAAATCAAAATGCAGTGGCGAGACAGAGACTGAACAGCCATAAAACCCAAACCAACTAAACACACAATCTCTCTCTCTCTCTCTCTTCAGTATTTTGTTACTATCAGTAATTTATCTATATATATAAAAATGAATCCCTATTTCCCTTGGTCACGGCATCACGCGTGAACGGCTGGACCAAATTCGCTAATTCTTTTTTTGTTGTGTTTGTTATTGTCAGGAGAAGGTTCTTATGAAAGAAAAAATTAAGAAAGTTGCGCGGAACATTAGAAAATTTAAGAAAACTTAACGACCATATTAACTTTTCTAATGTAACCTTCTTGGTGCTTTTGACAATATAAACTTTTCTAATGTAACCTTATGGCGTTTGACATAACTGTCAGTTGTTTGACAGTTGGCGCGATTGACAGAATGCGCGCTGCAAATATCGTTTAAAACAGATGCATTGGTCGGAATCTATATCTATATATATAAAATAGGATGTGTGTGTGTGTGTATGTGGGTATATTTTCTATACAAATCTACACCGTTTGACCAATCCACACCAAATTTGGTACACTTATAATTTAGAACACTGCGGTCAGCATAGGCTAACTTTTAACCCCCGTTCTATTGGCCCTGGGGGGCTAAAAACTATTCGAAATCGCAATAGAAATAACATTGAGCATAGATTGATTGCTTTAGGCAGCGATGGTTGCTTTACCACTGTTGATCGAAAAACAATTTTTTCCGAAACAAATTAAATTACAGTATTTATGTTTGAACTGACTTTTTAGTTCTTCCCATGATGTAAATAAATTATAGATATTTTATTGATGAAGGGGGAAAGAATATTTTAAAATATTTATGTTTGCAAGGAAATTCAAGGAAAGGTTTTCAGGAGTTCAAGGATTATTTTAAAGGAAAGTTGGTGTATATTTCGACCAACTTTCCTTAAATAATTTATCGAATACGTAATGATTTGTAGAATTCTGTTTCACGAGGCTTTTTAGGTAAGGCGTGTAACTTATTTTAAAATGTCCGGAATAGATACATGTGAATCCTCCGTTGAAAGCAGTGATTTTCTTTCTGAAAAATTCTGTAAAATCGACCTTCTGCTTTTTGAAAAAATTTTATCTATTCAGTTTAATTTGTCTACACCGATTATATTTATTTCTAAACCAAGCACCGTTATTCCGAAAAGCACAAACGAAAAACTCATTGATCATAAAAGCGTAATTTTGCTACTCGGTATCTGGCAGCACCAGAATTAATGTTTACTCTTTTTTATAAAACTTTGTAGAACTTTCTAGAAAGTTGGGGAAACGGAAACTTAATTGGACTCATGGTGGAGAACATTCCAGCACCCACTCGATTCTTAGCTGGTCGTATTTAAAGGAAGCTAACTCGGTAAGTCTTCCAGTTTATCATGTTTCAGTGAATCTGGCAGTTTTATTTCGCTCTTTTGATTGTATAAGTGTTTCCTACTTTTTTCGACAGTGTTAGTGTACATTTTGGATTTATATTTCTAAACGGATGTAAGTACTACATAATTTTAAATTCGTTTTTTCGTTAATTTTAGCTTTGCATTGTATTCTATAATAGATTTCATTGCTCAGTGAGTGTCCTTTTGCTTATTTTATGAAATAGCATTTTTTGTATTTTTTTACAGATTTCTTTGCTGTAGCAATACCTCCAAGGAAGGGGAAGACGATCGGCCAAGTGCAGTCAACGGCTAAGATGATGAAAGATGAGCGTAGTCAAGAAACTTCCGAGAAGAAGACTTGCAATTGCGAGAGAGCTACAACATCTAGAGCAACAGAGAACAGCACAGCAGCGTGAGGCCCGACTTCAGAATAAGAGGGATAGTGCTACTACATTTAGAGCAACAGAGACGACATAGCAGCGTGAGGCCCGACTACAGGATAAGAGAGATAGAGCTACTACATCTAGAGCAACAGAGACGGCACAGCAGCGTGAGGCCCGACTACAGGATAAGAGAGATAGAGCCAAACGATCACGGACTGCGCACCATTTTAGCTTAGCATTGGAAGAATTCCACTACGATTCACATAAAGACTACTCGCTGCATGCAAGTGTTACCATCGGGAAAATGGAAATGGTTTGTAGTTACTGTCAAGCCAAAAAGTTTAAATCAGAGTCTACTGGTATTTGCTGTAAAAATGGAAAACTTAAACTCTGCCAACTGGAACCACCACCGCAAGAACTTTTGTCTTACACATCAGCAGATACGTCAGAGTCGAAGCATTTTCTTAGTAACATCAGAAAATACAACTCATGTTTCCAAATGACATCATTCGGCGCCACATCAGTTGTTGGAGAGCCCGGATTTCCGTCGACATTCAAGGTGCAAGGGCAGATTTACCATAGAGCGGGATCGTTGCTTCCGCTGCCAGATCAACCACCAAAATTTCTACAACTATATTTTATTCAAAACGAACAAATGGAAACTGATCAGAGGTGCGCCTACATCTCGGGAACCAGACGTCAGATTGTGTTAAACTTACAGAGGATGTTTCATGAGCACAATAATCTTATTAAAACGTTTGAAACAGCATTGGAACGTATGCCAACAGATGAATATAAAGTAGTCATAAGAGCAGACCGAAGACCAGCAGGCGAACACGAGCGGCGCTTTAACTCTCCTCAAGCAGATGAAGTCGCGGTGGTTATATCAGGCGATGAATTCCATCAACGGGATATCGTTATTCAATGACGAGGTGAATCTTTGCAGCGCATTTCGGAAACACATCGATCTTATGATGCTCTGGAGTACCCAGTGATATTCCCCCACATGGTGAAGATGGATATCATTTTAATCTGAGGCAGATCAACCCAAGAACAGGTGAAACAACGAGCAAGAAAGTTTCAGTGATGGATTTATATGCGTACAGATTAATGGTTCGAGATACTGAGCAGTACCACGTATTGAACTGCAGGCAATTGTTTCATCAGTTCATCGTCGATATGTACACAAAAGTCGAGAGTGAGCGTCTCCTTTACATTCGCCTAAATCAACGTAAACTGAGAGTTGACGAATATATTCACCTGAGAGATGCTGTGGGAAATGACGGGAACGTTGAAAACCTCGGTGCCTTGGTCATACTACCAGCTACATTTACAGGAGTCCCAGACACATGCACGAATACACACAAGATGCTATGACGTACGGGAGACCAGACTTATTTATCACCTTCACCTGCAATCCGACTTGGACGGAGATCAAGGAGGTTCTTACCAATGGTCAATTACCCAGTGAGCGCCACGACTTGATTGCGAGAGTATTTAAACAGAAGCAGTTGAAACTGATTGACGTTATAACAAAGAGCCATGTATTTGGAGTACCGAGATGCTGGATGTATACGTTTGAATTATTATTTTATTTCTATGATGAGTTTTATATTTTTACATGAATATTATGAATATTTGATTGATAAAAAAAGGATAGTTAAAATATTTCATTATTCATAATTTACATTTTGTAATGGAACACGAAAAACTTCAACTCATTAATCATAAAAGCGTAATTTTGTTATTTTAGATTTGGCAAACCAGAATTAATGTTTTATTATTTTATAAATTTGATTTAGAATCCCGAGTTTGTCTGTTTGAGTTAGCACAGCTAAATGTTGCAGTCATATTTGAGCATTACTAAATTTCATAAATCATTATCGTCTTTATCAATATTTTCAAATGTCTTTTTCGAATCGCTCTATTTCAGAATAAACTCAGGCAGTCGAAATTCGACACTGCGCATCATTCGTTTTTTAGAATTCTGCATTTTTTCGTCGGAATTTCGTTTCTGTTCGTATTTATGTCTTAATCTTTTACATATTGCAATATATTCAGGAATTAAATGCATATATTTGCGTCCGAAGTATATAGTAGAAGTTATGAAAAAGTTAAAACGTATTTTCCGTACAACTTAAATGATTGCATTTTTCTGTGAAAGAAAAGTGATTATTCTAATTCACTTTTCAAGCAACATTTAACCATTTCAACCCGAGCAACGCCGGGTAATTCAGCTAGTATATATATAAAATAGGATGTGTGTGTATGTATATTTTCTATACAAATCTACACCGTTTGACCAATCCACACCAAATTTGGTACACTTATACTTTAGAACACTGTGGTCAGCATAGGCTAACTCTTAACCCCCGTTCTATTGGCCCTGGGGGGCTAAAAACTATTCGAAATCGCAATAGAAATAACATTGAGCATAGATTGATTGCTTTAGGCAGCGATGGTTGCTTTACCAGTGTTGATCGAAAAACAATTTTTTCCGAAACAAATTAAATTATAGTATTTATGTTTGAACTGACTTTTTAGTTCTTCCCATGATGTAAATAAATTACAGATATTTTATTGATGAAGGGGAAAGAATATTTTAAAATATTTATGTTTGCAAGGAAATTCAAGGAAAGGTTTTCAGGAGTTCAAGAATTATTTTCAAGGAAAGTTGGTGTATATTTCGACCAACTTTCCTTAAATAATTTATTGAATACGTAATGATTTGTAGAATTCTGTTTCACAAGGCTTTTTGGGTAAGGCGTGTAACTTATTTTAAAATGTCCGGAATAGATACATGTGAATCCTCCGTTGAAAGCAGTGATTTTCTTTCTGAAAAATTCTGTAAAATCGACCTTCTGCTTTTTGAAAAAATTTTATCTATTCAGTTTAATTTGTCTACACCGATTACATTTATTTCTAACCCAAGCACCGTTATTCCGAAAAGCACAAACGAAAAACTCATTGATCATAAAAGCGTTATTTTGCTACTCGATATCTGGCAGCACCAGAATGAATGCTTACTTTTTTTATAAAATTTTGTAGAACTTTCTAGAAAGTTGGGGAAACAGAAACTTCCTTGGACTCATGGTGGAGAACATTCCAGCACCCACTCGATTTTTAGCTGGTCGTATTCAAAGGAAGCTAACTCGGTAAGTCTTCCAGTTTATCATCTTTCAGTGAATCTGGCAGTTTTATTTCGCTCTTTTAGTTGATTGTATAAGTGTTTCCTACTTTATTCGACAGTGATAGTGTACATTTTGGATTTATATTTCTAAACTGATGTAAGTACTACATAATTTTAAATTAGTTTTTTCGTTAATTTTAGCTTTTTATTGTATTCTATAATAGATTTCATTGCTCAGTGAGAGTGTGCCTTTTGCTTATTTTATGAAATAGCATTTCTTTGTATTCTTTCACAGATTTCTTTGCTGTAGCAATGCCTCCAAGGAAGCGGAAGAATATTTTTTTTTATTTTCAGTTGAATTTTTGTTTTTAAAAATGCCAGCAATTAGACGTACAAACTTAAGTCGCAGAACTCGCAATACTACAAGTCAAAGATATACAAGAGCAAGCCAAACTGACGAGCAACGCGAAACGCGGAATGAAGTTGAACGGAATCGAAATCAACAACATAGAAATGTTGCGTTTAACCCCTATCGAGCTGCATTTAATTATAACGTGGAAATCGATTACAGTTCACAGCAAATCGTTGCTACTGGACCAATGAACGTTGTGTGTCAATATTGCAAGGCATTTAAGTTTAAAAATGAAGCCCCTGGATTGTGTTGCGCGAGCGGTCAAGTCAAATTGACGCCATTGGTACCGCCACCAGAACCACTACATTCATTGGTTTCCGGAAATGGGCCAAATTCTAAACATTTTTTGACTCATATCCAGCAATACAATAATTGCTTTCAAATGACGTCATTTGGCGCAACAAAAGTTATTCGAGAAAGTTTAATGCCAACTTTCAAGGTAAGTATATTGAAAAACAATAAACTTTTACCACCCCGTGCCTGATGCAAAATACGTTAGCAGCTTTCAATTGAAATGGTGTATCAATTGAAATGGCTTAAAGTACGTTTGTAGCTCGGTAAATTGCCAAAAGCAGCCAGAAGTGAGTGTGTTTAAAAAAGTTGATGGGGGAATGGCAGTGCTGACAAAGTATTTTGAGAGCCACATGGTGGTACAAACAATTCGCTATACAATATCCTATATTACATCTATTTATTATCTGTTTACCTTTGCAGATTCAGGGTCAAATATATCATCTAACAGGTTCCTTATTGCCAACGCCGGATAGTGACTACAAATTTTTGCAAATTTATTTTTTGGGCGATTCAGCAAGACAAGTCGATCAGCGTTGTGCACACAACAATTCGGTGAAAAGACCAATGTGGAACAACTCCAAATGTTTTTCCATCAACACAACGAATTGGTTGCATTATTCACGACCGTATTAGACCGCATGCCATCTGATAACCACAAAATTGTCATCAAAGCCGATAAGACGCCTGCAGGACAACACGCAAGACGTTTTAATGCGCCAACAATTGATGAAGTCGCTATTGTCGTCGTGGGTGACAATTTAGAAAACCGAGATATTGTTTTACACCGGCGTAACGATCAACTGCAGCGTGTGTCCGAAACACATCGATCATATGATGCGTTACAATATCCTATCTTATTTTGGCAAGGTGAAGATGGGTATCATTTTTCAATGAAGATGATAAATCCAGTTACAGGTAAATAAACAATCTACGTTTACTACCTTTATCACAACGTTAATTTATGTTATTATAACACAAAAATTTGTTTATAGGTTCCGAAACTAACAAAAAAGTTAGTTCAATGAATTATTATTCATACAGACTGATGGTTCGGGAAAATGAGGACAATCACATCTTAAAATGTCGGCGTCTCTTTCACCAATATGCTGTGGATATGTACGTGAAAGCTGAAACTGAGCGATTGACATTTATCAGGTTGAACTAGGCAAAACTCCGTTCTGAGGAATACATTCATCTTCGGGATGCCATCAATGCTGACGGAAATGCACAGAATGTAGGCAGAACAACTATTCTCCCAGCAACATACGTCGGAAGTCCGCGACATATGCATGAATACGCTCAGGATGCTATGTCGTATGTACGTCATTATGGCACACCAGATTTGTTTATAACGTTCACATGCAATCCACAGTGGACAGAAATTCGACAAGAATTATTTATTGGCCAATCACCCATTGATCGCCACGACATTACCGCAAGGGTGTTCAAAAGAAAATTAAAATCACTCATGGATTTCATTGTTAAACATCACGTGTTCGGCGAGACGCGCTGTTGGATGTATTCAGTCGAGTGGCAGAAACGCGGATTGCCACATGCACACATCCTCATTTGGTTGGTAGAGAGGATAAGACCGAATGAAATCGATGATGTGATATTTGCGGAAATTCCAGATAATGATGAATATCCATTGTTACATGAGGTTGTTACAAAAAATATGATTCATGGTCCCTGTGGAATATTAAATCCCATTTCTCCGTGTATGGTTGACGGAAAATGTTCAAAACGCTTTCCAAGACAATTAGTAGCAGAAACTATTAGTGGAAATGATGGTTATCCACTTTATCGCCGACCTTCCATTGTCATCAGTTTATCGCCGGCGATCCACTGATGACAATGGAAGGTCGACAATAGTCAAAGTGAATCAGCAGGACATTGAAATTGATAATCTTTGGGTTGTTCCGTTTTCGCCGTTACTCTCCAAGACATTTAAAGCACACATAAATGTCGAATTTTGCCATTCCGTAAAATCTATAAAATATATCTGCAAGTACGTGAACAAAGGTAGTGACATGGCTATGTTCGGAGTTGCTGCCGAAAATTCAAACGATGAGATCACTCATTTTCAAATGGGCCGCTATGTTAGTAGTAACGAGGCGATGTGGCGTATTTTTTCATTTCCTATACATGAAAGACACCCCACTGTTGTTCACTTGGCCGTACATCTGGAAAATGGTCAAAGGGTGTACTTTACAACGGAAAACGTATTACAACGAGTTGATAGGCCGCCATCGACAACATTGACCAGCTTCTTTGAAATGTGCCAGAATGATGACTTTGCCAGAACACTGCTTTATTCCGAAATGCCAAGATATTATACCTGGAATCAATCGTCAAAGAAATTTCAACGACGGAAACAAGGACAGCCAGTTCCAGGTTACCCACAAGTATTTTCCACCGATGCACTAGGACGTCTTTACACAGTCTATCCCAGCCAAGACGAGTGTTTTTATTTGCGTTTACTATTAGTCAATGTTCGTGGCCCAACATCATTCCAACATCTGCGAACTGTTAGTGGTGTATTGTGCGGCACATACAGAGAAGCCTGTCAACGTTTGGGATTGCTAGAGAATGACACTCATTGGGGCCACACTCTCGAAGATGCTGTGATTTCGTCAAATGCTAAACAAATACGAACATTGTTTTCCATAATTTTGTCTACATGCTTCCCATCAACACCGATTGATTTATGGAACAAATATAAAGATCACATGGCCGAAGATATATTACATCAGAAGCGACTTAGAACATCGAATGCAGATTTGCAAATTAATGAAGAAATTCACAATGAAGCATTAATTTTAATTGAAGACATGTGCTTGATGCTTACCAACAAAGGATTAATACAATTAGGAATGACAACGCCCAATCGCCCAATGCACGACGCATTTAATGAAGAGTTGAGACGCGAAACCCAATATGATTCCGAGGCATTAAAAGAAACCGTTCTAAGAAACGTTCCCCTTTTAAATGAGCAACAAAAATATGCCTACGATACGCTCATGAAAGTATTAAACGATGGAACTGGCGGATTTTTTTTCTTAGATGCTCCCGGTGGAACTGGGAAAACGTTTTTGATATCATTGATTTTGGCAACGATTAGATCACAAAATGGTATCGCACTTGCACTTGCTTCGTCAGGTATTTCAGCTACGTTGTTGGAAGGCGGTCGAACAGCTCATTCCGCACTCAAGTTGCCGTTGAACATGCAAATAAATGAAACTCCAACTTGCAACCTTTCGAGAAATTCCGCGATGGCCAAAGTGTTGCAGCAAAGCAGATTAATAGTTTGGGATGAGTGCACGATGGCACACAAAAAATCTTTGGAAGCATTAGACCGCACGTTGCAAGATTTACGAAAGAACCGAAACCGGTTTGGTGGTGCAATGATTTTATTGGCAGGTGATTTTCGCCAAACATTACCAGTAATACCACGATCAATGCCAGCCGACGAAATTAACGCATGTTTAAAGTTGTCCATTTTATGGAAATACGTTAAAACGCTCAAATTAAATATGAACATGAGAGTCGAATTGCAGAACGACCAATCTGGAGAAGTTTTTTCCAAACAATTGCTCGATATTGGTAATGGCAAAATACCTGTTGACTCATCGTCTGGATACATTACATTACCTACCAATTTTTGTCATTTTACTGAATCAAAGACCGAACTCATCGAGAAGGTTTTCCCAAACATTGCTCAAAATTACAAAAATCATGTTTGGTTGAACGAACGAGTTATATTGGCTGCAAAAAACGTTGATGTCAACGAAATGAATTTTCAAATTCAAAATAAGATAGCTGGCGAATTGATGACATACAAATCGATTGATTTCGTCACTAACCAAGATGTTGTCAACTATCCAACGGAATTCTTAAATTCGCTGGAATTGCCCGGATTACCATCTCATAATCTGCAATTAAAAATCGGATCGGTAATAATTATGTTGCGGAATATAAACCAGCCACGTCTTTGTAATGGCACCCGACTTGCGGTGAAGAAATTAATGAACAACGTCATCGAAGCCACAATTTTGAAAGGGAAGTACAAAGGCGAAGACGTTTTGATTCCACGGATTCCTTTGATTCCGAACGACATGCCATTCGACTTTAAACGGTTACAATTTCCAGTGCGGCTAGCATTTGCAATGTCGATAAATAAATCGCAAGGGCAGTCGCTAAGTGTTTGTGGCATCAATCTTGAAAATCCATGTTTTTCACATGGCCAGTTGTATGTCGCCTGTTCCCGTGTCGGAATACCAACAAAACTATTCATATACGCGCCAGAAAATAAAACTAAGAATGTTGTGTATCATAAAGCATTAGAATAATAAACAATATGTTTTTGGAATAATTATTTTTTTTATTAATTATACCAATTCAAATTCAATATTCATAGTTAAGACAGGACAACGTCTGTCGGGTCAGCTAGTAATGAATAAATTAACAGTTTCTGTTATTCATTTCAGTTTTTGATGAATTGAATTTTTCATGAATATGAAATGTTTGCTTAAAGCTTTTAATTCAAATATGTGGCACCTACTAATTCCCTTTTCTCGCATAAATGTTGAAATAATTGTTCTTTTGCTTCTTGATTGTATGAGGGTCATTTAACAAGTTTGGTAAATCTGTACGAGATGGTGACAATTTCGTGACGTCACGCCTAGCAGGTGTCGCTCTTTGAACTAGCTCAGTAGAAAGTGGACGTTCACCCTATTCCCCAGACTTGACCTCATGCGATTTCTCGTTTCCAAACCTGAAAATCTGGCTCGGTGGGATTTTGCATTTGAATAGTTGGTTGGGTTTTATGGCGCAAGGGCCATGTGTTCCTCGTGTTGTGTTGATTGTGTGTAGTGTTGGGTAATTTCTTTGTATTCTGTTCAAATCTTTGCTGTTATACTCCAATTTTAATCTTTGCCCATTGATGCCTTTTGTTTCATTTGTGCACTTGTATATGTATATTGTATTATATCTTTTTTATCTCGTTTTCCCTCTCCCAGATCCTCCAATGGAAACTCTAAACATCTGGTGAGTCGGGGGGGGGACGAGGGTGCAGTAGTGGCCATGCTGCGACAAACACAAGATAATGCCAAGTAATGGACATTCACACACAAGGTCAGTTTTACTGATACAGAAGAGGGAAATACATCCAGAGAGAAATTGAACCTGCACCACCTACAACTTGCAGGGCAAACCCAATAAGAATGCCAATGTGTATTGTGCAGGCTTTGACAAAAGATACTTTTTGGAAGGGATGAAAGTATTGGAAACTAGCTGAGTTAAGTGTGTAGCCTTCCATGGACACTGTCGAGTAATAAAATCGATTTTCTAAAACAAGCTGCTTTATTTCCTTTTTTACAGTACTTGACAAATAAATGACCCTGGTATTCTCTGTCCCTAGGTCTTGTTACCAGAGTAACTCCGTCGAAGCACATGTGTACACAATGTCGAACATCTCGAATGCACGCAATATTTACATGCTCCGTTTTGCCGCAATATTTACATGCTCCATTTTGCCGCAATATTTACATGCTGGATATTGCATGCATTTTTCATTTTCTGAAATATGTTTTCAAAATTATGGAATTTCCAAGCTATCGAATATTTTCTGTATAAGGTTGGTTGGGTTTTCATGGCGCAAGGGCCATATTTGGCCATTCTGCGCCAGACACCAGACAGTGTCAAGATATGGACAGACACACAAGGAAAGTTTTACTGACACAGAAGGGAGAAATGAATCGAGGAATCGACCTTACAACACGCAGGTTGCTAGAGCAATGGCTGAGCCAAGACGGCCCCTTATCTACAGGAAATAATATTTTAAATGATTAAAGTTATGAGGTCATAATCGCATAATTTGACGTGTATGCTGCAAACATTTTTAAATATAAGCAAAGTTCCTTTTGTTCATGAATCAGTTGTGAAATCTCATATGAAGTAATTGCATGGTTAAAATGTTTAAGTAAAGAGAGTTAAACATCTGATTATATCGAAAACAATTAAGGGATAATGTTGTTTGTGTGTCTGAGTCCTTGAAATTTAAAAACCAATCAATTTATTACTTATTTAGATTCATAGAGTGATGTATGATTGTAATTATATATTTATTAAAGCATCTAACTTAGAACAAAAGAACTCATATTTTTTATTTAAATAAATTGTCATAGCGAGTATCTTAATTGCATTTTAACTTATGGAAAAGGTTTCGTCGTCCTAGCAGAAGTTTATTAACACTTCAAGTGGTTTCGACGAGATATCTCGTCCATCAAGACCTGATCAATTTTGCTAATGAGTTGCTCTCGTCATCAAGATCTGATCAATTTTGCTAATGAGTTGCTCTCGTCATCAAGATCTGATCAATTTTGCTAATAATTGCTGTCGTCATCAACATATTGACAATTTTTTCTTGCGACGACGAGATCAAGATCTGGTCAGTTTTTCTAATGACGAGATATCTCGTCCATCAAGATCTGACATAAGAAAACTGATCACATTTTGATCTCGTCATCAAAATATGGGCAATATCTTGATGACGAGAAATCTGGTCATTAGCAAAATTAGTCAGATCTTGATCGACGAGATATCTCGTCGAAACCACTTGTAGGGTTAAGCTTGTAGCTTACTTGTAGGGTTAGATGTACAGTAAATACAAATTATCAGTTAAGGGAGTTTTTGCTCTAAGTCACGATTTAGTTTTTTAAGTGCAGCATAATGTGTAAAAAGATAGTAGGTAAGTAGTTAATTAACGTCGCACTGCAGCAACACAACGGGCTATTGGAAACGGTCCGGGATCAATCCCGAAGGCAAAAATCCAAGGACAACGCCTCGTAATTATGAACCAAGGTCAGATGACGATGACACCTGAGCTGGCACTCCAGACTCCAAACTTCCACATCATGCCCACGAATTTGGAAGATTATTGTTCCAAATAAATTGCGAAACTTGCGATTTGGGGGTGCCGAATCTCAACATTCAAATATTTTTCTTCCCTTATACCTCGAATAAATTTCGAAAACATATTTATTCGGGGCTTTTAATTTTATTCTTCGGGATCAATAATTGCAAGTGTGTTTAAATGCCCAACTCATAAAAATGTCATAAACAGTTTTTCAAGCAAACCAGATAGCAAACATTCTAAAAGCAGTCCATTCATTTCCAAGACCACGTAGAAAACGGAAGTCATTGTCGGATGATTAAATATGCAAATGCTCAGTACCTGAATGCGATTTTTCTTTTCGTGGATCAAAGGAAATACCGCACGTGCACGCAGATCTCAATTTAAGAGACTTGTGCTTTCTCGTTGATTGGAATAAAACAATCAAAATCAAATCAACGTTAAGCACTTTCAGAATAATTCTTTTTCTTTTGAATTATTCATGTTCTAAAACGAAATCACGATAAGAAATAATAAAAACATATTTACTCAAAGTGCATTTTATGTCCACGCTTTGCATATTTTAGCATAGAGTAATCGAGTTTAAGTCAAATTCTGCTGTTTATAAATTTTCCATGTTTACTAATAATGATCCTGAAATCCGTCAATCTTATTTAAACTGCTTTATTCAAAATCGGCGAATCATGCTGATTATTGTACTTTTAATACAATTGTGCTAATTTATTTAGGTTTCGATTCTGAGTCTGAATTAAGATTGTGGATCAATTCGACGAATGCAATTGCTCGTTAACTTTGAATAGGAGATAAGCATTGAACTGATTAGAAGATTCAGTTGATATAATGCGTTCGTTAAAAATCGTTTAATTGAAATACTTTAACGCGTTAAATGGAACGGCGGACTTTCTCTTCCAAATGAACTTCAACGGAACTAGTTCTTTGGCACCTTACACCCTCTAATGGAATTGAATGCAACGCTCCAATAAATTCCTCTTTGAACAAATTTCAATGCAGAAAGAAGTGTTCAGCTTTTACTGTGATGCAGAGGGAGATTTGTCAGCCACTTAATCAGCCGTATCGATCCTTTTAGATGGCATTCGACAAGGTTCGATTGGTAGGTATGGTAGGTATTTTAATTAACGTCGCGCACTTGAGCAACACAAGGGCTATTGGCGATGGTCCGGGATCAAACCCGAAGGGAAAGATCAGAGGACAACACTACGTATTTTTGAACCACGGTCAGATGACGAGATCGCACCTGAACTGACACCCCATTCTCCAAACTTCCACACCACGATCTTTGGTTGGATTCGAACTCGCAATCCTCCAGTTGCAAGGCCTTTACTCTTCCAACCGGGCTACCTCAGCCTGCAGTTATAATTGGTCGTTATTATAAAGATCATTCCCTACCCTGTGTTTGAAACAAAATAGTAAGATAGATGGTGAGGATATTATCAGATTACTGAAGCGGGAGGTTTGGGTAAATTGATGGTAGCTATTATTACCATCACACATATTTAGAAGCATATGACCATCCATCATATGGTCTATCTGTTGACCACTGGGATTGATGTCTGTACTACCCCATAAAGGGTTGTGACAGTTCATGCCACCAAGAATAATATATGGAGCAGGTAGTTGACTAAATCGTCAGTTATCTATATATAGCGAGCACATATGTATCTGTTCGGAGATGGATAATCTAGACTAAGTTAGAAGTGTTACACAACCAATAGCACGATTGTTTTTCACGATATATTTCCTTATAATACTATATTTTATTATACTTATAAATACTTATAATACTTATACTATTACAGACCAAGTCACACATCATCGTAAAAGTCAATCAAAGCTTTCCTATCTTCAGCATGGCTACGGTAGCCATGGCAATTCCAAGATATTTTAGTCGTTACATTCTTTCAGGGATTTGTGGCGATGGGTCTACTTTTTTATTTTTGTCTACTTCCATTTGTCGGATAGGTTAGATGAAGTATAGGTCCCGAAGTTATATTTTTCATTGATTAGATTTTGTAGCATCTATTTTCGTTTGTGATTTTGTTTTTAAAATGTCTAATATTAGAACCAGCTGGTTTGGGAGTGTTTGTTTTCGTTGATTTTTTATTGTTTGCATCCTTTTTCTCGGACGGTTATTTCTTTGCTTTGCGCCATTTCATTTTCAATTTCTTCACTGGGAATGGTATCTGTTTGAATAGCAACGGATTTCGTCGTTTTTATTACAGATGCGTACGAAATATTTTCTCTTGGTGTCTGACTTTCTATTTTTTTGCCTCGAGATATGAAATCTTTTGTTTTGTTTTAATGATTTCTTTTCTCCATTGAGGGAAAGATCTAGAGTAGAGGAGGAATGATTAGCTGGAGTTATAGCCTTAGCTGGAATAGCCTTTATCGAGTCCTGCTTCGGAATAGTACATATCGTAGAAGTAGTGCGATCGTACTGCGTTGCCAAGTCTATTACTCTTACGCCTTGCTCATGTTTGTCTATTATCTCACTCTTTATTCCATGGATATTAACTTTTTCCATTTCTCACCACTGTTCTTTACACCCACCTTCTTCGGACTCATGGTTATACGAAAAAAATTAGCTAAATAATTGTACATCACCCCGATTCTCCGTTTTCAGAAATGACGCATCTGGTGGGAGAACAGAAAAATGAAAAAAATAAGAAAGGAACTCGTGCCTCCCTGTGGCAGTTGACAATAAATGTCAAACCAAATTAAGAAATTGATTGATTTTTGTGACAGACGTTAACTGTTATCAGGTGAGGTAAACATGAACTGAACGACACGCAAGACTCGGG
Organism: Meta bourneti; assembly: GCA_933210815.1. Taxonomy (NCBI): domain Eukaryota; kingdom Metazoa; phylum Arthropoda; class Arachnida; order Araneae; family Tetragnathidae; genus Meta; species Meta bourneti. The sequence goes on along the minus strand of OW119922.1, from coordinate 110,307,257 downwards.
AATCTGAGCGGAGTGGTGGTTGTGACGTCACCGAAGCAGGCTCGTATCTCAAATTCTGGCTCGTAACTCAAGGCAAAAAATCGACCTAGTGACGACTCGTATCTCAAAAAACTCGTATATTGGGGCACTCATATCTCAAGGTACCACTGTACTAGATTTTCTAACAACGAACCCTCGTTTACCATCAGAGATTACACCAAGAGATTTCCGAGGAACACAGCATTGATTCCTCCCATCAACACAGGTAATGACTAAATAATCACATCTATTGGTTGAAAGAATCCAAGGAAAGATTTTACTGGAAAAGTTTCAAAGTTTGCAATGAAGACTGAAGGTTAGAGAAAGCATATGCGTTAATCAGAAAGTTTTAAAAACGATACTGTAGAGACGGTTCAAAGAATGTTTCTGATGGATGATTCACACCACTTTCAGAGAGACCCTCCATTATTAATGTAGAAGAATCACGCTCCCTTGTAGAGAATACTTCTGGATTAACGTTTGGGTTTTGGTTCGACGTTCCGATCATTTTTTGCTACACCAAAGATTAATTAGATCGGGGAAATACGGCTTGAATAAAGAATGAAGAGCTTTGACAAACTTTTAACCCCATGAGGGATTTACACGCATGTATCCAATCTGGAATCTACTCTGATTGACTTCTAACGAGTTCTGATCTTTTCGACCCATCGAATCGTTCGTAAGATATTTTTAACCCTAATCTCCGCGCCCAAAACTGCCCTGTATTATCCAGCCTCTGGAGAAAAACCTGTTTCAAACAATCAACAGCAAGGGACTATTTGTTTTTCCTATTTGGATTTCCATTCCCCTTGGTAGGTATTTTAATTAACGTCCCATTGGAGCAACACAACGGGCTATTGGCGACGGTACGGAATCAATCCCGAAGGGAAAAATCCAAGGAAAACACCTAATTTCGAATCATGGTCAGATGACGATGCAATACCTGAGCTGGCACACCTCCCTCCAAACTTCCACACCACGCCAACATGCGGACATTTGAGGCCACGACAGGTTTAACATGCACCATCCCCCCTTAGTACACGACGGTCTTTGGTTGGATTCGAACTTGCAACTCTCCGGTTGCTAATCCGTTACTCTTCCAACCGGGCTACCGCGGCCCTTCATTCCCTTGGAGTAATAGGGTAGTTTTGTCTCGATTTGATATAGCGTCCTAAACAAAGTTGGCCTGATCTCAGACGAGATATCTCGTCACAAGCACCTGTAGGGTTAATCCACAGATTTGGTCATTAATGTGTACTTTGGGAGAAATGCTATAGTATACAACACTCATATCCAAATTTATCTTTACATACCCAAAAATAATGATATTCCATGAAATATCCTATCGATGTAATCCATTTTTGCAGGGAATGTCTGAAAGACAAGCCTAATTAGCATTATTTAATCAAAAGTGATCAAACGGTTTCTGATTTGCAAATCAAGGCGTTACGTCATCAGACGGTGAATCAAGCTCTTTGCGCTAAGTGAATATCTGAGTGAATTCCTGCAATACAGCGTTTGATTTCAGTGTGTAAGGACTCAAAACGGTTTGTCATGGCTCCGAAGTATCATTCGGTAGAATCTGTGAAGTGGCGAATTATCGGCCGTTTAGAAGCAGGGCAGACAATCATGGAAGCAGCGAGATGTGTGAATATTTCCAGACAGTCTACGCTTTGGAAACAATTTCGGAACTCTGGAACTGTTGTAAGGAGGTCTGGACAAGGACGTAAACGAATAACAACTGCTTCTCAAGATTGATATCTGGCAATAACTGCCCATCGTAACAGGAAGTCTACTGCTCGGCAGTTAAGTTCAGAGGTTGAAGCCGCCACTGGAACTGTTGTATCACGGCAAACTGTATACAGAAGGCTTAATGAAAAAGGCCTTTATGCCAGAAAGCCAAGGGTATGTGTTTCACTGTCTTCACAACAAAAGAGGGATCGCTTTAATTGGTGCAAAGAATATCAGAACTGGAGTGAAAGCCAATGGACCCATGTTCTCTTTACTAATAAGTCGAGGTTTAGTTTAACTTCTGATTCTAAACGTATTTACATCTGGAGGGGTCAGGAACGCGAAATCTTCCTTCGAACATTATGGAACGTGACCGTTTCGGCAGTGCAGGTGTGATGGTATGGGGAGGAATAATGATCGATGGACGTACGCCCCTACACGTTTTCAACAGCGGATCTGTGACCGGCCAGAGATATCGGGATGAGGTGTTAGAACCTTATGTAAGACTTTTCAGAGGTGCATATGGATCTGACTTTTTATTTCTGGACGATAATTCTCGTCCACATCGAACAAATCTCGTTGACGAATTCCTTGAAAGTGAAGCCATTGAGCGAATACCGTGGCCAGCAAAATCTCCCGACCTGAACCCGATAGAGAACTTATGGGACTACCTTATAAAAGCAGTTGCACGGAGACATCCTCCTCCTAGAGATATAAATGCCCTGAAGACCGCATTGCTAGAGGAATGGAACTTAATTCCCCAAACTCTGGTTAACAACATTATTGCCAGCATTAAAACATGTTGTGATATGTGTGTATACGTCTGGGGAGATCACATTCCATATTAAATTCATAAGCCTTAATTTTTTTTCTGAGTTATTCTTTTTTTCTGAACTCTCCTTGTCACATATTATTGGCATTTTTATTGTTTCATGCTACAGTTTTATATCATATGCAGTGCTCTTAAATTTTTTCCTTTGTATTTATGTGTTATGATGTTATGTCTCATTTCACACAAATTCATAAAATTATAGTTCACACTTTCTGAGAAATCCGTGATTTTATGCATGTACAGATAATTTTGAGCATGAGTGTATTATGAAATCTCGCGACACCCAGGGTTAAAGCAAATCTCCGCAGTTATTTTTATAAAAACCCGCGTGAACTTCGTATACGCGATAGCTTTACGACATTCTAATGAAATAGACAGAGCATGGGAACGGAGTCGCTGATGTAAGATCTCAGAAGGGTGGTCACGTGGGTTTACGAATCGTTTTGGGCAGATTGGCCAGACCAGTTTTTTCATCACGCTCGTCAATATGTCCTTTATTTGGATTCGTGTATTCATCAAAACCTTTTGCCCGGAATCATCATACCGAGCGGTAGATAGGTAGTTGAATTAGAGGTAGATGGCGTAGATAGGTAGTTGAATTAACGTCGCACTGGTGCACCACAACGGGCTATGGGCGACGATCCGGGATCCATCCCAAAGGGAAAGACCCGAGGACAACACCTCATAATTTTGTACCGAGGACGAGGACAACGCCCGACCTGGCACCCTTTCTCTCCAAACTTACACACCACGCTAAAGTGAGGGCGTTTGAGGCCACGATAGATTTAACATGACCCCTCTTACACGGTCTGGTTGAATTGAGTTTCGAACTCGCAATCCTCTGGTTGCTAAATCTGTCCCGTGTTCACTAAAGACAGTGTGAAAAGATCACTAGATTACCTTGGGTCCTGGAGGCCCGTGCATACTTAAAGGAGATATGTCCCCTGAAGGCCCAACGTATGAATGAACCAAGAAAACAAGTCGTCCCAAACTGGCGAAGTTTAGATTTTAAAGAGCTCGGAAAACTATTGACATGTAAATATACACTTTGTGCGATTTGAATGGGATTTAAGAACTCGTTTCGTCGGCGTTTCCGAAATTCCGGTCTGAAAAGAGCAGATTTCAAGCGTTATGCAAATAGTAATTGAAGGTAAAAAGTCTTCCCTTTGTTAAAAACAAAACTGGGAGAAATCAACAATCAAATTCGAATAATTTAATCTTGAGCGGAGGCGTCGAGTAAATAAATGATTCGCACAAAGCCTTCTAGAACATGAAACATGCAAAATTTATTCCGATGTTTGAAAGAGGATGGGTTCCCAAATGAGGTTTCCCTGTCAGAGATGGAGCAAGTTTTCGCATCGTCGCCATTTTGGTTGGACTGAAACATTTGCCGTCTGCTGTCGTATACTACGTTATAATTAATTTATTCGGCATTTGGGAAATAAAAATGAATGCGATATATAAAATTCAAATTTTTATCACATGCAAGTGGAGGTTAATGCTTTTGGTTTACAAATATAATTCAATGTAACAAATATCGATGGTTTTGATTTGTATTTATTTGTTGGTTGTAGTATAGTATCTGTATTGGTCACATTTGTTGGTCTATGTACTGTATTGATATGTTAGTCTACTCTGTATTCATTTGTTAGTCTCTACTCTATAATCATTTGTTGGTCGCAGTACTGTATTCATTTGTTGGTCGCTGTACTGTATTTGTTGGTCACAGTACGGTATTTATTTGTTGGTCTCAGTGCTGCATTCATTTGTTGGTCGCTATATTGTATTCATTTGTTGGTCGCTATATTGTATTCGTTGGTCGCTATACTGTATTTATTGGTCACTGTTCTATATTTATTGGTCGCAGTACCGTATTTGTTGGTCGCAGTATCGTATTTGTTGGTAGCAGTACCCTATTTGTTGGTCGCAGTACTCAATTTGTTGATCGCAGTATTCTATTTGCTGGTCGCAGTACTGTATTTATTTGTTAATCGCAGTACTGTATTTATTTGTTAATAGCAGTACTGTATTCATTTGTTGGTCGCTGTACTGTATTTGTTGGTCGCTATATTGTGTTCATTTGTTGGTCGCTATACTGTATTTATTGGTCACTGTTCTATATTTATTGGTCGCAGTACCTTATTTGTTGGTCGCAGTACTCTGTTGGTCGCAGTATTCTATTTGTTGGTCGCAGTACTGCATTTGTTTGTTGATCGGGGTACTGTGTTTGTTGATCGGGGTACCGTATTTGTTTGTTGAGCGGGGTACTGTATTTGTTGGTCACAGTTCTTCATTTATTTGTTGGTCGCAGTACTGCTTTTATTTTTGTTCGCCATATTACATTTATTCTTGGTCGCAGAGCTGTATTTTTTTTTTGCAGTACGGTATTTACACATTGGTCGCAGTACTATATTCGCTGGTCGCAATGCCAGTGTTCAAACTCTGCGGCCATCATTTAATTCTACTTCTGAATTGCCCAATACCCAAGTGAACATCGTCAGTACATGTGATTTCCATTTAAACACGAACCCATTCCGAATTAAATTACCTGCTGACAGACTTGTGTACCGTAAGTAAAGAGTAGTCAACACCTAGAGTCTTTGTGGTCCCCACAGCAGAGTAATCATGTCGCTCATTTTTTCCCACTCTTGATACGCTCCTAATTAGACTGTGCTGAGGCGACACCGGGGAATTTATATTTAATTACTTTTGGAGGGCTTCGTCCAGAAAGGAAAGTCATTAAGCCTATTCTTCCCTCTTCTGCCCTATGCAAGAGGATTAGGGGAGCGTCAGATCTCGCTAGTGGGATTACGACACCCGAGTCACCGGTGGGAGGAGGCGGACTTCCTTCCCACCCGTTCTCTTCCCTGTTGCCACGAAGATGGTTCGATTAGATCAGGGTCCACAAACCTTTTTTACTTGTGTACCCGTAAAGACAAGAGTTTTTATTCAAAAATATATAGAGGAAGCATGCAACGAAAACGCTAATGTATACAAAATAATTTACCAACCTAACTTCTCTTTTCTAATATAATTAGCTGAATTACCCGGCGTTGCTCGAGTTGAATTGTTTGTAATTCATCGTAATATTACTCTATATTATTCCTATGGAAATTTCGAATTGTTTTTAGCCCCCTGCAGACCCAGGACAAATCGAACGGGGTTAATATATAGCCTATTTGTCCCTAAGAATTCTACAGGATGTAACCAAATTTAGTATGAATTGGTCTGACTTTGATCGTATAAATACGCAATGTTATTCCTATGAGGATTTCGAATTGTCTTTAGCCCCCTGTACCCATATCGACGAGGAAAAATAATCTTTCTACAAAATAATCCTATATTATCATAAAAATGTACATTCCAATAATAAAGCTAGTTTAAGAATTTACAGACGGGATACATAAACGATTTGATACTGAGCGATTTTCATCGCAACCGCACCCATCTGCGATTTCACCACACTCTAAGATTCTAAAAAAACACCAATGCCACACTTGAGAAGCGACTCCTGTAGACGTCATCTGCACAGCCAGACCGGGAGAGAGCGCCCCTTAGCATGTGCTCTGTCCTGGATGACGGGACGTTACACCCCTCTGCACACCCAAGACAAATAGAACGGAGGTTAATATGTAGCCTACGTTACCCTCAGGGTTCCAAAGAATAAGTGTAACAAATTTGGTATAGATTGTTCAAACGGTGTAGATTTGTATAGGGAACAGACAGATGGCCAACTCTGCTTTATATGTATAGATCTGTAATTGACCATTTGTTTAACAAGTTCTGTAGTTTTTATTTCCGATCAGTTCCAAAATTAATGTATCTATTGGATTTTTGATATCTTTGGTGGATATTGTTCCAGTTTGTACGAATAAAGTGTGGTATGTCACCAAGTGTTCTCTGAATGGTTGGCTGATTGGGTTTTACGGCGCTAGAAGTCATATTTAGCCAACTTGCGCCAAACATGAGAGAAGACTTCAAGTAATGGACATACGCACACGAAGAAAGCTTCATTAACACAGAAAGGAATTGCACCCTGGGTAAATTATAGGAATCGAAGCTGGCCGACTATAACTCTTAGATTGCTAGCTCACAGGGCAAATCCACTGAGTGACGAAATTTGTCTAATGAAGTCTACAGTAAAATTTTGTGTTACCTTGTGGAATGAGATTGTAGGAACATAACTTTTTCTCTTTTATTCCAATGATTTGGTCATTCGTTTATGGGTTTGTTTTTTTGCTGTACAGTCAAATTTTCTTGCTTTATTACCCTAAGACAATAAAACCGTATAAATGTCCCAAAGACTTCATCTAGGTTGGTTGGGTTCTATGGCCCAAGGACCACACTTGAACATATTGCACCAAACCCAATACAGACAACGCCATGTAGACATACACACAAGAAAGTAAGTTACTGAAAATATGTTCTATAGATCTTGTAATATACTGTACTCACTAATATTTAATCTACTATCGATTTGTCCTAGTTCAGGAACGTGGAGGTTCGTTTGATTTTATAGCACAAGGGCCGTATTTGGCTATGCCGTGCCAAACACGAGGCAACATCAAATAATGGACATAATGTAATGGACATCAAGTAATGGATATAATGTAAGGGATACCAAGTAATGTACATCAAGTAATGGACATAATGTAAGGGATACCAAGTAATGGACATAATGTAAGGGATACCAAGTAATGGACATCAAGTAATGGACACATGCACAAGGGTACTGACACAGAAGAGAGAAATACGTAAACCAAGAGAGGAATCTAACCTGTGCGTCTTCAACTCGCAGGTTGATAGCGCAGTGTGCATACACGGAGTGACGACGACCCAGCACTTCTCAGGAACGGTAGGTAGTTGAATTTACATCGCTCCGGAGCAACACACCGGGCTATTGACGACGGTCAGGGATCCATCACGAAGGAAACGATCCAGCAACACCTCGTAATTTTGAACTACGGTTGAATGACGAGGTCAACACCTGTACTGGCACCTCTCTCCAAACTTCCACAAGTGAGGACACTCGAGGCCACGAAATATTTATCACCCCCGCGTGCACAACGATCTTTGGTAGAGCCGAGTTTCGAACTCGCAACCCTCCGGTTGCTAATCCGCTACTCTTCCAATCGGGGCACCCCAGCACCTTTCAGGCACGGTCCTAACCTCAGCCCAGTAATGGTAAACTTCGGGTAAAGAGTTTACCATTACTTGGGGTTTTGTACTTGAACGAGCGGGTTCAAGTACAAGAACTTACTGATTTGTGGGGTTCCTTAACACCTGGGAACACCCTATTTGCATCCGATATCCATTATCCCCTTGCTTTAAAAAAAGAATCCTCTCAAAGAACCCTCCTTAGTAGCGGAGATGTTAGGGTACAAAAGCGATTAAGAGCTCCGCCATTCAAGTATTTTTCGCTGATCGAGTTACCTTTCAGAAATAGGAAAAAATTCTCGTAAAACTGTTTATTTTAATGGGGTAATTCTAGCGCGCTGAACGAATGTTTACGGGCGGTCGCTGGGTAAATATTTTTCCATTTTTGTGCTTAGTTTTGAAAGTAAACGTTCCTTAATCTCGCCGTCTTTTAAGGGATCGCGGATGACAATAGATTCGACACTGTTTAATCTTCATTAAATGCCTCGTTTAGGGTGAAACTTTGTAGCGAACGAGTATTAAATCAGAGCGGACGGGGCTGCGGATTATTTTTAACTGCTTGGGGAGATGATATCGATGGTATTTACCCGAATGTGCATTGTACGATGTGTGATAATAAAATAAAGGATTGGTTGTTTGGGTTTTTATGGCGCAAGGGCCATATCTGGCCTTTCTGCGCAAAGCACAATACACACATCGTCAAGTAATAGACATACACATGCAGAAAAGTTTCCTGATACTGAAGAGATATACGCCCAGGGAGATTGATTGGTTTTGGGGTCTTATGGCGCAAGGGCCATATTTGGCAATTTCGCGCAAAGTACAATAAATACATCAAGTAACATAAATCCACATGCAGAAACGTTTTACTGGCACTGAAGAGAGATATACGCCCAGAGATTTATTGGTTGGTTTGGGTTGGTTGATATACGCCCAGAGATTTATTGGTTGGTTTGGGTTGGTTGGTTTTGGGATTTTATGGTGCAAGGGCCATATTTGGCCATTTCGCGCAAAGTACAATACATACATCAAGTAATATAAATCCACATGCAGAAACGTTTTACTGGCACTGAAGAGAGATATACGCCCAGAGATTTATTGGTTGGTTTGGGTTGGTTGGTATTGGGGTTTTTTGTGGCACAAGGGCCATATTTGGCCATGATGCACCAGATACGACTTACAATATCAAGTAATAGACACACAATGAAAGTTTTACTGACACAGAAAAGATAAATACACCCAGGGTGGGATGCAACTGAGAGGAAGTGAACCTGCACCGCCTAACACTCCAAGGTTGCTAGCGCAGTGGGCATACCCACTGAGCCACTATGGCCCGTGGTTGGTTTGGGTTTTATTGAGCTGAGGTCCAGCAACGGACAGGCTGGGCCAAGCGCAAATATACACCCAGGGAGTAGTCGAATCTGCGTCGCCTTTAACTCGCAGATTGTTAGCGCATCGGGCAAATCCACTGAGCTAGTGGCCTTAATTAAATAAAGGGAGTTGCAGTAAAAATATTTTAGTTTTATAAATTTACCTTTTAGCTTTTATTCTTTTTAAAGCTAAAGCTGCTTAAACAATTGATTTAAATCGTATGGTTTCAATACATTGGAATCGATACTAATACATTGGAATCGATTAGTTTTTATTGTGGAACGAACAGTAAATTTAACGAGTAGTTAAAATGGAAGAACACCTGAATTTAACCCTCCTGATGGTTAAAAACAGCGTCGAAAACTGCCCTGTAGTGAGCAGAAGGAAGCAAAACCCTGTTAACACTTCGTCACCACTTCTGAGCAAGGAAGATAAAATGGATCTTCATTTCCTGCGCAGTTTTATCTCGACGAGATATCTCGTTATTAACAAAGTGCCTGATCTTGATGGACGAAATATCTCGTCGAAAGCACTTTGAGGGTTAAATAGGGTTGGTCGGGTTTAATGGCGCAAGAGCCATGCTGCGCCAAATACAAGACAAACATCCCGTAATGGACAAACAATGAAAGTTTTACTGACACAGAAGAAAGAAATACCCCAGGGAGAAATCGAACCTGCGCCGCCTACAACTCCAAGGTTGCTAGTGCAGTGGACCACCCCTGAGCCACGACGGCCCCGAATTTAAGCATGCAAATAATGTAGTGACCCTGGACCCTAAGATAGGGTGGGTTGGTTATTTGGGTTTTATGTCGCATTGTCCGAAATACGCCAAGTTGAGAGAAACATCAAAATTGAATGAAAATAAAATGGGTATTTGGGTATTTGGGTATTTTAAATTAACGTCACACTGGAGCAACACAATGGGCTATTGGTGACGGTCCGGGATCAATCCCAAAGGGAAAGATCCGAGGACAACACCACGTAATTTTGAACCACGGTCAGATGACGAGGCAACACCTGAGCTGGCACCCCACTCTCCAAACTTCCACACCACGCCAACGTGAGGACATTTGAGGCCACGACAGATTTAACGTGCACCAGCCCCCTTTGTACACGACGGTGTTTGGCTGGATTCGAACTCGCAACCCTTCGGTTGCTAGTTCGTTACTCTTCCAACCGGGCCACCGCGGCCCTGAAAATAAAATGACTGAAGACGTATCATCATAAAAGCAGTAAATGGTTGAATGAAACTTCACAACGAGGGTGAGGTAGGTAGGTGTTTCAATTAACGTCACTATGGAGCAACAAAACGGGCTATTGGCGACGTTCCGGGATCAAATCCGAGGGGAAGGATCCGAGGACAGCACCACGTCATTTTGAACCACGGTCAGATGACGAGGACAACACCTCAGCTGGCTCTCCACTCTCCAAACTTACATACCACGCCAAGAGAAATCAGTTGGGATTAACTGTTAATAACGCTGTTAAAAATGTTTTTGTCGTACTAGATCTCGGCATTTAATCCATTTTCCGGACGCATCATTAACTTGTATGTAGGTACGAATAAAATTAACGTCGCACTGGAGCAGTACATCGGGCTATTGGCGACGGTCGGGGATCAAACCAAAAGGGAAAGATCCTCGGACAACACCACATAATTTTCAACCACGGGCAGATGACGAGGACAACACCTCAGCTGGCTCTCCACTCTCCAAACTTGCACACCACACTAACGTGAATAACGAAGGTGAGAAAACATACTAAAGCACGTAAAAAGACGAGAGTACAATATAAGTGCCCTAACATAGGGAAGAGGGGATGAAATGAAATGTGAAGTGGTTTATACTACAACATGCAGTTTGTTTCTTAAGCATTCTTTTTACGATGATAAAGGAGGAAAAGAATGGATAGAAAGGAAGAGATAATTTATACATTTTGTAAGGAAAACATTTTTCTTGACTGGTTGGATTGGACATTATGGCTCAAGTCATGTAGTGTAATATTCTTCTCTACCCAACTCGTACTTGATAGAAAAGCAGGTGTCACTTTGGATTAATTTTTAAAGAATTAATTATGTTTGAAATTTTTAATATTTATTTGTGCATGTGTATATATTGTGTTATGCCTTTGCGCCAACTTTGGTAATTTTTCTCACGGCTAACCTGTGAGAAAGAAATATACAGGGTGAGTCTAAATTGTTTTTACAAAATAAGAGGGGTGATAGTACCCATCCAGACAAGCAATAATTACCATCGAACATAGGGTCGCATTCCACTCTGAGAGGCAGAAAAGAGTCAAATTAGAATTTCAACATGAACAGTGTTGGGAAAGCGAATGAACGATACCAAAAGTTGCACAATCTGATTTATTGATCAAAGAAAAATTCACAGCAAGTGCTCAAAGTGGCGGCCACGCGTGTCGTTGCACAGTTCACACCGGCGAAGGAATGACTGGCTCTCGAAGATTCCTGGTGTTTAGTTAAATTTGTCTGCGGCAACACCGATTCTCGCTACGAGATCTTCAGTCCACAGGGGTCTGGTACCCTAAAGATTTCATGTGCCCCCAGAAGAAAGTCCAATGGGTTGAGATCCGGTGAGCGAGGAGGCCAAGCCACAAGTCCGCGACGTCCGATCCATCTTACTTAGGAGATATGCTACGTAGGCAGGTACAAGACGACGTCAGTGGCGATGACTTGTTCATGCTCGACGCGTTTCGACTTTATTCTTTTCTGCCTCTCAGAGTGGAATACGACCCTATGTTCCATGATAATTATTGCTCGTCTGGATGGGTACTATCACCCCTTTCATTTTGTAAAAACAATTTAGACTCACCCTGTATATACATGGAATTTAATCTTGAATCCCCGTGGATGGGAAAAGTAAAGAGATCAAGCTCTTTTCCGTTGAGGGGAAAGCGCTCATTAGTACTGGCGTATTTGGCAGTGTTTGATTATGCTGACCCAGTGGCGGTATTTCGTCTGGTGTTTTGTCCACTCGCGAGAGGGGGATTCTGATGGCTAACCACTTGGAATAGGTGGGCTTATCTTTTACGGGGTTTAACTTTGGTTGAGGGTCGATTGATTTGGCGGTTCTTCAGGAATTGAATTACGGTACAAATAGTACATGCCTACAACCAGGGCACTTTTCCTTTCAAGAATACGATCGTAAGTGGAAGTGGTGATTCTCAGGACTTGCCAAAAGAATTTCCCGGCGATCTCGCGGAGTTCTTGGGTTGGTTTTTGGTGTTTTATGGCGCAAGAGCCATATTTGGCCATGCTGCGCCAGACACAAGACATACAACATTAAATAGACACACGATGAAAGTTTTACGGGCACAAACGAAAAATGCTTCTGACAGAAATCGAACCTGCGTCGTGTACAACTCGAAGGTTGCTAGCGCAGTGGGCCACTGAGCCACGATGACTCCACGAACTTCCTGGGAGAGGATCATATTGATGAATATGGGAACCACGCTCCTCCATGGGTTGTCCTTGCTACTAGATTTGATGTGCTACAAAAGGTGAAAACACCTTCCTCTCCTTACCAACTGGATCCTATGCATGACACCTGGCATGCCGAAACCTTGCCGTATTTTCCCGAGATCTTTTACTGAGGGCGAGTCTATCTTGTTCTTCGGGATTTGTCATCGGTTCCCCATCGCCTGGACTTTTTTGTTGTTACCATTATATTGAAGAATTTGAAGGCGTTTTGAACCATTATTATGGAGGTGTTTTGAAAATGATTTGTAAGAATTGATTTTTCTGTCTTCTCGGGGCCCCTTTTATTTAACAATTAATTTGCATTCATCCGTACTTTAATTTCTGTGTGATAAATTTCTTTTTAAAATTTAAAAAGAACTGTGTTCAGGTGCTTTATTGTTCATATGGAGGCAAAACATTGTTTAAAGTAAATTGGTTCCACTATACGATCCAAACTCATATTTGTAACACAACAACGTGGTCAGAGTGACCACATGACGCTGAGGGTTCATTGCTGCTCTGTTGGTTAGTTGTTTCGAGGTTTTATGGCGCAAGGGCCATATTTGGCCATGCTGCGCCAGACACAAGACATACAAAATAAAGTAATAGACAAACACACAATGAAAATTTTACTGACACAAAAGAGAGAAATACACCCAGATACACGCAGGAATCGAACCTGCGTCGTCTACAACTCGAAGGTTGCTTGCGCAGTGGGCATACCCACTGAGCCACGACGGACCCTCACTGCTTCGTGGTGAGAGAAGACAGAAGTAATGGAGATGGATATTAATAAGTCGATAGGGTAGTCTATCTGAGCTCTTCTGAGTAATATTCTCATTTGTTGTAACTTTCTGTTATAACGTTTATTCAATAGCCGTGTTGTTAACCCTCCAGATACTTGTCTCGAAGAGGTCATTAGCAAAACTGACCAGATTTCGCTGGACGAGATACCTCGTCATTAGAAAAACACTGACCAAGTCTTGATCTCGTCACAAAAAATTCGGCACGATCTGAATGACGAGATAACTCATCCAAGATCTGGTCCATTTTGCTGAGGACTAGATATCTCGTCCATCTAGATCTGGTCAGTTTTGCTAGTGACCAGACACCTGGTCGAGGCAAAACGTCGAGGAAAAACAAACTGTACCTTGCCAGAACTGGTGATGGTTTGAAACAGGTGGGTGAATCAGACTGACCACTACACGGCAGTTTTTGTCGCGAAGACAAATCACCAGGAGGGTTTCCCTTTGCCAAGAAAGTATCAGTCGTATTTCGTCAGGATGAGCCAAACACAAGCCAGACAATGTCAAGCAAATGGACAAACACAAAAGGAAAATTTTACTGACCAAAGAGAGAAATAAACCAAAGGAGGAATCTACCCTACACCGCCTAAAAATCGAAGGTTGGTTTTTTCATAGCGTAGGGTATCCATATTTGGACATGTTGAGCCAAACACAAGATAAAACCTTAAGTAATAGATACAGGGAAGTTTTACTGAAACAGATGAGAGAAATAAACCCAAAGGAGGTGTCGAACCTAACAGGAATCCAACTTGCGCCGCCTACAACTTGTAGGTCGTTTTGGGATTTTATGGGGCAAGGGCTTGGCGCCAAACGCAAGACAGACGCCAAGTAATTAGGAAAAGGGGTGCATAGAAAGGCCGCTTGGGCATCCTGCGGTAGGGACCCCTATGTTTACCAGATGCAGTAAACCCCATGGGAAAAGAGGAGATCATTTGGGTACGTCGGGTTCGTGAAGCCCATATACACCTAAAGAAAGATATAACCCTGACGGGTACAACTCGCAGCAAATCCACTGATCCATACACATTTTACCTTGGGATATCTCTTTGAAATAAAAATATTCCATCACTTAATCTCATTCTTGCAACACCCCCATGTTCTGAATCAAGGATCTCAGGTGGGAGGACGTGGACAAAAAAACACATTCCACACTCAGCGTGTGTCCGTTTATTTAAATAAAAGATACCTCCCCTCTAGTGCTTTTGAATGCTACTTCTTTCCCATCACCTGTGCGTTTTCTCCCAGTTCCCACAGGAGGAAAAACTCTCAAGCACCCTCGAACTCAGTTCGGACGAGAGCATTCTTTCTGTGGCAACACATCCCCGAGTGAAGCGCAAGATCATCTCCCTCTTTTTATCCCAGCCAAGTGCTGCCAAGTGGAATGACACTAAAGGGATTTTAATCATCCCGGTTTGCGAACACCCCCTTTTCCCCTTCATTAGTGGCATCGATTTTACCTCATTACGCCCGACAGCCATTCAGCACACGCCGTTTTCTTTTGGGTCCCCCCCCTTCTGTTTCTATTTTAGCCCCTCCTTGGAGGTGAAAGAAACCTCTGGGGAAACCATTAGGAGAACGCACTGGGAAATTTTCCCTAATGAAGCGAGGTTTTTTTTCCCTCGTACAACAAGATCCTTTACAAACGAGTGTTGATCCACGGAACCTCAGCCTAATGACGTAGATGGGGTGCGTGATGACCACCAGTTTGATTCATTTTTCAGCACTAGAACTACTAGAGAAAAATAAATACTACACTGATCGATCATATCACCGGAACTGGACTTCAGGCATTTGTCTGCCCACCTGCGAATCTGGAAAACACTCCTGAGCTGATAGATTTCAATTCTGTTGATTTTGAATATTTGATTGGTTGTTCTTAGGTTTTATGGCACAAGGGCCACATTTGTCCAAGCTGTACCACACGACAGAGTCAATTAATTTTTTTAAGTTTAAGGCACAAGGGCCATATTTGTCCAAGCTGTACCACACGACAGTCAATTGATTGTTTTTAGGTTTATGGCACAAGGGCCATATTTGTCCAAGCTGTACCACACGACAGAGTCAATTGATTTTTTTAAGTTTAAGGCACAAGGGCCATATTTGTCCAAGCTGTACCACACGACAGTCAATTGATTGTTTTTAGGTTTATGGCACAAGGGCCATATTTGTCCAAGCTGTACCACACGACAGAGTCAATTGATTTTTTTAAGTTTAAGGGCCATATTTGTCCAAGCTGTACCACACGACAGTCAATTGATTGTTTTTAGGTTCATGGCACAAGGGCCATATTTATCCAAGCTGTACCACACGACAGAGTCAATTGATTTTTTTAAGTTTAAGGCACAAGGGCCATATTTGTCCAAGCTGTACCACACGACAGTCAATTGATTGTTTTTAGGTTTATGGCACAAGGGCCATACTTGTCCAAGCTGTACCACACGACAGAGTCAATTGATTTTTTTTAAGTTTAAGGCACAAGGGCCATATTTGTCCAAGCTGTACCACACCAGAGTCAATTGATTGTTTTTAGGTTTATGGCACAAGGGCCATATTTGTCAGAGCTGTACCACACGACAGCGTCAAGGAAAAATGTGAAAGGGAAAAAGGATTGAGTAGGTAAGGTACTTAATTAACGCCGCACTGGAGCAACACAGCCAGATATTGGTGACACTTTGGGACCGATCTCAAAGGGAAAGATCCAACGACACACAAGGCTGCGGTAGCCCGGTTGGAAGAGTAACGGACTAGCAACCGAAGGGTTGCGAGTTCGAATGCAACCAAAGATAGTCGGGTACAAAGGGGGCTGGTGCACGTTAAATCTGCCGTAGCATCAAATGTCCTCTCGTTGGCGTAGTGTGGAAGTTTGGAGAGTAAGGTGCCAGCTAAGGTGTGACCTCGTCATCTGACCATGGTTCAAAAGTACGTGGTGTTGTCCTGGGATTTTTCCCTTTAGAATTGATCCCTGACCGTCACCAATAGCCCTTTGTGTTGCTCCAGTGAGACGTTAATTAAAAACCTACCTACCTTTCAGTTTTTAAGGAATTCGGGTAGGTTTTGAAGGTATTCAATTATAGTCGCACTCTAGCTGTTGACGATGGTATATAGGTATTTAATAAACGTCGCACTGGAACAACACTACGGGCTATTGGTGACGGTCCAGGATCTAACCCCGAAGGGAAAGATTCGAGATTTTGACCGCGTAATTTTGAGCCACGGTCAGAAGACGAGGTCAACTCTTGAGCTGGTACCACTCTCCAAATTTCCCACAACACAAAGGTGAGGACATTTGAGGCCACGACTATTATCTTAACATGCTCCAGCCCCCTCGTACACAACGGTTTTTGATTGGATCGAGTTTCGAACTCACAACCCTCCGGTTTCAAATCTTGACCGATCTACAGCGGAATAACTTCAAGACATCTTCAAGTTTTTTTTAGTTAAGAATTTGGTAGGTCTGGTAGGTATTTTTAATTAACGTCGCACTAGAGTAACACAACGGGCTATTGACGACGGTCCGGGATAAAACCCGAGGAGAAAGATCCGAGTATTCCAAGTAAATCGCATTTGGTAAATTTTAATAAATTAAATGATACTTAATATCAAAATACTCCAATTCATAGGTATTGTTCATTTAAACACAAAATAAACCTAAAAATATTACTTTCATTACTGCCTAATTTCCTATAATTTAATGATAATAATTCCGTACTATTTTAGTTTATCTCATTTCAAGTCTAAAACATTGACCTTATCAGTGAAGCCCCCTTCATTAGAATATACTGAAAGTGTTTCCTTGAGTTGACTGTTCCGTATCTTTTTCCAGGGCCGTGGTAGCCCGGTTGGAAGAGTATCGGATTAGCAACCGGAGGGTTGCGAGTTCGAATCCAACCAAACACCGTCGTGTACAATGGGGGCTGGTGCACGTTAAATCTGTCGTGGCCTCAAATATCCTCACGCTGGCGTGGTGTGGAAGTTTGGAGAGTGGGGTGCCAGCTCAGGTGTTGCCTCGTCATCTGACCGTGGTTCAGAATTGCGTGGTGTTGTCCTCGGATCTTTCCCTTCGGGTTTGATTATGGACAGTCGCCAATCGCCCGCCGTGTTGCTCCAGTGCGACGTTAATTAAATAGCTACCGTATTATTTGCTGTCTACGTGCAAATGTACCACGTGCAATCCCAGCAACATACGGAAACGACCTTGGAAAGATTCTTTTAAACTAAGCAGCATATTCCAAAAGTATATAAACTACTCAATTTTCAAAAACAAATAATCTTGAGTCCATCCTAATATTGAAATTCCTTTCGACTCAAAGAAATTCCTAACGAAAAATCATATTGCTCTAGACAATCTGTTTACTGTTTTGAACAAATTGTTATTGAAAAGTCTAATTTACAGATCTTGATAAGCATTGGAGATTTACTTCCCCTAATTATGGTAAATAAAGGAAATTTTAAATGCACCTGTACTTCAGCGCCTTGAGACTGGTTTCTTCCTAATTCTTTTCGAATGAATCCCCATTTGGCATTCCTTCCACAATAACGTCATTATACGTATTACAATGTAACAGTTTTTAAGACACCAGTACTTGTTCCCGAAATTGGCCTTCTTTAAAGAAATTGGTTTTTCTAACCTTTTTGCCGAATGCATTTTCCATCCTTTTTCCAAATACCATCGTTTTGTGCAAGTGTGTTTAAATACTCTTTCGTGGTGCACTACTATACAAAGCAGACGATATGCATCGGTCAGTCTACCCTCGAAACAATCGGATGTCCTTCGGTGGAACAGATTCGCCACTGACACCACCCCGGATATTGATTTTGCTTAAATCAATACCATTTCATTTCTTTGAAGAAAAAGAACACTTCCTCACTGAAGGCGTTCTATTTTTAAATGTTCCCTCCGATCAAGATACGGAGATGATCTTTTTTTGCCTTTCATGCCTACTTGCATTCTCCAGGTGTCTTCAATTTGCGAGGAAGAAGTAGGTATTTAATTAACGTCGCACTATAGCAGTGGTTCTTAACCTGGGGTGTACCACTGGGGGTGCGACAAAACATTTCCAGGGGTGCGAGAGAAGTTTCGATGGACGACAGCGATTTAATAAAAGACGATCTTATTCAAATACGAGCCAATTCACGTATTCAAATGGAATTTCGAAAACTGGACAGAACAATTCTGGTGTACAGTTGGAACTTTATCCACAGCTGGCAAAGCAGAATTGCAGACACTTGTACCATTTGCCACCACCTACCTGAGTGAAATGGGATTCTCGTCACTTTTACACACACAAAAAAAGTCAGAAATCGCTTAAATTGCAAGTGATGACTTACGCGTGGCTCTTTCAAAGGAGTCTCGCTTCAAAAATATTACGAATAAACAACGTAGCCATTAAAAATTGATATATTATTTTGTATGTATAGTACGTAAATGTATGCATTACTTTTATTGCATACATCGCTTAAATTGCAAGTGAAATCGCTTAAATTGCAAGTGATAACTAACGTGTGGCTCTCTCAAAAAGGAGTCTCGTTTCAAAAGTATCATTATGAATAAACAACATAGCCATTAAAAATTGAGATCTTGTTTTGTACGTATATGTAAATGTGTGTTTATTTTTCAATGTCATTTCCTAAATAAAGAAATAGAAACACATTTTTCAAGGGGGTGAGAGAATTTATTTCTAGATTCAAAGGGTTACCGATCCCTAAAAAGGTTAATAACTGCACTAGAGCAACGCCACGGGCTATTGGTGACGGTCTGGGATCAAACCCGAAGGGAAAGACCCGAGGACAACACCACGTGATTTTGAATCAGTCAGATGACGAGGTCGCACCTGAGCTAACACCCCACTCTCTAAACTTCCACCCCCACGCCAACGTGAGGACATTTGAGGCTGATTGGTTGGTTGGTTTTGGGGATTTTATGGCGCAAGGGCCGTATTTGGCGATGCTGCGACAGGCACAAGATATACAACATTAAGTAATAGAACACACACAATGAAAGTTTAACTGAGAGAGAATGAGTTATGAGAGGAATGCACCTGGCAGGAATCGAACCTGCGCCGCCTACAACGTGAAAGTTGCCAGCACAGTGGACATACACACGACAGATTTAACGTGCAACAGCTCCCCTTTGTACACGGTCCTTGGGGTTGGATTCAAAGTCGCAACTCTCCGGTTGATGATCCGTTACTTTTCCAACCGGGCTACCGTCCTCCCCATAAATCAGAATAATCTGATATTTCGAAACATGTGTCAACAAAATATTCAAGCACGACCCAAAAATTGAACTTCTTGCATTTAGTAAAAGCAGATTTCATTCGGTTCCTCGAAATTTACAATTCATGAATTCTCATGATCATGAGAATTCATGAATTTCGATCATGAATTCTCACGATCGAAACGATTGGACGACTTAAACCCCGCTCACAATACAATACTGCTTTCCCAAGATGGAAGCAAAACTACGATAATCACAAATAAATGCGCAATATGATTGGGGGGTTGCTTTCTGAGACATTTGATCTTTCCTACTGGGTGCGCGGATAGAAGAACGCATGCATCGCATAGAAATTGGAAAGGCGTTTCCCTTTTTACACGTCCAATGAAAGAGGGAAATTTTTCTGCCACTGAGCCGACGTCTTCGGGGATTATGGAAATTCAAAAGAATCTTTTTCTTTTCGTATTTCGTGACACTGGATAGTTATGGCCTTTATTTTATGCTTTATTTCATTGATTTGGAGGGTTTTTCGTCTCTTCAGGAGAAGATAAGTGGGGAAAAAAAGCAATTTCTCGTTATTTTTTATGTCGAAACTATCTACAAGGTGATATAGAATGGCTGCTACGATGACGTTCTTTTTGAGCATTTGTCATAGAAATGCTCTCCCGAAGTTCAACACCCCGTTAAACAAATCGCTTAATTTGGAAGGGGTCGTTTGTGTATAAAAAAACGTTGATATCTGAAACGGGGAGTCATGAACCGATTAAAATAAATCCAGTGGCTGATGATTACCAAACGGTTTTATGATTTTCCCTTTTACCAATACAGTAGGTAAAGCAACCTAAGACATACAAGCTCTGCAAATTTTTAATTTAGAAATTTGAATTTTTCTGTCGTTTATCTATTAGACCAGTGATTGACAAAGTGGTCGATATAACATTGTTAGGGGTCGATAGAAAAATTTAAGACATTATTGTACGTGTGATATTTAATTCGGTTAATTTGGATTACATCCATCCTGAATGACAAAGCAATTTAGGGTGAATTTTGAATTCTGTGACGATTGAAGGCTGAAGCTTACTCATTTTGAGCCCAATATTTCTAATCTTGTCAAGAATCACGAAACAAGCCCTTCACATAGACAACGTTAGTAAATTGTATGCTAGGTTAATGAAAGTCTTATTTTCATATACAAGATTATTTTTATTTTGTTATCTAAATTATATTTTAAATTTTATATTTTATTTTTCCCTCCTATCCAATAATGTTAAGGACGTCAAAAACGAAAACGTATCCCTTTAAAGTTAAGTGAGTATGATGATATATAGGCTCTCTCTGGAATTGAAAAAGATGTCGAACTGTTCCTCTGCATTAAATTGGTAAAAACAAGCGTATATATTTTCTTTTAAGCCACAAATTGTGTTTTAGAATTTATAAAGAAAAAACATTTTTCCATTAATTCAAATCAATAGGTTTATCATTTGAATGAAAGCAATTGATTTCGTACGTAAATTACTTATTTCAAACAGTCGTTCGAATGCTGGTTTATTTAAATTTGTATATTTTATATCCACGTTTTTCTTTTCACAAAAAACATCCACATCTAATTTCACATCACCTATACATTGGACTGTGAACATTCGCCTTTATTCTCTGTGGTTTAATATCTGAAGAATTCAGCATATCCAAATTAAATTAATCCAGTCATAAAACCTGAGCTGGATTTTCTTTTAAAACAATTAGTGTTTTTTATTTTATCAAAAAAACAATTTCGCCATTAATTCAAATCAATAGAATTTTCCATTTGAATGAAAGCAATTGATTTCGTAGGTGATTTATTTCAAAATGTCGTTCCAACACTAGATTATTTAAATTTCTATTTTATTTCACATTTTTTTTCACAATCCAAATCTAATCCCACATCACCTACAAATTAGCCTTCATTCCTTTTGGTTACATATTTGAAGAATTCAAGCCAGCATGTTCAGATCGAATTAATCCAGTCGTGAAATCTGAGCTTGATTTTCTTTTTAAGCCACAAATTATTATGCTGTAATAAAAAACATGCTCGATAAAAAACAATTTCGCCATTAATTCAAATCAATAGGTTTTCATTTGAATGAAAGCGATTGATTTCATAAGAATTATTTATTTAAAAATATTCGTTCGAATGCTTGATTATATAAAATTTTCAATTTTATTTCGCGTTTTCTTTTCAATTCACATCATCTACAAATTATACTGTCAACATTCATCTTCACTCTTTGTGGTTAAATATCGGAAGAATTCAAGTCAGCATGTTCAGATCGAATTAATCCAATCGTTAAATCTGAGCTTATTCTCAGAACTTAATGAAACTTTTGGGAATAGCAACAAGCTGTAAGGCACAATTCATTCGATTAAACACCACATCATTGAATATTAACGGAAGCATAACAATTGGAGAATGTCGTCGCCTACGTAAACATTATACTTAGAAAATGTAAGATGAAAATTTTCCAGACGACTGGGGGAGTAAAATTAAATTAAAAGCAAATCTTCCGTCAAACTGCCTCAGGGAAAAGGATAAATACGTCTTGAAATGCACCCTCTGGATTATTTATTTATGCAAACTAAAGAATGATGTTGATCCGAATGGAAATTTCTTTGAGTTAATCTAAATTCATTTTGTATGAACTACTGTTGAACAAATAGTTCTAGCATTCTTTAGATTTCCTTTAGCATACTGATAGATTTCAATTGTGTTGATTTTGAATATTTGATTGTTTGTTTTTAGGTTTATGGCACAAGGGCCATATTTGTCCAAGCTGTACCACACGACAGAGTCAATTAATTGTTTTTAGGTTTATGGCACAAGGGCCATATTTGTCCAAGCTGTACCACACGACAGAGTCAATTAATCGTTTTTAGGTTTATGGCACAAGGGCCATATTTGTCCAAGCTGTACCACACGACAGAGTCAATTAATTGTTTTTAGGTTTATGGCACAAGGGCCATATTTGTCCAAGCTGTACCACACGACAGAGTCAATTAATTGTTTTTAGGTTTATGGCACAAGGGCCATATTTGTCCAAGCTGTACCACACGACAGAGTCAGTTAATTGTATTTAGGTTTATGGCACAAGGGCCATATTTGTCCAAGCTGTACCACACGACAGAGTCAATTAATTGTTTTTAGGTTTATGGCACAAGGGCCATATTTGTCCAAGCTGTACCACACGACAGAGTCAATTAATTGTATTTAGGTTTATGGCACAAGGGCCATATTTGTCCAAGCTGTACCACACGACAGAGTCAATTAATTGTTTTTAGGTTTATGGCACAAGGGCCATATTTGTCCAAGCTGTACCACACGACAGAGTCAATTGTTTTTAGGTTTATGGCACAAGGGCCATATTTGTCCAAGCTGTACCACACGACAGAGTTAATTAATTGTTTTTAGGTTTATGGCACAAGGGCCATATTTGTCCAAGCTGTACCACACGACAGAGTCAATTAATTGTTTTTAGGTTTATGGCACAAGGGCCATATTTGTCCAAGCTGTACCACACGACAGAGTCAATTAATTGTTTTTAGGTTTATGGCACAAGAGCCATATTTGTCCAAGCTGTACCACACGACAGAGTCAATTAATTGTTTTTAGGTTTATGGCACAAGGGCCATATTTGTCCAAGCTGTACCACACGACAGAGTCAATTAATTGTTTTTAGGTTTATGGCACAAGGGCCATATTTGTCCAAGCTGTACCACACGACAGAGTCAATTAATCGTTTTTAGGTTTATGGCACAAGGGCCATATTTGTCCAAGCTGTACCACACGACAGAGTCAATTAATTGTTTTTAGGTTTATGGCACAAGGGCCATATTTGTCCAAGCTGTACCACACGACAGAGTCAATTAATTGTTTTTAGGTTTATGGCACAAGGGCCATATTTGTCCAAGCTGTACCACACGACAGAGTCAATTAATTGTTTTTAGGTTTATGGCACAAGGGCCATATTTGTCCAAGCTGTACCACACGACAGAGTCAATTAATTGTTTTTAGGTTTATGGCACAAGGGCCATATTTGTCCAAGCTGTACCACACGACAGAGTCAATTAATTGTTTTTAGGTTTATGGCACAAGGGCCATATTTGTCCAAGCTGTACCACACGACAGAGTCAAGAAAAAATGTGAAAGGGAAAAGGAATTGAGTAGGTAAGGTACTTAATTAACGTCGCACTTGAGCAACACAACGGGCTATTGGTGACAGTTCGGGTCCGATACCGAAGGGAAAGATCCAAGGACACACCAGGCCGCGGTAGCCCAGTTGGAGGAGTAACGGACTAGCAACCCGAGGGTTACGAATTCGAATGCAGCCAAAGATCGTCGTGTACAAAGGGGCTGGTGCATGTTAAATCTGTCATGTTCTCAATTGTCCTCATTTTGGCATGATGTGGAAGTTTGGAGATGTGATGCTAGCTCAGGTGCGACCTTGTCATCTGACCGCGATTCAAAATTACGTGGTGGTGTTCTCGGATTTTTCCCTTCTGGGGTTGATACCGTACCATAGCCAATAGCCCGTTGTGTTGCTCCAGTGCGAAGTTAATTAAATTACCTACCTAAATGCAGACCAAGGACACAGCACATCATTTTGAACCACGGTCAGATGACGAGGTCAACACATTACCTGCTACCCCCTCCAAATTTCCACACCACGCCAACGTGAGTACATTGGAGGCTACGATAGATTTAACGTGCATCAGCCCCCTTTGTATAGGACGGTCTTTGGTTGGAGTTTGTTTCGAACTCGCAACCCTACAATTGCTAATCCGATACTCTTCCAACCAGGCTACCGCGGCTGAAAAAGGATTGAGGAATGTAATGGGATGAAAACAGAAAAAGAACACTTGGGTATCCCGAGTGGGACCCCCGATTTTATTAAAGACAGTAAATCCCATGGGAATGGAAAAGATCACTCGAGTGCCTCGGGACCAGAAGTTTCAGTGCTTGTATGAGGTTGCTTGCAGGCTGGAGAGATTGGAAATTTAGTTTTTATTGGCTGAAATCATGAAAAAGTGAAATATTAATATATACTCTACATTTTTTATTGAACGAAAGCAAACTCCACGTGCACCACAGATGTACAACACGAGGCTTAAAGAAGTAAGTTGGTTCATCAAAGAGAAACGGTGGAAAATCAAATTTTACTATAATTACAAGCTTTGATGAACTTAACAAACGAGGGGAAAAGCAGATTAGAAATAACAAAAACATTGATTGAAACATTTTACTCTATTGAAGTACAATTTTTTTAAAAGTGCCCACATGGATTTTAGAGTCAAAATTTTGTGGTAGTAGACACCGTCTCCAAGCAAAGGGGCATGGAGCAAATATATTTTCTGTGTGTGCCACTTTAAACTGCACCTGCACACACAACTACGACCTCAACCCTCCAAGTGGTTTCGACGAGATATCTCGTACAACAAGATCTGACCAATTTCGGTAATGTCGAGATATTTCGTCAAGATATTGCCGATATTTTTATGACGATCAAAATATCGTTAGTTTTCTTCTAATGACGATATCTCCTCCATCAAGTTGGGGTCAGTTTTGATAATGAATAATTTCTCGTCAAATTCTGGTAGTTTTGATAATGACGCGATATCTCGTCAATCACGTTGGGGTCAGTTGATAATGACGCGATATCTCGTCAATCACGTTGCAGTCAGTTTTGATAATTACGAGATATCTCGTCAATCCTGTTGTGGTCAGATTTGATAATGACGAAATATCTCGTCAATTCAGTTGTGGTCAGATTTGATAATAACTAGATATCTCGTCAATCAAGTACTGGTCAGTTTTTATAATGACGAGATATCTCATCACTAGCAAAACTGACCAGATTGGAGACAACTACCAGGAGGGTAAAAAATATATCGAATATGGAATCGTTTTTTAGACTACTGTTTCTAAATGTGGACTTTATGATTTTCATAAAAAATAAGCTCAAATTATTTATTAGTTTTGAGCTTTTAAAGAAATCATTTAAAGAATCACTCAATTTGGAAAGCACGATACAAAACAAATCCGGGGAAATTATGCCAAAAATAAATACCACTTCCATTAAATCTTTCGAAATTAAAATGACTTTCTAGAAATGATGTATTTGAAAAAAGACATTAAAAAGTTTACCACAAAAAACAAATGAAAGCAGTTAAGAGTTTAATTAAACGAGGAGGCATTTACGGGGTTACAATGTTTCATTTACTATTCTACTGGTCAGTAATTCATCAGTTGCTTTAGGCGTTCCTTACTTTTGTTAATATCCGACATGTTTCCCAATTTAATGTTTTTATTTACTTATTTTTTTAAACGCAAAACCAAACACAGTGCGAAATTAGTTTTAGTAGATTTAATTAGAGGGAATGGGATATCATTCTACATCGTTAAGAAAAGCTAGAATTTTATTTTTCATTTAGCCATTTCCATTTTTTTGTGACTGGTGATTTGAATTAATCCCAAGTTTCTCGATTGAGAAAATTACCCAATAAACAGGAATGACTAGGTATTAAAATATAACTAAATTGAATTGTTTTATATCTTTACTAGCTGAATTACCCGGCGTTGCTCGGGGTGAATTGTTTATAATTCATCGTAATTATTACTCAGTATTATTCCTATGGAGAATTCGAGTTATTTTTAGCCCCCCCCCCTGCAGAACCAGGACTAATCGAACGGGGTTAATATATAGCCTGTATCCCGCAGAATTCTACAGGATGAATGTTCCAAATTTAGTGTGAATTGGTCTGACATTGATCGTATAAATACGCAATGTTATTCCTATGAGGATTACGAATTGTCTTTAGTCCCCTGTACCATATCCACGATAAAAAAGACCAATTTATATTAAAATAATTTTATGTTATCATAAAAATTTGCATTCCAATAATAAAGCTACATTTTAAGAATTTACAGACGGGATACATAAACTATATGATACTGGGCGATTTTCAGAGCAAACACACCCATCTGCGATTGATTGCCACCATACTCTAAGATTCTAAAAAACTCCCTGGTCATCCTGAGAGGCAACTCCTGTAGATGTTAACTCTGACGTCATCTGTACAGCCAGACCGGGAGAGAGCGCCCCCTAGCAAGTGCTGTCCAGGATGAAGGGACGTTACACCCCTCTGCAAACCCAAGACAAATAGAACGGGGTTAATATGTAGCCTCATTACCCGCAGGTTTCGAAAGAATAATTGTACCAAATTTGGTGTAGATTGGTAAAACGGTGTAGATTTGTATAGACAGACAAGTGCCAACTCTGCTTTATATGTATAGATAGTAATTGTTGATTTGTCATTATAACTTTGAATCTGCTGTAATTCGATTGCATGCTTATATTTCTCTGACAACGCTCGGGAATTGATTTGTACCTGTAAACTTTAAAACCTGAAACAGGTTTTTGGAATTACGTTCTTTTGACTGCCGGCTTTTTTGGAAGAATGCGAAATTGAAAAAGTCAACTTCTTTTCTTTCCCTTCCGAAATATAAGTGCTTCTAGGAGAGTGCATTCTTTCTGTTCAAGATTCGTAAAGAACTTCACATGCAGTTGCTAACACGCCTGAGGAAATTCCGATTTCTTGTGTGAAAAATGTCACTTGATGTGACGCACAAGATTCCAAACGAAAACCTCTTTTTACTTAACGGAAAAATATACTGCAAGGTTATTCTGTTATTGGAGATGACAGCTTGTTTCTCGAAATTTTGTTTCCTGCGCTGATAAACCCACCATTAAATTATAGGTATGGTATTTTTAATTAACGTCGCACTGGAGCAACTCAACGGGTTATTGGCGATGGTCCGTGTTGGTTGATTTGATTTGTTTTTATGGCGCAAGGGCCGTATTTGGCCATGCTGCGCCAGTCACAAGACTTACAATATCAAATAATAGACATAAACGCCCAATGAAAGTTTTTACTGTCACAAAAGAGAGAAATACAGACAGGAAGGAATGCACCTGACAGGAATCGAACCTGCGCCTCCTTCAACTCGAAGGTTGCTAGCGCAGTGGACATGCCCCGGGATAAAACGCGAAGGGAAAGACCCGAGGACATCACCACGTAATTTTGAACCACGGTCAGATGACGAGGTCACACTTGAGCTGGCACCTTATTCTCCAAACTTCCACACCACGTCAAAGTGAGAATATTTGAGGCCACGACAGATTTAACGAGCACCAGACCCCTTTGTACACGACTGTCTTTGGTTGGATTCGAACTCGCAACCCTCCCTTTCTAACCCGGATCAATCCCAAAGGGAAAGATCCGGGTGTTGTCTTCGGTTCTTTCCCTTTGGGATTGATCCCAGACTATCGCCAGTAGTTCGGTATGTTGCTCCCCAGAGCGACGTTAATTAAAATATCTACCTACCTACCTGAAATAAATTTTACTACACCTATTTGATAACGGTACGTAGTTGAATTTACGTCGTACTGGAGCAAATAACGGGGCTCTTGGGGACGGTCCTGTTTGGTTGTTTTTAGATTTTTTTGGCGCAAGAGCAGTATTTGGCCAAATATAAGGCGACGGTCCGGGATTAATACCGAAGGAAAAGATCCGAAGACAACTCCTCGTACATTTGGACCACGGTCAGATGACGAGGTCAATAACTGAACTGGTTCACCATTTTCCGAACTTCCACACTACGCCAACATAAGGACATTTGAGGCCACAACTGATATAAAGTGCACCAGTCTCCGTGTACACGACGGTCTTTGATTGGATAGAGTTTCGAACTCGCAACCCTCCGGTTGCTAATACGCGACTCTGCCAACAGGGCTATCAAGGCCGCTATTTGATAAAGGAACACTCCACTGAAATGTATGCAAAAATGATTGAAAGTAGTTTAAATATATTCATAGGGGAGCCTGAAAACAGAAGACTATTTTGCGAAATACGATTCTAGTCATAAATTGGATTGCGAAGTTTCATAAAATAAGGCATAAAATTTCACGAAAAAATCTTTGTAGTGTAGGTTAGAAATACTAAATTTGCATGTTTATTCTCAGAGAGAGATACTAAAAGTCCAACTTCCTTCGTACGGAAATCATTTAAAATCAAATAGGTTTAATTATTTTCTATTGTATTCAGGGTAGATATTTTAATTAAAGTCGCACTGGATCAACACGACGTGTAATTGACGACGATCCAGAATGAATTCCGATGGGAAAGTTCCGTGCACGCCTCATCATTTTGAACCCCGGTCAGATGACGAGGTCAACGCCTGAGCCGTTAGCCCAGTCTCCAAAATTCCACACCACGTCATCATAAGGTAGGTAGGTATTTTAATTAACGTCACACTGGAGCAACACAACGGGCTATTCGTCATCATAAGGGCATGAGGCCATAACAGATTTAGCGTACATCAGCTCCCACGTACACAACGCTCTTTGGTTGGATCGCGTTTCGAACTCGTAATAAGTCCGAATGTCGTAATGAAATGATTCGATTATCAATCTTCCTCGCTATGATAATAATCTTAACTAGACAGTGCAATTGTCCCTTAAAATCATACGAACTTGTTCTGCGTTCGTAAAAGATGCTCTCCAATATATTACATGCCTAAAGTTTTACAGTAAATGATTTGATTGAGATGCAGTTTCATTTTACTAACATCTCCACCTGAATTTTTCAAATAACCGTTCATTTTGATTATAAATTTAAACTAACACATTACAGTGTACTCCGTTGAAATGTTCAAAACACTGAACAAAATATCTCTTATCTAAACTAGGAAATTATTTCCCGGCAGTTTGATATTTCTAAAAGAACTTTACTTTAATGAAAACTTCCTAAACGGAACACGCTCAAAGTTCTCGTGCAGTCTCAGTGAAGTATAACAGATATGATGGTACAAAGACGAGATTTAATTAAGTTTTAAAAGCTTATTCTAAATGTCGGCGAGGAAAAAAACTACGTTGAAAGTCATTACAATACAAGTAACTGGAAACTTTCGTGATATTAAAATTTCCTTGGAAGCACTCTTTTTTTTTCCTTGGAAAACTTATTTAAACAAAGGTGCGTTGTGTCGCAAAGAATTTTATGAAGCTACATTCTTTGAACTTTAAAAGATTAAGTTGAATCAGGTAGGTATTTTAATTAACGTCGCACTGGAGCAACACAATAGGCTATGGATGACGGTCCGGAATCAAACCCGAAGGGAAAGACCCGAGGACAACACTACGTAATTTTGAACTTCGGTCAGATAACGATTAAGTTGGAACAGTGTTTTGCAATACTGGATGCGAGAAAAAATTCTTGTGAGTCTGGCTAATGTTTAAATTGAATAACTCAATTACTT
The DNA here is from genome assembly GCA_933210815.1 of Meta bourneti. Taxonomy (NCBI): domain Eukaryota; kingdom Metazoa; phylum Arthropoda; class Arachnida; order Araneae; family Tetragnathidae; genus Meta; species Meta bourneti. The sequence continues at coordinate 110,277,302 of OW119922.1, read as the reverse complement.
TCCCGATCTACATAAATAAAGCGTTTATGCGAAGAACATCGTCCGACTTTAATGTAATTACCCTTTTTTGTTATTTAAAAAAATGAATGATTACGCATTGAGTCTATAGAATCGAGTAACGCTATTATGAGCACCGCCTACTTTTGACGTCAGCAGCGCGTAGCCAATGAAACAAGGCACGTGTCGAGAGCTGAATTGGTGGATATATAAGGTGAGACGTAGGAATTCTGCAATCTTCAATCATATTTCCGTAGCCACTGATCATATTCCAAAACGGGTTTTTCTTTAAATGTCTCACTGAACATTAGGCCTGCCTTGTATGGTACTTTCTTTCATCATTCTCTTTCAATCCAGCGGCTGGTCTTGTTATAGAATCTTTCCCTTTGGAATTGATCCCGGACCGTCGGCAATAGCTCATTTTGTTGCTCTAGTGCGACGTTAATTAAAATACCTACCTACCAAGTCAAATCTGACAAATTTCTGAATACGAACATCAGTTGAGACATGAAAATATTACGCTTGGTGACAGGGTCTTCGGCCCAAGTGGTACACCAAAATCCACCCACGTTCATATCAACCATTGCTGTCATGGCTAAACGTGATTTATTAGATTTTGAAAAGATGACTTTCGGGACAAGTGTGGCAGTATTTCTGAAACAGTGCAGTTTGTGAAATGTTCAAGTTTTGTAGTAGTTATAGTGTAGTGGTTGAACAAACACCAATTTTTTTAATTGAACGAAAGCAAACTCCCCGTGCACCACAGAAATACAACACGGGGCTTACAGAAGTATGCTGATTTATCAAAGAAACAGTGGCATATAAAATTTAACTAAAATTTGATGAATTTAACAAATGGATACCATTGCGTGGAAATTTCATAGCACCACTTGCCATTGATGTCAGAGGTGAACGTCATCTGCAGAGGTGTGAGGATGACCGATGAGCTGCCAATTAAACGACATACCTCCAAACGAAACAGGTGGCTACCAGAAGTGTCTAAAACAATCATACATCAAACCCTGTTGCGTATGGGAGGAGGTATTAAATCAACGTCACACTGGAGCAACACAACGGACTATTGGTGACTGTCCGGGATCAATCCCAAAGGGAAAGAACCGAGGACAACACCAGAACTGACACCCCACTCTCCAAACTTCCACGCTAAATAGTATGGAATTACCATTGATGTTTTCACAGAATGTCCTATTGTAATGGGTACATCCACTGTGCTAGACATCTGCGAGTTGTAGTCGGTGTAGGTTCGATTTCTCCCTGGGTGTATTTCTCTCTTCTGTGTCAGTAAAAACATTTCGTGTGTGGGTGTTCTTTTCTTGATGTTGTTTGTCTTGTGTTTGGCATAGCTTGTCCAATTATGGCCTCTTGCGCCTTAAAATCAAACCAACCACAATGTTAAAAACAATATCACCCGATATCAAGAGAAACCTAAGGAGGTAAAAGCCCCTATGCTGTCCTATTCCTTGATAGACAGATAATTTTTATAAACTTGTACATACGTATTTTCTGATCAGCCAAATCAAATTTATTAAAACATCCGGACAAACTGATTATTTTTAGAGTACTCACTAATATTTTCTGTTCTTTCATTTTATCTTTCAGTTCTCTTGGGATTCATTTGCTATAGTACGAATTTTATTTTTAATAATTGGAAATTACTCTTCCCGTTTAATTCCAAATCCAGTGAAAAAGCATTTCCCGTCGGCGGATTTGATTCGCCAGAGGAATCGCGTGATGCTCTTGATCTAGCCGTTGCTAAGTTACAAATACAAATGAGGCCCTTTTATTTCGCAAGATGTGGATATTGTATTCATGCAGCGGTTTAACTAAGCAGATAAATTGTTCCTTTTTAAGCCAGCCATTTCTGCTAACTGCAAGTGTTTTATAACTTCTATTACGTTGTTCGGTTTTAATAAAATCATAAATTTCTAGATAGTTTCTTTAAAATGAAGAAAAAATAACTTCTGATGTGTTGAGAATCATCAACACATCAGACATTACATTTTATCGGCTCTTTTACATATATATTTTATTAGAAGATAATATATTTCTATATAGAAATATATAGTTTATAGAAATACATAGCCTATACACAGATATATCTATACATAAAGATAGTCTATACAGTTAAGTCACATTATTATGACCATCACCTAATATCCAGAATAAACGCTGTAACGTAATGGGTCGAGTGGTGCGCCAATAAACACTACGACAGACAAAATTACTAGACTATTTACTTTAAACACAGAACCAAAATTACAAATAAACTATTTATTTACTTTTAACAGCCACAATTACAACCAAATTGCCAAAAATTACAACCAAATTACCAAATTTGTCTGTTCCATGGAGTAGAAAACGCGGTAAAAAGGTAACCCTTTGCCAATCAGAAGATGTCCAATTTTGGTAACTGCCGCGCAAATTGCAACCATTTCTCGCGATTAGCAAACAGCGCCCACTAGCAACAACTAGGAACAGTTGCAAACATAAATTGTTAGACAGTTTTCTTTTTGATGTAGGGCCGCCGTAGCCCTGTTGGAAGAGCAGTCGGAGGGTTGCGAGTTCGAATCCAGCCAAAGACCGTTTTGTACATGGGGGTTGGTGCACTTTAAATCCGTCGCAGCCTCCAATATCCTCACGTTCGAAAATTGGAGAGGGGGTGCCAGTTCATGTGTCATCTCGTCATCTGACCGTGGTTTGAAATTACGTGGTGTTGTTTTCGGATCTTTCCCTTTGGGGTTGATCCCGGACCGTCACCAATAGCCCGCTGTGTTGCTCCATTGACGTTAATTAAAATACCTACCTACCTTTTTGATGCATCCTACCTCCTATTAAAGTTTGGCCAGGGAGGGTCGAATTGGTTGGATTTTATGGCACAAGGACCAATTTGGCCATGCTGAGCCAGACATAAGACAAACAATAGCAAGTAATGGTCGTACACCGACAACTTTAATGACACTGAAGTGAGAAATACACATAGGGAGGAATCGAACCGGAGCCACCTACAACTCACAGGTTGCAAGTGTCTGGCCAGAGTATTTCAAAACATAGCATCAAGTAAGGAGTTGAGTTAACACCTCTCTGAAGAGTCACGGTCTATTGGTGACCGTCTGGAATCAACCCCGAGGGGAAAGTTACGAGAACCCCTGAACCAAGATCAGATGACAAGGTCAAAACCTGAGCTGACACCCCACTCTCCAAACTTCCACACCACGCCAACGTGAGGACATTCGAGGCCATGACAGATAATAACTGAAATGCACTTCTCTTTCCAAACGGGCAAAGGTAACCCCACTGTAACAGACGGGAATATCTGCACATAAACTACAATTCAAAATCGCTGTACCAGTAAAGATGGAAATTTTAAATCCCTCAAAGCTATGCGCTGGCATCGGATTTCCGGGGATTGGATTTTGGAGATTTATGGCGCAAGGTCCAAAAGCCCGATTTCCGTGGAAGTCTCCTACACAACCTGATTAAGACCACCATTCTAACTGGCTGTGAAAAGGGTTAAACCTCTTCGAATTCCCTCATTAAATTATCCCTCGAATTCAAACGCATTCGATTCCCAATGGCTTTACATTTCCTAATGTACAAACAAATGATAGGATCAGACGTTACAGACGCTGATTTGCGATACTATTGCCTAAGGACAGCTTTGCATGCGTTGCACTAACGCAGTGGTCTTCGAACTTTCAACACTAATATCCTTCTAAACTCTATGCTTTAAATCTTATTTCTTTGCACCCCAAGTGACAGAAATGCAGGAGGAATTTTTCCTAATTTCTTAGTCAAATATTTTATGATGAAAATGTAGATGTTTCTGACTGGTAGGAAGGTATTTTAATTAACGTCGCACTGAAGCAACACAACGGGCTATTGACGGAACGAACCGAGGACAACACCACGTAATTTTGAACCCCTTTCAGATGACGAGGTCACACCTGAGCTGGCACCCCACTCTCCAAACTTACACACCACGGCAACGTGAGGACATTTGAGATCACGATATATTTATCGTGCACCAGCCCCCTTGTACATGACGGTCTTTGGTTACATTCGAACTTGCAGCCCTCCGGTTGCTAATCCGTTACTCTACAAACCGGGCTACCGCGTGCTTCCGTCTATGCTTTAAATTTTATTTCTTTTCACCCCAAGTGCAAAAACTGCTTAGCAGGAATTTCTTAGTCGAATATTTTATGATGAAAATGTAGATGTTGGTGAGTTTCATTTGATCAAAATTATATTCTGTAGCTAATTACATTAAAGTATTGTTGTTTAAATTTTTAAATAATGTGGTAATTGTCTATATTAATTATAAGTCAAAATTGCATTTAATAACTTATAGCAAAATTCAAATCCATCATTGCATTACAGCTATAAAATCGCAATGAACTTTAAAGCAGCTTTGTCACTCATATTTAAAATACTACCTATCGTTGGACTAGAGCAGAAACTCATTGTCTGAAAAAAAAATTACTGTATAGATGTTTAAAGTACTAACTTTAATTTCTAAATTCAAAAATAAGGAGTTTGATGTTATTACTTTTTAATAGATTAAAATAAGCATTTTGTATCTCCAGGAAAATGCCAGCTGAGATTCTGCTCTAAGCCGACGATATAAAGTGTAGGGTAATTTGACAATGTACTAAACCTTTTTTTAGTGGTAGTTTAATATTTTCGTAGCAGGTATTGTACAGTCGCGGTAAAAAAACGAACAACCCTCTTTATTTCGAACACTATTCATAGTAGAGCACATTCAAAGATACGTATCATTCGATAGGGAATAACGTCATCTACAAATTCAAATGCAAAAAATGCATAGCGGAAGGTCTTCATGTCAAATTTTGCACAAACAAAAATTTTCCAATGGAAACATCCTGTTTTGGTGCCTTAATCAGATTTAACATCGTTAAGTTAGTCTAAATATGAAATTTCATGACTTTACTATCTTTAAATTTGGAGATATTCGATGTTAAAGTTGCTGTCAATTTAAGAGATCATCCCCACATTGAAAATCGCTATTCGTAGATCGATATTAATTGTAGTTATAGTTACCTGAATTTCAAATTTCAACACTGTTTTAAACGAATTTATCAGCGCGTACAAAACGATCCGAGAATTATATTTATTATACGAGCTCAAACGATAATATTGTGAATTGTAACCATGATTAAAGTGATAAAAGGTTTGGTTTGGGTTTTATGGCACAAGGTACGTTAGCGGACAAGCTGTACCAAACGCAAGATTAAATATACCCAATAAAAACAGGTGAAACAGCCAAAGTAGTGAAACAATAGTCCAAAAATTTCAGTTTTCGAATAGTATAAAAAGCCCAAGTTAAAAACATTGAAGTTTAAAAATATAAACACAGGACGATTCTTTCTTTTCAATACAAAGAATAGATAAACATTAAAAACCTTAAGATGAGAAACTATGTATTTTTCAAAATATGACTGATGCAACAATATACATTTGAAGCATGAAGATGACAACTATATACATTTGAAGCATGAAGATGACAACTATATACATTTTAAAAATCCAGAACATCGTAAAAAAGGTAAGAGTGCAGAGTGAGGAGGATTACCCAGCAAGGCAGACAAACTGGCGAGGAAGTTTTAAAAATTGAATGTAAAAATACCGTAAACCAGGACGTGAAGTTAAGAAATGAGAGATTGTAAGATCTCCGTTGGCAGTGGTGGCACAAAGGAGTTTTCTCCATCCAGCAAGTGTCGATGTGTAATTCTAGAATGCCCGATATTGAGCCTAGTTGAAATCACGTCTAGACGGCGAGAACACAAAGGGCAAAAGAGATAGCAGGTTGAATTCTATGGAGTTTCTTTCCACTCTGCGCACTTCATTCCAAATTATTTCTTTGACATTTTGTTTGAGATCTTTGTATGAAATACAAAGACTCAAGTAGCTTATAGCATTCTTCGCGGCAGAGTCAACAAGTTCATTGCCGATAATCTCAACGCAACTTGGTTTCCAACAGAAAGAGATGCCATAGCCACGCCGAGTAAGTTGACGATGGAAGTTCAGCACGGTAATAGCTAAAGGATGTTGTGGGCGATCTGCTGATAAGCATTCCAATATACTTCTTGAGTCTGATAAAATTGCCTATTCCCTGGTAAGAAATATATTTCCATGCTTCATTCAAACCACAAAATGCAGCCGTAAATGTAGATACGACACTTGGCAAAAAATAACTTACAGTGGTCAATCCAGACAGAGGCGCAACTAACATGTTCTGTTGATTTCGACAGAACACGTATAAGGTTCCGATTCATATTTTTTTCAAACATTAATTTCATAATTATTATGGCATTCTAAAAACTATTTATAAAATAAAATATTAGGAGGATTTTGTTTGGGTTGCTTAACAGTAGCATTGTATAAAATATCAGCACTATATAAATTTTATTTAGGACGATATCTATAAAAGTCTGAGCAACTAATTTAACATTAGAATCTCCAATATTTCTGTACTCGTAACTTCGAAAAGGTAAGACCTAATGACATGAACTTTGGTATCTGAAGTCAAATTTTGATAGATTTGAAATTGTGTCAAAATAGGGGGTGTGTATTGTAAATTATGAAGTGGGTGCTCAAATCAATATGAAGACGGCCCCTTATGCAAATTTTATGTATTTGTATATATAAAGGACGTTAGTTCCTGTCGAACGCCATCTTTGAAATTTCTCTACTGTTAAGGTTGTTCAAAGAGGGGTGGTTCGGGTTTTTTCCGCGACTGTACATATTATAGCTGAGACTTGGGAGATTATAGTGAGTACGTTAATTGAGCTGGAGCAACACGACGGGTTATTGGAGACGGTCTGGAATCAAACACGAAGGGAAAGGTCCGAGGACAACACCTCGTAAATTTGGAACATAACGAGGTCAACACCTCGTAAATTTGGAACATAACGAGGTCAACACCTGAGATAGCTCCCCACTCTCCAAACTTCCACACCACACCAAAGTTCGACAGATTTAACGCGCATCAGTTCCCGTGTACACGATAATCTTTGGCTGGACCTAGTTTCTGACTCGCAACCTCCTAATTCTAATCCGTTGCTCTACCAACTGGGCTACCGCGGCTGTCACCAAATAACAGCGGCGTTTGTAGTTTCTTTTAGTTTAGAAATGAGATTTACAGTGGACGGTGCGAGGTCAATACAGTCTGTAATCAATACACTGTATATACGTAGAGAAATAAATTATTTAAGGCACGTTTGCGTCAATCTCTCTACCCCGGGTGATTTGTTCTCAATTCTGTTTTACCCTCGTTACACTCCTTTTTACCTCCCTCTGCTGTCTTGTGTTTGGCGCAACTTGGCCAAATATGGCCCAAACGCCATATAACCCATAACCAACAACTGTGTTCACCACAGTAATAACAATTAGTCCGTTTGAGGCAACGAGAGATTTAACGTGCACCACCCACCGCGTACATGACGACCTTTGTCTAATCAAGTTTCGAACTCGCTTAATAATTCTCGAATCTACCAACAGGGATACCGTGGCTCCGATTTATAGTGGATGACTTCACGAAATTAATATTGGTCATTAAAACGTTGGCACCTTTTCCCTTCAATACTCCGGATTAGCAACCGGAGGGTTGCGAGTTCGAATCCAGCCAAACACCGTCGTGTACAAAGGGGGCTGGTGCACGTTAAATCCGTCGTGACCTCAAATGTCGTCACGTTGGCGTGGTGAGGAATTGGGGTGCCAGCTCAGGTGTTGGCTCGTCATCTGACTGTGGTTCAAAATTGCATGGTGTTGTCCTCGTATCTTTCCCTTCGGGATTGATCCCGGACCGTCACCAATAGCCCATTGTGTTGCTCCAGTGTGACGTTAATTAAAATGCTATATCTATCCTTCAATACTCGTCTTAGGATAGCCACTTTAAAATCAGTCTGTAACACTCTGAAACTAGTCTTTAGGTAGCAAACTCCGAAACTAGTCTGGGTAGCACATTCTAAATCTAGTCCCTTGGGAACAGTCTCCGAAACTAGTCTAGGTAGCACATTCTAAATCTAGTCTCTCGGGAACAGTCTCCGAAACTAGTCTAGGTAGCACATTCTAAATCTAGTCCCTCGGGAACAGTCTCCGAAACTAGTCTAGGTAGCACATTCTAAATCTAGTCCCTTGGGAACAGTCTCCGAAACTAGTCTAGGTAGCACATTCTAAATCTAGTCCCTTCGGAAGTCTCCGAAACTAGTCTAGGTAGCACATTCTTAATCTAGTCTCTTGGGAACAGTCTCCGAAACTAGTCTAGGTAGCACATTCTAAATCTAGTCCCTCGGGAACAGTCTCCGAAACTAGTCTAGGTAGCACATTCTAAATCTAGTCCCTTGGGAACAGTCTCCGAAACTAGTCTAGGTAGCACATTCTAAATCTAGTCCCTTGGGAAGTCTCCGAAACTAGTCTAGGTAGCACATTCTTAATCTAGTCTCTTGGGAACAGTCTCCGAAACTAGTCTAGGTAGCACATTCTAAATCTAGTCCCTCGGGAACAGTCTCCGAAACTAGTCTAGGTAGCACATTCGAAATCTAGTCCCTTGGGAACAGTCTCCGAAACTAGTCTAGGTAGCACATTCTAAATCTAGTCCCTTGGGAAGTCTCCGAAACTAGTCTAGGTAGCACATTCTTAATCTAGTCTCTTGGGAACAGTCTCCGAAACTAGTCTAGGTAGCACATTCTAAATCTAGTCCCTCGGGAACAGTCTCCGAAACTAGTCTAGGTAGCACATTCTAAATCTAGTCCCTTGGGAACAGTCTCCGAAACTAGTCTAGGTAGCACATTCTAAATCTAGTCCCTTGGGAAGTCTCCGAAACTAGTCTAGGTAGCACATTCTTAATCTAGTCTCTTGGGAACAGTCTCCGAAACTAGTCTAGGTAGCACATTCTAAATCTAGTCCCTCGGGAACAGTCTCCGAAACTAGTCTAGGTAGCACATTCGAAATCTAGTCCCTTGGGAACAGTCTCCGAAACTAGTCTAGGTAGCACATTCTAAATCTAGTCCCTTGGGAAGTCTCCGAAACTAGTCTAGGTAGCACATTCTTAATCTAGTCTCTTGGGAACAGTCTCCGAAACTAGTCTAGGTAGCACATTCTAAATCTAGTCCCTCGGGAACAGTCTCCGAAACTAGTCTAGGTAGCACATTCTAAATCTAGTCCCTTGGGAACAGTCTCCGAAACTAGTCTAGGTAGCACATTCTAAATCTAGTCCCTTGGGAAGTCTCCGAAACTAGTCTAGGTAGCACATTCTTAATCTAGTCTCTTGGGAACAGTCTCCGAAACTAGTCTAGGTAGCACATTCTAAATCTAGTCCCTCGGGAACAGTCTCCGAAACTAGTCTAGGTAGCACATTCGAAATCTAGTCCCTTGGGAAGTCTCGGAAACTAGTCTAGGTAGCATATTCTTAATCTAGTCTCTTGGGAACAGTCTCCGAAACTAGTCTAGGTAGCACATTCTAAATCTAGTCCCTCGGGAACAGTCTCCGAAACTAGTCTAGGTAGCACATTCGAAATCTAGTCCCTTGGGAACAGTCTCCGAAACTAGTCTAGGTAGCACATTCTAAATCTAGTCCCTTGGGAAGTCTCCGAAACTAGTCTAGGTAGCACATTCTAAATCTAGTCCCTTGGGAAGTCTCCGAAACTAGTCTAGGTAGCACATTCTTAATCTAGTCTCTTGGGAACAGTCTCCGAAACTAGTCTAGGTAGCACATTCTAAATCTAGTCCCTCGGGAACAGTCTCCGAAACTAGTCTAGGTAGCACATTCTAAATCTAGTCCCTTGGGAACAGTCTCCGAAACTAGTCTAGGTAGCACATTCTAAATCTAGTCCCTTGGGAAGTCTCCGAAACTAGTCTAGGTAGCACATTCTTAATCTAGTCTCTTGGGAACAGTCTCCGAAACTAGTCTAGGTAGCACATTCTAAATCTAGTCCCTCGGGAACAGTCTCCGAAACTAGTCTAGCTAGCACATTCGAAATCTAGTCCCTTGGGAACAGTCTCCGAAACTAGTCTAGGTAGCACATTCTAAATCTAGTCCCTTGGGAAGTCTCCGAAACTAGTCTAGGTAGCACATTCTTAATCTAGTCTCTTGGGAACAGTCTCCGAAACTAGTCTAGGTAGCACATTCTAAATCTAGTCCCTCGGGAACAGTCTCCGAAACTAGTCTAGGTAGCACATTCTAAATCTAGTCCCTTGGGAAGTCTCCGAAATTAGTCTAGGTAGCACATTCTAAATCTAGTCTCTCGGGAACAGTCTCCGAAACTTGTGTAGGTAGCACATTCTAAATCTAGTCTCTCGGGAACAGTCTCCGAAACTAGTCTAGGTAGCACATTCTAAAACCACTGCCCTATTAACACTTTAAAACTTATCTATATTAAAAAAAAACATTTTTAAATAACTTCCTAAATGAAGAGCCTGCGATAAAAATATTGACCCTTCCAGATTGATATCCTGGGTAGGTAATTAATTAACGTAGCACTGGAGCAATACAACGGGTTATTGGTGACTCTCCGGGATCAAACCCGGAGGGAAAGGTCCGAAGACAACACCACGTAATTTTAAACCACGGTAAGATGACGAGGTCACACCTGTGAGCTGGCACCCCACTCTCCAAACTTCCACACCACGCCAACGTGAGGACATTTGAGGCCGCGACAGCCTCCCTTGTACAGACGGTCTTTGGTTGGATTCGAACTCGCAACCCCCGGTTGCCAATCTGCTGCTCTACCAACCGGGCTACCGCGACCCTATCTCAGAATCGGAGAAGTCTAAAGCTGAAATTCAATTCGTACTTCGTTATTTTCTCCTCCAATTCGAATGAATTAGAGTGAAATCTCGCCCAGCATCGTTCCTCCGATTCGTTGATTGCGAGTCTAATTATTCTCCTCCCAATGATTAATTACGCCGTTCATTTATTACCCCCAGAACACGAGAGCTCGTGGCAGCGATTACGGAAGATCGCCTGGACTCAGATCCACCTCTTCACTTCGCTTCTCTTCCCTCGGTGACAAGTTACTCGAGGGTTGTATTGTTGCAGGAACACGCCGAATTATTTATTTCCAGCAAAACTGTATTCCTGTACTGAGTGATAATGAAAAGGACATTGATAGGACAGAAAGAGTGAGGAAAATAACATGGGGTCTTATTGCGAAAGGCGTGTTTAAGGCTTTCTTTTGTCCCCAAAAGAGGAAAAGACGTTGGTTTGAGCGTAGACAAAATAACAACGGCTATTGTCTGACTATTGTGTAGAAAAAAACTAACGAATGAAGGAAATTCTCAGATAAACTATACAGACCTTGAGATACGAGTGCCTCAACATACTAGTTTTTTAAGATACAAGCTGTCACTAGGTCGATTTTTTGCCTTGAGTTACGAGCCAGAATTTGAGATACGAGCCTGCTTCCGTGACGTCACATCCACCACTCCGTTGATTCCCAGTCTTGAGCGTCGTTCAGTTCACACGTTTACCACACCTGATGACAGTTAACGACTCACTAAATTCAATCAATTTCTTAATTTGGTTTGACATTTATTGTTAACTGCCACCGGGAAGCACAAGTCTCTTATTTTTTTTTTCATTTTTTTTCTCCCATCAGATGCGTCAATTCTGAAAACGGAAACACGGGGTGATGTACAATTATTTAGCTAATTTTTTTCGTATAACCATGAGTCCAAAGAAGGTGAGTGTAAAGAACATGGTGAGAAAAGGAAAAATGTAATATCCATGGAATAAGGAGTGAGATAATAGACAAACATGAGCAAGGCGTAAGAGTAATAGACTTGGTAAAGCAGTACGTTCGCACTACTTCTACCATATGGACTATTCTGAAGCAGGACTCGATAAAGGTTATAACTCCAGCTACATTTGTTCAATATAAATATATTATTATAAAAAATTGGATTGGTTTTTCGGGGCTGATACGAATTAATCTCATTTCAATTAATTTCAACGGAGAAAATTGATATGAGATACCAGAATTTTGACTTACGAGCTCGGTCATGGAATGAATTAAACTCGCATCTCAAGGTACCACTGTATTGAAGTATCCAGTTTGAGGTTGATTTATTTTTCCGAAAAAAATTTCTATATCAAATAGTATGTTTTCTTTCATACGTACAGCACATACTTGTTTTAAACATTTAACCCTCATAGGGGTTCACATGCATTCCACTTTGCAACCTGCAGTCTATCCTACATGACTTCTGGGTCATGGGCCGGTTGGAAGAGTAACTGATTAGAAATCAGAGGGTTGCTAGTTCGAATCCAACCAAAGACCGTCGTGTACAAAGGGGGGAGGGGCTGGTACACGTTCAATCTATCGTGGCCTCAAATGTCCTCACGTTGGCGTGGTGTGGAAGTTTGGAGAATGGGGTGCCAGCTCTGGTGTTGCCTCGTCATCTCACCGTAGTTCAAAATTACGTGGTGTTGTCCTCGAATTTTTCCCTTTGGGATTAATCCCGGACCATCACTAAATAGCCCGTTGTGTTGCTCCAGTGTGAAGTCAATTAAAACACCTACCTTTATGACTTCTAACCAATTTTAATCTTCTTGGCCACTAGAATCTTTAAAGGATTCTTTTATAAAGAAATTATCAATAGAATATTTCCAAAGGATTCTATTCTGGTCCTTAAGTAATACACTATAAAGTTAGTCTCTGTGTAACACTGAAACTAGTCTTTAAGTAACATTCCGAAACTAGTCTTCGGGTAACAAATCCTAAATCCAGTCTCTTGGGAACAGTCTCCAAAACTAGTCATTAGGTAATACTCTAAAACCACTACCGTATTAAAACTTTAAAAACTAGTCTAAGTAGCACATTCTAAATCTAGTCTCTTGGGAACAGTCTCCGAAACTAGTCTGGGTAGCACATTCTAAATCTAGTCCCTTGGGAACAGTCTCCGAAACTAGTCTGGGTAGCGCATTCTAAATCTAGTCTCTTGGGAACAGTCTCCGAAACTAGTCTGGGTAGCACATTCTAAATCTAGTCCCTTGGGAACAGTCTCCGAAACTAGTCTGGGTAGCGCATTCTAAATCTAGTCTCTTGGGAACAGTCTCCGAAACTAGTCTGGGTAGCACATTCTAAATCTAGTCCCTTGGGAACAGTCTCCGAAACTAGTCTGGGTAGCACATTCTAAATCTAGTCCCTTGGGAACAGTCTCCGAAACTAGTCTGGGTAGCGCATTCTAAATCTAGTCTCTTGGGAACTGTCTCCAAAACTAGTCTTTAAGTAACACATTACGACACTAGTCTCTTGGAAATGGTCACCAAAACTAGTCATTAGGTAACACAATCTAAAACCAGTATCTTATTAACGCTTCAAAAACTTCTCTATATTACAAAAAAGTTAATTTTAAAATCACCCCTAAATAAAGAGCTTGCAATAAAAATATTGCCCTCCAGATTGATATCCTGTGAGGTATTTAATTAACGTCTCACTGGAACGAAACAACGGGCCATTGGCGACGGTCCGGGTTCAATTCCGAAGCGAAAGGTCCAAGGACAAAGCCACGTAATTTTGATCCACGGTCAGATGACGAGGTCAACACCTGAGATGGCACCCCACTCTCCAAACTTCCACACCACGTCAACGTGAGGACATTTGAGGTCACGACAAATTTAACGTTCACCAGCCCCCTTTGTACACTACGGTCTTTGGATGGACCGAGCTTCGAACTCGCAACCCTACTGTTAATAATTCCCGACCCTACCAACCGGACAACTCCGATTTAAAGTGGGTAATTTCTCGGAATTACAGTGAAAAACAGCAGCATTTTATTTTCAGAATAATAGGTTCGTTATTTGCGGGCAACCTAATCTCCAAACTACGCCAACGTGAGTACATTTGAGGCCACTAGATTTAGCATCCACCAACCCCCACGTAAATGAGTCCTTGGCTATAACCGAGCTTCGAACGTCCACTTAAAATATTCAGAGAAATGTAGAAATTACACTTCAAGACGCTATTGGATGAAAATGTTAATCTCCCTAAAGACAGAAATTCGCTATTTAAAGCTCATTCCTTTGGTAACAGACTAGCATTCGTAATAGGATTTATGTAGCATACAACCTTTCATTTTACTCCATCATTGTAAGACTTAGCTATTTTTATATCAGATTCTTTCGGAGCTATTTTTAGGGACAACTTTGTTACAGTTGGAGAGAAAATAACAAACTGAGCCTTTACGAAAAGCCGAGGAATACGAAATACTCTTTCCGGATTTGCCAATTTGAAGGAAATCCCTAGTTGAAATAGTTTCTACTGTGGAGCAATTTTAAAAATGATGCTTTCGCCATTGCTGAGTGTGAAGAGTTCTAGTTCAAAATATTATGGTAAGAGACGGATAAAAATGTTTTTCCATAATTCTGCGCTTTTCTTTAGTTCCGTAGGTAGTTGAGTCTAGGTCGTACAAGAGCTATTGGCGAAGGTCCGGTATCAAACACAAAGGGAATGATCAGAGAACATGACAATTTTGAACTAGTCAGATGATGAGGTCAACACCCAAGCTGGCATCCCACTCTCCGAACTTCCCAACCTCGACAAGGTAAGGACTTTTGAGGCGATGACAGATTGAACATGCATCAGTTTCCCTCGTTCAAGGTGGTTTTGGTTTGGATCGAGTTTCGAACTCGCAACCCTGCGGTTACTAATATGTTACTCTCCCAACTGGGCTACAACAGCCCTTTCTTTAGTTCGGAACGTTAATCAATCCGTACAGAACTATAATAAATATTAATTTTTCAAGTTAACAAAAAATTATTTCAGTCCATCTTAAAGGGTAGATATTTTATTTAACGTCGCACTGGAGCAACACAACGGACTATTGGCGACGGTCAGGGATCAAACCCGAAGGGAAAGATCCGAGGATAACACTACGTAATTTTGAACCACGGTCAGATGACACGGTCACACTGGTACAGTGATGACACTGGCACTCCACTTTCCAAACTATCACACCACGCGAACGTGAGGCCACGAGATTGAACTCGCACCATCCTCCTTTGCACCCGACGGTCTTTGACTGGATTCGAACTCGCCACCCTCCGGTTGCTATTCCGTTACTGTACCAACCGGGCTACCATGGCCCTTCGTCTAAGGGGGGGGAGAAAGGTTAAAGAGGAATGTTAATCACATTACGAGCAATTTATATCTCAAGTCGAAGTAGCCCTCAAATTAAAAATCGACAGGTGGTTGGAAATTTTTAACTAAGCGTTTAAATTTCCGATTATCTCGAAAAATGAACTAAATTGTAGAGCACTAATTAAATGCTGGGTTTATATGAACGTTTCTTTTTAATTAACGGAGGTCTGATTTTGGGATCGAGCAAATTTTACAAAGCACCGGACCAAATTCTGACATGTTCGTTCCCTCAGTTCGTTAGCGCAGAAGTTTCGTAATTAAGACTGCGATCGTTTCTCGCGTGAGTTTTTCGACTGCTTCGTCTTCGTAACTGTCGACACGGAAGAATTTACGCGAATAGTACAAGCGTGGGAAATTGTTTACGGTTATAAGAATATTTATTCTAGGGAAAGGGTGTTTTCGAAGATTTTCGAAGCTGGAGTCACCCCCTCGAGGCTATTCTTCCGAATTTCAGAGAACAGTTTCCTCGGGCGTTTTCGCAAGCTGGGTGATTGCTTTCTTAAATTAGAGTGGAATTTTTTGCCTACGGAATAAGAAGGCAGCGGTAGTCCGGTTGGAAGAGTCGTGGATTAGCAACCGGAGGGGTTGCGAGTTTGGAACCCGATCCAACCAGAGAACGTCGTGTACGTTGGGGATGGTGCACGTTAAATCTGTCGTGGCGGCAACTTTTTCACGTTGGCTTGGTGTGGAACTTCGAAGAGAGGGGATGCCGTATCAGGTGTTAACCTCGTCATCCGACCGCGGCTCAAAATGATGAGGTGTTCTTCGATCTTTCCCTTGGGGATAGATCCCGGACCGTCGCCAATAGCCCGTCAGACGCTAATTCAACTACCTACCTACAGAAAAGGTGTAGAACAGTGGGCGGACCGGTTCATTACATCGTCCAGGGGAGTATAGCTCATCTACCTCTATCGGGCTTTTTGAAAATGTTAAAGGTAAATTTTGACAATTTGGCAGGTGGTTGAATTAACGTCGCACTGGTGCAATCTAAGTGGGTATTAACGACGGTCCGGGATCATTCTTGAAGGGAAAGATGCGAAGACAACATCTAGTCATTTTGAATCACTGTCAGATGAGGTCAACACCTGATCTGGCTCTCCCACTCTCCAAACTTCCATACCTCGCATACGTGAGTACATTTGAAGCCACAACAGGTTTAACGTACACCAGCCCCCAGGTAAACGACGATCTTTGGTTGGCTCGTGTTTGGGTCAGAAAATGGGTCAGATCTTGATGGACGCGATATATCGCCGAAACCACTTGAAGGGTTAATGAAACTACGCGTTCACTCAGCTTGGCGTTTTCGAAGAATATACTTTCCAAAATTTTTCTGAAATGAAAGGAAGCATTTTTAACCCTCTTAATGACGAGATATCTCGTCATTAAGGTAATTAGCCATATCTTGATGAACGAGATATCTCGTCGAAACCACTTGGTATGTAGGTAGTTGAACTAACGTCGCACTGGAGCAACACAACGGGCTATTTGCGACGGTCCGGGATCAACATCTGAAGGATAGATCCGAGGACATCTCGTCATTTCGAACACGGTCGGATAACTAGGTCAACACCTGAGCTGGCACACTACTCTCCGAACGTCCACACTACGGCAACGTGTTGAGGTCACGACAGATTTAACTTGCACCACCCACCACGTACACAACGATCTTTGGTTGGATCGAGTTTGAACTCGTAGCCCAACGGTAGCTAATCCGCGACTCTACCAACTGGGCTACCGCTGCCCTATTTTAAAGAATTTGACGTCGCATAAATGAGATGAATTTAGGCGTTGTATTTACTCAAAAACAAGCAACACGTTCGGGAGGTATAATGATTAATTGGTTCCATGATATCATAAGTAATTTATGATTTTTCCCACATTTTCTTCCTTTTTGCCCACATAAGATCCGAAGGTTAATTTCAGCAATTTTTGTGTGTCGATTGACTTGATCACACTATATTTGTTCTTTTTACTTTTTCGTAAACTGGCTATAACACCACTTGAGTGAGGTTTGTCCTTAAATCCAATCGCAATTAGCTTTGAAACAAACTATTTTATTATTTACTTATTGTCTTGTTTACTGTCTTTCTAATTAAAATATTTGGATTTCTATTCTAAAAAATTATGCCAAAACCCGAAGTATATTTTTTACTTTCTTTCCGGGCCTCCGCCCATTTTCATCCCATTTTAATGGAACAATTTATTCAAGTATAAAAATAGATGTCTTGATTGGTTTTATTCAACTACGCTAACTAAATCAAATACCCTTTCCGATTTCATAGATAAAATATTCAGATTTTAGTTATTTCAGAATACGAATAATAGCTCCCAATTTAAGCAAATATTCTGTATTCGTATTCTGGGCCTATGCCCTTTTTCATTCCATTTTAATGGAATAATTTATTCAAGTATAAAAATCGATGTCTTGATTGTTTTTATTCAACTACGCCAACTAAATCAAATACCCTTTCCTATTTCATAGATGAAATATTCAGATTTCAGTTATTTCAGAATACGAATATATGATATTTAGAATATAGCTTCCAATTTAAGCAGAATATTCTGTATTCGTATTCTGGCCTCCACCCGTTTTCATTCCATTTTAATAGAATAATTTATTCAAGTATAAAAATCGATGTCTTGATTGTTTTTATTCAACTACGCTAGTTAAATCAAATTCTTCCGAGAGATTTCAGATAAAATATTCAGATTTCAATTGTTTCAGGATACAAATATACTATATATGATATTCGGAATATCTCTTCCAATTTAAGCAGAATATTCTGTTTGCATTCGATTATTCAAATGACCTGCCATCAAATATCGTCTCCTGTTATAATCGAGTGCACCTCAATTCCTTCGATTCGATTACGTCCGTTCAAATGCGACAAGTAGATTTTAAATCTATTTCAAATTCGCTTTTCGCACTCGACATCTGACCGTATTTTAAAAAGCAAATCAAGTCTGGTCTAGTCAGGTCAGTAGACATATTAAGCCTCAGGCGAGGAAATTCGGGGCTTTGATTTAATCAACGTTCCTCCCCCAATCATAATGCAGCAAGCGATCTCATTCCAAGCGAAGGCCGCGACGAGATGATTCAATTGAATTGCATGAAAGTGCGCGGGGAATTTGACAGCAGCCGTGCGGAAAATATACCATCCAAATACTGCCCATTTCGCTGTCGTAAGCTAGCCTTGCTTTAAATATGCATCGTATTTAATTCACTAGGGGCAGACATTCACGATTTCTGTCTTCCAAAAGGTCACATCGATTCCTTAAATGAATGGTATGTGCGCCAATTGATTCCCAACGAGATTATTTATTGTACTATTTGATTATTTCAATTCTATGACCTATGGCCTCATCGTGGTCAGAGGGTGAAATGGGTAGCACTGACGAAGTACGTAGGGATGATATACTAGTAGGGTCACCTAAGGCGTGAAGGCTGTGCTGCTTTACCCGGCTTACATAGGAAGGTGGTTAAGTCGCACTGCTAGAGATGGCAACCAGATCTTATGATCAATAGCAAACGCGCTCTACGTATGTCATGGACTTGTGCAAAAAGGACGACCACATGTCCATACTTAAAAAGCAATTACGCAGATCTCTAGTATTTTTTCATCACTGGTGCCTCTGTAAAACACCACGAGAGCTGCTTGCCTTCAATTTGCCCGGAAAACTTTCTCTATACTTTCCAGGCTCCGATCTGGCCATTTGAAAGATGATTTTCTTTGATGGCCAGAAATCCTTTCCCACCTGTACAAAGTACAGCTTATTACCAGCCTCACACATCCTGAATTGCATTGGAGCCATACATGAAGACATTTTTAGGGACTCATTGCCCAAAAACGTTTTTCGCATACTCAATGACAGTGTAATTTTTTTTTTTTTACACTGGGATAAGAAAGAAGAATTCTGTGTTTATTTTGTTCCATTACTTATGTATGCATGCATTTCTATCATTCCTTAAGGGGACAATAGACTTTCAAAATCACCAAAACCTATTTGTTAATATTAGATTTAAAAATTAATTTTTATCAAATTCTGTGGATAGCAAAAATAATCTTCAAATATGATCATTTTTGAAGGAGTTCCATTACAGCAAAGATATAGTAATGAAGTTTAGTAAGTTACTACAAAAATAGTGCTTTTCTCGGATTAAGATTTTTTGACATTCTTCTGATTTAAAAATGTTCCCTGGTTTTAATCTATTCGAAATTTGTTAGATAATCCTTGAAATCTGTTGTATATTTCTAAGTGCAAATGAGAAATTCATCGTCCATCCAAATATTTTTAAACTGGTTTAAAATGTTGCTGAATCTATGGATTTTTTAACGTAGAATACGTCTTTCCTTTCGAAATCAGGGTACTGCGCTTAATTTGTGAGTATCACGAAAAACGTTGATCACCAAAAATTTAATAACTTAAAAACTATAAATGCTACATAAATGAACGATATCGCGTTCAATAGAGCATTAAACAAAGTATGTTATAAATACCCATTGAGCTTGCGTTGGCCTCATGGGCTGATGCAATCGCAGCGCAAAGTTGAGTCACGAAAATGTGAGCTGCCGCGCACATTAATTTAGTCTAGCACCGGCCTCCTCTGTGCGGGCACGACGTTTGAGGTGTCATTTATTTCGCCTCTATGCGTTTTATAAATAATAATATAAATGAAACCTAAATGTTTAATACTTGTTTAGATATCGGATTGCGAAGTATGGAAATTGCACATTTTCAAGTAATTCACAAATTGCAAGTAATTCTGCCGCTCAGTTCGACGCAAATAGCATATCTGATGACATAAACGTTTCATTAGAGTGATGGAGTTGAACCCATGGAGGTAGATAATGAGCCACAACCATCAACATCAACAGCGATTGAACCAATTGTGATATATGTGTGGAGCGATAAATATGAGAGAATTTGGGTAACGCTAATAGACATTTTCGTGCTGTATTCATAAACAATGAATTTGGATTTCTTGCGGAACATAGTAAGGAGAACACTGTTTTAAGTTTTAGCCGTGAATGTGCTTCACAAGATAATTATCTGGGATAATAATTAATCACCATATAGCGACAAATCCAAATCAAGTTTGTCCTAAAACGTCCGTGTTAGTTTTCGTATACGACTTTGAATTTGGAAGAATATTCTACCACGAATGACGCATAGTAAATTTTCTATAGAATTTCTAAACAGAACTACAGAATTCTAAACAGCACTCTACAGAATTCAAAACAGAGCTCTATAGAATAGAACTCTAGAATTCTATGGAATAGAACTCTATAGAATGGAATTCTATAGAATAGAACTCTATAGAATAGAATTCTATAGAATTGAATAGAATTCTATAGAATAGAATAGAATTCTATAGAATAGAATAGAATTCTATAGAATAGAATAGAATTCTATAGAATAGAATAGAATTCTATAGAAACGAAATTTTGTCTCTATAGAATAGAATTCTATAGATTCTATAGAATAGAATTCTATAGATTCTATAGAATAGAATTCTATAGATTCTATAGAATAGAATTCTATAGATTCTATAGAATAGAATTCTATAGATTCTATAGAATAGAATTCTATAGATTCTATAGAATAGAATTCTATAGATTCTATAGAATAGAATTCTATAGATTCTATAGAATAGAGTTCTATAGATTCTATAGAATAGAGTTCTATAGATTCTATAGAATAGAGTTCTATAGATTCTATAGAATAGAGTTCTATAGATTCTATAGAATAGAGTTCTATAGATTCTATAGAATAGAGTTCTATAGATTCTATAGAATAGAGTTCTATAGATTCTATAGAATAGAATTCTATAGATTCTATAGAATAGAATTCTATAGATTCTATAGAATAGAATTCTATAGAAACGAAATTTTGTTTCTATATCGATAGAGGTAGGTATTTAAATTAACGTCGCACTAGGAGCAAGACATTGAGCTGTTGGCGACGGTACGAGATAAATCCCGAGGGAAAAGATCGAGGACAACGCTGCGTCATTTTGAATCACGGTCAGATGACGAGATCAACACCTGAGCTGGCACAAAAATCTAACTTCCACATGATGCCAACGTGAGGACATTCGAGGTCACGACATATTTAACTTGTACCCCCCTCCAGTGTACGTAACGGTCTTTGGCTGAACTGAGTTTTGTACTCGCAACCCTCCGGTTGCTAATCTGTCGTTCTTTCAACTGGGCTACCGCGGTCCTAAATCAAAGAATGGAAAGCATGGAATACGGAAGGACGGAAGAAAGCATGGAAATACTAGTAATCGAAGAAAGAGAATTATTCAAATGGAACAAATCTATAAGCGAGAAAACAAAATGAACTAAGTAAATACTGCAAGAGAAAATATTGGAAACATAAAACCTATATTCCTACGAAGATTTGATCTAACAGAATGTAGGAATCTGAATTTATCATCTAAACTCGAGTAGCCGAAAACCTGGAATGAGAAAACTGCAAAGCGAAAACGAAAGTTGATGCTATTCAAAACTATGAGTGAATGTTTCTTAAAAGCTCTAGAGACCTTTATTTCGTTCGCCAGAATTTTTCAAAAGATCTAACTTACCCATTTACATATACAATATAGTTGCACTTGTATCGAGATATTCCTGTCAGGAAAATCTAGTGTTGCTTACCAATAATACTGTCTTGTGGGCTATTTACATTTCATTACGAAGTGCAAAAGATAACAGTGAATAGAAATATTCCAGAAAGAGACTAAACAATGTTTTGTACACGAATCACGCAATATATACGTGAGAAAAGGAGGGAAAACTTTTCTGGTCGTTACACAAAGATCCAACAAAAAAGCGAGGTTTTCGAAGTTAAAAACATAAATAGAAATGGAGTTTTCTTTCTTTCAACATGTCGTTGACCTCCCAATATATTTAACGTCCAAAATTCTCTCAAAGTCCCATATTGAAGGCGCCTTTTTTCTGAAATGCTAGCGAGATTCACAAAGAATCATGACTAGGCGTTCGAAAAAATGGTACAGATGTATCTAGCGCCTCGTCTGGTGGCACAGCTCTTGGCGCACTTTTGGTAGCGAATTATGACAGGTGAAGGTAACCCATCATTATTAGGGTTATTCAAGTTTTTATGGCAACCTCTGCAAGCGGAAAGATTTATAAAAATATTAAATTTAAAGGGGGATAAAAAAGATTTTTTCTAAGATTTCTTTCCTTGGCGACATAAAAAGTGTGCCAAGAGCGTTGCCACCAGACGAAGTGCTAGATACATCTGTACTGAAAAATAACGAAGATACCACATTCAAAAGCTGACTGGGTATAATTTAAAGAACAAAGGGGCACTTTAGATATTCATGAATCTGATAGGTAGTTAATTAACGTCGCCCAGGAGCAACACAACGGGCTACTGGGAACAGTCCGGGATCAATTCCGAAGCACAACGCCTCGTAATTTTGAACCAATGTCAGATGACGAGAACACCTGAGCTGGCACCCCACTCTCCAAACTTCCACACCAAGCCCCTGTGTACATAACGCATGGCTGGACGTAGTCTCGAACTCACAACCCTCCGAATGTAAATCCGATGCTCTTCCAACTAGGCTACCGCGGCCCTATACAAGGATCTGGAAAAAGGTATTTTACTGAACTAAATAGCTAAAATATTTAAAATAGTTAAACATATTAAATTACAGAACGCATAAATGTATTTAATTACACTCATTTAGAATTTCTGGTACGATAGAAAGAAAACCTATTTCTCTCAATGATTATCGTCAAGAAATCAATTATATAATTTACTAGCAAAATTGCCCGATCTCACTCGGGTTGAACTATATATTGAAAGTGACCAGAAAATAATCACTTTCCCCTTTCGTAGAGAAATACCAAATCATTTAAGTATGAGTAAAATAATTTTTAACAACTTTTAGACTTTTGTATATTTTCTAAAACCTACTTTGGACGCAAATCCATCCATGCAATACCATTTCATATATATCGTACCCCTCCTAAAGGTACTAATTGGCGAAAAGTGAGACACTAAGGTAACTGCTACAAAAGACGATTTTGAGGGAGGATTAGGAATTCCCTTTCTTAAGTTCTATTCCTGTAAAATTGCTCAACTCAATTTGTAAAAATGACTGCGAATACTCTCACATAATTAACCTACCAATATTTTATTATTTGTGGCACTCTTCGAATTTCACTACCATTAAGGGAAATATGATAAATTAATTTGTTAAGATATTTATCGCTGAGTTTGTTTTAAAAACGAATACATTTTTCTTGATAATTCCGTTTCGTGGCACGTGTAATAATAAGAGAACTTGCTTTAAAATTTAGTATCTTCAGTAGTGATAAAGCAAAGGCAACCTATTACCATTTTTTTAATGGTAAATTAATTTGACAGCTTTTCTTCTAAAGAAAATCATTGTTTTAAACAAACTTACCCTATATAAGTTGCTTAAATATAGCTTTAATTCGTAAAATAAGCCACCTTGGCCATCTGTCGCTATGACAAAGAATTTGTAATACTCATGTTTAATCATGTTTATCTTTACATACCATTTATCATTTAATCATGTTTATCTTTACATACCCAAAAACAATATTCCATGAAGTATCCAATCGAAGTAAATCATTTTTGCAGGGAATGTGTGAAAGACAAGCCTAATTAGCATTATCCAATCAAAAATAATCAAACGGTTTCTGATATGCAAATCAAGGCGTTACGTCATCCGACGGTGAATCAAGCGCTTTGCGCAAAGTGAATATCTGAATGAATTTCTGCAATACAGCGTTTTATTTCAATGTGTAAGGACTCAAAACGGTTTGTTATGGCTCCGAACTATCATTTGGAAGAATCTGTGAAGTGGAGAATTATCGGCCGTTTAGAAGCAGGGCAGACAATAATGGAAGCAGCGAGATTGTTAATATTTCAAGAAAGACAGTCTACGCTTTGGAAACAATTTCAGAACGCTGGAACTGTTGTAAGGAGGTTTGGACAAGGTCGTAAACGAATAACTGGTTCTCAAGATCGATATCTAGCAATAACTGTCCGTCGTAACAGGAAGTCTACTGCTCGGCAGTTAAGTTAAGAGGTTGCAGCCGCCACTGAACTGTTGTATCACGGCAAACTATACAGAAGGCTTAATGAAAAAGGCCTCGATCCCAGAAAACCAAGGGTATGTGCTTCGCTGTCTTCACAACAAAAGAGGGATCGCTTTAATTGGTGCAAAGAACATCAAAACTGGAGTGAATACCAATGGATCCATGTTCTCTTTACTGATGAGTCGAGGTTTAGTTTAACTTCTGATTCTAAACGTGTTTACATCTGGAGGGAGTCGGGAACGCGAAATCTTCTTTCGAACATTATGGAACGTGACTGTTTCGGTAGTGCAGCTGTGATGGTATGGGGAGGGATAATGATCGATGGGCGTACGCCCCTATACGTTTTCAACAGCGGATCTGTGACCGGCCAGAGATATCAGGATGAGGTCTCAGAACCTGATGTAAGACTTTTTAGAGGTGCATATGGATCTTTTTATTTATGAACGATAATGCTCGTCCAAATAGAGCAAACCACGTTGACGAATTCCTTGATATTGAAGCCATTGAGCGAATACCGTGGCCAGCAAAATCTCCTGATCTGAACCTGATTTCCAAGGTAGTCCCATAAGTTCTCTTATAGAGAACTTATGGGACTACCTTATCTTGGAAAAGCAGTTGCACGGAGACATCCTCCTCCTAGAGATATAAATCTGAAGACCGCATTGCTGGAGGAATGGAACTTAATTCCCCAAACTGTGGTTAACAACATTATTACCAGCATTAAAACACGTTGTGATATGTGTGTACACGTCAGGGGAGATCACATTCCATAATAAATTCATATGCCTTAATTTTTTTCTGAGTTATTCTTTTTTCTGAACTCTCCTTGTCACATATTATTGCCATTTTTATTGTTTCATGCTATAGTTTTATGTCATATGCAGTGTTCTTAAATTTTTTCCTTTATATTTGTGTTATGATGTTACGTATCATTTCACAAAAATTCATAAAATTATAGTTCAGTTTCTGAGAAATCCGTAATTTTATGCATGTAAAGATAATTTTGGACACGAGTGTATTTCAAAAGTCTTAGTTCGGATAATTTTAACATTAACGTTCTTTCAATAATGGCAAAATTCCACTTACAATTTGCTTTATTCTAACTTGCATGCCGCTTTAAACGAATAGTTTGCGGCGGTGTTGCGTGTGATGAAAAGGAATTAGAATTTATTAAAATAATAAATATTTAAAACAGAAAAGAATTAAAACAAAATATAAAAGTTGGCGGTAAAAAGTTCTAAATTCATTATTCTTTTTATCTCTTGATCTCGCACAGTTGCCACAACTTACAACTAAAAATTAGATAGAATTTAAAAATACGAAATTAATTTGGAGTGAAAAAATATCACTGCGCGTGGCAAACGAACACGAGTTTCCGTTTTGTTGCAAAATATAGTCTGTCCCAAATGTTCGGAAATAGCTTATATTTTGCAAAGAAAATAAATAAGGCTCAAAATAAAAACGCATTTGAATTTAAATTCTGTAAAAATAGTTTTTTAAAAAATAAGTGACTTTTCAGCAGTACTGGTAAAACAATTTAAGTAATTCCAATGCTCAATATGCATTCCAGCTTCACCAAAACTACCAAATTTTGGTTGATTTAAGTAGAGTTACTCAGTTGTTTTAACATTATACTTACTTAAATATGTAAGCAAAGAAATTTTATTAAAATGTTTTGAATAAATCTTATGTGATACTTGTACAAGCAGACACAAAATCGAACATAGAACCGGAAGACGGACAGATTTACGCAACTAAGTTCAGTCACTAAATGAATGTAAGTATTCACAGTATGCAAAGTCATGAAAATATATTTAACCGTTTGGACGTAGCACGGGCACATACATAGACAGATATGGACAGACAGACACCAAACACGCAAGAGACGGATTTTGCATCAGAAGGGTCCAAAACGGATAGAAAACTGAAATGGGTCGAAAATATTCAATGTACAAACACTCCATTCTTATTTATATTGATTTCAAATTTTTTTAATCTTTTACATTTAATTCAATTTTTTTTACTTTACTTACTTTAACACTCCTAGTGGTTGTTCTTATTAGGTACATCGTCATTAACAAAACTGACCAGATCTTGATGGACGAGATATCTCGTCATTAGAAAAAAACTAACCAGATCTTGCTTTTGTCATCGTCAAACAATTTGCAATATCTTGACGAGATATCTCATCATTTACAAAATCAGTCAGATTTTGATGGACGACATATCTCGTCGAAGCCACTTGGAAGATTAAAAGAGAACTGACGGTAGGTAGTTGAATTAACATCTCACTGGAGGAACACAACGGGCTTTTGGCGACGATCCAGGATCAATCCCGAAGGGAAAGATTCGAGGACAACACCTCGTCATTTTTAACTACAATCAAATGACGAGGTCAACACGTGAGCTGGCACGCCACACTCGAAACCTGAACTGACGGATACTTGATTAAAAATGTTAACAAAGTAATGAAAATTCATTTAAGCAATTTTATTTAATTTGTTTTTCTTTTAACTGAGTAATTAAGGAATATCAAATGATCGGAAATTATTCAAGTCCTATCTCTAATGCAGATTCCCTATTCTAATAATTACTTTAAAAACTATTTCTCAGAAACTGAATAATGAGCATTTTCTAAAAACTTCTTTCGAGAAAGATTGCATTTCTGTTGCAACTAAAAAAATTTAGAACTGAGTGTATTGCGTGAGCGATAGCTAGACGGAAAATAACAAAATAAGAAACAAACGTCTGGCAATGCAGTAGATAGTTGAATTCTTAACTTCCCAAATTCCAGTCCGCAGTTTTTGAAGAAGGATAAGAACCCAGCATCCAGGCAGGAGCGACTCGTACGAAATAAATGGATATTCAATTCAGCTCCTAAAATGGGAGATTTATAAAAAAAAACATCCAAATAAAAGGAAACTGGGCCCCAATTGGAAACAATTGGTCAAAAAAGGGAGAAGTTTTCATTCGAAAGAACAGTCTGGAACTAGTTCTCTGGAGAATGGAACAAGCACATCAGTCCAGCTTCCTTCTATTGGAATTTCATTCAATTGAATCTACCACCCTTGAGGACTGATTCATCTATTCTACCAAATATTTGTTCTTTTCGAATCATTTATTTCTGACTTCTTCGCCACCATACCCTCCCTACTGCTTCCCATACTAGGTCGATGGTAGTTTTTATATTTTCCTTATTTATCCTCAAACTAGACCCGATAATGGATTCAAGCTTACCTAAGTAGTTTCAGAATTATTGAAAGTATTGCTTATATTTGTGTGCGCCATTTTGTACGTATCCTATTACAGTTGAATGACTGTGTTCAAATTTGTGAGTACATTTATTTGAAATCGGCATTGCTATACAAATATGCAAAATAAATCATTACACCGTCGCGTTGCATTTTATCTTTCCATTCGTTAGTTGGTAAATGCAGTCAATTTGTTAATTTATTCCATTCTGACTAATTTATTCTTTCCGAATTCATTTCTTTTGGGAAAGGATTCCTTTTGCTATTCCAAATTTTCTCGCCTCGACTCTTTTCATACGTTTAATTTTTCCATTCGTTCTATTTTGTGATCTTTCCAACTCTATTCACACTTTTTGCATAGTTATTCATTGCATTTAACCCTTCAAACTTTTCAAAGTTTGTATGTTTACGAGATCGCTTCAATTCTATTTACATTCTTGTGTTCGATTCAGTTCCATCCTTCTATTTGAATACGAATGGAATTTTATTCTATTTGTTCGATTCGCAGTCATTAGTTCGGTTCAATTCCGTTAGTTATTCGTTTTGATTCTATTTCCATACTTATTAATCCTTTTAATTCCATTTTTTATTCTTTTATTCCCTTTGCTTCATTTTAATGCGTTTTAAAATGTGTCCTTTTTCAATAACGTAATATCCTGTAATATTTTTTAACGTTTACTTTCTTAATATATTCTATTTTGATTTGTTCAATCATTATTTGCGATATTTTCCACCTCCTTTACTTTATTCCTTTTTAGTACACTGCTGTCTCGTTCGTATTCCGATTTGACAAAGATAGTCTTCCTTTTAAGTTCTTTTCTTGAGTATCGTATTAAAGCTATCTTAAATGTAAAATGGCGTCAGCGGAATTCCTGTAGAAATTCTCGCTGGAAATATCTTAATGACAAAGTTATTACGAAAGTTAAAAATGAAAGATTAGAAAGAGTAGAAGATTCCAAGAATATTTTCAGCAATACCGAGTGTACATTTGAAGCAACAAAAAGTGCCCCTTTAAATATTTACTGTACTTAAATCTTCATAAACAAATAATGGTTTCATTCCACTTGATTCCAACGTGAGATTTCTCAGAGGCATTATTTACACTGGATACCTAAACATTGAATAACCTACAAAAATTCGGAATATCTACTTATAGTTCTATTTTCCCCGGTTCATGCCATATTCAGCTTTTCTATCGGATAGAACAAATATTTTCGGAAGCTTTCCACCCTAGGCGAGACTCCTAGAACTTTCTTCCCTCTTGATAAGATTTTTAGTTTTTCTCGGATACGAAAGGAAATCAATATTTTTCCAGGATGTTATTTGTCTACAAATAGTTGTGTTCAGATTCGACCGCCTTCGGGCTTATATTAAAATTTGTTAGTACTAATAATCTGAGTAGCATGTTAAATGGTTTATTTGTGTGGATATTAATATTCCGAATATTTAAAGACAACAGTCAGTAATTTAGGTCTCAACTTAAGTTTTGATTCCAAGGAGGAAGGTTACTTAAATGAGTGATACATGCCCCTTCGTGGGCTGGTCTAAATCGTATTTAGATTGTTGGTTGGTTGGGGGTTTTATGACGCAAGGGCCATATTTGGCCAAGCTGTGCCAAACACAAGACATTCCGCCAGGGGTGATCTCGTGCCTACCCTTGTGAGGATTTACCGGTTTAGTAGTCTTCCTTAGGAGTTTATTAGTTTTTTATTCGCCGTCACTGCTTGGTTTTCTTGACGGTCAGCTGATGGTCATACTGTAACTAAATTTATGTCGTTGCTATAAAATCCTGGCCACAGGATTGCAGGATATCTATGATTTTACAGATGTTTTATCTGCATTTCCTACGCTTCAGTGCTAGGTTTAGCCATCATGGGGTGGGTCTTGGGCAACGCAGGTGGAGTGAGCTTGTGAGGGGACATTCCAAGACATGTATTATGCAGACAGAGAGAACTCCAATGCATTATGCATTGGAGTTCCCTCTGTCCCACAGCAGCATTGGTTGGTCTGAGATAAACCGAATCTGTGGAGAAAGCTAGGGCCATGACCCGTTATAAACTGCAAGAGACGTCTATCTTTGATGCGGGTATCCATGGAGACGTTTGGGAAGAAATCGTATGTTGAGCGGCCTGTGTTCCATTCTAGCTGCCAGTTGAAGAATGGGATCTCTAGTGAGACTCTTGAAGTGTGAGACGAGACAGGAAGGGCTATTTGTCCTCTGGAGCATTTTTGTTTGCTGCCGCTTCCCTGGCAAGACTGTCTGCTTTTTCGTTACCCTCGTGTCCAACGTGAGCCTTTATCCATCGTAGTTCTAATGCTGGCTTCTTGTGGGGGAGGTTCTGGATTTGTTTGATGAGGGGATTTCTGGACGTTGGGTTATGGAGAGTTTTTAAAACTGCTTGGCTGTCTGAGAAGGTTGTTGCTTTTTCAGGAGTCAATCCAACTGCTTCTCTGATTGCAACCGACCCCGCTTGGAACACACTGTTGTTAATTTGGAGCCTAGTCGACCAGGTTTTGTTAATGTTCCTTCTTGGTAGAGGCAATAATCACCTTCAAGTTAAAAAATGTCATCGAAGGGGGAAAAAGGATAGGTCGGTAGGTATTTTAATTAACGTCACACTGGAGCAACACAACGGGCTATTGGCGACGGTCCGGGATCAAACTCATATGGAAACATCCGAGGACAACACCGTAATTTTGGACCACTGTCAGATGACGAGGTTACACCTGAGCTGGCACCCCACTCTCCAAACTTCCACACCACGCCAACGTGAGGACGTTTGGAGCCACGACATATTTAACGTGCACCAGCCCCCTTTTGTACACGAAGGTCTGGTTTGATACGAACTCTAAAACCTCCGATTGCTAATCCGTTAGTCTTATAACCGGGCTACCGCGGCTCAAAAAAAGCCACCGGAAGAAAATTTCATTTCAGGTTATCCCACCTCTCGCTCGGTAGGCAAGTTACCTTAAAATGTAGCCAATTGACGTCAATTCCCCAATACGCACATGAAACAGGTTCGACCACGAAAACACTAGGGCCCTCTACATTTAGCTTCAGAGATGTAACTAGAGGGGGCAGACGGGGCATCTGCCCCGGGCTCCGGATTGGGGGGGCGGTAAATTGGCCGAGTATTTTTTTACTATAGATATTTACGTATGATAAAAAATGAAGAGGAAAAATTTATTAGTAGACTACAAAAACCAAAAACTATAAAAGGAGCTAAATGCAGAATGTTTGAAGAAATAGCAGGAAAGCTTAACCTAGATCCTCTTTTTAAAGAAGTACGGAGGAGGAAGAAGCGGATGTTTGATGAGAAGGGCGAAGTTGAAAGTTATGAATTCTCAGAAGAAAAAAGGTCAGATTATTGATTATACAAAAATAGATCGGATTCTGAATGAACTGAGGCAAAGGTTTCAAGTCATTCAAAACATGAATAGTTTATTTGGTATTCTCAATGGAGCTCGGTTTGAAACAATGAATGGAGAAGAATTGAAGAACCAGACACTTGAGTTAGCTACCACATATAAAGAAGACTTAGACAAGGAGTAGCTGGCGATCGAAGATTAGAGTTTTAAGAATCATGCCTTAGATTTAAGCCCTAATATGAAAAAGGCTGCACCATCAGGTCTTCTGAAAATATAAAAGAACGGACTTGAAGACGCGTCCGCCAACATAACGATAGAGTTGAGAATTTTCCTCACAATACCAGTCTCAGTCGCCTCAAATGAAAGGAGTTTTAGCAAACTAAAGATCATAAAAAATTACCTCAGAAACTTAACAGGACAAAAACGACTAACCAACCTGAGCATCATATCAATAGAGCACAAGTTAGCTTCAAAGCTATCTTTTGAGGACATTGTAAAAATGTTTGCAGCCGAAAAAGCCCGTAAAGTTAAGTTTTAGTCAAGCTTTCTGCGTTTAAATTAATTTTTTTCACATTTTGTCAATAGATTAAGAGATTGTGAAAAATGTCTAAGTATAATACTCAAGATAATAACTTGAGTAAAATCTCTTATTATTAATTCTTGTTCCACAGTTTTCCAAAATCCTTGAAGGTTTTCGATCGACGTTTCGATAATTCTCTTTTTAAAAGTCCAAAAGCACAAAAGAGGTGATTTTCGACTTTTGTCTCACCCTTTCTCACAAAAGGGTGAGACATCTGGAAATTTAGCAGGAATATCAGTAAAGGTTATTTATTGACTTGATACCAATTTCTTGTTCCATTTTTTCCACGAATTTAATAGTGGATTTAGATGTGTGGCTGCTTGCTTTATCCTGATGCATTTCTACTGATTGTTGGCACTTTGGGTAAAGATATAGTACTACTTTTTTGAATATTGGGGATAAAATAGGGGCTTGATAATATGTGGGAGTTGATTTTTACCATTCCCTCCCTTCCTTTTTACTTTAATTTTCCATTATATGCAAAACCGGCAACAATCATAAATCTCTTAGAGAAAGTTCTCACGTTAAAGTTACAAAGTTGAACCACGTTTTAAGATTTTTCTACTCTTACGATAATAAATTGTTCTTTTTTATTGCAATCTTTTAAATACACCCACGCCACGTCTATTGTCACAACATTTTTCCATCTTTCTCCAGCTAAATGCTTCTCATACAAAATTCTGCAGCGAGTTCTGCTTTCTGCAATATGTCGTGGAGATAGACGATGAACATTGTATTTTTTGGCCTTTTTAAGATTCAAATCACTGTTAATTATTTTATTTACAGTTGAAACTGAACTTTTAATGACTTTTTAATAGTTCTTTGACTTGGCGGATTCTCTTTTAAAATTAAAGATCTTACCTTACAAATATTCTCAGAAATTCTTTTCTTTTTTGGATACGTATTTGAAAGTATTTTTCCACTTTTACGCGTTTATTCCTTTCTCCTTAATAATATTATAGTACCTTTAGATATAGTAAAAACATGACTTTTACAGCGTTTTTGAATAATTGAATAAGCATAATTCTCTTTGGAAAGAGTGGAAACATAGCCTTCCATCCATTGTATTTAAAAGCGCTATTTTCAAAGTAAAAAAAAGCTCTGAGATAGTAGACGATAAGTTATACTTTAACTATTTAACTGCTGCGAAAATAAAATTATTTCGTAGCATACAATTTTTTTTTCAGATCATCAAAATCATTTAAAAAATGTCCGAACAGCCTCTGATTTATCATAATTAAATATCCTATTCTAAAGCACTAGTCTGTTGATTTTGATGCAGCCCACACATATCCCGATATCATTTGATAAAACCTTTTCATTTCATTTGCAGCGATTATAAGTATGAAAGAATATACCACACATGCTACTCTTAGATTATTTGTCAGTGAAATATCTTAGAATTAATTAGGTATTTTATCTTGTACTACAAATGAAATTGCTGCAAATTAATCTATTTACCTTTAAATCAAACATTTACCATCTAAGTTTAATAAAAAAATTGGACTAGTGGAATTAATGTGTGGTGGCGATATCAGGTGTTGTCGGGGAGGGCTTTGGTTTGGTTGGTCGGTGGGGGGGTGGCGCCAAGGCGAGTTCTTGCCCCGGGTAGAAACTAGCCTAGTTACGTCTCTGTTTAGCTTAACAGAAAAGGTTTCACATAACGTAATCATACCCATACAGGAAATATAAAAGTAGAGCGATCAATTTGAAGTTTGGAGAGTGGGATGCCAGCTCAGGTGTAGCCTCGTCATCTGACCGTGATTAAAAATTACGTGGTGTTGTCCTCGGATATTTCCCTTCGGGTGTGATCCCGGACCGTTGCCAATAGCCCGTTGTGTTGCTCCAGTGCGACGTTAATTAAAATACCACCTACCTTTTTGTTTTTATTTGGGAAAAACTAATCTGGGTTTTATAACAGTAAAGGCGCCATTTATTTTCAATTTACTGAAGCAATCATCAGTGCAGAATTAAAAAAAAAACTGCTTGAAAGTGGTGAAACCAGCGTCGTAAAGTGGAATTAATTCCCGTTTGTAATGAGAACGTTGGTGCAGGACCGTTAGACGCAGAAACGTTGTAAAGCGAAGCAAAAGTCGTCGCTGCCTGTGCTGAATAAACAAGCGTTAAACGAGCAGTTTAAGAATGCTTGAAATACGCCGAGCGTCGCTTAAAACTTGACGGCCACGGATTAACCGGAAAGGATGAATGAGGCAAGTCAAATTACAGTCATTTCGATTTAGGACGTCTCTTTCACTGCAGAGTGTGCTTTCAAATTAAATAACTGCAGCTGCGTTCAACAAATTCTAAACGAAGTACGTATGAATTAATCGGTGCATTCAACCATTCGCGATCTGAATTTGTAATAACTGAATTTGTTATAATAGTTTATGTAAATACTAAATTCTGAACAATTTCTTTCCCTCCAAGAAGGGCGCGGTATTCCGGTTGGAGGAGTACTGGATTAGCAACTGGATGGTTGCGAGTTCGAATCCAACTAAAGACCGTCGTGTATAAAGTTGGCTTGTGCAAGTTCAATCTGTCCGTGCACGTTCAATCCTCAAATGTCCTCACTTTGGCGTGGTGTGGAAGTTTGGAAAGTGGGGTGCCAGTTCACAGGTGTGACCTCGCCATCTGACCGTGGTTCGAAATTACGAGGCATTGTCCTCGGTAAGGTATTTTAAGTAAGGGGTCCGCCTACCTTAAAATAGCGAATTTCGACGAAAATTTTCAAAAATTTTTTTATTGAATAACATTATTGCCTGTATTTTAACGTTTCCAAAACTCTTATTTTTAATTCTACGCCATTTAGAACCGAAGATATAGTTATTTTAATGTAGTGACAGCTGTCAAACAAAATCGGAAGTATCAATTCGAAACCGGAAGTTGAAGGAAATTTCGAGTTTTATACTTCTTTTTGCATTTTAGAATAATTTTTAGGTTAAAAAAAAATAATTCTATAAAAGTTTTGATGAATTGGGAGAACATTTTTGACATGTTGAAAAAGACATTTTCTTTAGTAGTAAAAATTTTAAATGCATTTTCCCGCAAATGATATTTTTACAAAATAGTTACTACAGTTTTCTCAATAACTTCCACAATTTTTAATATTTTAACTTCAAACTTTGTTCATGCATTTTAAATACTATTGACTATGAAATGAACTAAAATCTTTCAATAATATAGTATATTCTTTGATTTATAGCTATTTTTGTGAATAATTTGCTTCAATTTTTGAAAATGTTTCATGAATATGTGTATAACATAGCGTATCTTATTTTCAAAATATTTCTTAGATTTGAGTTTATTTTGAAGATTATGGTTATATTTATATTGTATACAAAGGAAATTGATTTTAAGAAATTTTTTTTTTCTAGAGCATTAACCGTTTCCATGAAATTTACCTTAAATAACCAATTTTTTCAAACGGCAACACAAAATAAATTAATTTTGGTATTATTTCTTTGTTTTACATCTGTTATATAAAGCAAAAAGCTATAACAATTTTTTTTTAAAGTTATCGAATGTAGGCGGATCCCTTGATATCACACTGGAGCAACACAACGGGACGGTGACTGTTCAGGATCAATCCCAAAGGTAAAGAACCGAGGACAACACCACGTAATTTTGAACCACGGTCCGATGACGAGGCAACACCTGAGCTGGCACCCCACTCTCCGAACTGCCACACCACGCCAACGTGAGGACATTTGATGCCTCGACAGATTTAACGTGCACCAGCCCCTCTTTGTACACGACGGTCTTTAGTTGGATTCGAACTCGCAACCCTCCGGTTGCTTAATCCGTTACTCTTCCAACCGGGCCACCGAGACCCGGGATTGTCCTCGGATCTTTCCCTTTGGGGGTTGATCCCAGACCGTCGCCAATAGCCCGTTGTGTAGCTCCAGTGTAAAGTTAATTAATTATAATAACCATTACCCCTCCAATAGATTTCGAGATAACTCGTCAGTACAATTTGCTAATGACCAATTTGCAATTGACCAATTTCGCTAATTACGAGATATCTCAAAATAAAGATAGTACCGATTTTTTTGAGATGACGAAATCAAGATCTGGTCAGTTTTGCTAATGGCAAGATACCTCTTCGACAAACTACCAGGTAGGTAGTTAATTGACGTCTCACTGGAGTGATACAATTGGTGGCGATCCGAGATCCATCCCGAAGGGAAAGGTCCCAGGACAACACGTAGTTATTTTGAACCACGGTCAGATGACGAGGTCAACACCTCAGCTGGCACACCACTCTTTATTTTCACACCACGCCAACCTAAATTAACTCCCAGGAGAGTTATTAAAGATGTATTGTTTGTACTAGCACCATTTAATATCGACACTGAACTAAATGTTTAATATTTGAAATACAACGCTACGATAACATCGCCAAAGTGGTAACCCATCTTTCCATTTAATGGGACCATGTGGATTTGCCAATATTTCAATTTTACTAGGAAAGAACTTTTGCATTGTGTTCCCGAAGCAAAAATTGCCTTTAAATGTATTACTTTACCACCAGTTTAAGAGATTGTAAACAGTGTTTGGTTGCTACAAAAGAAACAATCACGAAGCAAGATTAAGTACAGCTGCGATAGACTTTTTTGGGCAACGCTTTTGGTGCGTTTTTTGGCGTAAAAGCAACCATGCTTTACTAGGATTATGGTAAGCTCGCGATTATTTGAATTGCTTATTAATTTTTGTAAATCGTTTTTTTTTTAATTTTACCATGCCTAAATAACTCTAGTTTGCTAGAATTAATGCGATCTTTTATAATATTCTTATTATATAGCCTAGTTCTCTCTCCATTAGACTTAATCGTCATCTGACCGTGGTCCAAAATTGCGTTGTCCTCCGATCTTTCCTTTGTGTGTGATCCCGGACCGTCGCCAATAGCCCGTTATTATTGAAAAAAGATGATTTTATTCTACCAAAAGCAAATAAAAACAAAACTTAAAGAATCCAACAAAAGAATTTAAATGCAGCAGTTACTTTGTGAAAAATAATATTTAGAAATGCTTCGAAGAGTGTTTCGTCAAATAAAGCTTTAATATATTTATGGATTCATTTTATCCCCTTAACATAGTTTCGAATTATGATCAAAATCCTTCTGAAAGAATAATTCATATTTATTCGGCCTCGTCCAATAAATATTTCTCAAAAATTGAATGTGCCGTTAACTTCAATTTCTTTTACAATTTTAAAATGTACTATCCACTTTCAATTAAATTACTATCTTAAGTAAACTAGGAAAAGTGAAAAAAATTAAGGTTTAGAACCTCTCAGTTGCTCATCGTATTTTTATTGTCGATCGAACTATAATTAAAGAAATTTCTTTCCACGGAACTGGCAACAAAAACAAACCTTTGCAGTCTGGAAATTCAATTTGCATCGAGGCTTAACCCCACGCGTCTAAATAAATATTTAAATAAGAAACTTCCCACCCACTGATACACTCTGTTCGGCCGCCTGATTAGTTCCTAGAAGGCACTAAAAGCAGGAAGTCAACTTAACGCGCCTACGGAAATTCCTATGGAAGAAATAAGGGACTTAACGAAAGCTCTAAAAACTGCTGCTTCTGATATTTTTAATCAGTGGGCGTTTTTAAGTGCTTTTAGTATTTATTCTGTCGGCCCGTTTTCATTGGGAAGGTAGTAACGGATTAGCAATCGGAAGGTTGCGAGTTCGAAACTCGGTCCAGCAGAAGACCGTCGTGAACAAGGGGGACTAGTGTACGTTAAATCTGTCGTGGCATCAAATGTCCTCACGTTAGCGTGGTGCGGGAATTTGAAGAGTGGGGCGCCATGAGTTTGGAGAGTGGGGCGCCATGAGTTTGGAGAGTGGGGCGCCATGAGTTTAGAGAGGGGGTGCCAGGAGTTTAGAGAGGGGGTGCCAGGAGTTTAGAGAGGGGGTGCCAGGAGTTTAGAGAGGGGGGTGCCAGGAGTTTAGAGAGGGGGGGTGCCAGGAGTTTAGAGAGGGGGGCGCCAGGAGTTTAGAGAGGGGGGCGCCAGGAGTTTAGAGAGGGGGCGCCAGGAGTTTAGAGAGGGGGGCGCCAGGAGTTTAGAGAGGGGGCGCCAGGAGTTTAGAGAGGGGGTGTGCCAGGAGTTTGGAGAGGGGGTGTGCCAGGAGTTTGGAGAGGGGGTGTGCCAGGAGTTTGGAGAGGGGGTGTGCCAGGAGTTTGGAGAGG
This sequence comes from Meta bourneti, assembly GCA_933210815.1. Taxonomy (NCBI): domain Eukaryota; kingdom Metazoa; phylum Arthropoda; class Arachnida; order Araneae; family Tetragnathidae; genus Meta; species Meta bourneti. The sequence continues at coordinate 110,239,629 of OW119922.1, read as the reverse complement.
GGGTGTGCCAGGAGTTTGGAGAGGGGGTGTGCCAGGAGTTTGGAGAGGGGGTGTGCCAGGAGTTTGGAGAGGGGGTGTGCCAGGAGTTTGGAGAGGGGGTGTGCCAGGAGTTTGGAGAGGGGGTGTGCCAAGAGTTTGGAGTGGGGGTGTGCCAAGAGTTTGGAGTGGGGGTGTGCCAAGAGTTTGGAGAGGGGGCGCCAAGAGTTTGGAGAGGGGGCGCCAAGAGTTTGGAGAGGGGGCGCCAAGAGTTTGGAGAGTGGGCGCCAAGAGTTTGGAGAGTGGGCGCCAAGAGTTTGGAGAGTGGGCGCCAAGAGTTTGGAGAGTGGGGTGCCAAGAGTTTGGAGAGTGGGGTGCCAAGAGTTTGGAGAGTGGGGTGCCAAGAGTTTGGAGAGTGGGGTGCCAAGAGTTTGGAGAGTGGGGTGCCAAGAGTTTGGAGAGTGGGGTGCCAAGAGTTTGGAGAGTGGGGTGCCAAGAGTTTGGAGAGTGGGGTGCCAAGAGTTTGGAGAGTGGGGTGCCAAGAGTTTGGAGAGTGGGGTGCCAAGAGTTTGGAGAGTGGGGTGCCAAGAGTTTGGAGAGTGGGGTGCCAAGAGTTTGGAGAGTGGGGTGCCAAGAGTTTGGAGAGTGGGGTGCCAAGAGTTTGGAGAGTGGGGTGCCAAGAGTTGGGAGAGTGGGGTGCCAAGAGTTGGGAGAGTGGGGTGCCAAGAGTTGGGAGAGTGGGGTGCCAAGAGTTGGGAGAGTGGGGTGCCAAGAGTTGGGAGAGTGGGGTGCCAAGAGTTGGGAGAGTGGGGTGCCAAGAGTTGGGAGAGTGGGGTGCCAAGAGTTGGGAGAGTGGGGTGCCAAGAGTTGGGAGAGTGGGGTGCCAAGAGTTGGGAGAGTGGGGTGCCAAGAGTTGGGAGAGTGGGGTGCCAAGAGTTGGGAGAGTGGGGTGCCAAGAGTTGGGAGAGTGGGGTGCCAAGAGTTTGGAGAGTGGGGTGCCAAGAGTTTGGAGAGTGGGGTGCCAAGAGTTTGGAGAGTGGGGTGCCAAGAGTTTGGAGAGTGGGGTGCCAAGAGTTTGGAGAGTGGGGTGCCAAGAGTTTGGAGAGGGGGCGCCAGGAGTTGGAGAGTGGGGCGCAAGGAGTTTGGAGAGTGGGGTGCCAGCTCAGGTGTGATCTCGTCATCTAACCGTGGTTCAAAATTACGTGGTGTTGTCCTAGGATCTTTCCCTTTGGGAGTGATCCCGGACCGTCGCCAATAGCCCGTTGTGTTGCTCCAGTGCGACGTTAATTAAAAATACCTACCTAAGCAGAACAGGTGGTTTCTGAAACGACTGCAACGGAAAAAACGGCTATAGATCACTGAACTCTACTGCAAGTTGAAGGGGAGGGGAGAGAATTTCAGAATCCAAGGGTCTTTCTCTGAACGCTAGAACCGTTAAATCTATGAAAGGACCGAATTGCTAGATAAAATGAATCTAAGAAAAGTCACAAATTGGTCCAATATCGATCCTGGATGCGCCCATGCATATCCTGGCAATGTTGGGAAAACACTTTAAATCCGAAAATTAAGAAATACGAAATGTTATCTTGCAAATTGGTCCTATGAAAAAAAGTAAAAGAAAAGCATTTATCAAGAAATCAATCGATAAAACGAAACGGCATTTTTTTAAACGCTAGATTTTTCTTGGTACTTTTCGGTTCCCTTGTCACATTCTTGGCGACATTTTTGGCGTAAAAGGGACATCCTAGAATGACTTGAAGATACTAAGGCATTATTGGAAATTGAAAATTCGTAGAGGTTATGTCTAAAATTTTCCATATCCGAAATGAAAGATGAGGAAAGTTACTTACAAAATTTTATAAATATTTATTTTATAATGCTACGGAAATGTTTATTTAATCAAGAAATGGTATTAAAAAGTTCTATAAAACACTTATTTCCGGTGGAAAACACAATCCTATTGCAATCATAATTTAATCGAAGAGATTTTGAAGTCACGGAAAAAAAGCATGGAAAGCATTAAGTAAATGGAAATGGTGCCAAGGATGTCACTTTAGCTCCAAAAGTCACCAAGAAAATGTAATGGCGAGGATTTCTCTCTTGTAATCAAAAACAATGTGACCGGAGATAACCGAAAAGTACTGATTTCATCCCATGGGTGTTTTCCTCTGAATTATTCTTCATTTCATTTCTGAATGAAGAAAACTAATGAAGAAAACCTAATGAAGAAAAATAAGTGAAAATGAATACTAAATGCTTTAAATTTTATTACTTGTGAAATACTCTTGAGCTTTCCAATACTAAATGACGTGGGTAGGTATTTTAATCAACATCTCCCTGGAGCAACACAACGGGCTATTGGCGACGGTCCGGGATCAATCCCGAAGGGAAACCTTCAAGAACAACGTAATTTTGAATCGTGGTCAGATACCGGTAAATGACATGGGGTTGGTTGGATTTTTATGGCGCATGGGCCATATGTGGCCATGCTGTGCCAAACACAAGACAGACAATATCAAGTAATGGACATGCACTCAAGGAAAGTTTTACTAACACAGAAGAGAACACCTAGGGAGGAATCGAACCCGACAAGAATCGTACCTGCGCCGCCTACAACTCACAGGATGCTAGCGCAGTGGGCATATCCACTGAGCCACGACGGCACTGAAATGACATGAGTGTCTTCATTGCTAAGTAAAAATCATTCAAGTAATTTATAGTAAATTAACCATCATAATATATAGTCTTTATACATAATACGAAAGTTATAAAGAATTTTTATTTAGACTCAAGAAATGAACATTCGTTTATGACGTATTTTCTTCATAAAATATTGTCAGAAATATATATAAGTACTTACGTTACATCGCACGTTGGATATATTTTATCTATTTTTTAAAGTTCACTTGCTTTTTTATTTTTAGTCGGTTTTTGCAACTTCAAACTGCGCACGAAATATATTCATCGCTTAATAGCCCTAGCGATTGTTGCTACGCATAACACGATTTACTTTTACATACTCCAACGAAATTTTGCGAATGGCACGTCTAAAAAAACTTGCGCACTGTCATACGAATCCCATTAGTATTTGCCAACTTCAGCCAGACACGAGGAAAAGGAAATTGTTTTTCGTCTAGCAACCGGCACCTGTTTTTCGACATTTCTACTTCTTCCGAACTTTCATTGTTTCCGAAAGTCCCACCTGCGCACCGGTATCAAGCAAGGATGTTTAAACAACTCGCAGAAAACGGCGTTCTTGAAAACCTCCGAAAGCGTTACGTAACGAGCGCCCGAAAGTATTCGCTCTCTGGAAAGTAAAAAACCGCTACGGTTAAGAAACCGAAGCATCAATCAACCACTTTCAGAAAACTTCACAAAGTAGCAGGAATGCCTTTCGCAACTCACCTTAGATCGAATCCGGGAATGTCTTGAGAACAGGCGCCATTTTATTTTTATGCAATACAAATTCGAGGGAAAAGAGAAGCCGAAATCCTCCACAGAAGTGGAATGTTCCTTTAAAAAAGTGGCAAACTTCGACTGAATGCAATCCGGTGCAAACGTCTCCAGCGATCAGCGAGCGCGAGTTTAAAAGTGTCTCTCGATCTTCAGTGCAAGCACACCGACTCCACTGCCTGAAGCACCAGCCCATCGCCTCCTTCTATTGATCCGGAGGGTGTGTGAGAGCGAGGGCGCCATCTGAGGCCGATAAAACGAACCTATACTGAGAGAGCGAGGGCTAGATGGCTCTAAGATACCGTGTTTCTGAATTGCGTTTGCTACCAAACTAACTAATAAAGGTCGGCTCTTTTATTTCTTGGGGTTCTCTTTCTGTTGGGAAGTTTCGCAGTTTGTGGGACTTGTTTATGGATTTGGATGGATTCATTGTAGTGTGCTCTTATCGAAATGTAGTTATAGTTTTTAGCCAGAGACGTAACTAGAGGGGAGAGAGACGGGGGCGCCGGAATGGGGGGGGGCCTAAATTGGACGAGTATTTTTTTTACTATAGATATTTACGTATGATAAAAAAAATGAAGAGGAAAACTTAGTAGATTACAACAACCAAAAACTATAAAAGGAGCTAAATTCAGAATGTGTGAAGAAGTAGCAAGAAAGCTTAACCTAGATCCTCTTTTTTAAAGAAGAGGAGGAAGAAGCGGATGTTTGATGGAGAAGGACGAAGTTGAAAGCTATGAATTCTCAGAAGAAAAAAGTTCAGATTATTGATTATACAAATAATAGATCGGATTCTGAATGAACTGAGGCAAAGGTTTCAAGTCATTCAAAACATGAATAGTTCATTTGGTATCCTCAATGGAGCTCGGTTTGAAACAATGAATGTAGAAGAGTTAGCTACCACATATAAAGAAGACTTAGACAAGGACTAGCTGGCGATAGAAGTGGAGAGTTTTAAGTATCATGCCTTGGATTTGAGCCCTAATATGAAAACGGCTACGCCATCCGGTCTTCTGAAGTTAATATACAAGAACGGACTTGAAGACGCGTCCACCAACATAACGACAGCGTTAAGAGTTTTCCTCACAATACCAGTCTCAGTCGCCTCAAATGAAAGGAGTTTTAGCAAACTAAAGATCATAAAAATTGCCACAGAAACTTAACAGGACAACAACGACTAATCAACCTGAGCATCATATCAATAGAGCACAAGTTAGCTTCAAAGCTATCATTTGAGGACATTGTAAAAATGTTTGCAGCCGAAAAAGCCCGTAAAGTTAAGTTTTAGTTCAAGCTTTCTGATTCAAAATTAATTTTTTGTTACATTTAGTCAATAGATTAAGAGATTGTGAAAAATATCTAAGTATAATACTCACACACACAAGATAATAACTTGAGTAAAATCTCTTATTATTAATTCTTGTTCCAGTTTTACAAAATCCCTGAATGGTTTTCGGTCGACGTTTCGATAATTCTCTTTTTAAAAGCACAAAAGAGGTGTTTTTGTCACCCTTTCTAACAAAAGGGTGAGCCATCTGGAGATTTGGCAGGACAGTAAAGGGTATTTATTGACTTGATATCAGTTTCTTGTTCTATTTTTTCCACGAATTTAATAGTGGATTTAGATGTTTGGCTGCTTGCTTCATCCTGATGCAGTTCTACTGATTGTTGTCATTTTGGGTAAAGATATAGTATTTCTTTTTTGAATATTGGCGATAAAATAGGGTCTTGATAATATGTGGGAGTTGATTTTTACATTTCCCCCTCCTTTTTACTTTTAATTTTCCATTATATGCAAAACCGGCAACAATCAGAAATCTCTTAGAGAAAGTTCTCACGTTAAAGTTACAAAATTGAACCACGTTTTAAGAATTTTCGCCTCTTTTATGATAATACACTGCTGGCCACCGTAAATGCAACACCTTGAAGGAAGCATGCAAATAATATGAAATTTACAACATGCATTAGCGGAGGTGAGATATGCAAATGATTAGAATTTCAGCGCAGACGCACATCACGCGCGCCTGTGGCGCCACTTCAAAGCGCAATTTATGGCTTGGAGATTTCGACGATTTCAAGTACGGCAATTGTGTTTTTCTTGTGGTTTTTTCAAAAAAACGATCAATTATGCCTCGTAGAAAACAGCGATCATCTTTTGATCAAGTATCCGAGTTCGACAGAGGAAGGATAGTGGCCTACCGAGATTGTGGATTATCCTTCAGGGAAATCGGTAGTCGTGTTGGACGAAACCAAACAACTGTAATGCGGATATGTGATCGTTGGATGCAGGAGGATACGACGGACCGACGTGTTCGATCGCATCCACCTCAGTGCACCACTTCACGTGATGACAGGCATATTGTGCGTATGGCAGTGACGGATCGCTCAGCCACATCACGAACCATAGCACAGCACATTCAGTCTGTACCACATCATCCAGTGTCTGCGCGTACCATTCGACGCCGTTTACAGCAGAGTGGTCTGTCCGCAAGACGTCCATTGCTTCGTCTACCCTTGACGCAGAACCACAGACTTTTCCGCCGCCAATGGTGCGATGAAAGAAGGATGTGGACGGCAGAATGGAATGAAATTGTCTTTACTGACGAGTCACGCTTCTGTCTGCAACACCACGATGGTCGGATTCGAGTCTGGAGACACCGTGGAGAGAGGATGCTGAACAGCTGCGTTATGCACCGCCACACTGGTCCTGCACCGGGTATTATGGTATGGGGCGGTATTGGATATCACTCTCGCACTCCTCTAGTACGCATTGCCGGTACTTTAAACAGCCAGCGCTACATCTCCGAGGTGTTGGAGCCAGTTGTCCTTCCTTACCTTCAGGGCTTGCCCGCAGCCATATTTCAACAGGATAATGCGCGACCACACGTGGCACGCATTGTCCAAGGGTTCTTCGTCAATCGCCAGATTGAATTGCTTCCCTGGTCATCTCACTCTCCGGATCTTTCGCCGATAGAAAACATGTGGTCCATGGTTGCTCAACGATTGACCCAGAATACATCCCCGAATACATCATACAGCTGCCACACCAGATCAACTTTGGCAACGTGTGGAAGCTGCTTGGTCTGCTGTACCCCAAGAACACATCCAAAGTCTCTGAATCAATGCCGAGGCGTGTGGCAGCGGTGATCTCCAACAATGGCGGCTACTCTGGCTACTGATTTTGGCAGGAACCACACTTCACAGAAGTCTATAAATTTAATCATTTGATACTTGGTCAACATGTTATCTACAAAATAAATTTTGTTGTGATATCTCTTGTCTTTCTTGGTGTTGCAATTTGGGTGGCCAGCAGTGTAAATTGCTCCTTTTATTGCAATTTTTTAAATTTACCCACACCTCGTCTATTGTCACAACATTTTTCCATCTTTCTCCAGCTAAATGCTTCTCATACGGAATTCTGCAGCGAGTTCTGCTTTCTGCAATATGTCTTGGAGATAGACGATGAACATAGTATTTTTTGGCCTCTTTAAGATTCAAATCACTGTTAATTATTTTATTTACAGTTGAAACTGAACTTTTAATGACTTAGTAATAGTCCTTTGACTTGGTGGATTCTCTTTTAAATTAAAGATCTTACAAATATTCTCAGAAATTCTTTTCTTTTTTTTGATACGTATTTGGAAGTATTTTTCCACTTTTACGCGTTTATTCCTTTCTCATTAATAATATTACTTATCGTACCTTTAGATATAGAAAAAACATGAATTTTACAGCGTTTTTGAATAATTGAATAAGCATAATTCTCTTCGGAAAAAGCGGAAACATAGCCTTCCATCCATTGCTTAATCAAAAGCGCCATTTTGAAAGTAAACAAAACTCTGGGATAGCAGACCATAAGTTGTACTTTAACTATTTAACTGCTGCGAAAATAAAATTATTTCGTAGCATACAATTTTTTTACAGCTCATCAAAATCATTTAAAAAATGTCCGTACAGCCTCTGTATTTATCATAATTAAATATCCTATTCTAAAGCACTAGTCTGTTGATTTTGAAGCAGCCCACACATATCCCGATATCATTTGATAAAACCTTTTCATTTCATTTGCAGCGATTATAAGTATGAAAGAATATACCAAGTATGCTACTCTTAGATTATTTGTCAATGAAATATCTTAGAATTAATTAGATATTTTATCTTGTACTAAAAATGAAATTGCTGCTAATTAAACTATTTACCTTTGAAATCAAGCATTTACCATCTAAGTTTAATAAAAAAGTTTGGACTAGTGGAATTAATGTGTGGTTACGATATCATGTGTTGTCGGGGAGGGTTTTGGTTTGGTTGGTCGGTGGGGGGGGGCGCCAAGGGGAGTTCTTGCCCCGGGTGGAAACTAGCCTAGTTACGTCTGTTTTTAGCGGGTAGCGGTAGACCGGTCGGTTGGTTTTGGGGTTTTATGGCGCGAGGGCCATATTTGGCCCTCTCGAAATGACATACAATATCAAGTAATTATCGCCCCATGACATACAATATCAAGTAATAGACTCCCACGATGAAAGTTTTACTGACACAGAAGAGAAATACCCTCAGGAACGAGTACAGCTGACTGGAATCGAAACTGCGCCGCCTGCAACTCGAAAGTTGCTAGCCCAGTGGGCATACCCATTGAGCAGCGGTAGACCGGTTGAAAGAGTAACGGATTAGTAAAAGGAGGGTTGTGTACAGCCTGTTGTGTTGCTCCAGTGCGACGTTAATTAATATACCGTGCCTACCATTATTCATAATATAATATACAAGCATCAAAAGACAAATTTAATAAAAAAACAGACCACGAACTGAGTGTCCAGTGTGCTATTGAGCTTCAAGGGGATAACATCGGGAATATTTGTTATGTTCGTAAAACCAGACATATTAAATTGACTTTTGAAGCCAAACAATTCCTCTAATGCTAAGAAAATTCGTTTTTCATGGTCGAGTATTTAGAATAAGAGAAGTACGCAAATATAAAGCGTATCAAAGTGCTTTAGCAGAAAGGTAGGTTGGTAGGTATTATAATTAATATCACACTGGAGCAACACAACGGGCTATTGGTGTCAGGACCAAACCCGTAGGAAAAGATCTGAGGACAGCACCACGTAATTTTGAACCACGGTCAGATGACGAGGTCGCACCTGAGCTGGCGCCCCATTCTCCAAAGTTCCACACCACGCCAACGTGAGGACATTGGAGGCCACGATAGATTTAACGTGCACCCCCTTTGTATACGACGGTCTTTGGTTGGAACTCGCAACTCTCCAGTTGCTAATCAGTTACTCTTCCAACCGGGCTACCACGGCTCACCCTTTAGCAGAAAGAAAAATTGCTTCAGCGGCCTACATTCTTCAGCTTTGAGAAATCTACAGGGTTAGTCTAAATTGTTTTTACAAAATAAGAGGGGTGATAGCACCCATCCAGACGAGCAATAATTACCATGGAACATAGGGTCGCATGCCACTCTGAGAAGCAGAAAAGAGTCAAATTAGAATTTCAACATGAACAGGGTTGGGAAAGCGAATGAACGATACCAAAAGTTGCACAATCTGATTGATTGATCAGAGAAAAACTCACAGCAAGTGCTCAAAGTGGCGGCCACGCGTGTCGTTGCACAGTTCACACCGGCGAAGAAATGACTGGCTCTCGAAGATTCCTGGTGTTGTGTTCATTTTGTCTGCGGCAACACCGATTCTCGCTACGAGATCTTCAATCAAGTCCACAGGCGTCTGGTACACTAAAGATTTCATGTTCCCCCAGAAGAAAAATCTTGCTTAGGAGATATGCTACGTAGGCAGGTACAAAACGACGTCAGAGGCGATGACTTGTTCATGCTCGACGCGTTTCGACTTTACTCTTTTCTGCCTCTCAGAGTGGAATGCGACCCTATGTTCCATGGTAATTATTGCTCGTCTGGATGGGTACTATCACCCCTCTTATTTTGTAAAAACAATTTAGACTCACCCTGTATAACTCTGAATTACATTTACATCTTTTATGGATTATCTAAATTCGATATTTTTAGAGTGAACATGAACTGAAAACTTACCAGCACAAGACATGGTGATGGTAGCAGATGGTCTTTGCTGTTTTAAGGCTTACCCGGCGTTAGAGTTGACTTTTGATTGACTGCATAAGGGTCGAATTTATGTATTTAAGTTTTTTGAAAGGTTAAAAGAAAGAACTTAAATTGGAGTTATTAAATTTAAAATTTATCGGGGTAACAAGCCGACGTATAATATACATTTGTTCGTTATTATACGCCATACCACTGTTCAAAGTCATTAGAACTGATGTATAAATCCTGATTTCAATCCTATTTAACCCTCCAAGCGGTTTCGATGACCCATTCTTTAAAATGGTAAATCGATTTGACATTTTTTTGTGGAAAAATATTTTTTCAAAAAACTTTTAACATATTTAATAAGTTTCTTAAATATAACTTCAACTCGTAAAAAAAAGCCACCTTGGCTGTCTGTCATTATGACAAAGATTTTTTAATATTCCTAGTCTTAATTCGGTTTTTTAAACATTAACGTTTTTTCAATAAAATTCCTTTTAAAATTTGTTTAATTCTGACACATGCTGCTTTAAATCGAATAATTTGCGATGTTCTTGCGTGTGATGAAAAGGAATTACGATTTATTAAAAAAATATTTGATATATTTACGACAGAAAACAGCGAAATAAAACTGAAGCAAATTTGGCGGAAAAAGTTGTTTTGAAGATGTTAATTCGTGATTCTTTTTTATCTTGTGATCTCGCATAGTTGCCACAACCTACAACTAAAAATTGAACAAAATTTAAAAATAAAAAATTAATTTTGAGCGAAAAAAACACAGAAAAATATCACTGCACGGGGTCAACGAACACAAGTTTCCGTTTCTTTTCAAAATATCGTCTGTCTCAAATAATCAGAAATCTTTTATATATTTCGCAAAGAAAAATAAGGCTCGAAATAAAGTATTGTGCATACGAAATAAATAAATAATCAGGGTTATTTTTTTGAAAAATAATTGCTTTTTCACCAGTACAGGTAAAACAATCGAAGTAATCGAAAGGCTCACTATGCATTCCAGCTTCTCCAAAACTACCAAATTATGGTTGATTTAAGTAAAGTTACTCAAATGTTTTACCTAGCAACTTATTTAAATATGTAAACAAAGATAATTTAAATAACGTATTCACTAAACTAAAATATGATATATAATATACACAACATTGTATTAAAATATGCAGAATAAAATCTATGTGATATACTTTGTGAAAACAGACACAAAATCAGACATAGAACGGGAAGACGGACAGACCCATAGACGTAACTAGGTTCAGTCACGAAACGAATGTAAGTACTCACAGAATGCAAAGTTTCCTGAAAATATAATTTGACGTAGTAAGGGTACACACATATGGACAGACAGACACTAAATTCGCAAGAAAAGGATTTTGCATTAGGACTCAAAACGGATAGAAAACTCGAAATGGGTCGAAAATATATATATTCAATGTAGAAACACTCCATCTTTATATAGATGACGAGGTATCGTCCATGAAGATCTGGTCAGTTTTGCTAATAATGAGATAACTAGTCGGGATGACCACCAAGGGGGGTAATGTTCATTTCAGGTTAAAATCTACGAAAAGTTCAACGAGAAATGGAGAATTCACACATCTCTTTCCATGAGAATTTTTTAATTTTCTTTATACATTACTTTTAACTATTTCATCCATAAAAATGACTTACCTTTCTTTAACTATTTTTTAAATAAAATAAGTTAAAATAGTTGAGGATAATAAACTAGAAATTTTATGAAAGAACATTTAGGTTTCCCGGATTCATGACTACATGACCACATCTATTGATTAACCCTCCAATTGGTTTCGACGAGATATCTCATCCAATAAGAACTTTTTCTAATGACGTGATTCCTCGTTATCAAGATATTGCCGATTTCTTTTATGATAACGAGATCAAGATCTGGTCAATTTTTTTTTCCAATGACGTTCTCGACCTGCAGGAGGTGGTCAGTTTTGCTAATGACGCGATACCACGTCGAGAGACAACCATCAGGAGGGTTTTATCGTTTGGGATTATTTGATATATATATATATATATATATATATATATCAGCACACTAAAAATTTACTATGAACATTAACTTTAAAATAACGTCTTGCAGATAGGTGGGAAATCGAACCAATAATTTCTCAAAATAATTCAAAAGCTATGCTAAGTTTGAGAAGTCAAACATAATTTAGGCCTAAAACGTTATTAATTTGATCATCTGAAGAACTTTAACTCCCCTGAAGTGCCCAATACTCTCTTTTGTTGTTTATTCTCATTGTAAACACAAGATATACAAAATTTCCTGTCTTTATTATGTTTATTTAATTTTTTTGCTTAGTATATCCCAGCATAACGTCATTGTTTTTTCTCTCCTCCCAATCGGAACGAGGAATTGTTTATCAGCTGTTTCCAAGGACACATGTTCGTGCTCTCTTCTGCGCATGTGCCCGTTTGAAAGTGCTAGCGTCTGCTTCTGTTGAGAAGTGAGAGGGCAATCGTTTTGTTGTCCGTTTGGAGATGTGTACCGTTTTCGTTCCTTGTCTGAAAATAACTGTTGGGTCTTGTCCTGAGATTTGATTTTTTTTATATAGCTGACCTGATAAGTTGCTATGCTATAGCATTCTTTTTATCATCAATTTATCGAAAGTTTGTTGCGCCCAATATTTCTTGAGTCACTGAATTTTAATTTAACGACTCGTATTTTGTTATGGCTTGATTTCGTTGGTTTCGGGTTTTATGGAGCAAGGACCAAGCTGCACCAAACGCAAGACAGACAGCGCCAAGTTATTGTGAAAAAAAGGAATTGGGTTGGTAGGTATTTAATTAACGTCGCACTGGATCAACAGAACGGGCTATTGGCGACGGTCCGGGATCAAACCCGAAGGGAAAGACCGACGACAAAACCACGTCATTTTGAACCACCGTCAGATGACGAGGTCACACCTGAACTGGTATCCCACTCTCCAAACGTCCACAATACGCCAACTTGAGGACATTTGGGGCCACGACAGATTTAATGTGTACAAGCCGCCCCTATGGTATGACAGTGGTCGGATTCGAACTCGCAACCTTCCGTTTGCTAATCTGTTGCTCTTCCAACTTGAAATGATTCTAGGGCTTGTATTCTTCTAATATACTATGAATCAGTAAGCCGCCGTGGCCCGGTTGGAAGAGTAACGGACTTGCAACCGAAGGGCTGCGAGTTCGAATCCAGCCAAACACCGTCGTGTACAAAGGGGGCTGGTGCACGTTAAATCTGTCGTGGCCTCAAATATCCTCACGTTGGCGTGGTGTGGAAGTTTGGAGAGTGGGGTGCCAGCTCAGGTGTTGCCTCGTCATCTGACCGTGGTTCAAAATTACGTGGTGTTGTCCTCGGATCTTTCCCTTTGGGATTGATCCCGGACCGTCACCAATAGCCCATTGTGTTGCTCCAGTGTGACGTTAATTAAAAAAAATACCAAAATACAAAATGAATCAGTAACTAAGTGATACTGAAGTGTTCAATAACCATTGGTAGGTAGGTATTTTAATTAACGTCACACTGGAGCGACACAACGGGCTATTTCAATACCATTGGAATTGATTCTAAATGATCCAAATGAGCTTTAATTATTCTGTAATTGTTACCGTATTTTTTTAATTTCTTCGTTTCGTTATACGCCTTTGTATTCCATCCACTATTCGTTTGGGTTCCTCTTCGAAGCATGTTCAATGTCGTAATTAGACGTGTTTGTTGATGTGCGATAAATCTGGATTTTCCTCACAATTCGCAAAACTGTCCACAAAACTCATTTTTCCTCTTTTCCTCGGAAAGGTTCTAATTGGATGGTAGGTAATTAATTCATCGATCGATTTCGTGGCGAAACAGCACTTCGAACACTCATACTCAAAGTTTCAATTATAGTTAGGTAGTTCAATTAACGTCGTAGTAAAGCGACACGACGGGCTATTGGGATCCATCCCGAAGGATAAAATACGATGCAAACATCTCGTCGTTTTAAACCATGGTGAGATGACGAGGTCAACACCTGAGTGGCACCCCTCTTCCACACCACGCCAACGTGAGGACATTTGAGGTCACGACAGATTGAACGTGCACCAGTCCCCCACATGTACACGACGGTCTGGTGGAATGGAGTTTTGAACTAGCAACCCTCCTAATCTCCGCTAATCTTTCAACCGTTCTTCTGATAGGGTCGGTCGGACTTAATTCACTATTAGAAATTATTTCAGTAAATATCGATCTTTTCTGCCCAAGGGGCCGTGGTAGCTTGGTTGGAAGAGTAACGCATTTGTAACCGGAGGGTTGTGTTCGAATCCAACCAAAGACCGTCGTGTACAAGGGGGCTAGTACACGTTAAATTCCTCGTGGTCTCACATTGTCCTCACAATGGCGTGGTGTGGAAGTTTGGAGAGTGGGGTGCCAGCTCTGGTGTTGCCTCGTCATCTGACCGTGATTCAAAATTACGTGGTGTTGTCCTCGGATCTTTCCCTTTGGGTTTGATCCCGAACTGTTGCCAGTAGCCCTTTGTTACGTTAATTAAAAATATATACCATACATACCATCAAAGATACATACCATTAAAGACACACACCATTAATATATACTAAAGATACATACCATTAGATACATACCATTAATACATACCATCAAAGATACATACCATTAATACATACCATCAAAGATAAATACCATACATACCATCAAAGATACATACCATACATACCATCAAAGATACATACCATACATACCATTAAAGATACATACCATTAATATATACCATCAAAGATACATACCATACATATCATCAAAGATAAATACCATACATACCATCAAAGATACATGCCATACATACCATCAAAGATACATACCATACATACCATCAAAGATACATACCATTAGAGATACATATCATTAATACATACCATTAGAGATACATACCATTAATATATACCATCAAAGATACATACCATACATACCATTAAAGATACATACCATTAAAGATACATACCATTAATATATACCATCAAAGATACATACCATACATACCATCAAAGATTCATACCATTAAAGATACACATACCATTAATATATACAATCAAGGATACATACCATTAAAGATATATACCATTAATACATACCATACATACCATTAAAGATACATACCATTAAAAAGATACATACCATACATATCATTAAAGATACATACCTTACATACCATTATAGAGATACATGCCATTAATACATACCATTAAAGATACATGCCATCAAAGTTACATACCATTGAAGATACATACCATTACATACCATATATACCATTAATACATACCATTAAAAATACATACCATACGGGTTGCTAACCAGTAACTCTTCCAACTTGGCCCTTCACTAGGCCGACATCTCAAATGTTCGTGTGCTATCTGTATCCCTTATATGTTACATTAATGGATCAGTTCCTTTGAAAACTAGTTTCCAATTCACGAAAACATTAGTAGCTCCACGTGAGACTACTTTGGTAGGTATTTAATTAATGTCGCACTGGAGTAACACAAAGGGCTATTGGCGACAGTCCGGGATGAACCCCGAAGTGAAAGATCCAAGGACAACACCACGTAATCTTGAACCACGGTCAGATGACGAGGTCATACCTGAGCTGGCACCACACTCTCCAAACTGCCCCACCACGCCAACGTGAGGGCATTTGAGCCCCCTTGGACACGACGGTCTTGGTTCGGATTCGAACTCACAACAGGTTGATAATCCGTTACCCTTCCAACCGGACTACCGAATTTGGAAATGAAGTTACTGACATAACTGTAGCTGATCAACCCCTTTCGTGTCCAACACACTTTAAGTCCAATTAGAAAGCCCTGAAACTCAATTCCGACTTGCTAATTTTATTTTGAACTACAGATAATATTCGCTGAAATATTCCAGGAGAGAGGCACTTAACATCCATCTGTAAAAGAGGATAGTTGGGGCGGCAACAAATTCCCCGATAAGTAGTCGCCGAGCCTCGTCCTCGATACTTGCATACTTAGTATTACCGGTACTTACAATTACGTTCCACGAAGCACTCAACATAGTTCAAGCTCAATCAGCCGAGTTGTGATTTCAAGTACTCTTGCGTCGCGTTCATGCATGCTGGATTTTGAAAATTGCAGATAAGGCAGGGGTTGAGGTGAATATTTTGGCGTGATTTAACTGGGGGGGTGGTCGATACTTCTGCTCGACTTTCAGAAGGAAATACATTTGCCAATTACTTGCTGGGCGGCTGTAGACTATTTCAGAGTAGCGGATTAGGTAGGTATTTAATTAACGTCGCGCTGTGGAGCAACAAAAAGGGCTATTGGCGACGGTCCGAGATCTACCACCGAAGGGAAAGCTCCGTAACCACCACGTAATTTAGAACCACGGTCAGATGACGAGGTCACATCTGAGCTGGCACCCCACTCTCCAAACTTACACACCACGCCAACGTGAGGACATTTGAGACAACGAGGGATTTAAAGTGCAACAGACCCCTTTGTACACGATGGTCATTGGTTGGATGTAACGGATTAGCAACCGCAGGGTTACGAGTTCAAAACTCGCTCCAACCATAGACCGTCGAGTAAGCGGCGGCTGGTTCATATTAAATCTGTCGTGGCCTCAACTATCCTCACATTGGCGTGGTGTGGAATTTTGGAGAGTGGGATGCCAGCTCAGTCCTCGTCATCTGACCGTTGTTCAAAATTACGTGGTGTTGTCCTTGATCTTTCACTTCGAAGGTTGATCCCCTACCTTCGCCAATAGCCTGATGTGTTGCTCGTAGTGCGACGTTAATTAAAATACCTACCTACCAACCGGTGAAATTAACTTTATTAGTGGCACAAAATGGCTATAAACGACAAACCAAATTGTAGCATTTGTATTATATTTTCCACGTTGTGAAAGTGTTAATTATGAAGTACATATCTTAAAAAGATATATTCCGTATCCAGGTGGGAGAAATAAAATGTGTTGTGAATGAAATCCTTAATATATCGAATTTCAACCTCAAAATGATCACCCCCACGTTAAACCTTTTAAAGGTTTAATACCATTTTATTTATTTTGGGTATAGTTTTGATTATAAAGACTTTGTGGCAACTGTTCTGGCGTGCTTTTTACGTCGCCAAGATTAAAAAAACAGTTTTTAGGCTTGGCAGAAAATAATTAAAAAATTAATGAAAATAATTTTTTAATAGAATAGAAAATCCACACAACTGATTGTTCTTACTACTAGGTAAGTATTTACTTTGATGAAGAAATCTTTAATTTTGCTAAAATATTGTTCTAGAAGTGTCCAAGTAAAATAATTCTGTTTTGCGTCTAATGAAACCAGGCAATATTTTATGAATGCTAGAATTGAGGTGATCTCTTATAACAAACTAGATATATTCAGACATGGTAAAATCAAAAAGATAATGATTTTCAAAAATTTATAAGATTCAAATAATCACGATCACGAAGCTGTCGTAATCCTACGAAAAGAACGCCAAAAGCGTTGCCACATAAAAGTCTGTATTCCGAAGCCTTATTTTGATTAAAATCCGAATGTTTGGTACGAGACAACGATTTGTATGATCAAGGGGAAAGCCAGTCAGACAATAGAAATTAATGCTTGATACGTAAAATGAACGATCCAATTACGTGTACAAAAAGACTAAGGTGGCAGATCAAATCTTAAGTATACTGTGTTAAAAGTCTACAAATACAAATTAGATTTTTATCTACGATAAAATAAGCTTCGATTCACATTATTTGAGCAGAATTCTGAATGATCAAATTTTTACTTCTAATTCGATAAGAAAAAACTATTTCAAATAATTAAAATACTTTATCACGCATTCTGCCGTTTACACTTACAAATTATATTTCAATAAAAGCTAGTGATAAGTTCAGCAATACATCAACAATCAGTCCTGCTTGACTGATCCAGCTGACATTATTTTTAAGAAAATAATTACTAACCTTTTTCAGAAACATCACTAGTCAGTCATTGATGGTAACGTCCAACCAATTTTTAAATTTCCCATTATTCTTTAGCTTTCCTAAGATATATGATCAAATAGGTAACAAAGTTCAGAGTGGAAAGCAGAAGCAATATTCCCCAGAAGCATTGTTGATAAAAACTTGAATAAAGTAAAAGCTTAAATAAATTCAAGTGCTCAAATGATTCAATAGCAAGAGCCATGGCTGTTTGGTTAGGTTTCGTGGCGCAGGGATTATATTTAGCCAAACTGCGCCAAAAACAAGACGCCAAGAGTCCACCGACACAGAAGACTGAAATACACCCAGGTAGGTAGGTGTGTATTTTAAATAACGTCGCACTGGAGCAACACAATGGGCTATTGGCGGCGGTCCGGGATCAAACCCGAAGGGAAAGAACTGGAAATATACCAGGATAAGTTACATGAATCAAACCTGATCGCAGGTTACTAGCACAGTGAGTCAATTGTGGTAGATAGGTATTTTAAATAACGTCGCACTGGAGCAACACAATGGGCTATTGGCGACGATCCAGGATCAAACCCGAAGGGAAAGATCCGAGGTTATGTTAGGTATTTAATAACCATCAGGGCCGCGGTGGCCCGGTTGGAAGAGTAACGGACTTGCAACCGAAGGGTTGCGAGTTCGAATCCAGCCAAACACCGTCGTGTACAAAGGGGGCTGGTGCACGTTAAATCTGTCGTGGCCTCAAATGTCCTCACGTTGGCGTGGTGTGGAAGTTTGGAGAGTGGGGTGCCAGCTCAGGTGTTGCCTCGTCATCTGACCGTGGTTCAAAATTACGTGGTGTTGTCCTCGGATCTTTCCCTTTGGGATTGATCCCGGACCGTCACCAATAGCCCATTGTGTTGCTCCAGTGTGACGTTAATTGAAATTCCCCCCTCCCCCTCCCCCCCTTAATAACCATCGGACTGGCACAACGTAACGGGCTATCGGCAACAGTCCGGGATCAATCCCCGAAGGGTAGGTAGGTATTTAATTAACGTCGCACTGGAGCAATACAACGGGCTATTGGCGAGGGTCCGGGATCCATACCGAAGGTAAAGATCCGAGGACAAAGTCTCGTACTTTTGAACCACGGTCAGATGATCACTCTCCAAACTTCCATGCCATCGTGAGGATAATTGAGACCACGACAGATTTAACGTGCAAAGTCCCCACATACACCACGGTGCTTGGTTTGATCGAGTTCCCAGCTCGCAACACTCCGGTTTCTAATCCGCTACACCCTTCCAACCGAACTACCTCGGTCCTCCCCCATTTACGATGAATTCGTTCTTTTTAATAAGAAACACCAAAGAAAATAAAAACACAAATCAACTGCACAAAACATTTTTTTATTGCAGACCATATAAACAAATAAATACAATTTCAAATCTAACGTAGTTCAAAACATTTTTAAATTCAGTGCAGCATTTGCCAATTTTTCTTCACATTTTTTGACAGAAAAACCGTATGCAGTAAAGTAATTGCAATAATAACTGCACTGTTCAGTAAAATAATGACATTTTTTTGACAGTAAATAATGACAGTAAAGTAAATTACATACAATTACTCGAGTTCATAATGATACACTAATTGATCATCCCATTTTAATCCATTCGAAATAATCTTAAAAAGAAATAACAAAACTCATAATTATTCTCCAACACACCAGTCTTTATTTCCATTTTATCGCGAAAAGTTGTAAAACAGTGAATTAATTGCAACTTTCAATGAATTATATGACAATTCTTTTCATTTACTTTGAATAGGAATACTGCATATGGGAAGGACATGCAAGAACACTCAATTCTCGTATGCACTAAAGTGTCAAGAATACTTTTTCTCATTTTATATTTTGCTTTTACACGACATTTTAATACAAAAACAAATCGTACAATTATCTTATAAAACACTACAAAAGTGTAGCTTCAAAAAAATTTTCTAAACTTTTCTATTTGGACTATACTTCAGTTCCAGAGGAAAATACCTGAACCCGCATATATTGAAACAGTAGACGTTAATTCTTATTTTACTCATCTCAATCTTGCATTCGAAATTCTCGTTAAATTTTGTAAAATGTACGCTTGTAAAATGGAATAAGCTTCGAACATGTTTATCCGTGTTATTAAATCGAATTTTCGTTCTGCCGCCAATTTCAGCGATAGGAAGACCTGATGCTTGTATACGGTAACTAACCTAGAAATATTTGATTCGCTCAAAAAATATACTATTCAAACCAACGCGTTGGCGTAATTCCTCGTTTGTTTTTATAATTATCAACTCCGTGAAGATATAGATTAGGGTTCCCTCTTGGCGTTTTTCGTTTGGCGCCAATTGAAAAATCCGCCAAACTTCCCTATTCCGGTGAAAGTCGAAGTATCGGTAACTCTAAATTGCATTAAATTACCTTTGGTTACATTAAGCCTTAAGTTACATTTGGCCGGATTAATTGGGCGGATAGGTTGCCATTTTGGCGACGTTATCGGGGGCTTTTCCATTTTCTAAACAAGTTAGTCCATTTAAGGTAAGCTTTTTACATTCCAAACTCTGAACTTCTTTCCCTTTCTTCATTCATGGGGGCGATTTCAATTTCACAATATCCTTCACCTTTCAAAAATTTATGAAATTCGTACGAGAAAAAGTACTTTCAAAATGGCGTCAACATTTAAGCTTAACCAATCTGTAAACTTTTGATCAAAAGAATTATAACACTACTCGATAATTATAATTTTTTAAAAGACTAACGTAGTCCAGCTTCCAGATTGGTATTATGTAGAGTAAAAAGTTGAAAATGTGGTTGCCTAGATAAAATTCTAGTGGTGTACCAGGACTGCCATTTGGAGCTACTTGAAACGAGCTCCAAATTTGTGAGTTAGGTTAAGTAGATAATTAACTTCACAATGGTGGAACACAACGGGCTATTGGCGACGCACCGAGAAGGTAGACGGGTATTTTAATTAACGTCGTACTGGTGCAACACTATTGGCGACGGTCCGGGATCAATCCCGAAGACAAAGATCCGAGGACACCACGTAATTTTGAAATGAGGCAACACCTGAGCTGCCCCAAATTTGGAGATTCTATAAAAGAAACAAAAACTCCCTCTTTGGAAACAATGTGGCCGCGACTTGGACAGTAGCCATGAAATTTAGATTACAGAATACTATTAAGGCGGACATCGAAATATAAAGGACATGGTTAAGCTTCACAAATTTATCGTTCAATATGGATATGAGTGTTTTCCGTCGCATTGCTATTTAGATAATGCTCCCCATCGTCAGTTGTAATTTTTTAAAAGGTTAAACGAATACATCCGTATTTGAGTCAGATTCAAGCTAGGTAGGTATTTTAATTAACGTCGCACTGGAGCAACACAACGGGCTATTGGCGACGGTCCGGGATCAATCCCAAAGCGAAAGATCCGATTAAAGATTTAAGAGATTGAAAAGATAATTTAGCAGGTAGGCTTAAAAACTGAACTACAAAAAACAGGCCTTATGCGAGGGAAACCTGGCATTTGAGGTAATGTTGAAATGAAAGCCTTGGTTGGTTAGGTTTGGGATTTTATGGCGCAAGGGCCATATTTGGTCATGCTGCGCCAAGCACAATACAATATCAAGTAATGGACACAAACACAGTGAAAGCTTTACTGACACAGAAAAGAGAAATACACCCAGGGGAATGCACCTGGCAGGAATCGAACCTGCGCCGCCTACAACTCGAAGGGAGTCTCGGATAATTGGAAATCTCAATTTGCCTTGGGCACTGTTTTTCCTAGGTACGCCACTGCGAAATTTCATCCAGAACCACCGAATCAGTTTTCCCGATCGATGACGTCGATCCCGAGGGCACGTTCAAAAATGCCAACCGGAGGTCTCTCTGGAACTGAAGCGTACAATAGACTACATGCAACTGGGCACATCATATGGACGTTTATACAATTAGAGAGTGAGAAAAAGGTTTGCTTTCGGCTCTAGAAGAACAGTTAACTGGATATATCAAAACACTTAAAAATAGACTACCTTTTAAACACTCAAGTAGTAGTGGGTGTGGAAAAAAATTAAAAAGCGATTACGACACCGAAAATTCCAAGTGATTCACATACAAAGGACTACAAACGGTGAGTACAAAAAAGAAATATTGCAAAGTGGCACTTCTGCAGCTATCCTAAACGAATCCTAACACGCAATTACGCAGAGGTGTTACTAGAACTATTTCGATAAGAATTCTCGCTTTCGAGAAGCTGCCGCCACACTCCTCGCAGAAATAGTCACACGAAAAGGGTTTTTGGTCCTTGAAAAAGTTTTAGAACTTTATTTAAAAAATTCAGCTATCACGCTGTAACACCTCAAATACACAAATCAGTGATTCTCAATTGGTTGCAATTTCAAGCATCCCGGGACACGTCACGTTTAGGGATTGGTTGTATATGCGTCTGTTACTAAAGATTCACGACGGCTGTTTCAGAGCTATAACCTGGAGTGATACTTAATGGATAATTAGTTTTTATTAGCGTTACGTTTCAGGGGAAATATTTGGAGGAAACTCGGGTCATCAACTGAAAAGTCGCAAAAGGTTGAAAATTAGATCTGCCAACGTCTTTTGGTGACCTTAACTTGAATATCTTAGATCGGTAAAACTTTACAGAACCGTTTAATAAAATTAGAGTTCGTAAAAACTGGTTATTTTAGGGATAGTAATAATATAAATTGAAACTGTAAAAAAGAATGAAACCCGCAGTTTGAGCTGAATCAGTGGTTCCCAAATTGAGGTTGCCGGGATTGGTTGTTATGGGGTTTTATGGGCGCAAGGGCCATATTTGGCCATACTGCACTTCAAACAGAAACCAAATAACATCAAGTAAAGATGAGCAGTGATAAATTTCCAGAAAAATAAATATCCCATCATTTTCTCCGATTCTATAGTTCTAAAAAATTATTGTTAAACGTCTATTATATCTTCTAAAAAATGAGTAATTGAATTTAGCAGATAAGGTAGTACTTCAGTGACTGCTGATTGTAATATCGCATCCCGGCTGCCAATACCGCAAAATAAATAAAACGAATTCCTAGTTTTGTGTAGAGGTAATTTTAATTAAAATCGCACTGAAGCAACACACGGGTTATTGGCGACGGTCCGGGATCAAACCCGAAGGGAAAGATCGAGGACAATACCACGTAATTTTGAACTACGGTCAGAAGACGTGTTTTGTGTAGAAAGACTACAAATACATGCTAAACGCATGCAGCAAAATTACCCTCAACTGGAGCTTATGGATGTTGTCGCAAAATAATCCATTGACAGATCTAAAAATTTTGTTTTCTTGGTGAAAAATTGGGATCATGATGGAGAATAACGTATTCCCTATATAATTTTTTAATATCAAGGAGTTCGTGAAAA
The DNA here is from genome assembly GCA_933210815.1 of Meta bourneti. NCBI lineage: Eukaryota > Metazoa > Arthropoda > Arachnida > Araneae > Tetragnathidae > Meta > Meta bourneti. Next base: position 110,216,725 of record OW119922.1, on the reverse strand, counting down.
TTTTTAATGGGGTCCTTGGACTGAAAAGTTTGGGTTCATCGGTTGATTGTTTTGGAGTTTTATGGCGCAAGGGTCATATTTAACCAAGATGTGCCAAACACAAGATAACGTCAAGTAAAAAATGTGAATGGGAAAGAGGGATTGAGAACATTAAACCCCATGGGATTGATTAGATTGGATGTTGGGGTTTTATGGCGCAAGTTCCAAAAGTGAACAAGCTGCGCGATTAAACCCCATGGGAGAAGTAAATGAAAAAGTTTGGGAACCACTTAGTTGTACTCTGACAAAATTCACAAGATACGACACGCAATTTTTTTTTTATCAAAATTAAAAATGGCTGTCTTACGAACATTGAGATCACAATCAATACAGAATATCAGCGATTATGTGGAAACATACATGTTATACGTTTCCTTTCCATTTGATACTGATTTCGGCCAATTTTAATGCACTAAAAAATAAGCGCTTCGCATAGAGCTGAATTAAATATTAAATTTCGACGTTTCGTTTTCGATGGGGCCTCGAAAAGCTGCGTCCCCTACTAAAATCTTTAGTAATGGAATCGTTGAGAATCACTGATGTGGGGAAAGTGGAAAGAAGAGTCCAAAAACACCAAAAGCATAGAAACGATTACAGAAATCTTTCCAAAAAAGAGAAGTCACATGATATGAATAGCAATGACGTCACAGGTGATTGAACAAAGTAAGCGCATTGATTACATAACCTTTCTCACGCGCCATCAGCACTCTCGCTCGACACGGAACTTTTTGATATGCCATAGGAATTTTGCATACTATATATATATACCCCCTCCCAAATATATTCAAGATCATCTACAAAAACGTCATGGCATCCAATCGGCTCAGTAAAATGTTAAAACTGCAGCGGACAACGGCTTTATTGCATTTTCGGGTGTCGGCTCATTCAAATGTTCTGAAAACATACCCTAATCATCTCTTTTGTAATACTGAAGTGTAAATTGAACTAGAAAACGAAGTCAGAAAGGTTATATAAAATTAAACGTTATTTACATCTTGCTAATCCAAAACAGTTTAACGCATTTTAATCCTCCTGGTGGTTGTCTCTATAAGGTACCTCGTCAAATTGACCTGAATCTTGATGGACAAAGTACCTCGTTGTTAGAAAAAATTTACCAGATCTTGATCTTGTCATCAGCAAAAAATTGGCAATATCCTGATGCCTCATTATTAGCAAAATGGGTCCAATCTTTATTGACGAGATATCTCGTCCTAACCATTTGGAGGGTTAAATATTTCTCAGCAGTCGACAAAATACAGTGGACAAATAGAAATAAAGTATTTAAAAAGCAAGGGTTGCCACACCAATTCGAAATAAAATATGCCGAGTTCCTTGCATAGAGAATATCTCCAATAGATGCATGGGAGATTTTTAGGTTTCCTTTTTATGAAATATATACACAATACTTTTTCAAATTAAATACTATACAAGATTCATAAAAATGTCAGTACCAATAATTGAAAATACATTTTTTATTCGTGATAATTTAACAATTGCTAAGTTTAATATTTTAAGTTTTCATCGATTATAATGCTGTAGTTTGAGGATAATTTTCTAGTTGACTTTATAAATATTAACTTGCGTTAAACCTTTGAACGCGATTTTTTTTATAAAACGGCTCAAATTCAATTACAAATTGCATTTACGTTACCAAGATGTCCAAATGGCTTCGTACAATTACCAATTCTGTTTTTTGATCCTTACTACCAAAGCGCTGAATCTAAAATACGAGGGGAGCCTGAAAATAAGCCACAGGTCCGATTCAAATTATATTCTGGAAACCAAAACTATTATGGATACAGCATTGTTTTTCACCATATCCTTTTTCATTAATACATTTGCTGTCATTCACAAGGTTGACGAAGCAACTCTTAAATGTGGGCCCTGAATTTGAACGAAATACAAAAGGCGTCTCACATCAACATTACTGGATATTTAATGGATTTCAGTGACATGTATTCATTGTGGTATATAAATGCCCGCAAATTATCTTTAAGCCATGTCAGAAATATACACATCCATTCACCCTCAAGAAGATTCCCATTCCTTGGATGCCCAATAGCTCAATTTGACCTATTCCTATTGAATTTTGACCTACTGCCATAGATATTACTTAGTGTACTGCCTATGCGGATCCTATTGAATTAGACCTACTGCGGACCAAATATTACTTAGTATACTGTAGTGTCCCTATCAGGACACACCCTACCGATAACATGGATACATGGGACTTATTTTCAGACAATACCTCCTATAACAAAAACGCTATTGGTAAATTAGTCCTTGTAAAGAACAGATATATATATATATATATATATATATATATATATATATATATATATATATATATATAAATTTAAAACGAACAATTTAGTCCTTTCTTCGAAATATGGGGTTTATTATAAATTCACCAGTGAGGTTGTGTTTCTGTCGCAGGAATGATTTCTACAGCCAATTTAAGATAGCAATATGGGGAAATTCAACATTTAAATAAAATATATTTTTATCTTACACATTTAATACGAAAAATTTAGTCTTATTGTCTTTTTCAAAACACTGGGTTTCTTATAATAAATTTACCAGTGGGGCTGTGTCTTCGTCGTAGGAATGATTCCTACAGCCACTTTAAGATAGCAATATGGAAATTCAACATTTAAATAAAATAGGTTCTCGATCTTTTCACTAGTGGGCATATTGAACAAAATTTAGAAAGTTAACAATCTCAATTGGGAATTTTCCTTTTCTAAATAGATGTAAAAATTTCAAGGTTATATTTCAACAGCTAACATCAAATTTCAAAAGGAAACAGCATCATATATTCTACAGACACTTTCTATTTAATTCCCACTTTTATCAAAAGTATTTATTGCTATGCAGTCTATTTCTCATCTATGTTGTAAACAATTTATATTAAAAAAATTCCATTGGACATGGTCAATCATCTTACATACTTAGAACCCTAAACAAGAATTCTATAGCAAACAGTTTCAATTCTTCACATTTATATTGATTCAATGTAAATACCATTTTTATATACTCTAATACACTTTTTTAAAACTACCAATCTCCATATTTAAAAAAAAAAATTAAATAAATATAATGTAATGTCGATATTTTTAATTTCACATGTACCAACTTTGTGAAAACCACTCTATTCAAACTATAAACGTCAAATTTCCTAGAATCATTTCTTTTCATTCTGTATCTGGCTTTGGGTGTGTACATCTGATTCCAAACTGGCAATTTCACTTGACTCATTTGGACACATACGAAAAAACTATGAACATTCCAGCTACATACGTGGACATATAATAGTTTTTTTGTACTGCCATCATGGTGTATTCATATGCAGTAACATGTACTTTAAATATCTTAACATCAGAAATTATTGCATTCTGTTATCCAACCGGGACAGACACAACTCCACACATCTTCAGTGAAACAACATTCAAACCCTACTACTTGGAAGAGCTGAACGAACTGAAAGGGTGAGAGTTGCATTGCGAATACTTTGCATTGGCTGGCATTGCACATTTATTACATAAGATTCGTATAGTGTCGACACATATGTTCTACATAGATACACTACGCTAGGTTGCTTTTGCATAGATTCATAACTCGAACACCAATAGGATTTGACAGAATTTTATCACAACTTGTCAATCTATTGTACTAAACTCCATTGAATGACTTGCGCAACTTCATTATAACACAAGCACTGCTAAAAGTGCAACTCGAGACATTGTAACTAGAAACCTAAAGGGAAATCGGCCATTTTCAATTATTGCAGCCAATAATTATGATTTTCATAAAAAGAAATTTGCACTCATTGGTATGTTTTGTATTGTTATTTAACCCTCTGAGGGGTTCCCATATATAATACAAGCACTGATGAAAGTGCAACTAGAAACCTAAAGGGAAATCGGCCATTTCCAATTATTGCAGATAATGATTTTCATACAAGAAATTTGCTCTCATTGTTGTTATGTTTTCTATTAGGATTTTAGTATTTAACCCTTAAAGTTGTCCCCGTACATATATCGACACTGCAACCTTCCCGAATGATTTATAACCAGTTTCGAACTCCGATAGAATCTATCACAGGATTCTTAACCAATAATGTGGTTATTTAGTCAAATGTGTTGCGGGGGAAAGGCAATACTACACTACTCGGAAATGTTTGGACCCACAGAGGGTCAATAAGTCATTACAATTCAATCAGTGGACTTTAGTAACACAGTGGAGACATTTATATCAACATACCTGCCAATGTTCATCTTATCCCATACAATCACACACTTTATATATACCTCAAGCACCAACAAGTGATATATACTAAGTTACTTTTATGTCAAGTGGTTAGAGCACTCCCTTGGAGAGTAGTAGACTGAAGCACTAGGTCAGTCCTTGCATGTGCTGTCTGCTTGGGTTCGTTATGGCACAAGGGCCATATCTAGCCAAGCTGTGCCAAACACAAAACGAGAGAGGAAAACAAAGTCGGATAGGCGACGGTAAAACTGAAGGGAGGACAGATCACTCAGGTGATCTGATTTCGAATTGACGCTTAAATGCGAAAGAGATTCTCCTTCGACCTACAGGAAGGCATTTGGATCTATCTCCCTGTGTTTTGAAACTAATGGAAGTTCTCCAAACTTAACATCACTAATCGAATTGGTTTCGTGCCAAATTGTGAATATAAATCAATGGTAGAGTAAATAATATTCACTCTACCGAACTTAACGATAATTGTCAGTTCCAGCAATGCTTGGCATAGCTATCATTAGATGGATGGTTTGGGTTTTATGGCGGAAGGGACATGTTTGGCCATTCTGTGTCAAACGCAAAACAGTTTAAATCAAGTAAATGGACATGCAAGAAAAGTTTTACCGACACAGAAGAGAGAAATACACATAGGAAGGAATCGAACCTACAACTTGTAGGTTACTAGAGCAATTAGCAAGCCTGTGGTGATCCCAACTTTTATTAGAAACCAGATAATCTGTAGCATTAGGCAGAGGCAGGTATGTTTTAATAAATTTACTAACAAAACATTTTCATTTGTGTCAAACAATTCACTTTAAAGATGCGTTAGTTTAGCTTACTGCCCTATTTTAGTTTCCTTGGATTTATAAATCTAATTTTAGATATCAGTATATTTGTCATAGTTAATGGATCGTCAACCTCATGCATTCTTCCTTTCCTTTTTTTATCAAAAGTGGATGGAAACAGAACAATTAAAATGCAAATATGAAGAGCAAATATGAATATACTTTAAACATGAAAACCTTTGTAAAAAATGCAAAGATAATTAGATACACTTCAACACAATGAGTCTGACAAAAAGAATTCAGAAAATCTTAGTTCATATTTGAAAAACTCACAAAAACACTTTAAAATCTCTTTAATAGAATCTCAAATGTAAAATAACGAATGACAAAACAAAAACACGTTTAAAACTTTAAATTGAATAGAATAAACGATTATAATTTTATAAATCTAAAAAATTGAACATGCGTTAACATAATTCCTTTCATAAAGTATATTTTACGAGAATTCATTATCATCACTCAGATGTAACTTATTTAAAGGGTTACAACATCAAATAAACAAGCTTAAAGTATAAAACAGTTCCGTTTTATAAATATACACATTTATACAAAATGACAGATTACTATACAGAATATGATTAGTTAAATCTACACAAACATAACAAACACAAACTGTAAAAAAACACTTAATACATTTTAAGGGATTTCCAATGGAAAACAAATACTCAGTTTGGATTTTGCTAAACTTTTAAAACTCAACGATGCAAAATTTTACAAGGATCATGTTGCCTGAAGCAGTAAGAAAACATTGAAATCATAAAGAATACAACAGACATTCACAATAGACTTTGAGAGAATGAAATTACACACATCAAATTATGAGTTCTCAAAAAAACAATTCAAATACGTTACGTAGTACAACCCATTAGTGTTAGTAATAGAAAGGTAATAGATGACACAGTATTTCAAAAATGTAAAGTCGCAGAAAAAAAACCCGAACCACCCCCTTATTGCGAACACTATTCATAGTAGAGCAAATTCAAAGATATCATTCAATAGGGAATAGCGTCCTCTACAAATTCAAATGCGAAAAAATTGCATAAGGGGGCGTCTTCATATCAAATTTTGCAAACAAAATTTCCAATGGAAACTGTTTTGATGCCTTAATCGACGCCTTCTGATCGTTAAATTAATCCAAATGCGAATTTTAATAACTACTATCTTTATATCCGAAGCTATTCAACGTCAAAGTTGCTGTCAATTTCAGAGATCATCTCCACATTGAAAATCGCTATTCGTAGATCGAGTTTAAGTGTAGTTATAGCTACCCGAATTTCAAATTTGAACACTATTTCAAACGTATTTGTCAAACGATCCGAGAATTATATTATGCAAGTGAAAAATATTCGATAATTACATTATTATATTTATCGTGCAAGTGCAAATGATCCGAGAATTATCCGAGGTTTTCCAAAACGTTTTTTAAACATTTGGTTGCCCCCTAAAATCGCCATAAAGAGGAAAATTGAATGCAACGCAATAACTAACGATTGGAATGAACTGACATTTTGCATTGTCGTATTAGAAATCCCTCTGAATCGATTCTCATCAAAATATAGTAAGATTCCAATTCATAATTTTACAAACATTAATTTAATAATTAATGACATACTAAAAACTATTTTTAAAATAAAATATTAGGTGGATTTTGTTTGGCTTGCTCAACAGTAACATGGCGCAAAATATCAGCGGTATAGAAATATTATTTAGGAAGATATCTATAAAAGTCAGAAACTGATTTAACATTAGGAGCTCCAATATTTCTGTACTCATAACTTCGAAACGATAAGACCTAATGATATGAAACTTGGTATCAGAAGTTAAATTTTGATAGATTCGAAATTGTGTCGAAGTAGGGGGTTTCCATTGGAAATTATGAAGTTGGTGCTCAACTTAATATGAAGACGGCCCCTTATGCAAAATTTATGAACTTGAATTTATAGAAGTTCCTGTCAAACGCCATGTTTGAATTTTCTCTACTGTTAAAATTGCTCGAATATAGAGGGGTTGTTCGAGGTTTTTCCGCGACTGTACTCAAAGTCAGTGTACGTTAAAAAATGTAATAAAAGCGTCGCTGGTCTTTCTATCGAAAGGAGGGCTACACAGAGGCTGAGGGAAATATGATCATTGAACGCAACTCTAGATAGCAGTCACGACGCTCTACAATTCCACTCGGGCTACGAAACGAGGTTGCGGTCGCAGTTACTTTTGGACCGAAGTGAAGGGGGAGGAGGCAGAGCCCGAACGGTGGAAGTGAACGCTCTGCCATTTCCCGTCTCGCTTGTGCCAGACGCGGGTCTCTTCGCTCTGTTGCGTGTGAGCAAGACCAGTCCTGAAAGCAGAAAAACTATTTAAAAAAAAAAACAATCAATAAGACGATGCAGTTTGGTAGGTATTTTGATTACCGTCGTGCTGGAGCAACACAGCAGGCTACTGGCGACGGCCCGGGATCAATCCCGAAGGGAGAGATCGAAGACAACACCACGTCATTTTGAACCAAGGTCAGATGGCGAGGCAACACCTGAGCTGGCACCCCACTCTCGAAACTTCCACACCACGCCAATGTGAAGACGTCCGAGGCTAAGACAGATTTGACTTGCACCAGCCCCTTTCATACCCGACGGTCTTTGGTTGGATTCGAAACCCTGCCTTTTCTGCCATTATAAACTTCCTTAATAGGTTCCCTGTTGGAGCACTTGGCGTGCGTAAGTGTAAAACGGCGCCAACCCGCTTGCATATATACTGCCAACCAGAATGTTGGGTTTTATATTGATTCATTTGTTGCTTGAATTTCGGAAAGAAAATGTGAGTAAAAGTTTTTCTTGTACTTTGCGATTTCTTGTAGTCGATTGAATATTGCTATTTCATTAGGTTGGTTCGTAATTTAAAACTTCGCTGAGCGCTATTGCTAGTAAATAATAATTGAATTTAAAAGAACCAACGTACTTCGCAACAACCCCTAATCCAATCTTTCTCCAAATCCTTAACTCCACTAGTGGTTTAATTTGTAACTTATCATTCTTTCAATAGCATCTTAGATAGAATAAGGAGTCATTCCAAACACCCTACACAGAACCCCTCAAAGTACCTAGGTGTATCACATTATGCTCAACCCTGGATTTATTAAACTATATTCCTCAAATTTCCTGCCCTCTTCACTAGTTCATTTTAATATTCCTACAATAGATAATTTGACCGACACCCCTCCTGCAAGACTGACTTTGATTTCTGTTATCAAGACATATGTAGTACTTTTTAAGACTTGATTACATCTGTTTCAAACCCAAAGGTCGTTTGGATTTTGTCTGGCAATCACAGCTCCAACCAACATCTATCTAATTGGCGCAGTGTGGGAGATAGGACTGCCATAGCGATCCTTAAACTCAAGCATGTCTCATCCTTCTGTGAGGTGCACCTACAGTGGATCCCTTCACACGTGGACCTCAGGGGAAACGAAGTAGCGGATGATTTGGCAAAGGAGGGAGTCGATGAGCCACTGCCAGCTACCCACTCATTGAATTTTCTTGAGTTTTACTCAGAAAAAATATCGATAAGGTATGGATTGTTCTCCCGGTACACTCTTGGTATCGTGGAGATCGCACCGGAAGATCTCTTGCTCTCAATTGCGACAGACATTCAGACAGCGCTCTCTCGCTTTTTCAATGGTCATCTGAGACGTCTCCCATTTTGCTGTGGTCGCAAGATTCATCCCATTTGCCTTAAATGCCAGTCTGACCAGGTCTCTCCAGCACACATTCTCCAGGGCCTGGAGTGACGACCTGTTTTCTGAATCTCTTTTGGTGCATGACTTTTGTGTGGGTGAATGGACTTATGGATTTGGTCTAGCTACAGCTAGACGTGGAGATTAGCAACAATTTTTAAGGTAGATAGATGACTTTACACTAGAGCAACCCAATAGGCTATTGGCAACGTCCCAGGATGAATCCCGAAGGGAAAGATATCCAAGGACAGCACTTCGTCATTTAGAAACACGGTCAGATCATGAGGTCCCCCAACACCTGAGCAGAGAACCCACTTTCCAAACTTCCGCACCATGCCAACGCGAGGACATTTGAGGACATGATAGATTTAACGTGCTCCCCACGTACATGGTGGTCTTTTCATTGTAACTAGTTTCAAACTAGCAACCGTCCTGTTGCTAATACGATACTCTACTAACTGGGCTACACAGCTCACAATTTTTAAGGAGCAAAGATGTTAACATTAAGTACAATAATATACCTTTGATTAGAAGTTTCTCAACATGATAGATTTTTAGAGGCAAAATACATAATTCAACAATTCTTTATATTAGTCTACATAGGACTTCTAGATTTTTACATAACAAAATGCATTTCCTTGTTAGTTGGACTTAAGTTTTGATTACAAAAAATATAAATAGTTGTTTTGCCAAGTCCACTTTTTCATTTGTTAATTCAGAAAAACTTCTTTAATTTCATACTTTGTTCTACATTTACAAATTTATTCCTTTTACATAATGTATCATTAACCCTTCTAGTGGTTGTGTTGACATAAGCAAAACTGACTCAGCTTTATTTACCTTAGAAATAATATGTCCATTGTTGAGCTGTTCGTGGAATTAGAAGTGTACATGGAGAGCATTTTTTACTAATCCATAAAATGCTTTCTCTTTCAAAACTGGGTTGGGGTGTTATGCGCAAACAAGTAATGCAAACTTGGGTGTCAGTGAATGCTTTTTACACAAATGTTTTGCGAGTAACCAGGATTAACGTTTCCAAAGGTATTGGTTACATTTTTATGGCACTGAGTCCTCTTGGGACATATTGTGCCAAACTAAAAGCATTAACCCTGCTGGTGGTTATCTCAGCGAGGTATCTTGTCTCATTGGCAAAACCGATCGGATCTCGATGGACAAGGTATCTCGTCATTAGAAGAAAACTGACCAGATCTTGATCTGTTCATCACAAAAAATTGTCAATATCTTGATGATAAGACATCTCGTAGAAACCACTTTGGTGATTAATTTTAATGGATTGTCATGTTGCTTATGTTATTGTATTTGTATTGCTATATACAGACTCCCCTAGACACTAGACCTATATGTGGGACACTTCTCTTTGACAGACAAAAGTATCACAAGTATCCAGAGGTTTGAATGCATTAGATATTGTGTCACATAAGTGTCACATAATAGGTTTGAAGAGCAATGGTGATTTGAATTCAATATTTGATGAAAAGGCAACTTATCAAGGCAACTACTCACTTATCAATGTACTGAGTAAGTCGGATGTAAGCAACACAAGCCCCATCTTCTCCCAGCAGGTGCACTGTAGGATTGAGGATTGTAGTATTCAAAGACTTGCAGCTCTTCCCTGTAGCTGGAAACATGGATAACTTCATTAACCTCATGTAATTTTATTGAGTCGAGAAAACAATCAAAACTAAAGCACCTTTTCAATTGCATCAACACATACTTTCGCTAGTTTTCATTCTTTGCAACTAAATAGTAGCGAAAATTAAGGGCAAAGGCATGAAGCAACGAAACAGTAGCTTCGTGATTCGTAATACTTATCCTTTTCAAAGCACAAATTACAGCAAATAAAATGCGTGGAGAAAAAGCAAATATAAGACAAAAGCTGTGGCACTTTTACAGATTGCCTTTTCTTTATATTCGTTTTCATTAACTCTTCAAGAAAGTACTCTCAGTGTTCGGATAAACAGTGTTACTTGTGAAGAGAATAACCAGTTACAACAAAGTTTTACTTTTTTGGCTGGTTTTTTATGGTGCACATTCTATATTTGGTCAAGTTTCACCAAAAGACATCAAGTAAATGGACATACACACACAAGGATAATTTCACTGGCAGAAGAAATACTCCCAGGGAGGAATCACATGCCCCGCCTACAACTGGCACATTACTACTAGTACAGTAGGCATACCAATGAGGCTCTAAGTATTTTATGATTGCATTGAAGGCAAAAAGATAGCCCAACTCCTTATTAATAAAGAATTTAAAATATTTCCAAAGTAAATTATTTTGTCTAACTTTTGTTAATAAATTATGGGTAGGTAGTTAATTAACGTCACACTGGAGCAACACAACAGGCTATTGGCGACGGTCCAGGATCAATCCCTGAGGGAAATATCCATGAACAATGCCTCGTAATTTTGAACCACGGTCAGATGACGAATAAATTATGGGATAAAAGGCATAAAAATAAAGGGATACATATTTGTTGTAGGTGCGCCCTTTGACTACATATTGATCGGACATCCGACAAAACATTCAATCTACACATGCACATTCAGTTTCTGTACAGAAACATGTTGGTGCTCATGCATTTTTCATCCCATTTAACTGGACTGATGATGGACCAATGTATGTGGCTTGCCTAGAGCCTAATTTAAGAACCCTGTTTCCAAGAATCGCCCTGAGATCAACCCCCTTTTAAGAAAAATCAACCCAAACCAATTAGTTTAGTGAAGTTGGATCTCTTTCAGAGAATTCTATTCCGATTGGAGCAAATTTTCAATCCAATTGATTTGCAACTAAAACTAAAATCTTGAACTAGTATCTGTAATATGCAAGGCTTAATAGCAATTCATCTGAATAAATTTCAGTTTTAATACACCAAACAAAACTATCTAAATTTTCTAGTTATGCTCAGCAATTTTCTAAATGGTGCACTTTTAAGTTAATTTTATGCACATATTTATCCAACCGAATACCAGCACAATGCAATAACACAAAACAGGTGCAACACAAATGTCTCTGCAAGTTCAAAAAATAAAATACAAAGCAGCTTTTCAGTTACAGAACACAATCATGCAGAAAACACTTTTGGCTCACCATATAAATTGTAATCCCAAAATGAGGGCAACATAAAAAATGCTTTTGAGTAAAATATTCATATCAAACACAATACAGCATATAAACTTTAAACTCACATCAGTTCTCAGGAACTTTTTACAACTGCTCTAAACGAAAATAAAATTATTCAGATTCAACAATAAAATAGAAATTTACTAATCAAATGGTTTAGAAAATTCACTGAAAAATCCATAGGATTAGGAAACCATTTAGAATGAAAAAAAATGCAAAGATAATTTAAGTTACTCATGAAAGATGCAGAAATTTCAAAACTCAATCTGTACGTTGTTATTGAATATAAAAAGGAGATAAGAAAGAACAATTCGAGATAACATTTTATTTTATTCATTTATTTTAGAAATCAGGACATAAAACGTCGAAAAATATATTAAAATGTTATAAGGAAATACCTTTTTTATCGACAGCAATATATTGTATAATTCATTTCTTAATTTCCATTTAATATCAAATTATTTCAGAGAAATGTAACACTCTTTGAGAAGTCTTGAGTTTGTGACTTCATAACTAGGCAAGTACATTATGAATTAATTTTTAATTGAGTTATGAAAACTTTTCACTGTCAATTTGTGAATTTATAAAGACTGCAAAAATAAGTACTATTTTGTACTAGCTTCTGTATTAGAATAAAGTTGATAAGGAGAAAATGCTTTTTTTCCGATTAAATGGGTACATTAATAGTGTGTGTGTGTTAAGGCTACATGAAATAATTAATACTTTATGTTCAATACCAACTGCATTGCAGAATGTATTATTCAGTGGGGCACTCACAGTGTGTTACATGGATGAATTACCTTGAAATAGAACAAATATTTGCAGAAATCGGTGGTTTACTGCAATTTACAGAGCATAATTTCTTATGTACAGTTAAGGCACGAATAAATATTTCTCGGTCACTTAAATGTTACACTAACTTGATATGTCCTTTTCTGAGATTTTTAACCAATTTAAAATGACAGTAAATGTGATACGAGTTGTTTGTTTTGTATATTTATACTCAAACTCTTCACTCTTATAGTTCAAAGGTTACATAAGCATCCTGTAAGATAATATAAGTGGTACTTGGAAAAGATATGGTAACAAAATGTATGGAATAGAAAGGTTTTTGAAAACTTGGTTTCTAGTGATAAAGACGCACTAATTTATCAGCTAAAACCAAACTTATAGAATGCCAAAATAAACCCAATTATAACAGTACAGAAGTTTTCATATAAATAAATTGTTTCCATAACTCTGAAGTATAACCAGAATATATTAATTTAGATATTTTTAGATAAAAGATCTAGAATATCAGTGAGTGTATTAGTGATTACAATACACGAATATTCACTTAATGAAATTAAATTCAGTTTTGACAAACAGGACAATAAAATATTGAGGATAAAATACAGTAATGCTCATAAAATCAAAATAATAATTTTGATCTATACAACATAGAATGAAAGTCAAAAATGTTAAAACGAAACTATACCAATAAAGACAAAATTAATGTGACCATAAAATTTACTCTATTACAGTGAAATTTGTTCCATGGGAACTTTTAGATACAGGTAGAGATTGCATACTTTAGCTGAAGGGTCCCCAAACTATGACCTGCAGGCCAGAATTGATGCATATGACCTGTGGATAATTACAAACTACAAACAAAAAGTAGTAAACAAGTTCAAAGACAAATACCAATAAGGTGGTGCTCCTGTACATCTCGTACATAAAATACCTACTAACATACCAATCAGTACTGCTGGTGTCATCTACCATTAGTTCATTAGGACTTATTTACTCACTTGCAAATTAATGCTCAATTAGCTGTATTAAGCTTCCTTTCTTATACCAGTATAAAAAAAAACAAATTACACTAAGTCATTGAGTCTGCACACAAAATGTTTTTTGGGCAATGGTAGATGGTCCTTAAAAATGTCTTCATGTATGGCTCCAATGTAATTAAGAATGTGTGAGGTAGAGGCTGGTAATAAGCTGCACTTTGTACAGGTGGCTAAGGATTTCTGGCCATCAAAGACTATCATCTTTTACAAATAGCCAGATTGGAGCCTGACAAGCTTGGAGAAAGTCTGGGGTAAATTGAAGGCAAGTAGCTCTCCTGGTGTTTTACTAAGGTACCAGTGATGAAAAAGTACTGGAGATGATCTGTGTAATTGCATTATAAGTAAGGACAGGTGGTCATCCTGAGAGTAAGACATTGTCCCAGGTTGTTTATTTGCTCCAGCTTTTGCTAATAAATAAGTCAGCTTTCTCATTGCCCAGAATGCCAACATGTATGTGATGGGATCCATTGAAAATTTATTTTAGAATTTTTATTGAAACTTAATATTAGAAGGGCTATTTTTTCAAAAGAGGATCATAACTGGTGAAGCATTTTTTTAATCGCTAGAATTTCTGCTTGCGAATCAATCTAAATATTTACTTTAAGAGGTTGAATTTTAGGGACTTCTTTTAGTGCTTCATATATGGCTATTAATTCTGCTTTAAAGACAGGGAGGTTTGAGTAAAAATTAAACTTACTTATCTATAATTAGCTTATCATTATAGATAATGAGTATGAATGGACACAATGCAGATGTGCAAGTATTATCATTAAATTCAGTTTTGAATCACTGCTCTTGAAAGTGAATTTCATTTCAAGATTATGTATATTGCTGCTGATAAATAAATAACGAGTTTCTCCAGTGCATCTCATGATATGTTCCGGGCATCCCAATTTTTCCAATAAGGCCCTCTATTCATTAGGTTTGGAGACCCTTGCTTCAGCTGATTCAACTAATGTGTACTTAAAATAAAACAGAAGAGGATAGTAAAGGATTTACCATTGTCAAAGTAAAATTTGTGGAAATCCATGCCCTCAATCAAATTACCAAGAGCTTCGGGTTCAAAAGCAGTTATGTGTGGATCACAGTACTTTCTAAGGATGAAAAAGATAAAAAAATAATATAACTTTTTAATTAAAAACAAAACTTAAGTGTGACTTTATGTGTCAGTAAGACTTACGTATAGGTTTCATAATCTCCGATATTAATGGCATCAATAAGCTGTTCTGTTATCTTCACAATTTCTTGCTTCCTGGCTAAGATCAAACAATGTTTTTCAGATTAGTAAGTAACAAACAATAAGTAGCAAAGAAATTTAAAATTAAGATATTTGCAATCCATCTTTCCAGTGCTTTTCAAGTGTGACATAATCCTAAGGTATCAATTTTTTGTTTGTGGCACTTCTACTTTATGTCATATTGTAGACAAGCAATTTTCTCAGACAAATTGTGACAATTCAAAGACAATTTGTATTAATTTGTTTAGATTACTTATTTCTAATAAAATCAATACAAATATATTAAATAGTCTGTTTAATAATGCATGTTCAACATAACAAAGAACTGCATAAATAATAACACAGCAAACTTTTGTTATAGTTACCATGAAGTCTAATGCTCTAGCGACATTAAATGAGCGTATAATAGAAAATGATATACACTTGAAATTATGTTTTATAAAACATACAAATATCCATCATCTGATGTTTTCAAAAACAGCAGAGGAAGGGATTGCCTACTTTCAAATAACTTTTATACAAGAACAGAAATTAGTTTTCTAGCTCTGCCTGAATACCATTATTGGAGTCCACTTTAAATTCTGAGTGAAGTACTTAAAAACATTATCTTCCAAATGGCTCATGTCATGAAATTATTAGTCAACATGTTTTACGTCTAGAAGGATCTATCACTGGTGGGGTAAAGGATATATATTTCAGGACAAGGTTGTTATATTTTTTAATTGACTTCATGGAAATATCTAAGAATAGGACTAATTTCTGCCTCTTGGAAGAGGCAGATTGCAATCAAGCTTCAGTTAGCTGATCAATGCTTCAAATTGTCACTACAGTGAGCTTCCAACTTTTATCTCATTTGTAGTAATAGAGAGAGAAAACAGCTTTACAACCTATAAGAAAACTTCCAACCCTTCTCACACTGTTTTAACAATTCATTAACCCTCTTGGTGCTTGTCTCAACAAAGTGTCTTGTCATTAGAAGAAAAGTTACCAGATCTTGATCTCATCATCATAAAAAGAGTCTGCAATACCTTGATGTTATCTCATCTCATTAGCAAATTTGGTCAGATCTCGATAGATAAGATATCTTATCGATATCACTTGGAGGGTTAAATAGAAGATCAGGGAAAGGGGAGAAGGCTGAATAATAAATCTCTACATAAAAATTCAATGCAATAAAAAAATTCAATGCATAAAAATCAATGCAGCTAAACTTTCTTCGCGATTTTCCTTACAAATATAATGATTTATATTGGTTTAGTTCAATTGTTGCACAGCTCGTATTTTGTAACAAATAATAGACTTTACAGTTCAGCATACCACGCTATATCTGACCACTGCGGCATTGTAGCAGAGCACTGATGATTATCCAGCAATTTTCATGGTAGTGAAAGTACAAATTACCCATCCTATGATATCTGAGGGCTTTATAGTACTTGTTATGACTGCCTTGTTTGAGAAATTATTATTAGCTTTCAAATCTTTGTTTTAGACAAATGATGATAGGAACCTTTAGGAACAAAAAACTGGCAAGGTTTTAGTCATACCTTACATTGATAAATGGGCACTTTTGAAGTGACATTGGTCTTTTAGCATTTTAAATGAGCTTAGAAGAAAATAACAAACACATTTTGGCAACATATAAAAGTGAAATACATAGAGCAGAAATGGCTTAGAGCAAAAACTCATTAACTGACAAAAAGTCTTTCACTGCAGTTGTTTTTAGATCAAAAAATAAAAACTGTAAGCATTTTGATCATGTTATATATCTTTTAAACAGATTACAATATGATTATGTATTTCTTATCATCATGGAAATAAACATTTAGTGTCTTCGAAAAAAATGTCAGTTTTAGTTTCTGCTCCAAGCGAACGATATAAATGTTTTAGTTTTATAAAAATCCTCAAGACACTACAAAATAAATTGCAGCAAGATAACACTAAAGTTTATGGCTTTATGATGAGAAGAGAAAGTTAAAAGAAAACAGTAAGCATGCTAATTGCAATTACAATTGTTAAAAATGTTCAAAAGATGTTAAACATAATGTGAATAGTTTCTACCAAGAAATTTAGAGCATAAACTATGTTATAGCTCCTGTGATGCACACTACAGAGACTCATGTGTGACAATATACTATGAGAAATTCCTAGCCTTCTAATCATACAAGCAAATTTAAGATAGGAAAAGGAACTTCAGTTCATATTCATTAGTTTTAGCAGGTGGAAAGCTTGATCCTAAAGTTATCTTCCTATAAACTATTCATTACTTAGCAGAATGGTAAAAATATATGCATATACTTACACTCAAGAAAATTACCATTATGAACTTTAATCGCTATGGATCAAAGGGGAAAATCATTAGAAATAAATGAAAATAGAATGAAATAAATGCAATAAAACATAACGTAAACCTTATGGCAAAGAAGAAAAAGATTGTAAAGAATGAAAAGATAAAATTATTATTGGCTAATGAATAAATTTTATGGCTTTACTGTATATGAATGAAATATTTCAAGTTGTTTGGCAGAAATGTCCACTACTTTTGTGGAAATATAGTATTGGAACTTTTTCTGTGTGTTCATCTACTATACATTTTCTGATTAGGTTTATTCCCTATTCAGTTTAGTATCCTACAGGATCAAAATTTCAACCCTCCTAGTGGTTGTCACGATGATGACCAGATCTTGACAGACGAGGTATCTCGTCATTAGCAAAACTGACCAGATTTTGATAGACGAGATATTTCGTCATTAGAAATAAACTAACCAGGTCTTGATAGACAAAGTATCTTGTCATTAGCAAACTGACCAGATCTTGACTGATGAGGTATCTCACCATTAGAAAAAAACTGACTAGATCTGGATAGACAAAATATTTCGTCATTAGAAATAAAGTGACCAGATCTTGATAGAAGAAATATCTCATCATTAGATAAAAACTGACCAAATCTTGATCTCATTATCATGAAAAAATTGGCTGACGAGATATCTCATAATTTGTAAAATGACTTAGATCTTGATGGACAAGATATCTCATAGAAACCACTTGGAGAGTTAAACGAAAAGCATCCAAAACATGGGAGTTTAAAATTTGCGATCAATCTTGCACTCTGGTCTACAAGTCATTATGACCAGTGCTTTTAGCCAATAAGTTGCTAACAAGATTCAAAAGACTGGATACACAATGACAGGCAATCAACATGTACTACACATTTGATGGATTTAGAGACATTGTTAAGAAAACATTGGAAAGCACATAGGCTAACAACTCAGTCAAATACCAGTTATCGATATATATATATTTCACTAACATGTGTGGCACAGTAATCGGATGTAAGCAATACTATGAAGGGATTAATTCACCAATTTTGCCAAAGTTTAATTTTAGCTGTATAAATTTACTAGAACTGCACAGAAGAGCTCTGTTCCGATGAAATTTTTCAACAGCCTAATTACAGAAGGCATTGAGAAATCTGGAAGATAGAAGTTAGATCAGAAAAGAAAATCCGAGTCAACCAGAAAATGTGCTTTGAGGTCAAAAAATATTGAATTGCCTTTGAACAAGTGAATGATATGCATTGAAGTGGACATTCATAAGCTAAGTGTGGTAACATGACCAAGGGGTGAACTTTTCACTGTGTGCTTTATTGGAAATAAGACTTAACACCACTAAGAATACATTTCAAAAAAGTAAAAATACCATTTTATATTTTTTGAATAATTTTATATAGTTTGGAATGTGTAAGTCGATAGTTATATTCTTTATAAATGGATTTAAATAAGGTATGAAATTATAATAGTGACCACTGCCATCGATAGATTTAGCAATTACAAGGGTCGTTTGATAAGAATGGTAAAAAGGAAATTAAAGACAGGTTCTTTTGGGAAAAAATCGATTTTGTTTCTCAATATAATCACCATTGAAGGCTGCACACTTGGTCCAGTGTTTTTAATGTTTTCATCCCATCAGGAAAGCACCTTTTTCAAAGGCTGCAACCTACAGATTAAAGGTGGCAAAGACATTCATATTCGACAAGAATTCCTTCCTACTGAGCCAAATTTTCAAATTTGGAAACAAGAAGTCACATGGTGTTAAGTCTGGTGAATAGGGCGGTCATCCATCTTGAATAAAAATGATTTATCACTACACAAAACTATTTTTTTTATTTTCATGGCAGCAGTCACGATGCTCGCCAAAGTATCGCATCTGGCTGAAATATGGCATGAGCTGGTTCGAAGAATGCCAGCTGTGACATCAACAAACTGTGTTGCCATCGCATAAAAATTTACCAAACTTATCAAACGACCCTTGTAAGAAACTTCAGGCATGGATGACATGTGCAGGTCTGTAAGTTTATAAAAAAGTAGAATATACTCCACCAATCTTTGTAAGAAATTTACACTGCCTTATACATAATAATCAAATACATTTATGCAGAGAGTGGAGTTACATAAACTTCCCTCAAATAATAGTTTCGTAGGGTAGTCCTCATTTTTCAGAGATCGAAGGGCAATTTCTTCACATATAAAAATGATTTTGAGCTAATAACTTCAGAAATATTTTTGATGAGGAAAGTTGTTTATACTGAAAACTAATGACACTTATTATGGTTTATATAAAGGGTATTTAAATAATTTTTCTTTGATAAAGAAGGGATATGTTAGAAATATGCAGATGAAGTCACCCAAATTGTGTAAAGAAAGTCAATCTCACCTGCTCCAGAACCAGTTATTGTGGCAGGCAGACTAGGCAGAGAAGCTCGTTTTTGAAAAGCTTGTAAAATCTTATTATCAGGAAGCGAGGTTTTAGCTTAGGGAAAAAATTATCGAAGAGAAAAGAGCAAAAAGTAAATACAGTAACAGAAACAAACAGAAGAAACAGAAGAACAAAAGAATGTGAAAAATAAAATGTTTAACTTATAATAAATTAAAAGAAACAAAGATAATTAAAAATTACTATTTCTATACCACAAGGTAGAAGTTCGATGAAGGTGAATTAAAAATATTGTAACTTCAATTGAAGTTTATTTTCATTGTATAAATAATTCTTACAAAATAGTGGTTAAAATAGCATTCAATTTTTATACAAACAAAAGTGTAGAACCAGTTTAAAAAATATACACGAACCACAACCTAAAAACTGTAAATTACTTTTAAGAACTGGTGCAAAAAGATTTCTAAATAATTTAAGAATTCAACTACCGAAATTTTCGAACGATTCGTCTTGAAATTCGAAATAGGAGGAACGATATGTCACAATTGGTATTCTAACACCGCGCTTTCGCTTTTCTTCGAATTTGTCTCCTTTTCACCAGGAGAATCCATTCAAATCCTTTGAACTTTGCTTGGTGTTTATGTTGTTCAAACATGGCTAATATTTCGTACATTACTTGAGAAGTGTTCCTTGTCAGTTACAATTTCGTATCTTTTAGATTCTGAGAAAAGCTTCTTGTATTTATTGTCAACCAAAGATTGCATCAACTGAAGTATGGTTTTGGTTCAAGACAACAGTCCAATTGATCACCCCTCTTTATGAAAGTGATATATTCCAAATAAAAAGCATTGTAATTTGATTTTAGCCTTAAACAAACTTAAAGAAGCAGGGAAATAATTTTATGCACCTTTTCAATAGTATACAGATACATTTATTGTATACTCTAATCTACTAGTTCTAGTGGATAATTATAATTGAAGAATTGCCCAAACTGTGTGAAGAATTTAGCTTATTTGAACCAGCGATCTGACAGGAAGTAATTCAAGAGATAAATATAGATGTAAGCAGATGGCTGGATTAGAAATGGCCAATTGGTAGACATTTTTATGTATATCAAAATAAATGTTTGTGCTTTGTCTTATGTTCCTGTTCTCTTGTCATATACAATATAATATTATTGGTCTTATTGTCATCAATAATATAAATTCCCTAGACAACATTACCGAAAAATCCTACATATATGCTCTATATATTAAATACCTACAGCATATAAAAAATTCTTGAATCACACCAAAATTTCCTTTACAATTAAATGATTAGAAGAGAGATTATCCAGTTATTGCTATCCAAAATTCAGAATTTCAAAAGGTTACTTTTGAAATCGTAATAAATGATTGATTACGACAAAAGTTTCGACTAACCTTTCACATCTTCATCTTCTAGGGTTGTGCTACTGTCCGTGGATTCCTTAACTTGAGATCCCTCGCCTTTCTTGGCCATGATACTTCGACCTGGAAGTGCAAATATGAAGGTATTAAAATAAAGCACAGCCACACTTATTCATAGCAAATTCTTATCTAAAGGCTACTTTGCTCACTTTTTGGTAGTAATCAAAGCATATTGTTCGAATAACCAAGTCGAAGTTTATAGAAATTTTAAGTGCAATTCACTACATTTTTTTCGTTTTCTTAAAGGGTCTGAGCGTTCTACAATATATAAGTACCGAATAATATAAAATTGTAATTTTACACATAAACTGTAAATTAGCATCTGTGTAGTTAGTTTATTACAGAACAGATGTCTTTGCACAAATATGGAACTCTCTGATTAGATTTGAGGTTTAAAATCTCCAATTGCGTATTTTCCACCACTACAAAAGTTTTCAATATTTTATGGAAAACAACCTTTGATGTAATGATTATTTGATCAGTCAACAAAAAGGAGGATATTTTCCATAGCCTTTCTAATAGGACAAAAAACCCACTTTTTCCGGAGCGTGGAAACATTTGTAACACATTTCTCACCCCTTTAGAATACGTTACACAAACTTAAGTTTCCAAACCTTTGATTTTTAGCTGACTATGGACTGTAAAGTAATAGAAACTACCTATCACGTTATGTAATGCTTTAATTCATTTAAGAAAGCCTTTTATACTGATCAAATTTTAAAGTTTATTATTTTGAAAGATTTGAATGGTTACTACACCTTTCAGTGCATCTCTCAGAACTGCAAAAACATCTTTGTAGATGCACATGAAAGCTTCCTCTTGATATAATAGTGCAGGTGTAACATTCACAGGATTTTAAATTTATAAAATTTCAAGTGATTTAATATAGGTGAAAGGGTATACACAATAAACAGTTTTGGGTTATAACTATCCACACAAAGGTAAGAACAAGTAGTCTAAAAGGATTACTACATGCAACAGTTTGGTACACTAACAAAATGCACATGAATTCAAGGGTTGCATGCTCAAGAAATGTGTGCTCCTATTTGTGAGCAAACTGTTTTAAGGTAGTTGGGAACATTTAAGATTCACGAACAGCTATAATTGACTAACATTGAAATTTCAATTCTCTAATGACAGCATGGAATTAAAGCCAAGATCTTGAATGAAATGAAACTCACATTACCTCAAACTATATTCGTAAACTGTTGAAAGGGTTGGTTTCTAGCAGTTTCTGTCAATAATATCCCGGTTTAAAATGCAGCCTTAAAGTGATCCAACACTTTTCTTTAGGATTTTTTTAATGGATAAAAATGTCTTTCAAAATCAAGATTAGGAGAAAATATTTGGCAATTGGACATCAAATAACTAACTGTTACAGGGCATTTTGAATTCTAACTATTTGAGTTCTACAAACTAATGAACATAAGCCGTGAAATGAAATTAAATAATTGCGAAAGTAATATGAAATCTGATTTTATTTTCTGGAAAAGTAAATTCTGTATGAAGTATTCACTTTTAATAATTACAAAATTGATAAGATTTATTACATTATCAAAGCTAAAATATTATTATAACTTGTACTACAAATACAATACAGAATGGTGCTTTCTGATTGTTTTTCTTTATCCGAACAAAATAAGATTGTAATATATTTACTTGTTTTCTACTGTTTATTTTTAAATCAACTATTATAAGACAGTAAAACACAGCTACCTTTTCATAGATATATTTTTAAATTTCAATTTAATATGAATTGCATTAAGAACATTTGGGAAAATCTTATTTCAATCAAAAGAAATTAATTTCTTCAATGCTACGCATCTTGAGAAGTTACCAGTTCCTTTAAAGATTATTTTTTTGAAATTTTGGACTCATAAAAACTGTTAAAACTTTGTTTAAAAAATAACTTAGTATTAAAACCAAGTTAACAAGAATCGTAACTGCAGATATGTATATATTAGTTTATATTACACTGCAGAGCTTACATTTTGGAAATCGCAAAAGCTTAAACTCTACAATATATTGTTAACATCAAACACAATCATAACAAACACTGGTCATTTGAGCATGCCATATCAAGCAGGAAAGAGATTCCCGTTCCGTGCAATAGACACATGAACATTTGAAATGTGAACAATAAATTTAACATTTACATGCAGATAGGGAAGAATGTGATTTTGAACATTGACAAAGGGTGCATGGGCATCACTTAGACGTTTGTGTTGGAATCAACTACGACTAGTCAGTGCAATTGGTGATTATGTGCTAAAAACACTAAGGTAAAAAAGACAAAAAATCTCACAAAAATTGCAATTAAAATACTTGATAAGGATTATCAAAAATGTATGCAAAAGTTAAAATTCTCTTTTCCTATACCAAGTATTTAATAATTACAACAGAAAAAACATAAAAATCACTCAAAATAATATATAGTTTAAAAAAATTATTACGTAAATAAAAAATCTTTAAAATATCTTGTGGCATTATTTTTAAGAACAACTATATGCATGAGCCAAAAATTATTGAATGGATTATATTTTCGAAAAATGGAACCAATTTGTCCTTTTTATAAATTTTTCATATAAATTTTACCATTATACAGAAGCTGGAAAAAATAATCCTTCCAACATTTAAACTACTTAACTACACAATTTCAATCTAATAAATGAGAAATTAACTAACACCATATTCCATATTCTTTTTTGAACACAAATTATTTACATTTAATGAATTAAAACCCCAGTTTGAGCAGGTGTTTGCAATGTTTTGGTAAGTAGTTAATTAACATCGCACTGGAGCAACACAACAGGCGGTGATTGGTGATGGTCCGGGATCAAACCCAAAGGGAAAGATCCGAGAACACTACGTAATTTTGAATCACGGGCAGATGACAAGGTCACACCTGAACTGGCACCCCACTCTCAAAACTTCCACACCACACCAACGTGAGGACATTTGAGGCGAGGACAGATTTAATATGCACCAGCCACCTTTGAACATGACAGTCTGAATGGATTCGAACTCCCAACCTTCCGCTTGCTAGTCTGTTAATCTTCCACAATAATTTGGAATCCAATACTAACAATAAATGACCTATGGAATGATAGATCAAATCAACCTTTTAGATTCTTTTTTTCAGGGTGCTGGGATTAACATTGCACTGGCACAACACTATGGGCTATTGAGAATGGTCTGAGTGTTCAATCCCAAAGGGAAAGATCTGAGGACACCTCATAATTTTAAAATACAGATGACGAGGCAACACCCGAGCTGGTACCCCACTCTCCAAACTTCCATACAATGCAGCATGAGGACATTTGAGGCCAGAACAATGCGTACCATCCCCCACCTACACAATGGTTTTTGGTCAGATCTAATTTCGAACTTGTAATCCTCCAGTTGCTAATCCAGTACTCTTCTAACCAGGCTACAGTGGGCCTCAATTCACTAGCATTCTATGAAAAGTCTCAACCAGAATTAGTTCATAGGTCTCAATCTAACAGAGAAAGTCTCGTTTCAATGCATAATATAACATTCTGAATTTAACTAAAGAATTTTCAATACAATATATGTATATATATATATATATCAATATATGTATATATATATATGTATATATATATATGTGTGTATATATATATGTATATATATATATGTGTGTATATATATATGTGTGTATATATATATATATGTGTGTGTATATATATATGTGTGTATATATATATGTATATATATATATATATATGTATATGTATGTATATATATGTATATGTATATGTGTATGTATGTATGTATATATATATATGTATGTATATGTATATGTATGTATGTATATATATATATATGTATGTATATGTATGTATGTATGTATATGTATATGTATGTATGTATGTATATGTATATATATATATATATGTATATGTATGTATGTATGTATATGTATATGTATGTATATATATATATATATATATATATATGATTGATTATTCTTCAGTTGTTTAATAAAAAACAGCTTTTGGGGGTCAACACTAGTGTTTAAGGTAAGTAAATCCATTAACAATTTTGGTTTAACCATGATGCATCCTTCATATGAAATACCCGAGATGATTTCCAGTGAAGTGTCTGTTCTCATTAAATCAGGGTTCCAAACTGTATTTAGGGGCCGTTGTGGTTCAGTGGGTATGCCCACTATACTAGCAACCTTTGAATTGTAGGCGGCGCAGGTTCGATTCCTGTGTCAGATGCATTCCTCCCTGGGTGTACTTCTTGTCAGTAAAACTTTCATTGTGAGTCTACTTGATATTGTATGTCTTGTGTCTGATGCAGCTTAGCCAAATATGGTTTTTGCACCATAAAAACCAATACCAACCCAACTGTATTTATTTTAGTCATTAAAAATCCAAACTGGCTTAATATTAATTGCAATACATCAATTCGTTTTTGATCGTGGATAATGGTAAAAAATCAGCAGTTTTTTCATTTTCCAACATATTCTTAAGTACATTCAAAATTTAAATAGTTATGCAATGAGTATGCATATATGCTGTGTATTAAACTAACATTTTTGGCTTGCATTTAGTTTTTCATGCCTTGGCTACAGTAGAGTGAGCAAAACTGATTACCTTGATTCGGCGCAGTTACGTGGCCTGCAGGTAAAGCATGAAAATCATAAGAATGGATAAAATAGGGACAGAACGTGCCAAGAAATATCATGCATAGATGGAAAAAGATATTCAAAAAACAGATGTCAATAGAAATTGAAAATACATCAACTTTTTTAAAAAATCTTTTTTATAAAATCTAAAACTTCAAAAAACAAAACACCCAGGCTAGAATAAATTTCGAAGACGTTAAAAAATATCAATATGTACATCTCTAAAGGCATGACCAAAAGAAACAAATTTCTAACATTAGAGCATTCTGCTAGTACAAATGAGACCGATAGTCAAGGTCCAGTCAGTCGGACCATAATGAATGACACTTATGTTACAAATAAAGCAAGGTGCAACGAGGTCAAATGAGCCTGCAATCTACAGCATATAAAAGCAGGATAATTAGTAGGTGTTAGTTACCTCGAGAAATGACTGTTTACCATGTGCCAATGCAAGCATAGTGATAGTGTGAGAGAAATGAAATGACAAGGAAACTAGTTTATTTCAAGTTCAAAAGTGATACTCTTCACTAACTAGTAAAACATAACACATTAGTATTCTAACAAACATTTCTACTCCATTTAAAAAAAGAAAAAGGATTTGTTTCAATTCAGTTTTTTATAATGTTTCTAGTAAATGGAACCTCCATCATATAACATGTTAGCTAGTCTAAAAATTTCACGTCATTTTAGCTTCGAAAACTATTTTCTTAATGCATTCCTAAAAACCACACAATGAAAACGATTCCAACTTCAAATAAACTTTCTTCAAAACTAAGCATTATAAAAATAACTGAATAGTTTAAATTCTCCAAATTTGATGTTGATATAAATTCTGATATTCAATACATGAAAATAGGATTGTGATACAATAGATTGAACAAAACCTGATGCAAACTAATTTTATTCTGCTTGATAAATTCAAAACATTTTTGGCTAACAATTAGGTTGTACAAAAATAAAACACATTAAGTGCAACAAACTTTATATAATTTTATCCAATAGATGTAGTTGTTAAAACTTAAGTTGATGAATTATACAAGTTTTTTTACAATTGCTTCCAAATAATAGCTTATTCGATTTTCAGATTATACAACTTTTAATTAATCATGTATCTTCTAACATTGATAATTTGATGCAGTGATTTGAGACAAAAAATAACATAATTGTTTAATTCTGCATCAAAATAATTGGATTTAATTAACAAACTAATTTCGAAACTCTAATCTGAATAAAATTGTTTTCAGTGATAGGTCAATACTTATAAACACATATTACAGATATAATTCATACAATGCATGTGTTTGTGTTCTTTATATCTTTTGATATGTATCAGGCAAATCAGGTGTCAAGAATTTAAAAGAGTAGAAATATATATTATAATTAATCCATATTTAAATTTTAACGTATGTTCACAAAAAAAATTTAAAATTTGAGTCCTACTTAACCCTTGTGGTGATTGTCTCAATGAGGTATCTTGTCAATAGCAAAACTGACCAGATCTTGATGGACGAGATATCTCATCAATAGCAAATCTGACCAGATCTTGATGGAAGAAGTATCTCGTCAATAGCAAAACTGACCAGATCTTGATGGACGAGATATCTCGTCAATAGCAAAATTGATCAGAGCTTGATGGACGAGATATCTCATTCAAACCACTTGGGGGTAAAGCATTACTTACCTAAACATATTCAAGTATTCGCTGTTTAAAATATTAGTTAAGTTTTGTAATGTCTTATAGAATATATAATCAACAAATTAAGTGCTTAGATTGCATCATAGTATTTAGAGGTAAATAATTCATCTTGCACACAATATAACTCAGATGTTAGTAGTAAAAAATTTATCTTAAGCAACTGTTGCAGAAAAGTTGAGAACAGGGTTATTTTATGAATAAATTAAGCATTAAAGTCGAAATTTTAGAATTAAGTTGTAATGCAATGCCCCCAAAAGTGATTAATTTCTGTTTATTCTATTTGAATGAAACAAGCCCATAAAGCCTTTGAGTTAGTATATGATATATGAAAAACGAAAATATGGCTGCAAATATGAACATAATTACTTCACAATAAAAATAAGACAGGGAAACAAAAAACATTTTTGGTAAAGTTGTTGAAAGATCAAATAAATGATAGTACAATAATGTGTCTAAAATATACATGTAATGAGATGTCTTCAAATACAACTTGAAATGGAATTCATTTTTAATCTTACATCATCTAAACATTCTTTTGGTACAGCTCTATTCAAATAGGGGTACCTCCAAATTGTTGAGATTGCTTTAAATTATTTAAAGTAAATAAAATTACTAATTAGCCCCAGTAATTAAAGATTCAGCATTCTCTTTTTAAATATTAACGTTAGTTTCTAAAGGAACGCCAAAAAAATTATATAATTACTTCCCTATTGAAAAATTATTTAACATTTAAAATATTATCTTCCTTACTTATGCATTTTTATAGAAGCTAATAACTCGATTAAAAATTTTCTCTAGATGTTTCATTAAGTAATTCCTCACAGCTGTATTAAGTATGGTTTTAAATTCAAATTAAATTTTATGGGTGCCCAATAGAGTTGATTAATAAGGCTAGAAAACTATCTACATTGGAAAATGCAATTTCTAATTGATTTTTAGCAGTTGCAAATTGAACTTTTATTGCATGTCTTATCAGGATAATTTTTAATGTTTAGTAAAAATGTGTACAATTATTGAGAATGCTCCCTTTTAAACCAATTAATTTACATTAGACCATAATATTTTTTTTAACTTCACATACAGCTTGCAATGAAATTTAAATTTATTATTTTATAAAACATTTACAACAATTAAATATCATAAATACTTCAAAGAAAGCAATTTTCTAGAACAGTAATACCCATATACTTCTAAAAAGGCATTTAATTTGAATTTCAAACACAAAAAAGTTAAAGTCAAGGAAAACTAACTACCAATATGATATATAATTAACATCAACTATTAATGTAAACCTATTCATGTTTGTTGCTTAGAAATAGAAAATGTAATTACTAAATATTGGAAATATATAAATATAAAATTCAATGAAATAATTTGATTTTACTAAAATTAATTAAAATGAACAGAAAATTGATCAAAATGGAAACACTTACTAGAGAAATTTCGAGTAGCTAACATAGTAGTAAGGATTGCACCCTGTAAAAGAATGGGAAACTCTTTAAAAGAAAATACAAAATTGGAAATAAAGATTTCTAAAATACAGCATTCATTACTTTTAAAGATAACAATTGCCTTAAACATTACTAGTTTCATGTTTTTCAAAAAACGTCATTGCTATTTCCAGATAAAAACTATTTTAACTTGCCATTGCATGTAGATATTTTCAATCAACCAAATATCTATTATTATTAACTATTAAGCAGAAGTACTATTGGTATAAAAGGTAGGTAGGTGGGTGTTTAATTAACGTCACCCTGAAGCAGCACAACGGACTATTGGCGAAGGTCAGGAATCAAACCCGAAGGGAAAGATCCGAGAACAACGCCACCGTGAGGACATTTGAAGCCACGACAGATTTAACATGCTCCAGCCCCCATGTACACGACGGTCTTTGGTCGCAAGGAAGAATTTCTTTACCACTGTTTTAGGATTAGCGGAAAAGAATGAAAAAAATTGCGAAAAGAATTTTAAAAACAAAAAAATCGGCACAACTGTTACTATTTTCAGTTTTTCGACTATTTCCAACTCCTGCCAATCTATCTCTCTAGCTTCTTCAAATTCATTGAAATTAAGTTGCATTGTGTAAACGATGCTATTGAAATCACGAAGAGTTGAATTAGAGTTAATGCTGGAGAAATTTGGAAGCCTTTTTAAGTTAAAAAACGTCAACTTACTTTCAGTTTGCGTCGGGCATTGAATTTCTTCAAGCAGTCGACAGTTTCTTGTCGATGAAGTGTTGATGCAACACGTTCTCGTTGCTGAAATGTAAAAAGAAGGAATCAGTCAAGAAAATATTCAAGTTCAGCGGTGAAGAACACTTTTACGTCTACTAATGCTGCACTTACACAAATCCATGGGTGCTTAAGAGCCTCGCTAGCAGTGATCCTTTTGGCAGGATTCACTGTTAACATGCTATTTATCAGATTTTTTGCTTCTGGGGTCACCGTATCCCACTCAGGGGAAGGGTACTGAAAACACAGAGAAAAATTTGAGAATGTGCGTACACAAGTACATGTAGAAAGACATAAAACAGTAGGTATCCCTAACGAAAAAATTTATACAGTTCCATACAGCTCTAGAGATTTCTATAGGAAACGGAATTTCGTTTCTATAGATTTCTAGAGAAAATAATTCTACAGATTTCTAGAGAAAAGAATTCTATGCATTTCTAGAGAAAAGAATTCTATGCATTTCTAGAGAAACGAATTCCTATACATTTTTATAGAAACGAATTCCTATACATTTTTATAGAAAATAATTCAATACATTTCTACAGAAAAGAATTCTATACATTTCTGTAGAAACGAATTCTATACATTTCTATAAAAAATAATTCCTATACATTTTTATAGAAAAGAATTCTATACATTTCTATAGAAACGAATTCCTATACATTTTTATAGAAAAAATTCAATACATTTCTACAGAAAATAATTCAATACATTTCTTTAGAAAAGAATTCTATACAATTCTACAGAAAAGAATTCTATACATTTCTATAGAAAAGAATTCTACAGAGAATCTATAGAGGTTCTACAGAAAAGTAAAGTCGTGAATCAAAATATACGAGTTTCTATGGAATTCTATAAAGGTTTCTAGTCATTTTTAGAGATTTCTATTAGAAGTTACTTTGTAGAGCTTATAGTAAACGGGCCAATTCTAGACTACATCCTATAGAAATGTTCATAGAATTCTATAAAAAAATTTCGAAGGGATAATTAATAAAATGAGAATGCAAGTTACATTTTGTGGATAGAATTCAAATGAAAATTTTATCTTTATGAGCGACACTGAATTCAAATCAGAACTAAGCCATGACATTTAAATTTTTATATTCTCCAATATTCCTATTCCTAAACAATCTCACAAATGAATTTAAAATCATAGATATACAGCAGAATTTTTCACATTAATCGGCATGCAAGAGTAATAATTTACTTCATCTTCCTCCCTAAAGAATTCTATACATTAATAGTAAAAAGGACCAATATCTATTTTGCAAAATTTGGATAGTACCTGATTTAGTATAATTTTTAATTTTATTTTAATACTGTGTACAGAAAAATTCTAATGTCTTGATATGTATTGACATGGAAAGTTGGTTGGATTTGGTTTTATGGTGCAAGGGCCATATTTGGTCATGCTGTGCCAAACACAAGACAGACAACATCAAGTAATAGACTTACACATATGAAATGTTTTTACTAACACAGAAGAGAGAAATACACCCAGGGAGGAATCGAACCTATGCAGCCTCTTAGTGCAGTGGGCATACCCATTGAACTACGACGGCCCTAATGTATTTACTATAGAACAAATGTCATTGTCCTCCTGTAAATTTCATTGCCTTGAAGTGATTTGTGGACATAAAATCATTGAATTTGGACAGTGGCTATTTTTCTAACAAGGTACGGAATTGATGTATTATATTTTCAACATCTCTCAAGACATTCAATGCAGTGTTAGTCTTTCAAGGGCAAGCAAGTCAACACATCTCTAACAAAGACTGTAAATTACCCAAATGTATGGCTTACTAAGACCATCTTCAAATTGTATTTTAAACTTAAATGTGGCAAAGTTACCTTACAGCTAGCTCATGTGAATTGCTGTTATAGTGATTGACCCTTTTGTCAATGTATTTCAAATTAAAGTGGCTGTATTATAATGTTTTGAAGAGATAACAATATTTGTTATGGCAAGGCCATTACAAAGATTGATATACAAAGAAGTTTGAAAGGGAAAATGAAGGAGTGCCCACTTTAATATTTATCAATTCAAACTTTCCAAATATTATCTTTAGACTAGAAGAGACATATTATGTCTAAAATCAGATAACTACATAATATTTTGTACTTGTCTATCTGCCAAAAGATAGATACCAAAATCAGGTGTTTCAAATTTCTTGGACTGAGATTACTCGACATTGTCTTGTGTTCAGTGTAGCAATCAAATATGGTCCTAGCTCCATAAAATCCAACACAGCCAACAAACCTTACAGTGATAGTAAAACATATAGTATGTTTTTAACACAACACTAAATAAGACAGCATGACTGCCATGGTAAAAATGGAGATTGGATAGAAATTTGTGGGATCAATTACTATCAAATTTGAGATAAAAGATAAAACATACATAATCCATAGATAGGTATTTAATTAACGTCGCACTGAAAACCACGGGCTACTGGCGACGGTCCGGGATCAAACCCGAAGGAAAAGATCTGAGGATATAATGATAACACCGCGTAATTTTGAATCACGGTCACAAATGAGCTGGAACACCACACCAAACATAATCCATAGGATTGTTTTATTAATCTGACAACGTTAATAGGAAGTACATGCTATTAACATCTTTCTTCAAATTCGCAATTTATATTTGAAACATGTAAGTAATCATCTTATCACAAAATGTTTTACTAGCTTGAAATTTAATTTTCTTTTGCGTGCAAAAGAAAGCAGCATAAAAAACAATGGAAGAATTTTTTGGATATCTTATTGCTGAAACCGAGTACGATTTTCAAAAATCATAAATTCCTTTCTTTAATGAAAAGCAAGTCAATTTTTTTATAAACCAAATAGAGATTATCTCAAACCCATTAAATAAGTTAATGTAAACAAAGCGCACAATTCTGTTGGTATTGAACGAGAATACTCACATCATAAGCACCTGCTTTGATTTGTGCATACAATCTGTGTTGGTCTTCATCCCAAAAGGGCGGATAACCGACAAGTAAAATATACAAAATAACACCTACAAAATAAATAAAATTAATAAGATAGTTCATCAACACAATAGAATTATTTTTTCTATGTTTGAGCCCAAGCTTAGCTTGAGGTAGAAAATGTATCAAAAACGCGATACAGCTTTCATATACGCACACTTTTGTGGCAAAGCTTTTGGCGCACATTTTATGTAGTCAAGGAAGAAATTCTTGGTAAAAACCATTTTTCTTCCGTAATTAACGGAAACAGAAAAACGTCGTTTTTCTTAACGGAAAATTATTAACCTTATTATCGCGAACACTTCTACAAATTCAAGAGTAGCAGTCTGAAAGTGAATTTTTTGCAGCAAACTTCATCGGGGGCATCTTCATGCACTGGGCCGTGACTAAAATCAAACTGAACGCTTTAATTCTTCAAATTAACATGAAACAGTAGGTATGGTATTTTAATTAACGTCACACTCAGCAACACAACGGGCTATTGGCGACGGTCCGAGATCAAACCCGAAGGGCAGAAAATCCCAGGACAACACCACGTAATTTTGAACCACGGTCAGATGACGAGGTCACACCTGAGCTGGCACCCCACTCTCCAAACTTCCACACCACGCCAACGCGAGGACAATAGAGGCCACGACAGATTTAACGTGCACCAGCTCCCTTTGTACACGACGGCCTTCGGATGGATTCGAACTCGCAACCCTCAGGTTTCTAATGCGTTACTCTTCCAACCGGGCTACCGCGGCCCTTTCTCCCTAAAGAAAAATTCGAAAAATATTTTTTCCGTCCGTTATTAGTTCATAAAAAAGTGGATTACATTTTCGTTGAAGCGGGTGGGGAAAAATGAACTCAAGTGACAACAATAACAGAGATTTCAATTCACAAAAAGTATACAGCCCATACACGAATATTAAGCAGTAGTCTTTGAAAGCGCATCCAAGGCAAGTTGCGTGAGCATTATAGAAGCCAAGATCGGATAAATTTATCACAGCGCACATCAGATTACAACGAACCGACCATTTTTTATCGAATCCCCACTAAAAACTCATTTTTTTTCTTCCAAAATCCGAATTCCAAATCACGGTTAAGGCGAAAATTAAACTGCCGAAAACATGAGGGGGAAAAGTCAATCGAGCAATAGATATTAATGAAATAAATACAATTAAAATTAAACTAATCGCGCGTTCGAAATCACTTTTAACATACGACCCGCCTTCAAATTTAAGCTTCAACAATAATTTCACATTCAGCATCAAAAATACGCATTCGAACTACGATTAACAAAATACATTTTAAACTTAAATTTAGTTGGGAAAATGTAGGGGGGGGGGGTATTTCAATTAACGTCACACTGGAGCAACACAATGGGCTATTGGTGACGGTCCGGGATCAATCCCAAAGGGAAAGATCCGAGGACAACACCACGTAATTTTGAACCACGGTCAGATGACGAGGCAACACCTGAGCTGGCACCCCACTCTCCAAACTTCCACACCACGCCAACGTGAGGACATTTGAGGCCACGACAGATTTAACGTGCACCAGCCCCCTTTGTACACGACGGTGTTTGGCTGGATTCGAACTCGCAACCCTTCGGTTGCAAGTCCGTTACTCTTCCAACCGGGCCACCGCGGCCCTGGGAAAATGTAGGACCCATCCTTTTTTCTTTACACATACTTAAAAGAAAGGGCACAGTTGTTTTCTAATTAAAGATAACCAGTTTCAAAATCACAGGACTCAACATTCGTTAGGCTACAAACGCGCCCAAAATGGCTTTAAACAGCGAAATTTTGAAGGTAGGTAGTTAATTAAAGTCGCACTGAAGTAATACAAAGGGCTATTGGCGACAGTCCGGGATCAATCCCAAAAGGAAAGATCCAAGGACAATTCGTAATTTTGAATCACGGTCAGATGACGAGGCAACACCTGAGCTGGCACCCCACTCTCCAAACTTCCACACCACGCCAACGTGAGGACATTTGAGGCCACGACAGATTTAACGTGCACCAGCCCCCTTTGTACACGACGGTGTTTGGCTGGATTCGAACTCGCAACCCTTCGGTTGCAAGTCCGTTACTCTTCCAACCGGGCCACCGCGGCCCTGGGAAAATGTAGGACCCATCCTTTTTTCTTTACACATACTTAAAAGAAAGGGCGCAGTTGTTTTCTAATTAAAGATAACCAGTTTCAAAATCACAGGACTCAACATTCGTTAGGCTACAAACGCGCCCAAAATGGCTTTAAACAGCGAAATTTTGAAGGTAGGTAGTTAATTAACGTCGCACTGAAGTAATACAAAGGGCTATTGGCGACAGTCCGGGATCAATCCCAAAAGGAAAGATCCAAGGACAATTCGTAATTTTGAATCACGAGAACACCTGAGCTGGCACCCAACTCTCCAAACTTCCACACTACGCCAACGTAAGGACCATTTGAGGCCACAAATTTAACCACCACCAGCCCCCGTGTACGACGGTCTTTAGCTGGACCGAGTTTCGAACTCGCAACCCTCCAGTTGCTAATCCGTTGCTCTTCCAACTAAATAACCAAATTTTGAAACGGTGAATTAGAATGTCGCCAACATTTTGAAAATAGGAGGTTTTGAGACGATTTTGCTTAAAGAGTCATCGCCTTTTATTCGCCTGCTGTTTGTGAGCGTTTATTCATTAAACGCATTGTACAAAAAAATCAATAGTACGCTTTTCGGAAATCTGGTAATGCGGCAATAGACCTTTTATACACTTTATATGTACTTTAATCATAAAATAGTTACCACAAGCCCATATGTCAACTGGCTTTCCATACGGGTCTTTTTTAAGAACTTCGGGGGACAAATAACCAGGAGTGCCTGCAAAACCTGTAATAAAAACATGAATAAGAGGATTGCAAGATTTATAATGTGATTAAAGTTATTGTTAAAAATATCGCTAATAACCTGAAACTAATTGTAATATTATTTCTCATAGATTATCTTTCACAATGTTGTTCTGGAGCAGTTTAGTCATTGTTTCTTGGAAAAATTCCAATTGTGGTTACCTTACTTTTGAACCACTGATGATTGAATTATTGAAAATGAAATCTGCTCCATGAAAATGTGGTCTGTGCTATTCCGCCTCATAATTTTTCACCACTCATCACAAGTTTGAGGTGAGAAAGAAAAAAGACATACCATACCACGCTTGCTGTTCGCCTTGTACCTCTATTGCCAAGCCAAAGTCTGCAAGCTTCACTGCTGCTCCCTTTGCTTTACTGGCTAGTAATAAATTTTCTGGCTAAATACAAAAAATTGATTCAATGAAAAGTTGGTCAAATTTAAGTTGGTCAAATAAGTAGAAATGAAAAATATCACTGAATTACTTTTAAATCTCGATGCACAACGCTATTTTGATGGCAGTGACTAACACTTTCTAAGATCTGTTGTATGCAATGGCTGTAAAGGAGATATTATTAGTTGAGAACATTTCCACAAGATAAAATTCATTTTTGCAGATCAATACAAATTTTTAAGCATGCATATATTATTGTCTGCTAAAAATATGTATCTAGCAATTTGACTATTCATTTTTAGTCTTCTGCTAGAGTGGAAATTGGCTTAAAATTTACAAATACACATAAGATGATTCAGTACAGATGATATAGTGATTATCTTTTCAACTACTTCTCAAAGAAACATACTAGGAATTGTCCAACTACATTTACTAGAAGTTGTCCAACTACATTTACTAGTCCAACATTTACTAAAAGTTGTTCAACTAAATTTACTAGTCCTACATTTACTAGAAGTTGTCCAACTACATTTACTAGTCCTACATTTACTAAAAGTTGTCCAACTACATTTACTAGTCCAACATTTACTAAAAGTTGTCCAACTACATTTACTAGTCCAACATTTACTAAAAGTTGTCCAACTACATTTACTAGTCCTACATTCACTAGAAGTTGTTCAACTACATTTACTAGAAGTTGTCCAACTACATTTACTAGTCCTGCATTTACTAGAAGTTGTCCAACTACATTTACTAGTCCTGCATTTACTAGAAGTTGTCCAATTACATTTACTAGAAGGTGTGCTGAAATTCAGCACACCTTCCAACCACAAAAATCGGATCGCTGCTCTTTATTCCTCCTTGGTGCACACTGCTAGCGGAGCGGCCACTGAAGCAGCACGAAAAATGACGATATCAAGGTCAAACTTGGGTAACGTGACCACAGTAATATCAACTCTAAACATGATTGCGCGGAAGGTAGTGTGACAATCCTAAAGATGTGTTATAGCGAAAGTGCGGATAATTTTTGGCTTACCCTCGTACAATTTTGTATTAGACAAGAAAAATATTTTATTATCTGCATAGAGACAAATATCGGATAAAACAATTGTTATCAAACAGCATAAAAGTGTAATCCATGCATACCTGGCATCTGCTTCACTGTAGTATTCTCTCGCTACAATGTCTTCAAAGAGTTCACCACCCGTTACACTAATAAATTAAAAGAATTTCAAACAAAACTAATAGAGTTACAAAGTTAAAATTTATTTCACTATCACTCATACTTTAGGAATTAAAATGGATTTGTGAACAATAAGCTCTTGTTTTTGCCAGAATTGCTAAAATTATATACATGTTTACTCCATACAAAAATATAGTTAAATATGTAGCTTAATTATTTTTTTTACAAGGAAATAGATATTTATCACAAATTTACAATAGAAATAGAAAAAGTATCAAAAGTATTTATACTATCAAAAGTATTAGTATTTAAAAGTATTAATATTCAATAGCATTACTCTTTATAAAAATGTGTTACTTTTGCAACTACTGGTTACGTTAAATTTAAAAAAGCAATATTATAGCAACTTATCAGGCAGCTTTTTTCAAATCAAATCCCAGGACGAGACATTTATTTATAGACAAGAAACGAAAACGGTACACATCTCCAAACGGACAACAGAACAATTGCACTCTCGCTTTTTAACATACCAGACGCTCTCGCTTTCAAATGGAACAGACGCTATCACTTTTAAACCGGGCACATGCGTAGAAGAGAGCACGAACATGTGTCCTTGAAAACAGCTGATAAACAGTTCCTCGTTCCGATTCGGGATAAAAAGAAAAACACTGGTGTTCTGCTACATGTTATATATGTTACCGTTAAAACTCGAAAGCCATTAATGTGCACATTACCTAGGTAATCTGCAGATTAGCTTATTTGTTCCGTTAAAGTGCGGAATCTACAAAATAAGAGTTTTCCGCACTTTTCTTAGGTAATGTGCACATTAACGGCTTTCAAATCGCTAAAGTGCAAACCGCTTAATTGATTCTTTGTATTATACTTTGTTCACTGATTGATTCGATCAAGTATTCTGTTGACTGATTCTATCAACTATTCTGTTGACTGATTCTATCAACTATTCTGTTGATTGATCGATTCTGTCAACTTGATTCTTTAGATATCGAAAAATAAACGTAACCCAATTGTCAGTATTATTTTATTTACATCTGCTGATTATGATATGAAATTACTTATAACTTTATGGGATAAAAGTATAGCGTGTTTTTCAATTAGTAGTACCTAGTATTACTGAGTTGTTTGAGTATTAATTTAAGCGTACAAAGACGTTGCTGTTGTTCGAGCAAAGATCTTATTTTCGCTTTAACGAGTGCCTAGTAGGTAATGTGCAGATTATCTAGGTGATCTGCAGATTACCTAGGTAACTTGAGAAATGAAACAATTTCCCGCACTTTAACGGATCGGCCTAGTTAATCTGCAGATTACCTGATTTCCGTACTTTAGCGGTAACATACACATAAACTAATTTCTAAAGTTCTGCGGAACACCAAAATATTTGTTGCCAATCTCTAAAATTAAAAAGAGGAATAATTTTGATTAATTTACAAAAAAATAGTAATGACCTGCCCTTTTCGCTCGAAAGAGGCTTCTTAAATATCTTTTTGGTACAATTTATTTATACGGGTATTACTTGTAATTATCTGAAAACAAATATCGAAAGTTCAAATCTAAACAGTTGAAATTAAATAAATCTTGCACAATTTGAACCCTTTCATCTCTGTAAAGCACACTGCCTTTCGTGCGGCATACAGGTTGGCATTCGCTGTTCTAGACCAATGGGAACGGAAATTTAAATTTCGAAATTGAGACTAAATATTTTCTTAAAGTTTTCATGAAAATCTAGCAACCAGATTCGGATGTTTTTCTTTTATGGTTGCCACGACTTGGAGTTAAAACTTTGAAATTGGCGTCCCTTAAAAAATTTTCTGCATAAAAAAAATCAACTTTGCTTCCGCTATTAGTTAAAAAAAGATAGACTAAACGTTGGCCTTT
This sequence comes from Meta bourneti, assembly GCA_933210815.1. Lineage (NCBI taxonomy): Eukaryota > Metazoa > Arthropoda > Arachnida > Araneae > Tetragnathidae > Meta > Meta bourneti. The sequence goes on along the minus strand of OW119922.1, from coordinate 110,177,569 downwards.
GGGGAATTTTCAAAAAAGTCGCTAAAATTTTGGAAAATAGTAGATTTTGGGACTATTTTGCTTAAAAGGATACCCTAGGTGCCAAGATTGAAAAATAGCAGCAAAGAGTCGCCTGTGGCAGCCCAGCGAGTGTCATTTCTGTGCGTATTCTGTTTAGCATTTCTGTAAATTGTGCATATTTTGTGGTGATGCGACTTTTGTAAATTGAGTCAATATGTAAATATGGATTTTTAAGCAAAAAATTGTTCCCTTTAAAAACCATATGAACACCCAAAAGTCATACACATGAGCATGGGATCTGGATAAAGCAATGATTCAAACTCTCCTCACACATGTCACATACAGCACATGCAACCAAAGGGATTATTGCCTCATCTAATTAATCGAGACCCTAGCAACAACGTAATTTCTGTCAGCAGGCCAGCCAGCGCTCGCGGCAAAAACACTACGCAGGAAAGCTAGAAAAAGATGAGGATGGACAGGATGTAGTTTGTGGGAACTGGCAAATACTAAATTGTTTTAATTTCCATTGTAAATATCCATACATCAGTAAATTCTTTAATTTAAACAATTAAAAATGTTTAAAATGATGAAAGCTCTCACCTCCAATCCGTCAAAACCAAAGGACGAGGCAACTCGTGCATAATACATACATTAAGCAAGATTTTTGCAAACTATATAAAAATTGGAACTTCAAAACAAAAACTAATACTTTTTACATAAGATGAAGCAATTAAAACAGAGATCACTTACAGATCAAATATTAAGTAGTGATATCCTTCTTCCTGTATACTGTCATGTAACCTAACTGAAAGAAAAAAAATCATTAAATGTTTGTATATACAATATACAATATACAGTATTTACATAGTCCTGGATACTCTGGATATTAAGTCGCCATTTACATCAAAATTAATCAGAAATCAAATTCATACATCTTATCTAAATAATTTCAAAAAAGCTGATAAAAAAACATGGTCGTATTTTAACAGAACATATGAGAGTGCAACTTTGTCTACCAAAAAATACTTTACAGAAGAGATGAGTCACTGTTAACCCTCCTGGTGGTTGTCTCGACGAGGTATCTTGCCATTAGCAACTGACCACATCTTGTTGGACGAGATATCTCGTCATTAGAAAAAACACGATTATTAAGAGACCAGATCTTGATCTCATCATCGCCAAAAAATCGCAATAACTTGTCGTTAGAAAGAGTGGTCAGATCTTGATGGATGAGATATCTCGTCAAAACCAGTCGGGGACAAAATATACTACACTCGTGTCCAAAAGTTGAGCATAATTGCTCATTGCTTTGAATATTTCAGAAAATCTACATCGGAATGGAAGAAAACGCGGTATGCGAGTATTAGGGTAATCGAAGAAAACAATGCAAAACAAGGATAATAATGACTTATCATCCAAAGAAAAGGGTTGAAGGAAAAAGGTTCACAATACGAGTGTCAACTTTAGTCAAACAGAATGATTAAAACTATGTGATGCTGAAGTTTAATACGGTGTGTGGGAACCTCTGGTAGCCACGCATGCTGCACAACGATTCCCCATACTTTCGATGATGGTATGCATGAGTTGTGTGCTCAAAGAGTTCCAAGCCTCACGGAGAGCAGTTTTCAATTCCGGAACTGAGCTTGGTGGGTGGTGGAGGGCTGCAATATGTCTCCCAAGCATATCCCACACATGCTCTATAGGATTCAAATCAGGACAGTTGGCAGGCCACTGCATGTGGTTGATATCTTCACTTTGAAGGAAGGCATCGACCACGGCTGCAAGGTGAGGAGGCGCATTCATGAATATGGAACAAGGACCAACAGCACCTCGCAACAGGCGAACGGTAGGCTCAAGGACTTCGACTTTGTATCTTTGACCGGTGACAGACCCCGTGTCAAAGATGTGGAGGTCAGTGCGGCCGTCCAGCATGATGACTGAACCCAGACCATGACTGAAGGAAAACGATGTCTTTCCGTGATGTTTTCCCGGGAGAAAACGCGTTCCACGTTCTCTCCAGATCGTGGTACGACGAGAATCAGTTTTCAGACTAAATCTGGACTCGTCACTGAACATGACATTGCCCCACTGTTGTAGACTCCACTGCTAATGTTCCAAACTCCACTGTAAACGCGCGCGTTTCTGTGTAGACATCAGGGGGATGTAAACTGCTGGTCGTCTGGCACAGAGACCAACGTGCCCGAGTCTCCTGTCAACAGTTTGTCTCGAAACTATGACTCCTGTGGCGGCTGTCAGGGCTGAACCCAGTTGTCTGGCAGAACGGTTCCTCTGACGTCGCGCAGTTATCGGTCTTGCTGAACGGCTGTTACCCTTGGCCGACCTGGTACTGGTCATCGGGTAACATCTCCAGTGGTTTGAAACCTCTGCTAGTCTGCAGATCACATTGAGGCACATTCAGAATTCGAGACGCTTCGGTTTTGGATCGACCGGATTCCAGCATTCCAATAATTCGTCCCTTCACAAACATGTCCATTTGGCATCTTTGTGACATCTTTCGTTCTTATTGATTGTCAATAAAGCTCCGTACCACAGCAATTGCGAAATTTCTGACTAAACCGGCAATGCCGCTCGAGGCCGTTTTATACTCGTTCCGACGTGAGCCGGTGCTTTGAGCCTGTCGACATCGACTGAACTGCTTTGCATATGCACAATGTTTTACCTTCGTCCCACGATTCTCCACAAGTGATTTTGAACCATGTTATCCACATGTACTCCGATTTTTTCGCATTTTACGAATTATGCTCAACTTTTGGACATGAGTGTATGCTGAACTTTGTAGTGGTGGGTACGTTCACCACAATACTTCCCCTCCAGAATTTAAAAGTGTCCGAATTCGATCATGCAATGTATGAATGCGACCATGAACCCAACTGTGTTGCCTTTAGCAGGCGAGTGTGAGGCACAGTGGCAATGAAGAGTGAACCGTGATAGGAATAGAAGCAATGTCAATCATCACAGGGCTTCAAACAGTTGTTGGAGGTGATTGGCATTGCATTGGTAATTCAACTGTGGATCATCCATCGAAGTGCGTACCGATTGTTGCGATCCGGTATTTGTCCGAAGCGCTATCAGGCTGGTCATTGAAAATAATTTTAATTACATCCACCAGTAACCAATTCAGCAAGACGTGTGAAAGAAAGTAAAACTTTGTCTGCCAAGAAGTACATCATGGTGGATAATGGTTACCCCTTTTTTCCTACTTTGTTAGTTAATATAGTGGTGGCTAAGTTTACCTCAGCATTTCAAAACAGAATACATTAAAGTAATACAGCAGTGTTCATAGACGCTTTTCACTCGTCATGAATATCGCTTATTGGTCGTTATTTTGATACACCATTACCTTTTAACTACTGTACAAAATTCAAGACATGGCAAAACCATTTGCTCCAAGCAAATTACGAAACCGAAACACCGTCTATTGCAAGATAAACAAAATTAAAGATACAAACTTAGTCTAATAACCCCCTTAACGCGAGTTTCAAAACGGCACTTAACGATTTCGAAACCCAAATTAGAGGAGCGTTTGGGAACCTTCGCAAAGATTGCTTATTATCACTTATCGATCTCTCTCGACGAGTCGTGCTTTTTTTAATGTTCGAGTTTAATGAGAGCTGGAAGTTTGTGTAAGCACGAATGCATTATCGGGATGGCCGATCGCCATGGTTACCATTCGTTAATGCTAAGCCGTATTCGTGCTAACGAAAGCTGAATAGCTACCGTATTCCGGGGAGCGATTTGTTTGTTTTAATTCCGCTAATGAACTCAATTAGCAATGGGAACGGGACAAAAGCTCTCGACTTGACGTCCGCGGCACATGTCGGGAAACGACTTCCGACACTCGGGCGATTTTTGGCGAGGATTTCGAAGCCACTCTAATAGAAATGGGCGATACAGTATCCACGTCAATAGTTTCATCTCTGATATTTTGGTTGGTTTTGGGTTTCATGGCACAAGGGCCATATTTGACAAGCTGCGTCAAACATGAGTTCACGAGGGAGGAAAACAGCGGGTAGGCAGTCCCCACTGTACCGTAGGTTTGGTTCGTGAATACTTTTGGGGCGGAATACCTGGTAAGTGGGTCGTTGGTGAAATGAAGACGGAGGTATTTGTTTGACGTTTTTTTTATTTAGCCAGTTTTGGTGGATACATAACAGTGGTGTTAGAGTGTGGGCAATGCTTAGTGACCTTACGGATGATGGGTCTGTGGTAGTTAAAGTACGAGACTAACGGCATGGTGTCAATGCTGTTGTTCCTGACAAAGGTAATATCGATGGTGTTCCAAGTGTGGTGGCAGTTCGTTGGATGGTCCAGCGCCTGTTCGGCCTGCTCCTTCTTGCGTCTTCGGTAAGCTAAAGATTTCTCAGCACTTGTCATAGGTTTAGACTTCTTGGTATCATTTTGTTCGTCTTGAACTTCTCTTTCAAACAGTTTACGTTTCCTATGCCGCTATTGAAATTTAGTGTGATATTTTGGCTCCATAGTGAAATCTTCGACATATCGTCGCTTTCCACTGCACACCATTTTCACACAAATGGTTTAAACTGTCGACTAATCAAGTGATATTCTAGAACTCGTTCTCTTCAATTTAAGCACGCACTCGCCACGACCCGTCGATTAGAACTGAAGTTACAGCGGTTTAAACAGGCCAGCGTATGCCCGAAATGGGACTAATTTCCCCCACCACGCGGTACAAAGATCAGAGAGGGGACTGCATTAGTGGTTGACCTGGTCGACGCGGCCCACCTTCCTCTACACGATGGTAGGTCATTTATCCCCATAGGCTGATTCGCCTGGAGTTATGAGGCTTTGAGAAATCAACACTTTTCGTGACGAGCAAGTTTCTGCCGATGACCTCCAGACCGATATTAAAGACGTATTCAAGTCAAAAAGCAGAATATTAGGCAAGGATAAAATAAAAGAGAGGACGGATCACTCGGGTACCTCGGGGTTGCCTGATATTTCAGGTTCGATCTTCAGAGTGGATCGATACCGGATACTTTGGATCAATCCGCAAAGAATGGATCTATACCCGATATTTTGGTTGGTTGGCTTTGGGGTTTTATGGCGCAAGGGCCATTTGTCCATGCTGCGCCAGACACAAGACATACAATATCAAGTAAAAGACACACACAATGAAAGTTTTACTGACACAGAAGAGAGAAATACAGGAGTGACGAGGTACTTCGTCGCGACAACCACCAGGAGGGATAAATGCGAGTGTATATGATGTGGGTTAAAAGCAAACAGAAGGCAAGAGCTACTGAAATTACTTCCCAGTGATTCCTTAACCCTCCTGGTGGTTGTCTCGACGAGGTACCTTGTCACTAGCAAAACTGACCAGATCTTAATACGAGATATTAGGTCGAAACCACCTTTGAGGGTTAAATACGGTTACACCACGCCAATGACATTTGAGGCCACGACAGATTAACATGCACCAGCCCCCACGTGCACAATGTCTATGGTTGAATCGTGTTTCGAACTCTCAATCCTCCATTGTAAATCCGGGGGCGCGGTAGACCGGTTGGAAGGGTAACGGATTAGCAACCCGAGGGTGCGAATTCGAATCCAACCAGACCGTCGTGTACCAAGAAGGGCTGTGCACATTATATCTGTCGTGTACTCAAATGTCCTCACGTTGGCGTGATGTGGTTGGTTTGGGTTTTGGAGGTTTAAGGCGCAAGGGCCATATTTGGCCATGCTGCGCCAGACACAATACACTATCAAGTAATTAACACAAGACATACACTATCAAGTAATTGACACCACACAGTTATAGCTTTTAGAGAGAAATACACTCAGGGAGGAATACACCTCGCAGGCATCGAACCTGCGCCACCTACAACTCGAAAGTTGCTAGAGCAGTGGGCGTACCCACTGAGGCACGACGGTCCCTGGCGTGATGTGGAAGTTTTTAGAGTTGGGTTCCAGCTCAGGTGCGACTCCGTCATCTGACCGTGGTGTTGTAATTGGATCTTTCCCTTCCTTGATCCTGGACCGACACCAATTGCCCGCTATTTTGCTCCAGTGGGACGTTAATTAAATACCTACCTACGATTGCAAATCCACGACTCTACCAACTGGGCTGCCGCGGCCCTCGGGAAGTTAAAGTAATTGATTCGACGATACCGATTGCGACAGCCAAGTAAAAAATATCCTTTTCTAGATTTTACTTCCCGTGTTTTCCACGCAGTTAAAAAGCGAACAATAAAAATAAGCATTAAATAAAAACATCGCAATTTAATGATGATTTCGCAAATGCACTTAGCCTGATCGAATCCGAAGATAGCTGCAACGCAACGGGATCACCAGACAATTGAGTTGATTCGCAGGGTCGGGGTCTAATCGAGATTTCCGAACCTACGAGAGAAAAGGGGTGGAGGCAAAATGGAAAAGGGCAAATTTAATTTAATTCGCCGTTTTTTCCAAACGACCGCGAGGGATTGGATGGTTGCTGCAATGCGTCGCAATTCTTTCAACGTAATATAAAACGGGGAAATCTCTTTTAGTCTACCACAAAGGACCGGAAAAGAGCGATGAAAGCGGTAGGAGTTATCGAGTTGAGTTGGTTGTTTTAAGGTTTTATGGCGCAAGGGCCATATTTGGCCAAGATGCGCCAAACTCAAAACTTCCAGTCGTAAAACCAAAGGGATTGGGAAACAGTAGTGGATGGTAGTTGAATTTACGTCAAACTGGAGCAACACAACGGATTATTGGCGACGGTACATAATCCATACGGACAACACCTCGCAGCTTTGAACCACGGTCAGTTGACGAGGAAAACACCAGAGCTGGCACCACAACTCTCCAAACTTCCACACAACGCCAACGTGAGGGCATTTGAGGTTACGGCAGATTTAAAGTGAAACAGCTCCGTGTACACGTCGGTCTTTGCTTGGAATCTAATTTAGAATTAGCAACCATCCGATTCCTAATCCACCACACTTCCAAGGCCCGGAAAAGTAGTGGAATCAAAGCAGAAAAGATAACACGGTAGCGCAAATTCCGAGTTTACTAAGCACAGTTAAACCCATAAAAAAGATAACTTGAGTACCTCGGGTGCATAAAGAACGTACAAACCAAAGATATCCCAGAGGACCATTTAATTGGGAACGCGTTGGTTGGTTTCATTATGTAAGTTTTCATATGGTTGGTTGGTTTCAGTAAGGTACTTTGGTCAAACTGCGCCAAAGAACGTCCAGTAAATAGGCGTACACACACAAAGAAGGCCTTACTAACACAGAAGAGAAATACACTCAGGTAGGAATCGAACCTACACCACCTACAACTCAAAGGTTGCGAGTGCGGTGGGCAAATCTACAGAGCAGCAAATCCCAACAAAATTAAGGGGCCGTCATGGCTCAGTGGGTATGTCCACTGCGCTAGCAAGCTTCGAGTTGTAGGCAGCACAGGTTCAATTCCTGTCAGGTGCATCCCTCCCAGGGTGTATTTCTCTCTTCTATATCAGTAACTTTCATTGTGTCTGTCTATTACTTGATATTGTATGCCATGTGTTTGGCGCAGCATGGCCAAATATGGCGCCTTAAAACACCAAAACCGACCGACCCGACAAAATTAAGGAGAATTGCGGTCAGTAATAAGTTCTCAACTCAGTGTCTCCTCATAGATGGCAGCACAAACAACTTATCTTTAAGCGTCTGGAATGTAGGGAATAAAAATACTTCTGTAAACAGGTAAATTTCGTGTAAATCCACAACATTTTGTAATTTCGTCGAATAAAGAGTTTGCGCGAGTATTAAGATAATGTTAGTTAATCTCGCACTGAAGCAAGACAACAGACTACTGGCGACAGTCCGGGACCAATCCCAAAGGGAAAGATCGAGGACAACACGTAGATTTTCAATCACGGTCATATGACGAGTTCAACACCTGAGCTCGCACTTCATTCTAGAAACATTCCCACCAAGTCAACGTGAGAACATTTGAGGCCACGACAGATTTAACGTGCACTATCCCCCGTGTACACGACGGTCTTTGGTTGGACCGAGTTTCAAACTCGTAACCCTCCGATTGCTAATCCGTTACTCTTCCAATCGAATTATCACGGCCAGTGTGGGGGTCAACTTCTGTCGCTTGTTCCTCAGCTATAAGATATTTTCTACACCATCACATAATTTAATAAACAAATTATTTTTAAAATCACGGTATTTAATTCACAACATTTACGCTTTGTTCTTAAAAAACTAGTGGCTTTCCTGGTCTTTTCTCACAAAAACTTGTCTAAGTTTCGATAGCACCAGGGAATAGGCTGAGACTATTCTTTCCACAGTAGTGACGGTAAACAGCTACTTGATGACTTTATTATCTGCTACTACACAAACACTAGGATCTGAATAAGTCCTCCGCCATTCCGACAGAGACATCTGGGACAATTATGTCTTTTTCTAAGAGAAAATCATTAAAAGGATCTTTCTGACTTGAAATTTCATTACTGCAGGTACAGAAGGATGAAAATTGTTTCGTTGGCGAACATTAGAGCTTCTTTCTTTCGGAGCTAAGTTAATTTGGTTCCAAGAAAATAAAGCTTTAATAAAAAACACGCTTAGAAGTTTAAGGCATTCAGAACTTGAAATTATATGTCTTAGTTCCTTATGATCTTCCATCCAAACTTTAAAAAATTGAGATGTAACGAGATCCCTACTTTTTTTATTGTTATTTTGTAAAACACAACGGCAATTTGCCGTGTACCCGAATCCGGAAATAAAATGTTTATGGTAGGTATTTATTTAACATCGCACTGGAGCAACACGACGGGCTACTTGCGACGGTCAGGGATCATCCCCCGAAGGGAAAGATCAGAGGACGCCAAGAAAGTTTTGAATCAGTCAGATGACGAAGTCACATCTAAGTTGGCACCCAACTCTCCAAACTTCCACACCAAGCCAACGTGAGGACATTTAAGGACATGACAGATTTAAAGTGCACCAGTCCCCTTTGTACACGACGCTCTTTGGTTGGATTCGAACTCGAGACCTCCGGTTTCTAATCCGTTACTCTTCCAACCGGGCTACCGCGGGCTTGGTTATCCAGGGAGCTTGACCATGGTAACCTTTGGTGTTTCCTAAAGACACTAAGCCCCATGTGAAAAGAACAGAAGGGTGCGTGAAGAACGTACACACCTGTAGGTAGGTATTTCAATTAACGTCACACAGGAGCAACACAACGGGCTATTGGTGACGGTCCGGGATCAATCCCAAAGGGAAAAACCGAGGACAACACCGCGTAATTTTGAACCACCACACCTAAAGGGGATGTGGCCCTGAGCAAAGGAAGGAATCGAATATAATCCGTCAAAAACATCTCAATCGAAACTAAACATGACCGAAAAATTGAAACAATGACACTGGTATGTAGGTAGTTGAATTAATGTCGCACTGGAGCAACACAACGGGTTAATGACGATTGTCCGGGATCAAAGATCCGAGGACAGCACCTCGTTGCTTTGAAGCACGGTCAGATGACGAGATCAACACCTGAGCTCGCACCTCTCTCCAAACATGGACACTACGTCAACGTGATGACGTGACACATTAAACATGCACTAGCCTCCACGGTCTTTGATTGCACCGAGGTTCAAACTCGCAACCCTCTGGTTGCTAATCCGTTAATCTTCCAACTGGGCTAGCATGGCCCCAGCACATGTAGGAAACGCACTCGAAATCAGTCATACACACATCACCAAGCGATTCCAAAATCGTCTGATACACCCCGAACGCACGTCAGCGTTCTAATGGGACCGCATCCATCCCCCGTTGCCATGACATTTCGATCTGCCATCTCACGCGAAATGCTCGTTGGATGCATATTTAAGACCGATTACAGGATGCAAGAGACCCTTGCGGGGGTGGGAGATGCTCACGAGGTTTTAAATTGAAGTCCCCGCACACGCATCCAGTAGCATCCGAAGCAGGAAAAAGAAGTAATTCAGAGAGTTTGTTGTTTTGGGGGTTTTATGGCACAAGGGCCATATTTGGCCATGCAGTGCCAGACACAAGACATGCAATATCACGTAATGGATATAAATACACAATCCAGACGCAAGACATGCAATATCGCTTAATGGATATAAATACGCAATGAAAGTTTTACCACGGAAGGAAGAAATACACTGCACCGCCAACACTTCGAAGATTGCTAGCGCAGTGGACATACCCACTGGGCCACGACGACCCCCGTAATTCAGAGGGTAGGTAGGTATTTTAAATAACGTCACACTGGAGCAACAGGACGGACTATTGGTGACGGTCCGGGATCACTTCCAAAGGGAAAAATCCGAGGACATCACCAGGTAGTTTTGAACCACGGTCAGATGACGAGTCAACACTTGAGGCTGGCACCCCACTCTCCAAACTTACACACCATGCCAATGTGAGGACATTTGAGGCCACATTTAACATGCACCAGCTCCCCTTTGTACACGACGGTCTTTGGCTGGATTCGAACTAATCTGCTAATCTGCTGCTCTTCCGACCGGGATACCGTGGCCCCGTAATTCAGAGGGAGACAAATCCAGAGTTAGGAAATCTAGGGCTCATGGATTGTTAAACTACTGTTCCACTTCAGGTTTGGTTTATCACTCAACTGCTTTGTTGCACAAGGGCTTAATAAACCAGCCTTAACCCCTCCAAGTGCTGCGACGACAGATCTCGTCCAAGATTTGGTCAATTTTAACTAGGACGAGATATCTCGTGGAGACAAAACTACTCTATTGCTCCAAGGGAGAATTCAAGCAGGATAAACAAATTATCCCTAGCCCAAAACAGGTGACAGTTTGGACGTTTGGAACATGTTTTTGCGTCAGGCTTGATACTACACGGCTAAGATAAACCACCAGGAGGGTTAAAGTGGATTCATAACCACTACGAACATCCATGGCATGAACGGAATTCGAGCATTCTTGGGGCCATGGCCACTAGGCTACAAGGCCGGCGTTCCACCTTAAGATAATCCCATTAGGTCTATGGCAGAGCTTCATACCCTAACCGATGTTTGGTTTGTCGCTTTTCGATCATTCTTTGCTACACGAAGGCTAAATAGACAAACTAACCATACTGTGGTTATTACGTTTGATATCAATTTCTGTTTCTAATCTTAACAGCTTTGTTAATCAATATGATAGACCATGCGCAAGGAGCCACTGCGCATGTTATCTTGACTGGTACCTACCATCAGTAGGAAGCCTGGGGTAGGGGGATTGGTTTGGTTTGTTCGGGTTTTATGGCGCAAGGGCCATATTTGGCCATGCTAGACACAAGACATACAATATCAAGTAATAGACAGATACACAATGGAAATATTACTGAAACAGAAGAGAGAAATACACAACGGGAGGAATGCACCTGGCAGGAATCGAACCTGCGCCGCCTACAACTCGAAGGTTGCTAGCGCAGTGGTCATACCCACTGAGTCACGACAGCCCCATGGGTTAGGGGGAAAGAATGAGTGCTGAAAGTGCCCATTGCGCGTGACATACGCCACTAACCAAGCATTGTAAGAAATCATTTGAGGCTGAAAGGATGGGCAGTCTCCGGTTGAATTTTTGCGGTGAAACTAAGGATGTTAAAATAAAAACTATCTCTGACGCCTAACTCCGGTTTAGGTTAAAGAATAGTTTGCTTCAGTTATCGATTTCACCCATTTTTTTATTCGCCAGTGGATTTTAATTTTTTTTTCATTACGAAATGCCGGTGGCTTCTATGGACGCTACGCCACTGGGGTTGGGCGAAAAAATATCGATCGCTAACGCCTCCTTCAATGATTGATCTCTGAATCGATTCATGTACCACTCGATCTCGAATCTAGGATGCACAACCTGGATCCTTTCATTCTTAAAATTCTTCATCCCGCATCGACCGAAACGTTTATGTGGCGTGTTTCGTTTGGTTGGTTTTGGGGTTTTATGGCACAAGGGCCATATTTGCCCATGATGGTGTTTCGTTTGGATCTCAAAGTTTGACTTCAATTCCCTCAATTTTCCCCTTAAATAACTTCCAATTTTGAATACCAACAATTAGGGCAGAATCCATAGGGACCTACAACTGTATTTTACTACTCTCAAAGTAACTTGTTTCTTAACCCTTTCGCCCCGACTTTTGTATGATTAAAATTTAACTCTGAAAAGTAGTTTAATTTAGTAGTTTAGTAGTTTTTGCTCTTTTTGACGGACGACCGTACTTTCGCGTTCTTTTTGTGTTTGCTTTCTCCCTTCCAACATTTATGAGTTGCTCAGCTAAGGGGACCATGAATGATAAGAGTGGTTCTGTTTCATGTTCCACATCACAGTTCCTAATCCATGCATTCACAACAGAAATCAACTAATTTTCAAAAAAATCTTTTTCCAACTGATTTTCTGCCATGACCCTAAAATGTAGCCATTTCATCACAGCGGTCAACTCCATTCATGTACATATTGTAGTGGGAAATGGCTTCTGGGCAACTAACGTCTAATTTTGTACCATCTTTTTGTTTCCGAACCACGGTCACTAATTCATCAGAATGAATGGGCGTGCTCAAAAACATAAGTCCGCCATTTGCAATCTGAAAGAATTGCCAGATTTCTTTAGTCATATTTTTATTCCCTAATTCCTTAAGAACACTGAAAACGTAAAAACCCATTCAAAAGTGGGATTTATTTACCCAATCTAATCTCTGCGCCGTATATGCCCATTAGGCCCGAAAGGGTTAAATTAAAACCCAGTTGGAAGCGTCGGAGATTGGCAACCGGAAGGATGCGAGTTCGAATCCAAACAAAGACCGTCGGGTACAAAGGGGCTGATGCACGTAATCTGTCGTCAATTCAAATGTCGTCACGTTGGAGTGGTGTGGAAGTTTGGAGAGTGGGATGCCAGCTCAGGTATGACCACGTCATCTGACCGTGGTTCAAAATTACGTGTTATCTTTGGATCTTTCTCTTCGGGGGATGATTACGGACCGTCGCGCCAATAACCCGTTTAGTTGCTCCAGTGCGACGTTAATTAAATACCTACCTATCTATCAAAGAGTCAGAGGTAGCCCAGTTAGAAGAGCAACGGATTAGCAACCGGAGGGTTGCGAGTTCGAATCCAAACAAAGACGGTCGTGTACAAGGGGTTGGTGGACGTTAAATCTATTGTGGCCACAAATGGTTTGGAGGGTAGAGTACCAGCTTAGTTGTTGACCTGGGCACTTTCCCTTCGGGTTTGATCCCGAACCGTCGCCAATAGCCCGTTGCGTTAATCCAGTGTGACGTTAATTAAATACCTTAATACCTACCTACCGAAAAATATTTTTCCGACCGCTATTAGTTAAAAAAAGGGACTAAATTTTCGTTGACCTTTGGAAAATTTTCAAAAGAAAAAAGCCAAAACTTTCGAAGTGGCCCAAAATTTGAAAATAGATGTTTTTGAGATGATTTAGTTTAGAAAGATACCTTGAAACGAGTTGTGTGCCAATGAACACGACACAGCCTAAATTACAAATAACCAACTTTTATTTAATACGTTAAGCATATAGTATTTACACTATACAGGGTGAGTCTAAATTGTTTTTACAAAATAAGAGGGGTGATAGTACCCATCCAGACGAGCAATAATTGCCACGGAACATAGGGTCGCATTCCACTCTGAGAGGCAGAAAAGAGTCAAATTAGAATTTCAACATGAACAGTGTTGGGAAAGCGAATGAACGATACCAAAAGTTGCACAATCTGATTTATTGATCAGAGAAAAACTCACAGCAAGTGCTCAAAGTGGCGGCCACGCGTGTCGTTGGCACAGTTCACACCGGCGAAGGAATGACTGGCTCTCGAAGATTCCTGGTGTTGTGTTAATTTTGTCTGCGGCAACACCGATTCTAACTACGAGATCTTCAGCCGAGTCCACGGGTACACTAAAGATTTCATGTGCCTCAAAAGAAAAAGTCCAGTGGGTTGAGGTCCGGTGAGGCCAAGCCACAGGCCCGCCACGTCCGATCCATCTTGCTTAGGAGATATACTACGTAGGCAGGTACAAAACGACGTCAGAGGCGATGACTTGTTCATGCTCGACGCGTTTCGATTTTACTCTTTTCTGCCTCTCAGAGTGGAATGCGACCCTATATTCCATTGTAATTATTGCTCGTCTGGATGGGTACTATCACCCCTCTTATTTTGTAAAAATAATTTAGACTCACCCTGTATACAATCAGGGATCTGTATCCCTTGGTCATGGGCTCTGCAAAACGGAAAAATAGGATCTTCTCAAACGGCCGTCTGTAACGAACAGCACAAAAAACACCTCAGCTCAGCTCTAGCTCTGCAATAGTTCTCTGTCTTGACCCACAAGTTTATACTGGGCGACAGACCAATCACAGGGGGCATCGTGCACCCCTAAAAACCAATATTTCATAAGACCACCATGGAAGACCACCCCGATTAGATGTTTCGGGATTTTCGTCCGGAGGTCAGTAGTAGTGATGGGCTAATCGATCCCTTTGAAAGATCCGATTCATTTGAATCGAGACAGCAAAGATTCGTTCATTCGTTCTCCGGAAATAACTCACTTTGGCCTTCCGGTGCATGCACGGCCATCTGTTGGTGATTATTCACACCATTCCGTGTTTCTTAAGCTCGTTGAGGGAGGTTGCTAGGGTCGTTACAACCCCTAGTCGCCGAGATTGCAATAAGAAGCCTTTTCGTCACTTGAGGCAGCCTGGGGAGATGAAATGCCTTGAGGCGGATCCTCCGAATCTAATATTTCCTGTCCTATCTCAATTCTTAGGATGGAAGAGGCGAGTTTTAATTTCCAACCGAATCCATCGTTCCCTACCTGCCCCGATTCACCTGAGCCCTCTCGCAAAAATCGATGCGGGTTCACCCTCTCTATTCTTTTCAGGAAAAACGAAAAGGATGCTTTATCACGCACGATCCTCATCCCACAGCAACACTGGTCTAACTACCGAGGAAGCAAAGCTACGACAGTAGTTGCTGTTGCTGAAATTACTTCGGTGTTTTTCCAACCCTTTTTTTGTTTGGGGGTTATATGGGGAAAGGGCCATATTTGGCCATGCTGCACACAAACAGACAACGGCAAGTAATGGACACACAAACAAGGTTGTTTGGATGGATTAAGTTTTATGGGGCAGTCGTTGCTGTTCCTGAAATTACTTGGGTAATTTTCAGACGCTTTCTTTTGGCTTTGGGTTTTATGGCGCAAGGGCCATATTTGGCCATGCTGCGCCAGACACAAAACAGACAACGGCAAGTAATTGGTACACAAAAAAAGGTTGGTTGGATGGAATGAGTTTTCTGGGCGCAAGAGCCATATTTGGGCATGCTGCGCCAAATACAAGCCAGACAACATAAAGTAATGTACATACACGTAAGGTTAGTCGGTTTGTTATGGTTTAATGGTGCAAGGGCCATATTTGGCCATGCTTTATTGACAGAGAAGAGAGAAATACACAAGGGAGGAATGCACCTGACATGAAACGAAGCTACACCATCTACAACTAGTAGGTTGCTAGAGCAGTGAGCATACCCACTGAGCCACGACTGCCCCCCCCATTTACACAAGGAAAGAGTTTTACTAAAACAGAAGAGAAAAATACACCTAGGGAGTAATCGAAGCTACGCCGCCTACAACTAGCAGGTTGCTAGAGCAGTGCGGAATTAATTAACTAAATTGAACAAACATTTTTAAAGTACTTGTCGCACGAATGGGATGATTCTTCGGAATGGTTAAAAGTTTGATAAGCGCAAGCTCGATAACGTCTCGAGTTTAACTGCCTGTTTCTATCCCATTCAACAGGACAACATTCTCAGCAAGTATGTTGCTTGGAAAAGCCTAATCCAGGTTACTCAGAGCGTTTGCGTAAAAAGCATTCATGGACACCCGCATTTGCATTATCTGTTTGCCCATAACATCTGCAGCCGAGTTTTGTGAGACAAAGCATTTTATGCAGTAGTAAAAAATGCTTTCCGCGTACACCTCCCAATTACACGAATGGTTCAACAATGGACATACGATTCCAAAGTAAATAAAGCTGAGTTGTTATATATATCAAACCTTGTTACGAAAACGAACATCCAAAAAAATCTAAAAAAAATAGCTTTAGGCCGTTAATGTTATCGTTTTATCGCTGGTAACAATTCATTTTCCAGATTCAAATTTTCTGGGAGGATGGTTGGTTCATTTGGGTTTTATGGTGCAACATCAAAAAGAGGATATAAACTCACGCAACACGAGACAGTAAAATTAAGAAATCTACTCAAAAGACTAAACTAACCAGACCAATATTGAAATGCAATGCATAAAACCAAATGATATACATAAAAATTAAATATGAAGGTAAAATTTTAACCACAAGAAATAAGAGAACTAAGATGGGGTATTTTTAGGTAGGTATTTTTAATTAACGTCGCACTGGAGCAACACAACGGGCTGGCTGTTCGCGACAGTCCGGAATCAAATCCCAAGGGAAAGATGCGAGGACAACACCACTTAATTTACGGTCAAATGACGAGGTCACACCAGAGCTGGCACCTCACTCTCCAAACTTCAACACCACGCCAACGTGAGGACATTTCAGGCCACGACAGATTGAACGTGCAGCACCACCCTTTGTACACGACGGTCTTTGTCCCATAATCTCGGAGGAAAATATTCAAATTTAGTAATTTAGAAAACGTAACATCATCGCAATTATGAATCTTCAGGCCTGGTACATTCTTCTGAATTACAAAAATCATTTCAGCTTTATTACTTTAATGCTCTTGGAGTGGTTGTCTCTCTCTCGACGAGGTATCTAGTCGTAAAAAGGAGTGACCAGAACTTGATGGACGAGATATCTCGTCATTAGAAGAAAACTGGCTAGATCTTGATGTCAAACAATATCTTGATGAGGTATATCGTCATTAGCGGTAAGATCAGATCAGATTAGCGGTCATTAGTCTGATCTTAACGGACGTTATATCTCATCAATACCACTTGGAAGAGCTTCATAGAAACATTATTTCAAAATATTTTTACAACGTACTGCATGACAAAATTGATTCGTCATTATTAGTTTTTGTATTGGTTTTAGCGTCCCCAGATATATTCCCAGAAACTATATTACTGTCAAATCTTTGAAAAACGAATGCCCATGTAACAATTTTACTATAAATCGATTTATCTCGTCATTAGAAAAATATTGACCAGAACTTGATGAACGAGATATCTCGTCATTAAAAGAAAACCGACTGGATCTTGACCTCGGCATCATCAAAAAATAGGAAATACCTTGATGAAGAGGTAATTCAAGTCAATTGGTCAATCAAGTCAATTGGTTAGATTGTTACAATTGGTCAGATTGTTACAATTGGTCAGGTTGTTACAATTAGTTATAATTGGTCAGATCGTGATGGACGATCTCCGTCATCTCGTCAGGGCCGCGGTAGCCGGTTGGAAGAGTAACTGATCAGCAACCGGAGGGTTGCGAGTTCGAATCCAGCCAAAGACCGTCGTGTACAAAGGGGGCTGGTGCGCGTTCAATCTGTCGTCGCCTCAAATGTCCTCACGTTGGCGCGGTGTGTAAGTTTGGAGAGTGGAGTGCCATCTTAGGTGTGACCTCGTCATCTGACCGTGGTTCAAAATTACGTAGTGTTGTCATCGGATTTTTCCTTTCGTGTTTGATCCCGGACCTTCGCCAATAGCCCGTTATGTTGATCTAGTGCGACGTTAATTAAATACCTACCTACCATCTCGTCGAAACCACTTGAAGGGTTAAGATTCGATTCCCGTTCAAGTAATGTAAGGTTGGTTAGGTCTTACCGACACAAGGGTCATATTTGGCCAGGACAGGAGGATCGACATCAAGCAATGGACATAAACACGAGGAAAGTTTTTATTGACTCAGAAGAGATAAATAAAAGCAGGGGAGGAATTGAACCAGCGCCAACCATAACTCGCAGGTTGAAAATACGGTGGTCGAACCCACTGAACAATGGCGGCCCCACTAGTGTAAGGTAGTTGAATTTATATCGCACTGGAGTTATTGGCAACGGTCCGGAATCAACCAAGAAAGGGAAAATCCGACACTAGTGTAAAGATAAGACATCAAAACGCCACTTTATTCACAATTTCGGGTTTTTAATTAATGATCGTAATTCCTTTGAGAAAAGTTTCTTATCAACTGATTTCTCACAAAGACAATATAAACCTTCAGACTACTTTTAAACTTTCGGAATATTTGAGTATTTGGAACAGTGGTCGTCAAAAGGGTCGATATAACATTGATAAGAGTCGATAGGAAAACGTAAATCATTGTAAGGATAATATTGAATTCGGTTAATTTGGATAACCCCCATCCTGAATGACAACTCAATTAAAAGTGAATTCCGTAGCGATTTAAGTCTGAAACTTACTCATTTTGAATCCAACATTGCTGTTGTTGCATCTTGTTGCACGTTAGAGTCTCGAAGAACATTCTCCACATTGACAATGCTAGTAAATTGTATACTAAGTTAATTTTTGTTGTATTATTTATATTTTGTTATCTAAATTAAATTTTATACAGGGTGATTCTACGGTCATGGGGCAAACTTCAGGGGGTGATAGAACACAACGAAACAAACACTTTTCCCCAAAGAATGTATGGTCGCTAGAGGGCGCTTTCCATTTCGGCACAAACACACGCTCCGACGCAAGTTGGAAAGAAGAGGCATGAAATATGGAATACGCTTTAATGTCAAATAAACATCAATAACTGCTTGACAAAACGAAATAATACAATTAGATTTGCATAAATTATAGATAAGTACAAGGAACAACGGGTAAGAAAGAAATGACATGCATAAAACATGAGAAACTTTTCACATGGAAATGAAACGACATGTACAAACATCAGTCGGTAAGTACAACGCAAATGTACAATTACAGAAGCTGTTCAAAATGTCGACCATCACACCTGATGCAGGCCTCGCATCGCCGACGTAACGCTTTTATACAAGCGTTTCACTGCGCTCTCTAGCGGCCAACGCTGGACTTGCGACCATACATTCTATGGGGAAAAGTGTTTGTTTCGTTGTGTTATATCACCCCCTGAAGTTTGTCCCATGACCGTAGAATCACCCTGTATATTATTTATACTTCCTACCCAATATGTAATGTCGAAAAGGATGTCAAAAACAAAACCGTATCCATTTGACGTTAAGCCAATATAATAATATATACTATACATATAATAAATACTGTAACTATAAAATAAACAATCTAAAAACCCACATAAGCGTCTTTTTTGCTTGTCCTATAATTACGTAAGAGTAAAATAGAGGGAGTCGATAAAAAGTCAAGAAATTCTTGAAGGGGTCGCCGTCAAAGTTTGGCGATCCCTGTTTTAAACTTTCAGAACATATGAGTAGGTGGAATAAATTACACGACCATGAGCTGTTGGCCCGCATATTCTTTACTGTCTGCCATCAACACACTTGCCCTGACCGTTTATCACCTGCCACCAACAGAATCTCTCGACCCAACGTACCGTTACAGTCAACACTAGAAACAGGATAGAAAAGGCTGGCTTAAATTTACGATGTCCCAGGATCCTTACGCCGAATCCTTCCGTGTAAATTTTCCACTCGAATTAGCGGCCATGTACTTCAACGCCTAACGCACTTACACAAAGTCGGAGACGTAATGGAGATTGATAACTCCGGTTAGCGCGGACTAAAAGCGTCAGGCCAGCGATTCGCAATTAACCTTCCACAAACAAGGAATGGGACGCGAAAAGAAGTTCCCTCCAATAAAGGAGCGCCGCTTTCGGAGCACCTTACTTCGTTATCGAAGTTCTCCAGTTGGAGCAATAAACGACTTCGGAGCTTAAAGTGCCGGCGTAAAATTCGTTACGGAATTTCAGGCGCTTTCGAGCTGGGAAGGCTATTGAGTTTTCCAAAATGCTAGGTGCACATGCTCTTATTGCGACAGGCGGATTTTTCCTGTGGGGAATAAGACGGTTGAAGCAGCGAAATCGGTTTTGAAGGTGTCATCCAACTTCACCATGGAAACGGGACTAATTTTTACTGCCTCAATGCAGTGCTCCTTAACTCTTTCCCACGAAGTACCACTTCGCGTTTTCCATTAAATGTCTAGGGACTGAGTTGGTTTGTCTGCTATAATCTGTGAATTGTATGCAGTGCAGGTTCGATCAGCCTGGATGTATCCGTATTTCTCTTCTGCGTCAGTAAAACTTTCATCGTGTTTGCCCATTACTTGTAGTTGTCTGTCTTGTTTTCGGCGCAGATTGGCAAAATATGGTCCTTGTACCATAAAAGTCAATGTAACCAACCAATTAACAATTAATGCCTAAAAATTAATGTCTTCCAATAAAATTTACCAATTAATATTCAAAGAGAAAACAGATACATCCTCGTGGATGTATCTGTATTTCTCTTCTGTGTCAGTAAAACTTTCATTGTGTGTTTGTCCATTACTTGACGTTCTGTCTTGTGGCAGATTGGCAAAATATGGTCCTTGTACCATAAAAGTCAATGTAACCAACCAATTAACAATTCATGTCTGCCAATTAATGTCTTTCAATTAATGCCTAAAAATTAATGTCTTCCAATAAGTTTACCAATTAATATTCAAAGAGAAAACAGATACATCCCCCTGGATGTATCTGTATTTCTCTTCTGCGCCAGTAAAACTTTCACTGTGTGTTTGTTCATTACTTGACGTTGTCTTGTTTTTGGAGCAGATTAGCAAAATATGATCCTTGTACCATAAAAGTCAATGTAACCAACCAATTAACAATTCATTTCTGTCAATTAATGTCTTTCAATTAATGCCTAAGAATTAATGTCTTCCAATAAAAGTCTACCAATCAATTCAAAGAGAAAATATTTTATGAATAGTACAGATAGGTAGGTATTTGAATAAACGTCGCACTGGAGCAACACAACGGGCTATCAGCGACGGTCCGGGATCAAATCCGATAGGAAAGATCCGAGGACAACACCACGTAATTTTGAAACACGGTCAGATAACAACATCACACCAGAGCTGGCATCCCACTCTCCACACCACGCCAACGTGAGGACATATGAGGCCACGACAGATTTACAATCTTCGTGTATACGAGTCTTCGGCCTGGACCGAGTTTTGAACTCGCAAACCTCCGGTGGTAAAAGTGTGAAAGTTTTAAAAATTAGTAGGATAGAGTAGAGTAATTGGTGCAATATGAACTTTGAAGATTTGAGTTCGTACTTGCTCCACTCTTTTAATCAGAATTCTTAAACGTAAAATACAAGGACGGAAATCTTTACACAATTTGCCAGACTAATCTATGCACGATTTCCTCGCTTGATAAGTAGACAAACAGGCTTTTGTACTTCCGAAATGTGTTTATAAAGCAAGGCCACGTTTGCACAACTTTCCTACGTATTACCACTTACCACAAGCTCTTTGGACATGCGCCACTTTCGAAGTCAAGTTCGACAAGAGATTCTTATCGATCTCGAAGCACCCCATCAGGATATCCGGCAGACGCGCTTTTGTCCGAATTCGGAATTCGAAGCCCTGCAAGTAGCTGCAAAACACCTCCCACCACTTCCCAGATTTAATTAATCGTTCCCATTCACAAACGAAACGAACTCAGCAGTGAAAAAAGTAGAGGAAGTCCGTTAAGTGATAGCATTGAGTTTTCTGATGGGAGTGTTGTGCAAAAGCGGAATTAATATCTTCCGTTTTCCGATTTGCTTTTTGTAATGAGTTAATACGCTGTATGAAATTTTCAGTTCAATGTTATTCGGGGTAAATGTTCATTTCTACGTTTACAATGGCAAAGAAATTATTTTTGTGTGAAGGTTTGCGTTTTCCTTTAACTAAGCAATTTAAAGTTAGCGTGGGATTAGAGCCAAATGCGAACCACAGATGGCGCCACGTACACTAACTCTGAACAAATTTTCGAATTTCTCGCAATGGAATAAAAAGGTAGGTAGTTAATTAACGCGGTTCAGGAACACAACGGGCTATTAGCGAATGTCTGGGTATTTTATTCAATCTAATTGACGTCACACTGCAGCAACACATTGGGCTGTTGGCGACGGTCCAGGGATCTAACCCGAAGGGAAAGATCGAGGACAACACCACGTAATTTGAATCACGGTCAGATGACGAGGTCACACCTATCAACCTGTTAGGATTATCAAGTCCTGATAAGTCTAAATTTAATCATGCTGTAATTCTGACTGCGACCCCTTGTTAATAGCTATGTTCCTGAGCCACGCGATTTTAAAATAGGGTAAACTAGACAGTTATTGACACCTCGGACAGTTATTGACACCTCGGACAGTTATTGACACCCTAATCAAATAAGCTTTCATCTCAATGTTCAGTTTCAAACAAGGGCGGGAAAAATTCTTTGTGAATCATAGAAGTCAACAGTGTTAAAAGATTTTCGAACTGTAAACATCAAGAAAGGTAATATAACCGTAATCAAGAAGTATACAAACAAGGTACTAGTTAAGAGGACGGTTTCTTCCGTTTTTGCTAAGAAAAGAGCATGAGCTTGTTTTGTAAGATAGATTAGCCATAGTTTCCTTTGCATAAGTCCATTTATACTGCAAAAATAAACTAAATAAGAATGAAGGGATGTCAATAACTGGTGTCAATTGCTCATCCATAAGGTGTCAATAACCGATTTTACACTATTTATTCTCAATGTTGCAAAATACCTTCCAGGAATAATTTATTGTATGAAACCCTTTATTCAGCTTAAAGTAGAGTAATTCAGGAAAAGTTACAATGAATTTCAACTTGATTGAACTATTTTTACTATTTTTTTCATGAATTTATAGTATAAAAATTGCCTTAAGAGTGTCAATAACTGTCTCGTTTGCCCTACTTTGTAGGTTGTCGGAGATTGGTAACCCACCAATTAATGTCGTGAGATGGCGTGGTGATCCGGATGGTTTTTTGGGAGGTTTATGGCGCAAGGGATATATTTGGCCATGCTGCGCCAAACACAATACACTATCAAATAATTGACATAAGACATACAATATCAAGTAATTGACACCACACAATGAAAGTTTTTACTGACACAGAAGATAGAAATACACCGTGGTGATCTGGAATCGGTTCCTTATTCACCTGGAGATGAAGACTAGTCACTTTTCGGATGATCAGAGTATCAGTAAAGTTTCATCAAGGTAGGTAGGTATTTTAATTAACGTCACACTGGAGCAACACAACGGGCTATTAAAGTTCCATCAAATAATTATAGATAAGTTTTGCCGTTGCATACAGGGGCAGCGGAAGCCGGGTTGGAAGAGTAGCGGATTATTAACAGGAGGATTGCGAGTTCGAAACTATACCTTACCAAAGATCATCGCAGTCAGTTACATAACTTCGGTATGCAACTGAAGGTAGGTAGCCACATGGAGACGAACACTTGTTAGAAAAATGGAGACATTTATTCATAACATAAAGTCGATTCAAAACTACAAAGTCCGCGGATCCACTCTCTATTACACTCCCTCTCCAATTATTCCATTTGGCGTGATGTGGAAGTTTGAAGAGTGGGGTGCCAGCTGAGGTGTTAACCTCGTCATCTGACCGTGGTTCAAAATTACGAGGCGTTGTTCTTGATCTCTCCCTTCGGGACTGATCCCGAACCGTCGCCAATAGCCCGTTGTGTTGCTCCAGTGTGATATTAATTAACGAAATAATTATTCTAAATTATTTTTCCATCACATTCCATATCATTAGTTTGAGCGTGCCCATAATTAAAAAATATATTCACTCATATCAGTCTGCTGTGATCAATAAATATAATATCGAGAATAGCGTCAAGTACTTTAGTAGCAGTTGAACAGGAACAATAAAATTTAAATTCATGAAGCACTTGCACGCGCATGCAAAACTCTTAAGCTAATGCAATAATTTAATTAAGTTGCTTTTTAGGGAGTGCGAAACATAGACCGAAGCTAAAATTTATAAATTAATTACCCTTTGAAGTTTAATAGCATATATTAACTTGAAATACGTTGGAATAAAAATAAGAGTTTTCAGTGTATGAAAGACTACGAAGACATCGATTCTCAAAAACTTGCAAGCGCCTTATTTATTTTTATTTTGTTGAAAGCAATAAATATCTAAAATGTGATTATTTTAGAAGATGCAATGATGTTGTAAGGGGGCAGGCTGCAATAGCGGCTCTCAATCTAATTAGAGTGGGGACTTTTTCTTTCATACGATTCCAAAAGACTAACGGGCCTTGGTTGGAAGAATAACGGATTAGCAACCAGAGGATTGCGAGTTCGAATCCAGTCAAAGATCGTCGCGTACAAGGGGAACCCTGGTGCACGTTCAATCTGTCGTGGCATCAAATGACCTCACGTTAGCGTGGTGTGGAAGTTTGGAGAAGGGGTGCGAGCTCAGGTGTTGACCTCGTCATCTGACCGTGGTTCCAAATCACGTCTTTGATCATTCCCTTCTGATTTGATCCCGGACCGTCGCCAACATCCCGTTGTGTTGCTCCAGTGCGACGTTAATTAAAATGCCTACCGAAAGACTAACAAACACGGACACCAAATCCTAGGGGCACAACCTCTTGCGCCCTCAATGGAATAGGTATTGAAATATTACCGGATGAATAACGAAATGTTTCAACAAAACACCCTGGCGCCAAGTCCTAGGGCTTGGCGGAGAGGTGGCGAATGAACCCCCTCCAACACCTCAATAAAATTGTTTTCTTTTATCGTTTCGATCCGGTGTTGCCCTTTTTGTCATCTGAATGCTGTATTAGAGTTTTAAAATTCAACCATTACATTTTGTAAATTGCATTTACATTATTTATTTCATGTTCTTATTTATTCCATATTTCGTTTTATTTATTCATAGTATATATTCACTTATTTATATTTTATCACCTTCACATTATTTAAACCATTTTCATGTCATATTTCGTCATCACTCTTAAATATTTTAAGTGTCGTAAAACTTTATGAATCATAATTATTGATCTCCCGCTCGTTCCTTATCATATTATTTGATTTTATATTGTGAATTTCGTATGGTTTATTTTTATTTGAGATTTTCTATATATACTTACTTAATGTGTTTTATTAAGTAAGTATATATATTTATACTTACTTTTATTGTGTATTTTTAAACGTTTCCTTATTGGCTTCCTCATGGGCCATTCGGTGCTTTATAAGCCGGTTTCTTTTTCATTTAGACGGTGCCTTATATAAATCGTCCAATTTTCTTATATTGGTTTATATTATAATTACGATGGCCTGTGCGGCGCCATGTCTCGTCAATGTAAACCGATAGTGTATGGGTCGTCATTATCTGTTTATTTTGTTGGCCCTGTTGGCCTTTTTGTATTTTGTAATTTGTATTCATTTTGATTTAAAAAAATAAATGGTGGTGCCCTTGTTGCTTGGGGCCGCACGTGTAGGAGTCGGGTGCGCTTCTCGCCGTCTGTCCTCTGGCGGTGGTCCCCTCTCCCTTCCCATCCAAGGACTCTAAGCCTGAAAGGCCAGTCGGGGAGTGGCAGGTCCTAGGGCTGTAACTTGGGGCCTAAGTCCTGGGCGAGTGGTGTGCCAATGAACACAATGACAGCCTAATTTACAAATAACGTTTATTTACGTTCAACATATAGTATCTACATTATATGAATCAAGGATTTGTGTCACTAGGCTGTGGGAGCTGCAAACAGGGGAAAATGGCATCTTCTCGAATGGCCGGCTCGAAACGAGCACACCTCTGTCAACTCGAGCTCTGCAACAGTTCTCAATCTTGTCTCACCAATTTCACTGGGAGACAGTTCAGTCACAGAGGAGGTATGCCCACTGCGCTAGCAACCTGCGGGCTTTCTTTGTTTTCCGCAGGTTCGATTCCTCCGCGAGTGTTTTTCTCTCTTCTGTGCCAATCTAACTTTCCTTGTGCGTGTATGACCATTCACTGGAAGTTGCTTGGCAGATTGGCCAAATATGGCCCTCGCGCCACGAAGCGGCCCAAACAATTAACATGAGTGATACAGACGTCCCCCTAATACATAGGCAATATTGATAGTGGAGGTAGGTAGTTGAATTTCCGTCGCACTGGAGCAACACAACGGGATAGTAGAGACGGTCCCCCATAAGGAAAGATCCGAGAACAGCACCTTGTGATTTTGAATCACTAGCAGATGACGACTACATCACCTATACTGACACCCCACTCTCCAAACTTCCACACCAAAGTAACATGAGGACATTTGAAGCCACGACAGATTTAACGTGCACCAGCCCCCACATAAACGGTCTTTGGTTGGATCGTGTTTTGAAATATTTGTAATGATCTGGGTAAACAAAACAATTCGGAAAAAGCGTGAGCAACTCGGATAATTTCCACCAGGTGGCGCCTCGGCGAATAAAGGTTGGTTGGTTGGTTGATTTAGGTTTTATGGCGCAAGATCCAAAAGAGGATAAGCTGCGCCAAACACAAGACTGTAGAATTAGGCGAATAAAAGTAAGAGCACACTAGTCCGCATCGTACGGATGGCCTACGCATCGTACTTTAGAATTACTTACATTGTTTTGATTGAGATTGGGCACACCTGTACGTATCGTACGTCGGCAATTCCGATGATTCCGGAGAGAGAATTAAAATCCGTTCCGTCCGTACTATGCGGATGACTCATCCGAAATTTCCGCATAGTGTGGGTACCGGATGCTGACGTAAGACATTAAAATGCATTTTATATTCCTCTTATCCAAGTTTCACTCTGCGATGGTTCAAGATAGAGTGAAAATTTCAACGGATTTCAAATCTGCGTAACATTTTACGTCAGATCGATACCAAAATTTTCTTTTAAAAAATTTCAACAGTCGTAAGAAATCTTTTTTGCAAGTATTCCTTTTATACTAAACAAAAACGGAAGTATTGCCACCAAGGTAATGGCGACAAGACCGGTATTTCCCCGACAGTTTCTAAATAAAATACCGATGCTCCGAATGCAGTATTCACAATACACTAAATTAATCCTAATCGTGCCGTTCGTCCGATGTGGAATAGTGTGCGCTTACCTCAAGATGCACAGCTATAGAGGATTCCAATCCATAGCCAGTTCCCGGTTATACAATTAAGTCAGACTAAATAAACCCAAAAACATCTCCCGGCTTAAAATCCTCGTTCTCTTCAACGCAGTCCTAAGCTCCAAACTTCCCTTTACAAATGATATCCCAGACAAGTACAAATACCGGATCTCGCTCTAGCACCCGAAAAAAAAATGGCGGATAAATGAACGACGAAAGGAAAACTAATATTCCTTTTGGGGCTGCAGGTGCTGTCGCCGGATTTAACAGACAGCGATTTAGAGTGTCATGTAAAGCTGCGAGGCGGCACCGCTTTTAGATCGAAAGGAGGAAGGGAAAAGATGAGAGAAAAAGGGAATTTCCTTCTGCCGGATGACGATAAACCGATTTAAAGGAAGAAACGTCCCGCTCTCCCGAAACTGCCGGGCGAATCCCTTCCTCCAGTCACCTCAACAGTCACCGGTTGATAGCTTTAGTCTAATTAATAGATGGAGTCTCTTTTGGAGAGAATTGGAGGCGAAATGCGGCGTTTTTCGACGGCGCCGAATTTGCATTTGCGAACTTTATTCTTGTTGCAAACTATTCTTTTACGAACAGAATAGTTCGTAACGTGAAAGCGACAAAATTGCAACACCGTGGAGCAGCAAATCTTTTGAAGATCTCTACCAAACCCTCTATTGTGTATGAATACACCTCCACTCATTGTGAGTGATGTGCTTTTATAAAAGCGTCAAAACTGTTCAATTTCGTAATCCATTCTTACACTATTTCCCGTCCTCTTGTATTTCACGCAGAGGATTCAGGTAAGATGAATTTTAGTTCACAGTAAACTAGGACCAGGAGACTAGGGGTAGACTAGGTAAAAGAGAGTTAACGTCGCATTGGAGTAATACAACGGGCTATTCGAGAATGTCTGGGATCCACCTCGAAGGGAAAGATCCTCTTCATTTTGAACCACGGTCCGGTGAAAGGTCAAGACCTGATCACTTTATTCCCCACAACACACTTGTCGCTTTGCATTGAATCCTTAAAGGACTAAAATTGGAACCTTAAGGGACTAAAATTGGAACCTTAAGAGACTAAAATTGGATCCTTAAGGGGTTAAAATTGGATCCTTAAGGGGTTAAAATTGGACCCTTGAGGGGTTAAAATTGGATCCTTAAGGGACTAAAATTGGATCATTAGGGGGCTAAAATTGGATCCTTAAGGGACTAAAATTGGATCATTAGGGGGCTAAAATTGGATCCTTAAGAGACTAAAATTGGATCATTAAGGGACTAAAATTGGATCCTTAAGGGACTAAAATTTCAAATTCCCACGCCAACGTGAGGGCATTTGAGGTCACGACATAAAAAACATGCACCAGCCCCCACTTACACGACGGTCTTTGGTAGGACCTAGTTTCGAACTCGCAATACTCTGGATACCAATCCGCAACTCTTCCAAGTGAGCTGCTATTGCGCGAGTGATGTGGTCTTGTAAATGCGTCGAAACCGTTCACTCGCATACATAATCCATTCTTACACTATTTTCGGTCTTCTTGAATTCGAGTACGGGCGCGTACAGTGGAATTGAGAGGTTGGGTAGGTAGGTAATTAACGCCGCACTGGAGCAACACAACGGACTATTGGAAAGATCCGAACACAACTCCTCGTGATTTTGAATCATGTGACGAGGTCAACACCTGAGCTGGCACCCCACTTTTCATACTTCTAAGCCAACGTGAGGGCATTTGAGGCCTTGGCAGATTTAACCAGCCACCACGTACACGAGTCTGGTTGGATTTAGTTTCGACCTCGCAACCCTGCGGTTGCGAATCCGATACTCCACCAATCGGGCTAACGCAGCCACCAAATCCCATAGACGGGATGCGAGTTCGAAACCCGGTCCAACCAAAGACCGTCGTGTACACGGGGACTGGTGCACGTTAAATCTGCCATGGCCACGAATATCCGTTCGCGTGGTGTGTAAGTTTGGAGAGTGAGGTGCCAGCTCAGGTGTTGACGTCATCTGACCGTGGTTCAAAATTACGAGTTGTGCTTGGATCTTTCCCTTCGGGATCCGTCGTGGCTCAGTGGGTATGTCCACTGCTCGCACAACCTTTGAGTTGTAGGAACGCAGGTTCGATTCCTGTCAGGTGCATTCCTCCATGGGTGTATTTCTCTCTTCTGTGTCAGTAAAACTTTCATTGTGTATGTGTCTGTTTATTGTTTATCTTGTGTCTGGCGCAGCATGGCCAAATATGCCCTTGCGCCATAAAACTCTCAAACCAACCAACGAACTAACCCGGACCGTCACCAATGGACCGTCACCAATAAACCGTTGTTGTTCGAGTGCGACGTTAATTTACTACCTATCCAAAGATGGTTAGTTGGGTTTTTATGGCGCTGACTATATTTGGCCATATTGCGCCAGACACAAGACAGACAATATTAAGTAATCGACATACATGCAGAATGAAAGTTTTACTGACACAAGAGAGGAATACACCCAGTAGGAAACGAACCCTCTCCGTCTACAACTTGCAGATTGCTAGCGCAGTGGACATACACACTGAGCCATAAAGCCCCCCCCCCCAACTACCATAGAAAAGGTAAACAGAAGGATAGAATGTGTAATACCACAAACTCAAAAAAGACAATTCAAGCACGCGGAAAGCAACCTGTACTCAGTTGTCTGACCGAAGGTATTAAATTTGTTGGAGCAAATATAGTTCCGATACTCAATTCCTCATCGGAGAATAACGCCCGAAGAATGATTTCTCTCGAACAATAACGATCGAATATCAACTGCCGGGATTTCCAGGTGGGTTTCGAAATCGAGATACATTACACTGAGGGAGGGACATCATCGTTTAAAACTCCGGCAGTGCAGGCCAAATCGATATAACACAAGCAAAACTGGAATGGAAATGCAGGGGACCTTTGATGATCTGCGTTTCCACGAAAACAGGTTCCTTCAGTCAACAGTGCGAAGTCGTTGTGAACAGACTATTTTGCGTCCAATGCGGATCTGCAATGTTTTGCTGTCTCTGGTACCGCTAATTCAGGTAGATAAGTAGGTGAATCTACGTCGCACTGGGAGGTATTTCAATTAACGTCGCCCTGGAGCAACGCAACGGGCTATTCGCGACGCTCCGGGATCAAACCAGAAGGAAAATATCCAAGGACAATAGCACGTAATTTTGAACCACGGTCAATACCTGAGCTGGCATCCTACTCTCCGAACTTCCACACCACGCCAAAGTGAGGACATCTGAAGCCAGATTTAACATGCACCAGCCCCCTTTGGGCGGTCTTGAGTTGGGTGGAGCTTCGAAATCGCAACCATCCGTGTGCAAAGAAGCAACTCTTCCCACTGGGCCCGCTAATTCAGAGAAAAATTCATTCCAGGAGGGGTCATTGGAAAATTGTGGGTAAGAAACGCACGATTCGAGGTCATTCAAGATATTATTTTAAATTCAGTTATGAATTCCCTAAAAAACCGTCTAACTGGTGTAGTTGTCGCATATAGTAATTGCTTTCTATATAGCACGCGTTGTGTATATTGTGAACATTTTGGTCTATTTAAATTGGGTTCCTTTGTTGGCTTTCAATTGTAACCGAAAAACCCATTAATTGGAGACAATCCTGTCGATAAAGTAGAAGTTGAGAGAACTGAAGTACATTTGGAAGGTACAGGGACGATGTCAAGATCAATGGATCATGGACCTTCTAATGAAATAGACGGAGCGTATGGGAGAAGTCGATGTCGTATGATTTCAGAAGGGTAAATCACTGGGCTTGCGAATCGATTTAGATCACTGGCTATCGAAACGCGGTGTTTTTGATCACGGTGGATGATCACTTTAACCAATCAAGATTCACTTTCCCCACAACCACGTGGCAGATCTTCAAACCGAGTGACCAGGAGAAGTAACAAAAGCTGCGTGACCATGTCCGTCTATTTCACAACAAGGTCGATGCAATGGATGGGGTTTTATGGCGCAAGGGAAATATTTGGCCAAGCTGCGCCAAACATAAAAGTGACGACTTACAGTAATGGACATGCACACAGATGAAATTTTTACGGGCACAGAAGAGATAAATACGCACATGGTAAATTACAGGAATCGATCCTGTACTCACAGGTTGCTGGCGCAGTGGGCAAACCCACAGAGCCACGTCAAACACCAAGGGAGTAGTTTGTGTGGGAACAAAAGACCAACAGACCTGAAATTGTTTACAAAACGGTTCCCTTTAACATGCTTTGAAGATTTTTAAAAGTTAATCGGCTCGCAGGGCCGTGGTAGCCTGGTTGGAAGAGCAACGGATTAGCAACTGGAGGGTTGCGACTTCGAATCGAACCAAATACCATCATGTACACGGGGGTTGGTGCACATTAAATCTGTCGTGGCCTCAAATGTCCTCACTGTTGGTGTGGTGTAGAAGTTTGGAGAGTGGGATGCCAGCTCAGTGGTGATCTCGTCATCTGACCGTGGTTCAAAATTACGTGGTGTTGTCCTCGGATCTCTCACTTACGGATCGATTCCGGGTGGTTGGTTGGCTATGGGGTTTTATGGCGCAAGGGCCATATTTGGCCATGCTGCGTCATATTTGGCCATATTTGGCCATACAATATCAAGTAATGATACACACAGTGAAAGCTTTACTGACGCAGAAGAGAGAAATACACCCAGGGAGGAATGCACCTGGCAGGAATCGAACCTGCGCCCCCTACAACTCGAAGGTTCCTAGCGCAGTGGGCATACCCACTTAGCCACGACGGCCCCGGCATCGATGCCGGACCGTCTCAATAGCCCGTTGTGTTGCTCCAGTGCGAAGGTAATGACCTACTTTCTAATCGGTTCGCTCATCAGGGCTTGTATTAATGAAATCCAAACTGAAAACTATATTCCTTCGACCGCAAAATCATAATGATGGGAGAAATGGAGGTAGGGCATAAGTGATTGCAGCGTTGCTTGAAATGAGGTTGAAAACAACCGTAAAGTAGTTCAATGCCCAAGGCCAGACCACTTTCGTTAACCTCGAACACCAACAACGGTTTACCGTCCCTATGCACCGACTTTCGCGTCTTTCCCATCTTCGGGCAAAAGCAGGTTTGTTATTTATGTTCTTGTTTTCAACACATCTCAGTTGTCCTTGTAGGTGGAATTTTGTTTGAAATGCGTAACCCGCACGAGCGCAGGGTACATCCTTTATTCCCACAACACACTTGTCGCTTTGCATTGGATCCTTAAGGGACTAAAATTGAATCCTTAAAGGACTAAAATTGAATCCTTAAGGGACTAAAATTGGATCCTTAAGGGACTAAAATTGGATCCTTAAGGAACTAAAATTGGATCCTTAAGGGACTAAAATTGGATATTGAAGGTGAAAAAACAACTCATAAATTAAAATGCCTGAATAATCTAAATGTGATAAATTAAAATGTCATTTTTAGTAAGGTAAGGTAATTAACGTCGCACTGGAGCAACACAACGGACTAGTCGCGACGGTCCAGAAGGGAAAGATCCGAGGACAATACCACGTAATTTTGAACCAAGTTCAGATGACGAGGTCACACCTGAGGTGGCATCCCACTCTACAAACTTCCACACCACGCCAAGGTGGGGATATTGTAGGTCACGACAGATTTAACCTGTACCAGCCCCCTTTGTACACGAACTTAGGTTGGATTCGAACTCGCAACCCTTCGCTTGCTAACCCGTTACTCTCCCAATTGGGCTACCGCGGCCCTGTCATTTTTGGTATCTGAATTAAAAAAGGTAAATTATTTATTAGGTGGCGGTCGATTGGATTTTGGATGACCTGCTCAACAATGCAATGGTTGGCTGTTAAATTTGCGTCGCACTGGAGCAACACAATGAGCAATTGGCAACGGTCCGGGATCAACCCCGAAGGGAAAGATACGAGGACAACATCTCATTTTGAATCACGATGACGTGTCAAACACCTGAGCTGACACTCCACTCTCCAAACTTCCACACCACGTAAACGTGATAGTATTTGAGACGACAGATTTAAAATGCCTCCAAGTACAAGACTGTTTTTGGTTTAATCTAGTTTCGAACTCGCAACCCTGCGACTCTACCAGCTGGGCTACCGCGGTCCCAATAATGTAATGTGAGGCATTTTCTGTCAACCTAAATAAATGCAGTTGTGGTGTTTTCGAGGCTATAAGTGTTTTCTGAACGTATTCTGAACGTGTTGTCAATTTGCTTGTTTTTGGAACACGATTTCAACACTTCCGCAATAAAAATTCCAAAGAATAAATTCCGAATTGATGTATGATAGTTGAATGGTCAACGCTAATTAGATTGAACTCCAAACATTGCCAAAACGACCATAAGCTGCATTTTAAGGCAACCCCGATATGTATCATGCGAGAGCATTTGGTCAGCAAAAGATCCGTATATCATCTGGTCTGCTATTCTTTTTCTTTAGTCATCTCTCATAGTCCGCTCGTCGATGTCTCAACAAGCGGAAATCTAAGAAATTTCCATTTAAGAATTGATGTGTCAAAAACACAAGCTCTGCAAGAAACGTAAAACTTTTATTTTTAAATTTAAATATTTAAATTTATAATTATTCGCCTTTCGTCGAGAATGAGGAATAAACCGCGCGATGGGAAATTTTTAGTTCTCGAACAATCTATTAATCCAGTTCGACAAAAAATGTAACTTATTTCAATCATCGTTCAGTTTACATCTTAAGATTAAAAAAACACTTCAGAAAAATTATTGAAAAGGCGAACGAGAAAAAGAAAAGTGCTTAATGTTTTTTTTTCCGAAGCATGAAGAACTGATTTAAGTAATAACATTTCCGAGTAGAACAAGGAAAGGCAAAAAATTAACTTTTTTCCCAACGGATTGCAAAAAAAAGTGGCGAGCTTTCTGAATTTACAAAACACAATAAAAATAAAGTGATTATTTCTTCAGCGAGATATTTTACTTCTTTTTAATCTTAAACCATCCACTCACGCATCGCATGAATTGTCTACTTTTTTTCAACAAAAAAATTACTATCAAGTTTATCAACTTCTTTTGATAAAATTTTCAGGATTAGTTTTTATAAAACAAATCTTAGGCTTTTCGGTTATACAGTTTTCATTCATATTTTTTTCACACAACAAATATTTGGTGTATTTTATATTTAAGATCACTTAAGCAGGTGTAAAAAACGAAAATAAATATTTTGGTATCTGACTATCTAGTAGCCATGTATTAAATCTTTTCTACATTTTTTGGTTTTGTCAAACTACGATGCTGCACCAGAATAATTGTATGAAAAAATGGCAAAAGGAAGCAAAAATTTAACATATCCTTTCAACTATTTATCAAACTATCTCAATACACCTAGTACGCTTCAAACAAACAAAAATATCTTGTTTCAATTTATTATTATAAAAACAAACATGTTTCTAAGACAGCAAAAAGCTCAGTAGAAACTCCCAATTCAACGTGACAGCTCAACTAAATTTCGATTCTCTAGAGAATCGAAATTTAGCCAAAATTGTATGTCTGAGAGTTATTATTGAGAGCAAAAATCTTATGTCTCTAGAGTCTAGAGACATAAGATTTTGGCTCTCACGAAGAATGAATAAAAAGTTTAATACTTAAAGAAAAAGTACCAAAGTTAACTTCGTATGAGCCATTGAAAAACAGATCAGAATAAGATTATAAAATTCATAACACTGTCTTGAAAACAACCTTTTAGATATATCATTTTAGGGAACGAACTTCTACCGCGATAGCCTAATTGGTAGAGTCGCGGATCAGCAAACGGAGGATTGCGAATTCGATACTCGATTCAACCAAAGATCGTCGTGAGCGTGGGGATGGGGCATGTTAAATCTGTCATGACTTACTCACGTTAAAGTTGTGTGGAAGCATGGAGAGTGGGGTAGCTCAGTTGACCTCAACTCACCAGGGTTCAAAATGATGAGGTGTTGTCCTCGAATCATTCCCTTCGGGAATGATCCAGGCCGCCGCCAATAGCCCGTTGTGTTCCTTCGGTGATATGTAAATTCAATTACTTACATGAGATGTAAATAGCTCTTTCCTGCCTTACATGGTGTCTATGAACTTATGAACCTGGAATTTAGACTTCCTAGCCACACATTTCTTATAACTTGCTTAGTAATGCTCTATCAACTGTCACGGAAGTATATCCGAGTTTCAAAGCAAAAATAGCACAGCTTTGATATACGCATACTTTGGTGGCAACGCTGTTGGCGCACTTTATATGTCGCCAAAGAAGAAATTCTTAGAAAAAACCGTTTTTCTTATCGGAAAATAATTAACTGAAAGTTAGAAAAAAAAACATCGTTTTTCTTAACAGAAAATATGTAAATAGCCTTATTATCGTGAACAGTTCTACAAATCCAAGTGTAACAGTCTGAAAGTGAATTTTTAGCAGCAAACTTCATTGCATTTATTGCACAAAAATTCCGATTTATCTAACCCCCGTTTCCTTCAGGAAATTTAAAGAAAGCTACCTGCTTATCCTGACATAAATGTATACGAAATAAACGATTAGCCACTCCCTAAAGTTGCCCACCAGAAAAATTTCGCGAAAGAACACCCTGAAACTTATCTACATACTAGGCATACAGAAGGAATGTTAAAATAGAAAAATATAACAACTTTCAAAAATAGAAAATAGCAAGAAACGATACAACCTGATGCGATTGGGCCGTGACTATAAAATCAAACTGAACGTTTTAATTCTTCCAATTTACATGAAACGGAAAAGAATTTGGAAAAAAAAATTTAAAGAACCAATGAAATCAAAGGCAATTACACGTAAATCAAAATTCTAAATCAGGGCTCGATAGAAAAATACGAGGCCTCATGTAAGGGTAATATTTAATTCGGTTAACTTAGATTACCTCCATCCTGAATGACAACGTAATTAAGAGCGAATATAGAATTCCGTGGCGATTTAAGGCTGAAACTTACTCATTTTGAATCCAACATTGCTAATCTTGTCAAGAGTCACGAAGCACACCCTTCACATTGATAACGTTAGTAAATTGCATACTAAATTAATAAGTCTTATTTTTACTTATATAAGGAAGGTTGTATTGTTATTTTGTTATCTAAATTATATTTTATACATTATTTATCTCTCCTATTCAATATGTAATGTTAAGAAGGACGTCAAAAACAAAAACGAATCACTGACGTTAAGCCAATATAATTATATATACTATATTATACCATAATAAACACTAACTATAAAATACTCTAAAAACTCATAAGTGTTTTTTTTGTTTGTGCTATTATAATTACGTAATACTAAAATAGAGGGCGTCGATAAAACTCAAGGAACTGTTGAAGGGATCAACAGTCAAGGAAGTTTGGCGACCCCTGATCTCAATAAAAATTTAAATGGCCAAGGTTGCCATAGTAGCGGGAATAATCCTACTAAATAATGGGTTGCCTTTATCTGCCATAACGCGCTACAAAAAGTGCGCCAAAAGCGTTGCCATAAAAGTATACGTATATCAAAGCTGTAGCGCAAAAATCTCATTATTTTCCCCCATAAGATGAAAGCAAACCTGGAGGCACGAAAGTTGAACTAAAAGGCATAAAACTCTCACCGACATGTCTGTATCCTTTATATGATAGCCTTTACTTCGTTATTCCTCTTCCATGTGGCTCTTTTAGCCTCCGAACTCTAACCCAATTCCAGTGAAACTTTCTGTCTCCTCGTTAGTATCATTGCTCCGTAATCAAGTTAGAAAACCAAATGAGGACGAAGATTGGGCAAAAATAAACAGCTACGGCAGCGAAACAAACATCAAAACTTCTTCGTCACAGGCCGTTACTTTGAAAGCAGATCATCCCCAAAATGCGAAGCAGAGCACACTAGTCATTTCAATTACGAACTTGCCCCATTTAATATAATGTAAAATTCATTTTGAAAAATGCTTTACATTCCTCTTATCAATGTTCAGGTAGGTATTTTAATTAACGACAAACTGGAACAATAGATCGGGCTATTGGTGACTACGGGATCAATCCCAAAGGCAACCGAACCGAGGACAACACCGCGTAATTTTGAACCTTGGTCAGATGACAAGGTCACGCCTGAACTGGCACCCTTCTTCAAACTTCAACACCACGTCAACGTGAGGACATTTGACGCTACGACGGATTTAACATGCACGAACCCCTTTTGTACACGACGGTCTTTCGTTGGATTCAAACTCGCAATTTATCTATCAATGGGAGATAGATGGAAATTGAGTCACGAGTGTTTTATAGGAAATTCAAAATTCGTTCAAATTTCTATCAGTACATTTTGAAAGATTTTCCCTGAGCGTCAAAACGATGCTTAAGGTAGGTAGTTAATTAAAATCACACTGGCGCAACACAACGGGTTATCGGCGACGGTCCGGGATCAAACCCGAAGGGAAAGAACCGAGGACAACACCAAGTAATTTTGAACTACGGTCAGATGAACGATGTCACAGCTGAGCTGGCAACATACTCTCGAAACTTGCACACCACGTCAACGTGAGGATATGATGCCACGATAGATTTAACATGCACCATCCCCCTTTGTACACGACGATTTTTGGTTGCATAAACTCGCATCCCTCTGGTTGTTAATCCGTTACTCTACCAACCGGGCTACCGCGACCCCTAGGGATGAGGTCCGTTTTTAAGACAGATTTTGCGGTAGCTATTCTCGTGGTAAACAAACAGCAAGTATGCTGAAAATGTTGTAAAAAGATCTAATAGAATTGTAAAAAACTGATAAAGCGTAAGTTAAAATTCAGTAAATCCAGAGTTCTTTTACCATCATTGGGATACTGTAACACTGTCGTATGCATTTCATTCTTTTACTGATGCATTCCACTGCTTTTACTAAGCCTAAAACGGCGTGTTTACAAACATTCTTTCTTGGCAATACTTATGGAAACGGAAAAGCGTTGCCAAAGAAGTCTTTATACTACAGCTATACCAAATCAGGTAAAAAAAGGGGGGAATAATGCTTTCAAAACTCAATTTCCCAAGCGATAGCCCGTTTTTTTTGTCCTGTGCGACGTAAATTCTACTACGTACCAACCAAAGCAATATTCCGAATGCGAGGGGGTATTTTTGGAAACCTTTGTCCCAATCCCAGGCATTCATCGTATTTCAGTGGTTACGGGACCAAAGAGCCGCCGACACTTTTCCCAATCAGCAGTCCCGGAAAATATCAAAGGAAGAAACAAGAAAAATTCAAAACGCGAATTCGGGAAAAACAAAAATAGCGTGAAAAGAACAGGCGATTTCTCCCCCGCTTTTCCTGCTCGCAACGCCCCCTCGCGGCATGCGATCCGCAGATCCAATTTTCCGATCTACTTGACAACTGATGATTTAACGCACGATATGCAAAAAGCACCAGAAAATCAAAATACGCGTTCAAATTTCTATTTCTGATGCAGAATGTTCTTTGGAAGGATGGTCGGTATTTTGATTAAAATCGCACTGGAGCAACACAACGGACAATTGGCGACGGTCCGAAATCAAACCCTAATAGAAAGAACCGAGGACAACATGAAATTTTGAACCACGGTCAGATGAGGTCACACCTGAGCTGACACCTCACTCTCCAAACTTCCACACCACGCCAACCAGAGGCTGGTGTAAGGAGAAAAAAGGGAAACATTGTTTTGTCTCATCATAGTTGGTTGGCTTTGGGGGTTTTATGGCGCAAGGGCCATATTTGGCCATGCTGCGCCAGACACAATACAATATCGACACAAGCATACAATATCAAGTAACTGACACACGCAGTGAAAGCTTTACTGACACAGAAAGCAGAAATACATCCAGGGTGGAATGCAACTGACAGGAATTGAACCTGCACCGCCTACAACTCGAAGGTTGCTAGCGCTGTGGGATACCTACTGAGCCACCGACGGCCCCTGTCTCATAAACATAACACAAACTTTAATTTAGCTTTATGAAATCGGTCGATAAAATATTTTAAACTAGTGTCTAGCCAAAACTAGGGGCTGCCGTGGCTCAGTGGGTGCGCCCACTGCGCTAGTAACCTGGGGATTGTAGGTGGAACAAGTTCAAATCATCCCTGGGTGTATTTCTCTCTTCTGCGTCAATAAAACTTTCTTTGTGTATGTGTGTCCATTACTTGATATTTTGTCTTGTCTATCGCAGCATGGCCAAATATGGCTCTTGCGCCATAAAAGCCCAACCAACATAGCCAAAACTAAATTATTTCTTGATTACCAAGTTGTGCCTCAAGACATTTAAATTTTTTATAAATTTCAAACAATACATTTAAAAATGTTGTTTTGCAATCAAATAAACTTTAATGTTACGCATTTTCATCTATTTTATAGTACTTATTTTCGCGTATGTCTGTCTTTGGTCGGCTGGAGTTGCGCCAAACACAAGACAGACTACAAAAATGTCGCAAAAGGGTTGGTAATGGTAATGGTAAATAATTAACGTCGCACTGGAGCAACACAACGGGCTATTGGCGACTGTCCCGGATCAAATCCGAAGCGAAAGATCCGAGGAAAACGCCTCTTCATTTTGAATCACGGACAGATGACCGAGATCACACCTGAGCTGGCACCCCACTTCTCAAACTTCCACGCTACGACAGATTTAACGTGCACCGGCACCCTTTGTACATGAAGGTCTTTGGCAGAATTTGAACTCGCAACCTTCTGGTTGCTAATCCGTTACTCTTGCAACCGGGCTACCACGGCCCGGAAAAAAGGAGGATTGAGGAACAGAACAGTACGTGGTAAACAGGAAAAGGACCGCTTAGATATCACGGGAGCGCAAACCCCATGGGTTTTCCTTTCCCATTGAGTTTACTTAAGACAGTAAACCCATGGGAAAGGAAAAGATCACTAGAGGACCGCAGGTCCGTGAAGCTCGTACTAATACAGGGGTCGCCAAACTTCTTTGACCGTCGACCCTTTCAAGAGTTCCTTGATCTTTTTATCGACCCCTTTATTTTACTATTACGTAATTATAATAGTACAAGCAAATAAGACGCTTATGTGAGTTTTTAGATTGTTTATTTTACAGTTAGTGTTTATTGTATGTATAATTTAGTATACATTATATTGGCTTAACGTCAAGGGGATACGTTTTTGTTTACG
This sequence comes from Meta bourneti, assembly GCA_933210815.1. NCBI lineage: Eukaryota > Metazoa > Arthropoda > Arachnida > Araneae > Tetragnathidae > Meta > Meta bourneti. Next base: position 110,137,365 of record OW119922.1, on the reverse strand, counting down.
AGGTCCTTCTTAACATTAGATATTGGATAGGAGGGATACATAATTTAGGTAACAAATCACTATAATACAATCTTCCTTATATATAAAATGTAAATATGAATTCCTTATATGTAAAATATATATAAAGTCCTTACATATAAAATAAACATAAATATAAATTCCTCATATATAAAATATAAATTCCTTATAGTATATAAAATATAAATTCCTTTTATATAAAATATAAATATAAATTCCTTATATAAAATGAGTTAAGTTTCAGCCTTAAATTGCCACGGAGTTCTATATTCACTCTTAATTGCGTTGACATTCAGGATAAAAGTAATGCAAGTAAACCAAATTAAATATCGGGTTGTCCGGAAAGTTCGTGCCGATTTTGAAGGAAAATTGAAACGCAGAAGATTTAAATTTTAGTATACATTTATTAAGTTATATAGGTGCCATTCTGTTCTACAACCTTTCTCCATCTTTCAGGCAACTTGAAAATTCCGTCCTTCCAGAATCTCTCAGGTTTTTCAGCGAAAAACTTTCCTACGTGATTTTTTATCTCGACCAAAGAGTTGAAGTTTTTTCCATTAAGGGAATTTTGTAATGATCGAAATAGGTGGAAATCAGAGAGCGCGAGGTCTGGTGAATATGGTGGATGGGGTAGAACATTCCAACCGAGCTCCAACAACTTTTGTCGAGTTATCAAAGACACATGAGGCCGTGCATTGTCTTGATGAAACACGACGTCCTTCCGATTCGCTATTTCTGGACGTTTTTGTTCAATTGCTGTCTTTAATTCGTCCAATTGGGAACAATACTTCTCTGAATTTATCATTTTGTTGTTTGGTAAAAGCTCATAATACAGGATCCCTTTCCAATCCCACCAGACACAGAACATGACCTTCTTTGGATGAAGACCGACTTTTGGGCTGGCTAAAGGTGGTTCATTCCGCTCTCCCCAAGATCTTTTTCGCTCAAAATTATTATAAATGATCCATTTTTCATTCTCCATCACTACTTGCTTCAAAAATGGTGTCTCGTTGCATTTATAGAGCGAGTCGCAAATGGAAATGCGATCCATCAGATTTTTCTCCGTCAAAACGGTTTATGTAGCCAAGCTTCACAAAATGCTCGTGGATGGTGGATATTGACATATTTAACATTTCTGCTAATTTACGTGTCGTATAGCGTGGGTTATTCTCGATCAGTGTTTAAATCTGATCTTCATCTGTGGTGGAGGGTCTACCCGGGCGCTCTTGATCTTTAAGGTTGAAATCACCAGCTTTAAACCTTAGCAAACCACTTCCGCACAGTTCTTTCAGCTACAGCACCTTCGTCATAAACAGCACATATCCTGTTTGCCGCTTGTGTGGCATTTTTGCCTTTCCGGTAAAAGAAAAGCATTAAATGCCTAAAATGCACTTTATTTTCTTCCATATTCAAAGGCGTATAAAACTGACAAAAATTAACGTATCGTAACCAAATTTTTTTCCAAATATGCATGAAGTCCCGTCTTTTACGATACGTATGCATGTCATTTGTTTTAAATCCTTCTGATATATTCAGACCTGTCCTTACGCCACCTACCAAAAGTCGGCACGAACTTTCCGGACAACCCGATATTACTCGTACAATGATGTCTTTCATTTTTCTATCGACCCCTGAGCCCGAATCGACCCTTAACAATGCTATATCGACCACCACTTTGGCTACCACTGCTCTACGGGGTCATTTTATTCCACAGACGGGAGAATTGCATCAAACATGTGCAGTTCCATTTCCACCGAGCTGCTTTCAAGACAGTGAAATGTTCATTCGAGTCAGAACGTATATAGGGAAGGGGACTCCAAGAAATGTTCCCGATTTTACAAAAACAAAATAATGAATTTAGCTTAATCGATAATAACCGATAATATCTGCAAACAATATCTGCTCATTTAGCATTATATCAATTCGAAAAGTTGCTCAACCAAACGAAGAACCCATGTATTTGCAAGGTGAATGTCTTTGTTGGTTGTTTTGGCGTTTTATGGCGCAAGGGCCATATTTGGCCATGCTGTGCTAGACACAAGACATGCAATATCAAGTAATGAACAAACACATACACAAGGAAAGTTTTACCCGCACAGAAGACAGGTATACACCCAGGATGGAAGCGAACCTGCTCCGCCTTCAACTCGCAGATTGCTAGCGCAGTGGGCCATAACCACTGAGCCACAACGATCTTGTAACGAGGAGGGTTGGTTGGATTTATGGCAGAAGGGCCATATTAGGCCATGAGGCGCCAAACGCAAGACAGACAGCATCAAATAATGGACATACACAAATACAGGTTCACTGGTACGGAAGAGAGAAATACATCCAGAAGAATCGAACCTGCGATGCTTATAACTCGCAGGCTGCTAGAGCAGTGGGTTATACCCACTGAGCCACATGACTGTCATGGAACGAGAAGGGTTGGTTGGAGTTTATAGCGCATGGGTCATGTTCGCCCATGCTGCGCGAAACACACAAGAAAGTTTCTTTTTGAAAACAATCTGCAACAATTGCTTATTTGTTTACCAAGTTCTCTTGTGTTTTTGTTTCCGATAAGTTGTTAAATTAGTATATTGCATTTTAGAAGTCTTTGGCATACAGTTTGCACGAATAAAGTGTGTGGTATATTATCACCAAGTGCTCCCCGAATAGTTGGTTGGATTTATGGCCGAAAGGCCATATTTGGACACAAGGCAGACAATATCAAGTAATGGACATAAGTTTTCTGACATACGAAGAGGGAAATACACCCAGAACACTGATAAGAATCGAACCAACGCCGCCTACAACTCGCGTCGACGCCGAACGAAACGAGCACGCTAGACGGTAACCATGGTAACGATGTAAAGTGCCCCGCCATAGATCCAACGGCACTTTCCTCCGGCACGAAACGCCATCAGCAACAGGACAGAGATGAAAATCACAGCTCTTGATCGAACGCTCTTTCGAGTGGAGCATCGCACACCACTCCCGGGCGAGCACTCTTCAGAAAAAATGCAATTTCCTTCTCTCCTTTCGAGACACCCCCATTGTTATTTCCTCCCTTCCAAAAACAAGCAAACGAAAACAGGAAAAGTAAAAAAGGGTGTGTGTGACAATGACCCCCTTCACTCCCGATCCCGAAAGAATCCGGAGAAGTGCAGGCGGAGAGATGCTCCGCAAGTGCACTCCAAGAAACGGGAGAGGAGAGGCCCTTTCATTTCCTTTATGAGCTCTTCACTCTGAAAAGAAAATCGCGATTGGCGCGTCTCGGTTCTTCGATGGCACTCATTTACATGACGGCTCGATGTTGAAATTTTAATGATCACCCTCTTTCCAGTGCGAATAGAGGGTGAGGCAAGGGTCATATTCAACCAACCCTTCAAAGTCCCTATTGAACTACCCTACCCTAATTAGGTTTAAAGTTTGCAGATTTTTGCACGACAAACTCCTAGACTGTTCGCTTTGAGTGATTTAGGCCAAAAGTTTACCAAACATTATTAAAATTAGTTTTATTGAAACTCGTATCTGCAAACATAACAAGCGTTGAAAGTCAAGACGTGTCGTCTATCTCAATATTTCTTCTACAATCGTCTTTATATAGTTAAGAGTGCACGCAACATTTACATAATATATGTTATTCGTTTAAGTATGAAATCCGTTATTTCATGGAATACCTAGTTACTTCATGAAATAATAACTAGGTATTAATCAAGTCAGTTAAAGTGTAAAACTCACTTGTATTCTATGGTTTGACTAGTTATTTCATAGAATAACGATCTACACTCAATTCAAGTGTAAAATAATCGACTAAAGTTCCGAATTCAAAAGGCTGTAAAGTCAGAATCACTGGTCAGATATTTTTGTAATTAACGATAATTTACTGAATATATATATAGATTACTGGATAATTTGCTGAACTTAATATATATATTACTGCAGCCGAATATTTTTTGCGCCTCTCAGGACATCAACGAGAAATATATGCAATTTTATGCAATTCCAAATGCTATTTTAGTAATCTATGTTGTAACAAATGATTTTATTGTGTCTTTGTATAAATAACATATTGTATGCTGTATAATTCAGTAAAATTGTTTATTTTACACTTAAACTGTCTATCAGTACTTAATTTATACATATTATAACTAGTTATTTCATAGAATAACTAGTTAAAATGTGGAATTATTAATTTATTACACACTTTAACTGACTTGATCAGTTATTTCATGAAATGACTACGTATTCTTATGAAATAACTGAATTATACACATACATAACATGCATAACCACAATTTACGTTTCATATCACCACAAGGAACTCAAAATAAAGTCCTCTGCTAGAGGTTGAGAGACCGATTCCAACATAGACCCTTTAGAACAGTGGTTCTTAACCTGGGGGTGCGAGAGAAGCTTCGATGGACGAAAGCGATTTAATAAAAGGCGATCTTATTCAAATACGAGCCAATGCAGGTAATCAAATGGAATTTGAAAAACTGGACTGGGAACAAAGTTAGAACCTTATCCACATCTGGCAAAAGCAGCATTGCAGACACTTTTACCATTTGCCACCACTTACCTTTGTGCAACGGGATTCTCATCACTTTTGCACATAAAAACAAAAACCAGACATCGCTTTTATGCAAGTGATGACTTACGCGTGGCTCTTTCAAAAAAGAAGCCCCGCTTCAAAAGTATTATGAATAAACAACGCAGCCATTAAAAATTGAGATATTTTTGTAATGTGTTTAATTTTCAAAAAATAAATTATCTTGCGATAGAAGAAATGTCTTATATAAAGAAGTAGAAACACATATTTCAAGGGGGTGCGAGAACTTATTTTAGATTCAGCGGAGCGCCGATCACTAAAAAGGTTAAGAACCACTATTTTAGGGGGTCAGTGGATATCTCCATTGTAGTATTGCATGCCTGCGAGTTGTAGGTGGCGTAGGTTCGATTCCTCCCTGAGTGTATTTTTCCCTTATGTCCATAAAGCTTTCCTCATATGTATGTCCATTACTTGATGTTGTTTGTCTTGTGTTTAGCGCCTCATGGACAAATTGCGCCATAAAACGCCCGAACAACCATCTTCCCTGGGTTTATTTCTCTCCTGTATCAGTAAAAGTTTCATCGTGTGTGTTTGTCTATTACTTGATGCTGCCTATCTAGTGTTAGGCGCAGCTTGGCCACATTGAATTCCAAAGTTGCTTCCAGCTTGGCCCAAAGGGCATTGCGCTTCAAAGTGACAGGTAGGCAGGTATTTTAATTACAGCGGCTATTGATGACGGTCCGAGATCAAACCCGAAAGGAAAGATCCGAGGATAACACCACATAATTTTGAATCACGGTCAGATCACGAGGTCCACACCTGAACTGGCACCCCACTCCCCAAATTTCCAATATGAGGACATTAGAGGCCGCGACAAATTTAACAAGCACCAGCCCTCCCCCCCCCATGTACACGACGGTCTTTGGTCAGATTCGAACTAGCAACCCTCCGGTTGCTAATCCGTTACTCTTCCAACAGGACCTATGTGGGAAAGGAAAATATCACTAGACTACCTAGGGATCGTAAAGCCGTACACACCTAAAGCTAACAGGCGTTTTTAATTCTGCAACCAACCCGGGCCCTTAACCCTTTCATAGCACGGGGCGACAGGGCTTAAAAAGCGGCTTCATTAGACGTTATCGCGGAAGAAAGGGCGTCCTTTCCGTCAAGAGGGGAAATTGATCACCCGTTAACAGGCATAGGAAACGGAAAATGGCATTTAATGGGAATCATTAACTGCTATTATGCAAACAGCTTCCGCCCATGCATCATTATTAAGAAAGCCAAGCTTAATGACTTGGGCTTAAAAGCTCCCATACCCAAACATAACAAGCGATCCATTTTTCCACATGCCACGTAATTAAGGAATTTTCACATCGATCGGCCCCTTTTTACAGCGAGCTTATATTCCGGGAATTAATTACTTGCATTTAAAACCGGATTTAAGGGGGGGGGGGCTTCACTCGGTGGGGATAATTACGATGTCGAATTTCGGGGAGTGCAACCTGACAGTGGCGTCCCAACGGCTATATTCGTTTTGGTTTGGAAAATATACGAGCCCTCGACGAAAAAAGTCTGAAATCACCAGTCAAAGGAACTAATTAGTTGTATTTAAAATGCAAAAGGGAGTTTAAATGGGATCGAGTCATTGGAGAAGAGAATACACGAGGTGCGGATTATTGGAGATTATAACTTCATCGCAAGAGAAAAATCAGATTTCTTGGGGTTTTAATTTGGAGTGAAATGACAAGGACAAGACAAAAAAATCAAAGGACCGTCTTCCGCACATTAACTAATTAGATACACTGAAAATTGCGTTTCAATTTCGGTAGAACCGTTAGAAAGACGACGAAAGTATGTAGAGGTTTAGTTTGTTGCTTTACGATCATTTTTTCCTACACGAGGACTAATTAGATTGAATTATTAGAAAGGCAGGTAGGTATTCTAATTAACGTTTCACTAGAGCAATAAAACGAGCGGGATCAAACCCGAAGGGAAATATCCGAGAAAACCCCACGTAATTCCCTACTTCGTTGGTTTTCCCTTGAAATGAATAACTAAACCCAAAATTTTAAAGAATCCCACACACAAATCGTTAGTTTTCTACGAAAGGTAAATAATTTCCAATATTTACGATTTATACATTCTGTTCCCCGCAATCAGAAACGGAATTCAACACAATTCGTATTTGTCCAATGCGAACTTGATTAGTTAATCAAGCATATCTATGAAGTTGTGGGCTTAATTAAACGGATTTTCCCATTTACAACGCTTCATTGTCAATAGTTTCACTTCCAATTGAATCCGCTAATGTAATTAAATTTAATTCGGTCGAGCCAATTAAATCCTCTCGACAATCATTGGTTGGATCAAGTTTCGAACTCACTACCCACCGGTTGCTAATCTGCTACTCTCCCAACAGGGCTACCCCGGCCCTTGGAGGGGCCGGGGTAAAATGAACAGGCCTCAGTTTAGGTAAGTTAGTTAATTAAAGTGGCACTGGAGCAACACAATGGACTATTGGCGACGATCCGGAATCCATCACTAAGGGAAAGAACCGAGGACAACATCTCGTGACTGAATCACCAGCCCCCCTTTGTACACGACGATGTTTGGTTGGATTCGAACACGCAACCATCAGGTTGCCCTCCTGTTACTCTTCCTAGGGGCTACCGCGGCCCTGAACAACGGTTAGATGACGAGGTCAACACCTGAGCTGGTACTCCATCCCCCAAACTTCCACTCCAACGAGGACATTTGAGGCCTCGACAGATTTAACCTCGTAAACGATGGTCTTTGGATGGACCGATTTCGATTCCATCCGCGACTCTTCCACTATTCCCGTCTAATTTTCGTAAAACGAAAATTCTTTGGGACTACAGTGGTCCCTCTATAATCCGGCACTACGCCAATCCAGCCCCTCCAGTAGTCCGGCGTTTTGAGGGGAGAGGGAAAGGGAAACAAGTCACTGCATGTCGTTAAAAGTGACATTTCAAGCAAAAAACAAAAGAAAATTGACTGTTTTTAGACCTGATAACGTGATAACAAAATATGTATCAAAATTTTGTACCTCAACTGAATAATATCTTTTGATGTTCTAGCCCACATGGTACTATTATTATGTGCTAAAATGTATAAAATAAATGCCGCACGCGCTCATAGAGAGGGAGAGGTAGTGCTCTCCATGTGAGGCGGGCTTGGTTTCCTGTCGGGCCTCTGAGTGTTGGGAAAATCTTTTACCCCACCTTTTCTTAAATAGGCTCTACACCGTTTGGTGAGACGGAGAGGTGAAGGTCTGGAGGATACCTGATAACGTAAACTTAACGCAGGCCTAGTTTTTGTTATGTAAACTACAGGAAAATGCAATATCTTGTTTCGTAATTTTTTTACAACACTCATGTCCATTTTAATATGCAGGGTGAGTCCAAATTGTCTTTACAAAATAAGAGGGGTGATAGTACCCATCCAGACGAGCAATTACCATGGAACATAGGGTCGCATTCCACTCTGAGAGGCAGAAAAGAGACAAATTAGAATTTCAACATCAACTTACAACAGTGTTGGGAAAGCGAATGAACGATACCAAAAGTTGCAATCTGATTTATTGATCACAGAAAAACTCACAGCAAGTGCTCAAAGTGGCGTGTCGTTGCACAGTTCGCACCGGCGAAGGAATGACTCTCGAAGGTTCTTGGTGTTGTGATAATTTTGTCTGCGGCAACACCGATTCTCGCTACGAGATCTTCAGCCGAGTCCACAGGCGTCTGGTACACTAAAGATTTCATGTGCCCCAGAAGAAAAAGTCCAGTGGGTTGAGGTCCGGTGAGCGAAGAAGCCAAGCCACAGGTCCGCCACGTCCGATCCATCGTGCGGGATATGTAGGCAGGTATAAAACGACGTCAGAGGCGATGACTTGTTCATGCTCGACGCGTTTCGAATTTACTCTTTTCTGCCTCTCAGAGTGGAATGCGATCCTATGTTCCATGGTAATTATTGCTCGTCTGGATGGGTACTATCACCCCTCTTATTTTGTAAAAACAATTTAGACTCACCCTGTATGTATTTTGTCATATTTTGTGCAATAAACATAGGTTTTGCTATTAAAATGCGTTTTTTTAAGTGAACCTCCACTAATCCGGCGTTTTCGTTAATCCGGCAGTCCTCTGGTCTGATATCTGCCGGATTACTCATGGATTACTGTACTAATGAAAAAAAGCGATACATCGAGGGAGAAACTAGTAAGATTCGAAAACAAGCTGAAAAAAAATAAATGCGTCAAATTTTCACCACGAAGTTCTCGGTAGCCTATTGGCACAATCATATTCCGCTGCAGCAAGTCGGCATCCACGGAGATCTTTGAAATCGAATTCCCAGGCCTTATCGGGAGGTCTCAAAAGAAACAAATCTGGCATCGACACCTCGCGGAGATTGGAGCGCAACAAAACAAGCGTGTAATTGCATTTGCCCTGCACCCGAAACCCCGCAAATGCCCGGAAACTCACGGTTAACGCTAATGCAATTGGAGTGAGTGTAAAGATAAACATGCGGGCTTCGATTCGACGAACAGCGTGGAAAGGGGGCGAGCATCGGGAAATTCCCACCCGGGTGTCTAATTACCCACACCAGGGCTCTTTTCGTTCGCCACCCCAGTCACGTCTCTATCGAGGGGAATTTTGCATCCTTTTAGGGGAGACGCACAGGTGTCTAGTGTTATTTAAACTGCTCGCAACGCTTCTTTTAAGCGTTCGGTTCAAATTAATGAAACACGATATCGGCAGGCAGGTGTTTTAATTAACGTCGCACTGGAGCAACACAACGGGCTAGGCTATTGGTGACGGTTCGGGATCAAACCCGAATGGAAAGATCCGAGGATAACACCACGTCATTTTGAATCCCAGTCATATGACGAGATCACACCTGAGCTGGAACCCCACTCCCCAAACTTCCACACCACGCCGACGTGAGGATATTTGAGGCTACAGCATATTTAACGTGAACCTTAACTCACCCTTTGCAAGCGATGGTTACTTCGATAAGAGTTTTTGGAGGAACAAAATAAAAGCCTTTTCGGGCATAAAAACACTGCCATAAGCTCGAAAGACTTGCCTTCCCAAAAAATGCAACGCGTCGACGAGAACTGCGAGGCAAAAATTCGGAGATAATCGGAATTTTCAAATCGCGCTCAACCAAAGCATGAAACTCCCGAAGAAAAATTCTTCTCAAAAAGATAGAGCTGGAAAAAGTCTTTTCCCAGACCCTCACTTAGCGATCGGGTAAAAGCTACTCGAGCTTACCGTAGATCGATAGCACAGGCGAAAGAAACACGCCAGGTACTGGTTCGAAGAGGATGCGTGCATGAAGTTTTCAGAAGAGTTTATCATAGTGGAAATATAAAAGCGGAGTGAGAAATGGCGAGTCCAGGATCATGTGACGGAAACTAGCAGTAACGTGACTCTTAGGCTGCTTTCCTGTGTCGGGGGAACCAAACATTCATCATCTGATTGGTCCACGGGACGGGAGGAGACGCCCATGCGTCGATTCATCATCTGATTAGTCCGCGCGACATTGTAGCAGGCTTTGGCACTTTCGCCATTTTGTTCGCCACACTATAGGAATGCGCATTCACACACCTACCTTGTCATAAGATGTTATATCGCTAAACGAAGCGATAAAATGCCAAATCGGACAACCAAATTTTTCACAGATCAGTCACGTGACTACTAGTCGAAATGTCGGTCACACTTTTCGAAGCTCCTCCCACTAGCAATGCTCAGTCTTTCATATCACGTCTATGGAGTTTATCACTCCTTTCCACAAATGCCAAAAGCTACTTGACTTAATGTCACCCTAAAAAAACACCGGGCTATTGTTGACGGTCCGGGATCAATTTCAAAGGGAAAGATCAGAGGACAACACCTCGTCATTTTAAACCACGGTCAGGTGACGAGGTCAACACCATAGGTGGCAACCCACTCTCCAAACTTCAACACCACGCTAAAGTAAGGACCACGTAATGTGCATTATTCCCCACCATTCATGGGTTGGTAAGAGTTTCGAACTCACTGCCCTCCGGTTACTAATCCACGATTCTACCAACTAGGCTACCGCGGCCTCACAAACACCAAAAGAACTAACAATAAAGTATTTTAATCGTATTTAAAATTAAAATATAGTGTTTCAAAACCTCATTCTTCAAGGGGAGATAAGGAACATGAAATTGAACCGTTATTCAGAAAATGATGCATGTCAATAAGCACTACCTGGGTTTGCTAGAGGGTGCTCTTCGGCAGCCCGGCAGTTGGGAAGTTTGTAGGGCAATCCACGCTGGTGCATTACTTTCGTGGTCGGAACTTTGAGTACCGACTGCGAAACCATAAGTGCACTAATTCTGTTGGCCGGGTGCGGAAAAGTAAACTCAAGCAACAATAACACTGAATTTATTTACAAAGTAGGTGGGTATTTAATTAACGTCACACTGTGGAAAGACACAACGGACTATTGGCGACGGTCCGGGATCAAACCCGAAGGAAAAGACTACGTAACTTTGAAGCACGGTCAGATGACGAGGTCACACCTGAGCTGGCACCCTACTCTCCAAACTTCCACACTAACGTGAGGTCTCGATAGATTTAACGTGCACAAGCCTCTTTGTACAAAGATGGTTTTGGGCTGGATTCGAACTCGCAACCCTCCGGTTGCTAATCCGTTACTCTTCCAATAGGGCTACCGTGGCCCTATTTAGGAAGTACATAGGTCGTTTGTGAAACGAAAGTCAATAAATCCGCATCCAAGGCAAGAGGCATGAGCATTATACGAGTCGAGATAGGATACATTATCACGGTGTACGTCAGATTAAAACGAATCTACCAACTTCTCGAATTCCAGTCGAATTGTATCGTTCTCACAAATAAGAATTCTATATTACCGGTTAAGGGGAAAATTAAAATACCGGTAAAGTTGCACGCGAGTAAATTCCATATTAAAATGAAACAACCATCCATTAAATACTTTAACTTTATTCCGCACCACACACAAACAACGCAATACAAGATATCTTCTTTAGCCCCTTCGAAATAGCCACCCCTTTTCTACAACCACCCTGACTGATCGCTTCACTGCAAATCAACCACTGGACCAGAACGATTCTTATCCGAACACAGGCCCTCGAAGCATGACGCCAGTTGTGGCGTCATTTGATCCCTCAGACATTTATTCAATTAGTACAGGTGCCCAATAGACGAGTTGGAAGAGCCACTAGCTTCAACACCAGCGATCCAATTCGAACACTACTTTCCACGTTCCTCTTCATCAATCGAAATGTTTTTGAAATATTTTTAAATTCTCCAAAAATTCTGTCATTCGACTATCATGACATTTCAAATTAAGTTTATTATAGCTAGGTAGTTAATTAACGTCGCACTAGAGCAACACAACGTGCTATTGGCGATGGTCCGGGATCCATCCTTAAGGAAAAGATCCGAGAACTACTGGTCATTTTGAACCACGGTCAGATGACGAGGTCAACGCCTGAACAGGTAGGTATTTTAATTAACGTCACACTGGAGCAGCGCAACGGGCAATTGGCGACGGTCCGGGACCCATCCTTAAGGAAAAGATCCGAGAACTACCCGTCATTTTGAATCACGGTCAGAGGGCGAGGTCAACGCCTGACCAGGTAGGTATTTTAATTAACGTCACACTGGAGCAGCGCAACGGGCAATTGGCGACGGTCCGGGATCCATCCCCCAAGGGAAAGATCCGATAATTTTCTCTCCTTAAAGATGATTCCTTGTTTGCTCGGCCGCGGTAGCCCGGTTGAAAGAGTAACGGCGGATTAGAAACCGTAGGATTGTGAGCTCGAATCCAATCAAAGACCGCCGGGTACACGGAGGTTGGTGCACTTTAAATCTGTCGTAGCCTCAAATGTCCTCACGTTGGTGTGGTGTGGACGTTTAGAGAGTGGGGTGACAGCTCGGGTATGACCTCGTCATCTGACCGTGGTCCGGAATGACGTGTTGTTGTTCTCGGATATGTCTTGAGGATTGATCCCGCAATGTCGCCAATAGCCCGGTGCGTTGCTCCCAGTGCGACGGTGATTCAAGTACCTACCTACCTGGCTAAAAATAAACAGCGGAGTGAAAGCGATCACGACGCTGTGGAGTTCCAAACTATGCGATTCAAAATGATCTCGCATGCTACGGCAACTACCATTAAACTGTTAAATTAGGCAAACAAAAGTGTTGTACACATCCTAGCTGTCGTTCACTTTTGCACGTGGTGTAAATGTCCTCTTGTACATTCCGGTGGCGTTGCTGGACATACAATAGACAGTGGGAATGCCCACTGCACTAGCATCCTGCGAGTTGAAGGCTTCGCAGGTTCAGTTCTTCGATTGGTGTACTTCTTTCTTTTGTGTCAGTGAAACTTTCCTTGTGTATGTGTCCATTACTTGATATTGTCTGCCTTGTGACAGCGCAACATGGCCAAATATGGCTCTTACGCCATAAAATCTAACCCCCTTGAACAAATTCAATTTCAGGTGTTCTCAAGGTAGGTAGGTATTTAATTAACGTCGCATTGGTGCAACACAACGGGCTATTGACGACGGTCCAGGATCAAACCCGATAGGTAAGATCCCAGGACAACACTGCGTAATTTTGAGCCAAATGACGAGGTCTGGCCTGATCTGGCACCCCACTTTCGAACTTCAACACCACGCCAACGGGAGGACGTTAGAGACCACGGCAGATTTAACGTGCACCAGCCCCTTTGTACACGACGGTCTTTGGTCGGATATTTAGAATTTTTTAGAAAACCAATTGATGTTCAGATTACTGTTCCAAAGGACTAATGCAATCTGTAATTGAGTACGTACAGAAAACAACGAAAATATTAATACTTACAGATAATTCGTAGCTGAATTTACGTCGCAATGGAACAACCAAACGGACTATTGGCAGCGGAATCAAGGAAAAAATCCAAGGACACCTAGTCACTTTGAACCATGAACCATGGTTTGAACCAGAACCAGATGAAGAGGTCAACACCTTAGCTGGCACCCCATCTTCAAACTTACACGCCACGCTAACGTGAAGACGTTGGACGCCATGACAGATTTGGCATGCACTAGCCCCCACCTATATGACGCTCTTTAGTTGGATCGAATTTCGAACTCTAAACCCTCCAGTTGCTAATTATCCACTTGGGCCGTGCACAGGTTCGATTCCTACCTAGATGCATTTCTCTTTTTGTCAGTAAAACTTTGTGTGTGTATGTCTGCTTGATATGGTTTTTCTTGTGTCTGTCGCAGCTTGACCAAATATGGTCCTTGCGCCATAAAACGTCAATCATCTGCCATATGCAGCAAAAATAGAAAATAATCGTAGAACGGGAAATCAAACTTCTATCTTTTTCATACTGATGTCGTTTTTTTAAAGTGGAAACATTATTTTCTTTTCTAACAATTAAATAATCCACTCATCTCTACGCGCATACAAAAGTGGAAATAAAAGAATAATGGGAAATAAAAATAATATAACATAAAATTGGAAATAAAAATAATGCCGACATTTGGCATTACTCCATTATAACTCAAACGTTTACGCTAAAAAGTTGATTTTTTGCGATATGTGCAATATAATTGAAAAGATAGCATCGAAAAATACCGCTTTAATTAGGTATTCGGAAATCCAGTTTTGTTTCACAGGTTCATTTCTACAAAAAAAAACACCACCGGGGATTTTGAAGATAACGAATTTAACATTTCGTTATTAAACACTGTAGCGTCTTCACGCTATGTGGTGGGAAATCGTATAAATGAGTACTAATGGTTGTACTGCTTTCTGGATTATTTAATAACAAAGAAATATCTCCAGTTACATGAAATATGTACAGTACAGAAAACAAATTTGCCCGCAACGGGACTTAAAGGCGGTACCCTTTCTGGGACCTCTGAGAGACACTCCCAACACCGTTGAAGTTCTAGCGTCGTCTGCCTTCATCCTCCCCGGACTCGGGTCGCCAAAAGGCGGTGGGGGGCGTCCTCTCGTCCTTCATTGGTCAAAGTTCTCCTGGTGGATTTTTCTTTTTTTTTCTCATGAGTTCCAGAATGTTCGGGCGCCGCCGAGACGAACTGTCCCCGAATTCCTTCAAAACCCTGGGAGCGTCGGCAGAGATGAAGGGGCTTCGGTTCCCATTCACCTTTTGTGCCCCGGCACCGAACCATGGCTGCTGGGCTGATCGGCGCCTCCATAGTCTGAAAGGGGAGAGGAACACCTCCGGGAAAAGGAGTGTAAGATGCTTCGTCACAACACCAATGAAATCCGATACGTGAAATATCTCTTTCGGTCTTTTTTAGTTCTCAATAAAATTTTATCTTTTACATCGCTTGTTCATTCCATCCTTCCAGTGGCTAAATGTTTTAGAAACAGGGTTGCTAGTTAAAAGAAATTCCGGTGTATGATTTATCGCGCTAGGAAAGGGAAAAGAAACTTAACTATTCGGTTTCCTTTTTCTTCGCGAACGAATTCAATTACTGTCGGCGAGCAGCGCCTCGTGACGGAAAATAATTAGATACCTAATCCCATTAGTGGTAAACTGGAAAATTTCCCTCAAATGATCGACGCTCACTCTTTTGTTATTGGATTGTAAAGAAAGTAGCCTAATGAATTAGTTTGTTTCTTTTAAGGTTTTTTCAGTTATGGGGGGGGGTATTTCAATTAACGTCACACTGGAGCAACACAATGGGCTATTGGTGACGGTCCGGGATCTTTTTCAGTTATGAGCCGTTGCAATTTTAGACTGAATCTTATATTCAATTTGCCCAACAAACCATTTGGTTTGTCTTAGTAAACATTTTTTGTTTTTTTTAATGGTATTCGTAAAAGACTTGACTGTATCACGTTTTTCTGTATGCGTTAATGGGCTGTGATAGCCCAGTTGGCCCTCCGAACTTCCACACCACGCCAACGAGAGGACATTTGAGGCCACAACAGATTTAAAGTGCACCAACTCTCCACGACGGTCTTTGGTTGGACCTAGTTTCGAACTCACAACCCTCAGATTGCTAATAAATTACTCTTCCAACTGGGCTACCTGGGAAACGACGGTCCCGGGTGCAACATCTCCCATGGTGCGCTGGGAGTTGTCATTTGAAATCTCACAGAAAACACTAAGCTGCCACTTGAAATCTCGCAGATAACACTAAGCTGCCATTTGAGATCTCACAGAAAACACCAAGCTGCCATTTGAGATCTCACAGGAAACACTAAGCTGCCATTTGAAATCTCACAGAAAACATCAAGCTGTCATTTGAGATCTCACAGGAAACACCAAGCTGCCATTTGAAATCTCACAGAAAACACCAAGCTGCCATTTGAAATCTCAGAAAACACTAAGCTGCCATTTGAAATCTCACAGGAAACACTAAGCTGCCATTTGAAATCTCACAGAAAATGTCGAGTACTTAAACCCTGGTCTCCCAAGGTCGCAGCTCAGAAGCAAATGCAAGAGTATCCAACACCATCCCAGCGAAAGGGATTGATGGAATTTTCATTTGAAATCTCACAGGAAACCCTAAGCTGCCATTTGAAATCTCACAGAAAACGTCGAGTACTTAAACCCTGGTCTCCCAAGGTCACAGCTCAAACGCAAAAGACCAACACTATCCCAGCGAAAGGGATTGATGGCATGAAAAAGGATTGTCTTCCGCCAAGAGTTATACCCGGGACGAAAACTTCCGTCGAGGCAATACGTGCCCCAAGCGTGAAGGAGGAGGATCGCTACGTGCCAAAAGATCACCGTCTTCTCGCAGTTCTCCCTGGGGGACGGGGTCTATTTCTCTTCATTCTCCTCCGCATCACTTGTGCCGGAACAATCGATGGGGGAACACTCCCACGGGATCGGGATGGAGTCACTCACAATTATCGCGTGTTACTCGCTGCCTCTTCCCTGTTCCTAGGCAGGAATTTATTCCGACGCTACTTAAATGATTGTGAGAAAACGGGAATGAACATCTAAGAGGAAGCTGCAGAGTGGGTTGGAGGTAGCTCAATTAACGAAGGGCTATCGGGGACAGGAACCGGGTTGGTTGATTGATTGTTGGATTTTATGGCGCAAGGTCCAAAAAAGGACAAGCGCAAGGACGGGGATCCATCCCTGTTTGTGTTTGTTGACGCAATAAAGAATTCTTTTATGAGAATTATTTATTGAATACAAAAACAGTCATCCAACCCACTTGGTTAAGATGATAATAAACTAAGAAAAACATGCGGTCTATCCGACCAATCTCTCGAATAGAGAGGAACACAGACGAGTACAGAAGAATAGCAGAAGAAATAGGATTCGTTCAGACAGTAAGAGAATACATATATATGCATTCACAATCGCCACAGCCAATAGGAATCGGTGGAAGGAAAACTGTCTGAAAAAGAATGACACCAAACGGCACAAACTACTAATGCATATTGGGCTGAAAACGACGGACCGTTTAATAGAAACCAACAATCCCGAAGCGAAAGTTCGTTGTTTTGACATTTTATGATGGAAAGGATCATGTTCGGCCCAGCAGCGCCAAACACAAGACAACGTGAAACACAAAAATACAGTAGATTGGATTGGATGTTGGGGTTTTATGGAGTAAGGTCCAAAAGCGGACAAGCTGAGCCAAACACAAGACAGAATATGATCCAATAAAATAATAAAATATTTAAAAATTAATAGTCTAAGACGAAAATACCGTGAAAAGGGGAAGAGAGTAAGTAGGTAGTTAATTACCGTCGCACTGGAGCTGCTACTGGAGCATCGGGCTATTGGTGACGGTCTGGGTTTGTCTGGTTTGGTGTGTCGGGTTTAATTGGCCATATTTGGCCATGCTGCGCCAGACACAAGACATACAATATCAAGTAATAGACACACACAATAAAAGGCGACGGTCTGGGATCAACCCCGAAGGGGAAAAATCCGAGAACAGCGCCTCGCAATTTTGAACCACGGTCAGATGACGAGGTCACCAGCCCCCATGTACACGACGGTCTTTACCCAGACCGAGATTCGAACTCGCAACCCTCCGGTTGCTAATCCGTTACTCTTCCAACTTGGCAACCGCGGCCGAAATAAGATGGAGGGGAAAAAAGCAGAGCAGGTGAGGGTAGAACAGATGGAAGGACAGACCAATCGAGTACCTCCGACTCTTAAAGTACGAACTTGGAAATTTTACAAGCCATTTCGGAACTGTACCTGAATTTTCGTGGGGGTTTCGAAAGTGCGGATATTCCTCGTTGCATCACACCTTCCGAGAACCGAGAATTGAAGCTATTATTAAGCTGCTCATGCGAGAGAGCTACACAATTCTCTCTCCAAAAGAAAAACTTCCGCGGCTCCTCAAGAGTGTCAATAACCAATAGAACAGACGCAAAAGTCATTCAACCATTCGCAGACACAAGACAACGCAGAAAACAACACACAGGAAAGCGAAATTTATTTTTAGGTCACTTTCGGGGCCCCGGACGGTCTGTTCTATTTGTTACGCAAGGGGAGAGCCGAACAAAGAACGTGTTCAACGGAGTCAGAGTGACACGACAGAGGGTACGATCACACGTGTCTGCGCTTTCTCGTCAGCTTAAATTAGACGTGTGATAATAGAATATAATTAGTCAACGACAGGAACACGCGCGCGATTTTTCTTTTCGCATCAAGAATTTCACTCGCAAATTCGAAACGAAATGGTCTGCGAATCAGATGAGAACCTATCTGAAGCATCAGCTTCACTGTCAGATATTTTGAACGAAAGAATTGGTTGGTTTCGGGTTTTATGGCGCGAGGCATACATTTGGCCATGCTGGGCCAAACACAAGAATACAGACGACATCAAGTAATTGACATACACACGCAAGGGTTGGTTAGGCGTTTTATGGCGCAAGGCCCACAGCTCTCTGACCAAGCTAGGCCGAACACAAGACAACGTCAAATGTGTTGAAAGGGGGGAAAAAGGGATTGGGTAACAATAATGGGAAGAATGGGAAAAGATCGTTTGGGTATCCCAGGAGTGCGACCCCGTATTTAAGGACAGTAAACCCCATGGGAGAAAAAGAGATCACTAAAGTACCACGGGTCCATGTAACCCGTACACACCTAGAGGTAGATAGGTGGTTAATTAACGTCGCACTGTAACAGCGGGCTATTGTCGACGGATCAATTCCGAAGGGAAAGATCCAAGGAATTTTGAACCACGGTCAAATGACGAGAACCACACCTGAGCTGGCACCCCACTCTCCAAACTTTCGCACCATGCCCAGCGTGACAAATTTTGGTACGGACACAGAATCATCATTTCAGAGGCACGGCCTCTGTCAATGTATATAGAATTTTGTAAATTAAAAAGGTTTTTAATTATACAGTCCACTTACTTCAACCTGCAAGTTGCGAGTTCGAATCGTCCGTCGTAAGACCGTAA
Organism: Meta bourneti; assembly: GCA_933210815.1. Taxonomy (NCBI): domain Eukaryota; kingdom Metazoa; phylum Arthropoda; class Arachnida; order Araneae; family Tetragnathidae; genus Meta; species Meta bourneti. Next base: position 110,118,361 of record OW119922.1, on the reverse strand, counting down.
AGACCGTCGTGTATAAAGTGGGCTTGCGCGCGTTCAATCTGTCCGTGCACGTTCAATCCTCAAATGTCCTCACTTTGGCCTGGTGTGGAAGTTTGGTGACGGGGGCGCCAGTTCAGGTTTGACCTCGCCATCTGACCCTCGTTCGAAATTACGAGGCATTGTCCTCGGTAGGTATTTTAATTAATGTCACACTAGATCAACACAACGGACTATTTGTGACGGTTCGGGATCAATTAAGGGAAATATCCGAGGACAACACCTTATAATTTTGAATCACGGTCAGATGACGAGGTCATCACCTGAGCTAGCAACCCACTCTCCAAACTTCAACATTTTTGCTCCCCACAGACATTTGAGGCCACGACAGATTTAAGGAGCACTAGATCCCGTATACACACCTAAAGGAGATGTGCCCCTCAGGGCAGGTGTTTTAACAAAGAAGCGTGTTCCATGTACGGATTCCGAAAGCGACGTCACTTGGTTTGTGTTTTGAATACGTTTTCAGCACAGCGTCAATAAATATTTACCTTTGAATGAAATTTCAATTGAAATATGATAGTTGATCGATAAACGCCAAGCATCGGCAAAACGGCAATAAGCTACATTTCAAGGTAACCCATATGTGTATCATGCGAGATCTTTAAGGTAGAGGGAGTAAAATCGCAGACCGTTTGTTTCGTTTGCATTGAAAATCCTTCTCGTTGAATTAAGTTGTAGAAAAAAAAGTCATTCGGTATTTTTTAATCAACGATTTCATTTTTATCAAACTGTTTGTAGATTAAAAGAAAAAAGAACTAGTCAAAGACAGCAGCAATTGACAGCAGGTGCCATCGAATCGCTCACTGACGAAAGGTGATCCTCAAATCGTGACGCGACGGGGAAAGCGTGCCTGCCAACATTACTCCCATTGCTCTCAGCAATCGTCACGAGATCGTGACTGTCAAGTGACATAAGCCCTCATTTAACGGTGAATACATTTAGGGAATTGAAACGATAGATTTAGGGAATTGCGAAAGCAAAGGACATCTCAATTGCTTTTACAATCGAGGGTGTTAGAATGAGAATAGAGGAAATCACTATTAGGTGATGCAAGTCAGATAAAACGCGCTTAAAATTTAAAAACGTTAGGTTGGTTTTGGGGGTTGATGGCGTAAGCGCCATATTTGACCAGGCTTCGCCGGACACAACACATAAAATATCAATGAACATATGCACACAGTGAATGTTTTTACTAACGCAGAAGGGAGAAATACCAACAGGGAGGAATCAAACTGTGCAACCTGCAGTTCGCATGTTGCTAGAGCAGTGGGTATTATTACTGAGCCACAGCTGTCCCGAGAATGCATTAGGTGTTCCGTGATGTAAATCCTTTCCTCTTGAGAACATTTGGGCCGCAGTAGCCCAGTTGGAAGAGTAACGGATTAGCAACCGGAGGGTGGCGAGTTCTAATCCAGCCAAAGACCGTCGGGTACAATCTGTCGTGGCCTGAAATGTCCTCACGTTGGTGCCAGCTCAGGTGTGACCTCGTCATCTGACCGTGGTTCAAAATTACGTAGTGTTGTAATGGGATCTTTCCCTTCGGTTTTGATCCTGGACCGTCGCCAATAGTCCGTGTGTTGCTCCAGTGCGACGTTAATTAAAATACCTACCTTGAGAACATTTAATAAGAAATTGAATCTGTTGATGGGGGTTAGATTTTATGGCGCAAGGGACATATTTGCCCATGTTGCGCTGAGACAAGGCAGACAAGACTCTCCAAACTTCCATACCACGCCAAAGTTAAGTTATCTGAGGCCACGACAAATTTAATGTGCACCAGTTCCCCTTTGCACAGGACGGTCTTTGCTTGGATTCGAACTCGCAACCATCCGGTTGCTAATCCGTTACTCTTCCAACAGGCCCAAATTAGACTCGGATCACCATGCCAACGTCATTGTTACTTATTCTATTTAATTTCTAACCCCTTGCTTGATTCACTTTGTATTGAATTTTTTTTTTTAACTTTTTAAGTTAGATTGCTGACAAAGAATCATAGTCTTATTCTTTTTTCAGAATTTAAGACCCTATGAATCACGAAAACCTCATTTATGCTCTAGTACTTCAATAAATTGAGCATTGGAGCCCGTCACTAAACTACATCTTGTCCCAAAACGTATTCCCAAATGTCGAAACCAACATAAATTCCGCTATTTTCAGCTCCACTCTTCATTTCCTACAGACATACAAAAACGACTTCGCCAGACGAATTTTACCCAACCCCACAACAGCCAACAAGGCGGTGCCTTGCATTAGCCAAATGAAACGTTCCATCCCGCCATTCGAAATAGAATACCCAACATTCAAAGTAGATCTCGAATGGCCCCTCTGGAGACGAGACACAATAACAGTCCCATTTCGAAAACTTATTGATCCCTAGGAACCACAAAACGAGATTGATGAGTGGAAAAGTCTGGGCGATGCCATCTGCTCGGGGGGGGGGGGAGTATAGTTAACCCTTTCGCAACTCCGTTGCCGATTTCTTTGAATAATAGAGTTTGGGTGGAGTTTCATTAACAGGCGGCCCGGATGATGGATGTCCGGGCCGATAAATAAATAAGCACACCTGGTGTCTGTAAACGCGATTGCGAGACCGAATTCCCGGATTGGATTCCTTCGGGAAGGAAAATCGTGAGGCAATACAAATTGGAAACACGAAAGTCGATGTTTCTCTGAGACTGGGGAATAAAGAGTGCCTTACCTGCTTTCATCTTTGTGGTTCGAGGATTTAGTTGGTTCGTTCGGGGTTTTATGGCGCAAGGGCTATATTGAGGTAGGTATCTTAATCGACGCCGGACTGGAAGCAAGACAAAGGGGTATTGGCGAAGGTCCGGGATCAAACTCGAGGGGAATGATCCCAGGACAAGTAATTTTGAACCACGCTCGGATGACGAGGTCACATCTGAGCTGGCGCCCCACTCTCCAAACTTCCACACCACGCCAATGCGAGGACATTTGAGGGCACGAAAGATTTAAAATGCACCAGCTCCCCCCTTGAATACGACGATCTTTGGTTGGACCGAGTTATGAACTCGCAACCCTTCGATTCCTAAGCCGTTGCTCTTCCAACTGCGCTACAGTGGCCCCAAAAGGTGCATGATATTCTCGGTAGGTAGTTAATTAACGTCGCACTGGAAGCAATACAACTAGCTATAGGTGACGGTCCGAGATCAAACCCGAGGGGAAAGGTCCGAGGACATCACGTAATTTTGAATCACGTTCAGATGACGAGGTCACACCTGAGCTGGCACCCTACCCTTCAAATTTCCACACCACGCCAACGTGAAGACATATAAGGCCACGACAGGATTAACGTGCACCGCCCCTTTATACTCGGTCTTTGGTTGGATTCGAACTCGCAACTCTCCGGTTGCTAATTCGTTACTCTTTCAACCGGGCGACAAACATAAGACGGACAATGCGATGTAATTGTAAAAAGAAAAGATGGAGAGGAGAACGTAGTAAAAGATCCCTTGGACATACTTGGGTCGCGAACTCCCTGTTTAACAGAGGCAGTAAACCCCATGGGAAAAGAATGGATCACCAGGGTATTTCGGGTTCGTAAAGCAAATACACACTTAAAGATTTGTCCTGAGGGGATTACGACAAACGGGATTAGAAGTTGAATGCCGTTTACATTCGTTTATTTTGTTCTGGGAAATAATTCTTTAATGTCCCAAATTATTCCAAAATTCGGAGAAGCATAATTCAGAAGAGACGCCCCATGGACTGCAAATAGCAAACCTTTTTTGATAAACCGTTTGTCTTCTCTTATTGAAGACTTTTTGAGAGTTTCTCTTCACAATCGATCAAAAAATAACATCCAGTCCGATAACAACACCTTGATTTGAATTCATCTGCAGGGTCTGCATGCGCGAGTCTGCGCGTGATAGTACTAATGTGTTGCTTTTATAAAAATTCAAAGAAATAAATTGCGATGGAATTCGACCAAACAGTCCCTGAGTTTTAAGTGCGTCACAAAGTATTGAATAAGTCTAGAAAATTAGACCATGGCACAGCTTGAAGGAAAACCTTTCACCAAGTTAACGATATGTTTGTTCTTATTGGGTAGTTATGTAGGCAACTAATTAACGTCGCACTGGAGCAACACAACGGGATATTGGCGTTGGTGAGGGATCCATCCCGTAAGGAAAGATCCGAGGATAAAACCTCGTCATTTTGAACCATGGTCAACACTTGATCTGGCACCCCACTCTCCACACCAAGTTAACGTGAGGACATTTGAGTCCACGACAGATTTAATGTGCACCAACCCTCAGGTACACAGCGGTCTTGAGCCCCACTTTCCAAACTTCCACACCACTCAATAGCGAGGACATTTGTGGCCACGACAGATGGAACGTGCACCAGTCTCCGGGTACACGTTGGTCTTTGGTGGGACCGAGTTTCGAAGTCGCATCCCTCAGGTTGCCAACCCGCTACTCTCCCAACCAGGCTACCGCGGCCCTTATTCTCATTGGGTATGCCTGGGAATTGAAAATTGCGTGACTTGTTTAAACGTATAATCTATATTCATGATGCAGCGAAAAAAGACCTCTGTTAAAAACGCATTGAAATGGAAAAACCACAAAACCTTAAAAAGAAACGCATATTCGTTACATTTTCGCGAAGAAACAGCGCTACGTATTCCTGCGCCATTAAATTACCAAAGGAAAGAAATATTAGCGCAGAAAAGAACCCTTGCGGAACATTCCAATCCATTCCTGTTTCGAATAAAAATACATATCTGTCTCCTTTATCCTCCCGACGGTGGTATTCCCCGGTGGCAACGACTCGGGAAGGGGCGGGGAACTTATTATCCCCTGCGTAATCCCACAACCCGCAAAGAACGGGGCGGTCCAAAGCCCCTGCAGACAGCAAGAGAAATTTTTGTGTCCGCGTGAGAGAATGTCTCCTGGTGGCGGGGCGGAGCACAAAGGAATTGCGATCGTCAGCCCCTATGCAGGGGCACACTTTGGGGCGTCTCTGGAGTAAAAGGGGGATCCGGTTTGCAGCCAAGGCTCAGGACAAATCTGATAACGTCTTGGTGAACGATTTCGTTTGCAGGAGTTGAGTCGTTTTTTATTGGGAAAAGGGGCTTCCCACCATCTTTGCTAGGATTCGATTGGTACCAGTACATTACTCCAGGAAGAAAAGATCATGGGGTGGTGCAGAGACAGAGCATTAGGGGCGTTGTGCGTTGTCCCAAATCTCCACCGTTCCTTGGAAGCTAATAAGTACAAATGGGAGATATCGAAATTGAACCTTACTTTGTCCCAACTCAAGATTATACCTCTGGCGTCCAGTATACCTTTTGCACTTTTTCGAGCAATTTCACAATTCAGAATGAAGACAACCGACTTAACTTAACAATTCAGAATGAAGACAACCAGCAAAGGATTACATTGAACTCAAATGAAAACCATACGTAATCCAGTCAGGAAATTTACATATTAATAACTCTACAAGTGGTGCCTTGATAAAAAACGAGATACCTCATCCATCAAGATCTGACTAATTTTGCTAATGACGAGATATTCAGTCATCAACACTACGTCACACCATTCTCTACCTATATTTTTATTAAATGCACTTCATATATCATTTATACTCCCTAGATAGACCTAATTACTGAATCATCCAGATTTATGTTTGTCATTGTATAATTCTTTCTCTCGTAACTGACTTCTGAACGATAAGGTTAACCATTTATGAAGGTTATGAGAAAACAATTTATGTACTTAAGAATAATTCATGAAAATGAATAATCTATGAAGGTTTAAATAATTTATGAATGTTAAAATAATCTATGAAGAAAAGTTTATGAAGTTTAAAGTGATCAATGAAGGTAACTACAATTTATGAAGGCTAAAAGGATATATGAAGGAAACAAATTATATGAAGGTAACAATAATCTACGAAGGTTAAAGTAATTATGAAGGAAACAATTTATGAAGGTTAAAATAATCTATAAAAGAAACAATTTGTGAAGGTAACAATATAATTCATGAAGATTAAAATAATCTACGAAAGTAACAATAATTTATGATGATCAAAATAATTCATAACGGGAAAGTAATGAAAGAAGGTTAAAATAATTTATGATGGTCAAAATAATTCATAACGGGAAAATAATGCATGAAGGTTAAAATAATGTATGGAAGTTAAGATGATCTATGAAGGTAACGACAATTTATAAAGGTTAAAACGATCTATGAAGGAAACCATTTATGAGAAGGTTAAAATAATACATGATGGTAACAATAATTTATGAAAGTTAAAACGATCTATGAAGGAAAATTTATGTGAAGGCAACAATTTTTGTTTAAATAATTTATGACTGGAAAACAACTTATGAATGAAACAATTTATGAAGGTTAAAATTATCAATAAGGTAACTATAATTTATGAAGTTTAAAATGATCTATAAGATAACTATAATTTATGAAGATAAAAATGTTCTATCAGGTTGCTATAATTTATGAAGGTTAAAACGATCTATGAAGGAAACAATTTAGGTTAAGGTAACAATAATTTATAAAGATTATAATAATCTACGAAGGTAACAATAATTTATGATAGTCAAACTAATTTATGAAGGTTAAACTAATTCATGAAGCAAAAGAGCGCAGAGTTGAACTTGCGGGATGGGTTAATCTAAAAAAAACCGAAAGCAAAAGAAGTTGCGTCTGTTGAAAGCGAGGCTGAGCTAGGAGCGAAAAGGATTTGAATAAAATTCTATCGATCGCTCAAGAGACAGGTACGGGTCTTCAGAGAGGTTACCTGGCGAGAGCAAACTCAGCCTTCATCGAGTCCTTTCCGATGAGTTAATCACCTTCAGCATTTCTTTAAACTCTTGTGTGCACCGTGATTTTTATTGGGAGACAACATGAGAAGTAGTGTTTCTACAAAGCTCGACGGCAAAAAAATAATCCAGTCCACTGATGTTCTATGTGGGATCTAATGCACTAAACCGACTTCGATGATTTGCATGGATGATGGAGATATTGAATAACCCTCCAAGTGGTTTCGACGAGATATCTCGTCATCAAGCTATGGCCGATTTTTTAGGATGACGAGCTCGTCTTCTAATGATGAGATATCTCTTTCATCATCTGGTCAGTTTTGTTAATGGCAAGGTACCTCGTTCAGACAACCACCAGGAAGGTTAAAATTCCCCTAATCAACTTGCTATGTAAATTATTACTAAAAATTAAGGATTGGTTGTTTTTAAGGTTCGGCCATGGCCATATTTGGCCATGCTGCGCCGCACACAAGACAAACATCAAGTAATGGACATACACACAAAGAAAAGTTTTATTAACACAGAAGAGAGAAATACGCCAAGGGAGGTTGGTTGTTTTGAGGATTTATGGCAAAAGGGTCATTTTTGGTCAAGCTGCGCCAAACACGAGACAGGTAACACACTGAGGGAGGAGGAAATAACAGAAAGCAGAAAGAGAGTAAAAATGAAAGGGAGCAAAGATCACTCGGGTACCTGGGGATCGTGATGCCCGTACACACCTAAAGACGATGTGTCCCTGAGGACGAAGGATACGTGGTATTAGAAGAAAGCACGAATTCGCGACCAATTGGCGAGCGTGATGAAAAACACTCGTTTGCGCATCGATAGCCAATCGGCCCGAGCCCATCCCCCAAACCACGTGACTTACCCTTCTGGGACGCTACGACGGCGACTCCGCCCACATGTTCCGTCTATTTCATTAGTAGGTCCATGGAAAAGAGGAGTCTGCGTATCACTTTTAATGGTATTGGGAATCTAATTCAATTTTCTGGTCGAATATTTAAATCCGGAGAGCCTTTTCGGGTGATATCGGATGAAAATTAATAAAACCAGAAACAAAAAAAATCTAAACTTACAAATTTATAAATAGAAAGCCTAATAGTTTTTCCTCTTTCAAAGTTCTCCAAGATTATTCAATCTCCAGCACCGTCAGAAGGGAATTCTTTTGTTATCGTGTTCGATCCACTGGTGCTGCCGTCAGTTTAACCATTACCTTCGGAGAAATAAAACCTTTTATGGTGCGTACATTGTTCTCCGAGTTCTTTTCGATAATGCTCTTTTTGGAGAAAATAAGTTACCCGGGCATCCCTCCTGTTAAAGGCACCTATTCCGGAGACTGGGGTATTAAATTTATCTTACACCGTGAATCAGGATTCCGGTTCTAATACCCTAATTTATTTGGGGATCTTTTGGAAACTTAGTTTCAAAACTGCCGAGGTAAAATATTTCATTAATATCTCCCATAGAGGAAATATAAAAGAGGAGTGAGCAATGGTAACTTTTTTGAGTCCAGGATCACGTGACCAAAACTAGTAGTGACCCTTAGATTAGTTTCGTCTGCTGGGTGGAGACGAACATTCTTCATCTGATTGGTCCATGTGACGGGAGGAGATACCCATCCAAAAGATGCATCATCTGATTGGTTCAGGCTACATTACAGTGAATCTGGCGATTTCACCATTTTTGTAGCAACTATAGAAATGCGCATTCACACATCTAACCTGTAAAATATCGCCAAAATGAGGCGATAAGATGTCAAATCGCTCGCCAAGTCGATTTTTCAGAGCAGTCGCATGTCTACTAGTCTACTTCTCGAAACTCATTACAATACCGATTATCAGTCTACTTCTATTCAATCACGCAAATACTATTCAACATGTTGGTCACACTTTTTGAAGTTTCGCGTCCGGATTAAACACCGAAGGGAAAGATACGAGGTCAGCACCACGGTAATTTTGAATCACGTTCAGATGACGAGATCAGACCTGAGCTGGCACACCTCTCTCCAAACTTCCACGCCAACGTGAGGACATTTGAGGCCTCGACAGATCTAACGTGCACCATCCCCCTTTGTACACGACGGTTTTCGGTTGGATTCGAACTCGCAACCCTCCGGTTGCTAATCCGTTACTCTTCCAACCGAGCTATCGTGGCCTCTTTTCTCCCAAGAATAGCGTGCGTCTTAATAATTTCAATGTAATCGGTTACGAAACGAAGTTGTAACACTTTAAAGAGACTGACCTTAACAGAAAACTATCCAATAATCCACTCATACTATAATTGTTACAATTGCTTTGTTTTGAAACGGATTACAAAGAAATTGGAGTCACGATGTAAAGTATTTCTGGGGTTGAATTGTTTCTGCAACTGAGGAAGGAATTTTTGGAAATATTCTGGGGAGACCCGACTGCTCAGAACGGTTTGTGGCCTGATGTCGAAATTACAACCTACACGCTCGTTTAAATAGCAGTTGACCGTGACAGCACTTGCGTAAGAGTTTCACAACACTACAAAATTGACTCACTGAATAATCCCTCAGCATGTTACTCAGGTTCGTCCAATTCAATGGAAGATATATTATCAGGATGTAGTCACTTCAACATTGAATCTTATTCATCCTAGTCTGGCAGCCTGCTAGACCAAGTCCAACAAGTTATTCGTACTCAGAGAGCGTTAATTTATAGTGGTTTTACTATTCTGAATCTTGAAACGCCAGCACTAATGTTTAATTAGAATTCAAACAGCTGGATACTGATATTGGTGTCAAGGCTTTTTTAGTATTTACAAACATGAGTTATTTTTGTTGGTCGGTTATTATTTGTACCCAGATCCTTGTTCAGTTTCTAAGCGAAATTTCTGAGTCGAAAATTCTAATTCAAGATCAGGTAGGTAGGTATTTAATCAACGTTGCACTGGAGCAACACAGCGGGCTATTTCAAGATCCGGCAGATGTTTATTGGGTTTGGTAGGTATTTGATTAACGTCGCACTGGAGCTACTCGACGGGCTATTGGCGACGGTCCGGGATCCAAGCTGAAGGGAAAGACCCGAGGACAACACCGCGTAATTTTGAACCACGGTCAGACGAGGTCACACTTGAGCTGACACCCCACTCTTCAAACTACCACACCAACGTGAGGACATTTGAAGCCACGACAGATTTAACGTGACCCAGCGCCCTTTGTACACGACGGTCTTTGGTTGGATTCGAACTCGCAACCCTCCGGTTGCTAATCCGCTATTCTTCCTACCGCGGCCTGATATTTATTGGAGATTAGGCTTAAGTTTTGAATCAATCAACCTTGCTGTCGAAGTTAGTTATCCATTATTGAGGATTCCTAATACCTTTACCTTGTGCACATCTCTCTTCTGTGTTAGTAAAAAGTTTCCTTGTTTGTATATGCTCATTACTTGGCGTTGTCTCTCTTGTGTTTGGCTCATGGTTAGCACAACGCCAATAGCCCGTTGTGTTGCTCCAGTGCGATATTAATTAATTACCTACCTAACTCAAAACTGGATTTCCATGATAAATAATTTTTAAAATATAATCCCACTGACTCTTTTATAATTTAAATTTATTCAATTTTTTTCGCATATTAGTTTAAATTTTGAAGTTTCGAATGTGATTGAAAAAATTATGTGTTTAGTAAGGACGTTTCGTTGCACTGTTGTGTGCGTCTTTAGTAGGTTCGTCTGTTGCACCCCATTAAGTGGGGTGCAAAAGGTGTCAGCGACCTAAATGCAAAAGTTATGGTACAGTTTTGATATAGACTTTTTTGTGGCAACGTTTTACGGCGTACTTTTTGTAGCGAGTTGTGGCAGGCAAAGGCATCCCCGCTTTATTAGGATTATAGCAGCCTCCCGATTATGTGAATCTTTTTAATTTATTTTTGTAAATCATTATCTTTCTTAATTTTACCATGCCTAAATAACTCTAGTTTGCTAGAATTTGTGATCTTTTATGACATTCATATTATAAAATCTGGTTTCATTACACTTAAGACAAAAAATTATTGGACTTGAACTTCAATAACAATATTTCACAAAAAGAATTTTTTTTTTCATTTTTGTTATTACTTACCTGGTAATAGTAAGAATAAACACTTGTGTGGATTTTTTCTGTTTCTTAATTTTTTTTGTTAGTTTTAAAACAAATTTTGCTAAGCCTAAACCTGTTTTCTATAAGAAATACTTCCTTGGCGACAAAAAGTTAAAAGAGTTACCACAAAAAAGACTATATCAAAGCTGTACCAAAGTTATGCTTCCTGTTTCCATAATTTGCGTGATTTTGTTTTGGAAGTCGAAAATAAGAAAAAATATTTTGGTCAAATATTTTTAATTTGTAAAATTAAAAATATTTGACCAAAAAATTATTTGAAAATAAAATATTTTGTATTTACTTCATAATACACAACTAAATCTTTATAACCCTTTTCATAGAACGTTTTATTTGTGCAGAGGAATGTCACCGTAACGTGGTCGTAATGGACACTGGATCGCTTTTTGGTAAAACGCAATAACCCCTGATTCACATTGCAGGTAGAATTTAGGCGATTTTAGTTTCACCTACCTAATTTTTAGAGAATTTATTTACAATAAAATCGTTGACTAATTTTTAGAGAATTTATTTACAATAAAACCGTTGACTAATTTTTAGAGAATTTATTTACAATAAAACCGCTGACTAATTTTTAGAGAATTTATTTACAATAAAATCGTTGACTAATTTAAAGAGAATTTATTTACAATAAAATCGTTGACTAATTTAAAGAGAATTTATTTACAATAAAATCGTTGAACAAATATATACTTAATTTTCCCAAGATGCAGCGACAAAAATTTTGCTTCGACACTGTTGGAACGCAGTGCCATTACCGTTATGCTCCTGCATAAAAAAATCCCTTTCTATTCCTATTTGTTCTTGTCAACGAAAAGAATCCACGAAAGCGTTTTGTGTCTAGTTCAATACTTTTTCGGAACTCGCTTGCGGCGAAAATGAAATTGTCAACTTTTTTTCTTAAGGAATAAAAATTCTGACACTAGTCGTTCGAAAAAGTCGCAAATTTCGACCTCTCGCTGACGTTTTATGCAAATGGAGACTTGTTAAACGGGCCAAGGGAATTTGAAGTTTATGAATATGTTCGAGCTCATGGAGTTTTTGTGTTAGATAAACATTTAAGGCATTGCTATCGTTAGGTTACTCATTTTTTCATGCATTGCTGTCATCTCTCGGTGCAGGGGAATTTCTTTGTGTTCCGATGTCTGTATTAGTATGGAAGAGATGTTTTTCATTGTCCCAATTTATTTGCTACCACAAGTATTACCAAGATTGAGGTGTAGGTATTTTTAATTAAAGTAGCACGAGGGGCAATGGGCTATTAGCGACGGTCTGGGATCAAACCTGAAGGGAAATACCCGAGGACAACACCACGTAATCTTGAAGATCATATGACGAGGTCACACCTGAACTGGCACCCCACTCTCCAAACTTCCACCCCCAACGTGAGGACATTTGAGGCTACGATAGATTTAACGTGTACCAGTCCCCTCCCTTTGTACACGACGGTCTTTGGTTGGATTCGAACACGCAACCCTGTTTGCTAATCCTTTATTCTTCGGACCGGGCAACCACGGCCGTATCTAGATTGAGAAGGTTCGTTGGTTGTTTTGGGTTTTATGGCGCAAGATCCAGAAATGGATATCTTGTAATCTATTTTTATCTTACGCCAAACGCAAGATAAAAATAGATTATATAATTATCACCAGACCAACATTAAAAAGCATGATGAATGACTAATAATTTGTATTAAATATGTAACGATAGTTTAAAAACGCGTTGTCCGGCATTGCGATGTACAATATATAAATGATGCAGTGAATATTTACAGGATGTATTTTATGATGCAAGTAATATGATAAAGAAAAATCTATATACAGGGTGATTATACGGTCATGGGACAAACTTCAGGGGGTGATAGAACACAACGAAACAAACACTTTTCACGATAGAATGTATTGTCGCTAGAGGGCGCTTTCCATTTCGGCACAAACACACGGTCCGATGCAAGTTGGAAAGGAGAAGAGGCATGAAATATGGAAACAACGCTTTCATGTCAAATAAACATCAATAACTGATTGACAAAACGAAATAATACAATCAGTTTAGCATAAATTAAAGATAAGTACAAGGAACAACGGGTAAAAAAGAAATGACATGTACAAAACATGAGACACTTTTCACATGGAAAAATGAAACGACATGTACAAACATCAGTCGGTAAGTACAACGCAAATGCACAATTACAGAAGCGGTTCAAAATGTCGACCACCACACCTGATGCAGGCCTCGCATCGCCGACGTAAAGCTTTTATACAAGCGTTTCACTGCGCTCTCTATCACCCCTTGAAGTTTGTCCCATGACCGTAGAATCACCCTGTATAGTTTAAAAAGCCAATAGCATGTAAAAATTTTAAAATGTTTAATGGGGTTTCTCTCCAATCAAGACCCGCAATGTTAAATTTGAAGTACTGAAAATGTTTCTGCGATGATGATTAAAAACAGGACATTCTATTAAAATATGATGGATGGTATGCGGAATCATACACCAGCCACAGACAGGGGCATTCTCTCCTAACAAAAGATGTCTGCGTGAAACGTGTCCGATGCGGTCTTGTTAAAATTACATCTAAAAAGACGGGATGGTTGAGAAGGTAGAAGGGAAATAATGGTCTGGATTCCGTGCGGTTTATTGTTATTTTCGGAATTCCAGTCATGCTGCCATTCATTCCATACGATGTCTCGGATGAGTAGATTGAGAAGGCAAGGTCCATATCTGGCCATGCCTCGCCCGACACAGTACACAATATCTAGTAATAACCACACACAATGAAAGTTTTACTGGAAATACACAATGCAATTGAAAGGAACCGAACCTGCTCCGCCTGCAACTCGCATGTTGCTAGCGCAGTGGCATACCCACTGAGCCCAACCGCCCCTTAGGAGCATAAAAAATTCCTGAATTATATCAAAAATATTTCCCACTAAGTCCGAAGTGCAAGGAGCCCTCAGGGACACATATCCTTTAAGTGTGCATTGGCTTCACGGAACTCAGTTGCTCTAGTGATCTTTTCTTATCCCATGGGGTTTACTGCCTTGAGTAAATATGGGTGTCGCGCTCCCAGTATATCCAAGTGATCTTTTTCTTTCATCCCATTATTCTATTCGCTAGTCCTTCTATTTTCACCTTCCACGAACTTTTTTATTAAAGTTTTTTGTCTTGTGTTTGGTGCAGATTGGCCAAATATGGCCCTTGCGCCATAGGATCCCCAAAACAACCAACTATAGTGTATACGTCTCTAGTAATCACATTCTTTCCTGTATTGGAATGAGCCCTTCAAACTCATTCCAGAATCCTGACAAGCCTTGTCATCGTATTGGCTCTAAATTACGTGTTGTCCTCGATTCTTTCCCTTTGGGATTGATCCCGGACCGTCACCAATAGCCCGTTGCGTTGCTCCAGTGTGACGTTAATTAAAATACCTACCTACCTAACAAGCCTAGACAGCAATGTCAGTATCCGCTGTTTGAATTCACGGTAGGTAGTTAATTAACGTCGCACTGGAGCAACACAAAGGGTTACTCGCGACGGTCCGGGATCAATCCCAAAGGAAAAGAACCGAGGACAACACCACACAATTTTGAATCACGGTCAGATGACGCGCACCAGCCTCCGTGTACACGACGGTCTTTGGCTGGATCGAGTTTCGAACTCGCAACCTTCTGGTTGCTAATCCGTTGCTCTTCCAATATGGCTACCCCGGCCTCTTTGAATTCAAATTCTAATTTAAAATAAACAATAATCGCGTTTTAAGATTTAGAATAGTGTAACTATAAACTAACGCTCTTCAGAACATAAATGAAACCTGTCATTTTCTTACATCACATCTCAAAAAAATTGATACGACGGAATGAAAAATGTATGTTTACATAAAAACCTCATCTAAAAATTAATGTAATCTAAAACTTTTTCTACAATTTTTGTCAAATTCACCCATCTGCACACGCCGATAAAAATTTATCTGGAAGATGTGTAACACCGGAAATTTCTTTTCTTCAAGATAAGAACGTAAACATTAATTATTCATTGAAGGTGTAAATTACGATACGCCTTTCGTTTAAGAAAACGTTTTCGACAAAAATGTTTCGATAATCTAGAGAAGTGAGATTTGACGTCGTCACAAAGATATTTCCTTTATCGATATTTAAAAGATCGGTTCCTCTGCAATGATAAGAGATCATTAAAGAACCGTTAACTTGAAACGTGAGATGAATGAACACATCCGGGCATTTTTTGTGCACTAAGAGTTACTAAACTTTCCGAAACGTTATGCAAATTGTTAGTTTTCTTTCATCCACTGCATCAAGTTCAAGTATCGACGTAAAAGTCTTTAAAATATTCCAAGTTCTAAATGGTAGAATTAAGAATGCATAGTCGCACATTTCCCGATTAATTTTTATGCATATATTAAAAACTAGAAAGAGTACAGCGGAATAAAAAAATGGCGCTTAATCAACATAAATGGAATTCTAAAAAAGCTGAAATTAGGTTCAGTTCTCAAATTCTAGACCACTCCACAGCAATTCAACCAGAACAATTTGTGCGCAATTTCTATGCATATTAAAAATTAGTTAGCGTACAGCGGAATAAAAAAATGGAGTTTCACCACTATAAATGGAATTCTAAAAAAGCTGAAATTAGGTTCTGTTCTCAAATTCTAGACCACACCACAGCAATACAACCAGAACAATTTGTGCGCATGTGCTAGATGATTATCGTTTATCACGCAGATGTCTTGGCTCGCGAAGGATTCGATTGTTTTTGTTTTTATTCTTTAGACACCAGTTGGGGCAACGTTTAAAAAGATATCTTTAGATAGGTAGGTATTTTAATTAACGTCGCACTTGAGCAACACAGCGGGATATTGGCGATGGCCCGAGGTCAAGGGAAAATCCGAGGACAACACTACGTAATTTTGAGCCGCATTTGAGGCCACGATAAATTTAACGACATACCTTTGTACACTTTGTACTTTGGTTGGATTCGAACTCGGGTTGCAAGATATGTTTGGAATTTGTGTTCTTGTTATCGTTAAATGGTTTTGGGGGTTTTATGGCGCAAGGGCCATATCTGGCCATGCTGCCGCCAGATGGAAGCTATACAACATCAAATAATAGACAGACACACAGTGAAAGTTTTACTGACACAGAAGAAATGCACCCACAGAGGAATGCACCTGGCAGGAATCGAACCTGCGCCGCCTACAACTCGAAGGTTGCTAGCGCAGTGGGCATACCCACTGAGCCACGACAGCCCGTTAGAACTGTTCCTATTAATTAAGGATTCCTCCACTACAGTGTTGCAATCTTTGTGCTTTAGCGCCAATTTTGTACGGTAGGTATTTAATTAACGTCACACTGGAGCAACACAACGGATTGTTGGCGACGTTCCGGGATCAATCCCCAAGGAAAAGATCAAAGACAACACGAAATTTTGAACCACGGTCAGATGACGAGGTAACACCTGAGCACCTCACTCTCCAAACTTTCACACCACGCCCAGCGCGACAAATTTTGTACGGACACAGAATCATCATTTCAGAGGCACGGCCTCTGTCAATGTATATAGAATTTTGTAAATTACTACGGTTTTTAATTATACACAGTCCACTTATTTTAACCTACCGCATCACACGGGACAGTTACAAAACAGCTAATTTCTGTCTCGGTACATGTATAGATAATGTATAGATTTATACGTTAGAGGGAGTACTAAAATTTCATGAGGAAATCTGTAATTTTTTTAAAAAATAAAAACACTATAGTCTGTTTTCAGTGAACTGGTGTTTGATAGAGGTTCCGATTATCGAGAAACTTATATGAATGGGCAGTTTAATAATGGAATGTTAATGAATATAGTATTTAACGATAATCATGAATATATTCTGTCAAATCCCCGGCTAATCAAAATTATTACGGCAACCTAAAAATCCTTGTTTGATGAAGAAAAAGATTACTTACGCCAGATAATATTTTTATTGGTATAACACACATACAAAAATTGAACTTACCGATATTAGTATGATTTAATTTTCGACAAATCCTAGCTTCTCTTTCTAGTTTTTGGAAATCTGGAAGGAAAAACAAAATCATTAGAAAATCGAAATTCAAAACAGACAATATTAAATAGGTATTGTACAAGCAAAGGTTTGGTGCAAATTTTGCACGGATACGGAATCATTTTTTCAGACCATGAAGTAAATAAAAATGAATTAAATAAACATAAAGTACACTGCTGGCCACCGTAAATGCAACACCCTGAAGGAAGCATGCAAATAATATGAAATTTACAACATGCATTAGCGGAGGTGAGATATGCAAATGATTAGAATTTCAGCACAGACGCACATCACGCGCGCCTGTGGCGCCACTTCAAAGCGCTATTTAAGGCTTGGAGATTTCGACGATTTCAAGTACGGCAATTGTGTTTTTCTTGTGGTTTTTTCAAAAAAGACGATCAATTATGCCTCGTAGAAAACAGCGATCATCTTTTGATCAAGTATCCGAGTTCGACAGAGGAAGGATAGTGGCCTACCGAGATTGTGGATTATCTTTCAGGGAAATCGGTAGTCGTGTTGGACGAAACCAAACAACTGTAATGCGGATATGTGATCGTTGGATGCAGGAGGGTACGACGGACCGACGTGTTCGATCGCATCCACCTCAGTGCACCATTTCACGTGATGACAGGCATATTGTGCGTATGGCAGTGACGGATCGCTTAGCCACATCACGAACCATAGCACAGCACATTCAGTCTGTACCGCATCATCCAGTGTCTGCGCGTACCATTCGACGCCGTTTACAGCAGAGTGGTCTGTCCGCAAGACGTCCATTGCTTCGTCTACCCTTGACGCAGAACCACAGACGTTTCCGCCGCCAATGGTGCGATGAAAGAAGGATGTGGACGGCAGAATGGAATGAAATTGTCTTTACTAACGAGTCACGCTTCTGTCTGCAACACCACGAAGGTCGGATTCGAGTCTGGAGACACCGTGGAGAGAGGATGCTGAACAGCTGCGTTATGCACCGCCACACTGGTCCTGCACCGGGTATTATGGTATGGGGCGGTATTGGATATCACTCTCGCACTCCTCTAGTACGCATTGCCGGTACTTTAAACAGCCAGCGCTACCTCTCCGAGGTGTTGGAGCCAGTTGTCCTTCCTTACCTTCAGGGCTTGCCCACAGCCATATTTCAACAGGATAATGCGCGACCACACGTGGCACGCATTGTCCAAGGGTTCTTCGTCAATCGCCAGATTGAAGTGCTTCCTTGGCCAGCTCGCTCTCCGGATCTTTCGCCGATAGAAAACATGTGGTCCATGGTTGCTCAACGATTGACCCAGAATACATCCCCAGCTGCCACACCAGATCAACTTTGGCAACGTGTGGAAGCTGCTTGATCTGCTGTACCCCAAGAACACATCCAAAGTCTCTTTGAATCAATGCCGAGGCGTGTGGCAGCGGTGATCTCCAACAATGGCGGCTACTCTGGCTACTGATTTTGGCAGGAACCACACTTCACAGAAGTCTATAAATTTAATCATTTGATATTTGGTCAACATGTTATCTACAAAATAAATTTTGTTGTGATATCTCTTGTCTTTCTTGGTGTTGCAATTTGGGTGGCCAGCAGTGTAAATAAGAGTCATTTTATTTACGAGATGTTTCCAAGCAGTTGCAAAGCTGTACATGGAAAGTGCAAGAACCCACAACGTAAAAACATCCTAATTCTCCGACCTATAGGAACAACGTACTTATTTGCGGACATGATTTTTAACTAGGGTAAAAAGTGGAGTAATGGCGTCCACTTACTATTAAATGTGTCTGTGATTTCAGTTAAGTTGGTTGGTTGTTTTGGGGTTTTATGGCGCAAGGGCCATGTTTGGTCAAGCTCCGCCAAACACAAGACAACGTCAAGCGTGAAAGGGGAAAAAGAAGTGATTAGGGGGTAGTTAATTAACGTCACTCTAGAGTAACACAACGGGCTATTGGCGATGGTCCGGGATGAATTCCGAAGGGAAAGTACCGAGGACAACGCCTCGCCACGGTCAGATGACAAGATCACACCTAAGCTGGCACCCCACTCTCCACACCATGCAACGTGATTACATTTGAGGCCATGAATCTGGCTAGACCGAGTTCGAACTCGCAAACCTCTGGTTGCTAATCCGTTGCTCTTCCAACTGGACTACCGTGGTTCGGTTAACCGAACGAGATAACAGTAGAGTAGAAAGTAAAGTAACATAGTAGAGTAACTAGAGTAGATCACTCAACAAACTGTAGATAAAGAGCTTTCTATATTCTAGCGAAAAGAGGCTTCTGGTACCTCTTTAACCTCGTCATCTGACCGTGGTTCAAAATTACGTGGTGTTGTCCTCGGTCTTTCCCTTTGAGATTGATCCCGGACCGTCACCAATAGCCCGTTGTGTTGCTCCAGTGTGACGTTAATTGAAATACCCCCCTCTTTAACCCTCCAAGTCGTTTCTACGAGATATCTCGTCCATCAAGATATTGCCGATTTTTTAAGGTGAGGAGGCCAAAATCTGGCTAATTTCCTACTACTGAGGAAATCTTGTCCAGAAAACCACCAGGAAGGTTAAGAAGTATTTTAACCCTCTTGATGGTTGTCACGAGGTATCTCGTTAGCAAAACTGAACAGGTCTCGATGAACGAGATATCTCGTCCATCCAGATCTCGTCGTCTATCGTCATTAGAAGAAAACTACCCAGATCTTGATCTCGTCATCATAAAAAAATCGGCAACATCTTGATGACGTTCCTCTTGGTGGTTGTCTGTAAGAGGTGTCTCGTCATCTTTAAAACTGACAAGATCTCTATGGACGAGATATCTCGCCATTGGAAGAGAAAACTGGTCTGATCATAATCTCGCCCACCATCAATAAATTGCCAATATCTTGATGACGATATATCTCTTCATTAGCAAATTTGGTCCGATCTTGATGGTTGAGATATCTCGACGAAACCACTTTGGAGGGTTAACAATCGCAGACTCCAAACACAAAAAATTTGGAGACACTACAATCTTGACCAGAGTAGCATTTTGGACAAGATTGAAAAATGGACTTTCCCACCCAAAATTAATCAACATAATTCTCATAACCTTCGGACTTGTACAAGCATCTCTTCCGCTGATCGAACGACTTACAATCACGTGACGGATAATTTAAGATCATGTGATGCCACTCGAGCTATTCAATTAATAAATTGAACCCGTAATTGAACACATTCTTCAGCCTTCCTTAATCATTTCGGAGAGCAATCATCGATTCGTTTGACAGAAATAGAAAAAAGAAAGTGATAAATAACCCGAACCGCATGCGTCCACCGAACAGAGGGAAGAAAAATCCCTACGCCTGATAGAAAAATCCCCACTCTGTTCAAAGGGGAAATGCCTTCTTCGGAGTAGTTCCGATAATTTAACTTTTTGATCTGCAGAATGTGAGCGAAGTATGAGAAAGAGTAATTATTCATTCCTCGCCAAGGCATTCGCACTTCGATCGTAGTTATTGTAAGGTATTTTAAGATCAAAAATTACTATAATTACTTATTAATATAGTATATTAAGTCATCGATGTAAGAATATATATTGAGGTAGGTATTTTAATTCACGTCGCACTGGGAGCAACACAGAGGGATAGTGGCGACGGTCCAGGATCAAACCCGAAGGGAAAGATCCGTGAGGACAACACCACGTAATTTTGAACCACGGTCAAGTAACGCGGTAAACACCTCAGCTGGCACTTCCACTCTCCAAACTTCCACAACACGCCAACGTGAGGGCATTTGAGGCTACGACGGATTTAATGTGCAACAGTCTCTATGTACACGATCTTTGATTGGATTCGAATTTGCAACCAGAATATATTGAAGTAAATATGAAATTGAAATTCGTTTTTCCTCCCAACTACGAAGAAAAGTTGTTTGGGTAGGCGGGCGGGTTTTAAGGCCAAACTGTGCCAAACACAAGACGGGCAATGTCAATTAATGGACAGACACATACAAGGAAAGTTTCTCTAACACAGAAGAGAGAAAATCACAGAGGAATCGAACCTGCGCCACCTACAACTCGCAGGATAAGAAAGTGGGAAATAAGAGGTAGGTAGTTGAATTTACGTCGTACTGGAGCATCACAACGTGCTATTGGCGATCAATCCCGAAGTTAAGATCCGAGGACAACACCGTCATTTCGAACCAGTCAGATGAAGAGGTCAACACCTGAGATGGCACTCCACTCTGAAGTTTCACGCCACGTCAATGTGAGGACATTTGAGGCAACGCCAAATTTAACGGGCACCCAAAATACATGGTTTTTGGTTGGATAGTTTCGAACTCGCAACCCTCCAGTTGTCAATCCGCTACTCTACTAACTGGCGTACCGCCGCTCATTGGAAATAGAATGTTATAGTAAGAATGAAACTGACTGTAATACAACTCTCAAAATACATTCAGCATAAAACACCACCGAAAACATTTGAACTACATTTCTGCTGCAACACATATACTTGCAATACGCTATGGTTGGATTGAGTCTTATGGCGCAAGGGGGCCATATTTGGCCAAGCTGCACCAAACACAAGACAGGCAATATCAAGTAATGGACTTACACGCAGAAGGAAAGTTTTTACTGACACGGAAGAGAAATACAACGAGGGAAGAATCAAAAGTGACAGGCATCGAAACTGTGCAGTCTACAACATGCAGGTTGCTAGAGCAGTGGGGATACCCACTGAATCCCGACGGTCCCTATGCAATACACGAATCTAAGAGAAAAAGATGGTCGCAGACATCCCAACCACACTTAGCCCAATGAATTAAAATCTAGGCCGGAAGTTTTAATGAAGAGTGATAATGAAAGTAGTCATCGGAAATTTTCACGATTGAGCTTTGGAAGCTGTTAAGGATAACTTTTCAAGTCGATTCAAGCAGAAAAAGCATCTTTAAAAAGATCTATCTATACATATAAAGCAGAGTTGGCATCTGTCTGTTCTCTACTACAGTTTGAAATCTACATAGAATCTACATAGAAATCTACAGTTTGACCAATCTACACCAAATTTGGTACTTATTTTTTGTAATCCTGCAGATAACGTAGGCTACATATTAACCCCGTTCCATTTGTCTTTGGTGTGCAGAGGGGTGTAACGTCCCGTCATCCTGGACAGACACTTGCTAGGGGGCGCTCTCTCCCGGTCTGGCTGTGCAGGTGACGTCAGAGTTAACATCTACAGGAGTCGCCTCTCAAGACGACCTTGGAGGGTTTTTTAGAATCTTAGAGTGTGGTGCAATCGCAGATGGGTGCGGTTGCGCTGAAAATCGCTCAGTATCATATCGTTCAGGTATCGCGTCTGTAAATTCTTCAACCGTAGCTTTATTATTGGAATGTAAATTTTTATGATAATAAAAGATTATTTTTATAGAAAGTGGTCTTTTTTTATGGACGATATGGTACAGAGGGCTAAAGATCGTAATCCTCATAGGAATAATATTGCGTATTTATACGATCAATGTCAGACCAATTCCCACTAAATTTGGTAAATTCCTCCTGTAAAATTCTGCGGGACACAGGCTATATATTAACCCCGTTCGATTTGTTCTAGGTCTGAAGGGGAACTAAAAACAATTCGAAATCTCCATAGGAATAATATTGAGTAATATTATTCCTATGGAGTGAATATATACAGGGTGAGTCTAAACTAATAATACAAACTTCAGGGGGTGATAGAACACAACGAAACAAACACTTTTCACCATAGAATGTATGGTCGCTTGTGGGCGCTTTCTCCATTTCGGCACAAACACACGGTCCGATGCAAGTTGGAAAGAAGAGGCATGAAATGTGGAAACAACGCTTTAATGTCAAATAAACATCAATAAAACGAAATAATACAATTAGATTTGCATAAATTAAAGATAAGTACAAGGAACAACGGGTAAGAAAGAAATGACCTGTACAAAACATGAGAAACTTTTCACACGGAAATGAAACGACATGTACAAACATCAATCGGTAAGTACAACGCAAATGCACAATTACAGCTGTTCAAAATGTCGACCACCACACCTGATGCAGGCCTCGCATCGCCGACGTAACGCTTTTATACAAGCGTTTGACTGCTCTCTCTAGCGGCCAACCGCTGCACTTACGACCATACATTCTATGCGGAAAAGTGTTTGTTTCGTTGTGTTCTATCACCCCCTGAAGTTTGTATTATTAGTTTAGACCCACCCTGTATTACGATGAATTATAAACAATTCAACCCGAGCAATGCTGCGTAATCGAGTTAGTTAACTTATAAAATTGGAGTGTACAAAATACCAGTTTTCTTTTATATCGTAAAAGTTTCTAGTTTCTGAGATAAACGCGATGCCTTAATTCCATAAAACTCAACACACGCATACTCGAAAGCAAACTTAAAGTAGACTAAATTGATTTCTTAACTCCATTATTCAATCAATTTACAATACCATACGCATAAATAAATTTTCTAGTCACATTAAAATTTACTTCAAAGTTACATCGAAGCAAATGAAATTTCGAAACAAATCCAATAGATTTATTCAAAAAGAAAAGAATTGAAAACACAAGTGTTTAATTAAAAAAAGTTACGTATTGCAATCCATACTACGTGTATATAATCATCCATGCATACATAGCAGTTTTAATTATTCACATAAAAGAAAATTGTATTTGTTCGAACATTTCGTGCAGCAATTAACCGCAAATGCTAATTTACTCACCAGTTTCTGCAACACACTTGTATCCGATTGTATTGCAACAGATTAAAAAAACAAGACACACATCGTATTTGAATACTTAAACACCCAATCCCGTTTTTGTGGGCTCCCGTTAATTAAACTCAGGAAATCCCACCGATTAATAAAAATAATGTTCCATTTTTCGAAAGAAAGTCCAAAATCCGAGAACCGAAGAAAGTAGATTTCTTAATTAGCAATCTAAATTTGTTCGCCAGAGAAAAATTATCCCATCCAAAGGAAAAAAGAATTTGTTCCTCGTTAAAAAAATTCCTTCGTAGTATTTTTAATTGCTTTTACTGCGCGTTTAAGAACGGCCGTGAGATTTCTTTTAAGAACGGCGATGGAACATTTCAGGAATTCATGAACCGGAGGCTTCATTTTTATGAAAACTAATATCGAAACCTCAATAATTCCCCCCTTTAAAAAAATGCTCGATCAGACGAGAAAGAATACAAATAAAAACACAATTAACGACATGCATAGCAAAAAAGAGAAAACTTGCTAAAAGGAGTACCTGCATGCTTTTCTTTTACACTTTTTTTGTCGTAAATCCTTTTAAACAAAGAAATTTATAACTGATTGTTAGTTACAGATGAAAAATAAGTTGCTTGGGGTACAACCCAATAGCTCTTTGGACTTTTTTGTACATACCGGGTTATGTGCATGTTAAAAGCGTAAGTCCTTCCAACTAGAACAGTGGTGCTTAAGCTTTTTAGTGATCGGCACCCCCTTTAATCTAAAAATAAGTTCTCGCACCCCCTTGAAAAATGTGTTTCTATTTCTTTATTTAGGAACTTACTTCTTTTGAAAGATAATTTATTTATTGAAAAATAAACACATATATTTACATATATGTACAAAACAACATCTCAGTTTTTAATGGCTACGTTGTTTATTCATAATACTTTTGAAACGAGGCTCCTGTTTCGAAAGAGCCACGCGTAAGTCATCACTTGCATTTAAGCGATTTCTGGCTTTTGTTTTTATGTACAAAAGTGATTAAAATTCCATTTCACACAGGTAGGGGGTGGCAAATGGTAAAAGTGTCTGCAATGCTGCTTTTGCCTGCTGTGAATAAGGTTCTAACTCTGTACACCAGAATTGTTCCAAGTCCAGTTTTTCAAATTCCATTTGAATACGTGCATTGGCTCATATTTCAATAAGATCGTCTTTTATTAAATCGCTGTCGTCAATCGAAACTTCTCTCGCATCCCCAGGGGTGCACACACCCCAGGTTAAGAACCACTGGATGGCGCATTGGCACTTATGGCGCAAGGGTCATATTTGGCCAAGCTACGCTAAACACAAGTCAGACAATGCCAAGTAAATGGACACACATACATAAGAAAAGTGCTACTGGCACAGAAAAAATACACCAGGGTAAGTTGCAGGAATCGAATGACTGGTGATGGGTGAGGTACTGAGTAACTTGAGAAATTATCGAACATAATTTATTTCCTAGAGATATTTCAAAGGAATGTGAGAAACATTCAGTTTTAGTTCGTTTAGAAAACGTTTGTTAATGGAACAGGAGATGCATTATTTTAAAGCTTTTGTTCTCCAAATATTAAAAATAAGATTTATGAAAGGGTAAATAAACATTGAAAGCGTAAAATATGATTCATTTTTTTCAGTGATTTTCTTTTTCCTAATTAAAAACCATCTTTCGAGTGCATAGGTCCCGGTCTAATTAACCGTACTGCAGCTAAAATGACTATGATGCGATAAACCTAAACTTCGGGCTTAACTTTTCAATTCAGTTGAATAACATTTATTTTCTACTAAATTTATTGTGCTACCTAAAGAACTATGAGAGAAGTGAAGCGTCAATTTAAAGAGTGCTCTCCCATTTCCTGCCGGGGCCATCCTGGCTTATTGGGTATGCCCACTGCGCTAGCAACCTTCGATTTGTAGGCGGCGCATGTTCGATTCCTGTCAGGTGCATTCATCCTTGGACGTATTTTCTCTTTTGTGTCAGTAAAACTTTCATTGTGTGTGTCTGTTATTTGATGTTGTATGTCTTACGCCTGGCGCAGCATGGCCAAATATGGCCCTTGTGCCATGAAAACCTCAAATCAACCCGGACCGTCGCCAATAGCCCGTTTTGTTCTTCCAGTGCGACGCTAATTAAATACCTACCTAACAATGTTTTGTTGTCTTGTGGTCGGCATAGCTTTTCTAAATATGGCCTTGATATTGTATGTCTTGTGTCTGGCTCAGCATGGCCAAATACGGCCCTTGCGCCATAAAATTCCAACCAACCAATCCATTTCCTGCCAACTCTTTAGTCGATAAATGCAACAATTTAAAACGTATCAGCACGAATATTGTCCATAGAATGATGATGTTGGTTGGTTGGTTGTTTCTGGGTTTTATGGCGCACGGGCTATATTTTGCCAAACTGCGCTAAACACAACACAAACCAAAGTCAAGTAAAAATTGTCGCAAAAGGGAAAAAAGATCACTTGGGTAACACGGGGACTCGACCCCCGTGTTTACTACAGATAAACCCAATGGGAAAAAAAAGGATCACTAGATTACCTAGGGTCAGTGAAGCCTGTACACAATTATAGGACACGTGGCCCTGGGGGATATAGAAAGATGAAACTTTTTCCCTTTGACTAATTACGTAATAAAACATTTATCTAATCTGATTGGTTGTGGTTTTATTTTGTGTTTGTCGAAGGAAAAGGGTATTATTCAGCCAAATAGAAAAATAGTTTTCTGTTGGGAAATAGTATACCCAAGAGATAGATATGTTATCAGGAATAAAAATAAATTCAGAACAAATGGTTTTCTGCGGTTTCCGAAGGAGTTAGTATATAATGTGTGATTGGCGGTTCCAGGGTTGCCAAAGCATTTGTGAAATAGTAGCATATATTTTTTTAAATACTTAGCAAGTCTTATAAACCCTAATTTAGTAGCTAATTTTAGTTGCTAAGATACAAAATGAATCGGCTGAAGTATAAAATGTATCAATTAAAGTATGAAACAGAAATGTTGGATCTTGTCAATTATAATAAAAACTAATTTTGTTCTAAAGGTTTTCATGACAATCTAACAGCCAGATTCCGATGCTTTTTTTCATGGTTGCCACGGTTTGGCGCCAAAACTTCAAAATTGGCATCCTCCGTTGAAAAATTTTCTCCCTAACAAAATTCAAAAAGTATTTTTCTTCCATTCGCTCTTAATTAAAATTAATTTTCCAACCCTTCCTGAATTTTCAAAAACCAATCGCCAAAATTTTCTAAACATCGCCAAAATTTTGAAAACAGTAGACAGTAATGAAGATGCTTTTGTTTAAAAAGATACCCCAAGTCGCCAAGATTGAAAAATGGCAAAAAAAAAGTCGCCAGTGGCAGCCCTGCACTTCAGACACAGACATAAATAGTGTAGTTTCATCGTAAATAGTGTAGTTTCATCGTAAATAGTGTAGTTTCATCGTAAATAGTGTAGTTTTTTTTTAAGTTTTCCACAACATTTGGCTGGTATACCCAACACATATCTTCCGTCTCTTACTGAAAGTAAAGAACGAATGAGGAAAAGTACGCAAAAATCGCATCGACATTTTAAAACCCAGAATACAACCGCTGAAGACGCTACTTTTTGAATAGTATGGATCTCCAAAACGAATAATCGAAGAATATGACATCAACGAACGCTAGGTATGAAACGATGCCCATAAAGAATTATTGAACCAAGAAACATACTAGGACATAGCACTTGGGATTAGTTAGTTTATACAAGAAAAGATTCGCGTGTTCACATTGTCACAAACGATCCATTCTATTTGCTGATGTGGGACGGTAGCCAAGTTCATAGAGTCGCCGATTAGCAACAGGAGGGTTGCGAGTTCGAAACTCGATCCAACAAAAGGCCGTCCTGTTCGTGGATATCACGAACAGGACGGCCTTTCACAATAGAATAATCCGCGAGCGTAAGGCAAAGAAACTTTCACGAGAATGTTATTACCATGTTTGAGTCTCACGAACCCGGTTTTAGAAATACAAATTTAGATGACGTATAAATGTTTTACCATCGACTTTCGATGACAATGAACTTAGGACGAGTTTCGATGACCTGGAATGCAGGAGAAATAAAATGTCATGATCTTGTAAAAATCAAGGTTCCTAAAAAATTTCTAAGGACCTCCAGCAAATATTAAGCTAACTTTCTAAGAACTAACATGAAAAATCACGCCTTTTCAAGGCTTTTGAATGCCTGTTCGAGCAGACCTCTAAAACGTATTTTAAAATGTCCCTTCCTATGTAAATAAAATGGAATACATTAGTATACGTATAGTAGCATACACAATACATGAGGTTGATTGTTTGGGTTTGATTGTGCATATTTGTCCATGCTGCGCCAAACACAACGTCAAGTAATGGTAGGTAGGCAGGTATTTAATTAACGTCGCACTGGAGCAAATAACGGGCTATTGACGAAGGCCAGGGATGAATCCTGAAGGCAAAGATCCAAGGATAACACCACGTAACTTTGAACCACGGTCAGATGACGAGGTCAACACCTGAATTTGCACACCACGCCAACGTGAGGAGGCCACGAGATTTAAAGTGCACCATCCCCTTTGTACACGACGGTCTTTGGTTGGATTCGAACTCGCAACCCTCCGGTCGCTACTCTTCTAACCGGGCTACCACGGCCCCGTCAAGTAATAGACAGTTTTGCTGAAGTTGAAAGAGAGAAATACACACTGGAGGAATCGAATCTGCGTAGCCAACGAGATTGGCTTTCACTTAAACACCTCAGCGAAACTACAACAGACTTGAACTCATTCATTTTATCTTTTAAATGTTTTCTAAGTATTCTGTCAGACGTTTGCATAACAAGAACATAATTAACATTACCATGAACCTCACTGTTGTAATAATCACGGTCATCGACAGATATGTGTGTTATTAATCTAATTAAATCCGAAAGCTTAGCATGTTTACATGAAACCTTACACGGCTAAACGGGGTTAACAATGCACTTGCATTCTAAAATAGGTGGCAGGCTGTTGATGCCTGCTTTTTTTTAGCTAAAATCGATTCCACATTCGATATATCGATGTTACATTAAGCGTGCGTTTGTTTGACAAGAAGGAAGTGAAAAATGGGGTTGGTGGGTATTTTGGAGTTTTATGGCGCAAGGGCCATGCTTGGCCAAGACGGCATTACAATTTTCACTAGACAAAATACCGTGAAAGGGAAAAAAGAGGGATTTGGGAAGAGTAGTGGGATGAAAGTAGAAAACGGTAGGTGGTTAATCAACGTTGCTCTTCCAACTGGTCTACCGCGGCCTTGAAAGTAGGTAGGTATTTAGGTATTTTTAATTAACGTCGCACTGAAGCAACACAACGGACTATTGGCGGTACGGGATCAAACCCGAAAAGGCAGGATCCGAAGTAGGTAGGTATTTTAATTAACGTCACACTGGCGCAACACAATGGGCTATGGCGAAAGTCCGGGATATCCCAAAGGGAAAGACCAAAGACAACACCACGTAATATTGAACCACGGTCAGATGACGAGGCAACACCTGAGCTGGCACCTCACTCTCCAAACTTCCACACCACGCCAACGTGAGTACATTTGATGCCACGACAGATTTAACGCGCACCAGCCCCCTTTGTACACGACGGTGTTTGGTTGGATTCGAACTCGCAACCCTCCGGTTTGCTAATCCGATGCTCTTCCAACCGGGCTACCTCGGCCCTCCTAGAAAGAAGAAAAAGATCGCTTGGATATCCCGGAGCGTGACACCCGTCTTTACTAAAGTTAGAAGGGAAAAGATCACTAGAGTACCTCGAGTTCGTGAAGCCCGTACACACCTAAAGGAGATGTGCTGCTGAGGGGGTTGAAAATGAGGAGTACAGAACATAACTTACAAGAGAGCAAGGTATAAATCCTGTTAGGGCAAAGGACTAAGTTAGATATTTACAGCAGCATAGCCATAGAGGAAATATAAGAGTAGAATGAGCAGTGGCAACCTTTTTATGTGCCCTGAGATCAGGTGACCAAAACTAGTAGCATTGACCCTTACACCACTACATTCGTCAGCTGGGTGGAAACGAACATTCATCATCTGATTGGTCCACGGGACGGAAGACGGCCATACATCGATTCATCATCTACAAAGTAGATTTTGGCGATTTCATCAATTTTGTCTCCACTCTACAGAAATGCTCATTCAAACACCTACCCTGTCATTAGATGCTATATCGCTAGACGAGACGACAAGAAGCCAAATCGGCCAACCAAGTCAATTTTTCCCAGAGCAGTCACGTGACTACTAGTCTAGATGTTGGTCACATCTTTTGAAGCTCCTCTCCATAGCAATGCTCAGTCTATTTACATCTCACGTCTATGAGCGTAGCCAGGAATTCGTTTTGAATCCAAAGTTAGAAATTTAAAATTAATGCCATATCAGAAAAGGACGGTATGTAGTCATGGGGGTCGAAGTTAATGGTCGTGGTCATGCATTGACTATCTCGCATAAAATTACGATATGATTGTGTTTCCATCTTGGTTTTAAGTGACGTTGCAATTACTTATACAGTCGTGGGAAAAAAAGAACCATCCCCTTTATTTCGAGAACCATTCATAATAGAGAAAATTCAAAGATATCATTCAATAGGGAATAGCGTGCTCTACAAATTCAAATGCAAAAAATTGCATAAGGGGCCATCTTAATATAAAATTTTGCACAAACAAATTTTCCAATGGAAACACCAAGTTTTGATGCCTTAATCAGATTCGGCATTGTTAAATTAGTCTAAATATGAAATTTCATGACTACTATCTTTATATCCGGAGTTATTCAATGTCAAAGTTGTTGTCAATTTCAAGGATCATCTCCACATTTAAAATCGCTTTCCATAGATCGAGATTAATTGTAGTTATAGCTACCCGATTTTCAAATTTGAACAGTTTCAAATGTATTTGGCAGCGCGTGCAAACGATTAGAGAATTATATTATTATATTTGTTATGCAAGTGGCAAACGACCCGAGGATTATTATCCGAGGTTTGTCAGACATTTTTCAAACTTTTGATTGCCCCCTAAAATCGCAATAATGAGGAACATTTAATGTAACTCGAAAACTAACGATTAGAATGAGCTGAAATTTCGCATGGTCATATTAGAAGTCCTTCTGAACCTATACCCTTCAAAATATAGCAAGGTTAAGATTCATAATTTTTTCAAACATTAATTTAATAATTATTATGACATACTACAAACTATTTATAAAATAAAATATTAGGTGGATTTTTTTGGGTCGCTTAACAGTAGCATGCTACAAAATATCAGCTCTATAGAAATATTATTTAGAAAGATATCCATAAAAGTCTAAGAAACTGAATTAATATTAGCAGTTCCAATCTTTCTGTACTCATAACTTCGAAACGTTAAGTATTAATTACATGGAATTTGATACCTGCATTTAAATTTTTATATAGATTCGAAAATTGTGTGTCGAAATAGGGGGTTTCCATTGGCAATTATGAAGTTGATGCTCAATTTAATATGAAGACTTTATTCAAATTTTATACATTTGAATTTATAGAAGACCTTTCATGTATACCTTTCAAACGCCATCTTTGAATTTCCTCTACTGTTAAAAGTACTCGAATGAGGGGTGGTTCGGTTTTTTTCCGCGACTGTATATTATTTTTTCCATTTGTATGACTTTGCAGTTGATAGGTTTCTCTTGTTAAGATTTCATTAATACCAGCTTAAGTCCTGAGATACTGACAAGCGAAAAAGTTCAAAGCATGTTATTGAATGGGATCGTTTTGTAAACAGATTTGTTGGTCTTTCGCAGTCAGCTATGGGCTAAGAGTGTTGACAAATGGGTATCATAGATATCTCTCTATAAAAGGGAAAAAATAGAGCAAAAGGAATCAAAAGAAGAAAAAAAGGGGATTTAAGGGATATAAAGACGAAAGAGACGAGAGGCATAAAAGGAAGGAAAATAAATATAAAAACAGGAGATAAAACAGAAAAGAGAGATAAGGGAAAAAACCTGTAAGGTGAGCGAAACTAATGAACTCTAAAACTAATAGAAAACACGAGGACTAAAAGTGAAAGATTTCCGCACTGTTTCGAATTGTTAGTTGGTTAGATTTTATGGCACAAGGGCCATATTTGGCCATGCTGCCCCAAACACAAGACAACTTACTGTATTGGTACACACAAACACAAAGGAAGTTTTACTGACACAGAAGGGAGAAATGCATCCAGGGGGAATCGAATCTGACTAGAAGCGGAGCCTGCGCTGTCTACAATTCGCAGGTTGCCAGGACAGTGGGCAAACCCATTGAGCCAGGACGGCTCCGTTTCGAATTGTAAACCAGAGTAGATTTGTTCGGGTTTTTATGGCGCATGGGGCATATTTGTTCAAGCTGCGCCAAAAGAAAGACAGACAACGTCACGTAATGGACATACAAGCACACGTGGAAATAGCTGGAACTGATACGGAAAAAGAAATACATCCAGGATAAGCTACACGAATCGAACCTACAACTTGCAGGTTGCTAGCGCAGTGGCCAAACCCTGTGCTACAGCGGCCCCAAACAGTAGACGTCATCTTACCGTGGTTCAGTGACGAGGTGTTGTCGTCGATTCCATAGACGTGAAATATAAGTAGATTGAGCCTTGCTATTGAGGAGCTTCAAAAAGGATCACCCACATGCAGACTAGTAGTCACGTGAGTGCTCTGGGGAAAACTGACTTGGTTGACCGATTTGGTATCTTATCGCCTCGTTTGGCGATGTAACATCTTATGACAGGATAGATGTGGGATTGCCACGTGACTCCACCTGCACTCCTGATTGGCCACTATTACAAGACCTCTCCACCTACCGGATTCTGCCAACCCAAATATTACAGCTCAACAACAAGCTCAGGATCTTCCGCCAACGCAACACCCCTACGTTAGATGTGGGAATGCGTATTTCTATAGTGGCCATAAAAGTCGTAAAATCGCCAGTCTACTATCAGATGAACAATCAATGGACCAATCAGATGATGAATGTTAGGTTCCACCAAGATGATAGCGTAAGGGTCAAGCTACTTCTAGTTTTGATCACATGATTCTGGGTGTATAAAATACACTCATATCGAAATTTATCTTTACATACCCAAAAATAATGATATTCCATGAAATATCCAATCAATGTAATCCATTTTTGCAGGGAATGTGTGAAAGACAAGCCTAATTAGCATTATCCAATCAAAAGTGATCAAAAGGTTTCTGATATGCAAATCAAGGCGTTACGTCATCCGACGGTGAATCAAGCGCTTTGCGCAAAGTGAATGACTGAGTGGAATTTCTGAAATACAGCGCGTTTGATTTCAGTGTGTAAGGACTCAAAGCGGTTTGTCATGGCTCCGAAGTATCATTCGGTAGAATCTGTGAAGTGGTGAATTATCGGCCGTTTAGAAGCAGGGCAGACAATCATGGAAGCAGCGAGATGGGTGAATATTTCAAGACAGACAGTCTACGCTTTGGAAACAATTTCGGAACTCTGGAACTGTTGTAAGGAGGCCTGGACAAGGTCGTAAACGAATAACTGCTTCTCAAGATCGATATCTGGCAATAACTGCCCGTCGTAACAGGAAGTCTACTGCTCCGCAGTTAAGTTCAGAGGTTGCAGCCGCCACTGGAACTGTTGTTATCAAGGCAAACTGTATACAGAAGGCTTAATGAAAAAGGCCTTTATGCCAGAAAGCCAAGGTATGTGTTTCACTGTCTTCACAACAAAAGAGGGATCGCTTCAATTGGTGCAAAGAACATCAAAACTGGAGTGAACACCAATGGACCCATGTTCTCTTTACTGATCAAGGTTTAGTTTAACATCTGATTCTAAACGTGTTTACACCTGAAGAGAATCAGGAACGCGAAATCTTCCTTCGAACATTATGGAACGTGACCGTTTCGGTAGTGCAGGTGTGATGGTATGGGGAGGAACAATGATCGATGGACGTACTCCCCTACACGTTTTCAACAGAGGATCTGTGACCAGCCAGAGATATCGGGATGAGGTCTTAGAACCTTATGTAAGACTTTTCAGAGGTGCATATGGATCTGACTTTTTATTTATGGACGATAAAGCTTGTCCACATCGAGCAAACCTCGTTGACGAATTCCTTGAAAGTGAAGCCATTGAGCGAATACCGTAGCCAGCAAAATCTCCTGATCTGAACCCGATAGAGAACTTATGGGACTACGTTGGAAAAACAGTTGCATGGAGACATCCTCCTCCTAGAAATATAAATGCCCTGAAGACCGCATTGCTAGAGGAGTGGAACTCAATTCCCCAAACTGTGGTTAACAACATTATTGCCAGCATTAAAACACGTTGTGATATGTGTGTACACGTCAGGGGAGATCATATTCCATATTAAATTCATATGCCTTAATTTTATTCCGAGTTATTCTTTTTATTCTGAAATCTCCTTGTCACATATTATTTCCATTTTTATTGTTCCATGCTACAGTTTTATATCATAAGCAGTGCTCTTAAATTTTTTTTTATGCGTTATGATGTTATGTATCATTTCACACAAATTCATAAAATTATAGTTCGCAGTTTCTGATAAATCCGTCATTTTACGCATGTAAAGATAATTTTGGACATGAGTGTAGTTGCCATCGCTCATTCTACTTTTATATTTTCTCTTTTATATCTATAGTATGGTATCTTTCCCTTTGGGATTAATCCAATAGCCCGTTGTGTTGATCCAGTACAACGCTAATTCAACTACCTACCAACAAAGGAATTTAAAAAGGAGAAATTACGGGATCCGCACATTCACGCACAAAGGATTAAGTAAAAGCCCAGTCAGCAAGCACACCTAGGAACATCTGCCCTCCCGCTCAACTTCCTAACGAACAAAATTAAAGTGGAAACTTTTTCCGCGACTTTCCAAGAAAACTCATATGAAAAGCGAAGGAAATGGGAAATGAAACAATCTCCAATTTTATTGTCTTTATTTTTCCAGCGACTCCAGTGACTTAGAAACTTTCCAGCGAACCTAGGAGATTGGAGAAGTAATTTATTTCCTTCAAACTCCTTGCGAAAAAAAGCAACAAATCAGACTCATTTCCACTAGCCCATTTGCTTTGTAGTTAGGACGGGAAAGGGTATGGAATCGTACATCCCAATGCATTCAACCGCACAAACCACTCCCCCTTCTTCACTTCAGTTTTTACTTCTTTAATAATAAAACGAAAAAAGACACATTTTACAGTTTCTGGAAGGACGACAGTTGTTTGCCTTTCGGAGTTCTCAGACGATTTTTATTCTCCCGGTGCGGACGACAACTCTTAATGGAAATTTTTGATTTCAACCGCAAACGATAACAAAAAATAATTTTTGAATCGGGGAAAACCGAGTATGTGCTGCCACAACGGAAAGATAAATGTCGTTACCCTGAATCAATATCGATAATTCACATATTACGCCGGCGTTTTATTTTTCCAGGAATAGTTCCGCGTAATGTATTTCGATCTCTGGCAACGGAATGCATGCAGACGACAACAAAAAAAGGTTTTCGATCCAAATTAAAAAGATATTAGTTCCTTGAAACGGAAATTCAGGTGAACATGTAGTAAACGACATTACTTTCGAAAATTAACTATCAATTACTTAAAGAATAAAAGAAATTACGAATAAGACTGTTTAGAAAATGTTTGAATTCAACGACGTTTCAATCCGATGAACTCTAATGATTTTGGGCAAAATAAACAAGTATTTCAAAAATGTATTCGTTGGACTCAGGTAGGTAGATATTTTAATTAGCATCGCAATATAGCAACATAACGAGCTACTAGCGACAGTCCGGGATCAAACCCGAAGGGTAAGATTCGAGAACACCACGTAATTTTGAACCACGGCAGATGACGAGGTCACACCTGAGCTGGCACCCCACTCTCTAAACTTCTACACCACGCCAACGTGAGGACATTTGAGACCACGACAGATTTAACTAGCCCCTGTGTACACGACGGTCTTTGGTTGGACCTAGTTTCGAACTCGAAACCCTCCGGTTGCTAAACCGTTGCTCTTTCAACTGGGATACTTCGGCTCAACATGTGTTTAAGATCGAAAACTTTACAGATATGCAGAGTTGAAACCAGAATCTCCGAACCAGTTCCTTAGCTCTCGAAGCGAAGATATCCGAGTTATGCTTTTATCCCACAATATATATATAGACTAAATAACCACGTTTATTGGTAGGTTGAATTTACGTCGTAGAGTAAAATGAGCTACTGACAACGGTTCGACATCGATTCCGAAAGGAAAGATCTGAGCACATCTTGTCATTTTGAACCAGTCAGATGACGAGGTCAACACCTGAGCTGGCAAACCACTCTCCAAACTTCCACACCAAACCATCGTGAGGACATTTGAGGCCACGACAGATTTAACATGCACCAGCCCCTTTTAAGTCTTTGGCTGGATTCGAACTCGCAACCCTCCCGTTGCTAATCCGTTACTCTTCCAACCGGGCTACCGCAGCCCTAAACACAAGATAGAATATATGCCAATAAAAGTATAAAAATAGTCCAAGACGAAGATAAAGGGTAGATTTAAAACATGGAACTGGGCATCCCGAGGTATGGCACAAAATTAAACAGGTAAACAGTTACAATATTTACGGAATAATTATCATTTGCAGCCATACGAATCTCAAAGGTACGCGAAGCCATATTCATATTAATTATGAATTGTTTTAGATCCTCTTCTTCGAAGTTTTCTTTCATTAACCGAGAATCCAAGGGAGTGAGTGCAGCCAGTGGTTATAATTAGGGCTAGGTGCGGGATTCCCGTAAGCCCCGGATGAGGCGGCTGATAATCACTCTGATTACAGAACTCGGGAGTGGGGGTGGTTTCCACGAATCCGGAGAATATAATTAAGGAAATTGCTGTTGCGAGGGAGAATAATTTTTGTCTCTCGTCAATCTCGTTCCAGAAAATTACGTGCGCGGAAATAATGACAGTGATTAAGTTCTCGGAGGGTGGTGCACCCCTTCGAGTGTTCTCTGTTTCCATTCGATCGTTCCGAAAATTGGGAAAACAAGTGCGCGCCGAATACCCGATAGGGATTTCAATGGAGGGCATTGGAAAATGCCACCAGCTCTTGCTATTGAAAGGCCACAAATGCAGCAGCCATTGGAAATGCGGCGTTCGATGGCAAGCTACTTGAGACTGCAGTTGAAGCAGTTTTCGAAAGTTTCCTTAGAGCTATCGATGATAGTTTAGTACTTGCGTGTATATTAAGCGATTATTTTGTTGGTACTTAACCTTTAGACTACGGGCAGTACAACTGTCCTACCGTGAGATTTTTCCTTCCTAGAGCGGCTCGGTACAGATGCGATTTTATCCCCCTTTTAAGTGACCGCTGACATCGATCACCATTTGCGAGCTGTCAGCGACTGGCACTAAAGAGGGACGGTCCTTTTGTTCGAAGCTCTACCCTGTCGATCATTCTGTGAACGCTGGGAAATACAGAAAGTCGCGCCGGTGATATCTCTAGCATGCCAAACTAGGGATGTTAGTGATTTCACAATAACAGTTTGAACTGTACTGAAGAATAGCTGTGAATCTAAACTGTTATTGTGATTCCAAACTGAATCTGATGGGTTGATTGTAAAATATCTCTTAGCCACTCGTAGCAACAGGATGCTTCTGTTTGTTTCAAAACCCTTTAGTAGTTCCAACACTATGAAATGAAAGCGCGTTAGGTGATCAGTCCTAAAACTCATTCACGACTCTCTCACCCGTTCCGTAGGGGGAAGGAAGTCAAGAGAAATCTGCCGTTCTGAGAAACGGGTAACGAAATTTGGGCGCAGTATCGTAAAGGTTAAAGATTAGGAAACTCAATTTATCTGCTGAAGTATAGGATTCAGATAGAATCTCGATTCGCCTAGTAGATAGGTAGTTAATTAACGTCGCACTGGAGCGACGCAAAGGCTATTGTGGCGACGGTACGGGATCAATCCCAAAAGGAAACAACTCGTAATTTTAAATCACGGTCAGATGACGAGAACACCTGATCTGGCACCCCACTCTCCAAACACCACGCCAACGTGAGGACATTTAAGGCCACGGCAGATTTAACGTGCACCAGACCCCCGTGTACACGGTGGTCTTTGGTTGGTCCTAGTTTCGAATCGCAACCCTCCGGTTGCTAATCCGATGCTCTTCCGACTGGGCTACCGCGGCCCTTCGATTCGCCGACTTATTTTAGAAGACTTGACGAGACAGATTCAATGTCTACTTTCTAATCCATATTTTATGTCGACTGCGTTTAATACATCGCACCCTATTCAGGTAGGTAGTTGAATTAACGTCTCACTGGAGCAACACTTGGGCTATTGGCGACGGTCCGGGATCAATCCCGAAAGGAAACAACAACTGGTCAGTTTGAACCACGGTCAGATAAGGTCAGCACCTGAGCCAGCAACCCACTCTTCAAACTTTCACATCGACTCAACGTAACATTTAAGGTCACGACAGATTTAACATGCACTAGATCCCACGTACACGACGGCCTTTGTTTGGATCGAGTTTCGAGCTTACAACACTCCGGTTGCTAATACGCTACTTTTCCAACTGCGGTCCCCGCACACCTAATTCAGAAAAGTAACTCTAAAAAAATAAATTTTACAAGAGCCAAAAGATTAATATTCTTTCCTTTTTTTAAATATAATGTCCCTACCAGCCCGATATCCTTTTTCGGTATACACTGCTCCACATGCAAACGTCCACAAAGAAACAATTGTAGATCTTGCTTTATAGATTGAAACATCGTACCCTTTTGGTCTTTAGAGAACTCCCTATCTATGATAAAGTTTGATTCTAAAATAGTTCTAGCTTGTTCTCTTCTCTGATTCTAAAAGCACTTTGGTTTTAGGTTTACGCTGTTGCACAATCACGTCTACAAAGGAACAGTTATAAATTTAGCATTATTAAATTAAAACATGGCACTCATTGGGTGTTTAGAGAACTTCCTGTCTTTTTTTCTAAAATAGTTCTAGCTTGTTCTCTGATTCTTAACGCTTTGTTTTTAGGTTTACACTGTTGCACAATCACGTCTACGAAGGAACAATTATAAATTTTACATCATTAAATTGAAACATGGTACTCATTGGGTCTTAATAGAACTCTGTCTTTGTTTCTAAAATAGTTCTAGATTGTTCTCTGATTCTTAGCGCTTTGTTTTTAGGTTTACAATGTTGCACAAGCACTCTTCTCTCTACAAAGGAATAACTATAAATTTTCATTACTAAATTGAAACATGGTACTCATTGGGTGCTTAGAAAACTTCCTGTCTTTGTTTCTAAAATAGTTCTAGCTTGTTCTCTGATTCTTAACGCTTTGTTTTTAGGTTTACACTGTTGCACAATCACGTCTACGAAGGAAGAATTATAAATTTTACATCATTAAATTGAAACATGGTACTCATTGGGTCTTTATAGAACTCTGTCTTTGTTTCTAAAATAGTTCTAGATTGTTCTCTGATTCTTAGCGCTTTGTTTTTAGGTTTACAATGTTGCACAAGCACTCTTCTCTCTACAAAGGAATAACTATAAATTTTCATTACTAAATTGAAACATGGTACTCATTGGGTGCTTAGAAAACTTCCTGTCTTTGTTTCTAAAATAGTTCTAGCTTGTTCTCTGATTCTTAACGCTTTGTTTTTAGGTTTACACTGTTGCACAATCACGTCTACGAAGGAACAATTATAAATTTTACATCATTAAATTGAAACATGGTATTCATTGGGTCTTTAAGAGAAATTTCTGTTTTTGATTCGAAAGTATTTCTAGCTTATTTTTACCATCTCTTCTCCGGCCTTAAACCCTTGTTGGCAGAGGGGAGGGGGCGGTCTGGGTCATAAAAAGCCCCAATGTCGAATATTTCAACGTATATAAAAGTTTATTGCTGGCTTACTTATGCTCAGATAAACTTTCGCACTAAAAACCGAAAACAGATCTCACGCAAGTCTAATGTATCAGAGAGCAGCAATTATTGCCGGAGTTATTTATTCCATTCCATAGGAAATGGGAAGGAGTCATTTCTCAAAGGAGCTTCAAAAGGGATCAGGGATCGATTCATTCAAAAAGGAAAAGCTTTTAAGTTGGAGGAGCTTTTTTCACTCCCTTTGTCAGAGTAAATGAATGATGGGATAGCTGCATTTTTGCCATAAATCACAGCAACTCGGAAAGTTCGTGCTTTTGAAAAGTTGCTTTATAAATTGGAACAGTCTGAAAAGAGACTATATTTTTAATTTTTTTCGAAGAAAATATAAGTGAGGATGAGACATTAAAATTTTTGCTATTTTCATAGTTTGGAGTCGCGGTGCTTGAAAAATTAAATAAACTAAAAGTGAATCAGATTGATTCCGTCATATTTTTGTCGGGCATTGAAAAAGTGTCTGAACATTTTTTTGTATTCAAACAAATCAAAATTCTCATATGCATCAGAATGATAGCAAACTATGTCAAGAAATCAATTTCCCTTTCAACATATTTAGTCGTCAAAGACATTGCTTAATAAATTTTCTTGTTAACTGTCACAAACATTTTATTCAAAGTGATTTATGAAAATCGGGATTTATTGAACATGACATAACTGGTTGCCACACTCCATCTTGCAAAAGCGGCGTTAAACAAATTCTAGAGTCCACTTCTTTCAAAATAACTTGTCGAGAAAATCCTTCATTTTGAAATCAACAAGCGATCTTTTAAAATACATTCCTTGTTCTTTGAGTTATAGGATTGGAAGATTCCTTGAAGAGTGGAAGAATTAAATAAACTAATAAATGAATCAGATTGATTCCGTCATATTTTTGCCAGGCATTGAAAAAGTATCCCAACATTTTTTTAAATCAAAATTCTCACATGCATCAAAATGATAGTGAACTATGTCAAGAAATCAATTTCCCTTTCAACGTATTTAGGAGTCAGAGACATGGGTATTTGGTAAACCGACTTAATAAATTTTCTTCTCTTAACTTACTGTCACAAACATTTTATTCAAAGTGATTTATAAAAATCTGGATTTCTTGAACATGACATAACTAGTCGCCAAACTCCATCTTGCAGAAGTGATGTTAAGCAAATTCCAGAGTTTCTTTCAAAATGACTTGAGAAAATCCTTCATTTGAAAATCAAAGAGGCGATTTTTTAAAATAGATTCCTTGTTCTTTGTTAGTTATATACAGGACTATTTGTAAGACGATTTACTGTTCGATTATTTACACATCTATACTTATAAATCAGAGTTGGCATCTGTCTGTTCTCTATACAAATCTACACCGTTTGACCAATCTATACCAAATTTGTTACACTTATTCTTTGGAACCCTGCGGGCAAAGTAGGCTACATATTAACCCCCGTTCTATTTGTCTTGGGTGTGCAGAGGGGTGTAATGTCCCGTCATCCTGGACAGAGCACTTGCTAGGGGGCGCTCTCTTCCGGTCCGGCTGTGCAGATGACGTCAGAGTTAACATCTACAGGAGTCGCCTCTCAAGATGACCTTGGAGGTCGTTTAGAATCTTAGAGTATGGTGCAATCGCTCAGTATCATATAGTTTATGTATCCCGTCTGTAAATTCTTAAACTGTAGCTTTATTATTGGAATGTAAATTTTTATGATAATATAAGATTATTTTTATAGAAAGTGGTCTTTTTTATCGTCGATATGGTACAGGGGGCTAAAGATAATTCGAAATCCTCATAGGAATAACATTTCGTATTTATACGATCAATGTCAGACCAATTCACACTAAATTTGGTACATTCATCCAGTAGAATTCTGCGGGACACATAAGCTATATTACCCCCTTCGATTTGTCCTGGGTCTGCAGGGGGGCTAAAAACAATTCGAAATCTCCATAGGAATAATATTGAGTATATTACGATGACTAATAAACAATTCAACCCAAGCAACGCCAGGTAATTCAACTAGTATCTATGTATAAATAAGCAGAGTTGACTCCGTCTGTCTGTTCGTACTCTACAAATCTACACCGTTTGACCAATCCACACCAAATTTGGTACACTCATTCTTTAGAATCCTGCGGTAAACATAGGCTATTTCTATTAATCCCTGTTCAATTTGTCCATGATCTGCAAAGGGGCTAAAATGAAATCGAAATCCTCATAGGATTAACATTGAGTATTATTACGATCACTGTTAAACTAATTTACACCAAATTTGTTACACTTCTGTTTTATAATCCAGCGGAAAGCATAGGCTATATATATTAATCACTTCAATTTGTCCTGGGTCTGCTGAGGGGACGAAAACAATTCAAAATCCCCATAGGAATAATATTGATTTATATTATGATCAATTACAACAAATTCAACCCGAGTAAAGTCGGGTTATTCTGTTAGTTATCTATAAATCCGATGAAGTCAATTGTCGAATGAACACTGAATTTCTGCTTAGTTTACATACGACAGACTAATATTCTTTCTCAAAAGCATGCGGAACAAATGTATCGAATTTTAAAAATCAGTTATTGTTCCCAATGATACATAACCTTGAATCTAAACTATCGTTCAAAGAAAATGTTTTATATAATATCACTGACGATATAAATTGACATCTGATATTTTTAAATAGATTCCTTGTTCATTGTGAATTAAAAGATTATTTGTAAGGAGACAACGATTTACTGTTCGATTATTAACACATTATCTATGAATCCGATTAACTCAGTCGTCGAATGAACACTGAATTTCCATTTGATTCAGATTATTTTACACATAACAGACTAATACTTTTATCTTAAATATGTAGAACAAATTTATCGAATTTTAGAAATTAGTTATTGTTCCTAGTGATGCATAACCCTTGATTTAAACCAACGCTCAAAGAAAATTATGTTTAACATCATTGTGTCACTAACGATATAAATTGACATCCGATTTTTTTAAAATAGATTACTTGTTCTTTTGGTTACAGGACTATTTGTAAGATGACAATACTGTTCGATTATTTACATATTATCTATAAATTCGATGAACTCAGTTGTCGAATGAACACTGAATTTCCATTTGATTCTGCTTATTTTACATAAGACAGCTTGTTTTACATCCCAGTGATACATAACCTGGGATTCAAGCCATCACTCAAAGAAAATTATATCATTATATCACTGAAGATATAAATTGACATCTAATGTCAACATTATAATCGAATGTTTGACAAATCAGACTTTCAATTACACCAACACACATGGTCGTTATGTCAATCAAGTCGATTGAATGGGTGGCGTTGATTTACAGCAGTAGGATAAAGTACGATGAATGAAAAATTCAATAGACTGGCACAGAAACTGACGCTACTCCCTTCATAGCCGCGGAAGTCCGACAGCGCTCAGAAAACCTGTTTCGAGTTGTACTAGGTATTGTTCCGCCTAATAAAATATTAAAAAAAGAAGCATACTTTCTATGCTGTTGCGAAAAAGTTTTAACGTCGAGCTTCGTCTTGAAGCTCATTTACACTTTTCGGGCAGTGATTGAATCTGTCAATCATTTCCGTTCTCTTTGCTCATTGGTTAAACAGATACGATAACGGAACCGATTCGGACAGCCGCACAAGATTAAATGAGCCTTTATGATTTTAAAGCCTGGTTGAGCCTTTATGGTTAGAGGTGGACGCGATATAATTGTGTGACCGATTTCAACTCGCAGTGACTCCAGAGTTATCGGGGACATGGTACCGATTGATAAATGACAAACACAATTATAAGTGGTGTGAACTAGAATCAGTCCGTTACAGTGCGACGAAGTCAATGGTAATTTTTTGTTATG
The DNA here is from genome assembly GCA_933210815.1 of Meta bourneti. NCBI lineage: Eukaryota > Metazoa > Arthropoda > Arachnida > Araneae > Tetragnathidae > Meta > Meta bourneti. The sequence continues at coordinate 110,074,782 of OW119922.1, read as the reverse complement.
ATCCATGCTTTTGTTTTCGTTATCAATCTTTTACAAAAAAATACAAATTTAAAAAAAAAACTGGTTCCATGCTTAGGCGATTTAAGATTAGTAAACTAGGGGTTGGCGAGAAATGATTGCCCAGGACAATTCTCATTCGATACAATAGGAAATTTCTCAACCACTCCTGACGATTTAAACCTTGCTGCGTTCCACGAGCTGGTAGATGACGTCACGTCTCCTAGTAACCGAGCAAATATTCCTGTCTATGTTGACAATGCTCATTGAACATTCAATTATTTATTTAAAATGACGACTACGTAAAATGACAATGACGTGACGATACAAAGATTTTTAAAAAATAAAAAGTCAAACCGATAAACAAATCAAGAGCAGTTTTATGTTTGCACCCACACAAGTAAACAGTATCTAGTTTACAAGAACTATTGTGCAAAGCGCAAATTTTGCAAAGAAGAAATCTTTTGCACATGAAACCAAAATCCGCGAGCCATGAGAAGCATTTGTTGAAGCAGACGGGATTTTAACATTTAAAAGGCAAATATGCTCAGTTCATGAGAATACTACCATTTTCGTACAACTTAAGATTTAGTCAAACGCGTTGCTGACAAAAGATCATCCCAGTTGTAATTCCCGTGAGCTCAATGCATAAACTACATTTAAAATGACTATAAATACGACCGCAAACCATTAACCCTCTGAGATTTCTGAATAGTGTAGCATTGCTTTTACAAAATTTAGCACTTAATGACTAAATTACCGCATCTATGGGTTGAATGAATGGATTCTTTCAACCTTTCCATAGAATAAAATCCTTTGGAAAGATTCTATTAGACCTTTACTTAGAATAGAATCCTTTGGAAGGATTCTATTACTCCTCTTTCCATAGAACATAATCTTTTGGAAAGATTATATTATTAAGTTTTTTTATGGCCGCATCTGGCCAAGCAACGTTTTCTCCGTCAAGTGAACATACACACACAAGGAAAGTTTTACTAACACAGAAGAGAGAATTACACTTATGTTACAGGAATCGAACCTGCGGCACCTACCAGCTCGCAATGGCACAAAAAGAAAATTTTACAATCACAGAATACAAATATACTCAGGGTACGTTATAGGGATCGAACAACGCTTACACCTTAGGAAAACCAAAACCTACGGCGCCCCAATTTATAAGGGGGTAGGTAGCCAAGTAACGTCGCACTGGAGCAACACAGCGGGTTCTTGGCGACGGTTCGGGGTAGATCCCGAAGGGATCGAACCGAGGACAACCCCTCATAATTTTGAACCACGGTCAGATGACGAGGTCAACACCTCAGCTGGCACCCCACTCTCCAAACTTCCACACCACGCCAACGTGGACATTTGAGGTTGGTTTTCGGGTTTTATGGCGCAAGGGCTATATTTGGCCATGCTATACAAGACACAATATCAAGTAATAGACAGACACACAATGAAAGTTTTACTGACACAGAATAGAGAAATACACCCAGAGAGGAATACACCGGACGGGAATGGAACCTGCGCCGCCTGCAACTCGAAGGTTGCTAGCGCAGTGGGCATACCCAATGAGCCATGACGGCCCGGACATTTGAGGCCACTACAGATTTACTGTACACGAAGGTCTTTGGGTGGACCTAGTCTCGAACTCGCAACCTTCCAATTGCTAAACCGTTGATCTTCCAACTGGGCTACCGCGACACTAAATTTATAAAATAAATCCTATTTTTGAAAAAAATTAACTAAGCTTTAAATTAGGAATAAGGTAAATATTTCTTTCACAAGGAAATGGGTAAATAATAAATAACGGCTTTCTGCCAATCTGGTGTGGGGTAATTAGATAATTTGCGGAATTAATTGCAAAGCGGTTGCCGTACGCACAGCTGTTACCTTCTTAAAGCCGCGCGTAATGTAATGAAAATTCAAGGAAGCTTCATTCCCACAGCGCCATCTTGCTAATGAAGAAGCAACAAAGACAAAAAAAAACTAAACCCCGTCACGTTAAGATGCAACAGGAAACAAACATGGCAGGCTTTTACGCAAAAAACCGTAGAATTTTTCGATTTCTTCAGCGCCGTTTCAAGAAAAAATATTTTTGTTTGTATTTCGCAGGGAGAAATGCCGCCTCTAAAAAAACCTCCTCCGTTTCACGATTGAACACATAAATTATTCACGTGACCGAGAAAGCAAATATTCCGCATGCATAATGGGACGGTAAACAAGACGGAAAACATATCTACATCGAATTCGCAGGGCTTGAGAGTGAAGCCATTGCGATAATACACAACACGAGAGAAAACTACCGTAAATAATTTATTTCCATAAATAAGCTTTCGGGTGGAATTGAGTTTTCGTGGCATATTTGATTTAGGAAATAAAAATATGTAATGGCCGGATAACTCAATATCTTTTAACTTCGTAAACCTTGCCGGCCGTACTCAAAGTAGCTGTCACGTACGAGAAGCAGTGCTTCTGTAAATATAGTTTTACTCTTAAGACTTAAAAGGAATACCGATTTTTCCTCTTAGTTCGCCATTGATTTAGACGAGTAAAATAATAGTTAAAATAAATGTTCTCACGCGTGGGTCGGGTGTATGCATTTTAAATGCATAGCCGACCCACGCGTGGGAACATTTATTTTCGGCGCCGGAGTCTGTTTCCAATTGTTGCTACAAAATCATGTGCGCAGATGAATAATTTTCGCCATCTGCATCAACCCCCATACGTCACATGTAATGCCGCAGTCACACGGGAATACGAAAAATAAATTATAACTAGCTATCACTGCAGTGAAAAAAGGACGCCGGTACAATGGCACCGGCGATTCCACCCCCTACACCAGTGGTCACCAAAGAGATCGATATCGACCCCCAGGGGTCGATATAACATTGTCAGGGGTCGATTGAGTGTCGAGGGTCGATAGAAAAATATAATACAAAATATTCAAAACTCTCCTTTTTGCTTGCATTTCCAAGCTAGTACATGGTTGAAACTGGTTTCAGCCATGTTAATTCCATTTTAATGTAACAAAGAAATAAGTTAGATATAGAATTCCGTGGCCGATTTAAGGCCTACCTAATTTTGAACCCAACACTGCTAATCTTGTCAAGAGTCACGAAGCACACCCTTCACATAGATAACGGTAGTAAATTGTATACTAAGTTAATAAGTCTTGTTTTCATAAATATAAGGAAGATTGTATTATTATCTAAATTAAATTTTATATATTATTTATCCCTCCTATCCAATATGTAATGTTAAGAAAGACGTCTAAAACAAAAACGTTTTCCTTTGACGTTAAGTCAATATAATATGTACTATATTATACATACAATAAACACTAACTACAAAATAAACAATCTAAAAACTCACATAAGCGTCTCCTTAGCTTGTCCTATTATAATTAAGTAATAGTAAAAAAAATAAAGGGGGTCGATGAAAAGTGAATAAACTAATGAAGGGGTCAACAGCCAAACTTTGACTGTCTTGATTTTGACTGTCTTGATTTTGACTGTCTTGACTTTGACTGTCATGACTTTGACTGTCTTGACTTTGACTGTCTTGACTTTGACTGTCTTGACTTTGACTTTGATCGTCAACTAGGGATCAGTATCTTGTTCCACAATAACTCCCCTTATTTCTCCTCTTTTCACCCGCTAGATTTTGTCAGTGACAGCCATTTGGGGACATGAGCTCAATGCATATTTTCAATTTGAACTTTCCTTACTCGCTAATAGTGGCTTTAAACAGAACAAAGCTTTCCAAAGTTACTTATTTTTCTTTTGCCGTCGCCCAGTGCATACCGCAACACAGGATGCGCGTGCGACATTAATGGAAATACCGCCTTTTCTACTATTTCCAAGTCCGCTGATTCAACGATCTTATTCTAAATCCTTAATCCCAGCAGATTAATTTTTATTCTTCTATTCACTCTTACACGCGCCGCCCCTTACAAAAAAGATCGCAGAGTCGTTCCAAACACCCTCCTACGCAGAACCTCGCAATGTACTCTTTGGTATGCGTACACTGTCACAAATTGGTTGGTTGACCGAGCTTCGCCAATGTTGAGTAAATAGACATGCGCGCACAATAAAAGCTTTACTGACATGGAAGAGGTAGGTAGGTATTTTAATTTACGTCGCACAGGAGCAACACAACGGGCTATTGGCGACTGTCCAGAATCGAATTCGAAGGGAAAGATTCGAGGACAACACCAAGCAATTTTGAACTACGGTCAGACGAGGAGGTCACTCATCTCCAAACTTACACACCACGCCAGAGTGAGGTCATTTGAGGCCACGATAGATTTAGGGTGCACCAGCTCCCCTTTGTACACGACGGTCTTTGGTTGGATTCGAACTCGCAACCCTCCGGTTGCTAATCCTATGCTAATTGGGTCACCGCAGCGACGAATTTAAAAAAAAAAGGTCGCAGAAGCTTTGAAAAATAGGAGCTTTTGAGACGAATTTGCTCAAAAAGATACCCCAAATCGCAAGGGTCGGTTTTTCGTTGATTTGGGTTTAATGGCGCAAGGTCAAAAAGCGGACAAGCTGCGCCAAACACATGACAGAATGTAATCCAATAGAAAGTAAAGTAATTTAAGGTTCATTCGTCCAACCGAATAAAAGGCCAGGGTAGGAAAATAATAGCAAAAGTCGCCTGTGTCAGTCTGCATTGGCATCGCTGCCCCTACATAAGGGAGCGTGAACCCCTATATATTGCAAATCCTCAGCATTCAGAAAGTCAATACTCCCTGTGTGACACAAGCACCAAACAGAAAGATAAAAAAAAAACAGAATAAATAGCACCAGACTGCGAAACGGATAACAGTCAGGTCCAATCCTCCTACACTTCACTAACCCATGGAATGGGGTTTGACAATCGAGGACACTTCACAGCAACTTCCATTGACATAATGCTCACGAAGAGCTCATTATTTAAAATGACGTGTCGGCAGACCCGGAGCGCCAATTAGCAACCATCAGGGCCGTTCGAAGGCACCTGCGTCGCTGGAAGAGGTCATGGATCTCGGGACTCGTAAAAAATGGCGCTTTTTGCTCTTTTCGAAAGCCTTCGTTTAATTAGTGCGATTATAAGTTTTTGGATGGTTTCGGGAATGAGAATTAGATTGTGTTAATTGCCTGTCGATTCTTTTTCTTTTCGATGGGGCGAGGGGAGATTAAGTGCTCCAATTAAAACGGCGCTGGGGCAGGTGAGAGCTAAATCGTTCGACGGTGTTTCCAAGCAGGAGTGTCACGTTTCGTACTTGGAAGAAAACCACAACGAAAAATTTGATTTTTTGATAGGGAACAATTTTAATCCAATTAAATGGATTCGATGCACTGTGATTCTCATAAACAAAACTAGTACAGAGCAGCTCAAACGAAAAGGCAGTCGACCTTGGGCCGTTTGGTTTTTAAAAGGTGCGAAACCTTAGGTTGGTTTTTTAGGTTTTATGGCGCAAAGGCCATATTTAGTGTCTTGTGGTCGGTATGACCACAAGACAACGAAACATTGCTAGGTAGGTATTTAATTAGCGTCGCACTGGAAGAACATAACGGGCTATTGGCGACGATCCGGGTTGGTTGGTTTGAGGGTTTTATGGCGCAAGGGCCATATTTGGCCATGCTGCGCCAGATATAAGAAAACAAAAAAAAGCAATAGACACACACGATGAAAGTTTTACTGACACAGAAGAGAAATCACCTAAGTAAGAATGCACCTGACTGGAATCGAACCTGTGCGCCGCCTACAACTCGAAGGTTGCTAGCGCAGCGGACATACCCATTGAGCCACGACGATAGTCCGGGATCATCCCCCGAAGGGAAAGAACCGAGGACAACACCACGTAATTTTGAACCACGGTCAGATGACGAGGTCACACCTGAGCTGGCACCCCACTTTCCAAACTTCCACACCACGCCAGGACATTTGAGGTCACGACAGATCAAACGTGCACCAGCCCCTCTTTGCATACCACGGTCTTTGGTTGGATTCGAACTCGCAACCCTCCGGTCGCTAGTCCGTTACTCTTCCAACCGCGGCCCAAAACCTTGTTAGGGGAAGACTGCCATACACAAAATCATGAATGGCGATCGCCCGTTAGTTTTCCCCGTTACCAACCTGCGGAGATATCTTCCTTTTTGTTTTCCTATCCGCTGTGAGGGAGATCCATTACACGTGTTGCCCGTGCGATACCCCTACCAAAGCATCGACTAATAACTCGTTGCGGCACAATAGGCGGCATAAAGAAGCGCGGTTTTGGGCCGTGATCCAGGAAGCCACTCAAAAAAAGGAATGTCATCAAGGTCTCGTTCCGAGTGCCAAGGTCCTTTGATTAAGACAAATTTCGGTTTCTAGAAAAGACTTTCGCCAGCGCGGTTTCGAAACAATCCAGTCGACGATCTAGAGCAGTGGTTCTTAACCTGGAGCGTGTGCTACCCTGGGGGTGCGAGAGAGCATTTCCAGGGGTGCGAGAGAAGTTTCAATGGACGACAGTGATTTTATAAAGGACGGTCTTATTGAAATACGAGCCAATGCGCGTATTCAAATGGAATTTGAAAAACTGGACTTGGAACAATTCCGGTGTACAGTTAGAACCTTAGGCACAGCTGGCAAAAGCAGCATTGCAGACACTTTTACCATTTGCCACCACCTACCTGTGTGAAATGGGATTCTCATCACTTTTGCACATAAAAACTAAAGCCAGGAATCGCTTAAATGCAAGTGATGACCTACGCGTGGCACTTTCAAAAAAGGAGCCTCGCTTTAAAAGCATTATTATGAATAAACAAAATAGCCATTAAAAATTGAGATATTGTTTTGTATATACAGGGTGAGTCCAAATTGTTTTTACAAAATGAGAGGGGTGATAGCACCCATCCAGACGAGCAATAATTACCATGGAACATAGGGTCGCATTCCACTCTGAGAGGCAGAAAAGAGTCAAATTAGAACTTCAACATGAACATACAACAGTGTTGGGAAATTGAATGAACGATACCAAAGGTTGCACAATCTGATTGATTGATCAGAGAAAAACTCACAGCAAGTGCTCAAAGTGGCGTGTGTCGTTGCACAGTTCACACCGGCGAAGGAATGACTGGCTCTCGAAGATTCCTGGTGTTGTGTTAATTTTGATTGCGGCAACACCGATTCTCGCTACGAGATCTTCAGACGAGTCCACAGGCGTCTGGTACAGTAAAGATTTCATGTGCCCCCAGAAGTAAAAGTCCAGTGGTCCGGTGAGCGAGGAGGCCAAGCCACAGGTCCGCCATGTCCGATACATCGTGCGGGATATGTGGCATTCAAGAAGTGCCGGACCGTGCTGGAGAAGTGTGCTGGTACAAAACGACGTCAGAGGCGATGACTTGTTCATGCTCGACGCGTTTCGACTTTACTCTTTTCTGCCTCTCAGAGTGGAATGCGACCCTATGTTCCATGGTAATTATTGCTCGTCTGGATGGGTGCTATCACCCCTCTCATTTTGTAAAAACAATTTAGACTCACCCTGTATATGTTTATTTTTCAATAAATAAATTATTCTGCAATAGAATTGATTTTCTAAATAAAGAAATAGAAACACATTTTTCAAGGGGGTGCCGATCACGAAAAAGGTTAAGAACCACTGACCCAGACGGATAAAACATCGCGATGATTTCATCAATCAAGTTAATATACATACACACCAGGAAAGATTAACTGATAGAGAAGGAAGAAATACACCAGGGAGGAATTCTCTCTTTTCGTTTCTCAAGTTTCATTCCGATTCGTTGAAAATTGCAGTAGCCAGGGGTTCGTAAAAAGGGGAAGTTACTTTATGACCACTCAGCACATTTCTATCAAACGCAATACTTCAGTCCGCAATACTTCCGCTCGAAAGACTAAGGTTCTCCGCCCAGACAGTGATGGCCCGATAACCTCCACGCGATGAGCCAATTATTTGCTGATGAACCAGAGCACCTCCATTTTGAAACCAAGCAATTTATTAAAAAAGATACATTGAAACACAAAAATTAAATTTTCAACATCCAAGATGTGGATCGCCAATCGAGACAAAGTGACAAGCAGAAAAGTTTCGTTCCATCTCTCAGCCGCCCTCGCCTTGCTTAGGTAGGTATTTTAATTAACGTCGCACAGCAGCAACACAATGGGCTATTGGCGACGGTCAGGGTCAAATCCGAGGACAACACCACGTAATTTTGAACCACGGTCAGATGACGAGGTCACACCTAAGCTAGCACCCCTCTTCAAACTTCCACGCCAACGTGAGGACATGACGCCACGACAGATTTAACGTGCACCGGCCCCCTTTGTACACGACGGTCTTTGGTTGTATTCGAAATCGCAACCCTCCGGTTTCTAATACGTTACTCTGCCAACCGGGCTACCGCGGCTCCACCTTGCTTAGAAGATTCTACTATAATAACAATAGACGCGCTTTTTCTGTAATTATAAGCGGTAACCCAGTTGGAAGAGTAGCGGATTAGCAACCGTATGGTTGATAGTTTGGAACTCGGTCTAACGAAAGACCGTCGTGTACGCGGGAGTGGTGTACGTTAAATGCGTTGTGGCCCCAAATGTCCTCAGGTTGGTGTGGTGTGAAAGTTTGGAGAGTGAGGTGCGAGCTCAGGTGTTGACCTCGTCATCTGATCATTGTTCAAAATGAAGAGGCGTTGTCCTTGGATCTTTCCGTGCGGGATGATCCAAGGATATTGGCGATATCGGGCAACCTTGGATCTTTCCATTCGGGATGATCCAAGGTTGCCCGTTGTGTTGTTCCAGTGCGAAGTTAATTAAAATACCTACCCCAATTTATATTCTTACATCGATTACTTTAAGAGTAAATTTTTATCTTGAAATAACTATGATCGAAGTACTACCTACCTCTATTATAATAACAATGGTAGCGTAATTGTTTTTTAATTTCAAAATTAAGTGCCTCTAGTATGCGAACGCCAAGAAATTTATTGAACAGTTTAGTGCAAATAACCAATACAATGTTATTTCATCTATAATATGTTATATAATCTACCAAAACTTATTTTGCAATAACTAATATTCTGCGTTTTCAATCTATTTAAATTTTGCCTTAAAAGATGAACTTTATACCACCGATTAATCCGATTACGGCTGTTTCCATAAACTTAAAAGAGCGCACACGAGAATTTCTTTCAACATCAATTCTCTCGATAACCAATGTACTTTGCCAAAGATTTCTGGGAAGAATTTCAACTAAGTATAGATTTTCAGAACTTGTAAGCCTAGTCTTATTTCATTTTCCAAACACATTTCTATTTAATTATTTCTCCGAATGACTGAATATGATCTTCAAAATTAGAAATTGCACAACGCAATAGTTTTCGTTCTGAGTAACGAAAACTCTGACATTGCCTCAGATGGTGCAATGTAAGAGAGAGAAATTCTGGGATTGATTTTTCCTTTTCTAAAAGTGGCATAGAAATTCTATACGTTGTTGTTAATCAATTCTCGCCTTTCGTAAGGTAGGTGACTTAACGTCGCACTGGAACAACACAACGGGCTTTTGGCGACGTTCTGCTATCAATCCCGAAGGGTTAGATCCCAGGATAGCACCTAGTAATTTTTAACCACGGTCAGATGACGAGGTCAACAACTGAGCTGGCACCCCATTCGCCAAACCTTTCTTAAGGATTACCTTTGCACAGATAAGTTGTTTTTCCGTCGCTTTTTTGTTAGATAACAGTATATTTAATTGAATATTTCTCGCAGTTAAATTATTCTAATTATTGTTCCATTCTATTCTTGTTCTATTCTATTCATAATTCTTGTTCTATTCTATTCATAATTTTTGTTCTATTCTATATATAATTCTCGCTCTATTCTATACCTAATTCTCGTTCTTTTCTATTCATAATTCTCGTTCTTTTCTATTCATAATTCTCGTTCTTTTCTATTCAAAATTCTCGTTCTTTTCTATACATAATTCTTGTTCTATTCTATACATAATTCTTGTTCTACTCTAATCATAATTCTTATGAGAAGCACATTTCTAGTACAAACTTTAAAGTCGAACCTGGACCACACTCACGGTTTGTAGGTGACACATCGGTTGGTTTTTTGGGGTTTTATGGAGCGAGGACCATATTTGGCCATTAGGCACCAGACACAAGGCATACAATATCAAGCAATAGACAGACTGAAAATTTTGTCACAGAAAAGAAATACACCCAGGGAGGAATGCAGGAATCGAATGAAAGGAATCGAACCTGCGCCGCCAACAACTCGAAGGTTGGTAGAGCAGTGGGCATACCCACTGAGCCACGACGGCCCAGGTAAGACATCGGATTCAAATGTGTATATCTACCCATTCAAACTTCGAATAGCTTCATCTTTGGTTTTACTAAGGGTTAGTGATTCATATCCTCCTATCTTATCATGGACATTTATTTATACTTTATTCAACATTTCAATTACATTAATTTCTGTCTTTAAAAATGCCCGTCTTACAACGTTTCCGTTCACGTCAAAATGAGGACCTACTTCTACTCCCTTCATCGTAAATCATACTATTTTACATTAATTCAGAAGCAATCAAATGCATAGTATACAAGGGCCCCAACTCCAAGGGCCCTCTAACCCCCAATAACTTTATAGAGGAGCCCCTCCCCAAACAGGGATGGTTATTACCACAGGGTTGCCACAGCCAAAGCACAGGTGGAATAGTAGCATTATTCCCATATTAAAAAAAATAGTTGCAAAAAAAGTCATATTTTTAACACTATTTTAGTAGCAATTTCAGTTGCTCAGTAACAAAATAAAGCGACTAATACAAAATGTGCTAATCTCGCCAAGAAATTCTTAAAAATTTTAAATTAAAAAATAAGTATTTTCATATTAAGACTTGCATGACAATCTAGCAACCAGATTCCGAAGTTTTTCTTTCAGGGTTGCCACGACTTGGCGAAAAGACTTCGAAATTGGCATCCCTTGGAAAATTCCCCCCACACACGCCCAACGTTTCTCCATCACTCCCCTAATTTAAACATTAGACTGGTCCAAAACCACACGACTCAACTGCATTCTCATGAGAACCGCACACGATAGTTTATTCAGTCTCACGAAATATCAGCAAGGTTGGTAGGTAGTTCTATTTACGTCGCACTGGAGCAACACAACGGATTATTGGAGACGGTCCAGGATCGAGAAACTTCACCAAGAGTGGTTTTTTAAAACCACGTGACTCAATTGCCAATTTGCGGGAGTGGGTTCTTTAGAGGTAGGTAGGTAGGTATTTTAATTAACGTCACAACGGGCTATTGGTGACGGCCCGGGAACAATCCGAAAGGAAAAGATCCAAGGACAACACCACGTATTTTGAACCACGGTCAGATGACGAGGCAACCCCTGAACTGGCACCCATCTCTCCAAACTTCCACACCACGCCAACATGAGGACGATTGAGAACATGACAGATTTAACGTGCACCAGCCCCCTTTGTACACGACTGTCTTTAGCTGGATTCGAACTCACAACCCTCCGGTTGCTAATCCGTTACTCTTCCAACCGGGCTACCGCGTCCGCCCCGGACAATAAGGGTTTCCTCGGCTAAATGTACACAACTGCAGAAAAAAACACCGAAGCACTCCCTTTTTATTTGCGCGTCGTTCATAGTAGAGCAAAATCAATCTCGGTATCCCCAGCACGTAAACGTTAAGCTACGCCACCGTGCCTTGGATTTCCAAGGAAATCCTTTCACCGTCTGTTCCATCCGGCGGAATGAATTCAATTGCAAGTGAGCACACGCAAAAAAGCGGCGCATCATTTATTAACCCAGGTTTGTGGCGCCTTTCCTAGAAGGCGCTGGCGCCTACTGGAATCATAAATCTAATTAGGGATCCGCTCTCTCTCCTAAACAATCTCCGTTCCCAGGCTTTTAATTACTGACGGTGGACATTTATTCAATCACGCTTTTTAAGAGGTGCCATCGTCCGCGTTTCTCCCTGACAATTCTACTGGAATTAATTGCTGCTAGAAGGCTCGCTTTCCTTTGGCAGTGAACTGACGGCTTTCGAAAGGGGGAAGGCTCTAATACAATTTGCAATCCATTTTTCGATTTGAGAGATTAATGCCAATTCGTTTCGCAAAAAATTAGAGTTATAATGTCGTTCCAAAGAGCGCGTTGCTATCTAAAGAGGACAGATTTTGAAGACACTATTGTGTATAAAAATTTAAGGTCATGGCGTTAAGAGATAATAGGAGCGAGGAGATTCTTGATTTGATATCTGCACGTCTTTAATGGGAGGTTGAAATTGGATTCTAATGTCTCACTAAAGCATAAGAATGTAATTTCTTTGAATCAGTCGAGAGTTTGTACTACAGCGGAAGACCTTCGCTACATTTTATTACTTTAAACTAGTTGGATCTGTCACTAAATGCATGTGGCGAAATCCCACTCAATTTATGTCACCAATAGCCCGATGTGTTGATCTAGTGCTACGTTAATTAAAACACCTACGTACCTACCCCACTCTGCTACATTATGGGGTGGTCGGGGCTCAGTGGTTATGCCCTCTGCGCTAGCAACCTTCGAGAGTTGTTGGCGACGCAGGATCGATTCCTGTCAGGTGCATTCCTACCTGAGTGTATTTCTCTTGTGTCAGTAAAACTTTCATTGTGTGTCTATTGATATTGTATGTTTTGTGTCTGCAGCATGGCTATGGTTTGCGCCATAAAACACCAAAACCAACCCATTCAATTTATATTTGCTGCTCATTTCTCAATCCTGTTCCCAGGCCAGACTCTTGTCATCTGATAGTGGTTCCAAATGACGAGGTGTCTTTGGATCTTTCCCTTCGGGATAGATCCCGGACCGTCGCCAATAGCAATTTGGGTTGCTCCAGTGCGACGTTAATTCACCTACCTATCTACCCAAGCCACTACGTCATTACATGCCTCCCGAAAAGAAGCCTGGGACCAACCTCCAAATCTGCTGGTTGTGCTTTTTCCCGACCCCAATTCTATACCTAACCTCCACTCAAATCGGACGTCTTACCCTGGGTCCATTGTTAGCTATTTTTAATTCATGTTTCTAATGTTATAACCATATTCTGGCTCAATAAACCAGTTTTTTTGGTTCTGTATTTATTAACCACTTGACTTTTAACTACTTCATGTCAATACGGCATGTAAGCATCCTTTTTCATTCCCTAACCGTCTGAGGGGTTCAGAGGGGGTTAACACGAATAATTCCATGTAGGACTTCTAACAAGTTTCGACCTGCTTGATCAATAGAATCTTCCCAAAGAAATTTCTATTCGAAGGAAATGAGCAATAGAATGTTTCCAAAGGTTTCTATTCTAAGTAAATGAGCAATAGAATCTTACCCAAAGATTCCTCGTGGATTTTTTCAACCTTTAGAAAAATTCTATTGGTTCTATTCGAGGACAACACCTCGTCATTTTTTCGTCACGGTCAGGTGACTTGGCTAACAACCTAGTTGGCATTCGCCCTGCAAACTTCCACAACACGCCAACGTGAATACATTTGAGGCCACGACAGATTTAACTGCACCAGAGGCCCCCTTATACCCGATGGTCTTTGGTTCGGATTAGCAACCCTCCGGTTGCTAATCCGTTACTCTTCCAACCGGGCTACCGCAGCTCTGAGCGCACTAAATAGAGGTTTTTCATTTATTGAAACGGTTACCTCTCTTCTCACTATCTTTCCATAGAAAGAGAGTAATGGCCCTTTGAGGATTCAGCGTTTGCGTACTTGCATAATTAACACTTAAAACACGTCTGTAACTATCAATCGACTAATCATACTAGTCGGCATTGGATAATATCATTGAGAAAGCAAGTCGGAACTTGCCTATATCTGAAATCAGAAGTCATTAGTCCTGCATTATTCAGATGAATCGCAATTCCCAGAACTTGGGAAACATTCTCTAATCCGGCACCAGAGACCCGGAATCAGCGATAAAGGCGACGATTGTTGAGGCACAATGTTTAGGTAATCGCTCACACAATTGGACGAATGCGCATTCAAAACCACACGATTCCAATTCGAACTGATCAGAACACAACTACACTTTCCAGTGACTGAAATAGCGCCTTTAGCTCAAATGAATTGATGGAAATGACGATGGATAATAGAGTGGAGTGAGTTCGGTTCATCAAATGAAATAGACAAACATGCGGGCAGAGTTGCTGTCGTAGTATCTCAGAAATGGAAGACACGTGGGCACGAGAATTGACTAGGGCTGATTGGCCATCGAAGCACAAACGAGTGTTTTCCATCAAGCTTGACGAAACGTTTCACATAGGATTGCCCTCAGCGGCACATCTTAAGGTGTGCAAGGGCTTCAAAGCCCCAAAGTTTTCTAGTGATATTTTCCTTTCCCATGGGTAAATAAGTAGCTAATTAACATCGCACTGGAGCAACACGATGTGCTAATGATGACTGTCCGGGTGGGTTGGTTTTGGGGTTTTATGGCACAAGAGCTATATTTGGCCATGCTGCGCCAGACACAATACAATATCAAGTAATTGACACAAGATATACAATATCAAGTAATTGACACACACAGTGAAACCTTTTACTGACACAGAAGAGAGAAATACACCCAGGGAGGTATGCGCCTGGCAGGAATCGTACCAGCGCCGCCTACAACTCAAAGGTAGTTGATACTTGATCAATTACTTGATATCGTATACCCACTGAGTCACGACGCCCCGGCGGTAGTCCGGGATCAATCCCCATGGAAAAGATCCGAGGTCAATACCACGTAATTTTGAACCACGGTCAGATGACGAGGTCAACACCTGAGCTGGCATTCCACTCTCCAACCTTCCACACCACGCCAACGTGAGGACATTTGAGGTCTCGATAGATTTAATGTGCAAAAGCCTCCGTGTACACGACGGTGTTTGCCTCGACTAAATTCCGAACTCGCAACCTCTCCGGTTGCCAATCCGCTGCTCTTCCAAGTGGACTATCGCGGCCCCCTTTCCCATGGGGTTTACTCTCTTTAGTAAACACTGGGGTCGCGCTCCCAGGATACCCAAGCGATCTTTTTCTGCCCTTTCCTCTCATTATTCTATTTTCCAATCTCTCCTTTTCCCTTTCCCGATATTTTTTACTTGAAGTTCAGTCTTGTGCTTGGAGCATCTTGATCAAACATTGCCCCTTGTGCCATAAAACCCCCAAACAACCCCCATTGGATTCGTGCTTTTCCCCACACCCACGTGACCGATCTTCAAACCGAGTGATCGGAAGAAATAACACGAAGCTTCCCACATGCGCCGTCTATTTCATTAGAAGGTCAATTTCATTAGAAGGTCAATTTCATTAGAAGGTCAATGACTACATATAATACGCTAAACTCAAGGTAAATACCTTATTTAAAATGCTCCTCTTACAATAAAAACAAATAGAAACCTACTCGAAATGTCAATGAGGTTGGTTGGTTTGGGGGTTTTATGGCGCAGGGGCTACATTTGGCCATGCTGCGCCAGACACAAGTTAAACAATAGAACAGTGATTCCCAACCTTTTTATACTTGAGTACCATCTGAGAATTTTGTAGCGTCGTGGCGTACCACTGGTTATCTTATAACTTTTTGAGGGAATCAAATAAATTCTACACACCTGAGAATTTTGTAGGGTCGTGGCGTACCACTGGTTATCTTATAACTTTTCGAGGGGGTCAAATAGATTCTATACACATATGAATAACTTTACAAAATGTATTTAAGTATAAATAAAACAAAATACAGAAAATAAATCCATAAAACTAGAAAAAGCCGTTTATATGTAATTGTTATTAACAAACGGCAAATACAATTTCCCAACACTAAAATGTCTTTATCAGGAGGCTTAATGAGAAACTTGCTGTTGCTTATGCTTATTTCTTATTAGAGCTTCTATGTCGGGTTCAATAGTGCTTGGTCCGTCGATTCGCCGCAGAAAGGTATTTTACTAAGTAAAAGTATCAGCGCTTCTTTGTCTTCAGCGACGCGTTCGTCGACGCCATTGCTGTGCCTCCCTTGTGAACTGCGACTACGCCGTAGTTCTTCGCTACTGACGCTTGGATACTTTCAACCGAGTTCCAGTTGGTTCATCGTGATGGCTCTTCTCAAGGTGCATTTGCGTAAAAAAACTGTTGAACGTTCGAATTTTCTCTTGTTGAAAACAAATATTGAACAAGAAATTTTGAACTGTGACATTTTCCAGGTCCAATTCTTCAAAGATGAGCTTGAAGTGACACGTAAGAGACTTACTGAATTTTATGATTCCATCTTTGAACTGATTAAAGAGACTGAATTAGATGCAATAGTCAAGGAGTTTCAAGAACTGAAACAAAACTTGAATAATCTGGCCGTTACTTTATTGCGTACGGAAAGAAAACTGAGTGAAAATACTCCCGAAATTAGTGCTCGTGAGTCTCGTCATGTTTTGAATCCGTACCATGAAGTTCGATTACCAACGCTAGAACTTCCAGTTTTCAGTGGTTCTATCGAACAGTGGATATCCTTTCGTGATTTGTTTAGAGCATCCGTTCATTCCAACAGACAACTTTCTGATGCGCAAAAGTTGCAATATTTGAAGGGTGCAGTCAAAGGTGATGCTTTGAAAATAATTCAGTCGATCCCATTAACTGATGCTAATTATAAAGTTGCATGGGATCTCTTGTCAGAACGCTTTTCAAACGCCCGTGAACTTGTTTTTGCTCATATTCGAAAGCTGCTTTCTCAACAATTTGTGCAAACCGAAAGTGCTTCATCCCTTTTGAATTTGGTTGATGTTACAAGTGAATGCGTGCGTTCTCTTGAGGTGCTTGACCAAAAGATAGAGAACTTTGCCGACACCATTGTGATATTCATAATTCAACAAAAACTAGATTCGTCAACAAGAGCCTGGTGGGAAAGATCGTTGAAAGATGACCGTGTTCCGTCCCTTAAAGAACTGCTGAGTTTCCTGAAAGATCATGCAAGAAGTCTTCAAGCTTCAAAAGAATCGGTGATTCCGCGGAAAGCTCAAAAGGTAACATCTTTGACTGCATCGTTTTCTACTTGTGAAATGTGCTGTTCAAATCACAAAATTTATAAGTGTTGCGAATTTCTGAAATTGTCCGCAAACAAGAAATTTCAGTTCGTGAAGAGCAAAAAATTGTGCTTTAATTGTTTGAATTCCAGCCATAGTGTGAATCAGTGCAAAACTAACCATAAGTGCAAGAAGTGTGGAAAAAGGCATCATACGCTTCTCCATTTCCAGTCGCCGAGCGAACGTTACAACTCCCCCAACTCTACAGGTCATGACCTCGGGCAATCCGACGGGGTCGAAGGAGAGGATCCTGACGAGCCAAATAGTTCTCCTTCGCACCCACCCATCTCCTCCTACTCTTGTGTTTCTCGAGGGGAGCGACGAAGTCCTGAGTGTCAACAAACATTGCTCGCTACCGCAGTCGTTAAGATTCGCGACTCAAGCGGGTTCTTTCAAAATTGCAGAGCTCTGATTGATCCGGGTTCTCAAGCAAATTTCATCACAGATTCTTGTGTTCAAAAACTTGGTCTTTCACGTTCTCGAGCGAATGTTGATATTTCCTGTTTAGGAAAAACATCTTTGGGAAAATCGGAAGGGGAAGTGAATTTAGTGTTTACCCCTCATTTCAAACAGACTCCTGTATATATAGAAAAGGCACATGTTTTACGCAAAATCACTGGCTGCTTGCCCAATTATCAGTGTACCAAAGATTTTGCTCATATCAAAAACTTATTGTTAGCAGATCCTAATTTTAACAATCCTGGTTCAGTAGAACTTCTACTTGGAGTGACAGCTGCTTTACCACTGTTTACTGGACAAACAAGACTCAGCGGTGACAAAATGCCGTTTGCTGTAAACTCTGAACTTGGTTGGCTAATAGGTGGGCCAATTACAGTTCATCCAAATGTTCGAAATGAAAGAGTTGCAGTAAATTTTGTGGAAACAAACGTTGATGATGTGTTGAAAAAATTCTGGGAATTAGAGACTGTTCCCACTGCTAACTTGCTCTCCAAAGAAGAAAAGCGTTGTGAGGAGCATTTCTTTAATACTCATGTTAGAGACGAAACTGGTCGTTTCGTTGTACGATTGCCATTCAAATCTTCTCCTTGTCAACTTGGCGACACCAGGGAAATGGCTAATAGGCGTTTCAAGAACATGGAACGCAGATTGTGTCACCATCCTTCCTATGAGCAGTACAAGGCTTTCATGACAGAATACCTTTCAAACAATCACATGGAGATTGTTCCTGAATCAGAGGTGTTGAAATCACCCTCCTCTTGTTTCTACATGCCACACCATGCAGCTTTCAAGGAATCAAGCCCTACTACAAGGTTAAGAGTGGTGTTTGATGCTTCAGCGAAATCATCATACAATACATTCCTGAATGACATTCTCATGGTGGGTCCCAGGTGCCAGCAAGACCTAGTGCCCATTTTGCTGAGATTTCGTATGCATCAGATTGCGGTAACTGCTGATGTAGCCAAAATGTTTCGACAAATCAGAGTTCATCCAGAAGATGCAGATTTTCAGCGTATTGTGTGGAGAAATGATTCCAGCGAGCCAATTCGTGATTTCCGACTGACAACTGTCACCTACGGAACTGCATCTGCCCCATATCTTGCAACAAGAGCCATTCGGCAGCTGGCTATTGAAGAAAGGGACAATTATCCCTTAGCATCTAAGAGAGCAGCTCAGGATTTTTATGTTGATGATCTTCTGTCCGGTGCAGATACTCTGGAGGAGGCTTGTGAACTGTCTTCTCAACTTTTAGTGATGATGAAAAACGGAGGTTTTGAGCTTCGCAAATGGGCTTCAAACGTTCCTGAAATTTTGAAATTCATTCCATCAGAGTTGAAAGAAAGTCATCTTCCCATGGAAATAGACATTGATCAGTCAATCAAGGTGCTTGGTGTCAACTGGCAGCCATCTAGTGATACATTTTCAGTCAGTGTTAGAAATTCTTCTGAAATAGTTGCTACAAAAAGAGCCATTCTGTCTGAAGTAGCTAGGATTTTCGATCCTTTGGGATGGCTTTCCCCCATAGTTATCCTGGCGAAGATGTTCCTTCAAGAACTGTGGAAGACAAATGTGTCTTGGGATGATCCTGTTGGTGAAAAGGTTCAGCAAAAGTGGTCCAAATTCCGGTCAGAGCTTCATCAACTAAAACTCATCCATATTCCTCGATGTGTTGTGCTATCTAATGCATTGCAAACGCAATTGCATCTCTTTTGTGATGCATCTGAGAAAGGCTATTGTGCCGTGGTTTATTTACGAAGTGTTTCAGCTAATTCCGAAGTGAAAGTGAGCCTTCTAACAGCCAAGACAAGAGTCGCACCATTGAAAACCATTTCCC
Organism: Meta bourneti; assembly: GCA_933210815.1. Lineage (NCBI taxonomy): Eukaryota > Metazoa > Arthropoda > Arachnida > Araneae > Tetragnathidae > Meta > Meta bourneti. The sequence goes on along the minus strand of OW119922.1, from coordinate 110,055,405 downwards.
TTCCTAGACTTGAACTTTGTGCTGCATTATTGCTAGCACATCTGTTTGAAACAGTTCAAGAGTCCTTAGCGGGAAAATTTTGTGAAATTTATGCGTGGACCGATTCAACTGTTGTTTTTTCATGGCTTGCTTCTGAACCTCGACGTTGGCAAACGTTCGTTGCTAACCGTGTGTCAGAAATTCAAGGAATTTTGCCCAATCAACATTGGTACCATGTGCAAGGAAAAGAAAACCCTGCAGATTGTGCGTCACGTGGGTTTTATCCCTCTGATCTCCCTTCTTGTAACCTTTGGTGGTTTGGGCCCCATTGGTTAAGTGATTCATCGTTTGAAATGCCAATGCGTACTGACATAAACACAATAACTGAAAATGTGCTTTGCGAAGAGAGGAAGCAAATTGTTTCCGCTGTTGCACGTTTGCAGGAAGAACCCCCTCTCATTCGAAAATTCTCTTCTCTCATGAAATTGTATCGTACCTTTGCATGGTGTTTACGTTTCATATATAATTGTCGTGTTTCTGTTGAACAGAGAAAGCTCGATCTTTTGACAACTGAAGAACTTCAAAAATCTGAGACTTTTATTGTTACTATTGTTCAGGCTGCTGCGTTTCAAGAAGACATGCATTGTTTGTCGGAGAACAAGCCTCTGCCTAGTAAAAGTAAACTGTTGTTTCTAAATCCATTTCTTGATTCGAATGGTGTTATTCGAGTTGGTGGACGGTTGAACAACTCTAATCTTCCTGAGAGTCGAATGCATCCAATGATTTTGCCTAAAAAACATCACTTCACTGATTTAATTGTGAAATATTTTCATATTTTACATCTTCATGCTGGTCCTCAACTTCTGCTATCTACTATACGCCAAAAGTTTTGGATTTTGAGTGGCAGAGATGTTGTTAGGAGAATTGTTCGAGAATGCATTATTTGTTTTAGATTATGTGCCAAATCAGCTTCTCAAATGATGTCTGACCTATCAATTTCAAGAGTGACTCCTTCTCGAGCATTTTCAAAGGTAGGCATTGATTATGCTGGTCCTTTTCAAGTGAAATGCAATAAGGGACGTGGACAAAAATCGCTAAAATGTCATACAGTATTGTTTGTCTGTTTTTCCACGCGTGCTATCCATTTAGAGTTAGTAAGTGACCTTTCTACAAAAACTTTCCTTGCTGCTCTCAGGCGATTTGTTGGTCGTCGTGGAAAACCAGCTGAATTATTCACCGACTGTGCTACGAACTTTGTTGGTGCTAACAAAGAACTTAAAGAAATGTTGAGGTTTGTAGCTTCTTGCAAAACTGATACTGAATTCAATAGTTTTGTTTTAAGTGAAGGACTGAAGTGGAAATTTAACCCTCCTGCTTCTCCCCATTTTGGTGGGCTCCAAATGTTTGGACACGTCAATCGATCCCGTTCTGTGCTTTGTGAGTTAACAGAATAGAACTCAGAATTAACAAATAACAGATTTATTAACAAGTAACAACGGAGAGCGAAGCTGCGAGGTTGGTTCTCGGCAGGCAGTCCCCTCGCAAGTGACAAATAAAAGAAAACAGGGGGTGGTTAAGCAACCCCTTTGAACATAAACATGCAGGCGCGGTGACATCCCCGGGAGGTCGGGTTGTCCGTGCGCCATCTCGTAGGAAAACACTCAACAGTGCTTATCTTTAATCTTAAGTCGTTTTCCACGCAGTCTATTCCTGTAATTGTTTTTCACGTACACTGGCTCTGAAAACCCACGTTCACTTCAATACGTTGTTACAAATGGAGTTACAAATTTTAGGGCTTGACTAAAAAGAACAGCGCGGGAAGATTCAGTACTTTTGGTTTGTATTATTATTGAACCCTTCTGCGTACCACCAGTGGTACACACCAGTTGGGAACCACTTCAATAGAGTATTAGTCACATAAACAATGAAAGTTTTACAGGCACAGAAGAGAGAAATACACCAAGGGAGGAATGCACTTGACAGGAATCGAAACTGCGCCGCCTACAACTTACAGTTTGCTAGCACAGTGGGCATACCCACTTAACCACTTCATCTACTACGTGAGGAAACGTAAAAGATAATATACGCATTTAAACTTTTAATATTGGCTATTAAAATATGCATGTAAATTCAATCGCAAAAAGTGAAAGATTGATCACTAGTATCCAGCGATGAGATCTGGGGAGAAAATTGATGTTGGAAGAGGAGGGTGATATTTTACTTTCTAGACTCCCCTTAAACCAGAATAAAATCTATTCTTATCTCCATTTTATGTTTCGTTTCCCTCCCCATCTTCTGCCAGATGATTCGTATCGACTTTTAAGTTAAGGCAGCCTTTTCGATTTAAAAGGCGTGTTTAAACTCCGGAATTCGATGGTATGGACTTAGGGAACACAGGATTCCAGTAGGATGGCCTGCCATATGGAGAACACAAGTGTGTGACTACTCAGATCGAAGTTTCTGGATTCTGTTCGGGTTTTTTTTCGAGGCGCTGGCCACCAAGATCACGTTTCGACGCCGTTGAATTTTTTTCTTTTAAACGGAAGATTAACTCGCAATCCTCCGGTTGCTAATCCGATACCCTTCCAACCGGGCAACCACGGCCCTTTACTAAAAGGAATTCTTTTACTAATTTAATTATGCTTAAAATGTCATGACCAGATTTAAGCGCGTTTAATCGCCCTCAGGAACATATCTCTTTGAGCGGCCTTCACGGACCCGAGGTACTGCAGTGATCTCTTTTCCCAGTGGGATGTTTTTAGTAAACGCTAAAGGCAGTAAGCCCCATGGGTACCTGAGTGGTACATCTCGTATAGGTATATCTTTAGTAAACACGGGGGTCGTGCTCCTTGGATACCCAAGTTATCTTTATCTGCTTTCATCCCATTATTCCATTCCCCAAATCCCTCTTTTGTTCCTTTCCACGACCTTTTTTACTTTAAGTTGTCGTGTTTGGCACAGTTTGGCCAAATATGGCCCTTCCGCCATAAAACCTCAAAACCAACCAGTGCATTTGACCCTCTGGATACCGGGACCGGCCGAAAGTTTGGAATCCCCTCGTTATGAAAGGCTCGGATTCTTTCAGACCTCAAACTCCTGAAGAATCGCCGAAGCCCATTAGGATTTCCATCCCCTCTTTTCTGTGCAATAAAGAGACCCGTGAGTGAATAGCCTTATCTCCCCGTTGATAAAGATGTCAGGGTTATCGAGCCTCGTAAATTGTTTATCCTCCAGCTTCTAGTCTGTGAGAGGTTGAGTAAATGTAAAGAGATACACTTAAAACGTCACCGCCGACATTTCAGTTTACCCGGAAAGAATCTGTCCCTTCTAGGCATACCCACGACCCGACAATAGAAACCGGCACATTAGGTGATAATGGGACGACATATATTCCCTCTCCTCCAGGGGGAAAGCATTGTAAAAGCCGTTTCGGCCGGTTTCAGTAAGTTGCCTGTAAAGCCGTTGGGCCGGCTGCCGTAACCAAAGAAGGAAACGATATTCTGCCCCGACGCATGCAGAGGGTTAATCATAAATGTGGATATCTGGGTATAAAGAATATGAATACCTGTCATTTCCAGGGATCCAGAGCCAGGATGACCAGACCGACTAGCGACCTAAGCAGTACTCAGAGATCTCAGACAGGGAGAAAGACTCCAGAAAAGGCGGCATGTAACGATGGGATGTGTAATGACGATGCCCTGCAAATAATTTTCCCTCTATCCATTGTAAATAAATATCTTTAATTAAAAAGAACTCTTTTCATTCCTTTTAGGAAAATATTTCTACATAAATGTCCCTTTACGCATAAAAGTCGAATCGTTCTGATTGAAAATTTAATTGATCTATTCCTAATTTTAATTCCTAATTCCTAATTAAATTTTTAATTCCTAATTCCAGTCGTGACTCAATGGGTATGCCCACTGCGTTAGCAACCTTCGAGAGTTGAAGGCAGTGCAAGTTCGATTCTTTCAGGTGCATTCCTTCCCGAGTGTATTTCTCTCTTCTGCGTCAGTAAAACTTTCATTGTGTGTGTCTATCACTTGATATTATGTCTTGTGTCTGGCGTAGCATGGTCAAATATGGCTCTTGCGCCATAAAACCCCAACAAACCAAACCACTGCACAAGCAATCTGTGAATTGTAGGCGCCGCATGTTCGATTTCTCCCTGGGTGTATTTCTCTTGTGTCAGTCATAAAGTCCCAACCAATCCAAGGAAGCTGTCGTGGCTCAGTGGGTATGCCCACTGCGCTAGCAACCTTCGACAGTGCAGGTTCGATTCCTTTCAGGTGTATTTCTCTTCTGCGTCAGTAAAAGTTTCCTTGTGTGTGTCTGTCTATTACTTGATACTGTCTGTCGTGTCTGGCGCACATTACCAAATACACTTGCGCCATAAAACCCAAAAACCAACCAAATTTTAAGGCTTCGTCATTGTGCAATTTCGACTTGTAGAATCCTTGCACGAAATCTGAGAAACCATCCGAGGAGCCGAAAATGCATCGCATAGAACTTTGAATATGCTGTGATAAACTTGCTCGGACATGAATAGACAGACTTTCCCGCTCTATTAGGAGGCCTGTCTGTCCCGGTTCTCGTAATTAATAAATTAGCATTCGTGTGGGGATAATGGAATTAATCAATGGGCGCCGAATGCGGGTCCCGGCGCAAATCTGCGATGACAAGCAGGTGACGAAGTGCAGATGTCATCTACAACTGCTCTCGCCCTATGCTAATAGCTCTTTGATGTGGGTTCCTGCAAATGGATCGTACTGGTGCCGACTTCGTCTCTAATTGCCGATGGTTGTAAATAATGTTAGTCAGTTCAAAATACCATGGTTTATGTAGGGAAATTTTAACTTTTGAATTGTTTCAATTTCAATCCTTACGTCAGATCGGTAGTGGGAACAAATTAACGTCGCACTGGAGCAACACAACCAATCGGCGACGATTTGGGATCAATCCCGAAGGTTGGTTGGTTGGTTGGTTTGAGTTTTATGGCGCAAGGGCCATATTTGGCCATGCTGCGCCAGATCTAGACATAAAATAGCAAGTAATAAACACACACGCATAATGAAAGTTTTACTGACACGGAAGAGAGAAATACACCCAGGGAGGAATGAACCTGATAGGAATCGAACCTGCGCCGCCTACAACTCGAAGGTAGTTGATACTTGATCAATTACTTGATATTGTGTACCCACTGAGCCACGACGCCCCGGCGATAGTCCGGGATCAATCCCCATGGAAAAGATCCGAGGACACAATACCACGTAATTGTGAAACACGGTCAGATGATGAGGTCAACAGTCGACTCTTCAAACTTCCACGCCAAAATGAGGACATTTGAGACCACGACAAATTTATCGTGCTGCAGCCCCCACGATCTTTGGTTGGATCGAGTTTCGAAATCGCAACCCTCCGATTGCTAATCTGTTACTCTCCCAACCGGGCTACCGCGGCCCCAATAGCAACATAACATTTCATCAGAGGGGTAAGTAATACAATTAACGTCGCACTGAAGCAACACAATGGGTTATTGGCGACGGTCCGGGGAATCGTGGTCAGAGAGCGAGGTTAACAGCTCCACTCAACAAACTTCCACGCCATACCAACGTGAGGACATTTGAGGCCACGCAGATTGAACGTGCACAAGTCATTGTACACGAGTCTGGTTGGATTCGAACTCGCAACCCTCCGGTTGCTAATCCGTTACTCTTCCGACCGGCTCCGGTTGAAGAGGATACTTTCTCTTGTCAGTATTTTTATTTATGCTATTTCGCAAGTGCTCGGGCTGGAAACTTTCAAATACCTTTTGGTCATCTTGGAAAAAAATACCTTCGGCGACAGTATTTTTTAACGCGGGCACTTTATCGTCACCAGATTCCCTCTCCGAAACTATCGAGTTCTCATCTGCGTTCCAAGATTCTTCGATACTTCCCATCGACTTCCAGGGCCCGTTTTTCTCCCTCCAGGCCTGTCCACTTCGATCCCTCGAGTTGACCTTTCGCCGGAATGATTATTTAAACTAAAGCGCACACGAACCTTATGCCATCGATTTCTACATTTGCTATCGGGAAAATATCTCTCCGGTTTTCCCCCTTCCGGTCTTTCTTAGACGATTTACGGTTTAATAGCGGTCCAGAGGGAAAAAAGATTTTCTTGTGGAGGGAAAACCACCACTCAGGACCATCAACTCACACGTTTCATCGTTTATCTATAAAGACCTCTTTTTTGGCACCATCCTCAGATACCCCAGATCATCTATCACTTCTTATTTTATTTCGTGTCTTATCCAGGAATCTTCGTCTTTTCTTTGAAAAAAAAAACAGTTCTTAACTGTCTTCCAACTACTGCATAGTTTATGAAGGAGAGTTCGTACAACTTTGGTTGGGGTTTTCGGGGGGGGGGCGAGGACCATACTCGGCCAAGCTACACCAAACCAAGACGTCAAATAATTGTAAAAAGGATGGAGGAGAGCAGAAAGATCACTTGGACATCCTCGGATCGCGACCCCTGTTTTTTCCAGAGGCAGAATCCCCATGAGAAAAGAATAGATAACTAGGATACCTGTTTCCCGTACAAGCCTAATGATGTGCCCCTGACGGATAACTTTGTTTGGAAGAGCAGTGTATGAAGTTTTGAACGCCGCTGTATCTCAGTGCACACATTGAGTTGTAAGAAATGCATGTAAAAGGACGAGGAGTCCCAACAACGCTGTGCTGCTCCAATCAGGAGACCTCTTACGTCACTTCCGATGATCTTCAGCTGGAACGAGAATATTTTTTTCAAAGAAAACGAACACTTCGACGTGACCTGTTTGCCTCCAGCTCTCCGACCCTTGGTTTAAAAGGCTCTTCGTTCGAATCCTGGTCTAAGCATGGATGCTCGTAGTGGTTCGGAACCCACTTGAAGCTGTAGATCCCGGTGGGTCATTAAACACAACTGACCAGATCTTGAAAGACGAGATATCTCGTCATTAGAAAAAATGACCAGAACTTAATGGACGAGGCATCTCGTCATTAGCAAAAATGACTAGATCTTAATGCACGAGGTATCTCGTCATTACAAAAACTGACCAGATCTGGAAGGGCGAGACATCTCGTCATTAGAAAAAATGACCAGATCTTATTGCACGAGGTATCTCGTCATTACCAAAATTGACCAGATCTTGATGGACGAGGTGTCTCGTCATTAGAAAAACTGACCAGATCTGGAAGGACGAGACATCTCGTCATTAGAAAAAATTACCAGATCTTAATGCACGAGGTATCTCGTCATTAGAAAAATTGACCAGATCTTGATGGACGAGGTGTCTCGTCATTAGATAAACTGACCAGATCTTGATGAACGAGATATCTCGTCATTAGAAAAAAACTGACCAGATCCCGATCCCATCATCATAAAAAAATCGTCAATAGCTTCATGACGATATATCGTCATCAGCAAAATGGGACCAATCGTGATGGATGAGGTATCTCGTCGAAACCACTTGGAGGGTTAAGGAGGCTAACCGCGTGAAACTGGAAACTTCAGAAGCTATTACAGACAAATTGTTTTCGAGGCCATTTCCATCGCATCTCATAACCGAATACGAAATAACGGGAAAGAGGATATTAAAAGCGTTCATCATCACTCTAAAGAAAAGAGAAAAACTCCATTCGTCTTCGTCATCATTAGTGAGAAAAAAGCGAACTCCAAAGAAAACCACCCTATCTGATAACCACAGAGAGCCTACCATTAATAAATTCATTCCAAGAAAGGACAAAAATAAGCGAAAATCGCTTTTATAGTTCCACAAATACGGGAGCTATATCGACAGGAAACGGACCAACACTTCAATTCCAGGAGTTTATAATCGAGATTCATTCTCAAAAATAATTATGAAGGCCTCGTTTCCTATTTTCGGGAGAAAAAACTTTTCTCCCGATGGCATCCGGAGAAAATAAAAATGTCCCAACAATGGAAGGGGGACTGAAAACGGAGAACATGGTCATTACTCTAACTTGACGGCACTCGGTAATTCCCCCCATTTTCAATATTCCTTTCTAAAGGGCTTCCTTTTATTTTATTTTCCCTCGCTAAAGAAGGGAGGGCGGAAAAAAAAGGACGAAACAATTGGAGACAGATAATAAAACGCTTACAGAAAGGAGTCGGCTTTAAGCAAAGGCTTCATATTACATTCGAGAAAAGTTTTTTTTGTTTTCGGTTCCGTTTTACTTGGTTTTGTTTTTTCGAGTTTATTGTTATTTTTTTTAATGTCAAAATCACAAATTGAAAATTCGCAATCGATGAAAACTCGGTTTCGAGCAGGAGTCTTTGCTACTCTTAGTTATTTTGGAAAACAGTTTTAAACAAAATAATGAAAAGTTGATGAACCCACTGCGTTGAAACTAAGCTAATTTAATTGAAACGCTAATAGGAGAACAACATTTCTTCTCAACGGTTTTTAACAATCTCGACCTTTGTTAGAAGTCATTAAGTAATAGCGATCAAGTATCAACAGAGGTTTTTCTTTTCCAGTGGGCAATTCCAACGGAAGAGATTCTATGAAAGCAGGGAACGCGGTCATTATTAGACTAGGATTTTGGCAATCTAAAATTGCAAGAAAAATCCAAATAAAAATGATTTTATGGCCTGGAAAACTACAAAAAAAAGACCATTGAAAAGGACTTTGCACGAGTTTGTAAGAAAAAAAGGCACGTTACAAGAATATAAACAAGGGCCAACTCATGAGAACCCTAAAAATACACGCTCTATAGGTAAATATGTAGGTAGGTATTTTAATTAACGTCGCACCGGAGCAACACAACGGGCTATTGGCGACGGTCCAGTATAGGGAAAGATCCGAAGACAACACCGCGTTATTCTTAACCACGGTCAGATGACGAGGTCAGCACCTGAGCTGGCACCCTACTCTCCAATCTTCCACACCACGCCAACGTAAAGACATTGAGGCCACGACAGATTTAACGTGCACCAGCCCCCTTTGTAGACGACGGTCTTTGGTTGGATTCGAACTCACAACCCTCTGGTTGCTAAACCGTACTCTTCCAACTTTGCGATCGCGGCGAATCCGATTCATTTTGTGGGTCGCGGTATCCCGGTTGGAAGAGTAACGGATTAGCAATCGGAGGGTTGCGAGTTCGAATCCAAACAAAGACCGTCGTCTACAAAGGGGGCTGGTGCACGTTAAATCTGCCGGGGCTTCAAATGTCCTCACGTTGGCGTGGTGTGGAAGTTTGGAGAGTGGGGTGACCGCGTCATCTGACTGTGGTTCGAAATTACGTGGTGTTATCCTCGGATCTTTCCGTTCGGGTTTGATCCCGGACCGCCGTCAATTGCCCGTTCTCTTTGTCCAGCGCGACGTTAATTAAAATACCTACCTACCGATTCATTTTGAATATGATCCAATAAAACTGGTACTAAAACATGGTAGAAAAGGTTTGTTCGTTGATTTGGGTTTTATGGCGCAAGGTAGATTAGAAGAGGAGGCTTTGCGACTATTTTTTAAAATGTGTGTGCTACTCTTTCACAAGTACTGTGGAAGCCTTGCATGTGTCTTTTCACTGGAGCCATACTATGCCATTTAAACATGCATCTCAAAAGTCCCTTGGAAAATTTCCATATTCTCCCAGTTCTACTGTATATCGACCTCCTTAAACTGGTGTCTCATTCAGTTTTTCGTAATAACATGCAAAAGGGTTTCCTTTCCTTTTTATTTTGCCGTCGAATAGCGTGACAGTCTTTGTCAAGACGTCATGTTCCACAGCTCCCTTTAGACTCCACCCCACTGCATTTAATATTCACCATCTTCTCCCGTGTTGCCGGATGTCCCTTGGATATAGTAAGAGCAATCTCGTATTTCGTGCCATTTTTCCTCTTTAACGAAATTATTAAAATTTCATTCTTCGCCATTGTGTGGTGGAGTCTCTAAAGGTTTTTTTTAATTCTGAGCAACAAAGGAATTCTTTTCAGCCATTTTTGTGACGTGACTCGTGTCTTTATTTTTTAAGGGAATTCTAATTTGGTTTTTGAGAATCGAATATGGCGAACAGCATAAGAGCCTGATCGTTCGAGGTGAAATTTTTGAGGTAAGAACTAATTTGTTTAAGGTGTTGTTTCATTTTGAGCTGGTTATTTTCTGGAGTTTTTATTTTGGGACAAATTTTTTAACTTTAATTTTTCTGATGTTCTGACAGTTGGTGATTATGATCATTCATTTACGCGTTTGTGTCAATCACCTGACACTTATATAAGAGTATTGAGCATGTGGATCGACTGACAAATTAAATAAACCCGAATGATTCTTTACGATCAGTTTATTTTAAAAAGTGCAGTTAATGAATGGTCTCATTTCAATCATTTTTGAGGTAGATAGGTATTTTAATTAACGTCGGTTATTATATGGCTCTTACGCCATAAAACTCCGAAACAACCAAACTTTCACACCACGCGAGCGAGGACATTCGAGGCCACGAAAGATTTAAAATGCACCAGCCCCCACGTACGCGACGGTGTTTGGTTAGATCGAGTTTCGAACCCGCAACCACTAGGTTGCTAATCCAGGACTCTACCAACTGGGCTACCGTGGTCCTATTCACGTCTGCCGATCTGAGCTTATAGACATCGCGATGGACAGAATTATATCAGAATTAGAACATATGGATGATTACCGACAGCCATACCTCCATCCAATATTCATAGAGCTGGAACAAATTCGAATTGGCTTTGCAGGGCTGCCACAGGCGATCAAAAATCGTCTTTTCGCTACTATTTTTCAATCTTGGCAACTAGGTAATGGTAATTAATTAATTAATTAATTTCGCACTGGAGCAACAACGGGCTATTGGCGACGGTCGGGATCAATCTCTAAGATAAGAATAATTTATTAATATAGAGCATTGAAACAAACACGCCTGAAGTGGTATACACTGGGTTTTATGGCGCAATGACCATATTTGACCATGCTGCGCCAAACACAAGTTAGTTAATTAACGTCGCCATGAAGCAACAAAACGAGCTAATGGCGAGGGTCCCGAAAGGAAAGATCCGAGGACAACACCTCGTCATTTTGAAGCGCACGGTCAAGATGACGAAGCCACACCTGAGCTGGCACCCCACTCTCCAAACTTCCACACCACGCCAACGTGAGGACGTACTGAATAAGAATGGAGTATAAGGTTGGCTGTTTTGGGGTTTTATGGCCGCCACATTTGGCTAAGATGCACCAAACAAGACCACTTCAAGTAAAAAATGTGAAGAAAAGGCAGGAAGGTAGTTAATTTAAGTCGCACTGAAGCAACACAGCGGTCTATTGGCGACGGGCAGGGATCAATTCCGAAGGATCCAAGAACACCTCATAATTTTGAGCCACGGTCAGGTGACGAGAACATCTGAGCTGGCATCTCCACTCTCCAAACTTCCACACCACGCCAACGTGAAGACGTTTGAGGCCACGACAGATTTAACATGCACCAGCCCCCTTTGTACACGACGATCTTTGGTTGGATTCGATCTCGCAACCCTCCGGTTGCCAATCCGTTACTCTTCCAACTTGGTTACAACGGCCGTATCACGTGTCGGCGGAAAAAACAATCACCTATTGCGATTAAATAGAAAACTGTTTAAGTGAATTTTTAAAGAGTTAACCGAAAAGCCGATAAATGACGATGACTCAAAAAGAATTTGAAAAACGTGATTTTTCGATTCCTTTTTTTCCATTATCGCTTTTCAAAGGATCTATCTGAACAAACAATCTGCTTCTGCAGAAGATAAAAGCAGCACATCTTTCAACAAATCGACGAGTGAATAAAAGGCATCGCACCATTATCTCAAGATAAAGCAAGTGACAAAGCTTTATCAATAACCCAAGCCGGCGATTTATAAATATTTACGGTGACAGGGCTGCCCGTCTTGCTGATAGACCATCCATGAGGAATGACGCGGACTCAAAGGTCTGGGGAAGCAGATAACATACGCCAGAAGATATAACTGATAACCCACCGGAAAATGACAAGTCTTTGGGGTGTTGTTATGGTATAGTTGGAAAGGGGTACACATAGTTCTTTGCTATTGATGAACCGTAGGAAAAGGTCGGAAAATTAGATATGGAGGATAAGATTAATTTATAAATAGAGCATTGAAACAAACGACTGAAATGGTTTTTTGCATTGCGTTTTATGGCGCAATGATCATATTTCGTCATGCTGCGCCAAACACAAGGTAGGTAGAGGATTAACATCGTACTGAAGCAACATCATGGGCTATTGGCGGCGGTCCTAAAAGGAAGAATCCGAGGACAACGCCTCGCCATTTTGAATCACGATCAGATGATGAGGTCAACACCGGACTATTGGCGACGGTACGGGATCAATCTCTAGGGGGAAGATCCGAGTACAACACCACGTGATTTTGAACCGCGGTCATATGACGAGATAACACCTGAGATGGCACCCCTCTTAAAACTTCCACACCACGCCAACGTAAGGACATTGGAGGCCACGGCAGATTTAACGTGCACCAGCCCCGCGTACACGACGGTCTTCGTTTGGGTCTGGTTTCGAACTCACAGACCTCCGTTTGCTAATCCGCTGCTCTTCCAATCCCGCCAAACGAAAGACAAATAACGTCAACTAATGGACAAACATACGATGAAACTTTTACTGACACAGAAAAGAGAGATACACCAGGGAGGAATCGATCCTGGGTCGCCTGCAATTCACAGGTGGCTAGCGCAGGACAAACCCACTGAGCCACGCCCCCTGAAATGGTTGGAATTAGAGGATTTTCATTTGCAAAAATAGACTAGAGTGCTAACACAAAATCTACATTCGCAGGTAAAAAAAATTGAAGAGAAACAATAGATTGAAACATAGTGACAAATGTTCTATGTTCAAATGTTCACCACCCAAATGTTCACCACTCCAAAACGAGATAATCTACCAAGACCGAAAATAGAAAAGAAACCTAATACCTCACACCATAAATTAGGATTAATACCGTCGGTCAATCGACCAGGGGTTGGAACACAATTTATTATGATAAAGGAAAATAGAACAAAAAATGGGAGCTAGAACAATCTTACCGTATAACATGACAGCCTAGAAAATACCCAGGCATGATCTTAAGTAGATACCGATGAAACCTTAGTCAAAAATAAAAACTTTTTTGAAGTAGTTGGGTTGGTTGATTTGGATTTATGGCGTAAGGTCCAATAGCGGATAAGATGCGCCTTGAAGTAGCTGGGTAGTTGTGTTAACCTTTCCTGTGCACATTTTGGTCGTGACTTGAAAATTCTCATGCCGTTCGGGAGAACGATCTTTTAATTTCTAGGAATAAAGTCGTTATGATTTGGCAACGCCTGTATTCATGTATACAGGGTGAGTCTAAATTGTTTTTACAAAATAAGAGGGGTGATAGTACCCATCCAGACGAGCCATAATTACCATGGAACATAGGGTCGCATTCCTCTCTGAGAGGCAGAAAAGAGTCAAATTAGAATTTCAACATGAACTTACAACAGTGTTGGGAAAGCGAATGAACGATACCAAAAGTTGCACAATCTGATTGATCAGAGAAAAACTCACAGCAAGTGCTCAAAGTGTCGTTGCACAGTTTACACTGGCGAAGGAATGACTGGCTCTCGAAGATTCCTGGTGTTGTGTTAATTTTGTCTGCGGCAACACCAATTCTCAATACGAGATCTTCAGTCCACAAGCGTCTGGTACACTAAAGATTTCATGTGCCCCCAGAAGAAAAAGTAAAGTGGGTTGAGGTCCGGTGAGCGAGGAGGCCAAGCCACAGGTCCGCCACGTCCGATCCATCGTGCGGGATATGTGGCATTCAAGAAGTGCCGGACCGTGCTGGAAAAGTGAGGCATCAGAGGCGATGACTTGTTCATGCTCGACGCGTTTCGACTTTACTCTTTTCTGCCTCTCAGAGTGGAATGCGACCCTATGTTCCATGGTAATTATTGCTCGTCTGGATGGGTACTATCAACCCTCTTATTTTGTAAAAACAATTTAGACTCACCCTGTATATAAATTTATCTGATGTTGGCGGTGATACGGGAATTCTAATATTCAATTCGTCTCTTGGATTTGTAGACATGGATTGACCAGCCGGAGTTGTGATTGTTTTCTTTTAATTCTATTGCGTCGAGACGACGAAATAGAACTTCTTTTAACTGAGGTGATGTCTGCTTTTATTTTGGCAAAACCACTGACTGCGTACAAGTTGATTTTAAGTCGCACTACGGTTTTGGCTGGACCTAGTTTCGAACTGCATTAAACAGTAGTAGATTAGCTTTTCGATTGTGCACATGGAAAACACTTATAAAAATTTAAAATATTTATTAAACTAAGGACGATACAAAACTACAAAGAACTCGAATCAACTATCGTACACCCAGTCTCCGATTCTTCCAAAGGGCCCGCGGTAGCCTAGTTGGAACAGCAACGGATAAATAACCGGAGGGTTGCGAGTTCGAAATTCGGTCCAGCCAAAGACCGTAGTACGATCCTCTGGATACGGGACCGGCCCCGAGATTCTAGTTCCCTCGATACGGATGGCTGGGACTCCTGAAGAATCAGCCGAAGCCCATTACGATTTCCTTCACCTCTTTTCTGTGCAACAAAGAGACCCGTGTGTGAATAGCCTTATCTGCGTTGACAGGGATATCGGGGTTCTCGACAGGGAGCCTCGAAAATCGACTTGCGGGCTCTTCGAGTGTTAATATCCATACGTATTGAAGTCACTGTCACTCCTTCAGTTTACCAGGAAAGTATCTGTACCTTCTAGGCATACCCAGGACCCGACACTAGAAACTGCAACATTGGGTGATAATGGGACGACACACGTTCCCTCTCCTCCTGGGGAAAGCATTGTAAAGGCCGTCTTCGGCCGGATTCAGTAAGTTGCCTGCAAGCCGTTTCGGCCGGCTGTCGTAACCAAAGAAGGAAACGATATTCTGCCCCGACGTATGCAGAGGGTTAGAAAGGATTCTTCCCCAAGATCCTAAAGACAACGGCATGGCGTTGTTCCTGAACCTGTTTGAGCGTCAACTGAAATTTTTAAGGGTTCCTGAAGCAACTTGGGTCCCGTATTTGATTGGAAGTAAGTTGCTGCTGTAAGTTGCCTGCAAAGCCGTTTCGGCCGGCTGTCGTAACCAAAGTAAAAGATATTCTGGCGCGTCGTATGTATAGAGGGTTTTAAATCAACTATCAACTACTTCAAAAACTTGGCCAGAGAAATAGAAATTCTTTCAACCTTATATCAAAGGTGACTAATGTCCTCCAACACTAACCACTCCCGTCCGAAATAATCTACCAACCCTCCCAAAAATAAAAGCAATAAAGGACACTCGACATCACTCCACAAATTAGAGTCGGTCCATCCATCAGGGGGGGGGTTGCCCAACAGCCCGGAAAAAAGGCGACGCGACAATTCATTACCAGAACAAATAAGGGGGGACGAGCTCGGACCTTAGAACTGGGCGGCGGAACACGATCCTCAAAAGCATCAGCCATCCATCAAAATCCCAATCGATCGGAGCGTGTCAGCAAAGTGGAAGAGTCGGCAGTGTATTGAATTTTAATCATCGATTAAGCTATCGGAACGGGCAGATCGACCCCGGCACTTGGCTCACGACCCGTCTCCTGATAGTTAGGGCCACTTCGAATGCCTGTTTGAAAGTTTCGTGGAAGTCCGCCAGGTTTAACGAGCGCTCGTGTGGATAAGCGACGGGGTAATGAAGTCCTCGGGAACGTGATGTTATGGACGCCGGGTCCCGTTTTGGGGTTGTGTTGTGTGCGTTAATGCTTTTTTGCTGTTGGGAGCTGTGGTTTATCGTTCGAAGGGTTGAAGTGGGGTCAGACGATCGACCGAGCGCTGAATTTTAAGTTTAGGTGAGTCTCAGAGACGAGCATAATTTGGTAATAAATTATTTTTTCATTAATGAAAATAGGTTGGTTCGTTTCGTGTCGCCAAATATAACACAACGTCAAGTAAAAAATGGCGTGAAAGGAAAAAGGAGGCAGGTAGGTATTTTAATTACCGTCGCACTGGAGCAACGTACAGGGTTATTGGCGTTGGTCCGGGATCAAACCCGATCAAATACGTCATTTTTAATCACGGTCCGATGACGAGGTCACACCAGAGCTGGCACTCCACTCTCCAAACTTCCACGTCACGTCAAAGTGAGAACATTTGAGGGAACGACAGATTAAACGTGCATCAACTCCCTTTGTACACGACGGTCTTTGGTTGGATTCGAAATCGCGACCCTCCGATTGCTAATCCTTTATTCTTCTCCGGCCTGGCTTGAAAGGTTGGTTGGTTTGGGGGTTTTATGGCGCAATGGCCATATTTGGTCATGCTGCGCCAGACACAAAAGACACCACAAGTAATAGACAGACACACACAACGGAAGTTCTACTGGCACAGAAGAGAGAAATACACCCAGAGAGGAATGCACCTGACAGGAATCCAACCTACGCCGCCTACAACTCGAAGGTTGCTAGCGCAGTGGGCATACCCACTGAGCCACGACGGCCCCCTCCTGGCATGAAAGAAAAATAGGTAGGAAGGTAGGGGGGGGGGAATTTCAATTAACGTCACACTGGAGCAACACAATGGGCTATTGGTGACGGTCCGGGATCAATCCCAAAGGGAAAGATCCGAGGACAACACCACGTAATTTTGAACCACGGTCAGATGACGAGGCAACACCTGAGCTGGCACCCCACTCTCCAAACTTCCACACCACGCCAACGTGAGGACATTTGAGGCCACGACAGATTTAACGTGCACCAGCCCCCTTTGTACACGACGGTGTTTGGCTGGATTCGAACTCGCAACCCTTCGGTTGCAAGTCCGTTACTCTTCCAACCGGGCCACCGCGGCCCCGGTAGGAAGGTAGGTATTTTAATTAATGTCGCACTGCAGCAACACAGCGGGCTATTGGCGACGGTCCGAGATCAAACCCGAAGGCACATCACCAAGTAACTTTAAACCACGGTCAGATGACGAGAAAAATGAGGTATTCCAGAACATAGTGGAGCAGACTCCGCAGCTCAAATCGAGCATATTTAAAGTGGTGAAATTGGTGAATTAATCTCGTAGTGATTGGTTTTATATTGTTTATATCCGTTTGTTCCGAGAGAGAGAGAGAGAGATTCGACAGTAAACAAATAACGCCGATTTCTGTGTCATGTATGTTAGTGAAATATACATACCGAAATATACATATCCGAAATATACATACCAATACAGTCGCATAATTTTCAGATAAGAATTCAAATATTCTCATTTCAAAAAATTATTTATTACAACGATGATCAGATGAAATATATAACAGATGGAATATTTACAAAATTGATAAAAACCAACATTGTCTGCCTACTATATGCCATGAATCCGATGTTCTAAAGTTAGAATTAATTCTTTTCCCGCTCTGCTTTGAGCGTTTCCATAGTGAACAGAATGCACGGAACTCCAACCAATAAGATCGCTCTCACCTCGCAAAAACGATTGAGTGATCTAAGAATGGGGAAAGACTTGCCTCTCTTGTGTCTCATACATATATAGATTCTACAACAGGGTCTCTTGTTTTATCTTAGTTAATTTCACATTTTTTTGTACATGTGCTGTTATTTTATTAATAATTTGCACTTATAATCTTATAAAGCACCTTAGATTCCAAATACGCGCCCTGTTCGATCGTTCTATCCCCTTTAGAGTTCGCAGACTTCGGGTGTCCCCCTTGGAAATATAAAAATGGTGCAAGTCTTGGTGCCAAATGGTGATTTTTCAAGAAATCGTCTTAATCAGTTGCTGATGTGATTTTAACGAGCTTTGTTCATGAATAAGTTTTGATGGCCATTTTTCAACAGCGAATTTCTTAGCATCACGGCGTATCAAGGATCGTTCATTACTCGACTATTTTCCTTGGTTTTCTTTGGGCGGTAAACTTTCAGGGTAAAACTAGACACTCCTTTCTCTAAAAGCTTTAAATTTCATTGCCTATTTCTCCGAATAAAGGTAGAGATACGTACAGAAATCCGCATATCCAGAGTAACTGGGTAGGTTGGTTGGTAGCTGAATTTACGACGCAGTGGAGCAACAAAACGGGCTATTGGCGGTATAGCGGGCTATTTCCCACGGTCATATGACGAGGTCACTCCCGAGATGGCGGACCGCGGTACCCCAGCTGGAAGAGTATCTTGCGAGTTCGAATCCAACCAAAGACCGTCGTGTACAAAGCACGTTAAATCTGTCGTGGCCTCAAATGTCCTCACGTTGGCGTGGTGTGGAAGTTTGCAGTAGGGTGCCAGCTCAGGTGTGACCTCGTCATCTGACCGTGGTTCAAAATTACGTGGTGCTGTCCTCGGACCTTTCATTCGGAGGTTGATCCCGAACCGTTGCCAATAGCTCGTTGTGTTGCTCCAGTGCGACGTTAATTAATTACCTACCTGAAATCCCATTCTCCAAACTTCCACATCAAGCCAACATATTTATGGACGAGATATATCGTCATCAGAAAAAAACTGAGCAGAATTTGATTTAGTCATCGTCAAAAAATCGGCAATATCTTAATGACGAGATATTGCCGATATTTCGTATTATTGAGATATCTCGTCATTGTCAAAATTGGTGAAATCTTCATGGACGAGATATCTCGTCTAAACCACCCGGAGGGTTAAAAATCTGGATCTATTTTTGTAGAACAAAAATACCAAATATACTGTACAGTGACAAGTCAAACCATAGCGACTTCTAAATATGACAAGTACTTCCTAGAAATGATATTGCAGAACACATTTTTTAACAATGTTCATATGCGGGACACGGACTTTCACGAGAGGTTTTATCAACTTGACGAAGCGGCACGAGAAGTGTATTAATGTCAGAAGGGATTATGTTGAAAAATGATGTAAGAATTTCATCTTATCCATAATGCATTAGGTCCCGAGAGTAAAATTTCCTCTTGGCAGCAGATTCGTGATACTTATTTTTCACAATGAGAAAATAAAAATATTTTTACAATAATCCCTATAATATATGACCCCTAAAATAATTTATAAATTCCATAAGAAATTTGAATCAAATCAATTATCGTTTTCGATCACGGCTGGTGGGTTTTGGGTTTTTATGGCGCATGGGTCATATTTAGCCATGCTGCGCCAGTCACGAGACATACAATATCAAGTAATAGACAGACACAATGAAAGTTTTACTGACGCAGAAGAGAGAAATACACCCAGGGTTGGTTGGTTGGCTTTCATAGCGCAAGGGTCATATTTGGCCATGCTGCGCCAGACACAAGATATACAACATCAAGTAACAGACACAGAATGAAAGTTTTACTGACACAGAAGAGAGAAATGCACCTGACAGGAATCGAACCTGCGCCTCCTACGACTCGAAGGTTGCTAGGGCAGTTGGCATACACACTGAGTTAGTTTCAATCATGGCATAGACAACGTAACTGATAAAATGAGTCCATCACGAGAACAATCACGAATAGAAAATATATTTCTCTTACATGACGCCAAGAAAACGGCCTCATTTGTATTTGTTGCATGGCAACGACGCGATCAAGCATCAAGTGATTCCGCTGGCGAATCAAATCTGCCGACGAAAAAAATAATCCTTTTCCCAGGAGTGATTTCGAATTCGTTTTTAAAAGGGAATTTAAAATGTTGTCGTGTATCACTTTCATAATAAATCGGTACGAAGACGTAATCCAATTAGCAAATGGATTCTTAGAGGAAACATGCGAAAAGTGGAGATAGAACAGAAAGAGTTCAGAAGTTAAAACACGAGTCATTCGGCACGATGTTAATTTACATTGAAATAATAATCCGTGTGAACTTTGGCAGAGCTTGCTGATCAGTTTAAAGGAATTTTTCTAACGCACACGAAGCGCTATCATGCACAGTACTTCTGAAAACATTTGATTGCCCTATTATATTCTAAACTTGATTGAGCTTACTGGAAAATTTGAAATGGTTATTAAACTTTATCAGCAACATGATGAATGTTGCTAAGATTTTTACATCCATTGGTACCCCCGACGAATGGGTTATACTGGCTAAAGCGTGGCTAAATCCAGCGAAAACTAAAATAGAAACTACTACTATAAGTATATAGAGTGTAGTCTCAGAAGAAAATAGGCCGCACGAGAACCACCAAGGACAGAAGCCCTTGCCCCCACTCCAATACTTTTATAGGTTTGGGTTTGGCTGGGATTTTATGGCGCAAGGGCCATATTTGGCCATGATGCGCCAGACAGAAGACATACAATATTAAGTAATAGACAAAGTCTTAAGTTAGTCTTAAAGAATCCAGGAAACTTCAGCCAATCGACTTTGGTACATATAGGATTCGAACTTGTAACAAAGCGCTTCAGTCTACCACTTTCTCAACATCGACGTCTTTAGCCGCTCGACAACTAGTGGAGCATAAGGCTAAAAGTCTAAAAGGGTGTACCGACGTATTACATGTGTAAAAATTCACAAGTTTCATTCTATGCTTATCGCACTTTATTCCATAAATCCACACAAGGGACGCGGTAGCCCAGTTGGAAGAGTAGCGGATTATTAATAGTAAAGTTGCGAGTTCGAAATTTGATCCAACCAAAGACTCGTGTACGTCGGGGCTGGTGTACGTTAAATCTGCCGTGGACTCAAATATCCTCACGTTGGTATCGTGTAGATATTTCCAGGTTGGGGTCCCCTCTTTCATTCCAATCTGCGTAATAACCGAATCCAAGCAGTCAGAAATAAAATCGCTTACAGGGGACTGCATATAAATCGCCCACATCCCTTTTAACAAGACAAATAAATTTCCCCATCCAAGCAAAAACAAAAAATCCCTATTACACGAGCCCTGAATGTCAAAACAATCGAGATACGACGGTACTTACCTGAGTCCCGGACATAATGCGAAAACTCCCGATCCCTTACAAGAGATCTACTTTTCCCTCTTCCAACTTTCTGCGATGCGCATCGGATGGTGAAATTACGCCTCCGTCTCATATACACACACCTCCCGGAAGATTACGAAAAGAAAACAATCCACAAAATAGACGTCGTCATTTTGCATAATCCCATTTTAAAAGACACCCCCTCCCCGGTAAAAGGGTGGAGGTGGGGGCTTTTAGTAAACAATAAATTTTACGCTCCAGATTCCGGGAGCGCTGCCTTTTCTTTTTCCTCCCCTGGCTGACAGCCAGATAAAAAGAGGAGAAAGAAGTTGGATAAAAAGTAAGAAGGGAAGATGGGGAGCAAAGAACCCGGGGTACCTCCGCGGCATGCGTGACATTTGGGAAGGGTTGGCTCTGGCACCTGGGGACCGTACACATAAACAAAGCGAGACGCTGCCGAGGGAGAATCAAGCACTTTTTAAGACTTTCTCTCGCTTTTTCGAAACTACTTTTTGCAATCTTCGAGGTTTTGAGTGTCAACAGAGAGCCGGAAAACGAGGATTTTAGTTCCGGTTATACAATGCTGTCGTCGGTAGATAACGATTGCCTTATAAGAGGTTGCTTGGTTATGTGTGCTGATTGCGCAAAGGTCATTTTGCCGCAAAACGCGAGACAGAAAATGTCAATTCTGAAAATAAAGGATGGTGTTTATTTTAATTAACGTCGCAATATGCAGCAACACAACGAGCTATTCCCCCGGGGACCAATCCCGAATGGGAACATCCGAGGACACCACGTAATTTTGAACCACGGTCAAACGACGAGGCAACACCTGGGATCAAACCCGATCTTGATCTCGTCGATAGCAAAATTGATCAGATCTAGATGGACGAGATATCTCGTCGAAGCAGCTTGGAGGGTCAAACAGCTCAGCAGAAAAGCATGGCGGCACAATCAGTCTGGAATAGAAACCGATGTAAACAGAATACGTGCAAGTGAAACAGTACACCTGAGGTGGCACCTCACGCTCCAAATTTCCACACCACGCCATCGTGAGGACAGTCGAGGCCACGACAGATTTAACGAGCACCAGCCCCCTCGCACACGACGGTCTTTAGTTGAATTCGAACTCGCAACCCTCCTGTTGCCAATCCGGGCTGCCGCGGCCCTGGTTGGTTGCGGTTTATGGCACAAAGGTCATTTAGGCGAGATTCAACAAACACAATGTCGATTGTGAAACTAAAGGATGGTGAGGTCGGTTGGTTGCTTTGTCGTTTCATGGCACAATGGCCATATTTGGCCATTAACGACAATTTGATGCAGCTTGGCCATATTTGGCCAAGCTGCGTCAAATGGGCTATTGGCGGCGGTCCGGGATCCATCCCGAAGAGGAAGATCCAAGGACAACGCTTCATTATTTTGAACCACGGTCTGATGACGATGACAACACCCCGGAGCTGGCATCCAACTTTCCAAACTTCCACACCACGCCAACATGAGGATATTGGAGGCCACGACAGATTGAACGTGCACCAGTCCCCGTGACACGACGGTCTTTGGCTGGACCTAGTTTCGAACTCGCAACCCTCTGGTTGCTAATCCGCCGCTCTTCCAACTGGATTACCGCGGAAAAGGGCGATCCCGGTGTTTACTACAGACAGAAAACCCTATGGGGAAAAGAAAAGATCCTTTGGGTACCTCGGGCCCGTGAAGCCCGTACACACCTAGAGGGAATGTGCCCCTTAGGGCAAGGATGGAGAGAAGAGAGACTAGAAGGATGGCTTGGGCATCCTGTAGTCGCGACTCCATGTTTACCAGAGGTAGAAATCCCATGGGAATAGAATAGATCACTGGGGTACATCGGTAAAAAATCAGAGGAAATATAAAAATAGAGTGAGATATGGTAACCTTTTAATGTGTTCAGGATCACGTGACGCGTAGACTACTTTCGTCTTCGGGTGGAAACTAATATTCATCTGATAAGTCAATGGAAGGTGGAAAACGCCAATTCATTGAGTCATCATCTAATTGGTCCACGCGACATAGTTTGTCTATTTCACCATTTTTGTCGCCATTCTATAGAATATCTACTCTGTCCTAAGATGTTTTATCGCCAAACGAGGCGATTAGATGCCAAATCGGCCCAAGTCAATTTTTCTCCAGAGAAGTCACGTGACTACTAGTCTTCATGTTGGTCACACTTTTTGAAGCTCCTCTCAATAGTTCATTCAACTTATACTTCACGTCTGTGCTTAAAATGTAGCCAAGTGACGTCACTTTCAGAATACGTTCCGGAAAAACGTTATACCACAAAGCACTTATCTTTTCATTTAGCTGGTAGGTAGTTGAATTAACTTCGCACTGGGGCAACACAACGGGCTATTGGCGACTGTGGTCCGGGATCAATCCTTAAGGGAGAGATCCGAGGACAACACCCCGTCATTTTGAAACACGGTCAGATGACGAGGTCACACCTGAACTGGCATCCCACTCTCTAAACGTCCACACCAAGCCAATGTGATGACATTCGGTACCCTGACAGTTTAACGTGTACCAGCCCCCACGTGCAGGACAGTTTCTCTTAGATCAAGTTTCGAAATCGCAACCCTTCGGTTGCCAATCCGCTGCCCTTCAAACCGGGATCTGCTTGTCGACATCTCAATACACTTTGGTTGGTAGTGAATTAACGTCACACTGGAGCAACACAACGAGCTATAGGCGTCGGTTCGGGATCAACCCCGAAGGTCCCCCGATCCGAGGACAACATATCTGCATTTTGAACCACGGCTCATGACGAGGTAAACACATAAGCTTGCACCCCACTCTACAAACTTTCACCACTCTTACGTGAGAACATTTCTGGCCACGACAGATTTAACATGCACCAGCCCTCACGTACACGACACTCTTTGGTTTCGAACTCGCAACCCTCCGATTTCTAATCCTGTACTCTTCTAACCGAGCTTTCACGGTCTCTAGTACCCATAGGATAGGCACAGGAGTATTACTGATATCAAATCAAACATGGCTTCCGAACACTCAACATGTAAACATACAATGGAATATCCATTCTGCCATCACATCAATAGAAGCACTCTAAAGCTGAAAAGACCGCAAAAAGAAATTAAAGATCCTCCAATACCCAAGACAGAATGCATGAAAAGGTAAACAGTCCCGCTATACATGAAACATACGATATTAAACCTTGCAAAGGAAAGCCAAGTAGTTACACCGGAGGTCAGTTTCAAATATTTGGTCCTCAGTGGCTCTTACCGTGGGAGTAATCCAGCTACCATGACAACATACAGGAGGGCTTAGATGTAGAAACCATGACAACGAAATCCCAGAACTTGAAAACCACATCTCCTAGGAATAATCCATCCGGACCACTCAGAGCTGGATTGTCAGAGATCTTCCAACTGGAACTTGATCTCTAAAGCCTATTTGAGGAGATTGCGATAGCAAAGATAATAATTGCTGGAATTTGTACTGGCTAGTGAATAAAAGATTTAAAGAGCTGTTCTTTAAACAAATATTTCTCGAACAGCTTAGTAGTTACTATCTGAGAAAAATTTTCTTTCATAAAATCGAATTGGATTTATAGGTTTATACGAGAAAATCATACTCGACACAGAAGACTTCAATCCCTTGAGCATACTCCAATCAAAATGACTTCAACTGCGTGGTATAAGGACTGAATCTTGTGAAATTAAAACCAACTGATTTTAGAAAATAGTTACTAAATTTTAATGGCAGCATTAGTAGCAACATAAAACAAATTCTTTGTAGTATTATGGTTGTATGATTAATTTCTGAACATTCGAGGTCGAATAGGAAGCGCAAGGCGCAAAACGACACGGGCAAACCAATCAGAGCGTTTTCACCGCTTGCGTCGGCACCGCTGATTGGTCTTGCGCGACTATTTGACCACTTTACTTGTGATTACTTTGATGTGAAGCTGTTTAAATTAAGCGATCGTCTCCAAATCCTAGGAACCATTCCGCCAACCTGTGTGCCTGTTTCTTTCATTAAACGTATGCAAAGTGCCCAAGGATTTGATAATCTAATACCTTAATTTAATATGAATACTTCCCTATAAATATGTGCGAAAACTGCCCTGTACTGCCCAGCCACCGGTGCTCAAACCTGTTTCAAACTGTCACCGGTTCAAGGCAAGGAACAATTTGTTTTTCCTACTTGGATCTTCATTCCCTATGTCGACGAGATATCTCGTCCTAGGCAAAATTGACCATATCTTAATGAACGAGATATCTCGTCATTAGAAGAAAACTCACCAGATCTAATCTCGTCGTCATCAAAAATTCATGCTCGCCAAACACAAGACATACTGCGTCAAATTAAAGTAATGGACATACACAAAATAACACAGAAGGGGCGAAATACCCCAGGGAGGAATCGAACCTGGGCCGCAAACAACTCGCAGCTTGCTAGTGCTGTGGGCAAATCCACTGAGCCACGATGGCCTTACGAATCCCGGTGAACACAAAGGGAAATGCAGTTCCATTATGAAGGCATCCCAAGAGACAGGCATGCTCCATAGGTATGCTAATTATGGAACGCGCGATTAAGTTCCAAAACGGTTTAATGGATGCCTGTCTGAAAGGTTCCCGTTTTCGGGATCAAAAAGCTGCAGTAATTGAGATTCCATGAAAGCGCCTCTGAAAGGGGGAGATTCCTTGACATATACGGAATGGAGGAGGAATATGATTAGGTGAGAGGCAGGGCAAGATGTCTGCAGGGAATCACCTGCAGACATACCTTACATAACACTCCCCAAAACAATTTAGAGATAATTTATTTTTTCATTATAAACTTTTGACGCGATTGCGTCTTTAAAATCGGAAAACAGTACTGGGGCCGTTAAATTTGTCGTGGCCTACAATGTCCTCACATTGGTTTGGTGTGGAAGTTCAAAGAATGGGTTGCCAGTTCAGGTGTTGACCTTGCAGGTAGGTAGTTAATTACCTGGAGCAACACAACGGGCTATTGACGACGGTCCGGGATCAATCAAGGGAAAGATCCTAGGACAACGCTTCGTCATTTTGAACCACGGTCAGATGACGAGGTCAACACCTGAACTGGCAACCCATTCTTCAAACTTCCACACCAAGGCAATGTGAGGACATTGCAGGCCACGACAAATTTAACGTGTACCAGCCAACGTGTACACGACGGTCTTTGACTGGACCTAGTTTCGAACTCGCAACCCTCCTGTTGCTAATCTGTTGCTCAACTGGGCTCCTTCCGGATTGATCCCAAACACGGTCTCCAATTTAATTCATTTAATGCAATGTACTTATTCCATATAATAAAACCCAATTTTTAGAGTACTTAATACCTACCTGCCTATCTATTTATAGACTAAATAGGTTTTAGTTTAATTCAGAATCAAAGTTAATCACCTCAACGGAAAATCTGTATTCCCAACTTAAAAAACCCCTAAAAAAGCTTCACTCCTATTTATTTGTCACAGGAAATATTGGTTCGTCTGGAAAAATTTAATTCATTTAATGAAATGTACTTATTCCATACAATGAAACCCCCAATTTTTAGAGTACTTAACAACACCTACCAATCTAATTGTAGATTGAATAGATCACCTTAATCAGAATCAAAACTTAATCAATTCAATGGTAATGGTAATTAATTAACATCGCACTGGAGCAACACAACGAGCTATTCACGATGGTATGGATGGTTTTTAGTGTTTTATGGCGCAAGGGCCATATTTGGCCATGCTGCGCCAGACACAAGATATACAGTAGACAGACACATACACAATGAAAGTTTTACTGACACAGAAGAGAGAAATGCACCCATGGAGGAATGAACCTGACAGGAATCGAACCTGCGCCGCCTACAACTCAAAGGTTGCTAGCGCAGTGGACATACGCACTAAGCCCCGACGATGGTCTGGAATTAATCCCCAAGGGAAAGACCACGGAATTTTGAATCACGCTCATATGACGAAGTGAATAACTGAACTGGTACTCCACTCTCCAAACTTCCACACCACGCCAACGTGAGGACATTCGTGAGGACACAACGTGGACACGACAGATTCAACATGCCCTCAAGTACACGACGGTCTTTGATTGGATCGTGTTTCGAACCCGTAACCCTTAGGTTTCTAATCCGCTACGCTTTCAACCGGGCAGGTCTACATATGCCCTACTCAATGATACAATCTCAAGGGGTTCGTGGTTTCAAAACTTAGCAAACCACTGATGAATCGTTTGCTTTTGGGGACAGCCCCCTCCACCCCAGCCGAGACAGAAAGGGTGGAGCATTAGCCTCATTTCGCGATACGACTTCCCCCCATCGTTTGATTGAATCAACCCCCCCTCAAACAAAGCGGCTTTTGACATTCCGGGAGTCTCTTCACTTCAGCTCGTCGCCGCACACGCCCACAAAACAAATAAACACGCGCCCCGGTTCTATTTGTGTGAGCTAACAAAACGAAACAAAACCGACGCCCGGAATTCCGGAAGGGCGTGAATGAAACGCGCTTTTTGATGCCCAGAGCTCGCGTTTCAATTACGGATAACAGTGGCGATATTTTTCAGAACAAAGTTGCGAAAACTCTTTTGTGCGGTATGCTTCTTAATTTGGATGCTCGGCGTAAATTGGGTCTTTTTCAAGTCCTAATCGGAAGATTATGTATGTATTGCGGAAAAAAAAGGAAACCCTGTTAATGTATTTGAAATTGAGAAACATAAATTTGAATCTACAAAATTTAATTACTTGGGATCTGAAATTGAGCGTCAGAATTAGATTGACCCTGGAATCAGGAAAATAATTATTACGGCTAATCACTGTTTCCATGGGGTAAGTCAGTTGAAATCTCACCTCATCAAAAGCAAAACAAAAATCCTGCTGTATAAAACTCATAAGACCAGTGTTAACCTATGCCTCTGAAACATGGTCATTGACAGCAAGGGAAGATAGCTTTGGCAATTTTTAAAGGAGAGTTTTGAGGGCCATTTCTGGTGGTGTCCTTGATAATGGTATTTGGCGAAAGAGATACAATCTTGAATTATATAAACTTTGAAATGAAGACAGTAAAATTTGTAAAATTGAACAGAATGAGATGGGCAGGTCATCTTATGAGAATGGATCCAGAGAGAACGCCATTGAGAGTTTTTAATGCAGTCCCTCTTTGTGAAAAACAAAGGGGTAGACCAAGAGATGGAGGGACAGTCTGGATTCGGACTTGAGTGCCATGAAAGTCAAGAACTGGAGATCCATGGCTGGAGAGGGTAGTCTGGGGAAAACGTGTGAAGAAGGCCAAGGCTCACAAAGAGCTGTCGCGCCAATTATGATGAATCGGAAGATTGGATGAGTTAGCATAAGATACTATTCCTCATTTGGTTCGCCTCAGACATTTAGTGCGTTGTTAGAGCGACGGTGGTAGGTATTTTAATTAACGTCGCTGTTCTGGGAGCAACAGAACGGGCTATGGACGACGGTCCGGGATCAATCCCGAAGGGAAAGATCGAGGACAACACCACGTAATTTTGAACAACGGTCAGATGACGGTCACACCTGAGCTGGCACCGCATTCTCCAGACTTCCACACCAAGCCAACGAGAGGACATTTGAGGCCACGACAGATTTAATGTGCAGCAGTCAGTCCCCTTTGTACACGACGGTCTTTGGTTGGATTCGAACTCGGAACCCTCCAGTTACTCTTCCAACCGGTGGATTAGTTAGCATTCTCCTATTTAAGAGATACTATTCCTCATTTGGTTCGCCTCAGACAATGGGCGCGTTGTTGAAGCGGTGGTTTTAAATCGATGCGATCGACTTTTTGTGAGGGGAGAATTTTACACCGCGACCTTTGTACAGGTTTTAGAGGAATTCCAGAATGCAAATATTTTAAGAGCAATTTATTTCGTCAAGGGAGTAGGTAGGTAATTAACCTCACATTCGAACAATACAACGGGCTATTGGCAACGCTCCGGGATAAGTCCGAAAGGGAAAAATCCGAGGACAATACCACGTAATTTTGAACCACGGTCAGATGACGAGGTCACATCTGAGCTGGCACCCACTCTCCAAACTTCCGCACCACACAAACATGAGGACGTTTGAGGTCACGACGGATTTAACGTGCACTAGCCCCCTTTCTACACGACGGTCTTTGGTTAGATTCGAACTCGCAACCACCCCGATTGCTAATCCATTACTCTTCCAACCGTTGCGCGGCCCAGGTACCAACGCAATAGGCAAACACAATGAACATGGTGATCCCTTAATTTTAATAAAAAAATTTTAATATTATTTGAATGGGGAACCGAGATGTGAATGAATAAAAAATTTAAGATCTCGAATTCCTGATTAAGACATGTCACCATAGTGTGACAAGTTGAAAAGCAGCAGAAATGGAACGATTAACAGCAGAGTGAATTGGGAGGGGTCCAGGAGCCAGTGATTGAATGTTGGGTGAGAGGTAGGTAGGTAAGTATTTTAATTAACGTCGCACTGGAGCAACGCAACGGGCTATTGGCGACGGTCCGGGATCAGTCCCAAAGGGCAAAATCCGAAGACAACACCACGTAATTTTGAACCACGGTCAGATGACGAGGAACACCTGAGCTTGTAGGATGAGTGAACTTGCTGACATTGGTAAGAGCATTGGGTATGAAGCTGGATTTTATTGGGGGTGAAGGAACCGACAAAAGATAAAATTGGGAATCTCTCGGTGGGACCAGAGATCTAAACAATGCTGAGTGGACGACGGGAAAAGACAAACCAAAGTGAAACCTTAAAGCAGACGTTTCCTAACCATTGACTCGCGGAGCCCTTTTTAGAATCAATTTCTATGGCGGAACTCCTTAGGCCTACCCTATGTTTTACAAGTTAATGGTGTTTAGGAGTAGTGTTACGAGAGGTATGAAGAGGAGATGGATAGTAAAGAGGTATTTAAACAATTGTGCGATGCCAGTGCAATGAGATTATGTTTTAAAAGCTTTAAAATTTATCATATCTCAATTTATTTTCAACTACCACCAATGCTCATGATATCGTTACCACCACGCCAAAGGCACGAATCTGCAAAACTGACGTTTCTACAAAAACGCGTTCAAAGTTTTGATGTTTCGGGAAAAATCGAGATACGACTCAAAGGTTGTTTTCGCATGAAAATCGGCATTTCCTCTTAGAATCAAAATGATTCGTGGCTTTATCAGCATGAAACATGAAATGCAGTTAGGTGAAAATCGCCAAGATACAGATTCGTGCCTTTGGCGTGGTGGTAACGATATTGTCGCAACTTCGCCATACATAAAAGTTCTTCTAAAGTTCAATAAATCAAATTGCCATTCAGAATGTAATTCAAGTTTTCTGATTTTGATTCTATTTTTTGTTTCTTATTCTTTATTTCATTTAATTTTCATTTATTTTATTTTGCTGGAACTGAGGTTGTGGTAACCACTCCCTTAAAGGGACTCCTACTTCTGTAGCATCGTTCTCATCTCAGCGTTCCCTGCATCAGCGATACCCCAATACCAGACCAGTCAGTGAGTACCACTCTCTTGAACATCCCATCTACACATATTTGACCCCTTATCATATCTGTCTCTAATCATGATGCTACTTCTACATCAATACTACATATTACATGAAATGTTCACGAACTTAATGCTTGCATAAGTGTGGAACTCGAATCAGATTTGTATTCGGCATCTTTATTCGATGACTATCTGCTGCACACATGTATATGCATAATTTACAAATGATTAAATTAATTTATTATCTAAATTTTACAACGCATTGTACGTCTCTATAAAACATTGACAAAAACATTTCATAAATCGCTGGTTTTAAGCACAATTTCTCGAAGACAAAACACGATTTTCGACAGAGGTACTGAAATTTTTTCCGTCGGTTTTCTTTTCACAGAATATGAACAATTCTTCCACTGCATGATCAGTAAAACATTTTTTCCACAAGTTTTTAAATTTTCGCGAGGAGCATTATTTTGATGAAATTCGTCAGACGTATTCGGTTAAAAAATCACAAAAAAACGAACGCAAAATCACAAAAAGAAGCATTAAGTGCGAAAATGCAACGAAATACAGAGTACACAAATATTCTTTTTCCGCCATTTCTTTCAAATCCATTTCAGATAGTGTCGATCTTTTGACGATGACGGGATCAAGATCGGGTATGTTTTCTTCCAATGATCGTGATCATGTTTTCTTCCAATGACGATATATCTCATCCATCACGATCTGGTCAATTTTGCTAAAGGTGAGGAGATATCACCTGGAGACAATCACCAGGAGGGTTAGGCAGTTTCTCAAACCCAAAACACGATTTTCGACAAAGGTGCTAAAACTTTTTCCAGTCGGTTTTCCTTTCAAAGAATATGAACAAATCTTTCAGTATATGATCGGGGAAACATTTTTCTACAAGTTAACTTTTCGCGCGGAACCTTTCAGAACATCATTTCGATGAAATTCGTGAGACGTATTCGATTTCAAAAAAAAAATCTCAAAACCACAAAAAGGAACACGAGGCGCGAAAATCCAAAGAAAACCCGAATACACACAAATTCTTTTTCCGCCATTCCCATTCCCCAGGGCAATGCCGCTTCAATGGCGTTCCTCCGTAAAACCTTCGTTTGCGAATGGCAAGCCTGCAAACGACATTAAAGGATATCGCAAACGCGTGCGAATCACCTTTAAAATTAGGCGCTTTAAGAGGCTATTTTCATAGGAATCCATTAGAAGGGAAATAGACTGTTTCCGCCTGCAAAATATATTCTCTCCCATTACGATAATCCATTAAAATAACTCGACGGCATTTGGGGTACCAGGATTTCGTCGTCTTTTGAAGTGCGTGTACAATGGATGAAATTTGCGACGAATGGATTTAAATGACTAATAGAAAAATATTCGTGATGGGCTGATTATATTCTTTTTTTATAACCGTAACATTCTTATGCGTTTTCACATTCGCAGGCTGAATTGCTGTCTATTTGCGGCGAGAAATTAAAGTTTATTTCTGATACAATACAGTCGAACACGTATTTAACGAACGTGTTTTGCGAATTTTGCTATTTAACGAGTTCTTTAATGGAACGCTGAACTATTTATTTCCTCATAAGACAGTAGCTACTAATAATGAAGTTCGTTCCCCACTAAACGAAGCTATTATCCGGGTAGGTAGGTATTTTAATTAACGTCGCATTGTAGCAACACAAAGGGCTATTGACGACGGTTCGGGATCAATCCAGAAGGCAAATATCCGAGGACAACACCACGTAAATTTCAACCACGGTCAGATGACGAGGTCAACAGAGCAGGCACCCCACTCTCTCCACATCACACCAAAGTGAGGACATCTGAGGCCACGACAGACTGAGGCCCCCCATGTAAACGACGGTCTTTAGTTGGATACGAACTCTCAACCCTCCGGTTGCTAATCCGTTACTCTCCCAACCGGGCTACCGCGGCCCCGTCTGACACAGAAAAGAGAAATAAGCCTAGGGAGTAATCAAACAGGCTTCTGCAACTCACAGGTTGCTAGTGCAGCGGGCGAATCCATTGATTCACGGCGGCCCTACCTACAAACATGTAGGATAAATATTACAAATATACAGGTAATACGAAAAACCAATTATGAAAGGTGGCTTAACGTCACTCATTAGGGCGTTTGCCCACAAAATCAGAAGACAGAATCCGAACACCTTGTGCCTAAAAACTGCCCACCAACATGAGGTAGGTATTTAATCAACGTCGCACTGGAGCAAAACGGGCTTTTGACGACGGTGCGGGATCAACCCCCAAAGAGAGACACGAGGACAACACCACGTAATTCTGAACCACGGTCAGATGATGAGGTCAACACCTGAGCTGTGGCATCCCACTGTCCAAACTTCCACACCACGCCAACCTGAGACATTGGAAGCCACGGCAGATTTAACATGCACCCCCCCCCTTGAACTCGCAACACTCCGCTTGCTAATCCGTTACTCTAACGGGGCTACCATGGCCCCACCGACATAAGGTTATTATTAATATACCAATAATATTGGTAACGATCTGTATAAACAAACCCCCTCGAAGGGCACATCGTCAGATGTGTAAGGGCTTCACAAATCAGAGGTACCATAGAGATCTATTCTTTTCCCATGGGGTTTACTGGCTCTGGTAAACATGGGGATCGCGACCTCAGGATGCCCAAGCGAAATTTCTCTACTTCTCTCCATTCTTTCTTTTGGGGGGCCGTCATGGCTCAGTGGGTATGCCCACTGTGCTAGCAACCTTCGAGTTGTAGGCGTCGCAGGTTCAATTCCTGTCAGGTGCATTCCTCCCTGGGTGTATTTCTCTCTTGTGTGTCAGTAAAACTTTCATTGTGTATCTGTCTATTACTTGATATTGTGTGTCTTGGGTCTGGCGCAGCATGGCCTAATGCGACTCTTGCGCCAGAGAACCCCAAAACCAACCAACCATCCTTTCTTTTCACAATTACTTAACAATTTCTGCGTTGTGTTTGGTGCAGCTCGGCCAAATATGGCCATTGCGCGCTAAAACCCAAAACAAACCAACTGTATAAACAAATAAGGTATAGGTAGGTATTTTAATTAACGTCGCACTGGAGCAAGACAACGAGCTATTGACGACGGTCCGAGATCAACCCCAAAGGAAAGATCCGAGGTCAACACCACGTAATTTTGAACCAAGATCAGATGGCGGGGCAATACCTGAGCTGGCACCCAACTCTCCAACCTTCCACACCACGCCAACGTGAGGACATTTGAGACAAGGACATATTTACCAGCCCCTTTGTACATGACGGTCTTTAGTCGGATTCGAACTCGCAACCCTCCGGTTGTTAGTGCGTTACTCTTCCAGCCCGGCCCTAGCTCGGCCCATAAACAAAATAAGTTCCACAAGTACATACGAAGCAATTGAGGTTTTTGCTCCCTCCACCCAATAATTTCCCCAAAGTTGGCACCACCTCACAGGACTCCATATTTATGAACCACCCCGAATGCGGTCAAAAAATGAAACATTCGTGCTGAATATTGGATAACTTTTACTGATAAAAAAGTTATTGCGTGATAAAAGTTAACGCTCAAATAAAGAACCAAAATCTCACACTTTATCCAGGAAGAGCCCCTCTTTTGCACAAGCCTCACGAACTCCGTGACTTTTATAGGACCATTCCGGGCATGGGCAGGGGTGAGTTGGGGAAAAAACCAACCAAGACTTTCTGTCCAAGTCATCAGGAAGGCAATGGCGTAATGGAATCGTAAATGGATTACTTTATTGTGGTCTATGATTTTCTCATGGATCGGGTTATCTCGAACCGTCATCTTCCGTCCCGAAATAACCTCGGCGACTGGGAATTGATTAGTCATTTGGCGAGGGCGACCTGTTGGCGTGAAAGTGATTGCGTGATTAAACGGCCAATAACGTCCCCTGGATGCGGGAAGAATAAGGTGGTCATAGTTTTCAATTTATTTTCTCGACCCGTCTGATTGCAGGTGCCCCCTGGATATGAATTATTGAATCTTTTTTTCGGTTGAGTTTTCGGAGAGCATACGTTATGAGAAGCGATAAATTACCGGCGTGACCACAGAAGTTGCCAAGAATCAATCTTCCGTAAAAAATGTGAATTTCAACTACATTTTACTTACGAGCTTGACCGAAAATTGCGATTTGGCTGTACCATTAAACAGAAAATTTGGCATTACTAGAAAAAACTTGACCCCTCCCACAAATCAACTCATTTTTCAAACCAGAATTCATTCTTCGGAATTTTTATTGGAGACGTGATCAAATCGAAAAACAACCAAGTGAAATCACGTTCGGAAAAATTACAGGAAACACGTTCCGCCGCACAAACACTACCGCCACCTACATTTAGCTTGACAAAAAATGCCTCTCATACCCCTGATTATTGATCCAACAAATAGAACAGGTAGGTATTTTAGGTGTGTATTTTTAACTAACGTCACACTGGTGCAAGGCAACGGGTTAAAAATAGAACAGGACAACACTGCACGGCAAAGGTAGGTACTTGAATTTAAGTCGCAATAGACCAACACAACGGAGTATTGGCGACGGTAAAGGCAAAGATTCGAGGACAACACGTAATTTTGAACCACGGTCAGATGACGAGGTCACCCTCCAAACTTCCACACCACGCCAACGTGAAGCACTACACGGTAAAAAATCCCATTTAATAAACCATTCCCACGAAAAATAGCACACGCCTTTTACCCCCAAATGTATATTTAACTATTAACCGGATGCAGATACCCTGTTCAGCAATTTCGTGAATAAACCAGCGCATCACTACGATACCAGAGCAAAAACCGCAACTCAGACTTTACTACGCCGCAGGTTCTTGTGCAAATCAAACATTTATTATCTAGGACATAAAAGTAAATGCGCCCAGGAACAACACTTTATTTTGAAAAAAAAAACCGTTCAAGCCTCTAAAAAATTGGGGTCGCACCAGAACGGTACAGATTGCACTCAGAGCAAGAGATGGAACGAAATGGTCTGCTTCCATTTTTTCTCGCCGGAACCGTCCTTATCAAAAATGGAACAATCTTCGATTCCCATGGGACAGGGAACATAAATATAAACGAAGGCGGCCATACTGCAACTACATATTTTACGTACCCAGGTTCCCAGAAGTAGTCAGCGAGCGTCAATGATGGGGTCAACGTTGGAAGAGATTAGAAGATGTGAGGAACATTTTGCCTCTCGCGGCACGTAAAGGATTGAGGGGTGTTTTTCACTCTCCGGGTCTATAAAGAATCCGGACTGAGCAGTTTCCCGAACTCGCTATTAGTCTTACGTCGAGAGTATGGGAAGTGAAGTGACTTGAAAAGCAGACGGAGCTGAATGGATGGCTTTTACATCAGGGTCTGCCACAAAAGCCGATTGAGTTAGGATGCGTTTTTCAATATTTCTGAGCCATTTTGTATTCTGGGCGGCAGGGGGTCTTGGTAAAAAAAACATTTCCAACAAAAATATATTTTTTGAATTTAATTTGTTTTGCTATGCCTATCCCGCAGGTGTGTGCAAAACTGAAGTTGATACCGGTTTGTTTTTTCACTTGGTGGTTAATTTTCGCAACGCAATTAAAAATAGCCACCGGGTCATTTCTTGCGATGAATTCCAAAGCACCATGGACATGCCGTTCAGACAAGGGGGGGGGTATTTCAATTAACGTCACACTGGAGCAACACAATGGGCTATTGGTGACGGTCCGGGAACAATCCCAAAGGGAAAGATCCGAGGACAACACCACGTAATTTTGAACCACGGTCAGATGACGAGGCAACACCTGAGCTGGCACCCCACTCTCCAAACTTCCACACCACGCCAACGTGAGGACATTTGAGGCCACGACAGATTTAACGTGCACCAGCCCCCTTTGTACACGACGGTGTTTGGCTGGATTCGAACCCGCAACCCTTCGGTTGCTAGTCCGTTACTCTTCCAACCGGGCCACCGCAGCCCTCAGACAAGGGATTCCAACTCGGTGACTATGATCAAGGGGAGGTAGTTGAATTAACGTCGCACTGGAGCAATCGAAAGGGCTATTGGCGACGGTGCGGGATCAATCCCGAAGGGAAAGATCCGAGACAGATCCGATTTCGAACCAGATGACGAGATCAACACTTTAGCTGGCACCCCACTCTCCCAACTTCTACACCAAGCCAAAGGGAAAACATTTGAAACCACGAGATTTAACGTGCTCTACCTACACAACGGTCTTTGGTTGGATCTAGTTTCGAACTCGCAATTACATGATTGGGAGGAAAATTCGACACATTGCATTATTTACCGAACATTTAGGTTTAGGTTAGTTTTATGGCGCACGGGCTAAATTTGGCGATGCTGGGCCACATTTGGCGATGCTGGGCCCAATGCTGCGCCAAACACAATACAGGCAACGTCAAATAATAGACATACACACACAAAGAAAGTTTTACAGACACAGAAGAGAGAAATACGCCCAGGAAGAAATCGAACCTGCGCCGTCTGCAACTCGCAAGTTGCTAGCGCAGATAGGCATACTCAATAAGCCACGACCGATAACCCCAGGTAAGTATTTAATTAACGTCGCACTGGAACAACACAATGCACTATTGGCGAAGGTCCGGGATCCATTCCAATGGGAAATATCCGAGGACAATACCTCGTCATTTTAAACCAGTTGACGAGGTCAACACTTAAAGCTGGCATCCCGATCTGCTAACTTCCAAGCCACGGTAATGTGAGGATATTTGAGGCCACGACAGATTTAACGTGCATGAGCCCCCTTTGTAGACGACGGTCTTTAGTTGGATTCGAACTCGCGATCCTCCGGTTGCGAATCCGCGACACAACCAACCGGGCTACCGCGACCCCAAGTTCCATGAGGGAGTTTTCGCTACATTTCCGTTTTAATGTTCCTTTTGTATTGTTAATGCTTGATCAACAAGAGATTCATCGACTGAAATTTGTGTTTATTTTCAATAAATTGGTTACTTAATTTATTTCAATTAATATAATATGAACTTCTCCCATACATTTTATTCAAACATTTTATTCAAACATTCAATTAAAACAGGAAAAGCTTCAAGGAAACTGCATTAAGTCCTCCAAACTGCACAGCATAAAAAATGTCCCCAATTCCGTTTTCATGTTCAGAATTCCTGTCCTCCTAATTAAGAATAGTTAATCGTTGTAATCAGCAGGTTTTAAAAAGAGGTTTGCAATTATCTTAAAAACAGACTAGCTCAACATTCTACAGAAAAAAATCTTTACAAGTTCTTCGAGGAAAATGAAAAACAATGAGCCTAGGCTTGGTAAGGAGGGAGAATTAATTCAAATTTTTCTTTGGCATGAGCAATAATTAAGAGCTTTTTCTCTAACTCAGATGAATCGGAAAAGTATTCATATATTGAAGAGAGTGTGTATGAAGGAGAAAAGATTGTCACAATGAATGAAAAACAGGAATAAATACGGGGAAAATGATGTAGGACGAAGGCTTAAAATTTTCAAATTGTATTGGGCAGATACGCAAAGAAAAATTAATTACTATTGATAGTTTCATGTAGGAAAACTATTGGTCCAACTCCATTTTATTTTCTACATTCAACCACAATCACTTCTTTTCACCATAAAAATGCATTTTGCAACAGCAACAATGGCGAGTAAAAAAACAGAATTACTAATGAATGCTGGCTAAGAATTTTTTCTCTTTCGTCGATTGCATTTTTAACATTTCATTTTTCATTCCGATAACTTTCTTATGTATTATTAATCACCTATACGGAAGAGGGAATGAAAAATGCGTGCTTATAAATATGCCATTCATTTTTCTTGTGCTTCACAGGTTTCTTTATTTCCTTATTTATTACATATTTTTAAAATAAAGAGAACTTTCATTATCCTAATGAACTCCTGGTGGGTAGAAAACAATAAAAAAAAGAATTATATAAAAGAAAATATTTGAAATTTTTATTTAAAATATTTGGAAATGAAATTTTCTCTTACTCGACTCACACTTACTTTCATTTGATTTGTTATACAATAATATTTTGCTGCATAGGGGCAGCCAGGTATTTTAATTAGCGTCGCACTGGAGCAACACAACGGGCTATTGGCGACGGTCCGGGATCAAACCCGAAGGGAAAGATCCGAGGACAACACCACGTAATTTTGAACCACGGTCAGATGACGAGGTCACTCCCGAGCTGGCACCCCACTCTCCAAACTTCCACGCCAAGGTGAGGACATTTGAGGCCACGACAGATTTAACGTACCACCTTGTACGCGACGGTCTAGGGTCGGATTCGAACCCTCAGGTTGCTAATCCGTTACTCTTCCAACCGGGCTACCCTGCAGCGATTAGGGCGAATTAGGCAGAAACCTGCAGATTAAAGTGGATTCTGAACATTCCTACAGCGAAGTACCATGTTGATCTATTCTTTTCCCATGGGGTTTACTGCATCTGGTAAACATGGGGGTCGCGACTCCACGATGCTCAAGCGATATTTCTCTTTTTTTCTAATCTACATCCTTTCTTTTCACTATAACTTGGCATTGTTTGTCTTGTGTTTGGCGCAGCTTGGCCAAATTTGGCCCAAGCACCGTAAAACGCCAAACCAACCATTCCTACAGCAAGATTTAAATGCAGGACCTATTACACTGAGAACAAGAATGCTACCCCCTAAGAACCAGATTGGTTCAACTCTATTTGTAATTCCAAGCTAAATTAGACTTTAGAGTGACGGTCAACCAGACAAGTTTAGTCACACTAAAATCTAATTTCGCTTCGAATTACAAATAGAGAAAATCCTGATATATGCAAGCTTCTTTCGTTCTATTTCGAAAACATGAGTCAAAATTTATCAGAAAGATAAATAGGTCAGTAAATTTTCAAGACTTGTACTCGCAGCATTTAAAAAGGTAACTCTAAAACACTATTAGTGCCACTCAAAGTAAACCAATTAGAGGCGAATGGAAAATAAGGGGTTAAATCTCAATACCAAACATATATCATTTGACTTTCATCAAGACAAAAACAATTTAGAGAACAGTTAGTGTTCCAAAATGAGACTGCCGTAAATGCAACATGATTCAAAACGAATAATTTTGAAAAAATCACTATTTACATTTAAATTGAAGTTCCACATAACAATTCAAAATTAGAATGCAGATGGTGATACAGAAGAATCTATACAGGGTGAATAAATTGTTTTTACAAAATAAGAGGGGTGATAGTACCCATCCAGACGAGCAATAATTACCATGGAACAAAGGGTCGCATTCCACTCTGAGAGGCAGAAAAGAGTCAAATTAGAATTTCAACATGAACAGTGTTGGGAAAGCGAATGAACGATACCAAAAGTTGCACAATCTGATTGATTGATCAGAGAAAAACTCACAGCAAGTGCTCAAAGTGGCGGCCACGCGTGTCGTTGCACAGTTCACACCGGCGAAGGAATGACTGGCTCTCGAAGATTCCTTGTGTTGTGTTAATTTTGTCTGCGGCAACACCGATTCTCGCTACGAGATCTTCAGTGAGGTCCGGTGAGCGAGGAGGCCAAGCCACAGGTCCGCCACTTTGAGCACTTGCTGTGAGTTCTTCTCTGATCAATCAATCAGATTGTGCAACTTTTGGTATCGTTCATTCGCTTTCCCAACACTGTTCATGTTGAAATTCTAATTTTACTCTTTTCTGCCTCTCAGAGTGGAATGCGACCCTATGTTCCATGGTAATTATTGCTCGTCTGGATGGGTACTATCACCCCTCTTATTTTGTAAAAACAATTTAGACTCACCCTGTATATTTCACTAACGGACAGAAATTGACATTTATTTATTGCTGAATGGATTGCTTATTTGATTTAAATCACTTTTTTACTTAAGTTGGACTTTCATGATTTTATTCAATTCCTTGCCAGTATAAGTTTAAACTTGTTGGACATAAGACATGCAAATCACAGTAGTTTCTAGATAGTTTTGATTTGTTAAACATTAATATTTATGATGAATAACATTAATGTATTAGGAAATATAGCAGGGTAAATTTTTTATAGATTAAAACGTGATATAGGAATTAGCAAAGTTAATCACATGATAGAGTAAATAGAACGGCACAACAAATGCCAAGCACAAGCAATGTTCTTCCATTTGGTTCTCGAGCAGTTTAGATTCGTTTGATTTTAACCTGTAACCGGTGTCATGAAATTTTTTTGGACCTAGATAAATAAGGTTGCAAGATTCCACTAAAAGCATATTCTCAATTTTTGTATAAAATTAATTAAAGATCAAACAAATTTCAGAATTTTTTTGCATTATACATATATTTATCATATATGAATAAAGTGTTTAGAATTTTAGTTATTTTTATAAATTAATTTTTTGGTTAAGGACTGTTTTTTTTTTTAAAGTCATGTCACCAATAGAAATAAAATAAAAGGTACTTCTCAATAATATTTAGCTTGAAAAAGTATTTGTGAAAAAATGTTATTTGTAAGTAAATTGCAAAAAATGAGACAAAACATAAAAATATACAGTAGTCTCGTTTAACCGACCTTCGCTCATCCGACATTCCGTCTTGTACGACGCCTCCAAAAAATGCATAATTCGGCGACGAGAAAAGTGTGCGGCTTGTTTGCGAGCGTGTGACATTTTAACGCAACTCTTATCAATAGCGATGGCAACGAAATTGATGATCAATCATCAACAGTTGAGCCTCTCAGAATCCAGCATAACGATGGAGTTAAGGCTCTAGAAATCGCCATGAAATACGTTGAGCAACAAAAAGCTATGGGGATCGACAAAATGATGCTGCAAAGACGGCGAGACTTGGCAGCGAAGAAACGGCAATCGTCGGGAAAGCAGACTAGGATCACAAATTGTTTTTAAATCATCACAGGACTGAACTTTTTATGGATTTAACTTCCGACAATGCTGTTACTGTAAGTTCATTTTATGCAACTCTATATTTATTTGTAGTCAATTTTTAACGTTAATTTCAATACGTTTCAATACAGTACGATGTTTTGGTGCTAATTTGTAAATAAATTACTATATAACGTCATCGTGTTTCGAATTTTTTTCTGTTGATTTGTCATAAAACGTGATGTTTAGGTGCTTAATTTGTAAGATTATAACGAAGTTTGAAGTTTATTAGGTTTTTTCTTAATTCCTTTCTGTTATCCGACATTCACGCTTATCCGACGTTCTGCCGACCCGTTTATGTCGGATAAGCGAGACTCTACTGTACATAAATTGAAATCAAATATGCCTAGTTTTCAAATTTTCTGAGCATTGAATGATTAGGCATACCCTGGTACCAGGAATTGGGATAAGAGAGCTCTATGAAGTCCAGGTTAGTTGAATTAACATCGCACTGGAGTTACAAAATGGGCTATCGGCGACGGTCCAGGATCATCCCGAAGGGAAAGGTCTGAGGACAACACCTCATTATTTTGAACCATGGGCTGATGACGAGGTCACACCTGAGCTGGCACCTCACTCTCCAAACTTCCACACCACCTCAACATGAGGACACTTGAGGCCACGACATATTTACTAACATGATCCAGCCCCATGTACGGTGTTGGTTGGTCTTTGGTTGGATTGAATTTCGAACTCGCAACCCTCCAGTTGCTAATCTGCTATTCTTCCTACCAAGCTACCATAGCTCTATGAAGTCAAGGATTATGTGCTTTATATGTAATCTGCAATCTTTTTTAAATTTATATTTATATCTTTCTGTGCTTTTTATAATGCTGTAGTATTCAAAAAGAAAATTACAAATTTTATACATGTGTGCAAATTAAACATTGATTATTTGTGTTCCATGAGCGGTCTTTCATTTAACTCCATCTGTAACCCCAGAGAATAGATGTGGAGGCCTCCTCAAGTACTATGCAAGTACAAACACTCCATTTTTAAGGACAATAGTACAAAATATCAAGACACCCA
Source organism: Meta bourneti (assembly GCA_933210815.1). Classification (NCBI taxonomy): domain Eukaryota; kingdom Metazoa; phylum Arthropoda; class Arachnida; order Araneae; family Tetragnathidae; genus Meta; species Meta bourneti. The sequence continues at coordinate 110,013,021 of OW119922.1, read as the reverse complement.
GTTGATTTATTACATCAACATTTCAATCATAATCCTTATTAAAAAGGGAAATCGTGACCTCCAGATGAATTAGCACGCTGTACAACTCTAGAATTTCAAATACAACAGTGAAACAGATATTCAGATTACTATAAAGTAAAATATAAACGAATTGCAGCTCTAACTTTTGTCCATTTAAGCATTTTTAGGAGAGATTTTACCCATGCTCTGACAAGAGAATCTTTAAAACTTAATAGCTATGAAGGTTAGGAGAGTGAAAACAGAAGGAACTTAATACTGAAATGTAGACATCTAGTCTAGTTTTCTCTTTATAATTATTAATTCTACATCATACTTATTTTTCTGTTTATATGATTACTATGGAAACGTTAACTTCCCAGTTTAAAGAGTGCAACAAGAGTTTAAGAGTGTTTTGCTAAACACTTCTTAAAAACAAACTCAACAGGGATACAAGCTTTCAGTTTTCAGTATGATGAAATAAAATAATTCAACTATAAAAAATATTTCCTGATAGACATTTAAGAACACAAAAAGGAGAGTATTTTCGAAGGAAATGTTTCCTCATTCCCCGAACAGGCTAAAACGCAAGATAAAAAAAAGAAACAATGTTGAATTTTTCCTCACGAGTTCAGCCAGTTATTGGGTAGGTACTTTAATTAACGTCGCACTGAAGCTACACAACGGGGTATTGGTGACGGTCCGGGATCAATCCCCAAGGGAAAGATCGAGGACAACACCGCGTCATTTTGAACCACGGACGGATGACACCTGAGCTGGCACCCCACTCTTCAAACTTCCACACCACGCCAACGTGAGTACATTTGAGACCACGGCACATTTAACATGCACCAGCCCCTTTGTACATTCCGCTTGCTAATCCGTTACTCTTCCAACCGAGCTACAGCCGCCCGCCAGCTATTGGGATGTAAAAGTCAATTTAAATAAAAAATACCAGGAGCTAGATAGGTAGATATTTAATTAACGTCGCACCGGAGCAACAAAACGGGCTATTGGCGGCGATCCGGGATCAATCCCAAGGGAAAGAGCCAAGGACAATATCACGTATTTTTGAACCACGGTCAGATGACGAGGTAACATCTGAGCTGAAACCCCTCTCGAAAATACCAAGATCAAGGTAAATAAAGTAGTTTTCAGTCAATCAATTTCTTTCCATTTTAAACATCATTTAGCAATGCAATTGGTACGGGTTTCAATAGAATTAAATAAAAAAGTTCAAGTTTGAGTATAGGTTTATGGCGCCGGATAGGCACCGAAATGCGCCATAAAAACCTCAAGGTATGTAGGTAGGTATTTAATTAACATCGTACTGGAGCAACACAACGGCTATTGGCAACGGTCCGGGAAAGATCCGAGGACAATACCACGTTATTTTGAACCACGGTCAGATGACATCTGTACTGGCATCCCACTCTCCAAACTTCCACACCACGTAAACGTGAGGGCATTTGAGGTCACGACAGATTTAACGTGCACCAGCTTCGTGTACATGACAGTCTGGTTGGATTCGAACTCGCAACCTTCCGGTTGCTAATACAACCGTAAAAACTTCAAGGTAAAAATTGCATAAAACATACAAACTATGCACGAAAGAGAAAATGAATGAGAAAACAAGAGATTGAGAAATAAAATGCATCTGGTCAGAAGTCGGTATCGAAATTTTTAGCATTAGTCAAATAAAAGATGGAACTTTAAAAATATATAAACTCATGATTTGTCCAATGGTTGAGAAAAATGTTTTATATATTTTATGGCCTGTAAACAACTCACATACGCAGAATGGAGATAATTTAAAGTTACACTGAATGTTTTAATTAAAGAAAACAGATAGTATTCAGGACCTACAAACCAAGCAAATATACATCAATAGATTGTATCAAAACTTTTGATTAAATATACAAAACACCTTACCTCTGGCAGATAACTTTTTTGTGTTAATTATCTTAGCAGCAAATTCTAATCCAGTGTTCTTTTGAACACATCTTCTAACAATAGAAAAAGCACCCCTGAAAAATACAAAGGTAATTAATTGTTTTTAAGGTTTCGTAATTTCACATTAAAACTTAATTTTGCATGTTTCATAACTGCACTATTTTGGTACAGAAAATGTTGATCATGACATTAAAATATTCCTTTTCGCAATATTCATAAAATTTTGCATTTAGCTCTAAAATATATTGGCTCTAAAGAACTTTCATTTACATACCAGCAATATTTATCAATGAATAAAAGTTCATATGCCATAAAATATGAATTACATTATTAGGATGCTTAGAAATTGATACAACAGAAAATTTTAAGACCTTAAATTAGTAAATTTACAATGCTCTACAACTCTCCCCCAAAAGTTATGATTTTATACCCATCAAGTTTTCATTTCATCCTGAACTTCAATATTAAATTATCTTTTAATTCACTACATAATACTCATTCATGCAAGAAATTTACAAATGGAATTACAAATTAAATCACAAAAATGTAGTCAGAAACATAAAACAGTTGACCCACATGAGCTATCTCAAATCCATGCAATAAATAATTTATACTTGCATGAATTCGAGAAAGTATTCTCAAAAAATCTCGGAAATCGTTTGGACTTCCTATTATCACAGAATTTGTACGACAATACTGAATAATACTAGTATAAGGTTGGTTGTTTGGGGTTGTTATGGTGCAAGTGCCGCCACATTTGGCCAAGCTGACCAAACACAAGACAACTTCAAGTAAAAAATGTCAAGAAAAGGTAGGTAGTTAATTAAACGATAGAATTAAAGTCGCACTGGAGCGGGATATTGACGGTCCGGATCCATCAAGAAAGGAAAGTTCCAAGAACAACGCCTCTTCCTTTAGAACCACGGTTCAGATGACGAGGACAACAACTGAGCTGGCACCCCTCTCCAAACTTCCACACCACGCCGACGTGAGGACATTTGAGGCCACGATCGATTTAACGTGCACCAGCACCCTTGTACACGACGGTCTTTGGTTGGATTCGAACTCTTAACCCTCTGGTTGTTAATCCGTTGCTCTTCCAACTGGGCTACAACGGCATGTCAAGAAAGGGGAAGAGATTGGGAATAGAATAATAGGATAAAAGCAGAAAAAGCTCACGTGAGCATACCGGGAGCGCGACCCCCGTGTTTACTAAAAATAGTAAACCCCAAATCACCATGACCTCTTCTTAAACAAGTCAAAGAGTACTTCGGGTCCGTGAAGCCCTTACTTACCTAAAGGAGATGTGCCCTGAAGGTTGGGGGTATAAGGAAAGTCTTAAAACAAACTTATGAAAGAGCAAAAAGTTAACAATCAGTCATTCACTGAATATTACTAATTACAATATCAAATAAAGCATTTCAATTTATCTGTTAAAAGGGAAGTTCATAATATGATTTCCAGGTTTAGTCATTATCTCATAAGATGTTTGACTTGAACCCTTTCGCGCCTAATGGGCATATACGTCCCAGAGATTAGATTGGGTAAATAAATCCCACTTTTGAATGGTTTTTTACGTTTTCAGTGTTCTTAAGGAATTAGGGAATAAAAATATGACTAAAGAAACCTGGCAATACTTTCAGATTGAAAATGGCGGACTTATGGTTTTTGGCACGCCCATTCATTCTGATGAATTAGTGACCGTGTTCGGAAACAAAAAGATGGTACAAAATTAGACGTTAGTTGCCCAGAAGCCATTTCCCACTACAATATGTACATGAATGGAGTTGACCGCTGTGATGAAATGGCTACTTTTTAGGGTCATGGCAGAAAATCAGACAAGTGGTGGAAAAATATTTTTAGTTATGATTTCTGTTGTGAATGCATGGATTACGAAGTGTGATGTGGAACATAAAACAGAACCACTGTTATCATTCAGGGTCCCCTTAGCTGAGCAACTAATAAATGTTGAAAGGGAGAAAGCAAACACAAAAAAAACGCGAAAGTAAGGTCGTCCGTCAAAAAGAGCAAAAGCTACTAAACTACTAAATTAAACTACTTTTCAGAGTTAAATTTTAATCCTGCAAAAGTCGGGGCGAAAGGGTTAAGACAGTCTTGTTAACTTTCAAATAAAAAAAAAAGACAAGTTAAAAATTCCAATGATCATGGTATCACCCTCATGATATCATAGCTATTAGACACACGAGAGCATTGTTTTCAAACTAAAAGCAATCAAAACTGTCAATGAAACCCCATTTTAAAAAATGCATTTTCAAATAAAATTTATTAGGATTTGAGGAATTTCAATCGATTATTTTTAACTATTAAAAAACTCCACAAAGTGGTTTTGTTTCCTTTTGAAATCAAGTATCAATGCAATTTGTAGAGGAAAAAATTCTGCAGAGTAATGCCCTACGGGAATAAACTCCTAGGGGCTCAAGTGTTAACCGTACTAAAAAACTAAAGGTGACTTCTATTTGTTATTAGAGTCAGGATACGTCCCAATGGACCCAATTAAGCAGTGGAGCGGATAAGACCAGGAAGGTTATTTTTATCGTTCTTAATATTTTGATAAAAAAAAAAGTCACTCAAAAAACACTCCAAGTATCGAAAAAAGCAAAATCTACATATAAAAGCCTGGAAAATGTTTAAGTAAGGTGATTTAAAGAGAAATTGCATGCATTGCATTTCAAAAAATATTTACATTAATATTAAAACTCAAATGAAACTAAGCCATTAAACTAAAATGGAAATCCCCAAATGCATAATTCATTTTGGCTTATTTCGGAGGTAGGTAGGTAATTAACGTCGCACTGGAGCAACACAACGGGCTATTGGCAACGGTCTGGGATCAATCCCGATGGGAAATATCCAAGGACAACGCTTCGGCATTTTGAACGATGGTCAGATTCCGAGAAGAAAGGAAAAATTGACTTTTCAGATTTGCCCTGAAAACATCAATTTCCATGAGATAAGTAGTTGAATTAACGTAGCACTGGAACAACACGACGGACTATTGGTGACGGTCCGGGATCAATTCCAAAGCAATCCCTAAGGGAAAGATCTGAGGACAATCTGTCATTTTAAACCATGGTCGGATGACGAGGTCAACACCTGAGCTGGCAGCCCACTCTCCAAACTTCCACACCACGCCAGAGTGAGGACATTCGAGGCCACGACAGATTTAACTTGCACCAGCCCCCGTGTACATAACGGTCTTTGGCTGAACGTAGTTTCGAACTCGTAACCCTCCGGTTGCTAATCCGATGCTCTCCCAACTGGACTACGGCGGCCCCCTTGGCTTATTTCGGAAAAGCTTAATTTGTTAATCTTAAGAAATGTAATACATGAGTCGTTTAAGTATGAGTGTGGGAGGTGGAAGTGGGAAGTTCTATACAACTAGGATGGAGAAAAAATTTTAAACGAATTTTATTTATTCGTAAACTAAATTTTAATATGCAGCATAAAACTTATTTTGAATAGCATAAGATTCGAATAAATGCTTAACTAATCCTAAAAATTATGTAAAATATTAATTCAGTATAATTAATTTTAGTGAGTACTGTTGTCAATATAACTTAATTGACCTTCCCGTTTAAAATTCAATGAAGACTACTGTTTTTTCTTCATAAAATTTGAAACTAAAAATATAATGGATTGATAAAAATGTAAAAGTACTATACATTTATTTGGTAACAGTTCGGATTGGTTTTTCAAATTATAGTAGGGATTTAATAAAAATGGAAAATGAAATTCTTATGGTTCTGGTTCGGTTTGGATTTTATGGCACAAGGTCCGTTAGCGGACAAGCTGGGCCAAACGCAAGATTAAATGTACCCAATAAAGACAACTAAAACAAACAGCCAAATTAATGAAATAGTAGTCTAAAAGTTACGTTTTCAAATATAAAAAGGCTAGGTTGAAAGCATCGTTGAAAAATATAAATATAGGATGATTCTTTGTGTTTAACACAAAGAATGGCAGGTGAATGTAAAAACTTTATAAAGATGAGAAATTATGCATTTTTTTTAAATATGATTAACGACAACTATATTTTATGGATCTAATTTTATACTATTTTCCAACCAATCACTAAATTTGTTATCGCAACTAATTGTAATAACGCTAGTTAGGAAACTGTGGAAGAGGTATATAACAGTGGTCGCTTAGTTACAAAAATGCTCACGTTAAGCACATGGATGAAAAAACAGCGTGAAGACCTTCGTCAAGATGTCGGAATAAAAGCCTTTCATATGCTTTATTCTGCAGAAGAAAGGCTTTAATATACTTCTATTTAAGAATAAATTTAAGTTATACATTTCATAATTAAGATTTGTATCCACAATTTTGACTGGTTGGTTAGGTTTAATGGCACAAGGTTCAGAAATGGGCAAGACGATTTAAGGAAATATATTTAAGACATTAGAATAACCAGACCAACATTAAGAGAGAATAGAATTAAAACCAAATGAGTTATACGAAAATTAAGCATGAAGGTAAAATTTTTATTACAAAAAAAAATAACTAAGATGGAGTGTCTCCATCTTGGGTAAGACTTGATGAAATTCAATTAAAAATCCGATCCAATTATAGATATAGTAAAAATCCTGATGGATTGATTTTTATGGCTGGATTTTTTGCTTTACATCCAAGTACTGGGCTACCACAGCCAAAGCGGTGGTGAAATAGTGACATACATTTTTAAAAATAGCAAAAAGTTCTCTCGTTATAAAAGCTGATACAAAATGAATCGATCAACACCAAAATGTGCTAATTAATTATGAAACAGAGGTTGAAGATATCTCGCAATGAAAAAATGTTTTCTTAAAAGAGATAAATATTTTCTTAATAAGGTTTCCAATGGGTTTTTTCATGGTTTTGCCACGGCTTGGCACTAAAACTTCAAAATTGGCGTCCCTTGGAAAATTTTTCCCCCTTAAGAAAAATATTTCCTGTCTGTTTTTGTTTAAACAGTGAATTAAATTCTCATTGACCTTATGTCAATATTCAAAAAGTTGCCAAAATTTTCGAAAAGGCGCCCAAACTTTCAAAACAGGAGCTTTTGGATAGGTAATAGGTAGGTATGTTAATTAATGTCACACAGGAGCAACACAACGGGCTATTGGAGCTTTTGCAGATACCCCTATTCGTCAAGGTTGGTAGGTAGATAATTGAATTAACGTCGCACTGGAGCAACACAACGAGCTATTGGCGAAGGTCCAGGATCAATCCTCAAGGGAAAGATCCGCGGACAACACCACGCAATTTAGAGCCAATCAGATGACGAGTACACCTGAGCTGGCACCCCACTCTTACCGCGGCCCTCGTCAAGGTTGGAAAATAGTAGCAAAAAGTCGCCTATGGCAGCCCTGCAAATACATGTCAATCGTTCGATGCAAGAAGTATGCATTAAAAAGTATATTTAGGCTTTTTGAAATATATCTAATTTTAAACTTCTGAAAAGTAAAATCATTTTTAATGTATGATATTTACCTCTTTTCAATGTTGACTGTCATGATTACTTTATTAAATGAAAAATATTTCTCCAAAAAGTATGTTTAAAAACCCAAATCAATTTGATATTAAAACCTACTATGAACTACCATGTCCACTTCATATGAAAAATAATTTTGAAGGTATGTTAACAATAGATTCATGAATAATTTCCATAAAAATAACCTTTTAAATACAACAAAGGAATTGAAATTTAGTGCCCAAGATTCAAAAAGTAAATCCCAGACAACCCTCTAATACTCTAAAATACCCTCTATACATTGCCCAACTGGAATTGTGTGACCCAATTGCTGTCTTGGGTGTCACAATTCCCTAAGTATTATATAAGTTATTGCAATGCATAAATGAGAAAGTAGTTTATGCACATTGAATGCACTGAATGTTTGAAAATTTAAAATTGTAAAAATATTACTTTAAATTAGTTTTTGATCATTGCTTAAAATAAATTTGAGTTTTAAGTATTCAGATTAATGACTTCAGGTACAGTGTGGTACTTGAAATGTCCTTTTTCTATTATGAGGTATATTTCTTGACTTCAATTATATATTTTAAATGTTCCAAAAATAATTATGTTCAATTAACTAGCTTTTATTTTTTTTGATGTCATGGTTCAGCACAAAGGATTTATCCTTTAAAAAGTTCCCACTCCAGTGATGTATTTCATACATTATTTCTACTTCACCAAACCCAGATAATCATTGTTAGATTTTAATACAGTAAGATTACATAGATGCATTGCAAAATCATTTATTGACCAAAAATATACAAAAGTGATTACAGACAAGTTGCATGAGGTTAACATTTTATTATACAATAAATCTTATAAAACAGCCAAGGGGTCAGGGACACATTCAGAGTGCCCAAAGGGTTCAAGTCCTCCATAAAATATTTTTGATGTTTAAACAATCAAAAATGCAGCGCATCTCTAATGCAAAGGGGAGTCCATTTGCTCAAAGGGTTAAGCACTGCCCTAAGTGAATATTTGTTTCTCCAACTCATAATCAATGCTATTGTTTCTGGCACTGAATAATAAATTTGGAGCCAGAAAGCACATTGTTTATGTTTTTAACCTGCCTCATAATTCAATACTCATTCAAAACCACGAGACTCAAATGCCAACTTGCTAGACTTATATAAGTATGTGTAGGTAAAGAATGTCTGTAAATAGTTGAAAAAACTTTTTCAATCCAATTCATGCTCTACATTATGGTAACTTGACTGTAATAGGGAGCAGGAATTGCCCCATCTAAAAAAAAAAATTCTGAATACATGCATGAAAAGTTGGTTGGTTAGTTTTGGGTTCTATGGCAGAAGAGCCATATTTTGCCAAGTTGCACCAAAGACAATAACAAGGGGGGAGGAAAGCATAAGGGTAGGCAAGGGTAAAACAGAAGAGAGGGCAGATCATTCGCATACCTCAGGGTTGTGATGCTCGTACAGACCTAAAGATATATGCCCCTGAGAGCACGTGCATGGAAGGTGTTGAAGGTTATTAATGATAACTAAACTTGCCATGCACTAAACAAATTAATACCCTGGAAGAATGCTCATGACATTCTTTGCCGAGGTCATCATTGGTATGGATTCCTTTCTCATCTATCTCTCTCAACATCTCATCTTCTTTTACTCCACATTAATTTTCAAATTTATTACATAATTTTACAGCGAAAAGCGAAACTGAATTTCATTCCAAACTTTATCTACGTTTAATCTACTATTTATTTTTTAGGATTTTTGCAAAAAGTGAGGATGAATTAACATCGCACTGGATCAACACAACAGCCTATTGGTGATGGTCCGGGATGAATCCCAAGGGGAAAGATTAGAGGACAACACCTCATCATTCTGAACCAGTCAGATGACAAGGCATTCCACTCTCCAACACCATGGCAACATGAGGACATTTGAGGCCACAACAGATTTATAGTAGTGATTTTCCTATTACAGGAAATCCCAATTCTGTTAAGCCTCTGTTAGTCGCACTGGCCCAACAGTGACCGACTTTTTTCAATGTTACGCAATGGGAAGAATAACTAAGAAATGTATTTCTAAATTTAATACAGTATTTTTGTAGTTATTTGTCTTTTGGTATGTCAGACAATAACGCACATTTTTTTAAAGTAATGCATGTGTGCACCAGAAAGAAAACTTTGAGCACCTCAGATTCACCACAATCTTATTTGTTAAAGATCTATGACTAACAGAGGGTTAAACAACCTACTGCAAGCAGAAACAATAGTTAGGATGTTGAAACATGTAACATCAGTAAAATGGAAGAATGCTGCAGTAAGGTTTTGCTTTTCTGCCATGGTTGGTTGGTTTTGGGTTTTATGGCGCGAGGGCCATATTTGGACAAGCTGCACAAAATACTAGACAATGTCACATTATTTCGAAAAGAAAAGCTTGGGGAGGAGAAATAAGAGAAAGATCACTTGGCCAGCATCCTGGGGTTACAACCCCCATGTTTACGAGGGAGGGTAGCCCATGTTTACAATCACTATGCAGAGAGAATCTTGTGTTTGCGAAACCTCACATAAAACAGTTAAAACTCAGATTATCCCACCTGAATGTTGAGTAGCTTGGGACTTCACATTAAGATGTTTTTCCCTTGAGCTCAAACATCAAATGAAATCATAGACTCGACTAGCCTCTGAAACTGATGAACTTAGCCACCGCTAGAAAAATTAACTTGCAATACAATTAGTATACTGCATAGCAGTGTAATCTATCCAACGCCAAAGTTCTTGGAAGACAAAGTAGCACCATTTTCACATGCCTGGTTAAATTGGCGGCGGGTGGATGTGGTTATGAACATGCGCATTTCCAAGAACAAGCCTGATGACACTTCTAACAAATACCAGATGGTGCTTGCAATGTTCGGGATGCACTTCAATGGAAGGTCCACAATGAGTGGTTAAATCGCCAATGCACATCACTTCCAGCTGTCTGACGCCCTGTGATAAATATTGCTTCTGTTCCTATCATGTATCTTCAATCTTTGTTCACTCTATTTCATTGCAACAAATTGACGGCTGCTAAAGGGGATACAGAACGTTCTCAATTATTCATTGCATGACCAAGAACTTAGAAGTACACCTGTGATCTAAATACAACTCTCACGGTCTCCTGCAATCAGTAGGAAGTTGAATTGACGCCACACTGAATCAATAAATCTTTCTTCCATCATGCAACAATTGCTACTTTCATCGTTTCCACCTTATTGATTCACCGTTTGCAATTGTGACCATTCTGTAGTTCAATTCATCGATCATGACCTCTTCCATTGCTTGATTCTGATAAATGGTAGGTAAGTAGTCGAATTAGTATCACACTGGAACAGAACAAGCTATTGGCAACAGTCCTAGATCAATCGCGAAGGGAAATATCCTAGGACAACACCTCGTTATTTTTAACCAAGGTCAGATGATGAGGTCAACACCTGAGCTGACATTCCTCTCCAAACCCACATCATGCCACAATGGGAGGACATTTGAGGTCACGGCAGATTTAACATGCACTAGTTTCCATGTATATGACGGTCTTTTCGGTTGGATCGAGTTTTGAACTCGAAACCCTATGGTTGATAATTCGCTGCTCTTCCAACTGGGCAGATCCTTCAGCGATTGGCAAAACTAATAGAATCTATCGAATGCAGTCACTCTAAATTCTAGAGGGGAAGTATTGTGTTGAACATAGTACACCAATACAAAACTTAACTTACTATACAATAGTGTATACAGAAGAGTAACCTATCTAAACAATGAAGCACATTTCGGTACAGTTGCAAGGTTTTTCATATTTTGCTAAAAGACTAAAGTAGAGTCTAGCTATGAATCTAAACTTTCGTAACAAATTATGTAAAATACTTTAAAAATCTGCCGAGCATCAATTAATGTATTCAAATCAATGGAACTTTAATTTTTGGGGAATTTGAATTAACGTCACACTGGAGCAACAGAACAGGCTATTGGCGACGGTCCAGGAAAGAACCAAGGACACCTCAGAATTTTGAACCAGTCAGATTACGGTTTTTTGGTACATGTTTCATCCAATTTCATTTAGCAAAAGTTACATGTCAGTATTCGATTGATATAAATACAGTCTAATAAATGTGTGATATTGTTTAAATACAGGTTTAGGACATTAAGATTACATTTTATTATATGCAAGGATTTCTCAACTAAAATAAGACACCTTCAACACATATTCAAGATTCAAGAACTATACTCAAAATATCAACCGATAACAATTAAAACATGAATGCAATAGCTCAGTAAACAAGTTTAACAAAATGTCATGAAAAAATTGCATCATACAATAAAAGTGCATGCAAAGACATTTTTGATCTCATAACTTGCCCATCAGCAATTTGAATGCAAACAGTATCGACTGTCAAAAATCGTTATTTTACAGTTAAAATAACATTAAGTATTAGAAAAATGAAGAAATATAAAAACAAATTAAGATTTAAAAATCAATATTTCATGCTTTGAACCCAATTAATTTATTACAAAATAAAATATGTTATTGAATATACAGCTTGTATTAAAAATAGAGCACAAAAATGTGTTTGTAGTGTACATGTACAGAATAAAAAATGAATTCAACAATTTCCCTAATTCTTTCCTTTCGTAGTTTTATACTTGTGAATACTTCAAAAACTATGAATAATATTTTCTTTCAATGAGAAAAAAAATTTCAAGGAAGAGAAATTTTTCGGAGATGAGAAATAGGTCAACACATCAAAATCAAATCAAAAACTTTCGATCTATTTGCATTATTTACCTGTGATTAAATTGAAACTACTATCATAGAAATAAATTTATTTCAAGAAAAGTTTTCTCCAAGAATGATTTTGAAGTTCAATATTTAATCGAATACAACCTGTTGAAGTACTTGTTTATGTATACAATATTTTTTCTTTGCATTTTCCTTGAAACCGTTACTTATAAAGAGGAATAATTCGGTCACATTTAAAAACATATAGCACCGCTAATTGAAAACATAAGAAACAACTTAATTTGCACTGAATTTAATAACATTGAATTGACATTTTACGATCCGACCCATTAAAAGATGAGCAAATTAAAAGCGCAACTATCAGGTCGATGTTGGTGCACGGGAAAGTAATATTTTCGTTTACTGTTCATCAAATTCTAAATATATTTAGCTAAACACGGAAATTTTATTTCACCCTTTAAAGCATGTTTTACAGCAAATACGTTAATCGTCTCATTAAATGGCATGCGTGAGGAGTATTCTTTTGAAATATTTATATTTGCAACATTTTATTTTGCTCTAATATATATCACAATAAAACCGAATCGTCGCCAAACACGGCTCAAACTTCTGTACTTTCCCGGACAAAAATGGACAAAGCTATCGCCCATAACTTTAAAACAATCATGCCCATTCAAGGGAACACGTTTCGGAGAGATACGCGCTCTGTTTACAATATCACATCTGAAGAAACTACGTGTCCTAGGTTAGGGGGGGCGAGACAGGTTTGCCCTACTTTCGCACACACACACGATCGTATTCAGGCACCAGGTCAAAAAACCTAGGCGTACGGCCCAGCGCGGAGCAGAGGCGATGGCCAACCCCCTTGTCCGCAGCTCCCTGGAAACGGGGATGGCAAAAAAGGGGTGCACTTACTTTCCCAGCTCCTCTTTCAGCTCGTAGTTATCACTGAACCGGGTGCACACCGTCACGGCCATATTGGTTGGGCTGGTTGGAAGCGCGCGGTTACCGATGGAAACCCGCGACGATTTTTCCTCGGCTCAAATCTCGCGAGTTCTCGTGCGCATTGTAGAATGACGCGCCTGGAGGGAGCTTTCCCAACATGACAGTCAGGAGCGCCAAAATACTACGAGGGATTTTTGGGCCACGGAAAATCCCTACGTTGCTGCGTTTTTCCCTAACGGTGTTCCGACAGGTAAAATCGGTCTCTGCGGAACGATTTTATTCTATTCTTTTTGCGCAGAACCTGTAATAGCTTCACTACTATTTATTTGCAGCAGAAAATAATTGGTTCAAGTCTGGAAATATGTAATTCATTTAATGGAATTTTCTTAGTCCTTACAGTAAAACCCAATCATTAGAGTACTTATAATACCTACCTATCTAATTGTATATTAGATAGATATTAGGTTAATTTAGAATAAAAATTTAATCAATTCAATGGAAAATCTGTATTCCAAACTTAAAAGCCTCCTAAGAAAGCTTCACTCCTATTTATATATGTCGCAGGAAATATTAGTCCAAGTCTGGAAAAATTTAATTAATTTAATGTGGAATGTTCTTATTCCATATAATGTAACCCCATTTTTTAGAATATTTGTAATACCTTCCTACCTATCTAATTGTAGATTGAATAGATATTAGTTTAATTCAGAATCAAAATTTGATCAACTCAATGGAAAATCTGTATTTATACGATTATATTCTTTTATTTGTACAGAATACTTCATTCTTTTGCAGACTGGAACTAGAGATATAGATATAGCTTATATACTTAAGTTCAGTACCAGTAAAATGTAATCAGTTTAATGGAAATGTTTAACGTTTCCTAATATGAAAAAATTAAATGTCGAAAGAATTTTTTGAAAAACATTGTGAAATTGTTTCTTTGCAGATATCACGAATTTGCAATTTTGAGTCACACTAAAAAAAAGCTTTTAAATAATTGAAGCTATCTTTGTATAAGTACATACTTTTCTTCTTAAACTACTCGTTATTGAATATCCGAAATTTTGGAAAACTATAAGTTATTTATTTCATCCTTTTCTAGTAATTTTTAAATTATTTTTAAAAAATTTCAATCGGATCTCTAACTCTCGTTTATTCCTTAGTTTATATACAGGGTGACCTGTAAAGTCCCTTTAAGCCCTTTAAATTTGAAACAGCGTCTCGTATAGTCAAGAATGTAACATGTACCTATAGTAAAATGACCATGCTGAAGTTATTGAGACAGCTTACAGCGTTCCTAGCGGCGAAATAAGGAAGTTAAAAAATAACTCGAAAACTAAAGGAGATCGGCCAAAAAAAGTTGAATTAGAAAAATGTGCGCAATACCATAATAAAAGCACAGAAAAAGTTTCATGGAGTTATCTGTAAAATTCGAGGAGATATTCGCAATTGAAATTTGATCTATTCCATGCTTTGAAAAAGGGGTCTTCCAGAAAGTTAAAAACGTGTTCTCCGGTGTTATCATACAGTTTTTCTGAGTTAAGCAACGACGAATTTAAATTCAAACAACAAAGAAAGTAGTAAAAAAAGGTAAATAAAAAAATATCTGAAAAATGCACTCCGGATAATAAAAAACTGACGATCCGAAATCCAAATTTCGTGCAACAATTCTCGGCTATACAGCCACGAACGATTTACTATTTAATAATTTTATCCTGATAAACTTTGAGCAGATGCGAAAATGTCAGAAACAAATGCCCGTTATTCAGTGTGGCACATTGGAAAAGTAAGACAGATGAGCAAAAGGAAGAAATTTATTGCTACACAAAGACATGACGAGTGTGTTCAAAAAGGTCACCATCGGCCACAATACACATTTGTATTCGATCAAGCACGCCGGCATGCACATTCCTTATCATCTGGGGTGTGACAGTAGCGCAGCTATCGACGATACGCTGCCGCAGATCCAGCAAACTTGTCGACGGAGCTTCATACACCCGATCTTTGATGTAACCCCAGAGGAAGAAATTGAGTGGGGTAAGATCTGGTGATCGTGGAGGCCATTCAACACAGCCACCGTAGGCGATTATCTGTTGGTCAAATCTGTTGTTAAGAAACTGTTGCACTGCGTGCGGTTTGTGCGGATGGGCGCCATCATGTTGGAACCACAGGGAAGACAAGAACGCCAGAGGAATATCATCGATAAAGTCAGGTAACACATCCTGTAACAGCTGGCGGTATTTCGGTCCATTTAGTGAACCGTTATAGAACAAGGGTCCTATTAGACGATCCTTCCAAATACTGCACCACACATTCGTGGACACTGCACCTGCAGTCTGACGGAAACTCCCCATGAGGGATTTTCTAGTGCCCAGAAATGGGTGTTGTATCGGTTCAGCATCCCGTTTCGGTGAAACTTAGCCTCGTCCGACCATATTATGTTAGAAAAAGATTCTGACCTAACCTCCAATTCGATTCGTTCAATGCCCAATTGCATCAGTCAAAGCGGCGCTGTTTGTCTCCCGGTAACAATCCTTGCTGCAGAATAGCATGGTAGGGATGTGCACCATTGTCGTGCAGTATTTGCCATACTTGGCTTTGTACTAAGCCACTCTGGTTGCTGATTTGTCTAGTACTGCTGTTGCTAAAGCGTACGCCAGTATGTCTTCTGCTAGTATTCTACTAGGCATACGTGGTCTGTCCGATCGAGGTCGACTTCTAGTGCTGCCTCTGTCTCTGAGACGTCGAACAACGTTTCCAACGGTTGCCGAAGTTGGATGTGGAACATTTGGAAACCGAACGGCATAAGTCCGTGCAGCCTGGACCGCATTACGTTGGCATTCGCCATAGAGAAGCACCATCTCACAATACCATACACCATTCACGCTTTTATCTTATTCGTCTACAAATAAATTTTAAGTTTTACTGTTGCTGTGGATCTACCAATCATCCACTGAGCGACGAGCATTTGTTTCTGACATTTTCCCCGTCTGCGCAAAGTTTATCAGGGGAAGGGGGAAATTAATTATCGTCGCACTGGAGCTACACTACGGGCTATTGGTAATGGTCCGGAATCAATCTTGAAAGAAAGATCCGATGACAAACTGCGTAATTTTGAACCACGGTCAGATGACGCAGCCTGGCACCCCACTCTCCGCAATTCCACATCACACCAACGCTTTGAGACCACGACGGATTTTGCGTGCACTAGCCTTTTTTTATGCGTCGGTATTTGGATGGCACAGACGAAGATCGAACTCACAACCCTCTGGCTGGCAGTCCGTCACTCAACCCACCGGGCTACCGCGGCCCCTAAAGTTTATCAGGATAAAATTATTAAATAGTAAATCTTCGTTTGTGGCTGTATAACCGAGAGGTTTTAATCGTGTATTTTAGTTGTTGCGCGAAAATTGTGATTTCGGATTGTCAGTTTTTTTATCTTCCGGAATACGTTTTTCAGATGTTTTTTTAATTATCTTTTTTTACTTTGTTGTTTGAATTTAAATTCGTCGTTGCTTAACTCAGAAAAACTGTAAAACACCGGAGAACACGGTTTTGAATTTCAGGACGACCCCCTTTTTCAAAGCATGGAATAGTTCAAATTTCAATCGCAAATATCTCCGCGAATTTTACAGATAACTCCATGAAACTTTTCCCTGTGCTTTTATTATGGTATTGCGCACATTTTTCTAATTGAACTTTTTGGCCGATCTCCTTCAGTTTTCGAGTTATTTTTTTAACTTCCGTATTTTGCAGCTAGGAGCGCTGTAAGCTGTCTCAATAAATTCAGCATGATTACTTTACTATAGTTACATGTTACATTCTTGACTATACGAGACGCTGTTTCAAATTTAAAGGGCTTAAAATGACTTTACAGGTCACCCTGTGTTAGTTATATAAATTAAGACTTGTAAAAATTTATGAGTCTTCTTAGTTTTCAATTCTTTTATTTTTATCTTTTTAAACAGTTTATTTGAATAAGGTAGCTACCAAGTCAGATTGGATTTCGTGTTAAACTGTTACACCCCAATCAAAAATTTCGAAAATTTACTCTTAGTAGGTAGGTAGTTAATTAACGTCGCACTGGAACAACACAAGCGGCTATTGGCTACGGTCCCTGATCAATTCCGAAGGGAAAGATCAAGAACAACGCCTCGTAATTTTAAACTGAGGACGAGAACACCTGAGCTGGCACCCCACTCTTAAACTTCCTCACCATGCCAACGTGTGGACATTTGAGGCCACGACAGATTTAACGAGCACCAGCCCTCGTGTACACGACGGTCTTCGGCTGGAATGAATTTCGAACTCGTAACCCTCCGGTTGCTAATCCGTTACACTTCCAACTGGGCTAGCGACCTAATTAACTCTTGGATTCTCCTCATTTGTGGGGTATATCTTCGGCTTAGAACAGAAACTCATTAATTGAAAAACATTTCCGTACAGCTATTTAGACTATTAATTAGCATTTGGATCAAAAATTAAAATTATAGACATTTTGATAGTATTGCACACGTTTTTTGTTCAACAGATAATAATATTGCAATGCATTTCTCATAAAACCAAGCATTCAGTGACAAAAACACATTTCCGAAAACGTCAATTAAAGAGTCTACTCTAAGCCTACGATACGAGTCAGAACATTTAAAAATATTCGTATTACAAACATAAATTATTTTCAGAATATTTTAATACTTGAATTATTTCAATAAAAATGAAGCTTTGTTTAAATCACATGCAGTGACGTTTTTAGGGAGGCTGGATAGGGTAAATGCCGCCCCCTGAGTTTGAGATTCTCCTTTTAACTTAATTAATTCAATTATACTACTAATGAAAAAACGCCTAAACTACTTTTAATATTAAATACTCTAGTTTATAAAAGCTTAAGAAATAAAAGATGAGATATATAATATATATCTTGTTGGGGCTATTCTATATAAATGTTCCGCTATATCTACTATATAAATAAGAATGGAGTGTTTGTTTATACATTGAGTATTTTCGATCCATTTCAAGTTTTCTATCCGTTTTGGACCCTTCTGATGCAAAATCCGCCTCTGGCGCGTTTGGTGTCTGTCTGTCCATCTGTCTGTCTGTCCATCTGTCTGTCTGTCTGTATGTGTGTGCCCGTGCTACGTCCAAAGGGTTGAATATATTTTCATGAAACTTTACATACTGTGAGTACTTACATTCATTTAGTGACTGAACTTGGTTGCGTAAGTCTGTCTGTTCGTCTTCCCGTTCTATGTTTGATTTTATGTCTGTTTGTACAAGTATTATATAATTTATTCAATTTATTTATATGAAATGTCCTACATTTGATAAACCATATTTTAGTTAAGTGAATACATTATTTGAAATTCCTTTACTTACGTTTCATACTAAAACATTTGAGTACGTCTTCTTAAATCATCCATAATTTGGTAGTTTGGTAGAAGCTGGAATGCATATTGAGCATTGCAATTACTTAAATTTTTTACCAGTACGGCTGAAAAATCAATTATATTTTTAAAAACTATTTTTGAAGAATTTAAATTCAAACATTTTTTATTTTGAGCCTTATTTATTTTCTTTGCAAAATATAAATTATATCCGAACATTTGGGACAGACGATATTTCCCAACAAAACGGAAGCTCGTGTTCGTTTGACACGTGCAGTGATATTTTTTTCGCTCCGTATTAATTTCGTATTTTTAAATTCTATCTAATTTTAGTTGTAAATTGTGGCAACTGTGCGGAGATCAAGAGATAAAAAAGAATCATGAATTTATATCTTTAGAACTTTTTCCGGCCAACTTTTTATTTTGTTTTAATTCTTTGTTTTCTGTTGTTTTCTGTTTTAAATATTCATTATTTTAATAAATTGTAATTAGTTTTCATCACACGCAAAGTATTCTGTTTAAATCGGCACGTAAGTTAGAATAAAGCAAATTTTAAGTGGATTTTTTCCATTATTGAAAGAACGTTAATGTTTTAAATATCCGAACTAGGACTTTTGAAATATTATAAATTCTTTGTCATAGCGACAGATGGCCAAGGTGGCTTATTTTGCTAATTGAAGCTATATTTAAGCAACTTATTTAGGGAAAGTTTGTTTAAAACAATGATTTTCTTTAGAAGAAAAGCTGTCAAATTGATTTACCATTTGAAAAAGTGGTAATAGGTTACCTTTGCTTTAACTCTACTGAAGATATTAAACTTTAAAACAAGGTCCTTTATTATTGTACGTGCCACGAAACGGAATTTTCAAGAAAAGATGTATTCGCTTTTAAAACAAACTTAGTGATAAATATCTTATCAAATTAATTTATCATATCTTTCCCTTCGGGTTTGAACCTGGACCGTCGCCAATAGCCCGTTGCTCCTGTGCGACGTTATTTAAAAATACTTATCTACCATACCTTGAATGTCTGTTTCATACTCAATCAGCAAATCTTGTGTTTCAGTTTATATTTTTTTTGGTTGGTATGTTAGGGATACTTTTAATTAATGTAGCAACACAACCAGCTATTGGCGACGGTCCGGAGTCAAACCCGAAGGGAAAGATCCGAGGACACCACGTAATTTTGAACCACAGTCAGATGACGAGAACAACACCTGAGCCAGCTCTCCAAACTTCCACGCCAACGTGAGGACATTTGAGGCTGCGACAGATTTAACGTGCACCAGCCCCCGCGTACACGAGGATCTTTGGTTGGATCGATTTTCAAACTCTCAACCCTCGAGTTGCTAATCCGAATCTCTGTCAACTGGGCTACCGCGGATTTGAGTAAAATCGCTCCGAAGTTTGTTTAGTAGTACGTTTTAGTCTATTCTACATTCCATTGAACGCATTTAAAGATCGATACCAAAGTAACCCTCTCTAGATTAATATCGGTGCCGCGGTAGCCGGGTTGGAAGAGTAACGGACTAGCAACCGGGGGGTTGCGAGTTCGAATCCAACCAAAGACCGTCGTGTACACGGGGGCTAATGTAAGTTAAACCTGTCGTCCTCACACTGGCGTGGTGTGGAAGTTTGGAGAGTGGGGTGCAAGCTCAGATGTCCTCGTCATCTGACCGTGGTTCAAAATTACGAGGCATCGTCCTGGATCTGTACCTTCTGCTTCGATCCCGGACCGACTCCAATTGCCCGTCATGTTGCTCCAGTGCGACGTTATTTAAAATACCTTCCTATCTACCTAGATTAACATCTCGGGAGAGCCTGTAATCATTAGTCTTGTGCCTTAGCGCCAAGCATGAAAACACCGGATCAAGAGTCAGTCAGAACTGCACGGAAAATCTCTCCTTAAAAATCATTAATTTTCATTCCTTACCACTTACTCCTGAGATTCGCAAGCTACGTGTAGGAGCACGATATTCTTATCGCACTTGAATTCGGAGCTTCACTTTGGCAGATTAAATTTCCAAGCAATTGATCCGTGATTTTTAGAGGACCCAAGATAACTAATTCAATAGTATGAATATGTAAAATTTCTCAAACGAACGGAATATTTTGAGAGGGAGAAAAGGAATTTAATCCGCAGGCTAAAGTGCTATGCCATTTTTCATTTTCGTGCACAACGCCGGCATTTTTACATGTTTGAAGAAAAAATGCATCGACCAAAGCAGCGAATTTTAAGCTCTTGAAAGAATTCATTTTGGCGTCAGATTTTACATTTTAAAGGCATTATTTCAGGGTTTTGAGAGAAAGATGCTGTTGTGTATAACGGATCTTTTCCAATAAAAATTTTGAATTTGATACTAGAATTCAATTTTCGAAGGAAGAGGAAGTATAAAAATAGAGTAAGCAATGGCAACCTTTTTATGTGCCAGGATCAGGTGACCAAAACTAGTAGTAACGTGACCCCTAGACTACTTTCGTCTGTTGGGTGGAACCTGACACTCGTCATCTGATTGGCCCACGGGACGAGAGAAGACGCCCATCCATTCACTCATCATCTGATTGGTTCATTGATTCATCATCTGATACTTAGTAGACTCTGGTAATTTCACCACTTTTGTCGCTACTTTATAGAAGTACGCATTCACACACCTGTCCTAAGATGTTACGGGGCCGTGTGACTCAGTTGGTATGTCCACTCCGCTACCAACCTTCGAGTTGTAGGCGGCGCAGGTTCGATTCCTGTCAGGTGCATTGCTCCCTGGGTGTATTTCTCTCTACCCTGTCAGTAAAAACTTTCATTGTGTGTATGTCTATTACTTGATATTGTATGTCTTGTGTCTGGCGTAGCATGGCCAAATGAGCTCCATGGCCAAATGAGCTCCACCAAATGAGTCATTAAACCCCAAAACCAACTAACTTAAGATGTTACATCGCCAAACGAGGCATAAGATACCAAATCGGCCAACAAATCCAATTTTTCACGAAGCAGTCACTTGACTACTAGTCGACATGTTGGTCACACTTTTTGAAGCTCCTTTCAATAACAATGCTGTCTACTTATATTTTACGTCTATGGTCTCAACATGAAATCCTTTAAGATGGAATCAGAAAAGATAATTAAAATTCTTTCAGTAACATAGCGTATAATTGATGACTGCGAAGGCTGAGATTCCGTCAGAAAGAAGAAAAAACCTTACACTTAGCCTTTAGACAATGCCATTAGTCAATCCCATTCGCAATTATTTCTTTCCCGCAAAGTCATTACAATACGATTAATTTTTAGCCCCAAAAAATTGCTCCCATCTTGGCCACACTGCATGGAAAACCAGTAAACTTCCAAGCAACCAATCCCACTGAAGCAGCGAAGTCCGGCCAATTGTCGTGTACGAGCAGTGGTGATTCGCTGGAGTCGTTTGATTCAAGAGAATTTACAATTTCAACTGCAAGGAATGGCCAGAAAATAAGATTCGCGCTAGGGTTCGATCTAACCAATAAAAATGTTTATTCTAGAGATAGAATAAGTATGGACTGAAAAACCATGAAAAAAAAAGACTACAGGACACACCAACAGGATCCGTGTCAATCTGAATTCACTAGAAACTGACTGACAAAGATTAGGAGGGCAGTTGAATCAACTTCGCACTGGAGCAACGCAGATATTGGTGACTGTCCGGGATCAATTCTAAAGGAAAGATCGGAGGACAACACCTCGTCATTTCGAACCACGCTCACATGACGAGTTCAACACCTGAACTGGCATCCCACTCTCCAAACTTCCGCAGTAAACCAAATTTCCGTGTGCAAATTTGGAGAGTGAGGTGCCATCTCAGGTGTTGTCCTCGTCATCTGACCGTGGTTCAAAATGACGAGGTGTTGTCCTCGAATCTTTCTCTTCGGGATTGATCATAGACCGTCGCCAACATTCCGTTGTGTTGCTCTAGTGCGACGTTAATTCAACTACCTACTTACCTTTGCATGCATTGTGTAACATGTATTGTCTACCTACTCATTTGCAGGTGTCCGTGACCAAACATCTCAGCGAATACAGATTAACTTTTTCTATAACTTTGAAGTTTGAAAATTTGAAGAATTTCGACTTTCCCTTTCATAATTTGAACAATTTCCCTAGAAAACAATGTGTATTCTTAAGTATTTTTTCATGCTTTTTATTCAAATTATATTCAGTCATGAAATAAATGCATATGAAATACTTTTTAAAAAATTGTTATGATATGCTTAAAATTATTTAAAAACAAGACGTCTTCGAAATATCAGGAAGAAATGATAATTCCAAATACTGAGGGGGGCCGCAGTGGCCCGGTTGGAAGAGTAACGGACTCGCAACCGAAGGGTTGCGAGTCCGTATTGAAATAATTGTACAAAGGGGGCTGGTGCACGTTAAATCTGTCGTGGCCTCAAATGTCCTCACGTTGGCGTGGTGTGGAAGTTTGGAGAGTGGGGTGCCAGCTCAGGTGTTGCCTCGTCATCTGACCGTGGTTCAAAATTACGTGGTGTTGTCCTCGGATCTTTCCCTTTGGGATTGATCCCGGACCGTCACCAATAGCCCGTTGTGTTGCTCCAGTGTGACGTTAATTGAAATACCCCCCCAAATACTGAGGGTGAAGGGGGGGTATTTCAATTAACGTCACACTGGAGCAACACAATGGGCTATTGGTGACGGTCCGGGATCAATCCCAAAGGGAAAGATCCGAGGACAACACCACGTAATTTTGAACCACGGTCAGATGACGATTGAGGGTGAAGGTAAGTTGGTAGGTAGTTAATTAACGTCGCAATGGAGCAGCATAATGGGCTATTGGCGACGGTCCGGGATCAAACCCGAAGGGAAACATCCGAGGACTACACCTCGTGAACCACGGTCAGATGACGAGGTTAATACCAGAGCTGGCATCCCACTCTCCAAACTTCCACACCAAGCCAACATGAGGACATTTGGGGCCATGGCAGATTTAACATGGGCCTGCCCCCACGTACACGACGGTCTTTGGTTGGATCGAGTTTCGAAATCGCAATCCTCCGGTTGACAATCCGCTGTTCTTCCAACCAGACTACCGCGTCCTGAATGAGTGTAAAGAATTTGTGAAGAGAAAAACCATCTAACTCAAAAATACTTCTTCCTACTTTCTCATTAGTTTGGTACTCTATTATTTAAGAAACATGAAAGTAATTATGTGAAAAGAATTTGTATTGAAATTATTGCGAGGGGAACCATTGGAAACTATTTTGCGATGCTATATGCGTGTTTTTGAATCATGCAAATATCAACGTATTCAACCTTCTAAATTTCCATTGCCATACATTCATATTCATTTCCTTCCCCCTCACCTCTATATTATTAACATTTTCAATTCATACAATACAAATCAAAAACCAAAAAGCTTTGGCGATGGTACTGCCATCTCTCGGACTTCTCAGTAACCTGATCACCAGACGTTTTAAAGCATTTCATCAAATAATAGCATTCAATTGAAATCTGACATTTAAAACCGCCTGCAAAAAATTAGATAAACAGGATTCAATATTCTAAACAAATTCTCAAACATTTCTATACTAAAATTAAATCGGGGACATTTTCTTATAAAATATTATTTTGACTTATTCTACCAAATATAATAAATAAATGCAGCCTTGTGAAAATCTGATTGGATATTTTGTTTCTTTGGTTTTACACTTAATGCAGATATCTAGACACACTAAAAAAACACCTTTTACAACAGATACAGACCCAGGATTCGTTTCTTCTTTTGATGAATTATTCATGTATTGTTGAGATGAAATGTGGATCGGGATTTAAAATAAATTATACATTCATGGACAATCTTTAGACAATCCTCTGCCATTCAAATGATTTTTAAAACAAGCTTAATATACAATGAATTGGGTTGAAGATATTTCATTATATAAGACTTTCGAAGAAGGGTAAATATTGAAAGGATATCCTTGCACGAACCATGGGTATTATTGGTTAGATTCTCTGCAAGTTTACAGAAAGATTAATTCATGGCTCTCACAATGAGGTGGTGCGTAGCTTTCAGGCACATATTCAGAAAATAATATAGCCCATTGTGTTGCTCCAGTGAGACTAATTAATTACCATCAGAAAGTAATTTTGAGGCTTCACAATTCCGATCGAATTGCTGATATCTTGAATATGCATTGTGATGAAAGGTTTTTCGATTATTTTCCGACTCGTTTACGTGTATTTTACCTAGATAAGTAGATAGGAAGAAAAATAAAAAGCCAAATGAAAAGCGTTTTGTGGTATAACATATTTTCAGAACGTATTCTGGAAGTGACGTCACTTGGCTACATTTTAAGGTAGGTAGTTGAATTGTCACCGCATTGATGCAACACGACGGTCTATTGGTGATGGTCCGGGATCAATCCTGGGAAAACGACTTGCAAAACTGTTTTTAAGGTCACATTTCTATGTATTAAAATGGTTATATGAATCATTAAAATTGACTATGTCGTGAAAGAATTTAAGGAAAGTGGTTAGATACCTATATTGACATTCTGTGGAACACAAAATTTTAAGAATGGAAAAGGCATTAATTTTCCAGAATGAGGCTCAATATGTGTTGTAATTCTTGCCACAAAATTAAGGGAATCAAGTTTCACAGAAAGTAACATAATTTTCAAGCAACTTACATGCCAGATAAAGTTACTATTTTCACTGTTAAAAGAACCTGAAATTAGCCACGTTAACCACCCTCTCAACTCCTATGTTTACTAATCTTAGAAATGATGCTCAGAATTCCTTGAGAAAAGGAAAAAGTGTTCAGAAAAATAGGTGAGGTATTAACAGAGGCTCTAGCATCATAAAGCATTTATTTCAAGAAACAAGATAGGTCTAGTAAGAAAAATTGAGAACATCAGCTGAGGCTCTTACTGAAAATAAAGTTACGGAAAAGTGTTCAGAAAAATAGGTGAGGTATTAACAGAGGCTCTAGCATCATAAAGCATTTATTTTAAGAAACAAGATAGGTCTAGTAAGAAAAATTGAGAACATCAGCTGAGGCTCTTACTGAAAATAAAGTTACGGAATCAGTAGAAAATACTGAGGAACCATAGAGCAAAATTGACAGCAATATTAAGCAAGGTTCTTGGGTAATATGTAAGTTCAGAAAATCAGTTCAACAATTCATTGAGCATTATAGTTATTCGTGAAGGAAGAGAACCGAGGACAATACCTAGTCACTTTGAATCACGGTTGGATGTCCAGGTAGATGGGTAGGTATTTTAATAACATCACACTGGAGACAACATAACGTGCTATTGGTGACGGTCCGGGATCAATCCCAAAGGGAAAGATGGAGGACAACACCACGTAATTTTGAACCACAGTCAGATGAACGAGGTAAACACTTGAGCCGACTCCCCACTCCAAACCTCCACATCCCACCAACGTGAGGATATTTGAGGCGACGACAGATTTAGCGTGCTCCTACGTACACGACGGTCTATGGTTGGATCGAGTTTCGAACCCGCAACCCTCCAGTCGCTAATCTACGGACCCGGATTTTTGGGTCTTTCACATGTATGGTTCGATCGCAGTGATTACTCTGTTGTGAGTTCAATTACAAGTATACGGTTTATTATTGTGAAAATTTGAATGTTGAAAGTGCCATTTTAGCGTAAGAAGCAGTGAAAAAACATAACATTAGCCATTAGTTTCATATTTTGTTTAGTTCGTTCACTATTTCAAATTCTAAGGATGTCAGGAATTTTGAAAAACAAGAAGTTATTGGAAGAAATAAGGTCCGGCTGTAGCCCAGTTGGAAGAGCAAAGGATTAGCAACCGGAGGGTTTGGAGTTCGAAACTCGGTCCAGCCAAAGACCGTCGTGTACACGGGTGTCGCAACCTGACCAGACGTTTTGCTGAGAAGCCTTACGGAGTTGATCCTAAACCGTCGCCAATGGACTGTGTTTATATTATTCGGCACCGGTGAGGCGCACAAATCTGTTGCGCTTCACCGCAACAGATTTGTGCCGTAAGATGTATTCCGTAAGATGTATATACGTTCTTAAGGAGGCGAAAGCAGACGCTCGTGTGATCGGTTCAAGTGTAGAATATTAAAAACTTTTGAGGACTATCTATGCTTTTTCGTTTGATGAGCCATATATGCAAGTTTCTACAGTTAAATTATTTTTGATATAAATTATCTATACTTTACTCTCTCTAAAAAGTAACTATTAGAAACAAATTCCAAGATTAAGAAGCAGATAAAAAAGACTGGTAGTTTTTTAACGTTGACGATTTGCTATAACGGGGTCTAATGCACGTTAAATCTGTCGTCCTCACGTTGGAGTGGGGTGGAAGTTTGGAGAGTGGGATGCGAACTCAGATGTCCTCGTCATCTGACCGTGGTTCAAAATTACGAGGCATTGTCCTTGGATCTCTCCTTTCGGGATTGATCCCGGACCGTCACAAATAGCCCGTTGTGATGCTCCAGTGCGACTTAATTAACTACCTGTATAGAAGAAATAAAAATATAAGTGGAGAATGTTCTGGAATTGATGAATGAGAATATTTGTAAAGTGAAGACTGCGTAAAAAGTGTCAAATAAGATGCTGCTATTGTAATGGAATGAACCTGGAGTCGCTCTAACCATTGACAAAGTTTAATTCAGAAGTTAAAACATAAAATTTCCATACACAAGTACATACATTTAAATACACATACATTTAAAATTTCTCGGGGGCAAAGGTTACAGGGGTGAGTTCATGATCGCAGCCTGCGTGACACTGTTCGTTCTCGCGTATTTGTTCGCAACAGTTCTGAGGTTTATAGCTCCGCAGCTGGCGCTGCGCTCGTAGTTCACTCGTTACAGTCTCCCTCCCTGGCTACGAAGACGTCTCGGCGAGTAGCCAGAAGTATCAGATTTTGTCTTGAGTTTTGCTGCACTAGTTTTTCGGGGTTGGCCTCTCCGCAGTGGGACGATGGGTACATTTCCATTTTGAGGGGTGGTAAGGCATAGACAGAGGGCAGACTTGTGATATGTTCCGATGCAGGATTTGCAACAACTCATTGGAGAACGATGTGTCAAAATCAAATAGGGTGTCCGTCTCGACAAGGTGCAAATTTCACTGACCTCTTATTACCTTTGTTACTCACAGGGTGTGAGGTTACCCATAAAGATCTCCAGGTGCGTATTGAGGAAAACTTCTTACTCGAAATTCGTCCAGTGCCCAAACCACTGATAAGGCTTCGTGTTCTGTAGTAGAGTAGTTCCTCTCTGCTGGAGTTAGCAGACGACTAGCTTGCTCGATGGGATGTTCTTCTGGGCCTTCTCCTTGGATAAGGACTGAACCCAAAGCATAACTTGATGAGTCAGTTCTGAGGACAAATGGTTTAGCCTCATCAACTTATTTCAGCGCGGGCGGTGAAACTAAGCTCTTCAAAATTTCTTATATCGCAGAGGATAACCGGTAAGGAGCAGTAGCAACTGGAAGAGCATCAAGTGTGTCGATTCGGTGTTCGATGCAAGGTGTTGGTTCTCCTCCCGGACTGCAGTCAGTTTCATAGTAAGTTAGCAATGCATTTAATCTTCTACTCTGATCTTTCGTTAAATTTTCACATTCATCGGGACGAAGAAGGCATGGATTTTCAGGTCTATCACTTTCTTTAATATCACTGGATTGAACTTGAGCACTCGCAACGAATGAGAAACGTTCATTTGGCTTATCGGTGTAGAACCAGACGTGGTCTCCAAAATTCAGAACAACACCTGCTTTCTTCAGAAAATCTGCTCCTAGGAGGATATTGTTTCTGTTGGAGCCTGATGTCTATGGTTGACTTGGCGAGCTGTAAGCTCGCCAATGAGGTGATAGCTTCACCAATATATTTCCCGCCCTGTGGTCAGACGCTATATAGCATTCGATCTCAGCGGATGCACTACCGTGCTCCCAACCTTTTTGTTGTTAACTAGGGATAAAGGGAGTTGTCTTTATCCAATTTATCGTATACAAACTGTAAATAAATTTTACGTTTGTATCAAATATCTCATACAGTCCATTCCCTTGAATCCAAAAGAATTTTCCAGCGACCAGGTCCCCAATCACGAGGCGGGACTTAGCTAACAGGCATTTTGGCCACCTCAGTTTCCTTTAGCTTCTGGAAGAGCAAAAATGGTTAATTGTAAGGAATGTCCTTCTAGACATAGAATTATACAGGCTGTGAACTTCCTTCTTTGTCTGACTTCCATCAGCAAGGGTTACTGTGCGAAAGAACTTCTTGAATACTACCCCGTCATCTTGAAGTATATGGCACAATCTTTCGCCAGCGATAGACTTGCTCCACTGTCTACACGCGCTGTGCCAAATATTCCATTTATCGTAATATTCAAAATTGGAACTTCATTAGACATGGTTGGTCTATCAATTTGAATCTTCTCAAAACGAGCTGAGGCAGATTTTGTGGAAGGATTGCAAACTGGACAGTTGGTTTTAATGAATCCGACTTTGTCACAGCCATAACAAGTCAGTGCTGGTCGCTCCTGATTGTCACCAGATTTTATTCGACTGGTTCTGTTTGCCTGATTTGTCTTCTTGAACGGTACAGGCTTCAGGATTTCATTTCTGATATAGTAAGCTTTCTTCTGGAGGGGATGAGCTTCTCCTTTGATTGTTTCTGAGACAGTCATAAGTGTCAAGCTTCTCTGTTAGATCTATGGGTGAATTTAGATCTGTCTAATTATCGATGAAATGATCTCTGATATCTTGAGGTACTCTTTTCTTTATCTGGTCAGCTATGATGAGTTCTTTTAATTTGTCAAAATCATCAATTTTCAGCTCTGAGAGCCAACCTTCAAAATAACAGGTCAGTTCAAAATAGAAATCACGTCATGTACGTGTTGGACTCTTGGGACTCAGTTGCCTGAATTTATCAGCAGTGAGCTTGTATCTTCTAAGAAGCATGTCTTTCATCTTTTGGTAATCTTGATATTCTTCTTCAGGTACCCTGGTGATAAGCTTTCATACCTCAGATGGTAGTGATTCAATCAAATACGGGGCCCAAGTTGCTTCAGAAACACTTAAAAACGTCAGTTCACGCTCAAACAGGTTCAGGAACAACGCCATGCCGTTGTCTTTAGGATCTTGGGGAATCCTTTCTAACCCTCTGCATACGTCGGGGCAGAATATCGTTTCCTTCTTTGGTTACGGCAGCCGGTCCAACGGCTTTACAGGCAACTTACTGAAACCGGCCGAAACGGCCTTTACAATGCTTTCCCCCAGGAGGAGAGGGAATATGTGTTGTCCCATTATCACGTAATGTGCCGGTTTCGTGTCGTAATGTGCCGGTTCGGTAGGGTCGTGGGTATGACTAGAAGGGACAGATTATTCCCGGGTAAACTGAAAGGGAAGCGGTGACTTTTTAAGTGTATCTCTTTTCATTTACTCAATATCTCATAGACTAGATGCTCTAGGATAAACA
Organism: Meta bourneti; assembly: GCA_933210815.1. NCBI lineage: Eukaryota > Metazoa > Arthropoda > Arachnida > Araneae > Tetragnathidae > Meta > Meta bourneti. Next base: position 109,983,028 of record OW119922.1, on the reverse strand, counting down.
ATTTGCGAGGCTCCCCGTTGATAACCCTGACATCTTTATCAACGGGGAGCATCAACTTTATCTGACATCTTTATTCACGCGCGGGTCTCTTTGTAGCACATAAAAGAGGGGATAGAAATCGTAATGGGCGGCGGCGATTCTTCAGGAGTTTGAGGTCTGAAAGAATCCGAGCCTTTCCTATGAAGGGGACTGGAAACTTTCGGTCGGTCCTCGTATCCAGAGGGTTTAATTCCCACATGTTTTGCTCAGTCGCCAGAACGGGAGTTGCTGTTGAGGACTGGGTAACCTTTTGGGCTTCGAGTTGCAACTTCAAGCGTTCTAATTCAAAAGCTCTTTGGATTCTTCATTTGTCTTCTCTATTTTTATCCGTTCTTCGATAATGTTGATTAACATATTTACTAGTTCATCATAGTTTTCGGCACTTGTTATTAAATCTTTTAGCTCCATCACCTTAAGAGTCTGCCCCGTCCAACCCCATTTCCTGCGAAAGGAGTTTCAGATCTTCTTTTCGCCCTTTTCCAAGAAAGGCCATCTTTGTTAGAGCACAGTTAAGTCCTTGATTTGAATATAATTCGGTTTTAAAGTTCGTTTGTTTCGTGGTTTAATTAATATATAAATCCAAATATTATCAAATAAATGGAAAAATTTACAATTCTAAAACTGAAAATTATGTTAGAATATTTCACCACAGTTCAATTTAAGCAAACTCAATTGAAAATATTCATTCATACAAATAATTTAATGTGTTTACTACCATTCCAAGAAAAACATTAACATAATTTCACTACAATTCAAAATAATCACCTTTGTTTGTATAATTCAAAACAAAACTATAACTGAACTCGATAACTTTTGTTTCTGCAAAACGAAACTAAAAAGAATATTCTACAATACAACTTTTTCAAGAACAACATTCTAGTTGAATATTAATTTATAGTACAATTCAAACAAAAGAATTGAATCTCTGTAAACCAGGATACTCAGGATGCAATATGTTTTCCAATACTCAGGATGAATATGTTTCAGCTTACAATTTCTCAGTGCTAGGGTTAGCACAAATACATTGTTCTATAATTCCGCAAGGGGTTCGGGCCTCTAGGTCTTAAATGCCCGGGGTGGGTTTTTTAACCCTCCTGTTGGTTGTCTTGACCAGGTACCTTGTCATTAGAAAAAAACTGACCAGATCTTGGTCTCGTCGTCATCCAAAAATCGGCAATATCTTCTTGACGAGATATCTCGTCATTAGCAAAATGATCAGATCTTGATGGACGAGACATCTCATGGAAACCACTTGGAAGGTTAAATTACCCGTTTGGAAACTCACTGAACTCCAATATTCATCACTCCCGTTAAATAGGTAGGTATTTTAATTAACGTCGCACTGGAGCAACACAACGGGTTATCGGCGATGGTCCGGAGCAAACACGAAGGGACGCACCTCGTAATTCTGAACCACGATCAGATGACGAGGTCCCCCTGTGCTGGCATTCCACTCTCCAAGCTTCCACACTACACCAACGCGAGGACATTTGAGGCCACGACAGATCTAACGTGCACCAGCCTCCTTTGTGCACGGTCTTTGGTTGGATTCGAATTCGCAACCTTCCGGTTGCCAATCCGTTACTCTTCCAACTGGGCTACCTAGGCCCTGAACTGCTGATGGGAGATGATAAAATCATAAACCAGCAAATATTCTAATGTCCACGTAAAGCAAACGCGATTTAATGCACGAAATAAACAGAATAGATCAGACTATTCAATAATTTTTCTTAAAACGCAGGTGATTAATTCATCCCTGAAAGTAAATTAAGAGTTTTTTAAATAAAGAACGTGAGAGAAGCAGGGCAAAAGAAAAGCTATGAATTTTCATTGAAAAATGAAAGTAAAGAAGCTACTAAAATTATTCATATATTTTTCACACTTCGCATCACATGCTAATTAACTGCTCATAAAATTTCAGGGAAAAAAATAACCTCTTTTATGAAGTCGAATTAAGTCTTGACGTCTTATATTAGCACAGGTTGAAAAATATGTAGACACGAATTTAGTGAATTGCGAAAACAAAAACGCACAAAACAGATTTCTAAAGCTATTTTGAGTCGTTTTTAGTATAATAATCACAGAAACGCGTCATTGCTTAAATTGAATAAATTCAATGATTGAAAAAACATTGATGAGAATAATTCTCTCTTTTACATGTGTGAATCAACATCAATGCTGCAACATAGTTTTCATAGAACCCACGAACTTTTTCTTTAAGAAACATCTTTAAAAAGAAACAATTTCTCTTGTTACATAAAAAACGTTTTCTTTTAGGTAACAAGTATTGGAAAAAATGGATTATAAAGGTAGGTTGCTAATTAGCGTCGCACTTTAGAAATACAGAGGGCTATTGGCGGTAGTGAAGGATCAAACCCGAAGGGAAAGTTCCAAGCACGATTCCTCGTTATTTTGAACGGTCAGATGGTGTAACGTCCATAGCAACGGCTAGGGAACAGAGGTCAACATCACTGATCGCCGGTCGTAAATTCTGAAATATCTTTCAGGGTGGTCTCCTTACCCTCAGGATGTCTTAGGGGTTTAACTGTCTCCCGGTGAAAATTGGCCGGACAAGATCATTGTTGTAGAGCTCGAACAGAGCAAAGGTGTTTTCTCGTGCTCGTTCGAGACGGCCGATTTTGAGTGGATCCCATTTTCTTCTGGGCCACGGTACAAGGGGGAGGGGGCAGGAGCACGTTAAATCTGTCGTGGCCTTAAACGTCCTCACGTTGGCATGGAAGTTTTGAGGTAGGTATTTTTAATTAACGTCGCACTGGAGCAACACAACGGGCTATTGGCGACGGTCCGGGATCAAACCTGAAGGGAAAGATTCAAGGACAACACCACGTAATTTTAAACCACAGTCAGATGACGAGGTCACACCTGAGCTGGCGCTCCACTCTCCAAACTTCCACACCATGCCAACGTGGATATTCGAGGCCACGACGGATTTAACGTGCACAGGCGTGCAAGGGTATTATGATTTATATTTTATTTGTGCATGTGCAAGATGCCTCTAGTATTCTAAATTTACTAAATGTATTTCAATTATTAAACTATTTTACTCGTTCGTATGTCTTTCTATTTGGTTGGTTGGTTTTCTTGAGACTTTTAGCTGCAGAATCAGGCCTTTGTCTCCAATCTTCCTAAATGATCTAAATTTAAGACAAAAACATAGAGATTAAAACTTTTCAATTGATATGAGAAATCTAGTTGTGGTTTATTTATAATACTTTTTATGGAGATTTTTGAAGGTGAAGTTTTGAGATTGGAATTTTATTCTTTGAATGAGTTTTTCCTAGGGCGTGAATACTTTTTGCAGTCGAAAATGATGTGTTGAAATGAGTAGTTGACTTTACAGTTGTCACAGAGATTTGTCTGTCAGTTGGAATCTAAGGAGATGTGATGATTAACATTCGGGATAAAAATCTTGAAAAATAAACGTCTTTTTTTACATCATATATGTTTAGAAGGTTGCCTGAGATTTGGTAGTATTTGCTATGACTGAAAATTGATCGATCAGAGAGATCCAATTTGTTTCCTATATATTTTGTTGTATCTTCCGGCGATAACCATTCAAGAAGGATGCGTTTCTCTCCCACTGATTTGGCGAGTTGATCTGCCTTTTCGTTTATTTCGATGTCTCTATGTGCTGTTTTTCTACTGTTACTCGTTTTGTACATATTCCTGTGTGATCCATTTAAAATATTTCATTTAGAACATCCATACAATAGAAAAAGGGGCCGTCATGGTTTAGCGGGTATGCCCACTGCGCTAGCAACCATTCGAGTTGTAGGCGACGCAGGTTCGATTCCTGTCAGGTGTATTTCTCTTGTGTCAGTGAAGCTTTCATTGTCTATTACTTGATGTTGTATGTCGTGTCTGGCGCAGCATGGCCCTTGCATCATAAAACCCCAAAACCAACCATACAATAGAAAATATAATTGTTAAATATAGCTACTGCGACTACAACAGACTAATACTTTTCACCTTGATCCGTTTTGCTCAGTTGCAGTATTACATTTGTTAGACGTTTTTAATGTTTTAATACACGATGGTATTGGTTGCAATAGCGACGATTTCACAATTGATTACATTAACTATGGAATATCGTACAATTTAATTAATTTTCTGACTTTTGAGTTTCGGTTCTCCAACTCAGCTGTTTCAATGGCTGGATTGAAATTGTGGGACTAAATTGTATATTGGAGACGATTATTTGTACGTACCTTTGCATTCCCCTTTTATTAGTTTTTAATATTTAGACATTTCGAGGAAATAGAACATTTATCTATCTACAAAAATGAACCATCATAGCAGTATGCTATGGCACATGAAATTATAATTGGCAATAGATTTTCCTTAGCCCAATTTTTATTTACTAAATTTTAAGATTTTATGTTGGGGGTTTGTTTTAGGGCCGTTTCAACAGCTTAGGATCTTAGTAATCAAACCTCAGAAACAAAAGCAAAACATTGGTTTCTCCAATCGGTGAACAGAGCATATTTCTTAATGTCTTTAGTTGCAGTCATTACTTTTAGCTAATTTGATTGTTAAATTTTATTTTTAAAACATTTTGCGAAGCCGTTACAAATATTGATCTATTTTACGGAAACGAGGTACATGCCTGTAGTGAGTGTTACCGGCAAAGTATGCAAAGCAGGCATTGTATAGAATGCCTGGGGCAAAGTATGAAACGATTAATATTTTACACATTTCCTAGGCATTCTATGCAATGCCAAAAGACAAACCAGCAAAGTATAAAATGTATTTTATTTGATATTTTCTTTTTTCATTTATGTATTTTTAATGGCCTTTTCATACTGTCTTTCAAATTTACTTTTTTGTGAAAGACAATCAAGTGCAATTTAAAAAATTCATATTTTACATTCCGTTTCCTCAATAAGTCCTATACTTTATTTCTTTTTCATATACGTCTTTTCATGATTCTTTTAATACTTTGCCTAAATAGCATGTCATTCTATATGCCTAGGTATTACATACAAAGCCTAGGGAAAGTATATAATATTAAAATTCGGATATTTCATATTTTGCTCCAAAACGCCAGGCATTCTATACAATGCCTGCTTTGCCAAGGACACGTATTTTTGGAAGGTTAGATTTTTAAGCTATTATATTGTATTTTATTAATTTTGAAGACAAAATTTTTTCAGCTTTCTGTAAAATTTGTAAGAAAATAGGATGTCAGTCTTTCCGTTTCAAACGAATATGAATGGCATTGTGTCTTACTCTTAGATTATTTGCCCTGAAATTTACTTATTTTTATGAATAAAACTATTTTAAAACTTTTCTATCAAAATAAAACTATTTGGTAGGGCATTGTGTTTCTACTTCTTTCCATGGGAAGAAATGGTAAACTATAAGATGTCTAATTTTTGTGATTGTATTTTTAGAAATTAGTATGATCTGGATATGTATTCCAAGCTTTCCGTCAGTGGAAAGTTAAGTATAATCAAGTATAACAGTTTCAAATATAAAAGGTACATTACCCACTTCTCACATGCTTGGCAAAAAATAAGTTGTATAATTCTCATCTCCTTCAATCCAGATTTTTAGCACCATGCTTCTGGAATTTGGAAATTTTGACATCTCTAAAATGATATTTGTATTCAAACTAACTATTAAGTAAAATCTTCGCACTCAATTTAAATCAGGAATGAAAATAGTGTGATATAAAACCTCAAATGGATAGTGAGCTATGATTGGTTAAGTTTTTGCTGTAGTTGCTTTTTAATTTTGCAGCATTTTATTTTTTTAATTTTTTGTAGTACTTGGGGTTGTAAGAAAGGGTTGACTGAACTAAACAGCAAAATTTTATTAAAAAAAAAAGAGAAATCAGGAAATAATGGAGAAGGCTATTCATAAAACACACTTTTTATTCTTTTAAACAATGAAACTGATTGAATATACACACCTATCTACAGCTAGCTCTTGGACACACAAAGAATATGTAGCAAAATACAGTCAGTGGAAAGTTATTATATTGTTAATAGGAAAACTCAAAATATTAACCAGAATCCCTAAACAGACAATTAAAAACTTGTGCTAAAATTTGTGTTTCAGGAACACGAAGTCCTAAAATATTTTCTTCTGAGCTAGTCTTAGGTAAAGCAATAAGAAATGATAAAAATCATAGCACAAGCCCATATAAGATGTGATCCAAAGATAAGCTTTACATACAATTGTATGAATTAAAGTTTTAGCTGCATTAAAGGAATTTTGCATTCAGTGTCATGTAAGATTACAAGCAGTATTAAAACAAAATTTGAAATGAAATGCACAACTCATGCTAGATAACGGTTTCAACAAGGGGATTCAGAAGATGAAATGAATTATGTAAATATTAATGAAACTAAAACAAATGGCAAGGAACAAAAATAATTATCAGAAATATGTTCCTAAACAAATCAAAAAGTTTTATACAAAAATAAGTGATGCGAAATTTCTTTTTATAATACAAAATAAGCTGAAATTACGATTGCACAAGGAATGCAATACACAAAAAATGCAAGTCAAGCAACAAAAATGTATGTGTACCTCTAAAGCTGATTTCAAATAGGAAGAGCAAAGCAACACATGCAGGCCAATCAGAGGTGTTGGCGCGAGCGGTGAAAACGCCCTGATTTTTCTGTACATGCCGCTTTGTGCTTCCTATTTGAATTCAGTTTTAATCTTTCTATGGATTCTTAAGATGGATTAAATGAAGATTAATTCCTGAATAAAAAAATTGGATTAAATCCTGTGAAAGTAAGATAGTGAATATACGTGCTGTACATTTTATAGCTCAAAGTCAATATTCTAAAAGAAACAGAATACCGAAATTTCTATGATGTACAAAGAATACACAAGCCACAAAATTCAACACTTGAAAAATTGATAACAAAACTTGCTTTTTGATTAGAAATGTAAAAATAAAAACAAATCACAACAGCTTCCTAAAACAAAACATCAATCAGATAATGCACACACACTAAGTACACGCAACATATTTGGCACATAGAAAATGATCGAGATGACTGTAAGAAGTCCATTGTGCAGATCCATCAGAAAATGACATGAGGGAGATTCTGAAAAGCACCTGGAAAAAATACCTAAGTTTAATAAGGTATATACACAATAATCCGAAAGCACAAATTTATGATAACTAACAGATACATGCGTGGCATCTGTGCCAAATTTTTTCAAATGCTAATATCTGTTGATGAGTATCATTACTACGCCCCAGATTTTTAGATTAAGTTTTTCAACTTATGTTTTAGGTTTTTAAATGGATATGTTTTAGGTTTTCAGATTCTAACAAAATCACTTTTTATTGTAATATCAATGCACTTTTTTCATTAATTTAACACATTTTAATACAAGTACTCGTTTTTATAAGTAACATTGCAAAATTCTCAATTTGTTAACAGGATCTAGTCGGATGACACCAAATTTGGTACTTATATATACTCTTTAGAACCCTGCGGGTAGTGCAGGCTACTTATTTTCTCCCGTTCAATTTGTCTTGGGTGTGCAGAGGCTAAAACTATATGAAATCCCCATAGGAATAACATTGAGTATTGTTATGATTGAGGTTGAAGCTCAGATTGTTTTGCCAGTATTGCAACCAGTATTTGTAAGAAAAGAGCCTATTTAATGAGAAAAGCTCAAGCGAAAACACCATTGATAATAAGTGTAATTTAGCTACTTCATATCTGGCAAAGCTAGAATAAACGTTTCTTTTTTAAATTCGATTTAGAATTCTGAGTCTGTATTTGAGTTAAGACAGCGAAATGTTGCAGTCATATTTGGGCCTAAGTATTATACATGTGTTCTTTTGGTAAATAAATTGTTATTGTCTTTATCAATATTGTATCGAAAGCCTTATGAATAGTTCTATCAAGATGTGAAGACCAAATCCGATGTTTGCTCACATCTTTGTTTTTCAGAATTCAATATTTTCAATGACAGAAATTTCATTTGTTTGTTAAGCTGTTACTGCTGTATTAATGTATTTCACATTATTTTATATATTGTAAATAATTATTTAGGATTTAGATTTTTTTTCAAAAGATCACAAAGACATGGATTCATTTCTTGTCAGTATGAATAATTTGACCCACTTTCCTTAAAAGTTCTTAGTTCAATACCATAATGGTTCGTACCAATTCTATTTCATAATAAATAAAATATACAAAACAAAATCTTTTTAAATATGTATCTAACATCTTTTAATAGGACAGGTAATGTTCAAATAAAATCACTTTCAAATAAGACAGGTAACATTAACAGTCATTTTTTAATAAGACAGGTAGCCATATGCTGCAATTCAAAGATTTTAAACTTTTTTTAACATAGGCAATTCAAATAAGTTAAATTTACATTTGTTTTTCCTATTTCAAATTACATTTTTATTGAAAGCTGTATCAAATTTGCAAGTAACTGTATCTATCTTTCTAAATAGGTATGTGGTTAGGAACCGAGTCTCTGAATTGAAAAGTGCCCCAAACATTTGATTTTAAACTGTATGACAGTTGGAGTAAGGCGGAATTTAAATAAAACTGCTGATATTGTTCCAATATCAGTTCAAACTAGGACTTTTGAGAAATTAAAAATATTGTCTTGAGTGACTGAAAGTCGAGGTTATTTACTTTTCGAGTTGAGGCTATTCTTGTGTAATTTAGCTACCTCTGAAACATTTGTTTTTATAAAGGCCAAAATCGACCTTTCGTTTTTGAAAAAAAAAATGTAATTGATTCCCTTTGCTTTGTCTGAACTGAAAACATTTAATTTTCAAGCAAGCTCTGCAATTTCATGGGCAATTTGATGGAATTTTCAAGAAAAAAATGTATTTCTATCATAAGAAATTCATTCATCATGAATATCATCTCATAATGATGGCAAAATTTCACATTCCTGGTGCAAGAGTGCCACAAGTAAAAGAATATTGATAGGAAAACTGAATGCAAGATTATTCGCCATTCTTTATAGGAAATGAACTAAAGAGGCATTCATTATTACTCCAAAACTCAAAATCTATTTCTGTAGTAATCATCTTTTATATTTTTGTCTCACACCAAGGGTGAAATGTATGATGTGCATTGGATTATATGGATGGATATAGCATGTATAAATATTTGCATTCAAAGTAAATTGTAGAAGCTATAAATAAAATGGTGTTTAAAATTTTTTTTCCTTAGCTTAATAAAATCTGCATTTTTTTTTATGAAAGAGGGATAATTCTGATCACTTTATAATCAATATTTAACAAATTCAACCCAAGCAATGCCGGGTAATTCTGCTAGTCAAGGTCTAAAGGACCTGTAGAAACCCCCAATCAGTCAAACAAGTTTCAATAAATTATAAAATTTAAAATCCTAAAAAATGTATTGATAATACATTTATATGATTTCAACAGCTTTGCAAATGGGAGACAATGAAATGATTGCTTTAAGAAAATTAGCTAAAACAATTTTGAATATTCAATATTTGAATAAGTACAGACAATGTAATGAAACTCGTAGAATTAGCAATTAGTTGTTTACTAACTCGCCAATTTACTTTAATAATATTTAATTGTGCTACATCATGCTCAGAGATATGGTATGCTAGTAAAACTCAACATTTTGTCCTTTTCTCACAGAAATGAATTAATTTTCAATGCTCTTTTTGAGGAAAAGCATTAGAAGAGAATATACAAATTGATAGGCCCCATATTTCGGTCAATAAACATTGCACACAATTTAAATGTAGTTAAGTAAGTAATAGTATTTTTAATAAAAAAACTGATTGCAAAGTCAGTACTTAAAAGCCAATTCAAATTTATGTAAACAAATAAACCGTGAATGAAATCTCTCTAGGGTGAGATGCTTTCCAAAAAATAGCCTCTTTACAAATGTTTCTGTTGGAAATTAATACACATTTTCTCTTCTCCTATGCATTACTGACATCCGCCCACGCATTACGTCATCACTGTTGACGTCACTAACCACTTGCTTATCCTCAGTTGCTGCTGAGTTCTTATAAGAGGGAGTCCATAAAAGTAGGTGCTTCCTGATTCCATGTTTATTATGTCTGTTTTGTTTTATTGTTAATTATGCATGTAAAATAAAAGTAATGTTCTACCTTTGTTGCTACTCACTCTGCTAATCCAACAGTTTCCTAAAGTTAGACATACAATTAAAATACAGGTAAAACTTTGTAATCCATCTTTACTTGTACAAAAGTGGTGTAATCAAGTACTCACTTAGTCATCCAATTTTCGCTTTGGTTTCTTAGGATTCCGAGATCTGCTTTTAGCTTTACACAATGGGCAAATTGGAGCATTACGATGGATTTGTTGATGACAAGATAAGCAAGACTGAAAAGTATTCAAAATATAAGAATATAGTTAAGAAATAACTATTAAAGTTAAGTAAATCAAGAGTGGCAACACTAGAATTGTTTTCATGTTCTGTATCGTATGCATGTGTGATCTTTTAGAAAAGATTAGAAATCTCAAGAGATGTGGTATTCCTTGATCCGAGAACTGAAGAAAGAAATATTTTATCACTTCCAATTTCTGCTGAAGAAAATAAGGAGAATATAGAAGATTCCAAAGAATCAAAAATTTTTCAGATAGATGAAGAAACACAAGAAAACAATGAGGAACTTGGACGAGGCAACAGAATAAAGAAACCATCTACTTATCTCACTAATTATGTTTTACTTACATATCAAGAAGCAGTAAATGGCTCAAATAAAGAAAATTGGAAAAAAGCCTTGGCAAGTTGTGGATAGATGTACGGCTGGAAATAAAAAGATTCTAAGTAATAATGGATATTACTTAGAATCTTAGAATATTACTTAGAAAATTAAAGATGATGACACATACAAAGCAATATTAATTGTCAGAGGCTGAACAAAATTATGAAATAGATTATGAAGAAACTTTTAGTCCAGTTGTGAACACTACATCCCTAAGAATTTTATTTGGATTGGCAGCAAAAAGAAAATATATTATGAAATTTGACTTCAAGACAGCATTCCTGTATGGAAAACTGGATGAGGAAATTATTCATGAAAATGCCAGAGGGTTACAGTAATCAGTCTAAAATATGCAAGTTACAAAAATCATTATATGGTTTGAAACAAGCTCTTTTAAGGTGGAATAAAAGGCTAACTGATTTTCTGAAAAGTAAAGATTTTCATCAAATTAAATCTGAACAATGTATTTTTGTGGGGAATCATACAATATTAGCTTTTTATGTAGATGACGGAATCTTAATTGGGCCAGATAAATCCAAACTAGTTAAATACTTGGAAATCTTCAGAGTTTGAAATGACATCATATAATAAGCCAGATTCATTTTTAGGAATTAATATGGTATTAAATTCTGAAACATTGAAAATTCATCAAGAAGCTTATGTGAATCAAGTACTACAAAAATATAAAATGCAAGATGCAAAGCCAATGAACACTCCTATGTTAAAAACTTCAACAGATGACGCAATAAAACTTGAAGAAATTGTTTTCCCTTTTCGAGAAGCTGTGGGAAGTCTTTTATATTTATCGTGCAGAACAAGATCAGATTTGGCTTTTGCAGTGAATTCTAACAGTCGTCATGTTGAAAATCAATCAAATAAAGATGTTGTAAATCTGAAAAGAACTCTAAGATATCTAAAAGGAAGCTTAAATTCAGGAATAAACTACTCAAAGGAAAGCAGTGATAAAGAACTTATTGCCTATTGTGACTGACTATGCGGGAGATAGTGAAATGCGTAAAAGTACTACTGGATATGTGATTTATTTTTGTGATGGACCAATAAGTTGGTGCTCTAGAAAACAGTCCATGGTAGCTACCTCAAGCACTCTGAAGCTGAATATATATCAGCAGCAGATTGTAGTAAAGAACTTGTGTGTGTACCTTAAAACTTTAATTGAAGAACTTACAAATGAAAACATTTATGTTATTTTAAACATTGATAACCAAAGTGTTATAAGTTTAATTAAAAATGGGGTATTTAACAAACATAGTAAATACATAGATGTTAGATACCATTATATAAAAGAAAAGGTAGATGAAGGTTTAATTAATATAAAAAAGTATTGTCCTACTGATATACAAATTGCAGATATTTTCACTAAAGCATTGGGATCAAATAAATTTCAGAAATTTAAATCTGAATTAGTAATATAACTTTATTTCTAAAATATAATAGCTTAGTATTTATGAATGTAAAATTATGATTAATTTTTGGTGCATTTTTGTCTTTGCTATGTTTTATTTTATGTTCAGTAAATGTGAAAACTTTGGTAATTAAGAGGGTGTTAAGAAATAATTATTAAAGTTGAGTAAATCAAGAGTGGCAACACTAGAATTGTTTTCATGTTCTGTATCGTATGCATGTTTGTGATCTTTTAGTCCTAGCTGCCTGTTGTAGAATTATTGTTTTGCTGCTACCATGTTTTGTCCTCAATAAACTAATTTAGCCATAAACCAGTGTGTTGTCTCTGCACTAAAAACCTTCATATAGTACATAGCATAAGTATAAATGAATAATCAAACTAATAAGATGCTATACATGTCTGCATGATTACAGAATTTTCTATCTAATAGCCCAATTTATGAGTCATTTAATTTAGTAATATTCTATGTTACATAAACTCATGAGAATAACCACAAAATTAGTTATTTACAAATTTTTATTGCCTGTTACAAGTTAATCTAAGGAACATTTTAGAGACAAGGCTGTTTACATTGCAATGACAGATTAATTCCTTATAAAAAATATTTAAAATCGAGTTTAAAACAAAAAATATTTGATTTCTAATCATATATAATTGGTTGAGTTAAAACATTTCATCAACAAAACTAAATGTATACTAAGAGGTATAAAATTACTTAAAACTTCAAAATCAAATCTGAAAAATATGGTAAAATGCCTCTTAATGAAACTAAAGTGATGTTTGGAGTGACAATATTGGATGCTTCTTTTCCTATGGATAGGAAACAAGTGCATTATTATCAAGTTCTATTTGGATTGATTCACACTTCATGGTGCACAAGTTTACGTATAGTTAATCCTCATTGGCATTTGTGAGTAGGCCAGGTAAGTGTACATAAAATCTGTAGGCCAGTCAGTTCTTGATTGGTGAATGGCATATGATGGAGTGAGTACAAATCCAGAGCTTCCCTGGAGTAACACAATGAACTATGGGCGACGGTCCAGGAGCCATCTGGAAGGGAAAGCTCAGAGGACACCTCATCATTTGAACCATGTCAGATGACAAGGTCACACCTGAGCCAGCACCCCACTCTCTAAGCTTCCACACTACACCAACATGAGGACATTGGAGGCCACAACAAATTTAACTTGCACCAGTACCCCAAGTACATACCAATCTTTGGTTGGATCGAGTTTCGAACTCGAAACCCTTCGGTTGGAAAAAGTTACTCTTCCAACAAAGCTACCGCGGCCCAGAGCCTGGATCCAGTTGGTTGTTTTAGGGTGTTATCGAGCAAGGGGTCAAGTGGTGCCAATCACAAGACAGACAACACAATGAGGAAGGAAGAATAAGCAAATGGCAGAAGGGTAGGTGAGGGTAAAAATGAAAAGGAGGAAAGATCACTCAGTTACCTCGGGGTTGCAATGCCCTAAAGATGTGCCCCACCTAAAGATGTGCCCCCTGAGGGCGAGCTTGGATCCAGACTGAATATGCATTTCTGACTAAGCTAATACATAAGAGTCCCAATAGGAATTAGGTATCGTGTCATGTGTAAACGTGCCTGTGTAAAAATGCATACCAAGGAATTGCCGCTTAATGAATTCTTGACTACAATTACCTATAAGGAGTTTTTCTAAATTTATAATTAACCAAATCACATACAAAATCATGCATTAAATTACTAAAACTAAAGAGTTTATAGAATAACACATGACAGTTTTAAAATGCTTCACTGAAACCAACCTTCATGGGTGGCGGCTGCTGTCGAAATGCAGCCGGTTGAGGCCGATCTTGTAAAGGCTTGCTTCGACCTGCTTGCATTTGCTGACTGGAAGCACTGGCAGAGAGGGAGGAGGGCAGAGCCTGCTCAGGAATCTCGGTCTGCCATTCAGTTTTCTGCTTCTCGAAAAATCTGGGAAAGGGAAAAGAATTATGTAAATGCATGGCATGAAGAACATGCTATTAAAGGAACAGTTGGTTCACAAGACTGGAATCAACTGTTCTGGAGACCATAGTTTCAGGGCTGCCACAGCCAAAGCACTTGCGAAATATTAGCATATATTAAAAAAGATAACACGAAAAAGTCACATCATAAACTCTATTTTAGTTGCTCAGATACAAACTGAATCGGCTAAAACAGAACGTGCTAATTAAGTATGAAACAGATGCTGAAGATCTCACCAAGAAATTAAAATTTTCAAAATTAAATATTTTCTTAATAAGGTTTTATGACAATCTAGCAACCACAGATCAGATCCTTTCATGGTTGCCACCAAAACTTCAAAATTGGCGTCCCTTGGAAAAATATTTCTCTGTACACTATTAGTTAAAAAAGGGACTAAACTTCCTTTTGACCTATGAGAAATTTTCAAATGAAGTTTCAAAAATTTTTAAGGAGGAGCTTGAGATGCGATTTTGCTTAAAACATACTCCTAATCACCAAGGTTGATAAATAGTAGCAAAAAGTTGCCTAAGGCAGCCCTGAAGTTATCTTCAATTATGTATATTTCCTTCCACATGTTTATGAGTAAATAATCATAAAATGGTCAGCAATCTTTAATACATTGCTTTTCAGCAGTACATATGGTGTGCTTACAAGTGAAACACACTATGTCAAAAAATAGTTCTGAGAGAAAGGGTAAAACATTTTACTCACTGTTTCTCAAGATGAAATCTAACCTTTATACAAAGAAAAAAAATACTTAGTGAATTTCACCAGTCTAAAGATAACCACATTTCACCTAGGAAAGCTAAAAGTTACATCTTGAAAATTTTGACCTAGTGTTTCAGTTGCAAGCCAACAATAAAAAATACAGGTAACCCCCGTATAACAAGGCACTTCTATAGCACCGATTCACTCTAACACGGTTCGAGAATTGGGAACATCCCCGTATAACACGGTGCTTTTATAGCATGGATTCATTCTAACACGGTTCGAGAATTGGGAACATCCCCGTATAACACGGTGCTTTTATGGAATGATTGGAACAACGATGCGAAAAGGACGGACATTATGAAAGTTTAATTTAAATGGTGTAGTATGGGAATATCCTAAGATCTACATGCGTGAATATTATGAGATAAATTAAATAGAAAGTAACTTAGCTTAGAAGAGACATGGCGTCTCTCGGGGATCCCCGCTCGTCATCAAAAAGAAAAAATGGCAAGAACGCTTAACACGTTTCTTCTCACAAAACTGCAAGGTCGTTGAACGGAGGCGAAAAAAAGAGAGCGTGTTCTTCCTCTCCACGCTTTTTATGTTTTTCAGGGGGTCGCAAATCAGGGGAGATGGTCCTGTCAATCAAGGGAGCTGGACTTCCTGATTCACAGTTTTTAAACTAGCTCATCTGTAATTTGTTAGACGGACACACATGACATGGCATGACGAAACTTTCTGGAAGATTCTTAGCATAGTTAATGAGCGTCACTAGAGCGAGGGAGAAAACGGAATTGAGGCATAAAGGACAAAAAATAAATGGCATCACTGATCTCGTAGCTGTCACTCAGAGGATGAGGATATTTTGCCAAAAAGAAAACACCCTCTTAATAGTACTTAGTGATGACGAAGAAAACATTGTTTAATTCATATTAACATGTATTACTTAAGAAAATTTTTAATTATGAAAATATAATAGCATGTTTTTTAATTTTTGAAACCTAACCCCCTTTTCATACTAGTTTTTTGTTTCGTATAACACGGATTCGCATAACACCGCAATTTTTTGGAACATAACTCCCATGTTATACAGGGGGTTACCTGTACTTCAAAAAAGTATTTAGGGTTGCCATTCCTGTCACTCTTATCTCTAGTTAAATTTTGTGTTAACATTTGGCACACAATTACGATTGGCATCCTGTTAATCGAAAAACTTACCAGTTTTAATGTTACAAAATCGATTAAATTGACTTTAAATATGCATGTTTTTCAACCATTTATACATAAAAAAATAAGTGTTTAAACTATTTATAGGACTACCAATATTCAAACAATTCTTTTTTAGTTAGTGCAAAAAACATTGGATTTAATGTACTGTAGGCGAAAGATTAAAGGATTAGTTATCATGTTCTTAAGTGAAAAAATGAGACAACTATGATTCTGTGATGTTTGCGAGCGGAAAAATAATATATTGAGCTGTTTGATTTTCAAACCTTTGTCCCAATTACAAAATTGGAGGTTTTAAATTGATAGTTTACAACCCCCAATAGCTGTTTTCAAAACAATAAATTATACTCTTCCCAGACTTTTCACTGAGCAGGCCAAGTTGATCTAATTTAAAAAATGTTTTATAAATATTGCAACATTGAAGTCAAACACATAAACAATTACAGACAAATGTTTCTTACTCAGGTTTAAAGTTTTCATCTTCTTCATGCAACTCAGGCAGCTTAATAAGACCGATTTCATGTCGAAGGGAATCAACAAGTTCTTTCAGAGGTTTGTAATCATGATGCAGTTGTTTTGCAGCTTCCAAATGCTTGTTACGATCCTCTTCAGACTGTTTGATGACATTTTCCATCTAACAGGAAATAATGAAGCATTGTGTGTTTAAACAGTACTTTGTAATACAGTAAAACCTCTCTGATGGACCATCTCCTTAAGACCAGATTGTCTTCAAGGAGATGGTAAGATTTAGGGTGGAACTTACAATATTGATATCAGCATGTATTTGTCGCAGTTCCTCGACATGAGCCATCTTTTCCTGCAACAGCAATTCCATTTCATGTCTGTATTCCATAAGACATTTTTCTTCTCCCTCCGTTGCCTCTACCTCCAGTCTCAAACGAGCCTTCAATTTCTCCAGGTGGATGGTGCGGGTCCTGCATCGAAAAGAAATGCTTCATTACATTCCAACAAATGCATCAATGATACAATTTGAAATACAGTAACCCCTCATCATAGTGGTTTGGGGTTTTATGGCGCAAGGGCCAAGCTGCACCAGACACAAGACAGACATCACATGATGGACATTCACACACAAAGAACCTTTTTATTGACAGAAGAGAGAAATACACTCAGGGAGAAATCACACCTGACAGGAATCGGACCTGCACAGCCTACAACTTGCACATTGCTAGCGCAGTGGGCATATCCACTGAGCCACGATGGTCTCTCATTAGAGTGGCAATCGACTACATCACTATTTACTTGTTCCCCTCTGAATAATCTGTTTGTGGAAGCAGACAAATTCTCAGATGATTGTATTTCTTTGAAATTGGAAGCTGAAAGTCACTTGCTTCAAGCAATTACCTTACCAGCATATCCCATGGATTGATCATGCGATGTGAAATCCCTCAGTAAGTAGTCCAGGGTAGGTAGCTAACTAACATCGCACTGGAGCAACACAATGGGCTGCTGGCAACGATCCTGAATCCATCCGACGGGAAAGATCCAAGGACAGCACCACATAATTTGAATCATGGTCTGATGACGAAATCCCTCAGAGATTACTAGAAACGTTATCAAGTTAGACACTTGGGCTCCAAACTGGATCTTAAGATTATCCCAACTCCTTCAGAACAAGAATGTGGTACTGTAGCCAAGAAAGTGCCATCGACAGTTATGGATTCAACTGATCTTCAGATGTCGGTACAAGAAATGAAGAATAAAACCTTTTTTCACAATTGTTTTTTTCAATTCTACCTCATACAAAAGATCAAGTGTTTGTGTAAATTGGCAAATGGAAGAAGGGAGAGTTGAAAGGAAACCAGCAGATTCTATAATGAATAATGACTTTGAATAGATGGGTCCTTAAGAACCTCCTTCCATACAGTATCCGAAGCATTTTGAGACTGGACATTGGAGTTATAGGAATGCATGAATGTCTCAAAAATGTTGATATGACAGAGCTCATTTTCCAAAAAATATTTTACTGTATTTAATATTAGCTGAATGACCCTGCATTGCTCGGGTTGAATTGTTTATAATTCATCGTAATATTCCTCAATAGTATTCCTATGGAGATTTCAAATAGTTTTTAGCCCCCTGCAGACCCAGGACAAATCGAACAGGGTGAATATATAGACTGTGTCCCCCAGAATTCTACAGGATGAAGGTACCAAATTTAGTGTGAATTGGTCTGACATTGATCATATAAATACACAATGTTATTCCAATGAGGATTTCGAATTGTCTTTAGCCCCTGTACCATATCGACGATAAAAAAGACAACTTTCTATAAAAATAATCTTATATTATCATAAAAATTTACATTCCAATAACAAAGCTACTTTTGAAATTTACAGATGGGATACATAAACAATATGAAACTGAGCGATTTTCAGTTCAATGGTCTGCGATTGCATCATACTAAGATTCTGTTGTGTCCTTTTTGGTTAATTTGAATTACAACATGCAAGGTTCGAATGCTAGGACTCCAACAGTAGCGATTGATCGTAAAGTGGAATTTTTGATTAAAATGTGACCAAACTTTCGCTAACCCTGCTCGGAATACTGTGTGAGCGGAGGACTTAAGATATCTTAATCTTCATTAATTATAAATTAACATGTTGAATGCTCGCCACAAAATGAACCATAGTTAAAAATTAACTGTTTATTTAATAATATGGAGAAAAGTTTAACATTGCACATCAAATCACGACAGTATATAGATAACAATTAAATACTCAGTATGATATGATATCAGTTAAAAATAGCAAAACCAAAAAAAGTGACGTCGTACGAGATAAAAAAAATGAAAAAGATAGTGGTTCGAGCAACGATGCAAGGAGAAACGGGCATTATGAAAGTTAACTTAAAACAGTGTAGCATGGGAATATTCTAAGAACTACACGCGCGGGAATTATCTTGAGATAAATTAAAAAAGGAACTTAGCTTAGAAGAAATATGGCGTCTCTTGGGGATCCCCTCTCGTCATCAAAAGAAATGGCAAAAAAATGCTTTGTGCGTTTCTTTTTCCGCAGCTGCAAGGTCGTCGGACTGAGGTGAAAGAGAGCGTTTCCCCTCTCCACGCTTTTTTATCAGTTTTTAAGGGGTTGTCAATCAGGGGAGATGGCCTTGTCAACCAAGGGAGTTGGACCTCCTGATTCGCTATTTTTAAACTAGCTCATCTGTAATTTGTCAGACGGACACATGACGTGACTTTCTGGAAGATTCTTAGCATAACTAATGCGTCACTGGAGCGAGGAAGAAAGCGGAATCACAAAGTAAAGGAATTAAAAAATAATTGGCATCACTGATCTCGTGGCTGTCACTCTGAATTTGATTCCATTGAAGATTGAAGTGGTGTGTCTTGAGAGGCGACTCATGTAGATGTTCTGACGTTATCTGCACAGCCAGACCAAGAGAGACCACCCCCTAGCAAGTGCTCTGTCCAGGATGATGGGACGTTACACCCCTCTGCACACCCAAGATTTGTAGAGTAGGTGGTTTGGTGTAGATTAGTATAGAGGAAAGGCAGACAGATGCTAACTCTGAATTATATGTATAGATTATTTGAAGTTTTATCACGATACTGTGTTTACCTTGTAGTTTTAAATTACAAAAATCGTTTTAAGTTAGATAATGTATAATATATTTGATTCCATAATATAAGCACATTTTCCTCGATCTTTGCTGTACTGTTTCCCTCGGAAAATGCCTTTTTCTTATCACCCCAAAAGCGCTATATATCGAGGTTACTGCACCAGCTTTTCACCAGTGGTATATTTAGGAAAAAACATCCAGGCAAATTTGGAAATAGAATTTCTATTCTAACATCCATCTTTTAAATAATCAAGTGTCTCCAAACTAATTGAGCAGAGCCACATTATAGCATTCCGAGTATCAGAGAGGCTAGATCAAAAACAATATTTATTGTTCCACATTGTGTGAAGGACATTGTAAATCATGTAAATGTACAATGCTAAGATGGAAATTTCTTACTTGTGGCAAAAATTACAGTTGATTAGATTTCTGGTTGGATTATGTCCCAGATGGCATTAGTTCCTACCATCAATGTTATGTTATAATTTAATCACGAAAACCGGTTGATGATTTGGTGAAGGAAGTTCTACCCAATCACCAAAACCAGTATTTCATTTCTGGCTTTTAAAATCCCCCATCTGCTAAGCCTACCCCGGTACAGCTGCAGTCTCTGCCGCGCGCGGTGGCAACGACTCTTGGCGTAGTTATAAGCGACTCATGCCGGGTGATGGTAACCCATTTTTTTCTCATATTTTCTCCTGGTTAGGGTTAACCTGTTTTTATGGCAACCTTGCCAGCGTCCAGTTCTGTCCAGCATTGGTTGTTCTTTTTAGTTTGGACACGGTGGAGAGCGGGTATTTTTAAAAATAACTTATATTCTACTTATGTACATTTTTTGATTCATTTCATCCATATGTACAGTATAGATTCACTGTTGTAAATTCGAGAAAAAATGGGTTACCCTCACAGACATGAGTCGCTTATAACTACGCAAAAAGTCCATATATTTAATCCATATTTGCAGTGTTTTTCTAGTCAAAATGTTGTTTAATTCAGATTTACATATTTCATCCGTACGTATGCAGTATATATTCAATGTTGGAAGATTTCCATGGCGACATAAAAAGTGCGCCAAACACGGCGCCAAAAAAAAACGCGTTACCACCGCGCGCGGCAGAGACTGCAGCTGTACCGGAAACAAAGCTCAAATTATTCTGAATAATTTTTTGCTGTAATCCATAGATTACTTTTCAAAAATAAATCAAGTGGATTTATATATAATTTAACACACTATGGAAATGTTTCCCAATTTATTACTTATATTGAACCAAAACTAGAGACCAACAGTGGAAAACAAGGTCTTTTGTCGGTACAGCTGTAGTCTCTGCCGCGCGCGGTGGCAACGCGTTTTGGCGTAGTTATAAGCGACTCATGCAGGCTGATGGTAAGCCATTTTTTTCTCGAATTTTCTTCTGGTTAGGGTTAACCTATTTTTATGGCAACCTTGCCGGCGTCCAGTTCTCATTTAGTGAAATCTGTTAAAATATTAGAATAACTTATATTCTACTAATGTACATTTTTTTTATTCATTTCATTCATATGTGGAGAATGATATCGATTCACTGTTGGAAATCCGAGAACAAATGGGTTACCCTCACCGGCATGAGTCGCTTATAACTACGCCAAAATTCCATACATTTCATCCATATTTGCAGTGTTTTTTTATTCAAATGCTGTTTCATTCAGATTTACATATTTCATCCATACGTATGCAGTATATATTCGATGTTGGAAGATTTCCGTGGCGACATAAAAAGTGCGCCAAACACGACGCCAAAAAAAACGCGTTGCCACCGCGCGCGGCAGAGACTACAGCTGTACCCTTTTGTCTAGGGTTAATTGAGTTTTATGGTGCAAGTCATATTTGACCAAGATGAAAACATCAAGTAATGGATATAAACACAAGAAAAGTTATACTGACACATGAGAGAAAACTTCCAATGCTAGTTGCAGGAATCAAATTTGCACTGCCAAGAACTCACAGGTTGCTAGCACAGTGGGAAAATCCACCGATACAGCAGCCACCTTTTCTCTTGGGACAAAAATAAGCCTGAATTCATGAAGGCAAGATTAAAACGAAATTATCTCAAAACTGAACTCATTTCTATCATTTTAAAAGTGTTCAATCTGTAAGGCATCAGTTCCGCTTTTTCACGATTAAAGTGCTTTCAGGGTAAATTATCATAGCTAAGTATGATTCTAAAAACTGACTACAAAGATTTTACTATGTACGAGCATCGATAAACCTTAGTATTTTAAAGATTGCCATAAAAAAGTCTTGATTCAAAAGCTGTGCCATTTTAAATGATACTTGTCACAAAAATGTAAATTAAATACCTTATTTCCTTTAAGCATTCCAGTTTACCCATTACAGTAGCATCCTCTTCCATTTTCATTGTATTGAGAAGCAAAGGTTAAATCTAGTAAAGCTCCAACACTATAAAAAACATTACTGTAAGATAAATTACAATCCAGGGTTTTTTAAATACATTCCTGAAAATTTAAGCATCTTCAAATTTTTATTATAATACCTACCAAAAAGGAACAATTGGTTGGTTTCCTTGAGACTTTTAACTGCAGAATCAGAAAAGGAGCAATCAACACGGCAAGAAAACAAGCACAGCTAACCTGAATCTTATGATGCCATACTCTAAATAAAATTTATGTGAAAATCACAGAACTGTCTTCACTAAATAAACGTTTTCTAACTTCAAAACAAATAAGCTGAATTATTTGTTACTCTAATGGTAAAAAATTAATTGTCCTGGAAATTTTCAGCAAAACAGTAGGTTTTGCACCTTATTTTGAAAAATAGTAGAGGAATCTTACCGGAAGGTGGAGCGATAGTTTTTGCTGTGCTTAGATAATCACATGTGGCAACAAAATATGTAGACACTTTTGTTTTCAAATGACATAGCAAAAATGGCAGCCGCAGCGGTAGCTCAACCTCAAATTCCCCAAGAAAATCCTAGAGACAAAGCTCTTCAGGATTACAGAAAAAAGCTTTTAGAGCACAAAGAAATTGAAGGACGCCTGAAGGAAAGTAAGATACAATTTGTTGTCATGTTTTAGCTAAAATTTGAATTGCGTTAAATGTGAATCATTACTAGTATAGTGAATTCTAATTATGTACAGTGGCTCCCAAAAGTGTTCGTACACTTTAAAAATTTGTAGAAAAAGCACTGTAGCCTGGAATTGAATTCGAATATAAAGTCCAATATTTTTTCATATCATCTCCATGTGATTCTGAATAAAACCTAATATTCTTTAAACAATATTGACTCATTTTCTTTTTATAAAAAGAAAATGCAAGGAGGCAGAGAAAGAACACGCCACAAAAGTGATCGTACACCGAAATATTTTCGGATAAATTCATAAATAAAATTATCGTTTATAGCTTTTTTTTTGCATTGTGGTGACATTTAAAAAATCGGTGGAGATGTCGAATCCGGGGCACTAGCGATTTATCGCCAAACATGGTAACCTTGGTGTTTTGATTCAGCTTTATGGCAACCCTATGCAAAAGGTTTTTCGCGTAGGAAAGTCCACGTTTTCTTTTTTAATGAACATACTGGCTTTGGACGCCATCGTGATTTGGCGACAAACATGCCCCGGATTCTACATCATTACCAAAAAATCGTTTGGCTTTGATCTTTGCTTGCTTACTTCGTAATATTCTATTTATTATTTAAAAATGGCTCGTAGTCGTAAGGAAACAACAAACAGCATTCAAAAATTGATTATTTGTCATCATAGTAGTGGTAAATCAGTTCGGAATATCTTTAAGTTAGTAAATTTATTCCATTCTACGGTGCAGTATGTGATAAAACGCTTTAAAGAAGAAAATCGGATCAAAAACAAGGTAAGGAAAGGTCGTCCGGCAAAGTTAACACAACGTGATCAGAGATTTATAGTTAGAAAATTTGTGAAAAATCCTCGTTTGAGTGCTGTAAAAATTTCTACAAAATTTACTGAAACATTTTCTACTTCAATTTCATCTGAAACTGTTCGACGAGTGCTCAGATCAGCTGGATTAAATGGGCGTTCTGCCCGAAGAAAATTTTTTGTAAGTACGAAAAATAGAAAGCTTAGGCTTTCCTTCGCAAAATCAATGATAAATAAGCCCGAAACATATTGGAATCATGTCTTATTTGCAGATGAAAGCAAATTTAACATGTTTGGTTCCAATGGGCATATAATTGTATGGAGAAGAAAAAATGAGGAACTTGACCCCAAGAACTTAGTTGGAACAGTAAAACATGGCTGTGGAGGTGTCCTTGTGTGGGGGTGCATGGAAAAGGATGCATCTGAAGAGCAAGCAGCTACAAGTTATTTACTTGGCTACTGAGGAGAGCAAATTCTATCTTAAAAGTTATCTTGAAATGTTATGATCTGTTGATATCAATCGAAATTCATATTATTTTATCTCCTTTTATTCCTTTTACACAGAACTTGATCAGAGATCGGTTCAATGTGTTGAGTGAAACCAATTGCAATTTGTCATTGTTAATCTTATAGGACTTGAGGGCAGCGGTAGTCCTGTTGGAAGAGTAGTGGATTAGCAATCGGAGGGTTGCGAGTTGAAACACAATCCAACCGAAGACCGTGTACATGAGGGATGGTGCACATTAAATCCTCACTTTAGCCTGTTATAGAAGTTTGGAGAGTGAGATGCCAGTTCAAGTGTTGACCTCGTCATCTGACCATGGTTCAAAATGACGAGGTATTGTCCTCAATCTTTTCCCTTAGGAATTCAGGGCCATCACCAATAGCCAGTCCTGTTGCTCCAATGCGACTAATTCAACTACCTACCTTATGGAAATGATGTTTTCAGGGTAAATCTGTCAAAAGTTAATTTTCCCTCTAGAAACAATTTTGAGGTGTACCAATTTATTGGGGCCAATTGCTTTCAATGAAAATAATTTGACTAAAATTTAACATTATTTTCTAATATATGAAACACTTGTGATGCCACACCAAGAAAAGGGACTCAAATAACCAAAAACTTATTGACTAGACCAATAGATCGTTAATTATCTTACTTCACAACATACTTTGAATTGTGTTAGAATTTTAGTTTTCAAAAGTGCTAATTTCCAAGTCTCATAGATGCTGTTTTAATGTATGCACTAATACATTATCGTAGGGTCGAATACAGCAACAGGATGTGCTGATTTAAATCAGCTTGATTTAAATCACGTGATTTTTGTTAAAAAATCATTGATTTAAATCAAACTTTAATTTTTTTCATAATTAAGTTTAATAATATGGTACAAAATTGTATGTTATTTTATTCAAATAAGTTTAAAAATTTGCTCCCACTCAGTAACACTGAAGAATGATCTATTTTAACTGAAATTAACTGGATTCTCTATTAGAGATGGTAGCAGTAATTGGGATGTAGTGGTGCTAACTTTAAGAAATTATTGGGGGAAGTAAAACATCACTTAGTTTATAAGAAACTAGTTGGGTAACAAAAAGGCAAGAAAATTAAAATTTTTGTTTCATTTTTTCATTATGATTTATAAAAATATATTAAAATTTCCTCTCCTTATTAAAATGGTCATGTACACAGGGTTTAGTGTACATTAAATTTGTTATCTCAAGTATCCTCATGTTGGTGTGGAAGTTTGAAGAGTTGAGCCAGCTCAAGTGTTGTCATCAGACCATGGTTCAAAATTATGAGACCTTGTTCTTTGGTCTTTCCCTTCAAGATTGATCCTGAGCTCTTGCCAATAGTCCATTGTGTTGCTTCAGTGCAGCGTTAATTAACTACTACCTTATTAAATTGATTATTATTTAATTTAAAGTATTAAGTATTTTGGATTTGTATCATGAAAAACAATTCTAAAGAAAGAAAAAGTAATGAGACCCAATGATACATTTTATTGTTTTAATCATTCAAAAATTTGCTCTGCTGTATTTTCTAGATCTTAACATATATTGTTTTACATAAATCAATACTATCTAGAAACAACTGTGATTTGTATGTCTCATATCTAACAAGTTTAAACATGTAGAGGGGACGAATTAATAGAAATCATAAAATCCGATTTAACCTGAGAGAACTCGCTAGGTTTGCTGGCAAATGAGAACTGGTGTGAGATATTCTTTCACATTTTGTTATGTTTGCCAATATTACAGTGTTAAAGTGTTACCTAACCAAAAATTTCACTTCTTTCACCCTTCTTTCCTCTCAACTTTGTAATTAACAGTAATAATTCAAATAATTTTGTATCCGCTTCATTTTTATTTATTTTGATGCTAATCTTGCTTGAAGATGACTGCCGGCCCTTCCTCCTACTCCCCACTACCAGCTAGATAAGAGCAGAAACTCTGACCTTTATTAGTTTTGAGTGGGAAGCGAAATATTTCACGGCATGAGATAAAATCTCACGCAGGGAGTTCTCCAGGGTTAAATAAAAAATCTGATTTTATGATTTTTAAAAAATCATGCTTTTTCATACGTTGCTAATACATAGATGCTATCATAATGGATTGTGATGTGACTGATAAGTGATTGGAACATTATTTAAAATGAGATTGGAAGCACAACAATGTTTCTCAATGAGAGACAGTAATTACTGTAACTAGCCAGGTGTCCAGTCTCTTGTCTTTTTGTGTAAGTTCATTAAAATATTTTTGTAATTTGGTCAAGGAATTGTGTGTGTAACCTTTTTCTATTTAATTTTTAGTGCGAGAGCAGTTAAAGGAGTTCAATAAATTATATGAAAAATCTGAGAATGATTTGAAAGCCTTGCAGAGTGTTGGTCAGGTATGTATTTTCTTAACCTGTAAATATGAAATCTATGTATTTCGCAATGTTCGTGGCACAGAGATCGATGTTATTTATTGTTGATTGGCAACAAGCAATATAAAATTGACCATTACTGGATTTATTCGTCCATTTTGCCTCTTAGTTTAAATGTGCTTGATTCGAGCTATGTGGCTGAATAATGCTAGAATTATATGGAAGAGCTCTTGACACTAATGAAATTCTTCAGCAGTCTGATTACTGAAAGCAATGAAAATTGGAAAGATAGAAATAAGTGCAGAAAAAAATTTGAGTAGAAATAAGTTCAGCATCAAAAAATGCTGAATCTCTTTTGTACAAGGAATGGTGTGAAATTGAAGTAGGTGATCAGAATCTTATTGTGGAAACATGACTGGTGTGCGTTTTACCATGCATTTTATTGGAAATGAGAAATAACACCAGTAAAAGTAAATGGGGAAATGCAGCCATATTTTTGGATAATTTTATTTCATTTTGAAATGAAATTCATTCATGTGAATATGGATGTTATATTCATTATGAATGGATTGAAATAAGATGAAATGTGAATAACAACACTTTGTACAGTAATTAAGAAAGCTTAGTGCAGATGCTTAGCATGGGTTTGGTAGTATTAATTTATTTTAAGGCAACTTTTTGGTATTCTTTGAGCACTTTTAAATAATAGTAACACTTTTAAGAATAAATTTTTAGTAAATACAAAAGCAAAATTGTCTTTTTTCCCTGTCAAACAAGTTTTAAGACACAAATACACTACATTAATGATGTCAGCACTTTTTGTTTTAATTTTCACATGATATTTATAAAATCTTTTGTATTAAACTTTTTTGTTTCATGTGTAGTTTCTCAAAAGTTTCATCCTGATAAAAATTTCAGTTGTGAGTGATGGTGTGTGTGGGTCATACCAAAATTATAAATCTTCTGTACTCTTAATATTGTTTACTATCCATATTTTGATGTGTTCATTTTAATTATGATTTTTTTAACAATTATTTTTTTTTAATTTAGATTGTTGGAGAGGTTCTGAAACAGTTAACCGAGGAGAAATGTGAGTAGTATCGAACTTTTAAAATTATTTTAGAAAATTAGTTTTGTTTGTGTACCTTTGAACAAGTGTGCATTAATAATCTTGAATGCTCTTTAATGATGAGAGTATCTGAGGAGATTATTTTGATTCAGTGTTTGGCATGTTTTGATACCAATGTGAAATCATAACCAAGGTTTAGATGTAAGGATTTTGAATACAAATGTGTGAAAACTAAACTAGAGTTTTAAAATCAATTTATAAATTTTTGTTTATAAATTAATAAAATATAGCTGCAAACAAGAATTTGGTTCTTAAATATAAGTGAAATTCTGTATCTGCTTATTTGCCTTTCATCAACTCTGCTGTTTGTTACCAAATATTTTAGCAAAAGGTTTATTTAAAAGTCACTCATTGCAATATTTAAACAATGGAAGGTTAAAGCGAAGTATTAAATTATAAGTAGCCGACAGTCTGATTATCCAGGTTTGTACTGATAATGAAATTTTAGATTAATCTAAAAGTTTTAAGAAAACATAAATTGGACTGTAAAATATATAGTGGCAATGTTGCACTGTATTCAGGCCAAAAATATTTATACTGAACATTTACTTTTGTTTGCACAAATATTAAAATCTGTCATTTGTTTTGTCTTATTGTGGCAAAAAGTGTTTTATTCAATGTGCAAAGCCAGTACTTTTTCTGAACACAGATTTATCATTCTTATGATCTGTAAATTAGTGAGCATTTTAGCTTCAAAAAGTGTTTATATAAGTGCCAAGTTATAGATAAATTGTGTGCTGATCGTATTTGCACTGTTATATTTTCTCATGACATTCATTCATTTACATCACATTTTCTCCCTCTATAATATACTTTCAAAATTCCAATGTTTGTTTGCCTGGTGTAAATTAAATTTAGCCCATTTCTACTGTGAATTTATTTCAGTCACTTTAATTGGTACTTACATGCTTTCCCATCGACCATTTTTGAAAGTAAAAAAATTGTCACCAATTGTGTGATTTAGTGCCAATATTAGATAATCATTTTGTCACAACACGCTCATAAGATCTTTGCCTTGGTTTTATATAACCCTGATTGATACCCACTTTTGTTTATGTAAAGAAGGATATAAGTTAACTGCTATTTCTCTGCTTTTTGCCTCACATTTTGAAAAATGATTAAAATTTGATACCTACCTTCTATGAGAACTGTATGCAGTGTACTTTCAAAGTTATGACTTTCTGCCATTAAAAAAGTGCGTCAATGTGCACGATATGTGACTTAACTGCAAACATTGAAAGACTGGGATTCGCCAAATGGCGAGATAAAAACAATGCTGAAATGCATGGCAGCACTTAGATTAATATTTAGGCAAATTCATGTGGTGTCAATTTGACAAAGATGACTTGTTTGTTCCTATTTTGAATGTCATTAGGGATTTTTGGCTGCTGAAATGATTTGCGAAAGTTTGGCTTAATCTGCACCAACTTCCATGGTCGGCAGGATAGTGCATAAGTGCCCTTTAATTTAGATAAGGTGTAAATTTCATTATCAAATTCACTTAAAATTTACAATAGAAAAATTACTGTAAATTTTTATTAAGAAACTTTATTTCCTAATTGTCACGTGCTTTGTCTCTGAATTTATCCTATTTTCAGTCATTGTAAAGGCTACCAATGGTCCACGTTATGTGGTTGGATGCCGCAGGCAGTTGGACAAATCAAAGTTGAAGTCGGGAACTCGTGTGGCTCTTGATATGACCACTTTGACTATCATGAGGTTAGACTTTGCTTTCAAATACATTTTTTATGAATTAGGTGTTTTTTGCTAAAATGTCTGTTTATATTTGCTAAGTTTGTGAAGAGTTAGTTAAACAAATTGGGTTAAATTTATAAATAGGAAAAGTAAGAAATGATAGTAATTAATAAATAATTATATTGCTTTATAATTAATAAATAATTATTACTTTGTATAATATAAAAACATGGCCTTTACATTCGTGGGACTTTTTCTTTCTATTTTCATTTAATAACGTCAATGCTTCTAAATACAAGGGGAGTTTTAGGATCCCATTTATTTTCTCATTGGCTATTTATTAAAACAATTTTTATTTGCACTTATATACTGATTTTTTAGCAGTCTGCTTGATTCGTTTCTTTTTAATTATGCTTAGTAAGATTAAAATTCGTTATTACATTTCTCTTATTGCCCTCATATTGTTAAGGCACTATTTTTATGTTTGAAATAGTATGACTTAACAAAATTACTAGTAAATAACTTTTTATTTCAAGGGTATCTACAACAAATGAATTTCCCATTTAAAAATTACCATGATGTTAAGCCATGCTTCATTTTTAAAAACGAATTTCTTTTAATACTCTCTGCTGCAAATGGGTATGTTTCCCAAGCCAATAATGCTGCACTCTGGTTTGCATTATGCTTGTGTAAAAAACTTTTAGGTTTAAGATCATTGTAAGTAAATTTTCATTTGATCATATTTGCAGTTTTAAACTTCTCAATTACCCGCAGTGTGTATTTTGAATGGAGTTATTAAAAATTTTCTATACTGGTTTTGGTATTTTATAAAATGATGAATTTTGAATGATACGAAATGATGAAAATATTTTTTACTTTTCTTTTGTTGATTATTTTCAATCATGTATATAAATATATATTGGCACAGCTTGTACGCTGTTGGACCTTGCGCTATAAAACCCAAATCAACCAACCATCCAATTATATATAACCATTTTTTGCAAAATTCTTATAGGTATCTTCCAAGGGAAGTAGACCCTCTGGTTTACAACATGTCACATGAAGATCCTGGCGATATAAGTTACACCATGATTGGTGGACTTGGTGAACAGATTCGGGAATTGAGAGAAGTAATTACAAAATCCTATTTTGACCTCTAATAACTGCAATCAACCTTGAAAAATTTCCCAGGTCATTGTATGTATTTTTATACAATAGTGCATATTGGGTTCATACATTGCTAACCTTTTGAAATACAGTACACTTAACAAAGTTAAGACATCACTCATAAAGGATGTTTTTATCATTTGATAGAAATGTATTTTTTACATAAAATGTTTTTAGATTTAGAGTGTTGGGTTCTTATATCTGATCACCCATATAGAACACTCCTAGATCAATGTTAGAATGTTTTTATTTTATTGACCTTAATATAATGCCAGATGACCCAAACAAACCTCCCAAAAGGTTTAAAATTCAAGAAACCCTGTTACTCTAAAAAATATCCAGAGAACTTTAACCACTTAAAGCATGAGTTTTTTTCGGAAAAACTGGTAAAAAATTATCGAGTTTTTTTTTTGACAGAAAATGAATATATATATAGGTATAGTGTAAGTTATTTTTTGCAATTTCATTTGCGGGGTGGGTGGGGTAAAAGTTATAAAAAAAATTATTATACAAACAAAGTGTAAACGATTTGATTACATGTTTATTTTGAATTTCAAAATATTAATAATAATAAAATATTAACTTCAAATTCACTTCCATCACTCAAGAGATCATCGCTGAAACTTTCTGAAAATTGGCATATTCAAAATCGTCAGAGTCGCTTATTATCAGATAACTTTTTCTAAACAAGTTACAAAAACACTTAGTAAAAATTAATTTATGGTAAACTGTTTACTTTTATGATATTTAACGTAATAAAAATGGATATATTACCTTTTCCACACCAAACAACTGCTTTATAACAAAGTATTTCTAACAAACTTATAGCTAATCATCAAAATGCACTACTTGGTTTACACAAGAAAAATGGTGCATAGTGGTGCCATCTACGGTAAATAAGTTTAATATCCATCTATAAATAAGTGGTAAATCATCTATGATAAATAAGTTTATGCCATCTATGGTATAAGTTTAATCTAGCCTATCTATTTTTACTAGAACGGATCTCAGACGGGCATTAGAAATAAAATAACGCGAGATACAAGAGCGCCTGTGTGAGACACGGGCATGTGCAAATTTGCCGGTAACTTTCGCCCGTGTCAAACACGGGTAAATGCTTTAAGTGGTTAATGCAAATTTATTTTTCTTCAAAAACCTATGAAATCGTAAAACAAACCTTTAAAATCATTCTATAAAGGTATCTACTACATTTAGAAATGTTAAATGCAAAAACAATCTATATCTTTTGGTAATTGAAGGATAATAACTCCTAATTTTTATTTAATCAGTAAAACCTTTTAAAATTAAGTTAATTTATAACATATATTAGTAGGCGATTAAATTGTTTTATAAATGTGATCATCTTGCAAAGAATTTATTCATCTTGGAATGCCTTCTTAATTGTACATTCTTTTTCATTAAAAGATATGTCACTCTTCAAATGAGTAGGTGGTTTATTTACTTATAATTCCTTTTTGTGTTTAGGTTATCGAGCTGCCTTTGCTGAACCCTGAGTTATTTCAACGTGTTGGCATTACCCCTCCAAAGGGATGTTTGCTGTACGGGCCACCTGGAACTGGTAAAACTCTTTTAGCCAGGGCAGTAGCAAGTCAAATTGAAGCCAATTTTCTGAAA
Organism: Meta bourneti; assembly: GCA_933210815.1. Lineage (NCBI taxonomy): Eukaryota > Metazoa > Arthropoda > Arachnida > Araneae > Tetragnathidae > Meta > Meta bourneti. The sequence goes on along the minus strand of OW119922.1, from coordinate 109,950,921 downwards.
GTATGTTGCACTCTTTTATTAGTCCATTGTTGCTTCTGAGACTTAAATGTTGTCATCAAATAGTAATACTTATTGCTCATTAAGGCAGGTATAATTGACACTTGCATTTATTCAAACTAGTTCTTTGAAATACTGTACATCTTGAAATTATTAATCTTTCATGTGTTGTTTTTTGTTTCATGCTTCTATTTACATTTATGAAAATTACCTCACCACTGTTGCAAATATTATGTATCAGTGGTAAAATCTTTAAAAATAACAGTAAATAAGGTGGAAAAATTTTGAAAACTGAAATGTCTTATCCTCATATTTGAAGCACCCTCTTTATTACCAATTCAGGCCTGAATAACTGCTTGATACAAGTGGCTTTTGAATTTCAATTCCAAAGAAACAGCAAGATTTCATCTGTTCTCAAAACAGAAAACTAAAAATACACACATTCGTCCTTAAAAAGCTCTTAAATCTGTCACTATACGTCATTATGAACCAGCTATGATTAAGAAAAACTGCAGATTTAAATGTTGTCTAGGCAGATTGGATATCCTCAGTGCCTTTTTAACAAAGGTATCTGCAGTCTCATTGCCGGCTGTGAATCTCTCTCGCTGTGAGATGGAATCCACTGCAGAACAATTTTCTTGACATTCATCTAGTAGATATATGCATTAAGAAGCAGTGTAACAAAGAGGGTTACTATTTCTACATTAAATCAGTCATTTAAAAACGCGAGATTTCCATGTATGTCAATTTTTTTATCCGGAGCAATGTTATATTTCAGAGAAATAGTTATATTCTTCATCAGTAACAAATTAACTTTTTACATTCTTTTCATGATTTGAGACTAAAAACAGTAATATTAATGGAAAGATTGAGCTTTGATTCTATATTAAATTTTAAATGATAGCTTTTTGCAACTTGCTGTTTACACCTTAGATTTTACAATTTAGTTTTAATTTATCAAATAAAATTTTAAATGCAAGAGCAAAATGGGGCTTGTGTTCTGCACAACTAATATACATGTAAATCCACCAACGTGTATTAGCAGTTAAAATTAGCATCAATATTTGAAAGTTATCTAAAAAGTACTTAGTTTTATGTTTACAAACCTTGGATACAGCTTTTACAATTAGTGGAAATTAAATTGCTGATAATCATATATAAGTATTTCTAAAGAATCTAAGAAATTTTGATGTGAACTGTTCACTAATATTTCCCTTAATAAAGTAATTCTACTTTGAGTGAATTCATAGCACCAAAAACGTTAATTTGCATTTTTTCCACGTGCTTCATTTCTATTGCATCATATTTCTGAAACCAAATGTTTGTCAAGGTGTAAATGATCTTAGTTGCTTTCATAATTCTTTTAAGCAATTTCCTTTTCCTTCAATTTGTTTCTTTTTCCAAATAAAGGTTGTTTCTAGTGCTATTGTGGATAAATACATTGGTGAGAGTGCTCGTCTGATCAGGGAAATGTTTAACTACGCTCGAGATCACCAACCATGTGTCATTTTCATGGATGAAATTGATGCAATTGGTAAGTCCATTTATTTATCATAGAATGTTTTTAAGAGACAGATCTCTAAAATTCCAATTGAGATCTTTTTTAAGAATGTGAGTATGTGTAGTTATTTACAAACTTGTACAAAAGCAGATTTCTTGCAGAGGTAGATTTTTTCCTGCAAAAAATAACCTTTATAAAGTTCTCTATATGTACCAACTACCATATTTGTCCCTATTGTTGAATGGTTTTCTCTGAACACTAGAGAATATCAATGCGTAATTCGATGAAATATATAAATCTTAACTCTGAAGTAGAACAAATTTTATAGTTATCTCAAAAGAAAACTTTGATTCAAAACAAATTTTACAAATATTGCATTTCTTAGTAGTATAACCATTTTAGCTGTATATATTTGATTTGTGTCCGACATTTACAATACGTTAAAACAACTTTTGTCTCTAGGTGGACGAAGATTTTCTGAAGGTACTTCTGCTGACAGAGAAATTCAAAGAACTTTGATGGAGGTAAGTTAGAATTTAAATATTTCATTTGTGTTCTTTATGTGTAACTCAAAAATTTGATTGTACATAGGAATTGTATACTTTTTGAAAATGAAATGTTCTGTTTCAATTTGATAAGCAGATGGATTAACGTAAAGATTCAGTTTGTTATTATGCCACCACTACACATTAGAATTTGCTTTGCATAATTGCAATGATAAAATCACCCGTTTGTGGTTAAAATCAATATTCATAGCCTAGATTAAGCTCTAGATTGTTGGATCCTCACCATTGCTTTGAACAGTAATATTGGATGTTTCTTATAGTTCCTTTGATGACACTACTGTGGGCATATTCCCTAAAAAATTCTTTCTTAACCCACGAGTGCCTATCTAATCGGGTAAATTTTTCATAAGATAGTTATGTGCAGGTCTGTCTGCTACAGGCAAATTTTTTCTACTATTTTTCAACTTTTCTTGACAATTCACCAAATGTCAACAGAAATTGGGTCCCTTTTTAATGGAGGATTGGTTGGTAACTGAATTTACGTCTCACTGGAGCAACACAAGAGGCTATTGGCAATGGTCTGGGATCAATCTCAAAAGAATAGCACAGAAAAATATTTTTAGGATTCTTTAGAGAAAATTATCCAAAAGGACACCAATTTCGAAGTTTTTGCTCTAAGCCATGGCAACCATGAAAGAAAAACATCCTGGTCTATTTGCTAGAATGTCATAAAAACCTTATTAAGAAAGTGCTTTGGCTGTGGCAGCCTTGTATATGTGGCATTCCTGATGCAATGCATCTTCAAGGTTGAGGAATTAGTTGAAAACAAAAGATTTCGCATGATAATCCTGCACTTAAGTAGGTTTTAGATTGGTTGGGTTTGATCTGTCAGCAAGTATACTGGTTACATTAAATATGTGATTTTTTTATACTTTAAATTTTACACATTGTCATTGAATAGTAAAAATACTTTCAGAATATTAGATTGTTTTTATTGATACTTACAAGAGTATAAACAAGATGCATGTTATTTAATTTGGACACTGTATACAATTCTTTTGTAATATTCCTGAGGTTTGTGCAAGTCTAGTGATTTACCCTAGGGGGAGCTAAAAATGTAATAGAAAAGTGCTTTGATCCTCCATTAGTATCACTGGTCCTGACAGGAGGACAGTGATGTTTTTTAGTGTTATGCAATGAAAAGAATAACTGTTTAGAAATTTAAACAAGATACTTTTAGTTATTTGTAGGAAAGAAAATGCTTAGCACTTAACATATACACTGAGATCTCATTCGTAAAAAAAGGCTTGGTGGCAAGGCACGAGTCCCGTTTCATTTGTGCTGTAGATATCCATGCAATTATTTAGATATGGTATTTCCCCTCTTATCTTTACTGAACATAAGAATCCCAACCAGTAAATTCTCATCAGTGATTCTCCATCATGCAAGAAGGGAATGTGGGACAAAATTTGGGAATGTGATCCAATGTTAAAAGAAAGGAAGTTGAGCTTGGATAAGTATGATTTTAAGGGCTAGGTCGGTTCAACTTCCTGAGTAGAAATATATACATCAAATTAAATAACACTAACATGATATATGGGTTTTCGTGTTCACCATGAATTGTTGACTCAAGTAAAAACGTACCTATATATTTGTTTTGCTCTTTAACCCTCCAAGTGTTTTGATGAGATATCTCGTCCAAGATCTGGTTAATTTTGCTAAGCATGTGATACCTCATTGAGAAAAACTGCCCTGTTAAGTTAAAACTTAATTATCCCTTGCCCAGAACATGACAGTTTGGAACAGGCTTTTGCACCAAAGGCTGGCCACTACAGGGCAATTTTTGACAGATAAACCAATAAGGTTAAAAATTTGTCCCGAAAAATTCCTGCTGTATAATAATTACTTTTAGAATACATACTTTTTGTTGGAAATATAAAAGTAAATTAATATGCACATGATTTTAAGAAAATAAATATCTAATAAACCAATATTTCTTTTCACAGCTGTTAAATCAAATGGATGGATTTGATTCTCTTGGCCAAGTTAAAATTATCATGGCTACCAATAGACCCGATACTTTAGATCCTGCTCTTTTACGTCCTGGAAGGCTTGACAGAAAAATTGGTAAATTATTAATTTCTGAGCATTTTACTTAAACCACTTGTATATAGAACTGAACCTTTATCAAGTTTGTTTTATTTTATTATTCTTGAACTCAGTTGATTGACCATAAAGATAGTTAAATCATTGATTTTGGATACTGAATGAATATACAGGGTGAGTCTAAATTGTTTTTACAAAATAAGAGGGATGATAGTATCCATCCAGACGAGCAATAATTACCATGGAACATAGGGTCGCATTCCACTCTGAGAGGCAGAAAAGAGTAAAATTAGAATTTCAACATGAACTTACAACAGTGTTGGGAAAGCAAATGAATGATACCAAAAGTTGCTCATTCTGATTTATTGATCAGAGAAAAACTCACAGCAAGTGCTCAAAGTGGCGGCCACGCATGTCGTTGCACCGGCGCAGGAATGACTAGCGCACCCTCTCGAAGATTCCTGGTATTGTGTTAATTTTGTCTGGGGCAGCAACACCGATTCTCGCTACAAGATCTTCAGCAGAGTCCACAGATGTCTGGGAGATATGCTACATAGGCAGGTACAAAACGACGTCAGAGGCGATGACTTGTTCATGTTCGACTTTACTCTTTTCTACCTCTCAGAGTGGAATGCGACCCTATGTTCCATGGTAATTATTGCTCGTCTGGATGAGTACTATCACCCCTCTTATTTTGTAAAAACAATTTAGACTCACCCTGTATATACATAAAACATGCAAAGTTTCATTATCTTAAAAAATGTTGGAGACCAAAATATTTTAAATCTTAAATTATTTTGTTAAAATTTTTTTGTAAAAGTACAGGGTGTGACACTGAATCATGTTTTCGTAAAATTATTTTTGGGTTTTCAAATATCGTTTAACCAAATACTTTTTATTTTGTGGCCTGGCCATTCATCTAGACATTTCTTTTAATTATGGGATTTGAGATCAATGCTTTGATAGAAAACAAATTTTTTTATTGACAAGAAAAATTGAATTTTAATATTTTTCGCATAATGGAATGTTTTTCTTTACAGAAATCCCCTTACCAAATGAACAAGCAAGACTTGAAATCTGTAAAATCCATGCAGCTCTTATTACCAAGCATGGAGAAATCGGTAAGTTATTTCTTCTCGAACATTAACTCCTAGTGTGCAGCAGTTATCTCTTAATGTTTTGAAAAGATGATAGTGTTCATATGAAGTCAAGACAACTATATATATATATATATATAGTTTACTTTTGGTATTTTAGTTGTTTAGAAAGAGTAGTTCTGATTTAAAAACATTAGTGTTTCAAGAACGTATAATCACAAGCTGAATGATGACTTCTAATTAAGATTTAAAATTGATTAATGCATTTATAAGTTACATGCCACAATGATTAGATAAACCAAGTTGCCCCCTGTCACATATCTAACAAATAATTTTCAACAAGTGTTTTATAGCTAAGGTTACAAAAGTCGGTTTGAAAGTAAAGTTTAGTTTGTTGCTCACTTTTGATTTTCCTAATTTAATGTTTCATTTGTAGATTGGGAGGCAGTGGTTAAGCTTTCAGATGGTTTTAATGGTGCTGATTTAAGAAATGTATGCACAGAAGCTGGTATGTATTACATCAAGTATTCTTTTCTCATGTGTTAGAATAAAAAAATTGTCTTATATCCATTTAAATTAATAGCAAATATAGAATATATTAAGATGGGATCTAACAAATTAGACACAGAATTCAAGAAATAATGAATCTTAAAATATGTTTCACTTAAAATACTAAATGATAGTAAATATATTCTTTCATCATTTGACATTTTATGTTAAAGGTACTTCGGATGATTTTGCAAAATTTTATTTCAGGTATGTTTGCAATCCGTGCTGACCGTGAATTTGTGGTGGAGGAAGATTTCATGAAAGCTGTACGTAAAGTTGCAGATAACAAAAAGCTTGAATCCAAATTGGACTATAAACCTGTATAATTAGTGTAATGTGTGTGTATTTCCTGTTTTAATAAATATAAGTTATATACAAAAGAAAAAAACAGTAGCATTTATTAAATAATGAAAATCATACAATCATTTCCAACTCTCTAGCATAATCTATTACTTGTGTTGCCAGTTCAAATGCAGGTATGGTATCATCTGAATGAGCTTTGTCTTCCACATCATATATGTAGTAACCTCCAGATACACTCCAGCCTCTCTAAAAGAGAAAATAAATTATAATTTTGTGTTTTCTTTTACCACAGCAGCTTAATCATCCATAATTCACATTTTGTAACCAGATTGTTCACATATTTTAGTTTTGCTTCATACAGAAACCTGTGCATGCACAATGGGAATTTGTTCTGGTATAAGCTTGGCCAGACTTATTATTGCAGGTTAGGTTCACTTAAAACCTCATGTTCTCATTCCTAGTCTAATTACAATGAACTAAGTGTATGCCATCTACTACATTACTTATTCTGTACGTATGTTCAAATCTTGCTCTTAAAGGTTGGAATTAAAGATAAATTTCCTTCATACACAAAATTAAGAGCTTCAACTCAGCAACTTACTCTAGAGAATTTAATCTAAACAGATAAAACCTTAGTCAAATTGCTAGCAAAACAATGACTACAAAGTATCGTAAATGGCCATTGTAAGGACAGAAGTCACAAGAGGAAAGCGAGTTTAAATGTTCTGGAACACATCTAGCCTGCATCAGTCACTAGTGCATTCGACATGTCCTGATGGTCTTGCTCCACCAAAATGGCCATTTGTTTTGCATCTTTTACTATTAGCTTTGTTAATTAAAATTATTTTAGAGAATAATCAATTCATGTGATGCTGAAACTGAAGACTATCCTGGATGTTTCAGGTTTGCATGTAGTTATACCAAGTTCTATGCCAGTTGATTTATAAAATTATTCAATCATTGATTATGCTTAATTTTTGGATCCAGTGTAGTAAATATCAATAGAAAGCTATTCAATATTTAAAATGTCATGCTGCTAGGATCTCTGCTAATCAACCAATTAGACAGGAACCTACCTCTTAAAATCTCTTCTGAACCATAGAAAGCATTATGCCCACGCTTGGATTTAAAACCAAGACATATACAGCAGTACTTACAAATCATCGAGGAAATTTATCACAATAAAAGCCAGTGCTGTATAACTGCCAAATGAAAATTCTAAACAAAGACGTCATTAAATAGCAATTTTTTGAATGAAGTACAACAAAAGGGTAATTTTTGTGCGATGGTTTAGCATGTTACAATACATTTATGTTGAGGTCCTATATGCAATAAATAGTCGAGTTTAACCAAAAAATTATCCTCACTACGTACACTAACAAATGAGGTAAAGGAGTTCCTATTTTCTCTGGTGCTAATGAATAAAACATTTTAATTTGAAATATCAAAGTAATAAATTATAGCAGTTGGATGTAGACTATTGAAATAGAATAAACTTACCTTTTTTGCATACTCAGCCATATCTTTCTTGTTGGTACAAAACAGCATCCTACTCGCCTCATTTAAAGCTAATTTCTCATAAGCTTTCTCGATGCAGGCCGCTATCTCATTTCGCACAGTATCCAGAAGGATGTTGATGAAAAAGTTGTAGCTCTCAGCTGGTACATTACCTCCAGACAAAAACACCTATGTACAAAAACATTCACCTTAAAAGCATCATTGGAGCTAAAGTTATTAGAAGTGAAAACTGATTTCAGGATTTGAACACATGGTTTTATTCAATAAATAATTTAGATTTGTGGGTCTGTGGTCATATTTTGCTATAATCAAACCAAGCATTCAGCTAGCCTAATTTAAAGCTCATTTACAAGCTTTCTCGATACAGACCAAGTCTTTCTTGTTGGTACCCTCCTAAAAAACAAGACTTAAAGAAATAAATTATAAAGATATTTGTATGTTTTTATAACATTTTCTAAGAATCAGAAAGTAGATATCAGGATTTAGATGTTTTCCCATCCCCACATTCTGATTTTGAAAAGGGTATGACTTCTAATTGAGTCATTCCATGTGAAATGAGCAAAAATCACGAAAAACCTGTGGCTATATGGTGACAGATTGTCATGAAATTTGGGACAGGGGTTTAGTTTATGCATAAATAACAATGTCCAAAAAAATATTTTGGCTCAAAATGAAATATATTGGAAGTTTAAGGATTTGCAACTGAATAGTTGTGAAATCGCATAATGTTGCATGTTTGAAGGTCGGTTTCTCAAACACTATTTAATAGACAAAAATATTTCATATTTTTGTAATCTATGAAAACTGTCCTTTTTATCTGTTTGGAAACAATTTAGTAGCGAAAAGTGGAAAATTGTCAATTTTGATAAAATCAGTTTCTATGGGCTATAAGAATTTAAAGGCATTGTTGAAATTCATGCAAATTACAGTGCTAGGCATAAATCTATTGCTGAAGTTTAGAAGTTGGATTTTATTTTTTTTATCTTCAAAACAGCAAAGAAAAATTATAAAATGACCATTTTCTACTTAAAATAAGATTCAGGATTGTATTTTGGGTCCTCAAGCAACAGTAACAAAACAGGCAACAGGTATTGCCTGTTGCAAAATTAACAACTGAGAGTTTCGTCACAAAATTAGTGACAGTTTCGTCGCCAAACACCTATTTGAATAGGACTAAGACAAATTACCACATTCCAAAGCTATCGCCACAACTGATATTTATTATCTCCAATCATAACATTTCCTTCCCATTCTATGCATATTGCGTGTTTCAAATGACTGAAACCCCAAATGGACAATGAAACACTGAATTATTTTTAACTTAAGAAATAAATTATAAAATCAGTACATCAAATTACCATTAACCTTTAGACTACGGGCAGTAAAACAATCATACTATGAGATTTTTCCTTCCTAGTACAGATGCGGTACCCAAGATTTTATCCCCCTTTTAAGTGACCGCTGACATCAATCACCATTTGCGAGCTGTTAGTGACTGGCCCTAAAGAGGGAGGGTCCTTTTGTTCGAAACCCTACCCTGCTGATCATTCAGGGAAACTCAGAATGTCGTATTGGTGATATCTCTAGCATGCCAATAAGTATGAAAGGGAAGCTCGCTAGGTGGTCAGTCGTAAAAGTCATTCTCACAAGTTCTGTAGGGAGAAGGAAGTTAAGAAAAATCTGCTGTTCTGAGACGCGGGTAACGAAATTTGGGTGCCGTAGTGTAAAGGTTAAAAAGCTTAAGCTGTGATAAAATATCAGATTTACACATCTAGTTAAAAATATTCCTGGGACAAAACTAAGCAAATAATAATGAAAACTTCAGGACATATAATACACTTGGTCTATAATGTTGGAAAGCTTTGATGTTGCCAGAGCTTTCCTACGATTAATTATGTATTTTTTTAAATTGAAAAATCGCATTTTCCCATAATTTTACTTTCTAAATGTTTTTGTTCACAATGGAATAGAAATATAATCACTAAATTATGCCATGCTATTTGTTATAAAAAGTTCTTCATTAAGAATAATTTTTAATATTGTCTTTCCATCTCTAGATACCAGAGCAATTTCTATTTGTGTCGATATCTCAGATTCAGCAGTGACAACTATTAAATTATATTCTGACTTCTAAGAGACCTTTTTCTGAAGAATGTACCTAAATAAAAATTTTAAATTTGAGTCAAAACTGAAATTTAGGGTCGCAAACAGGCCACTTGTAGTGCTTAAAAATTTGTGTGAAATTTAAACGTCAATAATTAACAAAATATAGATTTCTGAAACCTAATATTTTGCAGTTCCTCATTACTACATGACCTATTTAAAAACTGATTTTCATTAAAATCGATGTCAAGTAAAGAGAACACTATCAAAAGAAACAATGAATACTAGTCATGAGACTACCACAAGTGTTTGAAGAGATTGATATAGCAATTTATCCCACCCCGAAAAAAAACAAATCTCTACATTAGTTGATGGAAAAGATATCCGACAACAGTTTCAGTAATTTTTTTAATAAATAGTGCAAATCAAATGTTCAGTTTATTTGAGATAATTATAATGCATTCATTTCAGTGTATTATAAAAAAACTGAATTTGCCACACAGAAACAAATATACAATGACATAATAGTGTTAACCCCAGACAACTCCTCACTTTTGTAGACTTTTATAAATACAGTAGTCTCCATTCAACGGAGTTTTCTATTTAACGAAACTTTCTACAGAACCTTGACTTTAAACGACATTTACATGTTATTTACTCTCTATATCACGAAAAATAATTTCTGACTAAACATGTTCTTCTGCAACGTTTCGCAACTTCTCATTTGTCAAAGTTCAAACAAAATCAACCAAATCGGCTGCCGTGACCTCACGTGCCCTTGCTCTTTTACAAGGAATTCTCACAACAAAGGGAAGGGAATTGCTTCCTTCCTTATCTTTGAGGGGGACCATATGGCACTGCAGGGAGGCGATGGAAACTATTCCACAGGGTAAAACTGGTTTTCATTGTGGACGTGACCGTGTAGGATACATGCGAATATGACTGGTGAAGAAAAATTAAAACGATTAGTAATCAGTAAAAGTAAAAAACCCAGATGTTTCAAAGGCACAAAATCTTTAGAGGTGAACTATCATTTCAACAAAAAGTCATGGATGACTTTTAGAATTTTTTGAGTGGCTGTCAAAATGGGATAAACAATTAGAAAAACAGTGTCACAAAATTGTGCTACTTATAGGCAACTGTCCTGCACATCCACCAGACTGCTTCAAAATGCAAATTGAAAAACAAAGTTTTCTTTCGGCCAATACAGCTTCAAAACTTCAGTCATCAAGGCATTAAAAAATCTTAAAGTTCATTATCTAAAAAGAATCCTCAAAAAGTTATCCTTGCCTTAGAGAGCAGCCAGTGCATAGACAATTGTATTAATTTAAGAATCTCCATATCAGATGACGAAAGCTTGGCAGTGTGATGTGACTGCATCTACTACATGGAACTGTTTTGTTAAAGCCAATTTCAAAAGTGATGCTGAATATGATGAATCCAAGTGCTTGGCAGATTTGAAAGAAAATGGCAGTATCTGAAAGACATGGGAGCTGTTGAAGAAGGTATAGAGCTGTCCAATTTTCTCCATGTTGATGAAGACATTGTGATTGCTGAATATCCTACGGAACATGACATATTGCAAAGTGTTAGGATGTAATGAAGACACTACAGTGAGTGATGAAAGTGATAATGAAGAGGTTATTAAAAACCTTCACAAGAAATGCTAACAGCATTTTATACAATACGAAGGGGATTACAGTTTCAAGAAAATGCTACAGATGAAGTGTTTCGATCTTTACAAAAGTGTGAAAATTTTTATGAAAAATGTGTTCTTTATAAACCTGTACAAAGCAGGATTAGACTTTTTACAGTTTGGGATATGTGTTAAAGTCAATAAAGTGGATAAGTAAGTTTCAATCTTTGTTTTTCTTGTTTTTATAACTTAATTTACAAATTTCTATTTAACGAATTTTCTTTCTAATGAAGTTTTTAAGTGGAACGATGAGATTTCGTTAAATAGAGACTCGACTGTATTAGTTATGCTCTGACTAAAAAGATAACTTTTCCAAATTAACTTAAAAGGTTTAGACGCAATAACCTCCATTCAATAAAATAGAAATTAACTCATTCCAGAAGTTTAATTTTTTAGCCCTATTAAGAAATGTAATTCATAATAACTTCAAATGATTATCAAAACTATATTGCATATGGTAGAGCTGCCAAGCACTTATGAAATAGTAGCAAAAATGTCCTCTTAAACCCTATTTTAGTAGCTCAGATACAAAATGAATCAGCCAAAGCACAAAATGTGCTAATTAAGTTTGAAGCAGACCTTGAAGATCTCACTAAGAAATTTAAATTCTAAAAATAAAAACTAAATAATTTCTTAACAAGGTTTTCATGACAGTCTAGTGATGATATAGATGTTTTTCTTTCACGGTTGCCACTGCTTGGAGCCAAAACTTTGAAATTGGCATCCCTTGGAAAAAATTTTCCCTAAAGAAAAATTCAAAACATATTTTTTGTTTACTATTAATTAAAAGAAGGACTAAATTTTCTTTGACATTTGGTAAATTTTCAAACAAAATTGCCCAAATTTTGAAAATAGGAGCTTTTGAGACAATTTGGCTTAAAAAGATACCCCTAGACAAGGTGAAAATAGTAGCAAAAAGTCATCAGTGGCAGCCCTCATATGGTTATTACATGCTAGATATCGAACACAAACACTAAATATCTAGCTTACATCATATTAGTATAACATGAAATTTCAAGTTAGTTTACCTTGTTGTAGCTTCCTTCCATTAAATATTGTTCCATCGAGACTGGGTGTCGTATATAGACATTAGTTTGTATCTCTTTTGCTGGCAGTAGCTCTAGTTCCTGACAGTAAAATTAAACATCATTAGTTTTATTCCATGTGTGTGAATACTACCAACCGTTAGGGTCAATAAGATAAGCATTTTAAACTAATTTGCTTATGTAGAGGGTTAAATAGTGAAAGAATGCCAATTCTTACTGTGTGAAACTCAGCCACTCGGTTTTGAGCAAGAAGACACAAAAGATTTAGGCCTAGAAGTTGATATTTTGATGCAGATTCAGGTAGATCATTTCTATAAAGAGAATAACTGTTAATTTTCACTGGATTTAATAAAAATGTGACTTAAAACTTTCCTACTTGGTAAATATGAAAAAAATCTCTACTTCACATCTTCCAGCATATACATACCTGCACTATAGCAATATACATTACTTAATAGCACCAATTTACCTTCCTCGTCTCTCTCAAAGTCCTATCCAGAACTCACTTTTTCCTTGTTTTTTCCAAGCACAACCAGAAACCTGACTTTGGTATTACGAGGCAAAGTGCTTGTAAAGAAGCACCTAACTCCTAAGAACAATCACTAACATCTATGTGCTTACAAACAGGGATTCCAACCTGTGACCTACTGGATGGCAGACAAGTGCTGACCACAATAACAGTTAGGCTGCAATTTTTTCCCTAGTAAAAACAACTACAGGTACTTTTCTGTTACAACCATACCACTTCTCGAATATAATTATTCCAATCTACCATTGTATTGTGATTGATTTTAAACTGTTATTCCCAGAATTCAATAGACTAACTCTTGACACCATAAATAAATGAATCGTACGGCAGTAACGAAAGGAATGCGTGATCCAGAATACTACGTTTTTATTCAAACACCTTTACCAGGTATGAACGAAGTCTACAACAACCATTTTGGCTTCAAGTCATTTTAATTTCATTAGGCGGTTATTCGAACGCAATCTTTCTTTGTGTACAATATTTCTTTCTTGAAGAAATAGTATTGCCGCTTGTTCATCTCTTGGCAAATCTCAAATCCATTGCACTAACAAAGGAATATGCTACAATTTCACCAAAAGCAAAAAGCATGTATGGAAACAAAGTGCCAAGAAATAAGCAAAAATGTGCAAATTGGTGCAGAAGTTTATTGGTATGGCTATAACGAAAAGCAACCAACTAACAAAAGGCAATTCAATTTAGTAACATTTAATATTTTCCTTGACGAATATCTGGAGACATGAAGTGATGATAAACAGATTTCTCTAGTAGTCTAGTGGATATCATTACAGTATATAACAATATTTGAGATGTCACATTTCTTGCTTTAGTCAGAAAAATACTAAATAATACATAAATTTGACCGATTGTCAAATTTATTTGTTTACAGATTGTTTAGTTATGTATCACTTGACATTGATGTAGATCTTACTGACATTTTTGTAAACACTTTTAGTGAATATTTTCAGAGCATTTACGTTTTTTCAGATTACATCTGTGATATACAGTCAAAACAATTTACAGGCTCGAATCATAAGCTTCTTTACCTGTAATCCAGATAATAACACTTGAGTTGAGCAATATATCGTTCAAAGGCTGGGATATTTTTGTTTTTTATGCTCCACTGGGCTCCCAGTTCCAAGATGTCTCCTGAAAAATTGGAAAACTTCTCAAACAATATTAAATATCAAACTTTAAATAAGCTTATATCTGTGGGGAATTTGTTTATAATAAAAAGGGAAAAAAATTGGCTGCAGGATATATTCACAGAAAATGCAAATAATTACCAAAATGAAAGGAGATGGCAATTTTTTTTACTTAGTCTGACCATACATACTGTTTTCAACTGGACAATTCCTTTTTTCCCTATTTTCCAGTCATCCCATCATTTTATGTCAGCTGTCTCGTTTTTAGTATAAACTATGAATATACTTTTATATTGGGCAATCATAAATTATTCATAACCTATAATTGTAAATTAAGTGGAGATAATGAGAGCCATGTTAGTTGTAACAAAAAATTGTATCATGGAGAGTGAGAAGCTTTATATGGTGTAGAAAGACTGAAATTTGCTACATAAGATTATTAGCAGAATTATCCGGTGTTGCTTAGGTTAAATTAATTAAATGTAACTGGTAAAAAATTTTATTGGAAAATTTAAGTCGTAAAACAAAGAGCTACATACCGCAATCGTTATATGCTCAATGTTTTTCCTATGGCAAATTTTTATTGTTTTTATTCCCCTCTGCACACTTAGGTTAAAGAGAATAGTGGTAAATATGCAGCCTACGTTACCTGCATGGTTCCAAAGTATAAGTGTAACAAATTTGGCGTGGATTGGTCAAATGGCGTAGATTTGTAGAGTACACAGAAAGACAGACACCAACTTTGCTTTATATATAGCTTTCAGCAGAGAAATTTTCATGGTACGATTGTGAAAAGCGGTTATAGGCCTCTACGTCTACCTAAATTTTTGTAATTGTTCTTCAGTCCCTGAAGAGTAATGGTAAGATCAAATTTCATGAATACAGAATATCCCCATCCTGTTCTTGTCATCCAAATGTCCCGTTTCTGTTCCGAGGAAATATGGTCAGCCTAATGTAACTGGAATCAGGATATGCAGAGTTCCACCAAATTTTTAAGGGTTTAAAAACTTTTTAAGAATTTCTATTCTAGAAATTAATACTTACGTGCAACAAGAAGTTCCTGTTTAGTAGCAGATGCATCACTAGTTGGCAAAAATGTCATTTGAGTCAAAGCTACCTAAAGAATTATAAAACAGAGAAAAGAAAAATTAGGATAATTTCAACAGGCAGTTACATACATTGAATGTCAGTCCATAATTATGATGACGAATCTGTCAGTTCAACAGAAAAACTAGGTTTAACACATTTCAGAAACAAATGCCAGCTACATTACGCAATGTTGGAAAACAAAGAGAATTTTTTTCAAATTTTATTGTTAAAAAATTATAACATGCATAAAGGATTTTTCTGAAAAAATTCTTTAAAATAAAAAAAAACGGAACTACAAGTATAGAAACTTTAAATGACAAAATATAAACAGAACTGATTCAATAAGCATCAGATATTTAACAAATCTCAATTTTGGTTCCTCAGTCTTTATGCCGACTCCAGCAAATATTTTTAGTATGGCCTTACCAGAACCACTTAGGGACAAAAATGTCAATAACTTATTCCAAAAATTTGACAAATATAGACATGCATTCTGTGAATTATAAAAGGAAATAACATTCAAAAGTGCTTGCAGAGGTTGTTTAGCAATTACCTAGTAAAAAATTTGGTTGGTATTAACGTTGCATTGGAGCAACACAATTAACTATTGGAGAGTCTGGGATCAATTCTGAAGGGAAAGATCGAGGACACCACCTTGTAATTCTGAATCGACGTCAGTTGATGAGGACAACACCTGAACTGGCCCCCTCCAAACATCTACATAAATGTAAACATGAGGCCATGAGAGATTTAATGCGCACCAGCCCTCACATAAAAAAACGGACACTGTTTGCAAGTCAATAATTTGGTTAAAGATGTCGAATCTGGGGCATGTTTGTCGCCAAATCAAGATGACGTCCAAAGCCAGTGTGGCTTTGGACGCTATCGCAATTTCATTAAAAAAACCCGCAGACTTTGTGAAAAACCTTTTGCATAGGGTTGCCATAAAGCTGGATCTAAAACCAAGGTTACCATGTCTGGTGATAAATCGCTAGTACCCCGGATTCGACATCTCCACCTGGCCTGTAACGCAGTATACACCATACTGTTGCAAGACTGAATGTTCTCCTTCCCAACTCTAATCCTTATAGTGTATGGGTCTTACACAAGTCAAATGTACCTAATGTTCTCAAACAGGAAATGCTGGATGAGACAAATGAACATTCAAATTAAAAAGCCGCAAACTAAGAATACCTACAAATATTGTTCAGAAGATCCAGAAATCTTTTCTTCACCAGTTTCGTATTAGTGCCCATTACGTAAATCATGTTCATAAGAGTATAAAACAATGGGTTTTAATTTGATTTTCTTAAAAAAGAATTTTTAAAAGTATATGTTTTGAAACACATTGCATGGAATGCATTTTAAGAATTCATATTCATGCCTATCATCGTTTACAGCTATAACTGTTTGATTCAACAAGACAAACTGCATTCGTTTTATGTGTACATACATCACAGGTAAAACATTATGTATGCAAGATAAGCAAGAAAAAGGACAAACAGGATCGTGAATAAACAGGTTGAAAATATAGGAACAACGATTCGTTTACGATAGAAATTCAAAGCAAAAAGTATTACAGCTGTATCGAACGAGATGTGATGTTGACAAACAATTGTCACTTACTTTCAGTTTCTCTAGAATTTGACCACATTTTTCCAAGTTCGGAGGTTTTTTTGTCCACTCCTGTAACAACACTTGATAAACATGCACAACATCGTTAACTTTATCCATTTTTAAATAGTAAATAAATATTAGTTACGAATGACCTAACGCCGAATACTAATGAAAGAACAACGTTACGGTTACAAATAAGGAAATATCAACCTGTCATTGTGCTTCGTCATTGCTCTCTTCCGTTCACTTCAGAATTTCATTCAGAGTAATGCCACAGAATAATACTTTTACTCTGTGGGTTCGAGAACATCCCAGATTTGAGAACTGAACGGAATTAAGTTTGTTTTGGCAATTCAAAAAGAAAACGTGATATTGCTGTTCGTGATCTTCAGAACAAATATTAATGATTCTCGAATACATTGCTCTATTGTCAATAATTTTACATTGAATTTTCGTCGTGGAAACTTCTGGACAATATTTTTGGCCTTTTAAGTTCTATTTGACTAAAGATTTATTGAAATGAGTTTTGGAAGTGATTACGGTTCTGGATCTTCAGTCGATAAAGATTTACAACGTTTTATCGAGGAAGAAAACCAAAAACAAAGGTTTCAACAATTAGTTAACGATTTGAATGATAAATGTTGGGATATTTGCCTCGACAAGCCGGGTCAACGACTGGACGGAAAAACTGAAACTTGCATTACCAATTGCGTGAATCGTTTCATCGATGCTTCCAGTTTCATCCTTCAGCGTTTAGAGAAAGTTGGTTCACGACAGGAAATGGAATTTAGCTAAAATCACGATAGGTATGCATGATATGTAAGTTTATCAGTTAAGTTACTAACACATTTTTAATTGGAATAAATTAATGTTAGTATCTATTGGAATAGATTTGATCAAAAGGGGCAGGATACTTCCCTCGGATTACTCACCTTTGTTTGAACAGCGGCTTAACCGAAACGTATTACCTGTAAAGGTCATGAGGGTTACCTATTTTACCTTCCCCTTTCCTAATAGTATATTATGTAGGCTTAAGTTTATCAACAATTTCCATCTTTTGTTTTTTACTCTGGGTGTGTTTCTCTTCCCTGTGTCATTAAGAATTTTCCTTGTGTGTATACATTACTTGACATTGAATGTCTCGTGTTTGGTGCAGCTGGGACAAATATGGCCTTTGCCATTAACCAACCATCTTTCTTTTTCAAAATTTTATTTGCTTGATTTTTTTCTCACTATTATCTTGCTGGGAAGTAGCTGGACAAGCCCTGTGAATGGAAGTAAATGATAATCTCACTAATCCTAACTTTTATTTATAATACACATTTTAAGCAAAAGAAATTAGAATCCTACTGGAGATGTATGGTTTTATGATCCTTGGCATGTGTGCAAGCTGTGTTTGAAAGAATTACTGGTAGTTATTTGCCTCTTGGATGAGTGCAGGGCTTTCAAACAATGCTTCATGATTCGATGAGTTACTATTTAGATCTGTTGAACTGCATTACATTCTTACCTAGGGTAGCTTTCTAATTCTTGCCAGGATATTTCGACAAGTGATTAGGGTAAAGATGGTTCTTTCATTTGATATTTCATGTCATGGAATCTTAAATTAAAGCATTAGGATGTGGCTACTCTGGAAAAGCAGATGACTTAGGGGAGTCCATTTCTGGGGAAGTAGTAAGAACTTCAGGGGAGAAGTTCAAAATCATGTTTGGTTTTCACCACAGGTGATTCTTTGCTTTGCCAACTGCTTTTGTTTTTGGCACCGAACATAAACTTGAAACCAGTGCTGAAGATGTAAACTGTGAGAACATTAATTACAATTCTGTATCTTGGAAGAAGGGCCAATTGGAAGTTTTTTGGGGTAAAGGTGTCGAATCCTGGGCATGTTTGGACAACTCAAAATCTGCTAATTTGGACATTGGCCCTTTTCTATCAAGGTCCAAAATTCATCATAAATTCTTTAGTGCCTAAGGGCACATAAGGCCTTTGATCTAGATTGCCAGTTTCCTGTCCGATGCAGCAAGTATAGCTCGCCCATCCAGCCTCACTTCTCTCGTGTTCCATCATATGTCTCCAAGTCAAACGGGGATGTCCACGCTTTCTCTTTCCATCAGGGGTCCAGATCAATGCTATATTTGGAATACTGTCCCTGTTCATTCTTAAAATGTGTCCTGTAAACTTCCAATGTCTGAATTTGATAATTCTTCATTTGAAATGTATGGCCAAAAAATCTTTAAAATAATTCTTAAGCATTTATTTTGAAAAATATTTAGTTTATTGCACTGTGTTTTGGTAATTTTCCATGTTTCAGACCCGTATAAGAGAACTGAAAATACTAGTGATTTGTACAGATTTAATTTGGTTTTTACATGTATATTAGTTGCTCTCCACAATTTATTAAGATTCTTGAAAGAGTAATGAAATTCTAAGATCAATATCTGCATCAGCACCACTATTTTGTTTATTGTTGCTCCCAGATATAAAAAGGTGCTTAGATCTTCTATTGATCCATTTTGTACCTTGATATGGGAGTGCTAGATTTTTCGGTAATTCTGAGGACTTGTTTTATTCAGATTGATTTTTAGTTCAACTAGTTTAGTATTTTCTGAAAAGATATCAGTTTTAGTTTGTAAATCTCTTAACTTGGACGATGACATAAGAATATCGTCTGCAAAATCAAGATCCTCCAAATCAAATGTAAAATTCCATCTTATTCCTGTTCTTGGATTTCTAAAAGTTGTTATGATCCAATCAATAATGATAATAAAAAGACCTGACATGACACAACTCTGTCGAACTCCACTTTCCACAAAAAAGAAATCTTACTTTTCCATTTACTTCAATGCAAGTTTTACTATTTCTATACATTTCTTGTATTATATTAAGGTCCAGAATTAACCATCCCCTAATTTAGCAAACAGGCTTGTTAAAAGTGGGACTAAAATTTCAACTAGCAAGGGCCTAACTACAGAAGATTCTTTTAAATGTTGTACATTGGGTCAAAAATAAATGAAAAATTAGGAAAGATATTTTATAATATAATGTATGTGTTGAAAGTAATTTTCATATTTTTAACAATTGAATAAAAATGTAGGAAAGCAGCTCTCGCAGTGGTTGTTAACCACTGATGGCATAATTTAAGTTACTTATTGTTAAATTTGTATTCATTTAACAAAGATAGATAGTTTGGTACAGCTTTGATGTATGCATACTTTTGTGGCAACTCTTTTGGCACCCTTTCTATAGCAAGTTTTTGCAGGTAAAGGCAACCCATATTTTTTAGTTATTCCTGCTTTTATTGCAACCTCGGCAAGCAGAGTTTAAATTCTCATTTAAAATATTTTCATTTCTGTTAAATTGTCCTTTGATTTCATTTCAATAGCTTTTTAGAACAAGTTTTTAGAAATTAAAGATTTAGATTGGAAGGAGTCTAAAACAGTTTAAAAACTAAAGATATTTTAACCGCTATTTTCTGCTAATTATTTTCCATTGAGAAAAAGAATGTTTTTTCTAAGTTTTTGAATTGTTTCCTTATTATTTTCCATTAAGAAAAATGTTTTTTTCTAAAAATTTCTTTGGCGACAAAGTGCACCAAAAGTGTTGCCATTAAAGTATGCGTGTATCAAAGCTGTACCAATTTTATTCACAAAGCAGAAACATAGTATAATTAGAGTGAAGAAAAGAGTTGATTTCTTACAGTTGGGAGTTGGCAGGGTGTAAAAGGAAGAGATAAAACTTCGGAATGTCGAGATCAATTTAAGTATAAGGTCAAGTCCAAACAATTTTATCAAATTTTTGTAATTCGAAACAAATATTTATACCAATGCTGTTTCAAACAAGAAAACTGCATTGGAGCTCAAATGCTAAGTTGCTGTATTTTCCAGCATCTAATTAATTTAAAATGTGCTAATGGTTAATTTAATTTACATAGGATTAAGAAATATCTATTGGACTGGGATCAATGTTTTTGACCACAACTGTGCTCTAAATGTGCCTTCAAGTGTAACAAAAATGTCATTCTAAACAGATTTAGTAGAATATGTATATGAAGTGTGAAAACAATCATTTTATGTAATTATATTACTAAGTTTTCATATGCTTTTTTATGCATATTTTCTTACTCATTCTTTTCCAGATTATATAAAATGTAGAAAAAGTAGAAAACCACCTTAAGAAGACTTGCATCAAAGAAAACATTGTTCCATATTTATTTTTTATATACCCTGTCCAAAATTAATGTCATTTGCAGAAAGAGAAACAAACTTAAGAAATGTAGATTACTTAGAACCCATAGAACATAAAATGTGTGGAATGAGCAATAGTAGATTGTTACATCGAAATTGGACATTTTCATCAGTTTTGTTTTTACATTTTGTTAACTAGTTCATTTTAAATAAAGTGAAAACTTATGATTATTTTCGTTTATCTAATCCGTCTTTCCAATGCGTGTTTTTGGTGATTTTATAATTCAATGGACCTTCACACTTCAATGAACATCTGTTGTGTTCCTGCTAGAAAGAGGAAAGTATTCAGTGAATGCCTTTAGATAATATGTGGTTTACTCAACATGGTTACCTTTAGAAAACATGTCTTTATACATGTGAATTGCTTATTCAAAAATTTACCTTCTGATTTTTAAAATGATTTGGATGTTTTGTTTTACCTTCATTTTATAAAGCTTAAAATGAAATTGGCAAGAAATCATTGAACTTTAGACAAGCAGAACTTTATTTTGACAAAATTATGCATTTTACTAAAGGATGTTTATTTTAAAAGTGATTTTGTTACATTTTTTAGTTTGAACTGGATTCAACCCTTTTGTGTCCTGAAATATTTAACTGAAGTTTAATGGGAAAACAAAATAGGCTTGTTTAAGAGCAGATACTGAAATTCATGATTACCAAAGTTCTCAAGGCATACAAAAAGTGGGATTGATAAAGTTTGTTTTCCTGTTTTGGGTCATTCAGATTCGGTAACCTTCATTAACCTTGACCTTTCTGTCTCATTCTATCTTTGAAAATTCTTGCACATCAAACACAAAGCATCTGTAATGCAGATCTGACATTTACTGGAAAATGTGTTAGGATGTTTACAATGATGGCTCCCTTAGATGAATATTAATTTAATTAGAGAAAAGTTTGATTTAAAGAACTCGTGCAGAATATAAATTATGTAGGATGAATGATTTGGCTAGCTTTTACCACAATAGAATTGATCAGAAACATGGGCCCCATGCCAGACGTGGGGAATTTTCATTTATTTATAATTAAGCATACATAAACAGTGGTTATTGCTCTGAGATTTTAGTTATGATTTCATAATTAAAATTTAAACCAAAGGATGTCTGAATTTCCTCTTTCAATACATTAAAATGTGGTGTGAAATCTAATTTCAAGTGTGACAAAAATATTTCAACAAAACAATCTTTTCATTCTATAAGTAGTTCATTATTTCAGATTAACCTCTAACACATTAATGGGAAGTGTAAATTGACTGATGAGGAATTAAGCATGGAATGTCATTGTTTCATCATTAATTGAAACACCTAAACCTGTATTGTTACATCTGTGGCTTAGAAACACTGGTTGTGTGTGAAATCTAATTATTCCAAATTTGACAAATATTTCAACATTTTTCTTCATTCAAGTTTAGTTCTTAAAGTTGGCACTAGAAATATAACACTACAATAAACGATCAACATGGATACACATGCAATGCTACCTAGGATGAGTACAACAAATACTTTCAAGTATTGAGTACTTTTGTGTTTTTGAATGCTCCGATCTCTATTTCTGCAATTTGCCTATATTAATTGTTGCATTCTAAAAATGCATGCATTTCTGTGCTGAAAATGTTTTAATTTTACTTTTGATTACAAAAGCACAACTAAAAATGCTTTTTTTAAAAATCACAAAATAATTGGAATTACAAGTATCTTAAATAGATGAAAATAGAAAAAAAATGAAAATAATTTTCAAATAATGGCCATCAATATACAATTTTAAAGCTCAATCTTAACCAAAATTGAATTTAACAAGTCATGTTCCATTGGAGTATCAACTTATAAAGTCCAGTCACAATAAAAAAGCAGCTTTACGTTTAATGTTTATGTACTATATTTTATTTAATAAAATGACAATTCAACAAAATTATACACTTGTTGGATACTATAAGTCATCCTCGATGGGCAGTAGTCAAATTATTAAGTAAAGTTGTAGGTATTTAATTAACGTCACACAGAATACAACGGGCTATGAAAGGAAAAAATAGCCCAATAACTTAGGCGATTCCAGGTTGCCAAGGTAGCCGTTGGCGAGAAATTATTGCTTAGGAGTTTTTCACATCGACCTTAAAATGAAAGGCGGAGTCGCTGTCGTAAGATCTCTGAAGGGTAAATCACAACTAATGTTTTGAATACGGTGGATAATCATTAAAACCAATCATTAATTTAGTATCCATTCTTTTATCCACAACCACGTGACAGATCTTCAAAAGGAGCAACTGGAAGAAATAACATGAAGCTGCTGGCACATGCTCCATCTATTTCATTTTATGGTCGATGGTTTTTCAGTCGTTACGATAAGGAAATTTAACCAATCACAAAAGGCTGTTGATTTTGTAGCTGTGACGCGCAGACACTAGTGACCCATCTGTAAACATTGCAACGTAATCTCTAAAGATGGCGGTGAGCGGAGAAAAGTTGCCGGTAAATGAGCGGACTGATATTCGACTTTCCAAAACTTCAAAATAGGTCCAAATGGAAACACTTGTAGGATTCCAAGGGGCAAAAGAAAATAAGGGACTCAGAAATGTTGATATTATTAAGGGGTGTTGTACTCGGAGCATTTCGCATTCGTAACTCGAAAGAAGGAATGCAGGAAGGCGATTCCTGAAAAGGCGATCAAGAGATGTGCCGAGGAGCGAACCTTGAAGTGGATGACAGAATGCGAAAATATAGCCTAAACGACAACAGAAGACGTGAAATCAATGGTGGTTCGACACAACACAAAGGCTTTTCACGGGTGAAGTTCGAAAGGCTCCGGAACATACTCAATGCGATGTGGTACACTATCGAGCTTTCGAAGGACAGATGGACGGGCAGAGCCATAGACTGCACACCCATAGTACAATCTGGAACGAATTGCACGATAGATGTTGAGCATGGAGGACCTTTCCGCCCCCACGATGTATTAGAGAGTACCTTTAAAAGATTGAGCTTTTTCTCGCAAGACATCCGCAGCTGCTCGACGTGGGGGAGGAAGGTAAGTTTCTGGTTGAAAACGATACCGAAAAACCTTACTCTATCCACCACTGCAATCCTGTTACCACCCAGAAAGATCTCTGGGTCAGGATGCAGGTTCCGACTCGTCAGAAATGGACCTTTTTGAGAAGAAAAACTGAAATCGTTATCGACACTCCACCGCGTCAAGCGAGAAACGGCCGTCTGGAGTTCGATGTATCGCATATCTTTTCCCTGACAGATGTTAAGGTCATCCACATAAAGGTTTCCTTGCACTGAGGGTGCTAGTTGATGCAAGATGTTATTAATTTTGATTGTAAATAGTTACACTCAGAATACTACTCTGAGGTACACCTTCCTCCTGGATGAAAGAGTGAGAGGGTAGAACCAATTCGTACCTGGAACTGTCGTAGTTCTAAAAACTTCTGGATAAATATGGGTAGATTGCCCCTTAGTTCAAGGGTGTAAAGATCCCGAAGTGTACCATGTCACCAAGTGCGGTCACATGCCTTTTCATTGTCAAAAAATATTGAAATCATGGTTTTGGCGCAGAAAAGCACGGCGAACTTACGTTTCGAGATTTAGGATATCCATTGTGGAGCGTCCAGTTCTAAAGCCACTTTGATACGGTGAAAGAGCCTGTGTCATCTCTAAGATGTGGACGAGACGAAAATTCACCATTCTTTCAAGGAGTTTGCACATGCAGCTTGTAAGTTCTATAGGCTGATAGTTGGTAGGGTCCTTTTCAGATTTGGGAAAAGGTACAATAGCACGTCTCCAAGCCAAAGGGAAATCATGTTCTTCCCATATGCGATTATAAAGTCTCAAGAGGTTAGACAGTGATGGGATAGATTTTGTAGCATAATGTAAGTGATGCCATCAGGACCAGGTGCAGTAATCCTGGTCTTCTGAAGGCACCGCATCAACTCTTGTTCTGTGAAACGAGTTATAAGCAAGTTCGGAGTGAGAATGGAAATTAATGGGTTGTGATTCTGCGCAGCGTTTCAAAAGTAGAAATGTCCGTGAGTAGCTGGTAGTGCTTAAAGCTGAAGAAAAGGCGCATGTAATTGAATTTGCTATTTCAACAGCTTCAGACACACAATGTCCATTTCCCTTCACGAGCGAGATATGTTCGGTTGGTTGGTTTTATGGCGCAAGGGCCATATTTGGCCATGCTACGCCAGACACAATACAATATGAAATAATTGACACAAGACATACAATATCAAGTAACTGACACACACAGTGAAAGCTTTACTGACACAGAAGACAAAAATACACCCAGGGAGGAATGCACCTGGCAGGAATGGAACCTGCGCCGCCTACAACTCGAAGGTTGCTAGCGCAGTGGGCATACCCACTGAGCCACGACGGCCCCGATGGTATATTCGGAGTATATTCCTTAAGCTCTCCGTACTTTGCCCCATAACTGTTTAGATGGAGTAGAGGATGTAATGTAAGAGGACAACGTTTCCATGATTCTCTTCGGCTACGACGGCGAACATTGGCTTTTGCATGCTTGACTGTTATTAAATTAGCAGATGTAGAGTACCTGCGAAAAATACCCCATCATTTTTTCGTTGCGCTTTTATAGCTGCAGTGCATTCGTTATTCCACCATGGTGTTCGGTGTTTCCGAAAGGACGAATTCTTCGGGATAGCTCCATTAGCAGCTTCTGTCATTACCTGTGACTGCGTATCGCTGCATCAATATCACCTACCATCTGAGTTGTAATATTGGCCTTAGATGTAAAATGTGGCCAGTCGGCTGCTGCATAGATGTATTAAGATGGCTAACAGGGTCATTTCAATCGATATGTGTAACGAATATCGGGAAATGAACACTGTTGAGCAGATCGACAAAAAAAAGAAAATTAGGTAGCATTGAAGGAGAGCAGATGGCAAGGTCGATAGCTTGAAAAGTGCGGGATGGTTCGTAGAAGTGAGTAACTTCATCGTTGTTCAGCAGAGACAGTGATCAGATATCAACTGTTCAATCTGTCACCCACGGGAATTAGTGTACCCACTTCCCCAAAGCGCACTGTGTGCATTGAAGTCTGGAGGATAAAAGGCTCCGGCAGTTGATCTATCAGGTGGGTGGTCAAGGCTCTGATGTTGAATGGTTTCACTGGGTGGCAAGTAGAGTGCAGATGGTGATTGTCCGTCGTATTTGCATTCGGACAGCGACAGCTTGTAAAGTTGTGTTGAGCGATAGATGCTTGAGAGGCGAAGAGTGCAACACCTCCCGAAGCTCTTCCATTACTATCACACCGAAAGCAGGTATAGCGACGGATCTTTGCCGTCTTCAGACTTCAGGTTTGTTTCCCGAAGTGCGATGCAGGCAGGATTGCATTCTGTAATAAGGATTTTAATGTCATCCAGTTTATTGCGAAATTCCACTACAGTTCTAGGAAATGAGACTACCTACCATTAAATAGAAGAGGGAGGTATAGATTCAGTCAGTCCAGGAAGTTGAGAGGTCATCTCTATATCCTGCCCAGAAAGACTGGCTGCATGAGGGTCTAAAGCAATGCGCTTATTAGGGGACTCAAAGAGATCTGTGACGTGTTCGTCTTTTTTTCTTTGCAGAAATATCTACGATGTTCTGTGTGAAGGTAATTGGCATTGATTCTTGTTTTACTTTTAGCTTTGTTAGATGACGAACGAGATGTTGATGTAGCAACATTGATTTGTTCTATATCTGACATTAGAGGTATATTTACGAGTTTCGGAGGAAAATGTTTTCTAGACAGGGGTCTGTTCGAGTTGTGGCATGATTAAAGGTTTTTGAGGTTTTAGTTGTATTTGATGTTTTATTAGCATATGAAATTCCAGGTGTTCGGGATTCAACAATTTTCCCTTGTATCAGGAAAAGAATTTTTTTTGTGAAACCTTTACAGATCGAATCTTTCTCTAAGGCCCACTTTGGACAAGACCTTGCATACGCCGGATGGTCTCCGCCAGTTAATGCAACGGGGTGGGGCTGTGAAAGTTTCACTGTCTTTCCTGGTTCCCCACGAGCGCAGATCCACGGCAGGAAGTCCTACCATGCCCGAACCTCTGGCACTTAAAGCACCTGATATGTTTCGGAACAAATGGACGTACAGGGCAACTTAAATATCCGGCTTTTATAGTCTGGTAATTTAGGGGTATTAAAGGTCAAAATAACATGTTTCGTTGGAAGAAATTTTCCATCTTTACGTATGGTTATCCGTCGGACATCACAAACGTTTTGGTCACGTAAGCTTTCCAAAATCTCTTGCTCTGAAAACGTAAACAATTCTTTTTCGGAAATCACACCCTTGGATGCATTGAGCGATCTATGGGATGTGACCGAAACAGTGAATGTGCCGAGTTATTACTTAAGCGTCGTGCTTGGTCGTCTGATGAAGCCTCGATTAGGTCACCAGAACGTAGCTACTTGATCGACTTAGCATTACCAAGAAATGACTCAAACGTATTTTATAAGAAACGGAAAAATAGAGGTGAAAGATTGTTATGGTTTATGGTTGGTTTGAGACATTCAATAGAGTTTAACAATAAAAAAAATGTCTCGGAAAGATTCATGAATTTGTTGCTCCTAAGAGGGAGAGAAATTTAAATTATTCATAATTTGAAAAGGCATCTCTTCATTAGCAAAACTGACCAGATCTTATTGGACGTAATATCTCGTAATTGGAAGACACGATCACTAGAACAGTGATCAGATCTTGATGAAGAGGTATGTATTTTAATTAACGTCGCACTGGAGCGACACAACAGGCTATTGGCGACGGTCCGGGATCAATCTCAAAGAGAAAGATCGGAGGACACCACGTTTTCTATAGAAACCTTCAAATCCGTAAAGACCTGAATGTGTTAGAACTCCGTAAATTCCTCTCTAAAATAGCCCTAAAATTCTTCTGCAACATGGAAGCAATTCGACAACACCGCGATACAGCAAATCCTCAGATATGACTTTCATCGACGTATTACTAGTATGCGGCCAAAAGCCATCCTTAAACATTAAATCTTCTCAACCCTTTTAAGACCCTACAATGTTTTATCACAGCGCAACTCCGCCCAAAACGAATTATCTGTTTACCTTTTTTCTTGGAACCCACCCTTATGCTCTCTGAAATACCTGGCACAAATGTTAAATTGATCGTCACGTGACCCTACCTGCACTTCTGATTGGACACTACTTCGAAGACCGCACCACTATAAGAAGCCTCAGTCAACCCACATCAACTCAGTTCAGCAACATACTGGATTGGAGATAGAGCCCCGGTTCTGGATCTCCCGCTTGCGACACCCCAACTGCAACACCAAGTAATTTTGAACCACGCTCAGATGACGAGGTCGCACCTGATCTGGCACCCCTTTTACCAAACTTCCACACCACGCCAATCTGAGGACATTCGACGACTGCTCTTAACATGCTCCAGCCCCCACATACACGACGGCCTTTGGCTGAACCGAGTTTCGACCCTGATTGCTAATCCGTAACTCTTCCAACCGGCCTACCAGATGTAGATGGATGATACCACGTTGAAGCCACTTGGAGGGTTCAACAGCTCATTGAGGACATCAGAAAAGCATGGCGGCAAATCAGTCTGGAACGGAAACGGATATAAACAATATGTGCAAGAGAAACAGTACAATTTATTTTTCCCCTTCACAACATCCTATACATACGTAAAATTTAATTTTCAATAAAAAATTCATCAAAATCTCATGCAAAGCCATAAGGTGGTTCAACCACCACAGTTGATGGGTACAGGATGTTCCATTTTCGGGAATTCTTCCATGGTTATCTTGGGAGCCAGCAGGGTGAGGATTCCATCAGGGCTGAGGGACGAAGTAACGGACTCGGGCGGGCAGCTGCGCGGCAGCATGTACCGTCGCGTGAACTCCCTGGTCACAATCCCTTGGACATCCTCCTTTTCTTCGTGCTTGCCGTGAATCTCTATAAAGTTGTCCACCACCTTCACGTGGACCTCCTCAGGCTTGAACTGACTGATGTCCAGGTCCACTTTGAACCCGTTCTCCGAGTTCTTCACCTCGGACACGCCGGAGGTGGCGATGTTGGCCTTGGTCCGGGGCCGTACGGTGTAGCCCTGGAAGTAGAAAAGATGGGTCGTTATTCCGATAACATTTGAAATACGAGGGTGTTGCTGCAGATTCAGTATTTTTGGTATATTTTTAAATTAACCTAACGCTTGAGATACGGGCTATTAACGACGGTCCGGGATGAAACTTTGAACGTTACTTTGAACCACGGTGGTCAGATGACGAGATCACACCTGAACTGGCATCTCCAAACTGCCACTCCACGCCAACGTGAGGACAACTTAGGCCACGAGATTTAATATGCGCCAGCTTCCTTTGCACACGACGGTCTTTGGTTAGATTCGAACTCGCAACCTCTGGTTGCTAGTCCGTTGCTCTTCCAACCGGACCACCGCGGTCCGGAAAGATCCAAGGACATCACGTAATTTTGAATCACCGTCAGATGGCGAGGTCAAACCTGAGATAGCACCCCTCTCTCGAAACTTCCATACCACGCCAACGTGAGGAAAATTTAGGACCTGACAGATTTAGCATGCACCAGGTCCCTTTGTACACGACGATCTTTGGATTCTACTCGAAACCCTCCGGTTGCTTACTCCGTTACTTTTCCAACCGGGCTACCACGGCCCCGCAAATTCAGTTACTGAATCAACTAACGGCCGCATTCACTAGTCTCGAGTTAAACTGAATCAACAAATCCGCTGGTCAGAGTTAAACCAGGGATAACCATCGACCTTAAAATGAAATAGATGAAGCATGTGTCCACAGCTTCATGTCATTTCTTCCAGTTGCTCGATTTGAAGATCTGTCACGTGATGGTGGGTAAAAGCTTGGATCCTAAATTATTGATTGGTCAAAGTGATTATCCATCGTGATCAAAAACACTAGTCTGCGCTTCCATTGCCAATCGGCTAAGTCGATTTGTGATTTACCCTTCAGAGATCTTACGACAGCGACTCCGCCCACATGATCCGTCTATTTCATTAGAAGGTCGATGGGGATAACCCCAAGAACGGTATTCACAAAGCACGAATTAAGTGGTCCACCGATTAAAGTTATAAGCTCTGCGATTGACTACTGTCTCCTCTCGAACACGCGACGTTGTTTAAATTTCTTATGACGCCCGGATCTAATATTCCATACTGGCCAAATACTTCGCCGGCAGAATTGAATTTCGATTGCTCTTTCTCGTCACTGTTGATGCAGAGTGAAGCAACTTGCATTGCCATTTCTTTTATACATTATCAAAGAGCATTTTTGTTTTACGACGAATTTGCATCTGCCTCAATCAATGCAGCTTCATGTTTACGAATCAATTATATTCCGAACTGTTCCTAGCTATTCCGAAAGCTGGTAACATCAAAGTTTTTCACTCGTATATACGTATATTTTTTTTATAAATTCCGCACCAATCTCAGCTACCAAACGTAATATTTGAGAATCCTTAGTCAGAATTGTAATTTAGCACAGAATGAAAGCGTCGCCATTTTTGTTTTGTTGACGGAAGGCTTCTCTTCCTTCGCAAAAAGCTAGCACTGCGTATGTGTTAACCCTCAACCGAGTGCTAAACCTCCGATTTCGAAGGATCAAAATGTAACACTGAGACGGCAATTTAAAACTAGGATCAAGCATTGTGAATACCATTTCATCGATAATCAGACGATCATCGTTGATCCACGACTTAACTCGGGCTTGTGAATACAGCCGTAAACGTAACTAAAAATATTGTCAACCCTCGAGTGTTTCGACGAGACATCTCGTCCAAGACCAGATCGATTTTGTCAAGGACGAGTTATCTCGAGACAAAACTGTCCTATTACTCCAAGGGAGAATGAAGATCCTAGTAGGTAGATAGTTAATTTGCGTTTCCTACTTGGATCTTTGAGTGGGGTGCCAGCTCAGGCCTTAACTAGTCATCTGACCGTGGTTCAAAATGAGGTGTCGTTCTCGAATTAACGTCTCAATTCTTAAATTAGCGTCGCACTGGAGCAACACAGCGGGCTGTCGGCAACGATCCGGGATCAATCCCGAAGAAAAAGACCCGAGAATGACACCTCGTCATTTTGAACCACGGTCAGATGACGAGGTCACACCCGGGCTGGCACCCCAATATCCAAGTAGGAAACGCAAATTGTACCCTGCTCAGAACTGGAGTTAGGAACGGGTATTTGCACCAGCGACTGGCCAATATTTGGCAGTTCCGACGCGAAGATGAAACCGGGAGAGTTGAAAACTAAGCCTGTCGTGAAAGTGTCAACCAAAATTTCTTTGATCGAGTGAAAGTAAAATTTAAGATCAATGAAAATTTGAAATTAAAATTTTTTTTAGACCCTATTTATAATAACTACTTTTTACGGTTATTAAAATATCAGTCACGTCAACCGTTTACTCATCGACATTCTAATGTAATAGACAGTTTGTAGGTATTTGAATTAACGTCGATCAGGACAACTCAACTGGCTATTGGCGTTGGTCGGGGATCAATCCGAAAGGGAAAGATCGAGGACATCACGTAATTTTGAACCACGGTCAAATGACGAGGCCTGGGCTGGCATCCCACCATCCAAACTTCCACACCACGCCGAAGCAACATTTGTGGCATCGACAGATTTGAGGTGCACCAGCCCTCACGTAGACGGCGACCTTTGGCTGGATCGCGTTTCGAACTCGCAACCCTCTGGTTGTTACATTAGGATTCGTGCTGCCATCTTCCAATACCCCATGACCTCCACCCGAAGAAGCGAGCACAGCGACCGCAAGCAGCGAGCACAGCGACCAAATATACGACACGAAACTGCACGAACATGCTCAGACTATTTGATTAGAAGGTCCAAGTTTATACTTGCAGTTAATAACTTCACTTTTTTAGCATTACCGTTTACAATTATCGTAAAATAAGCTTCACTCATCTCTACCTGGAAGTACCTCGGCATCTGGAGGTCGCCCTCGAACAATAGGGACCCGAAACACTGGTCCATGATCCGCTCGGGATAGTCCCACGCGTCCCACCAATCCCTCGCCAAGATGGCGGGCACCAAAGTTTGCAGGGGCATGTTGAGTTGCTTCCGTACGTTCGGGTCCAGACACGCCATGGTCAGCTAAGCTTTGATCTGATGGAAGAGCGTCTGTAATGCGTATTTATAACTTCTGAGTGGGAGGGCGTTCACGAGTACTTCAGGTTACGTCACGCTGTATGTATTTGTTTGTTGCTTCAAATGTGTTGCCGTTCTGTTTTGAATGAATATCGTGCGTGTGGTAGTTTGGGTAGGTAGATATTTTAACTAAGCATCA
The DNA here is from genome assembly GCA_933210815.1 of Meta bourneti. Classification (NCBI taxonomy): domain Eukaryota; kingdom Metazoa; phylum Arthropoda; class Arachnida; order Araneae; family Tetragnathidae; genus Meta; species Meta bourneti. Next base: position 109,918,540 of record OW119922.1, on the reverse strand, counting down.
CGACGGGCTATTGAAGACAGTCCGGGATCAAATTCGAAGGGAAAAATACGCGAGGACAACACCACGAAAGTTTGAATCACCGTCAGATGATGAGGTCACACCTGAGCTGGCACCCCTCTCCGAACATCCGCACCACGCCAACGTGAGGACATTTGAGGCCACGAAAGATTTAACGTGCTCTCTTTTACACGACGGTCTTTGGTTGGATTCAATGTCGGAACCCTCCTGTTGCTAATACCTTGCTCTTCCAACCGGGCTACCACATCTGTTATCCAAAAACCATCTTAAATAAATCAACCGATTATAAATGAATTCTAAAAATAAGCTAGTTTAAAATTTAACAATGACCTTCTAATATAATCCTTTTTGTAACTCTGCGTGTTAAGGAACTTTAGCTCACTATCTCAATAAATCAGGTGCCGCGGTGGCCCGGTTGGAAGAATAACGGACAAGCAAGCGGAGGGTTCCGAGTTCGAATCCTACCAAAACACCATCGTGTACAAAGGGGACTGATTCACGTTGAATCTGTCGTGGCATCAAATGTCCTCACTTTGGCGTGGTATGGAAGTTTGGAGAGTGGGGTTCCAGCTCAGGTGTTGCCTCGTCATCTGACCGTGGTTCAGAATTACGTGGTGTTGTCCTTGGACCTTTCCATTCGAGTTTGATCCCGGATCGTCGTCAATAGCCCATTGTGTTGCTCTAGTGCGGCGTTAATTAATTACCACTACCACCTCAATAAATCAGTTGTTGGTTGTTTTGGGCGTTTTTATGGCGCAAGGGCCATATTTGGCCATGCTGCGCCAGACACAATACAATATCGATACAACACATACAATATGAAGTATTGACTCACATTTTGTTTGGGTGGTTGGTAATTAATTAACGTCGCACTGGAGCAACGCAACTGGCTAGCGGTGACGTTCCGGGATCAATCACCACGAGAAAGATAAAATCAAATTTTGGAATTGATTCATACTATATTAATAAATCGTTTAGGCCGCGGTGGCCCGATTGGAAGAATAACGGATTAGCAACCGGAGGGTTGCGAGTTTGAATCCAGCCAAACACAAAGAGGGCTGGTGTACGTTTAATATGTAGTGGTCTCAAATGTCCTCGCGTTGGCGTGGTGTGGAAGTTTGGAGAGTGGGGTGCCAGCTCAGCTGTTGCCTCGTCATCTGACCGGGGTTTAAGATTACGTGGTGTTGTCCTTTGACCTTTCCATTCGAGTTTGATCCCGGACCGTTGTTAATAGCCCGTTGTGTTGCTCCAGTGTGACGTTAATTAAAGATACCTATACCTACCTAATAAATCGTTTGCTTTTTGAATGTCTCCAATTCGTAAGTTAAAATTCCAGGGTTGCTATTGTTAGTGAAGTAAAAGATGAATTTCTTATTGCTTTCCGTGTACAGTATATTTTTTAACCTACTTTTCGGTTGGTAGTTTACTGGATTTTCAATTTGATGTTTCGACTAGAAAATCTAAACTAAGGGGTAACTGTTTTATTTCTTTAAAATTCCCTTTTAATGATAACATGATAATTTTGGAAATGCATTTGCTTGTTAATTTCCTACAAATAATTTATGTCAATTCTCTCAAATAGTATTGGATTTTAGGTAATACTATCAAAATAACCCAACCTTACACGGATTGAATTTGTTAACTATAGATTGAAAGTGAGAATAAAATAATCATTTTCCTCTTTCGTAAAGAAATGCCATATCATTTAAGCGTGAGTAAAATAATTTTTTAACACCTTTTCGACATTTTTATAATTTCTATAACCTACTTTGGACACAAATCCTATGCACGGATATCCATCCATGTAATACATTTCACATATCGCACTCCTTCTAAAGGTACAAACTGATTAAAGGTGACAGACACTAAGGTTGGTAATCCCCTTTCTTAAGTTGTTTTCCTACAAAATTGCTCAACTCAATTCATAGAAATGAGGAATCTACTGCGAAAACTCTCGCACTCATAATTTACCTGCCAATATTTTTTGATTTGTGGCACTCTTTTCGAATTTCGGTATCATTAAGAGAAAGATGACAAATTAATTTGACAAGATATTTATCACTAAGTTTTTTAAAACCGAATACGTTCTTTCTTGAGAATTCCGTTATGTGGCATGTGCAATAATAAAAGAACTTGTTTTAAAATTGAATGTCTTCAGTACAGTGAAGCGAAAGGTAACCTTTATCATTTTTTTAATGGTAAATTGATTTGACAGCATTTTTTCGAAAGAGAACCATCGTTTCAAACAAAATATTCTTATACAAGTTGCTTAAATAAAACTTCCATTCGTAAAATAAGCCATTTTGACCTTCTGTCGCTATAACAAAGAATTTGTAATATTTCAAAAGTTCTTGTTCGGATATTTTGAACATTAACGTTCTTTCAATAATGGTAAAATTCCACTTAAAATTTAAATTTGCTTTATTCTAATTTACATGCTGCTTTAAATAAAATACTTTGCGGTGGTGTTGCGTGTGATGAAAAGGAATTGCAATTTCTTAAAATAATAAATATTTAAAACAGAAATAAAAACTGTTGGGAAAAAAATGTTCTAAAGATATAAATTCGTGATTCCTTTTGATCTCTCGATCTCGCACAGTTGCCAGAACTTACAACTAAAAATCAGACAAAATTTAAAAATACGAAATTAATTACGAGCGAAAAAACAGAAAATATCACTGCCCGTGCAAACGAACACGAGTTTCCGTTTCGTTGCACAATATCGTCTGTCCCAAATATTCAGAAATAGTTTATACTTCGCAAAGCAAAATAAAGCTCGAAATAAATAAGGTATCAGAGTAAATGCTTTGAAAAAAATAATTGCTTCTTCAGCAGTACTGGTAAAATAATCAAAGTAATTGCAATGCTCAATATACCTTCCAGCTACTCCCAAACTACCAAATTATGGTTGATTTAAGTATAGTTACTCAGATGTTTTAGCATGAAATTTGTCTAAACATGCACGCAAAGGAATGTTAAATAACTTATTCACTAAACTAAATTACTATTTTTGAAATATAGAACGTTGCATCAACATATGTTGAATACATTTTATGTGATACTTGTACAAATAGAGACACAAAATCAGACAGAACTGGAAGACGGATAGATAGACTAACGCAACTAAGTTCAGTCACTAAATGAATGTAACTATTCGCAGTCAGCAACGTTTCATAAAAATATATTCAACCGTTTGAACGTAGTACGGGCACAAACATACAGACAGACAGACATCAAAGGTACCAAACGCGCAAGACACTGATTTTGCATCAGAAGGGCCCAAAACGGATAGAAAACTTGAAATGGGTCGAAAATATTCAATGTACAAACACTTCCATTTTTATTTATAAATATATAAATATAGATTGGTCGACTCTAAATACTGTAAAATTTCTTACTGAAATTAAATAAGTTTTTTGACTGACTGATAACATAAATTTCATTTGTTTAGTACCTGACTTGACACAACTTTTGCTATCTGCTTTTTGAAAAAATAAGTATTCTATTTTAAGTATTCCGCTTTTAAAGATATTTGTGGTTCATTTAGAAATTACTGGGTACAATGTCTGCCTACTTTTCTACTAATGATTTTACATTTCATTATTTTTAAACTTATAAAAATTAAAATTTGAAGAATCTTTTAAATTATTTTTTCATGAAGTACAATAAAGTACTCCAATAAAACAATTAAAACATAACTTGAATTTTTTACAAATGTTAAAAAATTAAATGAGTGTATCAATGTTACCCATGGTGTAAACTTAGGCCACCTTACGATTTGGGAAAAACCTCAAAGGTTTCAATGAATATGAAATATAATTACATTTTATTGCATGCACACACATCCACAATTTAAATTGATAAGAAAATTAAATTGGAATTAAAATGCATAAAATTTGATAAGAGGAAAAAACTGGGCCATATCACCTAACCAATGACTAATGGAAGCAATCGAACGTGAACTGAATTCGATTTAACATTCGTAAAGAATTTTCACACGCTCTATATCTCCCGGTGACAGTCCTGTCTTGTAATATACTTCCGGCAAGTCTCTTCCGTCTATGGCCTCCATGGTCTTCAGATCAAAAACCGCCTTGCTGAAGGCGTAACTTCCATACAACATGATGGAATCGTAGTCGAAATCGGTCAACAGGCGCTCTTCGTTGGGCAACAGGGGCTCGAAGGCATCTTCGAATTCTGAAAAATGGGCTCATGTAAAAGTAGTCGAGAGAACATGCAAATCGAAAAGTGAGAAATGGAGAGTATTTTAAATTATCATGCATATTTGTGTAAATCTATAAGAGTGTCCAGTACCATTTTAACTCTTTGAGGGGCAATGGCGATGTCTGGTGTCCCACCACCTTGAGAAGGTTAAGGCTAGGTACATCTTACCAGCCTCAATGTACTATAAGGATAGGTATATTTTACCAGCCTCAATGTACTATAAGGATAGGTATACCTTACCAGCCTCATTGTACTATAAGGATAGGTATATTTTATCAGCCTCAATGTACTATAAGGATAGGTAGACTTTACCAGCCTCAATTTACTATAAGGCTGGGTATACCTTACCAGCCTCAATGTACTATAAGGATAGGTATATTTTTCCAGCCTCAATGTACTATAAGGATAGGTACACCTTACTAGCCTCGGGGCCGTCGTGGCTCAGTGGGTATGCCCACTACGCTAGCAACCTTCGAATTGTAGGCGGCGCAGGTTCGATTCCTGCCAGGTTCATTCCTCCCTGGGTGTATTTCTCTCTTTTGTGTCAGTAAAACTTTCATTGTGTGTGTCTATTATTTAATATTGTATTGTGCGCAGCATGGCCACATATGGCCCTTGCGCCATAGAATCCTCAAACCAACCAACCAAGTAATGGATGTACACACACAAGGGAAGTTTTACTGACAGAAGAAATACACCCAGGGAGGAATCGAACATGACAGGAATGGAATTTGCGCCATAGGTTGATAGCGCAGTTGTCACATCCACTGAAATGAATGTGTTGATGGGTTATGGAGCACATGGTCTAAAGGGGCCTCACTCTCGGGTATTGAATTGGAGGCTTGACTTTTGGTTTTGCCTTGATAATTAAGTAATTGGAAATTGGGTGAAGCAATTGATCGATCGAATCGAATCTTTGGTATTGTTGATTACAGCAACACATTGAAGAAAGGCAATAAAAGTCAATCAGATGAATCAAATAATCAGAAATTAAAATTAAAAAAATTGAATATAAATAGGGTTTTCAGCTGCCCAGAAGAAGGGATCTTCGCGGTCTGTTCTTGTTTTGAGGAAGGGTCTGATCGTATATTTCAATTTCTTGAACAGCTGCATTGCTATTGTTTTCTATTCGACTGGAGAATTTTTGGGACATTTTTTATGTAGAGTTTAATGGAAGGTATTTTTTAAGGGAATTTAGAATATCTCTATTGCTGTAAAACCATCTGGATTTAGTGATTTACCCGATGAAGAGATTTGCAGCTGTTCGATTATTTTGTTTGTTTCACTAGTACACTTCCAAATTGCAAGCATATGTTATGACTGGTCTTACGAAATATAAATAAATTTTTGTTCTCAGTCGTTTGCTAATATTGAGCTCCGAGATGTCAGTGGATACAGACTGAGGAAACATTCCGAAATTTGTGGCTTCTAATTAAGTTGAGAGTCTAGGATGAGTCCTAAGTATTTGGTCTAAGGACCAAGGGATGGTTTGTCCGTAGAGTTTGAGTAAGGGTAGCTTGGTGGGATCTTTACGGTAGAACATGAGACGCTGTCTTCTCTACATTAAGTTTTATTTTTCAACTGACAAGGAAAATAGTTTGGCAACATCGGATTTTAAGAGTTCGCCCGCACAGGACTCGAACCCTGGACCGTTAAGTTGAAACCCAACTGAGCTATATCCGGGCTCTCATGCACTGAGCAACGGAGTCCCCAGAGTATTGGCAGGTAGGTCGGTATTTCAATTAACGTCACACTGGAGCAACACAACGGGATATTGGTGACGGTCCGGGATCAAACCCGAAGAAAAATACCACGGACAACCACTGTCAGATAATTTTCCTAAGATATTGGAGAATCTATTCATTATTTTCTTTTATATTACTTTTTAGTGAGCGTGTTTCCCAAGAATTAACGACCGTCATGTATTTGGAGGCATGCTAAATCAAATGTCCTCACTTTGGCTTGTTGAGGAAGTTTGGAGGTGCCATCTCAGGTGTTAACCTCGTCATCTAACCGTGGTTCAAAATGACCAGGCGTTATCCTTGGATCCCTTCCTTCGGGATTGATCATGGACAGTAGCCAATAGCCCGTGCGTTGCCTCAGTTTGACGTGTCAAATGCCTACCTACACTAACGAACCGTCGCAAGTAGCCCATTGTGTTGCTCCAGTGCGACTTAACTTCAACTACCCCAGAACTAAAATTAGCTTATTGGGCGCACAGAATCTTACCCGGGTCAATGTTCTCCCAGTTGATGGTGAGGTAGTCGTCTCGGTCCGATCTGTTGTGCTCGTGTTCGAATCCCACGGCATGAAGCAGCTCGTGAACAATGGTGCCGATATTCAGACATCCGTCTCCCAGAGATAAGGACTGCTCTCCTCCAAGTCTGCCCCAATTAGCATAGCACCTAAATGAAAAGGAAATAAGTACAAGTCAGGTGTCAGTCCTCTTAGTCTCGGTAAACTATCACACATAATTGTAGTTTACACCCCTTGCATAAGGGGACGCGGTAGCCCGCTTGGAAGAGCAACGGATTAGCAACCCTCCGGTTGCTAATCCGATAAATCTGTCGTGGCCTCAACTGTCCTCACGTTGGCATTTTGGAGTGTGAGGTGCCAGTTCAGGTGTGACCTCGTCATCTGACAGTGGTTCAAAATGACGAGGTGTTGTCCTCGATCTTTCCATTCGGGATTGATCCCGGACAGTCGAGAATAGCCTGTTGTGTTGCTCCAATGCGTCGATAATTAATTACCTACCTCTTAGTTTCTGTAAACTATTACATAGCTAGGTAGGTAGGTAAATATTTCAATAAACGTCACACTGGAGCAAGACAACGGGTTATTGGGGATGGTTGGGGTTTTATGGCACATGGGCCATATTCGGCCATGCTAAGCCAGACACAAGACATACAATGTCAAGTAATAGACACAATGAAAGTTTTTACTGACACAGAAGAGAGAAATACACCAAGGGAGGGATGCACCTGACAGGAATCGAACCTGCGCCGCCTACAACTTGAAGGTTGCTAGCGCTGTGGGCATACCCACTGAGCCACGACGCCCCTCTCCAAAGGGAGAGATCGAGGACAACACCACGTAATTTTGAACCACGGTCAGATGACGAGGCAATACTTGAGCTGGCACCTTCTCTCCAAACTTCTACACCACGCCAACGTGAGGACATTTGAGGCCACGACAGATTTATCGTGCATCAGCCCACTTTGTACGCGGCGGTCTTTTGGTTGGATTCGAACCCATAACCCTCCGCTTGCTGGTCCGTTACTCTTCCAACCGGGCTACCGCGGCCATATTTTATGGTCGGAAAACCAGAAAGTAGTTAAATACAACAGACCCTTTTCCTTTGAAAACTCTTACGTAATCTCGTTCAGTGGTCCGCTCTACAAATTTGATGCAGGTTTTCGATGACACGTGATCCATACCTTCCTTTAGTGGTTTTATCATCTGAGAGGCTAAAAACAGAAGCGAAACATGTCAGCAAATGCATGAAAGTATAAGTTTAAAAGTAATCTATCCCACAAACCAAAAAAAAAATTAGAAACGAAATAGCCGAATAAAAGATAAAACCGCCTAATTTAGAATTATTCATACTTTTTAAATTTACAGCACATTCGAAATAATCTGAATGTGTATTTTTTGCGTAAAGATTATTACTGCACAATATTGATTTAATTGCAAGAAATCCAACTAAAGTGATAGGTAGATTGATAGAAATTGAATTAACGATCATCAAAAGTTATGATCTCACTCCTTTTCTAATCTTATATATTTGACACCATAATATTTCTAATAACTTTCCCTAAAATAATACTATAAAAAGCATACCAAATTTTATTTTTTAGTTTGAAACTGGTCGCTTTTTGGGTGTTATGGCTCAATAGCCATATTTAGCCAAGCTGTGCCAAACAACGTAGAGATTTGAAACTGAAGGTTGAAGTATGTAGTAAAACTCCAAAAATTGCAGGACAAGGGATATTAAAGAGGAAAATAGAATCAAACGTTAATTTTTATTTTTCCAAAAAACTACTTATATAAATACATTTTTTAGACCGGCTAACTATCCTTTCTACCGGATGTTTCGCAAATATCTGTCCAAATTGTAAAGGGGGTAGAGGCAAACTAAACATTTTTATAAAGGAATGTGTTCGGAAATGCAACGTTTAGGTGGTATAGGGCATTATTTAGGTCAGTCGATAACATCGTTTTTCTGGCTTTAGGCTCCATTCCCTGATCAGATATTCAATAGCATGCATCGCTAGATGAATGTGGTACTGACCTATTACTCCAAGGGTAATGAAGATCAAGTAGGGAAAACAAACTGTCCCTTGCCTAGAACTGGTGACAGTTTGGAAAGGGTTTTTGCACCAGAGGCTGGCCACTACAGGTCTATTTTCGACGCGATAAACCATCAAGAGGGTTAAATTGTAATATAAACCCTTTTTCGGATGAAAAATACTTATCCTTTATGATGAGAGTTGAAGTAGTTAATATCTGATATCTTCCATTGATTTGCACTTCTCATCGTTCGGAGCGTTGAGGAATATAAAATTAATTTTTGCGGAATGAATTGAAAGAAATTTCTGTTTCGACTTACTGAATGATTCATCGATGACGTAAGGTATCTCTCCCCCATGCCATCTTTGTGAGTCCCGCGGAATTGCATTTCGATCCTAAAAAAGTTTGGAAACTTTTTGGCAACATTCATGACAAAATTTGCCAATATTATTATTTTAACATTTTGTTATAGAAAAATATTGAACTAAACTTTGCTAAAACAGCTAAATTAATTTTAACAAGCCCTTAATAAAAAGAATTGAGCAAAACACTGTTGAAAAAAATCGTGTAAGTTGTTTCGTAAGGTTTTACGTGAATACGTTTCATTAGTGCATAATATTTATTTGGGTAGGTAGTTAATTAACGTCACACTGGGGCAACACAATGGGCTATTGGCGAAGGTCCTCGATCAATCCCAAGGGAAAGATGCGAGGACAACACCAAGTCATTTCGAACCACGGTCAGATGACGAGGTAACACCTGAGCTGGCACCCCACTCTCCAAATATCCACACCACTCCAACGTGAGGAAATTTGAGGCCACGACATATTTAACGTGCACCAGCCCCCATGTACACGACGGTCTTTGGCTGGACCGAGTTTCGAACTCGCAGCCCTCCGGTTACTAATCCGTTGCTCTTCCAACTGGGATACCGCGGTTCTGTGTTTAGTTGGGTGTAGTAAATGAAAGAAATACAAATTCAATAGTCAATTCACTGTTTATCGAAATCGGACGAGTTGCTCTTCAGCGTAGACTAACATTCGATGAATTCCTGATTGGCTTTTCGATCGGTATATGCCGACATTACAAAAAATTTACAACTGAGATTCAGAGTTTCACAACCAATGCTGTATTTGATTTCACTTCTAATGTCTTAAATCAACAGGTATCAACGTTAGCTTTCTTTTGAGACCAATTTCGACGTCATAAGCAGTCCCGAGATATAGGGATTTGAAGTTTGCGCGGCGCAATAAAAATTCCTCAAAACCCGTCCTCTCCTCGCTTGTCGCGGAGCGTGAACTCAAGATCATTAACAAGTCTTTGTTCCCTCAGCTATCGAACAACACTAGGTAGGTTCGGTTCGCATTGATAACATAGAAGCTATTAGACCGTACTCGATGGTTCCCTCCCTGTGTGTAGTTCTCTCTTCTATGTCAGTAAAACTTCCATTGTCATTTCATTCATCTGTGTGTGTCTTTTTCTTGACATTGTTTGCCTCGTGTTAGGTGCGGCATGACTAAATATGGCCCTCGTGCCATAAAACCCCAAAATCCCAAAATCAATCAACCGAACTCGTTGCCCAATTTGCATAACGCTCAACTTTCTGTACTGATCACCTAGCACTGGTCTGATTTTAAAGACATATTCACACATCAAAACCGTTGAAAGGATTAACATTAAAATATTTAAATTAGTAACACATCAGGGGAAACTTCTGTGCTCTTATACTTTTATAATCTTGTAGTGAATTGTAAAACCAATACGCGAATTTGATGAAGCATGAATTAATTCAAACATTGTGGGACCAACAATATCTATAAATTGAATTATTTCTCACATTTGACCGTGATGTGTCCAGTATATCTCCTTCGAACATTCCCGGGTTTATCATTGGGTCCCTCTTCATATCTAGGATGGGAAAAAGAAAACAATACTTAAAAAAGAAGTGTTCTTCCTGAGAACGACCTTTTACAAAAATAGATTATGTTCATTGAATTAATTCCAAACAGAAATGGAACATAATACAGAAGAAACGCCTATTTAACTGAACAAAACATGCTGTTTTTCGTTATACTGGTTCCAGTTGCATGTTTTTCTTTATTATTTTTCGAAACATCTGATAAAAAATCACCATTTTCTTTCTCTACAAATCCAGTATCAATGCCATGTTTTCAATACTACTTTTCCTTTCACTTTAAAGGTAAATAAATACTATAAATAGTATATTCAGTGTCAAAAATAGACTAGTTATTCAGTGAATGTACAACATAGCTGTAGTCATAGCCCATGATTATGTGTTCCTAGAAAGAAACTGAACGGACTGCAAACAATTTTTGTCTCCCCATAACTGTGAAATGCTCTGTCCTCTAATAAAGACATTTATTATTGCCACCTGAAGAAATTCATACTCGGATATCAACGAAGGCTATCTCGACGAGGTATCTCGTCTTTAGCAAAACTGACCAGATCTTGGACGAAATATGTCGTCATTAAAATAACTGACCTGATCTTAATCTCGTCATCTTAAAAAAGTGCAATATCTTCATTCGGAGTTCAATTGGCATTCTTGATGACAAGATATCTCGTAATTAATAAAATTGGTCAGAGTATATATCTCGTCGAAACTACTTGGATGATTAAATTTATTTTTGTGTGTTCGAAACTAAAATGAGAATGTTCTTAAGAATTCTGAGCAATCATTTTGTTGCATTTTGTGAGCAAGTTTTGTTAATTGAAGTCCTTGTAATCGGAATTTTATAAAGCAACGTTTAATTTGAATAAAAAAGCCATAAAAGTGCTCATTTATGTTATATCCTTCCTCATTGACTTCCTCTCCCTCATCAAATTAAAAAAGATCTTTAACTGATTGAAATTCTTCAGATTTATTGGTTTGTTTCCAGTCAATGAAACAAATACAACGACAAGAAAAGGAAAATACCCCAAACAAACTCAACACATATAAAGCAAAATAAAATATTAAAATTAAAAATAGTAACAAAAGCGATAATTAGTTATCATTATTCAGATCAAATGAGAACAAAACTTTTGAGCCAAATAATATAAATTCAAAATTGAAATTTATGAACTTGGAAAAATATCCCATGAGAATAGTTGGTTCCTGTATTGCGAATAGGTATTCCTACCTATTCGTACCTGTTTAGATATTTAGTTCATATAGTAAGTCGGTCACTGGGTTCATAAACCCAATAAAAACTCATCCAGAGTTATGGTTATCCAATAGTTTATGGTGATAAGATGAGTTTCTGTAAAAGTATATATACTGCAAATAAATAAGATTGTTTTCAATATTAAAAACAATTTTTACCTGAATTCCCCATGGCGAGAGTTAGAAAAGTCAAAAATAACCCCACGAATACCGCCATTGTTATGTATGATTTCTGTGATGAGTACTAAATATTCACTAAAGCGATACAACAGAGTTGAATAATTTTTGTGTATCTAGAAGCGAGAGATAAGGGGGTGAGAAAAGGACAGTCTGGCTTCTTAAGATACCATCGAAATCTCAGTCGCCCAGACCTTCTGCATGAACTGATATTTCCCCATTTTGTTTTTGATTTCTATTCAGTGTTTTTCGCTTCTTGGTCACCCAGCTGATAGAGAGTGAATTGGATTAAAATGTACATATAACGAGAAAGACTGAGCTTTTAATTTTAGAAGAGAGAGAGAGAGAGAAACAATTATCTGACAATTATTTATATTGAAATTAAGACTGAACACAGAGATAAGAATATAAAACCCATCCAAGTTTCAAGAGGAGCTCACATGCTCCATCAGTCAATTTAGTTATTCCCGAGCAAATAAACAACCTGGCACAAGGAGAAAGTACCATCTAACTCTAAGAGGACGACCACTGTCCGTACTTAAAAAGCAATTACGCAAATCATCTCTAGTACCTTTTCATCACTACCTCAGTAAAACACCACATTGCTTGCCAGGCCCAATCTGGCCATTTGCAAAAGATGATATTCTTTGATGACCAGAAATCCTTTTCCACTGTACCAAATGCAGTTTATTACAGCCTCACACATCCTGAATTGCCATACAGGAAGACATTTTTAAGGACCCATCTGCCAATGCCCCAAAACTTTTTGCATTCAATGACTTAGTGTATTTTTTTACACTGGGATAAGAATGAGTTATTCCAATATTTGGAAGTTATACACTAAAAGGGAAAACATTCTTTCCCTCCTTGAGTATAACTTCGTATAACTTTGTATAATATAACTTTGACAGCGCCTTCTATATGAAACATTAGACAGGAGGTCTAAGCAGCATCAGAGACTGTTTACCATTTAATTAGCTTCATTTTTTTTTACTCTTTTAGTGTTCCCAAGTAGTTTTTATCAATAACTTAAGTTTATCCGCTTTCTGTATTAAAACCGTTAAGGCTATTCGCATTACGTGGTAGTTAACAGACGTACAGTATCGCATGTCTTGTTCATGTCTTTTATGTTAGGATATTGCTAAAAAAAGATTCTAGGTAATTGTTTGGAAATCTGTCGGATGATCATTTATTTATCTTTGCATAATTAAAAGGGAGATGATTCGAACTTTTCCAATGGTAAATAGCACGGGTACAGCATTCTTGCGAAACTCCAACTAATTACTGAAACCGTAGAATTTCAATACAGAATCATTCAGTTGAAGGAAGTAAAAATTGAAATGGCTTCCTAATAAGTTGATGTGGGAAATATTCTTTCAGTGTTCAAAATAAACAAAATAACTAGAATATTCCAAACAGTGCTGAGCTACTGTAAGTTTCTTAGTTTATTTTGTGTGTTCTTGCAATCGGAATTTAATCAATGTTTTGCCTCACCCCAAAAATATTTGTTCACCTTGTCTTTGCGATTCAAAGATATTGAACAGATCGATCCAAATGGACTGTAGCTTTATTTAAATAAGGTAATTGGTTCATATATTAAGTACAGCCAGGAAAAAAACCAGAACCACTCCTCTTCCATTCGAGCAATTTTAACAGTAGAGAAAATTCAAAGATGGCGTTTGACAGGAACTAACTTCTATAAATTTAAATGCATAAAATTTGCATAAGGGGCCGTCTTCATATTAAATTGAGAACCAACTTCATAATTTCCAGCAGAAAACCCCTATTTCGACACACAATTTTGAATCTATATCAAAATTTAACTTCAGATACCAAATTTCATGTCAAGGTTTTACCGTTTCAAAGTTATGAGTACAGAAAGATTGGAGCTCCTAATGTTAAATCAGTTTCTGAGACTTTTATCGATATCTTCCTAAATAATATTTCTGAAATCGATTGACATAAAAGCGTAATTTTGCAATTCGGTATCTGGCAACGCCAGAATTAACGTTTCATTTTTTAATTTGATTTATAATTCTGTGTTTGTGTATTTGAGCTGACAGCGAAATGGTGTGGTCATATTAAAGCATTTTCAAGTACTATAAATGTGTTCTTTTTGTAAATAAATCATTATCGTCTTTATCGAAATCGTTCAAAAGTATTTTGTCGAATTGTTCTTTTTCAGAATATATTTAAGGAGTAGAAATTCGACCACGTTTGCACATAATATTTCTTTTTTCAGAATTCTGCATTTTTTTTCAAGAATCGGAATTTCGTTTCTGTTTGTATTTATGTGATCTAGTATTTTACATATTACAGATATATTTAGGAGTTAAATTTTAATGATTTATTTATTTCCAGCAGAATATCAGACATGAGTAATTTCTTGGCGGTATATGTATATTTCGGCTAACTTTCCTTAAATCTTTGAATAAGTAATGGTTTGTAGGATTGTTTCATAAAAATAAATAAAATATACAAAACAAAACCTTTTCAAGTAAGGTGTGTAACTTCTTACTTTAGAATGACCGGAATTTCGTTTCTGTTTGTATTTATGTGTTCCAGTATTTTACCTATTGCAGATATATTATTTAGGATTTAAATTTTTATGAATTATTTATTTTCTGCAAAATATCACAAGGCATGAGTAATTGCTTGGCAGTATATGTATATTTCGGCCAACTTTCTTTGTCTGGTTGAATACGTAATGGTTTGCATATAATGCCTCTTTCATAAAAATAAATCTTCTATATATACAGGTGAGTCCAAATTGTTTTTACAAAATAAGAGGGTTGATAGTACCCATCCAGACGAGCAATAATTACCATGGAACATAGGGTCGCATTTCACTCAGAGGCAGAAAAGAATAAAATTAGAATTTCAGCATGAACTTACAAGTGTTGGGAAAGCGAATGAACGATACAAAAAGTTGCACAATCTGATTTATTGATCAGAGAAAAACTCACAGCAAGTGCTCAAAGTGGCGGCCACACCACATGGTTGCACAGTTCACACCGGCGAAGAAATGACTGGCGCACCCTCTCGTAGATTCCTGGTGTTGTGTTAATTTTGTCTGCGGCAACACCGATTCTCTCTACGAGATCTTCAGCCGAGTCCACAGGCGTTTGGTACACTAAAGATTTCATGTGCCCCCAGAAGAAAAGTCCAGTGGGTTGAGGTCTGGTAAGCGAGGAGGCCAAGCCACAGGTCCGCTACGTCCGATCCGTCGTGCGGGATATGTGGCATTCAAGATGTGCCGGCCCGTGCTGGAACGATGACTTGTTCATGCTCGACGCGTTTCGACTTTACTCTTTTCTGCCTCTCAGAGTGGAATGCGACCCAAGGTTCCATGGTAATTATTGCTCGTCTGGATGGGTACTATCACCCCTTTTTTTGTAAAAAACAATTTAGACTCACCCTGTATATATATATAAATGGATGTGTGTGTATGTATGTTCCGTATACAAATCTACACCGTTTGACCAATCCACTCCAAATTTGGTACACATAATCTTTACAACCTTACGGGTAATGCAGGCTACATATTAACTCCCGTTCTCTTTAACCGAGGTGTGCAGAGGGGGTTAAATCAATTCGAAATTGCCATTAGGAAAAACATTGAGCTTTAAACGATTGCGGTACGCAACTCAGTTTGTTTTACCAGTATTGATCGAAAAACAAATTTTTTAATAAAATTGTTTTACCAGTATTGCTCGAAAACCAATTGTTTTTCCGAAACATTATATTTAAACAATTTAAAATTTAATTATGTTGGAACTGATTTTTTATTTCTTTCCATAATATAAATAATTTAAGAATATTTGAATGATGAAAAATGGATTTTTAAAATACTTAATTTACACAACTTTCATTTTGTAATGGAATACGAAAGCCAAAACAAAAAACTCATTGATCATAAACGCGTAATTTTGCAATTCGGTATCTGACAACGCCAGAATTAATGTTTTAGTTTATAAATTAAATTTAGAATTCCGTGTTTGTGTATTTGAGTTAAGACAAATGTTGCGGTCACATTTGAGCATTTCTAAGTTTTGTAAATTTGTGTTATTTTTGTAAATAATTCATTATTTTCTATCAATATTTTTCAAGCGTCTTTTTCGAATTTCTCTATTTCAGAATATTCTCAAGACGTCGAAATTCGACACGCTTGCTCAGATCTTTCGTTTTTCAGAATTCTACACTTTTCTATGACCATAATTTCGTTTCAGTTTGTATTTATGTTTTCCATTACTTTCCTATTACAGATATATTATTTAGGAGTTAAAGTGTAATGAATTATTTTCTGCTAAATAACACTAGACATGGGTAATTTCTTGGTGGTATATGTATATTTCGACGAACTCTCCTTAAGTCTGGTTAAATATGTTATAGTTTGTAGAATTCTGTTTCATAATAATAAATGGAAACCTTTTTAAGTAAGGTGTATAACTTCTTATTTTTGAAATGACTGGTAGAGTTAAAATAAAGTTATTCTAAAATAAGAGATAGTTACGATAAATCAAAACGGGTAGCCATACGTTGTAGTTCAAAGAAATTTTAAATTTTGACATATTTTCATTACAAGACGATTAAAATCAATTTAATTTACATTTGTTTTTCATGTTTCATGAGTATTATTGAAAGCTGTACTCCATAGTCAAGTAACTACATCTATCATTCTATAAGTAGGTACGTGGTTTACATATAGAAACTGAGTCTCTCAATTGAAAAAAGTAGCTCAAGGATTCAATTTAAAACTACATTTTTCTGTTGGAGGAAAGCGAATTTTAAATCAGACTTTGCTGATCTTGGAAAAATATCATAGCAAGGAAGTATGTAAAATAGGACTGTTGAAAAATAGAAATTTTTTGTCTGAAGTGGCAGAAGGTCTCGAGGTTGCTTACTTGAAGTTGAAACTGTTCGTATAGAACTTAGGTACCAGTGAAAGCAGTGATTTTGTAAAAAGTGTAATCGATTTGTTTTTTAGTTTGCTTTTTCTATACTGATGACATTTGTTTTAAAAACAAGCTCCGTTATTCCACGTGCGGCTTAATAGAATTTTGTTAAAAAATATTTTCTGTACTCTTAAATGATGCTTGCATTTTTCTATGAAATAGAATCAACATTTAACCAATTCAACCCGATTATCGCCGTGTAATTCTGCTAGTAAATATTAGGTGTACCGGAAAGTTCTGTCCGTTCCGGTTACAAGTTTCAACAAGTATGTGCATATTCATTTGACGCATATTTGGCTCTCTATTTTTATCACTGAATGTATGCATACTAACCTAGCAAATGAACTAAAACGAAGATGATTCATGTTAGTATTGAGTGAGACGCGTTTGTGTACCCATGGCTACTGATAAAGTTCATTTACGCCACTGTATTTTGTACGAATTCCAACAAGGAAGAAATGCTACAGAAGCGTGTAGAAATTTATTGAAAGTGTTTGGTGAAAGTACAGTTTCTGATAGAACATACAGAAGATGGTTCGAAAAATTTCAAATAGGTGATTTCGACCTTTCTGATAAGCCACGCTCTGGGCGACCATCTTTGATCGACGACGATACTGTCAAGATCATGTTAGAGCAAAATCCTTTTTTGACAGCATCGGAGATTGCGGAAAGGCTTGATTCAGCTCAACAAACCATTTCGGACCATATTCGGAAACTAGGATTGGTGTGGAAATATTCGAGATGGGTGCCACATGAGTTAAGAGAAGAATTTGAATGATCGAGTCATCATTTGCACATCTCTGCTTGCACGGAACAAAATCGAACCCTTATTGGACCGGATGATAACTGGGATGAAAAGTGGAATACCTATGAAAACATCGTAAGGAAAAGGGCATATTGTGAATCCGGAAAACCTGCCCCCTCCACCTCTAAACTGAAGTTGAGCCTGAGTAAGAGAATGTTGTGTATATGGTGGGACATTAAAGGACCAATACATTTTGAGCTGTTGAAACCGAACGAAAAGCTAAATTCGGAGAGGTATTGCCAGCAATTGGATAATTTAAAAACAGCACTCCAAGAAAAGAGGCCGGTGATGTTCAATAGGAAGGACATCATACTGCTTCATGATAATGCCAATCCACATACTGCTTTGGGGACTCGTCAGAAACTCGCAGAGCTAGGCTGGGAATTTCTGTCGCATCCACCATACTCCCCGGACCTAGCACTCTCCGATTATCACTTGTATCTGTCCTTATTAAATTTTTTGCAGTGCAAAAAATTCAAAAACGAAGAAGATATCAGACAAGCACTGGTTCAATTTTTCACCTCTAGGGATAAGGCATTTTTTAAAAATGGGATATACAAATTGCCATCACGCTGGCAAGAAGTCATAAATAATGATGAAAATTATATTATTCAATAAAGTTTATTCAAGGTATGAAAAATTTATTATTTTGTTTTATTCTAAAAACGGACAGAACCTTCCGGTAGACCTAATAATTCTCGGATCGTTTGCACGCTCTTGACAATTTTTGAAATAGTATTCAAATTTGAAATTCGGGTAGCTATAACTACGATTAATCTCGATGTACGAATAGCGATTTTCAATGTGGGGATGATCCCTGAAATTGACAGCAACTTTAACGTTGAATATCTCCGGATATAAAGATAGTTAAGTCATGAAATTTCATATTTAGACTAATTCAACGATGCAGAATCTGATTAAGGCAGCTAAACATGGAGTTTCCCATTGGAAGAAATTGTTGTTTGTGCAAAATTTGATGTGAAGACTTCCCCTTATGCAATTTGTTTGCATTTGAAATTGTAGAGGACGTTATTCCCTATTGAATGATATCTTTGAATTTGCTCTACTATGAATAGTGCTCGAAAAAAAGGGGGATGGTTTCTTTCCCGCGACTGCACATCTTGTATGACAGTTGTGAGCACCACAGCTCTGATCACAAGAGATGACCTTACCATCAATTAAATTAGAACAAGAGCTCGCATAAGGTGAGAGATGGACTTTTCCATCTTCACCCTCGAATCGAAAAAATAGAACAAAATACAAAAAAATCATACAGCCCCCACGCTGCGCCAAGATTGGCGCATTATCACTCGAAGTGGCGAGGAGAGGCTCCAACACACCCAAAGGAGGAACCGAAAGTAAACAATGCTGCGTAGGAATTGGCGATAATCATGTGTTAGTGAAAATACAGAGGTATTACGAGTGCCAGGCAGACACACACAACAAGCAATGGTCTTTCGTGTTTTATTCACAGCTGCTTTGATTGATTAGAACCTAGCCTGTCCTGACGAACGGATAAATAGCCGAAGTTCTGAGTGAAATAGAAAAGAAACACTAATTATAGATTCATATGGCAAAAGTAGAGCTTCGCGTTAATTATTGTAGTAACCTTTTTGTAGTAACCTAACTATTAATCGCAAATACTGTCGGATTGATACTCTACCTGATTATTATCTTTGTTTTGATATATTTGGTAAGTTGCGAATGGCAACAGTCTAGTTTTTGTTTTACGTACGCAGAGAAATGGCTTTTGAGTTCTTTTTCGTATTTTAGAGAGAATTAATACGTATTATTTACGCCATAAATGCTTCTGAGTGTTATTTTGTGATTTAAAGCAAAGAGTGTACGTATTAGAACTGTAAATAAACTGTTTGTGTTATAAGGTGTTTTTATGGAACAATTGACTGCACCAACTATAATCTGAATACTTCTGATTCCGAAATTCAAAACGGAACATCTACAAGGTGTGTCAAAAATGAAAAAGTTTTTCATCGTACAAAAATAAACAAACTACAGGACTAAAAAATACTTCTAGTTAACAACTAATTTGATTTATAGCCATTTTTTTTGAGGGGGGGACGATGTTTGGTGTTAATTTGATTCATTCTAAGCTACAACTGATTCAAGAAATACATTCGAGTAACATGACAAGTTACTGCGTTCACCACCACGACACTAGCGCCCTCTTTATTTATTTAGCATTACCCCCAGAAAAACCCTCTTATACTTCACTTATTGGATTAATCAGTTCCTTAAACTGATTAAAATGGGATTTTCTCGTTATTGGTATTGGATTGGTATTCTTCAATTCAAGATATGAAGAGTGTGACTGTGCCATACATCCGATTTGGTAACATCAGATGTTCCTGCAAAAGAAGTGGCCGAGATAGCCCGATTGGAAGAGTAGCTGGTTAGCAACCTGTGGGTTACGAATTCGAAACTCGATCCAACCGAAGACCGTCTGGTACATGAGGGCTGGTGCACGTTAAATCTGTCGTTGCCTCAAATTTCCTCACGCTGGCGTGGCGTGGAAGTTTGGAGAGTGGTGTGCCAGCTCATGTGTTGACCTCGTCATCTGATCAAAATGAGGAGGTGTTGTCCTCAGATCTTTCCTTTCGGGATTGATCCCGGATCGTCGCCAATACCCCATTGTGTTGCTCCAGTGAGACGTTAATTCAAATATCTATCAACAGTGTTTATGTTTGTATATTTTATGTTTTAAATTGTTTACTAAGCTTAGTTGGAGAGAGCGGCTCCTGTTCCTTTCATTATATAGGGGCAAATTAGCTTTACTGATGTTAGCGATATTTCTCCTGTGATAGGAAAGTGATTGCAAATTATGTTGTAGGAAAGGCAATGCTACACAATTTTTGTTTAAACCTCCAGACTATGATAGGGTATATCAGTGTAAACAAAAACCTCCGGAGAACACTGGTTATATGATATTTATATGCACATTTACACAAGGAAAAATGGACTTGATTGCCAAATAGGACAACCAAGTCCATTTTCACTGAGCAGTCACGGGACAACTAGTCGACACGGTCACACTTTTTGAAGCTCCTCTTAATAGCAATGCTCAACTTACTTAAATTTCACGTCTATGGTGGTGATAGTATTTTTGTGCGGTAGAACTCGGTTCCTGGTACGTATTCTGAACGTGACGTCACTAGGCTTGTTTTCCGAATACTATTTCAGCAAATCACCAATAGAAATTCCAAAAACTGAATTCAGAATTGAATGAAGATAATTAATTGGTCAACGCCAATTACATTATATGCCAAGTGTCACCAAAACGGCGATTAACTGCATTTAACGAAACTCCGATATGAATGATGCGAAATAATTTGGGTTATAGAAGCAAAATCTTCACTTTCCGTCTGTTTTGTTTGTTCACACTGAAAATCCCTCTCATTCCGTAGTAGATTTTTTTAAAAGATGAAACAGCTTGGATTAATCTGTTTCACCAATAATATTTTGGTTTCGACGAGATATCTCGTCTATCAAGACCTGAACACTTCTGGCAATGTCCTGATGATTCGATATCTCGTCATCAGGATATTGCCAACTTTTTGGTGATGAAGATCAAGATCTGGTCAGGTCTGACGAGATATCTCGTCCATCAAGATCGGGTCAGTTTTTATGATGACGAGATATCTCGGAGGTGTGTTTATTTACACAGAAAATCCCTCTATGACAGTTTTCGTGGTCACTGAGAGAAAATTGAACCCCACATTACCTTTTATACAAGGACAGAAGAAAAGAAACAATGTTCCTAAAGAATGGCTTTATTTAGAGCACAACATTTACAAGGGCTTAACGTCCTAGCAGTTGTACATGCTGTTGACACGCTGGATGTCACTTCGGGTCAATCCATTCTTGTCATAGGGTTCCAAGAGTCTCTTTCCGTTCTTAGCCACCATTGTCAAGGAGCGTCCGTCTCTGGAGAAGGCGTAGTTTCCGTACAACATGACTGAGTCGTGATCGAAGGGGGTCAAGAGAAGGTTCTCGTTGGGCTTGAGCAGGGCGAACTGGGATTCCATTCCTATGAAAGGTTCCAATCAGGTTAGAGACCGCACCAGCATTCAACAACGAAGAGCAATTTCGGTTAATCTCAAGAAAACGGTACCATCGCCAATTAATAATTTTGGAATATTGTAACCCTTTACTATATGCACTTCTATTTGAATGCACCATATTGGAAGTTATCCAATATGGAGGCATACTCAAATAACCGTTTGGCGACGAAATTTTAGTCACCAATTTGGCGACAGGCCGGTACATTCTTGTGAAAGGTTCAAACCAGATTAAAGACCGCACCACCATTCAACTTTTAAAAGTAATTTCGGTTAAACTCAAGAACACGGTACCATCTCCAATTGGTGATAGTTTTGGAATATGTCAACTCCTTTTAGGCTTACTAAATGCATTTTTATTTGAATACACCGAATTAGGTAGCATCCCCAAATATGGCGGCCTATTCAAACAACCGTTTCGCGACCAAACTTTTAGTCACCAATTTGGCGAAGGGCCGGTACATTCCTGTGTGAAAGGTTCAAATCAAATTAGAGACAGCACCACCATGTTCTTGAGTTTTTACACAATTCCTTGTTTCTGGGTTTGTGGAAGTTTATGTTAATACTTGCAAATTTGTAGTTAAAATATTGAGTATAGTTTACTCTGCTAATCCAACCTCTGGGATTGACGTTCAAGATTGTTGAGTGCTTTGGGCTTGACTACAGCGACCTTTGTCTCTTAGCAACTAGTCAAGTATTTAGGCTTCGATTATCGTTATTGAGTAGAATAGGTTGGTTGGTTTGGGATTTTATGGCACAAAGGCCATATTTGGCCAAGCTGCGCTAAACAAAGGACAACAAGGGACGAAAGAAGAGTAAAAAAAAGAAGGGTAAACGAGGGTAAAACAAAAGGGAGGACAGATCGTACAGGTACCTCGGGGTTGTGATGCCCATACACACCTAAAGGAGATGTGTCCCTAAGGACTGAGTAGAATAGGGTTGTTGAAGTTTAGAATTTGTAGAGATTAGAGAAATATGATGAATCCTTTGATTGTAGTTTTATTTTCAAATGCTTGGATCATCCGATTGTGATGAAGTTACCATTATATTATGTTTGGAGGGGTGAAAAAGCTTTTTTTTTTAGTTCGTTATTGTATTTTGGAGTTTTATGTGAAAGATGCAAGTTTCATTGAAGCAGATAAAAATACTTGACAAGTTTCTGTCGTGGGTAAACACAGAACAAGAATTATGCGTTTGGTTAGGTCAACTTTTGTGAGATTTTCAACTGGCCTGAAACCTTCTTGGAGGGAATATACAAGTTTGTGGACCGCTGGACCAAGTACATCGAAAAGGACGGAGACTCAAAAAATGACGAATTTTTTCAACCCCTACATATGTATAAATAAATTGAAAAAATAAATTGCGGATAATTTTTGACTTTCCCTCGTATTTTTGAAATAAACAATTTAAGTTTCGAATATCTCTTCACTGAGATCATTGTGACGACCTATAGTTAAAGAGGACTCATCACAATATCTTCATTGGACTCACCTTGTTTGATGTTTTGCCAGTAGATGGTCAGGTAGGTGTCTCGGTCAGATCTGTTCTGCTCGTGGAAGAAGCCGACGGCGTGTCCCAACTCGTGGACGATGGTTCCTCGGAACAGACATCCGTTTCCAAGGGAAAGGTCCTGTTGTCCACGGTTGATCATACCCACGTAAGAGTAACAGCTGGAAAGGATTGAGTAACATTGAAAATAAAGGTAATAATCCTATACAAACATTTATGCAACATCCATCTTAGCATTACACAAAACATACACAATCCTTAACCCTCCTGGTGGTTGCTTTCCTTATTATTACTACATAGGAAGGTGGCTAAGTCGCACTGCTACAGAGATGGCTCCCAGATCTTATGATCAATACCAGCTCGCTCTACCCATGTCATGGACTTGTGCAAAAGAGGACGACCACCTGTCTGTACTCAAAAAAGTAATTGCTCATATCATCTCCAGTACCTTTTCATCACTTGTGCCTCAGTAAGACACCAGGAGAGCTCCTTGCCTTTAGTTTGCCCTGAAAGCTTTATGCTTGCCAGGCTCCTATCTGGCCATTTGAAAAATATGATATTCTTTGATGGCCAGAAATCCTTTCCAACCTGTATAAAGTGCAGCTTATTACCAGTCTCTCCCTTATACATCCTGAATTTCACTGGAGCCATAAATGAAGACATTTTTAAGGATCCATCTGCGAATGCCCAAAAACGTTTTTGCAGACTCAATGACTTAGTGTAATTTGTTTTTGTTTTTTACTCTGGGATAAATAAAGATTATTAGCAAAACTGACCAGGTCTCGATGGACGAGATAATTCGTCATTAGAAAAAATCCTGACCAGATCTTGCTTTCGTCAGCATTAAAAAATCGGCAATGTCTTGATGGCGAGATACAGCAAAATTGATAAGATGTTGGTGGACTAGATATCTCGACGAAACCACTTGTATTTTTGAAGTTAAAGCAGATGAAGTTGATAAACAAGATGCCAAGAAATGACGCCGAATACACATATCGTCGGCTTAGAGCAGAAACTCTAAATGACAAAACAAGGGGGCTGGTGCACGTTAAATATGTCTTGGCCTCAAATGTCCTCACGTTGGCGTGGTGTGGAATTTTGGAGAGAGGGGTGCCAGCTCAGGTGTGACCTCGTCATCTGATCGTGGTTTAAAATTGCGTGGTGTTGTCCTCGATCTTTCCCTTCGAGTTTGATCCGGATCGTCGATAATAGTCCGTTGTGTTGCTCCAGTGTGACGTTAATTAAAATATCTACCTAGCTAACTGACAAAACAATATTTTACTGTACCAACTGTTTGAAAACTATTAGTGTTTAGATAAAAAAAAAATAAAAATTATAAGCATTTTTTTTATCGTGTTTTATACCCTTTAACCAGATTATAATATGACTGCACTTTTCATCAACGTGAAAAAAATCATTTAATGTCTCTGAAAAAATGTCAGTTAATGAGTTTCTGCTCTAAGACGACCATATTATCAACTGAAGTGCCATGTCTATGGAATAAAGTCTCCCTACATAGACTCGTGGAATTCTGGAGTGAAGTAGAGTAAGCAAGCAACAACGAACATACCCTTGTCCAGAGAACATCCTTATGTAGTTCTTCTCACTGGTCCTTGGCACGAATCGGAGACAAGTGTTCTGGTGGTAGTCATTGATGGCAGAATTGATCAGATTCGTGCTGCCTCCTACAAAGGAACACCAGTTTGATTAGCACCACCCCACACAGAACGTTGTGAAGTGTTGCATGAGATATAACACAAAGGAGACTTACCGAGGGAAGCATCAATGACGTATGGAACCTTCTTGTTGGTCCATCTCATCTGTTGGTGAGGGATGACATTTCTGTCCTGCAAAGAAATGAAAAGTGTTGAATCGCAAGCGAAAGTGTCGGTATTTTGTGTCAGAAAATGTGAGTTTTTGAACTATCTTGTGGCTTTCTACTTAGACATATGTGGTTTATACGTTTAAGTAATATCAATACTTTTATTTCCCCTCCTTGTGGTTGTATCTACGAGGTATCTCATCATTAGCAAAACTGACCAGAGCTTGATGTACGAGATATTTCGTCATTAGAAGAAAACTGACCAAATATTGATCCTGTTATAAAATCGGCAGTATCTTGGGGACTGGATATTTAGTCTCTATCAAAATTGGTCCGATTTTGATGGACGAGATATCTCGCCGAAATCCCTAGGATCAAATTCTTACATAAGAATATAGGGGTCCTACACTGATTTTTCAGAGATATAATATAGAATTTGATGTTATAATGACATCAAATATTTTCTATGTATATTTTTGTTGCTTTGGTATCATTTTTATGTTTCCCTTTGTTTTGGAGTATTAATACAAATCTATCTATCTATCTATCTATCTATCTATATATATATATATATATATATATATAAAGAAGAGTTGGCATCTGTCTGTCTGACTATCTATACAAATCTACACCGTCTGTCCAATCCACACCTAGTTTGGTACATTTATTCTTTCAAACCCTGAGGGTAACGTAGGCTACATATACCCAGTTCTATTTGTCCTAGGTGTAGAAAAGGGGCTAACAGAATTCGAAATCCATGGGAATAACATTTAGTATCCTTAATGTCACAATCACCAATTCACAACAAATTTTATGCACTCATTCTTTAGAATTCTGCGAGAAACAGGCTATATATTAATACCGTTCGATTTATCCTGGGTCTGCAGAGGAGTCTAAAACAATTTCAAAATCCCCATAGGAATAACATTGAATATTTTTACGATCACTGTCAGACCATTTCACACCAGATTTGGTATATTCATTCTTTAGAATCCCGCGGGAAACAGGCTATATATTAACCCCATTCGATTTGTCCGGGGTCTACAGATTGGGGCTAAAAACAATTCGAAATCTCATAGAAATAACATTGAGTAATTTAATATTACGATGAATCATAAACAATTCACCCCGAGCAACGCCGGGTAATTCAGTTAGTCATATATGTTTTTAACTCGCATGGGTCGGATTGTTTTGCTATTTCGTGCTATTTTTTATTTTAAAAGGAAGGCAGTGTAGGATGTGGTAGGCGTAAAGTTTCACCGAAACGTCAATAGACTACTTTTATCATCGAACGAATTACACGTCAACGAATTTTATTACTTTCTTTTTACGAATTTTATTACGAATTTGTTTGACTCTCTACATTTGTGCCTATCTCCATATTTATTTTGGGGCATACTACACATATCATGTATTCGATATATTTGAAGCATTATTTAGAATCGTGAGTATAAATGAAAAAAGTACTAAAAAATAAAACTCAGGGTTTATAGCATGAGTGGTACTTAGTACGATTAGTATACCAGATTTATAAATACACTGGGCTCTTTTCAGGAAGTTACAGAACTACCTTCAGGATCTATAACTTTTTACTAAGTTACCGACAGGAACTTCTAAGTTTTGAATTTAAATTTTATTTGCTACATAGTAAGTTTGACTAACGTATTTTACTAATCCTCGAATGGATTAGTAAAATAGTTAGTGTGCGAAGGACAGGAATTAAAAATAATGACATGGGTCTCTTGTTTTCTTATTGCTGAGAACAGTTATTATTAGTCTTTGATTTCAACCTAAGAGAGGGTATCAAGGCATTAGTATTGAATAGAGTCTGTTAGTTTGATATTGGCAGAACCCTCATGGTGGTTTATTTTCAAGTCGAAAACTGCCTTCTAGTGACCAAAACTTTGCCTCTGGTGCAAAAACGTGTTCCAAACTGTCACCAGTTCTGGGCAAGAGACAATTTGTTTTTCTTACTTGGATCTTCATTCCCCTTGTTGTAGTAGGGCAGTTTGTCTCGATGAGATATCTCACCCTTAGCAACATTGATCGAATCTTAGACGAGATATTTCGTCGGAACACCTGGAGGGTTAAAGTAATAGGGCAGTTTTGTCTCGACGAGATATCTAGTCCTTAGCAACATTGATCGAATCTTTGACGAGATATCTCGTTGGAGCACCTGGAGGGTTAAAGTAATAGGGCAGTTTTGTCTCAACGAGATAAATAGTCCATAGCAACATTGATCGGATTTTGGACGAGATATCTCGTCGAAACACTCAATTTCTCCTGAACCCTCCGAGTGGTTTCTAGGTCCATCAAGATCTGACCAATTTCGCTAATGACGAGATGCCTCGTCGAGACAACCAAGAGATTTATTCAGACATTCAATATATTTGTATTTTGGGGACATTTGATACACCTTGGGAACATTTTACAGTTTCGGCGCACCCAAAATATCTGGCAATCGTTAAGGCAATTGGTGAGAGGTAGGATGTCACTTTCGTAACAAAGTTCTGTTCTATTAGTTGGTTTATGTTGACAACTCTACCTGAGGCGTAGCAAGATCTTTCACATCAAAAAGCTCATCAAGCCAAAAACATCAAAAATGTGCACTTATCATGCATCAAGCTTTTGGCTAATGCATGCTCCAAAAATACATTCTATTGTCAGATTCAGTTGTGAGAATTTTCATTTCTTGAATCATTTACACTTGCAATAAATAAACTGTCTTTCACATGTTCAAGTCGAGAAGTGTAATAAAGGGGAGACAGATTTTGTGATAGATTTATGAAAAAAAATAAAAGAAACATTGCATACGCAACTGCACTTACATCGGGGTCAAATCCCAAGATATCTCCCTGGAAGAGATCTGGGTTCTGGAGGGCCAGTCGACTTCGAGCTGAGATAGAGAGGAACGCAATTAGAAAAATAATATCCAAAGGAAATAATTATATAAGACACTATAACAACTATCCCAATTGCATCATTTCATACATAGCAGTATTGAACTGAAAATAAAGCCTCAAGACAGTTTACTATCTGTTTCGTGCTAAAAACTAAGGGTAACTAAACCTGAACCATAGAGGAATATAAAAGTAGAGTGAACAATGGTAACCTTTTTATATACCCAGGATCATGTGACCCAAACTAGAAGCAACGTTACCCTTAGACTATATTCGCTCTGCCGAGTGGAACTTAACATTCATCATCTGATTGGTCCATGGGAAGGGAGACTACGCCCATCCATTGATTCATCATCTGATTGGTCGTCTGCCATAGTAGTATGTTTTGGCAATTTCACCACTTTTGTCGCCACTCTATAGCAATGCTCATTCACACACCTACCCTGTTATAAAATGTTATATCGCCAAACGAGGCAATACGATGCCAAATCGGTCAACCGAGTCATTTCTTCACAGAGCAGTCATTTGATTAATAGTCGACTTGTTGGTCGCACTTTTGGAAGCTGCTTTGAAATGCAATGATCAGTTTCTGTATATTGAAAGATAAGTGCGAAAGGTGATGGCTTAAATTAATAAATTGGAAAGTGGGTGAAGTAAGTTTCCAAAACTTACTAACTTTCTGTACTTTTTTATATAATAAAATTAGAAATATATAGCTAACGAGTGAAACAACAAAAGATTTGAAAATTAAAAACAAGCGGGATAGAACACCGTCGTTTTAGAAAAACTATTTGAAAGTTCTATTGATTTAATTAATAGAATACACTCTAAGCAATTAACTATGCTATTTAATAAACAATCATAAACACAAATAAAAAATAAACAACTTAAACGTCAATACATGAAAAAATATCTAAGTAATTAAATTAGTGCAAGTAAGTGTAGCAATTTTTATCGGTTAAAATTCTAGACTTTGAGGCATTTAATTTTGTTCTACGCAACTTTTATTACCTTTAAATGTAAAAAATTAATATGTTGCACAAGACAAATTTCGTTTAAATCTAAAAAATGCTTCGACACAAGTAATTAACTTATCCAGTAATTTCTTTGAAATAAATCAGTTAAAAAAACGAAATCTCATCATCATATTTTTGTTACGCGATATAAATATTAATGACATGAAATATTACAGAAATTCAATAGCATCAAAATTTATAAAACTTTCAAAGATACAACTAAACTATCATAATCATAAGGGGTTCAAAAGCAGTAAAATAAATGTGCTACACAAAAATATGAGGAATAACGTGAAACCAGAATCAAACCATTTTCTTGTAACGCCTCAAATTCCACATCAATTTTTAACACTTGCTCTTAAAACACATTACCAGTTAAACGACTGTGATTTAATTTGTCACTGTGCAAT
Organism: Meta bourneti; assembly: GCA_933210815.1. Taxonomy (NCBI): domain Eukaryota; kingdom Metazoa; phylum Arthropoda; class Arachnida; order Araneae; family Tetragnathidae; genus Meta; species Meta bourneti. The sequence continues at coordinate 109,889,172 of OW119922.1, read as the reverse complement.
TAGTCTCCTGACTCTATTTTACATTTAAAGTTCCTAAACAGGTAGGCAGTGGAATTTATGTCGCACTGGAGCAAAACACGGGTTATTGTCGACGGTCCGGGATCAATCCCGAAGAGAAAGATCGAATACAGCGCATCGTAATTTTGCCCACGGTCAAATGACGAGGTCAATATCTGAGTCGGCAACGCACTTTCCCCACTTCCACACGACGCCAACGTAAAGGCATTTGAGGTCATGATAGATTTAACGTGCACCAGCCTCTACATGCATGACGGTCTTTGGTTGGATCGATTTTCGAACTCACACCTCTATGGTTGCTAATCCGCGACACTTACCAACTGGTCTACCGCTTCCCGACACAGAAGAGAGAAATACATCCAAGGTAGATGGAGCAATAGTATCTGTACCGTCTATAACTTGCAATGAGCATATTGGGAAATGGAAGTAGGTAGCTAATTAGTGTCGTACTGGAGCAACATAACTGCTATTGGCAACGGTCCGGGTTGAATCCCGAAGAGAAAGACCCGAGAAAAACACCTCATAACATTTGAGACCACGACAGATTTAACCAGCCCTGTACCAGCCCTCAACTTACACGACCCGATAATTGTTTACAGTTGTCTACCGTGGCCCGATAGAGATGAGAGAAATGCATCCAAGGTAGTTGCAGGAACAATAACTTGCAAAGAACATATAAGGAAATTGAAAAGATCTATTACGATGTTGAGAAAGGAAATGAGTAGGGCGAAGAGAAATGGCTCTGAAAACGAGTCGAGCATGAAACTGAAAAGGTGAGACTTACGGCTGTCGATGAGGGCCGAAGCTCCTGCAATGGTGAGAAGGATAGCAACCAGGACTTTCATGTTTGCCGTTGGGAGTTGACAAAGTAGTTGAGCTGAAGAGAAGGGTCCTCTTTAAAAAGACTTATTTCCCTTATCTGCTCGATGTGAAACAAAGCATGTGTTGGTAATATCATTAATATTTTCCCCAGCAACGTGACGTTGCTACCTGTGATTTCGAAGACGTACGGACGACTTTATCTTTCTGGAGAAAGGTGGTTGAAACGAACCCGGAATACAAGCTGATAATCGACACCTGGTCACAGATTTCATTGAATGTAGATTTTCTCAAAGAGCGAAGTGAGAATTAACATTTTAAAAAGTGAATTTTAAACCGTCGGATTGCGAGTGAAACGTCAGCAAACGAAGGAGGGAAATTATAATTTCAAGCAATTGCGGAAAATTATAATTTTATCATTTTAACAATTATTTATTACTCTGCGTTTATCCACTTTATCAATTATTCAGATAAGAGTTCTTTCATTACGATTGTGTATTGGTAGGTATTCAATTAACGTCGCACTCGAGCAACGCAACGGGCTATGGGAGACGGTCTGGGATCATACCCGAAGGACAATACCAAGTAATATTGAACCACGGTCAAATGACGAGGTCACACCTGAGCTGGCACCCCACTCTCTAAACTTCGACACCACGGCAACGTGAAGACATTTGAGGCTACGACAGATTTTTATGAGCCCCTTTGTACACGACGGTCGTTGGTTGGATTCGAACTAGAAACCCTCTGATTTCTAATCAGTTACTCTTCCAACCGAGCAATCCCCGATTGTGTATTGATATATTATCATTCCATGTGAAGTTCCCGTTTGGAAGAGTAGTGGATTTGCAATCGGAGGGTTGCGAGTTCGAAACTCGATCCAATCAAAGACCGTCGTGGCTCGTGCACTTTAAATCTGTCGTGGCTTCAGATGTCCTCACATTGACGCGGTGTGGAAGTTTGGTTTGGAGAGTGGGGTGCCACCTCAGGTGTTGACCTCGTCATTTGACCTTGGTTCAAAATGTCGAGGTGTTGTCCTCGGATCTTTCCCTCCGGGATGGATCCCGGACCGTCGTCAATAGTCCGTTGCATTGCTCCAGTGCGATGATAATTCAACTATCTACCTAAACTACTCATTCCTTGTGAAAAAAACCCATTTTGAGAAAAAGTTGTTGCATCATAGTCATTGAAATTTTTTTCAAATTTGTGCCATAGATAGACATTCAGTGAAACCCTTAAATCTGATTTTTTAAATTGTTTTGTCTAATGTTAGCTGATATAGGGGAATTTAAAATAGTGCCTTGGTCGCACTGTCTATGAATGGCCCTAACTTGAGAACTAATAGTTCGAATTTAGTAATTTTAGTACCAAAGGAAGTGATTTATTTCAGGAGTGTATATAAAATAAAAAATGGTAATTTTACGTTTGTGGGTTTTTTAAATGCAAAGATAAAAAATCACTTTTAAAAACAGCACTTTTAAGGGATTTAGAGAAGAATGAACCCTCATATTTTTCTTTGAAACTTTGCAGAAGTAATAACTAACATATATACTTCAATCTGTAAGAAATGCACAGTCGGTTTCTGGATAAAAGCTATTCTAATTATAAAATATATTTCAACACAGTGGTAATCTTACAGTATCATTATGACCATAGAGTCAAATTTTAATTTTTATGAAGTACTAAATCAAAGCAGTCACATTGAATGTTTGGATATGAATACAATATCAAATTACAGACCTATGTAATTTTAAATTTATTTTATCGCATGGTGTCCTTGGAAAAGGAATTTAAAAACCATTGAAGAAAAATTGTTTTTATTTAATTAAATTATTTAGGTATGTATTTATTTATTTTATCACATGGTGTCCTTGGAAAAGGAATTTAAAAACCATCGAAGAAAAATTGTTTTTATTTAATTAAATTATTTATGTATGTAATCTTTTTTATAGACACATATTAAAATATTATTACTTTATCTAGAATATTAGGACTTCTGATAACTAACAGTCGTATGTGTCCAAAAAGAAAAGATTTCATATCTAAATAATTTAAATAAATAAAAACAAACTTTAAAATTATTAAATTATAATGTATAATGCATGTTTATTCATAGTTGGTTGGTTTTTATTGTTCAAGGGCCATATACATAACATACATGTTGTGCAAGCAATACACATTATATACACATAACATAAAACTAAGCAATGGATATAACACACAAAGGTAGGCAGTTAATTAACGTCCCACTGGAGCAACACAAAGGGCAATTGGCGATGGTCCGGGATCAAACCCGATGGGAAAGAGCCGAGGACAACACCACATTATTTTGAACTACAGTCAGATGACGAGGACACACATGAACTGGCACACCACTCTCCAAACTTCCACACCACGGCAACGTGAAGACATTTGAGGCCATGGCAGATTTAACGTGAACCAGCCCCTTTGTACACAACGGTCTTTGGTTGTATTCGAGTCCAAACTGAGAAATAACAGCGTCAAATAATACACACATACACGCAAATAAAGTTTTACTGACCGAGGAGAAGTACATTCGTAGTAAGATACAAGAATCGAAATTGCACCGCATGTAACTCGTAGGTTGCTAGCGCAGTAGGCAAACCCTCTGTGCCATCATTTGAAAACATGCTTCTCGAGAGTGCTTTCTTAATGTGTTTTTGGAGAAATCTAACTGTCATACAAATAAAAACAACTACCGAACGAAAAGAAAACGAAATAAAAGCGAACTTCACTCTAAAGATTACATCTTGGTCTAGAAAAATTGAAACTCCTATCTGAGAATTTTTTGCCTTTAGTGTTTTTACTTGTAAACCGACCAAATATCCTTGTTTTACGAGAGTACTTCACTTTTTTCTCAACGGCACCCTTGTAAAATTTTACCACTTTGAGAGCTATCCAGGTTCTTTGATTAACGCGAGACGCGGTAACCGGTTGGGAGAGTAGTGGATTAGCAACCGGATTGCTAGTTCTAAGCTCGATCCAACCAAAGACCTTCCTGTGCGTGGGGACTGGTGTACGTTAAATCTATCGTGACTTCCCAATGTCCTCACGTTGGCGTTGTGTGGAACTTTGTAGAATAGGGTACCAGATCAGGTGTTAACCTCGTCATCTGACCGTGGTTCGAAGATTCGTGGATTACGTTGTGCTATCCTCGAATCTTTCACTTAGGTATTGATCCAGGACCTTCGTCAATAGTCCGTTGAGTTGCTCCAGTGTGACGTTGACTAACTACCTACCTACCTTTTCCTTAGTCTTTTTTGTTATTCAATTTTAAGCCCATATCCTCAACTAGAACTGGAACTATTTGACACCACGCATTAAAGTACAAGATTTTCTTTCAGATTTACCATCCTTTAGTTATAAAGGGGCCGCGATAGCCCGTTGGCGTGGTGTGGAAGTTTGGAAAGTGGGGTGCCAGCTCAGGTGTTGGCCTCGTCATCTGACCGCGATTCAAAATTACGAGGTGTCCTCGGATTTTCCCCTTCGGGATAGATCCCAGACCGTCGCCATTGTGTTGCTCCAGTGCGACGTTAATTTACCTACCTACCGTCTTTGACATACGATAAGGGTTTCTTGGGTATTTCTGGGGCCGCCGTGTCTTAGTGGGTCTGTCCACTGTGCTTGCAACCTGTGAGTTGTAGGCGGTGAAGGTTCGATTCATCCCTTAGTATATATTTCTCTCCTTCTATATAAGTAAAACTTTCATTTTGTGTGTTTGATCACTACTTGACGTTGCCTGCGTTGTGTTTGGCCCAGTTTGGCCAAATATGACCCTTGCGCCGTAAAACTCAAAGCAACCAACCAATTTTGAGTATTTGACGACTCAGATATTTTAGTATAAGTAAATTTGAAAGCTATAAAACTAATAGCTATACTGCTTTATCTGAGTATGTTTCAGTCAATGTGTGTATCTAAATATTCTAAATGTGTATCTGTAAGTCTTATTGTCAGAAGATTGTATTACCCAAAATATATCAAAAATATTATTTTGTTGCAACTACTTAGTGCTCTTCATCAGTCACAACTCTTCATTTTTGAAATAAGATTTGACATTTCTGATATTGAAATCACCAATAAATAATCAAAATATATTTATTCATCAATATAATTTGTCTGTTAGGGAAGGTTAAAGCAAAGTCATTTTTAACAGGTCGCATGAAAAATTTACACCTGGGATGAGTTGAAACCTTTATGGACTCAAAAATATTTTCATTCCACATTTCTAGATGAGATTTTAATTTAAATATTTCAACATGCATTTGAAGTCTATTTTAAACTTAGATTATTTCAAGTAATTTTCAATTTTTTAAAAAGTGATGAATAAATTAAAAATATACTCACACTGGCCAATGAATTAGAAACCCGTAAATATTTATGCAAATGTTGGTTATACGGGCGTGGCTATGCAAAATCCGTCTATGACGTGAGTGACATGTAATCGAATTGACGGTATAAGTATGCTGTTGTGCATGTTCATTTGACGAGAGACGAAGCAGAATGAGGAAAACGACAGACCATTCACCGTTTGAAAAAGGACTTATTGTTGGAGCCCTTTTAGCCGGATCCACGATTGCCAAGACAGAACTCACTGGGTTTTCGAAAGCTGCGATTTCGAAGGTGTTTGAAAGTTGGAAACAGAACCCACAGTTCTTGTCCAAAAGAAGTGACTGTGGGTCTAAAACAACTAATCAAGACCGTGATCGGCGTCATCTCGGACGGATTGTACGGCAGAAAACGGACTCCACTGTGTTGCAACTGACAGGAACCTTTAAGGAAGGCTCGTCCCAACCGATCTCAGTGCGAACAATGCGCAGAGAATTACAGAGGAACGGTATAGTAGACAGTCGCATGCCAGTGAGGAAACCTCTAATTTCTGCGAGGAACGTCAAAGTTCGCTTACAGTGGTGTCGAGAAAGGCGTAACTGGACATCTGAGGATTGGAAAAAGGCGATGTGGTCAGATGAATTACGCTACACATTGTTTTGCACCGACGGAAGGCTTAGAGTTTGGCAAGAATTCCATGAACCCATCTTGCCTTGTTCGCACAGTTCAAGGGTCTGGTGAAAGAATCGTGGCGTGGGGCATGGAACTAGTCTCTCGGTATAGACAGTCATGAACTGTCTTTTTCTTTGGAGTTGGACTATTCCTATTTGAGCCAGGAATGCGATATTTTTGAATTTCATCGTAATTATGAAAGGATAGCAAATCATATTGATACAATATATCATGATTGATTTCTTTTCAAGAAAATTCATTTTTTGCTTGAAAACTCCATTCCGCGAGTGAAATAACAACCTGTTTTAAAATTAAACGTCTTCAGTACAGACGAAACAAAGTTAATTGATTACGATTTTTCGAAAAATGGAAGATCAATTTTAGAGTTTTTAAAAATAAAAATCAATACTTTCGACAAATGTTTTTTTGAGATAGCAAAGTTGTATAATAATCTCAACTCGTAACGTAAACAACCCTCACCTTTGTCACTTTAGATAAAAGTTTCCAACTTTTCAAAAGTAATAGTTAGATTATTTTATGACTGTGATATCATTCCAAGATGAACAAACTTTTACATAAAATTAGCTTTACTCCAAACGACATGCAGTTTTAAATCGATTCTTTGTTGCACCTCTTTTTATAAATGCAGAGATTCGGTTTCTAAATGGAAACCACATACCTATTTAGAATGATAGATGTTGTTTTTAGATTATTGAGTACAGCTTTCAATACAATTCAACAATATAATTTGAAATTTGAATAATAAATGTAAGTTTCTGATTTTAGTTGGCGTGTAATGGAAACCTACTTCAAAAATTAAAAAAATCTTCGAATTACAACGTATAGCTACGATTTATTTTAACGTGAACTGTCTTATTTTAAAATAACTTTATTTTAGCACTACCATCTTTTTAAAGTAAAACCATACCGTCTTATTTTAAAAGGTTTTGTTTTGAACGCTTAATTTATTTTATGCAACAGAATATTCTATAAATCATTGTGTATTGAATGAATGACTTGTGGAAAGTTGGTTAAACTTATACACATACCGCAAAGAAGTTAACCCATTTTAGTGATATTTTGCACAAAATAAATCATCTATACATATAAAGCAGAGTTGGCGTCTGTCTGTATAATCTCTATACAAATCTACACCGTTTGACCAATCCACACAAAATTTGGCACACTTATACTACTTTGGAACCCTGCGAGTAACGAAAGTTACCATAATAACCCCCATTCTCTTTAACCTAGGTGTGCAGAGGGGGCTAGATCAATTCGAAATTGCCACAGGAAAAACATTGAGCATAAAATGATTGCGGTACGCAACTCAGTTTGTCTTACCAGCATTGATCGAAAATCAAATTTCCTAATAAAATCGTTTTACCAGTATTGCTCGAAAAACAATTTTTTCCGAAACGTTATATTTAAATAATTTAAAATTCGAATTATATTTTAACCGATTTTTATTTCTTTCCACAATATAAATAATTTAGGAATATTTGAATGAAGAAAAATGGATATTTAAAATACTTAATTTTACACAACTTGCATTTCGTAATGGAACCGTAAAGCCCAAACAAAAACTCATTGATGATGAAAGAATAATTTTGGAAATTCGATATCAGAATTAATGTTTATTTTATAAATAAGATTTAGAATTCCGTGTTTGTGTATTTGAGTTAAGACAGAAATGTTGCGGTCACATTTGAGCATTTCTAAGTTTTGTAAATTTGTCTTCTTTTTGTAAATAATTCATTATTGTCTGTCAATATTTTTCAAACGTCTTTTTTGAATTTCTCTATATCAAAATACTCTCATGACGTTGAAATTCAACACGCTTGCTCAGATCTTTCATTTTTCAGAACTTTTCATTTTTTCAATGACCAGAATTTCGTTTATATTTGTATTTATGTGTTCCATTACTTTCCATACTACAGATATATTATTTAGGAGTTAAATTGTAATGAATTATTTTTATTTTCTGCCAATTACCACTAGACATGGGTAATTTCTTAGTTGTATATGTATATTTCGACGAATTATTTTCCTTAAGTCTTTGATTAAATGCGTTATATTAAGTCATTAAGTATGAAATGTCCAATTTCGAACTGAAAATTTGGTTTATTATATCTCAAGCAAGAAACAGTATAATTAATCAAAGTATGCGCCTAAACGATCAATACAGTTTTGCCATCTTAACGGTAGCTTGTTAATTCCGGCAGCTAAGAAGCCAGGAGAGCAAGTGGTGATAAAATCGTTAAAGGCGTTTTCTACAGATTGTTGGGAATTAAATATTTTTCCTTGCAAGAAGTGGTCCAATGCCTGGAAGAAATGGTAGTCAGTTGGTGCAAGGTCTGGGGAATACGGTGGGTGACAGAGAGTTTCCAAGTCGAGCTCCTGTAGTTTGAGCAACGTTATTCGTGCGACAAGTGGTCGAGCATTGTCCTGCAAGAGGATTGATCTGTCTCTATTCACCAATCTCGGCTGCTTAATCCCAAGCTTCCTCATAATTTTGTCTAATTGGTTACAGTAGACATCCGCCGTAATCGATTGACCAGGTCTCACGAAGCTGTAGTGGAAAACACCAGCGCTGAACCGCCGAACAGACACCATTATCTTTTTTTTGGTGAATATTCGGTTTCGGAGTGTGTCTTGGCACTTCATCTTTATCCAACCCATGTGCCGAACGCTTGCGATTGTCGAAAAGAATCCATTTTTCATCATACGTAACAATACGTAACAGTACGGTGTAAAAATGGTTCGCCTTTATGTCGCGACAGCAAGGAAAGGCAAGTTTCGAAACGATTTCTCTTCTGACGCTCGTTTAGTTCATGCGGAACCCCCATCTATCCAGCTACTTAACCTTACCGATTTGTTTCAAATGGTTTAATATTGTTGGAATAGTAAAGTCAAACGTTTCTGCTAATTCACACGTAGTTTGAGATGTATCCGCTTCCATTGCAACTTTCAGTTCATCATTCTCCACCTTGTTCGCCCACGTGGTTCATTTTTAAGATCAAAATCGCCAGATCGAAAATTCTCAAACCATCTACGTACTGTGCGTTCATTAGCCGCCACATCGTTGCCAAACACTTCGTTGATATTTCAAATTTTCTGCGCTGCATTAGTTCCACCACGGAACTCATATTCGAAAATAACGCGAATTTTTGACTTATCCATGATTTACAAGATTTAATCTGCAAAAGGCAATTCGACAGATAATCACAAACCAAAGCGTGTGTCTGAAAGGCTAATGACGTACCTTCACAGTAAAAAAAAAAAAAAAAAATAATTTCAGAATGAAATATCAGAGATATCGGGTATCAAACTTGGTACTTGAGGTAATCGGAAATTTCATATTTAATGACTTAATAGTTTATAGAATTCTGTTTCATAAAAATAAATGGAAACCTTTTTAAGTAAGGTGTATAACTTCTTATTTTAATATTACTGATAAAGTTAAAATAAAGTTATTCTAAAAATAAGATATGTTATGTAAATCAAAACGGGTAGCCATACGTTGTAGTTCAATGATATTTCTAAATTTTGACATACACTACCTGACATTGAAAATGCAACACCAAGAAGGAGTTGGCAGAAAGTGATGAAATTTGGCAAACAGAGAGAGACAGCAACGAGCAATAAGTGATCTTTATTGCAACATTATACACCTTGCCACTGAGCAGCAAGAACGTCTGATCAGTAGGTTGTAGGACCACCGCGAGCGGCGATACAGGCAGCAACACGTCTAGGTACAGACGCAATGAGCGTGTGGATGGTATCCTGGGGGATGGCTGCCCATTCCCTGTCAACCATTTGCCAGAATTCGTCTTCTGAACGTGCCGGTGGCAACACATGCCAGCGACGTCCAATGACGTCCCAGAAATGTTCGATAGGTGAGAGATCAGGGGAGACAGCTGGCCGGGGAAGCACCTGGGTACCTTGCAGGGCATGTTGGCTGATGCGTGCCGTGTGCGGCCGGGCGTTATCCTGCTGGAAAATGGCATTGGGCACCCCCTGAAGGAAAGGTAGTGTCACCGGCTGCAGCACATCATCCACGTATCGTTGGGCCGTTATAGTGCTCTGAATACGGACCAGAGGTGACATGCTGTCGTAGGCGATGGCGCCCCAAACCATTATACCACGTTGTCTCGCGGTATGGCGTTCCACAGATGCGGCTGGATTGGCCCTGTCACCACATCGGCGCCAGACTCGTACACGGCGACTGTCATTGCTAAAACAGAAGCGTGACTCGTCTGAGAACCCTGTGCCATTCCGTCGTCCACGTGGCTCTGTCCCGACACCATTGCAAACGGAGACGTCTGTGCTGTTGGGTCAATGGTAGTCGTCTCAACGGGCGCCAGGAGTGCAGGCGATCAATCGGCGGCTAATGGTCCTGGACGATATGGGAGCATCAAGGGTGTCCTGCACATGCTGCAAAAGGGCGACAGACGTGGCTTGCGGGGCCGCCGATGCTTGCCGGCAGATGCGTCGGTCCACGCATGCTGACGTCACTCTGGCTGCACCGGAACCCCTCAAACGTGCCACATTCCCTTGGTCCAACCATCTGTGTCACAACCGGTGCACCGTGGACGCGTGTAGGTGGGTATCTGCTGAGATTTGACGTATGGACCAACCTGCCCTTCTGAGGCCAATCATCATACCCCTCGTGAAGTCGTCTGTTTGCTGGAACTGTCTTGATTGGCGGCATCCTGGCATTCTCCGCTACTAGACGTTTCCTCTGAGACACAAAAACAAATTGCAACTTCATTTACCTGGCAAACAGAGCCTGACCACTTTTGCAGGTTCCTTCCCTGGTTTTTCACTCGCCGTGAGCGCGACAGCTGCGCAGTTTGCATCATTTACATATCTCGGTGAGCTGCGTCTACCCTGTTGATTTCATCCAGTTCTGCGCACTCCTTCTGGGTGTTGCATTTTCAATGTCAGGTAGTGTATTTTCATTACAGGACGATTAAAATCAATTTAATTTACATTTGTTTTCCATGTTTCATGGGGATTCGATTTAAAACTAAATTTTTCTGTTGGGAGAAAGCGAATTTTAAATACGACTTTGCTGATCTTGGAATAATATCATAGTAAGGAAGTATGTAAACAAGGACTGTTGAAAAATAGAAATTTTTGTCTTAAGTGGCAGAAGGTCGAGGTTGCTTACTTGATGTTGAAACTGTCAGTATACAACTTAGGTACCTGTGAAACATTCGTTGAAAGCAGTGATTTTGTAAAAAGTGTAATCTCTATTGAGTTTACTTTGTCTACACTGATAACATTTGTTTTAAACAAGCTCCATTATTCCACGTGCGGCTGAATAGAATTTTCAAGAAAAAAATATGTGCTTCAAAATAAATTAACCACGAATGCCGTAACAGTTTAATTTGCTATCCTCTCAAAATGATAATGTAATTCGAAAATATCGAATCCATGGTGCAAGGGTACCACAAATAATAAATATTGATTGGAAAACTGAGTGCAAGACTAAGCTGAAAGTTCCTCATTTTTATTGAAATTGAACTTAATTGGCATTCGTAATCACTTCAAAACTCAAAATCGACTTCTCAAGTCATCCCAGAAAAAGCTTTTGTAGTTTGTCTTACAGCAAGAGTGTGATGAATATGAAATGGATTATATGGATGGATATTATATTTGCGTCCGAAATAAATTGTAGAAGCTATGAAAAAGTTAAAACGATGTTAAATATTTTCTGTACACTTAAATAATGCTTGCATTTTTCTATGGAATAATAGAATCAACATTTAACGAATTCAAACCTAGCATCGCCGTATAATTCTGCTAGTTCGTTATAAAATTAGATAGTTGAATTTACGTCGCACTGGAGCAACACAACAGGCTAGTCGTTATAAAATTCGAAAATGAAACTTTTATTTTGGCGTTGCCAAGTAATAAAATAATACTTTTATTATCAGTGGATATTTCACTTGCGCTTTTCGAATTAAATAAACGCGTTTTCCTACAAAATGTAAGTTATGGAAATTGAATGAATTAATCATTTCATCATTAGTCAAAAATGAGTCGTGTTTTGAAGCTTTTAACTTTCCCAATCGTAATTGTTTTGGTACTGGTGGGTGTATAGACCATCTAAATCGGCCATTGACAATATTTTGAACATTTTTATCTGTCGTTTAGTTTTTACACGATGATCTAAAATTAGAATTGACACAACAGTAATTTGGTATGTGCAATAAAAAATTGCAATTTACATAGATTACATGATTCGCGTGGCAGTATTAAAGTAGTTCTAACTTAATAGAGACACTTCGATAATTGTTTTAATTTAAGTTGTCAATTTTAATAGTAATCACGTTTTATGTTAGACGTTAATCTATAAATAAAAGTAAATGACTCAAAAATAAAATAGAATTGGTTGGTTGGATTTGGGGTTGTATGACGCAAGGTGATAAAATATGGTAAATGGTATGGTTAGATTTTGTTATAATTGGTTCCGATAAAATATAAATATTCAATATTACATATGGTATGTGTAAAGTATTTTTATCGAAAACGAAAAAAGTCTGAACTTTTAATTTTAACAATATTTTTTTAATCAATGATACATTCGAATGTAATTTGTAAATAGTGTTTTTTTTCATTGTAGTAATAATTGCATCCTTAAATATTTTTCAATCCCGTTTCTATTATTAATCGAGTACTGTTTTAGATAGAGAAAACTGTATAAAATTTGTTCATATCATTTTCACTATAGCCGTCAATTAAGTTGTTTTGTGTGAAAGTATACAATACCGAGTTTTATCTACAAATGCTTAGTTATTACCTTTTAGACACTTAAGGAATATTTCACTTCAAAAATTATCTAGCAGTCTCATTGTTTGACAGAAAAGTTTTACATTTTTTACCTGTCTTTTCAAGATGTTCCTAATTTTTCTTGGTTGCTTTAATGCTTGTCATTTCCCTTGGTTTGGGATATCAATAACGAAAGCATTTGAATAACGTTTTTACATTTCAATAGACTATTATTTTTTTAAAGTAAGTTTTGGGTAATTTTGAAAGATTTTAAATTTCAAACGAGAGTGCAAAGGTTTGGTGAGAACGTGACGGTATCTAAGTAATGATTGATTTGAAGGAGGAGGTAGGGTAGTATTTTAATTAACGTCGCACTGAAGCAACACAACGGGCTATTAACGGCGGTCCGGGATCAATCCCCAATGCAAAGGTCCGAGGACAACGCCTCGTAATTTTGAACCACGGTCAGATGACGAGGCAACACCTGAGCTGGCACCCCACTCTCCAAACCTCCACACCACGCCAACGCGAGGACATTTGAGGCCACGACAGATTTAACGTCACGAGCCTCCTTTGTACACGACGATCTTTGGTTGGAGATTTGGAGGATGAACAAGGCGGAATTTGTTGATCCTAGCTTGGCAATCATTTAGATGTGGAAGTAGCTTTTTTTGAAAATAATAGCACAATTTAATATCACATGTCAAAGAAGCTAAAGAAGAAAATCAAATGTGGAACGGTCAAACTATCCTTCAGGATTTACCAATAGAACATGTTTCCAGTGGACCGCGTTATTTCTTCACTAATTTGTCAACCTCTTCGGTTACATTGAGAATAAATTAATCCAAGAGGTGTTTCTCGTTAAGATCTTGATGGACGAGATATCTCGTCATTAGAAGAAAACTGACCGGATCTTGATCTGGTCATCATCGAAAAATCGGCAGTAACTTGATGACGGGATATCTCATAAAGTATTAGCAGAATTGGTCAGGTTTTGATGGACGAGATATCTCGCCAAAGCTACTTGGAGGGTTAAAATGAATTCAGTTGAATTGTGTGATACCACTGCAATACCAAATCTATCAAATAATCAGTACTGTTACGATCGTGTTAAAATTAGTTTTTGAATACAGATATAAATTGAAATCTCATGAATTTTTGAGTCTATTGTCTTTACAAATTTTATTAGTTCAAATAATTTTTATAATTGTGGTAGGTTTTCCGGAGAATCAGCCCTGCTTCTTCCTCCAGGATTCGTCGCACCAGTACATCTTTCTGACTCGCTTAACGTCGCTGGCGCTGAGACCCGGTTTGTCGTACGTCTCGTACAGTCTGACTCCCGTCTTCGCCACCATGGTGTTGGACTTGTTGTCCTTGGAAAAGGCCGTGTTGCCGTACAGCATGACGGAGTTGTAGTCGAAGGTGTCGAGCAACTGGTTCCGGTGTCTCTCAAGCTTGGTGAACTGACTTTCTAGACCTGAAAGTAATTCAACTGGTTATTAGTACGGTGAGTCGTTTGTACTTAAGCATGGACATTTATGGAGCAGTTCAAACATGATTATAGCACACACAAGGTTCGTCAGTGTATCAGAATTTCGTAACAGGCTTCTCAATTAATTCTATTGAGATTTACATAATTTAATTGAAAAACTAATGCAAGCTTAGGCGTTTTCATGCTCTTACAGGATGTAGGAAACGCAAAGGTTCATAAATTGTAAATAAAAAGCATCTCCCATCGAGTTAAGCATTTGGTCATGGTCAAACTCATTGCTATCGCTACTTTTATATACGGGTGTCCCACAAAGGACTCCCTGATTTTAAAATTAAATAACTTGGAAACGGAGATCGACAGAAGAATGAAGCAAGTGGTATGTTTGTTTTGAAGGCCGTAAAAATCTGATACAGAAGTTACAAAATTAGTTACAAATATTGCAGGCAGGTGGCGCTGTACGCTATAGTCCCAGTACGGAGTCCGAGAAATAGGCTATAAACTGTCCTTTGCAAGCAGTCGCTGCAATCACATCACAAACGATTCCAAATGTGCACTTTTCGCAGCACAGAGAAGGCGCAAACGAAGAATGAAATTTTCAGTCACCCTGCAGTGTGTCAACGGAAATGGACGCACATGCCTCGCAGATCAACTCTTCAAGCTCGTCCAGTGTGGCAGAATTGTTCCGGAAAACAGCATCCTTCAATGTGCCCCACAGAAAGTAGTCGCAGGGGGTAACATTTGTAATTAATTTTGAAACTACTGTATCAGATATTTACGGCTTTCAAAACAAACATACCACTTGTTTCATTCTTCGGTCGATCTCCGTTTCCGAATTATTTCATTTTAAAATTAGGGAGTCCTTTGTGGGACACCCTGTATGGTTGTTCATGATTTAACCCTCCTGGTAGTTGTCCAGACGAGGTATCGTGTCACTATCAAAACTGACCAGATATTGATGGACGAGATATCTCGTCATCATTAGAAGGAAACTGACTAGATCATGATCTTGTCATCATCTTGCAGGAATCGAACTTGTGCCGCCTAAAACAGCAGTGTTTAGTTCAATGCTTCTAGTCTAACCCTCTGAGGGGTTCACACGCAAATATCAGTTCTACAACCTGTAGTCTTCCCTGCATGACTTCTGATCAGTCCTTGACTCATGGCATCTTTCCTGGGAATCTTTCAACACATAGATGTAGTTATTTATCTGAGAAAAAGCATTGCTACAATACTCATTAATCTCGTGACGCCCATAGGGTTAATAGCTTTACGACAATGAGGCTATTTAGAACTTACATGTGATTGTGATCTGACAAAAACATATGTATACCTCTCTTTCCCAAGGTGTCCAAACTTGCTCTGCTGAAGCCGATATCATCTCCAGTCGCTTTTACTTTTGAAATGCAACAGATTTTTCATCTATCTACGTGCACATAAGAATATGGTTTTTGATATAGATTCCTGTGCATGACTTAACCTTTTTCATGTCTGATGATATAATGTAAAATTTTCACTTTTGGAAAACCTCTCCGAATATTAGGTAGGCATGTAGGTAGTTAATTAACTTCGCACTGGAGTAACACAACGGGCTATTGGCGACGGCCCGGGATCAATCCCGGAGAGAAAGATCCGAGGCGGATATAACGCAATTTTGAATCACGGTCAGATGACGAGGTCACACCTGAGTTGGCACCCCACTCTCCAAACTCCTACACCATGCTAATGTGAGGACATTTGAGGCCACGACAGATTTAAACCCTGACCCGTCGGACCCGTGTACGCTACGGTTTTTGGCTGAACCGAGTTTCAACTCGCAACCCCCCGGTTGCTAATCCGTTGCTCTTCCAACTGGGCTACCGCGTCCCCCCTAATATTAGGAACTATTGCCGTTGTAATACTTTCTGGCTGTTGTTTAAGGCGAAGTTATAGTTTTCTAAATAAATGTATAAGCTGCTTAAACACTGAATAATAAGACTTTTATGAATAAAACAAATACTTGATAACAGGATATAAAACAAAGAAACATATAGAGAGAAGTAGAAGCAAGGACATGCTTTTAGAGTTGGATTCAAGAATGATTTCAAATTGCATTGATAAGAGTCTGAAATGCTTAAGGCATCTTATAGCATGGTAGGTTGTTTTGGCGCTTTATGACACAAATACCATGTTTGGCCAAGCTGCGCCAAACATGAGACAACGTCAAGTAAAAAATGTCGTGAAAGGGTAAGTAGGTATTTTAATTAACGTCGCACTGGAGCAACACAACGGGCTATTGGCGACGGTCCGGGATCAGACCCGAAGGGAAAAATCCTAGGACACCACATCATTTTGAACCATTGTCAAATGACGAGGTCACCCTTGATCTGGCACCCCTCTCCAAACTTTCACACCGTGTCAATGTGAGGACATTTGAGGCCTTGACACATTTAAGATGCACCAGCCCCCCTTTGTACGCGACGGTATTTGGTTGGATTCGAACTCGCAACCCTCCGGTTGCTAATCCTTTACTCTTCCAACCGGGCTGCCGCTGCCCCTGGATATCCCAGGAGCGCGACCCCTTTGTTTACTCTAAAGATAGTAAACTCCATGGAAAAAAGACCACTAGAGTACCTAGCGTCCGTGAAACTCGTTC
Organism: Meta bourneti; assembly: GCA_933210815.1. Lineage (NCBI taxonomy): Eukaryota > Metazoa > Arthropoda > Arachnida > Araneae > Tetragnathidae > Meta > Meta bourneti. Next base: position 109,872,412 of record OW119922.1, on the reverse strand, counting down.
ACGCCCAAGAGTTTGTTGATTGGTCGTTTTTAGGTTTTATGGCGCAAGGGACATATTTGGCCAAGCTGCGCCAAACACAGGACAATGTCAAGTAGAAAACGTCGGGAAAGGGAGAAAAAGAGACATTATGGAACAACGTAGTGAGATGAAAGCAGAAAAAGATCCCCTTGGTAGCCTAGGAGCGCGACCCCTTTGTTTACTCTAAAGACAGTAAACCCGATGTGAAAAGAAAAGATCGCTAGAGAACCTCAAGTTCGTGAAGCCCGTGCACATTTAAAGGACATGTGCCCCTGAGGGCTATCATTACATGGAAAAAGAAGAAATCATGTTCTTCCAGAGTAAATGTTTCTTTACAACGAGATTTCAGCGATGTGATTGAAGTGTGATACCTTCTCGTATGTTATCCCAATAAATGATGAGGAAATCATCTCTGTCCGACCTATTCTGTTCGTGGTAGAAGCCTATGGCGTGGCCTAACTCATGAACGATGGTTCCCTTGAAGATGCAGCCAGGACCCAAGGAAACGGGCTGCTGACCGCCAATCATGCCAACGTGGGAGTAACACCTATGGAAGAGTGATAAAGTAAACCATCATTAAAGTGCAGTTTATAGCACAGAAATTATTAATTCCAAGAACAGTCAGTACTCTATCCAACGTAGCCAAAATGGCTATTCATTCTGTACTATAATCTGGAACAGCAGACTTGTCGATATATTCGATTAAAATTTCAATAAACCATCATTGAAGTGCAGTTTATATATAATAATGATTAACCCTCCAAGTGGTATTAACGAGATATCTCGTCTATCAAGATCGAACTAATTTTGCAAATGACGAGGTATCTCGTCTATCAAGATCGAACTAATTTTGCAAATGACGAGGTATCTCGTCATCAAGATAATGCCGATTTTTTTATGATTACGAGAGCAAGATCTAGTCAGTTTGTTTTTTCTAGTGACCAGAAACATCGTACATCAAGATCTAGTCGTTTGTTTTGACGCGATACATCGTCCATCAAGATCTAGTCAGTCTGTTTTGACGCGATACATCGTACATCAAGATCTAGTCAGTCTGTTTTGACGAGATACATCGTCCATCAAGATCTAGTCAGTCTGTTTTGACGCGTTACATCGTCCATCAAGATCTAGTCAGTCTGTTTTGACGCGTTACATCGTCCATCAAGATCTAGTCAGTTTGTTTTGACGCGATACATCGTCCATAAAGATCTAGTCAGTTTGTTTTGACGCGTACATCAAGATCTAGTCAGTTTGTTTTGACGAGATACATCGTACATCAAGATCTAGTCAGTTTGTTTTGACGAGATTACATCGTACATCAAGATCTAGTCAGTCTGTTTTGACGAGATACATAGTCCATCAAGATCTAGTCAGTTTTGCTAATGACGTGATACCTCGGGGAGACAACCACTAGGAGCGTTAATTCCAATAACAGTCAGTACTCTATGCAACTTAGCCAAAATGGCTATTCATTTTGTATTACAATCTGGAACAGTGGACTTGTCGATATGTTTCGATTAAAATTTCAATAAACCATCATTGAAGTGCAGTTTATAGCAGAAATACGTATCGCCCTAAACGGCTCCAACTTAGGATCCATGCAGTCGTATAATTTTCCGTTAAATCAAGTATTTGCATTTAAAAACTATTTATTAACGATGATGAGATGAAATATATAGCAGATTGAATATTTACAAAATTGATAACCAACATGGTCTGCCTACTACATGAGAAAATTCCGATGTTCTCAAGTTAGAATTAATTATTTTTCTGCTGTGCGTTGAGCGTTTCCATCGTGACCAGAACTCACGGAACTCCAATCAATTAGAACATAGTGACCAGAATGCATGGAACTCCTACCAATTAGGAGATCGTTCTCGGAATACGAAAACGATTGAGTTATCTAAGAGGAATGGGGAAAAGCTTTTGCTTCTCTTGCCTCACACATATATATGATAAATCCAAGAACAATCTGTGCTGTATACAACATAGCCAAAACAGCTATTCATTCTGTACTATACTGTATCTAGAACAGTGGACATGTTGATGTTTCAATTTTGAAAGAAGTTTGGAAGACGCTTGGAGCCGAAAGAAATATCTAATGAGTAGTTTATTCTATATTTTAATCAAACAAGATCATTAAATAGAGCAGATTAAAAAGTTTTTCTTTCATCTAGCTTGTTATAGCATTGATGCAGGGAATTAGTTTTATGAGATTTAATTTAATTTTGGGACAAGTTAAACAAAAATGAATTTTGTGAGCACAGCGAATCGTAGTCACAGTTGCAAATGCACTGTGATGCAATCTGACATACCCTTGTCCAGAGAACAACCTTATGTAGTCTCTTTCTAAGGTTCTTTTCTTGAAAATCACGCAAGTCTTGTCTTCGTAATCCTTCATAGCCTCTAAGATGTTGGGAATGTACTGTTCTGAAAAACAAAAGACAGTATTCACGAGTTCCGATATACCACAGTAAATTCCCTTTCAAGAGAAACTCTTGCGATATACCATTGAATGCAATAAGATGATTTGCAATAACAAATAAATATCCATAAAACTATCAAAAGATCACGGAGCAAATATTGGATATTGTTTTCATTATCATGCTCCAAAAAAATCTTCAAATCTGTCGTGGCCTCAAATGTCCTCACGTTGGCGTGGTGTGGAAGTTTAGAGAGTGGGGTGCCAGCTCAGGTGTTGCCTCATCATCTGACCGTGGTTCAAAATTACGTGGTGTTGTCCTCGGATCTTTCCCTTTGGGATTGATCCCGGACCGTCACCAATAGCCCGTTGTGTTGCTCCAGTGTGACGTTAATTGAAATACCCCCCCCCCAAAAAAAAAAAAAATCTTCATGCACTTGAGATGAAGTGACTATTGGATTTTATGTGAATGTTTTTCAGTACAAACCATTTTAAAAATGTATTTTAATTAACGTCGCATTGGAGCAACACAACGGGCTAGTGGCGATGGTCCGGGATCCCTTTCCGTAAGGGAAAGATCAGAGGACAATACCACGTAATTTTGAACCACGAAATCACACCTGAGCTGGCACCCCACTCTCCAAACTTCCACACCACACCAACGTGAGTACATTTGAGGCCATGATAGATTTAACGTGCAGCAGCTCCCTTTGTACACGACGGTCTTTGGTTGGATTCGAACTCGCAACCATCCGGTTGCTAGTCCGTTACTCTTCCAAACCATTTTAAGAAGGGGGGGGGAATTTAAATTAACGTCACACTGGAGCAACACAATGGGCTATTGGTGACGGTCCGGGATCAATCCCAAAGGGAAAGATCCGAGGACAACACCACGTAATTTTGAACCACGGTCAGATGACGAGGCAACACCTGAGCTGGCACCCCACTCTCCAAACTTCCACACCACGCCAAATTTTAAGAAGGAAAGCACTCTTGTAAAGAATTCTTGCCTTGAAATGTGCTTTATTACCGTTTCTGCTGCATTTTACATTCATTCCCTCCGACATTAAATTATACGCGTGGAACAGTTAAAGCCAGACTTGTTGGAACAGAGTTTTGCACAACATGTATACTATATTCGACGCATTTTCAGTTAAATAAAGCAGAAAATTCCAAAAATTATTGTTATTGTGATTAGCTCTATAAGCGACACATTGAAATTGCATTCTATAACAAGACAAGTTATCCCACTTTCGGTAAGTTGGCAGTTGAATATACGTCGCACCAGAGAAACTCAATGGGCTATTGGTGACGGTAAGGGACCAATTACGAAGGGAAAGATTTGAGAGCTCGTAAATTTCAACCTCGGTCAGAGGACGAGGTCAATACCTCGGCTGTGATATCCACTTTCCAAACTTCCACACCACGACAACGTAAGGATATTTCAGGCCACTTAAGATTGGACGTGCACCATCCCCAACGTACCCGACGGTCTTTGGTTGGATCGAGTTTCGAACTGGCAACTCTCCGGTTGATTACACGTCATCTGACCCTGGTTCTCGGTGTTCTCGGATTGGGATTGGTCCCGGACCATCGGCAATAACCCGTTGTGTTGCCCCAGTGCGATGATAATTCCACTGTCTACCTACCGGTTTTTACAACACATTCAGAATGAAACAGTAAATACGTACTCCCACAAAATACATACAACCTCTATACTCAACCTCACATGTAGGTAGGTAGTTAATTAACATCGCACTGAAACAACACGACGGGCTATTGGCGACGGTCGGATCAATCCCGGATCCAAGGACGTCTCGTAATTTTGAATCACGGTCATGACGAGAAGAACTCCTCAGCTGGCACTCCACTCTCTAAACTTCTACACCACGCCAACGCGATTTAACCTTATAAAAAATCCTTTCGTAGATTCAGTACTCGACAAGTATACTCACTTCAAGTCACATTAGGACCGTTGGAAGAGTAACGGATTAGCAACCGGAGGGTTGTGAGTTCGAATCCAACCATAGACCGTCGTGTACAGTGGCTGGTGAACGCTAAGCATGTCGTGGCCTCAAATGCCTTCCGTGGTGTGGAAGTTTGGAGAGCGAGGTGTCAGCTCAAGTGTTAGCGCGTCATCATATTTGTAATTTGTAAACTATGCCTTGTGTTGTACTGTATGGTACACATGTAAAAACCTTTTGTTCGCAAACAGGAATTCGCTTAGGGCAGTGGTAGTCCAGTTGGTATTGCACGGCTTAGCAATCCGAGGGTTACGAGTTTGAAACTTTGTCCAGCCAAAGACAGTCCACACGGGGGCTGGTGCGCATTAAACCTTCGTGACCTTCAATGTCCTCGCGTTGGCGTGGTGTGGAGGTTTGGAGAGTGGGGTGCCATCTAGGTACGACCTCGTCATCTGACCGTGGTTCAAAATTACGTGGTGTTGTCCTCGGGTTGATCCCGGACCGTCGCTAATATCCCGTTGTGTTGCTCCAGTGCGACGTTAATTAAATACCTACCTCAAACCGCACTAAATACATCATTGATGAAAAAAGTCGAAAGACAAGTGAAATTTCTTACCCAAAGATTTATCAATTTCATAAGCAACAATGCCGCCTGGCCACCTCAGTTGAAATCCAGGAATGACATTCTTATCCTTATATGAAACGAAATAAATGCGTTAGCTCATTTTTCTCCACATTTCTTCTTCCTTTTGTGTTGCCTTTAACCCTCTGGATACTGGGACCGGCCCAAAGCTTCGATTCCCCTCGTTACGAAAGGCTCGGATTCTTTCAGATCCCAAACTCTTGAAGAATCGCCGCAATTCATTACGATTTCCATCCCCTATCTTCTGTGCTACAAAGTGACCCGCGCTCGAATGGCCTTATCTTCCTGCTGACAAAGATGTGAGGTTTATCGACGAGGAGCCTCGTAAATTGTTTATCCTCGAGCATCTAGTCTGTGAGAGGTTGAGTAAATGAAGAGATACACTTAAAAAGTCACCGCCGCCCCTTCAGTTTACCCGGGAAGAATCTGTTCCTTCTAGGCATGCCCACGACCCGACAATATAAACCGGCACATTAGGTGATAATGGGACGACACATATTCCCTCTCCTCCTTGGGGAAAGTATCGTAAAGGCCGTTTCGGCCGGTTTCAGTAAGTTGCCTGTAAAGCCGTTAGGCCGGTTGCCGTAACCAAAGAAGGAAACGATATTTTGCCCCGACGCATGCAGAGGGTTAAAACAGCATGTCTATATAAACATAAATAGTGGAAAATGCACCTAGACTTACGTTAGGATCTATCCCCAGCATGTCTCCTCCAAACAGATCAGGATTCTGCAAAGGATCTAAGAGAGAAACGCATGCAATTAAACTTTTGCTTTTGAGCTTGAATTGAATTCATTGATCCACCTTAACCCTCTTGGTGGTTTAAATTCGCGTCGAAAACTGCGATGTAGGGCCTCCTATGTCTATTCCTGTCCCCCTGTTCCAAACTGTCGCAGCATAGAACAAGGGACATTTTTTTCCCCAACTTGGAATCTTCATTCCCCTTGGAGTAATAGGGTAGTCTTGTCTCGATCTGATATCTTAGTCCTTAGCAAAATTGACGAGATATCTCATCGAAATACTTGTAGGGTTGATGCGAAAATAGGTTAAGTTTAGCATTTCATGTTTTGATACTACTAAAGTTTTATGCTCTGTGTTATTAAGTTAGATTTATCTACTTCATAACGCTAACTATTTCAAACGTGCAGTTTATTAAAATTTGTCAATAAGTTAACGAAATATATGATTTTATATTTTTCACTGTGTGAGAATTTATACACTGCTGGCCACCGTAAATGCAACACCCTGAAGGAAGCATGCAAATAATATGAAATTTACAACATGCATTAGCGGAGGTGAGATATGCAAATGATTAGAATTTCAGCGCAGACGCACATCACGCGCGCCTGTGGCGCCACTTCAAAGCGCTATTTAAGGCTTGGAGATTTCGACGATTTCAAGTACGGCAATTGTGTTTTTCTTGTGGTTTTTTCAAAAAAACGATCAATTATGCCTCGTAGAAAACAGCGATCATCTTTTGATCAAGTATCCGAGTTCGACAGAGGAAGGATAGTGGCCTACCGAGATTGTGGATTATCTTTCAGGGAAATCGGTAGTCGTGTTGGACGAAACCAAACAACTGTAATGCGGATATGTGATCGTTGGATGCAGGAGGGTACGACGGACCGACGTGTTCGATCGCATCCACCTCAGTGCACCACTTCACGTGATGACAGGCATATTGTGCGTATGGCAGTGACGGATCGCTCAGCCACATCACGAACCATAGCACAGCACATTCAGTCTGTACCGCATCATCCAGTGTCTGAGCGTACCATTCGACGCCGTTTACAGCAGAGTGGTCTGTCCGCAAGACGTCCATTGCTTCGTCTACCCTTGACGCAGAACCACAGACGTTTCCGCCGCCAATGGTGCGATGAAAGAAGGATGTGGACGGCAGAATGGAATGAAATTGTCTTTACTGACGAGTCACGCTTCTGTCTGCAACACCACAATGGTTGGATTCGAGTCTGGAGACACCGTGGAGAGAGGATGCTGAACAGCTGCGTTATGCACCGCCACACTGGTCCTGCACCGGGTATTATGGTATGGGGCGGTATTGGATATCACTCTCGCATTCCTCTAGTACGCATTGCCGGTACTTTAAACAGCCAGCGCTACATCTCCGAGGTGTTGGAGCCAGTTGTCCTTCCTTACCTTCAGGGCTTGCCCACAGCCATATTTCAACAGGATAATGCGCGACCACACGTGGCACGCATTGTCCAAGGGTTCTTCGTCAATCGCCAGATTGAATTGCTTCCCTGGCCAGCTCGCTCTCCGGATCTTTCGCCGATAGAAAACATGTGGTCCATGGTTGCTCAACGATTGACCCAGAATACATCCCTAGCTGCCACACCAGATCAACTTTGGCAACATGTGGAAGCTGCTTGGTCTGCTGTACCCCAAGAACACATCCAAAGTCTCTTTGAATCAATGCCGAGGCGTGTGGCAGCGGTGATCTCCAACAATGGCGGCTACTCTGGCTACTGATTTTGGCAGGAACCACACTTCACAGAAGTCTATAAATTTAATCATTTGATACTTGGTCAACATGTTATCTACAAAATAAATTTTGTTGTGATATCTCTTGTCTTTCTTGGTGTTGCAATTTGGGTGGCCAGCAGTGTATATAACATAGTTTCTATTTAATTTCTTTTTCTAATGTAATTGAAATTTGTTTTTATGAATTCAATGTACAACGGAAAACTAATACTTAACGTTATTTTAATAAATTTCTAGGATAAGAAAATGTTTGATAAAACAAAATACAGGGATGGAAAGCGAACGAATGTTTTTTAACGGAATTTAATGGGATTCACGTGTTTTAAAAATCTAATCACTTTTAGTACCATGGAAAGAAAATATGAATACCAACACTAATTTTGAAACTTTTAAATTGAATGACATAACAGTAACAGTGACAGTATTGTAATAGTTAAAAGAGAAAAGACTATTTTTAAAATAAGAAAAAGAAAAAAAGAAATGAGATAAATGAGGAAGAATAGATACGAAAATAAGAAAATTTTCAAAATATTTTAAAAATAACATTAATAAAATAATATAAAAATGAATTACTTTTTATTTTAAGTGATGTTTTAGAATCTGAGAAAGCCTGAAAAGTGCGAACTCAGCAGTAGCCTGCGGAAGATTACTTAAAAACATCATGAAATTCTTTTTATTGACAATTGTAATGAAATTACGCGTCTTACGTTAAGTACATCTTACGTAAGCATATGTGGTGAGAAAGAGTCTAACACATTGTCATATTTTATACTTCGTAAACATAATATGTATTCATGTGTATTATATAGAATACTATATAAAACATTTTCCTTCTTAACTTTTTTAATTATTTGCCTTACATTTTAACTATTGCTGATACTAAATACTTTTGACGGTCATATGTTTTCAAGATGTTCTAAGTTCTGTTAGAATTTATTATCCTTTTCAGTTTGAGATAATTTTTTTTTCTCTCAAAGCGTTATTTTATCAGCTATTTAAGGTACTTTGAGACTCAGAAATGATAAAATGTTTTATTTTTTGAAGAAAAATGGATCTTAATGGGGGATTTAGGGAGCTACCCCCATGGGTCAAAACATAAGTATCTAACCAAATGGCGACAGAAGGAATTAATGAATGTATTTTAACTTTTAAAGATAAAAAAGCTGTTATTTTAATGTACAAAATCGGGTGCTAAAAGAATTAAGAGGTTTCGCGGATATTTTGAGTTCAGGTTCAACACTTACCGACATGACTTTCTAGAGGTATTGCAGCTGCAACCCCCCATAGCATTAGAAGTAGAAACATGATTGCCAATAAAGTGCCTCTTCCCCAAAACAAGATGAACTGAGGTGTTTTTAGGAACTTAAACCTTTTCTTTTGTAAGATAACTGGGATCTTGGAACGTTTTTCACTTGTGAGAATAGAACATATGGTATATTTGAGATTGAAGGTGGTACAATCAATGTTTTTCAAATCGAATTTAAGAACAGATAAAGGCAAAATGTGATATTTTCTTTGTTGTTTTGCCCGTTAATGTTTTGCTACTATATTTTTTGTTCCAGAAAATTGTTTGGGGATCTGTAGCAACTTTAAAGTAACCATGAAATCAATTAACTCTAATCGACAGACTCTTAGTTACATTAAAACCTAGTGGTATCAAGATTGATTTGTTTCTAGAAGAGGATATACAAGTTTTACTTAAAATAAAACTTTACTTATATATACACTGCTGACCACCGTAAATGCAACACCCTGAAGGAAGCATGCAAATAATATGAAATTTACAACATGCATTAGCGGAGGTGAGATATGCAAATGATTAGAATTTCAGCGCAGACGCACATCACGCGCGCCTGTGGCGCCACTTCAAAGCGCTATTTAAGGCTTGGAGATTTCGACGATTTCAAGTACGGCAATTGTGTTTTTCTTGTGGTTTTTTCAAAAAAACGATCAATTATGCCTCGTAGAAAACAGCGATCGTCTTTTGATCAAGTATCCGAGTTCGACAAAGGAAGGATAGTGGCCTACCGAGATTGTGGATTATCTTTCAGGGAAATCGGTAGTCGTGTTGGACGAAACCAAACAACTCTAATGCGGATATGTGATCGTTGGATGCAGGAGGGTACGATGGACCGACGTGTTCGATCGCATCCACCTCAGTGCACCACTTCACGTGATGACAGGCATATTGTGCGTATGGCAGTGACGGATCGCTCAGCCACATCACGAACCATAGCACAGCACATTCAGTCTGTACCGCATCATCCAGTGTCTGCGCGTACCATTCGACGCCGTTTACATCAGAGTGGTCTGTCCGCAAGACGTCCATTGCTTCGTCTACCCTTGACGCAGAACCACAGACGTTTCCGCCGCCAATGGTGCGATGAAAGAAGGATGTGGACGGCAGAATGGAATGAAATTGTCTTTACTGACGAGTCACGCTTCTGTCTGCAACACCACGATGGTCGGATTCGAGTCTGGAGACACCGTGGAGAGAGGATGCTGAACAGCTGCGTTATGCACCGCCACACTGGTCCTGCACCGGGTATTATGGTATGGGGCGGTATTGGATATCACTCTCGCACTCCTCTAGTACGCATTGCCGGTACTTTAAACAGCCAGCGCTACATCTCCGAGGTGTTGGAGCCAGTTGTCCTTCCTTACCTTCAGGGCTTGCCCACAGCCATATTTCAACAGGATAATGCACGACCACACGTGGCACGCATTGTCCAAGGGTTCTTCGTCAATCGCCAGATTGAGTTGCATCCCTGGCCAGCTCGCTCTTCGGATCTTTCGCCGATACAAAACATGTGGTCCATGGTTGCTCAACGATTGACCCAGAATACATCCCCAGCTGCCACACCAGATCAACTTTGGCAACGTGTGGAAGCTGCTTGGTCTGCTGTACCCCAAGAACACATCCAAAGTATCTTTGAATCAATGCCGAGGCGTGTGGCAGCGGTGATCTCCAACAATGGCGGCTACTCTGGCTACTGATTTTGGCAGGAACCACACTTCACAGAAGTCTATAAATTTAATCAGATGATACTTGGTCAACATGTTATCTACAAAATAAATTTTGTTGTGATATCTCTTGTCTTTCTTGGTGTTGCAATTTGGGTGGCCAGCAGTGTATATATAATAAACTTTAAAGTAACCATGGAATCAATTAACACTAATCGACAGACTCTTAGCTACATTAAAACCTAGTGGTATCAAGATTGATTTGTTTCTAGAAGAGGATATATAAGTTTTACTTAAAATAAAACCTATGCGAGAGAGAGAAAGGCAAGTTTGCTTATGTTATTGTCTTGAATAAGCCGAGATAGTGTCGACATTTCGACCTAAGAAGAAAACTGATTGGCGATATTGGTGCAAAAATCTTAAATTAAATGTCCAAATCCGGTGAATATACATCCAATTAAGAATTTCCCTTTATAGAAAGTTGCAGTGGTAGTCCAGTTGGTAGAGTCGCGAATTAGCAACCAGAGGGTTACGAGTTCGAGACTAGATCCAAACAAAGATTTTTGTGTACGTAGGGGCTGGTGCAAGTTAAATTCGCAGTGGCCTCGAATGTCCTCACGCCAACGCCTGAACTGACACCCTACTGTCGCAACCTGACCAGACTTTTTGCTGAGAATCCTTTCGGAGTTGATCCTACACCGTCGCCAGTGGACTGTTTATATTATTCGGCGCCGGCGAGGCGCACAAATCTGTTGCGCTTCGATATGTATATACGTTCTTCGGGAGACGAAAGCAGACGCTCGGTGTGATCGATTCAAGTGTAAAACATTAAAAACTTTTGAGGACTATCTATGCTTTTTCGTTTGACATGTCGGGAGCCATACATGTAAGTTTCTACTATTAAATTATTTTTGATATAAATTAGCTGTACTTTACTCTCTCCAAAAAGTAACTATAGGAAACAAATTCCAAGTATTAAGAAGCAGATAAAAAAGACTGGTAGTTTTTTAACGTTGACGATCTGCTATACCTACTTCCCAAATTTCCACACCACACCAACGTAAGGACATTTGAGGCCACGACAGATTTGACGTTCACCAGATCCCACGTACACGTCGGTCTTTGGATCTAGTGTCGAACTCACAACAGTCCGGCTGCTAATCCGCTATTCTTCTAACCGGGCACCTCGGCCCTATTTAAAAATATTGAAAATCAGTGCACAACGAAGTCGATCGAATGGAGTTGAAACACGAAGAAAATAAACACTCGACGTTTGGATTATATGGGACTTTTCTTGTTAAGTTAAATGTAGGTGACTGGTGTTTCTGTGGTGGAACCTGTTTCCTGCACGTATTCCGAACGTAACGTCATTTGGCTTGTTTTTTCGAATACGATATATCAACACTTCTCCAACAGAAATCCCAAAGAATGAATTCTGCATTGATGTATGATAGTCGATTGGTCAAAGCCTATAAGATTATTCTTCTAAGCGGCGATAAACTACATTTTAAGGTAACCTCAATATGTATCACGAGCGAGAATTTTTTGGCAGCGGAAGTCAAATTTTCGCTTTCTGTCTGGTGTGTTTGAACTGAAAATCCCTCTTATATACCGTTGTGTTGATCCAGTGCGACGCTAATTAAAATACCTACCTACCCTCTTATAGTGGGAGCATATGAAAACAGAAACGCATTGATTGGTAGGTATTTATTTAACGTCGCACTAGAGTAACACAAAGGGCTATTGGTGACGGTCCGGGATCAATTCCAAAGATCCGAGGAAAATACCACGTAATTTTGAACCATGGTCAAATGACGAGGCAACACCTGAGCTGACACCCCACTCTCCAAACTTCCACACCACGCCAATGTGGGGACATTTGAGGCCACGACAGATTTAAGGTGCACCAGACCCCTTTGTACGCGACGGTCTTTGGTTAGATTCCAGCTCGCAACCCTCCGGTTGCCAGTTCGTTACTCTTCCAACCGGGCCAGAAACTCACTGAAGCGGAACGTTTGAAATTCGAATCTTCATCACCTGCATCAATGGTAAAACCAAGTACTGCAAGTTCAGACAAAGAAAACGACTTTTTCGTTTGACCTCATTCACTGTAACAATCTGAATTAATGCGAATGTCAAAAACGAATCTAACTTCAAACAAGTGTAAGTGAGATCACACTTTTCTCTTAAAAAGGAGTCTAAAACTGGTAAACCAACCTTGAACAAATGACTTACATTATCTTCTGAAGTTTCTGCTGGAACCAAAGCGGCATTCTTGCAAGCAGGGACGTTTTTTTACCAACTTCTGAAACATCGTCCCGTCAGATATTCTAACTGATGAAACGCACTCATCAGTTTTAGGGGTAAGTGTTATCAATTTTACTTCATAATTTTTTTACCGTAACCTAAAAAGAAGTTTATTCTCAATTGAAGCAGAAATTTTGTTAGGTAATACACTCAAACCTGTTTTTGTGCGGTCTTTTTTCGTGCGATTTTTTTTGCGCGATCTTTTTGTGCGATTTTTTTTGTGCGGTATATGGAAATTTCAATCAAATTAGAACATAATTGACGAAGTTATCAATAAAAAAATTAGTAGGTTTGATCGGCCATTTAGTTTTTTCGATTTTTGATATTTCATCACATTACATAAGTATTGCGTCAGCTAATTACATTACATATGTATTGAATTATATAATCGCATTATTTAATTGACGTCCTTCAAAGTTTGTTTTGTACTTAAAACAGTAATTAAACATTAACAAAAAACATTAAAACAAAGTTCAGGTTTGGCGAGATTCCAAGTAGCTGCCAAGCCTCGTGTCATGATTTCGTTTAAAAAAGCAATTCCTAGTTATTTCGTAACTAGCAATTCCTAGTTATTCCTAGTTATTTCACGTGAGACTTTTTATGCGGTCCCTATTCACCGGATAAAAAATACTTTTTAAATGTGTTGCGAAAAATATTTTTTATAGTTACTCGTGAAGTTTCGTGCGATTTTTTTATGCGGTCCCTATCCACCGCACAAAAACAGGTTTGAGTGTATAGATTTTGCTGGTAATACGATTTCCCCTCTATTTCAACTATAAACAAAGAACTTGTTTGTAACGGATTTGCTATAATGAATCTTTAATTATACATATTGTCCAACGGACCTTCGCCAATAACCTGTTCTGTTGATCGAATGACGCAAATTCAACTAACTGATCAAATTGTCCTAACTACTAACCTAAAAATATCAGGTCCTAGGGAATTTAAAGAAATGTAAATCGATATAGTTAATCAGAAAGGAACATTTATTGCCCCTAACGTTAGAGAAAATTGATACATTACAGATACATTAAATTCCTCACAATACACTATCTGCGAATTGTAGGTTCTGTAACTTTTCCTAACTTATCCTTCTTATTAATAACAAGATGTTAATACAAGTCCGGTGATTTTTTACATTTGGTAAATATTTTAAAAGGGATACAAACTTCACAATATTGTTTCCATGTTGAAAGAATGATCTGCTTCAACAACACAAAAGTGCCGAAACAATTCTCGCCAACGATTGTAATTGGCGAGTTTTATAAATGTTTAAACCTTATTTTGGATCTTTAAAAATATACAGCCTTAGATTTCCTCGTTATGGAATAACTAATTGTTTCATTGATTTGTGTGTATTGGTTGTTTGATTTGTCACTCTACGGCCATTTTTTGCTACTCGAATATGTAATATGACTTGATATGTTTCTGTAGAAATCGTTGTGGTTGCACTAGTCCTTGTCAGACTACATCGTTGTTCTTGATCTGTCTTTCCCTACTATAGTCCTTTATTTTAAAATAGGCTTCTAAAGGTCTCACTATCCACCCTTCCCTTAAAGGTTACCATGGTAGTGCTTACAACATCCAAATGCTAAGCTCAGTCACCAGAGTATGACAATTTGAAAAACAACAAGCAACAATTTTCATCATAATGAATTGGGAGAGGTCATGCTGCTATAGTGATTGAATATGGGATGAGTGGACTATATGGCATTGGTCAGGGCATTGGTCAGAGCATTGGTTATGAAGCTGGATTTTATTGGGACTGGAGCAACTGACAAAGGAAAAAACTGGGTATTTCTCGGAGGAACACATTGAAAAATGTTGAGAGTGGATGACGTAAGAAAGAGCTTGAAAAAACAAAGTGCAAGATAAAGTGATTTCTGACTTGTATTTTCGTCCTCATCTCAGCGTACCCTGTATCATCGCCCAATGCCACACATCAGTCGGTGAGTACAACTCTTCAACTTTCCATCTGCACATATTTGATTTCTCACCATACCTGTATATAACTATGATGCAACCTCCAATATCTCAAATCGCATAAAATGTTCACGAACTCAATACTTGTATGATCAGTGTGAGATTCAATTCAGATTTGCATACTGCATCTTTTTTCGATGAAATGATAATATATAATTTTAAATAATTAAGTAAATTAATATTTAAATTTTCAACGCACTGTAGGCGCCACTACAACACACACTTTGCCTACCTTAACTTTCGTTTTGGATTTTCAATTATACACTAGTCTTAATTAAAGTGGACAAATAAGTTCGTTACTTTAGATATCAGCAAACGGATCCATGGTTGTAAAGTAAAGTGAAGGAGTTCGTATTTAAGATGTAATAATGTACAGGTTAAATAATAATTAAGGACGCTATACCTGGAAATAATATTGTTATATGCCTGCCTGCTATCCGATTATCTCTCGATTAAACAGGCTCTGGCATGGATGTTTGGACGAATCCCAGTCTAAGCATGGGTATTTGTAGTAGTTAGAAACCCACTTAAATTGTAGATACCGGCCTGAATATCCCCATGTTGCACAAATTACCAATAGAGCGACAAACCAAACCTGGAAAGGAAACAGTGCATTGGGCTGCGGGTGGTCAGTCTCAAATTGAGTGTACAGAAAAACTATAGAAATGAAAAATACAAGAACTTCACAGAAAGACTTTATTGAAGAACAGAAACAAGGTATAAATATTGTAAGGAAGTCAATCCCTTAGCAATTGTACATCTTCTTTATTCGGAAGATGTCGCTCTGGCTGAGACCGGGTTTCTCGAATGCCTCATACAGCCTGACGCCACTCTTGGCCACCATGGTCTGGGATCGGCCGTCCTTGGAGAAGGCAGTGTTGCTGTACAACATGATGGAGTTGTAGTCGAATCGGTCCAACAGCAGGTTCTCGTGGGGCTTCAGGAGGAAGAACTGAGTGTCCATACCTGCACAAGACCATCAAGAGTGAGACACTATGAAACGCCACGTTAAAAAATTTAAATTTCACCAAAGATCAAATTCAGACTTTGAAGTATTTCTGTACTGTTTCATGTCAAGAGTATACCACGGTAAAATATAAAGAGAGTATGTTTCATTTTAAACCTCCTGGTGGTTGTCTTTACGTGGTATCTCATCATTAGCAAAATTGACCAGATCTTGATGAACGAGATATCCCGTCATTAGAAGAAAACACGATCAGATCTTGATCTCGACATCATAAAATAATCGGCAATATCTTGATGATGAGGTATCTATCTCGTCATAAGAAGAATTGGTAAGATCTTGAGGGACGAGATATCTAGTCGAAACCACTTGGTTTCCATTCCAACCAAAGAATTTCAATGCCACTAAAGGTCAAATCAGACTTCGAAGTATTTTTAATGCTTTTTCATGTCAAGAATTACAGAACGTTAAAATGTAAAGAGAGTATGCTTTGTCTTAAGAATAGAGTTTATTGTATTTTATCATCTCTGTGAGGGATGCCAATAAGTTAACAATTCGAAAGGAGAGAAAATGACTAGTTCTTGAAGAAATGGTACTATTGAGCTCAACTGTATTTTGTAAAAGTAAAAGGAAATAACTCCAATCGGAGCATCATGTCACGTAATGAAGGAATATGGGACATTGAATTGTGGGACCTAAAATTTGTAAATCACATTGCAATGCCATACTTCTAATAGGCTAAAAACGTAAATTGAATAGACTATAGCCTGTAGCAGAAATTTTAAAATAGCAATTTCGGTGATTATTTTTACAGTGAAAAATTAAAAACGTTTAGAAATGTACATTACCGCATGTTTCCATTTAAAAATTACCAAGATCATCGTGATGACCATCGGGATCATCGTAAAATAGAATCTGAACAGTATCCTGATTGGACTCACCTTGTTGGATGTTCTGCCAGTAGATGGTCAGGTACTGGTCCCTGTCAGATCTGTTCTGTTCGTGGAAGAAGCCGATGGCATGACCCAACTCGTGGATGATGATTCCCTTGTACATGCACCCTGAACCGAGGGACACTGGTTGCTGACCTCCGATCATACCAACGTTAGAGTAGCATCTGAGGACACAAAACGAGAGTAATGATTGGAGCGAATTTAGCTTCAACTACTGTGGCAGCATTTTAACTGAAATTATATGGATTGAAACAACAATTTGGGTTGTGGTAAAAGCAATTACATAATATTTCTCGAATGGCGGAATATTTAAAGCAAAATCATGACAAATTTCAAATTTTACTTTTAACTCAGGGCAACGGAAGCTTAAACTGATGAAAATTTGGTTAGAATCGATTGAAATTTCAGATTCAACAATATATCACATTTAGGTAGGTAGGTAGTTGAATTAACGTCGCAATGGAACTATTGGCGACGGACTGTGATCAATCCCATAAAGATCGAAGGACAACAGTCGGTCATTTTGAAGCTCGGTCAGATGACAAGGTCAACACCTGAGCTGGCACTCCACTCTCCAAACTTTCACACCTCGTCATCGTGAGGACATATAACGCCAAGACAGATTTAATGTGCAACAGTCCCCTTGTACACTGTGGTCTTTGGTTGAATCGAGTCTCGAACTCGCCACCCTATATCACATTTAGGACTTGATACTTAAGCATACTATATAGCATTTAAGAGAAAATGCCAAATATATATGCCATTATATTAATATAAACTTTTAATAGCAGAAATATACTTTTTTTGTTTACTCTAAAGGGGACTTATTGTTTTGAAATGTTTGTCAGGTAAGAATGAAAATTATCACATTTTTTTACTTGTCTTCCAGGCTTCAACTAGAATTTGAAATATAGTACACAACTACTGTTTTAGCTGACTTCGTTCAAGGTCTCGGCAAAAATCACCGTATTTATAAATTCTGTACCCCAGAGGTAGTGTCGTAAGTCCAAATTGGCTACTTTTCAGGAAAGCGAAAAAACTAACTTTTTACTTATGGAAAACATGGACATACATCGTTCTAATCGATCATTGATTCAGAATAGAAGTCCCTGACAGTTACCACACTTTACCACTAGATAAAGTGCATTTTTTTATGTAGAGGTGTTGATCTAATTCCAAACCGCCAAAAATGGACTTGCGCAAGTTTACCTCGGGTACAGAATTGATGGCATCAAATGCTATAATGATGCTGTGAAAAATATGGTGACTCTCTGGTGAATGGTTATTAATTAACGAATGTACTGAAGTCAAGAAATAAAATCTTCAACATGTGATATTTTTATCCAGGTTTAAAAATGTTGAAAAACTTTGGCGAACTTAATCACCCCTTCAAAAATTAGCTTATAATACAGTAATATATATATAGCAGTGCAACCTATCTCTACATTGGGTTGATTGACGTTTCACTTTTCCATGCTTTGCCGAAAAAGGTGATTGGTAGACGTGTATATGAGCCTTTTCAAACAATAGATGGCGCTCACGTCAATCGGCGTGGACTTCGATGGGTGGTCTACGATGAACAGTTGAATTGACAATGCATATAACTTCTAACTACTATCTGAAGCTCTGTGATCGCAGGTGTTGTTTCTATTCCTATCACGGATTCACTTTTCGATGTCGCTCAGCAACATTAAAGAAACTGGCCTGCTCTCCCGACTCGGCTACAATGGAGTCAAACGGTCCAAAATCATCCATTGTACAACCACGCATACGGAAGTACACCTCTTGGTTTCATGCAACTAGCAATCTGTCAACTAGTGTAGGATCTATCAAATTCAGTCACTACTAAAGTCTTAGCGGGGAACTTAACCACCATTACAAAAATTAACTACCATTACAAAAATTAACTTTCAATACAGTAGTATATATAGCAGTACAACCTATCCACCTTGAAGTACTCTTTGGTTGCTAACTGTCTTTGCATTGTCTTTACACAGGACAGTCGAACGGTCCTAGTTACCCATTGCACGACCACGAATACTTAAGTGCGTCAGTGATCTTAATGTAATTCGCACAGCTTTATGCAACTCGCAATCCGTCAACTAGTGGTAGAATCTATCACATTCAGTCACTTCTAAATTCTAGTGGGGAGTGTTGTGTGTCATAGACACCACCACAAAAATTAAATTACAATATAGTACTATAGTACAGTGCAACTTATCTGCACCACAAAATCTGTGTTGCGATCTGTCATGGCCACCCTCGGGCAGTCAGAGTGGCGCTGTTCCGGATGATAACTGGACATGACTACCTTGCTGCCCACCTGCACATAATCCACTTGCTGCTCTCTTCACAATGCCCACTGTGCGGTCAGGACGTCAAGGGTTCTGCCCACCTGCATCACTGCCCGACCTTTGACCAAGAACAAGTCACCGAGGAGGACGGGTCGAGGAAGATTTCCCGTCTCTACTAGTCGGCGAACCACCAAATAGCTCAACAGCCAAGGGTGGGCTTTGGCTAGCAAGCAAGCATTAAATCTGTGTTGAAAGACGTTGCATGCGTTTGTACAAGATAAAGCTGTTTCTCATCGAATGATTCCAACTTACCCCTGACCGGAGAAGATCCTGATGTAGTTGGATTCGTAAGTCCTGGGAACATATCGAAGGCAAGTGGTTTGGTGATAGTTTTCGAAGGCTTGGTGGATGAGGGAAGTGTATCCAGCTGTAAATGAAAAAAAAAAGATTTTCTTCGACATTGATCGAAAACATGCTTTTAACGTGTAACCATTATTTTGGTTCGAGGTTTCAGACGGAAAACTGAATTTGATCTTTCTAACATATGGTGAGGAGAAAGCGAACTCTTTTGGACAAACAAATCACACGATGCAATCTGCAGTTTCAGTGAA
Organism: Meta bourneti; assembly: GCA_933210815.1. Lineage (NCBI taxonomy): Eukaryota > Metazoa > Arthropoda > Arachnida > Araneae > Tetragnathidae > Meta > Meta bourneti. Next base: position 109,852,787 of record OW119922.1, on the reverse strand, counting down.
AAAAAGTCGAGAAAATAAAGATCGAAAATAGAAGATTGTAATGCATTACTAATAATAAATGTAATTCATAAATTTAGGGTAAAAATATATTTCTTCAACCATTTTATGTTCCTTGTTTCTAAAATGAACTGAAACATAATATTAGCGTGTTAAAAGCCATTTTTAAGGAATAAATTGTTTATAAGTGTGTATTATAGTATCGTTAAAAATATATAATTTTAAACCTAATTGCTTTTTATTTTTAAAATTAGTTTCCTGCCTTGAATTATTACCTGTAACATCTTAGACTTAAAAGGTGATTGTTTTGATATTTGTTTACTATTTTTTATGATCAGATCTTAACCCTCCTGGTGGTTGTCTCGACGATATATCTCGTCATTAGCAAAACCATTAGCAGATCTCGATGGACGAGATATTTCGTCATTAGAAGAAAACCGACCAGATCTTGATCTCGCCAGCACTAAAAAATCGTCAATATCTTCATGACGAGATATCATTAACAGAATTGATCAGATGTTAATGGACGAGATATCTTGTGGAAACCATTTGGAGGATTAACTGACAAGGAGATTTATATTTTCAGCTTAGTTCATAAATATTAATTAAATTATCAAATTGACTGAAAAATATGTTTTTCAAATAATTCTTCAAGTAGATTTTATAGAACAAGCTTGGTGTGTGACACTTATGCACCTAGATTACATTTAAAGGCTTAATTAGGAAAAGGGCACAAATAAGAACTTATAACATACGTTGTGAGAATTTGGTAACATGTGCTTATTGAAATTCATTATGTTCAAAAATGGATTCTTTAAGTCTAAGTTTTATGAGTCTTGATCAAGAAGTGATTAGTTAATTAACGTCACACTGGAGCAAAACGGGCTTTTGGTGACGGTCCGGGATCAATCCGAGGATAATATCTCGTCATTTTGAACCACAGTCAGATGACGAAGTCAACACCAGAGTTGATACCCACTTTACAAACTTCCACACCACGCTAACGTGAGGACATTTGAGGTCACGACAGATTTAACGTCTACCAACCTCGGGTACACGACAGTTTTTGGTTGGACAGTTTCGAACTCGTAACCCTCCGGTTGCCAATCCGGTACTCTTCCAATTGGGCTCCGCGGGCAACTTGATCAAGATGAAATAAATAATTTGTCTCAAATCTTATTTGAAAACTACATCTCTACTTTGCAATCTAGCATGAAACCCTTATCTACGGAGTATTGGCCTTTCAGCCTCAGCACGCCTTTTGGATTTCAAAATCCACCAATCATTGTTTTCGTTTCTGCTTGTTCTCTAATTATAAATGATGCTTTAAAACAGTTTTAGTATACTCACAAATGGCGGAGTCGATTACGTAGGGAATCCTCTTTCCAGTCCATCTATAGTGAGGTTGGGGAGCGACATTTCTGTCCTGAAAGGAAAAATGACAATACATACTAGATAACGTATGCACACTGAACTGCTTGAAAAACTGGCGCCGAAAACTGCAAAATACATAACAACGCCACCTTGCACGTCATTGCACGTTTGGCTGTGCATATATAAAGCAACGGACATCTATGGAGGCATCTAAAGTTGCTTCCGCCCTGAGAATGGCAAATTATCAGGCTTTGAGCGATGTTAACGAGTTGGAGCTGGCGAGATAGGTCAAAGCATTTAGGAGGTAGAGTTGAGGGTTTCACGTACTATCATTTCAAGGGTGTTACATAACTAGAAGACTGCAAAACCTGTAACTTACGATAATAGTTGTTATCGTGCCTATTTCTGAATCAGATGTCGCCATATGCATTTTGCACATCTTTGGCGATGTCGATTATTTTCTCGCTGTGAAGCTGTTCTTCTGGATGGCAATTGATGGTTTGAAGAGCAGCTGCTATTGCAGGGCAGGTGAATATAGGGTGTGAGTACAACTCCCAGACAGTTGCCACAATATCTGCATGTTCGTTCTGGTTCCATCACAGTGTGGCCGTAAAAAGAATCTGGGGGAGCGTGACCAGCTTCCGCCGGCAAGAACCGTTCCATGTGATAGACGAGCAAAGTTGCATCAAATAACATCGGAATTCAATGCTGGATCGCCAACAAACATCAGCGTGGAGACTGCAATGCTCTCTCAAAGATATGCGCTTTGGAGCTCACCCCCAACTCCTTGATGAATACTCGATACATAGACACTGGACCATTGATGACTGGAAACGAGTAACCTGGTCTGACGAATCACATTTCCAACGGTTTGGAAGTCCCTCTCCCATGAAGCCATTGATTCCGCATGTCAACAGTTTATACAGGCTAGTGGTGGCTCTGTAATTATACGGGGTTTGTTTAGCTGGCATTCAATGGAACCCCTGGTACGTCTACAAAGGTCTCTGACAGGTAGACGTTGTATGTACATACTTTCTGACGAGTTGAACCCATTCATGTCCTGCTTTCAATCTGATGGATTTGGCCTGTTCCAAGAGGACAATGCGCAGCCACACATCAAGACACGCCAAATAAAGATTGGGCCGCTGTGGCCCGGTTGGAAGAGTAATGAATTAGCAACCGGAGGGTTGCGAGTTCGAATCCAACCAAAAGACCGTCGCATACAAAGGAGTCTGGTGCACATTAAATCTGTCGTGGTCTCCAATGCCTCACGTTGGCGTGGTGTGGAAGTTTGGAGAGTGAGGTGCCAGCTCAGGTGTTGACCTCGTCATCTGACCGTGGTTCAAAATTACGTGGTGTCGTCCTCGGTTCTTTCACTTTGGTATTGATCGCGGACCGTCGCTAATAGCCCGTTGTATTGCTCCAGTTCGATGTTAATTAAAAATACCATACCATCTCAATTATGTGTATTGCCATTACCACCTAAGCTACCAGACGTTCCCATCATTGAACACATCTGGGATGCCATGAAACGCTCTGTGTAAAACAGAAATCCTACACCTAGGAATACAATAGAATTCTGTACCTTTCTGCGTGGAGTGTGGTGTTCTACTCTATATCTATAGACTACTTCAGAAAGCTCATGGAGTTCATGCCTCGTATTTTTGAAGTTCTATGTTCCTACCTATACCTATGGGTGGGTAGGTATTTTAATTAACGTCACACTGGAGCAACACAACGGTGCAGGATCAATCCCAAAGGGAAAGATTCGGACGACACCGCGTAATTTTGAACCACCCTACACCTATGGGTGGCCTAACAAGTATTAGTCAGAAGTTCAATTTTTCTGGCACTTCACTGTAGTAGTGCACTGAAAATATTTTTATTTCAGCAAAATGTTGTATAATTAACTGATAGGTAGGTATTTTTAGTATACTGATAGTAGGTATTAACTCCGTACTCTAGCAACACAACGGTTTATTGGCGACATTCCGGGATCAACCACCGAAGGGAAAGATACGAGAACACCATGTAATTTTGAACCATGGTCAGATGGCCAGGTCATACCTGAGCTGACGCCCCATTCTCCAAACTTCCACTTCACGCCAACGTGAGGACATTTGAGGTCACGACGGATTTAAGTGCACCAGCCCCCTTTGTACATGACGGTCTTTGGTTGGGTTAGAGCTCGCAACCCTCCTGTTGCTAATCTGTTACTCTTCCAACCGGGCTACCTCGGCCTCATTTAACTCATAATTGCGGTAGTTATTGTTTCGTAGTTATGAACAATACAAAACTGTAAATTTAAATAATCTGTGAATCTTCAGATTACATTTTCAAGTATTCTGTACATTCTGTGTGCATAAGTATTTATTGAAATTAAAAATGTAGAGATTGCTCTCGAGACTTAGAGAGATAATAATGACTATTTAAACATTCGGGTTGCAAATCGAGGTTGTTTAGATATAAAGTCATTTTTTGACTATATCTCAATTAAAAGGTGAGATTTTGAAGTTTATTATAAAGTAACAGATCAAGGAAAGTAATTATACTGCACTGTAATTAATCATGAATGTACTGAGATAATTGTGAAAATTTATGTTAAAAGGAACGGAAAAGTATTTCTAAAGGCAGTAAAGGATAGGAATTTTATGAAATTCTGTATTTATAAATTCTGCCAAGGGATATTCTAAATTAGGAAAACCACGTGAATCAGCATGTATTGATAGATTCAAGTGGAAATAAGGGATGAATGTTTTATTTGATTGTGGGGGAGTCGTTATAGGATGTAGGGGAAACAAATATGAAGAAAATTCAAAGAAGGGTTTACCGTAACATGAACTCCCAACATATCTCCACCGAATAAATCTGGGTTTTGCATCGGGAGATCTCCAAGATTAGCTAAGAGAAAAAATGTTTTGGTTATGAAAATCCACCCGCATAAATGAATAAAATGTCATATTTATTTCAAGATAAAACGTTAAAGTTATAGCCTATCTCCAAATTCTTATATGGAGAAAGTGCTTTAAGAAATGCATCACAGATTCTAAATAAAACATACTTTTTGAACTCTGGTTCAATAATTTAAGAATTTGCCATATTCCGTTAGAGATTTTTACTTTTTCTCATTTTTACTTTTGAAGATATTAAAACTTGCGAATTACTCTGCATTCGATGGCAAATTGCTTTCCATCTCTTACTCACAATAATAAATGTATTCATTGTATCATTCATCGGACTATTGCAAACACAAGCTAACTCTTAAAATGTAGTTTTGAGTAATCAGCATTTTAAATTTTGAAATTGCGCAATAAATCAAGTTGGAAATAAATGTTGTGTTGATAAAAACACATTTTATTGAACAAAAATAGAATGCAAGGATTCATGAACAAAAGAGATTTATTTATAAATAAAAGTCATTTTTCTCGAGGAAAAAAAATGGAGTTATCTTGTTTTCGCAGTAGCCCGACGTATTATCTAACAGTGTAGATAAAACAATGTATCGAAGTTAATCAATTTTTTAAAGTGGATGATGTATCCCTCACGATTTAAACTGAACCATAATTCTTCTGATATACGCTATCAATTTGAATAATTTCAACGTAAAGTATTTCCTTTTTCTGCACATACGCCTGATATATCTGAATGAGTTTAATAAGCATCGTATGTTAACTGATATAAATAAACTCTCCCTTTTGAGAAGTAATTTTGTACAGCAAGGAAATTTTAGGAACAGTGAATTATACATAGACTCTTATTAACTTATAATATCAGCTTATTGATGCTATTTTTATAATTGAAAAATGCGATTGGGTTGGTGCTAAACTCTTCTAATGCAAAATCAGCTTCACGTTTGATATCTGTCTGTTCATCTGTCTGCATGTGTATGCCCGTACTACGTATAAACGGTTGAATATATTTTCATGAAACTGCATACTGTGAGTACTTACATTCATTTAATGACTGAACTTGGTTAAGTTTGTCTGTTTGTCCATCATCCCGTTCTATGTTTGATTTTGTATCTGTGTTTGTACAAGGTATCACAAAATTTTGTCAACATATTTTAATGCATTGTTCTTTATATGATAAATTATATTTTAATTTAATGCATACGTTATTCAAAATTTCTTTGCTTACAAATTAGGCAAGTTTCATTCTTAAACATCTGAGTAACTATACTTAAATCAATCATAATTTGGAAGTTTTGGAGAAGCTGGAATGCATATTGAGCATTGCGATTACTTGAATTGTTTTACCCCCCCCCCAGTACTGCTAAAAAATCAATTATTTTTTCCATAAAACCATTTGTACGAAATTTAAATTCTAATACTTTTTATTTTGATCCTTATTTATTTTCTTTGCGAAACAGACTATTTCCGAATATTTCGGACAGACGATATTTTGCAATGAAACGGAAACACGTATTCGTTTGCCACGTGCACAGTGATATTTTCTGTTATTTCCGCTCGGAAAGTTTGTATTTTAAAATTTTGTCTAATTTTTAGTTGTAAATTGTGGCAACTGCGAGATCAAGAGATAAAAAAATCACGAATATCTTTAGAACAACTTTTTTCCCGCCAACTTTTTATTTTGTTTTATTTCGCTTTTCTGTTTTAAATATTTACTATTTTAATAAATTGCAATTTCTTTCATCACACACAATAACACCAAAGTATTCTATTTAAAGCAGCATATATGTAAGAATAAAGGATATTTTAAGGGAAATTTTGCCATTATTGAAAGAAGAAAGTTAAAAAAATCCGAAATAGGATTTTTGAAATATTACAAATTCGTTATCCTAGTAACAGATGGTCAAAGTGGCTTATTTTACGAATTCAAGCCACATTTAAGCAACTTATGTAAGGAAAGTTTCCTTAAAACAATTATTTTCTTTAGAAGAAACTCTGAAATTGATTTACCATTTTAAAAGAATGGTAATAGATTACGTTTGCTTCGTTTGGGTACTGAAGACATTCAATTTTAAAACAAGTTATTTTATTGCATATGACACTAAACGGAATTTTTTGAAGCAAAAGTGCATTCGTTTTAAAGCAAACTTAGTGAACATATCTTATCAAATTAATTTGTCATCTTTTCCTTAATGAAGGCGAAATTAAAAAATGTCACCTTTCGTCAGTTTACCTTTAGAAGAGGTGCGATATGTGTGAAATGTATTACATGGGTGGATATGCATGTATAGGATTTGTGTCCAAAGTAGGTTGTAGAAATTGTAAAAATTCGAAAAGGTGTGAAAAAATTATTTTACTCACACTTAAATCATTTGGCATTTTTCTACGAAATAGGAAAGTGATTATTTTGGTCACTTTTTCAATCTATAGTTCACCAATTCAACCCTGGTGAGGTCGAGTAATTCTGCTAGTTTGTAATATATTGCTTTGGTAAAGTTGCATTACAAGTAATGATCTTTGTCTTGAAAGTCTTCACTGGGCTAGGAAGGGTTGTCTTTTAATTTGAAATGATTTAGGTATTACGGAGAGCACCACGACTACAAGATGTCTTGGTTATAACAGAATTTGATTTGTGAAGTGCAGTTCTAATGTTTTGAGAGGAGGAATGTGACAAATAATTGTATAAATGCTACAAGAAAAGACTAATAATAAAAGCAAAAATAGTTGATGACCATTTCGACCGATCAGCGCGTACACAATCATGAGGACCATAAATTCTCTTGACTAGTAGATGCATTGTTTATTGTAAATGTAAATTGACTATTTTTGTTTTTATTATCTTAGCTGCATTTTGAAGCTTTTGTACAATTAACCACTACCATTTAAGATAATATTTGGCACTGATTCAGGACCCCAAAGGTTGGGTCCTGACTGTTTTAGAGGCGTTGATTTACCGAAATAGAAATTTACTAATTTTATTTCTATTATCTTAGTCGTTTTTCAAATTTTTTATACAATTAACCCTCCAAGTGGTTTCGTCGAGATAACTCTTTCATCAAGATCCGACCAATTTTGCTAATGACGAGTTATCTCGTCATCAAGGTATTGCCGATTTTTTGATGATGAGATCAAGATCTGACCAGTTTTTTTCTAATGACGAAATACCTCGTCCATCAAAACCTGGTCAGTTTTGCTAATATCATCGTCGACACAACCACTAGGAGGATTAACTACCATTTAGACTAAGATTTGGCAAATATCAGGACCACAAATTTTGGGTCCTGACTGGTAGACGCGTTGGTTGATCCACCAAAATGGAAATTGACTATTTTTGTTTGTATCATATTTCTTAGTCGTTTTTCGGAACTTTTGTACACTTAACTACCATTTAGGCTAAGATTCTTAACTTTATTCTAAATAGACTCACCATCGAGGCTCTTGGATGCTGCGAGGGCGGCCATGGCCATTAATACCACAAATCGCAGCATTTTCTCGGATCTTTGAACTTCTTCGTAACGTATAAAGAAGCAACGGTTCGTAGAGCCTTTTTTAACAATTCGCCTTATCCGTTTCCTTGGGAAATGGCGCATCTGTTAGAAGAATTGAATATCTCAATGGAATCAGTGATTTCCATTAATCAACATCAATGTGTATTGAGGACGGGGTACATTATCTTTGAGAATGAAACTTGAAAGGAGAGACGTTAGGTAGGTAGTTGAATTGACGTCATACTAGAGCAATACAACCGGCTATTGCACGGGTACATTATCTTTGAGAATGAAAGGAAATGATATTAGGTAGGTAGTTGAATTGACGTCACACTGGAGCAATGCAACAGGTTATTGAACTGGTACATTATCTTTGAGAATGCCTCTGAAAATGACATTAGGTAGGCAGTTAAATTAACATCACACTGGAGCAACACAACGGGCTATTGAGCGGGTACATTATCTTTGAGAATGAAAGGAAATGATATTAGGTAGGTAGTTGAATTGACGTCACACTGGAGCAATGCAACAGGTTATTGAACTGGTACATTATCTTTGAGAATGCCTCTGAAAATGACATTAGGTAGGCAGTTAAATTAACATAACACTGGAGCAACACAACGGGCTATTGAGCGGGTACATTATCTTTGAGAATGAAAGGAAATGATATTAGGTAGGTAGTTGAATTGACGTCACACTGGAGCAATGCAACAGGTTATTGAACTGGTACATTATCTTTGAGAATGCCTCTGAAAATGACATTAGGTAGGCAGTTAAATTAACATCACACTGGAGCAACACAACGGGCTATTGAGCGGGTACATTATCTTTGAGAATGAAAGGAAATGATATTAGGTAGGTAGTTGAATTGACGTCACACTGGAGCAATGCAACAGGTTATTGAACTGGTACATTATCTTTGAGAATGCCTCTGAAAATGACATTAGGTAGGCAGTTAAATTAACATAACACTGGAGCAACACAACGGGCTATTGAGCGGGTACATTATCTTTGAGAATGAAAGGAAATGATATTAGGTAGGTAGTTGAATTGACGTCACACTGGAGCAATGCAACAGGTTATTGAACTGGTACATTATCTTTGAGAATGCCTCTGAAAATGACATTAGGTAGGCAGTTAAATTAACATCACACTGGAGCAACACAACGGGCTATTGAGCGGGTACATTATCTTTGAGAATGAAAGGAAATGATATTAGGTAGGTAGTTGAATTGACGTCACACTGGAGCAATGCAACAGGTTATTGAACTGGTACATTATCTTTGAGAATGCCTCTGAAAATGACATTAGGTAGGCAGTTAAATTAACATCACACTGGAGCAACACAACGGGCTATTGAGCGGGTACATTATCTTTGAGAATGAAAGGAAATGATATTAGGTAGGTAGTTAAATTGACGTCACACTGGAGCAATGCAACAGGTTATTGAACTGGTACATTATCTTTGAGAATGCCTCTGAAAATGACATTAGGTAGGCAGTTAAATTAACGTCACACTGGAGTAACACAACGGGCTATTGAGCGGGTACATTATCTTTGAGAATGAAACTGGAAATGGCGTTAGGTGGGTAGCTGAATTAACGTCACACTGGATCACAATACAACGTGCTATTGGTGACAGTCTGGGATCAATCCCAAGGGAAAGATCCGGGGACAACATCACGTCATTTTGAAACCGTGGTCAGATGACGGGAAATGAGGTTGAGAATACATTTTGAAACAATGTTTTGTTTCAAGTGAGGGTCTATGATCTATGGCAGACAGTGGCACAAGGTACCCGCCTATGGTAATGTTTATCCCAACCCCCTGGAATTTGAAATTATCTTACTGAGTTAAAAACACAGTGAGAAAAAATTTCGCTTATCTGAAACTGGCTTGTTTAGGGTTGTTGGAATCGGTCTCAAACCTCCATTTATAGTGCCGTGTGGGGCACATAAATTTGAAGAATGTAAATCTTTGAATGTATAAAAGTGAAGAAAATGGGGATCATGAGCGGATCAGACTTCTTGTTGTTTTTAAACCATAAGACTTGGCTACGTAATAAAAATTTATTTTTAATGTATAAAACTCTGTCTTCAATCGATAAAACCCAACAATTGGTTATGGGCCTCAGACCTTAAGCTGAACCTGAATTCTGCCACTACCGGTATCCAGTATGATGGGTATTCAAGAAATGTCCATGTTTTCCTTCCCGAAGTTATCGGATTTCAACTATGCCACGTGGAAGACGGACATGAAGGTATTGCTAATCGATCGGAACTGCTGGGAATTTATCACTAAACCGGAACCTCTATTATTGGAAGATGCCCCAGAACAAGAAAAGAGACTATCGTTATAGGAAGCAGAGGACATACACAACTATCTACCAGGGTATAGACAGAAAAAATCAAGTCTTAATTTCATCTACTGAAGACGGTAAGGAAGCCTGGGATATATTAAAGACCAACTTTGAACCAGCATCTAGAGCACGATTGGCAGGCCTTGTGGACGAGTTCTTTTCAATCCGCTACCAGCCGGAGGACGAATCCATTGGACTCTTCTGCAAACGAGTGCATGAGAAGCTGTTACAGATAAGAGAAGGTGGATTCGAAATCCCAGACCTCTTAGTTTGCTTTCAACTAATAAGACATTTGCCTCACGAATACGATAATCTGGTACAACTGCTATACAGGATGGATGACAACGAGTTCACGCTAGATAATTTGTCTAAACATTTAATAACATAATCCAGCCGGATCGACCTGAAGCGGAAGGACGAAGGCACAAAATTAAGTATCGTGGCCGATGCTTATGCTACAAGAAACAAGTCATCTAGATACAAGGAGACACGGGCGTCTACTCCTGATCACAGCAGATGCGTACTGGACCCTGAATTAATTCCTTCAAGCCCAAGAAAATCGACAGTTTGTCGTATGGGGCCGCGACCATTCTGCAACTACTGCAAAAAGTCGGGACATTACGAATCGAAGTGCTTCAAGAAATGCAATCGGCAGAAACCTGGTGGTGAATTATTTTATATGGAGGACAATCCAAAAACTGATCTTCAACGTGCCTATGCAGTTTCAAATTTTCCAAATGAAAGACAGGGAATTTCTTATTGATTCTGCTGCAACTGCTCACTTCTGTAAAGAACGTGATATGTTTACGACATTCAGAAAACTACCACCACAGAAGATCCTAGTCGGAGACAAGGACAGCACCTCGGAAGTATTAGGTATGGGTGATATTCAATTTACAGTTTTAGATAGAAACAGAAATTATGATATAACTTTAAAAGATGTGTTATACTCGCCTAATATGAGAAGAAATTTAATTAGTGGTGCTCGTATTGACCTTGTGGGAAACCAAATTAAATGGGGAAATAACAAAATGATTATTTATAATAGTTATAATAAATATTTGTTTACTGTTCCCAGAATTGGAAAATTGTATATCTTAAAAGGTTATCCCAAGATTAAAAATTATACATATGTAACTGGTTTAGATCTAGAAAAAGTCCACCGTAGGTTTTGTCATGTTAACATGCCCTTAATTGAAAATATGAGTAAAATTAATTGTGTAAAAGGAATTGAAAAACTTAATTGTAAGAATATAGATAAAAATTGTAAGATTTGTGCTATTGCTAAATCCACTAGAATATCCTTAAAAAGAAACTATATGTACGAAAGGAAAACTAAAAATGTTTTGGAAAGGATCCATATGGATTTGTGGGGTCCTGCTCCAGTTAACTCTCTAGGTGGAAACAAATACTTTTTATCTATTATTGATGATTTTTCACGTAAAGTAACTATTTATATTATTCGAAATAAGAATGAAGTTTTTGATTACTTTAAAAAAATACTTGGTTAAAGCTGAAAGACAGCTAAATGTTAAGTTAAAATGTGTCCGAACTGACAATGGTTTAGAATTTTGTCACAAAGAATTTAAAAAGTTTTTAAATGATCTAGGAATAAAAATCGAAAGAACTTCAACTTATACCCCTGAACAAAATGGCGTTGCAGAAAGGTTCAATAGAACAGCCATGGATTGTGTCAGAGCTATGCTTCAGGACAGTGGTTTACAACCACAATTTTGGTCAGAAGCACTTTTAGCATTTATTCACACTAAAAATAGATGCGAACACAAATTAACTGAGGGTATATCTCCTAACGAAATATGGACTGGTTTCAAACCATCAGTAAAACATTTTAGAATTTTTGGCTCTTTGGCATATGTTCATATTCCCAAAATACAGAGAAATAAATTACAACCCAGAGCAAAACTTGGTATTTTGACAGGATATGGTTTGAAAACTAAAGGTTACAGAATATATATCCCAAACGAGAAGAGAATAGTTGAAACAGTCCATGTTCATATCGACGAAAGTAAGAAAGCTGTTGATGTACTATTTGGTAAAAACTTTGAGTACGTTTCTTTCGATCTTAATTCTGATATTCCTATTTATCAATCAAATGAAAATATAAAAGTAAAATCGGAAAGTGAAACTCAAGTTTTAGATTCTAAAGATTTAGTTAAAACTGAGAACTTAAAATGTCTTAACATTTCAAATTGGCGAAGAATCGAAAAACCTAGAAATAAAAGCAATAGGATAGATGTATACTATTCTCCTGAAAATTTGAGAATGAGATCCTTAAATGATATAAAAAAGTACTGTACTAAAAATAAGATTACGTTTGATCCTGTAAATTTCAATTTTAAGCCAGAGACTGAACATCCTAATGTGGATATTTCTAATGTGCCATCTACTTCTAGTGATGAATCTAACTTTTTAGACCAACAGATGTACGACATGTATGATCAGTGTTACAATGTCGAAATCCCCAAAAGTTATGAAGAAACGCAAGCAAGTAAGGATAAAATTAAATGGAATACTGCCATGAATGAAGAAATTCAGACAATGAAGGATAGGCAAGTATGGAAATTAGTGGACACCCCCCCCAAATACAACCATAATTGGAAGTAAGTGGGTGTACAGCTTAAAAATGGACGAAAACAATATACCTAAAAGGTATAAAGCTCGTCTTGTTGCTCAAGGTTTTAAGCAAAAACCCGGCATTGATTTTAAAGATATTTTTTCACCAGTTGTGAATTTTTCTATGGTTAAATTATTGTTTGTACTATTGATTTATATGTTGGGTTGGTATCACTGTCAAGTTGACGTGAAAAGTGCATATTTATATGGACACCTTAAAGATACTATATACATGAAACAGCCAAAAAGGATTTGTGCTGAAAGGATCCGAAAACAAAGTATGTCTATTGGAAAAGGCTATATATGGTCTGCATCAAAGTGGTAGAGAATGGAATTTGGAATTAGACGGTATTTTAACTAAATTAGGATTTTCTCAGTTAAATTGGTGTAATTGTGTCTACAAATTTAAAGATGTAATTTTAATTGTTTATGTAGATGATATGGTTTTGTTTTCAAAAAGAGAACATTTGATAAATGAAGTAATCGAATTATTGGACAAAAAATTGGATCTTACAGTCCTAGGTAAAACTAAATATTTGTTAGGCGTAAACTTTCAAGAAATTGAAAATTCGATTTATTTACATCAAATTACCTACATTGAAAAATTAATGTCAAAATTCAAAGATCTTCCTAAAAGTTTTGTGAATTTACCTTTTAAAATTGGTTGTAACTTACCTGATAAGGTTAAAGAGGAAGAAATGATTGAAAATGATTTAATGAGGAAATTTCCGTATCGTTCCTTAATAGGATGTTTATCGTTTTTGTCAGATAGATCCAGACCAGATATTGCATTTGCTGTTAATATAATGTCTCAGTTTTGTAATGGTTATACTTACAAACACTGGTCTTACGTTGTTGATATTATGAACTATGTTTTTCTTACAAAGGATTTTAAAATTAATCTTTCCAATGTAAAAAGTTCAAATTTGATTGCTTTTTCTGATGCAAATTGGGGATGTGGTCTCACAAACAGACATTCAAGCAGTGGCTATTTAATTTATTTTGGTAACATCCCAATATCATGGAAATCTTCTAAACAAAAGTGCATAGCTCTTAGCTCAATGGAATCTGAATTTATTGCACTAACCGATTGCACTAAAGAAGTTATTTGGTTTAGTAGAATTATAAATGAATTAAGTTTGTGTGATTACATAAGACCCCAAGTATATTGTGATAATCAATCTGCTATCTATTTTTCAAAAAATAGTCAGGAAAATTTAAAGACTAAACATATTGATATCAAATACAAATTTATTCGTAAATTAATAAAAGATGAACTATTCAACGTAAATTATATTTCATCGGAAAATAATTTGGCTGACTTTTTAACAAAGCCTTTATTGTTAAATAAATTTAAAAATATTATTAGAAAAATATTTTGTTAGATTTATATATATATGTTGAATTGTAATACATCTGCTGAGGTTTTACAACCGATGGGGCCGTATGTTGGAATCGGTCTCAAACCTCCATTTATAGTGCCGTGTGGGGCACATAAATTTGAAGAATGTAAATCTTTGAATGTATAAGGGCCGCGGTGGCCCGGTTGGAAGAGTAACGAACTAGCAACCGAAGGGTTGCGAGTTCGAATCCAGCCAAACACCGTCGTGTACAAAGGGGGCTGGTGCACGTTAAATCTGTCGTGGCCTCAAATGTCCTCACGTTGGCGTGGTGTGGAAGTTTGGAGAGTGGGGTGCCAGCTCAGGTGTTGCCTCGTCATCTGACCATGGTTCAAAATTACGTGGTGTTGTCCTCGGATCTTTCCCTTTGGGATTGATCCCGGACCGTCACCAATAGCCCATTGTGTTGCTCCAGTGTGACGTTAATTGAAATAAAAATAAAAAAAAAAAATAAAATTGAATGTATAAAAGTGAAGAAAATGGGGATCATGAGCGGATCAGACTTCTTGTTGTTTTTAAACCATAAGACTTGGCTACGTAATAAAAATTTATTTTTAATGTATAAAACTCTGTCTTCAATCGATAAAACCCAACAAGGGTTTTTATGGCGCAAGGATCATGTTGCGCCAGCCACAACATCAAGTAATGGTAGGTAGGTAATTAACGTCGCACTGGTGCAACGCGATGGGATATTTGTGAAGGTCCGGGATCAATCCCGAAGGATAGATCCGAGGAGAACACCTCGTAATTTTGAACCACGGTCAGATGAAGAGGCGAACACCTGAGCTGGCACCCCACTCCAAACTTCCACACCACGCCAATGTGAGGACATTTGAGATCACGACAGATTTAACGTGCAGCAGCCCCCGTGTACACGACGGTCTTTGGCTGGACCGAGTTTCGAACTCTGAACCCTCCGGTTGCTAATCCAATGCTCTTCCAACTGGGCTACCGCGCTTCATCAAGTAATGGACATACACACACAAGGAAAGTTTTACTGACACAGAAAAGAGAAATACACCCAAGGAGGAGGTCCAACCTGTGCCACCCACTGAACCACTAAGGCCCCCTAACTGTAACTGAGCAAAAAAATTAAGGGATCCGCCTACCTTCGACAACTTTTTTTTAAAAATTGCTATAGCTTTTTGCTTTTTATGTTTTTGTATAGTTAACAGATGTGAAACAAAGAAATAGTACCAAAATTAATTTATTTTGTGTTGCCATTTGAAAAAATTGGTTATTTAAGGTAAATTTCATGAAAATTTTATGGAAACGGTTAATGCTCTAGAAAAAAAATTAATATCTTAAAATCAATTTCCTTTGCATACAATATAAATATAACCATAATCTTCAAAATGAACTAAAATCTAAGAAATATTTTGAAAATAAAAGAAGATACGCTATGTTATACACATATTCATGAAAATGTTTCAAAAATTGAAGCAAATTATTCACAAAAACAGCTATAAATCAAAGAATATACTATATTATTGAAAGATTTTAGTTCATTTCATAGTAAATAGTATTTAAAATGCATGTACAAAGTTTCAAGTAAAAATATTAAAAATGGTGGAAGTTATTGAAAAAACTGTAGTAACTATTTTGTATAAATATCATTTGCGGGAAAATGCATTTAAAGTTTTTACTACTAAAGAAAATGTCTTTCAAAATGTCAAAAATATTCTCCCAATTCATCAAAACTGTTATAGAATTATTTTTTAACTTAAAAATTATTCTAAAATGCAAAAAGAAGTATAAAACTCGAATTTTCCTTCAACTTCCGGTTTCGAATTGATACTTCCGATTTTGTTTGACAGCTGTCACTTTGCATTAAAATAACGATATCTTCGGTTCTAAATGTCGTAGAATTAAAAATAAAACAGTTTTGGAAACGTTAAAATACAGGCAAAAATATTATTCAATAAAAAGTTTTTGAAAATTTTCGTCGAAATTCGCTATTTTAAGGTAGGCGGACCCCCAGCTTTGTAGAATCCGTTGTCAGAATAGAAAATGTTTTGTCCTATATCTCATACCATCTGTATTATTTTATATTTCCTTTTGGAATAAGATTTGTATTGATTTTTGGATGTATTTTAAAATTATTCTCTCTGAATAATCTTCGCGTTCTCGTTGATTTGTTTTAGGCTGTATTACGTAAACAAGTACTATATAAAAGCTTTCGCATTACAGATGGATTCATATTCCATGTTCAAAGCAAAACATGGCCTTTTTCTAACAAAGAATAGGGTCGAAGTAGCCCGATTAGAAGAGGATTAGCAATCGGAGGGTTGCGAGTTCGAATCCAACCGAAGACCGTCGTGTACGAAGGGGGCTGATGCACGTTAAATCTATCGTGGATTCAAATGTGCTCACGTTGGCGAGGTGTGGAAGTTTGGAGAGTAGGATTCCAGTTCAGGTGTTGCCTCGTCATCTGACCGTGGTTCAAAATTACGTACTGTTCTCGGATCTATCCCTTTGGAATGGATCCCGGATCGCCGCAAATAGCCCATTGTGTTGCTCCAGTGCGACGTTGTTTAGAATAACATGACTAACAAAGAATATATTTTCAGGGTGTTTATATTTTGTCCAAGCTATGTAAAGCCATGTGTTTTGTTTTTAGTTTCCTGTTAAGTTATAGTATTTTTAGAATTTTATCATAGAATAGTCCAGACATAGATAACTTCAATTTTAGTGTTAAGGTTTAATTTATATGGTATTGGTATTGGTATTTTCAATTAACGTCACACTGGAGCAACACAACGGGCTATTGGTGACGGTCCGGGATCAATCCCAAAGGGAAAGATCCGAGGACAACACCACGTAATTTTGAACCACGGTCAGATGACGACTTAATTTATATGGAACCGAGTAATTAACAGAAAGGATATGTATGTTTATTATGGAAAATGTTCGAACAAGGGCTTTCTAAGAGTAAAATACTTTGCAGTGTTTTTACTTTAAGTTTTCGTAATTCGGAAATGTGGAATACGTTTTATGGGAAATTCAAATTTAATGCCTTAAAAAGTCACCTGTTTCAATTTGACGTGGTTCAAGAACTGAATTTGGGGCCGCGGTACTTCGGTTGGAGAGTAACGGATTAGTAATCGGAGGGTTGCGAGTTCGAATCCAACCCAAGACCGTCGTGTACTATGGGATCTGGAGCACGATAAATCTGTCGTGGCATCAAATGTCCTCACGTTGGCATGGTGTGGAAGTTTGGAGAGTTGGGTTCAGGTCAGATATGAACTCGTCATCTGACCGTGGTTCGAAATATACGTGGTGTTGTCCTCGATCTTTCCCTTCGTCTTTGATCTCGGACCATCGCCAATAGCCCGTTGTGTTGCTCCAGTGCGACGCTAATTAAAATACCAACCTAGTTCTTGAACACCATGGTCTTGAGGTTCTCTTTCGACCTCTGGAGAAGGAGCTGACCCGAGTCGTACAACCTGATGGGATCGTAGTCAAAAGGTGTCAGAAACTAGTTCTGACTCGGTTTCAGCTTCATGAATGGATCTTCTATAGTAATGCACCTGTAATAACTAAAATATGCACGAATTCTCCAATATAAAAGGACTTTAAAAATATCTCTATGGGAAATTTAAAAAGTAATAAAATAATAATAATTTACCACAAGGAAATAAGGTTTATTGATTGTTGAAGTTAGAGGGGGAAATGATGATACTGTGTGACGTGTCAATACCGTGCAGACTAGGACATCGTTTCTAGAATGCACAAGAGAGCATGCTTCAGCGCAACCAAACGCATTGCATTATTTCCGATTTATATATAGACATTAAAATTTATAGAAAATTATTTCTTGAAAGAATCTGGGGCCGCGGAAGCCCGGTTGTAAGAGAAGAGGATTAGCTACCGAAAGGTTGCGAGTTCGAAACTCGATCTAACGAAAGATCGATAAAACAAAATCCAAATTGTTTTTTGGAAATTAAACGAAAATTTATTTTTACCCGGACTATTTACAAGGGTTTAAAATTGGAAGCGCGCAAAGCAAAACAAAGTGTTTATTTTCATAAAAATCTTAGAATTTCCACTGAGACGCCTCAACCAGACGGAGTCAGAAAGCTAACTGATTTTCAGTTCTAATCGATGGAATCGAGCCGATGACATCAGAGATGTAGGCTTAAGTATCAAAGACGCTTAGGAGACAGGACATTTCAGAGACACTAGTCTGTTAGACTAGACACTCGGGCACTAGGACGTTACGCTGTCGTTTACATGGGGATGGTCCACGTTAAATCTGTCGTGGATTCAAGTGTCCTCACGTTGGAGTGGTGTGGAAGTTTGGAGAACGGGTTGCCAGCTCAGGTGTTGACCTGGTCACCTGACCATGGTTAAAATTGACGTGGTATTGTCCTCGGATCATTCCCTTCGGGTCTGATCCCAGACCGTCTCCAATAGCCCATTGCGTTGCTCCAGTGCGACGTTAATTAAGATACCTACCTACATACCCCTTGGGATTGATACAGAACCGTCGCCTGGTCCGTTGTGGCTCAGTGGGTATATCCACTGCGCCAGCAACCTTCGAGTTGCAGGCGCCGCAGGTTCGATTCCTGTCAGGTGCATTCTTTCCTGGGTGTATTTCTCTCTTCTATGTCAGTAAAACTTTCGTTGTGTGTGGATGTGTTTTACTTGATATTGTATGTCTTGTATCTGGCGCAGCATGGCCAAATATGGCCCTTACGACATAACCCCCCCTCGAAACGAACATCCAAAGCAGCGCCGGTGCGTTAAATCTGTTGTGGCCTCAAATGTCCTCACGTTGACGTGGGGTGGAAGTTTGGAGAGTGGGGTGCCAGCTCAGGTGTGACCTCGTCATCTGACCGTGGTTGAAAATTACGTGGTGTTGTCCTCAATCTTTCCCTTTGGGTTTGATCCCGAACCATCGGCAATAGCCCGTTGTGTTGCACCAGTTCGACGTTAAATAAATACCTACCTATCCACATGCAAGAGCTTGATTTTCTTCTCAACGAATCGTATCAAGTCGATCACATGACATTTGAGTTCTTTCTCCACGCCTTCATACATATTTATGTCCCAGTCAATAGAAATTATTTAAATATCGAAACTTTGTTAAAAAATTATTTTCCGCGTACTAAAATGATTTTTGCATTATTTTAATTCAATTAAAATAATTACTGTTATCACATTTCTTCAATCTATAACTAACCAATTCAATTCGAGCAACACCGAGAAAATATAATAATATAAAAGGTTATTTATGTTGGATCGCATTTGTCTTCTTTTTTCTCAGTTTAATCTATACATACAAAGCAGAGTTGGCGTCTGTCTTGTATGTTCTCTATACAAATCTACACCGTTTGACGACACCAAACTTGGCACACTTATACTTTGGAACTCTGCGAGTAACGCAAGCTACATATTAACCCCCTTCTCTTCAACCTAGGTGGGGGCGAAATTAATTAGAAATTGTCATAGATAAAACATTGAGCATAAAATGATTGCAGTACGCAACTCACTTTGTTTTATCAGTATTGATCGAAAATCAAATTTTCCAATATAATTGTTTTACCAGTATTGCTCAAAAAACAATTTTTTCCGAAACGTTATGTTTAAACAATTTAAAATTCTAAACTGATTTTTTATTTCTTTCCGCAATATAAATAATTTAGGAATATTTGAATGATGGAAAATGGATATTTAAAATACTTAATTTTACACAACTTACATTTTGTAATGGAACACGAAAAGCCAAACCAAAAAAACTCATTGTTCATTAAAGAGTAATTTTGCAATTCGGTATCTGGCAACGCCAGAATTAATGTTTTATTTTATATATTAGATTCAAAATTCCGTGATTTTTTTATTTGAATTAAGACAGAAATGTTACGGTCACATTTGAGCATTTCTAAGTTTTGTAAATTTGTGGTTTTTGTAAATATTTCATTATTGTCTATCAATATTTTTCAAGCGTCTTTTTCTAATTTCTCTATTTCAGAATATTTTCATGACGTCGAAATTCGACACACTTTCTCAGATCTTCCGTTTTCAGTATTCTAAATTTTTCAATGAACAGAATTTCGTTTCTGTTTGTATTTATGTGTTCCATTACTTTCCATATTACAGATATATTATTTAGGAGTTAAATTGTAACGAATTATTTTTATTTTCTGCCAAATACAATTATTCATGGGTAATTTCTTGGTGGTATATGTATATTTCGACGAACTTTCCTTAGGTCTTTGGTTAAATACGGTATAGTTTGTAGAATTCTGTTTCATAAAATATATAGAAACCTTTTGAAGTAAGGTGTATAACTTCTTATTTTAAAATGACTGGTAAAGTTAAAATAAAGTTATTCTAAAATAAAATATGTTACGTTAAATCAAAACGGGTAATCATAAGTTGTAGTTCAAAGATATTTCTTAATTTTGAGATATTTTCATTACAAGCCGATTAAAATCAATTTAATTTACATTTGTTTTTCATGTTTCATAGGTATTATTGAAAGCTGTACTCCATAGTCAAGTAACTACATCTATCATTCTAAAGAGGTATGTACTAGTTTCCAACTGAGTCTCTCAGTTGAAAAAAGTACCTTAAGGATTCGATTTAAAACTAAATTTCTATGTTGGGGGAAATTGAATTTTAAATAAGACTTTGCTGATCTTGGTATAATATAGTAAGGAAGTACGTAAACTAGGACTTTTGAAAAATAGAAATAGTGGCAGAAGGTTGAAGTTTCTTACTTGAAGGATATTTAACTTTTAAGAACTTTTCGTATACAAGTTAGGTACCCGTGAAACATTCATTGAAAGTAGTGATTTTGTTAAAAGTGTAATCGATTGAGTTTGCTTGGTCTACACTGATGACATTTGTTTTAAACAAGCTCCGTTATACCACGTGCTACTGTACTACTTATACCAACGTCCCTTTTTTGGGACGCATATTTATATGGCTTTAAAACCATGACTATTGTATATAAATAAGTTATTATTCTCTTACTCAGCAGATTATTTATTATGTATTCTAATTATAATATAAAATAGATGCAAAGTGTTAAAACTATAAATATAAAATATAAAAAATTACAAAAATTCATACAAATCTCTTCTAAAGCCTGTAGAAGATGGGAAAAATCAATATTTTTGAAATCAACATCATGGTTGAATTCCGGCCCTTAATGGGTTAATAAAGACCATGACCAAACTTTGGAAAAGCCTGAATTTTGCTTGACGACTTCTGTATTTGATTGGTTGGTTTTGGGATTTTATGGCGCAAGGGCCATATTTGGCTATGCTGCGCCAGACACAATAAAATATCAAGTAATTGACACAAGACGTACAATATGAAGTAATGGACATACACCCAGGGAATTCGCAACCCTCCGGTTTCTAATCCGTTGCTCTTCCAACTTGGCTACCGCGGCCCACTAAGGAAAAGAAAAAGTACAAGAACTTCACAGAAACAAAGAAAACTTTAATATTAATCGGAAAACAAGACACGAGTTCAAAGAGCAATCGCATTTAGCAACTGTACATCTTCTTGACTCGGACGATGTCGCTCTGACTGAGACCGGGCTTGTCGTAGGTCTCGTACAGCCTGACGCCACTCTTGGCCACCATGGTCTGGGATCGGCCGTCCTTGGAGAAGGCGGTGTTTCCGTACAACATGATGGAGTTGTAGTCGAATCCGTCCAACAGCAGGTTCTCGTGGGGCTTCAGGAGGAAGAACTGGGTGTCCATACCTGCACAAGACCATCAAGAATGAGACACTATGAAACGCCACGTTAAAGAATTTCAATTTCACTAAAGATCAAATTCAGACTTTCAAGTATTTCTCTACTGTTTCATGTCCAAGAGTATACCACGTAAAATATAAAGAGAGTACATGTTTCATTTTAAACCTCCTGGTGGTTGTCTAAATAAGGTATCTCGTCATTAGCAAAACTGACCAGATCTTGATGGACGAGATATCCCGCCGTTAGAAGAAAACACGATCAGATCTTGATCTCGACATCATAAAATAATCGGCAATATCTTGATGACGATGTATCTCTCCATTAGTAAAATTGGCCAGATTATGACGGGCGAGATATCTAGTCGAAACCACTTGGTTTCCATTCCAACCAAAGAATTTCTCAATGCCACTAAAGATCAAATCAGGCCTTGAAGCATTTTCTGTACTATTTCATGTCAAGAGGCCATCATGGAACAGTACGGAAGTTTTCATGCCACGGTAAAATATAAATAGTATGTTTTATCTTACTCCTGATGGTTTTCTCGACAAGATATCTCGTCAGAAGCAAAACTGACCATATCCTGATAGACGAGATATCTCGTTAATAGATGAAAATTGACCATATCTGGATGGACTAGATATCTCGTCTAATCCACTTGGGAGGCCAAAGAATTTCAATGTCACTTAAGCTCAAAATCAAACTTTAAAGGACATCACGTCACGAAGAAAGACCATCAAGAGTGAGACATCAAGAAAATGTTCGTTTGAGAATCTCGATGTCACTTAAGCTCAAATCAGAATTCAAAATTTTTATTATGTTTCATGTCTGGAGTATACCATGGTTAAAGATTGCGTATTTTACCTTGTATAGAATAGTTTTATGAGTTTTATTGTAAATTTACAGATCTGAGGGAGATGTAAATGTGGTAATAACTTCAAGAGAGTGTATAAAGGATTGTCTCGTGAAATTGTTTTACTCAAATGTACTAGCTACAAGCTCATTGTGAAAATTTATATTCAAGGAAGCAGAAGTGGTTTTCAGAGGTTGTTAAGGATAGGAATATTATGAAATTGAGCATAAAGAGTTGCCAGATGTTATTTAAGATTACGAAATACCACACCAAATGAGCATCTATTGATAGATTCATATGAAAATAAAGTCTGATTTTTTTGCTATTAAAATATCTAAGAACGCGGAGAAAATAAATCTGATGTAAATTGAAAGAGCAATTTACCGAAACATACAAAATATTTTGATTGTTTCATTTCAAGATTATTCCAGGGTAAAAGATTGCATGTTTTACATTAGGAATAGAGCTTTACATATCTGATAATTATTTACATATCTGAGCGAGATAGTAAATAGTAACTTGAAGGGGGGTACAAAAATATTCTCTCTCTGGAAATAGTTTTACTATTCACCTTAAGTGTATTTCTTGAGATTTAATTGAATGCATCTCATTGAACTGATAGGGGAATGACTTCACGCAAGGGAAGATAATTAAACATTGGATTATGGAGCCTACAAATTTGTAAGTCGTATTGTAATGCCCTGCTTTTAATAGACTAAAAACGTTAATGAAGTAGGCTGCAGTCTGTAGAAGCATTTTAAGGACTTAATTTTGAGTACTATTTTTTGCAGTGGAATATAATTATTTTAAGTATCAATTTTAAAAATGTGCATCAATGTATACACATTAATAATACATTTTTAAAATTAGATCATTGTGATGATCTATTAGTAAATTTTGATGGTAAAAGCGAAGATATTGTCATTATTGGAATTGAAAATCATTGTCTTCATTGAACTCACCTTGTTTGATGTTCTCCCAGTAGATGGTCAGGTACTGGTCTCTGTCAGATCTGTTCTGCTCGTGGAAGAAGCCGATGGCGTGACCCAACTCGTGAACGATGGTTGCCTTGAACCAGCACCCTAGACCGAGGGACACTGGCTGCTGACCTCCGATCATACCAACGTTAGAATAGCATCTGATGATATAAAACGAGATAATGATTAGAGTCAATTTAGCTTCAACTACTGTGGCAGCGTTTTAACTGGCAATGATTTGTATTGGGACAGCAATTTCTGTTGAGAAAATCATTACATAATATCTTTTCAAGTGTTGGAATATTTAAGGCAAAATCATGGCTAGCTATACATTTTGCTTTTTTCCTTTAATACAGGATTTCAAATAATGCCAGCAGCGTTAAAAATTATGTAATGTATAATTATCGATTGGAATTTCAGTATTCGATAATATATCAAACATAGGATTTGATACTGAAGTACACTATAGTATCTAAGAAGATATGATAAGTTGATATAAGTTACAATATGGTGTTCATGGCATACAAATATTGTCATGTCTACCCTAAAGGAGACATATTTTATTCAGCGTTTGCCAAATAGGGAATTGTCAAATAACAATGAGATAGACTTTTCCAGATCCGCCTCCTCCCAACTCACCTGGAGGTTTAGAGTAAATTACGGGAGGAGGGAATACTGACTTTCAGCATCCACGAAAGAGGAACAAAGGAACCCCACCCCAAAGGGCAGGGAGGGCACACGAGGGCTCCAGCGCGTACAGCCCGGAACCTTTATTTAGAACTTCAAAATATACAAAATAAGACCACAACACCAACAAAAATAAAAAGATGACCGGCACAGCGCCAGTTTACAAAGACGAAAACATTGGAGACCGGCACAGCGCCGGTATACAAAAAGGGACAACAGGTCCTAACGCAAGGTAACAACTATAATATGTCAACAAATAAAATATATAAAAACATAAAATAAGGGTATGAACAAATAAATATGAAAATATGTACATAAATAGTGGATGAATATATGAATATAAAGAGTGAAAAAGAACAAGTTTAAAACCATTAAAACGGAAAATAATTATTTCCATAATTTAAGAAGCAGGGCAATAAATCAAAATTTAAAATTTAAAATATTTAAGATAATACACCTAATTCTATTTTTGCACGAACCTTTTTTACACGAATTTGATTTAACACGAATTCAAAATAAATATTTCATTATCTTTTTACTCGAATCATTTTGATTTACCACGAGCGGTCCAATCCAATTTCTAACAATTTTTTTTGCCTTAATTCTAAGAAAACAAAATTTTATTTGTGGCGTAGTAGATCATTTCTATTTTCTGTATGTATAACAGCTAGTGTGTGTTTTGAAACGCGTGCTTTCTTCTAGATCAGTGGTTCCCAAAGTGTGTTCCGTGGAACCCTGGGGTTCCGCGAAAAAATTTAGGGGTTCCGCGTGACAAATTTTATTTCATTAAAAAAATAAGAATGGTGTTTAATATATTCATTTTCCTCGGAAAGTTTACAAAATTTTTAAATAACGCGACTGAAAACATAAGCATCGGTAGCAATTTGAAATTTACGAAAATTTATGTATTTTTTTTGTGCAATATACCGGTGTATTTGCGCCAATGCTATTGTGCCCTTGTATAATTAACGGTAACTATCATTCCAACCAGAATGTCAGTTAATGAACATTTATAGCTGGGTAGGTACAGGTCGACCATATAATTCAGATCGTAAACAAAGTTTCAATATCAAAAGAAATACCGTAATATCTAAAACATACATACATATGTTACTACCGCTAACCTATACAATAATGTTGCGCTCTCGCTGTGTGAATTGGTTACACTCACTCAGCGAACGGTTCTCGTAGCAATCAGTTGATTTTGTACGCTGATCGTGAGTTAGGCTGCTACTTTAAATCTAGCATAACTATTTTTTCAAGTGAACAGAAATAAGTATTTTCTATTTCTCTTGTGCTTTATAAATCAGGTAGGACTATAAATAGTTTTTATAATTTATTCATTATACTCTAATATTTTTACCATTTTTGTTTCTTTAAAACAGAATTGCCCATATAAAATGGATCGATGGTTAAAATATGGGTCGTTAAAGAAAACTGACGTTGTTAGTAGTAATGCAGAAATCGCGGAATCTACAGATACAGGCATTCTGGAACCCGTAATGCCATCAACTTCTAGTTCCGTACAGCTATAGCCTCATCTTCCAACTCTGCCAGCAGCCAATTTTGGACAGGTGGTATCAACGAAAAGACGTAAATATGATACTAGTTACCTGTCGTTTGGATTTACTAGTACTGGTGACGAGGAGGCTCCAGATGCGGTTTGTTTGCTTTGCAACAAAATATTGGCAAACAGCTCCTTAGCACCAGCAAAACTACTGAGGCATTTGGAAAAAATCACCCAACAGATAAAGGCAAAGATATTTCTTTTTTTAAAAGAAAACTTGAAAGCCATAATAATTGCAAGAGTTTTATGGTAAAAAAATTCAGAACAGTTAATCAAAAGATAACAGAAGCGTCGTATAAAGTATCTTACCGTATTGCTCTAGCAGGCGAGGCACATGTTATTGGTGAATCACTTATCAAACCTTGCGTTCAAGATATCGTTTCGTGTGTATTGGGCGAAGGGTATAGTAAACAAGTTGAAAGTGTGTCTCTTTCTAACAATACTGTAAAAAAGCGTATTAACGATATTGCCGATGACATTGAAATAGAACTTATTTCACGGTTGCAGGCGTGTGACGCTTATGTATTACAACTAGATGAGTCCACAGACGTTGCTGGATTAGCAATTTTGCTTGTTTTCGTTCGGTATGATTATAATAAAAAAATTGAAGAAGATTTGCTTTTATGTGAAAGTGTGAACATTAACACCACGGGGGAGAATATATTTAACTGCATTGATAATTTTATGACAACGCATGAGATTAACTGGGAAAAATGTATTGAAGTATGCAGCGATGGAGCAAAAGCAATGACAGGAAAAGTGAGTGGTGCTGTAGTACGGATTAAAAATGTTGCAAAAAACTGTAACAGTACTTCACAGATATGCATTAGTAACAAAAAGGATTTCAGTGACATTTAAATCTGTTCTAGACGAAGCAGTGAAGATTATTAATTTTATCAAAAGTAAACCATTGCAATCGCGTATTTTCAAAGCCATGTGCAAAGATATGGGTAGTCTTCACACCACTTTACTTCATACTGAAGTTAGATGGTTATCACGTGGTAAAATTCTTGTGCGAATATTTGAATTGCGAAAGGAACTGTTGGCGTATTTTATTGGTCATAAATTTGAATTATCAGACAGATTAAATAATATGACTTGGCTATCTACACTTGCATACCTTGCTGATATATTTGGAAAATTGAACGAATCATGTTTGGCTTTGCAAGGAAAACAAGTCAACATATTGCAAACAAAAGATAAATTGGTTGCCTTTTCAAGGAAAATACAATATTGGATTTCAGCTGTGGAGCAAAATAACTTCGAGTGTTTCCAGACGCTTAGTGATTTTCTCGAAGAATTTGAAGTGGATTTAGATATGGAAATCCGTGATGGTATAAAAACACATCTGTCCAGTTTACAGCAATCACTCAGTGATTACTTTCCAAACCTAGAGAATCAAGATAATTACTGGGTACACAATCCTTTCAAAATAAAAGAAAAACCAAAAGGATTTCATTCCATGGATTATGAAAATTTGATTGAATTGAGTTCGGATACACAATTAGAAGCCAAATTTAGAACAGTTTCATTAACAATATTCTGGTCAGATGTATTCGATGAATATCCAAATTTATCAAAACAGGCTATTCGAATTTTATTGCCGTTTGCAACCACTGATTTGTGTGAAGCTGGGTTTTCAAAATATGTTGCGACAAAAACCAAATATCGTAACAAACTTGATGCTGCACCAGATATGCGAGTTCAGTTATCAAACATAACGCCCAATTTTAAGAGAATCATGGAATCAAAGAAGCAGGTGCATTCTTCACATTAAAGTTTTTTTCATTTATTTTAGTTTATGTTTTGTATTTTTATTATTTATTTCTATGATGAATTGTTTTTTTTTTAGTTTTGTTTAATTCAATAAAATCTGAAATACCAAAATAATACTTGTTTCATTTAATATCAGATATTAAATTTTGAAAAGTCGTTGTCGAAAAAATATTCAGGGTTCCGCGATCATTGGCAACAAATTTTGGGGTTCCACGACCAAAATAGTTTGGGAAACACTGCTCTAGATACATTACATAACGTTTTTATTATTGAATTTGGTGCATATCTACAGTATTCGTGCATTGTACCTTCGGAAGACATTTAGTATGTAGCTCTATTTCAAAGTGAAAGAATCTAGAGTGAAATTTGTGCACATACAAATTTATAAATTTTGCCGAAAGTCAATAAATTGTAAGTTTACAAATTTTTCATACTTTTATTAATTTTAATTTGAGATATTTTTCGGTAGCCCTTATATAATGTCACATAATTCACCCATTACCAAATCGAAAAAAAAGCGATTTCTTTTTCGAACTTAAAATTCAAATATTAGATCGTCTTACAACTGGACAAGGTGCTACGTCTGTAGGAAAGCATTTTGGTGTACATGAAGGTACCATAAGAACAATTAAGAAAAATGAAGCTTCAATTCATCATCATATACAAGAGATATTGTCAAGGAAAAGATGGAAGAGGCTCTGGTAATATGGATAGAAGATAAGTCACAAAAAGAGTACCAGTAGATCGAAATGCCATCAAGCAAACAGCACTAAGAATTTAAAGACAGATTAAAGAAAAGGAACCAAGCACTTCATCTCAGTTAAACAGAAAGTATGAATTTTCTGCAAGTACAGGTTGGCTCACAGGGGATGTAAAACAGATTTTTTTTGCTCATGAAGAATTTTTTTCATTTTCAGTACATATTATTACATGTGTATTTTGTTGAAATAAAATTATAAGCTTCAAACGAATATTTTCATATGGTTTTTTAAATTATTTTTACTGATTTTTTAAATCCGGAACCAATCTTCTTTTCTTCCATAGATACAATGTCTTTTTTACACGAATTTTTTCTACATGTATTTGTAGTAGGTCTCGTAACCAAGACGACCGAAATGTCGGAAACTCGTATTTGTTTGCCACGTGCAGCGATATTTTCTTTCACTCCGAATTAATTTCGTATTTTTTAAATTCTATTTAATTTTTAGTTATAAGTTGTGGCAACTGTGCGAGATCAAGAGATAAGAAAGAGAATTACATTGAGTTCTCTGTGTGTACGAGATGTGTAAAAATTCTTGTTCCGTGATGTAAATAAAAACGTTAATTATTTAACACGCCGAGACTATTATTAAATAATCAATTACTGACACCAGTAAATATTCTTCAGGAACGTATCTATCGTGTAAAAACAGAATTAGGTGTATAAAATGGGGCCGGACCTAGTCCAAGGCCCCCTACGAGGGTCAACCACTAGGGAGCCATGGAGATTAATCATTTTGCTTGTTGTGGGGTGCGGGGAGCCCATCCGCCACCCCTCCACCCACCAACACACAGTGGCTGATCTTGTTTCGGAGGGCTTTACTTCGTAAAATGCCCTCCAGCCACAGGCGGCCATGTGTACCTGGATCTTTTAGGTGATGACCGCCCGTGTGCGGGCAGCGGAAGAGGTAGTGGTCGGCATCGCCCACAACTACAGAGGTCCATGTTTTTTACATGAAATCGGTGGAGATACGAGGGGAATGGCCCATACCCTGTCAGAAACCAAATGAGGTGCCTGTCCATGATGAGGGTTGAGGTTTTGATCTCCGGCATAAAATGTTTTAGCTGGAGACCCTTTTCAGAAATAGTGTAAGATAACTGCCACTCTCTCAATATAAATTTGTTTAAGATTTTCTTGATGTGAGAGAGTGGCGTGGGAACACTCAACTCCTCACCAATGGACGAGGCCAGCTTTGCAAAGCCATCGGCAACTTCGTTACCGGTGGTCCCCACATGAGCCCGAACCCAGCTCAGGCTAAAGGTGTTAATATAGGGGACTATTATTGATTTAATATAAAGAATATAACCAGATTTGGATTTGGGATTTTTTATGGCCTGAATAGCGCTAAGGCTGTCATTAAAAATACACTGCTGGCCACCGTAAATGCAACACCCTGAAGGAAGCATGCAAATAATATGAAATTTACAACATGCATTAGCGGAGGTGAGATATGCAAATGATTAGAATTTCAGCGCAGACGCACATCACGCGCGCCTGTGGCGCCACTTCAAAGCGCTATTTAAGGCTTGGAGATTTCGACGATTTCAAGTACGGCAATTGTGTTTTTCTTGTGTTTTTAAAAAAAAAATCGATCAATTATGCCTCGTAGAAAACAGCGATCATCTTTTGATCAAGTATCCGAGTTCGACAGAGGAAGGATAGTGGCCTACCGAGATTGTGGATTATCTTTCAGGGAAATCGGTAGTCGTGTTGGACGAAACCAAACAACTGTAATGCGGATATGTGATCGTTGGATGCAGGAGTGTACGACGGACCGACGTGTTCGATCGCATCCACCTCAGTGCACCACTTCACGTGATGACAGGCATATTGTGCGTATGGCAGTGACGGATCGCTCAGCCACATCACGAACCATAGCACAGCACATTCAGTCTGTACCGCATCATCCAGTGTCTGCGCGTACCATTCGACGCCGTTTACAGCAGAGTGATATGTCCGCAAGACGTCCATTGCTTCGTCTACCCTTGACGCAGTACCACAGACGTTTCCGCCGCCAATGGTGCGATGAAAGAAGTATGTGGACGGCAGAATGGAATGAAATTGTCTTTACTGACGAGTCACGCTTCTGTCTGCAACACCACGATGGTCGGATACGAGTCTGGAGACACCGTGGAGAGAGGATGCTGAACAGCTGCGTTATGCACCGCCACACTGGTCCTGCACCGGGTATTATGGTATGGGGCGGTATTGGATATCACTCTCGCACTCCTCTAGTACGTATTGCCGGTACTTTAAACAGCCAGCGCTACATCTCCGGGGTGTTGGAGCCAGTTGTCCTTCCTTACCTTCAGGGCTTGCCCACAGCCATATTTCAACAGGATAATGCGCGACCACACGTGGCACGCATTGTCCAAGGGTTCTTCGTCAATCGCCGGATTGAATTGCTTCCCTGGCCAGCTCGCTCTCCGGATCTTTCGCCGATAGAAAACATGTGGTCCATGGTTGCTCAACGATTGACCCAGAATACATCCCCAGCTGCCACACCAGATCAACTTTGGCAACGTGTGGAAGCTGCTTGGTCTGCTGTACCCCAAGAACACATCCAAAGTCTCTTTGAATCAATGCCGAGGCGTGTGGGAGCGGTGATCTCCAACAATGGCGGCTACTCTGGCTACTGATTTTGGCAGGAACCACACTTCACAGAAGTCTATAAATTTAATCATTTGATACTTGGTCAACATGTTATCTACAAAATAAATGTTGTTGTGATATCTCTTGTCTTTCTTGGTGTTGCAATTTGGGTGGCCAGTAGTGTATTTATACGCTTATTGTTGTTGATCGCCCACAGAATAGCTTTAAAGATGGCAGTTAATTCCGCTTGAAATACGGAGTTATTGTTGGGGAGTTTAAATTGGTGGGTCTCGATCAAAGTTTGACCACTAAATATGCACACCGCAGCTCCAATCGCCCCATCGATCCCGGAGCCGTCAGTGTACACATCGTGGTCAGAATTTGGAATAGTTGGATGGATTTTTAGAATAAGGATATTTGAAGGTATATTTAATGTTGGTCTATTGTAGTCAATATCACGGAGTGACAGCCCTACATCTGCATCTGGGTCGGGCAGCCGTATTTTGACAATTTGGAATCTTTTATATAATGACAGCAGGGTCACGTGGAGCGGGGGGACCCAACAGAGGGGTTTGAGAGAGTCAGTTGGGGAGGTTTTATACGCTCCAGACATTTTAAGTAGAAAAATTCGCTGAATTGTCTGGAGCTTTTGTTTTTGCATTTTGGTAAGTGCGCCTCCCCAAATGCCAGCTCCAAAGGTTAAAATTTTTTCAATGACCGTAAGGTACCAAATCTTTTGGAGCTGGCCACTGTCTCCCCAGCCACCACCCCTGATTCTACCTAAGGATCCTCCTAGAGTCAAAAATCGTGTATGTAAAGAGATGACATGATCGCTCCACGTAAGCCCGCTGTCAATGACTATTCCTAGGTATTTGAGATTGTTTCTTATTTTTATTGATTGACCGGATATTTTAAAAATTGGATTTCTTTTGAGTTTATTACTTTTAGAAATTATAATAGACTGGCACTTGTCGACAGACAGGTCGAGTTTTAAGGTCTCCAAAACATTGGAGACCTCCTGCAAGGCATTATTAGTATTAATCTCCAGGACCTTACGCGTTCTCCCTGACGTAAAATGAGATAGACTTATTATTTTTGCACTTCAAGCTGCTAATAGAAATCGAAAACAAGTGCAACTATTATTTTTCGTTTTTCAGTGTCACGCCAAAAAGCGCCGTTTGAATTAATGTTGTTAAATACTATAATCACGGTATTAGATCTGATTACCGCCTTATAAACCGTGTCCGGTAATTATGTGAAAGGAACCTATGAGAGTCAACAAAGTGTTCAACACGTAACATAGTTTTTGTTCATGTTTAAAATTGTTTAAGAACGGAACAAAGATAATTTTTGAACAAGGAACGCGAAAAATTCCAACTTACCCCTGACCAAGGAAGATCCTGATGTAGTTGGATTCGGAGGTCCTGGGAACAAATCGAACACAGGTGGTTTGGTGGTAGTCTTCCATGGATTGGTTAATGAGAGAAGTGAAATGTGGAGTGCCAGCTGAAAATAAGGATAATACTCAATATTTATCGAAAGCATGCTCTTAACATGTAATCACTAATATTGATTCTACGAAGAAATGTTAAAAATCATCCGCACTTTATTTCTTCAATCTATTCATACAAATATAGGGGTTCAACAAGTTTGTCATTTCTCTACATAATCTCCTTCCTTTTCGTTGCACTTGGTCCAGTGGTCCACAAGATTGCGCAATCCCTCCAAGAAGCTTTTGGGTGGGTCGCCCGACCATTTATGCACCGCTTCCCCACTTTGTCCGTTTACTCTGCAGCCGCTACATTGGCGATGGTAAATCGGCGGTTTGCCAGTATCATTTTTCCAGCTTGCTGAATCTTCTCGTTAGTGGTAGAGGTTGACGGGCGTCCTGCATCTTTTTCGTGCTTGCCTAGCCTTTTTTAAGCTTCTCGATCCACTCATACACACTTCAACGTGGTAGACCACTGTCCCCGTATTGTGTTGTAAGCCTCCGATGAATTTCAACCCCTGGCACACCTTCCGACCCTAGAAATCGGATCACTGCTCTTCTTCCTTGGTGAACACTGCTAGCGGAGAGGTCATGTTTATACTGAATCAGAAGCAAGAAAAATGACGCTATCCAGGTCAAACTTCTCGGTTACGTGACCACAGTAGAATCAACTCTAAGCATGATCAGCGGAAGACAGTGTGACAAATCTAAAGATGTATTATAGCGAAAGTGTGGATAATTTTTGATATACTCTCGTATTTTTCAAAGACGAGATTGAATTCAATCTTTCTAAGATGTGGTGAAAGAAAGTGAAGCCTTTTACACAAACAAATCATAAGATGTTATCTGCAATTTCAGTGAACAAAAGTCGTAACTAGAAAAAAAATACCGAAATTAGAATATCATAATTAATTATCGATTAAATGTACTTCGTAGTAACTTTGGGAAAATTTAAAAAAATTACGTTTATTAAAAAATTACCGATTTATTCTACGAATAAATTACCGAAATTAGAAAATTGTAATTAATTGCCAATTAAATGTAATTCGTAGTAACTTTGGGAAAATCCAAAATTATTTGTTCAAAATTTTATATTCTTTTTATTATTAAAATGAGCTGCAACCTTCTATTATATCGCATTAAAAGTAATTTTTAAGGTTTTAAATTTTCTACAGCATTGTAATAAAATTGTTATAATTTATATCCAAAAAATTAAGGGGCCTATATCCTAAATTAAAAATTAGCAAGGATTTCGTTTCCTAGAACTACTACCCGAAACATCTTAATTGATTTAAGAAACAATTGTTTTGATATATGTTTAATGTTTTTATGTAGTCATTAATTGGAGATTTAGCTCCAGTTTAGTTGTATAAATATTTGTAAACTGCCCAATTAAGTAAGAATTTTTTCCAAATATACATAATATATATATATATATATATATATATATATATATATATATATATATATATATATATATATATATATATATATATATATATATATATATATATATATATATATATATATATATATATATATATATTACAAACATGGTATTTATGTCGTTACGCACTTGAATTATATTACAGGTATTAATCGGGTGGAACACGAATAAGAATTTAGAACATTGGTTGAACGAGTGAGAAATTGAAATGAATTCTTTGTTTATTCTAATTCGAAATGAATTCGAAATTCTTATTCAAGAGAAAATAAATAGTCTTGTCTCATAAATCTTATATTGTATATTATATTTGTTATTAGTCTACATTTCTACTTTTCATATTTAGCGTAAAATCGATACATAAGAGGGATTTTCAGTGTGAATAAACAAACTTGACGGTCTGCGAACATTTTGCATTTGCTATACTAATGCTATCGCATGATAAATATTGGGGCTATTTTAAAAAATAGTTTATCCTAGTAACTAAGCAAGGTTTGAGTTCAATATAAATGGTGTTGACCAATCATCCATCCTAAATGAATTCAAAATTAATGCTTTGTAATTTTTATTGGCGAACTGCTGAAATCATATTTGAAAAACAAGCCAACTATCTTCTCTTTTGGAATATATGTACAGAAAACACGTATCGCCACAGACACTACCACCACTTATATTTAGCTTGACAGAAAATGACTCACAGCATATTAATATGCATTGAGCCTGCCTTTTGAATTTCAAAACATATCTATCATAATTTTTTTTACTGTTTGTTTTCTAATTGTAAATATGAGGCTTGAAAAATAGCTTTTGCGTACTCACCGATGACAGAATCGAAAATGTATGGAACCTTCTTTCCAGTCCACCTAAGGTGAGGATGAGGAATTACATTTCTGTCCTGATAGAGAAAAAGAGAGTACATGTTAGACTTATAGATGTGTGTGTTAAAAATATTTTTATTCCAAGAAAAATATTGAAAACTTAACTTATAACTGTGTGATACTTATTGGTTTTTAAGTTTTAAAACAATACAAATTTGGCCCGTTGTGTTGTTTCAGTGCGACCGTTAATTAAATACCTACTACCTCAGAAATGAAATTCAAATTCTATATTTGATAAACACACATACAAATATTTGTCCGTTTAAAAGGTACACGTTAATGCTAAATATTTTTTTTTCTTATTGAAGGTACGTAGATAGTTAATTTATGTCGCACTGGACCAACACAACGGGATATTGGCGACGGTCTGGGATTAATTCCGAAGGGAAAAATCCGAGCACAGCATCTCGTCATTTTGAACAGCGATCAGATGACGAGGTCAACACCTGAGCTGTCATCCCACTCTAAACTTCCACACCGCACCAAAGTGAGGACATTTGAGGCCACGACAGATTTAAATTTCATCTTTGGTTGAACCGAGTTTCGAACTCGCAACTCTTCGATTACAAATTCGTTACTCTTTCAAGCGGACGACTTTGACTCTGCTGTGATCAATCATGAATGCAAAGATAATTGTGAAAATTTATGTTAAACGAAACGGAAGTATTTCCAAAGGCAGTCAAAGATAGGAATTTTATGAATTCTGCATAAATAGTTGTCAGGGGTTATTTCGATTACGAATACCTCGCAAATGAGAATTTATTGGTAGATTCATATGAAAATGAGGTCTGTTTTTTTGCCATTAAAATATTAATGGAGTTAGAGGAAAGAAATGTGAAGTAAATTGAAAAAGCAGTTTACCGAAACGTCAACTCCCAACATGTCACCACCGAATAAATCCGGATTTTGCATCGGGAGATCTCCAAGACCCACTGAAAGAAAAAAATGTTTTGGTTATGAGAAAATCCACATTCAAAATGTTCTTTTTATTTCAAGATAGAACACTGAACTTATTTAATAACATTGCGTGTTAACTGATAAAAAGTAAACTTTATGTTAAGTCGTCTCTTTTTTTGGACGATGCGATACATATGAATTGAACAATCCATGTCTATATTTCAAAGTAACACTAGTAATTTTTCATAGCATAGCAATTTTGCACGATTTAGCAGGAAATTATAAATAGTGGACTGTCTTATTAACTTGTAGAGCGGGCAAACCTCGAGTTCCTTTCCTTTGAACCCGTAATGTCTTAAATTTCCTCCTTTTAAACTTTGTTTTACTTTTCTGTAGTAGGTTGTGCAACATGTGTGCTTAAGAAGTTGTATCTTTAGAAAATTTTGTCCAACCGATTAAATAAAAGCTTTACTTCGCCCTGATTTCGGTTGTGTGTAAATTTTTTATCACGTCCAGTTCACCACTGTGGGGGTCGTTTTATGTGGGAGGGGTCGTCGTGGTTCAGTGGGTATGCCCACTGCGCTAACAACCTTCGAGTTGTAGGCGGCGCAGGTTCGATTCCTGTCAGGTGCATTCCTCCCTAGGTGTATTTCTCTCTTCTGTGTCAGTAAAACTTTCATTATGTGTTGTCTATTGATATTGTATGTCTTGTGTCTGGCCAAATATGGCCCTTGCGCCATAAAACCCCAATACCAACCAACAACCGTTCTATATGTGAATATGAATTTGATTGCGTGCAATAAATTTTAAAGTTTTAATACAAAGAACTAAAGTTTCATTAAATTTACAAACATCACAGAAAATAGAGGTATGTAGTCAATTAACATGGCACTGGACAACACAACGGGTTATTGGCGACGGTTCGGGATCAATCCCGAAGGGAAAGATCAGGGACAGCGTCATTTTGAAGGAAATCAAAGGAAATGGAGCGAAATAAAACTAGGTGGGAGGGAAAGTTGTTCTAAAGAAATGAATTCACAATTCTTTTTAATCTCGGGACACCTTACTACTAAAAAATCAAACATAGTTTATGAATGAGAAATTAATTCCGAGAGAAATAATCAGAAAAAAATATTACTGCACGGGGTCAACGAATACAGGTTTCGTTTCCTTAGAGCAATGGTGCGCAAACTATTTTCATTTCCGGCCCCCAATTTTGTGTACTATTTTGTCGCGACACCTGGATAGACAATTGACTTTTTTTTAATCATCAACATAGTTAAACTTGAATTCTTTTGGGGATTTGCGCTTATGTTTGTGCCTTATTAGAGGACTGAATAAAACACATAATTTTATGAAGCAATGGTTTCATTTATGCATATGGGTATATATATATATATATATATATATATATATATATATATATATATATATATATATATATATATATATATATATATATATATATATATATATATATATATATATATATATATATATATATATATTAATGGAAAATACTTTAAAAAACTTACAGCATAAGAATTCAATGTGAGGTATGCGCTTGCAAAGAGCTCATAATTGCTTCTATGTTCGGATCTGTATTGGAAATCCCAAGCCGTAAGTCATCCTCAGGATCCAATCGAGATCGATATTTTGTTTTTATGGCATCTAATTTTGAAAAGCCAGTTTCACATAAGTAGGTCGATGCAAACTGAATCAAAATATTAATTGCCTTTTTCTTCAAATCGGCATATCCGTTTCCAATCTATAAACAAAATTTTTGGCAAGACGGAGACTTAAATTGAATGCGCAGTGTCTCGTCGCTTGAAACATCAATTAACTGTTCTTTTTCATTTAAAGATATATTGGATTTAAAAATATCAAACGAAAATGGATCACGTATCTAACCTACTTCATTATCTGGTAAGGTCATTTGTTTCAAAATATCTATTAATAATTTCAAATATTTTCTCTCCATTTGTTTTTCCTTCCAATTTTTTACAACATAAAAAAATTCTTCTGATATGTCTTCTTCATAAACGTATCTCACATAAACAATTAATTGAGACAGTTTA
Organism: Meta bourneti; assembly: GCA_933210815.1. Classification (NCBI taxonomy): domain Eukaryota; kingdom Metazoa; phylum Arthropoda; class Arachnida; order Araneae; family Tetragnathidae; genus Meta; species Meta bourneti. The sequence continues at coordinate 109,814,914 of OW119922.1, read as the reverse complement.
GAAATGTCAGTAGTTTCGTCAAGTTGTAGAGCAAATACAGGAGAGTTTTGTAATCGACTTAACAGAACTGATTCTATATTACGTGAGATGGCGGAAATTCGGCGAGAAACGGTATCTCTTGATAATGGTGTAACGGCGGCTAGGGAAACGGACAATCCTGCCGGCGGATCGTGCGCCCAAAAAAAAACGACCACCACGGCAGTCGAGATAGGGGGTCTGACCATCTTGCCGGCGGATCGTGCTGAAAGGAAAAGACCACCCGAAAACATCTTTTTAACGACAGTACCACGCTCCAGGTGGCGGACATCGTGGGTGGCTTCGAAACAAAAGGCAGGCGCATTTCTGTCGCTCTCTATGACATTTCGAGACAAAAAGGACGGAGATGAATTACGATGACCATTGCCGACAAGGACCCTTTCAAGTCCGCCGAAGTCTGTCGTAAAAGTCAAGGGGAGAAGCCAACGTGAGAGCCATTCGGGAAGGTCCGAAGATGGTGAGATTTTCAACAGCCAACCAGCACCGACTGAGAGGCCGACCCCAAACGAAAAGGAGGAGTCGAGAAGCACCCGATATATCTAGAGTTCTTGATATCTTGAGAGGGGGATTAGACAGAAGAGAGAGAGAGAGGAGGATTGCAAGGAAAGACAGCAGAGAGAGAGAGGAGGTCAGCAGAGAGACCGTTTTGGAGATAGAAGTGAACACCCGTTCACTGTCGGCGAAAGATTGCCATCTTTCGGGAGAGCTCATCCGAGCTGGTAAAGGCCGATTTATCCCGTCTCAGGATTCTATACTCGCCTGAGTATTTTATTGAGAAAGGCTCGCCCGTAGCTGTTAAGGAGACTCCTCCTAGAAACCTGTGCGACTGCTCATCCGAGTAGTGGAGATTGATATCATCCGAACCGGAAAAGACTGAGATATCCTGCCCTGGGACTCTATACTCATCGGAGTATTTTTATTGAGAAAAGGCTCGCCGTAGCCTGAATCAGACTCCTCCGAGCAATCTGGGAGAGGTTCGCCAGCAGCTATAAGAAGCGTCTCGATAGAACTTTGGACTTTCCAATTAACTAACATTAAATGAACTCTTCATTCATTTTTCCGACTTTTGTACAAATTGTAAAATAAATTCATTAGTCTAGAAACAGATACTTTTGAATGGTAACTAGTCTAAGCTACCCGTGAACCAAGACGTTACAATAGTATCGTTTTTAAATCGTTACCATATATTTCTCCATGCATAATTGATATAATTTTAATTGCTGACGGAAGAATGAGTGATTCTCCAATTGTATGTGGTTTCAAATTTTTCCCTATTAAATATGAAACTTCTAAGGATGCCCGTAAAACCTTCTCAGGAATTGTGTATTTTTTCAAAAATACATTTTGAATTTTCATACTTTCAGCTCGTTTTTTAAAAAATGTTTCAGATTTATTTGCTAATCCTTTATGTTTGGTTTCCACATGTCTTTTTAATTTAGCAGATTTCATACTTTCATTTGCTAGTTTATCCCTGCAAATAAACACACAACGCATGTTCTTTCCCATTAACAAAGCAAATATGTAAATCCATATTTAATAAACTCTTCTTGATATTTTCTCAATTTTTAATAGACAGCACATTTCGTTCGATATTTTTTGATATAGAAACAGTGCCATTGGATTCATTCACAGTTTTTCTAAGTTCATTGGATGTTGGTCCATCATTCTCATTTGTAATGTCATTCTTTCATTTTCTGGACGTTGGGTACCTATTTTTAGCCATTTATCCATCATGAGGGTATTAAAACTAAAACAAAATTATAAATATACAATATTTCATATCTGCGTTTGTTCAATCACGTGCGGCTACCACGTGGGAAGAAAATAAAGTACGTGATTACTCTGTATAAATCATGTTTATTTGTAGCTTATTCAGACGAGAATTAAAGAAAAGAAAACTTAATTATAAGAGAAACATCTCTTTATACCAATTGCACTTGCTCGCTACTTAAAATAAAAAATACAACGCTCAAGTAAAAATTTACACATGGTAATCGAGGCAAGTAAATAAATATCTCAACTGGTGTTGCCAGTCGAGCACACATCTATATTGTACAAAGAGGTTACAGTGAATCATAACACACAAATATTGGAGCTTACTTAAAAAAATACAAAACAAGTACAAAATTAATTATAGTGATTTAATATAATTATGTTTAACATTACTTGCTCCAAAGATGGGAAAATATGTATTTAAAAATATTACAATTAGCGTTTATTTTTCAAAATTCATCTTACTATGATCTTAAATTTGTACTCGCATTTAAACTGCAAAAGCAGGCTTTGTTTAGTGAGCAGCCATCTGTAATCCAAAAACAGAACTAACTGTTCCCTTACACGTTTTAAAATAGTAACTACCCTGGTAACGTTTCCAACGAAATATCAGTTGATGATAATTGATTTTCGAAAAAATAATACAAAATATTTAAAAAAGACAGTTTTTCTTTATAAACATTTTAATATCTATATTGATTTTTTAATTAATTGTTTATCGTTGCCCTCCAAGCACGCTACTAAACTGTCCTATACTTAAAAAATAAGTTATGTACATACCCGATTGCAAATTTTACTTAAAATTAGCAAAAGCAGTATATAAACAGAATTACAGAATGCACTTGAATGAACGTACGACGCAGCAAAACCGAACTGCTGTGGCAGACGGAAAGAACTGCATGGTCCTAGCTGTGATCACAGTATAAAGACTAAATAGCAGGGGTGCACACCTAGATTGAAAAAGCTGTAGTAAAGATGGCCACTGCTAAACGTCAGACCGACCCAAGTTGCATATGAATCCCACCGGAGAGGAGGTAAAGGGCATCTCAAATTGACAATTATCTTTTATCACTATGTCTGTTCGCCTGCCGGTTGCCGAAGTATAGGTATTATATACTAATACAGACAATTGTTTTCGTAAAAAAATATAGTTCTTTTTTTATAAATAATATTATCTCATTTCACTATTTTACTGGTACCTGATACTTGTTGAAGAAAAGCCTTATATTTTTTATTGTCAAATAAATTTCTTTGAATTTGGCGACCCACAAAAATTTTCAAGCGACCCCCGGTTTGCGCACCACTGCCTTAGAGCACTCACAACATGATATTTATATCCGTTATTGCTGCCACTTTTAATATTGAAGAATGATGTAGGTTTATAGTGCTAGCGTATTTGCAAGCATTATTGTCTTGATATTTATTATATTAGGCGGCTATAGCCCGATTGGAAGAGTAACGGTTTATTAATCGGAGGGTTGCGAGTTCGAATCCAATCAAAGACTGTCGAACAAAGGGGGCTGGCGCACTTTAAATATGTCGTGGAGTCAAATGTCCCCACGTTGGCGTGGTGTGGAAGTTGGGTGCCAGCTCAGGTGTTCTCGTCACCTGACCATGGTTCGAAATGACAAGACGGCCTTGGAACTTTACCTTCGGGATTGATCGCGGATAATCGCCAATAACCCGTTGTGTTGCTCCAGTGCGACGTTAATTAACTACCTACCCTTCTTCATTGACGTGTAAGTGGAGGAACGGTGACCCTGATTCCTGCTCCCTCGACAGAGAGATCCATCGATGTTTTGAAATGAACGGACGTGAAGCTGGCCTGCTCCGATGGACCCGCGGGGCCGTCGTGGCTCAGTGGGTATGCCCACTGCGCTAGCAACCTTAGACTTATAGGCGGCGCAGGTTCGATTCCTGTCAGGTGCATCCCTCCCTGGATGTATTTCTCTCTTCTATGTCAGTAAAAACTTTCATTATGTCTGTCTATTACTTGATATTGTGTGTCTTGTGTCTAGCGCAGCAGTGCCAAATGTGGCCCTTGCGCCATAAAACCCCCCAAATCCACCAACCAACGGAACCGCGGATTAGATTGGATATTGGGGTTTTATGGCGCAAGGTCCAAAAGCGGACAAGCCGCGACAAACAAGACAGAATCTAACCCAATAAAAGTATAAAAGATTTAAAAATTAATAGCCTAAGATAAAGAAAAAAGCGTAACATATGGAAGAAGATTTTAAATTTGTTCAAAGATATCACAAAGCATGAGAATAAAATTTGCCATCAATACAAAAAACCATGGTTGATATGAATACATGTTTTAAAATACATATGTTGACCAGCAACAAAGTGTATAATATAAAATGTATGATTAATGAGTTGTGAATAGTAAAAAAATATATCAAAGGAGGTTTAAAAAGTCAATGTTATTTAAAAACTAGCTGAATTACCCGGCAGTAGATAGAAAATGCGGGTTCTAAATCAGTGGTGGAGAAGGTGGAGAAATCGAGTGGAGTTGAGTTGTACCGGAAGTGACGTCACGACCGGAAGTGACGTCATAACCAGAAGTTGAGTTGTACAGGAAGTGACGTCATAACCGGAAGTGGAGTTGAGTTGTACCGGAAGTGACGTCATAACCGGAAGTGGAGTTGAGTTGTGCCGGAAGTGACGTCATACCTAGTGGAGTTGAGTTGTTAGTTTCGTTTTCAATTTTGAGTTGAGTTTAGTTGTTTTCTTCCTGCTTCGAGTGGAGTTGAGTTGTTAGTTTCGGTTTCTCGGATTTCGTCGAATAACACGTGTTTACGTTTTGGACTTCGTTGAGTTGTACCGGAAGTGACGTCATAACCGGAAGTGGAGTTGAGTTGTGCCGGAAGTGACGTCATACCTATTGGAGTTGAGTTGTTAGTTTCGTTTTCAATTTTGAGTTGAGTTTAGTTGTTTCCTTCCTGCTTCGAGTGGAGTTGAGTTGTTAGTTTCGGTTTCTCGGATTTCGTCGAATAACACGTGTTTACGTTTTGGACTTGCGAATTTCAGAGGGATTGGATTTAAGGCGAATTTCAGAGCGGTTGGATTTAAGAGCTGATTTTTCTGTAACTCGTAGCGCCATCTATTAGTACTTTTTGAGTAAAAAAATAATAAAATCTTTAAAACATATTTTTAAAACTAAAAGATGTGATATTTTTTGCTGGGATCGAACTGACTACCAAAAAGTACTCGTAGTCGAGTGTTAGTTGGATGAGAATATAACCATTCGGCCACGAATACCTGGTTACTTACCGAAATATAATCAATTTAAATCTGAATACATTAAGTGCGTAATTGGCTGTTAAAATAGTATAGATTGCTCCACCACATCAATAAGTTCGATCAGTTTTTATCTGCGTTTCTGACATAGAAAGGTGAATGTGGTGGAGAATGACGTCATTCCAACGTGTTCAAACGTGGAATCAAACACGTGGTGGAGAATGACGTCAATCTAACGTGTTCAAACGTGGAATCAAACATGTGGTGGAGAATGTGGTGGAGAATGACGTCATTCCAACGTGTTCAAACGTGGAATCAAACACGTGGTGGAGAATGTGGTGGAGAATGACGTCAATCTAACGTGTTCAAACGTGGAATCAAACATGTGGTGGAGAATGTGGTGGAGAATGACGTCAATCTAACGTGTTCAAACGTGGAATCAAACATGTGGTGGAGAATGTGGTGGAGAATGACGTCAATCTAACGTGTTCAAACGTGAAATCAAACACATGTGGTAGGCAATGATGTCACTCGAGAGTAGAGTAGAGTTGAGTAGTAAGTTTACCTCCGCGTTTCTGACATGAAAACGTGAATGTGGAGAAGAAAAGTTTTAGTACCGAATCTGGCAATGGTATGTAATAAGGTTATTTGTGGACTCGCAGAATGGCAACACCTGGACCCATTCTAACAGGTCTGACCAGTAAGATTCTTTTGACTGCAAAATATCCCAGAGGAGGACGTGTCGCTGCCCTGAAATCTTGGAAGTGATATCACTTGTATCTTCAAACGTGTTCATTCCTGTTCCTTAGTGCTTTTAGTGGAAAAACATGAAGCGATCATTTCCTTTTGGATATACTTTACCCTTTACAGATCAAAAAGTGGATATGCTTTCTGAGGCCGATTCGTCCTGAAACCAGTCCTTTTGTCATCTACCCTTCTGAACTCCAAGGCATTGAGTACACCCCTCTTTCATGTCTGAAACTAGCCTTTTGTTATCTACCCTCCTGCATTCCAAAGCATTGTACGTACTTGTCCTGCATTCCAAGGGATTGGCCCCTACCTGTATTTCAAGATAGTACGTGTAGTCGTTTCGCATTCTCATTCTATCCTGTGAGCGTGTGTAGCGCTTTCTCATTTTCCTGCCTCTTATACTTAACCTGTGTGTGAGAGAGGGACGCATTCTCATTTTTCTCATAGAACTTTGCAAGCCAGTATACCATATGTAATGAATACACACGTTTGTGGACTTTGCAGCAACACCTACAGCTCCAAGATTAATTTGGAACGTCATGTTTCTTCCGCGCATAACGAGGAGTCATTTCCGTGCATATTATGTGAGCGAAACTTTAATAGAAAATCAACCCTTCAGCGACACGTAGCCAGTGTACACGAAAACAATGATTTCCGTTGTGATGTGTGCAATAAGGCATTTTCAAGACTTGACGCACTTACGCGACATAAAAAAAGCCTCCATCAACAACCTCCAAAAAGAAAAAAACCCGGCGAGGCTAACCCTGAGAAAAGCAAGCGGCCCAGACGCAGTGAAAACTTTCAAGGGGGTAATAATGTGAATCCTGGACCATCAACGGGTGGAGTGAATCCTGGACCATCAACATCAGCGGGTGGAGTGAATCCTGAAGCATCGACATCAACGAGTGGAGCTTCTTCTCGAACTGTGCGACGGAAAGAGAGTGCGTTTGGAAATCGTCTCTCTACTTGGACTCTTTCGAACCCGCAAGGCATACTAGATGTCTCCGAGTTTATGGAGGCAAAGAGGAGCGCAGCTGTGGAACTAATTACAGAAATTGTTCATCAGCAGAATGCAGTAAAGGTAAATTTTCTACTTATATGTATCTATGAACGTTTCTCGGAAGGCTCACTTTTCAAAGAGTGTTCTTTTAAAACTAAAAATGTTGCATTATTATCTATAAATGAAATTGACTACGCTTTCAGTATTGCTTCAGAAAAAATTTTAAAAGAAAGCGAAGAATTTGAAATGAAGGATTCAGGTTGGGCCCTTAAATCTATTGTTAAATTGGAAATACGATGTAATAAATATTTACCTTTACGAGGAACTAGTTTTATAGAGTTACCAAATGAAATAAAATTAAAACGTGCGGTTGTAAATGTTAGAAATTCAGACAATGAATGTTTTCGTTGGGCCATTTTAGCTGCATTATTTCCAGCAGATCAAAATACATCCAGAGTTTCAAACTATGTCAACTTTAAGGATGCTTTTAACTTTTCTGGGATAAGTTTCCCTACAAAACCAGAAGAAATAAAAATATTTGAAAAAAACAATAATGATATTTCTATTAACGTTTACTCTTTTTGTAAAGATATGATGATTTTTCCATTAGTAGTCACACCCAAAATTAAAAATAAACACGTTGATCTTTTATTTATTAAAGAGAAAGAAAAATCTCATTATTGTACAATTACTAGTCTTTCACGTCTTGTTTCAAGTCAATTAACCAAAGGAAAGCGAAGACATTTCATTTGTAGACGATGTTTAAGCTTTTTTAGTTCAAACGATAGTTTAACTTTACACTCTGAGCTTTGCAAAATGAATGTTCCTTGCAAAATAGAGATGCCTTCTGAAGAGAAGAAGTGGGTTTTTTTTAATAATTTCAAGCATTCTCAATACGTGCCTTACGTTATTTATGCTGATTTTGAAACATTGACTGAAAAAGTATCCACCTGTGCTCCTTTTGATGATGATTGCTCATACACTAACGTGTACGAAAAGCACAAGCCTGTAAGCTTCTGCTATTACGTAGTCGGTCGAGGAGAAACCAAACCTCCGGTAGTTTATAGAGGAGAAGATGCTTCGCGGAAATTCATAGAATGCCTTCAGATGGAGGCGCAGATCATCGAGTCAAAGTACACAAACTTTGTGCCGATGAAGGAATTGAATGAGTCGCAGAAAAAACTCCATGAATCAAATGTGTGCTTCATCTGTCAGAAGCCAATCTCAGCTGGAGACATAAAAGTGAGGGATCATGACCATGTGACTGGGAATTACCGAGGACCGGCACATGCGGCATGTAATTTCAACTACAAACTGCCAAATTTTATCCCGGTTTTTCTCCATAACCTCGCAGGTTATGACTCGCATCTTTTTATTCGGGAATTAGCGGAGGACTCTAAAAACATAACCGTGATTCCGAATACAGAAGAAAGATACATCTCGATTAGCAAAAAAACCGGGAATAAATTTAATTTGAGGTTTTTGGACACAATGAAATTCATGGCCAGTAGTTTAGATACCCTCGCGAATAATCTCCTACAACATGAATTTCACCATACGAAGAAACATTTTCCTTCAAATTGGAAACTTATGATAAGAAAGGGTGTGTACCCGTATGATTACATGGATTCCATGGATAAATTTTCCGAAACACAACTTCCATCTCAAGAAAAATTTTATAATGTGTTAAATAAAACAGCAACTACGGATAGTGATTACGCTCATGCAAAAAATGTGTGGAAATCTTTCAACATTAAAACCCTCGGAGAATATTCGGACTTATATGTTAAAACTGATGTTTTACTGCTCTGCGACGTTTTCGAAAATTTTCGAAAACTATGCATGGCATCCTACAAGCTAGATCCTGCATGGTATTATACCGCTCCAGGACTATCTTGGGATGCCATGTTGAAGAGTACCGGAGTGAAAATAGAACTTTTAACAGATTATGACATGCTTATGTTTGTCGAACAAGGAATCAGGGGAGGAGTTTCTCAATGTTCTCATCGACATGCTAAAGCAAATAATAAATATATGTCTAATTATGATGATTCTCAGCCCTCCAGCTACCTTCTCTACCTAGACGCCAATAATTTGTATGGTTGGGCGATGTCCCAGAAACTACCTCTCAAAGGATTTGAGTGGTGCAACATTATTGATATAGATACACTGCGTAATGATGACCAAAATGGATACATTTTAGATGTGGACTTGGAGTATCCACAGGAACTCCATGATCTACATAGTGATTATCCATTAGCTGCCCTAAATGCCGTTCCTCCTGGGTATAAGGAAAATCGCTTACTACTAACGCTCACTCACAAGGAGAGGTATGTTATTCATCATAAATCTCTTTTGAATTATTTGGATTTAGGTCTAAAATTAAAAAAAATTAACAGAGCTATAAAATTTATAGAAACAGATTGGTTAAAAACTTATATAGAACTGAATACAAATATGAGAGCAATAGCTAAAAACTCTTTTGAAAAAGATTTTTTTAAACTCATGAACAACTCTATATTTGGAAAAACCATCGAAAATATTCGACGAAGAGTTGACATTCGGTTATGCTCAAACGAAAAGTCCGCTTCAAAATTGATAGCTAAACCTAATTTTAATCGCAGGACAATTTTTTCAGAAAATTTAGTAGCCATTCATATGCAAAAAACTAAACTAATTTTTAACAAACCCATCTGTATTGGTATGTCAATACTGGACATATCCAAAACTTTAATGACTGATTTTCACTATAATGTGATAAAAAATGAATATGACGTAAAAGCAAAACTATTATATACTGATACGGACTCTTTTATTTATCATATTCGCACAAATGATTTTTTCGAAGATATTAAAAAAAATTTGGACCTTTATGACACTTCAGATTTCCCAGAAAACAATAAATATGATATTCCCAAATTAAATAAGAAAATAGTAGGTAAAATGAAGGACGAGAATAGTGGTAGTATTATGACCGAATTCGTAGGGTTAAGGTCAAAAATGTACTCGTACAAAGTCGAAGGTAGGAAGGTAGTTAAGAAACTGAAAGGCATCAAAAAACAGTCAATTGAACAAAGCATTAACTTTGATGACTATCTAAAATGCCTATTACATAAACGAAATAAGCATGCAAAGATGAATCTAATCAAATCCAAGCATCATACTTTGTATTCAATAACCCAAAATAAACTTGCCCTCTCCTCCACTGATTCCAAACGATACGTTCTCGATGATGGTATTCATACGCTACCTTGGGGGCATTACTCGCTTGTCTGATGTAATGTATATATGTATATTTGCTCTAAATTCTTTCGTATTGTGCTATACTGAACGCTTTCGTATTTTGCTGTACTGAATGCTTTCGTATTTTGCTGTACTGATTGCTTTTGTATTTGATTTAAAAAAATTAATATGAGATGTATTTTATATATATATATATATATATATATATATATAAATTCTATGTGTTACTATACTAGATGTTAAAAATATTTTCCCTAACTTTACCCCAGAAATTCATTGTGTTTTTGTCAAGGAACATAGAATTATGCTTATAAAAAAAAAAGAAAAAAGAAGTATTAATGACTTGGCCATATGGGTCAGTTTAGTATTGAGGGGTACATTATTGTTTACATACATGCTCTGATTATGATTATTTAATAAACGATTTTTTTTTCTTTAAAAAAAATGTTTCTCTCTTTATTTAAACTTACAAACAAGTATTTTTCTCATGTTATGGTTACAATCTGCAATTTGTTATGAAAAAGTTATTGCATTAGAAAACTGATTTCTCTACCACTATTTTGAAAGCATGTATATATATAATCTACCATTGGACAAGATTTATATATATTTTTTGATAGAAAGTAGATGAAATTAAGGAAGTATAGTTTGAGTTTTTTTTACTATTTCTAGTAGAAATATCAGTAAAGTAACAGAAGTTGCATCTCTGTAACTGGACTGAATGGGTAAAGACGAGTTAGCTCAGTATTATGAAGACCCTAGCTTACCAGGGAGCTTTGGTGGAATAAATGCCTTGTATCAAGCAATGAAAGGGAAAGTTCCAAAAAAGACTATCAAAGAATGGTTGGAGAGTCAGAATGCATACACCCTACATAAAAGCGTTCGTCGCAACTTTCTGCGAAACAGAGTTATTGTTGGGGGAATCGATTTTCAATGGCAATCGGATTTAGTAGACATGTTAAGTGTTGTAAAATACAACGATGGTTATCGATATCTGTTAACATGTATAGATATTTTTTCTAAATATGCATGGGTCATACCTTTGAAACGGAAAAATGGATCTAGCATTGTAAATGCATTTAAGTCAATTTTCAAGGAAAGAAAACCGAAAAAATTACAAACAGATCAAGGAACTGAATTTACAAATAAATCATTTCAATCTTATTTAAAATCTGTCCAAGTAAAGTTTTTCACGACAAATAATGAAACCAAAGCTAGTGTTGTTGAAAGATTCAATCGTACTTTGAAAACGAAAATGTGGAAATACTTTACCAATAAAAACACCTATCGATTTATAGATGTCTTAGACCAACTCGTACACAGTTATAATCATACACTCCATCGCAGCATAAAAAAAGAACCTATTAATGTAACAGTTGAAAATCAAAAACAAGTGTGGAATACCTTATATGGAGATGTAAATAAAACTAATGTTTAGGAGATTCCATTCAAATTTCAGGTTGGAGACTTCGTTAGGGTTGCAAAGACTAAATTAACATTTGAGAAAGGATATGAAAATAATTGGTCCGAGGAAATATTTACGATTCAGCGTTGTATACGTAGAAAGCTACCAGTATATAAGATAAAAGATTTAATGGGAGAAATAATCACTGGTACATTTTACTCAGAAGAACTGCAGAAAGTTAAAAAATCGCATTCTTTTCATGTTGAGAAAATTTTAAAGAAGAGAGTAGTTAAGAAACGTTTGGAATACTTTGTCAAGTTTAGAGGTTATCCTCGCAAATTTAACGCCTGGATTCATTCCAAAGACTTATTTTCGATAAATTGAGTCTGCTCATTAAATTTGTTTCGCTTCCATAACCCACAATGAGTTTCTACGTCACACTGCCCAGCGACAGCTCTATCGAGTTTTATCCTGGCAACACAATGTCTCACTTCTACACGAAACTCCCCAAACGTCTAGAACTCTCAGGTGAATGGGAAGTTGGATTAGTTGAAATAATTTATCCCAGAATGTGGAATAACATTATTGATGGTGAAAATTCTTTCGAATATGATTTAGGAAACGGAGTAAAAACGAATGGAAAAATAGCGTGCGGATTTTATGATTCTCCGATTGACATTTTAAATGCATTTCCGAAGCACATAAAAATTCAAATGAAATATAACAAACACACAAAAAAGGTGGTGTTGCAGCTCACTAACGGAGCAAAGCTGCGATTATCCAAGGGATTAGCTGAAAACTTAGGTTTTGAACCTAATAAAGTGATTGGAGAAAATATTATTCCAGGAAATGGAGGCATAGATACAGTAATCACTGAGAGTCCTTTTGTTGCGGATCCTAATGTTGATTTACATTTGCTGTACGTTTACACCGATATCATTCAGCCTGAATTTGTTGGTGGGGTCTTAGCTCCTCTTTTACGAACTCTGACAGTGAAGGGAAGAGATGGTGACATGATTCAAGAACAATTTGAGAGACCTCATTATTTATCAGTTTCCAGAAAAAATTTTGACTCGATTGAAATCGTTATAAGGACACACACTGGTCGTTACGTCTCATTTGAACGCGGGAAGTTGATAGTGAAACTACATTTTCGCTTGAGACATTTGTAATCTCTAGAACAAAATGTATCAACCTTATCGTTGTTGCACCAAAACATTTGAAGACTATTATACTCAGCAAGCAGGTAATGGCTTGTCATATTACAAAGGCATCTCTCTGCAGAAAGGAAGTGGCTTGGGGGGAATTTTTCGAAGCATGTTTAGGATGGTTTTTCCTTTATTTAAATCAGGTGCGAAAGCATTGGGAAAGCAAGCACTTCGATCTGGGGTGGATATTGCAAATGATTACTTGCAAGGTAAAGATGTAAAGTCAGCTATCAAAGACCGAGCTAAAGAAGCAACGAAAACTTTAACCGATAAAGTATCCACTCGAGTGAAATCAATGGTTGGAGGAAATAAAAGGAAACGCACAAATAAGAAACGCATCATTCGAAAGAAGTATCGCAAGCTGTGTGCACCTGACATATTCTCATAATCTTTAGCATGGCCTTAATACGAAATGATTCCCTACCCTCTGTGAAATCTGAACTGGACTTATTTCTTATGCCACCGACTCAAACAGCTATTGAAAAAGGGCAGTGGTCTGAATTTTATCCCATAGCTAATATTCGTGATGGTGGACCTATCGAATTCAACATATCTGGTAGTGGTGAGGAATACATCGATTTATCAGCAACCCAACTCTATGTAAAAGTTAAAGTTGTAAAGGACAATGCAGTTTTACCAGAAAATGAAAAAGTTGCTCCATGTAACTTATTTCTTCACTCGTTATTTTCCCAAGTCGATGTGAGTTTGAATGAGCGTCTAATTTCATCATCCAGTAACACTTACCCTTACCGAGCTTACATTGAGACTTTGCTCAATTACGGCTCTGATTATAAGAAAAGCTTCCTAACTTCAGAATGCTTCTACAAAGATACAGCAGGACACTTTGATGAAACCGATCCTTCAAGTGAAAATGCAGGGTTGAAGAAACGGGCTTCTATGATTGAAAAGAGTAAAGTTTTAGATATGATTGGAAATTTACATTGCGACTTGTTTTATCAAGATCGTCTATTACTCAACTTGGTAGACTTAAAGTTAAAGTTAATACGCAGCAAACCGGAGTTTTGTCTCATTGCTCCTCAAAAAGCAAATTATGACGTTGTTATTGAACATGCATCCCTTTTCATCCGGAAAGTGAAAGTCAGTCCAGGTGTTTTAATTGGACATGCCAAAGCCTTAGAAAAATCATCTGCAAAATATCCAATGGATCGAGTTTTGTGTAAGCTATATTCAGTATCGAAAGGTTCTTTCTCATTTTCACAGGATAACATATTTTCTGGGCAACTCCCGAAACGGATAGTTGTAACATGTGTCGATCATGATTCATTTAGTGGCACTTACCCAACAAACCCATTTTACCTCAAGCATAACCATGTAAATTTCATAGGCGTTTACGTAGATGGAAATCCTATCAGCTACAAACCCTTGGATCCTAATTATGCCGACGGCCAATTTATTCGTGCTTACAATAGTTTGCTCCTAGGAAGTGAAAAACTCTCATCCAATAAAGGTATCTATATTAACAGAGATGAGTTTTCCGAAGGGTACACGCTATATGCCTTTGACTTAACACCAGACTTGGGTGATGGCAACCATTTAAATTTAATTCATCAAGGAAATCTTCGCATTGAAATAAAGTTTGCAAACGCTTTACCGAAAACTGTTTCAGTGCTGGTATATGCAGAATTTCAAAACGTGATCGAAATTACGAAGTCTAGAAATATTTTGTGTGATTTTTCGATATGAATGTGGTACAATTGAATAACATTTTGCGAAGTGATGCATACACACGTTTATATTTTGTTGGAGTTTTCCCAAGTGATCGAATTCCCAAGAATTTTAAGAGTTTTCCGGCTGCATTTATTTTAAACACCGATCCTCATCACAAACCAGGGACTCATTGGTTAGCTGTTTATATGAAATCACCAACAAGTGTAGAGTTTTTCGATTCGTTCGGTCAACCACCTTCGTATTTTTTGGGCTACATACATGACTACTTCAAAAAAGTTCCGCATGTGGTCTACAACGACATACCTCTTCAAAGTGTTAAAACTGCTGTTTGTGGACAATATTGTGTATACTTTTTGTATCAAAGATCTAGAAGTAGATCTATGGAATTTACTGTTAAATTATTTGATAGACAGTCTACAAATAATGATATACGTGTGTATAACTTTGTGAAAAAAATTTCGAATATACATGTACCTTTATTTCAATAAAAAAAGTATAAGTAATCGCCCTAGTCTTTACTTCTGTCATTTGTAACCATGAATTCATTCGCTTTAAAGCATCCTTTCACTGCTCTTGTCTGTGGACCTACATCATCAGGCAAGTCGCATTTTTTGAAAAAATTGATAAACAGCCACACAGATATAATTCATCCTACCCTTGATAAAATAGTGTGGTTTTATGGAATCTATCAAAAGTTATACGATGAGATGCCGAATATCATCTTTGTAGAAGGAATACCCGAAAACTTTAAGCAATATTTAGGATATAATACACTTTTTATATATGACGATTTAATTTCTGAATGTGGCAGTGATAAAAGAATAACAAACTTGTATACAAAAGGATCTCATCATATGAATTTATCTGTGATGACTGTAACGCAAAATTTGTTTCATAAAGGAAAAGAATTCAGAGAAATTTCATTAAACTGTCATTACATGTTTTTATTTAAATCGCGACGTGATGTAAGTCAAATTATACACCTCGGTCGACAACTCTACCCTCGAAATTTACATTTTTTTCTTGAAGTGTTTGAGGACGCCACGAAAAAGCCTTTCAGCTATTTACTTGTAGATTTGAAATCTGAAACAGAAGAGAGTATGCGACTGCGTACAAAAATCCTTCCAGGAGAAGAAACTTGTGTTTATCAGTTAAAATAAATAAACTCCCAACTTGCAAATAATTCATTGTTCATCATGCCTTTAACAGAAGGAGACGTGCAACGGATGAGACTTTTAACTGTATGCCCCACAAAATGTCGGAAAGCCTTTTTAAAAAATCTTCCGAAATCTAGCATCCATTGCATAGCTGAATGTTGTTTGAACACTTTAAAAGGGAATGTTCCTTTAACAGATGAACAGAAGAAAAAACTTTCTCGTCATAAGCATACGCTTAGAGACCTAGCAGATAAAAAAGTAACCCTCACTAAAAAGCGAAAAATTATTATTCAAAAAGGAGGGTTTTTAAATATCTTAATTCCCGCAGCACTCACTGTCTTGACTACTCTACTTAACAAGTAAAAACATGCAATATGCAAGGAAAATGATTTTAGTTCCAGAGGAGAGATTATCAAGACATATACCTTCAGACGAACAGCTGAGTGAATTAGATTGTGAGATGAAAAGTATTTTAGTTAATAAAATGGATGATGATGAAAAAATTAAGTTATACAATCAAGTATTGCAGAGGAGGATTAACGTGAATGTATTGAATCCACCATCTGTATCAATTAATTCAGAACTGTCAGATAATCCAGAGAAGGAAACAGATATTGCGAATGAGAAAGAAAGAACGTTAAATGTGGAGGAGATGGTGCTCAAGACCGTTCCCAAAAACTTAATTGGATTAACTACAAATATTATTCTTTATTTAAAACGCAATAAAGAGGTTGTTTCTTGGATGCCTAATGGAGAATTTGTGTATAAAGGTAAAATAGTGAAAAGTTCTAATATTGTTGACCTGATAGACCGTTTAGTGCGAAAAAGAAAGATGGATAAGTACGTGAATGGACAAGAACAGTTTAAAGATGCACTTAAGGAAATTAACTTCCCCAGTTCCTTTGTAAAAAATAAATTTGCTATACCTCAACAACTCGGTAAGGCAGTGAGGGTAATGAAAGAAGTGATGCCTACCCCAACCCCAAAACGAGTCTGTAATTGGCTTCCTCTGTAAATCATCAGTTATTTCCCCGCTATAAAAATCCATAAGTAGATGAGGCTTTCAAGTTTCAAGCAGTATATATTGATTATAATCAAGGTCTATGTCTCATTTCAAGCAATGGAACTCATCCAGAGAAGAGCATTTTCTGTTCTTATTTTCATGGGAATCTCAGCATTCATATTTGGCCTTACAATGATACTCGATAAAGGTTATGTAACAATTTGTGATAGTGATGGAATCATAGATGATTACTCTTTAAATATGTGTAATGATACAATGGAATTACATCTATCTGGAGAAAGAAAAATTACAATTCATTCTCCAAAACAGAAACAGCCGCGTCAAAGATCTCTAGAAAGTTTTCAGAAAATCTTTGAAAGAGAAAAAAATGTCAATGTTACAAATCTATTCAATTTGTGAACTTGCAATCTATTAAATGTTAAATACACGGAAGCTTGTAAGGGAATGTTTATTTTGTGTACATGTCTGTGTTTGAATAAACTTGTCTTTTACAGAAATATGTTACTTGTTTGTCATTTTTTTAGTTCTAATAACAGACGGTATAATATACAATTCTAAATGTGTCAAATGACACTGCAGTAAGTAAAAGTATGTATACAAATACAAAAAAAAGAAAAGTAATAAAATAAGTGCTTATACATTTTAAAATAAAGAGAGACACATTTGAAAAAGATAAACAAAGAATTTATTGATTATACATATATATATATACAAAACATATTTATATTCTTTAACATGTAAAACTATCAGATTTATCATTAACATAAAGCCTCCGTACTGTTTCGTACAGAGTTGTTGTATTTACAAAACGTAGAACGTCAAAATCAAAGAATAAATACCTCAAGGACATATTCTCCGAAGTTAAAGTTTCTCCGAATCTATTCCAGTCGATTTCATATAAAGCGTTTAGGAAATACCGATCGTAACGTTCACTTAAACTCATAGTCATACATTCATGCCCAAGTTGATTTTCAAAGTTGTTTTCACATCCAAAACAATTCATCATTTTCTTTATTTTTTCCGAAATGAGTACTTTTAGATGTTTAGCCACTCTGTCGGTAAGTTCGCTCACTTTCTCAGATCTATCAGGATCGCCGTAATATTTCTCATCGGTTCCTGCTCCACGTTTCACGAATTCTTCTTTCACAAAATAATCGAGGGATTCATTAACAAATCCTTCATTAATGGCTTCAGTAATTTCCTCCGATACAGCTTCCAGTCGATCCAATTGTTTCACAGAGAGAAGAATGCGCGTTGCAGTTAGTTGAAAAGCACAGTCTTTCTTTTGAAACATATTTTGAAAACTCACACATTTCTCGTTTCCCCGAATTTCTTTGGAGAGTAAAAGGCTTCTTGAAACGATAATAACATCGCTAGCGTTCTTTGAGCGAAAGCTAGGAATTGCTTCGTAGAAGGCTTTCCAGACTTTAGGAAGCAAAGAAACTCCCTCTCTGGAAGGCTGCAGCACTCCCTGCTGATCTCTGTAATAATGACGAATATGCACGCGGATAATTCCCTTGAAGCAAGAGACAACAGCAAATTTGGTATCACCCAAATGGAAGCTATTTGGACCTAGTTCATTCATTGATGAATCAGATACTTGAGATGAAAGTACATCGGCCCCAGAATGCATATTCACTTTTTGATCTGTAAAGGGTAAAGTATATCCAAAAGGAAATGATCGCTTCATGTTTTTCCACTAAAAGCACTAAGGAACAGGAATGAACACGTTTGAAGATACAAGTGATATCACTTCCAAGATTTCAGGGCAGCGACACGTCCTCCTCTGGGATATTTTGCAGTCAAAAGAATCTTACTGGTCAGACCTGTTAGAATGGGTCCAGGTGTTGCCATTCTGCGAGTCCACAAATAACCTTATTACATACCATTGCCAGATTCGGTACTAAAACTTTTCTTCTCCACATTCACGTTTTCATGTCAGAAACGCGGAGGTAAACTTACTACTCAACTCTACTCTACTCTCGAGTGACTTCATTGCCTACCACATGTGTTTGATTTCACGTTTGAACACGTTAGATTGACGTCATTCTCCACCACATTCTCCACCACATGTTTGATTCCACGTTTGAACACGTTAGATTGACGTCATTCTCCACCACATGTTTGATTCCACGTTTGAACACGTTAGATTGACGTCATTCTCCACCACATTCTCCACCACGTGTTTGATTCCACGTTTGAACACGTTGGAATGACGTCATTCTCCACCACATTCACCTTTCTATGTCAGAAACGCAGATAAAAACTGATCGAACTTATTGATGTGGTGGAGCAATCTATACTATTTTAACAGCCAATTACGCACTTAATGTATTCAGATTTAAATTGATTATATTTCGGTAAGTAACCAGGTATTCGTGGCCGAATGGTTATATTCTCATCCAACTAACACTCGACTACGAGTACTTTTTGGTAGTCAGTTCGATCCCAGCAAAAAATATCACATCTTTTAGTTTTAAAAATATGTTTTAAAGATTTTATTATTTTTTTACTCAAAAAGTACTAATAGATGGCGCTACGAGTTACAGAAAAATCAGCTCTTAAATCCAACCGCTCTGAAATTCGCCTTAAATCCAATCCCTCTGAAATTCGCAAGTCCAAAACGTAAACACGTGTTATTCGACGAAATCCGAGAAACCGAAACTAACAACTCAACTCCACTCGAAGCAGGAAGAAAACAACTAAACTCAACTCAAAATTGAAAACGAAACTAACAACTCAACTCCACTAGGTATAACGTCACTTCCGGCACAACTCAACTCCACTTCCGGTTATGACGTCACTTCCGGTACAACTCAGCTCCACTTCCGGTTATGACGTCACTTCCGGTACAACTCAACTCCACTTCCGGTTATGACGTCACTTCCGGTCGTGACGTCACTTCCGGTACAACTCAACTCCACTCGATTTCTCCACCTTCTCCACCACTGATTTAGAACCCGCATTTTCTATCTACTCCCGGCGTTGCTCGGATTGAAATGGTTAAATGTTGCTTGAAAAGTGAATTAGAATAGTCACTTTTCCTTCACAGAAAAATCCAATCATTTAAGTTGTACGGAAAATACGTTTTAACTTTTTCATAGCTTCTACAATATACTTCGGGCGCAAATATATGCATTTAATTCCTGAATATATTGCAATATGTAAAAGATTAAGACATAAATACGAACAGAAACGAAACTCCGACGAAAAAATGCAGAATTCTAAAAAATGAATGATGCGCAGAGTCGAATTTCGACTGCCTGAGTGTATTCTGAAATAGCAATTCGAAAAAAGACATTTGAAAATATTGATAAAGACGATAATGAGATTTATGAAATTTAGTAATGCTCAAATATGACTGCAACATTTAGCTGTTTTAACTCAAACAGACAAACTCGGGATTCTAAATCAAATTTATAAAACAATAAAACATTAATTCTGGTTTGCCAAATCTAAAATAACAAAATTACGCTTTTATGATTAATGAGTTGAAGTTTTTCGTGTTCCATTATAAAATGTAAATTATGAATAATGAAATATTTTAAATATCCTTTTTTTATCAATCAAATATTCATAATATTCATGTAAAAATATAAAACTCATCATAGAAGTAAAATAATAATTCAATCGTATACATCCAGCATCTCGGTACTCCAAATACATGGCCCTTTGTTATAACGTCAATCAGTTTCAACTCCTTCTGTTTAAATACTCTCGCAATCAAGTCGTGGCTCTCACTGGGTAATTGACCATTGGTAAGAGCCTCCTTGATCTCCGTCCAAGTCAGATTGCAGGTGAAGGTGATAAATAAGTCTGGTCTCCCGTATGTCCTCACGTACGTCATAGCATCTTGCGTGTATTCGTGCATGTGTCTGGGACTCCTGTAAATGTAGCTGGTAGTATGACCAAGGCACCGAGATTTTCAACGTTCCCATCATTTGCCACAGCATCTCTCAGGTGAATACATTCGTCAACTTTCAGTTTACGTTGATTTAGACGAATGTAAAGGAGACGCTCACTCCCGACTTTTGCGTACATACGACGATGAACTCATGAAACAATTGCCTGCAGTTCAATACGTGGTACTGCTCAGTATCTGGAACCATTAATCTGTACGCATAGAAATCCATCGCTGAAACTTTCTTGCTCGTTGTTTCACCTGTTCTTGGGTTGATCTGCCTCAAATTAAAATGATATCCATCTTTACCATGTGGGGGAATATCACTGGGTACTGCAGAGCATCATAACATCGATGTGTTTCCGAAATGCGCTGCAATGATTCACCTCGTCGTTGAATAACGATATCCCGTTGATGGAACTCATCGCCTGATATAACCACAGCGACTTCATCTGCTTGAGGAGACTTAAAGCGCTGCTCGTGTTTACATGCTGGTCTTCAGTCTGCTCTTATGACTACTTTATATTCATCTGTTGGCATACGTTCCAATGCTGTTTCAAACGTTTTTAATTATTGTGCTCATGAAATATCCTCTGTAAGTTTAACACAATCTGACGTCTGGTTCCCGAGATGTAGGCGCACCTCTGATCTGTTTCCATTGGTTCCGTTTTGAATAAAATATTGTTGTAGACATTTTGGTGGTTGATCTGGCAGCGGAAGCAACGATCCCGATCTATGGTAAATCTGCCCTTGCACCTTGAATGTCGACGGAAATCCGGGCTGTCCAACAACTGATGTGGCGCCGAATGATGTCATTTGGATACATGAGTTGTATTTTCCGATGTTACTAAGAAAATGCTTCGACTCTGACGTATCTCCTGATCTGTAAGTCAAAAGTTCTTGTGGTGGTGGTTCCAGTTGACAGAGATTAATTTTTCCATTTTTGAAGCAAATACCAGGTAGACTCTGATTTAAACTTTTTGGCTTGACAGTAACTACTGATGGTAACACTTGCATGCAGCGAGTAGTCTTTATGTGAATCGTACTGGAATCCTTTCAATGCTAAGCTAAAATGGTGCGCAGTCCGTGATCGTTTGACTCTATCTCTCTTATCTTATAGTCGGACCTCACGCTGCTGTGCCATATCTGTTGTTCTAAATGTAGTAGCTCTCTCTCTCGCAATCGCAAGTCTTCTATTCCTCTCTTCGGAAGTTTCTTGACTACGCTTATCTTTCATCATCTAAGCCGTTGACTGTACTTGACCTATCGCCTTCCGCTTCCATGGAGGCATTGCTACAACAAAGAAATCTGTAAAAGAATACAAAAAGGTATTTCATAAATTAAGCAAAAGGCACACTCTCATTGAACAATGAAATCTATTATAGAATACAATAAAAAGCTAAAATTAACGAAAAAACAAATTCAAAATTATGAAGTACTTACATCAATTTAGAAATATAAATCCAAAATGTACACTATGACTGTCGAATAAAGTAGGAAACACTTATACAATCAACTAAAAGAGCTATTAAAACTCAAATTCACTGAAAGATGATAAACTGGAAGACTTACCGAGTTAGCTTCCTTTAAATACGACCAGCTAAGAATCGAGGTGTTGGGATGTTCTCCATCATGAGTCCAAGAAAGTTTCCGTTTCCCCAACTTTCTAGAAAGTTCTACAAAGTTTTATAAAAAAAGTAAACATTATTTCTGGTGCTGCCAGATACCGAGTAGCAAAATTACGCTTCTATGATCAATGAGTTTTTCGTTTGTGCTTTTCGGAATAACGGTGCTTGGGTTAGAAATAAATGTAATTGGTGTAGACAAATTAAACTGAATAGATAAAATTTTTTCAAAAAGCAGAAGTTTAATTTTACAGAATTTTTAAGAAAGAAAATCACTGCTTTCAACGGAGGATTCACATGTATCTATTCCGGACATTTTAAAATAAGTTACACACCTTTCCTAAAATGTTAATGAAACAGAATTCTACAAATCATTACGTATTCAATAAATTATTTAAATAAAGTTGGTCGAAATATATACACCAACTTTCCTTGAAAATCATCCTTGAACTCCTGAAAATGTTTCTTGAATTTCCTTGTAAAAATAAATATTTTAAAATATTCTTTCTTCATCAATAAAATATCTATAATTTATTTACATCATGGGAAGAACTAAAAAGTCAGTTCAAACATAAATATTGTAATTTAATTTGTTTCGGAAAAAATTGTTTTTTGATCAACACTGGTAAAGCAACCATAGCAGTCTAAAGCAATCAATCTATGCTCAATGTTATTTCTATAGCGATTTCGAATAGTTTTTAGCCCCCTAGGGCCAATAGAACGGGGGTTAAGAGTTAGCCTATGCTGACCGCAGTGTTCTGAAGTATAAGTGTACCAAATTTGGTGTGGATTGGTCAAACGGTGTAGATTTGTATAGAAAATATATTATATTGAGAAAAACAGAAAATGAAGTAGAGCATGAGTTGCAAAAGGGTACGCTGTCTCCCAATAAATCTGCCTCAAACTGTTTAACCTATTTGAATACTGTTAGTTTAATCTAATTGAATGTGCTGTTTCAAAGCTGTTTCTATGCCTAAATCCAACTTAAATTCTAATCTATTTTTGTACGACGCTACACTGCTATTTCTTAACTTTATTCTAAATGCAGAAAGACTCACCGTCGAGGCTCTTGGAGGCGGCAAGGACGGCCAAGGCCGCTAAGACCACAAATCGCAGCATTTTCTGGGTGCACTGAATGTCTTCGGAACGTGTAAAGGACAAGGGATCGGTTCTCCCTTATTAAGCCGCTCGCTTTATCTGCTTCTTTGAGAAGAAACGCATATGTTGGGAGAGGTGTGTCATAGCGATGTCCCTCTCAACGTCACTTTGGAAAGTGACGGGTACATTATCTTTAACGTTAATATGCATTGTCATATTTTACGTGAAGGCCGATGATCTATGGCTGAGGGTGGCCGATCATCCAACCACCTATGGTAAGCTTTAACTCCTCCACGGAATTTGAAATTACCTTGGCGAATTAAAAGCACAGTACGAAATGGGTAGGTATTTTACTTTATCTCAACTGAAACTTAGAGACAAATAAAGTTATCACTGATTAACAGAATCCGTTGCTAAAAATGAAAACATGCCTGACCTTGTATGTCCTATCTCATGCCATCCATGGGCCGCGGTAGTCAGGTTGGAAGAGTAACGAATTAGCAACCGGAGGGCTGCTAACCTCGTTATCTGACCGTGGTTCAGAATTACGTGGTGGTGTTCTTGGATCTTTCAACTTTGGGTTTGATTCCGGACCATCGCCAATAGCGCATTGTGTTGGTTCAGTGCGACGTTAATTAAATACCTACCTCATACCATCTATGTTTCTTCGTACTTCATTTAGAATTTCTTTGAATAATTGAATTGAATAATTTTTGAATGAAATCTCCTGGCAAAAGTTCTCATTTTGCTAAATATAGCTTAGAACATCTCTCTTCTCTCACTAGAGATGTTAATTTCTTTTTTCTTTTCCTATCGGCAGTGCAGTCCATACTTAAGATTTAACGTGCATCTTAAGTCCGAACATTTGAAATGCATGTGCGACCTAGAAAAGGATAGAAACCCCACTTTTTTTGCCTATAAACTTGATGGGTTCTCTAAATCCGATACCCTTCGTCTAAACCTTTAACCTCTTTTCGGGTTAATTTTTAACGATTCATTCTGATTAAATTCTTTTAATTAATCTTGGTATTTTCCCTCGTCCTTCAAAATTCTTGCTCGTGTTACTTCGTCATAATTCTGAGTCGCCGTAGAGCAATTTCAGAAATGTTTTTATTTGTTTTACACGCTTTAGAATAGTGTGGATGGAAGTGATAATTTTGTGTTACGAACTCATAGAATCAAATTATTCTGTCGCTCTCTTGAAATGCGTTCATTAAGCATCTGACTCCACAATTATATGGAGAATCTTTTTCTGTAAAGCTAACTGTAGATGGCGCTAGTGTTTTTGCGGTAAAACATGTTTCCTAAATGTATTTCGTATTGAGTAACTGGAAGTGAAACTGGTTGTGTCATTACACTGAAAATTCCTCGCATACAGTTTTACATACGCTACATTTATCTGTCTACACTCTTTTCCGAATTTCGATTAATCTCCAAGATAATTATATTAATCAAACACTAGTAACTACTTTTAATACATTGAGGGGTAGTTGAATTAACGTCGCACTGGATTAACACAACGGGCTATTGTTGACGGCACGAGATCAATCCCTAAAGGAAAGATCCGAGGACAACGCCTCGTCATTTTGAACCACGGTCAGATGACGAGGCCAACACCTCAACTAGCAGCCCACTCTCTAAACTTCCACACCACGGCAGCGTGAAGACATTTGAGGCCACGATAGATTTAACGTGCAGCAGTCCCCATTTACACGACGGTCTTTGGTTTTATCGAGTTTAAAATACGTGATGCTCAGGTTGCTTATCCGTTACTCTACCGACCGGGCTTCCACGGCGCTCTTTGTTACGGTAGCTTTCTGCATAAGTAGATGTAAATGTATTCTAGAATATTATTTCAAATTACAGCCGCGGTAACCCAGTTGGAAGAGCAACGGATTAGCAACCGGAGGGTTGCGAGTTCGAAACTAGGTCTATCCAAAGATAATCGTGTACACGGGTTGGTGCACGTTAAATCTGCTGTGGCTTCAAATGTCCTCACGCTGCCTTGGATCTTTCCCCTATAGATTGATCCCGGACCGTCGCCAATAGCCCGTTGTGTTGCTTACTTCAGTGCGACTTTAATTAATTACTTACCTATCTTTCAAATTACTGTAGATTAGAAAGTTTAAAATATTCAATCAAAACTTTTTGTCTGGTGCAAGAATCTGGTCTAAAAAGTTACGCATCACGACATAAAAATGCAGGTTAATTACATCCGTTACATTATAGATAATTATATCCGTTACATTATAGAGCGCGCGGTGGCCCGGTTGGAAGAGTAACGGACTTGCAACCGAAGGGTTGCGAGTTCGAATCCAGCCAAACACCGTCGTGTACAAAGGGGGATGGTGCACATTAAATCTGTCGTGCTCTCAAATGTCCTTACGTTGGCGTGGTGTGGAAGTTTGGAGAGTGGGGTGCCAGCTCAGGTGGTGCCTCGTCATCTGAACGTGGTTCAAAATTACGTGGAGTTGTCCTCGGACCTTTCCCTTTGGGATTGATCCAGGACCGTCACCTATAGCCCGTTGTATTGCTCCAGTGTGACGTTAATTGAAATACCTCCCCGTTGAATTATAGATAATTACATCCGTTACATTATATAGATAGCAAGAAAATTCTAATCTCCTGTATGTTTAACAACAGCCGTTTGAGAGAGATTATTTAATGCATTCAAACACATTCAAGAAAGGCACACGATTGCTTTAAAAATGTCAAGGCTCTGGTCACAGCTGATGGGAATCTCATGTGCTCTTTATCGTAGAGATTGGAACAATCACAGTTGAGGTTGAGAGATAAATTTACGAATGTGCTAGAAAGTATTGGAAAAAGCTATGTATAAATTGGCTTTCACAATCTCGTTTTTAGAAACCTGATTTACTTTAAAACCAGCCGTATGTTCTTTATTATAAGATACGGATAAAAACTACGCAATTGTATGGCAACAGATCCCTAGTTTCGATTACCACATTTTTAATTCTCATTACTGGATTTCTAGTACTCATTATTCATTTTAATATAATTTTTTAGTATTGTTTGTATACAGCTAATTAAAAAACGAGAGGCTGAAAGCTGATCACGTGATCCTGATTTTATGAATTTTGTTTCCTAATGCCCGGCTGATTGAAGTGAGTTTTGAGACTAGGTCACATGATCAGTTAGTCTTACATTTGTTTTCACAGTTCAACGCTTTGATAAAATGTGGCAAATCCATGAAAATCAATAAATGCATTCTGTATTTCGAGTTTCTAAAATTACCATTTAACTTAATATTTCCCAAATTTTTTTTGGAGTGGGGTGCCAGTTAAGGTGACCTCGTTACCTGACCGTGGTTCAAAATTACGTGGTGTTGTCCTCGATCTTTCCCTTCGGGTTTGATCCCGCACTGTCGCCAAAAGTCCGTAGTATTGCTCCAGTGTGACGTTAATTACTACTCAAAAAAATGTTACTACCTACTCAAAAAAATGTTTTTGCGTACCTCTAAACAGCTTATTTCCATAAATTATACCCTTAATATAAGCAACATACTTGCAATAAATTTTATTGCTGCAATTTAAATTTTTTAGATTTTAAGCAGAAACGGGGATAAGAAACCAACGCAATAAAAAATTAACAGAATGTGCATATGCATTTGTATTACCATACGAATTACAATTCAGCGCATTTGATTTATTTCCAATAATGATAACGTTATTTCTTAAAATTTAAATTCTTTTTAAGAAATAATCGAGAGTTATTGAATGTCTTAGTTTGTTTTCGGCATCATAGTTTAATGAGGTCTTGTGATATAATTTGTAGTAAACAATTTTTTTTTTGATTCTTTATTCAGTTTACTAAGGTACTTATTTCGATAAATATTTCAGAGAAAACCCTTTCCACAAGCTGAGCTAAATGGAAACAGAAACTTAAATTTATCCATATTCTCCTTTCGTCATTTCTCAATTGTTGGACTTCAGTGTGTTCTTGTTATTCAGAACTGTTCCTTTTAAGAATTCTTTCACTGACTTTTTTTTGAACTTCAGGTAAAACAATCGGTAGCGCATTCTGTATTATTTGTGCCGTAAGGGAAGAGAGATTTAGGTTTGTTTCTAAATAGCGAAAAAACTAATACATGCAAATTTCTTCCTCCCTGAACAGTAATATTCGAGGGTAAGTAAAAAATTATCCGCATTTCATTTTTTCAATCTATTTTCATAAATGTAGGGGTTGAACAATTTCGTCATTTTCTCCTTCCTTTTCGATGCACATGGTTCAGCGGTCCACAAGCTTGCTTGTTCACTCCAAGGTTTTCGGTGGGTCGCCCAGCCATTTATGCACCGCTTCCCCCACTTCTTTGTCCTAATCTGCAGAGAACAGGCTACATTGTCGATGGTAAGTCGCCAATTTGCAAGTACCATTTCCGATCTTGCTGAACCATCTCGTCAGTGGTGGAGGTTGATGGACGTCCTGCTCCTTTTCCGTGCATCCCACTTGTCCCGCCTCTTTTAAGCTTCTCGATCCACTTATACACACTTCTACGTTGTAGAGCACTTCCCGTATTGTGTTGTAAGCCTCCGATGAACTTCAGCCCCTGGTACACCTTCTGACCCTAGAAAATGGATCACTCTGCTCTTTATTCCTCCTTGGTGCACACTACTAGCGGAGCTGCCATTCAAGCAGAAGCAAGAAAAATGACGCTATCAAGGTCAAACTTCGGTAATGCGACCACAGTAGTATCAACTCTAAGCATGCATGCGTAGAAGGCAGTGTGACAAACCTAAAGATGTTTTATAGCGAAAGTGCGGATCATTTTTGACTTACCCTCATATATGTTGTGAGGATTCATTGATGGATCCCTCAATTAACTCTCCTAAGGCAAACTGGCTGGCAAGAGTCGTAAAACACGGACAATGCGTTTCCATCTCTGTGGCACCAGACGGTCTGGACTTGTACCGAAAACGGACAAAGGGAATTCGTTCCGTAAAACGCCCAGGTGATTGGGAGTGCACCTGCTAGGTAATTAAGCCCACCTGCGCTAAGTAGCTGATCCCATTTTACGTCAGACAGTCGCCGCCGAATCAGCAACCAATTAAAAGCAACAACCAATTAAAAGCAACAACCAATCAAGAGCGAACCAATCAAATAAACCCACCAGGGAACAAAGGCTGCGAGGTTCCAAGGGGAAAGAAGGGAGTCGAATCGTCAGTTCTTGCCGGTGTTCTCGTTCGAGAGGCTTGACTCAGCGACCCTTTGAGCGGTCACTCCTTAGGGAGAAAAGCATTGTTAGAAAACGGTTCTCTCACCCTGAGAGGAGTACGCGTCCTTGTAGCCTGACGTAGGCTGCCCATCTCGAGTCTTGCTGGTGTTCTCGTTCGAGCGGCTTGGCTCAGAGACCCTTTGAGCGGTCAACCTCATTAGGGAGCTCTTATTAACTTGGAAGACGGTTCTCTCACCCCGAGAGGACTCGCTCTTGTAGGCTTGCGTAGGCTGCTTATCTCGAGTTCCTGCTTTGGTTTTATCCGAGAGGCTCGATCCAGCGACCCTGCGAGTGGTCTAACTCCTGAGCCTGCAAATAGCTTGGAGTTGTCTTCTCAGCCAGAGAAACAGAAGGAACGTACTGGAGTTCCGGAGAGATACCGTTCCTGTCTTGTGCTGACCCGACGACCCCAGCGGAGCCGTGCCTGTCTTGTGCTGACCCGACGACCCCAGCGGAGCCGTTCCTGTCTTGTGCTGACCCGACGACCCCAGCGGAGCCGGGCCTGTCTTGTGCTGACCCGACGACCCCAGCGGAGCCGTGCCTGTCTTGTGCTGACCCGACGACCCCAGCGGAGCCGTGCCTGTCTTGTGCTGACCCGACGACCCCAGCGGAGCCGTCCCCCGATTGTGCCGAACCGACGACCTGCAAAGAATCCGGTGCCGACTTCTCGTCTGGCAGGGAACCTGAATCGACCCCGTCATTCCGTGAGGATCCGGTGCTGATCTTGTGTAATCGTCACCCGACGATTAGAGTCTCACCTCGAGACCATTGAGAGACCTTTCTCCCACTCAGAGACTTTCGTGCGTACCTGAGATTACGACAACCTGTCGCATCCAGTTAGCAGAGGCATCGAATTCGTGAAAGTGCCTTGTAAATAGATTCACATATAGTCAAGAAATTGTTCTAAATAAAAGTAATGTTTATTATTTAAGCTAGACTGTTCTCTGTAGATTTGAATCTACCACGTTACCCAGAGAAGTCGTTACAATGTGGTGTTCATTTTAAAAGTTTAGATTTGTGCATCGTATATCCCGATCGGGTTGAATGCATGTTATGTGTTCGTAATAAACTTGAGTCCTTTTTCAATGTTCTGGAGTTATTCGGTATTTGCGATATACGAACACAGACCTCAATTTTTTTTTCGCGCACCCCTGAAAATCTTGAAAAATATTGGGGCCAAAACTCCTTAAGTTCCTATATGTTTAAGGACTTTTTATGTATTTTCGTGAGGGGCATCAAATGTCTCGATTCATGTATGGGTGATCTGTTCCATCATTAATAATATTAAATAAAAAATAATAGATAAATAAAACCTCATTTTTAAAGGAATTCTTTTATTTAGCCTTTACCCCTCCGTAATTTCCTCTAGAGTTCACCACTCATTGTAAACATTTGGAGGACTCCCGAACTAATAAAGCGTTTTTCTCACGATAGATGGCGACACAGGAAGTCATAAATATAGCGACGTAATATCTGTACCTCAGAATCAGACAAACGTGTCACATTATGACAACTTTTTAGGAGAGCATAAAAACCGAAAAGATCTCGTTGCCCGCAGAGACGTAACTAGAGGGGGGCAGACGGATTGGGGGGGGCGCTAAATTGGCCGAGTATTTTTTTTTTACTATAGATATTTACGTATGATAAAAAATAAAGAGGAAACTCTTATTAGACTACAAAAACTATAAAAGAAGCTAAATGTAGAATGTGTGAAGAAATAGCAGGAAAGCTTAACCTCTTTTTAAAGAAGTACGGAGGAAGAAGTGAATGTTTGATGAGAAGGGCGAAGTTGAAAGCTATGAATTCTCAGAAGAAAAAAGTTCAGATTATTGATTATACAAATAATAGATCGGATTCTGAATGAACTGAGGCAAAGGTTTCAAGTCATTCAAAACATGAATAGTTTATTTAGTTTCCTCAATGGAGCTCGGTTTGAAACAATGAATGGAGAAGAATTGAAGAACCAGGCACTTGAGTTAGCTACCACATATAAAGAAGACTTAGAGGCAAAGACTAGCTGGCGATAGAAGTGGAGTTTAAGTATCATGCCTTGGATTTAAGCCCTAAAATGAAAACGGCTACACCATCAGGTCTTCTGACGTTAATATACAAGAACGGACTTGAAGACGCGTCCACCAATATAACGACAGAGTTGAGAATTTTCCTCACAATACCAGTCTCAGTCGCCTCAAATGAAAGGAGTTTTAGCAAACTCTAAAGATCATAAAAATTACCTCAGAAACTTAACAGTACAACAACTTTTAACCAACCTGAGCATCATATCAATAGAGCACAAGTTAGCTTCAAAGCTATCTTTCGAGGACATTGTAAAAATGTTTGCAGCCGAAAA
This sequence comes from Meta bourneti, assembly GCA_933210815.1. Lineage (NCBI taxonomy): Eukaryota > Metazoa > Arthropoda > Arachnida > Araneae > Tetragnathidae > Meta > Meta bourneti. The sequence goes on along the minus strand of OW119922.1, from coordinate 109,784,179 downwards.
AACCCGTAAAGTTAAGTTTTAGTTCAAGCTTTCTCTGTTTAAATGAATTTTTTCACATTTTGTTAATAGATTATGGGATTGTGAAAAATGTCTAAGTATAATACTCAAGGTAATAACTTGAGTAAAATATGTTATTATTAGTTCTTTTTCCAGTTTTCCAAAATCCTTGAATGGTTTTCAGTCGACGTTTCGACAATTCTCCTTTTAAAAGCACAAAAGAGGTACTTTTGGTCTTTTGTCTCACTCTTTCTTGCAAAAGGTTGAGACATCTGGAGATTTAGCAGGAATATCAGTAAAGGGTATTTATTGACTTGATACCAGTTTCTTCCATTTTTTCTACGAATTTAACAGTGGATTTAGATGTGTGGCTGTTTGCTTTATCCTGATGCATTTCTACTGATTGTTGGCACTTTGGGTAAAGATATAGCATTTCTTTTTTGAATATTGGGGATAAAATAGGGGCTTGATATGTGCAGTATGTGGGATTTTTATTGAATTAAAATAATTACTGTTATCACATTTCTTCAATCTATAACTAACTAATTCAATTCGAGCAACACCGAGTAATTATAATAATATAAAAGTTTATTTATGTTGGGTCGCATTTATGTCTTCTTTTTTCTAAGTTTAATCTACACATACAAAGCAGAGTTGGCGTCTGTCTGTATGTTCACTATACAAATCTAGACCTTTTGACCACATCAAATTGGGCACACTTATACTTTGGAACTCTGCGAGTAACGCAAGCTACATATTAACCCCCTTCTCTTCAACCTAGGTGGGGGCTAAATCAATTAGAAATTGTCATAGATAAAACATTGAGCATAAAATGATTCCGGTGCGCAACTCAGTTTGTTTTACCAGTATTGATCAAAAAACAATTTTTTCCGAAACTTTATATTTAAACAATTTAAAATTCTAATTATGTTTGAACTGATTTTTTATTTCTTTCCGCAATATAAATAATTTAGGAATATTTGAATGATGGAAAATGGATAGTTAAAATACTTAATTTTATGCAACTTACATTTTGTAATGGAACACGAAAAGCCAAACCAAAAAAATTCATTGATCATTAAAGAGTAATTTTGCAATTCGGTATCTGGTAACGCCAGAATTAATGTTTTATTTTATATATTAGATTCAAAATTCCGTGATTTTTTTATTTGAATTAAGACAGAAATGTTACGGTCACATTTGAGCATTTCTAAGTTTTGTAAATTTGTGGTTTTTGTAAATATTTCATTATTGTCTATCAATATTTTTCAAGCGTCTTTTTTGAATTTCTCTATTTCAGAATATTCTCATGACGTCGAAATTCGATACGCTTGCTCAGATCTTCCGCTTTTCAGAATTCTAAATTTTTCAATGACCAGAATTTCGATTCTGTTTGTATTTATGTGTTCCATTACTTTCCATATTACAGATATATTATTTAGGAGTTAAATTGTAACGAATTATTTTTATTTTCTGCCAAATACAACTATACATGGGTAATTTTTTAGTGGTATATGTATATTTCGACGAATATTCCTTAGGTCTTTGGTTAAATACGATATAGTTTGTAGAATTCTGTTTCATAAAATATATAGAAACCTTTTTATGTAAGGTGTATAACTTCTCATTTTAAAATGACTGGTAAAGTTAAAATAAATTTATTCTAAAATAAAATATGTTACGTTAAATCAAAACGGGTAGTCATAAGTTGTAGTTCAAAGATATTTCTAAATTTTGAGATATTTTCATTACAAGCCGATTAAAATCAATTTAATTTACATTTGTTTTTCATGTTTCATGGGTATTATTGAAAGCTGTACTCCATAGTCTAGTAACTACATCTATCATTCTAAAGAGGTACGTAGTTTCCAACTGAGTTTCTCAATTGAAAAAAGTAATATTTAACCATGGCTGTAGTCTATTCCCTGTATCCCTGTATTGAGCAACATGCCTACAAAATCTCAAAGCATTTGAACTTTCTGAGTAATGCTAAGTTGCGTAGAGCAAAAACATGTAAACATCAATTTTGAGAAAAATGGAAAAATAACTATGTCATGAAAAACTGTAGTTATATAAAAACAGCCATAACTCCAGTTCTAAATTACTTAGAAACAAAATTTTAACAGAATTTGAAAGAAAAAAGTTCAGACTACCCAATACTAGACCAAAATTGATTCTTCGATATTTTGACCAAAATTCATGTTTTAAGGCAGGCAGACACCTTAAGGTAAAGTAGCGTAGGACCTTAACCTTCCAAATAGTTTCGACTAGATTCTTCGTCCATCAAGATCTGACCAATTTTGGTAATGACGAGATATTTCGTCATTAAGATACTGCCGATTTTTATACAATGACTATATCAAGATCTGGTCACTTTTCTTCTAATGACGAGGTGATCAACATCAGGTCAGTGTTGCTTTTGAGGTTTATTATGACTACAACCACCAGATGCTTTTCTCGTCGAGACAGCCATTAGGATTGATGATAGTAGTTGAATTAACGTCGCACTGAAGCAACACAACGGGCTATTGAAGACGGTCCAATCCGATCCGAAGACAACACCACGTTATTTTGAACCACGGCCAGATGACGAGGTTAACACCTGATCTGGTACACTATTCTCCAAAGTTCCACATCAAAGTTCAACACCTGTGAGCTGGCATCCCTTCTCCAAACTTACACACCACCTCAATGTGAGGCTGTTGAAGCCACGTCAGATTTAACGCGCACCAGCCTCCGCGTACACGACGGCCTTTAGTTGGATTGAACTCTCAACTCTTAGGTGGCCAATCCGTTACTGTCCCAATGGGGCTATCGCGGACCCTTTATAACTAAAAGATTGTAAATCTGAAAAGAAAATCTTGTACTTTAATGCGTGGTGTCAGTGGAGGATATGGGCTTAAAATTGAATAACTAAAAAGACTGAGAAAAAGGTAGGTAGGTAGTTAATTAACGTCGCACTGGAGCAACTCAACGGGCTATTGACGACGGTCCTGGATCAATACCTAAGGGAAAAGATCCGAGGATAGTACCACGTAATTTTGAACCACGGTCAGATGACGAGGTTAACACCTGATCTGGTACACTATTCTCCAAAGTTCCAACGTGAGGACGTTTGACGCCATGATATATTTAACGTACACCAGTCCCCGTGTTCACGACGGTCTTCGGCTGAACCGAGTTTCGAATTCGCAACTCTCCGGTTGCTAATCCGTTGCTCTTCCAACTGGGCTACCGCGGCCTACTAAGGAAAAGAAAAAGTACAAGAACTTGACAGAAACAAAGAAGACTTTATTAGTAATCGGAAAACAATAATCGAGTTCAAAGAGCAATCGCATTTAGCAACTGTACATCTTCTTGACTCGGACGATGTCACTCTGACTGAGACCGGGCTTGTCGTAGGTCTCGTACAGCCTGACGCCACTCTTGGCCACCATGGTCTGGGATCGTCCGTCTCTGGAGAAGGCGGTGTTTCCGTACAACATGATGGAGTTGTAGTCGAATCGGTCCAACAGCAGGTTCTCGTGGGGCTTCAGGAGGAAGAACTGGGTGTCCATACCTGTACAAGACCATCAAGAGTGAGACACTATGAAACGCCACGTTAAAGAATTTCAATTTCACTAAAGATCAAATTCAGACTTTCAAGTATTTCTCTACTGTTTAATGTCCAAGAGTATACCACGGTAAAATATAAAGAGAGTATGTTTCATTTTAAACCTCCTGGTGGTTGTCTCGACGACGTATCTCGTCATTAGCAAAATTGGCCAGATCTTGACGGGCGAGATATCTAGTCGAAACCATTTGATTTTCATTCCAACCAAAGAATTTCAATGCCACTAAAGATCAAATCAGGCCTTGAAGCATTTTCTGTACGATTTCATGTCAAGAGGCCATCATGGAAGAGTACGGAAGTTTTCATGCCACGGTAAAATATAAATGGTATGTTTTATCTTACTCCTTGGTTGTCTCGACAAGATATCTCGTCAGAAGCAAAACTGACCATATCCTGATAGACGAGAAATCTCGTTAATAGATGAAAACTGACCCTATCTTGATGGACTAGATATCTCGTCTAATCTATTTGGGAGGCCAAAAAATTTCAATGTCACTTAAGATCAAAATCAAACTTTAAAGTATTTCTGTACTGTTTCATGTCAGAAGAAATGGTAAGAAAGAAAAAAGAAAATGTACTAGAGCTCAACTGTACGTAACGAGGGTAAAATGAAATAACCCCATCGGAACATCACGTCACGTAAGGAAGAAAGACCATCAAGGGTGAGACATCAAGAAAATGCTCGTTTGAGAATCTCGGTGTCACTTTAGCTCAAATCAGAATTCAAAATATTTGTAATGTTTCATGTCTAGAGTATACCATGGTAAAAGATTGCGTATTTTACCTTAGCAATAGAGCTTTATTGTAAATTTACAGATCTGAGGGAGATGTAAATGTGGTAATAACTTCAAGAGAGCGTAAAAAGATTGTCTCATGAAATTGCTTTACTGAAATGTACTAGCTCAAGGCTAATTGTGAAAATTTATATTCAAGGAAACGAAGTGGTTTTCAGAGGTTGTTAAGGATAGGAATATTATGAAATTGAGCATAAAGAGTTGCCAGATGTTATTTAAGATTACGAAATACCACACCAAATGAGCATCTATTGATAGATTCATATGAAAATAAAGTCTGATTTTTTTTGCTATTATAATATCTAAGATCGCGGAGGAAATAAATCTGAAGTAAATTAAAAGAGCAATTTATCAAAACATACAAAATATTTTGATTGTTTCATTTGAAGATTAGTCCAGGGTAAAAGATTGCATGTTTTACCTTAGGAATAGAGCTTTACATATCTGAGCGAAATAGTAATGGGTTAATAACTTGAAGGGAGGGTACAAAAATATTCTTTCTCTTAAAATAGTTTTACTATTCACCTTAAGTGTATTTCATGAGATTTAATTAAATGCCTCTCATTGAACTGATAGGGGAATGACTTTACGCAAGGGAAGATAATTAAACATTGGATAATGGAGCCTACAAATTTGTAAGTCGTATTGTAATGCCCTGCTTTTAATAGACTAAAAAGTTAATGCATTAGGCTGCAGTCTGTGGTAGCATTTTAAGGACTTAATTTTGAGTACTATTTTTGGCAGTGGAATATAAATATTTTAAGCATCAATTTTAAAAATGTGCTTCAATGTATATACATTAATAATACATTTTTAAAATTAGATCATTGTGATGATCTATTAGTAACTTTTGATGGTAAAAGCGAAGATATTGTCATTATTAGAATTAAAAATCGTTGTCTTCATTGGACTCACCTTGTTGGATGTTCTGCCAGTAGATGGTCAGGTACTGGTCTCTGTCAGATCTGTTCTGCTCGTGGAAGAAGCCGATGGCGTGACCCAACTCGTGGACGATGGTTCCCTTGAACATGCAACCTTGACCAAGGGACACTGGCTGCTGACCTCCGATCATACCAACGTTAGAATAGCATCTGATGACATAGAACGAGATAATGATTAGAGTCAATTTAGCTTCAACTACTGTGGCAGCGTTTTAACTGGCAATGATTTGAATTGGTACAGGAATTTCTGTTGTGAAAACCATTACATGTTATCTTTTCAAGTGTCGGAATATTTAAAGGAAAATCATGACTAGCTATACATTTTGCTTTTTTCCTTCAATACAGAATTTCAAATAATGCCAGCAGCGTAAAAAATGATTATAATTATCGATTCGAATTTCAGTATTCGACAATATATCAAACATAGGATTTGATACTGAAGTACACTATAGCATCTAATATAATATATGTTGATATAAGTTACAATATGGTGTTCATGGCATACAAATATTGTCATGTCTACACTAAAGGGGACATTTTATTCAGCTTTTGCCAAATAGGGAATTGTCAAATAACAATAAGATTTATTATTTTTGTACTTCAAACTGCTACTAGAAATCGAAATAAAGTGCAACTATTGCTTTTCGTTTTTCAGTCACGCCAAAAAGCGCAGTTTGAATTAATGTTGTTAAATACTATAATCACGGTATTAGATGTGATTACCCCTTATAAATCGTGTCCAGTAATTATGTGAAAGGAACCTACGAGATCCAACGAAGTGTTCAACACGCAGCATATTTTTTATTCATGTTTAAAATTGTTTAAGAACGGAACAAAGATAATTTTTGAACAAGGAACGCGAAAGATTCCAACTTACCCCTGACCAGCGAAGATCCTGATGTAGTTGGATTCGTAGGTCCTGGGAACAAATCGAACACAGGTGGTTTGGTGGTAGTTTTCCATGGATTGGTGAATGAGAGAAGTGTATCCAGCTGAAAATAAGGATAATACTCAATATTTATCGAAAGCATGCTCTTAACATGTAATCACTAATATTGATTTTACGAAGAAATGTCAAAAATCATCCGCACTTTATTTCTTCAATCTATTCATACAAATATAGGGGTTCAACAAGTTTGTCATTTCTCTACATAATCTCCTCCCTTTTCGTTGCACTTGGTCCAGTGGTCCACACGCTTGCGTATTCCCTCCAAGAAGCTTTTGGGTGGGCCGCCCGACCATTTATGCATCGCTTCCCCCACTTTGTCCGTTTAATCTGCAACCGCTACATTGCGATGGTAAATCGGCGGTTTGCCAGTATCATTTTTCCAGCTTGCTGAATCTTCTCGTTAATGGTAGAGGTTGACGGGCGTCCTGCATCTTTTTCGTGCTTGCCTAGCCTTTTTTAAGCTTCTCGATCCACTCATACACACTTCAACGTGGTAGACCACTGTCCCCGTATTGTGTTGTAAGCCTCCGATGAATTTCAACCCCTGGCACACCTTCCGACTCTAGAAATCGGATCACTGCTCTTCTTCCTTGGTGAACACTGCAAGCGGAGGGGTCATGTTTATACTGAAGCAGAAGCAAGAAAAATGACGCTATCAAGGTCAAACTTCGGTAACGTGACCGCAGTAGTATCAACTCTAAACATGCATGAGCAGAAGACAGTGTGACAAACCTAAAGATGTGTTATGACGAAAGTGCGGATAATTTTTATATACTCTCGTATTTTTCAAAGACGAGATTGAATTCAATCTTTCTAAGATGTGGTGAAAGAAAGCAAAGTCTTTTACACAAACAAATCATAAGATGCTATCTGCAATTTCAGTGAACAAAAGTCGTAACTACAAATAAAAAATACCGAAATTAGAATATCATAATTAATTACCGATTAAATGTACTTCGTAGTAACTTTGGGAAAATTAAAAAAAATTATATATAAATACCGATTTGTTCTACGAATAAATTACCGAAATTAGAAAATTGTAATTGCCAATTAAATGTAATTCGTTATAACTTTGGAAAAATCCAAAATTATTTGTTCAAAATTTTATATTCTTTTTATTATTAAAATGACCTGTAACCTTCTATTATATCGCATTAAAGTAATTTTTAATGTTTTAAATTTTCTACAGCATTGTAATGAAATTATTGTAATTTATATCCAAAAAATTAAGGGGCCTATATCCTAAATTAAAAAATTAGCAAGGATTTCGTTCCCTAGAACTACTACCCGAAACATCTTAATTTATTTTAGAAACAATTGTTTTGATATGATTAATGTTTTTATGTAGTCATTATTTTGAGATTTAACTCCGGTTTAGTTGTATAAATATTTGTAAACTATCCAATTAAGTAAGAATTTTTTTTCCAAATATGTATAATATATATATGTAGATTTATATTACAAACGTAGTATCTATTTCGTTACGCACTTGAATTATATTACAGGTATTAATTGGGTGGAACACGAATAAGAATTTAGAACATTAGTTGAACGAGTGAGAAATTGAAATGAATTCTTTGTTCATTCTAATTCGAAATTCCTATTCAAGACAAAATAAATAGTCTTGTCTCATAAATCTTATATTGTCTATTATATTTTTTATTAGTCTACACTTCTGCTTTGCATATTTAGCGTAAAATCGATACATAAGAGGGATTTTCAGTGTAAATAAACAAACCTGACGGTCTGCGAACATTTTGCATTTGCTATACTAATGCTATCGCATGATAAATATTGGGGCTATTTTAAAATGTAGTTTACTGTACTAACTAAGCAAGGTTTGAGTTCAATCTAAATGGTGTTGACCAATCAACCATCCTATATCAATTCAAAATTAATGCTTTGTAATTTTTATTGGCGAACTGCTGAAATCATATTTGAAAAACAAGTCAAATGACATGTCTTTTGAAATATGTACAGGAAACACGTATCGCCACAGACACACTACCACCACTTATATTTAGCTTGACAGAAAATGACTCACAGCATATTAATATGCATTGAGCCTGCCTTTTGAATTTAAAAACATATCTATCATATTTTTTTACTGTTTGTTTTCTAATTGTAAATATGAGGCTAGGAAAATAGCTTTTGCGTACTGACCGATGGCATTGTCGATAACGTATGGAACCTTCTTTCCAGTCCACCTAAGGTGAGGATGGGGAATTACATTTCTGTCCTGATAGAGAAAAAGAGAGTACATGTTAGACTTATAGATGTGTGTGCTAAAAATATTTTTATTCCATCAAAGGTATTGAAAACTTAATTTATAACTGCGTGATACTTATTGTTTTATAAGTTATAAAACAATACAAATTTGGCCCGTTGAGTTGCTTCAGTGCGACCGTTAGTTAAATACCTACTACCTCAGAAATGAAATTCATAATCTATATGTGATAAACACACATACAAATATTTGTTCGTTAAAAAGGTACACGTTAATGCTAAATATTTTTTTGTTACTGAAGGTAGGTAGGTAGTTAATTTACGTCGCACTGGACCAACACAACGGGATATTGGTGACGGTCTGGGATAATTTCCGAAGGGGAAAAATGCGAGCACAGCACCTCGTCATTTTGAATAGCGATCAGATGACGAGGTCAAAACCTGAGTTGTCATCCCACTCTCCAAACTTCCACAACGCGCCAAAGTGAGGACATTTGAGGCCACGACAGATTTAAAGTTCACCCCGTATACATGGCGATCTTTGGTTGAACCATATTTCGAACTCGCAACTCTTCGAATGCAAATCCGTTACTCTTCCAACCGGGCGACTTTGACTCTGCTGTAATCAATCATGAATGCACTAAGATAATTGTGAAAATTTATGTTAAACGAAACGGAAGTATTTCCAAAGGCAGTCAAAGATAGGAATTTTATGAAATTCTGCATAAATAGTTGTCAGGTGTTATTTCGATTACGAATACCTCGCAAATGAGAATTTATTGGTAGATTCATATGAAAATGAGGTCTTTTTTTTGCCATTAAAATATTAATGGAGTCAGAGGAAAGAAATATGAAGTAAATTGAAAAAGTAGTTTACCGAAACATCAACTCCCAACATGTCTCCACCGAATAAATCCGGGTTTTGCATCGGGAGGTCTCCAAGATCCACTGAAAGAAAAAAATGTTTTGGTTATGAGAAAATCCACATTCAAAATGTCCTTTTTATTTCAAGATAGAACACTGAACTTATTTAATAACATTGCGTGTTAACTGAAAAAAGTAAACTTTATGTTAAGTCGTCTCACTTTTTTGGACGATGCGATACATATGAATCGAACAATCCATATCTATATTTCAAAGTAACTCTAGTAATTTTTCATATCATAGCAATTTTGCAAGATTTAGCAGGAAACTATACATAGTGGACTTTCTTATTAACTTGTAGAGCGGGCAAACCTCGTGTTCCTTTCATTTGAACCCGTAATGTCTTTAATTTCCTCCTTTTAAACTTTGTTTTACTTTTCTGTAGTAGGTTGTGGCAACGTGTGTGCTTAAAAAGAATGACGAATTTGTATCTTTAGAAAATTTTCTGTCCCACCGACTAAATAAAAGCTTTATTTCTTCCTGTTTCCTGTTATGTGTAAATTTTTATCACGTCCGGTTCACCACTTTTCACCACTGTGGGGGTCGTTATTTGTGGGAGGGGTCGCCGTGGATCAGAGGGTATGCCCACTGCGCTAGCAACCTTCGAGTTCTAGGCGGCGCAGTTTCGATTCCTGTCAGGTGCATTCCCTACCTGGGTGTATTTCTCTCTTCTTTGTCAGTAAAAACTTTCATTGTGTGTTTCTATTACTTGATATTGTATGTCTTGTGTCTAGCGCAGCAATGCCAAATGTGGCCCTTGCGCCATAAAACCCCCAAAACCAACCAACAAACGGAACCGCGGATTAGATTGGATGTTGGGGTTTTTTGGCGCAAGGTCCAAAAACGGACAAGCCGCGGCAAACACAAGACAGAATCTAACCCAATAAAACTATAAAAGATTTAAAAATTAATAGTCTAAGATAAAGAAAATAGCGTAACATATGGAAGAAGATATTTAAGTTTGTTCAGATATGGCAAAGCACAAGATTAAAATTTGCCAGCAATACAAATAACCATGGTTGATATGAATACATGTTTTAAAATATATTGACCAGCAACAAGTGAGTTGAATTAATGAGTTCTGAATAGTAAAAATATATATATCAAAAGAGGTTTAGAAAGTGAATGTTATTTAAAAATGAGAAGAGATTTGAATGGGGATTTTCCCCAATCAAATCTCAGATTTAAAATTGTTTTAAAATACTTGATTAAAAGCAGGACAGACAATTAAATTGAGAAAAACAGAAAATGGAGTAGAGCGTGAGTTGCAAAAGGGTACGCTGTCTCCCAGTAAATCTGCCTCAAACTGTTTAACCGATTTGAATACTGTTAGTTTAATCTAATTGAATGTATTGTTTCTATGCCTAAATCCAACTCGCCACAACTTAAATTCTAAGCTATTTTTTGCACGACGCTACACTGTTATTTCTTAACTTTATTCTAAATGCAGAAAGACTCACCGTCGAGGCTCTTGGAGGCGGCAAGGACGGCCAAGGCCGCTAAGACCACAAATCGCAGCATTTTCTGAGTGCACTGAATGTCTTCGGAACGTGTAAAGAACAAGGGATCGGTTCTCCCTTATTAAGCCGCTCGCCTTATCTGCTTCCTTGAGAAGAAACGCATCTGTTGGGAGAGGTGTGTCACAGCGATGTCCCTCTCAACGTCACTTTGGAAAGCGACGGGTACATTATCTTTAACGTTAATATGCATTGTCATATTTTACGTGAAGGCCGATATCTATGGCAGAGAGTGGCCGATAGTTCAACCGCCTATGTTAACCTTTAGCCCCTCCACGAAATTACCTTGGAGAATTTAAATAACAGTCCGAAATGGGAAGGTATTTTACTTTATCTCAACTGAAACATAGAGGCAAATAAAGTTATCACCGATTAACAGAATCCGTTGCTAAAAATGAAAACATGCCTGAGCTTGTATGTCCTATCTTATGCCATCCATGGGCCGCGGTAGTCAGTTTGGAAGAGTAACGAATTAGCAAACGGAGGGTTGCTAGTTGGAATCCAACCAAGCACCGTCGTGTACATGGGGAGCTGGTGCACGTTAAATCTGTCGGGGCCTCATATCCTCACGTTGGCATGGTGTGGAAGTTCTTGTACTTGAAGTACTGTGAAGTTATTGTACTTTTTCGTTTTCTTAGTGGGCCACGGAATCCCAATTAGAAGAGCAACAGATTAGAAAAGGGAGGGGTGCGAGTTCGAAACTTTGTCGAACCAAAGACCGTCATGTACGTGGGGGACTGGTGCATGTTGAATCTGTCGGGGCCTCATATCCTCACGTTGGCATGGTGTGGAAGTTCTTGTACTTGAAGTACTGTGAAGTTATTGTACTTTTTCGTTTTCTTAGTGGGCCACGGTATCCCAATTGGAAGAGCGACAGATTAGCAAAGAGAGGGATGCGAGTTCGAAACTTTGTCCAACCAAAGACCGTCATGTACGTGGGGGACTGGTGCATGTTGAATCTGTCGGGGCCTCATATCCTCACGTTGGCATGGTGTGGAAGTTCTTGTACTTGAAGTACTGTGAAGTTATTGTACTTTTTCGTTTTCTTAGTGGGCCACGGTAGCCCAATTGGAAGAGCAACAGGTTAGCAACGGGAGGGGTGCGAGTTCGAAACTAGGTCCAACCAAAGATCGTTGTGTACGTGGGGGGCTGGTGCATGTTAAATCTGTCGGGGCTTCATGTCCTCACGTTGGCATCGTGTGGAAGTCTGGAGAGTGGAGTGGCAGCTCAGGTGTTGACCTCGTCATCTGACCGTGGTTCCGAATTACGTGACGGTGTTCTTGGATCTTTCCATTCGGGTTTGATTCCGGACCATCGCCAATAGCCCATTGTGTTGGTTCAGTGCGACGTCAACTAAATACCTACCTCATACCATCTATGTTTCTTCGTACTTCATTTAGAATTTCTTTGAATAATTGAATTGAATAATTTTTGAATGAAATCTCCTGGCAAAAATTCTCATTTTGCTAACTATAGCTTAAAACATCTCTCTTCTCTCACTAGAGATGTTCATTTTTATTTCTTTTCCTATCGGCAGTGCAGTCCATACTTAAGATTTAACGTTCATCTTAAGTTCGAACACTTAAAATGCACGTGCGACCTAGAAAAGAAAAGAAACCCTACTTTTTCTACCAATAAACTTGACGGGTTCTCTAAATCCGATACCCTTCCTCTAAACCTTTAACCTCTTTGCGGATTAATTTTTAACGATTCATTCTAATTAAATTCTTTTAATTATTCTTGGCATTTGCCCTCGTCCTTATTCAAAATTCTTGCTCGTGTTACTTCGTCATAATTCTGATTCGCCGTGGAGCAATTTCAGAAATGTTTTTATTTGTTTTACATATTGTTTTACATATTTGTGTTACATTTGTTTAGAATAGCGTGGATGGAGGTGATAATTTTGTGTTATGAACTTAGAATAAAATTTTCTGTCGATCTCTTGAAATGCGTTCATTAAAAATCTGACTCCACAATTATATGAAGAAGCTTTTTCTGTAAAGCTAACTGTAAAAGCCTTAATTGAGCTAGATAAAATAGTCATGAGCCTTTATATGTTAGATTATATAGATGATGAAGTAATGCGAAAATGCGTACATCGTTCTGTAAATCGTGTTGAATCATATCATCAGCTTAGGTCAGCAATTGCTAAGGTTGGCTGTAGAAAACTAGTTGGGCACTAGTGTTTTTGTGGCAAAACATGCTTCCTAAATGTATTTCGTACTAAGTAACTGGAAGTGAAACTGATTGTTTCATTACATTGAATATTCCTCGCATACAGTTTTACATACGTTACATTTCATCTGTCTACACGCTTTTCCGAATTTCGATTAATTTCCGGGACAACTTATATTGTTGGTCTACTCACAGGACAGAAGATGTCAACCCAATCTCCAAGATAATTATATTAATCAAACACTAATAACCACTTTTAATACATTGAGGGGAAGTTGAATTAACGTCGCACTGGATTAACACAATGGGCTATTGGTGACGGCACGAGAAGTTGGAAGAGCAACGGATTAGCAACCGGAGTGTTGCGAGTTCAAAACTAGATCCAGCCAAAGACCATCGTGTACACGGGTTGGTGCACGTTAAATCTGCCATATTCAAATGTCCTCACGCAACCTTGGATCTAGGATCTTTCCCTTATGGATTAATCCCGGACCGTCGCCAATAGCCCGTTGTATTGCGTCAGTGCGACTTTGCTACCTATATTTCAAATTACTGTCGTTTAGAAAGTTTAAAATATTCAATCAAAGCTTTTTATGTGTCTGGTGCAAGAGTCTCTGGTCTAAAAAATTACACATCACAACATAAAAATGCAGGTTAATTAGATCCGTTACATTATAGATAATTAGATCCGTTACACTAGAGATAATTACATCCGTTACATTATATAGATAGCAAGAAAATTCTAATCTCCTGTATGTTTAACAACAGCCGTTTGAGAGAGATTATTTAATGCATTCAAACACATTCAAGAAAGGCACACGATTGCTTTAAAAATGTCAAGGCTCTGGTCACAGCTGATGGGAATCTCATGTGTTCTTTATCGTAGAGATTGGAACAATCACAGTTGAGGTTGAGAGATAAATCTACGAATGTGCTAGATAGTATTTGAAAAAGCTATGAATAAATTGGCGTTCACAATCTCATTTTAAGAACCCTGATTTACTTTAAAAACAGCCGTATGTTATTTATTCCAAGATACGGATAAAAACTACGCAATTGTATGGCAACAAATCTCTAGTTCCGATTACCACATTTTTAATACTCATTACTGAATTTCTATACTCATTATTCATTTTAAGATATTTTTTTTTAGTATTGTTTGTATACAGCTAATTAAAAAACGAGAGGATGAAAGCTGATCACGTGATCCTGATTTTATGAATTTTGTTTCCGAATGCCCGGCTAATTGAAGTGAGTTTTATGAGACTGGGTCACATGATCAGTTAGCGAGTCACATTTTTTTCACAGTTCAACGTTTTGATAAAATGCGGCAAATCGAAGAAAGTCAATAAATGCATTCTGTATTTCGAGTTTGTAAAACTACCATTTAACTTAATATTTCCCAATTTTTTTTGGAGTGGGGTGCCAGTTAAGGTGACCTCGTCATCTGACCGTGGTTCAAAATTACGTGGTGTTGTCCTCGGATCTTTCCCTTCGGGTTTGATCCCGCACCGTCGCCAATAGTCCGTTGTATTGCTCCAGTGCGACGTTAATTAAAATATCTACCTACTAAAAAATGTTTTTCTTGCGTACATCTAAACAGCTTAATTCCATAAATTGTGCCCTTAATATAAGCAACATACTTGCAATAAATTTTATTGCTGCAATTTAAATTTTTTAGGTTATAAGCAGAAATGAGGATAAAAACCAATGCAATAAAAAATAAATAGATTGTGCATATGCATTTGTATTACCATACGAGTTACAATTCAACGCTTTTAATTTATTTCCAATAATGATAGCGTTATTTCTTAAAATTTAAATTCTTTTTATGAAATATGCGAGAGTTATTGAATGCCTTAGTTTGTTTTCTGTATCATAGTTTAATTAAGTCTAGTGATATAATTTATAGTAAACAAATTAGTTCTTTATTCATTAAGGTACTTATTTCGATAAATATTTCAGAGAAAACTCTTTACACAAGCTGAGTATTTCTAAATGGAAACAGAAACTTAAATTTATCCACATTCTCCTTTCGTCATTTCTCATTTGTTGGACTTCAGAATTTGTGTTCTTGTTATTCAGAACTGTTCGTATCAAGAATTCTTTGACTTACTTTTTTGTTGGACTTCAGGTAAAACAATCAGTATCGCATTCTGTATTATTTGTGCCGTAAGGGAACATAGATTTAGGTTTATGTTTCTAGATAGCGAAGAAACTAATACATGCAAATTTTTTCCTCCCTGAACAGGGTGTCGAAAATTATCCGCATTTTATTTTTCAATCTATTTTCATAAATGTAGGTGTTGAACAATTTCGTCATTTTTCGAGTCTCCTTTCTTTTCGATGCACTTGGTTCAGCGGTCCACAAGCTTGCGTATTCCCTCCAAGGAGGTTTTCGGTGGGTCGCCCAGTCATTTATTCACCGCTTCCCCACTTCTTTGTCCCTCTATTCTACAGAGAACACGCTACATTCTCGATGGTAGCTCTCCGATTTGCCAATACCGTTTCTAGAGCTTTCTGAATCTTCTCGTCAGTGGTGGAGGTTGACGGACGTCCTGCTTCTTCCTCGTGCATCCCACTTGTCCTGCCTCTTTTAAGCTTCTCGATCCACTCATACACACTTCTACGTGCTAGAGCACTGTTCCCGTATTGTGTTGTAAGCCTCCGATGAATTTCAGCCCCTGGTACACCTTCCGACCCTAGAAAACGGATCACTCTGCTCTTTATTCCACCTTGGTGCACACTACTAGCGGAACGATCATGTGTATACTGAAGCAAAAGCAAGAAAAATGACTATCAGGGTCAAATTCGGTAACGTCACCACAATAGTATCAACTCGAAGCATGCATGCGTAGAAAGCAGTGAGACAAACCTAAAGATGTTTTATAGCGAAAGTGCGGATAATTTTTGACTTACCCTCATATATGTGGTGTGCATTTTAAAAGTTTAGATTTGTGCATCGTATATCCCGATCGGGTTGCATGCATGCTATATGTTCGTAATAAACTTGAGTTATTTTTCAATGTTCTGGAGTTATTCGGTATTTGCGATATACGAACACGGACCTCGATTTTTTTTTCGCGTACCCCTGAAAATCTTGAAAAAATATTGGGGCCAGAGCCCCTTAAGTTTCAATATGTTTAAGGACTTTTTATGTATTTTTGTGAGGGGCAACAAATGTCTCGATTCATGTAAGGGTGATCTGTTCCACCATTAATAATATTAAATAAAAAATAATAGATAAATAAACCCTCATTTTTGAATCAATTGTTTTATTTAGCCTCTTCCCCTCCGTAATGGGCCGCGGTGGCCCGGTTGGAAGAGTAACGGACTATATGCACCGTCGTGTACAAAGGGGGCTGGTGCACGTTAAATCTGTCGTGGCCTCAAATGTCCTCACGTTGGTGTGGTGTGGAAGTTTGGAGAGTGGGGGTGCCAGCTCAGGTGTTGCCTCGTCATCTGACCGTGGTTCAAAATTACGTGGTGTTGTCCTCGGATCTTTCCCTTTGCTATTGATCCCGGACCGTCACCAATAGCCCGTTGTGTTGCTCCAGTGTGACGTTAATTGAAATACCCCCCCTCCGTAATTTCCTCTAGCGTTCACCACTCATTGTAAACATTTGGAGGACTCCCGAACTAATAAAGCGTTTTTCTCACGATAGATGGCGACATAGCAAGTCATAAATATAGCGTCGTAATATCTGTACCTCAGAACCAGACGAACGTGTCACATTATGACAACTTTTTAGGAGAGCATAAAATCTGAAAAGAAAGATCTCGTTGCCTGGCCTACAAAGCTAATATTTGAATTAGCCTGCAAAAATTGATTGTTAACAATAAAAATATACATCTTTATCCATTGTTGGTTAATTTTTATGTAATTTTAAAGCTCATTAAGACATTACTGGACTTAAATTATTGTGGTTCTACATCAAAAACCTGTTTTATAGGACTTACATAGCACTTTAAAAGGTGTTTCAAGTAAATTACACGAGCAATCATAGTAACAATGTCTTTACATCGACCTTCTAATGAAATAGACGGATCATGTGGGGGGGGGAGTCGCTGTCGTAAGATCGCTGAAGGGTAAAATCACAAATCGACTCAGCCGATTGGCTATGGAAGCGCAAATTGGTGTTTTTGATCACTGTGGATAATCACTTTGACCAATCAATAATTTAGGATTCATGCTTTTCCTCACAACCACGTGACAGATCTTCAAGCCGAGCAACTGGAAGAAATAACATGAATCTGGGGCGGCTCAGACGGCACAGGCTCCGTCTATTTCATTTTAAGGCCGATGTGTCTTTAATACTACCAAAAACAGAGAAGGTACAAAATATATAATATTGTATAAAATATATAATATTGTATAAAAAATATATTTATTATTTTACAGATTGAGTATTGTAATGTTGTAGATGGCTTAAAAGCTACAGATTAAGCAAAAATCCATCTCTAGAGCGGTTGAGTCATCCTCAGGAAAGTTTCCTTCCTTCTCTCCATGTGGAAGGTTTTCAAAGGGTCTATACTCTTCAGGGACCCACTGCATTAAATTCATGAGGTATATGTACTTCTCATTACTTATCTTGTTTTTGGCTACTCTCAATTTTGGGATCGTCGCTGGCATAACAACCCTTTGTTCTCTCTGATTTCTTTTAATTTCATAAGTTTTAGAGGTATCTGCGAAACTGGTCTTATAGTACAACTTGCTGTCTCTTTGCGAAGCTGTAACCACACTGCATGGATATCAAAAATGGTTCTTCGTCTGTGTTTTTCTTCCTTGAAACAAATGGAGCTTCTTTGCTTTTCAAGTAGAGAAAATCAAGAAAGTCTTCAAAGCACATCCTTCTCACAACAAAGGGGTTATATTTTTAACATGAAGCAATACAATTGACCCAATCATTTGTGGTAAAATTAGTGTGGTTTTTAGTTGCTTTTTCGCTCTCTAGAGAGAGTGTGATAGATCACACTATGCATAGCATGCACACTATGTGCATGCCTATCACACTATGCTTGCTATCTACTTCCATGTGGGTGTGTCCAGCAAGTAGGAACTTTTTCCAACAGCCATAGGTACATGAAAATCATATTAATATTCATGTTTTGATCACTGCAATTATCTATCCACACTGTTAAATTTTCAGTAGGCCTATCAGGATTTCGAAGCTCTTCATTCGCGCATGTGAATAAACCTGATGCTATTTCGTTACCTCCTCGACCGGCTGTAACTTCATCCCAGATCATACACCAAGTTTTGTCAACGGTTGTGTCATAAATTGTACTATTTAATGTCCAGAGTTTTCTTGAGTAAAAACTTTGGGAGTTTTTCAAATCTGGCTTGGAACACATTTTTGGAGATCAGACATAACGACTCTCAAACTTCGATTAGCACGGCCTTTCAGTTTATCTCCCCTTTTTAATTCATACCTACGTGAAGCTTCTTCCAGGAGGTTTTCCTTTTGTAATTCATTGAGTTTTCCATCATTTTTTCCATTTTTAATTTCGCAGTCTAGTTTGTCGCAAACATCACAAGTGTCATTATCTGGTAAGTGGAAAGACAAGTTGAAATCTTCATTGAAAATTTTGGAATAAACCCACCTTTTCTCTGGTTTAATTTTTTTCTTTTCGCACTCATCTACATACAATGGTACATTGTGGAAATGTTCAGGTGATTACCCAAATATTTACGATAGGATCTTTCCCTTAGTGGCTTTCATACACCGGAAACTTTGAAATATGATTTTTGATCTTTCCTAAGCTATCACTCGGTAATTTATTTGCTGGAATATGTTTTCCTCTAAGGTCTGGCGTTACCAAACCAGACTCACTGGCTTTTTTTTAAAGCAACTCTCATGAAAGTTTCAGAAATAGAGAGCGTATGGAAAAAAGTTTTGCAAATGACTTCCTCCTTATTATTAAAGCTAAAAATAAATGTATGGGGGCTCTCTGTTTTGTTTCTTGTGCAGTCTCTTTTCCGCTGTCTAACAATTTAGTATAGTTGTTTAACAGCATAGTGTAGTTGTCTAATAACATAGTGTAGTTGTCTAATAACATAGTATAGTTAAAATGTCTAGCAACATTTCTTGTATAGTTTTAATACATGAAAGTACAAACTGTCTTTTTGAGTGGATGGACTTACGTTTGTCTGGCTCAAACAAAGGTTAGGACTTACGCTCTTAAAACCCTAGTAAATCATAAAAGGAGAATTTTGTTACAGACATGTTATGGCTTGATGCAAAATCATATTCTTCATGCAAAACTGTAATAACCTGAAAATCGTCATTTTTGGGCATAGGTTCGACTGGTTCTGAGGTACATATATTTCCCATCTCAAAATAAATGGATTTTGAATTTTATGTTGCAAGGTCCTGAAGAGGACAGTGGTGTTGACTTCGTCATCTGATAGTGGTTCGAAATGACGAGATGTTTATCCTTGGATCTTTCCCTTTGTTATTTATCCCGGACTGTCGCCAATAGCTCGCTGTGTTGCTTCAGTACGACGTAAATTCAACTGACTACCGTTCAGCCCAATACCAAACACCTGAGCTGGCACCCCTCTCCAAACTTCCACACCACGCCAAGGAGAGGACATTTGAGGCCACGACAGATTCAATGTGCCTCCATTTTGTTGCTATAAGATGACAAACGTTTGGCAACCATTGAATAATGCAACAAAAAGAAGAAATATAAGTGATATCTGAATTTCTCTAAGAGCATTATTTTCTCTATGCAAACAAAAAATGTACAGCACTGAACACGTTCTTTATTCATAAGAACCTTATAAAATGGAACATTGCAATCGAATATACACAAATGTCTCCTATTTCTGCATTTTTTTCGAATCCGCTTCAGCAGTTGTAAAGCTTCTTTATCCTCAAGATGTCGCTCTCCGCCAGTTTCCCTTTAGAGAGGACATCTCTCAGGTATTCCTTGTTCTTTCCCACCATGGTTCTCAAGTTCCTTCGATCTTTCGAGAAGGAACTGGATCCGTACAACATGATGGAATCGTAGTCAAAAGGCGTCAGTAGCTGGTTCTGGTTCGGCTTCAGCTTCATGAACTGATCTTCTTTACCTGTTGAGACGACAGTGAGAATTAGATACATACAGTCGTTTTTATGATTGGATTCCTGTCGACAAAAGGCCGCGGTAGCCCGGTTGGAAGAGTAGCGGATTTGCAATCGGAGGGTTGTGAGTTCGAAACTCGATCTGACCAAAGACCGTCATGTACGTGGGAGAGGGAGGTGTACGATAAAAATGTCGTGGCCTCAAATGTCCTCACGTTGGCGTGGTGTGGAAGCTTGATTGGGGTTCCAATCTCAGGTGTTGACCTCGTCCCCTCATAGTGATTCGAAATGACGAGGTGTCCGCGGACCTTCCCTTCGAGATGGACGCTGGACCGTCACCAACAGAATTGGTGACGGTCCGGATCCATCCCGAAGTGAAAGATAGGAGGAGTGAACCAAGATAAGGTCATCACCTAAATTGGCATCCCACTCTTCAAGTGAGGTTATTTGAGCCACCATAGATTTAAAATGTACCACTGCCCCACCTATAAGACGGTCTTTCGATGGACCAATTTGGAACTCGCGTCTTTCCAGTTTCTAATTCGCGACTCTTATCAGCTAGGCTACCGCTGCCGAGTGAATAAAGTGAAAAACCTAAAATTAGGCTTTGACGAACAGGCAAACTGCAATTAAATTTTTTAAATAAAGCTGTGCTTTAAAAACGAAATGGAACTGAAACGCCTATGCACGAAGGTAAGTCAAAAATTATCCGCACTTTCGATATAACACATCTTTAGGTTTGTCACACAGCCTTCTTTGCATGCATGCTTAGAGTTGATACTACTGTAGTCTCCTAACCGAAGTTTGAACTTATAGCATCATTTTTCTTGCTTCTGCTTGAATGCAAACATGGCTGCTCAGCTAGCAGTGTGCACCAAGGAGGAATAGATAGCAGCGATCCGATTTCTAGGGTCGGAAGGTGTGCTAAAGACTGAAATTGAAGGCTCACCACACAATACGGGGACAGTGCTCTACCACGTAGAAGTGTGTATGAGTGAATCGAGAAGCTTTAAAGAGGCCGGACAAGCGTGATGCCCGAAGAAGGACTCCCGTAAAACGAGAAGATTCAGGCAAGATCGTTAAATGGTACTGTCAAACCGGTGAGTTACCATCGAGAATGTAGCGTGTTCTCTGCAGATTAGAAGGACAAAGAAGTGGGCGAAGCGGTGCATAAATTGTTGGGTAACCCACCGAAAACCTTCTTGGAGGGGTTACTCAAGCTTGTGGACCGCTGGACCAAGTGCATCGAAAAAGGAGACTAGAAAAATGACGAACTTGTTCAACCCCCTACATTTGATTGAAAAAATAAAGTGCGGATAATTTTTGACGTTCCCTCGTATATCAATCACGATCATCTTTTGGGTTCGGATAAACCCTAGAAGCCATCAAATAAGCGCACCAAAATAGTAAACAGTAGATTATCGAGTTCACCGAACGGCGTCCATTTTACCTTCTATGATATTCTCCCAGTAGATGATGAGATGGTCGTCTCTGTCCGATCGGTTCTGTTCGTGGTAGAAGCCGATGGCGTGGCCGATCTCGTGGATGATGGTCCCTTCCCAGCCGCACCCCTGGCCCAGGGACACTGGCTGCTGACCCCCCGTGCGACCCACGTACGAATAACACCTGAGGAATCAAGAACAGGAGTTAATATTAGTGCCATCCCATTTCAATCCGACCTTCACTATCTTTTTAACTATGTATTTAATTTCCCAGTCACATGTAAGGTTCGGGCCGCTGTAGCCGGGTTCTAAGAGTAACGGAGTGTTGTGAGTTCGAATCCAATCAAAGACCGTCGTGCATGTGGGGGCTGGTGCACGTTAAATCTGCCGTGGCCTCAAATGTCCTCACGTTGGCGTGCTGTGGAAGTTTGCAGAGTGGGGTGCCAGCTCTGGTGTGACATCGTCATCTGACCGCGATTCAAGATTACGTGGTGTTCTCCTCGGATCTTTCCCTTCGGGTTTGATCCCGGACCAATAGCCCGTTGTTTTGCTGCAGTGCGACTTTAGTTAAATACCTACCAACCACATGTAAGGTTGATTGGTTGTTTTTTATGGCGCAATGTCCATATTTGGCCATGCTGGAGTCAAGAAATGGACATGCGCACAACGTGGAACCTTTTAGCCTCCAACATGCAGTTTTTATTTACATTTGATTTAATTTTGAAAATAACGTATAACAATAATAATTAATTTAATAATTTAATAATAAATTATAATTAATTTATTAATTTTTCATGATCTAAACACACTTAACAGCCTATATATTTTGACCTAATGTCCAATTGGGCTCAAATAGGATTAATTCTGTAGATTAATGTTTAACTTTTCTCATGACATTAAACGCTCTTGCGAGTGAGTTTTGAACTTCAAGGTGATTTAATTTTATATTTGAATTTTGAGAAAGTGTACTTTTAATTGTTTCTTTATAAAAATATATGCAAATAGTACATTTATTGTCTTATGAAAAATTCATGCAATCATGAAAAATTTAAAATAAATTTTAAAATTCAAAATTAATGTAAGGAAAAAAATCTTTTCAAGTAGGAGGGAAAGATTTTCTAGCATGGTATTGGGAAGGGCCTCGATAGCCCGGTTGGAAGAGTAGCGGATTAGCAAATCGGAGGATTGCGAATTTGAAACTCAATCGAACCAAAGACTGTTGTTGCTGCTAATCCCCACGTCTAGCTCCAGCTAGACTAAATCCACAAATCCATTCACCCGCACAAATCCATACACCAAAAGAGGTTCAGAAAACAGGTCGTCTCGTGACGAAACCAGGTTAAAGACCGTCGTATATGGGGGTGCATGTTAAATCTATCATGGCTCAAATCTTACTTTTGTGCGGTGTGGAAGTTTGGAGAGTGAGGAGTCAGCTCAGAGAGATATTCACCTCGTCATGTGACCGTGGTTCAAAATGACGATGTGTTGTCCTCGGTTCTTTCCCTTTGGGACTACCTCGGACCATCAATACCTGCTGTGTTGCTCCAGTGCGACGTTAGTTCAATTGCATACCATGTGACTGGGAACAAAATAACCGTTAAAATAAAATCAGAGTCGAGTTGAGGGTAGTGTGGATTAGACAGACAAGAATGACCTTGTTGGAAAAGTGTGTACGAGAAACGAGGAGGATCGAAAAATAAATTCACTGACCCTTCTCCAGGGAAGATCCTGATGTAGTCTTTCTGATCGGTGCGAGGTACGAACCGGATGCACGTGTGCTTCGTGTAGTGGTTGATGGATCGCTCCAGAATGAATTTCACTGAAAATTAACAGGTTTTCAATTCGGACAGATTGATATTACGTAATTTCAATAAAAATTATAAAATAAATTTTCAATGGATCCCATCACATGTTGGCATTCCGGGCAATGAGGAAGCTGACTTATTAGCAAAAGCTGGAGTAAATAAACAACCTGGCACAAGAGAAAATAGTCTCACTCTCAGAGGACGACCACCTGTCCGTACTTAAAAAGCAATTGCGCAGATCGTCTCCAGTACCTTTACATCACTGGTACCTCAGTAAAACACCAGGGGAGCTGCTTGCCTTCAATTTGCCCCGGAAAATTTTATCTATGCTTGCCAGGCTCCGATCTGGACACTTGAAAAAGATGTTCTTTGATGGCCAGAAATCCTTTTCCACCTGTATAAAGTGCAGCTTATTACCAGTCTCTCCCTCACACTTCCTGAATTGCATTGGAGCCATACATGAAGATACTTTTAAGGACCCATCTGTCATTGTCCAAAAACTTTCTTTGCACATACTCAATGTTGCTTAGCGTAATTTTTTCTTTTTTATACTGGGATAAGAAAGAAGAAATACCCGTTGAGACAAGTCGATACAAACTTAATGGATTAATAAACTTAAAGATTTATTTCCTGTTGAATACTGAGGGGGTTCAAAAGTCCGCTGTCTATGTCCCGCCTACTTGACTTGGGACCTGGTCCCTAGAATATTCCATAAGTTTCAAAGTAAGAGCTGAATGAGATTCTGGAGGTAACTATTGAATTTATTTACTATTTACACTGGATTTTGGATAAGTGACACCACCTATTTCCATAGTAAACAACAACAACATGCTTGTTTGTCCTCTGAGACCGAGATGCAACCCTACAAGAGTGACTACAAGGTGTGACGTAGTGGGACGAGTGGTGTGCCAATGAACACGACACAGCCGAAATTACCAATAACTAACGTTTATTTACGTTCAACATATAGTATCTACACTATATACAATCAGGGAACTGTATCCTTACATCGTGGGCGCTACAAACAGGGAAAATAAGGGATCTACTCAAACGGCCGGCTCGAATGAGCACCAAAAAACCTCTCCTCGGCTCGAGCTCTGCAACAGGTCTCCGTCTTGCCCCGCCAGTTTCACTGGGTGATAGTTCAAACATAAGGGGGCGTCGTGCATCCCTAAAAACCACCTAAACGGCAATTAGACCACAATGGAAGACCACCCCGATAGTTTTCGGGATTTACCGCCGGAGGTCAGTGGTGTTGACCTCAGATCCCGAGCTTGTTGCTAGGGCCGTTACTACGGGGGGGGAATTTTGGTGAAGCGATTGCCCCATGGGGTACTTGCTAGATGGCCAAGTTCACCATGGTCACTAGGCTCCGACTTGTACCTTAACATTGCACCTTAAATTATTCCCAAGTAGTGTATCGTACATGCTTTCCTCCTCAACCACATAGTGACTAAATCACCACGTCTATTGGTTGAAAGAATAATAAGATTCTATTGGTCAAGAAAATCAAAACTGGTTAGAAGTCATGCAAGGAAGACCGCACGATTGGATTTGGGGTTTTTCGGGCAAGGTCTGGAAACGGAGAAGCTGTGACAGGAAGACGAACCAAGTTAACCCTAGTCACCAGGCTCCAACAAATACATTAATATAGTACCTTAAACGTCAAATGATTTCCAAGCAGCGCAGAGCACTGCTTTTCCACCTCAACACACAACACATAACGACTGTATAACCGCGTCTATTTGTTGAAATGATATCAGGAAACTTTCTATTGGTCAAGAAGGTCAAACCTGGTTAGAAGTTATGCAGGGAATGATGGCAGGGTTGGAATAGATTTGGGGTTTTATGGGGCAAGGTCTGGAAACGGAGAACCTGTCTCGAGAAGACTGAAGGTGGCAGAAATAATATATGCTTGGGAACCCCTCAAAGGGCTAATTTCAGCATTTTACAACGCCTAAAAAATTCGAAGTAGAAAAACTCTCAAACGAAGTATCCAATTACTAGAAAGCTTCTATCCTTTCGAACACAGCTCGGAAAATTCAGATAGAATGCAACCAGGAAAATTTCCCGCAAGACAAGCAGAAGACCCAGAATATTTGGACACCTCGTCCGGACCCCCCGGGCATCTCGCTCCTCGAAATAGAAATTCGGGTGTTCCGACCACTACACGGAAAACCCTCCGAAGCGCACTCGGGCTTTCCGCTTGGATGGTTAAGGTGTTAGGGCCCTTAGGACTTGGCGATTCTATCGCCTGATCTAGCAATCAAACGATAGAATTTGTTAACCCTTCCAGGGGTGGTGGAAAATCCTGCGTACCACCTTCCTGAAATGGTTAATGGATACCAGTAGTACCAACAAGAAATTATTTGTTGGGGCATTTAAAAACCCAGTTGCTTCATATGATTCAGAACTCGACTCTTGTTTATTCCGATGAATTCCAATATTATCGATATATTTGTACTTGTTGTCATTGATGTCGGAGAGGGACCCGAGTCTCGACCTACAAATATTGGGACCCGAGATCGAAGATGTTCCCTTAGAACCTGGCGCCTCTGTCTCTTGACATGGCGGACACATGATCAAATCAATGAGGTCGCACCATCCTGCATTGGTTGACCACCTCGATAGATGGTACGGGATTTTCGGCCAGAAGTCAGTGGTGTTTACCTTTGATCCGAGCTTGTTGCCAGGGACGTTACACCAGGTTATCTCTATATTTGGTCCAGGATTTGACGCCCTTGGGTGTTTTGTTGAAACAACTTATTTGGTAACGTTTTAATATTTGGCAATGCTTGTTAATTTAATGTTTGGAAATATCTTTGGTTATGTTTTAATATTTATATCTCTCGTTTAGGGGGTCATGCCCCCATAAGGTAAAGAAGTTTGAGTACCTAAGAATTTGACGAAAACAAATCTGGTATATTTAGGCTGCAAATGTCAAATATTCTCTCTTTTGATATTTTGATGTCTAAGCGTGTTATAGATGGGCAGTGAGACATAATATACCCTTAAAATCCCTACCCCTTAAAAACATCTAAAAGAGTTGAATTTGTATTATGTGCAAGATGCATTCATATCAGGTTGAAAGATCTTCACCCCATAAAGTTTTTAAAGATCTTCAGTACTTACTTACGGTCTTTTTAAGACCTGGATCTTCTTCGTAAGGAACAATACCACCTGGCCATATCTGAAGGTTGTTTACAATGGCATTTCGATCCTACAATTAACATTCAAGTTTTAATAACAGATACCGATTTTAAAATCTAATATAAGGATTTGTGATACCTTACTTTCTCTTATACAAGAAAAATGAGTGCTATTTAATTGAAGACGCAGATTCAAATATGAGAGAAGATAACATTTCGTTAATTTTTTTTACAAGATTTAAATAGTTATTTAGTGATGAATTAAATAGTTATTTAGTGATGAATTAAATAGTTATTTAGTAATGAATAGTAGGGGGACCGCTGTACATTAGGACAGTTGCACCTACGGACATTTTGTTTTAAAATTCGAAAACCTGCGGACACAATCGTTTGTGTCCGCAGGTATATCGGCCAATTTTTGAATTTATTTTTGTTATTAATTCGTCATTATTTTTGGTTTTTCTTTAAGTTTCCCTACAAAATAGTGTTTTATTTCTGGTTTTGTGTAAAAACCATATAGTAACATAGTTGTAAAGTTATAAAGAAGTTATAGGTCCTACAAGAGTTTTTAAATTGATTTTTTTAGATACGAAATCACTAAAATTGGCCATAATACCTCGGAGTAAGGAGGGGAAAAAACTTTTTATATTATGTCCTCAGATAAATCTGGGTGTGTCCATAGGTATATCAGGTAGTCATACCTAAGGACGAAAATTACATCTCCAAATTTTGAATGTTTAAAAAGCTCATTATTCAAAATTTTAGATTAAAAAAAATATGACTTTATTCACAAAGGTTTAGAGCATAACTTGAGCGTTTTACTAGGTGACAATATGTTTCCCAGCGGCTGAGAAAAATTAAAATCTGAATTTTGTCCGTAAGTACAGCAGTCTCCCCCTACACTTTTAATGTTTACCCAGCAGTATTTCTGAATTGGCAAATTAGACTGCTAACCCTGAGAATACCATACATACCACCAAGGATGCCCCCATACCTGTCCTCCATAGTGTAATGGTACACCTGAACACAGTCCAGTTTGATAGGTACCCTACAGGTTCTAATGGTATTCTTCAGTTTAATGGGTACCCTCGCGAGGAGAAATTAAAGGGATAACAATAAAGAGAAAGAATTTAAGCGTTTAATGAACCTTAAAGTTCAAGGATCCAGTGAAAAGATTCTGGAATGCTGATTTCAGTTTTTCACCATGAGCTGCTAGGAAATCATACAGGTTGGATATCTGGCTCCAACAACCTCTAGACTACGATCAAAGACCGTCGTGTACAAAGGGTTCTGGTGCAAGTTAAATCTGTCGTGGCCTCAAATGTCCTCACGTTGGCTTGGTGTAGAATTTCGGAGAGGGGCGCCAGCTCAAGTTTTGTCCTCGTCATCTGACCGCGGTTGAAAATTACGTGGTGTTGTCCCTTCGGGTTTGAACCCGGACCGTCGCCAATAGCCCTTTGTGTTGCTCCAGTGCGACGCTAAATAAAATACCTACCTACCTACACTTCTATGGTGGAATGCATATAAAAAAATTCACTACGACCAGAGCCAAAATCAAAATACAAGGAAAATATTTAACAGGAATGTACGCTATCTACACGATTAATTCAGGGTTTTGTGTTTTTAGGTTATGGGCTTTAAAAAGGGAAAAAAGTCTCAAAAACTGACCAGTCACCGTCCCCCAAAATAAACGTCTGCACGGTTTCAGGTTTAGAAATCCTCCAACTTCTTTCGTCCCTTAAGTTGACACTAAAGTACAGTTAATTAATAGGGGGCAGTCGTACTCCCCTTGAAAACCAGCTTAACGAAAAGGAGATCTTCCCGATATATGGTTCGAGATTAACGGCCGGCGGTCAGTGGTGCAGGATACTATGGACGTTAAAATATCTAGGTGACGTGAATGGTGTCTGAATTGGTGGGATTCCGTCAGCGGGCATCCTGTGGCGTAGTGCAGGGGATTAGCATTGAATCCGCATATAAATAGGTGGGTAGGTATTTGAACTTGCGTCGCACTGGAGCACAACACGCCGGGCTATCGGTGACGGTCCGGGATCCATCCCGAGGAGAACGCCTAGTAATTTTGAAGCACGGTCAGATGACGAGGTCAACACCTGAGCTGGCACCCCACTCTCCAAGCTTCCACACGTCAACATACACATAGGTATATCATTTGGAGTTCAAACCTATAGGTACATTATAAATGGATCACGACATCTGAAAATCTAGAGTACTCTTAGATCTTTGATTCGGGAACTCTTTTTCCCTTTGGGGGAGGGGTGTGGTAGCCCAGTTGGGAGAGTAACGGATTAGCAACCGGAGGGTTGCAGTTCGTAATTAGGTCCTACCAAAGACCGTCTTATAGCGGGGTCTGGTGCACGTTAAATCTGTCGTGACCTCAAATGTGTCACGTGGTGTGGAAGTTTGGAGAGTGGGTGCCAGCTCAGGTGTTGACCTCGTCATCTGACTGATTCAAAATTACGCGGTGTCGTCCTCGGATCTTTTCCTTGGGGATTGATAACGGACCGTTGCCAATAGCCCGTTGTGCTGATCCAATGCGACCCTAATTAACTACCTTATCTTACCTTCCTTTGGTGTAGGCTGCCAGTATCACCCTCGACCCATTCCCTGAGCAGCGAACTTTGGAATTTTCCTAGTGAAAATTTAATACTTTTAAGCATTAGCTTAAAATATAATTTGAAAATGAGCAAAATTGTAAAGCAAGGGACGGTGTCGTTGAATCAAAGCCAAAGTCACTCGTTAAGTAATTTAACTGATGAAGGGCACCCACTCAAAATCTCGACCTACATTCTTGAGATGGCTGCGATAAGATTGGAAATAGTGTCGTGGCAGGTTTCAACGCTAGTCAGAAGGATAAGCGAGGCTACAGAATCTGACAAGTGGTATGTTGAAAGATATAGGCTGAATTTTTCTTGCATACTTCAGCATTTTCCATGCCGAGGATATCTCCTCCAAACAAATCTGGATTCTGCATCGGCAAGTCACCAAAATTGGCTAAACAAAAATCGAAAAACAGCAAATCAATAGGACACATGGAATCAACAAAATATTTATCTATTTTTATAAACCAGTAACAACCCTCGAAACGAAAAATATTATTTATATTTTCGTTAGAAATAGATTTCAGATCTTAGATTTTCATATTGAAGTTTTTTAAGAGGTCGGAAATAATTTTTGTTTATAGTTGCGACTATTATATCGTATTCGACAAATCAAACCGTAAATAGCTTAATTTTCACAAGTCATTCCTATTAATTATATAAATTTAAAACTATGAAACATTCGCCATACAATTATTTATCACTAGCTGAATTACCCGGCGTTGCTCGGGTTGAAATGGTTAAATGTTGCTTGAAAATTGAATTAGAATAAGCACTTTTCTTTCACAGAAAAATGCTATCATTTATGTTGTACGGAAAATACGTTTTAACTTTTTAATTGCTTCTACAATATACTTCGGACGCAAATACATACATTTAATTCCTGCATATAATAATATTGCATAATATTGCAATATGGAAAAGATTAAGACATAAAGACAAACAGAAACGAAATTCCGACGAAAAAATGCAAAATTCTAAAAAACGAAAGATGCGCAAAGTGCAGTTTCAACTACTGTTTAAATACTCTCGCAATCAAGTCGTGGCGCTCACTGGGTAATTGATTGGTAAGTACCTCCTTGATCTCCGTCCAAATCGGATTGCAGGTGAAGGTGATAAATAAGACTGGTCTTCCGTACGTCCTCACGTACGTCATAGCATCTTGCGTGTATTCGTGCATGTGTCTGGGACTGCCTGTAAATGTAGCTGGTAGTACGACTAAGGCACCGAGGTTTTCAACGTTCCGTCATTTGCCACAGCATCTCTCAGGTGAATATATCAACTTTCAGTTTACGTTGATTTAGACGAATGTAAAGGAGACGCTCACTCTCGACTTTAGCGTACATATCGACGATGAACTGATGAAACAATTGCCTGCAGTTCAATACGTGGTTCTGCTCAGTATCTCGAACCATTAATCTGTACGCATTGAAATCCTTCGCTGAAACTTTCTTGCTGGTTGTTTCACCTGTTCTTAGGTTGATCTGCCTCAGATTAAAATGATATCCATCTTCACCATGGGGGAATATCACTGGGTACTGCAGAGCATCATAAGATCGATGTGTTTCCGAAACACGCTGCAATGATTCACCTCGTCGTTGAATAACGATATCCCGTTGATGAAACTCATCTCCTGATATAACCACCGCGACTTCATCTGCTTGAGGAGAGTTGAAAGCGCCGCTCGTGTTCGCCTGCTGGTCTTCGGTCTGCTCTTATGACTACTTTATATTCATCTGTTGGCATACGTTCCAATGCTGTTTCAAAGGTTTTAATAAGATTATTGTGCTCATGAAACATCCTCTGTAAGTTTAACACAATCTGACGTCTTGTTCCCGAGATGTTGGCGCACTTCTGATCAGTTTCCATTTGTTCGTTTTGAATAAAATATAGTTATAGAAATTTTGGTGGTTGATCTGGCAGCGGAAGCAATGATCCCGCTCTATGGTAAATATGCCCTTGCACCTAGAATGTCGACGGAAATACGCGCTGTCCAACAACTCATGAGGCGCCGAATGATGTCATTTGGAAACATGAGTTGTATTTTCTGATGTTGCTAAGAAAATGCTTCGACTCTGACGTATCTCCTGATGTGTAAGTCAAAAGTTCTTGTGGTGGTGGTTCCAGTTGGCAGAGTTTAACTTTTCCATTTTTACAGCAAATACCAGTAGACTCTGATTTAAACTTTTTGGCTTGACAGTAACTACAAACCATTTCCATTTTCCCGATGGTAACACTTGCATGCAGCGAGTAGTCTTTATGTGAATTGTAGTGGAATTCTTCCAATGCTAAGCTAAAATGGTGCGCAGTCCGTGATCGTTTGGCTCTATCTCTCTTATCCTGTAGTCGGGCCTCACGTTGCTTTGCCGTCTCTGTTGCTCTAGATGTAGTAGCACTATCCCTCTTATCCTGAAGTCGGGACTCACGCTGCTGTGCCTTCTCTGTTGCTCTTGATGTAGTAGCTCTCTTTCATATCCTGTAGTCGGGCCTCACGCTGCTGTGCCGTCTCTGTTGCTCTAGATGTTGTAGCTCTCTCGCAATCGCAAGTCTTCTATTCCTCTCCTCGGAAGTTTCTTGTCTACGCTCATCTTTCATCATCTTAGCCGTTAACTGCACTTGGCCGATCGCCTTCCCCTTCCTTGGAGGCATTGCTACAGCAAAGAAATCCGTCAATGAATACAAAGAAATGCTATTTCATAAAATAAGCAAAAGGCACACTCTCACTGAGCAATGAAATCGATTACAGAATACA
This sequence comes from Meta bourneti, assembly GCA_933210815.1. NCBI lineage: Eukaryota > Metazoa > Arthropoda > Arachnida > Araneae > Tetragnathidae > Meta > Meta bourneti. Next base: position 109,752,207 of record OW119922.1, on the reverse strand, counting down.
ATAAAAATAAAAACGTAATATAAACTGAATTGTAAGACAAATTTAAAATTGCGAAGTACTTACATCAGTTTAGGAATATCAAATTTTTAACACAAATAAAAAATATTAATGCCTTACTTAAAAGCTGTCAATCAAAATACTCAAACACAGAATTCTAAATCATACTAAAAAATAAACTTTTATTCTGGTTTAAAAAAAAGCATTAATTCTGATCCCCCATTAAACTTATTTAAAAAATTAAGCAAAAGGCATACTCTCAATGAGCAATGAAATCTATTGTAGAATATAATACAAAGCTAAAATTAACGAAAAAACGAATTTAAAATTATGTAGTACTTACATCAGTTTAGAAATATAAATCCAAAATGTACACTATCACTGTCGAATAAAGTAGGAAACACTTATACAATCAACTAAAAGCGAAATAAAACTGCCAGATTCACTGAAAGATGATAAACTGGAAGACTTACCGAGCTAGCTTCCTCTAAATACGACCAGCTAAGAATCGAGTGAGTACTGGAATGTTCTCCACCATGAGTCCAAGGAAGTTTCCGTTTCCCCAACTTTCTAGAAAGTTCTACAAAGTTTTATAAAAAAAGTAAACATTAATTCTGGTGCTGCCAGATACCGAGTAGTAAAATTACGCTTTTATGATCAATGAGTTTTTCGTTTGTGCTTTTCGGAATAACGGTGCTTGGGTTAGAAATAAATGTAACCGGTGTAGACAAATTAAACTGAATAGATAAAATTTTTTCAAAAAGCAGAAGGTCGATTTTACAGAATTTTTCAGAAAGAAAATCACTGCTTTCAACGGAGGATTCACATGTATCTATTCCGGACATTTTAAAATAAGTTACACGCCTTACCTAAAAAGCCTCGTGAAACAGAATTCTACAAATCATTAAGTATTCAATAAATTATTTAAGGAAAGTTGGTCGAAATATACACCAACTTTCCTTGAAAATAATACTTGAACTCCTGAAAACCTTTCCTTGAATTTCCTTGCAAACATAAATATTTTAAAATATTCGTTCCTCCTTCATCAATAAAATATCTATAATTTATTTACATCATGGGAAGAACTAAAAAGTCAGTTCAAACATAAATACTGTAATTTAATTTGTTTCGGAAAAAATTGTTTTTCGATCAACAGTGGTAAAGCAACCATCGCTGCCTAAAGCAATTAATCTATGCTCAATGTTATTTCTATGGCGATTTCGAATAGTTTTTAGCCCCCCAGGGCCAATAGAACGGGGGTTAAGAGTTAGCCTATGCTGACCGCAGTGTTCTAAAGTATAAGTGTACCAAATTTGGTGTGGATTGGTCAAACGGTGTAGATTTGTATAGAAAATATACACACATACACACACATATACACACATCCTATTTTATATATATAGATTAATTTCATCTGCAGAATTCTCTAGAAAGCTCATTGAAGTTCTAAATAATCTGTCGAATTAATTTTATTGTTATTTCTGTATGAAAATAAATTGCGAAACTTCATTTATGCTTATTTTCTTTATTATTAAGACTCTAGGAGCATGATAAAAATTATTTAATATTTTAATTTATTAATTATAGTTTGAGTTTTATGAGAAAGGGGCTTTAAAGTTAGTTTCTGATGTCTAACTTATCACATAAAAGAAACTTTAAAATTTAGTTCATCAATGATTTTCTAATTGTCTCCTATTTTATCTAGGAAATATCTTGTCCATTAGATGTGTAGAAAAAAATTGTATGTAGAGCGATAAACAAACTTTGAGGAATCCAATTTTTATTTAATAAAATACATTTTCAACCAGTTCTTTTGTTTGGTTTAAAAAATGCCTACTTGTCAGTAATTTAAAAGATTGAGTTTAGATACAGCTTTAAATCTTATTGAAAATTTTACATTGCAAATGGCATTTGCAAAGGTTATTCAAAGAGAGAAATAGCTTTGAAGTTTTACTTTTAAGCGGAATATTTAATTTTAGTTTTAAGTCTTAATTTTTAATATTTTAAAACACTATTTGAGAAGCATGCGGCAACTTGTGAAAACTAACACGAATGCAGTTGCATTATAGATAAGACTAGACTACGCATAATGTATACGTTATAGACTATATAAGACTAAGATATACCCATACAGGTATACGTTATAGACTATATAAGACTAAGATATACCCATATAGGTATAAATTATAGCACAGAACATTAAAAACTCCGACAAATCCCTATTATAAGCCATAACATTTTTAGTAACGTAATTCGAAAGATAACGATTAAAATTCAAAATATCTAGCGTGTTAGGGTTCCAAAATGGTGTCAGAAAATCAAATTTTTCAGGAGACAGTTTTTATTGAATGTATTTGATATTTCCTTCATTATAAATCAACATGACCATTTCAACCAGCTTTTATATCTCTGCTTGTATTCATAGTTGACTTATACTCATTTTACCAATTGCAAGATAATTCCTTTGCATGTATTCGTTTACTTATCTCAAATTAAAATTTTTTATTTATACTGTTTTGCCGAAATACGCTAGATATGATGTGTGAGTAAGTTTATTCTAAGATGAATTTCATTTTTGTTTACTTCGAAATTAGTTTAAAAGTTTTGTGTAGCCATATTAATTAGTTTTCATTTATAACATTTCTGATAAATGTCAATTTTCTTGAAATGCATCTACGTACCCAGGGGGTCAGCAAGAGTGCTGCCAGCATATAGAAGGAACAGTACCAGTATTGACGCCATTTTGAATTTTAGAATTCGTAAATATTCTCTACTTATATATCGGTTGACGAATGTAGTTGTGAAAAGACAGAGGTGGAGAGAAGAAATTTATCTTTCACCAGATGGAAATTTTCTCAGACTTATTTTCTACAAACAAATCCCTTCTCAAATTGTTTCTTGAACTTTTTAATCTATTTAAGTTGTGACGTTTACATTCGGTGAATAGCTGGGCATGAATAAATAATTGTGTTCAACTCTCAGAGATTTCCGAGCTTGTAGTGTTGTTTTAACCCCACAACATTCTTAATGACTAAATAACCTAATCTTTCTAAAGAATCCATGCGAGTGTGTCGATTCTAATAACCTCGAAAGATTCTATCTGTCCTCTCCGTAGAATAGAACATTTATTTGAAACTCTATTGGTCCTTTTCTTGGAATAGAAGAGGGAAAGACTCCAATGCTCCTTTCTTTAGAATAGAGTCCTTTGGAGACATTCTATTGCTCATTCCATTAGAATAAAATAATTTGGGAAAATTCAATTACTCATTTCGTTATAATATATTGTACGTGTACGTCTATTACTTGATATTGTATGTATTGTGTCTGGCGTAGCATGGCCATATATGGCCATTGCGCCATAAAACCCCCAACCAATCAACTTTATAATACAATCCTTTGTAACGATTATATTGGCCCATTCTGTAGAACAGAATTGTGTCTGGCGTAGCATGGCCATATATGGCCCTTGCGCCATAAAACCCCCAACCAATCAACTTTATAATACAATCCTTTGTAACGATTATATTGGCCCATTCTGTAGAACAGAATTATTGTGTCTGGCGTAGCATGCCATATATGGCCATTGCGCCATAAAACCCCCAACCAATCAACTTTATAATACAATCCTTTGTAACGATTATATTGGCCCATTCTGTAGAACAGAATTGTGTCTGGCGTAGCATGGCCATATATGGCCCTTGCGCCATAAAACCCCCAACCAATCAACTTTATAATACAATCCTATGTAACGATTGTGTTGGCCCATTCTGTAGAACAGAAACTTTTGGAAAGATTCGGCCGGTCCTTTCCTTAGAATAGAATCCCTTGGGAATATTCTATTGCTCATTTCCTTCGAATAGAATCCTATGAAAATCTGTATGCGTTTCTAACCAATTTTATCGGATTCTATTGGCCGAGAAGGTTAAAATTGGTTAGAAGTCACATACAGGAGAGAAGACTAGGTTGCAAGGGAGAATTATGTGTGTGAACCCTTCAGAGGGTTATGTTTAGGAATATTTACTGTACAATAGTTTCAACCACGGAACTGGCTTGGAATAGTTTTCAAGACTGGCTCCACTGGACATGTCCAAACGTGAAAGGAAACGAGGAAATAGGAATTGTGATTTTATTTGTATCGATTTGACTGGTTTTTCTTTCAACATTCTCACGACATTCGTATTTGTTTTTATATAATGATTAGCAGAACCATTTTTGTGTTTATGATGGTCGTGATAACTGAAAAATAACCTTTCTCAAGAAAAACAAGGGGGATTTTGCCCAACAATTAAATTTTCTGATTGAGGAGCAGAAAATGGCAAATTTTGATTCTGTAGCTCTTTCTATAAAACGAGCAAGTCAGCATAACGAGTATTCCAATTTATGGCTTTTATTTGATTATGAAACCGTTAACTAGAAAACATGTTCGTAATTTTACTGCAAATATTCCCTAATTTTGTTAATAATGAGTAGGTAGTTTAATTAACAATGGGAAACACAACGGGTAGTTTAATTAACAATGGGAAACACAACGGGCACAACGATCATGTGACGAGGTCACACCTGAGCTGCCACCCCACTCTCCAAACTTCCACAGCACGCCAACGTGAGGACATTTAACGTGCACCAGCCCCCCTTGTACACGACGGTCATTGGTCGGATTCGAATTCGCAACCCTCCGGTTGCTAATCCGTTACTCTTCTAACCGAGTTACGGCGGCCCTTGTTAATAATGGGGTTCTGGTAACAATCTTGAATTAAATAAATAAAAGATACATGTTTTTGAATGAAATATGACTTGTTTTATTACAAAACAGAAGTATAGCTATTTGGAAACCATACAATGACAAAATACATAGAGACATCGAAAGAATAAATGCTAAATAATATTCCGAGGAGTATATTATATTATAATTAATGTTCGGCTAATGCATGATATTAATTAAGCAAGAGAAGAATTTTAGATTGTCATCAAGTTTAGTTGAAAAAATGGAATTACACTAGCTTTCTTCCTTATCAAGTATTTATGTATTAATTTTGTCTAGAAACGGTCTTTTCAAAGATAAAAACATGGCTCTAATTTGTTTTAAGTGTACAAGTTTTAAACTTTTTCAATAAACCCATCAATTAAGTTTTTCGTTGTTAATATTGAGAGATTGTTGTTAATATTGTTGTTAAGATTTGAGAGAGTTTTAAAGAGCTCAGGACAAAAAAAAACATAATTCAAATACCTCGAAAAATATTTTAATTGCCCTTTCTAATCTTAGAATTAGTTTGGTTCTTATATAACTCAATAGATGGCACTACAACATGTAGTAATATAGTATAGTTTCATTCAAGGTTTGTAGAATTGCAAGTTCTTATCCATGCAAAATTAGTTTTATGTGGCGCCATCTGTGGATTTAAAAATATACTATATGTTTAAAAAAGATTTCATTTGAGTGGTTTTAGTGAAAATCAAGTTTCTCGAGTTTGATGAAAGGGAGAAAAGACATTTCACAGGCGCATGAAGAAAATGTTTGTGTTGTTAAAATGTTTGGATCGCAATTCAATTTCTTATTTACCTTTTGCTACTAATCTCACAGTCATAACTACTGGTCCAATCTAAATTTTTAAAATTCTTCAAGAAATAGGCAAACGTCCGGTTTTTATTTTGAGATATAATTATAATATTTTCTTTTCAATTCTAATAAATATAAGTTGTTTTAAAATTGTGAATGCTAGCTCTAAAAATTTCAATAAAATGACTAATAAGTTTTGTAATTTTTATGAATATTTGTAGTTCTGAGTTTATAATAGTTTTAGAAAGTTCTAGGTTGGCCATCTTTTCAATTAATTCATTTCGAAGTCATAGGAATATTTATTCCGAGGATGACTAATTGCATTTGATATCTGATCCTTCTGTTTATTAAATATGCTTTTGTGTTCCTTTGTAATTTTTTTGTATAATTTTCTGAATAAGAGGGATTTTCAGTGTAAGCAACGGAAAACGAAGATTTTACTTCAGGTTGCCAAACGAACAAGAAGCATTTTGTACTATGAAACACTTGCGCCATGAAACACACTTGCGCCATCTACACACATTTAGCTTTGTAGAAAAAGTCCAGTGGGATCGGAACAATAAAAATGAGCAATTTTGTTGTCATGGTTACATAATTCGATGTTTAAATTTCTTAGCTCTTATCGAAAAATAGAAAGCTGAAAATGTATAGATTTGTCATTGGTTACAAGACTAGCAGATTTATAATTATTAATAGATTAATCTCTAAAATATTAACTTTACAATAGAAAAACGAAGACTTAACTTATTTTCAAATCAACTTCGATCGAATTTTTCAATGTCGTCAGCCGAAAACTTATTTTCCAAGAAATATGGCAACGATTTTGTGTTAGTTTCTTTTTAAACAAATGGTTTTGTATGGAACAATTATGAAAAATTATGTCTAGATTAGAAGATGTAGAAGTTATGAGACTTCAACCAATTTTATCGGTTAATATCTAATGATATTTTTCCTGCTGTAATCTACAAAATTTAGGTAAGATAATATATTCTTGATCAAAGCTATTTTTTCTGATATCGAATTTATAAAACTTTTAGAATCGAAATTCTATGATTCTTTTGTATGAAGCACAAGATATCAGTATATATCTTCCATGTCAAGGCAAAAAGGGTTAAGTATGACTTTTGATGGGTTAAAAGGAGTCAAGTGCCTTATTAATTAAAAAAGTAATATAATATACTTAAAATCGAAATTAAACGAGTCTACGATCTAAATTACAATTATGTGTATCATGGTATGCTTCTTATCCTTCCTGAATATTCGCGAGAAAGAGTGAAATATTCAACTTAAGATTCTGAGAAGTAGCCATTTTGACTTAACCCATTTTGCCCTGACACGGAAGACATGACGAGAATGATTTAATGAATTACCAGAACGCGCTTAGCAAATAGTATTGTTCCACGATAATTGCACCGTTAAGCGAACTTAATTTTTTAAATAGAAGTATACGAACAGCTTAAAGATATTTACTTAATCAAGAATAATTCTTACAAGTTTTAATTCGAATTTTCATGAAGTGGTACTTGTAAAAAGTCAACGGTGGAATGTACTTGGGTATAAATTTTGAATACGAATGCAAACGATAACTGTTCGACAAGTTTAATTAAATAGAATCGAGGTTCCTACAGGAAAAAGGGTTGCCGATACCATGATACGAGACCTGGAAAATATGAAACGTATGATTTGGGTATTCGCAATCGTCTTAGTCAACTATTAATACCATCTCATTCTTTAATATTTTAAGTAGTTTGAAGATTTAAAATCAACTCTAAAGCTACTGTTTTATACAGTTGGCACTCTTTTGCTCGATTGATTGTGAATATAAGGATTGTTCGAAGGTAGCATTTCCCGAATTACGTTCTAAGACTAAATTTAGTGTCTGGGCAAATAGTTTTTCCCTGAAGGACTTGAGAATTCTGTTCTCTTCAGCATCTTTAATTTATTCTATCACGCTTTCTAAGCAAATTTTACAAACTCGCGTGTTTGTATTCCTTTGTCTTTTGTTTCACTTCCAATTTTTTACTTACTTATCAGTTATTACGGTCTATGTTAGACGTTTACTAAATATTATATCCTAGCAAAAAGAGTGTTTCATGGGACTATAATATTCGTGTCGTTGCGTATAGTTTTTCGTGACGAAGGTTGAGAAATAAATTTTACTCGTGTTTTTAGCCTCATTTGAATTTAAAATATATCACTACAGTTAAATAAAACACAATAGGTACTACTCATGCAATACCTTTATAATTATTTAGCTCGATTTGTTAAAAATGACCTATTATTTTATTATTTTAAAGAATTTTGTTTTTGTATCTATGAATTTTGTAAAAGTATCTAGTAACGAAAAATGTTGGTCTTAGTTTTAGTATCTATGAATTTCTTTGTTACATTAAAAATATATAAAACGGATGTGACATTTTAACTGTTTTGTCTATTTGTAAAACAAGTTATGGTTTCGATATTTCATCGGTTCTATTTGCAAAACTTTGTTATGGTTTTGATATTTCGTCTGTTTGTCTATTTGCAAAAAAGTTATGGTTTTGATTTTAGGTTTGTTTTATGTTCTTAAAATGATCAAAAAAGTATGTTTCTTGAATATCTATTAGAATGAAATATGATTAAAATGTTGTAAACGCTATCTCTGCTTCGAAATCAACCTTCTGCAAATATTATCCAAAATAAGAAGTGATTCGTAAATATAGTCAGAAAGAAATTTCCTTAATTTAGGAAAAGATATTCGAAAGATCATAAATTCCTGCACTGAAAAAAATTACTTGTATTTCTTTTATTAAAGTTTTCGGGATTTTCGAAATCCTTCTATTGAAGTCCCTATTGAAAGTACTTGTAAAATGTAAACAAACTAACAAATGAAATCGTAACGTATCTATTGAACTCCAAAATGTTGCTTTTACCCAAGAGAATTATTTATTATTTCTTTACAGACACAAAACATTTCTTTTGTTGAAAAAGGCAAACAAGTGTATAAAAATTCAGGACTATAAATTATGACAAAAATTATTGAAGAGAGATCGATACACAACAATATAATAAAACTACCCAAGATTAATTAATACGCGAACTCCATCTTTTTCGTTCTTATGACAAAAATACTCCATGTAAGCTCATTACTGCACCAATTAGGCTCATTTTGAATCATGACAAATCGCAGGAGTGACTCTTTAAAACAAAAACGCAAATGGCGCACCGTGGCCATAAATATTCCGCACAATTATAACTAACTGGAACCATCTATACATAAATTAGCCACGGAAGGTAAACCAGGTAAAAGAAAAAACTCAGATATTCTGGGAAATATTTTTGTACCCCTCTCCGAATGCGAGAGAAGTGAGAGCGCATCGAAAAAAAACCCGCAAAAGAGAAAGAGAAGTTGATGACTTGGTTCTTACCCAACACTGTCTGTTGAAATTTTAATATTTCCATTTTGTTCCGTGATTGCATCAGCAGTCGCAAAACAAGCTGCTCGTGCGAAAAACATCTGCCGTTGCCATCTCTCCGCCATAAATATTGAAGCGCGTTCATTAGCGGGTGAGGCTTCGTCTCGGAACTTCACTAATGATGGATTCACACCGGACATTTGCATGACGAAGTTTTGATTCGGGGGAGACTGTGAAAGCGCCATTTAGCAGCGCCGTTCGGGAGATTTCGCACGATAAGCTCCTACGAAAAGATAGCGATCATTAGAGGGTGTTGTGCGATGAAAAATATGTTATCTACCTCGGGTTAAGATTAAACTAAGACGTTGGGGAAGAGAATATGTGGAACCACCTGTGTAGATCTGCTAGATATAGATATTTTAAACACAGATCGTTATTTCGATCAGGGGCACATCTTTAGGCTTCACAGACCCAAAGTATTCTAGAAATCTTCTTTTCCCATGGAGTTTACTGTCTTTAGCAAACATGGAACTCGCGCTCCCGGGATATCCAAGCGATCTTTTTCTACTTTCATCCCTGAATCTATCAGCGACTTATTGCAATTTCGCACGTAAGCAGTAATGACAATATGAAACGTGTAATTTGCAACTTTGTTCCTATGCAGGGTGCACACTTTCAAACTTGTGAAGTGGCATAACAAATGATTAATGTAAGAGGATACTGAAATATAATGTAAGAAAGTTTCACACACATATATAGTGATACGAATGGTTATTTGGTCTTCAGAATAAAAATTTCTGTTCATAGCCAGCCGCGAAATATATCCGGACGTCCCCTTCAATGAATGAATCATGCACATTAAAAATTATCGTACAAATTAATTAGGCACTATATCATAGAACTGAATTGCAAATACGCGAGTGTTTAACCAATTGATCTTAAGTTAACATCTACATCATAGACAGTAAACAGCAACATCTTACACTCTAAAATTCTCACCTCGATGAGGTTGATAGTTGTGTTAGCTATATACGCGTATATTATCTGCGCTTTTCAGACAAATACACTTACGAGAAATTTTAATTTAAAATTTTTCATTTCTACTAGCTCAGGAAATAAAGATCTTAAGACAATTGAGTAGTCATAATTTTTGCTGGTTTTGAAAGGAGCAATTTTGTGAGACATTAAGAGGCTTTTCAGTTCGTACGCACCTTTCTCGCAATTTAGTTTTATGACTTAGTGCAGCAACAATTTACAGGAAATGCTAGGATGTTTAGTCTGACTGGTTGTAGGTAATTTTAACAGAGGGGAGGGTAATTGAATTTTTTTACGTGTTGCATTTTAGCAACACAACGGGCTATTGGCTACGATCCGGAATCAATTCCGATGGCAAGGATCCGAGGACAACACCGTGTCATTTTGAACCTCGGTCAGATGACGATTGATTTTAACAGAAGTGATGCCGATAATCACTAAAGAAATAGGTGCTCCACTTTTACTTTTTGATTAATAAAGAACCTACGAGAGTTTGACAAATACCGCATACATATTAAAATTTTTGATTGAAGGAACTAGATGCCGAAATTTGAGTTTGGGGAAACCGCGATTGCACGTTTTCGTGTCTCCTTTTTGAGAACCACGGTTACCTTCCGGTACCCACAATAATACATCAATTACAATTTTTAAGGAAGTTCAATGGATATTCATTCTAAAACAATGATAAAATAATCACCTTACAGATTATGCGTAAAAAGGTGCGTAACGCATGTAGAAACATATTTAAACTAATGGGGAAAACCATATAGAATAAAAAAGCTGTTTTTGACATGACCGATTTATTTTCAAACTTTTGGATGCTTAGCATTAAAAAATTACAGGTTCTTTACCAAGTATTGTAGATATTGATTGCTAAAATTATTAAATAAAGATAAGTACATTAAATATTTATAAGATTTGTTAACACAAAATAGTTAATATGAAGTACGTAAGCAGTACTACAACAGAGAAGTCATATTCTTGGTAGTCACGATAAGGATGTCTTTACAGAGAATTAAGTTAAGGTTGTCATACTAAAGCAGACACAATCGTGATCCAAAAATAGAGAGAACATGTTAATCCTCTTGGTGATTATCTCGACGACCTTATCATTAGCAAAACTGATCAGATCTTGATGGCGATATATCTCGTCATTAGCAAAATTGATCAGTTTTTGATGGACTAGATATCTCATCATTGTCAAAATTGGTCATGTTTTGATGGACTAGATAAGTCGTCGAAATCACTTGGAGGGTTAAGGTATTACAGGTATTCACAAGACACCTCCTTCAACTATTATCAAGCTGTTATTGGTGGCGATTATCGATTTGAATCGGTATGGTCCAGATGTGAGAGTAAGAAAACGCCCGGAATTCAGTTTAGGGAAACAGACGACATCCAGGTCAGCCCGCGTTTATTCTTCCTGCAAAGAGAAGCGAAACCATATAAATATCTGTCATGCCTTTCGAAAACATTGAATACAGAATTTCCAAACGGATCCTCACCACACGATGTCGGGAGAACTTGCCCGTCACACTGCTTTTCTTCCAGGTGTAGCGTGGCTTTAGCCTCTGATGGTGAACCGGGGTCCTCCTGTAGCTAGGGTTGGCAGCGCCCACACCGCGGCTCATCAGGACTTTCCAGTCTTCGTAACGGATTTTACCACAAGAAGGGCTGAAACAGCAGTCTTGTCAGATCCATTGAATGTAATGATTTTTTACGTAACATAAATGAAAGATTGGTTGGGTTTGGGGGTTTTATGGCGCGAGGGCCACACATTTGGCAATGCCACAAGACATACAGTATCAAGTAATAGACACACACAATAAAGTTTACTGATACAGAACAGAGAAATACACCCAGGGAGGAATGCACCTGACCGGAATGGAACCTGCGCTGCCAACAATTCGAAGGTTGCTAGTGCAGTGGGCATACCCACTGAACCACGACGGCCGTATGTGAAAGGAATCTTTGTTATAATATTCCAGGGTTGGTTGGATTTTTACGACGCAAGGGCCATATTGGGTCATGTTTGCGCTAGATACAAAACAGAATATCGAATAATGGTCATTAGGCACACAAGGAAATTTACTGACACAGAAGAGAGAAATACACCCAATGAGGAATCGAACTTGACTGGGCATCGAATCTATTGAGCTGCCTGTAATTCGCAGATTGTGAGTGCAGTGGGTATACCGATTGAGCCCCGACGGCCCTATGATATTCCCGGAGAAGTTATACTTAAAACAAACACACAGAATCCCAATGTCTAAGACATAGAAATTCAATTGCAACATGTCGAGTCTTCTAAATATCTAAAAAAAATGGCATAAAAATAGAAAAGTAAAATTTAGTTTCTTGCGAAACCACCAAGAGCCATCTTGACGATGATACAATATTTTCAAAACTCACGAAAATCAAAAATTATCACAAAGCATTGCGTTATAAATAGCTATGAATGCCAGAAATGTTAGAAGCTTCAATGTCTACATAAAACGAATTAAAATTAACAATTGATGCTATTAGATTAAAAATTCCTTTGATAAAACTCAGAGGTAAATTATACTTTTTAATGGATCTTTCCTGAATCCAATATTAATCTTGATTAAATTGCGATATGAATACAATTATATAGAGACAATTCAAAAATTATTTGAAATGTGTTTTATTGGGTAATGCTGTTTCTTTCATTTTCGCCTGAGTTTCTATCTTACTAGACATCACAAGTATAATTACTTGAAAGAAAATTACGACTGGATAATAAAAACTCAAGACTTATAAACAGCTCACCTATATTAGAAATGGTTGATCTAGATTTGGGTATTCCTTTGACGATTGGGCCGCTGTAGCACGGTTGGAAGAGTAACGGATTAGCAACCGTAGGCTTGCTAGTTCGAATCCAACCAAAGACCGTCATGTACAAAGGGGGCAGGTGTGACCTCATCATCTGACCGTGGTACAGAATTACGTGGTGTTGTCCCCGGATTTTTGGGTTCGATGCGGGACCGTCGTCAATAGCCCGTTGCATTCCTGCAGTGCGATATTAATTAGATGCCTACCTACCCTTTGCCGATTATCGTTTCGAAGTAGCTTGGAATCCCCAAACTTCGTTAGTTGGTCAGAGATTATATTCTCACAATAGTATATCGGTTACGGTTTTTATGGAAATTAAAAGGATATTTTAAAGTTATTTTTATATAATGGCAGAGTTACTGTAAAAATGAAAGTATGATTTTCACTTGAACTTTTTATAACATTCTATCAAATTTACCTGACCTGGAAATCTAAAAAAATATCCTTATTTTGTTAAATAAAAACCAGTCCTCCAACAATATTTTTAGCGTCGTTTTTAATTCAGTAGGTATCCATAACATTTACAAAAAACTTTTAAGGTTTTTATTGTGATTTGTTTGATAGTGTCTAAGGGCGCGCCAGCTTCCAAAAGTAGAGCAGAAAATTTTTCGATGGAGACCCTTATCTTAAAATATACATACAATTAAAACGAGTTTTCTTGTATTTTTTTTAATCAAATTAATAATTGTGTTTAATTTGTTATTATAATTTTAGTCAAGTTTTTTAGTTTAAAATTACTTATTGTGATTGTGAGGACTAATGTATTTCAGTTTAATATTTTCTCTTATCTGTGATTTTTACTTTTTCTTTAATGAAATTCATGAACTGCATTTTTAACACATTAATTTTAATTGAATTAATAAAAAAGGATTACCTAAAATGTATTAAATATTTTTAAAAAAGGAGAGAGAGCGTATTGCCTTTCATTAAAAGGTTATAAAATACCTTCTTCCTTATATTTAGCGCCTTATATGACTTGCTTTAAATATTTCAAATTTTTAAGTTTATTATTTATGACTTTGTATTAAGACGGGTGCAATGCATATTTGCGAATAAACAATTATTTTTTTAAGTCAGTTTACTCTTATCTTTTATAGAGAAAATGAATACATCAGTGAATGATTTGAAGTTTTTTAATGCAAAGCAAAACAATTATTTTACTCCTTTATGTTTATAACTTACAGTTTACATGTTCCACCAATATATAGTTGTAATTAACACTGCTCTGGAAATAGATTATTAGTTATAACATCTACTGCTGATTAATTTCTATGCAAGTCACTAATAAATGCAAGGTTAAAATATGTTTAATTGCTTACCATTTCTTTCCAAACGTTTGCGTGTCCATGCCTTTCCACTCAACAAACTAACAAGAAAATTCAGTCCAAATGGAGTGTATATCTCTGAATGGATAGACTTTCAGTTTTAAATGATCTTTCAAGTTAAAATTAACCTCCAAACTTCTTATGGTCATGGGACAGTCCGAATTCCTCGCTCAATCACAAGACCGATATGATCCAGTCAAACTGGTTGAAAAAGCAAACACCCCCTCTGTAAACTTAACCCTAGAAACAAGCAAGAAACCTAGAAATCTTATCTTATCTTAAAATCCGAAACGCAGTTTAATGTATATAAAACTACCCCTGCTACATCTTTCCAATGACAAATCCAATAGTGTCCGAATTGTTGAAGTATCCATTCACCGGAAATTTAAAGCTTTCGGTCTGTTTCTTCAAAAAGATGGAGATTAATGAACTATCTTTTATTAACGCTATAGAGATTATTATATTCCAACAAGTTATGAAGAGCTCGGTTGTCAAATTCATTTTCTAAAGCGGGCCATATTTTGCAGATGCTACAGGCTATAGAACAGCTACGCAAATCCATTATTATAAAAGATTCGTATATTTAATCGATCTTTCTCTACTTCCCTCCATCCTTTATTTTCGCAATTACTTAACATGGTCTGTCTTGAGTTTGGCTCAGCTTGGCAAGATATGGCCCTTGCGACAAAAAACTCAAAACCAACCAACAACCTAATCTGGTATAGATAGATGTTCACTGTGGTTGGGAACCAACTTAAGGTTACGAATATACTAGAAGATTTTGTTTTAATTTTTGACTTTAAATGTCCAGTTTTGGCTTATGCTTAAAATAATTTCAATGAGAAAAATATCAGATTAACCTAATAATTAATTATCTAATTTAGATATGATAAGCTAATTAGCATGTTTCTTGAACAGTGATACCTCAAATTCTAATTTGTTCAGAAAGACTATTCCTGTTGGAAAATATTCATGTTTAGACCCTCCATCAAGTTGCTAGAGGGAATAGTTATTTTTTTGCAATTGTTTTCACTAAGAAAGTCTAAAAAAAGATTTTTTAGGAATTTTAGAATTTAAAAATCAACTAAAAACTAATTTCTTTACTAAAAACTTTGACTGATGGTCGAAACATCCACTGTATTATATAGATTATAATGATAAAAATTAATAACAATAGATCAATTCAATGCTGAGTTATCACTGAACTCAGCATTGAACACGGTTCTTCAGAAATTGAATTTAAAATTTTGGAAACATGTTCGTACAAGTGACAGTAACTAACGAAAAACCCTTGTAACTAGAAAAGTATTCCGGATAGTTACAAGATCTTGGTATCGTTTAAAAGCTCAGAAATTGGGAAACATTTTGAAGCAATAAAAGCAAAATAAATATTATGATCGATTTTCGTGATTTCTAGTGTATACATACACCTTAAGCCGCAAGCCCCGGCAAAATTAGCCCTCAAGTAACAAACTGACTCAGCTTGGAGGCTCACGAAATCAAAGCATTCGCTCCTCCTTTCATCTTCACTTCCATCGTCTGCACGCGAGAACGGAATCACGACGCTGCCTTTTGTCGAGCCTCTCATTCACAACACATGGTTCGCATCACCCCCTTCCCAAACAAGAGAGCGCAAACGTATGGCCGACACATGATAACACCATCCCTCTCCCTGCCGAGGAGTTTATAGCGCGGAAGGAAACGGTTCCGGGAGAAATACGGACACGGAAAGGGGGAAGGAAGAAAAACACGGTTCCTCCTTGATAAAATACGCGCGCAAAAAAAGCGCTTGATTTAAGCCCTCGCGGCAGAAAAAGAACGGGATTTGGAGATTCTTTCGAATTCCATTCCTCACTCAACTGAAATAGAAAGGGAAGAGGGTTCTCCGGTTGTTGAGCCACGTTGAAGGAGAATGTGTCAAAGTGTTGCTAAGATTCATTATATATATATATATATATATATATATATATATATATATATATATATATATATATATATATATATATACATATATATATATATATATATATATATATATATATATATATATATATATATACGAGGGCTGTCTAAAAAGTATCCGACCTTTGGCCAGGAAAAATATATTACTTAAGTGAGGAAATTGGGACCCTAATCCCCTTCAAAGTAGGCCCCTTGCGCCTTCACACACTTAGCCCACCGATCCTTCCACTGCCGAAAACACTCCTGGAAGGCTTCTTTTGGAATGGTGTTCATCTCCGTTGTCGCGTTCTGCATTATCTCTTCTCTACTCAAAACGGGATCCTTTCAACGGCATCTTCAATTTCGAAAACAACCAGAAGTCGCAAGGAGCCATATCTGGAGAGTAGGGAGGTTGGGAGACGACTGGAATTCCGTATTTCGCCAAGAAAGTCTGGATCAGGTGTGACAAATGAGCCGGAGCATTGTCATGCTGCAACTGCCAGTTTTTCGTCGTCCAGAGGTGTGGTCTTTTGCGCCGAACAGCATCTCTGAGTCGGCGTAGAACTTGTTGATAGTACTCTTTTGTCACTGTTTGTCCTTCCGGTGCGTATTCGTGATGCACAATTCCACAGATATCAAAGAACACAGTTAGCATCACCTTGATTTTGCTTCGCACCTGTCGCGCTTTTCTCGGCCTTGGAGACTCGGGATGCTTCCATTGCGACGACTGTGCTTTTGTTTCTGGGTCGTACCCGTATACCCATGACTCATCCCCAGTAATCACAGTGTTCAGAAACTGAGGATCAGTGTTGGTAGTGTCCAGAAGGTCCTGTGCAATCTCAATACGGAGTTCTTTTTGTTGTGCCGACAGCAGCTTGGGCACAAATTTTGCAGCCACTCTGCGCATGTTCAAATCATCACGAAAAATTGCATGTGCGGAATCTTTACTGATCCCAACCTCTTCGGCAATCTCTCGTACGGTCAAACGACGATCTCCCTTTACCAGATTTTCCACCCTCTCAACAACGGCTGCATTCCGAGCGGTTTGAGGCCTCCGGACGCTGATCACTCGCCACCGATGTGCGGCCATTTTTGAATCGGTTAAACCATTCCTTCACTTGTGTTACCCCCATAGCATCGTCTCCAAAAACTTGCTGAATCTTACGAATTGTTTCGTTTTGAGAATCACCAAGCTTTTGACAAAATTTGATGCAGTATCTTTGCTCAACTCGTTCATTCATTTTGAGAGAAATCAAAAATCCGACGAACACTTATAACAGCACCTTACTCAGCGGCCAGCAGGCAGCGACTGACACACTCGAACACGGAGAAAAAATTCAAGCATACGCATTAAGTTGTCTTCTTCCATTGTGCACAGTGGCGCCGCTCTAGCATCATTACCGTAAACAGGAAAATTCAAGGTCGGATACTTTTTAGACAAACCTCGTATATATATACCATTCAGCGGAAAGGAGCGTCAAGAGCGATGACTTATAATTTGCTCGTTTTGAGGCGCCGTGACTCAGGCAATGGTAAACTTTTTATGTGCCCAGGATCCTGTGACCAAACTAGTAGTAACGTGACCCTTAAACTATGCTTTCGTCTTTTGGGTGAAATCTAACATTCATCATCTAATTGGTCCACGGGACGGCAGATGACACCCATTCATTGGTTCATCATCTGATTGGTTCGTGTAGTGGCCTTAAACGTCCTCACGTTGGCATGGTGTGGAAATTTGGAGAGTGGGGTGCCAGCTCAGGTCTTCTCGTCATCTGACCGTGTTCCAAATTACGAGGCGTTGTACTTGGATCTTTCCCTTCGGGGTGGATCCCGGACCGTCACCAATAGCCCGTTGTGTTTCTCCAGTGCGATGTTAATTAACTATCTACCTAAGATTCTTTCAATCTATCGATGTGATTTAATCATCAAGTGTGTTGTTGATTAAAAGCAATATTATACTACTCGGTAATATCAGAGGGTTAAATCGTGTTCTTTTCACACGTAAAATCAAATTTGCATTGAAAGATATATTGTAAAAAACACTCAATGTAATACAGAGATTAATTCTGCTTCAAGTTCCCACATTGTGATAATCCTTTTGTCCACCCTTTTTCTTGCTTTAGAGGAAGCATTACCATGAATAATACCTTTAAAATTTGTAATTATAACTTTATAAGGAACCATATCAGCCGGACGATTGGTTTAGGGCACGGCTTCTTAAATAATGGTTTATTGAAGGTCTGGTTTGCTGGTATGATCCTGGTATTCCCGTCAGATTGGTTTCACGGATTTTCTTTTCTCATTGTTAGGTTGCATAAGAGGGGATCAATGTCCTGCCAAAAGTCCTCCAGGAAGGCACGATTGTCTTGTATTCCAAAAAAAGTTAAAACGAGAAACTCAATCGGAAAAGAATGGGTGAAAGCCAATGCTCCTTAGTTATACGGTATAATGACCAGACCTACACAAATGAAAATACTTCACTTAGTATAAAATCTCTGATGTTAAAAAAATTGACAAAAGTAGGGTAGGTAGGTAGTTGAATTACGTCGCACTGAAGCAGCATAATGTGTTATTGGCGACGGTTCGGGATCTATCCCGAAGAGAAAGATCCGACGACAAGACCTCGTCATTTTAGACCACTCTCAAATGACGAGTCAAAGCCTGAGCCGGCACCCCACTCTCCAAACTTCCATACCACGTCAACGTGAGGGCATTTGAAGCCATGACAGATCTAACGTACACCAGCCCCACGTACACGTTGATCTTTGATTGAATCTAGTTTCGAACTCGCAACCCTCCTGTTGCAAATCCGCTACTCTTCCAACCGAGTTACCGTGGCCCGCCAAAAGTAGAATTGGTCTTTTTGAATAAACCAAAAGTAAATCATTACAAAATCAACTAAGATATTCATATGAGCACATAGCTTACCAAACGAAGTTTTTTGATTTGCACTTAGAAAGATAAAAGTCGAAACCGTCATCAAATCTAGAATCCCTAAAGAATTCATCACAAACACACAAAGCTAACTTCTTTAACAAAAATGTAAATCACATATATATTGCTCGTTATACGTACTTAAAGTAACCAAAAATGTTCCTTTATACTTTAAGACAACGGCACCCTTAAATCTCCGAAGTCGTTTCGTTCGATATGAATCGATTCGCCCGGGCAATTATTTGGCTGATTGGCACAGAAGAGTCTCGTTTGAGACAGCGAAAGATTTTGAATGAGTTCGTAATTTACATGGAGCCCCACTCTGAAAAGAGTTCGATTTCTCTTTCCATTCACGCACTCCGCGACCGAACCATCTTTATTAGAACTTCCTATTGGAAAAGGGAATGAATAATCTCCTCATTCCCAAGGGAGCCATTTCGAAAATCAAGGACTTTTCCTATTCTGCTTCGGATAATCCCCAATACATGGGCACCACTAACGTGAAGTGAGTTAAGATACTTTCTTTGAGGAATGTAAAATAAATTCTGGAATTCAAAGATAGGTCCACGTTATAAAGAAAAGTTGGTTGGATAAGACATTACAAATCACAGCACATTTACTTGGACTCAAATCCCCTCAGAACGTAACTAAATAGTAATTTGTTTTACGTGAACACTTTTGTAGCTGATTGTGCAAGAATGTTGTCAAAATACGCGAGTCAATCTTCCTTGTGGTTATTCTTGAAGAGGTGTCTTTTCATCAGCAAAACTGACCAGATCTTGATCTGGTCATCATCAAAAGTATCGGTAATATCTAGACGACAAGATATCTCGTCATTAGAAAATTGGTAAGATCCTTAATTCCTTGTCGAAATCACTTGGAGGAGTAAAATCTCGAATCGGACATGTACCCCGTTACTCCTAGAAACTACCTAGGTTGTAGTATGTTATGTATCCTTATCAATATTTTCGTAGACACAAAATATTTTCGGAAGAAATTGAATAACGAATTTTACAAACGTAAAATCCACTTTCAACCATTGTAAGCCATGCTACTAATGGAAATTACTAATGGACAACACTAATGGAAATTATCCCTCAAAATGATAAAGTAAATCCGTGATGAAAAGGGTGTTCAGAATCGGCCCCCAATAAACTTACCACCGCGATTCCTTGTCGAAAGCTTTATTGGCCCCAGCTTGGAGAGTGGGATGCCAGCTCACGTGCTGACCTCCTCGTCCGTGGTTGAAAACGACGAGGTGTTTCCCTCAGATCTTTCCTTTCGGGATGGATCCCGGATCAGCCTCAATAACCCGTTGTATTGTACCATTGCGACGTTAATTCACTACCTACCTCATATGTTATCTTACAGAAATCCAAATGTGCCTTTACTACAATGAGCATGTTACAAGGGTAATGAGCAATCCCCCTGAATTGAAAGCACAGCATTTTTTTGAATAAAATATTCTCGGGTACTTTGAATTGTACTGTGTACAGACGAGTACAAAGAAAAATAATGTTTAAAATCCTTGCCCGAACGATCGTGATGGCTTGTAAGTGTAACAGAAAAATGGAGTAAAAGTCTTAAAGGAATATTCGAGGAAATATATATTAGATTTCAGCATATAACTTTATACATCGTTAGACTGCTAATATAGGGATAAATGCATATTAACCATCCAAGTGGTTTCAATGAGATATCTCGTTCATCAACATTTGACCCATTTTGATAATGACGAGATATCTCGTCATCAAGATATTTCTATTTTTTTATAATGACGAGATCAATATCTGGTCAGTTTTCTTCTAATGACAAGATACCTAGTGCATCAGGATCTGGACAGTTTTGCTACTGGTAAGATACCTGATTAAGTCAACCACCAGGAGGGTTAAAGATAATGCCTCAAACATTTTGTTATTCGTCTTTTGAGATAATAACCAGCAAATATTATTGGGACAATTACCAGCTAAAGAAATATCTATACATATAAACCAGAGTTGGTGTGTCTGTTTGTCCTCTATACAAATCTACACCGTTTAATCAATACACACCAAATTTGGCACACGTATACTTTGGAACCCTGCGATTAACGCAAGCTACATATTAAACCCGTTCTCTTTCACCTAGGTATGCAGAGGAGGCTAAAACATTTCGAAATTGATTGAGCATAAAACATTGAGCATAAAACATTGAGCATAAAACGATCGCAGTACTCAACTCAGTTTGTTTTACCAGTATTGATCGAAAATGAAATTTTGTAATAAAATTGTTTTTTACCAGTATTGCTCGAAAAACAAATTTTTCCCAAACGTTGTATTTAAACAATTTTAAATTCTAATTATGTTTGAACTAATTTTTTATTTTCCCCCAATATAAATAATTTAGGAATATTTGAATGATGAAAAATGCACATTTAAAATACTTAATTTTACACAACTTGTATTTCGTAATGGAACCGTAAAGCCCAAACAAAAAACTCATTGATGATAAAAGAATAATTTTGGCAATTCGGTATCAGAATTAATGTTAATTTTACAAATTAGATTTAGAATTTCGTGTTTGAGTATTTGAATTAAGACAAATGTTGGAGTCATATTGAGCATTTCTAAGTTTTGTAAATTTGTGTTTTTTGTAAATAAATCATTATTGTCTATCAATATTTTTCAAGCGTCTTTTTCGAATTTCTCTATTTCAGAATATTCTCATGACGTCAAAATTCGACACTCTTGCTCAGATTTTTCGTTTTAAGGAATTCTACCTTTTTCAATGACCAGAATTTCGTTTTTGTTTGTATTTACGTGTTCCATTACTTTCCATATTACGGATATATTACTTAGGAGTTAAATTGTAATTAATTATTTTTCTGCTATATACCACAAGACATGGGTAATTTCTTGTTTGTATATATACATTTCGATGAACTTTCCTTAAGTTATAGTTTGTAGAATTCTGTTTCATAAAAATAAATGGAAACCTTTTTAAGTAAGGTGTATAACTTCTGATTTTAAAATGAATGGTAAAGTTAAAATAAAATTATTCTAAAATAAGATATGTTACGTTAAATCAAAACGGATAGCCATACGTTGTAGTTCAACGATATTTCTAAATTTTGACATATTTTCATTACAAGCCGATTAAAATCAATTTAATTTACATTTGTTTTTCGTGTTTCATGGGTATTATTGAAAACTGCACTCCACAGTCAAGTAACTACATCTATCATTCTAAATAGGTACGTGGTTTCCATATAGAAACTGAGTCTCATTTGAAAAGAGTACCTTAAGGATTCGATTTTAAACTAAATTTTTCTGTTGGATGAAAGTGAATTTTAAATACGAATTTGCTGATCTTGGAATAATATCATAGTAAGGAAGTATATAAACTAGGATTGTTGAAAAATAGAAATATTTTGTCGTAAGTGGCAGAAGATCGAGGTTGATTACATGAAGTTGAAACTGTTCGTATGCAACTTAGGTACTCGTACCTGTGAAACATTCATTGAAAGCAGTGATTTTGTAAAAAGTGTAATCAATTGAGTTTGCTTTATCTACACTGATGACATTTGTTTTAAACAATTCCGTTATTCCACGTGCGGCTGAATAGAATTTTCAAGAAAAAAATGTGTACTTCAAAATAAATGAAACACGAATGCGGTAACAGTTTTATTTGCCATCCTCTCAAAATGATAACATCGAATCCATGTTGCAAGGGTACCACAAATAATAAATATTGATTGGAAAACTGAGTGCAAGAGTATACCCTGAAAGTTCCTCTTTTTACTGAAAATGAACTTAATTGGCATTCCTAATCACTCCAAAATTCAAAATCGTCTTCTGAAGAAGTCATCTCAGAAAAAGTTTTTGTAGTTTGTTCTACAGTAAGAGTGTGATGAATATGAAATGGATTGTATGGATGGATATATTATGTATACATATTTGCGTACGAAATAAATTGTAGAAGCTATGAAAAAGTTAATACGATGTTAAAAAATATTTTCTGTGAATTTAAATGATTCTTGAATTTTTCTATGAAATAGAATCAACATTTAACCAATTCAACCCGAGAATCGACGGGTAATTCTGCTAGTTTTGTTACAAATAATCCCATTTAGACTGGTTTTATATTCAGGTTCGGGTCCTATAGTTCATTTAAGGTTACAATGTACTATAATCTTTTGATTTCGATTGAGTACACATACAAAATATGACTGGAATGGTGTTATACAATCTTCGCGTTCCTAGAAATTCTTTCAATCTATTTAGTCATGATACTCTACAGCTGTCAAATGAAATCACTGGCATCGATTTCATGTGAGAAATATATACGTCTCCACTGGAAACAAACTCAAACCGGACACCGTGACGGATTGCCCTAACAAGAACGTGAATTTGTCAAAGTAATTCTCGATTATCACTAGACGTTTAGGATTGTAGGAGTGAAACATCAAACATGAATGATGACCCGCGAGCCAATCGCGAACACCGGTCATGATAATTTTCGGAGGAATCGTGAAATATGATTCGGCTATTAGCATCATTAGTCTTCGGCCAATTCGATTACCAGGGCAGGAGGCCATGCTTCCTGGGAAACTGTCTTCGCGTGATACTACTGACCATTAAATGGAGGGGATTTTACGCCTCTCACCACCCGAGCAACTGCACTCACTCGGCTCTGTTGGAAATGGGGGATTCAACTTTAGAATGGTGTCTGTTGTGGATGGAAAGGTAAATTGGGAATAAGGGTGAATAAAAAATGCGCAGTGAAAAGAGAAAAACTATTATTTAGAACGATGAAATGAAAATTGAAATTACCCAGTAAGATTCTAACAAATTAAAATAGCCCGTTGTGATGCTCCAGTGCGACGTTAATTAAAATACCTACATCTAACAAATTAAAAAAGAAATAAATCAAAATCGTGATACATACGTATTTATTACATATGATACCGCTCAAGAGGTTAGTTGAATTATCATCGCACTGGAGTAATAAACACAACGGGCAATTTGCGACGGTCCGGGATCCATTCCGAATTCAGAGATCCGAGGATATATATATATATATATACCACCTCGCCATTTGGAAACACAGTCAGATAACGAGGTCAACACCTGAGCTGGCACCCCACTATCCAAATATCTATACCACGCCAACGTGAGGACATTTATGCTACAGTTTTTGGCTGGATCGAATTTCGAACTCGCAACCCTCCTGTTGCTAATACTTTGCTCTTCCAACTGGACTATTGCAGCATGGCCAAAGATTGGCCCTCGTGCCATAAAACTAACCAACCAACTTAACTATTGCAGCATCGCCAAAGATGGCCCATGTGCCATAAAACTCCAGGAAACCAACCAACCAATCAACTGGATTATTGCAGCATGGCCAAAGATGGCCATTGTGCCATAAAACTCCAACCAACCAACTGGACTATTGCAGCATGACCAAAGATGACCCTTGTGCCATAAAACTCGAACCAATCAACCAACCAACTAGACTATTACGCCCCCCTGACATAGCTGGAAAGGTAAATTAGGAATAAAGGTAATCATAAAATGTATTCCCACTGAAAAGAATAAACTATTAGTTTGGCCGATGGTTGGTTAGTTGTGTTTTGGTTTTATGGCGCAAGGGCCATATTTGGCAAAGCTGCGCCAAACACACAACGTCAAGTTTATTAAATGTGGAAGGGTAAAAAAGAGTGATTGGGAATAGTGTAATGAGAGCAGAAAAGATAGCTTGGGTATCCCGGAAGCCCAACCCCCGTGTTTAATAAGGACAGTAAACCCCATGGGAAAAGGAAAGATTTACTCCTTTACTTGTATACGGGTTATTAAGCTCATATACAAGTAAAGGAGGACTTAAGCCGATGAAATGAAAAGCGAAATTGTCAAGCGTACGGAAAGCAAGCTTCTAACAAATTAAAAACAGAAATAACTCGTACATATTTATCATATAATACCGCTTAATGGTTGGAAGAAAAACATACCATCAGTTGGGGGATTCATTTCTGAACTTGAATATATCCTTCTGTTCGGGTTCCAACATCCTCCCACACTGGTCTATCCCTCGTACTTTGGCCCGCTGTGCTGTCGCGAAAGTGGGTCGGACAATGCTTGGTAGGTATTTTAAAATCGCAATGGAGTAACACACGGGCTATTGGCGACGGTCCAGGATCCATCCCGAAGGAAAAGATCCGAGGACAACACTCCATAATTTTGAACCATGGTCAGCACACCTGAGCTGACACCCCACTCTCCAAACTTCCACACCACGCCAACGTGAGGACATTTCATGCCACGAGATTTTACGTGGACCAGCCCCTTTGTACGTGAACGGTTTTTGATTGGATTCGAACTCGTAACTCTTCGGTTGCTAATCCGTTATTCTTCCAACCGGGCTACTGCGGCCAATAAGATTGTTGAAAGTTGATGTTTGTTTGAGCAAGCTATTGGGTGTCATCTAAGTGTTCTTGATCTTAAGATTCGCAGTTGTATGCGGCGCAGGTTCGATTCCTGTCTGGTGCATTCCTCCCTGGAGGTATTTCTCGACAGTAAAAACTCTCATTATGTCTATTATTTAATGTTGTCTCGTGTCTGG
This sequence comes from Meta bourneti, assembly GCA_933210815.1. Lineage (NCBI taxonomy): Eukaryota > Metazoa > Arthropoda > Arachnida > Araneae > Tetragnathidae > Meta > Meta bourneti. The sequence continues at coordinate 109,726,573 of OW119922.1, read as the reverse complement.
CTTAGCATGGCCAACTATGGCCCTTGCGCCATAAAACCCCAAACCAAAACTCAAAGATTCGCTTACACAAGCGACAGCTCCATAAGATTTGCTAATTTAACAAAGTTTTATTCTGCAGCAGGCCAAATGCAAATTTAGAAAGACGTATTCCTACATTATCATTCAGCACAACCCCTGGCATTAATACAATTGTAATTTAGCTTTACAAAGTTTAAGTCCGTTCCCTTTTAAAAGGCACGTTCCACATCATTTCTGGAAGCGAGTAAAATACCAATAAGTCCCTTGTGTTTCGGTACCCACTATCAATAGCGACAAATAGGACATTACCTTTCCCTATTCTCTTTGATCCATAGCCATTAACTATCACAACCCTACTCAGTACAGAACGAGGGCATAATCCTATTAGATTATCTCTTAATACGCAAACTTTAGTTTATAGTTCCTTGAAGTTTACACTATTAAATTTAATGCTTTTGCTGCAAAAAGAATTGACGAACTTATATCGGGAGTAAAGTTTTATGGTTCTCTGAAATTTCCATTCTTTTTTCCCATCAAAATAAACCAAGGCTCCTCTTCATATTTTTCGATTAATTCCAGAATTTATATTCATACTTAAGGCAATAATATTGCGAAACCTTGGATTCTTAATGAACATAAAAATTCAGCGTTGTAACGTATTAAGATTACTCGGAAGATATAAATCTAGGAAATTAATTTAAGTCTAGGACTAGATCTGACTGCGAGACTCATTTATGAATTCTTCGAAACTTTACTATTAGAAACTCAAAATTTACATGCTCATAAAGTTTTCTGAACCAAATGATTTAGAACTTGAGCATCCACGGTTGAATTTTGAAGTGTAGCTATAAAACGACATTTGCATTGAAATTTTGCCCCTTTACGTATGAATTCAGAGATCATTCCCTGTCCAATATTTTTGAATTTACTCCACAGGATGATTCGAGGTTGAATGCTTCATCAGTATCACTCCCGAAATGGAAGGGGCCGCGGTAGCCCGGTTGGCAGGGTAACATACTATTAATCGGAGGGTTGCGAGCTCGAATTCAACCAAAGACCGTCTTGTACAAAGGAGATGCACGTTAAATCTGTCGTGGCCTCAAATGTACTCACGTTAGTGGTATGGAAGTTTGGAGAGTGGGGTGCCAGCTCAGGTCATCTGACCCTGGTTCAAAATGACGTGTTGTCATGGGATCTTTCCGTTCGGGATTGATCCCGGACTATCCCCAATAGCCTGCTCTAGTGCAACTTTAATTAAATATCTACCTACCAGTAATGGAAGGCAGGTAGTTACGTAGCACCAGAGCAACACAAAGGGTTAGTGGCGACGGTCCGGGATCAACAAGGGAAATATTCGAGGACACCGTCATTTTGAATCAGTCAAATGACGAGGTCAATACCTGAGTAGGCACCCCATTCCCAACGTGATGACATGATTGATGCCACGAGATTTATCGTGCACCAGCCTCCACACACGGTCTTTGGTTGGATCGAGTTCCGAAAGCGCAACTATCCGGTTGCCAATCTCTTCCAAATAAAATAAACAGCGGCAGTTCGTTTCCCCTTGTTATAACTATTTTAGCTTATAATAAAAACAATTACCTAGAACTTCCAAAAACTATTCTGGGAAAAACCAATTACAAGCAGCTTTAGAATAATTATTGACTAATTGGAAAGAGCTGTAATAAAGTTTTTTGACCCGGTATTGTCATTGAAAAACATTTTATGGTTGGTTTTTGGACGTTTAGAAAAACATGGTCGAGTCACATTTTCCCATAGAACATTTTAAGATCTAATTGCTTTGAACGTTGCAATTCCTTGGAGACACTAAATCTATAATAAATTATTATTACTATTAAAGGTTGGCACTTAGCTTTTTATTGGTCAAAGAAAAATAGTGGACATTACTGTGTATAATTAACGAATTAAATGAACCACACAAAACTTCGTGATTTTTATTTTTCAGCAACAGGAACAACGCAGACATTTAATAAAATTCACACCATCAAAAACTAAGCAACATAACATTGGTCGAAATAAATAATCTGTAAAATGTACAAAGTGTATAAAACATGCTTGAAAACGATATCTTTGAAAATTAGTGCTTAAAAAATAGAAATAATCACATTAAAAATGGATTGACTAGATACGAATTTTGAAATGGCTGACGTGTTAAAAGGAAATGAATTAAGCACCAAGGAAGTCATTGAAAATGAGCGAGTAGGCGAATTTGATACGCTATACTTGGGATGCATCATGAAAATTGAATTTCGGAAATTTCCCTTAAATTAAAAATTTCTTGCTTCAGACCTCATTCACAAAACTGGACTCCTTAGATGAATAGAATATAAATTAAACTTCGACTTGGAAATGTTAAGATAGTTATAAACTAACAAATGGCTGCAATTTTATAACTTTCTATCCCGAGATTAGTCGTTTTACAAATAACATTACAACCATTCAGTGTTAAAGGAAACATTTTATAAGGAAATGTTTATTCTTGTATTTACCGGCTCTTTCAATTTGTCTTCGGAATGATTTCAAATAGATACCGTTGCATGAAAAACTACTCCCAAACAAGGTGCTTCATTATCTAGATAACGCTTCGACTCAAATTTTAATGTTTTAGTTTTGCTGTTTACACAAGTAGATGATGGCATTCCAGTGATATCGACCCTTCGCAGAATTATGATAAACTATATGAATACCTTCTTTAAGAAACTCTAATTTTTCTTGTTTAATTTCTGAATGTCCTATTTCAAGAATTCAGCAAAAGGTTTCATATCAAGAAATTAACAAATTGAGAATTTCATATTTTCACTTTTTGATACATATTTTATTTGGACTGGTAAAGTATATTAAAACCATGCATGGAATCGATATTAATACTTCACATTTTCATAAATCACTGAAATACGTCTTATTGCGTTCATGATACATAAAAAAATATATTCAACTAGTCAACGAAAAGGTGAGATGTTACCAAATAAAGTCATCTATGATTTGAGCACGAATAAGAACCGATATTTTTCATAAATAAACCAACATGTCATGCAATTTATAACATAGTATTTCCCAAGACCACGTAAATGATATTTAAAGACAAGTCTTCAATATTGATACAAGTCTAGAATTCAAAACATTTCATACCATCGAGCTTGTACGGCGATAGTAGTCATTAAAATAATACTCACTGCTACATAACGATCTAAAATAAAGAATAAAGTTCTCCCAATTGTGATTTAAATTCTCAGCTTTCGTGTAGTTCCATTTACTCAAATAATTACTATTTTCCCCTAGAGTTGTGTTCAGTTTGTTTCGTTCACGAAGCATTAAATGGCTGGTAGTTGAATTTACGTCTACTGGTACAACACAACCAGTTATTAAAAATTAGAAACAATTCTATTTCACTTACCGCACCACTTTAGAATTATTTGATAGCTATACAATTTATTTTACTTCGCCATTTCGACGCAAAATAGACGTTTTGTGTAGGTCCCCCTTTTATTTTCGGAAGTCATAAATTCCTCCATCTATTCGATATTAACCCTCCAAGTGGCTTCGAGAGATCTCCATCAAAGTCTGATCAATTTTGCTAATGACGAGATATCTCGTCATCAAGATATTTACAATTGTTTTTATGTGATCCAGATCTGGTCAGTTTTCTTCTAATGACGAGATATCTCGTCGGTACACACAATCACCACAGGAGAGGGTTAAATAAAGGCTTACTACTTTTAAATTAACATCCTTCAAAAGGAAATTGATACTAGTGAGTTACTCAGAGGTGCGATAAATGATTTTAAATTCAAGAGAAGTACCCGAAACTGGAAACGCTCTGAATGGCCCCAAAATGAATTCCGACTTTAGATTATGCGATTTATCTACATTTTTCTATTTCTGGTAAGAAATCATTATGGTTATAATTTATTCACAAAGTAAAAAACCATGTTCCTCAGTGAGATTTAATGCACAACTGAAAACTGAAATTTAACATTCTTCACAGCTCCGCCCAAGTTCAGTTTCATACATCGCGTGTTAATTGTGTGGATTTACGGAAGGTACGCGGATCGTCCTGCTCTGATACTGTTGTTGCCAATCGCTGTAGAAAAGTCACTGTCGAAATCTTTTTACAAAAGGTGGAAGACTTGCAGGATGAGTATATTCTAATAGTTATATAACTATAAGCACTTGTTAAGCACAGAAGATAGAAGGTCACATCTTATATACATTGCTGGATTCAAGTTCACAAAGCGCAGTTCTTTGCATGTAAAATCCCATCTCGAAAGGGAAACGAACATAGCTCTGGTAGGAGGTAAAGTCCGGAAATAGGTTTCTCGAATCGGTTACTTATTCGTGAAGGTCTAGGTAAACAGCTAGACTAGGTCCGTGAATCCGAAAACGCCCTACAATTCGAACTAAATGAGAACTTCCAGAGATTTGGTTGGGTTTTTTATGGCGCAAGGGCTATTTGATCAAGCTGCGCCAAACATAAAGCAATGGATATACACACAAGGAACGTTTTACTGACACAAATGAGAAGAAATACAACCAGGGAAATCGAACTAACGTGGCCCACAACTCGCACTTCCAGAGATCCTCCCTTGTTGGAAGACATTTTTATTCGAGATCATACGTCATTGATAGAAATATTTTACATTATTTTTCAAAATAATTAATTCCCTTTTGGTAGGTAGTTAATTAACGTCGTACTAGAGCAACACAATGGGCCATTGGCGGCGATCCGACACACATCAACCCTAAAGATAAATTCACGTTTGAAAATTGATTCATTTGTTGTTCCCCTTTATAAGGTTGAAGCTACTCCCTGGAAAATGCGTGCCTTGCATATGGACAATTGCATTCCAAGATATCATTGAGGCATACAAAATTCTTGTAGATCCGAAATTTTGGTGCCATACTCATTTGTAAGACACTTCATGCTTCAACAAGATACTACGAATTCATTCATGACTCACTCTTTTATCCGTTCTGCTCAGTAGCCATCCTATCCCACTTTCTTCGAGATCTTACTGATCAAGCATCGTTCAGTGGATGCAGACAACTGTCTGCAGAGTCAGGCTCCTGTCAGTTTTGAACCAGTCTATCGTTAAGTTACACGACAGGCTCAACGTAAACAATACGTTCTCACGATTGGCATCTTTAGCGCGTATTCTGGTCGGTAAGTAGTTCAATTTACTTCACACTGGAGCAACACAATGGATTATTGGCGACTGTTTGGGATCAATCCCGAAGGGAAAGATCCGAGGACGCCTCATTTTGAACACTGGTTGGTGCCGAATTGCTATCTATCGTTGATCTAGGGCGTTAGCCATACAAGGTTTTGCTTCAATGGCAGTCCCTTCCGATTCTTTTCACCTTTGTAGAAGTAAATTTTTCCAAAGTCATGCCTTCCAAACGGGTAAGGGTCCTTGTGGCTCAATGGGTTTGCTTACTGTGCTAGCAACCTGCGAGTTGCAGAAGGCGTCGATTCCTCCCCTGGGAATATTTCTCGTGTCATTAACTTTCTCTGTATGTCCATTTAATGTGCTTCCTTCCTGGTTGTATCTCTTGTGTCAGTAAATCCTTCATTGTGTATTTGTCTAATACTTGAAGTTGTCTTGTGTTTGGTTCAGCTTGGTCAAATATCGCCCTTGCGCCATAAAAGCGACCAACTTTCTCATCGGAGTCGCTCTATATCCGAAAGCAATAACTTCCCCCATCTGCATATACTTTGGACTTTACGCTATGAAATCCAATTTAACAATTTTCCCAACAGCTCATCACCGGTGATGCGGATACACGAAACTTATTTTCGAACTTTCCCTCATGTACACAGGAAAAGGATAGGTATCTAGAGGAATATTGTCAGTGTTTTTTAATAAATATGAGCAACCGAGAATTTGGGAACATATTTATCCCAAGTTGTTTCTCAAGAGCATCTGACAATCATGAGTCGTGGGAAGTCACAGTTGAACAAGGAAAGGTAGTACAGGTACTATATTGGTACAGAAATACTCTCGGTAACTTGCTTGGTTTGACACTAGTCATTTTTTGCTGATGTTCCATTAGACAGGTAACTTGTAGGATGGGAATATAGCTTTCTCATGATTGCTAGTTTATTATTGTGTTGGTATTCCAATTAGACGCGGAGTGTTTGAAGCAAATTATCAGAAGAGAAGTGATCAGGTACATTTAGCAAGAGAACTGATAAAAATATACAGTAACATTTTCAATTTTTAACGTGTTATTTAAATCTACTGGGTTCTTGAAATTGCTTGGGTATTGGTGTAATTTTATGCGAAAGCGACAGTAAATATTTTGCAAGTTTCTTTCTCATTCCAATTTTCATATTTTTTCACAAAAAACATGAAAAAATTGATATTTTTTTTAGTTGGTTTATTGAGTTAAACACGGCAAGGTCCAGCCCTGGTAGATGAGATTAGCACTCCGGCTTAGTTCAAATAGTCTAATTCTGCCTGGTCTTGGAATGAATGTTCGTTGTGATTCAGAAAAACTTCACGCCATAGATCACGGTCAATCTTCCATGTAGCAAGATAACCAGTAACAAACCAAAGCGAAACCGCAAGATCCAAATCTTGACAAATTGGACCTTAGACAACAATACAACCTTAGACAACCTCTACACAAGATTTAGTGTTACTCCTAAATATGACAATTCACGAAATCTTTTCAAAACAGCAAAAAAGCCAATTATGTCTGAAGAAACCAGTTTCTTTGTTTCAGACGAAATACTCCATCGTTAAAAACTTTTTACTCTTATAGGGATCATCCTTCAAAATGTAGTTTTAAGTAATTTTTCCCCATGATATAAAATTTTGCATCTCAACAGATAATACCAATTGAAACTGCACTCATCGTTGATCGCTGACCTAACATACCAAATAAGAAAATGCAACCCGAGATTTAATCTTTTTTACTTTGACAAACGTCAGAAAAATGTGAGCCTATATTTTGTTTTCATTCATTTTTTCTTCGTTTTAACCCTCGTCTCAGTCTTCCTCTCCAAATGTCATTTCTTCGCGATCGAAGATTTTCAATAAAGTTAAGTGCTAAGAGCTTGGAACGAACGCAAGGGGCACATCTCTATCAAGTGTCAAATTAAAAAACCTTTTTTAAATGTCCACGTTAAAGTAATTTTAAAAATTAAACTGTCTGAGATTCAAAATACTTTTATCTTTACACTTAACTATAGTTGTCTAACTGTACCAATACTTCCTTTTTGGCGTTTTGTTTGGTCCTTTTTTATTAACATTTATGACACGAATGCTAATTAAGTTTTTTGCCGGGTAGTACTCGTACCAAGAAATAATTTGTGCATTATTCACATGAATCATTTCGTATATTTGGCATTAAGTAGTACTTAAATGTAGTATTTCCTCATACAATCGTGTTCCCTTATAAAACTAAAAATGTTAAACACAAAACCAAGGTTGGAATAAATTATTGTTTAAATGTTGTATTCTATAGCCAATAGATGCATCTTCGCGATGAATTCATTATATTCCCTTTAAATATTTTAATTTGCTATTCTCAATCTTTGATGATCTATTGATCCCATGAGCTATTGATCCATTCTCGATAAGAATTTAACCCGATCCAACTAAGTGCCATTCGAGGAATTTCAGCGCAGGCCAAAGATTTGATTTGCCGTTCTACATAATTTGTTTTATTGCACCAGGGCTAATTAGTCCAAAGGTTATCTTGAAATCCGATGTAGCTTAATGTTTTGTCCTAACTTGAATCTTACATACGTGTGTAGCCTATTTCTATACCCTCTAATTATGTTAAACAAAAATTTTTATATCCTTCAAAAGTTTTTTTAATTGATCATTTAAAATCATACCTTAATTTTTAATGATTTTTAAAATAGTTTTGTTGGAAGACAAGTGAATCTGCTGTGAAAACTTACGCGAGTTGTTTAGTTTAAAATATTGGTCGACACAACTGTGAGTTCAGAAAATTGTCAAAACAACTTTTGAGGACAAAGTTTTCAGTAAAAATTCCCAATAAAATGAGGCTAGCAAATATATTATGTATATACATAATTGCAAGCGTAGTGAAATTATGATATGGTGTTTCATAATAGCGCAATCTGCATATTGTGACAAGCTCTAATTAGTTGTTATTTTATTTAAAACTTTAATATCCATCTTTCATACCTATCTTTTTCCAATATAAAGCAGACACATCGAACTTTGATTTCAAAACTTGCTGATCAGATTGCATCAGGAGAACATTAAAAAGCGCTTTAAAATTGCTCAAAGAAAAGAACAGCTCAATAAGGATCACAACAGTTGAACTTTGAACTCAACTTTGACTTCTTTTTGTGGCACAAACACAAAACGTCACTGCTCCGTTTTGCTATCTTGAGGTTTCTCTATCACATTCACAACACTCCCGCCGGCCGTCGAGGGAGCGAGCAGAGCCAGGTTGTTCTGGTGCTTCTTGAGCTCGTCCCCGAAGGCCAGCAGCCCCAGTTGGGCGTGCGAGGCCTCACCAAGCGCCCGAGACCGCAAGCAGGCTCGGTATTGGTCCACGGACAAGTCCGGGTCGCACAGTTTCTCGTGCCAGTTGTGGAAAATTCCCGGGTCCGTCGCCCGCACCACTATTAGGTTGCTCCTGACGTATTTCCTGTACAGCATGACGTCTTCGCCGCCCCAGCCGACGATGTCCTCGTCGAACCCCTTCAAGTTCATGAAGTCACTTCGGTACTGGCATGTCATGCCGTAGCCAAAGTCCCTCCAGAACCCGGAATCCCTGGAGATAGTGAGCTGCTCGGACTCCGACGGCGTTTCCTTGCCCTGTAACGAGTACACCAGGGAAGGATTGTAGAGGCTGAAGACGACTGGGTAGTACACCTTCTTTCCGGCGGCGGCGTTCAGGCGGCAACGTTCCAGAAACCTGTTGGTGAAGACGATGTCCACATCGCACAGGAACAGCAGGACGTCTCCCTTGGACCAGTGCTGCACGCCCACCTGAAGCCCCTTGCCCCGCGAGAAGGTCTCGTTCAAGGTCAAGAGCTTGAGGTTGCGGAACTTGGTCTCCCTCGACGCCTTCGTGAGGATGACGCGGACCTCGTGCAGGCCCTCGTCCCCGAAGTAGACCACAGTGAGGAAGACCTTCCTGTCGTGCTTGATGGCCACCTTGCAGAACCTGTCCATGAACGTCCTGAAGGCGTCGATGCGCCCAGAGAGGGGCAGGATCACATTGATGAGCTCTTTTGAGGTCCTCACCCTCTCGCTCAGCACCGTCTGCACGGGGCCGAAAGGTCTCGCCAACACCACCCTGTGGTAGGCCCGGGAGGAATTCTTCTCCTTGAAGTACAGCTCGTACTGGGTGCCCGTGGTGGGCTCGTTGCGGAACAGGCCCTCGGCGAAGTCGTCGACCGTGTAGCGCTGCTTGCCCTTCCGGTCGCGGTTGATGAGCTCCAGGGCACGGACGAACACCTCGAGGAGGTCCTTGCGCTTGTAGCCGATGGGTTTCTCGACCACCCGCTTGCCAAGTCCCGGCGTGACCGGGTACACCCTGCCGAAGGTGAAGTGGGTGAAGGCCACCACCTCGTACTCGTTGTTGAGCTGGACGCCGTGCCGGATCTCAGCGGAGGAGACCTGCTTGCGGAGGTAGTCGGAGCAGTCACCGGATCGCAGCCGCTCGCCGTCCGACCGTTGCGGAAGTTCCAGGATAGGCACGGAAACGGGATCGACGAACGGCTTCTGCAAGTCAGATACCTGAGAGAAACGGCGTGTTTCAGAATCATTGAATCATTCAAAATTAAACAAGGAGATCCATGGTAACCAAAATAGTATTCATTTCATATACTTTCCACCATTCTCAAAGTAATTTGATAATGATATTTTAGAAACTAGGCGGAAAAAGTTCATCAAAATAAGTTTACAAATCTCACCCTACATCTATTACTGTACCCTTTATAGTCCAAATGGCCGGTAAAGTTTCCGTGTGATTAATAAAAAAAGCATGTGTTGCAATAGGGAGACATTCATTATTTTCTATTATGGACGATTCCGGTGGTTTGAACTGCCTTTCTAGTAATGGGACTTGTCCTAAGAACTCTTGGATAGACCTCAGCCCTTACGAATAGTGGAAACTAAAGTTATCTTGATAAACTCGTATATACTCGTGTTAACATTATGGATATGAATGTTAACCATCCAAGTATATAGACGAGATATTTCGTCCAGGATATGGTCAATTTTACTAAGGACGAGATATCTCGTCGAGGCAAAACTGCCCTATTACTCCAAGGGAATGAAGATACAAGTAGGAAAACACAAATTGTCCCATGTCCAAAACTGGCGAGTTTGGAACAGGTTTTGGCACCAGAGGTTGGACACTACTGGACAGTTTTCGACGCGAAGATAAACCACCAGGAGGGTTAATCATTTGATCAATCTGATAAGAAAATGCTCTTTAGATTTGACTTCTTAGTCGAGCACTTTCACCAGCGGTTCCAAGCATTTTATCACACGCCTTACCAGAGAAAAGCAATATCTTCAAAAACCCAGTCGAAACAAAATGTTTAACCCAATCCCAATCTAGAAAGGAATGTCAAAGTCGCAAGTTCACAGAAATATAGCTGCTAATAAAATACTCATCACATCATTGAAGCCAAAATATGTGTCACCCTTTCTCCTATCAAAAACAAAAACGTTTTTGAACCCTGCAAAATCTTTAAGCACAAAATATACCTCGATTCTGTTAGACATACCTTTCTTTTGAGGCTGGATATCTCGTCCTTGAGGGCCCTGATCTCTGCCCGGTGTTCTTCCTCCCTGCGGTGCAATAGGTCCAGATAGTAGGAGTCCGGGGACATGGACTGCAGCTGGAAGGAGGAGGACGTGGACCCGAACTCCTCGTCCAGCCGCAGCCCGCAGCGTCCGATGAAGAGCAGGAAGACGAGCGAGACGGCCGTCAACAGCAGCAGAGCACGCGTCACCAGTCGCATGCTAACCACCGGGTCCACTACCTGAAACAGAAGGCAGGTATTTAACACTGGAGCAATACAACGGACACTGGCGACTGTCCGGGATCAAATCCGAGGACACCACCACGTAATTTTGAACCAGTTAGATGACGAAGTCACACCTGAGCTGGCACCCATTCTCCAAACTTCCACACCACGCCAACGTGGACATTTTAAACCACGACGCATTTAACATGCACCCCCCCCCCTGTACACGAGTCTTTGGTTGGATTCAAGCTCGCAACCCTGAAACAGGAGTACTCACATGAAGAATTTACACATTGAAACAGTAGTGAATCCATTAGAGGAAGTAGTTGGGGTGGTTGCTTCATGTACTTTCAGAACTACTTTTTTATCACATTATCGGTATAGTTGTTATATTTATAGCAAATGTGTTTTTTGGGGTGAATGGGCCCAAAACATAAAATTATTAGGTTGGTTGCTTAGTTTTCTGTTTTATGGTGCAAGGATCATATTTGGCCAAGCTGCGCTAAACACAAGACAGAGAATGTCAAGCAAAAATGTCGTGAAAAGAGGGTTGGTTGATTTGGTTTTAATGGCGCAAGGTCCAAAAGTGGACAAGCTGCGCCAAACACATGACAACTTAACCCAATAGGAAAAAATTAAGGTTAATTTGTCCAACCAATAAAAAGTAGATTTAAAAATACAATATTTGAAGTAATTGAATTTAAAAGTAAATATTTAAACGCCACGATTAAATAGTGAAATATGATATTATCGTCGTCATGGTTAAAAGTTTTGATGAATTTTAAGAAACCAGAGGTAAAAACATTATATGCAATTTAAAAATTTTATGCTTCGTAAAAGTTTAAAAATATTTGGATGGGGAATTTCCCCGATCAAATATTGTAAGTTTAAAATTGATGAATTTAAAAGTATTGGCAGTGACGATTAAAAACTGGATAATAAGTTAAAATATGTTGGATAGTAAAAGGGGCCACACACAAAAAGAAATGATTGGCCGGAGGCTGGCGAGTTTGCTGCGACTTTCATTACTCCAGTTCTGCCATTCTGACAGCTTCTCGGAGATCATCGGATGGAAAGAGATTGGGGAATATAATATGTTGAGGGCTGAAAAGATCGTTTGGGTACCTAGTATCCCGATTTCCGTGTACTGAAGACAGTAAACTCCATTGGGAAAAGAAAAGATCTTCGAGTACCTAGAACCCGTGAACACCTTAAAAGTGACGTGCCCTTGAAGGCTAAAAATTTTGGTACCAGGGCAGCGGGCTCCTAGGGCTTAATGGTGTGGATGTTTTATTGAAACATTTTATTTGGTTACTTATTAGTAACACTGTATCATTTCTCTCTCCAGTAAGGGGCCTTTCCTCTTGCATAAAATTATAGGATGCCCAAGGGATTCGGGTTTCTAGGAATTGGTGTCTGCGCACACCGAAATATTTGGGTTATTTTGTGACAAGTTTTGATGTATTCATGACTATAGTTTTAGCGACTACTTTGTCTCGTAAAAATATTAATATGCATTTCTACTTTGGCTACAGATATTTCAGGCCTGAATAGAACGCAATCTTACTGTTATGCTGACATTTTAACCTAATTTATTTTTCATACTACCCGTGTGTGAAAGGCACTATACTACAAAAATTTAAAAACTTTGAGAGAAGTCTTATTACCTTATGAATATATATTTGACACAATAAAAAAATTAGTACTATTAAGTTTTTAAGGAGTTGACGGGACTGTCTCACCACCATCCATATACTAGAATCTTAGACATTCGTGTACCAAATGAAAAAATATTTATATACTTTAGTAGTCTTAAAGCACGCAAATTAGTATTTAGTACGATTATTTTATTAGTACGATTCCCTGAGTACCGTCTAGGTACATTAAAAGAATACATTTTTTACTCTAACATTACCGTATATCCATTAATTCCTGCAGACTCCATTCAACTCCATTCTTATTTTCTGAATAAGGAGATAATATTCCCAAATGGGTAAAGTTCTTATTTCGAGATGATTTTAAATAATATAGTAAAATTTGCTTTTATCATTTCTAAGCAGCTGATAATAGTTTTCCCAAGACTAAAGAGGTTACTATAATAGGAATATACATTTATAAACCTAGCCTTAATCATTTCAAATTGGTGGGAGCCAGACGTCCCACTGTTTCTGAGAAGGTTAAATTTGGTTGGTTGTTTTGGCTTTATGGGGCAGGGACCAAATTTTTGCCAAGCTGCGCCAAGTAAAAAATGTCGTGAAAAGTTAAAAAAGAGGGATTGGGGAATATAGTAGTAGGATGAAAGCGAAGATCGCTTGGGTATCCAGAGAGAGCGACTCATGTGTTTACTAAAGATAGAAAACCCGATGTGAAAAGAAAAGATCATTAGAATATTTCTGGTCCGTGAAGGTTCGTTAGCCTGTTGTGGTTCGTTCGGAATTTATTCTTTGTCCTGACTACTCAGCACAAAGTGACTGTAGAGTGACAAATCAAAAAGAGCAACTAACGTATTTTAATTTACATGAGGATCTAAAACAAGATATCTCGTCTTGATTTCGAGAAACGCAATCTATAAAACTAATACTTTCTTTAAAATGTCAATAAAATTTAATGGATTCGATTTCTTCAAACTATTTAAAAATTACGTTAATAGTCTGACTGGTTGCTATGATATTTTAAACCAGTTTCTTCAAATATAAAATTTGCTTTTCAGATATCAGACGTTCTAAATGCATTAGTCATGTGAATACAACGAAGAATATGCTTTGGCGATGTGTTGAATTTTGTGTGCATCGATCTACCGCTATAATCACGCTGAGAAGCCAAACCTCCCTGAAGAAATTAACTTATTTCATCCCAGGAAGTGATTAAACAGCAATCATTTTGATGTAGCTCTCAAAGGGGCATCCACCTAGAGGTAAGAATGTCACTTTCAAGACCAATTGAAAGGTCTGCTTCACTTCCTGTCATTTGTATACTTACAAGCTGATTATTATGAAACTTAATAAAAGTTGTAATGGATCGAAACGCATGCATTCTCACGCGTATAAATTGCTTAAGCAATTCTGGAATAAATTCTAGAAACAGGCCACAGGTATATATGCACTAAACAATCTGCTAATTTAAGTTTGTTGGGTGGATATATCGTTACTACCACGCCAAAGGCACGAATCTGCATTTCGGCGATTTTCACCTAACTGCATTTTTCGAGTCACCATTTCATGTTTTATGCTATGACAAAGCCACGAATCATCTTGATTCTTAGTGGAAATGCCGATTTTCAAGAGAAAACAACCTTTAAATCTTAACTCGATTTTTCCGATGCATCAAAACTTTGAACGCGTTTTTTGGAGAAAAGTCAATTTTGCAGATTCGTACCTTTAGCGTGGTGGTAACGATAGTGTGGCTCCCAAACAAATCTCCAAGATGGCACCAATATTTTCGGTTTCAATATGCAGAAATTTCATAGTAACCATTTCTCGCAGTCATCAAATTAAAGCAGAATGGGTGACATTTAATAGGTGCGGTACCTAAACTTTTTGCAAATATATTTTAAATTTATTTTGTACACTTTGCGAAAGGGGTACTTGGTGTGGATTCAATATAATCGCTAGTTCAAATTGTTAACCTAAAGTCAAAGATGGTCGGTTTTGGGTTTTATGGCGCAAAGAGCCATAATTGGCCAAGCGGCACCAAACACAAGATAGACAATGTCGAGTTATTGTGAAAAGAAAGGATGTAGAGGAGAAAGAAAGATCGCTTGGGCATCCCGTGGTCGCGATCCCCGTGTTTATCGGAGGCAGTAAACCAGATGGGAAAAGAACATATCACTATAATACCTCGGGTTCGGGAAGCCCGTATACACCTAAATATGTGTCACTGAGAGAAGCAATACAAAGAAAAATGCTTTAAAAAGCAGATGGTGAAGATTATGATGTTTGTTTTCCAAAGTAAAGAATAAATAAAACATAAGCAATAGACGGGATGTGTTTGTTTCGTAAAAAGCAGGTCACAAGTTTAGTTCATTTTTAAAACTTCGCCATTCCAACCACGATATACCCCGCCTCAGAAGGGTATAATGGCATTCTCATCCACGACCATCCCTTCACTTTTTAATCACTTTTAACGTGAAACTACACAGCGTTCATCTTGCACTTCGAAGCCATCCGAAGTAGAAAAAGGAAGCGTTACCTGTCCCTGGCATTTCGAAACAAAAGCCATCCACAAAGCACCGGAGGCGGGCCATAAAAACCGAAATAGAAACCTTTCGCCCGTTGTTTGGAGGAGCCATTACATTATCATAAAAACGCCGGTCTCTGGTAAGGACTCCCGCGTTCATCGGCGATCTCCTTGATCATCGTGTCTCTGCAAGATGATAGTCATTACGAGATGCCTCTGCCCCCTTTCACCGGTGGCTTCATTAAAGTTATCTCGGCCTGCGAGATAAGGGAAGTGGAATTCAGTGCCTCTTGCACAGCAGGTATTCGTTGTATAATATCGCGATTGATGCCACTTCCATCGGCGAACAGTGTGATACATGGGGCGATCACGTGTTTGAGGCGGATACATAATTAAACGTGGCGAGAGTCGACATTAAAATGGTTTCCGAAGTGTAGCTGCAGGTTAAACAGAATCAAACCAATTTTAGGGTGTGGGTCTCGTACGAGCTTCCTCTCGCATTCGCCAAGGGTGGTCAGTCTGGAATCGCACGAGGAAGCTGGGTTGGACACTTGTATTTGAAATTTATGTGACATTTCTACGTGTAGACGATTTGGGAGGTTGGGTTTTATGACGCAAGGGACATGCTGCTCCTGGCACAAGACAATGTCAAGTAATGGACCATGCACAGATAAAGTTCTGCCATCGAAGAAATAAAACCAAATGAGGAATCGAATCTGTTCCAATAAAGCTTGGTTGCGCAGTGGGAAACCCACCGAGCCACGATGGCCCTTTGTGAGTTTGCAACTCATTAAAATTTTATCAAAAAAACTAAAATATACTAGCTGCAAAGATACATTGATGCAAAAATGTATGAGAAATGAGATTTGTTTTCATAGTAATCTAAATATTTTATAATTAAACATCAGAGGAGACATCCAGTTCTCCTTGGCCTTAGTCTCATATGTGAGTGGGGTTTAGGTCCCTGGTAAATTCCAATCTAAAAGGTTATAGTTGATAACTTTATTTACACTTTCTTCCATAATTTGAACTGTATGCAAAACTTTAGAGAAAGATTCACACCCTTTCAAAGTATAAAGCAGCTAGTTTAATACCTTTCTAGAAATGGACCCTCTGTCATCTGCCTTCTCAACAGAGCAACGCTTTTCCATGATTGCAGTAGGATAGGTTGGTTTTGGGGTTTTATAGCGCAAGGGTCATAGTATTAGGCTATGCTGCGCCAGACACAATACAATATCAAGTAATTGACACAAGACATACGATATCAAGTAATTTACACGGTGAAAGTTTTACTGACACAGAAGAGAGAAATACACCCAGGGAGGAATCTAACCTACGTCGCCTACAACTCGAAGGTTGCTAGCGCAGTGGGCATACCCACTGAGCCACAACCCACAGTAGGATAGGATGAGGAAACTCGTGAACTTTAGGTGTCTATTTTAAAGTAATGAAGTACAAGACGCTGACAAATGCTCAAGAGAAATGATGGCTCTTCAATTTATATTCTGCAATGACTCTTCAGTTCATATTGATCACTTCAAAACGATATAAAGGAGTCTTATTACCAGTGGATCTAACTGCTTTAGCTTCACTCGGTTCTAATGCTATGAGACGTCCATTACAGACTTCCCCTAACAAGGTTTCTCACTTTTTCAGAAATCCAGGACCTTCTTCCCGGAGCTGCATTATACCACAAAATGCTGTGGTACTTGCGCTGATCATAACATACCATAGATCGCTGGACTACAAATTAAGCTAACGGTTGATTAGTTTTTATGGTGCAAGGGCCATATTTGGCCAAGCATATTATCAAGTAATGGACACACAAGGAAAGCTTTTACTGACAGCCATTTTCTACGTTGGTATTGTATTTCAATTTTGCCATCAGAGGGCGAAATTTTCCATTTTATTGTATTACGATTGGTTGTTGGTTGGTTTCGGATTTTATGGCGCAAGGGCCATATTTGACCAAGTTCCGCCAAACACAATAGTAATCAAGTAATAGACATACACGCAAAAGGAAAGTCTTTACTGACACAAAAGAGAAATAAACCGAGAGAGGAATCGAACTTGACAGGTTTATTGGGGTTTTATGGTACAAAGCCATATTTGGCCATGCTGCGTTAGACACAAGACATACAATATCAAGTAATAAATACACACAATAAAGATTTTTATTGACACAGAAGAGAGAAATACACTAAGAGAGGAATGCACCTGACAGAAATCGAACCTGCGCCACCTACAACACGAAGGTTACTAGCCCAGTGGGCATACCCACTTAGCCACGAGGGCCGCTCGAACTTGACAGGAATCGAACCTGCATGACAACTCGCAGGTTGCTAGTGCAGGGAGAAAACCCACTGAGCCACGCGGCTCAGTGGGGGCGGCTTCGCTCAAGCTAACGGACTGTTTTTCAGCAGAGTAGGCACATCTCTGTGCGGCAATTGTGGCAAGGCCAGTTCAGGCTCCCAGCATTCATTTTTTTTACCTCTAAAAAGGGCCGGAAATTTCGCTGTGCCGCTTATGAAACGCTTCTCCGGGGAGTATCCATCATTCTGAGGTATCCGAAAGTTTCCGTTTCCCGGAGATGGGGCGGATGATTAATCACCCGGGGCCGGGGCGCACAAAAACACAATTCCCCAAATCCTCCAGACGGCAATAAATTTAATGTTGCAACAAAACGGCGCCCTTTTGTTAAACAACCGCCGACTTCCTAATCAGTTGGCTTCCGTCAGGGGCAGACAGGAACTGCGATCCGGCCACCGGCCGATAGCGCCGCAGCCCCCCTGCTCTAATTATGGCCAGGAATCGTCCCGAACACCGGTGCTCTCGCTTTTAATAGCGACGGGTATTGGTTGGAAGTTAAACTAAACTGTGGCTCCCACAGATTGCACTTCCTTCCCATGCACACGTACACTCGCAAATATACTGCGCATCTATCGAGTTTGTTTTCAATTATGTCTCTTAACCCTCCCGACTAGGTAGACGCCAGACACGACATACAATATCAAGTAGTAGGCACACACAATGAAAGTTTTACTGGCACAGAAGAGAGAAATACACCCCTCAGGAATCGAACTTGCGCCGCCTAGAACTCGTAGGTTGCTAGCGCAGTGCCCACTGAGCCACGACGTCTCCCTTAATGGACGACGTATCTAGTAGTTAGAAGAAACTGACCAGATCTTGATCTCGTCATCAAAAATCGACAGCTGACGAGATATCTTGTCATTAGCAAAATTGGCAAGATCTTGATGGATGAGATACCTCGTCATTAGAAAAAACTGACATTCAAAAACATTAAAAAAATTGAGTCTTGTCGATGAGATATCTCGCCATCAGCAAAATTGATCAGATCTCGTAGAAATCACTTGGTATAACTATTTCACGCTTCTCATTCACTCTCCAAGTCCAGAAAGAGTGTAACAAGGTAGGTATTTAATTAACGTCGCACTGGAGCATCCCAACGGGCTATTGGTGAGGGTCCGAGGTCAAACCCGAAGGAGTGTAACAAGATCTTACAAAATAAATGCCTCACAAGAATTATTGATTGTCCTTTGAGGTCGGTTGGGTTTTTATGGCACGGGCGCCATATTTGGCCAAGCCGTGTCAAACTCAAGACAACGTCAAGTGATGGATACATACATGCAAGTAAAAATTCCGACAGACCCAGGCACGAATCTAACCTGCGTCGCCTACTACTCGCAGGTTGCTAGTATAGTGAACAATCCCGCTGAGCCACGGCGGTCTTCCCCTATTTGTTTGGGGAAATTTTGAATTTAATTACGATTCAATAACTTACCCTGTATGAATGCAATGTCTAAAACGGGGGTTAAGAAAACTTTTGCCGGCAGATTGCCTCTTATAGGAAAAAAGACTAGAACGAAAACTTAAACGAAAAAAGTAGTTAAATAACTTGGTCGTAAGATTCATTTCCAGACTAAGTGCAGACTGCATTTAGGTCAAGGAACCTGAACTTGATTAAGGTGCACGTATTCACTAGAAGATTTTTCTATATTTTGACCTTAAAAATCCAGTTTTTACAATGGGTCATTGGCTCGAGCTTAATATTATTTCAGTGTGAAAAAATCAGATTAAGCTAATCATTAATGATCTAATTTAAACTTAATTGGCTAATTAGCATGTTTTTTGAAAATTGATATCTCAAATTCTAATTTGCTCAGAAAGACAATTCATGTTGGAAATTATTCCTAATATTCTTCATGTTTTGACCCTCAATCAAGTTGCTAGACGGAATAGGGTTTTTATAAATTTTTTGATGAATTTTAACATTTAAAAATCAATTAAAAATGCATTTCTTAACAAATAACTGACTGAGGGTCAAAAAATCCATATAGATTGTAATGATACAAAAATAATTACAATAGATGAATTCGTTGTGTTGTCTCTGTTTGAAAAGAGCATTTCATTACAAAAACAGTTCAAAAAGTGAGTTTAAAGTTTTGGAAACTTGTTTGTTCATGGTGACAATACCTAACGAAAAACCCTTATAAATATTCAAAGTAGTTTTCTAGCTACAAGACCTTGGTTTTGTTTGAAAGCTAACAAGTTGGAAAATATTTTGAAGCAATAAAATATCAGCATTCTGGTCGATTTTCGTGATTTCTAGTGCCTTAACAAATGTGCTAAACTATGAGAAATATACAAAACGCTCTGGAAAGTGTGACCTCGTGATTCATAAAACGGTCTTCTGAGTAGGTAGAATATGGCAATATAGCAGGAAAAGGTTGCACATTTCAAATTCCTTTTCGTTACTTCACCCCACGTGGGTATCGATTCCCGAAAGATCTTTCGCTTTTTAACAAACACATCGAACACTTTCGCCAGAGATTAGAAATCTAAATTTATTCAAATTTTTGATACTGAATAGATAATGTGGTCAAGTCAAATTTTCAAAAGAATGTGATCAGGTAAGAAACTGGTCTTTCAAATATAATCGAAGCGTTTTATCGGTCTAATTAGTTTAGAAAAAACATGATCGTATATGACAAAACCTTGGTTTCAATAGGAGCATATTTTCTAAACATATTTTGGAGTGAGTTTCAGCTTTTACTTTAGAATACTCATAAATGGCAATAAAAGTTCTCACTATAATTTATAGAATGCTTAAATTTTTCTATAAAAATATCTCGATGTTTATTTTTAGTTGTGTATACAGAATTCATAAAACCCTTTGAATCTACTTGATAGTTAGAATTTAAAACTACTAGGGTATCTTGTTTTGTATTCTTTTACACACCTGTAAACCTCCAAGTGGTTTCGACGAGATATCTCCTTCATCAATAACTGCAGTTTTCCTCGACGATATATCTCGTTCATCAATAACTGCAGTTTTCCTCGACGAGATATCTCGTTCATCAATAACTGCAGTTTTCCTCGACGAGATATCTCGTTCATCAATAACTGCAGTTTTCCTCGACGAGATATCTCGTTCATCAATAACTGCATTTTTTCTAGACGAGATATCTCGTTCATCAATAACTGCAATTTTTCTAGACGAGATATCTCGTTCATCAATAACTGCAATTTTTCTAGACGAGATATCTCGTTCATCAATAACTGCATTTTTCTAGACGAGATATCTCGTTCATCAATAACTGCATTTTTCTTGACGAGATATCTCGTTCATCAATAACTGCAATTTTTCTAGACGAGATATCCCGTCATCAAGATATATATTTCTGATTTTTCTGGTCAGTTTTCTAATAACGAGACATCTTTTCCACCAAGATCTGATCAGTTTTGCTTATGACGAGATGCGTCGTCGAGACAACCACCAGGAGGGTTAATATACTAGTATTGCCGTACATGTCTGCGCAACAGCTGCATAGATGTTATGCGACTCGAGATCCTCAGCAAGGCGTCAAATTTATTGCACTCCGCGGTCGAGTTTGAAATAAACAGACTGAATAAGAAAAAAGAGGCGTAGGGTGGTTCGCATTTAAATATCACGTTTCCACGCTTCTCTTATCTTCAGTGGGAGGCCACCCACGAACTGTGGCCTGATAAAACACCCTGAGCTTCAATTTTGTTTTGCTTCGTAGTCTAAACTTAACTCATTTCACGAACATTACACGCGGAAGAAACTAACTCTTCGTAATACAAGGATTTGTGACTCGTGTGGTCGGTTTTTAGCAATGTTTTGCTACTTTTAAGCCTAGAAATGCAAACTAGAGGCTACCGATTATTTTCAGTCGTGCGCAACGGTAGCAAAATAGAAAGAGGGCTTAAAGGCTGACCATATTTCCTTTAGACAAAAACGAGACCTTGGAATGGCAAAAACGGAACGGGGATTGGGTAATGTTTTATATCCATTGAAAGATTATTGTTGGTTGTTTTAAGGTCTTATGGCGCAGACTGTTTGGCCAGGTTGCGCCAAACACACAACGCCAAGTAAAAAATGTGAAAGGAAAACACGGTTGGTTGATTTTGGGTTTTATAGCGCAAGGGACAAATTTGGTCAAGCTGCGCCAAACGCAAGAAAACGACGAGGTTGGAAAGAAAAAGCAAGTAGAAGGGTAGGTCAGGGTAAAACAGAAGGTTAGACAGATCACTTGGGCACCTCGGGGTGTGATGCCCGTACACACCTAAAAAGAGAGATGTTGGGGTTTTATGGCGCAAGGGGGAAAAGGAGGGATTGGGAACAGAGTAGTGGGATGAAATCAGGAAGAGATGGCTTGGGTATCCCGGAAGTGCGACCCTCGTGTTTACTAAAGGCAGTAAACCTCAAGGGAAAAGAAAAATCGCTGGAGTATCTCGTGTCCGTGAAGCCCGTACATATCTAAAAGAGATGTCATGAGAAATTATTATAAGTTTTATTACAGCATACTGAGGTTACCATAATTCTTCAGACAGAATCCGTTGAACTGTCATCCAACCGAACACTTTGATGGTTATGATTTCACTGCACTATTTCAGTTTATAACATAAGGTCGATGGTTTAGAAAACTTTAGTCTTAAAAAACAGCAAATTTTTAAACATGTGCGGGCAGCTTCATGTTATTTCTCCCGATTGCTCGGTTTGCAGATCTCCGGGCGAAAGTCACGTGGTATTGGAAGGAAGCACCTAATGGGGGACTAACTGACGAGGGAGGTGGAAGACACTAGTGTGCGCTTCGATAGGCAATCGGCCCAAGTCAGACTTACACTTGAGATTTTATGATAGCGACTTCGCCCACATGCTCCATCTATTTAATTAGTTTGATTAGGTATAGGTTTATGACGAAACTGGATCGGCTATTCTGTGCCAAACACCAGGTAATAGAAAGAAAAGTGCATCATAATCTTAAGATTAAATACACATCTTTTGTGTTAAGTTGAAATAAACAATTCTGCAAGAAACCGATTTTCTTAGGAGGTCTTGTTCAAGAGACTATTTCATTAGCAAGTCTTTTTTGAATTAGTGCTTCGAATAATTCGAAATTTTGAGGTTTATAAGCTAAGAGAATTCTAAAAGAGGATAAAAATTATAAAAAAATTCAAATTATTTTTCCTCAGTAAACAGTGCATTCGACAACGCATAAAATAAAAAAAATTACACATGGCGTAAAAAACTGACATTTGTAAAGTAAACCGACATTCAAAAATAGATTTGTCTTATCAGGGCAGATTGACGAGTAATGTGCACCTTTGACAATATCCTGACCTCCCAAGTGCTTTCACCTTTTATCATCTTTCATCATGAAACGTCAATTGCGTGTCCTTACTAGGAATTTTCGACGCACGTGTCCCAAAGTGCGTGTGGCCACGGCTTCGAATATGGTACATTTCGAGCAATAACTCACTTCCTGCTTCATAGGGAGTTTAAGCCACTTGACGAAGTTGAAGTCCCAAGACTCGTATTGCTCGCCAAAACCGTGGTTTGAGTGCACTATGTGTTGTTACAAGTTGATTCGAATCCCAGTTAGGCATGAATGCCTTTTTCGAAATCAACTTCAAGCAGTAGATCTTGGTCTTAATGAGCCCAGAAGTCGTTCAAGCGATAAATCTATGTACATAAATCATAGTTGGCATCTATGCATCTATACAAATCTACACCGTTTGACCAATTCACACCAAATTTGGTACACTTATACTTTATAACAATGCGGGTAACGTAGGCTACATATTAAACCCTTTCTATTTGTCGTATGGGGCTAGAAGCAATCCGAAATCCCCATAGGAATAACATTGAGTATTTCTAGGGGGTGCTCTCTCCCGGTCTGGCTGACGTCAGTTAACATCTACAGGAGTCGCCTCTCAAGATGACCTTGGAGTTTTTAAGAATTTTAGAGTGATGAAAATCGCAGATGGGTCGGTTGCGCTAAAAATCGCTCAGTATCATATCGTTTATGTATCCCGTCTGAAATGCGTGATGGAGTTTTCAAGCATAAAGTGTAACTGCTCGAAACGCTGATCATTATATAGATTTGTCAGCCTTTCATGATGATGGTGGAATTCCGAAATTCGCATTGCTGTTGCAAGGTGCTACAAATAAAAAAGATATATTGATAAGAAAAAACTAACTGCAACAATACGATGTAGGTCATTTTTTTAAGAAAATGATGGGCATTCACGATCACTCAAAAACTCAAAATCGACTTTTGTATAGTCATCTCAGTATCAGTTTTTGTAGATTTGTCTTGTACGTGAAATGGATCTAAAGTAAATTGTAGAAGCTGTAAAAATCTCAGTTTTAAAAATTATTTTACGCTCGCTTATTTTCTCTATATTTGCATTTTCTATGACAGAAAAATGATTTTTTTATTACTTTCAATCGACGGTTTAACCAATTAAACCCGAGAAACGCGGGGTAAATTCAGCTAGTATTGCATAAAGTAGAGATATGGGGTTTCTCACAGCAAGATTTAATTAGCTCTGCCAAGGTGACCGTGGAGTGACAAACGAAACAAAACTAAGAAAGATGGGAATATGTCTTATAGAAATGTCGACTCACTATTATAATTCCTTACATGGTTACAAAATTTTAATGATGCATAATAACTTTGAACTTTGTTGCAAAACGAATACTAATTATTCTCGTTATAAGTATTGACGATAGATGAATCGATCGTCATTAAAATGTGTAAGGAATTTCAGATTAAAATTAAAATTGAGGATTTTTTAAGCTAATCACGGTCAATAAAACTAACAAGTCAAAACTTTCTTTTCAAAACTCGGTTATATCACCTTCATACCATTTTGAAGCATGTACTCTCTTGTAACAGCTTTTTGACCATGTCTATCAAAATTATTTTATATAGAAGCGATTATTTCTAAGGTGGTTGATTTGAGTTTAATGGCGACATGTTTCAAAAACAAACTGGCTTATTTCTAAGACTCAATGTTCTTTGCAAGCTCGAACAAGCTATGGGTTCAATTCCCTTTCAATGCAAGGATGTGCAAAATATATTTTTCATGGCCCTGTACTTGTTATATTATGTTATATTTTTGAGCACACCACAACGGGGTGAGTATATTAAAAAAAAAAGGAGAAAAAGGAGAAAGATAGGGATGAAAGAGGATGAAGGGAAGAGGACTCTCTGAGAGAGGAAATGACAAAATTTTTCTAAGTCCACCAGATGAGTCAATTCCTTTTAGCACACCACAACGAAAGGATGAGAAAAAGAAAAAGAAGGAGAAAAAAGAAAAGAGGAGAGAGGAAAAACAGGACTGAAAAAGAGGAAAGAGAGGATGAAGTGGAGTTTTGGAGAGTAATAGGAGGACAGAGTCTGGCCAGGAATAGAGGAGGCTAGGGGACATTACCATCCACTTTTGCACCACACTCCAGGGCTCCTTCCGCAGCTCAGGTCTTATCCTGCCTTCGTGAGAGACGACCCTCATAGCATCTTCATCACTATTTGTTTTTTATATTTAGGCCCTTTTGGCCGTTTTGTGCGCCGTTATGTTTTGTTCTGCTTTTAAGAGATATATGCTCGGCCCATGAGCGGCCCCAGTGCTGTAAATTTTTTGGATACAAATAAATTTGTTCGACCGCGCGCGCACACGCTGGGGGAAGCGGTGCACGTCCTGTCCACCGGATGGGCTGCCCGGTGTCCCTCTCTCAAGTGCTGTGGAGGTTCTCGAAATCTCCGCCCCCCGGTAAAAACTCTAAGCCGTAAGGCGAGTTGGGGGAGCGAGAGTCTCCAATGCAAGGATGTGCGTAACAGTTCGGAATCCACTCCTGCCTAATTATCACTCATGTTGCAAAAAATAACAAACCAAAGTAATCTTTCAGCAGCTTTATCTTTCGATCAGCAAGATCGAAATTCCAAAGTACAAGCTTAAAAAAGTCGAAAACATTTCAATATTAGTTCCCAGATAATTGTGCACTTCTGACCCATCAATAAACATAGAATCCAAACAAAAAAGAATGATTGGTTGTTTTCGGGTTATATGGCGCAGCTTGGCCAGATTTGGCCAAAAAATAATGAACCATATTTGTCCAAGCTGCGCCAAACACAATAAGGGTTGGTTGCTTGGATTTGGGGTTTTGTGGCGCAATGGCCATATTTGGCCATGCAACACAATGAGGGAGGAAGAAAAAGTAAAATTAACGTCACACTGGAGCAACACAACGGGCTATTGGCGACGGTCCGGGATCAATCCCAAAGGGAAAGATCCGAGTACAACACCACGTAATTTTGAATCATGGTCAGATGACGAGGTCAAACCTGAGCTGGTATCCCACTCTCCAAACATCCACACCATGTCAAAGTGAGTACATTTGAGGTCATGACGGATTTATCGTGCTTCAGCCGCCTTCGTACATGAGTCTTTGGTTGGGTTCGAATTCGCAACCCTCAGGTTGCGAATCCATTACTCTTCCAACCCAGCTACCGCTGCCCGGGTAGGCGAGGGTAAAAATGAAAGAGGAAAGATCAATCGGGTACCTCGAGATTGTGATATCCGTTCACACCTAAAGATGTGTCCTTGGGGCCCAAAAGGAATGATTTCTGAAAATTTGTCATTAGCATGTATACAATTCTGCATCTAGCGACAATCTAAAAATGGTATGCACATGAATAAAACCCTTAATCCTAGCATACCCAAATTTTAAGCTTATTTATCACTAGTAATGTAAAAATAATAACGTTAGTATTCTAGGGTGAGAACGGTATCGGTGATAATTTTTAACGTCACCAATAACAGGATTCGAGCCCTTGTACTGACTTTACAACCGTTCGGGATTAACTCGAGGATGCCGAAATAGCAATCCGGGTCTTTGAGAAGATCTGCCACTCGCACGAATTTTCAAACTTTCTCTCAAAACTCATTACTCTGAGCTGACTTATGCCTAAACGCGCAACGGAAGTGCACGCAGCAGTTGTTAATTAAAATTTTAATTAAAATCTTTAGACTCGAACCGGCTTGTCTGGAGAACAGCTGACTCGGAAGCCAAAAGATCAACAAGATACGGAGGACAGAAATCCGAGATTTTTTAACTTTCAACTCCCATTGTTTGTGCGCGGGGCCGGGGAAGTTTAGGGTGCTGGGGGAGTGTTATTGTAAAGAGGGTGGGAGATTGCATTGATGTTTTAAAAGATACCGAGTTGGGGTATTTTCAAACCGCGACGAGGAATCGGGAAGATGTCACGAAATTAAAGGACGTGAGGAGAGAAAACAATGCTTATCAGATGTCGAAAGGGTAAATTGACTTCAAAGAGTTTCATTTTTAAATTTTGTGCTTATTTAGAAATTTGTAGAGGAAACTCAATAAATAAGCAAAAAACTTTTAAATAACTTTGACCATATCGGGCCGCGGAAGCCGTTGGAAGAGTAACAGATTAGCAACAAAACTCGATTAAAACAGTCTTGTACTTGGAGCTGGAGCACCTTAAATGTCCTCACGTTGGTGTGGAGGTTTGGAGAGTGGGGTGCTAGTTCAGGTATTGTGGAGTTATGGAAAAAGGGCTACTGGAGACGGTCCGGGATCAAACCCGAAGGGAAAGACCCGAGGACAACACCACGCAATTTTGAATCACGGTCAGATGACGAGGTCACACCTGAGCTGGCACCCCATTCTCCGAACTTCCACACCTCGCCAACGTGAGGACATTTGAAGCCACGACAGATTTAAAGTGCCTCCACGTACACGACGATCTTTGGATCTCGAGTTTCGAACTCGCAATCCTCGGATTGATTTTTATTCAGGAATAAAAAAATATTTTCTACCATTTTTATTTCATGAAAAATGTGCGAAAAATGTTTATTTCATGAAGAATGTGCGAAAGAAAGTTTCTCATTCCGAAATCTATTTTCTCATATTGTGAGAAACTGAACGAGGAAACGTTCCTACAAAAATATTTTTATAAAAAATTTGTAAAAACATCAAACCTTTTACTGGATCTATACTACGACGGTGTATAAAAAACATGGTGTTTTACATGAAGCCTTGTCACACGAACGTGCGGATTGTCTGAGTTTATTTAGATCTTTTATCTTATCAGAAAAATATCGAAACATAAAGTACATTTTTTGGATAAAACTGATGATAGCCCTGTCAAAGCTTTGTGTATTTCCTTAAAAGGTTTTTTTCACGCAATCGACTTATACCTGAATTCTTCGGTTTCCCTCTTCGAAATCTCATACACTCCCGGATCATATTTCAACGCGTGTTATCAAATCAAAATCTTAGGCCTAGCAACAACCCTAACCGAATAAACAAATAGGTTTCGAAACACGAATCTACTCTTCACACAAGAGAACTGGTTATGCTATGCCAGATAAAATGCTACCCCATTTGGATTGAACATCCAATAGCAAAGAAAAAATGTACATCCAATAGAAAGATATCGCGAAGATGAACACGTACGGAATCGCTTAAACCAGGTGGCATTTTTACATAGCATTTACAGGGCGAAACGCCAGAACTAACACAGTACGCGGATCTCAAGTTCAGCCCTGGATAAACAGTCCCACATCCCTCGCTTATCCTCTAAATTTCGCAGTGTCACGTTTCTCATAGCAGATTACCCTCCTCCTGCTAGGAAAAGAATCGCTCCCTGCAACCATTGGCTGGTGTGATCGGAAAGCACAAATAGGAAACGCAGCTGGCAGGAAAGGCGGAGGAAAAATTGGAGGAGCCAAGAAAAATCAGAAGCAGTGGCGAGAAAAATTTCTTTCCTCTCCCCCTTGCGAGTCTAATTTGATTTAAATTAAACAATCTTCTCTCCGCCCCTACCTAAAGTGGGGGTCGAGGAAGAATAAAAGTTCCTGTCGATTTCGCTGATAGAATTAGAATTCGCCCTCGTCGCGTTGGGAGGAATTTTAAGGGAGGGCAGGTTTTTTTGTTTGTCTTCTGGTTAAGAACTTTGTTAGCTTTTCATTATCGGTCCCCGACACTTGGAAAGGGTCTGGGAGGAGCGCCATCTGCTGGCAAGTCATCCAAATCATAGGTAATTGAATGTAAAAAGTAAATGTCGGAGTTTGATCAGGTAAAGAGAAATTGCTATTAAAGGTCGGAAGTATATATATTTCTGATGCTTTTTTCTCACTTGCTGGAATTAGCTGCTCGATGGATGGAAAGAAAGAACTGAAAGAAATTGCTACTTCCTTTCAAGCTATTTTACCCTTAATGCCCAGGCCCTCTCTGGCACACTTCCTTTAGGGACTTTCCTATACGGGCTTCATGGACCCGAGGTACTCTAGTGATCATTTCTCTTCATGGGGTTTAGTCTTTTCACTGGGCTAACGATCTTTTTTTGCATTCACCCGCTACTGTTTCCCCAATCCCTCTTTTTTCCCTTTCAGGACATTTATTACTTGACATCTTGTGTTTGGCGCAGCTTGGCCAAATATGGTCCTTGCGCCATAAAACCCCAAAACAACCAACGGTCGTTTTTGTGAATCACTTTTCATTTATCTTGTACACCATTTGTCGTCGAGTTCACGTTAACCTCACATACCACACATTCTAGGCACAACCCCTTTATAGATGTCACATTCATTCCAGATGAACAAGCACCCATGCCTTACCCAAGATTCGAACAAGATACATTTTGATCCACCAGTAGACCTATTGCTTGACCCCTCCTAAGGTTAAAATTGCGTTTCCCAACAATAAAAGACGGTACCTCCAATTTCGTTCATTTTGGAGTTAATTGTTCATGCTTCATACAAAACTACCTGATACTAAATACACTAAAGACCTTATATGACAATTCAAGCACCTGTTGAATGGATCTTTATTTACCCGGGTTATGAGGCATCACGTATTTAAGTTCGCCAAATATTTTGGGAGGTAGTACCTCCTTGACTACCACTGGAGTATTAAATTTGGAACTAAAACAGTAACAGAGTAAACTAACAATGCAACATGTAGATTAGAAAGGATTCTACAAAGTGAGAAGTCTTCATATCTCATGGTCTGCAGTAGTAAAAATCACATTTTGAGAGAAAATGGATTCAGTTTTCGTTAGTATAAAAATGGGATTTTTTTGAGTAGCCATTGTTGCAGCCCCATGAGCGATATGAAGAGTTTAAGCCCAAACCATATTTCAGAACTGCCTGTTGCTATACCATTCTTCAGGGTTGATTGGTGGTTGCATTGAGGTTTATGGCGAGGTTATTAGCCATGCTGCGCTAAACACAACACAAATATGGACAACGCACATTGAAAGTTTTACTGACACAGAAATGAGAAATACACCCAGGGAGGAATCAAATCCGACATCGTTCTTCAAGGGAAAATAAGCTTTTACCATTTCAATATCCGTTCACTTTGAATATATTTTGAAAATGCTATTCTCCAAAGTACAAAGATGTTTCCTGGATGTAAGTTTTCGGCAATTCGAGATTTTGGGAGGTAGTACCTCCCAAATTCCTCCCAAAGTACCTCCAGGGTCTTAATGATACGCAGGCTTCATAATTTAAATTTGTTACGAGATATAGTTGGGTCCTCAATCCTTTTGCAATGACCTCGTTTTTGATTTGGTTGGTTTGAAGATTTTATGGCGCAAGGGCCATTAACTTACCACATCTTGATGGACGAGGTTGGTTGTTTTGGGGGTTTTATGGCGCAAGGGCCATATTTGGCTATACTGTGTCAGACACAAGACATACAATATCAAGTAATAGACACACAATGAAAGTTTTACTGACACAGAAGAGAGAAATACACCCAGGGAGGAATGCACCTGACAGGAATCGAACCTGAGCCGCCTACAACTCGAAGGTTGCTAGCGCAGTGGGCATACCCACTGAGACACGACGGCCCCGACCTCGTTTTCGAAACTCGCACGATCAGTCTCCCCGAAATACTTAGTGAATAAAAAGGCCACGACCATTTGGAGCCATGCGTGTTCTACACTTTTATGCATCATTAGTTAAGACATTATCGATTTTTTCTTACAAATTAGACCCTCGAGTGTGGATTCGGCGACTGCTTGCCATTATGGTTTCCGTGTCACTAGATTCTTGAGTGGTGATCGTCATGAGGGTTTGAATCCTTCAAACCCTTACTCCGTCTATAGTGAGAGCCTGGTGCTGCAGCTACTGTCTTTCGCCTTTTAGATTGAGATTCATAAGCAATTAGTTCACAAAGCGTGTATAAAAATAATTGTAAACGCTATTCAGTATTTGTAGTTTTCTCATTGATAGCCATTAGAGTATCACTGACCGGTAGTACTTATGGGCTGACCACTTAAAAACCGATTTTCAGCTAAAAGGCATTTTAATTTTTTATATCACATGAAGTTCCATCTTTTAGATCCTAAAATTTTCAATGCCGTTTTTACGTTCATCCCAAGTCATGCAGTTTATGAGTACTGAGCCGTTTTATGTTCATCCGAAGCGGTGATATTGCAGTTTACGAGTCCTGGAATAGTTTGTGTAGTTAAATTTTTTACTTTTCATTTGTTTTCTGTTTATTATTTATACATAAAAACTACGTATCAATATGCAAAAACGTTCCTTCATTTTTATCCTCTGTTAGGTTGGTTGTTTTCGGGTTTTATGGCGCATGGGCCATATTTGGTCAAGCTACCTACATCAGATATGTAGGCAGTTAATTAACGTTGTACTGGAGCAACACAACTGCTATTGGCGAAGATCCTGGACCAACTCCGAAAGGAAAAATCCAAGACAACGCCTCGTAATTTCGAACCACTGTCAGATACCGAGAACAAACCTGAGCTGACCCCCACTCTTCAAACTTAACATACCACGCCAATGCAAGGACATTTGAGCCCCGACAGATTTAAAGTGAACCAGCCCCCGTGTACACGACGATCTTTGGCTGAAACAAACATAAGACATACATATCAATGAGAGGAATCAAAAGCAAAAAGCAGAAGGGTAGGCGACGGTAAAAATGAAAGGGAAGAGGATAGGATATTGGGGTTTTATGGCGCAAGGTCCAAAAGTGGACAAGTTGCCCCAAACACAAGACGAAATAGTCCAATAAAATGGTAAAAACATTTCAAAATGAAGTCCAAGACAAAGATAAAAGGTAGATTTAAAACATGCAAAATATGTAGATGATGTGAGATCTGAAGCATAACTAATGAGACAATTCAATTTACATATGCACAAAATAAAAATGCATAAAATTTTGAAAGTGAAATAAAAACAGCCGAAGATGGAGAATCCAGACAAATCAGAAGCGCTACACCACCACTAGCATGATTGTTTTTTAAATTACCTCTTCTTGCGATATTATATCTTCAAATTTCTGTGCATATTGCTGGTGTCAAAAAGTTTCCTGCAGACCAAGATATACAGGATGGCAACAATCAAAGTCTCCAAATTCTCAACATGGCTATGGTAACCCTCCCCCTTGCCAATTCCAAAATATTATTTTAACCATTGATATTTGTTGTATAATGTAATCGCCCATAGAAGTCTTTGTATCTTCCTTTGTGCTGCTAGAGCTGAGTCACTCTTTACATGCAGCATGTGTGAATGTTCTACAGCTTTCTTGGACGTCCGTCCATTTTAATGAATCTTATTGATTGTGCTGCAATCCTATCCTATCTGTATATATATGTGTTGTGTTTTCAATAAACTAGTCTGTTCCCTTTTGCGATCCATATGGCCTGTGTCATTCCTTTCCTCTGAAGGAATCGTATTTAACAATATTCTTTCAGGGATTTTCGTTTGTACCTACTCTTTATTTTTGTCTATTTCCATTTCCTCACCAGATGAAGAATAGGTCTCCCATTATTTTTCATCCATTCTATTAGATTTTATAGCATCTAATTTCATTTGTGATCTTGTTTTAAAAGTGTGTTTAAGATTAGGACCAGATGGTTTGGAAATGCTTGTTTGTTGATTTTTTAATGGTTGCATCTTTTTCTTGGACGATTGTTTTTGTTTTGTACAATTGTATTTTCAATTCCTTCATTGGTAATGGTGTTTGGACAGCAGCGGATTTCATCGTTTTAATTAGATGCGCATGAAATATTTCCTCTTGGTGTCTGACTTTCTACTAGTTTTTGCTTCGAGACATGGCATATTTTGTTTTATTTTATGCTTTGGATTTCTTTTTTCTATTGAGGACAAGACCTGGAGTAAGTACGACGATTTCTCTTACAATTGAAGCATACAGGTTCATCAGTGCAATTTTCGCCATGTTCGGGTTTAGATCATCTGGCACAAATTGCAGGTGATCGGCATGAAGCCTGGGAATGTCCAAACCTCTGACACTTAAAGCATCTTAGGAATGAATGGTCTAACGCTGCAATTTAAATATCCTGCTTTAATGGATGTCGTCATGTCTGGTGTGTTGAATGTTAATATTACATGTTTTGTGTTAATACTTTTATCATCTCGTCTGATGCGTTTGGCTGAACAAACATGTTGAGATTTCAATTCTTCGATCAATTCCTGTTCAGATACATTAAAAAGATCAGATTCAGATATAACTCCACGACTAGAATTTAGAGTTCTGTGTGGAGTTACATTAACTTTTAGTTCGCCAATTTGGTTTAATTTCATTAGTTGCTCAGATTGATATGCAGATATGAAAAGATCACCAGACCGCAATTTTTTTTATTGCTTTTGGTTTGCCAGCAGCAGGCTGAGTATATTTTTGTACAGCAAATGGTGAAAAGATTGAAAGTTTCCCTTCAGGGTTATTGGTTATTAAAAATTTAGGTATTGAGCAATTAACATTGTTAGAGGATTTAGGCCTCTAGGGCACAAAGAAATTTTTGGATCCAGATTAAATATTTAACTTCTTTACGGTAGACCCATACCCATCATGGAGTCCAACAAGGGGAAGTGGTTGTTGGCTCTGAAACATTCCAGCCTCAGCACTTACTTCAAGATGCCACCATGATATACAGTGCTACGGTATCGGGATGTGGATCAGCCGGTTCACCCAGGGAATCCCTAGCTGCAGCACTAACCCAAAATACTTAAGACCAGTGACGTTCAGCACGACAGAGGGGCTAAGCACTCTGAAGTGGTGAAAAGAAGAGAACTTATGTGAGCCGATTGACCACAGCGGGCTCATTCTGGTCACCCGTCTACGTTGAAGCATGGGCCAAAGGGCATGCATCAGGTACCCCAGGATTCCATTTTCCCCCGATACGGGACACCGCACACGGCAAACATGCGGGTCAGAAAAAAGTACCGACATTTCATAAAGTAAAAATTAAATAACTCAGTGATGGCAATTTTTTTAAAAAAGCAAATCAAATTGGAAAACTCAAAATGGAATCTTGATATGAATATAATTGGATTTCAAAGCAAAATTGCTCATAATTTCAATGCTGTTCACAAGACACATGAAAGGGGAAAACAAGAGGGGGTGGGAGATCAATCGGGTCCCTCGGGATTGTGATGCCCACCTAAAGATGCACCTTCAGGGCTCTTGTTAGGAAATTATGAAAAGGTTAAGGAAAAGGTTGAGTTAAGACAGCATTTGTATAAAAAATATGGAATTTTTAATACTATGCATTGCATTATACCCTGGTAATAGTTTTTAAAAAGTTCACAATTAGGGTAAAAATAAACTACAGTAAATGGGTATTTTATTAATATTCAACACATTAAAAATGGAATACCATCTTACATTTTTGGTTAGTATTTTAAAATTATTCCCCTTTTATTAATTTTGATAATACATCTAAAACGAATTTAACCATGCTTTAAATTATCTTTCCTCGCCTCTTCCCCCGATAAATGTTTTCAAAACATGCAAAGTTAGAATTTTTGAAGAATGGGTTTCGAAAAATGGCCAATCCTCTCAATATAATGGAGAGTGGCACTTTAGAGCGAAAACGCTACGAAAACAAAGTTTAGAAAATAATCCAGGAAAATCCGAAGCACGGGGAAAGTCCTGCGCCATAAATAAATTTGTTTTCGTCCTGCATCTTTAATCTGGCCGCCCGCAGTGCGGAAGGAATTCGGTCGGAATCTATTTTGCGTGCAGGAGTAGGACCGATTAAAATTCACTTCCTTCCGAGGAGAGGAAGCGGGCGATCTCTGGAGCAGCTTCTTCGGTCAGATAATGAATTCCGAATTCCCCCTCCCGCTGCCTGATTGCGGCGCCGAGGGTCAAGTACAACCGGAAAGTCACGAACGGCCTGAATTATAAGTTTCGGATTGCTGGAATTAAAGCCGAATTGGGGGAAACGCGTGAAAGTTGCCGTTTCCTCTCTCGAGTTGATACTCCTTTGTAATGATGCAGCATGACGTTATAAACCGTGATTTGCAATAGAACCAATGGGCAGCAAGGGTTGTTTTCGAGCGCACTACTAGATTCAGACCAGCTGGTATTCTTGGAGAACACATGTGATATAAAGAAGTCGTAGCACATCATACCTCTCAAGTCAAAATCTGTTATTTCCGCGGAACAAAATGGTTCACCATCATGACAAAAATAAGCACTTAGAGGGTTGGTTGGTTTGGGGGTTTTATGGCGCAAGGGCCATACTGCACCAGACACAAGACATAAAATACCAAGACGTACACACAATACTGAAAGTTTTACTGACACAGAAGAGAGAAATACGCCCAGGGAAAAATGCACCTGACAGGAATCGAACCTACGCCGTCTACAACTCGAAGGTTGCTAGCGCAGTGGACATATCCACTGAGCTACGACGGCCCCAAACACGAAAGAAAACGCGCATTTGAATGTTATCCTGGAATATTATTGGCCACAGCTTAGTTTCTTAATTAACCCTCCCAGAAATTTCGACGAGATATTTCGTCCATCAAGACCAATTTTTCTAATGACGAGGTACCTCGTCATCAAGTTATTGAAGATTTTTTTTTGTGATGCCGAGAGATCAAGCTCTGAACACTTTTTTCAAATGATGAAATATCTAGTCCATCAATATCTGGTCAGTTCTGCTAGTGACGAGATACCTCGTCGAGACAAGGGGTACAACCACCGAGAGGGTTAAGTCCGTCCAGGCCCCGTGTAAGGGCTGAGAAACACTCATTCACTAATGTGTGATAGATCGCACTAGTAAATGATGCTAGTGCTTCCCCGTCGTTATTTAGGAAAAACCGAATAGGAAACTAGTATCATTGACTAGTGTGATAAATCAAACTAATCAATAATACTGTTGCTTCCAGCCTGTACAAAGGAAAAGCATTTGTACAGGAAACTACTATCATTGCCTATAGTGTGATAAACCACTAGTGCTTCTCCCCTACAGAGGATGGTTGGTTGAGTTGGGTTTATGGCACAAGGGCCCTCTTTGGCCTTGATGGACGTTTTGCTCCATCGAAATACCCATCAACCATTTTTCACTTGCTTTAATTTTTATTAGTCATATTTCAAGGTTTAAAAAAACTGTATACTAGTCTAACACTAAGGTTTTACCCTTTTATAACTCTTAACACGTTGATCAAAGGAACTTTTCAACACGGGATTGAAAGAAAGAATTGGAATAGTTTACGAACGATCGCATTGAATAGGGGATTCAAAACGTGAATTGCTAGTTTGTTTTTGGAGTCTTAAACAATTTTAGAACGGTGGTCTGGATTGCCAGATATTTTTAGGGCCGAGACGTTTAACCTGAACTTGACACTTTGCTATTCGAAGACAATTCGATGAAAAGGAATATCAACTACATAAAATTAATACAGATCAACAAACTAATCTCATAAAATATTTCGGTTGGTTGGGGTTTTATGGCGCTAGAACCATATTTGGCCAAGCTGCGCCATACACAAGGCATACAATATCGAGTAATTGACACACAATTAGTTTTATTGACGCAGAAGAGAAGTACACACAGGAAGGAATCGAACCTTCGCCGCTTCAAATCACAGGTTGCTGGCTCAGTGGGCATACCAACAAAGCTACGATCCCTTAACCCCATGATACGGTCCCTCAACCTCCTGAACCCTACAGAAGAAAAAAACAATTTGTGAAGCCTGTACTTACCTAAAGATGTGCTTCGGAATGGTAGGAAAGTATTTAATTATCGTTACTGGAGCAACACAAAGGGCTATTGGCGACGGTCTGATCAACCCAAGGGAAATATCAGAGGATAACACCACGTAATTTGAACCAAGGTCAGATGACGAGGTCACACCCGAGCGGACACCACACTGTTCAAACTTCCACACCACGCCAACGTGAGGACATTTGAGACCACGACATATTTAACGTGCACCAATCCCCTTTGTACACGACGGTATTTGGTTGGATTCGAACTTGCAACCCTCCCGTTACTAGTCCGTTACTCTTTCAACAGGGCTACCACTGCCCCCGCCTTGGAAAAGAGTAAAATGAGATAAAAGTATAAAAAAATATTTAATCAAGTTCCCTATACCGAATTGAATTGGTTATGTGAATAACGAACCTTTTTAAACTGGCAGACAAATTTTTTTACACTTAATAAATCACGATGAATGGTGGAGCTTAATGACCATAAAAAGCAAAAAAGCGCATGAAATGGTCAACTGAAAGAAACTATCCAACCAAAAAACGAGAACGAAAGAAATTCGAATGCGACTTTCGAATCAAGCAGCGCAGCATGACTGCGCTAATGAACGATCCGATGAACCTTAAAATAACCGAGCGCGCAGAATTAATTATCCGAGAAATATCCGAACGAACCAAAGAACAAAAACTGGGACAGAGCGAACTCGAGTTTCCCCAAGGAACGACGAAACGAGTGATTGAAACAAACGAATGCAAATTAAGGAAAGGAATAAATTAACGTCGTAAAAAAAAGACGAAATAATAACGAAGCAGATTTCAATGTCTGAGACATCAGTCAAAACGAAACTGAAACAAAGAAAACAGATTGTAACAGGCGAGCTCGACTGAGGTCAAGGTTTTACGCTGAAAATTACATGTTAAGTGGACGAGAACATTAAGCTGTAATGAGCGGTTGCTGATGAAAAGCAAAAATCTGGACGGACGAGGAAGTGGAAAGTGGACCCGATAAGGCGATGGTCATTTTCTTTTCGCTTTGGCATGTGACGCCACGGTGGGACCACCCTCTGACGACACCCGTCACGCCTGACGCTCTTCCTTCCTCCAAGATCTAATTGCGATCGTCTGGACTTCGAGAAGATGATCCTGTTTTCAATTTCTCCGCTTTCACGAGCAGATTCATTTCAAATGCGATACCCGGATATGGTAATAAATTTCACGCGTAACAATTTCAGGTAGGTAGTTAATTAACATCGCACTGGAGCAACACAACGAGCTATTGGCTCCGGGATCAAACCTGAACGGAAAAGATCCAAGGACAACGCCTCGTTATTTTGAATCACGATCAGATGACGAGGTCAACACCTAAGCTGGTACCATAATCACCAAACTTCCACCACTCCAATGTGAAGACGTCTGAGGCTAAGAGAGATTTAACTTGCACCAGCCCCCGTGTACACAACAGTCCTTTGTTAATCCGTTGCTTCTCCAACTGGGCCTACCGCCGTCCATTCTTCTAACTATATCTCAATACGCCAGTGGGGTTCTTTGGATTTTATGACGCAGAAGCCATATTTAGCCATGCTGCGCCAAAGACAATACCGCCAGTAGGGAAGGTAGCATATAATTGAATTAAAGCAGCACTGGAGTATACAACGGGCCATTCACGACGATCCGGAATCAACCCTGAAGGGAAAGACCGAGGACAACACCACGTAACTTTGAATCACGGTTAAATGACCGATGTCAACACCTGAGTTGGCACCCCACTCTTGAAACTGTACGGAACGTGTCACTACACAGAAGTACGCTTGTGATATTAATACCGCTCTCACGATCTCAGGCCAAATACCGCCGAGTACGGAGGAGGCTGGTGCTCGTTAAATCTGTCGTAACCTCAAATGCCCTCACTCTGGTGTGGCGTGGAAGTTCGGAGAGTGGGATGCCATCTCACAGATGTGGACCTCGTCATAGTTGGTTTTGGGGTTTTATGGAGCAAGGACCATATTTGGCCATACTCCGCCAGACAGAATACAATATCAGTTAATTGACCAACAGTGAAAGCTTTACTGACACAGAAGAGAGAAACACCCAGGGAGGAATGCTCCTGGCAGGAATCGAACGCCATCTCAGGTGTAGACCTCGTCAAAATGATGAGGTGTTGTCCTCGAATACTTCCCTTCGGGATGAATCCTGGACCTTCGCCAACATCGCGTTGCTCCATTCCGATATTAATTCAACTACCTACCACCATGAAGTAATTTTTGATAGACAAAGTTGCACTGTTACTCACGACTTGCTGAAGTATCATCCAGTGTAGTAGCAGCGGTAACATGACGAACGCAATAGGCTCCGAGACCCACAAACACAAGTCAATTAAATAGCTCACGGATGCATACCCTAGGCACGCGATGACATTTACGCATTATGAGACGCCTGCAGATAATCAATTTTAAAAGATGCGATTTAAATTTCTGCTCATATACGAGATTCCGGAATACGGGAGTCAACAGACCGCATATGAAGCCATGAGATATTCATCCGTAAGGAAAATGCCATTTCAGCCTTTTGTTTAAAAATCCTTCGCAAATTGAGACAGCGACCCAATGAAGCCTGCTCGAATTCCAAATCATTTTCATAAGCCGGTGATATTCCGTCGCCTATTGGAAATGTTTGCGGATGTATTGAGTGAATACATTTAAATATCTCTTGCTTCTGAATGGGGGTTGGCGTGGTGTGTTTGGTCTATTCAGGACGGGAACGGTGATATTTCGAATCGCCGGGGTGGAAGATTATTTAAATTTACTCCGTCCGGAAAAGCCGCGTGTTCGGGAACGTGAGGAATTCAGCGAAATGAGAAGGGCTTTACTTCCTGCTGTTATGATTGGTCTGCGGGTATTAAAGGAAATGTGATTGAAGGGTGTGCGAAATATATTGCTTTCGTGAGAAATCAAACGTAGCCGATTTGATTATTTTTCTGTGCTTCGTGCATTGATGAAAAGTGATGGCTTGGAAACAAAGTATTAACTTTTATCCGTTTCGTCTTTTTCAATTTGAATTAGGGTTTCTTCTGTTCAGGTATGAGAGATTTCCACTGGAAGACGAGCATTTTATAATTCCGGTTTTCTCATGCTCTCGTTCAGTAGATAACGGAGTAGCCTTAACCCTCCTTGGGGTTTCTTGCTAAGATCTATATATTTAGAGCAGAGTTGGCGTCTGCTTATCTCTGTTTTCTATACAAATCTAGTGTTAGACCAATCCATACCAAATTTGGTACACATACTCTTTAGAATCTTGTGGGTAACGTAGGCTACTTACTAACCCATTAAAGGCTGGAATTCAACCATGATCTTTTTTTAAAATATTGATTGTTCCCATCTTCTAGTCTAGAAGGGTCTTATATGAATTTTTGTAATTATTTTAAAAAAATTTTTAATTAATTTTTTTAACGCTTTGCATCTATTTTTATATTATAGTTAGAATACATAATGAATAATTTGCAGAGTAAAAGAATAATAATTTATTTACAATGGTTATGGTTTTAAGGCCATATAAATGTGCGTCCCAAAAAAGGGACGTTGGCCGTTAATGGGTTAACTAGCGTACTATTTTTCCATGGTCTTCAGAGAGGATAAAAACAATGCGAAATCCCCATAGGAATAACATTGAGCATTTTTACGATCAGTCAGACCAATTCACACAAATTTAGAATTCATTCGTTCGTTCTAATCCTGCGGGAAACATAAGCTACATATTAACCCCATTCGATTTGTCCTGGGTCTGAAGAGGGGTTAAAAACAATTCGAAATCATCATAGAACTAACATTAAGTAATTCGATATGAATTACAAACAATTCAACCCAGGCAACTCCGGATAAATCAGCTAGTATCTTATAATTAGAAGAAAAGTGACCAGATCTTGATGGACGAGATATCTCGTCATTAGAGGAAAACTGATAAAATATTGATAGGCAATGTACCTCGTCGAAACCACTTGGATGTTAAAATATAGTCAAGTGACGTCATTTCCGGGATAAGTACAGGAAACCCGTTCTACCACAGAATTTAGCGCCGTCTACATTTAGTTTTACAGAAAAAGCCTCGTACTTTTAGCTTTCTGTATTTTAAGTCTTGTTCGATTGACTCGCGCGACACTGAATGCCTGTTTTAAATTGAGAGCTGTGTCCAAAAGCCTCAGTACAACTACTATCGAATTCAGTGTTTAAAATTTAATTAAGGGAAGCGAATCAAGTGCACGATCAGCTGAACTGAACAAAAGCGTTTTCTACTCTTCTGTGTTTTGTAATGAACAAAATAATTAAGCGTCTCCAATCTAGCCTGCAACTCTTTCAGAGTAGTCTGGTCCTAAGGGTTCAACAGTGTATGGTTGCGTTTCCCGATCAGGACATGGATGTTTGTAATGTTTCGGAATCCTTAAGCCGTAGCTCCCGGTCTAATGGAAGAGTCTCGTTGCTCAACGGCGCTAGCAATCTACGAGTTGTAGGTGGTGCAGGTACCATTGTCAGGTTCGTTTCCTCCCTGTGTGTATTTCTCTTCTGTGTCAGTGAAACTTTCATTGTGTGTTTGTCCATTACTTGTGTTTGACGCAGCTTGGTGAAGTATGACCCCTACGCCCATAAAACTCGTTGCAATCAACCCGGTATGAGACTAAATCAGCCAATTCGGATATTTGGCAATTTTACTTAGTTTAGTTGGTAAGTATTCAAGCATGAAGACTTTTCACTATGATCAGCTAAAGCAAACAGGTATAGGTCTAAGTCAAGCATCGGGAGATACTGCTCTTCTTTCCTCTCAACTATTTAGACCATAGTTAACGCTCCTGGTGCTTGTTTCGTCGAGGCATCTCGTCATTAGAGGAAAACTGATCTGATCTAGATATCAAGAAATCGACTAATTGATGACGAGATATCTCGTCATTAACAAAATTGGCCAGATCTTGATGGACGAGATCTCGTCGAAACCATTTGAAGGGTTAACTTTGATCTCTGTATGCCTCTAAGTGCTATCGGTGCATTCAAATCACCTCTCGTAATCTCAATTCAAAAATGATTTTTTCAACATAGAAAAAACTATTGCATTCCCTTCTCATTGTCTTTTAAGGTGTATGTATACACTATAAATAGCGAAAATCGACCAGAATATCGATTTTTTTTATTACTTCAAAATATTCTCCAACCCTTTAACTTTCAAACGATACCAAACCTTGTAAATATTCCGAATATTTTTCTAGTTACAAGAGTTTTTCGTTAGGTACTGTAATCAAAAATTCTAGTTTCGATTTCAAAACCAGTACTAAACAATAACAAATTTTCAAGATATTTATTTTAAACTTTGTTTGGTAAAAGAATTATTGATTTTAAATATTTTTGTATTTAATTTGTGTGTTATGGCAACGATAGTTAACTGTAACTGTATATTTTAAACGTGTTTATTTTATTCCTTCTAGTGCTTACTGCTGTTTACTTCTGATTTTCCGCGACATTTTTTAATTAAAATGGGATCGAAATCTCGAAATACACGTTCGAAGAGAAAATTTGTCAACACTCAACATTGTAAAGTTGAATCTGATGAAAAAAAAGCAAGAAATGAGTCAGAATAAATCGAAATCGTCTGCTTCAGGGGTTAAGCTGAGCAACATTACTGGAGCGGCTAATGATTCACTGGGAGAATGTTTTTTTGTGGAACTCAACTTGTGGAACTCAATGCCTTGTTTTCTTTATTGAGATGTCCAAACTGAACAGAAAAGACATTGTACATAGCAACAGTTCCAAGGAAATGGGATGTTGCGTCGAATTAAATCTCGCATGCCACAACTGTGACTTTGAAAGTGATCCGTGTTTAACTTCTAAAAGACGGCCAGCTTTTTGAAGTTAATAGACGCTTGGTGTACACCATGAAGCAAATGGGTTGTGGCTACAGGGAAGCTGGTCATTTCATGACTGATGAACATGCCTCCTCCACCGTATCCCGTTTCCTACAACAGACATATGAAAGCTTTGCTGAATATCGTGCAACCACTTGCAGGTGAAACGATGCGACTGGCTGCTCATCGTCTTCGGCAAGTCAATGGAAGTTCAGAATGCGAGTATCTGTCGACGGAACTTGGCACAAGCGGGGCTACTCCTTGCTAAATGGAGTAATTTCTGCTATTTCCATTGACACAGAAGTTCTCGACGTTGAAGTGTTATCGAAGGACTGTATTGGATGTCGCAAGTGGAATCGGAAAGATAAGTCTTCGGTGCAGTTCGAGTCGTGGAAAGTTGAGCACAAGCGCTCAATAAACTACAGTGGATCGTCCACCAACATGGAGCCGATCGGTGCGGGACGAATCTCCCAGCGGTCTTTACAATCCAGGGGTCTGAAATATCGAGATTTTTACGGTGATGGAGATAGCAAAAGCTATTC
Source organism: Meta bourneti (assembly GCA_933210815.1). Classification (NCBI taxonomy): domain Eukaryota; kingdom Metazoa; phylum Arthropoda; class Arachnida; order Araneae; family Tetragnathidae; genus Meta; species Meta bourneti. The sequence continues at coordinate 109,683,611 of OW119922.1, read as the reverse complement.
CGCAGTATGCGATCTCGAACCGTACTCTGGGAAACAGATTAAGCAAAAAGAATGCATTGGACACTACCAGAAAAGACTTGGAACTGCCTTGAGGAAATTAAAGGAGACAGTCAGAGAGCTAGGAGGAAAAGGCAAGTTAACAGACGCAAAGATCAATACCATACAAGATTCTTTTGGACTTGCTCTGCGGAATAATACCCAATCCGTAGAACAAATGTCAACTGCAATTTAGAGCACTTTTTACCACCTGAGTGCTAGAGACAATCACCCTTTACACACCAAATTCCCAAAGGGTAAGCTGGTGTTCCTACCAGTAGCTGCAGCTCGGGGGAAGGAAAGTAATTATAAACATAAAGGAGGATTGCCACTCGACTTATTGGAGCATATAAAGCCGATTTACTCAAGACTAACAACTCCTGAAATGTCAGAAAAGTGCCTTCATGGCAAAACAATGAATGTTTACATTCACTTATCTGGAAGCGGTCACCAAAGACAAAATTTTCAGGTGCTGACGCTGTAAAACTTTCAGTTTTTGATGCTGTTATGCATTTTAATTGCGAATGTAAGCCCGAATTGGTTATGAGGCGCATGGGCATCATTCCTGGTCATTCTATGGTTAATGGCATTCAGAAAAAAGATCAGCTAAGAATTAGTGAAAGTGTACGTCAATCGACACCGCTGCAGAAACAGCGAAGGAAGTACTTGCGAGGTACCAAAAAAGGAAAGACAAAAAAAAATCGAAAAGGGACCAACTTATGCTTCTGGAGGGTTTTAGCTATTGTTAGGTAATATTTTTTTTATCAATTTTATTACTATAATATTCTGAAAACATGTTTCCAAAACTTTAAACTCAATTTCTGAAGAACTGTTTTTGCAATATGTGCTTTGTTCAAACGGTGATAACTCCACAATGAATTCATCTATTGTAATTATTTTTGTATTATTATAATCTATATAATATCATGGATGTTTTGACCCACAGAGTACTTAGTTAAGAAATGAATTTTTAGTTGATTTTTAAATGTGAAAATTCTTGAAAAAAATATTGATTTTTTTATATTGTACTTCCTTGATTAAAAAATTGTAAAAACTTCTTCATCTAGCAACTTGATTGAGGGTCAAAACATGAAGAATAATGTTAGGAATAATTTCCAACAGGAATAGTCTTTCTGAACAAATTAGAATTTGAGATATTCACTGTTCAAAAAACATGCTAATTAGCTAATTATATCTAAATTAGATAATCAATTATTTGCACAATCTGATTTTTTCTCACTCAAATGATTTTAAGAATACACCAATTACCTGTTGCAAAAAAATTGTATTTTTAAGGTCAAAATTTAAAAATCTTCTAGTGTATACGTACGCCTTAATGCTTCTCGAATTGCAAACCCGATGTTTAGTAAACAGATTTTATAACATGCCTCGAACAGGAGTTGTTTGGTTTGTTGGGTTTTTAGGATGCAAGAGCCATATTTGGCCATGCTGCGCCAGACACAATATATACAATATCAAGTAATAGACAGAAACAGTGAAAGTTTTACTGACAGAGAGAAATGCACACAAGGAGGAACCACACCTGCACCGCCTACAACTCGTACGAAAGGTAGGTATTTTAATTAACATCACACTGGAGCAACACAACGGGCTATTGGTGAAAGTCGGGGATCAATCCCAAAGGAAATGAACCTAGAACTCGTCATTTTGAACCACGGTTAGATGACTAGGCACACTCCAAACTCCCACACATTTGAGACTATGAAGGATTTAACGTGCACCAGTCACCTTTGTACACGACGGTCTCAATCCCAAATGGTCCATCCTCCGGTTGCTAATCCGTTACTCTCCCAACCGGGCTCCCCGACTCGTACGTTGCTAGCACAGTGAGCAAACTCACTTAAGCCAAGACAGCCCCGTTTGGAACAGGGAGCATCGACAATGGTTACTTAGCTTTCCATGACTAATGGGCTCCTTCTAGTCTCCCTACAGCCATTTTATGGACACTAGTGCTAATTAGACTGGGATTTACAATGCACGTGATGTCTTTTCCATCATTAAAACCCTATTGCTAGTCCAGAATACGTCAATTTATTTACATCCCCGACTTCCGACTCAAAGAATTCAATTACCTGCCCCGCACGAGTGCCGTTGTCTCCCGATTCCGAAAACCTCTCATCGAGGATTCAAAAATTTTATCGTCGCTTTTGGAAATTCTAGTGAGAGGAGTGCAGGGCCCTATCTGCCATGCAAGAATGATTAATTAATCGCCCTCCAATTAAATCCCACCCCATCAACTTCTAATTAGTTGGAAAGTTGAATTTGAGGGTGAAAAATTCCGGATACTTCTCCCGCCGCAGTGCTGAATGCATAATGAGAACCACCCCTTCTCGGAAGGGATTACCCGAAAGGGGTCGAGTTGGGGATGGGGCGGAGAAGGGTCCCGAATCCGTTTAGAGCCGTGGGAAGTGTCGAGACCGTCGTCTCCGTAATCCTGCTAAGGGAAATTGTCGAATGGGAAAAGGGGGTGCGATCCTAACTATCAAAAAATGTTCAATATAGTTAGTTCGAAGTAGATTAGTTTGTTTTATGCCATCGGCTTAGTTTTTAGGCCAAAGAATAAAAAGCATAAGCATTTTGTTAGTGTCATTTTTGTTCGAACGGATTATAGCGTAACGTGGTATATTTCATAAAAATATTAAGTGCCTAAAATTGGCAGTTGACGAGTTTCTGCTCTAATAGTTAGTCTTAAATTTGCGATAGTTAAAATTTGTCCATTACTGGGGAGGTTTCTGCTGAGCCGTAGATACGCAAGGCGTCTTTCTGGTGTTTATTGAATAGCATAAACTGCAAGTAATTAACGTCGCACTGGAGCAACACCACGTGCCGTTGGCGTCGGTCCGGGATCCATCCCGAAGGGAAAGATACGAGAACTCGTCATTTTAAACCACGGTCAGATGACGAGGTCAACACCCGAGCTGGCACCCCACTCTCCAAACTTCCACACCACGCCAACATGAGGACATTTGAGATCACGACAGATTTTAACTTGCAACAGCCACCCCGTACACGACGGTCTGACTAAGCAGAGTTTCGATCTCGCAACCGTCGGGTTGCTAATCCGTTGTTCTTCCAACTCGCAATCCTGTAAAGGGGAATTTTCGAATGAGAAAAGGGGGTGGGATTCTAATTACATAAAAATGTTGTTTAATCTGTTTCGGACTATTCCTATACTAGTTTGTTTTATATATCATCGGCTTAGAGCAGAAACTCATCAACTGCCAATTTTCGGAAGTGCTTTTTTGGCACTAAATACTTGTTTTCATGAGAAATGCAATGTCATGTTACAATCCGCTTGAACAAAAATATGCAACACTAACAAAATGCTTATAATTTTTATTCTTTGACCTAAAAAACTAAGTCTTTAAAGGGTGTACTATAAAATTTGTTTTTAAGTTAATGGAGTTTCTGCTGTGAGCCGAAGATGGATCGGGTGTCTTTCTCTGGTGTCTATGAAATCGCACAAATCGGGCGTCTTTCTGGCGCCCAATTGGATCGCATTGAACATTTGTGCGATTTAAAAACGTGAAAGTAATTACAAAGTAATCGATTTGTCTGCGATTTGTATTATTCCCCGTTTTTTCATCTAGTTGCATTGCATTGTAATGGTTAACCTTTCATTTCTAGTCACAATCTATAAACAACTTTAGCTAATTATACTCTGAGAATTTTTCATTCCAGGCATACGTTTTATGGAAATGGGCTATCACGGAGCAGACAAATAAAAAAAGGTTGGTGGTACGACGAAATTAAACTCTGAATCTTTCCGATTCCCAGACTCACCGGAAACGTCGTGGTTCAAGGGCATGTCCACTTTGCTAGCAACCTGCGAGTTGTAAGCGGCACAGGCTCAATTCCTGTCGAGTTCAATTCCTTCCTCAGTGTATTTTTCTCTTCTGCGTCAGTTAAACCTGTGTGCATGTTCATAAAGTGATGTTGTCTGTCTCGTGTGGCTCAGCATGGCCAAATATGGCCCTTTCACCATAAAGCCCCAAAACCAACGACCCTTTATAACGAAGGAGAACCACTAGCGTTATTTATCTCTAGTCAGTGGTACTAGTTTCCTATAAAAATGCTTTTTCTTGCATGGATGGGAAAGCAATAGTATCATTCACTAGTGTGATTTATTACAGTACTTAATGATTATAATTAAATAATTAGAATGCAGTTATTTTTCATTTAGTTCTGCCCCTTATTTCCTCTCCAGCAAGACACAAGTCTATCAAGATTTAAATGAATGATAGTAGTATTCAAAGGCTTTTCCCCTATGCAAAGGCGGGGAAACACCAATATTATTAACTAGTGAATCGAGTGCTTCCCCGCCTTTACATGCAGCCTGGAAGAGTTTAATTAAAAAACCTAGTGGTGGTCAACACTGTCGGACAAATGTCAAATTCAATTCCTCCCTGGGTATGTTTCTCTCTTCTGTGTTAGTAAATCTTTTCTTGTGTCCATTACACTTTATGTTGCCTGTCGTTTGTTTGGCCAAATATGGACCAGCGCCATAAAACCCAACCAAGCCAGACTCTCACCCTATGCTTTCCTTTCACAAAAAAAGCAAGCTTTTCGATTCTTGAATTGGATTGTTCGAGACAAGGATTCTACCCCTAACCGATCCCAATCGCCGCGGCGTGTTCCATTTGCCGAAGCCCCATCTCTCGAACGCTTTCGTAATTCCAAACCAATCGTGTAAAGGAAGGGACCGGTTTGGATTGTTCTCTTTCGTTGCTACATGGTCTCAGGACGTTAGGAAAGGAAGCGTCCGATTTTCAGATTAACTATTGGATTTCTGAAGGGTAAGACAACCGAAGGAACCTTGTACGTTGCAAGTTATTCAACTTGCCTGTTTTTGAGGGGAAGCTTTTGAGAAATTGAATGCCTTGGAAAGACCATTGCACTTAAAAGTAACTTTCTTGTATTTCTGCCACTTTCTCTGCATCTTCGAATTGATGTGTTGGTGTGCTACAGGTTTTTTGGAAATTTCTCAACTCAAAATATGCAGGCGCTCGGTTCAAAAGATTAGTTTCGAATCTCGGTCATTTCATGTTCATCAGGTAGGTAGGTAATTAACGTTGCACTGGAGCAAGCAACACACCGGGCTATTGGTGACGGTACGGGATCAATCCCCAAAGGAAAAATCCGAGGACAACACGTAATTTTTAACCACGGTCATGACGAAGCAACACCTGTGTCGGCACCATCGGCCTTTCCAAACTTATACACCGTGAAAAGATATTCGAAGCCACGAGATTTAACGTGCATCAGTCCCCCTTTTACACGATGGTTCTTGGTTGGACCGAGTTTCGAACTCGCATCCCTCCGGTTTGCTAATCTGTTACTCTTGCAACTGGGCTACCGCGGTCCTATGACATGTTCGTAGTGGCTCAAAATTCACTTGAAACCTAAGTCTTGCTCAAACTAGCCCTCGTATAGACAAGTGATTGTAGAGAAGCAAAATGAACGACTATACAAAACAACCAAGCATCTTTTCTTCCGTTCCGATTTTAAGTAAATACTTAAGTGTTTGATAGCTACATATTATATGCATTGTGTCACGCGAGTCACCTGTTCCACCAAACTCCACTCCACTGTATTTATGGGATACCGACCCCACAAAGGGTTTGCTGTAAAAAAAATTCCCGCAACATGATATTTTCAGTGCAAATTAAACAAATACAGACGATCTGAGATTTTACTACTGGTATCCAAACCGACTCTCCCATGAAACATATCGGGGTTATCTTTTAATTTAGTTTATCGTCGTTTTGTCAACGTCATGTGTTTTTTGTAGTTGGTGTTGATTAATCAACTCTCATATTTTAATTCGGAGTTTATTCTTGAGAATTTTTACGGGCGAAGAGCTGAAATCGTATTGGAAAAACAAGCCAATTGACGTCACGTTCAGAACATATACAGGGACAGAAAACACGTCTCATAAAACCGAGTCTCCACACAGGCCCCACAGAACTGCGCCGAACCAAACAAAGGAGAGTAGCGCGGGCTGTTGTTCTGACGGCGAACCGCGCAATGTTGTACAACTTGGGACACGCACAAACGCGATCCGCTCCATGTCGGTACATCAAAGGAAAGTGTTTGTGTGCTGTATTTGGGGGGACGACATTTCAGTTCACTCGCGCACGCCGTACGATCCGGTTCGTATTAACTCTGCTGATATCATTATTTCGTTCGTTTAATAATAAAACCCATTTTTAGCCGAACCACTAGACACGTTTCTACAGTCAAAACACGATTTTGCGCTTTTTCCATTTCCGTACGGGAAATTTTCTCGTCCCCAATCTGGATGGTTTTTCTGTGACATCGGTTTTACCTTTTTTTTGATTCGTAGTTTTTAGATTATGGTTCCTAGACAACATACAATCGGGGTTTCGATATTGCTTGTGTATGCTTATTATATTGGACCGTGTTGCTACACGGACCAGACATTCCATCAATTCAAGGCACCCATCAGATTTCGTTTTCTCTCCTTTCTCTTTAATAAATCGCCAATGACAATATACGCAGCACTCGCGATTATGCGCCGACTTTGTAAAGAACGGGACATTTAAACAATTTGTTTTAAAAAATAAGTTTTCAGTTTAATTTCGCACACACAACCTCCAACACTACGCGAGCACAATGGAACAAGCTGAGCACGAGTAGTCCCATCACAAACACCTCGCTCCGTAGTTCGTCCTCCTCGGTTCCGCGCATTTTCATGCAGCGAACAGAACATTTTGCACGACACAGTTCTGCGCGGCGCCGGTGTGGACTCGGCTTAAGATGTCGCCACCAAACTGACACTCCTTAAATAGTTTCAATTGTAATCCCTACTGGCGGCGGAGCCCGGTTGGAAGAATAACGGATTCGCAATCGAAGGGTTGCGACTAAAAAACTCGACCTAACCAAAGAACGTCGTGCACATGAAGACTGGTGCTCGTTAGTCATGGCCTCAAATGTCCTCACGTTGGCGTAGTGTAACAGGTGTTCCGTATGTGTGGTGAAGCAATGGACTTTAGCTGCTGAGTAAGTCGTGGTGTGAAGAGAAGGTTGAATGGAAATGAGAAGATGAAACCGTGAGAACAGAAGCAGTTTGCAGACAATTGGAAGTGAATGACATTCCATTGGGAATTCAACTGTACATCGTGGACCATCCATTGAAGTGCATGTAGAATGTTGTGAGCGCCATCTGGTATTTGTCAGAAGCGACATAGGGTAGGTTTTTGAATGTCCGCGAGTTCATAACCTCATCCACCAAAGACAGTGAAACTTTGTCAAAAAGTACTTCGTGGTAAATAGATGTTAAACTACTACATATACTACTGTGTTGCAAGTTAATTTTTGTAGTAGTTAGTAAAAGTTGGTAATTTATATTCAGTACATTTTTTCATGTAGCTAATTTATTTTTTTGACGTGCGACCGATTGAACTATACATGGTTGGTTGGTTTTAAAGTTCTATCTCGTGTTAGGCGCAGTTTGGCCAAATATTGCAGAGCAAGCACAATGAGAGGAAGAAAAAGCAAAAATCCGAAGGGCAGGCGAGGGTAAAAATGAAAGCAAAGATCCCTCGGGGTTGTGATGCCCATACACACCTAAAGATGCACCCCTGGGGGCTGAAGTACACATGGCGACCAACACTTTTATTCTATTATACTAAGACTCAACTTCAGTAATTACCAAAATGAAACTTTATCCCATAAAACCTACAGAACGATTTTACTTCAATTAGTCGAAGTTTTGAAGATTTCCGTTAGGATGCAAAGTTCTGAAATAGATTCACTAATTCGAAGTTGGTAGAAAACTTCTATCTAAAACTTTCTGTCGAAATGCTCATAAATGAAAACCTTTTTTCTTGCTGTTCCGTCATTTTTCTTCACGGAGTCTGATTAGACCGATACTTAATGGTTGGTTTTGGGGTTTCATGGCACATGGGCCATATTTAGTCATGCTGCGCCAGACACAAGACATACCATCAAGATATACATACACAATGAAAGTTTTACCGACAAAGAGAGATACACCCAGGAAAGAATGCAACTGGCAGGAATCGAACCTGCGCCGCCTACAACTCGCAGGTTGCTAGCGCAGTGGACATGGCTACTGAGCCACGAAGGCCCCATATACTTAATGTCTCGATGTCATTTCAAATCACCATGAAACCAATCCCAGTCTACTGAAGCTTGAACCCAAAAACTGTTTCAGTAGATAGAGCATTAACCACTTGGACAAAAATGATTCGATTACATTTTGAATAAAATATTGACGCAAATTTTCCAAATTGTGCCAAACATCACATGCCAAACAAATATATCGATACTTGAAGATAAAAATCGAAAGGAAATTACAACATTGCGATCAATATACAATATTTATGGATTGCTTTTTTATCTATTGACATAATTTATTTTATAGCCATTTTCAAATTGAATGCATTACCGAAGGTCAAGCTTAACGTAATCTCTCCGAGTAATTCCTTTCCCCATAAAATCCTGAACTTCAGTGTAATTGCATTTTTTGTTGCTCTCAAAGGATCAATTGAGAAATACTGCGTGAATGTTTTAATGCAAATTCAAAGAGAGCATTACTGTAAACTTACTTTCCATGGTTTTATTCTTTGCATAAACTAGATCTAAAAGCTAAATGATTTATTGATGATTTTAGAATTTACTCGAGGCGTCACATCTCTAGATTTTAAAACGTTTTCAATTTTATACTCAACTACGTACGAAACGACACGAAATTAATTTTATAAATAATCTAAAAACAACCGCCTTGTGTGTTTATTCAGTTGGTTGTTTTGGGGTTTTATGATTCAAGGGTCACATTTGGCAAAACTGCACCAAACACAAGAGAGACAACTTAACTAATGCCGAAAGACGAAAAGGGAATTGAGAATAGAATAAAAAAGATAGCTTTAGTATGCTAGTAACGACCCCCGTGTTTAATAAAGACAATAAACCCCATGGGGAAAGAAAAAATCACTATTGTACCTCGGATCCTGTGTGTTTATTTGGATTAAACAATATTCGTCTTAATAACACATTGAGCAAAATATTAATCTCAAAACTAGTATATATATACCTAGACAAAATTAGTATACCACATATATTATAGAACATCTGAGAAGCTAATTCAAAAGCAATCGAAGACGCTTAGTTATATTACGGTAGGTCGACATCTAGCATTCCCCCCACACATCTAGCAAACCCCACACATGATAATCTAGCAAACCCCACACACGATAATCTAGCAAACCCCACACACGATAATCTAGCAAACCCCACACGTAAACTAGAGTCTATATAGATAGAGGTGACATAGGGAAAACGGCAGCCATGTTTTTCGACCATTGTTGTGCCAACTCGGACGCTATGCAAATGACCGTTTCACTAGGGTTGCTAATCAGGTTATTTTGATATGAAGACTTCGGGTTTGGCGACAGTTTGGCGTTGGATTTTAAATATTGATAGATTGGTTTTTCTTATGGCACAAGAGCTACTCATTTAGACCACAGACCAGTTTATAAACCAGTAATGTACAGGACTTAATCTGGCGTGTGCTTGGGGGTCTGAATAAAAAAAAGCCTTTTTTATTTCATACATTGAGTTAAATTTGAATTAGGAACACTTGCATGTTATTGCAATGTGGGGCAATGTATTTTGCCCTGTAATTTTCCGAATAAATTATTCATATAAAATATATTTTCATAAGATAAAAGAGCTTTAATGCTTTTAATAGAAATACAGTAAAATTCCAATTATCACGACTGAGTGCTGGACGTAATCCGGATATGCAAAAATCCGGAGAATTGGGAGTCATAAAAAACGGTTATGTTGTGAAATAGAACGCGAATATTGATCTAAATTAATTTGTTTATTTTTTATTACGAGAATACAGTATATTTGAATGGCTACTCAATAAAAAAAATTAGGCCTAATGTACTGTATTCTGAAAATAAGGTAAATAAAGTATTTTAAATATCCATTTTTTTCATCATTCAAATGTTCATATATTATTTATATTGTGGAAAGAAATAAAAAAATCAGTTTAAACATAATAAGAATTTTAAATTGTTTAAATATAACGTTTCGGAAAAAATTGTTTTTCGAGCACAATACTAGTAAAACAATTTTATACGCTTTCCATTATTGGCGGAATATCGAATCGTTTGTCGACATTTTTCTGGTTTAGCGAGATGGTCGATGGAATTTTACACGTGTACCTTTGCTTCTTTTTAATTGTATAAATTAATGTTATCAACAGTTTACACCCTATTTTGATCATTAAGTGGGTAGGTTGATCGATATTAAATGAAAAAAAGCGTTCTTACTTTCAAAATTATGTAAATTACAAGTGTAGCCAAACAAAACTTTCAAAATTGCAATCACCAACGTACAACAGCCATGTTGACCTGAAAAGGAAAAACATGGCCGCCGGCTGCATTAGCCAATCAGAAAATGTCGGGTGTATGTCTACTCTCTCTATATAGGCTCTCTAACGTAAACTTGTATCCCATATACATTATCGTTGCTACGATCTGCATATGAAGACCGGTTTCTGAAATACTTTCATTCCCACATCAATTTTCTATAGGAAAATAAACTCAGTTCTGCATTTATGTGCCCTTTCTCCACTACTGATCCACATCCCGAGTTTATGGTCTCCCAACTCACGAATATTTCAGTCTCCAAACATGTTAGACTTGAGCATTATCAATCCTCAATTAGCAGAACCTCAGAGACTCGCTATTCAGGACCCTGAGATTATGATTGCTCAACATTTGTCCGTTAATGGGGTATGTCCGGATAACCTACTTCATCAATACCATTCTCTCAAACTACGTAATCAGTCAGCGCACTATAACGTATCTTCTCTATTACTTCAACTACCACTTACCACCAACTGAATTGCACATTATAAACTCGAGTAAATGTTTCCCCATAAGCTTATTCCAATGAATCTAAGCAAATACATTAACTTATAAGTATTGAATATTTAATTAGTTATTAATATTTAATTAATTCGAGTTAAGATAATATTTAATATTCTCTCAACTCATTTAGATTTAAACTCAGCCCAAATCTATCTCCGTATCCTCAACACATACAAAATGGAACCGAGTTGTCAGTCAAACGAACCCTCTCGTCTGAATTTCGAGCAGTGGGCACGCCCTCCTGCCAAACCCACCTGCTTACCAACGATTCAAACATCTGTTTTTAGATATTTAAATTAAGTTTTCTTGCGATTGGCAGATCGAGATTGGAGACCTCCCAGAGACCCCTGACCAATGTTCTTATTCGTATTGTTCCTTTCGGGGGTTGTAGATCCTTCAGGGTAGGCGCAGGGGTAACCGTAGTTGTAAGTAGACCCCTTGCATATCGCTTGCATTCCAGTGACTCGAACTGTGTTTTAATTCAAAATTCTTATAGTCCGTCTGGCGAGTTGAATTGAGTTCCATGGTTTTGAACTAGTCTATTTTTATAATTAGGCGATAGGTTAAACATACTCAAAGCTCTTTAAAAATTGGCGTCTTTAGCTCGTTACCAAGAACGACATCTACCAAGGGTTGCCGAAACGAGATCACCTCTGCAGATCGCCATACATAATTTTGTCTATGGCAGATCCTTCTTGGCAGGTTTAATACCTTTCTAGAAATGGTTACTTTGGTTCTTATGGCGCAAGGTCTTTTAACGCCGTGGTAGACCGTTGGAGAGTAACGAATTAGCAACCGGAGGGTTACGAGTTCAAATCCAACCAAAGACCGTAGTGTACCAGGGTGGCTGGTGCACGTTAAATGTCGTGGCCTCAAAAGTCCTCACGTTGGCATGGTGTGTAAGCATGGAGGGTGAGGTGCCAGCTCAAGATCCGAGAACCACATCTCGTAATTTTGAACCATGGTTAGATGACGAGGTCACACCTGAGCTGGCGCCCCCCTCTCCAAACTTCCACGACGCCAACGTAAGTATGTTTGAGGTCACGACAGACTTAACGTGCACCACCCCCTTTGTACACGACGGTCTTTGGTTGGATCGAGTTTTGAACTCGAAACCCTCCGGTTGCTAACACACGACTATACCAACTGTTTAACAAGGGTCCCATAAATGGATACGAAGTTCATATTAAGTAAACTTTCAACTAAGTAGGTTTTTAATTAACGTCGCACTGGATCAACACAAAGGGCTATAGGCGATGGTCCGGGATCAATCCCAAGGGAAAGATTCAAGCACAACACTTCCGTCATTTCAAACCAGTCAGATGACGAGGTGGACACCTTGGATGGCACCTCACTCTCCAAACTTCCACTCCAACGTGAGGACATTTGAGGCCACGACAGGTTTAACATGCGCCAGCCTCCTCGTACACGGTCTTTGGATCGAGTTTCGAACTCGCAACCCTCCGTTCCGCTACACTCCGAACCGAGCTACCATTTATGCTTCGAGTGTCTCAACATTGAGGCTGTACAGAGCAATCAATATTTCTAGTTAACTCTTTTTGGTGTGACTTGGAAAAAGGCCTGAGGCTAGTTTTGGTGTCGACCTTTCTTCTAGCAATAATTACCAATCGAATTATAGGAGTGGACTAAAAGTCCACGGCTATCGCAAACAAACAGCAGAGCTGGCAGCTCAATCATCCGAAATCATATTACGAGCGAACAAATGAAATTCGCCCAATTGGATCCCAAACTTTCAGAGAAGCTGTTATTATTTCCCTTTTTTCTCGGAGGCAACTGCAGGCAGCATCCGTTTTTTATCATCCGGACATAATCAGGCGAAAAGAAACCCTCGAGCGAAAGGGATTATGGGACGGAGAGTCTCGCTCTGCAATTGATTCGGATCTGGAGGCAGAACCGGATCGAAATAAAGAACAAATGTATTACATATCCTCTTAAAGAAAGCTACTCAGCGGAATGGAGTCATGTTAAATAAGTAATATTAAGCATGCTCGGAAATAAACTCGGATAAATAAGGTAGGCGCTTTTCGAGGGGGTGGCTTTCAGGTTGGGTATTAAGTCTAAGACCTGCGTTGTCTTCTCTTGCAAACAATTTTCTCTGAACAGGATTCGGTTGGTTGGCTTGGGTTTTATGGCGCAGGGTCCAAAGAACAAGCTGCGCTAAACACATGATGCAAGCCAGTAAAAATAAATAAAAAGTTAAAATTTTCTGATCGACAAAAGTGTATACAGATGTAGTTTTGATGATATAAAAGGTGCACGATAAAAGATGTAATGTATATTGGACACCATTTGTAAAAATATGAAGGCTAGACTCAAAAATGGAGAAAAGTGTTACGAGATGGGGCATCCCATCTTAGTGGGTTATTAAAATCATAATGAAATATATACAGGATTCGGAGTTTTCCCAATACACCTAGAATCTTTTATACATTGGAAGAAACAGACTTTCCGAAACCAAGTTGCACGTGTTAATATCTCAGGAAGTTCGCTGATATATTTCTCCTTTCGTTAGGTAAGTGTACTCAAAAGCCATGCCACCTTGTTAGTTAGGCAGGTAGTTGAATTAACATCGCATTAGAGCAACACAACGGGCTATTGGTGGCGGTCCGTAATCCATTCCGAATGGTAGGTATTTTAATTAACGTCGCACTGGAGCATCACAACGGGCTATTGGCGACGGTCAGGGACCAACCCCCGAAGAGAAAGATCCGACGACAAAACCTCCTAATTTTGAACCATGAGGTGGTCACACCTGAGCTAGCACCCTAAACTTTCGCACCACGCCAATGTGGACATTAGAGGCCACGACAGATTTAAGAGCACCAGCCCCCTTTGTACACGACGGTCTGTGGTTGGATTCGAACTAGCAACCCTCTGATTTCGAATCAGTTACTCTTCCAACCGGGAAAGATCAGAGAACACCTCGTTATTTTTAACGGTCCGATGTGAGGTCAACACCTGAGCTAGCACCCCTCTCCAAACGTACACGCCGTGCCAACGTGAGGAAATTGGAGGCCATGACAAACTGAACGTACCCCCACGTACAAGACTTTGGTTGGATCGAGTTTCGAACTCCCAACCCTCCGGTTACCAACCCGCTACTCTCCTTTGTCGTAGTTAATCGCATGATATTCAAATAATGATCGCTGGATTATAATTTATTTTATGTTTAAGGGGACACGGTACCCTTAAAAAGACCAAAATATCGAAAAAAAAAATTATTGCTTTATTTTAAATATACAACCCTTCTGAATATGCAAAATTTCACAGCTCTAGTAACATTATTTTAGGAAATATTTAAGTTTTTTTTCTCTTGGATGCAAATAACCGAAACCAAAATTTAAAACTTCAAATGGTTTTTTCTCAGCTTTCTGTTTTTGATGACTATGAAGTACTCAAATTGCTAAGGCTTTTTTAAAATTTAATTTAGAGGTTTGAAACTTTTTGTAGTTGTTCACAATAGTATATATGACAATTCTGTGCATGGGATAAGAATTTGGATGAAAAGTTTTTTTTAAATTGACAAACTAAAATTATCTTGTTTTTTACAGTTTTTCACAGTACCTTTTAGAAAAAAATTCTAGAAAAATGAATAATCAGAATACATGCAAACCCATGCACAGAATTGTGTAAAATACTGCAATGAATAGAAAAGTGTAAAAAAAAATTTAAAAAGATGATATTTAAAATAGTAGGGATTTTAAAATATTGATTTTTTTTTCAAAAAAATTAAATTTCTGAATTATTGCTCTTGTAAAATTAAATTTTTTCGCCTGAAATATTCATTTTATGTGCATTTCAATATAGTATACTAAAAAGTTCTGCTACACATGAAAACAAAAAAAATTGTTCAAAGGGTACCGTGTCCCCTTAACTTTAGAAGAGAAGGGTTATTCTTTATAAGAGAAAAATCGGATTTAGCTACAACCCATACCGATGGGAAAGATCCCATAACACCTTGTCGTTTTGAACCACGGTCAGATCTGACATCCAGAGTTGGTTCGTTTGGGGGTTTTATGGCGCTGGTTAGTTGGTCAAGCTACGTCAAACACAAAACGAAGCAGGAAAAAAAGAAAAAGGAGAAGAGGGTAAAACAGAAGGGATCAGATCTCTTGGGTACCTCGGGATTGTGATGCTCTTACACATATAAAGATGTATCCCTAAGGGCAACATCCAGGAAAGAATCGAATCTGTGTGGCAGGTATGTCGCGTAGTGGGCATAACCACTGAAAAGTAGGACTGGAAGAATATTCCTGGAAACCGAAATTGGCTTATTTTACTACATCGGGAGAGGGGTTTGGTTTGGGTTTCATGGCACGAGGTCCGTTAGTGGACAAGCTGCGCCAAACGCAAGATTAAATATATCCAATAAAACAAACAGCAAAGTAATAAAATAGAGTCTAAAAGTTAGCCTTTTTATAATATTTAAAAACGTATGTTAAAAACATTTTAGTTGAAAATATAAATACAGGATGATTCTTTGTGTTTTCAACACAAAGAATGGTAGGTGAGCGTTAAAAACCTCAAAAACGTGAGGAGTTATGCATTTTTAAAAATATGACTTGGGATAGGGGAAAGGCATTTCACATACTTCCAGATATCTAAGGGATTCCGATATCGGTATTGTACAGGCAAAAAAGAAAAACGACCTTTTGTTCGTTTTTCAGTGAAAGTTTTCACTGAAAGTTTCAAACATTTTTTTAACAAAAAAGTTTTTAATAAAATATGGCATCAATAAGAACATTCTCTTACCCTAATCTGTATTAAAAAAGTCTAACATATCGTAAAAAACTTCTGCCGAAGCTAGATAACGTTTCCGTAACTTCCTCTTAGAGAGCAAAAACCGCAAAATCCGTTCTACCCTAATAAATTAGAAAAACTACCCCGAGATAAAACATTCCATTTGAAAACTACATTAATTTTGCTGATAAAAGTGAAACTTTCCTTTCACGCAGCAATACAATCGTAGGAGCCTGACGGAGTTTTATTTATTATGGGAAAAAAAAGATAAGGAAACGCGTCCCTCTTTCAGAAATGCAAAACTTCCGTCGGCGGACATAAATATTCAAAGGGCGCAGAAAACCCAAAACGAATTAGAGATAACGCGTTATTAATTTTAACCAAGTGCTCTAGTAGAACTCGGACATAAAAAATTTATATATTTATTGCTCTCATTCGTCGATGAGAATGAAAAGGAGTTAGACGTGAAAAGTTAATTAGCTATTAATTAAAATACTTCCACTGTCGATTAATTCGCCTTAGTTGAAAGTGCTGTAAGTAGATTAAAAATTAGGATTCGACGAATGTCATGTGCTCTTTAAGATTGAGGATCATAGCCAGGCATGTTTTTTCTTTATGAGATGGTTTAAAAGTTAGTTGGTATTGGGGTTTTATGGCGCAAGGGCCATATTTGGTCATGCTGCGCCAGACACGACATACAATATCAATACACACACAATGAAAGTTTTATTGACACAGAAGAGAGAAATACACACAGGGAGGAATGCACCTGACAGGAATCGAACCTGCACAGCCTACAATTCGAAGGTTGCTAGCGTAGTGCTCACTGAGCCACGACGGCCCCAGATGGTTTAGGCCTGGTGCACACCCGATTTTTAAATGTACGGCGCCACTGCGTCTCCAACTGTGCACACCACCCTGAAATGGCGCCTGTTCTTATTTGGCCGCCAGTTGCGATGGATGTCTATCGAAAGGAGCAGTTTGTTTCGCTTACTTGGTGTACAAAAAAATATATTTTGAAACAAAATAGACGTTACTGGATACATCCATTTAGTGATTTAAGACTTACAAGAGGTAGATTTTATACATCTTTTGCGTATTTACAAGAAAACCCAGATAAGTTTTGCTGATGATAAGTTTAAGCTGTTGAGTAAGGCCAGAGAAAGTCAAACTACAAAAAATGCAAACTAGCGTTCAACAAGAGCATAAACAGAACAAGCATTCTGACTCCGAACCGAAATTCTACCGAGGCCGCTACGGAGTCAGTCTTGCTGGAACGCTGAAAGAGGTCGGACTGGGGATTCGTGCACTCCTACAAACCAAACTCTAAATCGCTTAATGAAATCTCTTGTAAAGGATACAATTAAACCAATTATAAATTGTTATCTGGAGTTCGTATTCTTTTGCGTCCAGTATTTTATTCTTGCCTCTCCAAATCGCTTATCTGGGAAATATAGAGTGCAAGTGCCCAATTCCATTAATAATCTATTCGTATGCACATTCGATTCATATTCTTCTTTGTATTTTTAAACTTAAAGAACAAATATAAGAATATGATTAATTCATGTAAAATAATACGCCGCATTTAATATAAAAATAAGAGATGTGTGTACCGCTCAATAGAGAACAAGATACAGCGGAGTAGCGTGCTCGGCTACTGTACGGAACTGCGGCACAAATTGCACGCAAGGTGGACGGACGTAGCCGCAACGTCACTGTAGGTATGTGTGCACTACACTATCTGATCTCCTGTATCTCAGACCGCACTTACGGTGCCGCAGTGACACCGCACGTTTAAAAATCGGATGTGCGCACCGGGCCTTAAAAGTCAATTTTACAGTTTAAAATAAAATCGAGTGCTTTTTAGTAGCTTTTTACTATTTTAATTGAAAAAAACGCATGTCCAACCCTCCAAGCGGTTTCGATTAGATGTCCATCAAGATATGATCAATTTTGCTACGAGTACTTGGATGACGAGTTATCGTCATCCAAGATTTTGCCGCTCTTTTGATGATAACGAGATCAAGATCTGGTCAGCTGACGAGATAAGTCATCCACCAAGATCTGCTAATGGTTTTGTTAATGACGAGATACCTCATCAAGCCAACCAGGAGGATTAAGGCAAGATTATGGAAATCGAATAGAGCCAAAATCTGGCTTTAAAATGGAATTGGGAATTTATTTTGCATGTCTTAAGCCTTTGTGAGGTTCTCAAACCAACACACTAGGAATGTTGGTCGGAAGGAACCATTGGATCCCCGAGGGATGCTGGCGGAGGTGTCCTTGAACGGTCATCCGTGTTAAGAGAAAAAAAGAACTAGAAGGGTAAAAAGGATTTGACTAGCGGAGATAGGACGGATATGTGAGGGTCCTTTTCTCTGAGATCTTCCAAAAGATTTGGAACTACATGGAGACTCGTGTATAATAACCCTAGAAATGTGTAGTAAATTTACCCCATGAAAAAGCGCTTCTCATCTTATCTACCAGAGACGCGCACGTTGAAGCGTTTTTGCAGCCTTCATTGTTAAAAAACGCGCACGTTGAAGCGTTTTTGCAGCCTTCATTGTTAAAAAACGTTTCCCGATTCAAGAACCACGCAGCTATCGAAATCCACTTCAATTATCAAAGTCGCTATTATAAACCTAATATGGTTTCTAACAGTGATTAATACACCTGAACTAAAATTACCAATATAAGTGGACTTTTCTTATATACCATTACAAAGTTTTGAATTGAGCGATGATTCGAGAGGGTTGAACTTTAATACTATTTCTGTAATTATTCGGACATTGGGAATGTAAATTGCCATGCATTTTATAGTTATGTATGCACAACGTATTGTTTAATGTCCAGTAGTAGGTTCTTCACATCCGAACACGTTAGCATTATCCGTATGTTTGAATATCACGTTTCAATAGCGGATTAGCAAACGGAGAGTTGCGAGTTCGAAACTATTCAACCAAAAACCATCATATACGTGGGGGCTGAAGCACATTAAATGTGACCTGGCCTCAGATGTTGTCACTTTGGCATGGTGTGGCAGTTTGGAGGAAGGTAGGTACTTCAATTAACATCCCACTGGAGTAACACAACGGGATATTGATGACGGTCCAGGATCAATTTGAGTACATTGAGGCCACGAAGCTAATCCGCTGCTCTTCTAACCGGGCTACCACGGCCTTGGAAGTTTGGAGAGTGGAGTGCCAGCTTGGGTGTTGCCATCGTCATCTGACCGTGGTTCAAAATGACGAGGTGTTGTCCTCGGATCTTTCACTTCGGGGTGAACCTCGGACCGTCGCCAACAGCAGCCCATCGTGTTTCTCCTCCAGTGCGACTAACTCAACTTATCCATTACTTCAAAAATATTAAAATCTGACCTGTGTCTCGTATTTCTACTCCTAAGTTAAACTAATTATAGATAAATCCAAGGGGTTTAAAACACGAGCGACAACAATAACACGAGGATTACCATAGGCTGAATAAATCGAGTTAAAACTATTCATATTCAGTTTTTAGTCGTTCTGGCTAAATTCGAATAATCCTCTTTCGCATTCGAGGTCCGCATAAATTAATCCGATTTCGAATAAGACCTTCCCTCATTTTCACTTTTTAATTGGAGATACCTGCGCTACCGACTAAGCCGATTAAATTATGAGAAAAAAGCTGCACAAAAAATGGAAAACAAGTTGGGGACTTTTCGACCTTTTCGTTAAATTATGCCTGTAAGCAGCACGGGCAGTAATCGATCGCTTTTTTGCCTGCGCTTCGCGGGATATTAAAATTCAATTCCATTAAATATTCGGTACTCGCGAAATTATCCTAGACTAAACTAATCGCTTTTAAAACCTTCCCTCGCGTTTATTTTGTCTCGCGTCGTGCTGCGGGAAGAGGTGTTTTTTCGCACCGTCGTGGGAGAGGGTTGAAATGAGAGACGAGGTTAACTGGATGTTGTGAAAAATGAAATGCGTGGATTTCTTTGAAACGTGTCCGGAATCGATTGCGTGAGAAGGGAAGCAGCTGCGATGGTTCCAAGAGGGGAAAAGAATTAGCGAGTGTCGTAGGTAGGTGTTTTAATTAACGTCGCACTGGAGAAACACAACGGGCTATTGCAGGCGGTTCGGGATCAAACCCGAGGGAAAAGATCCGAGGACAGTACCACGTAATTTTGAACCACGGTCAATGACGAGCAAAATTTGTCAGATCTTGATGGACGAGATACCTCGTCGAAACCACTTGGAGGGTTAATTCACCTACCTAGCAAATACGATATCAGGAAATTAAGTTGAAAATATTCCTTACTATGACAGAAGACAAATGCGTAATTTTGAGGACAAGTGTGCCAGCTCAAGTGTGACTAGGTCAAACCTGAGCTGGCACCTCAAACTTCCACAACGCCAACGTGAGGACATTTGAAGCTGCGAACAGAATTAACATTCGCCAACCCCCTTCATACAAGACGGTCTTTGGTTGGATTCGAACTCTCAAACCTCCGGTTGCTAATCCGTTACTCTTCCAACCGGGGTACCGCGGCACAGCGAGCATCGAGTAACCGACTCAGCTAAGGTGAGGCGCAAGGGGATTGAAGAAACAGGTGTGGATGTTGGTTGATTCGGGGTTTTATGGCGAAAGAATCACATATGGCCAAGTTGCGCCAAACGTCACGTAACTTCAAGTAAACAATATCGTGATAGGAATAGAAAGAGGATTGGTAGGTAGTTAATTAGCTTCGCACTGGAGTACCACAGCGGGTTATTGGCGACGGTCCGAGATCAAACCCGAAGGGAAAGATCAAGGACAACGCCTCGTCATTTTGAACCACGGTCAGATGACGAGGTCAACACCTGAGTTGGTACCGCACTCTCCACCCTCCTGTTGCTGATCCATTACTTTTCCAATCGGGCTACCGCGGCCCGAGGGATTGGTTGGTTGATTTGCGTTTAATGGCGCAACGTCCAAAAGTGGACAAGTCCCGAGGGATTGGAGAAGGGAGTAGTGGAAGGAAAAATAAAGAGATCGCTTGGGTATCCCGGGAGCGCGACTCTCATGTCTACTAAATACAGTAACCCCCATGGGAAGAGAAAAGATCACTAGAGTACCTCGGGTCCGTGAATCCTGTACACACCTGAAGGAGATGCGCAACTGACCGTTCTTCCTTGGAGAGTGGAAATCAAAATTCTTTCTTCCCTCTCAGCATTGGTTGGATTGAGTTTTATTGCGCAGCAATCGATTGTTGATACAAAGAAAGTTTCATCGACACAGAAGAGATGCACCCATGGAGGAATTGAACCTCTCCGCTTACATTTCGCAGGTTACTAGCGCAGTGGGCAAACCCAGAGCCACGACGACCTTCTTACCTCTCAGGGTTGGTTGGATTGGGTTTTTATTGTGCAAGGGCCATATTTGGTCAAGCTGCGCCTAGCAATGTCTTAGGGAAAGGAGCATACAGACAAGGAAAGTTTTATACTGACATAGAAGAGAAATAAATTTGGTTGGTTACATTGAGTTTTATTGCACAAGCGGGCCATATTTGGACAAGCTGTGCCAAACACGCAATGGACAAGTCAAGCAATGGACAAACGCACATAATGAAAATTCTACGGACATTAAGAAATACACTCAATGTCAACCACTTTTGGAATCGTTAACAGGTTGAAATTTAACATAATTGTAAATCAGTGATATTTAAGAAAATCAAAGTACAAAATAACGTGAATCAATAACCCTTACGTGGTTCAATTGGGGTTCGAAGATCTCTATAGGGATAACAAGAATTGTTCCAACCCTAATCTGAAGCCACATCAGAAACAACATGACGTTATAGTTGGAAAATCCCAGTCAATGGTCCCTGATATTGGAACTGTAAGTTGAAATGTAAAATTATAAAATACTTTAATTATCAAATATTTGGTTGGTTTTGGGTTTTATGGCGCAAGAGCCATATTTAGCCATGCTGCGCCAGACACAAGACATACAACATCAAGTAATTAACACACACAATGACAGTTTTTATTGATACAGAAGAGAAATACATCCAGGGAGGAATGCACCGGAACAGTAGTGGAATGAAAGGAAAATGTTGCTTGGGCATCCCGCGAGCACGACACCAGTGTTTGCTATACAGTAAACTCCATGGGAAAGGAAAAGATCACTAGAGTACCTTGGGTGCGTCGAGCCTGTACGTACCTAAAGGAGATGTGCCTTTGAGGGCCTCAAATATGTAGAGGTTGATAAATTACCTATCAAATTGAAAATTGTGAAATCGTAGCTTTTACACAAACGTCTAAGGATAACCTGGTTTTTTACTTAGCATAAAACGGCAACTAACAATGTTAACGGATAATTTCATCAGTCTTGTACCGAAGCATGCACTAGACTTTCGGAACGCTAATGTTCCACAGATGTCAGCAGAATACTCCCAGAGTAGGATTTACCAGCTGCCCAGAGACAAAGACACTAACTAGAACACGCAGCTGAATGGTATGCAAAAAGCGGAATGTATGAACGAGATGTCTGACGTTTTACTCGGGCAGGACGCATTCTTCACTTCAGTTCCCAGTCACTGGCACGCAGCCACCACCGAAACGCGGTTGGAAGTATAAGAAAAACAGCAAGGAAGGGGCTCTTTTGATAGAGTTCCAAGTCCCAAAAGGGGGCTAAATTATTACCCTCGGACGACTTTTCCCTCCATTTGCACTGTCACGTTTTATAGAGAGAGGGACAACGAAATGAAAAGTTTTGACGCGTTTTCAAAGCTCGTTTGTCTTCAGATAAATGGCCGGCGAAAGTAAATGGATCGGGGCTAGGATTAAAAATAATAAGCGTCTGGCTTCTTAACAAAGGCCTGTCCCGAAAATAATGTGTCATTTGGGACTAAATTCGAACCGGAATAGAGATTAAGGACGGGATCGTTCGTTTTTCTCTCCAGTCGGCGGATTCGTTGAACTTCAAACAATGATTACAGCAATTAGTATTGAAGACAACAACTCATAACTTGATGGATGTATTTAGGTTACGCCGTTGTTTGCGCCCTAGGAAATGCTGCGGAAAGTCCAATATTAAGCTATTCTTCCGGGTTGTGCATTTGTTTTTGCATAAATGCGCAACCCTTTAGATTGGTGGTTTGGTTTGGGTTTTATGGCACAACTTCCAAAGACGGACGACGCAAGATAATACATACCAGTATAAAATAAAAGGTTAAAATGGTCTAAATATACTTCTTACTGTTAATTAAAATTATATATTTGTCCAACAGATGATTGATTAAATTTTTATTAAACAAGGGCCAGGTTTGGACAAGCTGCGCCAAACTTTCGGTATTTTTAAATAAATTTTAATCGTGATTTATCCATGAATTTAATAATCATGAATTTTTTAACAAAGTTTATAGAACATTAATAGAATTTTTTAACAAAGATATAAATAGTATAAAAACACTTCAAATCAATTTTTAGATAAAATTATAAAAACCTAAATAATATATAAAAACATATTTGGATGAGGAGGATCTCTTAATAAATCATTAATACTAGGGTTAGTATCACCAAAGCGACTGAGTCTAATAGCATTAAAATAAAGTCATTCACTTAAAATGTGTCTAAATTGAAACGTACGTCGGACATGTCAGAGCTTGTTCTGAGTGTAGGAAATGACTGAGTTAAACATGTGCGACCTATACGAAGTCCTGTCAGTTTTACTTCGAGTCTTCTATTAAAATTATTGGGTTTAAAGCTCTTTACATAGGGTTGAATGGAATATAATTTGTTTTGATTGTTCTACAGAGTTTCGATGATATAAAAGGTGCAGAATAAAAGATGTAATGAATGTAGGTCACCATTGGTAAAAAACAAATTACGAAGGCTAAAAATATAAATGGAGAGAATATAACTGGATAGAATTGTAGTAAAATGAGGTATCCCCTTCTTAGTTGACGATTGAAATTTTAATGAAATGCAATTAAAAAGTGATGAATTATAACGGTAAAATGTCGACAGCGACGTAACGCAACTTTATAGCGTCGGAAGATGTCAGACGTCGATTATTAGACTGTTGAAGTTTGAACATTGGTAATGTTTGAGTTAGACATCTTGAAACAATTCACAACGAAAAATTCAATTACCTCAAACTCTTAAGCTTTAACTAAACCCCATCCCCTTATTGACACTCCCTAATTTTATGATTTCCTCGAAATAGCAAAAAGGACAATTCCTTAAGAAACCTTAAATCGAGTTCAACTGTTGTACATGGGAAAACGCAGATGGATTGCATATATTGTCTAAAAAATCTATTCATAAAAACCAGAGTTGGTATGTTGGTATCCGTCTGTCCTCTATACAAATCTACACCGCTTGATCAATCTACACCAAACTTGGTACTTATTCTTTGGAATTCTGCGGGTAACGTAGACTACATATTAAACCTCGTTCTATTTATCTTAGATGTGCAGAGGGGTGTAACGTCCCGCCATTCTGGACGGAGCACTTGCTAGGGGGCGCCCCCACCCGATCTGGCTGTGCAGATGACGTCAGAGTTAACATCCACAGGAGTGGACTCTCAAGTTGACTTTGGAGTTTTTTTAGAATCTTAGAATGTGGTGCAATCGCAGATGGGTACGGTTGCGCTGAAAATCGCGCAGTATCATATCGTTTATGTATACCGTCTGTAAATTCTTAAACTAGGTTTATTATTGGAATGTAAATTTTTATAATGTAAGATTATTTTTATAGAAGGTGGTCTTTTTTATCGTCGATATGGTACAGTGGGTTAAAGACAATTCTAAATCCTCATAGGAATAACATTGCGTATTTATACGATCAATGTCAGACCAATTCACACTAAATTCGGTACATTCATCCTGTAGCATTCTGCGGGACACAGGCTATATATATTATCACCGTCAGATTTGTCCTGGGTCTGCAGGGGGCTAAAAACAATTCGAAAATATCCATAGGAATAATATTGAGTAATATTACGATGAATTATAAACAATTCAACAAGCAACTCCTGGTAATTCAGCTAGTGTACCTGTATTTCACCGTCTACGGTTATTTCCATATTAGTCAAAATACTGCCAGTCAAGAGAATCAATAGAACTTATTTGTTTAAAACTTCTTTCGGACTTGGTGCCTTTTCCTTGCGTTGATCAAATTTAATTCCAACAAAATAAATCTCTGCTACAAAATCTGAAGTTTTGTTGAAATCGCTTTCACGCGGTGTGAACCAATCTAATTCGTAATATCGTCCGAAATAAAAGAGCAGTCGTCCTCTTTGAGTGAAGCTAATTTCCACGTGGATGAGAATTAATTGCCAACCTAATGGAAGCCCTCCTGTACCAGTACCTTCTTCCTCTCGCCCTTATTTACGATTTCTTGCGTTTGATGCGAAAAAATAAATCGTACGTGGAACTATTTACGGGGAGGGAAATGTCTTCTGTCACGGATAGAATCATTCATCGCGGCTCCGTCTGTTTACGTTCAGAGTTTATCGAGATTTCTTATCTTATTTTTTCCGTCTTTCCTTTCCCTCTCGGAAATTTCTTTCGGGTAGGAATGATGCATCGGGGAATCAAATGGCTCGTGACTCGATTGATGCATCATTTCGTCGTTTGGATTCTCGCAGCCGGTTCTGTCAGTTTCGAGTTCGAAATTTGCCAGTCGATGAAATCCACATTTGAAAATTAATGCTGCAGGATGCGGACCTACGGGAGTCATTACAGAATAGGAAGGCTTTGTGTTGCTTGGTTGGGTTTTTATGGCGCAAAGCCGTATTTGGCCATGCTGCGCCGAACACACGACAACGTGAACATGCACTAACCAGAAAAGTTTTACTGATACAAGGTATTTGGCCATGCTGCGTCGAACACAAGACAACGTGAACATACACTAACCAGAAAAGGTTTACTGATACAAGGTATTTGGCCATGCTGCGTCGAACACAAGACAACGTGAACATACACTAACCAGAAATGTTTTACTGATACAAGGTATTTGGCCATGCTGCGCCGAACACACGACAACGTGAACATGCACTAACCAGAAATGTTTTACTGATACAAGGTATTTGGCCATGCTGCGTCGAACACAAGACAACGTGAACATGCACTAACCATAAAAGTTTTACTGATACAAGGTAGTTGAATTAACTTCGCATTGGACGGGTTATTGGTGACGGTCCGGGATTAACCCCGAAGGAAAAGATCCGAGGACGACACCGTCGTTTTTAGCCAGTCAGATGACGAGGTAAACCCCCTAGATGTCACCCCACTCTTCGAACATCCACACATCAACATGAGGATATTTGAGGTCACGACAAATTTAACGTGAACCAACCCCCACGTACACGACGGTGTTTGGTTGGACCTAGTTTCGAACTCGCAACCCTCAGATTTCTAATCTGCTACTCTTCTAACCGGGCTACCGCAACCCTGTTACGTTGAAAGGGATTTCGAAAAAAGAATTCGATTTCCAGAAATGCAGTGTACAGATGCATGCAGTAATGATGTACCGATTTAACGTTCACTAGCTTCCGCGCACACTGCGGTCTTTGGTTAGACCGAGTTTCGAACTCGTAACCCTCCTGTTGCTAATCCGTTAATCTCTTAATCTTGGCTATCGCGGCCTTCATAAGAGATAAATACACTCGGTGTAACTTACCGGAATCAACCTTACAAGTTGCTACTGGACAAACTGAGCCACGGAGACCAAGATTTAGAGAAGTTTACTAAGAACCGGTAGGTAGTTCGTTGATTTTATGTCTCCCTACAGCAACAGAGGGTTATTGGCGACGGTATCCATCCAGAAGGCAAAGATCCGAAGACAACGCCGTCATTTTCAACCACGGCCCGGTTACGAGGTCAACACCCGATCTGGCATCTCTCTACAAACTTCCACACCGCGCCGACGTGAGGCCACAACAGATTTAACGTGCAGCAGTCCTCCACGTACACGACGGTCTTTGGTTGGATAGTCTCGAACGCGCAACCCTCGGTTTATTAATCCACGACAATACCCACTGCGCTAACACGGCCGTACTAAGATCAGGATCGCTTCTGAAATCTGATGCACTCGTGTAGACAGTAAAACGAAATAAATTATTTTATAAAAAATACTTAAAATATCCATGTCATAAAATTTGTTTTCTTATTCAGCTAAAAAACTTTCGTATAATATATATATCGTGTAGACAGTAAAACGGAATAAAAATTATTTTATAAAAAATACTTAAAATATCCATGACATAAAATTTGTTTTCTTATTCAGCCTAAAAATTTTCGTAAAATATATATATTTCCTATCATTTCTCCTCACTCCGTTTTAATCTTACTTAAATATTAGTTATACAATTGCCACTTCCCCATTCCGGAATAAGACCTGGTCGCAATCTATACTAGAAATACTTTTCAAAGCTCTCTTCGATTATTTTAACGCCGTAGATATAACGTGTTAATAAAGCTTCTGGCCATGCCCTTTATCATTCAGAGACGGGCTGCTTGTGACGGCGAATGGTTGGTTGGGTTTTGTGGAGCAAGGGCCCATATTTGGCTATGCTCCACAAGACAAACAATATAAAGTAATGGACACACGTACAAAGTTTTACTGACACAGAAATACGCCCAGGGAGGGTTGTTTTGGGGTTCTATGGCCATATTTGACCAAGCTGTGCCAATAACAAGGCATACAGCACAATGAGGGAGGAAGAAAAAGCAAAAGATAAGCGAGGGTAAAAATGAAAAGATTACTTGGGTTTTGATGCCCGTTTACACCTAAAGATGTGCCTGTGATGGTCACTCAGGGAGGAGTAGATTGGTTGTTTTAGAATTTTAGTGGCCCCGTGACGACGAATGGACCCACAATTCCAATGTTCGATTCACGATTGCAGATACAAATTTCAATAAAATCTTATATTTAAAACTTAATGTCTAGTGTGTTAAGCCTGATTTACATAAAATAGAGGCAATACTTAAACAAGAAACCTTCAGATTTCGCACTTTAGTCTGCGAATCGATCTATAATTATGTTAATTGCCAATTTATCACAAACGTCATTTCCACTCGCAATTAAGGAAAGATTAACGAGAAGTTTCCGAGAAATTGCGAACGAGGAAATCAGTGCAATACCAAAATGAGTTTAAATAGTCAGTATGACTGGAAATCAAAGAATGGGGCTTACCATGCCAGCCACATCAAACCCACCTGACAGTCTGGTCACAGAAAAATGGATGAAAAATTCCGATTACTTCTAAGGTAGTTGAATTTACTTCACGCTGGGCACAACGGACTATCGGCGACGGTACATGATCGATGCCGAAAGGAAATATCCGAGGGCAACACCTCGTCATTTTGAACCAGTCAAATGACGAGGTCAACACCTGAGATGGTACCCGTTTTGAATTCGAAGGTAGGTAGCTAATTGAATTAACATCGCCCTGAAGCAACACAACGGGCTATTGGGTTGGGGTTGGGTATTTCAATTAACGTCACACTGGAGCAACACAATGGGCTATTGGTGACGGTCCGGGATCAATCCCAAAGGGAAAGACCGAGGACAACACCACGTAATTTTGAACCACGGTCAGATGACGAGGCAACACCTGAGCTCAACGGGCTATTGGTGGAGGTCTGGGATTTACAACGATCCGTCATTTTGTATCAGTCAGATGACGAGGTGAACACCTCAGATGGCAACCCACTTTCCAGA
The DNA here is from genome assembly GCA_933210815.1 of Meta bourneti. Classification (NCBI taxonomy): domain Eukaryota; kingdom Metazoa; phylum Arthropoda; class Arachnida; order Araneae; family Tetragnathidae; genus Meta; species Meta bourneti. The sequence continues at coordinate 109,655,170 of OW119922.1, read as the reverse complement.
CTTCCACGCTAACGTGAGGATATTTGAGGTCACGAAAAATTTAACGTGAACCAGCTCCCACGTACACGATGGTCTTCGGTTGGACCAGTTTAGAACTCGCAACCCTCAGATTTCTAATCTGCTACTCTCCCAACCAGGTCACCGCGTCACTGCGTCTCCCAACCAGGTACTTTGTGAATAGTAAGTTGATGTGAATAGTAAGCGTTGTGAATAGTAAGCGTTGATGTACAAGAAATGCTTGTCCTGAAGAAATCAGAATCCATTTCCGGCAAAACCGAATTATACATTTTCTTTCAAACCCATTTCCAGTGATGTCCATTTATAGAGAAGGTAGGTATTGTAATTAACGTCGCACTGGAGCAACGCAACGGGCTATTGGCGACGGTCCGGGATCAAACCCGAAGGACAACACCACGTAATTTTAAATCACGGTCAGATGACGAGGTCCAACCTAAAGCTGGCACCCCGCTGTCCAAACTTCCACACCACTCCAACGCGAGGACATTTGAAGCCCCGACAGGTTTAACATGCACCATTCCCCCTTAGTACACGACGGTCTTTGGATGGATTCGAAATCGCAACCCTCAACTCGTTTAGAGAAATCAGATTTCGATCGTCCCAGAGAGGGTTGCTTGTTTTGGGTTTTATGGCGCAAGATCCATAAATGGATGAGATGCGCCAAAAGCAGGATAATCGAAAATGGATTCAAGATATAATTATCACCAAACCATCATTAAAAGCATGAACCTGACAGTGGGAAACATTAAAGTCAAGTAATTAATATCCACACCCTGCACACACGAGTCGCCTTTTCCAAACGAGACTAAAGCCACGCTCAACAGTGCATTCTTATTCAAGAGCAATTCAATTGGAGGAATGAGCTTACTATCTGGCAGCGCTCTGAAAGGCAAATGGGAAAGGCGAGATATACAATAATCTCGAGGAAAAATAAATCCAGAAGTATTCTGCAACCTGTTGTCCAGCCGGAACAAAACCGCTCACTCAACGAAAGAAACCGTATTGAAGTCAGGATAGGGCTATTGAAAGCACCTGCCCGTCTACGGGTGCTTGGGTCATTTACTTAGTGAGAATAAATTCAATATGCTTTTCTCACTGCTCAATTCACTCAACAGGAAGAAAACACCTTTATACGTAATAGGATTGTTGGCTCCATTTGTTTTTTGTTCCACTGTCCAAATATGTTCATGAATAATTTATTAAGAAATGAGGGGAGTATTTATACTAGCCGTAACTATTTCTAAAACAGAAAACATGAGGGGAATTTTTCTGGGTTAAAAGCTTTTTTTTCGATTTTAACTAGTACCCAATTAGTTTCGGGAAAACTTAACTGCTTTTAATTATTTTGAGAAACTTGATAAACGGGAATCTACGTTTAATTTGGTTAAATTAAATCGTTACTGTTTACCCCTTTAATTAGATGGATGTGTATTTTATTGTCATATTACAAATGTATCTCTGAGGAATGTGGTATTTTGTGGTAAAAGTACATCATAATTAAATTTTCTTAATTATAATTATGATGTACAAGATTGCTTTCAAATTAATGAGAATTTAACAGCCTTTCGTTTATTTGAAGTTTCAAAACTTCACATTCAGTATTTATAAGGTTATTATAAAAGTTCTATGATATTTCTCAATCTAAAGAATGCCACTCGTCCGATTTCGTAACTGAATTCTTGCGATTAAAATGGATTGCAAATATATATACTTGGAGTAGGAATAAGAATGAATTAACTTTTTATCAGCAAGGGCTTAGGTATGAAACGTCTTTAATATTAAAATGTCGTTCAAATATTCTTGCTGTTTTGTCTAGTTTTTAACTGCTCTTCACAGGAACTCCATTTATCCTTATCAACTACAAAACTACCCATTACAATACATCTCAGGACAGCTATGTATGTATTTTAAGTATTCAGCCACATTTCTGTATGAAAAACCTATTCATTATATCAAGAATCAATACCAACCCCTATCTAGCTACATAAATTGCGAAGATACGTAACATTACTGCCTGTCTACCATTAGAACTGGTCTCAGCAATGTCTGAGGTTATCTTTAACCGTAGGAACAGACATTATCTCATTTTTCATAGGTTGTTAGTTGGAACTTTTATGGCGAAAGGGCTATATTTGGCCAGACATAAGACAGACAACATCAAGTAATGGACATACATACACAATGAATGTTTTACTGTCACAGAAGAGAAATACAGCATGGGAGGTTGGTTTGGGTTTTATGGCACAAGGTCCGTTAGCGGACATGAAACGCAGGATTAAATATACCCAATAAAAACACAGCCTATGTGGAATCGAACCTGCTCCGCCTACATCTTGCAGGTTGCTAGGGTAGTGGGTATACCCAATGAGCCACGACGGCCCCATTTTTCATAGGAAAATGAGAAAGTTCGCATCATTGGAGAAAGCATTGAAGTTTGTCATGAGTACACATAACAAATTGGGAATATATTTGTTGATTTCAATCTGTCAAATCTATTATTTAACTATCTTTCCTTCTCCATCATTCCTCTCTCGAAGGCAATAAAATTAAAATATCTCCAGTCATACCAAATCAAAGTACACGGGTCTTTTTACTATAACTACCGCCATTTAGACTTAGTGGTGGGAGCAGATCTAATGGTAGACATACAGGATTGGGTCATGCAGGATTTTGTGTCATGCAGGAATTTTTGTGACTTAAAATTTAGAAGCGGACGTACGTGAATAAGATGAGAGGTAAGAAACAATTTTTATTACAGCGTTTTGTTTGTATAAAAGGGTGATCAAACTATTGTCTCTTCCCTTTATGGCTTGCAATGAAAGTCTGAAAATAAGTAGTACTTATAGATACTAGCAGTTGTCTGCATCCACTAAGACTGGAGAGCAGGGCCAACATTGCACATGTTTGGCCAAGCTGCGACAAACACAAGAAGGACAATGCCAAGTAATTATGAACAGAAAGGATGGGAATCAGAAAGAATAGAACGATCGCCTGGGCATTCTGGGGTCTCGACCCCCAGCTTATCAGAGACAGTATACCCCATGGGAAAAGAACAGATCACTAGGGTACCTCGGGTTCGTGAAGCCCGTACACTCCTAAAGGAGATGTTTAAACGTATCGTACACTGGGCGTATGCTTTCGACATTGCTGCGTCTTCAACCTGCTTCACACAACAGAATCCGGATCTATCTTAATCGTGTAGAAATTGACTATTGAATTGATTAGGAGACTTGACTATTGAATTGATTAGGAGACTTGACTATTGAATTGATTAGGAGACTTGACTATTGAATTGATTAGGAGACTTGACTATTGAATTGATTAGGAGACTTCAGAAGATTCAAGGGCCATATTAGGTCAGGCTGTGCCAGTTACAAGACAGACGTCAAGTAATGGTTTGGGTTTTATGGCACAAGGACCGTTAGCGGACAAGCTGCAATACTCAATACTCAATAAATACAGCTAAAATAGACAGCCAAAGTAATAAAATAGTCTAAAAGTTACGTTTTCAATTATAAAAGAGGCAAAGTTAAAAACATTGAATTGAAATATATAAACTATTCTTTGTTTTTTCAACACAAAGAATGGTAGGTGAACGTTACCTTAAAAAAGATGAAAAATTATGCATTTTAAAAATATTACTGATGACAACTATATACATTTGAAACATGAAAATGACAACTATGTACATTTGAAACATTAAAATGACAACTATACATTTTACAAATTCAGAACATCGTAAAAAGGAAAGAGTGCAGAGTGGGGAGGATTACCCAGCAAGTCAGACTAGGCGAGGAAGTTTTAAAAAATCGAATGTAAAACTGCCATAAACCAGGACATGAAGTTAAGAAATGTGATTGTAAGATCCCCGATGACAGTGGTGGCACAAAGAACTTCCTCCAGCAAGTATCGGAAGTCAAGTAATGGACACACACACTAGGAAAATTTTACTGACAGAAGATAGAAATACACCTAAGGAGGAATCGAACCGGCGTGACGCCGCCTACAACTTTCAGGTAGCTTGCTCAGTGGTATATCCACCGAGCCACGACGGCCCCTCAGTCACTCTCAAGTAGGTAGTTGAATTAATGTCGGACTGACGCACACAACGGTCTATAAGTGACGGTACAGGATCTTTCCCATAGGAAAAGATTCGAAGGCAATACCTCTTAATTTTGAACCACGAGTAAGATGACAAGTTCAACCCCAAATCTGGCATACCACTCTCCAAACTTCCATACCACGCCAATGTAGGGACATTTGAGGCCACTATCGATTTAACGTGCAACATCCCCGCGTACACGACGGTATTTGGTTGGATTGAGCAGTCTCTATCACAATGAAACGAAAGTATATTTAGTTTCAGTTTATTCGATAGGGTTATACTAACGGCTAGCCATTTTACACGCTGAACTGGATGAACGTGACCGATGTAGGCATCCAATTCCTACCGCCTATGTATATAGACTAGCACAGCAGATACCCGAGACTATACGGTGTCTCATACACCAGCCTCGGGCTCGTTGTCCCCCGAGATCCCTTGTTTCCTCTCAAACCTAGAGTTTACGTACGAGACTTCGGGAAAACGTGAGGTTACACACTCGAATCAATCAAGGGATGAACCTTCTCATTGGGTATTCTATTCTTCTCAGTATTCCCCTTTGACCGTCGCTTACTACGAAATAGATAGTTGGGAGAGTATAATTTCATTACTAGATCTGAATTAATGAGATTATAATTGATTTAAATAATCCATTACGGAATCAACATATTAAAGCGGGATCTAACTCATCACTAGTTCGGGTTGGTTTGGTACACTAGGGGATTGGATGTCGATGTTTTATGTCGCGCAAGGTCCAAAAGTGGACAAGCTGCGCCAAACGCAAGACAGAATATAGCCCAATAAAAGCGCAGAACATTTAAAAATGAAGTCCAAGACAAAGATAAAAGGTAAACTTAAAACATTGAAAGCGTGAAGATGAGAATAAAAATATTTAAATAGTCAGATAATAAAAACAAGATCATCTGAGGCATAACTGATGAGACTGAAGAATTTAATTTACATATATACAAAATAAAAAATGTATAAAATTTTGAAGGAGTGAAATTTAAACAGCCGACAATCCAGACAAGTCAGAAGCGCTGCACCACCACTAGCATGATTGTTTTTTAAATTATCTCGTCTTGCGATATATCTTCCAATTTTTGTGCATGCTGCTTGCGTCAAAGAGGTTTCCTGCAGACCAAGACTTTGCAGGATGGCAACAATCAATAAAATCCTCCACATTCTCAACATGGTTACGGTAGCCTTCGCAATTTCAAAATATTATTTTAACCATTGATATTCTTTCAGATTTTTTGCGTGCCTATTCTTATTTTTGTCTATTTCCATTTTCTCACCAGATGAGTCAAATGCAGAATTGGTCTCCCAGTATTTTTCATCGATTCTATTCGATTTTGTAGCATCTAATTTCCTTTATGATTTTGGTTAGAAGTGTGTTTAGGATCAGGACTAGATGGTTTGGGAATGTTTGTTTTCGTTGATTTTTTAATGGTTGCATCTTTTTCTTGGACGATTGTTTCTTTGTTTTGTACAATTGTATTTTTAATTTCTTTATTTGGAATGGTATCTGTTTGGATAGCAACGGATTTCATCGTTTTAATTAGATGCGTATGAAATATTTGCTCTTGGTGTGACTTTCTACTAGTTTTTTTGCTTCGAGATATGAAACCTTGTTTTATCTTTATGCTTTGGATTTCTTTTTCTTTTTCCCATTGAGGACAAGCACTACGGTGTTGGTTAGTTGGTTGATTTGGATTTAATGGCGCAAAGTCCAAATGCAGACCAAGGTGAGCCAAACATGACAGAATGTAATCCAATAGAAGATAAAGTAATTTAAGTTTCATTTGTCCAACCGAGTAAAAGGAAGATTTTTAAAATGTATAAAACTTGGAATACATTGAATATTAAAATAAATACTCGAACGTCACGATTAAAAGGAAAATATGAGGCTATTGTTGACATAGTTCGATGAAATTTAATACATGAAATATAAAAACATTAGATGGAATTTTTAAAAATACGTCACGATTAAAAGGAAAATATGAGGCTATTGTTGACATAGTTCGATGAAATTTAATACATGAAACATAAAAACATTAGATGGAATTTTTAAAAATTTTATGCTTCGCAAGAATTTGAAAATATTTGGGTGGGGAATTTCCCCGATCAAATCTTGCAAATTTAAAATAGTTTTATGAAAGAAATGTAGGCGAGGACGATTAAAAACTGGACAATCAATTAAAATATGTCGGATAGTAAAAGGGACTACACACACGTGACACTCAGGCGTAGTCTCCAAATAAAAGATGCCTGTGGGTAAAACGTGTCCTATTCTGAGTCCAGTTAAAAGTACATCGGAGTCATTAAAGGCAGGATAGGCCAAAAGGAAATGTTTGGCCGGATGTTGTGGAGCTTGTGCTACACTAGCGGGAGTAAATAGACCAGTCACTGGTTCGGAATAGCTATTCAGATAGCTGTACATAATAGTACTTGAAAAGTAATTAGAAAAATTAGGCCCAACTTTTCCGCATATGCAATCAGTGAGTAGTTTCATTTCGGATCATAACCCTCCATAGGAATAATGAAAATGAGTGCACATCGATTCGATTATCGATCTCAAGTAACATGTTTCAACCCTGCAAGTGGTTTCGACGAAATACCTCGCCCATCGAGACCTGGTCAGGTTTGTCAATGCCGAACTATCTCGCCCATCGAGACATGGTCATGTTTGTCAATGCCGAACTATCTCGCCCATCGAGACATGGTCATGTTTGTCAATGCCGAACTATCTCGCCCATCGAGACATGGTCATGTTTGTCAATGCCGAACTATCTCGCCCATCGAGACATGGTCATGTTTGTCAATGCCGAACTATCTCGCCCATCGAGACATGGTCAGGTTTGTCAATGCCGAACTATCTCGCCCATCGAGACATGGTCAGGTTTGTCAATGCCGAACTATCTCGCCCATCGAGACCTGGTCAGGTTTGTCAATGCCGAACCATCCGCCCATCAAGACCTGGTTTATCAATAACGGTACATCGTCGAGAAAAACTGCCCTACTACTAAACCTTATGTAGGTATTTTTAATTAACATCACACTGGAGCAACACAACGGGCCATTGGCGACGGTCCGTTATCAAACCCGAAGGGAAAGGTCCGAAAACAACATGCAATTTTGAGCCACGGTCAGATGACGAGGCAATACCTGAGCTGGTACCTCACTCTCCAAACTTCTACACCACGCCAATGTGAGGACGTTCGAGACCACGATAGATTTAACATGCACCATCTCCCTTCGTATATGACGGTTTTTGGTTGGATTCGAACTCGTAACCCTCCGGTTGCTAATTCGTTACTTTTCCAACAGGGCTACCACAGCCCAAAGGGGAAAGAATATCCAAAAAGGAAAGGTTGTTTCAGAAGCTGGCCACTACAAGGCACTTTTCGAAACAAAGATAAGCCATCAGGAAGGTCAATTGAATAAAGGTTGACAGCTAACTTCCCTCAAGTCATTTGCTAAGTAATGTGCTTAGGCTCATTTTGTTTACGAAAAATATTGAGAAAATTTAAAAACAAGAATGGAGAAACACGGCTTTGTTACACGACAGGCTTTGGTTGGACCGAGTTCGAAACTGGGCTCCCTCGGCTCGAATTTGGCAGAGAAAGCAAAAACTGAAAAACTAGAATGTGATATTGTTTAAAAGTTTCGTAAAACATTTAAAAATGCGTAACAAATAGAGGTATGTTTCCGTAACTTGCACTATGCGAGTTAAAAAGCATTTCCATCTTAATATTTATGAAAATTAACTCGGAGAAGACATTTATTCCTGCTTTTATAACCCTAAATATTTAAGAGCGCGCCAGAATTCTTTATGTGCATACAGAGAAAGTAGGGTTTGCATTTCTAAGCATAACACGATGAGAATCATTTAATGTTATGAAGCCAACTTAAATTTCCCGCTATCTAAATAACATGAAGCCTTGAATACAGAAGCAGTTCCTTATCTTTCCTATTAGAGGAAGAAATTATTGCTTCGATGGGAGATAAGACAGCAAGCCAGTTTGTTTACATTTGCATCCATGGTGTATTAATCAACGTCAACTATCCAAATCTCTTTTTGTGCATTGTTTGGAAACGATCAAGTATACGTATTTTATTCAATAGCGGTTTTTTAAACTGTCGCTATTGAGACTAAGCTCTGCTGTCATTTTCTTTTTGCTGCTACACGGTTCAGACTCGGGATTTTGAGTGAATGGATTCTGAATCAGTACTGCATACGTCTCTACGATAACCTGAAAACTGAGGTTTGTATTTAAAGATCAATAACAATTTGAGGTTCTCTAGATTTGATATTAAGAAATGTAAATTATAGAAACCCATTGATATATATTGCTCTTCTTGGAAGACAGGAAAAAACTCCGAATACCGAAAGCAGTAAAGTGAGGTCAGAAAAACGTTTTTTGAAAAAGATACAAATAATACATTATGTTACGCAATTTTCTTATTTGTTGCATAAAACCACAAGTATTTGTTGCATAAAACCACAAGTAATCGCGACATAAAATATTATTAGATACCTAAATTTGGAAAAACCACTCTACGATATCACCCAAATATTTTTTGCCAATCCAGTTTAGTAGCGGATTAGCAACTAGAGGGTTGCGAATTCGAAACTCGATCCTGTAAAAGGGTTGGGTCAGACATTAGGCAACGTTGCGCCACACAAAATACATAAACACCAAGAAATGGACACTCCAAGGAAGATTTTACTGACACCAAAGAGGGAAATACACCAAGTGAAAAATCGAATCTGATAGGAATCGAACCTCTTCCACATCAACTGTCAGGTTGCTAGCGCAGTGGGCATTCCCACTCAATCACGACGGCCACCGATCCTACCAAAGACCGTCATGTATGTGGCGACACGTTAAAACTGTCGTGGCTCAAACGCTGGCGTGCTGTGGAAGTTAGGTTGGTTGGTTTGGGGGATTTTATGGCGCAAGGGTCATATTTAGCCATGCTGCGCCAGACACAGGACATGATATAAAGTAATACACAAACAATGAAAGTTTTACTGACACAGAAGAGAGAAATACATCCAGGGAAGAATGTACCTGACAGGAATCAAACCTGAGCCGCCTACAACTGGAAGGTTGGTAACGCAGTGGGCATACAAACTGAGCTACGGCGGCCCCGTAAAAGTTAGGTACCTAGTATTTTTAATTAACGTCACACTGAAGCAACATAATGGGCTATTGGTGACGGTCCGGGGTCAATCCAAAAGGAAAGACACCACGTAATTTTGAACCGCGGTCAGACGACGAGGCAACACCCGAAATGGCACCCCACTCTCGAAACTTCCACACCATTACAACGTGAGGACATGAGGCCACGACGGATTTAACATGCCCCCTTTGTGCACGATGGTCTTAGGCTGGATTAGAACTCACAACCCTCCGGTTGCTAGTCCGTTACTCTTCCAACCGGGCTACCGCGGAAAAAGTGGAAGTTAGGATTACGGGTTGCTAGTTCGGCGTTGACTTCGTCATCTGACCGTGGTTCAAAATGACGAAGACGTCAACAATAGCCCTTGTGTTGCTCCAGTGTGACTTTAATTAACTACCTACCTTCCTAATTCTAAAGTAGGTATTCAATTAATGTCTGGTTTTGTCTCTTCTGGATTTTTGGATTTTCTTTTCTGTTCGCGAGCCAATAATCAACTGGAGACAAATTGTTTAGGTTAATGAATGACTTATCGGGGCACGTTATAATCATAGACACCAAACGAGAGTTACTGCTCTTAGCATCTGGTAGCGAATACATTCCCTCCTCTTCAAAAGACCGCATCATTTACAAAACAAGTTATTGACACTGAATAATAATGGGTGCATTTAATAGAGTGGATTGTGCTCCGCTTTAACATCGTAGACCCTACAGGAATGTAAATACTGGATACTGGACATTCAGGTGATCAAACCAAGAAGTTCAGATATGGCCAATTCTGGCAGCTCCTATGCTTTATCATTGTAAAGCATGGTTCCTAACCTGTGATATACGTACTTCTGGTGGTACTGTCAGAACTTACAGGAATAACCGATGGTAGGTATTTAACGTTGCACTGGAACAACACAACGGGCTATTAGATACGGCCAGAGATTAAACCCGAAGGGAAAGAATCAAGGACAACGCCTCTTCATCTTGAGCGACGGTGAGATGACGAGGTCAACACCTGAGCTGGCACCCCACTCTCCAAACATCCACTCCAACGTGAGGGACTTGGGGCCACGAAAGGTTTAACGTGCATTATCCCCTTAGTACACTACGATCTTAGATTGGACCGAGTTTCGAACTCGCAACCCACCGGTTTCTAATCCGTTACTCATCCAACTGGTCTACCGCGGCCCTTACATGAGTAACCGAAATGATTGTCGGACATTTTTCCAAGAATCACTAAAGTTTTATTTTAGGTTGAAAATTAGACTAACCCAGTTGAGGAAACCTTTCTCTTAAACCTATAAAACAATGAATGCCAGGTAAAGTTGAATGCAGTTACATATTTGTTACCGCATCTTATACAACGTGAATCCCATTTAAAAATAGTCCCTCTAAACTGGCTCGGGGATCACATTCGTCACCTATTTTATAAAGCGATTTTAATTAGAAACATTCTATTATTGATCAATAGAAGTGTGTTAACATTAATTTCAATTTCGTATTGATCTGGTGTTTAGATACATATACAGTGTTTAACTTTTAGTTGCATTGCGTTTCAATGCCATTTTCAAAGCGGTTGGCACTTATCTAAACAATATAATGGGGTAGCTATATTAATTACACACACATTTTCTTAACCCTCTGAGTGGTTTCGACGATACCTCGTCCATCAAGATCTGGTCAGTTTTGCTAATGACGAGATATTTCATCAAGAATGTCGATTGAATTCTGAATATTAAAGGTACTGCCGTTTTTCGATGAAGAGATCAAAATCAGGTTTTTTCTAATGACGAGTCCATCAAGATCGAGTCAGTTTAGCTAATGACCAAATACCTCGTCGAGAAAACCAACAGGAGGGTTGAAGAAAGAAATCGTGTATTTTAGTTTATTTTACCAACGTTGAATTATGCTTTTCTTAAAAATCACTCGTAGTTCTTTACTACACAGAATTTGTTTTGATGACAAACATCTTAACAATATCTCTATTTGTAGTTCATTCACTATTTTTGGCTCAACGCTTTCTCATTTTCACGTTACCTTGAAAGACATGCATTGGATTATTTACTGGAAATATTTGTTTTAATTATCAACTAGTCAACTCGCAGAGAATATATGCTGTATTGCTTGTATCTGTTGATGACATCTCTTATAAGTTAGCTTTCTATTAACCCTCCAAGTGGTTTTGACGAGATATCTCGTCCATAAATATCTGATCAATTTCGCTAATGACGAGACATCTCAAGATATTGTCAATTTTCTTATGACGATATCAAGAAATGATCAATTTTCTAACAATGAGATTAATCATCCATCACGATCTGGTCCGTTTTAGCTAATGACGAGATATCTCGTCCAGACAACCACCAGGAGGATTAACCTTATGGATGTACATTGTGGGAGTAAGCTGTTAAGTGGTATGCGAAACTCAACAATGAATTGCTCTATTACAATTATTTTTGTATTATAATCTATAATACCGTGGATGTCCTACCCTCCGACAAAGGTATTAGTTGAGAAATGAATTTTTAGATGAATTAAATTGTAGAATTCCTGAAAAATCTTGCTTTTTAGACATCCTTGGTCAAAACAAATTGTAAAAATAAGCCTATTCTCTCTAGCAACTTGATGGAGGGTCAAAACATAGTATTAGGAATAATTTCCATTGGGTTGGTTTTGGGGGTTTTATGGCGCAAGGGCCATATTTGGCCATGCTGCGCCAGACACAAGACATACAATATCAAATAATTAACACACATAATGAAAGTTTTACTGACACAGAAAACAGAAATACACCCAGGGAAGAAAATACCTGACAGGAATCAAACCAGCGCAGCCTATAACTCGAAGGTTGCCAGCGCAGTGGGCATACCGACTGAGCCACGACTACCCCAATTTCCCACGACTACCCCAATAGAATTGTCTTCCTGAACACATTAGAATCTGAGGTATCACTGTTTAAAAAACATGCTAATTAGTTCATATCTAAATTAGATAATTAATGATTAGCTTAATAAATTTTTCACACTGAAATGGGTTAGACCAGCGTTTCCCAACCGGGGTCCACATGGACCCCCAGGGGTCCATAGAAGCCTTGAGGGGTCCACAAGAAAAAATTGTTTTTCGGGGGTCCATAATATGAGCTAAGGGGTTCATGATAAAATATTATATATAAAATAATTTTATATATATATAAAGCAGAGTTGGCGTCTGTATGTTCTCTATACAAATCTACACCGTTTGATCACACTAAATTTTTTTTATTATACTTATACTTTAGACCACCAGGGATTCTATTTTTAATAGCCTTAGGAATAAATATATGTTATTTGAAATAGTATTAAATTTTTTTTTACTATTTCTGTCATTACAAGTAAAAATATGTTTCAGTTTTATCAATTAAAATTTTCAAAATTTGTAATTTACATTTTTTATATTATATTGGAATTGTTTAATTATTATCTTTTACTAACTTACAAATAAATATTTCATTTAAGAATTATTTAATTATTATCTTTTACTAACCTATAAATTTCATTTAGGAATATTACATATGCATATATGGGGGTCCACATACGTAAAGTGAGGACTCTGGGGTCCACAAGCAAAAAAGTTAAACCAATGATCCATTGAAAAAAAATTGGATTGTTAGTCAAAATTTAAAAAATATTCTACTGTCTACGTACACCTTGTTGAGGCATCAAATATACATAAAGCATTCGCAACCATTGTATACATAGATCGAGTAATATCAGTACTGAATCGAGATCTCTACGAATACGTAAATCGCATGGAATGGATCGATGCTATTGCGTTTTACTTCAAACAGATTGAAACTCAAAAGATGGACAAAAGGAGAAATCGGGGAAACAAGCTAGCCCAATGGTTCCCCCAATTTCAGATTTTAAACCAGACACCGCTTTAGCACTAAATGCGCCGCAAAAGAAAATCTAAGGTATTTTTTATTTAGCTGGTACTTTTCATTGCCTTTCAGCAGACAATTCGTTAAACTTCAGTGACCGTAAAACTTTCATTTCACTTATAAGATCATCAATTTGTGTTTTACGAGAAATCCGTGACGAAAGGGGTTATTTATCAATCTCATCACTTCTGCTAGAGTTGGATTCTATTTATATAGTTTATAATACTACATTCAACATGTGATTCTATATCTACTAGAACGTGAATTCATCAAGTAGCAAGTTCAATTTTCCTCAGATAGCTGTATTTTTCATGCAATCAATACATGTTTTTCAATTTAGAGAACATAATGTTATTAAGTAATAGCTCTACTTGGGAGTTTGTCTACTAGAGAGCCGATTAGACTACGTCATGTGATTAAACTCGCATTAATAGTGATATGCAAATAAAAATTAAGTAACAACCACAAACATACAAGCATTACTATTTCTGCGATGAAATTTATTTTACCAAAAGTATCCGTATTCACTCAATTTTAATAAGGCAATTACATGTTTATAAAACAGTCATATTTTAGCTACTTGCGGGAAGCATCTCTTCGTTTTTGAGTTGTTTGGTAGTCGAATTTACGTCGCATTGATGCAACATAACTAGTTAATAGCGACGATCCGGGATCAACCCCAAAGGGAAAGATCCGAGGGCAACATCACATAATTTCAAACCCCGGCCATATGACGACCTGAGTTGGTACCCCACTCTCCAAACTTCAACACCACATCAACGAGGACATTTGAGGTTACGAGATTTACAGCCAAATACACGAAGTCTGGTTGGATCGAGTCTAAACTTACATTCGAGGACACGATAGATTTAGCGTGCGCCAGCCTCCCGAGTATACGTCGGTGTTTGGTTGGAGTCTCGAACTCGTAACCCTCCGGTTTCTAAACCCGAGACTCTACAAACGAGGCTGCCCCTTCCGATTTAGGGAAAAGTGAATGATTCCACCCTCCTGAAACAAGCGTCTATGAATTTATGAAGATGCCGCAAAAACCTTACCTTGGAATAAATTGAAGACATTCATTCACTGAAGTCGGTGTCTCCGCTCTCTCGTGCTTGCTTCCGGAAACCACCGCCTCCTCCTCATTGCCAACCTCGGCGACCCCACCTGTGCTCGCATTGCCGCCCTGTCACCCCTTCCGAAAGAGTAATTCTCGAGAGTAATTCGACAGAGTAACAGCGGTCGTAGGCGATGCGGGCAGAGACCTCCAGCCGCAGTGATATTTTCGAGGCATCGGATCAGACTCCCTTTTTCCTCCAGTTTCCATTCCGCGGGTCACGTGACGCGCGTCCGCAGCGCCCTCCGGCGGCGGGCTGGAGAAAGACAAAGGGCGGAACATCCAATCGTTCCGAACGATCGCTTTTATTCGAATGCTATTTTCCTCGGATTCCATTTCGGTTTGTTCGGCAAATTCATCCGGGGTTATTTTTGGGAGAGCAATTTCTGTTATGGTCCTGAGTGGGTTATCGAAATGAATTCTTTCGTTCCCGGGACTGGAGTTCTGGAATTCCCTCTTGGGGGAGTGGTTTTGTTTTTTGCCATTTCCCTACACGCTCCCCTGCTCTTGAGGGATGTCTTGGCAGGAAAGGTAGACGGACGGACGATTGTTATTGATGCGGCGGATTCAATCGGGTCGTGTTCTAGAGATTCAAAAAAATAAACTCGAATCTATTGGGTATTGTACTTTTTTGCGCGCTATCGATATTTCCTTTGGAGTGAAAGAAATATTTATATAAGCTATTAGTATTTTTAGTAGTAAATATTTATATATAAACTATTGGTATTAGTAAATTAACGTCGCACTGGGAGAGACACAACGCGCTATTAACGACGGTCCGGGATCAAGCCTTAAGTGAAACATTCGAACACAACGCCTCGTATTTTTGAAACATGGTCAGATGACGACGCAACGCATGTGCTGGCACCCCACTCTCCAAACTTCCATACAATGCCAACGTGAGGTCATTTCAGGCCACGAGAGATTTTACATACACCAGCCCCTCTGTACACGACGGAATTTGTTTGGACCAAGTTTCGAACTCGCAAACTTCCGGTTACTAGTCCGGGGCTGTCGTAGCTCAGTGGGTATGTCCACTGCGCTAGCAACCTTCGAGTTGTAGGCGGGGCACGTTCGATTCCTGTCAGGTGCATTCCTCCCTGGGTGTATTTCTCTCTTCCGTGTCAGTAAAACTTTCATTGAGTGCCTATTACTTGATATTGTGTCTTGTGTTAGGCGCAGCATGTCCAAATATGGCCCTTGTGCCATAAAAACCACAAACCAATCGGGTATGATCCCGACCGACAGCGATAGCCCGTTGTGTTACTCAAGTGCGACGTTAATTGAAAAAATGCTTGACAAATTTTGCTAACGACGAGATACCTCATCAAGATGTGCCCAATATTTTCATATTGGACCAATATTTTCATTTTATATCTGACCAGATCAAGATCTGGTCAGTTTTCTTCCAATTACGAGGTATCGTCCATTAAGATCCGGTCAGTTTTGGTAATGACGAGATATCTCGTCCAATAAGATCCGGTCAGTTTTGGTAATGACGATATCTCGTCCAATAAGATCTGGTCAGTTTTTTTAATGACGAGATATCTCGTCCATTAAGAGGCGATCAGTTTTGGTAATGACGAGATATCTCGACCTTTAAGATCCAGTCAGTTTTTGGTAATGTCGAATACCTCGTGGAGACAACACCCAGGAGGGTTAACGTCGCACTTGAGCAGCGCAACGGACTATTGGTGACGGTTCGGGATTAGTCCCGAAGGGAAAGATCCAATGACACCTCGACACTTTGAACCACGGTCAGATAGCGAGGTCAACACCTGAGATGTACCCCAGTCTCCAAACTTCCACACTAGTCCAACATGAGGACATTGGATGCCATGACAGATTTAAAGTACACGAAGTTCTTTGGTTGGATCGAGTTTCGATCTCACAACCCTCCGATTGCTGATCCGCTAATCTACCAACCGGGCCACCTCGGGCCTGAACCATGTTTGGAGGATGCTCTAGAGCTCTGCAATTTTCAACCGATGTGCCTTGCGGATTGTGAAACGGTTCAAAGTGTAATGTTTCATCGGTTTACAAGTGAAACACATCAAGTCTAAAAACAGTTATAAGAAAACAAACGGGAAAATATCTACTCACTATAAGGGCACTCATCAATAAACTTAGCTTCTATGCAAAGAAACATTGGCTTAGAAGACATGACCAATCTAAAGATCACGACATTTCGGTCTAGAAAGATTCCCTCGTACTCTATTCATGACTGCAGCATTTTCTCACGTTTCTCAAAATTCGATGCTTTGTGACACGAGGAGTGACGTAGCATTGACGTCAGTCGAACAAAGACGAGTTATTTTTGTACGCTTTTCATGTGGACCGCGGTAGCCCGTTAGGAAGAGTAACGTATCAGCAAACGGAGGAGGGCCGCGGTGGCCCGGTTGGAAGAGTAACGAACTAGCAACCGAAGGGTTGCGAGTTCGAATCCAGCCAAACACCGTCGTGTACAAAGGGGGCTGGTGCACGTTAAATCTGTCGTGGCCTCAAATGTCCTCACGTTGGCGTGGTGTGGAAGTTTGGAGAGTGGGGTGCCAGCTCAGGTGTTGCCTCGTCATCTGACCGTGGTTCAAAATTACGTGGTGTTGTCCTCGGATCTTTCCCTTTGGGATTGATCCCGGACCGTCACCAATAGCCCATTGTGTTGCTCCAGTGTGACGTTAATTGAAATACCCAAATACCCAAATAGCAAACGGAGGGTTACGAGTTCGAATCCAACCAAAGACCGTCGTGTACACGGCGCAGGAACACTCTAAATCTGTCGTGGCCTCATGTCCTCAAGTTGGCGTGGTGTGGGATTTTGGATAGTGGGGCGCCTGGTCAGTTGTTGACCTCGTCATCTGACCGTGATTCAAAATAAAGTGATGCTATCCTCAGATCTTTCCCTTCGGGTTTGATCTTGCACCATCGCCAATGTGTGGCTCCAGTGCGACGTTAATTCAATACCTACCTCGATATACCTCAAAACAAAATTTTAATGCACATTACAGCACAAAATAATTCCGCTTGTTGGGGAAGTGATTACATTTTAGTCCACTACATATTTAACGTTACCCGACTGTACGTGGTCTTCGGTCTAAGTTTGAACTCGCAAACCACCGGTTGATAATCCTTTACTCTTCCACTTGTGTTACGACGGTACGGATTAGGACTACTACGGATAGTCATAGCTCTGGGTCTTGGTTCAATATGTGGTGGGTTCAAACCCCTGTGTACACATACGTATAGTTGGTTGGGGATTTTATGGCGCGATGGCCATATTTAGTCCTGCTGCGCCAGATACAAGACATACAATGTCAAGTTATAGACGTACACACGCATGAAAGTTTGTACTGACACTCTGAAGAGAGAAATTCACTCAGGAAGGAATGCCCCTGACTGGAATCGAACCTGCACCGTCTACATCACAAAGGTTGCTGGCGTAGTGGGCATACCCACTGAGCCACGACCGCCACACACATACGTACAGAGGATGGTAATTGGTAATGGTAATGGTAATTAATTAACGTCATACTAAAGCAACACAACGGGCTATTGACGGGATCAATCCCGACGGGAAAGAACCGAGGGGTATTTCAATTAACGTCACACTGGAGCAACACAACGGGCTATTGGTGACGGTTCGGGATCAATCCCAAAGGAAGAGATCCTAGGACAACACCAAGTAATTTTGAACCTCGGTCAGATGACGAGTTCACACCTGAGCTGGCATTCCACTCTCCAAACATCCACACCACAACAACGAGGACATTTGAGGCAAAAGCAGATTTAACATGCACCAGCTCCCTTTGTACGCGACGATTTTTTGTTTGGACTCGAACTTGCAACCCTCCGGTTGCTAGCCCGTTACTCTACCAACCTGGCCACCGCGGACAAGTACGTACGGAGGAAAGGCATTCGGGTTCACGTCCTCTTTCAACCAATCGTCTTTCAGTAACAAACAACCAAGAGGGCGGAACATTTTCGCTCTTGTTAACGCTCTTTAGAGAACTTTTAAAGATTGATGCAATCTTCACGCGTGCTACTTCATTAATCTTTCTGTGGAATATAACAAGAAAAGTGATTTATTTTGTTACAAGCTGTTATTTGTCGTGAATAGCATTTATGAAGGGAAATAGAGTAGGCCATCTATTTTCAGGAAAAGCAATTACGATTCAGAGTAATGTAAACAGATATTCGTTTACGTCCTTGTATATTTACGTGCACTAAATTTATGTCCAGCTTATAAAATATTTGATAGATTATCAAATTCTATAGTATTTCTCTCCTGTGAATGAAGTAAAACCTTATTGCTAAACATCGTACTTTGCATTTTTCG
Organism: Meta bourneti; assembly: GCA_933210815.1. NCBI lineage: Eukaryota > Metazoa > Arthropoda > Arachnida > Araneae > Tetragnathidae > Meta > Meta bourneti. The sequence continues at coordinate 109,636,506 of OW119922.1, read as the reverse complement.
GTAGTATTGTAGATTTTTTACTGCTCTTTGTTATATGCTCAAATTCCGATGTTTTTTTGGGCCGCGGTAGCCCGGTTGGAAGAGTAACGGATTAGCAACCGGAGGGTTATGAGTTCGAATCCAACCAAAGACCGAAGTGTACAAATGGGGTTGGTGCACGTTTAATCTGTCGTGGCCTCAAATGTCCTCACGTTGGTGTGATGTGGAAATTTGGAGAGTGATATTCAAAATTACGTGGTGTTGTCTTCGGATCTTTCCCTTCGGTGGTTGATCCTGGACTGTCGCCAATAGCCCATTGTGTTGCTTCAGTGCTACTTTAATTTAATTACTACCTAACGCAGTAGTATTGTAGAGATGCCGCTATTTTATACACTCATGACCAAAATAATCTTTACATCCATAAAATCACGGATTTCACAGAAACTGTGAACTATAAGTTTACGAATTTTTGTGAAATGATACATAACACATAAATACAAAGGAACAAAATTTAAGACCAATAAAACTGTAGCATGAAACAATAAAAATGGTAATAATATGTGACAAAGAAAGGTCAGAAAAAAAGAATAACTCAGAAAAAAATCAAGTCTTATGAATTTAATATGGAATGTGATCTCCCTTGACGTGTACACACATCACAGCGTGTTTTAATGCTGGTAATAATGTTGTTAACCACAGTTTGGAGAATTAAGTTCAACTCCTCCAGCAATGCGGTTTTCAAGGCATTTATATCTCTAGGAGGACGATATCTACGTGCAACTGCTTTTCCAAGGTAGTCCCATAAGTTCTCTATCGGGTTCAGATCTGGAGATTTTGCTGGCCACGGTATTCGCTCAATGGCTTTACTTTCAAGGAATTCGTCAACGAGGTTTGCTCGATGAGGATGGGCATTATCGTCCATAAATAAAAAGTCAGATTCGTATGCACCTCTGAAAAGTCTTACATAAGGTTCTAAGACCTCATCCCGATATCTCTGGCCGGTCACAGATCCGCTGTTTAAAATGTGTAGGGGCGTACGCCCATCGATCATTATTCCTCCCCATACCATCACACCTGCACTACTGAAACGGTCACGTTCGATAATGTTCGAAGGAAGATTTCGCGTTCCTGACTCCCTCCAGATGTAAACACGTTTAGAATCAGATGTTAAACTAAACCTTGACTCATCAGTAAAGAGAACATGGGTCCACTGGTGTTCACTCCAGTTCTGATGTTCTTTGCACCAATTAAAGCGATCCCTGTTTTGTTGTGAAGACAGTGAAAAACATACCCTTGGCTTTCTGGCATAAAGGCCTTTTTCATTAAGCCTTTTGTATACAGTTTGCAGTGATACAACAGTTCCAGTGGCGGCTGCAACTTCTGAACTTAACTGCCGAGCAGTAGACTTCCTGTTACGGGCAGTTATTGCCAGATATCGATCTTGAGAAGCAGTTATTCGTTTACAGCCTTGTCCAGGCCTCCTTACAACAGTTCCAGATTTCTGAAATTGTTTCCATAGCGTAGAGACTGTCTGTCTTGAAATATTCACACATCTCGCTGTTTCCATAATTGTCTGCTCTGCTTCTATACGGCCGATAATTCGCCACTTCACATATTCTTCCAAATGATACTTCGGAGCCATAACAAACCGTTTTGTGTCCTTACACACTAAAATCAAACGCTGTATTGCAGAAATTCACTCAGATATTCACTTTGCGCAAAGCGCTTGTTTCACCGTCGGATGACGTAACGCCTTGATCTGCATATCAGAAACCGTTTGATCACTGATTCGATAATGCTAATTAGGTTTGTCTTCCACACATTCCCTGCAAAAATGGATTACATCGATTGGATATTTCATGAAATATCATTATTTTTGTGTATGTACAGATAAATTTGTACATGAGTGTAGTGCTCTTTGCTATGTGCTCATAAACTCCGATGTTTTTTCAATCTGGTAAGTACTACACCACTGCCAGAAAGAGCCTTCCTATATTCTAAATTATAGGATACTTATTGTTCCAAAGAAACATCTACTTTTATGCAGCGATTTTCGCCTATAAAATTGCTCACTTTTATGCTCTTTTCGTGGGGCGAAAATTAGATTTCGAAACATCAGCGAGATTTTTGCCTCGACTATTTCCTCTTTACAGCTGTTTTTCTTCCTGCTTTAGTGTACAATGGAAACTATTTCTCGACTGCTATTTTTGCTGAATTGGGATTTGTAATGTTTGTAATAATTAATTGGTTTTGTAACATTGTAGTAAATATTGTCTGTTTCGGAGTTTTAATTGTTAATTCTCATCTTATAAAAAGTATTACTTGAGAAGTAACTAAGTATAACTGTATTTTAGTATGTAGAATTAGATTTCCATCTTTAAAGTTGCCAAACCTCTAATTCTTATTTTCGAGCCAGAAACTTTCGATTACAAACCTTCCTCAATGGCCCGTTGTGTTGCTTCAGTATGACGTTAATTAAAAATACCAAAACCAATACCAAACCTTACCATTTTTCCCGAAAAACCCGTTTATAGTCCATATGTATTGCCTTTTTAATTTAACTTTTAAAGCGTTCCTTAATAATTTAGTTGCCATCTGTCCATGATTCAAAATTACGTGGTGTTGTCCTCGGTTCTTTCCCTTCGGGTTTGATCCCGGACCGTCGCCAATAGCCCGCTGTGTTAACGTCGCCCTCCAGTGCGACGTTAATTCAAATACCTACCTTAATTAGCGATAATAAACGTTTTGCCGCATTTTAGAAATTTGCTTTACTAGTGATATATTTTGGCAATAATAATATATATGTAGTTCTAAAACCTATTATTTTTATATTTTGTATTAATCATTTTAGGGATTCACACGTAGGTATCTGTTCTGGAACCTGTAGTTCTCCTTGTTTGACTTCTAATCAGTTTTTACCTCCTTGACCAATAGAATCTTTACAAAGTTCTTACGAACAATAGATATGGTTATTTAGTCATTATATGTGTTATAAAGAAGAGCAGTACTACACTACTTAGGAATCTCGTAGCGCTCAGAAAGTTAATATTAATTTGTGTTGATTTGTGCAGATGAAAGTGTTCCAGTGTAATGTTAAGTCAAAACTCTCAAGGAAGGCATACAGAATTTACAGCATATGGGCTATTATAACATTGCATAACATGTGCTTCCCATTCTATGCATATTACGCCTTTCAAATTACAACAGTGAAATTGAATACACTGACACCTCGAATCAACAACGAAATGCCAGATTATTTTTAACATAAAAAGTAAATTATAAGAATAGAACATCAAATTACTATTGAAAAAGTAATTTAGACATTTGATCATGAATATACAAAATCTTTTACTTGATTATCTTATCAAATTTACTTTCAATCTGATAAAAATATCTTGTACAATTTTGTAGCTTTAGCTGAAATCGAAATTTTGCCGTAGTGCTGCCGAATTCATTTAAAATCTTTGTTCCTTTTACTAGTGATTGTGATGAATATAAAACAAGGATTCGTGATGCACAATTCGTGTTTAATAGTCATAGTTAAGTGTTTCCATAATCTCTGTTGGTATTTCATTAAACCTTTGGAAACTGAGACTCAATTTGAATAACATCATTTGGAGGGACCTATAATAACTTGATGTTTATCTATAAAGCAATGAAACTCTTCATTTCTCTCAGCTACTGGTGCATTGTCAATTTCATTGTGTTTCATATGCAACACAGTAGCCAAATTTACTTTTGCAGTTCACACCATTTCCTATCATTTTCTCTTGCCATAATGATATACTGAATATACGGACCTTTTTAACTGGTGAATTCCCCATCTCCTATAGACTTTACGAGTTCCTCGTACTGCTTATCTGATGTTTCCATCATTTCATAAGAGAAGACAATTTGTTTCCTACCCAATCTCAATTCGACTTATCTGCAAGTACAGAAAGCACTTTTGAATAGATTGTTCTTACATAATGGATAGGTTAGGTAATTAATTAACGTCGCATTGGAGTAACACGACGGGCTATTGGCGACGGTCCGAATTTTGAACCATGGTCAGATGACGAGGCAACACCTAACTGGCACTCTCCAAAATTCCACACCATGCCAGCATTTGAGACCACGACAGATTTAACGGGCACCAGTCCACGAGTACACGACTGTCTTTGACTGGACCGAGTATCGAACTCGCAACCCTCCGGTTGCTAATCCGATGCTCTTCCAACTGGGCTAGCCCCTCTTGCATAATGGATCTTGTCGCAACTTCTCAAAAAGACAAAATTTCTCCCATAGGTTGAAAGATCAGGGATTTTGAATTCTTTTTTTGCTCTCAAAACTAGGATATTGTATTTATGTGTAAAATAACACTTTATATTTAATAAACGTATTTAATATTCACAAGTAATTGTATTTATTATCTTAAAAATTCTCTTAAGAATATAAACAACTAAAACAGACCACTAACAAAATGAACTTCCCATCGACTAAATGATTATTTCACTGATGGAACATTTCTTGGATTACACAAAAAACCAATGTTCACAAAAATAATTTCGTGTGCAATTTGTCGCGTGATTCTTAATAATTATTTCATTCTTATATCGCATGTGGGGAAGTCGCTGTCATAAGAGTAAGTCACGTGACGAATCGCCTTGAGCCTATTGGCTATCGAAGCGCAGACTAGTGTTTTCAATCCAGCTACATAATCACTTTAAGCAGTCAGTGTTTTATTGCACATTAACGATTCATTCTTTTTCCTACAACCACGTGACTTATCTTCAAACAGCGACCGGAAGAAATAGCATGAAGCTTCGTACACATACTCCGCCTATTTCATTAGAAGGTCGATGCTATCGAAGCTAATAACTTTCGTTATCAGCTGATAATAGTAAAATTATCATCCAGTTAAAAATGTTCCTGGGGAATAATAAGCAAAGGTCAATAGTGAAAATTTTAGGAGATGATAGACATCTTGATGTATAGGGTTGAAATTTCTTGCACAGCTGCACAAATTTCTTGCACAGAATGAGTTTTCTTGCACAGCTAAATATGAATTTAAAAAATTGAATAATCACAGTTTTCCATAATTCTGCTTTTACATGTCTTTTTTTTTCTTTGAGGTATAGAAACACAGTCACTAAATGGCGCTACGAGAGTTTTTATAAAAAGCTCTCCATTAAGAATAAGTTTATATATTGTCTTTCCATTTCTAGAGGTATCAAATCTACTTGAAATCTGAAGCTAGTTGACAAAATTTTTATTTTCGTTAATCTCTCAGATTCAGTAGTAACAGCTATTAAATTATATTTTGACTTTTCCTAAATTATTTTCTGACTTTTCTTAAATTATATTCTTACTTTCCTAAGAAACCCTTTCCTGAAGAATGTAACGATATACCATTTTTAAATTTGTGTGAATAAGTTATTGAAATACAGGGTCACAAACAGGCTACTTTAAGTGTTAAAATATTTACATTTCCGTGACCTTCACAACTCTTAATATCAATTAATTACAAAATATACATTACTGAAACTTAATCTTGCAGATGCTCATTACTATGTGACCTATTTAAAAATTGACTTTCAACTAAATCGGATGATACGTCAGCCACAGCCAATTAGCTCATTCTTGCATGGAATGACTCAGTTACTATCAATAAAACAGACTTGAAAGGTCACTTACCACTGGAATATGGTTAGAGAATAAATCATATGGACATGTACAATTGGTATTTTCTTAAGTTCATGAGATAGTAGGTATTTAATTAACATCACACTAAAGCAACATAACGGCCTATTGGCTACTGTAAAATTGTGTAAAAACACTTCAATTTTTACAATTTTTAGATAAAATTATAAAAACTTTTGTCTGATATAAATATTGGGTCGGTGAGATTGAAATATTAAGAAAATGACCATCACACTTCGATGGCGATAACTGAAAAATACCAGTAACTGATCTACCTTTAATAATCTCCCTCTGAATTGCCACACTGTTGCCACTTGTCTGACAAGGCCATGATCCCAAAACGAAATGTCTTGTGGCTGGGATGCGTAGAAGTCATCAACTGCATGGTGAGCCTCCGTATCTTGGGTGAACCGTTTGCCAGACAGAAAGCGATCCAGGTGACGGAACTGATGAAAATCTCTAGGTAACAAGTCAGGGGAATATGGGGATAAGGTATCACTTCATAGCCCAACTCACGTAGTGTCAACATCGTCCGTTGTGCGACATGAGGACGGGCTTTATCTTGCAAGAGGAAAACGCCATGCCTGTTTACCAAAGCCGGTTGTTTCACCATCAATTTCCGGTGCATCTGAGTTTTCCATGTCGAATTTGGAAGCACCTTACGCCCAAACAAATTAAATCTGGAACGTGCACTTCACACGCGTGATAGCTATTTATAGTAGCTCTGTGACGTAAGATGCCGGAAGCTTGTAGGTATTTAGCTGTATGGAAGTCATTCCCAAAGCTATTTCTCATCGGACATTTCATTCACACCGACCAAATAGAAACAGATTTGGATGAGGAAGATCACTTAATAAATCATTAATTCTAGGGTTAGTAGCCCAAAGTGGTTGAGGCTAATAGCATTAAAATCAGGACATTTACTTAAAATGTATCCAACAGATAGGATTGAATCACGTCGGACATGTCAGAGCTGGTTCTGAGTGTAGGAAATGCCTGAGTTAAATGTGTGATCTACACAAAGAGTCTTGCCAGTTTTACTTCGAGTCTTGTATTAAAATTATTGGGTTAAAAGCTCTTTACATAGGGTTGAATGGAATGGAATTCATTTTGATTGCTCTACAGATATGGTAGGTATTTTAATTAGCGTCGTCAACACCTGAGCTGGCACCCCACTCTCCAAACTTCCACATCACGCCAGCGTCAGGTCAATTGCTGTCACGACAAATTTAAGGTGCACCAGCCATCACGACGGTCTTTGTTGGATCTAGTTTTGAACTCGCAACCCTCAGGTTGCTAATCCGCGACTCAACGAACTGGACTACTGCGGCACATCGTAAGTCTTTCAGAATTTGTTATTTTCATTTTTTAAACATCCCTAACAGTTGAGTGGGAAGAGGTAAAATGAAAATAATATGAAGTACTCTTTCTTTAACTCGAATAAATTAAAAGCTATACAAAATTAGTTCTTAAAATTTGTTTGTTGTTTACTTTTGTCATCAAAATGGGAACCTTCGTAATCTGAGACGCAACTTGAATCATAATTTAAATGCAGATGGGGAGGAAAAGGGCAGATTCATTAAGCCATCGAAGAGGAATTAACTTCTTGAATTAATTATTCGATCTAATTTTTTGAAAGTATTTAATATGGCGGTTTTGTTTTATTAGAATTGGGAGAAATAACTTCTATATTGCATGCTACTTTGGTTGTTCGCGACTTTTAATTCTACTGAACAAATCAATATTTCGAGAAAAATTGACCCAAGATTTGATTTCCTGGGTTTTGTTCTTCAAATATTCCATTTATCCATACCCGTTCATAGATTAGGGTTCGGGAAATGCCAGTTACCATGGCAACTCATGCACTTTTTAAAGTGCGCATTTTTTAGCTTTCTTAGATCTTTCCTTCCACTGTTGTACATCGTGGGACTTATCCTGAATTGAGTTTGCTTGATTGATATTTATTGAAAATGTTGAGTATTTCCTGAACGTAGGTATGCAGGTAGGTATTTTAACTAACGTCACACTGGAGCAACGAGCTATTGGCGACGGTCCGGGATCAAACACGAAGGGAAAGATCGAGGACAACACATAATTCTGAGCCACTGTCAAATGACGATGTCACCCCTGAGCTGGCAACCCACTCTCCAAACTTCCACACCACGCCAACGTAAAGACATTTGAGGCTAAAACAGATTTAAGGTGCACCTTCCTTTGTGCACGAGTCTTTAGAACCGACATTCTTTGGATTTTAACTCGCAACCCTCCGGTTACTGATCCGTTACTCTCCAACCGGGCTACCACGGCCTCATATTTCATGAATAAACAAGATCAAACACTATAAACATAAATATTGAATAGACTTTATATTAAGTGAAATATTAGTTCAAGAGGCAATTCACCAGTGGCTTTACCCTCTGGAAAAGTCTGTTTCAACTGATAATAAATAGCATAAATTAAATAATGTGTACGAAAAATTGCAACACCATGAAGGAATTGTCAGATTGGAATGAAATTGACGGGGAAATATAAAGCAGAGTATGGCATGTAAATGATTATAGAAATTCAGATTGCATGAGAATGTCTCAGCAGACCGGTCTTGCAGGGTGTATGCATAGAGGGCTGTTGAGGAACCAGACAAATATTGTTGTAAGCTAGCTGAAAATCGATCTATTGGAGTCCATATGCCTCGAGTACGTCAAAAGATGCCATTTAACCCAACTGCAGAATTCAAACGGGGCCGCATCATCAGCCAGCGGTAAGGACTTTTGTAACGGGATTGTGAGGTTCTCCAGCCAACACACTGAGGAATGTTGGTCGGAAGAAATCATTGGATCCCCGAGGCACGTAGGTGGGGTGTCCTTGGACAGTCATGCGGGTGAGACAGAGGAGGACGGATGTGCGAGGGTCCTTTTCGCTGCGATCTTCCAAAAGATTTGGAACGGTGCACTTACGTATAATAGCCAAGAAAGGCCAATAAATATATAGTAAATCAGCCCCTGTGCTGAAGATGCTTCCTCTTTCTGTATATGCTGCCGTACTGCCCCATTGTAGCACTATCACGTGTTTTCGTTGGTTCTTTTTCTTAACCATCGACCAGAGAGAGTGGTGCTTCTTCAGGAGTAGATTTACAATATATTTCTTGGCCTTTCTTGGCTATTATACATGAAAATTGGATATTAAACAGATCCAAATCTTTTGGAAGATCGCAGCGAAAAGGACCTTCGCACGTCCGTCCTCCTCTGGTCGAGTCCATTTTTCCCCACCCCTCCCGTTTTCCTTATCCGGATGACTGTACAAGGACACCCCCTCTAAGGTTTCTCGGGGACCCAATGGTTCCTTCCGAATTTTCCTCAGACCGGAGAACCTCACAGGGATTTTTTGCCCGTATGGCGCATAATACCTCAACAGTGATAATAGTGAGGAAGCAGTGGACTGAAGAGAACAGGACGAGTCGAATATCCGGCAGTGGATGATGAAACGTGACGACACAGCCGGATGATAGACATCACATCCGCATGGCATTGACGAACCGTGCATCTTCTTCTCGAGTGTTAGAACAGCACTGCTACAGGTGTGGTATTGACTGTTTCAACAGTTCGACGGCGTCTGCAGAGGATTGCATGCAAGGATTCTTTTGCGGAGGATATTCTTGACCTTGATCCATCGACGCCTCGGTCTACAATGGACGCATGAGTACACACAATGGCATACGGATTGGCACCAGGTCGCGTTTTCTGATGGTTTCGGCTTTAACCTGGACTACAATGATGGACGCATGCGCGTTAGGTGGTATTGTGGTGGGCGCCATCTTACAGCATGCGTTTTAGACCGTCGTACTAGACGAACGACAAGTGCGATGGTGTAGAGCGCGATTGGTTATCACAGGCGATTCCGGCTACTGCGAATTGTGGTACTGTGGGCAGAGTGGTGTAAAATACAAATACACAGTAAATAAACAAAACGACACAGGTTAAATTACAAATAACTAACGTTTATTTACGTTCAACATATAGTATCAACACTATATACAATTAGGGATTTGTGTCCCTTGGTTGTGGGTGCTGCAAACAGGCAAAAATGGGATCTGCTCCACCCTGGCCGTCTCTAACGAGCACACAAACAACACCTGTTCAACTCGAGCTCTGCGACAGTTCTCGTGTCACCAGTTTCACTGGGAGACAGTTCAATCTCGGGCGCGTCGTGCAAAAACCATCTGGACGGCAATTAGACCACCATGGAAGACCACCTCGGTAGATGTTCGGTCGGAGGTCAGTGGCCTTGATCTCTAACCCCTGTTGCTAGGACGTTAAAGTACTCTCGATAGTAATCACTACATGAGGGAGGTTGTAGAGTTCGAAGGTCGTACTCTCCCTACAACACACTCCTGGTACTATATACCAACAAGACAACGCCCGACCGCATATTGCCCAGACCGTGAAAGCCTTCGCAGCACAGCAGATACCGCTGATTCCTTGGCCAGCACATTCGCCAGACATGTCACCTATTGAACCTGTATGGGATACGGATAATAGCCCATTACCGTTCTCTAACAGTCACGACATGTTGCCCAGACCGTGCAAGCCTTCGCAGCACAGCAGATACTGCTGCTTCCTTGGCCTGCACATTCGCCAGACATGTCATCTATTGAACCTGTATGGGATACGGATAATAGCCCATTACCGTTCTCCAGCAGTCACTACAAATCAACTGTGGGCACGGATCGGAAGCAGCCTGGCAGGCAATAGCCCAGGAAACCATCCAAAGCCTATTTCATTCGATGCCACGACGTTTAGAAAGTCCTATTACCGCACCTGGTGGCTTAACAAAGTACTAATTTTTTGCCAGTAATATGGTTGTATTGGTCTGAAACATTAATCATTTATTTGTATCACCATTTGTAATACGTGTAACAAATCGGACAAGGGTCGCGGAAGCCCGGTTGAAAGAGTAACGGATTAGCAATCGGAGGGTTGCGAGTTCGAATTCAACCAAAGACCGTCGTGTACAAATGGGGCTGGTGAATGTTAAATCTGCCGTGGCCTCAAATGTCCTCACGTGGGCGTGGTGTGGAAGTTTGGAGAATGTGGTGCCAGCTCAGTTGTGACCTCGTCATTTGACCGTGGTTCAAAATTACGTGGTGCTGTCCTCGGATCTTTCCCTTCGAGTTGGATCCCGGACCGTCGCCAATAGCCCGTTGCGATGCTCATGTGCGACGTTAATTAAAATACTTACCTATCAAATCGGATTCCTTCAGGGTGTTGCAATTTTCTAAACATGAGTGTATTTCACATCTTCTGCACTTTAAAAGTCAAAGCATTAAAGTGGATTGATAAAACGATGCACTTGCTGTTGAAATATTCAAGTTTTGCGAACCAAATTTCTTATTAACCAATTATTTTTCTGAAATTACCAAACCACTTCGTGTTTATAAAATTCCCACAACTTCGCTCTCTCGCATTCTGAGTCAAAACCAAAGACAAGCTTATAATAATTTAATAATAAAAGATACTCTAAAACTACAGATGAAACACTTGAGGTAGCTTTTATGTCAAAATCGAGCCGAATCATTTTGAGGCTCCGTGCAATCTCAAGGCCTTGAAATTTATATTCTTTTTCATGACCTTGGCTTCTGTAAAGCAGGATTACGTTCGTTAATTCGCTCCCAAGTTTGAGAGAGTCGATGAAAGTATTCAGTGCTCTCTCTGTTTAGCACAGGTTGGTTCTAATTGAGAGACATAAAGTGAGAGGTGTAAAGAGAACTTCGGTTTATTGCTCTTGATTGGATGTCGTTAAAATAGGAAGGTAGCCAATTAGGTGCGGCCGCGTGTGAAATCTTCAGCCTAATCTCGCTCTTAATTGGTTGTGGTCGTAAAGACATGAAATAGGCTTCTTTTGTTGTTGGGATTATAGGCCGCCCCATTTATTGCATGAGTTCAGTTCTTTGAGTTGTGGGATTTACATCAACGGTGAACAGAGAAAAGGTTACCGACATAATCATACGCTATTTGGCTGAAAGTAAATATTGCATTTGCGTAGCTCAAGAGCTGTCCAGTCTCTGGAATTGACATTGTACTTTGAAAATATGTATCTACACGACGCGTTATCATACGATAGACTCGAGTTAATATTGATTGTGGTCGTAAAGGCATGAAATGGGCTTCCTTTGTTGTTAGGATTATGAACCGCCACATTTATTGCATGAGTTCGGTTGTTTGAGCTGTTGGTTGGTTTTTTAGGAGTTTTATGGTGCGAGGGCCATATTTGGCCATGCTGCGCCAGACACAAGACAGGCAATATCAAGTAATACACACACAATGAAAGTTTTACTGACACAACAGAAGCGAGAAATACACCCAGGGAGGAATGCACCTGACAGGAATCGAACATACCCACTGAGCCCACTTTTAACTGTAGGATTTAGATGAAAGTTGAACAGAGAATGTTGCCAACATTATCAGACGCTATTTTCTCAATGTAAATATTGCATTGGCGTAACCCAAGAACTGTCCAGTCTATGGCATTGGTATAGTACTTTGAAATTATATACCTACATGACGCGTTATTGTAGGATAGACTGCCCCAACATATATCCCTTTACCTCTACGTAATATTAAGAGGCTTATATGATCGTCTATAAAGACTAATAGATTCTCAATCTACAAAGAGATGTCTACAGGAAATAACTGGAATGATTTATTGAGGAATAAAGCTCGAATCCCAGGTCCCAGAGCTGTAAACGTGGCTTGGTTTCGACTTCTTTTACTTAACATGACTACCTACAAAAACATTAAGACTATCTACAGACCACCCCACAATGCCCTCTGTGCGGTCAGAGCGTCATGGATGCTTGTCCACCTGCATCAGTGCCCCGTCTTGGACAAAGAACCATTCACCGAATAGGACGAGTCGAGGGAGCTTTCCCGTCTCTACTGGTCGGTGCGCCACCAAATGGCCCAATAGCCAAGGGTGGGTGTTGGATAGCAAGCAAGCGCATTTAAATCGTATTGGAGAAGCGAAATCAGCCATCTTTTCCCTTTGCGAACTTGACGAAATGGCTAGAGACGAAATCCTAAAGGACTGCCCTAAAATTCCTGTCAATAGAATTGTAAATACTATTGATAGTATTTTTAAGCCATATTTTTCACTTCAGTACTCTATTGGGCTGCACGTCGATTGATGACCGATGGACCGGAGACGGGCTTAGGACAAAAACATTTGATAGACTCGAATTGATATTTATCAACTTAGCTATGGTGTATCATTTCACCAAAACATATTCTATTTTTTACAAAATACACAATTGATTTCCCATTGTTTCACTTTCGTCTAAATTTAAATTACGAGAACTCGGTACTATTCAAATGTTCCTATACAGGGTGAGTCTAAATTGTTTTTACAAAATAAGAGGGGTGATAGTACCCATCCAGACGAGCAATAATTACCATGGAACTTAGGGTCGCATTCCACTCTGAGAGGCAGAAAAGAGTAAAATTAGAATTTCAACATGAACAGTGTTGGGAAAGCGGATGAACGATACCAAAAGATGCACAATCTGATTTATTGATCAGAGAAAAACTCACAGCAAGTGTTCAAAGTGGCGGCCACGCGTGTCGTTGCACAGTTCACACCGGCGAAGGAATGACTGACTCTCGAAGATTCCTGGTGTTGTGTTAATTTTGTCTGGGGCAACACCGATTCTCGCTACGAGATCTTCAGCCAAGTCCACAGGCGTCTGGTACACTAAAGATTTCATGTGCCCCCAGAAGAAAAATCTTGCTTAGGAGATATGCTACGTAGGCAGGTACAAAACGACGTCAGAGGCGATGACTTGTTCATGCTCGAGCGTTTCGACTTTACTTTTTTCTGCCTCTCAGAGTGGAATGCGACCCTATGTTCCATGGTAATTATTGCTCGTCTGGGGGATGGGTATTATCACCCCTCTTATTTTGTAAAAACAATTTAGACTCACCTTGTATAGTAATTCTACATTTGGGAGAACAACTTACTCTGAAATTTGAATTACATTTAACTTATAACCTGGGTCACTAGACTGGCGCATGTTACGTTGTTCACTACCTTATAATCGTTTATTGGTGTACACCTTTCAATTACATGCCCTCCATACACAAATGTTTCCTATCTTGCTCTCAAGAGCCACGGTAGCCCGGTTGGAAGAGAAAAGGATTAGCAACCAGAGGGTTGAGAGTTCGAAACTTGATCCAACGAAAGACAGTCGTGTATGTGGGGTATGGTGTACATTAAATCTGTTGTGGACTCAAATGTCCTCACGTGTGCAATTTAAAGAGTGGAGTTCCAGCTCAGTTGTTGGCCTCGTCATCTGACCGTGTATCAAAATGACGAGCCTTCGGGATCGATCCTGGACCGTCTCCAATATCCCGTTGTGTTGCTCTACTGAGATATTAATTCAACTGCCTACCTACCTACTTATCTTGCTCAGAGTGAAATAAAGCCTAAAATTAAAGACAACTTTAGATTCCTTCGCAGTGATCCAATATGTCTCCTTACATTAATAACTTCCTCCGTATGAATAATTATAATTTTATGTGCAATGGTGATGTAATGTGACTAATATTTTTGACCTTCTGTGGGAGTCTAGCACACATAATTCCCATGTTCCCGTTTTCCTTCTAGCCAATTTTAAACTTCTTGATCAGCAGAGTCTGAATTAGGTGCTTTCAAACATTGTACGTAAGTATTCAGTCGTTAAGTGTAAAATCAATAGTATCTTTCTCGGAAATCTAGTGACACTCAGAGGATTAGGTTTTCTGTTTTTGTAAACATCTATGCTTAAGTTCATAAGTTCGTGCTAATGAAAAGATAATTACACTCAGCAATTTCTTCTTGAAAGTAGTTTCAATTATTGCTTTGTGCCAGAGCAATTATTTAATTCATTTTGGGGAGTCAGCATAAAATTAACTATAAATTCCAAAATCATATACAGTCAAAACATAATCAATTTGGAATAGTTTGTTTTTGGACAATTAAGTAAATGTGATTTAATAAACGGAATTTTTCTACCCATCAGAAAATTACAAAGCGGAATGCGGCGTCCAATAAAATTTTCTAATATTTCAAGGATGAGATCATTAATTAGAATGGGAATGAAACATTCGCCTTGTCGGGTATTTGTTCGATAATCAAATTCTTAACTAAATTTGAGTTAAAACAACATGAAACTATTGATTAAACATGCTTAAAATAATAACCTGCAGAAAAAATTTCATTATCTGATTTATTATGACCACTATTTCTCCTTTAGCTATACTCAAAAACCATTTTCCTAAATCGAATTAAATTTATTAACTTATTGTTCTGTTTCATTACACAAATGAAGTAACAAGGACATTTGAAGATATAAATCCTCCACTACAAAATGGGTGGAGTTCTTTTCCAAAACAGTAAAACAATATGTTTTATCGAAGTAAAAATCAAATATGAGGTATTGGGTACTTTTACATTCGAAATGATAAGCTAACTGAATAATATATTAAACGACCCATCAGAACGCTGACTCATTTTAAGTCGATTCAGATTGAGAAAATGTGCTTAATGGTTTTTCAATCAAGGTTTAGTGATTCTCAATCAAAATTATTTAGTGTTGACAAAAACGTATGTACTCGAATTCCTATCCATCTACAATTAAAAACACTTCAATGTACTTTACCCAAAGATATATAACCGCAGGTAAACAAACATTAGTGATTGAATTGTTTCTGGAATCGTCAATGAGAGCAACCACCGAGGTATTTCAATTTGTTAATCTTTAAATTTTTCTTTTTAATGTCGAAAATCGAAAAACTTAATTTTATTTTTTCGAATTTGTGCCTAAAAATCGGTCAGTCGTTTACCTTGTGAGCAATTACTCATTTTTAGCAACAGCATGTAAATGTGTTTCACTGCGACGTTACCTTTAAAGCAGGGAAACAGACATCGATGAACGAACTCGTTCTAAAAACCGTCTTTGAGTGAAACCGAAGTAGTTTTTTTCCTTCACACTGGACACACACGCAGAGAGATCAATGAACGAAGATACAGCTTTTTAAAGTTGCTGACATATATCCCGCACTACGATAGGAAACAAAGACCCTTTCAGCGGATTGAAAAGGAGGCCACGAAAATAAATATGAGCTGCATGTAATTCATGTATTCCAAAAATCAATTTTTGAAACAGGTTTATACATGGATACATTTCCGGGTTTCTGTAGTTTTATTTTCTTAAGACTAGTGCAAATATTTTTTGCAAAATTGTTTGTCATGTCAGCAAGCTTTCTATAAGCATCCAAATCCACCTCGTAACATTTGGAAGGTACTAGTAAATAATTTAATTTATACTTATAACGACTCGGCAATTAACGAACAATTAATTGTGCCTCCATTTTAATGGTTCGACGTTTCTTTATTAATTAAGTAACTAATTAAATCTTTCTACATTAATGCATTTCATAGAAAACTTCGAATGTTATTGAAAATATTTAATTATCCTGTGTATAAGGAGATAAATAATTACATTTATGATTAAGATGGGAAATTGTTTATTGACGAACGTGAATAATTCCCAAATGCTATACATCTCTTAATTTTGTTTATTAACATTCATCGTATAAACATCTTTTATTATAGTACTGAATAACATTATTTATATATGCGAGACATTAGTTTGTCTACGGTTTCAGTGGTAAACAATTTCTTTTATTTAAAACTCGAAAACTCGTCATGGAAAAATATACTTATGCATGGTATTTACAGAGACAGCTTTATACTGAGTTTGTATCGCAAAATTGAAAATGTATTCACAAATCTTTGTACTGTGGGTGTTGAAATGTTGTAAAGATAATTTAATTAGCATAGTATCGGTAATTTATACACATATTTATATGAAAAGATTAGCATGAGAATCAACTGTATAAAACATTTTATCGTATCTTAGGCATTATTAAATTACCATATTGGTTTTTCTTTTATTCAAGGAGTTGGAATGCGCACACCGCCTTTTTATTATAGTAGCTAAAACGCCGAATAACTCAATTCATCTGACTCCAATTTTATTATAGATCTACAAATAAAGGCGCAGTTAAATTGTCATCTAATTTCTCATACACTCTATTTGTATGCTATCCATGCTATATATAATGAACCAATCAAACTTACAAAATATTAAAAATCAAACATACAAACTTTAAAACGTAAAGTAACAGAAATGCAGACCAGCAAAACGTCCAAATGTCAAAAATGCAGACAAGCAAAAGTCAAATGGCCAAAAAGCCAAAATACCGGGGTATAAAAATATTCAAACAGAAGCCAGAAAGCAGAACTGTCCGTGTATGCGCGCTGACGCTGCAGACATAGCATGGATAGCAATTTAATTCAATATTACAAAACAAAACAAAGAGAAATTTAGGAATTTAAACTTAAGAATACCAAGAAAATTTCGAAAAAAATGAAGAAGTGTTGGTGGATCAGGTGAAATTTGTGAAAATTGCAGCACCATGAAGAAATCATGCAAATTAAACGAAACTTGCAGGTAATGCAAAATATACTGCTGGCCACCGTAAATGCAACACCCTGAAGGAAGCATGCAAATAATATGAAATTTACAACATACATTAGCGGAGGTGAGATATGCATATGATTAGAATTTCAGCGCAGACGCACATCACGCGCGCCTGTGGCGCCACTTCAAAGCGCTATTTAAGGCTTGGAGATTTCGACGATTTCAAGTACGGCAATTGTGTTTTTCTTGTGGTTTTTTCAAAAAAACGATCAATTATGCCTCGTAGAAAACAGCGATCATCTTTTGATCAAGTATCCGAGTTCGACAGAGGAAGGATAGTGGCCTACCGAGATTGTGGATTATCTTTCAGGGAAATCGGTAGTCGTGTTGGACGAAACCAAACAACTGTAATGCGGATATGTGATCGTTGGATGCAGGAGGGTACGACGGACCGACGTGTTCGATCGCATCCACCTCAGTGCACCACTTCACGTGATGACAGGCATATTGTGCGTATGACAGTGACGGATCGCTCAGCCACATCACGAACCATAGCACAGCACATTCAGTCTGTACCGCATCATCCAGTGTCTGCGCGTACCATTCGACGCCGTTTACAGCAGAGTGGTCTGTCCGCAAGACGTCCATTGCTTCGTCTACCCTTGACGCAGAATCACAGACGTTTCCGCCGCCAATGGTGCGATGAAAGAAGGATGTGGACGGCAGAATGGAATGAAATTGTCTTTACTGACGAGTCACGCTTCTGTCTGCAACACCACGATGGTCGGATTCGAGTCTGGAGACACCGTGGAGAGAGGATGCTGAACAGCTGCGTTATGCACCGCCACACTGGTCCTGCACCGGGTATTATGGTATGGGGCGGTATTGGATATCACTCTCGCACTCCTCTAGTACGCATTGCCGGTACTTTAAACAGCCAGCGCTACATCTCCGAGGTGTTGGAGCCAGTTGTCCTTCCTTACCTTCAGGGCTTGCCCACAGCCATATTTCAACAGGATAATGCGCGACCACACGTGGCACGCATTGTCCAAGGGTTCTTCGTCAATCGCCAGATTGAGTTGCTTCCCTGGCCAGCTCGCTCTTCGGATCTTTCGCCGATAGAAAACATGTGGTCCATGGTTGCTCAACGATTGACCCAGAATACATCCCCAGCTGCCACACCAGATCAACTTTGGCAACGTGTGGAAGCTGCTTGGTCTGCTGTACCCCAAGAACACATCCAAAGTCTCTTTGAATCAATGCCGAGGCGTGTGGCAGCGGTGATCTCCAACAATGGCGGCTACTCTGGCTACTGATTTTGGCAGGAACCACACTTCACAGAAGTCTATAAATTTAATCATTTGATACTTGGTCAACATGTTATCTACAAAATAAATTTTGTTGTGATATCTCTTGTCTTTCTTGGTGTTGCAATTTGGGTGGCCAGCAGTGTAGGTTAGGATATACAAATGATTAGAATTACAAAGCGATCACGTATGTGTGGGCCGAGAAACACCCTCTAAATTTCCAAGTGGGCCGTGTATAAAGATCACTGCAAAGGTGCGTTAAAAAATATGTGTATCGTCGTTTGACTGCTGTAAATGATTGATTAGAAGTCAATATGTCTCGCCAAAAACGCAGAGTTCCATACGAGCAACTAACGGAGTTCGAATGGGGCCGCATGATCGGCCTCCTTGAGGGTGGACTTTCGTATCGTGAAATCGCCACTCGCAAGGGGCTTAATGCCCCAACAATGATACGTGTGTGGAAGAGATGGACCATGGAGAACCGGACAAGTCGAAATCCCGGCAGTGGGCCAGGCAATATGACGTCACCATGGGACGACAGGCATCTCATCCGCATGGCGGTGACGGACCGTACAGCGTCCTCTCGTGCGTTGGCACGTCTACGGGTGTGTCATTGTCTGCCCCCACGATTCGTCGATGTCTGCTGCGCCATGGGCTACGTGCAAGGATTGTCCTGCGCAGGAGTCTCTTGACGCTGAACCACCGACGACTCCGGCTACAATGGGCTCACCAACACAGCCAATGGCGTGCCGATTGGCAACAAATCGTCTTCTCAGATGAGTCCCGCTACAATCTGGATTATAACGATGGACGAGTACTCGTCAGACGCTACAGAGGTGAACGCCTTCTCCCGGAGTGTCTTATTCAACGTCATACTGGACGAACACTTGGCGTTAGGTCTGGGCCGCTATTGTATATCATGGGCGATCCCGCCTACTCCAAATTGTGGAGACCTAGAACAGCAGGCGCTACATCAGGGAAGTTGTGGAGCCCGAGATCTTACCCCTCCTGCAACACATTCCCGGAGCTGTATTTCAGCAAGACAATGCCCGTCCACAAGTTGCTTCGAATGTACAAGCATTCTTCAATGCACGACAGGTTCCGCTTCTTCCATGGCCTGCACGTTCCCCGGATATGTCGCCCATTAAGCATGTCTGGGATTACATCAGACGGCGACTCGCTCGTACCGCTCGTTGGGTTCGAGGGTACGGCTGAACTTTGGCATCAGATAGAGGCCATCTGGAATTCCTCAGCATTCCTCAGCATGACATTCAGAATCGATGCCACGACGTGTACAGGCTCTTATTCCTGCGCGTGGCGGTTGCACAAGATATTTATTTTCGCATTATCTTTGTTTTATTGCTCTGAAAATTATTGTAATTTGATCGTTTATTTAAACCATTATAAGTAACACGTGGAATAAATTTCATTTATTTCTGATGATTCTTTCATAGTGTTGCAATTTTCACAAACAGCAGTGTACATATGTTCTGTTATTATGATGTTATTATATATATAGGATGATTCAAAACTCAGTGTACAAACTTTTAGGGGAAGGTTGAAAACACAAAAACAAAACAGAATCACATAGGAATGTATGACCGGAAACCCCAACCTGATCAGCTGGAGGATAAACGATGATGCAGAAATGACAAGCCAATAATGAATGGAAAAACTCTTTATTTAGCGATACTTTACACTAGGACAGTACGTGTACACGTTAAGTTTCACAAGTGCTCAAAGTTCTTACCATCCACAGTTATGCACGCTTCACAACGGCGACGCATTGATTGTCGGACCCTTTCAAAAATATCCGGCTTTGCGCGGACGTTTGCAGCTGCGACGGAACTTCTTGCGACGAGGTCGGTGTCAGTCAACAGTGGTCTCGTAGACCATGACTTTCAGGGTCCCCCACAATAACAAATACAGGCTAGATAAATCGGGCATTCGTGGTGGCCATGGGACCGGTCCACCACGCCCAATCCATCGAGGCTCAAATGTTTTGTTCAAGAAATCACGTAAGGCACAGGAAAAATGAGCTGGAGCCCCATCGTGCTGGAATCACATTGCACGCCGAACAGACACAGGAACAATGTCGAGTAATTCCGGCAGTACCTCCTCCAGAAAAATGCGCTATTTCCGGCCATCCAGTCGGGGTGGTAAGAGGTATGGCCCGATTAAGTAATCACCAATAATACCCACCCATACATTCACGGAGAACCGTTGTTGGGCAGCATGTGGGCACATACTTCGTGGGTTGCCGTGACTCCACACATGAACATTGTATTGATTAAAGATCCCTTCACGAGAGAAATTGGCTTCATCCATAAACCGAAGTTGGAAACGCCGGGTTCACGTTGCATTTGTCCAAGTACCAGCGCGCGAATTCCACACGTCGAGGATAATCCTCAGGCTGCAATGACTGAACCCGTTGCAAATGATATGGATGTAAATGATCCCTGTGTAATGTGCGCCACACACTGGATTGAGATGCTGCAATATCACGGGCAATAGTTCGTGTGCTTGTTCCAGGAGCTTCTTCCACTCGGCGCAATGTCTCCTCTTCGAAGGCAGGTGTGCGTGTCGTTCGTGGCCGCCCTGTATCATGCCTGCTGCTGCAGAATGTCCCGTATTCACACAGGTTATGGTGCAAATTCCCAAACATTTGGTGATGCGGTTCACGTCTTTGGGGTACCGTTCGGCATACAACCGTGCCTCAGCACTTCCGTTGCCGTCAACTGCACGATATACAAGGTGCATTCGTAAATTGTTGCATGCTCTCCGTACGCAATCGGAACTTTAAATGACTATTGCTGCATTCCAACTTCAGCGCTGGCGAACAGTGCCCTCCAGCGGATAACAGCGCCCTCAAGCGTGCATAACTGTGGATGGTAAGAAATTTGAGCGCTTGTTGTGAAACTTAACGTGTACACATACTGTCCTAGTGTAAAGTATCGCTAAATAAAGAGTTTTTCCACCCATTATTGGCTTGTCATTTCTGCATCTTCGTTTATCCTCCAGCTGATCAGGTTGGGGTTTCCGGTCACACATTCTTATGTGATTCTGTTTTGTTTTTGTGTTTTCTACCTCCCATAAAAGTTTGTACGCTGAGTTTTGAATCACCCTGTATATATATGTGTGTGTGTGTGTGCGTGTGTGTGTGTGCGTGTGTGTGTGTGTCATAATAATAGATCTTACAAGCCTGCAGTCGTGGCAAGAGTGGTATAAGGTGGACCGAATGATCCATTGGTATTGAGTGTAATGCAGATTCAACAAATGGAGAGGCATTACAATTCTTTATTAATTCAATAGACGATTACTTAAATCATGAGGTTGTTGAGGGTTTGGAACGGCTCTGAGGGTTCCTTATCCTAAGAGGCTCGTCAAAGAATAATTAGTTTACAAAGATCTCGCTAGAGGGATTAGGATTAAGAAAAATGTTATTGGACCATGGGATTTAACACGAAAGTTCATTGGTAGAAGTCGGTGGTTTTACGAAGGAGGAATGTGATCTTACATATGCGATTTGAAAGCAGGAGAGTCCTTGGGAGGTCCAGTTAACGAGACGGCTTGAGTTCAAAGGTGAAAGAGGTTGGCAAGATATTGACCACATAGATAGGGAGCAAAGACTCAAAACCATCTTGGAAGTTAAATTCAGGTAAATGTTTAAGCAATCGTTCCTAGCCTAAAAGACGATAGATTTTTATTTAAATGTAAAGAAATGCACTGAAATAAGTGCAATATAATGTGATTGTCCCGTACGTGTCAGTGAAATGTCCATACGAAATTCCAAATAGGCACAACTGAGATTGGTTCTTGCACGTATTGAATTGGCACAATCATTAAAAAAAGTTTCAACTAGTGAATCCATAAAATGTCATAAAATTCTTCAATTTCGCTACAAAGATGAAAAAGCTCGAAACCTGCGAAGTGTTCTTTTCAGAACTGGAGGACTGTTCGCACCCCTCCTATCCCACAACACTCCGCATTGAAATAGTCCCCCTTCGGAAGACGAACTCCTGTTCCAACGAGATATCTATAATCCCTACTGGGAAATAAAACTGGACCAAACAGGAATATGAAATAAGAAAAAGGCTTGACGACATTCGTTCTATTTTTTTGCCTTTGGATTTCTCTTTCCAGGAGAGAAACCGTCCAACTTTCCTCCAGATTATTTGGAACCGTAAAATTCGGACTCAAAACGAAAAAAACGAAAGGAAAAAATTTCAATAACTGGATTCTGATATCAGGGATTTTTCCCTCTTTTCCCGTTCTATACAAATCAGGAAAAGGGCAGAGAGAGTCAATCCAATTTTGGACGCTCCAGAAATCCGGGGACATTAAAAAAGGGGGAAAGGTTAAATCTCCATCACTGGGAAAGAAAGACGCCCTTTTCATAATCAACTTCCTTTCAGTCTTGAGGCCTTTTCATTCACTAAGAAAATCTAAAGTTTTCAGATTATAGAGGAATACTTCTTATTCTAGACGTATGCAGCAACGGCAACTGGTTGCTGAGGGCTATTGGAAATTAGCTGTAAAAGTTTCCAGTAAGCACTTGGTATAGTATTTCAAAAAGTTATACAGTTTTGTGAAAGACGATAGAATTTATTTTTTATTACTGAGTTTTACTACTCAGATTTTCTTTTAATCATCTTTTTCTACTTTCTATGTGGATTGAAAGTTGAAAATGGTAATTACTTTTCTCTCTTTCAGAGGTAAATGGAGATGCAATTTTAATAACTAAAATTTTCATAAGAAACACTTTTCATAGTTAATTATTAATATAATACTATTTTTCAAGTCCGGTATGGTAATCCTTTTCTTCACGTAAGGCAATAAAAGTTAACAGGATCGGTTTTGTGAATGTGGTATTTCCTAGCGGATGTTTGTTTAGCTTTAACCAACTCATGGCAAAAATTGCTGTTCAAAAATATTTTTGGTGGTATTACGTGCAATACTGACGGCATTTTCCGCAACTTTCGTCGTAGAAATTGATTTGTGAAATAAGATCTTTAAACAAAGCTAATTTTTTAAAAATATGATTAAGAAAAATCACGATAATTCATTCCATTAATGATGTTTTGGTAACGGTACTTCTCACATCATTCCTAAACATTGGGTTCACTGTGTTTAGTGAACTCGGGGGTCGCGCTCCCAGAATACCAAGCGATCTTTTTCTACTTTCATCCCACTACTCTGCTCCCTAATCCCTCTTTTCTCCTTTCACTACATTTTTTACTTGACGTTGTCTTGTTTCTGGCAGAGTTTGGCCAAATATGGCCCTTGGGCCATAGAATCTCAAGACTGTTTTATACCCATATTTAAGTTCTGATTTTTAATCCCCATGTGTGCATTAAAAACACCCTTCAAATCTGAAGACGGTAATGGTAACGGTGATTCATTTGTCAAACCTGTTGGAATTCGGGCATTTAGACCCTGCCTCATCGTTGTGATGGGGCAGAAGACTGTCACGTTCCTTCTACTTCGAATAGTTTTCACATTCACCCTTTCGTAGGGCCGCGGTAGCCCGGTTGGAAAAGTAACGGATTACAAACCGGAGGGTTACAAGTTCTAATCCTGTGCTACGCTTATTAAAATACCTACCTACCATCATTTTGTATTTCAGTTGGATAGGTTTTATGGCACCAGGGCCATATTTTCTCAAAGGTGAGCCTAACATAAGACATAAAATGTCAAGTAATGAATAGACGCACTCAATGATGGTTTTACTGATGCGGAAGAGAGAAACACACCCAGGGTGAGCCACAGGAATCGAACCTACATGGCCCACAACTCTCAGGTTACCAACACAGAGGGTGAACCTATAGTCGTGTAGTGGTCAGCACTTATAAATAACAACACATTTTCCTAAAATCCATTTATTGTTGGGGTCCAGTAAAGATAATTCAGCTTTACCTGGGGATCCGCTGAACTGTGGTAAGAAGCCGAGGCATTTTGCCGGATGAGGAGCGGAACGACTCGCCTAGAACCTGTTGAACTTCTACCAGAGGACTCTGTCTCGGCATGGACGCTGGCTCGCGTCCGGAGTTCACGTTTGGGTCCCTAGTGCCTTATTTTTGCGACCTCGAAGTTTTGTCGTCCTTCGCACTCTGCTTCTCCTCTTCTGCTCCGCTCGGGCAAGTCGTTCAGGGGGACGGCACCCCCTTCGCTTCGACTCTCGCCATCCAGCGGAGATCCCAAGTTCGGCTCATACAAAATACCAAGCGAGGGCCATCGAAGATCATAACATAACACTATTGAACCACGGCGATCCCTTTCCATTTCGGACAATACTTGCTACTCCCACTTCAAATAGGAGACTGTCGTGGCTCAGTGCGTATGTCCACTGGGCAAGAAACCTTCGAGTTGTAGGCGGCGTAGGTTTGATTCCTATCAGATGCATTCCTACCTGGGTGTATTTCTCTCTTCTGTGTCAGTAAAAAATTTCATGTGTGTGTGTTTGTCTATTACTTGGTAATGTATGTCTTGTGTCTGGCACAGCATGGCCAAATATGGCCCTTGCACCATAAAACCCCAAGTCAATCAACCAACCCACTTCAAATAGGTATTCCTTACTACATATTCAAACTACATATTCGGATTCAAGCATCTCGACAATTTACGAGAGGCGTATAAGCAATCACTTAATCTTATTGTCTTGTTACTAATCCCCTTCACGTTGGCATGGTGTGGAAGTTTGGAGAGTGGGTGCCAGTTCATGTGTGTCCTCGTCATCTCACCGTTCAAAATTACGTGGTGTTTTCCTCGGATCTTTCCCTTCGGGATTGATCCCGGACAGTCGCCAACAGCTCGCTGTGTTTCTCCAGTGCAACGTTAATTAAATATCTATCTATCTATCCACTAATCTCCTTGGTCATGATGGTCATGTCGAAAATATCACGTCTTCCCAGTCGCACAAGGACCAACTCCTGTTCACCCAGAAGCTGTCACACAGAGATAACACCGATACACAGATAACACAAAAAGACACCGATACAATCAGAAATATAGGAAGGACTTGCTGAGGTTGTTGAGAATCGACAGTTTGGATAGTACTTAGACATGCTGGTGGCTTACCTTCAAGTCAAAAACTGCTCTGTAGTGACCAGCATCTGATGTGAAAACCTGTTCCAAACAGTCACCAGTTCTTGAATCTTCACTCCCCTGGAGTAATAGGGCGGTTTTATCTCGAAGAGGTATCTCGGTCATTAAAGCAGCGGGTAAGCACAGTCCGCACTGTACCGTAAGGTTTGGTTCGTGAATACTTTTGGGAGGAATACCTGGTTAGTGGGTCACTTGTGAAATGAAGACGGCGGTTATTTGACATTTATTTATTTAGCCAGCTTTGGTGGATACATGACAGTGGTGTTAGAGTGTGGGCATTGCTTAGCATTCTATGGCCACCTTATGGATGATGGGTCTGTGATAGCTAAAGTACAAGACAAACAGCATGGTGTCGATGCTGATGTTCCTGGCAAAGGTAAGGTTGATGGTGGTGTTTCCAAGCGTGTGTGGCAGCTCGTTGGATGGTCCTGCGACGTCGCCGCTTACACCTTCTCCTTCTTGTGTCTTCGGTAAGCTCTAGATCTCTCAGCACTTGTCAAAGGTTTAGACTTCTTTGTATCATTTTGTTCGTCTTGAACTTCTCTTTCAACCTGTTTACGTTTCCTGTGCCGCAATTGAAATTGAGTGTGATATTTTGGCTTCATTGTGAAATCTCCGACACACTGCACACAATTTTCACATAAATGGTTTAAACTGCCAACTAGTCAAATGGAATTGTAGAACTCGTAGTTCTCTTCAATTTAAGCACGCACTCGCCACGACCCGTCGACTAGAACTGAAGTTATAGCGGTTAAACAGCGCGTGCCCGAAGTGTGACTCATTTCCCCCAACATGCGGTATAAAGGTCAGAGGGGAAAGTGGATTTGTGGTCGACCTGGTCTACTTTCCTCTACACGTTGATAGGTCATTTATCCCCATAGGCTGACTCCTCTGGAGTCAGAGAGTCGGGAGTCGGCTTTGAGATATCAACACTTTTCGTGACGCGCAAGTTTCTGCTTATGACCTCCATACCGATTTTAAAGACGCATTCACGTTAAAACGATTCAAACAGGACAGCGTATGTGTCCAAAATGGGACTTTCCACGCGGTACAAAGGTCAGAGGGGGAGTGGATTAGTGGCCGACCTGGTCGTCGCGGCCCTCCTTCTACACGATGGTAGGTCATTTATCCCCATAGGCTGATTTCCCTTGGAGTTATGGGGCTTTGAGAAATCAATACTTTTCGTGACGCGCAAGTTTTTGCCGATGACCTCCGTACCGACTTTAAGACGTATTCACGTCAAAAAAATCAGATCTTGACGGATGAGGTATCGTATCTCGTCGAAACCACTCGGAGGATTAACTCTCCTGGTATGTTATGTTATGATCTTCGATGGCCCTCGCTTATTCTTATGTATGAGCAGAGCTTGGGAATGTCCACTGGATTGGCAAGAGTCGAGGCGAAATGGGGGTCCTTGTACTAGCGAAAAGGGGTGCCTTGCCCCTTTCTGCCTGCCCTAACGAAGAAGAGGAGAGGCAGCGTACGGAGGAGGCACGAACTGGGCTGTTGCTAAGAGGCACGAGTGACCCGAACGTCATTTCCGGACGCTAACCAGCGTCCATCCCGAGACCCATCCTTTGGTGAGAATACAACAGGTTCGGGGCGAGTCTATCCATTCCTCATCTGACTGTAGGCCCCAACCTCTTGTCATAGTTCAGCGGATCCCCAGGTAAAACTGATTTGCGTATAAACTGGACACCGTCAGTAAAGATCGATAAATGAAGAGCGTTTTGAAATAACTGTGTAGTAATTTATGAAAGCTAATCACACCAGTACAGGTGGTGGTCTCGACGAGGTATCTCGTCATTAGAAAAAAACGCGATCATGATCATTAGAAGAAAACTGACTAGGTCTAGAAAAGAAAACTGACTAGGTCTAGAGAAGAAAACTGACTAGATCTCGATCTCGTCGTCATCAAAAAATCGGCAGTAACTTGGCGAGTTATCTCGTCATTGGCAAACTTGGTCGGATCAGTATAGACGAGATATCTCGTCGAAACCACATGGTGGATTAATTCCTCTCACAAAAATCATAAATCTTGTGTCAGCTTCTAATCTTGGCATAGCAGTCTGCTGCAGTCTTGAAGTTTTAAAACGCAACAACAGGCCAAGTCGCTTATAAATGAACACAAACACCGTTCTCGTAAGCAAGTCCACGAGCCTCTGGCCAATATTCGATCGGAAAACCCAATCCATTATTTCCAACAGCTTTCTCTCGATGCCGCCGATAATGAAGGACTTGATCCGATGTGCTCCGTAATGCCTCCCTTTCTTTCCTTTGATCCCGCGACCTCCGTGATGGAAAATACAACTCAATCTCTTCCTTCCGAGAGATGGTAGAGGACTTTCGCTGATCGGCTTAAAACCCCTGCAACCCCCCGCCCACCCTGTCTCTCCTTGAGCCTTTCGTACGGAGTCGAGGAAGGAAGGTTGTTGTTTCGAATCGTTTTTGTTGACTTAGACCCGCTGTGGCGATCAGGGTTCTTTCGGGGGAATTAAAAATCGATGGTGGTCAATAATTCAATTGCTTGTCGCGGCCGCAGTGTCACTTGGAGTTTAGCAATCGGGGCGATTTCTGCTTTTAGGGTGGATTGTTTTTCTTTATTAAGTCTAAGGGGAACTCTTAAGAAAAGTGATTTTCTCTAACGCTGGGGGTTTCTCTTTTTTTTTGGATTTAGTTTTGGTGAAGGCATGGGCAATTTCAGCTAAAGCAAAGCTTCTTATTTATTATTTCAAGATGGCGGGTTGGCCGTTGCGTCGGAGATTCGGTTTTCGTGGAAATTATTTTGTGCGTGGGCTCAATATTTAAGTAGGTACAACCGAACCGTATTGCGACGAACTCGATTATAAGAATTACGAATATAATAACAGAGAAATTTCTAGTACCAGTTTCAGCTTGTATTCTAATAATATTAAGGACCGCGGTATCTCATGTTGGAAGAGTAACGGATTAGCAACTGGAGGGTTACAATCCAACCAAAGACCATCGTGTACAAGGAGGGCTGGTGCATGTTAAATTTTTCGTGGCCTCAAATGTCCTCGCGTTCGCGTGGAGTGGAAGTTTGGAGAGTGAGGTGCCAGCTCATGTGTGACTTCGTCATCCGACCATGGTTCAAAATTACTTGGTGTTGTCCTCTGACTTTTATCTTCGGGATTGATCCCGGACCTTCGCGAATTGCCCGTTGTGTTGCTCCACAGCTACGTTAATTAAATACTTACCCTATCTACCTACATCTAAAAATATTAATTTCTTTTTTTAAGACGAACTCGGTTGGTTGGATTTTTTATGGCCTTATTGGCCATGCTGCACCAGACACAAGACATATCAAGTAATGGATCGTATACACACAAAGAAAGTTTTACTGACATAAGAGAAATTCACGCAGGTTGCTAGTACAGTAGATAAATCCACTGAGCCACGATGACCCCAGTGGTAAGGTACATGACCTTGGAGTAGTCCATTTTTGCAAAGATGATAAGAATCGTCAGAAGAAGGGGTTAGTCGCAATGAGCATACCCAATGAGCCATCATAGCCCTTAAGTAGAACTCGGGTAACAGAAAATTTTGGTCACCAGTTGGAAGACCACTCAATAACATGGCGTATCATTTAGACAAATTATCACCACTTTCGATAAGATCTTGTTAATTCGTCTAAAATCACCGAGAAATTTATTAAATGACATGGGAGTTCACATCTCAACTTCCAAAGTCCTTGACAAGATTCTTCATCTTGTTGAATTTATGTGGGAACGACCTTAACTATTCTCTTTGATCTAGATCCTTAACCCCTTCTACACTATCTACCAATAAGTATTTGGACACCTGTGATAGAAAAGAAAAACAAAATTTATTCATATTCAATAGTTGGTAGAGACTCCACGACAGGCAATTACAGCCTCAACCCTCCGGGGCATGCTTTCCACAAGTCCTTGTATGACGGCTAGTGGTATTTTCTTCCACTCGGCTTGGAGAAAACATGTAAGTTCCTTCACCGATTTTGGACGGTTGTTGCACCCCTTAATTCGGCGATCCAACTTGTCTCAGAGGTTCTCGATAGGGTTCAGGTCTGGGCTATGGGCAGGCAACCCCATTGTCACCATACCAATCCATGGTGGACCTCGCAACATGACAGCTGGCGTTGTCGTCCTGGAAGTAACATGGGTCCAACCCGTAAAACTGCCACAACGTAGGAAGCACACTGTCATCCAAAATAGTGCAGTAGGCGTCGGCGTTGAGCTTACCATGAATTGGGACCAAGGGTCCCAGTCCATACCAGGAGAAACACCCCAGACCATAATTCCACCTCCGCCGAACTTTACTGCGGGCACAACGCATTCTGGCAGGAGGCGTTCTCCAGGCAGACGCCAGACCCAGACCCTGCCACCCGAACGGTAGAGGGTGAACCTTGATTCGTAGCTCCAGAAAACACATTGCCTCCTCACTTGTCTATTGATTGCGTGTGGCTCATTTGTTAGGGTTGAAAGTTTGGTTAATATGAACTTCATAACCCTTGTCCATTTAGTAGAGTCGCAGTTTAGCAACCATAGATTAGAGTTGCGAGTTCGAAATTCGATTCAAAGACCATCGTATACGTGGGGGCACTTTAAATCTGTCGTGGCTTCAAATGTCCTAACGTTACCGTGGTTTTGAAGTTTGGAGAGTGGGGTACCAGCTTAGGTATCGACCGCGCCCTCTAACCATTTTTCCAAATGATGTGTTGTCCTCAAATCTTTTCCTATGGGATTGATCCATAGATGAAATATAAAAGGCAGCCTCTTAATGTGTCCAGAATCATGTGACCAAAAGTAGTAGTAACTTGACCCTTAGACTATTTCTGTCTGATGACTTTAAACGAACATTCATCACCTGATTGGTCCACGGGGCAGAGAAAGACGCGCATCCATTGATTCATCATCTGATTGGTCCGCGCGACATAGTAGATTTTGACGTTTTAACCAGTTTTATTGCCACGCTATAGAAATGCGCATTCGCACATTTACCCTATCATAAGATGTTATATCGCCAAACAAGGCGATAAAATGCGAAATCGGCCAACCAAGCCAATTTTTCTCCGACAAATCACGTGACTACTAGTCGACAAAATCTTTGAAGCCCTTCTCCAATAGTCTATGGATTGATCCCGGACCGTCGTCAATAGCAATTCTGTTGCTCCGATACGACGCGTTAATTTCTCTACCTAACTAACCACTTAAGAATAAATATTATGTAAATGAGGTAAATAAATATTATAATCATAAGCAAGCGAGTATACAAGCAAAAAATAATATCAGAAGGCATACATTTACTTCGCAGACTGATCATTATCGACTGGGTATCATTCATTGTACATCAATTGATAAAAATGATATGAATTATCCCAATAAAATAAGAGTTTAAAACCAAAAGCATCATTATATCAATATCAATTTTGACATCGCCGAATCATTCATTACACTTAAATTGCCTCACGTTTCCACGCAGATTTCGGGTTCCATAAATAACACCCCGAGCCCAGAACGTTCTAATATTTTGATAAATGAACACCAAACAACCGCACCGTCTGGAATTCCATCGTGGAAAGAATAACTTCCCCCCGAAAGAGAGCAATGACACCTTCGATAAAATTTCACAATCCGCCATTTAACAAGTCTGCTGAAATAAGTGGACGCGGAACGCATCGGGCATCGCGAGATGGATGCCAGCGGAGCGAATTAGATTAACGCGCGGCTTGACTAATGGCGGCCGAAATTCACGCGGAAACAGTTGAAGGTGATGTATCGCGGAGGGGGCTATAATCGAATTTGAACTTCAGCGGGTGCCGATTCGTTTACCCGGTCGCAGCGCGCTTAATCTATCGCGTATTAGATTACGGATAGCATAACGCGTCTGTAATTTCTCGCCTGTTGGGGCCATTAGAGAAATTTGTATTGGAGTCGTAAATATATATCAAAAGAGCTCTCGGTTTTGCTGTGATTAATAACCCTTTCGTTGGAGATTGGTACGGTGTTCTTTGGGGTTGCTTGCTTGAGCAGTGTCATGAAAGATTGGTGAGTAATTCATTGGGGTTGCTTGCTTGAGCAGTGTCTCCAAAGACTGGTGCGTTATTGTTTGGTGCTGCTTGCTTGAGCAGTGTCTCGAAAGATTGGTGCATTATTGTTTGGTGCTACATGTTTGAGCAGTGTCTCAAACGATTGGTGCATTATTGTTTGGTGCTACATGTTTGAGCAGTGTCTCAAACGATTGGTACGTTATTCTTTGACTCTGCTTGCTTGAGCAATGTCTCAAACGATTGGTGCGTTATTCTTTGACTCTGCTTGCTTGAGCAGTGTCTCGAAAGATTGGTGCGTTATTCTTTGTTGCTGCTTGCTTGAGCAGTGTCTCAAAAGATTGGTGCGTTATTCATAGGTGCTACATGCTTGAGCAATGTCTCAAACGATTGGTGCGTTATTCTTTGACGCTGCTTGCTTGAGCAGTGTCTCAAAAGATTGTGTGTTATTGTTTAGTGCTGCTTGCTTAACTCTCCAAGTTATTTCTACGAGATATTCGTCCATTAAGATCTAACAGTTTTTGTTAATGACGAGCGAAATACTCGTTCTCAAGATAGTGCCGATTTTTTTATGCTGAGGAGATCAAAATCTGATCTGATTTCTTCTAATGACGAGATATCTCGTTCAGCAAGATTTATTCAGTTTTGCTAATGACGAGATACCTCGTCGAGACAACCACTCTGAGGGTTAAGTAATGTATCGATTGGCACGTAATTCTTTGGCGTTGCTAGCTTGGCAGTGTATCACGATTGGGTTATTAGTTTTTAAATGGGTACCCTTTTAACTTTTATGGCGCCGCGGTATCCCGATTGGCAGAGTAGCGTATTAGCAACCGGAGGGTTGTGAGTTCGAGACTCGATCCAACCAAACACCGTAGTGTAAATGGGGATGGTGTACGTTAAATCTGTAATGGACGCAAATGTTCTCACGTTGGCGTTCTGTTGAGAATGAGGCGCAAGCTCAGGTGTCGACTTCGTCATTTGACCCTAGTTCAAAATGACGAGGTGTTGTCCTCGGATTCATAGAGGAAATATAAAAGTAGTCAGTAATCGTAACCATTTTATGTGCCAGGATTATGTGACCAAAAGTTCCTAGTGATCCTTAGATTTCTACTGCCGAGTGGAAACAAGCATTCATCATGTGATTGGTTGAAGGGACAGGTGAAGACGCCCATCCGTTAATTCATTATCTGATTGGTCCTCGCGATATAGCAGCAGACTGGCAATTTCACCATTTTTCTCGACACTCTAGAAATGTACATTTACGCACCTATCCCGTCATACGATTTTATCGCCAAACGAGGCGATAAGATGCCAAATCGATCAACCAAGTCAATTTTTCATAGGACAGTTATATTAGTCGGTATATTGGCCATTCTTTTTGAAGCTCCTTTCAATAGTCTATTTATACTTCGCGTCTATGCTCAGATCTTTCCATTCGGGATTGATCCCGGACCGTCGAAAATAGCCCGACGTGTTGCTCCAGTGCGACTTTAAATCAACTACATTCCTACCTTAATTTTTAAGAATTCAATAGTGTTGGTTGTTTTGGGTTTTGTGGCGCAAGAGCCATATTTGGCCTAGCTGCGCCAAACACAAGACAATCCAATGTCAAGTAATCAACAAAGGAGAAAAAAAGCAGAGAGCAGAATTTATAGAGATTGCTGTTTCTTTTTCCTAAGAGTCCTAATTAATTAACCTTAAGCCATTGTGTACACGGTTCAACAGGCTCTGGCTATGGATTCCGGTCTAGGCATAAACGTTCTTAGTGGTTCAGAATCCATTTTAACCCTCCTAGTGTTTTATCTTCGTGTCGAAAACCGCCCTGTAGTGTCCATCTTCTGATACAAAACCTTGTTTTCCCTACTTGTCTCGGGGCCGCCGTGGCTCAGTGGGTATCCCCACTGTGCTAGCAACCTTCGAGTTATAGGCGGCGTAGGTTCTATTCCTGCTAGGTGCATTTCTCCCTGAGTGTATTTCTCTCCTGCGTTAGTAAAGCTTTTACTGTGTGTGTCAGTTACTTGATATTGTATGGCTTGTGTCAATTACTTGATATTGCATTGTGTTATGCCGCAGCATGGCCAAATATATGCCCTTGCACCATAAAACTCCAAAAAACCCAAACCAACCCTATTTGTCTCTCCTACGATCTCACCATTAGTAAAGTAGACCAGATTTTTATGGACGAGATATCTCGTTATTAACGAAATGAGTTGTTGGACGAAATATCTCGCCATTAGCTAAGTGGATAGGATCTTTACAGACTAGGTGTTGCGTCAAAACCACTTGAAGGGTTAAGCAGTGGGTACCGGTCTAATGAGGCCTCGTGTGTCAGAAGTGGCTGTAGACGAGGAAACCAAACCATACACAGAAAATTCAATAACACGTCAAGGATAAACACAATACAATAATCATTCTGCAGAGATTTGGAAGTTTTACGGCTATTGAATCCTCAGAGCATGTTGGAAAAAGTCTCAACTAAGTCCGAACCAGGAGGGGGTTATCAATGGATCCGAACAAAGGTGCTCAATGGATCCGAACAATGGTGCTCAATGGATCCTACTTGATCAATCCTACCAGAGCAGATTCTCTTTTTCAATGTACAAGAAGCAGAGAAGCTTAGTAAGGCAATGTGGCCCTCTTTGTTTTTTGCTAGGTTCCTGCGCCATTCACCGTGGAAGTTTACCATTGCTCACTCTACTTTTACATTTCCTCTTGTGTTCCCAGTCGGCAATAGCCCGTTGTGTTGCTGCAGTGCGACGTTAATTAAATACCTACCTACCTCTAATGTTCTCAACTTTTAAGTTGTAATACGCGCAGGTTCAATTCTTCCAACTTGTACAACCGTGGTTCAAAATTACGTGGTGTTGTCCTCGGACCTTTCCATTCGGGTTGGATCCCGGACCGTCGCCAATAGCCTGCTGTGTTGCTCCAGTGCGACGTTTATTAAAATACCTATCTAACTTGTACTAGGTGTATTTCTCTCCTCTGTGAGAGTAAAACTTTCTTTGTGTAAGTGTATATCCATTTCCTCAATATTATCTGTCTTGCTCTTCGCACAGTTTGGCAAAATATGGCCCTTGCGCCATAAGACCAAACCAACCAACCTCCAAGAATTTCTATAAGGTGGGAGCTCCTAATTTATTCATACACATTTTATATTGGACGCACTTACCTCGCGAATACACATTCTCCACTTCACGCTAAATGTTCCCAAGTTCAACTTGCAAAAATGCATCGTTTTTCTTTTCTTGGCGCTTGCGAGTTCAAATCCAACCGTCATGTACAAAGGAGGCACGTTAAATCCGTCGTGGCCCGAAATGTCCTCACGTTAGCGTGGTGTCGAAGTTTGGAGAGTGTGGTGCCAGCTCAGGTGTTGCCTCGTCATCTGGCCGTGGTTCAAAATTACCTGGTGTTTTCCTCGGATTTTTGACTTTGGGATTCATTCCGGACCGTCACCAATAGCCCGTTGTGTTGCTCGAGTGTGACGTTAATTAAAATACCTACCTATCTACCTTCTCCTTTGAGCAAGTACAACTTTTATAAACACAGTAAAAAGATTTATAAGCTTTTTAAACTTAGGGATCGTTACCATCTTCGCATTTCCCACACCAATATAGATTTCGTATCTCGGTAACATTACTTTCTTTTTCGCGAGTCAGGTGCTTGTGCAATCCATCATCTCATAAGTTGCAGTCAAGATAGCCGTGCACGCACGTCTTCGCTCTTGATGACAGATTTCTCGATAGTCATGGAAGTTACGCGAAATTTCTACCATTTAACGGGCGCAGTGGCCCGGTTGGAAGAGTAACGGACTAGTAACCGGAGAGTTGCGAGTTCGAATCCAACCAAAAGACCGTGTACAAAGGAGGCAGGTGTATCTTAAATCTGTCGTGGCCTTAATCACGTTGGCGAGGTGTCGAAGTTTGGAGAATGGGGTGCCAGCTCAAGTGTTGCCTCGTCGTATTATCATGGTTTTGTCCTCGATCTTTCCCTTTGGGAAAGGGATGGATTCCAGACAGTCACCAATAGTCTCGTGTTGCTCCAGTGGGACCTTAATTAAAATACCTACCTACCTCTCCCAATCACACGCACGAGCAAGACGCGCTGTTCCGTTAATTGAAATAATTTCGTCTTCAAATAATAATGCAGCCATTTTAGTAAACTAAAGCTTTGTAAAGTCATAGTTCAAGAGACATTGAAGTTAATTATTGAGCGAAAGTGGAGTGGTCTGGAACCTGCTTCCTTTGTGTGCATAAAATGCTATTGTGTGTGGATCGAAATAGGTCAGAGCGACAAACTAGGTTAGGAACTAATCCAACAAAAGGAATTACTATCCCAACTACTACTATCCAACTACAACAAAGGAATTACTATCCCAACTATACTATTGTGCGTGGATCGAAATAGGTCAGCGCGACCAACTAGGTTAGGAACTAATCCAACAAAAGGAATTACTATCCCAACTACTACTATCCAACTACAACAAAGGAATTACTATCCCAACTATACTATTGTGCGTGGATCGAAATAGGTCAGCGCGACCAACTAGGTTAGGAACTAATCCAACAAAAGGAATTACTATCCCAACTACTACTATCCAACTACAACAAAGGAATTACCATCCCAACTATACTATTGTGCGTGGATCGAAATAGGTCAGCGCGACCAACTAGGTTAGGAACTAATCCAACAAAAGGAATTACTATCCCAACTACTACTATCCAACTACAACAAAGGAATTACCATCCCAACTATACTATTGTGCGTGGATCGAAATAGGTCAGCGCGACCAACTAGGTTAGGAACTAATCCAACAAAAGGAATTACTATCCCGACAAGAATGTCAGTTAACAAATTTTGAAACGTTTTTCTCTGAAGTAAGATAGATGTATGATTTGAACTTATCTTCAAGGTACAAAGTAAGCTCAGGGATAAAAGTATAATTATCATTTCTATACTTCCTTCCTTGTCGAAAGAACATTGGTTGGGTTGGGGTTTTATGGCGCAAGGGCTATATGTGGCCATGCTACGCTACACACAAGAATACAATATCAAGTAATAGACAGACACACACAGTGAAAATTTTACTAATACAGTAGATAGAAATACATCCAGGGAGTAATGCACCTGACAGGAATCGAATCTGCGTTGCCTGTAACTCGAAGGTTGCTAGCGCAGTGGGCATATCCACTGAGCCACGACGGTCCTCGAAAGAAGATTGTGTAGGATAAAACAAATGCGTTGAGTTGGGTCTCGGATATCGCTCTATGAACATTTTCTGCTACACAAAGGCTAATTCATCCCTGTAGGTATTTAATTTGTGCCCCAATGGAGCAATGCAACGGGCTATTGGCGACGGTCCGGGATCGAACCCAAAGGAAAATATCCGAGGAATATACCACGTAATTACAAACCACGGTCAGATGACGAGGTCACACCTGAGCCGACACCCTACTCTCCAAACTTCCACACCATGCCAACGTGAGGACATTTGAGGCCACGATATATTTAACGTGCACCAGCCCCCCGCGTACACGACGTTCTTTGGTTGGATTCGAATTCGCAACCCTCCGGTTGCTAATCCGTTAATCTACCAACCGGGCTACCTCGGCCCCTGTAGTCGAAGTAAAAAGATGGATTGGGAAAAGAGGGATAAACAATGTCAAGTAACTGTGAAAGAAAAAGGATGGAGGAGAACGATCGATTGGGTATGGGATCGCGACTCCCATGCTTTCTAGAGGCAGTACACCCCATGGGAAAAGAATAGATCACAAGGGTACCTCGGGTTCGTGAAGCCCGTACACACCTAAAGATGTGCCCACGAATGGCAAAATATAAATATGCAGTTCTCGTGTTATCAAGTACATTATACAGGTGAGTCTAAACTAATAATAAACTTCAGGGGGTGATAGAACACAACGAAACAAACACTTTTCCCCATAGAACGTAGGATCGCTAGAGGGCGCTTTCCATTTCGGCACAAACACACGGTCCGACGCAAGTTGGAAAGAGGCATGAAATATGGAAGCAACGCTTTAATGTCAAATAAACATCAATAACCGCTTGATCAAAACGAAATAATACAATTAGATTTGCATAAATTAAAGATAAGTACAAGGGGGGGGGGTTATTTCAATTAACGTCACACTGGAGCAACACAATGGGCTATTGGTGACGGTCCGGGATCAATCCCAAAGGGAAAGATCCGAGGACAACACCACGTAATTTTGAACCACGGTCAGATGACGAGGCAACACCTGAGCTGGCACCCCACTCTCCAAACTTCCACACCACGCCAACGTGAGGACATTTGAGGCCACGACAGATTTAACGTGCACCAGCCCCCTTTGTACACGACGGTGTTTGGCTGGATTCGAACTCGCAACCCTTCGGTTGCTAGTTCGTTACTCTTCCAACCGGGCCACCGCGGCACCCGATAAGTACAAGGAACAACGGGTAAGAAAGAAATGACATGTACAAAACATGAGAAACTTCTCACATGGAAATGAAACGACATGTACAAACATCACAGTCGGTAAGTACAACGCAAATGCACAATTACAGAAGCTGTTCAAAATGTCGACCACCACACTTGATACAGGCCTCGCGTGTGTTGATATATTTATGGAGCACATGGCCCCGCAGGGGCCTAAATCTCCGGTGTTGAACATAGAGCTTGACTTAATGGAATTTGCCTTGTTGAGTTGAGTATTGAATTTAAAAGCTAGCTAATAATAAACAAGAATCCGGTAAAATTTAGGAGTTAGGAAGAATAAGGATCAATTTTAATGAAATAAGTCAGTGATCTCAGCTGCCCAGTATGAGGGTGCGCCTAGGTCTGGATTTATTTTCAGGAAGGGTTGGGTCGTAGATTTCTATTTCCTGCACCGCAGCATTATGACTATTATTAATTTGGAGGAAGAATTTGCGAGAGATTTTATAGATAAATTTCCTTATGGTTGGGATATTGAGGGCTCTGGTGATATCGCTGTTGCGATAATACCATCTTGCATTCGATATTTGCCTAAGGAAGATGTTTTGAAGTTGTTCGATGCGCTTTAGATTCACATCATTAGTCCCCCCCCCCATATGGGGCAAGCATATGTTATGATTGGCCTGACAAATGAAAGGTATATGATTTTCTTGTTGTGTATAGAAAGTGTTGAACTCCGGGATATGAGAGGGTAAACAGTGGCAGTGATTTTACGAAATTTATCCTGTATATGTTGTATGTGTGGCTTCCAGTTTAATTTTGAGTCTAGGATAAGTCCTAGATATTTGGTTTGAATGATGCAGGCCTCGCATCGCCGACGTAACGCTTTTATACAAGCGTTTGACTGCGCTCTCTAGCGGCCAACCACTGCACTTGCGACCATGCATTCTATGGGGAAAAGTGTTTGTTTCGTTTGTCGTTTTAGTTTAGACTCACCCTGTATTTACAACTACTACGTCTTACATATTAAGGTAGGTAGGTAGTTGAATAACGTCGCACTGAGGCAAGACGACGAACTACTGGCGACGGTCCTGAATCCGTCCCGAAGGGAAAGCGCAGAGGACTACACCTCGTCTTTTTTTAACCACCGTCAGATGAGAAAGTCAACAAACACCTGAGTTGGAGAAATAAAACAGTTACCTTGTTTTAGATTTTCAAGTCGAAACATCAAATTGAAAATCCAGTCAACTACCAACAGAAAAGGAGGTTAAAAGTATATTGTACCCGTTAAGCAATAAGAAATTCATTTTTTACTTCCCTAACAATAGGAACCCTGGAATTTTAACTAGCGAATGGATAGGTAGGTATTTTAATTAACGTCACACTAGAGCATCACAACGGGCTATTGGTGACGGTCCCAAAGGAAAGACCCAAGAACACAACGTGATTTTGAACCACGGTCTGATGACGAGGTAACACCTACGCTGGTACCCCAATTTCCAACTTCGACACCACGCCTAGTGAGGTCGTTTGAGTCCACGACAGATTAAGGGGGGCACAGTACCTTTGAGCATACAAATCAACAGGTAAAATAGACTAATTTCGGTAAACTGTATCACCAAAAGTTTTATGTGTATCATAATGAAATTTTTTGCAGGGTTTATTTATACTTTATACTACACAATGCAGAAAAATTGGTTTAATTTTTAAAAATTAAATAATATTTTACTAGAATTTACATAAGGTCATTTTTTAACATACTTTTAACAAGCATAATTGTGCGCAACATTCTGAGTCATCCTGCGCATTTTCTATAAAACTAATGGCTGATATGAGTAACAAAATGCGCTTGTTTTAAATCAAAACCAAAAAATAGTAGTTAAGTAACACATAAATATAACAATCAATTAATATTTCACTTCATTAATTTTATCCAAATTTTCGTTCATACTATATCAAAATTTTTTAATATATTTTTAGCTTTTGAGTAAAACTTTGGTTTCATTTTGAAGCCCTTTGGATAATCTATTTTCATTCAAAATTTCAGGAGTCTACGTACATTAGCTGCAGAGTTATAGTGCGCAAGCTTGAAAATTACCATTCTGAGATAAATGCAATTAAAGTTGAAATAGTTATTTTTAGCATTCACGTGCTTCAAGTAAACTAGATTTCTAAAATGAAAAAGTTGAGTAGTACATATTCTGCTTATATTTGTTACAGTAAAAATATTATTATTAAAACTTTCGAAAAAATAAATAGCGTAATTCCAAATATTAATAGCATAATTCCAAACCAAAACTAAGAAACCTAAACAAAAGAACAGCTGAAAATAAAAATAGGTGTGTTCGAAAAATCCTCATAACGAACGAATGCAAATTTTTTCATGCGGTTTTTTTACCAGAATCAGAACATTTCAAACTATCTATATAGATTAAAATTGTAAAATTGATTTTTTTAAGGTTTTAAAGGTACTGTGCCCCCTTAAACGTGTTCCAGCCCCGTGTACACGACGGTCTTTGGTTGGATTCGTACTCGGAACCTAACCCGCGGCTGTTCCGCCTGGACTACCGCGGGCTCTTTACACATTAAGGATTCCTTTACGTTGTCGAGGAGTTATATTCTCCGATGAAGTAATTCGCAGTCACTCGCCAGAGTGAAAATGCATTGCACAAGTGCTTGTAATTTTTGCTCTACCTGGCGACGCAAATGCGGAATGACTTCCGGAGCTGCGTTAATTGCTTTCCCGATATGTCGCCTCGTGCCGGAATTTTCTCCCGGACAATTATGTCGCCATTGTTCCGCGTCCTTTGGGGTAATTAGTAAAATGTAGTGACCCATAATAGAGCACCGGGAGACTATTGTGAGGAATGAAGAAAAGCGAGATTGCGTTTTGAGGAGCTCCCGTTCTCAAAGTCCTCGACCTATTTTAAGAAGGGATAGGTAGGTAGGTATATTTTAATTAACCTCACACTGGAGCAACACAACGGGATATTGGCGACGTCCCGGGATCAATCCCAAAGGGAAAGATCTGAGGAGGACCACGTAATTTTGAGCCACGGTCATATGTCGAACAAGCATTCTCCGAACTTCCACAACGCGCCAACGTCAGGTAATTTGTGGCCGCGACGGATTTAACGTGCACCAGCCCCCTTTGTACACGACGGTCTTTGATTGTATTCGAACTCGCTACACTCCGGTTTCTATTCCGTTACTCTTCCAACCGGGCTACCGCGGCCCTATAGGATAGGAGTAATAAGTCTTCAGATTTTGATTTCATTGAAAAAAATTTTGTGTATAGCGCGAGTGTTTGCAAGCGCTCCTTGAATTTAATTTTTGTTGCGCGCGTGCAACTTCTACTAGCGTAAAACGCTGTTGTATCTTAATATTGTATGCAAGCTATGATAGTAGTGAATATATTTTTTTATTATTCATAAGCAATCTGTAACCATGATATCGAATGTGATAAAAACAATTAATTTCGAATTTGGAAGAATTGGAGACTGAGTGTAAAATATAGTTGATCCATGTTCTTTATAGTTTTGCTTCGTCCGCTACTTTATTAATAAACAAGCAGAATTACCTGGCGATGCTCGTAATGAATTGGTTAAATGTTGATTCTATTTCATAGAAAAATGCAAGCATCATTAAGTGTACCGAAAATATTTTTTAACATAGTTTTAATTTTTTCATAGCTTCTACAATTTACTTCGGACGAAAATATGTATGCATAATATATCCATCCATATAATTCATTTCATATTCATCACACTCTTGCTGTAATACGAACTACAAAAGCTTTTGTTGAGATGATTTCAGAAGTCGACTTTGACTTTTCAGTGATTACGAAAGCCAATTAAGTTCATTTTCAGTAAAAATGAGGAACTTTCGCATCGTATAATCTTGCACTCAGTTTTCCAATCAATATTTATTATTTGTGGTATCCTTGCACCATGAATTCGATGTTTTCGAATTACATTATCATTGTGAGAGGATGACAAATTAAACTGTTACGGCATTCGTGGTTAATTTATTTTCAAGCACACATTTTTTTCTTGAAAATCTATTCAGCCGCACGTGGAATAACGGAGCTTGTTTAAAACAAATGTCATCAGTGTAGACAATGCAAACTCAATCGATTACCCTTTTTACAAAATCACTGCTTTCAATGAATGTTTCACCGGTACCTAGCTTGCATACGAACAGTTTTAACTTCAAGAAACCTCGACCTTCTGCCATTATTTCTATTTTTCAACAGTCCTAGTTTATATACTTCCTTATAATATTATTCCAATATCAGCAAAGTCATATTTAAATTTCGCTTTCCTCCAACAGAAAAATTTAGTTTTAAATCGAATCCTTAAGGTACTTTTTTCAATTGAGACTCACTTTCTATATGGAAACCACGTACTTATTTAGGATGATAGATGTAGTTACTTGACTATGGAGTACAGCTTTCAATAATACCCATGAAACATGAAAAACAAATGTAAATTTAATTGATTTTAATCATCTCGTAATGAAAATATGTCAAAATTTAGAATTATCTTTAAACTACAACGTATGGCTACCCGTTTTGATTTAACATACCATATTTTATTTTAGAATAAACTTATTTTAACTTTACCAGTCATTTTAAAATAATAAGTTATACACCTTACTTAAAAAGATTTCCATTTATTTTTATGAAACAGAATTCTACAAACTATAACGTATTTAACCAAAGACTTCAGGAAAGTTCGTCGAAATATACATATACCACCAAGAAATTATCCATGTCTAGTGGTATTAGGCAAAAGATAAAAATAATTTATTATAATTTCACTCCTAAATAATATATCTGTAATATGAAAAGTAATGGAACACATAAATACAAACGGAAACGAAATTCTGGTCATTGAAAAATGTAGAATTCTGAAAAACGAAAGATCTGAGCAAGCGTGTCGAATTTCAACGTCATGAGAATATTCTGAAACAGAGAAATTTGATAAAGCCGCTTGAAAAATATTGATGGACAATAATGAATTATTTACAAAAAGAACACAAATTTACAAAACTTAGCAATGCTCATATATGACAGCAACATTTTTGTCTTAACGCAAATACACAAACACGGAATTCTAAATTTAATATACAAAATAAAACGATTATTCTGGCGTTGCCAGATACCGAATTGCAAAATTACGCTTTTATGATCAATGAGTTTTTTTGTTTTGTTTTTCGTGTTCCATTACAAAAGGTAAGTTGCGTAAAATTAAGTATTTTAAATATCCATTTTTCATCATTCAAATATTTCTAAATTCCTTATATTGTGGAAAGAAATAAAAAATCAGTTCAAACATAATTCGAATTTTAAATTGTTTACATATAACGTTTCGGAAAAAAAAATTTCGAGCAATACTGGTAAAACAATTTTAGAAAATTTGATTTTCGATCAATACTGGTAAAACAAACTGAGTTGCGTACTGCAGTCCTTTTATGCTCAATGTTTTTCCTATGGCAATTTCGAATTGCTTTAGCCCCATCTGCCCACCTAAGTTAAAGAGAACGGGGATTAATATGTAGTTTGCGTTACTCGCAGGTTCCAAAGTATAAGTGTGCCAAATTTGGTGTGGATTGGTCAAACGGTGTAGATTTGTATAGAGAACAGACAGACAGGCAGACGACAACTATGTTTTATATGTAGAGT
Organism: Meta bourneti; assembly: GCA_933210815.1. NCBI lineage: Eukaryota > Metazoa > Arthropoda > Arachnida > Araneae > Tetragnathidae > Meta > Meta bourneti. The sequence goes on along the minus strand of OW119922.1, from coordinate 109,592,751 downwards.
TGTTTTAAATTTTTCTGACACGTGTTGGTCTCCATGTATGCAACCTAAAGGCTAATGTGCAATTACTTAATGCAATCTTACTTTTATTCTGATCATCCGAAAAGTGATTAGTTTTCATCTCCAGCTTATGCTTTTAATATATGTTGTGGATTAATATGTTAGAAGTGAATTGATGAGAGCATCGTTACAATTAAATATTGGTTTAATAAAATCTAGGGGAAAAGGGGGTTAATTACAGGGGTCAATTATGTACAAATATCAGATTAAACATCAAATCATAGTGGGATTAACATCCTGGTGGCACGTCCGTGCAAAGCCACGTCTTAACATCAAATCGCTCGGAGTCAGTCTGCGGGGTTCGCGCCTTCTGGCGGGAAGTGCTCCGATTGGTCTTTGGGAAATGTTTCCCGCGCTTTTTGGAACGTGGGCAGGTTGGCGCCTAGACATTCCGACACTCGTCCATCTTGACATGTCAGGTCCTCCTGACACGCTGGGCAGTGAAGAAACCTGAAACGAGAAGCAAAAACAAAAGAGGAAAAGTTCGAAAAAAAATATCTGTCAATGTCAGCATTTGTAGATTGTCAACATTGAGCATGTTGGGGATGCTTCGGCCTTCCATTGTGGGAAATTTTCAAGGACTGATAAATGCACTGGTGTAGCAAAGAGAACATCGTGGTGTGCTCATCGTGTGTGCTTTTCATCGTAATAACATCGTAACCATTGGTCATGGTTAATAGCTAATGTAGCTATACATCGTTGCCATGGGACATCGTAGATGGCGTTTACAGGAGTGGACATCAGTAAATATTTACACAGGAAATGCTCATGGTTTGCAAACATGTTCACGTGACAGTTCGTTGGCTTGTTGACAGATTCACAATAGATTTGCTGACAATTTTCAGAAAAAGTTTTTCATTTTCAAAAGTAGACATAAAAATAAAAAATAATACAAATAAAATGACAAAGATAATAAAGTTAAAGTTCAAAATCAGTTTCTTGACCACAGTTTCATGTTATCAGCTGACGTGGAAGTTACATCTGGTCCTTCGTGTTGACCAATTTTTTTAACATCATAACGATCATGAGGGTGTGTTGCTGTAATTTCGTAGGGTCCGAAAAATTTGAGTCGTAACTTAAGGAGTGTTCCAAACTGAGTACGTTTTATGGCGACACGGTCACCAACTTTGTAAATGTGGGCCTTTTTTCTGTGTTTATTGTACTGTCGTCGGCTTTCTTCTTGCATTTTGAAGATGTTTGTTTTAGCTTCGTTTCTGAGAATTTGTTTTTCTGTTATTGTGGAGCATAAGTGTTCTTCGTCCAAAATTTGTTTCATGTGTAGGTCTTTTTGTCAAATCAAATTCCGATCAAAAGTTTAAAGGGTGTGAATTTTGTGCTTCTGGGAGCTGTACTGTTCATTATACGCTGGATATGTGGGGCAAATTTGAACCATTTTTCGGGTTCGTTAAGTGATAGTTTTGTGAAAATCGGGATTAATGTACCGAACATTCGTTCTATTTGACCATTACCACGTGGCACTCCTGTTGTAATTTGTATATGTTCGATTGATTGTTCGTTGCAATAATTCTTAAAGTCGGTTGACTTAAAAGCACTACCTTTATCTGTTATGATTCTTGAGGGGTTGCCAAAAGTTGTTTGTTGAAGAGTTAGCTTTTGAAGTGCATCTTGAGCAGAAGTAGATTTAGTTGGATAAAGCCATAAAAACTTTGTAAATGCATCAATAACTGCAAAAATGTATTTGTAATTTTTATTTGTTGATGGTAAGGGACCTAGAAAATCACAGTGGTAACAGCTTAAGGGTTCGTCGCCTTTCGGAATGGGATTGAGGAGTCCTTCCGGTTTACCGGTTTTGCGTGAGGATAGAATGCAAGGGATGCAATTCGAAATGACTTCTTGCACTTGATGTGTAAGATTTGGGATGTAAAAGTCTTGTGAAACAATTGATTCAGTTTTGCGTGAGGCGAAATGTCCTTTTAAATGTGCATTTTGAATTATTTCTTTTTGCATGCTTTGTGGCACAACTAAGAGTTCATCATCTTTGTTCATTTTGAACAAAATACCATTTTTTAAGAAAAATTTAGTTGAAGGGGTTGTTGTTATCATTTTCTTAATTTCTGATATAAACTCATCATTATCTTGTGTTTCTTTAATTTTTTGGGTTAGTTCGTCAGGTGTAATCACAAGAACGGGGTAGCGACTTAACGCATCTACATGTTGCATGTGTTGTCCTGATCTGTGTAATAGTTCGTAATCAAATCCTTGAAGGAATAAAGCCCATCGTGCAATTTTGGGGGTTAAATCTTTTTTGGTCATTGTTTTCTGAAACGCTTGACAATCTGTGAATATTTGGAATTTAGTGCCCGTTAAATAGTGTCGAAACTTCTTAAGGGATTCTATAATTGCTAATACTTCGAGTTCATAACTGGAGTATTTTTCCTGTTGAGGTGATGTTTTCATACTCATATATTGCATGGGGTGGAAGTGTTGATCAGAATCTTTTTGTAGTAGGATTGATCCAAAACCTAGTTTGCTTGCATCACAATGCAGTTGGAGAGGTGAGCCTTGTTGATATAGATGTAATACAGGATCGGAGGATAAAGCTTGTTTCAACATTAAAAAAGCTTTTCGTTGTTCGGGGCCAAAATGAAATGGAGTAGAATTTCTTAACAAGTCACTTAAGGGTCTAGCAATTAGTGAATAATCTTTAATAAATTTTCGGAAATATCCCGATAAACCAAGAAAGCTTTGAACTTGTTTCTGAGTTTTCGGGGTAGGGAAATTTTGAACTGCACGTGTTTTGTTTACAGAGGGTCGAATGGTACCATCTTCTATTACATGACCTAGGAATTCAATTTTTCTTTGGAGAAAACTACACTTTTTGAAGTTAAATTCAAGACCAAACTTTGAGGCGGTATTGAAAACTTGTTTGAGTTTACGAAGACCATCCTCTTCATCAGAAGCAGGAATAACAATATCATCCAGGTATATTATGACAGTTCCTTGTTTTAACGGGCCGCGGTGGCCCGGTTGGAAGAGTAACGGACTTGCAACCGAAGGGTTGCGAGTTCGAATCCAGCCAAACACCGTCGTGTACAAAGGGGGCTGGTGCACGTTAAATCTGTCGTGGCCTCAAATGTCCTCACGTTGGCGTGGTGTGGAAGTTTGGAGAGTGGGGTGCCAGCTCAGGTGTTGCCTCGTCATCTGACCGTGGTTCAAAATTACGTGGTGTTGTCCTCGGATCTTTCCCTTTGGGATTGATCCCGGACCGTCACCAATAGCCCATTGTGTAGCTCCAGTGTGACGTTAATTGAAATACCCCCCCCTTGTTTTAACAGTTCACGAAATACAATTTGGATATATCGCTGGAAAATTAAAGGGCTTTTGTTTAATCCAAATGGGACCTTGTTGAACTCGTATTGATTGGAGTGAGTTACAAAACTAGTGTACTTGCGGCTATCTGGATGTATGTCAACATGATGGAAAGCATTCCGGAGATCTAACGTAGAAAAAATTTGAGCATTTTGTAAGCTGTCAAAGATGTCTTCTATCAACGGTAAGGGCTGTCTGTCTCGGATTATTTTGGAATTCAAAAGTCTGTAATCAATGCAAATACGCGTTGATCCATCAGGTTTTTTGCATAAAACCATAGGTGCACTAAAGTCGGATGTACTTTCAGAAATTATCTGGTCCTTCAACCATTGTTCGATTTGTTTGTCTACCTCTTGTTTTTCAGCGATAGACAACCTTCGTGGACGCTGTGCAATGGGTGTTTCATCCGTCAAAATTATTTTCATTTGTAAGTCGGTACTTTCGGTTTTGTTTGGTTTGTAATTTGAAACTAAGTGTTCAACCTTCTGTCGGATTGTTTTGTTTTTTATATGTTGAAGATCTAAGGAGTTGACATCGTCTACTACATTAACAACATTAAGAAGGAAATTTGGTTCATCGTTGATAAGAGAAATACCATTTTTACCCACTTTAAATTCAGCTTGTTGGATACAGTCAGTTCCTAAGATTGCCTTGTAGGGAATTGAATGAGTTGGAACAACGTGAATTTTGCAAGGAAAATTGCTGTTTTCAATTTTGATATCACCATGAAAAAAACCAAGAGGGTGAACTTTGGTGTTACCAATTCCAGAAAATGTGATTTGGGATTTTTCAAGTGGTGGGGATCCAATTTCTTTGTGTACATCAGTGTTTATTAAACTAGCTTGTGCTCCAGTGTCAATTAGACTACGAAATGTGACAGTTCCAAGGGTAACTTCAATTTCCATGGGACTTACGGGATAATGTTCTTCAATAGCAAGTGAATGAACTTGAGCTTTTGGTTCACTGGAATAGTTTGTAAATTTTGGCGTTTGAGCAGCTTTTTTGGGACATTCTGCAGAACGGTGACCAAATACATTACAGGAGAAACATTTGTAACCTTTACTTTTATGTGTACACTCATTAGAAATATGAAATTTACTACCACATATATAACAGTGATTAGTGGACTTTGCAACATTAGAAGATTGCTTGGATCTTTGATAATTTTGACTTTTATTAGAATCATACCTTGGGCGATAAGAGTGATCAATAAAATCTTTTTTATGGTTGCTTACATTAAACAACTTTTCATACACTTTTAATTTCTCTTTAAATTCACCAAAAGACTTACAACCATATAAAATTATTTTGTTATGTGAATTATCAGGCATACCATTTATAAAATATTCAAGGATTGAAGCACAATCAATATTACCACGACTTGCAATTTCTCGAATAGCTATTAGATATGCAAATAAATTTTCTCCGGGTTTTAATTTACGGGAACGCAAAAGATTATGTAAGTCAACACTTGAAATACATGCTTTAAATTCATCTAATAAAGAATGTTTTAATGCTTCAAATGTATCAATACCTCTTAATGTTTGTGCATATAATTTTGCAGAATGCAATAGACAATGCTTAGTAAAAACAATTTTTTGCATGTCATTAGATAAATTATGAAATAAAAACACTTCTTCGAGTTCTTGGATAAACAATTCAATGGGGTAATTATCTTCGGATGAAAAAGGTCGAATTGTTTCAACTAAATCTTTCAGAGAAAAATTAATGCTTAAACTCTGTTTATTTTCAGACGCTAAAGGATAAACAATTTCTTCTTTTTTGCGAGACCGCGAATCGTTGGAAAAAGGATTCCGCATTGGTTCAAAATCAAAAGCGGTTTCGTATATGTGTTTTGTATCTTTCGATGAGCGCTGCATTTGCTCGTGGCCTTGCCCAATTGCTGACACATTTAAATTCGTGAATGCAGAACTTTCACGCTGGGAAAAAGAACTTTGATTTTCTTGTTCCGTTTCACTTTCACCGCCTGAATCATCATTCGAAGTTAGAAGCGAAAAATCTTTTAAAGAAGTAATTATCGCGTCGCAGCAAAGGGATTTGTCTTCTAAAATTTCAATGTGCAAAATATTGCAAATTGTAATCAGTTGTGGAAGTGAGAAATCTTCCAGAATTTTACTCTTGATAGAGTCAAAGTCTGTATCATCAGAAAAACCAGAAAAATTACGAAGATTTTGTCGACATTTTCTATCAAGTTCTGTATTCGGAAATAGAATTTTATGCAGCATTTGCACGTTTTTCGTGCTCGACGTTTTTATGGATGAAGCAACATGTGGAATTGTTCCAAGAGTCGTCATTTTCAATGTAAATGCAATGAAATCGAAAAAATGTGAACAGAAAACACTCACATATAGTCCTGGTTAGAATCTCCGTCGTTTTTGGCTCGTCAAATCTCGTTCACTTGTAGGCACCATAGACAGAATGTATCCATTTGTAGGCATCGCAAAGTGGCATCGTCGTTATCCATTCGGATCGTCGTATCTTCTTAACACTTGGCGTTGCACTACTTAGCTTTACAGCTACTTAGCTTACGATTGAGAGGCAACGGGAGGCTGAGCCCCCATGTTGTGGATTAATATGTTAGAAGTGAATTGATGAGAGCATCGTTACAATTAAATATTGGTTTAATAAAATCTAGGGGAAAAGGGGGTTAATTACAGGGGTCAATTATGTACAAATATCAGATTAAACATCAAATCATAGTGGGATTAACATCCTGGTGGCACGTCCGTGCAAAGCCACGTCTTAACATCGAATCGCTCGGAGTCAGTCTGCGGGGTTCGCGCCTTCTGGCGGGAAGTGCTCCGATTGGTCTTTGGGAAATGTTTCCCGCGCTTTTTGGAACGTGGGCAGGTTGGCGCCTAGACATTCCGACATATATGCGTCATTCGTTGTGTAAAGTGCATCAGTATCGGTATTCAGTGTCGGCCAATCTTAGGGGTTTTTATGATATACGGGAGGGTCTGAATCGACCACAATAATGATCTTGCGAAAACTAACCCAGAAAACAGCGGTAAGGCAGTAGGCAGCGGGTCTCCACTGTACCGTAAGGTTTGGTTCGTGAATAATTTTGGGGCGGAATATCTGGTAAGTGTGTCGCAGGTGAAATGAAGACGGAGGATATTTGTTTGACATTTATTTATTTAGCCAGTTTTGGTGGATACATAACAATGGTGTTAGAGTGTTGGCGATGCTTAGTATTCTATGGCGACCTTATGGATGATGGGTCTGTGATAGCTAAAGTACGAGACAAATGGCATGGTGTCTATGCTGATGTTCCTGACAAAGTTAAGGTCGATGGTGGTGTTTCCAAGCGTGGTGGCAAATCGTTAGATGATCCAGCGACGTCACCGCGTACGCTGCGCCTGCTCCTCCTTCTTGCGTCTTCGGTAAGATCTAGATCAGTCCGCACTTGTCATAGATTTAGACTTCTTGGTATGATTTTGTTCGTCTTGAAATGCTCTTTCAACCGTTACGTTTCCTATGCCACAATTGAAATTTAGTGGGTTATTTTGTCGTCATAGTGAAATCTTCAACAAATTCTCACATTCCACTGCATACAATTTTCACACAAATGGTTTAAACTGTCAACTAGTCTAATGGAATTGTAGAACTCGTCGTTATTTTCAATTTAAGCACGCACTCGTCACGATCCGTTGAGTAGAACTGAAGTTACAGCGGTTAAACAGGCCAGCGTATGTGTGTCCGAAATGTGACTCATTTCTCCCACCACGCGGTACAAAGGTCTGAGGGGAAAGTGTTTAGTTTAGCTAAATGACAAGATACCTATTCGTGACAACCATCCAGGAGTTAAAAGGTTCTAAACCCTATTCGGGGTATGAAAAATATTTTGGACAGAATTTAAAAATTTAAAGATGTTCCTCCTGTCGTGGAAGTCGCTATTCAGCGTCTCCTAATTCACGTTCAAAGTGAATTCTGTAAAAATTGGAGGTTATATGTCTGTCTTTTTAAGGTTTAGAACACTTTTCTATATCGATGAATAGAAGTCGAAAGGCGACTGATGATCTTCTGGCAGTTGTAAAAAAGCAAATGGTAGCTTTGAAGTATACAAAGGAAGTTACAATTCAATCAGTATTAAATTTGAGTGAAACGTATTGATCTATTGTCTCGCCCGGTTGGAAAAATAACGGAAATTCAACCGGAGGGTCGTGAGTTCAAATCCAACCAAAGACCGTTGTGTACAAAGGGGCTGGTGACCATTAAACCTGTCGTGGCTTGAAATGTCCTTACGTTGGCGTGGTATGGAAGTTTGAAGAGTGGGGTGCCAGCTAAAGTGTCACCTCGTCTTCAGACCGTAGTTCAAAAAATTATGTGGAGTTATCCTCGAATCCTTTCCCTTCGGGTTTGATCGCGGACCGTCTCCAATAGCACATTGTGATATACAAATATTTGAATTATTACGCAAACTATAAAAACTATAAAGCCATGCTATATTTTAAATAATATGCTTATTTTAAACTATCGCAAAATTAGTTTTAATCAGTTAGGTATTTATTCTTAAAATATATAAATTTATAAGATTTAAATATGTAATAGAAAGTCATGCAAATATTAAGAATTAGTAACGGTAAGTACGTTTTAAGCTGCCTCTGGGAAACATGGAGATCTTTCTCCTCTCCATACTTTATTTTCACAATTACTTTACATCGTCTTGTGTTTGGCGCAGCTTGACCAAATATGACCCATGTGCCATAAAACGCAAAACCAACCAAATAGTTTTTACAATACTAAAAAAGCAGTTTTGCAATGATTATTTGGGGATATAATTATTCATCTTCCAGGACTCGAGCTCGCAGTACTTATTAATCTCGTACATAATTCCTAGAATAATAGATCCGAGGAGGATCGAAAGATTACAAAGAAATAAATATCGCCCAATTACGACGTATAGTCCAGACCAAAAAACTCGTTTGTTTTATCATTTCTCACATACACGCAATCAGCTTTGTTAGCAAAGAATTACGATTCCCTCAACAAACAACAGAAGGAAATGGAAAGAGGGAGGCATTTTCCAAATCCGGGATCCAAACTCTCCTTAGCGAAAACTGAAATACCGTCTCAATTCCCTTCCTCCCCTTTCGTTTACAGAGGCAGAAAAAAAAGGTCCTCAACAGCTGCGATTGATCATTTCAAAACCAGGGGGCGGGCGAGTCGAGGGCTAAAAATCCTGCGGCGACCATCGAAAACCGAAAAATTAGGATCCCGGCCCTTTGTTCGTTTTTTGAACGCGCCGCCCAATAAAGGGGAAAGAAATCCTCCGTGAAAAAGGAAACCGGTCGGTAGGGTAGTACCACTCATTTGGATAAAAGAAATCATTCCGACGAGGGAGCGGCAGATTTAATTAATGAGTCCCAGGGCGAAGGGAGGTTTCCGGAGGTTTTTCTCCGGTCTGTTTTTTGTGTTGAGGAAAAAATAAGGAGGCAATCCACACACATGAGAGAAAAAGGCAAAAGCATACACACGTGGATGCTCCTAAGTGGGCACAGGAGAGCTTGGTACTTATAGGAGAGTAAGTAAACTTACTCGGTGAATGTCTCTTGAGCAAATTATTAAGCAGTTTTTTAAGCAGTGAGGAGCCGAATGGTAGCCCGGTTGGAAGAGTAGTGGATTAGCTACCGTATGGTTAAGAGTTCGAAACTCGATCCAACCAAAGGTCGTTGTGTACGTGGGGGGGTAGTGAAGTTAAATCTGCCGTGGCCTCAAATATCCTCACGTTGGTATCGTGTGGAAGTTTCGAGATTGGGATAACAGCTCACCTCGCCATCTGACCGTGGTTCAAAGTGACGAGGTTTTTCCTCAATCCTTCCGTTCGGCATTGGTCCCGAACTGTCGCCAACAGCCAGTTGTGTTGCTCTCCAGTGCGACGTGAATTCAACTACTTACGTACCAAATTTTGAACGTGATGTTTCCAATTTTCACTGCTGGTTCGTTTGTAGATGAATTCACTTCGCACTGGAGCAACGCAACGGGCTGCTGGTGACAGTCTGGGAACAATGCCGAAGTGATAGATTCGAGGACACCTCGTCGTTTTGAATCGCGGACAGAGGACGAGGTCAACACCTGAGCTGGCACCCCCCTCTCAAAACTTCAACACCACGTAAACGTGAGGACATTTGAGGCCACGACAGATTTAACGTGCACCAGCCTCTCGGTCTTTGGTTGTTGGATTAGAACTCGCAACCCTCCGGTTGTTACCCCGGTACTCTTCCAACCGGGCCACCGCGGCCCCGGGATCCATCCAGAAGGGAAAGATCCGAACACAATGTGTCGACATTTTGAACCACGGTCAGGTGACGAGGTCAACACCTGAGCTGGCACCCACTCTCAAAACTTCCACACCACGCCAAGGTGCGGTCGTTTGAGGCCACGGCAGATTTAGCATGCACCAGCTCCTACTTACATGAGGGTCTTTGGCTGAATCGAGTTTCGAACTCGTAGTCCTTTGGTTGCTAATACTTTACCGACTGGGCTACTGGAGCTCAATTTTACTGTTGACGAGGTTTAAGTTTCTGACAGGGTTAATCTGAGTGTAGGTTATAGGGGAAGATGTCGTACCTTGGGACAGTTTTAAACAAATGTTTTTCCTGAGGCTATAATGTAGCTGCGGTTTGTTTTTCCATCAACTATTTACATTCATTACTTTTGAAAAAATTTACCTTTTTTTATTTATTTATACCTCGAACACAAACTGTTTTGTTAATCTATGCATATGTCCCAAGGTTCAACATGGTATTGTACCTTGGGATACATGTTGTATTTTGAGGTACATGTTGTACTTTTGGATACATCTTACCTGTAGATTGTTTAAAGTAGGCTACAAAATAAATCGATTCCACACATACTAAATTCCGTATTTATTAAAAATTGCAGTTTCAACATTTATAATAGTAAATACTAATTCTGAAAATTACATTAGCCTCTTTTTAATAATAATTTGTAAACCCAAACTGTTGTATCAAAGGACAAGATAAATGCCGTACCTTGGGATGTCCCAAGGTACAACATTTATTTTGTCCCGATGTACAACTGGTTGCCTTTACAAATAAAACAGTCTAGGAAGTAGTATCAGGTTATGTTTACATCGAAATAGTATCATCATTGAGTAGAACATAGTTTTAACTAACTTTACCAACCCTAAAAAAATACAATTATAATCAGTGAAAAAACAAGAATCAAAATGAAAAATCCGAAATATTTACTTACCAAAGGACGTATTTCAATTAGTTGTTCAGCAAACACAACAAACACTTGGAGTGCCAATCTTTGTGAGAAGGTTCTCTGGTGGGCAAATGGTAAACTACAATGCGTTATTTTGCTACTTATTCAAAAGGAGGCAGCACAATTAAACTGTTTCAAGGTACAACTGTCCTATGGTGTGACACCTTCCCCTATACTACTCTAAAGGACGATTTTCCGAGGGAGCTAAATAGACTCTAGTGTCTGAATTCTAAAGAAGGTTCTTTATGTATTAAAACATCCGGCACAATTGTTTTCCACGTTTACCTTCCCGAGCTGTAGGGTCCGCAGTTTCAATTCCTCTATTTACCCGGGTGTATTTCTATCTTCTGTGTAGTGAGACTTTCCTTGTGTATGTCCATTTACTTAACGGAAAAACAGATGATTTAGTGCCGCTTGGCCAGTTCTGGTCCTTGGCATAAATATCCAACCAACCATCACAATTCATATAGTTCCAGATTTGGTTTTCCTAACTGTACAGTCCTCTAGTTTAAAATGGCCTTTTTTCCAATTTATACCAGGGCTGCGTTAGCTCGGTCAGAAGAGTAGCGGATTAGAGTCGGAGGATGCGAGTTCGACCCTCGATCCAGTCAAAGATCGTAGTGTGCGTGGAAGCTGGTGCACGATCAATCTGTCTAGGCATCAAATGTCCTCACTATGGCATGGTGTGGAAGTTTGGAGAGGGTGCCATCTCAGGTGTTGACCTCGTCATCAGACCGTGGTTCGAAATGACTAGCTGTCGCCAATATCCCGTAGCGTTTCCCTAGTGTGACTTTAATTCTTACTACCTCCTTCTCATTCACACTTTCGAGATCTTTGCGCACTTCCTCTTCAATAGGTGTTACCTTTACTGACACTTTTGTCAGCAGTCGTCATGGCAACAGCAGCATCCTCAATCAAGGGAGATATTAAGACCACTTGAAGGAGGTCACATAAGGTATTGTTATATTCTTTCCGAAGTGCACAATGTACCTCACCCCCTAACTTGACGATGACGTTAGGTGTCCCGGACAGATTACATGCTATATTCATGGAGTAGATAGGTCATTGAATTAGTGTCGCACTGGTGCAACACAACGGGCTATTTGTGACGGTCCGGGATCAATCCCGAAGTCAAACATCCGAGGACAACACTACGTAATTTTGAATCACGGTCAGATGACAAGGTAACACCTGAGATGTCACCCGACTACCTAAACTTCCACACCACGCCAACGTGAGAACATTTGAGGCCCCGATAGGCTTAACGTACACCAGCCCCCTTTGAACACGACGGTCTTTGGTTGTACCGAGTTTCGAACTCCCAATCGTCCGGTTGCTAATCCGATGCTCTTCCAAATGGGATACTGCCCCATATACTGGTGAAATTTTCAGATAACTGCTTGAAACAAGTGACTCGGTGTTACCAATTCCAAAGAAACAGGTAGGTATTTAATTAACGTCGCACTGGAACAACACAACAGGCTATTGGCGACGGTTCGGGATCATTCCCGAAGGAAAAGATGCAAGGACAATGCCTCGTAATTTTGAATCACCCAAAGAAACAGATTACTATAGTAGGAATTTCTGCAAAACCTAAAATTCATTGGAGACAAGTAAACAAAGATCAGGGCTTAATGTGCAGTCGCGCAAAAGAAAAACGAAACACCCCTTAATTCGTGCACTATTTATAGTAGAGAAATTTCAAAGATATTCAATAGGGAATAACGTCCTTTGCAATTTCGAATGCAAAAAATTGCATAAGGGGACGTCTTCATATGAAATTTTGCACAAACAACAAATTTTCTGAAGGTAACACCATGTTTTGATGCCTTGATCAGATTTGACATCGTTAAATTAGTCTAAATATGAATTTTCATGACTACTATCTTTACGACCGGAGATAGTCAATGTTAAAGTTTTTTCGATATCAGGGATTATCTCCACATTGAAAATCGCTATTGGTAGATCGAGATTAATTGTAGTTATAGTTACCCGAACTTAAAATTTGAACACCATTTCAACATCGACCTTCTAATGAAATAAATGGAGCGAGTGGGCGGAGTTGTACTCGTAAGATCTTTGTAGGTTAAATCACGTGAACCTACAAATCGCCTTAGGCAATTGGCTGTCGAAGTGCAGACTAGTGTTTTTGATCACGGTGGATAATCACTTTAACCAATCAATAATTTAGGATTTATGCTTTTGCCCTCAACCATGTGACAGATCTTCAAACCAAGAAACGAAGAAATGACATGAAGCTGCAGGCATATGCTCCGTCTATTTCACTTTAAGGTCGATGTATTTCTAAAGCCGGGTCCACACCGGCCTCGCATTACTGCGCCGTGCAAAATGTTCTGTTCGTCGCTGCACGAAAATGCGCGGAACCGAGGAGGACGAACCACGGAACGAGGAGTTTGTGGTGGGATGGCTCGTTCTCAGCTTGTTCCATTGTGCTCGCGTAGTGTTGGAGGTTGTGTGTGCGAAATCAAACTGAAAACTTATTTTTTAAAACAAATTGTTTGAATGTCCCGTTCTTTACAAAGTCGGCGCATAATCGCGAGTGCTGCGTATTTTGTCATTGGTGATTTATTAAAGAGAAAGGGAAATAAGCCCCAAAGCATCATTTTTTGGTTCTTAATATGGTAATTATTGTTGGTTGGGTCCCACAACGCCGGTTGATGTCTATATAGGTGAAGCACCTTTTCAATGTGGCTGTGGTTTCGCCGTCAGAACAGCCCGCGCTGCTCGCTTTTGTTTAGTTCTGCGCAGTTCTGCGCAGCCGGTGTGGACGCGGCTTAACGTATTTGTCAGCGCGAACGATCCTAGAATTAACATATTTACTATGCAAGTGAAAACGATTTTAGAATTACATTATTATAATTATTATGCAAGTGAAAACGATCCCAGAATTATTATCCGAGGTTTGTCAGACGTTTCTTAAACTTTTGGTTTCCCCATAAAATTGGCAAATAATGAGGAAAATTAGATGTAACTCAAAAAACTAACCATTGGAATGAGCTGAAATTTTGCATGGTCATATTAAAATTTCTGAATCGATTCCTATCAAATTATAGTAAGGTTCCAGTTCATAATTTTTTAAAAATATATTAATTTAATAATTATTGCACACTAAAAACTATTTCCAAATAAAATATTAGGTGGACTTTGTTTGGGTTGTTTAACAGTAACATAGTGGAAAATATCACAGCTAGAGAAATATTATTTAGTAAGATATCCATAAAAGTTCAAAAAACTGATTTAACATTAGGAGCTCCAATATTTCTGTATGGCTCAGTGGGTATGTCCACTGCGCTAGCAACCTTCGAGTTGTAGGCGGCGCAGGTTCGATTCCTGTCAGGTGCATTCCCTCCCTGGGTGTATTTCTCTCTTCTGTGTCAGTAAAGCTTTCATTGTGTGTGTCTATTACTTGATGTTGTATGTCTTGTGTCTGGCGTAGAATGGCCAAATATGGCCCTTAAGCCATAAAACCCCAAAGCGAACCAATTTTTCTCTACTCAACTTCGAAACGGTAAGTCCTAATGACATGAAATTTTGTATCTGCATTTTACTTTTGATATAGATTCGAAATTGGTGTCTCAAAATATGGGCATTCTATTGGAAATTATGAACTTGGTGCTCAATTTAATATGAAGAGGGCCCCTTATGCAAATTTTATGCATTTGAATTTATAGAAGACGTTAGTTCCAGTCAAACGCCATCTTTGAATTTTCTCTACTTTTAAAATTGTCGAATGAGGAGGGGTTGTTCGTTTTTTTTCCGCGACTGTATATTCCTTCCCAAATGAAATCGATAGAAATTTGTCTGGAATGTTTATAACATATTTTAAAAAAATCCCTGGAATTCCCTAAATGAGCCAACTACTTAATTCCAAATTACAGGATTTCAAAAAATGGCTGTGTATATGAATAGTTGTTCTCATTGTGAAATATTTGTGGAAGGAGTTTCCATAAAAAGAAAAGGCTATCGGCATAAATTTTTCTTTGTGTTCGAATTTTGCGCCTGGTTCACCGCTGACCATTGAATAACGCAGTAAATAAATGCACACGAGAACAGCAAGATAAATATTCTCCCCATTTCCCCTCGCTTGGGGGAAAAAGGGAAATTTCTAACAAAAGCTTCGGGGGGGGGGGAATAATCGCTTCCGTTGCCTCGGATAAAGTAACAAAGAAACGCTCTAGTTTTTGCGATGGATTCGAATTGAAATTCTAAGCCCGAATGTCCCATTGCATACATTTCCCCTCCCCGGTTTACAGTGGAATAAAATGGAATAAAAATTGGTGATCAAATGGCAAAATGGTTTTTTAAAAGTTTTCCCGCATCGCACAGGACAGTTTCTTTCTATTGCGTATAAACTTTGCAAACTGAAGCGCTTATTTTTATGCTCGCCCCCTCCCCCGCTTTAGGATTTTTTGGGGGAAATGGCGTTTATCCATATCTTTTAAAAAGTACTTTATGTGATCGAAACTGCGCTTTTTTCGTGTTCAAACACGCATTTCGCTTTAAGCAATTCGGCGTATCACAAAGGAGAGGGTAAAATGTGGCGATAAAAGAGCGTAACCGTTACTTTATCGACAGTACAGGGTAAACATCTTTTATTCCATAGATGTTTAAGGAAAGTGGAGTGAATTTTTTTAACACATAGTGAAAGAGGCTGCAACATTGGCTATTTCACATGGAAATTCTATTTTAACGCTATTTAAAGTGAAGATCAACTCACATTTTATTTATTTTCAAACGTCTTATGTTATAATTTCGTACGTATTTTCTTTACAATATAAAACAAAACTATGTTGTAATTTCTAATGTTAAAGGTTGCATAATTCTCTATTTCTTTCCTAGTTGCACTGTATTCTACCCATGTATTCACCTTTTAAATCTTTGTACGGCCAATACAATACTTATAGCAAAAAAGACAATCTGCAGTTTAATTTTTTCTCTGAAGTTGGCGAAGTGGTGTATCAATAGGTAAAATGTATGCAATAACTTCAATATAATAAATGTATGCAATAACTTCAATATAATAAAATGTATGCAATAACTTCAATAAAATGCATGCAATAATGTATATAATAACTTCAGTATTTGACAGTATTCGTCTATAAATTGTTGGATTTGGTCAATTTTCTTCTAATAACGAAAGACGACCAGATCTTGATGGACGAGATATCTCGTCCATCAAGATCTGGTCAGTTTTGCTAATGACGAGATACATCGTCGAGACAACCACTAGGAGAGTTAAGGCATGATGCAGTTATGTGATTGGATGAATTTATACTATGCATACTGGTTGTATGTAGTATGTAACTAATCCCCTCTCGAGTCTATGGGTAAAATGGTCACGAGTCTATAGATAATGTATCAAATCAAGCCCAAAAAGTCTCTACCCTTGGGAAAGATGTACTTAGTTGAATTTACGACGCATTGGAGCAACACAACGGGCTATTGGCGATTCTCCGAGAAGGGTAAGGGATCCGTGGACAACACCTCGAAATTTTGAAGCATCTGTAAAATGTATATGAAAGTTCGGATATTAATTAAAAAAACATTGAATATCAGTCCTGAGGTCAGAAGAATGTAAAATTAAGTTTTTGAATATTCTACAACATTCCCTGTTATTCTCTTGGGTAAATATTTATCACCACTTTCAAAAAACGTTTCACATTTCGTTTGCTATATTTACACAGTCGTTGCTATATTTACACAGTTGAATTTACGACGCACTGGAGCAACACAACGGGCTATTGGCGATTCTCCGAGATCATACCAGAAGGGTAAGGGATCCGTGGACAACACCTCGAAATTTTGAACCACCTGTAAAATTTATATGAAAGTTCGGATATTAATAAAAAAAAACATTGAATATCAGTCCTGAGGTCAGAAGAATGTAAAATTAAGTTTTTGAATATTCTACGACATTCCCTGTTATTCTCTTGGGTAAATATTTATCAACACTTTCAAAAAACGTTTCACATTTCGTTTGCTATATTTACACAGTCTTACGCTACGAAATCCAAACAAACGCTGACGAAGAAAGGAAGTAAAAACAAACATACCAAACACGGTTTACAACTGCATGACAAATCCGATCGAAAGAAGAACGGAATGCGTTTCCGAGTCATAACTCATCGCGATAACCTTCGAAAATCGATGCCCCGACCTTTGTCCGCCTCCCCAACAAAACAAATCGATGGATTAACAAATTAATCATTATCTTTGCGAATCGCTTTGTATTTATATTTACTGCTCCGTAATAATTCGAATCAAAGGGAACTAACGAGAGGACGGGTTTTTTGTATCGATTGGACAGAGCATTCTTTGTCCATCGATCGGGAGGAGAGGTTTATTTCCCCCTCAGCAAAGCCAATTAACGAATGCTAATTGCGACCCCTCTTCGAGATCGTCGCACGAATTATCGGGCATTTTTATGCGACCCGAGACCTCCGAGATGAGCGATACGGAGGGACGAAAAAATTAATTATCTGGGAACCACATCGAAGGGGTTTTGTGTTAATTACACCGCTAGCGCATGCCGTGACGGATGTTCCGGCGGCATTCTTTGAGACGGACTTCGCACGGAAAAAAGAAGTCCTGGAAACTAGGGGTAAAAATGGTAGTTTCAACAACTCCTGACAGAAAAGTGATTAATGGCGTTTATTTGTTTACAGACATGTGCTAACTTCTGCATTTGCGGTTGTACATTACCGCGGTATTTTTGTCATGGCGCCAGAACTCTATTTCGCCAAACAACGTCAAGTATACACAAGGAATACGTACTACTGATACAGAAGAGAAAATTACGCATAGACGTGAAATATAAGTAGACTAAGCATTGCGCTATTGAAAGAAGCTTTAAAAGTGTAGCCAATATGTCAACTAATAATCGTGTGACTGCTCTAAAAAATTGACCTGGTTGTCTGATTTGGCACCTTTTCGCTTCGTTAGGCAATATAACATTGTATGACAGGGTATACGCCTGAATGCGCATTTCTATAAAAAGGCGAACAAAATGGTGAAATCACCAGTCTATTACTATGACAAGGGGACCAATCAGATGATGAATCAATGGATGGGGTCTTCTCCGGTCCCGTGGACCAATCAGATGACGAATGTTCGTTTCTACCTGGCAGACAAAAGTAGTCCAAGTCTGATACAGAAGAGAGAAATACGCAGACTTGAAATATAAGTAGAATAAGCATTGCTATTGAGAGAAGCTTCAAAAGTGTAGCCATTGCATCTACTAGTAGTCGCGTGACTGCTCTGAAAAATTGACCTGGTTGTCTGATTTGGCACCTTTTCGCCTCGTTAGGCAATATAACATTTTATGACAGGACATATGTGTGAATGCGCATTTTTATAGAAAGGCGAACAAGATGGTGAAATCTCCAGTCTACTACTATGACAAGGGAACCAATCAGATGATGAATCAATGGATGGGGTCTTCTCCCGTCCAGTGGACCAATCAGATGACGAATTTTCGTTTCTACCCGGCAAACAAAAGTAGTCCAAGTCCCTTACTGCTAGTTTTGGTCACAAAAAGTTTACCATTACTCACTGTACTTGTATATCTCCTCATCTCTATGGTTGGAAGGATGGAAATATGAGTGTATTACCCTCAAAAGGCTGGGATCAGAGAATCGATTTGAAAGATTTATGACTGTTGGGCGTACTATAACTTTCAAAGTTTTCAACTTATTTACATTAAAGCTTTCCGTCGTCATACTGTAATACGTACATAGGGAAGATATTAAAATGTCCTAATGTTGGGGAGGAAATATAAAATATATTTCTTCCCCGAATAGAGGTAGAACTGTTTAATGTCACTGCTTCTATGAACTGTTGCAAATAATCCTACAACTACTTTCACTGGGACTATTTTTTCATGACGTTGCAGAAGTCATTACCTTTTGAGGTAAGATAATTTTGTTCATTAATGAAATTTACGAATGAAAAAATTTCTCAAAATAAAGGAATGTGATATTCGTTGATATGCTTTAGCATTTATGAATGTTCGAAAGTGACTCACGCTTGTTCGAATGTACTCCCTCTAGAGTAAGTGTGTGCATTCATCTTCCTTAAATACGGAAGGAATAGATCAGAAATAGATACCGAAATATCTTAGTTATGCGAAATATTAGGTGAAGATGCTAATGACCTCTGAAAACTATTGCACTGTAATTCTTGGTACAAATTGGTGGGCCACGGTAGCCAAGTTGAAAGAGTAACGGATTAGCAACCGGAGGGTTTCGAGTTCGAATCCAACCAAAGATCGTCGTGTACAAACGGGCTGGTGCATGTTAAATTTCTTGTGGCCTCAAATGTCCTCACGTTGGCGTGGAAGTTTGGTGTGCCAGCCCAGGTGCGACCTCGTCATCTGACAGTGATTCAAAATCAGGTGGTGTGGTCCTCGGTCTTTCCCTTCGGGTTTGATCCCGGACCGACGCCAACAGCCCGATGTGTTGCTCCAGTGCGACGTTAATTAAAATACCTACCTACAGATCGGTAGGTAGTTTATATTTTATTAGATTTATTCCTTCGAGTCCTTATCTATATTTTATTCTACTTTTACTTCGAAACCTGGTGAAGATGTTACAACTACATGATTGGATGGTTTTCCATTTTGGGAATGTCGTTGAGGCACCTTATCCTAGATTTTATTACTCTTTTTCACATACATTTTTTTCACGCATGATATATCTATAGCTAAAACAGCGAATCAAAAAGTACTGTAATGTATTGGAACTACCAAACATTGGAAAATCATCGATTCGAAATCATTTCTCAGCATATCGATAAATCATCTTCGATACCGTCCATCTTGCTAGAGCATCAGCCGTCTTCGATCCCCTCGTAATGTATTTACAAGACTACACACACTGGCAGATATCCAACCTTCCTGAGAATGGTACTTCACACTGAGTTGAGCATAAGAAGAAAGGAGCTGCATCGAAGGGGGTATTGGAAAGAAATGAAAAACAAATCGGACCTTCCTCAACTTGATCGCCCTCGTTTATTTCTTCTCCTGATTCTCTGCTGTTATCACAATTCAATCTCGTTCCCTATTTCGTACGCCCCATTGGGTTTTGCGCCCAATCCACTCAATTTTCCCCTTTCACAATCCTCGGGTTTAACCTGGATCATCGGAAGATGAATGAGATTCCTCTTTTTCGTTTTTTCACTTTCGTAAATTACCCCCGGACTCTCCTGCGAACTTTTATTTTTCATTTAAGCGTGTGCAGAGAGAAAGAAACTAATGGTTGGAATTACCATTGCGCAAATGGCGCGTGTGTGGAATTTTTTTTTCTGCGCGTGTGTCAAAATTGAGTGGAGGTAATTGAGACGATGAAGGATTTTTAACGAGTTTACGTCAAGAGGGAGATTTGATAGGTACGATTGTACTGAAACTGGGAAGTATTTAGATTGGGATACTATAGATGTAAGGATTGGGGCAAGATGACGTATGCCGTCAGTGCGGAACTACTAATTTGGTGCGGGACTGAATTCTTCCTAAAAGAAGGAAGGCGTAGAAGTCGAAAAAAGGGTTAAAATGGCGGCTGTGGTTTGATTGCTGAATTGCTCTGTAATAATTTAAGTGTTATTACTAAACAGTTAAATGACGTGTATTTTTGTAAATAGTAATAAAGGATTAAAGTAGAATGTGTTTGGTCTTACGAATGGGGTTTTTATTTGATTGCGCAAATGGCGCGTGTGTGGAACGATTTTTTTTGCTGCGCGTGTGTCAAAATTGAGACGACGAAGGATTTTTAACGAGTTTACGTCAAGAGGGAGATTTGATAGGTTCGATTGTATTGGAACTGGGAAGTATTTAGATTGGGATGCTATAGATGTAATGATTGGGGCAATATGACGTATGCCGTCAGTGCAGAACTACTAACTGGGTGCAGGACTGAATTCTTCCTAAAAGAAGGAAGGCGTAGTAGTCGAAAAAGGGTTAAATATAACGGCTGTGGTTTGGTCTCTGAGTTGCTCCGTAATAATTTAAGTGTTATTACTAAACAGTTAAATCACGTGTATTTTTGTAAATAGTAATAAAGGATTAAAGTAGAATGTGTTTAGCCTTATGAATGTGGGTTTTTATTTGAGATCGAAGAACTTTATTCTATAGGTAGGTAGGGGTATTTTAATTAACTTCGCACTGGAGCAACACAACAGCCTATTGGCGACAGTTCGGGATCAAACCCGAAGGAAAAGATCGAGGACACCTCTTTTTGAACCACGAGGACCACCTCCATTTTGAACCACGGTCAGATGACGAGTCCACACCTGAACTGGCACCCCACTCTCCAAACTTGAACTTGCATTAGTAGAAGCTGAATAACGACAGGAAGGCACACTCCACGAAAGGAGGGACATCCTTAAATTCTAAAATTCTATCCGAAAATATTTTTCATGTCCCGCGCGTATAGGGTTTCTTTAGAACCATTAAGTCCTCCTGGTGGTTGTCATGACGAGGAATGTTGTCATTAGCAAAATGGGTCAGATCATGATGGACGCAATATCTCGTCATTTGAAGAAAACTGATCGGATCTCCATCACGTCATCATAAAATAATCGGCAATATCTTGACGAGGTATCTCGTCATTAGCCCAATGGGTCAGATCCGATGGACGAGATATCTCGTTGAAACCACTCGGTTTCTATTCCAACCAAAGAATTTCAATGCCAAAGGTCAAATCAGACTTTGAAGTATCTTCTGTATTGTTTCATATCAAGAGTATAGCACGGAAAAGTAGTGTAGTAAAAATAGAGTGTATGTTTTGTCTTAAGAATAGAGCTTTATTGTATTTTAACTTCTCGTCATCATAAAAAATCTCGACGTTAATTAAATACCTACATATCCACCTATCTGGTTACAGAGGACTTACCTAGAAGGCTGCACCGACCGACGTCGCCATATTGTGGCTCTAGTACACTCTGTTTCGATCTGAACTCAACATAGTTCCACATCCTTATAACGTCCAAAAAAAAACGAGTTCTGAACTTCTCCCCTACAAACATCCCTCACCCAAACAGCGAGACAACAAAAGGTATCGCACACACACACACGAAGAAGGAAAAAAATAATCTACGTCATTATCCGCCACCCGTTTCTCTCGACTCCCGAATGCAACTCATTTCTTCGCGAGCAGGAGGGAAACGCCTCACCTCAGCTCCATCCATCAGGCAAAACATGAGAACTTTCCCATCTCCCTGTCAACGGCTCTTCTCCCGAGAAGAAATATATATCATTGAGGGTGCAAAAATAAATAAACATGGCATGAGGGAGGGGTCCTTTCGCGAATCATCCCCGCGTTCTTTATTCTTCTTCGGACGATGCGTTCCTCCAGATAAAGAGTTCTTTTTGTCGGTTTCTTTTCCAGTGTAGGTGGGGATAGGAGGCGAAAGGGGGTCTTTTTGACAGCGGGCTGGACGCTGAGGGGATCGTTTCCTGAAGGAGCGTGTTCCAGGATATCGGGAGGTAAAATATGTATCGTGCTTGAGGTGGTGTCCGGGAGAATGACACTTCGAGCCGTTGGATTTCTGTCTGGGTGTTCGGTTTGAGACTGGATAAGTTTCGAAATTCCGATAAAAGAACACCGTGGTAGGAGGTCCGGGTAGATGAAGAAGCGGAAAAATTGAAGCATTATACGAGAATGATGAAGTTGCAACCGCAGTATGAGGGCAGAGATTAAACTTTTGAAAACATTTTTTGCTTCGAGCATCTAATGTAGACGAAGATGTAGGTGGTTGAATTCACGTCGCAGTCGAGCAACACATCGGGCTATTGGCGACTGTATGGGTTTAATCCCTAAGGGAAATATCCGAGGACAACACCTCGTTATTTTGAAACACGGGTGTAAAGGGATGCCTAAGAAAATATCTGCTATAAACCGTTCCACAGAATCGACATTTTTGAATTGAGTGATCCACCTATTCTTTCACAATTCTTAATTATTCTAATGCAATTTTTAGCTTGACGGGTAATAATTTACGAATCGTATTCACTAATTTACGAATGGTACTTGAGAGTTCCACTGTATTCCCATTCTAACAATTAAAGCATTATTTTACATTTTATTTTTAGTAGGTAGGTAGGTAGTTGAATTAACGTCGCACTGGAGCAACAAAACGTGCTACTGGCGACGATCCGGAATCAATCCCGATGGTAGTTGAACTAACGTTAAACTGGAGGAACAGAACTGGGTATTGGCGACTGTTGGGATTGATCCCTAAGTGAAAGCCACATCAACGAGGACAAAATGACAAGGACTACACCTCGTAATTTTGAACCACTGTCAGATGACTAGGTCAACATCTCAGCTGGCGCCCCACTCTCCAAACTTCCACACCACGCCAACGTGAAGATATTTACGCCACGACATATTTAACGTGCACCAGTAACCACGTGCAGGACGGTCTTTGCTTGGATGGAGTTTTGAACAAGCAATCCTACAGGTTGCTAAACCGCCACTCTTCCAACTGGGCAGTCCCCTGTGAACGAAGAGAGAAAGTAACATACACTTATATGCTTAGGGTGCTATTTATTTAGAAAATTTTAAACTTTCCACTCGAGTATTAATGTTTGGAAATACTAAAACAAAAGTAATACGAATGGTCTAATTAGGCCTCATGTAGCAAAAAAAATGACCGAAGACAGACAAAACCAAACTACATCACAAAAAGGTGCAGTTCTCATCTGATTAAATCCTTTAAAGTAAAATCCATTTTTCATTAGTGGAGACTTTGCTAGGAAGATAACAGTGGCCAAGGTTACTAAGTTGTCAACTCAAAGTTCATGCCATTTACAATTCAAGGCAGAGGTATCAAAATTAGATATTAATTTGTGTTAGATTTAGCAATATATAACCCGCCTCTCTCACACACACTAACCATGCGATGGTTGTAGCATGTTAAAAATCACTCAATCCTAAATGATTTTCGGGACCGTAATCTCTTTGTAGGTGTGCCCACTACGTTATCAACCTACGAGTTGTAAGCGACGCAGGTTCATTCCTACCTATCTCTCTTCTGTGTCAGTAAAACTTTCAATGTGTGTCGTACTTGATGCTGTATGTCGTGTCTGGCGCAGCGTGGCTAAATATGGCCCTAGCGCCATAAAGCCCCAGAACCAACCAACCAACCTAAATGATTTTCCAAAAATCCTAAATGATTCAATTCCTCCTTGACTGTATTTCTCTCTTCTGTATCGGTAAACCTTTCCTTGGGTGTGTATGTCCATTACTTGACGTTGTCCGTCTTGTGTTTGGTGCATCCTTTGCTCCATTGAAACCCAACCAACTGTCATATATTTCTAACACTGCTTTAAAAGAATGATGGCGTCAGATATGCTAGATCTCCGTATGCTTACATATTGAACTGTGCTAGAAACAGCCATAACGGCTGAGTAAAGATTTCCCCCGACTGAGAACAACACCAAGTATTGTTGCGCTGTATAACGTACACTGAATTGCCAGAAAAATTGTTACACCAGTCTAATACTTGGTAGACTTTCCAGGAGAACGTAGAACTGTAGAAATACGATGGGTAGGTAGGTATTTTAATTAACGTCATACTGGAGCAACACAACGAGCTATTTGCGACGGTCTGGGATCAATCCCAGAACAACAACACGTAATTTCGAACCACGGTCAGATGACGAGGCAACACCTGAGAAATACGATGGGACATAGACTCTTAATGAAAACAATAAACCGGAATTCTAGGAAGAAACTCGCAGCGAAGAATCAAATCAAGGGAATATAGATTTTGATGCGTGGCTCGATGGAAAGAGCTTCCAAAATGGTGGCCTAGGTGACTGAGAGAGTTGGAGCGAAGGCCAGTTCAATTATGGCGGAGATGAAGGTTCGTGGATCGCGTAATTGGCCGCTTATTGACGAGCGGAATTAAGTCATTTGTATTGCGTCGGGACACGGATTTCCACACTAATTAATCCCTACGCGGAAGGAGAGCTCTGCTCTTAAAGTCAGGGGGGAGAGTTCGAAACTTCGTGTACGAAATTTAAAGGAAGGTAAAGAACGCAGAATTAAATCGTATTCATACAGTGATGTATGTCCTCAAACGCCACCTGCATTTACAAGGAGTAGCGTGGCTGTTGTACAGTTTGTACGACAATCCATGCTTCGACGCTGCATGACGTGTTTTACCGTTGGTGGTCGCAACTTTGAGCACCTAGTGTCTTGGACTCGATTATTCAAATTCAAAATGTCAAAGCTCAAAACTATTTTTTTATCATATTTCACCGCATGCATTACTTTTCAGGTAGGTAGGTATTTTAATTAACGTCGCACTGGATCAACACAACGGGCTATTGATTATGGTCCGGGATAAAACCCGAAGGGAAATATCCGAGAACACCACGTAATTCTGAACCACGGTCAGATGACGAGGTCAATGCTGCCACTCCACTCTCCACTCCATGCCAACGTGAGGATATATGAGGCCACGACTGCCCCTTTATACACGACGATCTTTGGTTGGATTTGAACTCGCAACCCTCTAGTTGCTAATCCGTAACTCTTCCAATCGTGTTACTGCTGCGTGCAATACTTTCCAGGATTTAAAGAATCAGATTGAGTGGATAGATGCAATCTGAATACTAAACAAGTTTTTGCCTTTACGTACAGCCTTGTACCAGCTCGTTTTAAAATAAACTGCATTCTTTTAAAATCTACCATCATTACACTGTAAAACTGTAAGCATTGAACTACTGTTAAACTGAAAAATTTGAGCTGATAAAAAAGTTGC
The DNA here is from genome assembly GCA_933210815.1 of Meta bourneti. NCBI lineage: Eukaryota > Metazoa > Arthropoda > Arachnida > Araneae > Tetragnathidae > Meta > Meta bourneti. The sequence continues at coordinate 109,567,323 of OW119922.1, read as the reverse complement.
TAGTATAAAAGTTGCGCTGCCTGTCTTTCATTTCTGCGCCTATGTATTCTGCGCTAAAGCATTCAAATGTAAGCTAGTTCTTTGGGAAAAGCAGTTGAAAAATGAAGATTTAACGCACTTTCTGACATGCAGCATAAACGAAACAAGTTTCGGTAAAACTGCATCGTGTCAAAAATACGCGGAAAAAATTGTAAGCCTTAGAACTGAATTTGAAATAAAATTTGCACATTTTAAATCTTTGGAAGACACGGTTTATTTGTTTTCGATTTTCTTGATAAATATAGAATCAGTAACTAATCATATGCAAATGGGGTAATCGAGATCCAGTGCTATTTAGATTTGAAGGCAAAATTCAGCGAAGTTAGAGTGCCTGTATTTTACAAATATTTGCCAGCCAGGTTTGAAAACACTCAAAAATTCTCATATGAGATTATTTCCAAGTTTGCAAGTACTTGTCGGTGCGAGCAACAATTACTTTCACTTATGAAAGGAAACAAATCTCTTGTCAGATCCAGAATTACTGACATTCACCTTGGGTCAGTTTTGAAAGTAATCACTGCGAACAAGATATTCCCCGAAGTAGGAAAGATGGTAGCAGAGAAGAGATGCCAAGTGTCAGGAAGGAAACATTAATTTTACCGTTGTCCTTGTTCTTTTTATACTGTGTTTTCGAAATAAATTTACGTTTCTATAAAAATTGAAGTTCTTGTTTTTTTGCGGCCCATAGACCTTGTTTAATTTGTACCGTATTAGCATTTGAATTTGACATGCTTGCACTAGCCCATCTGGGCCTAGTTTGAGGGCTTACAATCCCGTCTGAAATTTGTGTCCCTTATCAAAACTTATCATCATTAGGATGATGGGCAAATTGCATCGGCATACTCCTTAACATTTAATTCACCAGAAGAATTTGTGATTATATATATTTGTAAGCATGTGTATGTTCTAATAGTTCATGAAGCCAGTTGGGAATCAAGTAATCTCTTAATTATTTTCTCTAATAATTTCCCAAATAATTATCTCCAATAATTTTCAATACCTATATTACCATTTACGTCTCTGATTTGTGTGATAGTTTTCAGGTATGACAGAGGCTTTCTGTTTGTAGGTAGGTATTTAATTAACGTTGCACTGGAGCAACACAAAGAGCGATTGGCGACGGTTCGGGATCAGTCTGGAAGGGAAAGATCGAGGACAACACTACGTAATTTTGAACCACGGTCAAATGACGAGTTCACATTTGATCTTGGTTTCTGTTTGTACCTTTGGTAGTAATTTAGTGCTTTTAGGACGGATAAGTCGATTATACAATGTATCTCGAAATAAAACAGCATGATCAAACATACTTAATTTTCGCAATAGCTTTCCTGATAAAATCGGACCGCAGTAGCCCGGTTGGAAAAGTAAAGGATTAGCAACAGGAGAGTTGCGAGTTCAAATCCAACCAAAGACCGTCCTGTACAAAGGAAATATATTTAGAGATGTTCCAGTTTTGAAACAACCAGTATTTAAGATTACTTATATTTTGTATCTAATATAACCAAACTTTTTCGATTTGTTAACCGGTTCCATTGACTTATCTGTTAACTCAGCACATAATTATTGAAGAAACAGCGTAGAGAACTTGCTTTGGTAGTTTCTGAAAAGATGAATACCAGTTTTAAGTGTAAAGTTTAATTCATGCCTGAAAATATCGGAGCTCAAAGAATCAAAGCTTGCCAACCATTGCATGATTAACATTTTTTAGCATAGGTCTTGAATGTTTATAGATGTTTTTATCATTGATTATTAATAAGCAGATGGGATGTTTGATGTAAACCAAAACGAATTAGAAATTTCTAAGCAAAGCTTTCATATTCTTTTAATCGTCAATTTCTGAAAGGCTTGCAGGTTTGGTTTGTTGTTCGACGGCTGGAATGCACAGCCCGCGGGCGTCGTTTGCTGTCGGCCTGCCTCACCATCCCGGAATACTTCCGCATAGCCCGGTTGATAGTGTAACGGATTAGCAACCGGAGGGTTGCTAGTTCGAATCCAACCAAAGATCGTCGTCTACAAAGGAGGATGGTGCATGTTTAATCTATCGGGGTCTCAAACGTCCTCACATTGGCCTGGTGTAGAAGTTTGGAGAGTGGGGTGCCAGCTCGAATATGACCTCGACATCTGATTCAAAATTACATGTTGTCCTCAAGTCTCTCCCTTCGTCTTTGATCTCGGACCACCGCCAATAGCCGTCGTGCTGCTTCAGTACGACGTTAATTAAAATACCTACCAACCCCCTGTGTAACGGCTCCTTAAAAGAGCAGGAAATGCAAAATGCGCTCTATCGAACGAAAACCGCTATAAAAGTGGCGCGGTACCATTTCGAGTGCGACCCAACATTCCTCCGCTCCCATTTGGAAGCGGAATAAAAATCTCGACCGTCTCCTCGTTTAATGCCCCCGAACCACGCGAAAGTCATTAAAGGTCCAGGTGATTAACATTAAGCCTAAAAGTGCGCACAAAAGTTTCCAAACTTTTCCGAGGGATGAGAAAGTTTACAACCGATAATTCCGGCCTTGCCCTCTGATGAATGAGATTCCCGAGTCCACCCCCCTTCCGGGATTACGGTGTCGGAAGGGTTGAGATATCTCCTCCCGGGGAATAAAATTCGGTATGGGTGAGGTAATTCGATATTTGTCAGAGCCATCCCCGTCTTCGGTAATATCTCTGCAAAAAACGACTCGACGGATTTGGAGAACTGCGGTCCCCAAATTTTTCCCCACGCGAGGTTCTTCCTGGCTCTTTAAAAAACTTCAATTCTTGGACCATTAGGTAAAAACTGTTTTTCACTCTTATAAACCAATCTTTATGAAACGTATTAGAGGAATGAATTGAACTTAATTTGAAAAATATGCGAAATTCGTGCTTTAATGAAATATTTTTTATACATAAAACCGTCTTCAGGCTGAACCTGCAAGAGTTGGAATTAATGGTTGGGTGTTACAAATCTTGTCACGGAAGTTGCAACAATACTGCACTGACGTCAGATTATTTCAATGCCCACTTGTTTGATCTGTAGTCAGGCCTTTGGCTTTCGCTGTATCGACACTTGAGCTATCCGTCATTCTCTTTACGTCGTATGCTTTGGGGACCCGGTAGCCCTGTTGGTAGAGTCGCGGATTAGCAACCGGAGGTTTGCGAGTTCGAAACGCGATCTAACCGAAACCCATCGCGTAAGTTGGGACTGGTGCACGTTAAATCTCTCGTGACCTCAAATGTCCTCACTTTGGCGTGGTGTAGAAGTTTGGAGAGTGGGGAGCCAGCTCACCTCGTCCTCTGACCCTGGTATAAAATGACGAGGTATTGTCTTCGTATCTTTCCGTTCGGGACAGTCGTCAATAACCCGTTGTGTTCCTCCAGTGCGACGAAAATTCAACTACCTTCCGTTTACATTCTGCAATAAAACTTCTTTCACGCATTTACTGTACACAACAACGAATTAAGACGTGACTGGTTGGATGTTCGAGTTTGTCATCACGAGTATACTCGTGGTCGATTGGGTGGTTTGGTTTTCCAGCAAAAGTATACTCGTGGTTGATTGAGTGGTTGGATTTTCTAGCACGAGTATACTAGTGGTTGATTCAGTGGTTTGGTTTTCCAGCACGAGTATACTCGTGGTTGATTGGGTGGTTGGGTTTTCCAGCACGAGTATTATTGGAGCCTATCTTCGACACTTTGAGCGATAACGCCCCAATCTTGGTGCAGTGTGGGAGTTGTGTGATTTTTTTATATTTGTTCTATTTTTAGAAAAGGATTCTGTTTCTCGGGGGTGAAGGTGGTCCGGTCCATCTCTCCCCTTATATGAGCTCTGGTGCTCACATATATATTTGATGGTATTGTCCATCTCTTGTCATCAGAACTATGGTGCTCAAAATAATCATTCAAGTTAAGTTGTAAATAATGTATATATCAATTAATTAAAATAAATAAAAACTAGTCAACTTTTATCGACCTATTCCATATCTTTGAATCGCAAAGGCAGTGGTCATCGTTGAGCCTCAGTACTGTGACATTGCTATTAAATTAGGACTGATTGCAAATTCTCTCTACGCTTTCGACCATCGAAAAGTGCTCAAGAACTCTAGTGACTGTGTTTCATTGGAAATCGCGCATTTTATCATGGCTACGTTGAAAATTCTCGAGCGGAAACAAGAATTGCTAAAAACGAAATTCGAAACTTTTGGACTACTTAAGAAGTGAGTATTCCAAGTTGCTGATCTGATGGAAATCAATGCCAAGTTTTGACCTCTTCAAGCAACACCTTAAAGAATATTCGAGAGGAACATTACGCCTTATTGGATGATGCAAGGTTCAAGCAAATGAGAAAATTCTATATGGAATGGAGACACAACGAAAATATGCAGGTAAGACTTATCAGAATAAAATCTGCATTATCTTTAAATGATGTGCCTCATAAGTCCCCTAAGGATAATATGAAAGAGAAACTACCTGATTATTCCTCTGCCTAAATTTTCTGGTCAGATTGGAATGCTTTCAAGGTGCAATTTAATTCTCTCATTGATGCTAATGATCAGTTAAACGAATCGCAGAAATTGTATTATTTACAATCATCATTGAGCGCTTCTGAGAAACAAATTCAAACTATGGACGACTCTTATACTTCATTCTTTACAGCATTAGAAGAGCGATATGACAATAAGCGTTTAATCGTAAGCAGTCATATCAACGAGCTGATAAGTTTGGAAAAGATACATTACGAATCTGCTTTTGATTTACGGGGTCTAGTTGACAAATTGTTGAAACATTTATGAAAAATTTATTATTAAAATCATTTATTTATTAAAATCATTGGATTTAGAATTAAATCAGATAAGTGAGGGTATTCTCATAATATTGTTCTTCAAAAGGTTGACAAGGAAACCCGTAAACAATTCGAAATGTCACTAAAGTCTAAGGGTTGCCCAAATGATATGACTTTATTGACTTTCAAAAAGCGCGCTGTCAATTGCTAGAAAAAAAGTAATGGCTATCGGCTCAAGTACAACCAAGGTTGGGAAAAGTCGAAAAGTCTTCTGGTAGACTCTAATGTTAACACATATGTATGTGTTATTTGTAAATTAAAATCTCATCGTATTTATAAATGCCCAGAATTGTTAAAATTGAATGCCAAACAAAGATTTGATGTGGTTAAAAAACATAATTTGTGCTTAAATTGCTTGAGTAGTTCCTCGCAGAGTTATTAACTGTAAATCAAGGAATGGATGTTTTATCTGTCACAGGCGACACAATACTATTCTCCACGATTCGGATAAAGAACAAGAAAAAAGGATCTTATCCCAGTAGATGAAGGGAATTGCGAACCGAAAAGTAACCTTGAACCTTCGAGTGGGGACAATGCCCCACTCTAGGGCCATCTGTGCGAGCAATTCGTGTTTACAAATAAGCAGCGAAACCGCAGTTCTAGCTACTGCCGTTATTTATATGAAGAACGCTTCAGGACATCGGCAACCCTTAGGCGCTGGTTGGATTCAGGCAGTATAATTAATTGCCTTACAAGGGAGAGTGCAAATTTCTTGTCAATAAAACAAGAAAAGTAAATACTCCAGTGTCAGGATTAAATGTGGTGCACAACTATTTCCATTAAATCAAAACTTAGTATTGAATTGTCTAAATTATGCTGGAGATTTCATAAGAACGGAAATTTTAGTAGTCCCTAAAATTACAAACATAACACCAATAAGACGCATAGAAAAGAAACTTCCCCAAAACATTCCATTGGCGGACCCGACGTTCTTCAAACCGGGAAAAATTGATGTTTTATTAGGAGCTGAATTGTTTTTCGATCTCTTATAAACGGGAAATATACAATATATATCGCAGACAGCAAGTTAATATTTCAAGAAGCAGCATTTCGCTATGTAGATAGTGGTTCTAGTTCAATTACTAATCCAAATTGGGTGGGGGTGAAATGTATTATTGTGGCCTTTTGAAGGAATTTGGCAATATTGAGAAAACTCTCTTGGATTTTTGGGAATTAGAACAGTAGATCCAAGCTGTAGAATTCTAAGCAGGGAAGAGGATTGTGAGATTCATTACGAGAAAACTCATTCCAGGGCACCGGTTGGTCGGTATATTGTACAAATGCCATTGAAAACAGATAAAGTGTTGGGCGAATCGAAAAGGATGGCATCTAGAAAGTTAGACGCTATGTGGAGACGACTATCGCAAAATCCAAGTATGCAATCTCTGTACACAGAATTCATCCATGTATATGAGCATTTGGGACACGTGATTGAAGTGTTTGAGGATCAGAAACCTGGTGTTTGCTATTATCTTCCGCGTCACGGGGTCTATTGACCCGAGAAAAATACAACAAAATTGCGAGTTATATTTAATGTATCTGCACCAACCACCAATTGAATGCAGTTCGACAAAATATAGGAATATAACTGCAAGATCAATTTTCGATCATGCAACGTTTCCGAAAACATCGCTATGTATTTACTGCGGACATTTAGAAAGTGTACTGACAAATTTTAATTCATCCTTCACAAAGATACTTACAACGAATATTGTGGAAGGAAGGTCTAAAACAATCAGTCAAGGTAGATCTACAAACTCTGTACTGTCACGTATGGAGCTACAAGTGTTTCCTATTTGGGAACCAGAACTTTGAAACAATTAGTAGATGATGAAGAGAAATTCTTTCCAGAAGCAGCGGCGATCGCTCTGGAAAATTTCTACATGGACGACATTATGACTGGATCGCACGATTTAGAAACTACTAAGAATTTGCAGTCACAATTAGTACATTTACTAGATAGAGGTAGACTCCACAAATGGAATTCGAATGATGCTGAACCTCAATATAAACTTTAGTAATGAACATTACTCTTTTTTGATGATTCAAAAGACACAAAACCTGTCAAAGCCTTGAGTGTATTGTGGAAACCCAATACAGACTGTTTTTAATTCGAAGTAAGCGATCGCAATCTACTTACACCAAGAGAGCAGTTTTTCGGAAATTGCTAGAATTTTCGACTCTCTAGGACTGATAGCACCAGTCATAACAAGAGAGAAGGTGTTTATACAAAATGGCTTCTAAAATTGGACTGAGATGCCCCCTTGCTGAAGAGGTCATTAAGAAGTGGCAGGAATTCGTATCTGAACTTCTTTGCAGATGCATCTATGTACATCCACATATGGTGCAACAGTTTATGTGCAATGGAGTGGAACCCATCCAGTGGAGCTAAATCTGTTTACTTACTGTGCAGCAAGTCCAGAGTTGCACCAATCAAAACAGTATCGATTCTTTGCTTGGAGCTATGTGCAGAGGTGCTGTTATCACAGCTCGCGATTAAAGTTGTGAAGGCCCTCAAGATGTCGATTGAATGAGTTGTGCTATGGTCCGACTCGACCATTGCACTCGCATGAATAAAAAAATCATCTCCATTTGCTGAAAACTTTTGTCAACCATCGAGTGGCAGTTTCAAGAACTAACAAGGGATTTTCAGTAGAAACATGTGACTCCGGAGAACCCCGTCGATTTTGTGTCCAGAGGTGTATCTCCAAATCAACTTCAAGTTCTTGACTTGTGGTGGTATGGGAGTAGTATACGGGTGCCTATAGGCGGCGGAAGTGACGTCATACCACGTGACCGGAAGTGGGGTGTCTGAATGACGTGCGGACGTGACGTATTGTTTGTTTACATTTTGGACTTGGAATTTTTTTTTTGTCATCGACTTCGTGCAGGCGTTGAGTTGTTTCAAGATGGCGTCGTTTCGTTGCCATGGTGATGAATCACTCGTAGTGCCACCTGGTGGAGAAATTCGAAACCCTATTATTTTTTAATTAAAAAGGAATTTCTTGGATTCGAACCGAGGACCATAGGATCCGAAGTCAAGCGCGCTATCCGTTAGGCTGTAAGAGAGTTAACTATGGGTGGTCAATTAATGTAGTGTTGGATTTTTTCTCTCTTTTGGACTTGTATTTTTTCTATTAGGAATGGGTTATTTTTAGAAAATGGTTTGAATAATTGCATTGGGGTTTTAATAAATGATTTTACAAAATGACTTATGGCGCCATCTAGTGATTTTAAAAGTAATTAATCTAAGGAACGAATTGATTTCTTAATGCTTTTACTTTATTCATCACCAGTGACGTCAGTGTGTTTACGTTTGGGACTTGGATTTTTTTTTCCTTCTGAGATTTTTCGATGTGACGTCACGATTATGTCCATCGAGCAAGTCTGAACTTGAAAAAGTCTACTCACAATTCTTTATGTTATGAGTATGGTAAATTGTTTACAGATCGTGAAGGCTAGGCATATTTCCGTCGATTGGAAAACGAATTAACGTATTAAAAAAAGACGAAATTTAGAAATTTTAGGTCAAAAATATACTGTGCCTTGTCAACTTGTAGCATACGAAGACGAAGGAATAAGCTATACTTTTAGCGGGTCTTCTATTGCAGCCAAGCCTTGATCTCCTAAAGTATTGGAAATAAAGGGAGAAATGGAGCGAATAATTGGTACAAGATTTAATTTTGAGTTGGTGAAGCGTTATAAAGATGGTAAGGACTGCATAGTTGCCCATAAAAACAACGAGAAGGACTTGGAACTTTATGCACCCATAGCGTCTGTTTCATTTGGACAGAAAAGGCAATTTGTGTTTTCTAGAAAGAACTACAATTCTTTAAAAATTGTTCTGGAAAATGGAAGCTTGCTTGAGATGAAGTATCCAACAAACCAATTTTGGTTTCACAGCTTGCCCCGTGGGAATGCATTATGCCCTAAAATAAACTTAACGTTTCGTAAAATTCTTGTATAAAGCAGCGATAAACCACTTATGTGCCCCCGAACTAGAACTCAGTGTCGTACACTAGACGATATTTGGACAACGTTGCAATTGATCTTTGCCTTTCAGAATAGTATTTTTATAAATGCTTACATCTCGTTTTTAAATAAATTTTTAGCGTGTCTTACCACATATACTGTATTTTGGATTATTTGGTTTTTTTATTACATGGTTTCATAAATTTTCTTTTAAAATGCAAGATCTGAAATGAAATTTTTCTTTGCTATATAGATTTATGTTTTTTTTTAAGTTAGATGTTTTTATTCAAAAATTAATTATACATTAGATGCTATAACACCTATTTTATAGCAGAAATTTTGTTTTAAATAATATACACTTAAGTAAGAGTAAAATTTTTGAAACTTTACAAGACAAATACTATGAATATGTTTTCTTGTACATTTGAAGAAGTTATAATAGTATAAAAAAACCATTTATTCTATAAATCTAAATTAAATGGTATTTTTTAATTAATCTTTCCTTGCATATTATTTTTACTTTGAATAAATCTTCATAAATTTTAGTGATTTAATTTATATTATATAGATTTACAAACCTGTTTTTAGATGAAATATAAGGATTTAATATTTTAAAAATTAATGTTTTTACTTAAAATTAATTATATATTAAATACTATTACACATATTTTTAATGTTGAAGATTTTTAGAAAACATTTTACAATTGAAACATATACATTAAATATTATGACAAACACTTAAATGCATAAGGGAATATTGGAAACCATAAGGGAATATTGGAAATCTTTTTAATGCTTACACCTTTTCTATTCTAAATAAACTTTTGCTTGTCTTACCACATACACTGTATTTTGGATTATTTGGGTTTTTTTTATTACATGGTCTTATAAATTTTCTTTTTAAAATGCAAGATCTGAAATGAAGTTTTCCTTGATTTTAAGATTTATGTTTTACTCAAAAATTAATTATACATTAGATGCTATAGCACATATTTTATTGCAGAATTTTTTAATATTATACACATAAGTGAGCGTAAAATTTTTGAAACTTTACAAGACCCATATTATGAACATGTTTCCTTACACATTTGAAGTAGTGAAAAATAGTATTAAAACACTTTATCCTGTAAAATATAAATTAAATATTATTTTTAATTAATTTTTCCTTCCATATTATTGTTTACTTTAAATAAATTTTCATTCATTTTAGTGATTTTATTTATATTATAAAGATTTACAAACTGTTTTTAACGAAATTTTCTTTGATATAGGGATTTATATTTTAAAAGTTAGATGTTTTTTACACAAAAATTAATTATATATCAAATACTATTGCACGTATTATAACATTGAAGATTTTTAGAAAGCGTTTAACAATTGAGAGAGAGAAATATATACTTTAAATATTATTACAAACATTTAAATGCAATTTGCTTTTTATTTTTTAATTTTACAATTGAGACATTTTTAAAAGTTTGGTTCTTAAAGTGCGTTTTATGCATAGTAAAAAAAATTATTATAAAAACCTGTAAGAGTAAAAAGAATTTTATGCATTAATTTGAAACTTTACAAGACCCATACCATGTTTCCTTGCACATTTGAAGTAGTGAAATATAGAATTAAAAACCATTTGTCCTTGAAGATCTAAATTAAAAGTTCTTTAATGCTTTTGCAAACCACACATTTTACTAAATATGAACTTCCTTTTATTTATTTGAAATCCTTATGCACATCGTACAATTTACATTGCACAGCAAAATACCAATACTGTACGAAGCTATGAAGTATTTTACAAGATACTTTGTACTGTTTTCTTAATTTTAAGTGTTCTACATTGCTATATTAAATGGATAGTAAGTGGGTTTTCTGTTTTTGAAAATAATGTGTGCACATCTGTGCTGCTAAGCAAATTAACTTTTGCCCTTTTCTTGATATTTAATGCATAATCTAAATATTTACTCACACCGCTGATAGTTTTACCCATGAGTAAAATTAAATAATAACTGAAAATTTTAAGTATTAATGTGAATTTTAAAATGAACAAAAATTATTGAAATAATGGATTAAATCTGAATTCTATGTATTCTTAAAACAATCTCTGCAAATCCAGCAGATAATTCTTAAACAGATTGAAGGAAGCCACATGGAAACAAAGTAAATTAGAACACTTTTTAATAGTAAAAACATTATGATTAATATTTTTACAAAAATAATACATTGTAGTAAAAAAAGAACTTATTTTTACATACATTTTTTTAAGAGACTTATTTCCGACAAGCCAATTATTCAATGCCATCACCTCAGCTATGGGGCAATGCAAATTATTTTTGTGATGACCACATTATAGTTTTTGGATATCTTTGTTGCTACTTAGAGCACAAAATGCATCGAATTTGGGAAACCCATATTGTTCTAAGTTGATATTCGGAATATTCAATGCATCTAAGCGTTTCTTTTCCACACAACCACCTTTGTAAGCAATTAGGTACTGAGTGACCCTCTTGGTCTGCTCGTAATATTCTAAAAGCTTAGAGTCTAGATTTTCTAAGGGAGCACAATTTGCTATGTCATGGGACAGAAATGAAGTGCACATACGTAATTTTTAACATATCACACAGTTGTACGATCTTTGGCACTCAGTTTATGCTTAGACGATAAGTTAAAACGAATACTTGAAGCTACATGCGATTTTTACAGCGATGTATGCGTATTTACGTACTAAGTATTGAATCTGAAATCCATCAAAATCCACAATTGCACAAATATTAATCATTGCTATTGAAAAGCGTTAGCTGTTCTTGGAAAAATAATTATAAACTGGAGGCCACGAAGAACTGGACTATATAACACCATACACTTACTAATCAGTAAAGTTAAAATTTATCTTTTGCGTTCCATAGTTACTCACAAAAGATAAGACTAAGTAAAGAATGTACATACTCAGAAAACATGTGTTTGTGATAATGCGCGAAATAAAATTTTGTGTTGTAATGCAAGATTTTAACGAAAGGATATACTTAAATGTGCGTGTGATTTTTTTTTACTCTACCACGTTTATGCGCTGAATGCAATTCAATTCTACGACTAAACTTGAGCAAGAAAAAAAATATAACCAAATATAATTTATAAGATAAACGTATTTTGACTCTTTAAAATTAGAACTTTAAAGTATACTGAATTCTCTTGATTCTGCAGTTTTATTTTTTCTAAAATTACATCAACAAATTTAATTATTTTATTTGTGTGCACACACAAGTCTTTGCCTCTGTTGAAAGGAAACTAGTATCTTTGACAAGTATCAGATTTTTAAAAATTGATTCAGAGAAGAACCTTTTTTCATGGGATTTAACTCAATCTGCTCCATAATTTTACCCTTAAGAGTAATAGAGCATATTATAGTTTTAAGGAAAATAAAGGGGTCGGAAATCGTTCTGGTTTCAAAACAAAGGGCAGGCGCCTTTCTGTCGCTCTCTTCGACATTTCGAGACCAAGAAGACAGAGATAAATGATGATGAGTTTCCGACAGGGTTTGATGGTCCCCTTTCAAGTCCGCCGAAGTCTGTCGTAAAAGTTGAGGGGAAAGACCAACGTGAGACAGCCAATCAAGAACGTGAGAAATCTTCAACACCCAATCCAGCACCGACTAAAAGGCGGACCAGAAACGGAAAGGAGGAGTCGATAAGCACCCAACATATAGAGTTTTTGGAGATATCATCAGAGAGATCACGAGAGGAGAGACGAGAGGAGAGACGGAGACAGAGGATCACAGAGGATCAGAGAGAGAGCTTGGAGAGAGGCGGTCAGCAGAGACCGTTTTTGGAGCTTGAAGTGAATATCCGTTCACTGTTGTGCATTTATCCCACCTTGGGATCCTATACTCGCCGGAGTATTTTAGTGAGAAAGGCTCGACCGTAGCCGTAAAGGAGAACCCTCCTAGAGATCCGTGTAACTGCTCATCCTAGTAGTGATCCTGTCCGGAAAGACTGAGATTTCCTGCCTTGGAACTCTGTACTCATTCGAGTAAATTTTTGTTGAGAATAGGCTCACCCGTAGCCGTGCGTTAGACTTCCCCGAGCGAAATTGTGAGGCTCGCCAGCAGCCCTAAGCGCCTCGATAGAACTTTGGACCTTCCAAGGAACTAATATTAATGAACTTTACATTCATTTTCCGACTTTTTGTACAAATTGTAAAATAAACCAATTTAGTCCAGAATCGGATATTTTCAATGGTAACTAGTCTAGCTACCCGTGAATCAAGACGTTACAAGTTTAAAATCTTTAAATGTATTTTTTGACAATAATTTAAGAGTTGGTGGAAGGATTGTTAACTCAAACCAGCTAAAAATAAGATTACACTTTTAATTATCGAATATTTTCATTTAAAATTTCATCATATTGGTCCACAAGCATTATTATACTATGTGAGATAGAGATTTTGGACTATAAAGGCAGAAACTTAGCTAGGAAAGTAGTTCACAAATGTGTCGCATGTGTAAGAAATAAGCCAGTTATAGTTCAACAACTTATGGTTAATCCCTCCTGTATAAAGGGGAAATGTTAGTTCTCCATTTACTAACACAGGTGTGGACTTTTGTGACCCTTTTTTTGTCAAATATGAAGGTCAGAGAAAATCCTTCATAAAATCTATGTAGTAATTTTTGTGTGCATGGCCACCAAGGTTATACATTTATAAGTAGTAGTTTTAGTAACTTCAGAATCTCCTTTATTGCAACATTAAAAAGATTCTTTGCTAGACGAAGTAAATGCGCCACATTATCCACTGATAATGCCACAAATTTTGTACGAGCCCAATCAGAACTCAAGAAACTATAATTTAGTAAAACATCCAAATGAAGTTCTAGGTAATTATTTGGTCTCAGATGGCATTAATTGGAAATTCATTCCTCCTGGAGCTACAAATTTCGGTGGACTGTGGGAAGCTAGAGTAAAATCTTTCAAATATCATTTAAAAAGAGCAATGGGTAAGGCAAATTTAACTTAAACATCACCCTCTGGCATCTGCGAACAGTTGATGATATGAATTCTTTGATAAAAAAAATGCTTATTTTGGTGTACCCTACCATGCTTTGAAGTTGGCCGAGGAATTTCGAATCACCCTGTATGTAGAATATAAAATATTTTCTTCGTGCATGTGTTTGTACCAGTGTAAGCCAAAAAAGGAAGACATATTGACTGCGTGGAGGACATCACATTTGAATCGAAAAAGGAGGACATGTCCTGTTTTTGTTTACCATAATATTTCTCCATGTTCGGAAATACACTTTCCAAAAGTATGACTTAGCATAGGAACATGGGCGATAGCGTATTGTCCGTACTCGAACGTACTTGCAACGAAAGAAAATGCTTCCTATGTAAAGATAATACCGCAAAATAAAGTTTGTGTTTGTTTTCCATCTTATGCTTTTCCTGCATTCGGGGGGGGGGGGTGAGGTGATAGTTTTTCTCTTTGGCGTTTCTGTTTCCTTCGGCTGCTCGAACAAACTCGGCTGGCGGATGGGAAGACATTTATAGCGAAAACACAAAAGGAGAGTCCTTATTTATTTTCCTGGCGAACCCTCCGAGGGAAATTGAATTTGTGGGTTAATCTTTGTGCTCTTCAAACTGTTTCGCTCGGGATCGGTAAATAGATCGAATTGTTTCGGGGCTGCTAGGATATGAATGCGGAATTGAATCTCTTTCTGCTCCGAATCTCGTTGGACCGAGTTTATCGAGTGTTTTTTGTGTGGGTTGCCCTTTTCTTGAAACGAAACGCGGGGGACTATTAGATTTTGGGATTCGACTGACTCCTGCTTTCCCCTTATGGAAACTATTGACTGAGTCAGATGTAGCGGTAGTATCAACTTTCACCTTTCATTCAACACTGTACACAGTTAACCCTCCTTGTTTCGACGAAGTCATTAGCAAAACTGACAAGATCTTGATGGACGAGATAAGTCGTCTTAGAAGAAAACTGACCAGGTCTTGATCTCGACATCATAAAAAAATCGGTAATATTTTGATGACGAAATATCTCGTCATCGGCAAAATTAGTTGGATCTTTATGGACGAGATATCTCGTCGAAATCACTTGGAGGGCTAATGAAACGACGTCAATATAATTTTAGTCAAACTTCGATAGACTCGGTCCTAAAGGTACATGAGTAGGCGCGATTTAAATCTGAGATAACAGACGCTTTTTATCTCAAATGAGCACTAACGCATCACTGAAGAACTTCAATAGAAGTAAAATGTACAGGCTTTTTCTTTTATCTTCGGATTTTGATCATTCACAATTATGGAACGTGTGGAAGACGTGGTTTATTTAGCAGATGAAAAGCAAAAATTGATTTCAAAACAACTTAAAAATCGTAGTATCAAGTTAAAAAAGATTAATTTTTAAAACTATTAAGTAACTTTTTTAAAAAAAATTATAAACACGTACGCGAGGGGGCGCTTTTATCCGAAATCTTACGTAGTCTTGTGTAAATTGTAAATAAATTTTATTCTGTCCAGCTCCTTGGAGAAGGCAGTCGACCTTGGGTCGCCTTCACACCTATTCATTTTTGAATAGGTGTGAAAGCGAGTTGGGAGAAGACTGCCGTGCAAAAACATGAATGACGATCTCAACTCGTTAGCACTGCTGTCGCTTTCGATACTCAACAATAACAGAATCAGCAATAAAAGTGCCTATTGTGGAAGGAATTTGTTTACATGATACCATACCTAATTTTACTAATAGACTCGTTCAAAACCCCGTAACTCAACTGCTTTCTCCCAGTAGCCGCTCTCATGTTGGCGTGGTGTGGAAATTTGGAGAGTGGGGTGCCAGCTCAGGTGTTGTTTCGTCGTCTGACCGTGGTTCAAAATTACGTGATGTTGTCCTCGGATCTTTACCTTGTAGATTGATCCCGGACAGTCGCCAAAAGCCAGTTGTGTTGCTCCAGTGCGACTTTAATTAATTATCAATTACCCATGAGTCACGCTGTAGTTCTCTCAATAGAATCTCGTCCTTTCCATTATTTGAAATCTATGGAATATACCATCGAACATGTCCCTATTCACTTAGACGGGAAGCCAGATCATCTCGCCCCCTCAACTTCCATTATTGTAAATACACATTAGGCTATCGAAGCACACAAACCAAAACAACGCACTCCCAAAACTACGAGGGAAAGTCAAAAATTATCCGCACTTTATTTTTCAATTTATTTGCACAAATGTAGCAGTTGAACAAGTTCGTCATTTTCCTCCATAGTCTCCTTCTTTTTCTATGCACTTGATTCAGCGGTTCACAAGCTTGCGTATTCCCTCCAAGAAGGTTTTCGGTGGTTCGCGCAACCATTTATGTACCACTTCCTCCTCTTCTTTGTCAATCTATTCTGCAGAGAACTCGCTACATTGTTGATGCTAACTCGCCGGTTTGCCAGTACCATTGTTTGAGCTTGCTTGAATCTTATCGTCAGTTGTGGAGGTTGACGGCATTTCTTCGTGCATCACGTTTGTCCGGTCTCTCTTGTGCTTCTTAATCCACTCATACACACTTCTACGTGGTAGAGCACTGTCCCCGTATTGTGTTGTAATCCTCCGATGAATTTCAGCCCCTGGCACACCTTCCGACCCTAGAAATCGGATCACTGCTCTTTATTCCTCCTTGGTGCACACTGCTAGCGGAGCGGACATGTTTATACTGAAGTAGAAACAAGAAAACATGGCGTTATTAAGGTCAAACTTCGGTAACGTGACCACAGTAGTTTCAACTCTAAGCATGCATATAAAGAAGGCGGTGTGACGAACCTAAAGATGTGTTATAGCGAAAGTGCGGATGATTTTTGACTTACCCTCGTATATAACACAAAACATATGGGAATATTTCACACATCCTCATGCAGAGATGCACAAACCGCGGCCCTCCGTTGATTTGCTGGGCCCATCTCAACATGTGTTATTTTAATATTAACAAGCCACCGATAGCTATTTTTTAAGTTCAATGCCAACTTCAAGACTCGGTTGAAATGATTTATAATTTGATATCAGCTTTCAAGGATCATTTTTCTGATTTTGAAAAAGCAAAACCATTGCTAGATTTATTCAGCAACCCTTTTGCCATTTTGTCTGAAAATGCACCCGAATCAGTGCAACGAACTCATCGACATTCAAACAATGAAAAACTGCGAAATAAATTTAATGAAGACAATTTATTAAACTTCTATCGTTGTTTCGGATGAAAACAATTGTAAATCGTTGCTAGATAATGCATTAAAATGCGAAAACCCCTTCGGGTCTACATTTATCTGAGAACAAACTTTTACAGACATGAATATTAACAAATTGAAAAATAGGATGGTATGTATTTCAATTAAAGTCGTACTGGAGCAACACAACGGGCTATTGACAACGGTCCGGGATCAAACCCGAAGGGAAAGATCCGACAACACAACGTCATTTTGAATGACGGTCAGATGACGAGGTCACACCTGGGCTGGTAACCCACTCTCCAAACATTCACACCAAGTCAACGTGAGCACTTTTGAGGCCACGACCGATTTAACGTGCACCAGCCCCCTTTGTGCACGACGCTCTTTGGTTGGATTCGAACTCACAACCCTCCTGTTGCTAATCCGTTACTCTTCCAACCGGGCTACCGCGTCACCTCGAAAAATAGGAACCGCTTGACTAATGAAAATTTAGAATCAGTTTGCGCTTTTGGCTACTACAAAAATCAAATCAAATATTAAAACAATTGTTAAATCAAAGCGATGTCGCGCATCAAATTAAATTATTTATTTACTTTTTATTATCTTTCTTTGTAACAGTATAGGATAAATAAAATGATAAATATATGATAGATTTTGTTTTTAGGCGGCCCTCCAAAAAGACAGTGACTATGTGGCCCTTGGTTTTAACAAGTCTGTGTATCCTTGTCCTAATGGCTCCGTCTGTCCCATTTAGTCCAGATAGGCTGACTTTTATCGTGTGAATATAGTTGCACTCTCCCTTCAGTTTGCTTCGTATATAATTCAAACGAACCAATCGAGATGAGAGCCATAAGCAGCATTTCTCATTAAAGAAGCGGCCCCTTGCAACACTAAGCCTGCAAGTCCGACTCCATTCCGCAACTATTGTTCCTGGTCACCAAGTCCAGGGACCCTGGGGACACCACTGCGAACGTCTGATAAGTGAGATTTATGGCTAGCAGCTAGGAATGAGCCACAAAATAACAGATTACCCAGGTATCTGGAAGTAACAGGTGACACTTCCACCTGGTGGTTGGTGTGTTTAGACGGATAGAAAAGATAATATTGCGATGCTCCTTCGCTCGTTTGTTTCAAGACCCAGTGGTGCGTTCATAAATTCATAAAAGGATGCGGTTGTACGTGCCAAAAAGTATTGGTGGTACGGGAAACTAATGTACTGTTTAGGGTTTCACCCAAAATAGGTTTGCATACATCTTTATAAATGATATCGCATCAAATTTAGTGTTAGATTGTATTGTAAGAAAAGCACGGAAACCACTGGCCAGCGAAGAATTACTAGCTTTAGTGACTACTAGCTTAATTACCCCACGTTGCTTGGGTTGAAATGGTTAAATGTTGCTTGAAAAGTAAATTAGAATAATCACTTTTCTTTCACAGATAAATGCAATCATTTAAGCTGTACGGAAAATACGTTTTAACTTTTTCATAGCTTCTACAATATACTTCGGACGCAAATATATGCATTTAATTCCTGAATATATTGCAATATGTAAAAGGTTAAGACATAAAGACAAACAGAAACGAAATTCCGACGAAAAAATGCAGAATTCTAAAAAACGAAAGATGCGCAGTGTCGAATTTCGATTGCCTGAGTGTATTCTAAAATAGAGCAATTCGAAAAAAGACATTTGAAAAATATTGATAAAGGCGATAATGATTTATGAAATTTAGTGATGTTTGAATATGATTGCAACATTTCGCTGTGTTTACTCAAATATACAAACACGGGATTCTAAATCAAATTTATAAAATAATAAAACATTAATTCTGGTTTGCCAAATCTAAAATAATAAAATTACGCTTTTATGATTGTGTTGAAGTTTTTCGTGTTCCATTACAAAATGCAAATCATGAAAAATCAAATATTTTAAACATTATTTTTTATCAATCAAATATTCATAATATTCATGTAAAAATATAAAACTCATCATAGAAATACAATAATAATAATGAACTTTAATTCAATAATGCACATTACACCTGTCAAATAAAGTAGGAAATACTTATACAATCAATTAAAAGTTAGATTTAGCAATGCTCAAACATGACCGAAACATGGCTTTGCCCGGGTATTTATCCCAATCGTCTATTAAACAGGAAAATACATCAAATCAAACTATAGTGTAAAATCAAAGTAATTACATTAACAGGTTTCTAAAAGTATAAGGACAGTACACACATCATGAAGTAAAATATTTTACAAATTCACTGTAATATAAATGTAACACAAAACTTGATTGTACACAATATTTTTAGTTTCCAGGAGCAAGAATAACAAAATGCACATTACACCTGTCAAATAGAGTAGCAAAATTACGCTTTTATGATCAATGAGTTTTTCGTTTGTGCTTTTTGGAATAACGGTGCTTGGGTTAGAAATAAATGTAATCGGTGTAGACAAATTAAACTGAATAGATAAAAATTTTTCAAAAAGCAGAAGGTCGATTTTACAGAATTTTTCAGAAATAAATTACTGCTTTCAACGGAGGATTCACATGTTTCTATTCCTAACATTTTAAAATAAGTTACACGCCTTGCCTAAAAAGCTTATGAAACAGAATTCTACAAATCATTACGTATTCAATAAATTATTTAAGGAAAGTTGGTCGAAATATACACCAACTTTCCTTGAAAATCATCCTTGAACTCCTGAAAACCTTTCCTTGAATTTACTTGCAAAAATAAATATTTTTAAATATTCTTTCTTCAATCAATAAAATATCTATAATTTATTTACATCATGGGAAGAACTAAAAAGTCAGTTCAAACATAAATATTGTAATTTAATTTCTTTCGCAAAAAATTGTTTTTCGATCAACACTGGTAAATCAACCATAGTGCCTAAAGCAATCAATATATGCTCAATGTTATTTCTATAGCGATTTCGAATAGTTTTTAGCCCCCTAGGGCCAATAGAACGGGGGTTAAGAGTTAGCCTATGCTGACCGCAGTGTTCTAAAGTATAAGTGTACCAAATTTGGTGTGGATTGGTCAAACGGTGTATAGATTTGTATAGAAAATATACATATATACATACACACATCTTATTTTATATAGAGAGAGATTAAATACAATTTAAGTCTTTATGTACTTGTTGTGACTTGCCGGAAAGGAAATAAGGGGCAAAACTAACTGTAGATTCTAGATAATTTAATTTGACTGGAAAAATTATGTACAGGTATTTACAGAAAATCGAAATGGTGATCTCAGATAGTTCGAAAAAGTGGTATCGTTCCTTTTTCCTCTCACTTCAAAGAGTGTTCGTTTTCTTTGAAAAAAAGTATTCTCGTTCCAGCTGAAGGTCACTGGATGTGACGTAAGAGATCCCCTGATTGGTGTATCGCGGCTTTGCTAAGCGCTGCGTTCGGGTTGCTGTGACTCCTCGTCCTTTGACGCACATTTCGTCGACAAAATAAATATTTTATTTGTGATGAGATTATTTTTTCCTATTGTGTAATTAAGGCCGTGGTAACCCGGTTGGAAGAGTAGCGGATTAGCAAATGGTGGGTTGCGAGTTCGTAACTCGTCGTGTACATAGAGGCTGGTGCACGTTTAATCTATCGAGGCCTCAAATGTCGTCACGTTGGGGTGGTGTGGAAGTTTGAAGAGTGGTTTGTCAGCTCATGTGTTGACCTAGTCGTCTGACTAGGTCAACACATGAAAAGGAAGAGGTCTTGTCCTCGGCTCTTTCCCTTCGGCATGGATCCAGGATCATTGCCACTAGCCCGCTACCTTGCTGCAGTGGGACGTTAATTCAACTACCTACATACCTATAGAGCAATTACTTTTTCATTATATTAGTGTTTGTGCAAGGCAGCAAACTGATCCTATGTACAACATCAAAGAATGAGTCTGATGTTTATTTAATTACAAATGTTTTGACTATTAGACATTTGCACTATGGTTTTCCAATACGTCTGGTCAATGTTACTAAATTATTGGATCGTTAATTTCGGAAATGGTGCATGGGACATTTTCTAACTTTTGAGAAAAAACTGTTTTATACCAACATTTCGGGTATTTAAAATCCGCGGAAAATATGTGTTTTTATAATAGCTATAATTTTCTAGACAATATTTAATGCATTGTCTTTCAAATTATGACTCCCAACTTTGTTGGGAACTGAAAAACAATGTTCGAAACTTTTCACTGAAAAAAATTTCGCTCTTTATCTTTAAGAATGCATAATTTAAAACTTCCTACTGAATCTTAAAAGGTTTATCTGTGTTTGTCTAAAAAGATACACACACACACACACACAACCATCAAATAATATATGGGGGAAGAACAAAATGCTTTGAAATATAATTGATGAATACATCTTTAGAAACTTTATTAATTTCCGAGTTCGAATGCAAAGTTTATCGAAAAATGTTGATTCATAAGAAACGATTTCGTTCCTTATCGTTTTATCGAAAAATATCTGCATAAGAATTTATTTTTGTTGATGCTGAGCCAATAAATCATGTAACAATTCATTCTTAAACATTTGATACTCGTGGAATGTGAGGAAACAGTTTGAAAAGATTTGCAGTTGCACTGGAGCGTAACGAAAAGTCGTGCAATAATACTAAATGGAACGAAAGTCAAAGTAATCTCTTTGGAGCCATCCTGACATGCAAGGAAAGCGACAGAAAAGTTTTCCAAGACCAATCTTGTCGGCTCAATCTAGTCTGCTTGTCTCGTAAACAACGGGATTTGTGAACCAGCCAAAATCAATAAAAGTTGCAGCAGTGGTTCAAGGGTATTATATGGGATTTGTATGTGTTTTGTTTATAAATATTCAAGTCTTGTGTGTTCGCATCTGTAACAACGCTCCGAAATCCAAAGAGATTCGCCTACTTTGGATTTAAAATGTCTGCCCAAAGATTTTTATTTAGTTATGGCAGAGTTGTGTATCAATCTCTCAGATAAAATAGATACTTCACGACGTGATATATAGACCTAAAAGTTTTTTTAATAAATTGATACGACTCTTTTAGCTTGCATTTAGAATGCTTCAAAGCAGAATTTTTTTGGTGTATTTTCCATACACTTTCTGTAAAAACATCTGTACATAATACATTATATGTCTGAAATTTCTATTTTTTAGAAAATTCGTAAAAATGATTAATAATGTGAAGTACTTCTGAATATAATCCTCAAAATAATATGCGTTTATCAGAGCCTATAGACTTTACATCACTTTCTTTTCTTCGAGCGAGCTCAGGCTTCTGTGTGTCTTAGGGGAAATCTATTTGTATTCTTTAGTATTCTTAAATTGACAACTTCAGCGTTTCTTATTCTCTGGAATGACTACTATATTTTCGTAAGCGAAAAGGGTTTGCATACGCCTAAAACGTTTAGATGCGAACTTTTAAGTATTTACTATCTACAACATTTCTAGGCGCTTTATAATCTACAGGGTGGTCATAAAATAACGTTCACTCTTCGGAGTTATTTGTAGCTAAATCGAATAAGCGGAATGGAACCAAATTTGGTATTGGGACTTTTGAAGACATGAGAAGATGGTGTTCCGCGGAAAAAATTTAGTAACAAAGTCGACGGTAGGGCCAATTTGGGTCGAAAACAGTCGAGCATTTGCATTAAACGCAGATGAAATGGATTATGCAAAGTTTGTGTGGAGTAACGTTCCTAGGATCAAAGGTCACCACTGACCTCCGCCCGAAAAGTAACGAAACATCTATCGGGGTGGTCTTCAATGGTGGTCTAATTGCCTTCCAGATTGTTTTTAGGGGTGCCAGACGCCCCATTTGATTGAACTGTCTCCCAGGGAAACTGGCGATACAAGAACTGTTACAGAGCTGAGTTGAGGTGTTTATTTCCTGGTGCTCTTTAGAACCGGCCGGGGTGGAGTAAATCCCTTATTTTCCCTGTTTGCAGAGCCCACGATCTAGGGATACAGATCCCTGATTGTATATAGTGTAGATTCTATATATTTAACGTAAATAAATGTTGGTTATTTGTAATTTAGGCTGTGTCGTTGTGTTCATTGGCACACCACTCTGCCCACTACTTTACACCCAATGTCTTCAAAGGTCTCAATTCCCCTCAAGGGCACATCTTGTTTAGGTATGTATAGGCTTCACAATGTACCCTATTATTTTTCAATGGGGCTTACTACCTCTGGTAAACAGGGGGGTCGCGACCCCGTGATGCCCAAACAAACTTTCTCTACTTTTTTCTCTCCGTCTCTTTGCACAATAACTTGACCTTGTATTTTGTTTGGCGCAACTTGACCAGATATGACTTTTGCGTCATAAAACATAAAAACCACCCAACCAATCAAGTCTGAGTACCCAAATTTCGTTCCATTCCGTTTATTCGATTTAGCTTCAGAACCCTGAAAGGAGTGGAATTATATGGCGTCTGTAACGTTTCCGGTCTCTAAGACTGGTTACAGCACAATAAAATATTTATTTAAAAGGAGTTTGAAGATTATTTACAAGTTAAGAGTCATTTAAAAGTATGAGGGCACAGCTATTAATCGAATCTGCCAAGGAACTAAGAGGCTTGCTTAAATCTGAGAGTCTGAAGGATGCGACTGCTTCTTTCGTGGTTTCAGTCTACTCTGGTCTCATCTTTGAAGGGGAGTCCGTCTCAGTTTTGGAATGTTGGTCCCGGTGGTCGCAACGCCATCTGCAACGGAAGGTGACTAGAACCTCCACAGCAGCCCGACCCAAGGACAGATCTAGTGGCTTTCAGGCCCAGGTTTCCACAGAACTGTACACAAGTATTTACCTGGGGTGGCCCGTCTGAATTTTTCTCATGAAGGGCCCAAAGATAATTTAGGTGTTGACAACTTGTTTCGTAGTCGAGGGAGGTCTGAATCCCAGATGTGGTAACGCGAGATCGACCGGTACACCACCTTGTATTTTCAAACATTCTATATATCTGTAAACACAACAGGGTAATTCAGTTCTTATTGTGTCTAATCTTGTGCAACGTGTAACCTAGACCTAGTCGAGAAAGACCACGATGTACAAGTCGTACAGTGACCAACTCTCCTGATAATTCAGGAGCTGTCCCACAGAGTACAATGCGTGGGAAGGACTTCTTAGGGTTGTGTACTGAGAAGTTCTCCGGTCAACACACTAAGGAATGTAGGCCGGAATTAACCATTGCATACCCGAGGGACGTTGGCGGGGGGTCCCCTAGGACAGTCATCCGGGTAAGGAGAACGGGAAGGGTGAAGAAGAGAGACTATACAAGTGGACCCTGAGGAGGAAGGACGTGCGAGGGTCCTTTCACTGGCATAGTCCAAGATTTGGAATTGTACCTATACTCATGTATGATACCATAGAAATGACAATAAATATATTGTCGATTTACCCCTGACGAAGCGTCACTCTCTGATGATGTGTATATGGAGGGTTAAGAAAGGAACTACAAACACATGATAGTGTTACATGGACCATGGACAAGTTGGATAGTTCTCTGTTCTAAAAGAAGTCATATATCCTGTGTACCTACTTTGAAGTTTTGCCAGAGCAGTCTTAAACCCTTAACCCTCCTTGTGGTTGTCTCGATGACATATCCCGTCATTACCAAAACTTACCAAGTCTTGATGGACGAGATATCCCGTCATTAGAAGAAAACTGACCAGATCTTGCTCTGGTAATCATAAAAAAATCGGTAATATCTTGACGAGATATATCGTCATTAGCGAAATGGGTCAGATTTTGATGGACGAGATATCTCGTCAAAACCATGTGAAGGGTTAAGAAGCTATGACAGTTCAAGGGGCTTTGGGGATACCAAGAAAGTGGGGGAGTTTCAGACAATGTTTTGTGTTTTTTCTATTGTACAAATAGTAAATTTCCCGCGGTTGTAAGATCGTTATTTGTTAGTGTGATCCGCTCTCAACTCTTTGCCAGCTAATCAGCTATCTCATTACCAAATAAACCAACCTGGTCACTGCAAGCAAATAGACCATGTGAGTGCCAGTCCAAAGAAGAGTAGAATAACACCTCGAGTAGGGGGGGGGGGTTCTCTCCATGAGATAAGGTCAATATTTAAGGTGTTGCATTGTTTTGTATTTGTTTCAACGAGATATCTTGGCCATCAAGACATGATCGGTTTTGCCAATGACGAGATACCTAGTTGGTACAACCAACAGGAAGGTAAAAACAATACAACTGCCAATACAATTTGTAAAAGTATTGAATAGTTTCAATAAAGCAATTAGCGTTGGTACAAGTTACTGGGAAGAAACATAACCTTGCAGACAAAGAGTTTCAAAGCCATAAATGGTAAGGAGAAAATACAATATTCAAAAAGATGTATGCGTATTTCCGAACAACCACTGCAATCACCGTAAACACTCCCATGAAACCATTCAATAAGGTTTATGCCTTGGGCCGCCCTGAGTAATGCTGGTGCCTTTTTTCTGAAAAGCAAGATGCGTTTAAAAAGAACTAAACTTCAAGAACTCATTCCATCTTAACTGTCCGACTTCGGTGGGAAATATTTTTAAAAGATATTTAAAGGGGGGAGATGATAGAGGGCCCTACAGTCTGGTCGACCTTTAGAACTGCAGTTTGCTTTTTACTTTTCTCCTTTGTAGATGTTGTACCCAGTTTTAACGTATTTTCTATATTGTCTCTATGGTGATTGTGCTGTGTGCTTTTGCAACTAGTGAATGAGCCTGTAGCAAAAACTACTACAGGAAATAAAAAACTTCAAGAACTTCCCAAGTTAGTTAGCTTGATTTTTGAATAACAGTGAAGTGTAGTGAGTGGTCAAACATGGCTGCTCTTGCGGTTTTACACATCCTGATCGCTTCGCCCTTAGTCGGGGTTTATCTGAGGCAACCGCTTGTGCTGTCTGGATAAGAGGTAGATTCAGCCCCAACATGTTCCCTCTGGGAACACAGCTTCACATCCGAAGAAAGGGGGCATCCACCAGGGCGTCCCCTCTTAACAAGGCGGAGGGGCTGCCTCGAGGGGCGGTCGGCCGACGTTATCGCCCCAGACACTTGCGTGGGCGTTAAAAATTTAACTTCCTCTCGCCCCGGCGGACGAAGTAAGAGGAGGCAGTTATGAGTTCTGGGGGCTGCTTTAGTGTGGAGATAAAACTCTCGCCTGGGCTACAGGAATGTGGATAAAAAAAGCCAAGTTGTGGCGTGTGAGAAGAAAGTTTATGCCTGAGAGAACAGACTGGAATTGTACTTTGGTCTGGTTACTCGAAAAGAAATACGTTATACGCAAATCGAAAAAGAAATTGTATTCCGAGAAAAGCGCTTTTGCTTTTAAAAAGTTTTTATTGGAGAATGTACTTGTTTAATCGAAATAAAGAAAAGCCTTTGTGTCTAGAAAATTTATATTTAATACCTACACATGAATGAATCGCTGAAATTGTGTCTGGTGGTTTTAGTCCGATCAACAATGTATCCTTTTAAAAATTTTCATTTTGATGAAAGGGGCCCAGTTGGAAGTGCAACGGATTTGCAACCGGAAGGTTGCGAGTTTGAAACTAGATCCAGGCAAAGACCGTTGCGTACACGTGGGGCTGGTGTATGTTAAATCTGTCGTCGTCTCAAATGTCCTCACGTTGGCGTGGTGTGGAAGTTTGGAGAGTAGGATGCCAGCTCAGGTGTTATTCTCATCATCTGACCTTGGTTTAATATGACGAGGCTTTGTCCTTGGATTTTTCTCTTCGGGACTGATCCCGGCGGTCACCAATAGCCCTTTGTGTTGCTCCAGTGCGACGTTAATTAACTACCTACCACTGAAATTGTGTCTGGAGGTTTTAAAGCTCGATCAGCAATTTATCACTTTTAAATTTTCCTTTGATTCAAACTTGCACCTAGTTAAAAGAAAATAATTTGATTCGATCAATTTTACATCTTAATTTTTGCACAAGATAGAATCTACGTTAGTAATTTACTAGCGGAATTACCCGGATTTGCTCGAGTTCAATAGGTTAAACATTCATTCAAAAAGTGATCAAAATATTCCCTCGTATTTCATAAAAAAATGCAGATATTATTGGAGCACAAGGAAAATAATTTTTTAAACACTATTTTCACGTTTTATAGCTTCTACGATTTAATTTGAACGCAAATACCGTATAAATGCTATATGCATCCATATAATCCATTTCACATGCATCGAACCCATGATGTAAGAGGAAAATACGAAACCTCATTCTAAGGTGACTACTACAGAAATAGGTTGAGTTTTGGAGTAATAAAGAATTCCCTTAAGTTCATTTCCTGTAAAAACTGACGAACCTACAGTAAACAATCTTGCATTCAGTTTCCTATCAGCATTTTTGCTAGTGGCACTTTGCTCTTTAAGAGTAGCACTCTTACTCAACAAAGCATTTCTTTCCTTGAAAATGTATTTGTATCATAACAAATTAATCATGAAACTTGTATAGATTGATTGAAAATTGAATATCTTCAGCACAGACAAATAAAAGAGAATCGATTACAATTTTACAAAGACAAGAAGGTTGATTTCAACCTTTAAAGAAAAGAAACCTTTTTCAACGAATGCTTCAGTGGTAGCTAAGTTACATAAGAATAGCTCATCTAGGTAAAGTAAGCAACCTCGACTTTCTGTTATTTAAGACAAAATATTTTTAATGCTCATAAGTTCGAGCTTGAATATTTTCTAACCGTGATATTATTCCTGTACATTTAAAATTCGATTTCTTCTGCAGTTTAAAATTCAATTTTTGTGACACGTTTCTTTCAATTTAGTATTCACTTTCTGAATGGAAACAACGTACCTATTTAGAAAGATAGATACATAGCTAGGTAGGTAGTTATTCAACGTCGCACTGGAGCAACACAACGGGTTATTGGCAACGATCCGGGATCAATCCCCATCCAAGGACAACGCCTCGTGATTTTGAACCACGGTCAGATGACGAGGTCTACACAGAGCTGGCACTCTCCACTTTCTAAACTTCCACACCACGCCAACGACAAGGTCGACATATTTATCGAGCACCAGCACTCAGTGGTCTCTGGCTGGACCTAGTTTCGAACTCGCAACCCAGCGGTTTCTAATCCAAGGCTCTTCCAACTGGGCTACTGCGGTCTTGTAAGATAGATACAGCGAGAATCTTTCCTATGCTCGCGTATCGAACATGATGTGCCCTTTTTACAAATCAGCCCCTGTCTCGACCAGCCCCATGCGGAGCACTGATGGCCTCTTCGATAAGATCACGTCAACTGCGATTAGATAAAAAAAAAAGTCGTATATTTCCCTTCACTATCAGTTGAATGAAAAACATAATCCGTTTAACTTTCCCTTCAACACCATTCAATTTTCACATCAGCCAGCGGCAACAATGAACTAAAAAAAGTTGATATACCCACACAACGAAGCTGAAGTTCGCTCCCAATATCTTTATAAAGATAATATACCTCACGGAGAAAAATTCATTGAAAGCAACTGGACGAAAAAATATCCCTCAGAATAAAATCGTTACGCCACTGAAAAGCCCCAATCGATCCCAACCTCTGGAAAAGGTCCTTGAGCGACCCAAAACTATAAAAGAGACCACCCCGAAACAAAAATGAAAAATCCCGTCCGCCAGCGTTTAGGTTGACATCTAACAAATGCGATACTTCCAGCGGCGGCGGCCATTGTTGGTAGGGGGAGGGGGGTCATAACACAGACCTCTAATGTTCCTCAGGGGGGAGTAGAGTCTCCGCCCCCGGAGTTGTTGAAAGATGAACTTGGATGCCAGCCAAAGTATTAAAAAATATAATAACAATAAAATGAAATCTTCCACTTTGATGGGAAGGCTGGGGGAAAAAGTCTAGAAAAAATTATCGTGTCCCATGTCCGTCCGGTGTCCCTTTAGGAAAGGGTCGTAAAAAATATGCGCTTTGACATTTTTGTGCTCCCCTTCGACCGTAAAATTCCTTACACTGGTGACGGATATAAACTGTAGTGCGTTTCTTCTGCGGGAAAACGGTGATGGCCTTTTGAATCGGCTTCTCCCGTTTAATGATGAGTTCTGATGTACACATCTGAACAATTATGTGTTTTCGTCAATAGTGGGAGGAAGGATTTGAAGACGACGAGGCAAAAAAATTATTTTACCAGATAATAAATATCTAGACTTGGCATTTTTAAAATCCTCCCTTTCAAAACAATTGGGAAAATATTATTTACCAACTGAAATGTTGGAAATTAAACAAAACAAAATCGAATGTGGTTGCTAAGTTGTTCGAGTTCAAATGAGCCCCCCTGGTTATGCCCTCATGGGCACATCTCCTTTAGGTGTGTAGGGGGCTTCACGACCCTTTTCTTCTCACATTTGTTTGCCGTCTTTAGTAAACACGGTGGTCGCGCTGTCGAGATACCTAAGCCATCTTTTTCTCTATTTCATCGCATTATTCTATTTCCCAATCCCTTTTTTTACTTGGCATTTTATGTTTGTCGATGCTTTGCCAAATATGGCCCTTGCGCCATAAAACTCCGAAAGAACCATTCAACCCAACTGGTTATTCAGAACAGAAATGTCTTCGATTCCATCGACATTTCTAATGAGACAGACGGAGCATGTGCCCGCGTTTCCAGGTTATTTCTTTCCACTGTCACGTGGAATTGGAAGAAAGCGTGGAATTGTAAATTATCGACTATGATATAGTCCGTGCAGGAATTTTGGCGTGGTGTGGAAGTTTGGAGAGTGGGGTGCCAGCTCAGGTGTTGCCTCGTCATCTGACCATGGTTCAAAATTACGTGGTGTTGTCCTCGGATCTTTCCCTTTGGGATTGATCCCGGACCGTCACCAATAGCCCATTGTGTTGCTCCAGTGTGACGTTAATTGAAATACCCCCCCCCCCGTGCAGGAATTCTCCGAACTCCAAATTCCCTGTTGGATTTCATGGCAGTGAAAAGCCTATTCACTAAATTACTACAAGTACAGGGTCTCCTCGACTTTCGACCATACGCACTTATGACCACAAAAAATAAATAAATGAAAATAGTAAATATAGAAAGATATAACTACATTAGTAGGGTCAAAAAGATATGTATTTTTCGCATTATGTACAATAATTATACGTATCTACAGGGTGAGTCTAAATTGTGTTTTACAAAATAAGAGGGGTGATAGTATCCATCCAGACGAGCAATAATTACCATGGAACATAGGGTCGCATTCCTCTCTGAGAGGCAGAAAAGTGTAAAGTCGAAACGCGTTCAGCATGAACAAGTCATCGCCTCTGACGTCGTTTTGTACCTGCCTACGTAGCATATCTCCTAAGCAAGATTTTTCTTCTGGGGGCACATGAAATCTTTAGTGTACCAGACGCCTGTGGACTCGGCTGAAGATCTCGGAGCGAGAATCGGTGTTGCCGCAGACAAAATGAACACAACACCAGGAATCTTCAAGAGGGTGCGCCAGTCATTCCTTCACCGGTGTGAACTGTGCAACGACACGCGTGGCCGCCACTTTGAGCACTTACTGTGAGTTTTTCTCTGATCAGAAAATCAGATTGTGCAACTTTTGGTATCGTTCATTCGCTCTCCCAACACTGTTCATGTTGAAATTCTAATTTTACTCTTTTCTGCCTCTCAGAGTGGAATGCGACCCTATATTCTATGGTAATTATTGCTCGTCTGGATAGGTACTATCACCCCTCTTATTTTGTAAGAACAATTTATACTCACCCTATAGATTGAATTTTTGTGTTTCGTGTACAATTTTTATAACCCGTTTGAATGAGAAAATAGTGTTGAAAAATATAAATCCGACTTACGACCAGTCAGTCGGAACGGAACTCGGTCGTAAGTCGAGGAGACCCTGTATTGAAAACCATCGACCTTAAAATGAAATAGACAGAGCATGTGCACGAGCTTCATGTTATTTCTTCCAGTTGCTCTGTTTGAATATCTGTCACGTGGTTGCATGAATCCTAAATTACTGATTGGTTGAAGGGATTATCCACTGTGACTAGATAGCCAATCGGCTAAGTTGATTTATGAGTTACCCTTCACGAGATCTTACGACAACGACTTCACCCACATGATCCGTTTATTTCGAAGGTCGATGTTCAAAACATGAAAATATGTTCAGTCGTATTACGTTGGACGTCCACAAACATGCTACCAGGCAAGAAACTCGTAGAAATCGATTTTGCTATAAATGTATAACATATTCAATTGAAATGGGACTTTCTCAAAACACTTCAATTTTATTTATAAAGATATAACTTGAAGTCTATTTTCAACCTAATGTACGTAGAAAGATAGAATTATGATAAATACGTTACATACCAAGTTTCAAATAAATACATCCCCACAATGGGTAAGGCAGTTGAATTAACGGTGCAGTGATTAACGGTGAGATTGGCGACGGTCCGTCAACCCCGAAAGGAAAGATCCCAGGACAACACCACGTTTGAATCAGTCAGATGAGAGGTAACACCTGAGCTGGCACTCCACTCTCCTAACTTCCATACCACGTCAACGTGAGGAAATTTGATGCCACGAAGGTTTTAACGTGCACCAGCCCACTTTGTCTTTGGTTGGATTCGAACTCGCCACCCTCCTGTTGCTAATCCATTACTCTTCCAACCGGGCTACCGCTGCCCCTATTTAATATTGGAGATAATTTTATATTTCATTCATGTATTTTTCAATCACATCTAAATACGAAGGAAACTGCATCTACTATTTCAATCAACATTTTCAGTATAATGTTAAAAATTATTGTATGTCTTTCTTAGCAGAAAAATGCATCCTCTAACGACGCATTCGCCGTGATTGCCATATCCGAGTCTTTCCACTTGGTTTTCTTTCCACCCCTCAAAATCGGAATTTCGACCGCGTCTTTTAAACGATTTCTGACGCCAGAAAGAAATCCCCGACATCGTTTCCAAAGGAGTCGTATACATTAACACGACAGTAACACGCCATTCTTCAGTGCCATAAGCTGCCAGCCGAGGCTCCATTTTTATCCGCTTTCCACGAACCGGAGAACCAGCTGTTGGTTCGGAAGCAACCACCTTACGCACTACCCTTCTCTCCCGGGAACAGGAGGGGAAGGAAAATACCGGAAAAGAAGGCTGAGGCCGTCGATAAGTTCCCACAGAAGTTTGTCGCCTGCCCAATCTAATTTTTCATTTCATTTGATCTTTTTTATCCCTTCTCGGAGGCTGGTCAGGAAATAAACGACCCGACCAGAGATGGGGTTAAAAAATCAGTTCCACTCGTTTTGCACCTGATGCCGATACTCGACGAAGAGTTCTTTTCCGTCTTCGGAAAACACTCTGTTCGGCCCTAGACACGTTGGGACCTGCTGCACGGGGATGGGGTGTGGAGGTGGTTGGCTGAGATATTTTTACTTAGCTAAACTCAGGGCGAAATTTTTCTTTTTTTTGGGTGAAATGTGTCTCTGGCCTTGTTTTGGTTCTTTTCGGGTTTTCTTTTGTGTTGTCTTTCTTTTCAACTTTTCTCTTTTGATTTATCTTCTTGGTTCTATCTCTGCTTTCATTATTTGCTCTCGTCTCTTTTTCTGGATAGTTTTTTAACTCATTTTTCTCATCTACTTCGTATTGTTTCTCCGGCATTCGTCTCTTCATTGTTTTGTGGGTGAACATCTTTTCAGTTCTTTCCAAAATGTTGTTCTCTTCTTTTTTAAGTATCTCTCTCTTTTAATTTTCCCTTTTCTTTCGTTATTTCTTTTCTCTCTTTTCTTACCCTCTCTCCCTCTCTTTTCTTACCCTCTCTCCCTCTATTCTATTTCCCCTTTTCCTTCTTTTGCCTCTTACCCATCCCCTTCTCTCTTTTTAAAACCGGGCAATGGTAGCCCGGTTGGTAGAGTAACGGATTAGCAACCGGAGGGTTGCGAGTTCGAATCCGACCAAAGACCGTAGTGTACAAAATGGTCTGCTACGCGTTAAATCTGTCGTGGCATCAAATTTTCTCACGTTGGTGTTGTGTGGAAGTTTGGAGAGTGGGGTGCCAGCTCGGGTGCGACCTCGTCATTTGACAGTGGCTCAAAATTACGTGATGTTGTCTTCGTATCTTTCCCTTCGGGTTTGATCGCGGACCGTCACCAATAGCTCCGGTGCGACATTAATTTAAGTACCTACCTTTTAAAGCCGATTTATCTTTTATTCTTTGTCTCTGCAAAATATAAACGAAAATCAGGAATCACGAACGAAAATATTTTGGTTTTTCGTCCCATCATTTTTTGTATGTTTACCCTCTTTTTATTTTATTCCAAAAACCTTCTCTTTTTTCTTCTCTCTTTTATATTTCTCCTTTTCCTCATGATCTTTTTCCTTCTATCTTCTTTAAACTCGATTTATCTTTTATTCTCTCTGCGTAAAATATAAATAAAAATCAGAAACAACAAATTAAACAAATTGTGCATGAATTTTCCCATTATTGTAATTCCAAGGACGTTCTACACTCGATAAATTGTTTATATACCATTTTTCCATTAAAAATATTGTTTTAAATATTTTACAGTAAAAGTTTCGTCGACCGATATATAAACTACAATATATATAATTTAAAATAGGTTTTTTATTTAACTAATAACGGGAAAAGGTTTGCTGTTCTTTTAAAAGTTTTATGAGACTTTGTATCGAATAGGTTTATGAGACTTTGTATTAAATAGATGTTTAAAGTATTGCAAAATATACTAGCGAATATATTGTTTATAAAACCTATACATATAAAGCAGAGTTGGCATCTGTCTGTTCTCTATACAAATCTACACCGTTTGACCAATCTATACGAAATTTGTACTCTTATTCTTTTCAACCCTACGTGTAACGCGTAGGCTACATATTAACCACCGTTCAATATATGTATCTTGGGTTTGCAGAGGGGTGTAATTTCCCGTCATCCTGGACAGAGAGCACTTGATAGGGGGCGTTCTCTCCCTGTCTGGCTGTGCAGATGACGTCAGAGTTAACATCTACAAGATGACCTAGGAGTTTTTAGAATCTTGGAGTATGATGCAGTCGCAGATGGATGCGGTTGCGTTGAAAATCGCTCAGTATCATATCGTTTATGTATCCCATCTGTAAATTCTTAAACTGTTGCTTTATTATTGGAACGTAGATGTTTATGATAATATAAGATTATCTTGACAAAAAGTGGTCTTTTTTTATGGTCGATATGGTACAGGGGGCTAAAGACAATTCGAAATCCTCATAGGAATAACATTGCGTAGTTATACGAACAATGTCAGACCAATTCACACTAAATTCGGTACATTCATCCTGTAGAATTCTGCGGGACATATAGGCTATATATTAACCCCGTTCGATTTGTCCCGGGTCTGCAGGGGCTAAAAACAATTCGAAATTTGCATAAGAATAATATTGAGTAATATTACGATGAATTATAAACAATTCAACCCGAGCAGCTCCAGGTAATTCCAGCTAGTTAGTTATATATATAATTTGACTTGTGTTTACAGAACTGATCCAACAAATTTGAAATTTTGTTTACTGTGGTTAAAAAAGTCTTCAAATCGAAAAATGTCGAGCTTTTCCAAAATACTATAAATTATCTCTTATACTTATTTATCAGCTCTACGTGATATACTCTTGCAAACACAATTAATATTAATAATGGAATTTTATCTTATTAAAATAAACGACTACAAAATTAATAGTGAATAATTTCTTCAAATTACTACATTTCAAGTAAAAAAAATTAAAACTCAATTTACACACAGGGGGAAATCTTCCCGTTAATACCTGTATACTTTCAATAAACCAAGCATCCGAAAGGTCAGAACCCACGCTGGAAAGATTAACGACACAAAAAAAACAAGGATCGCGTTTAATTAAAACTCCCAAACATTTCATGTAATTAATTTCCAAACTAAAAAAGTTATTTGTTGTCAATATCATTAAACTGGAATCAAGCCTCTACGTAGCATTTAAAGTTCAAAAATAATAAAAATACTCATTTTCTCTGCCGTGCGAGCAAAAAACGGAGGAAAAATTCGTAATTATTTGACGGCAGGAGTAAAAATTGAAAACAATAGACCTTTCGTGCCTCCTTTTTTTTCATTTCTGTCCGCCACTTTCTCTTATGATCGGTGAGCCATGTTTGGGAATTCAGTTCGCTCTCTTAGTCTTAAACAAGCGGACCGTAAAATCGTTACTAAGTCGAGCTTAAAGCGTTTTTTGTACGCATTGTTGATCTTTTCGCGTTTTAAGTGCCGTTTGGAGGGAAAGTGAACTTGTGGGAATGAGCGAGTCAACACGATTTTTTAATTGGACTCGACAAACATTGACCTAGTGTGTTGACGTTTTCATAATTAAGCCTCAGCTGAAATGTCACGTTCTTTCAATTAGTCCTTTACTCGGTCGCCGCTTGTGTAAAGCGAATTAGCTGGTCACGCGATTTTTTTTTTTTTTTTTTTTTTTTTGTAGAACTGCGATATATATATATATATATATATATATATATATATATATATATATATATATATATATATATATATATATATATATATCAACTCGAGTATGTGCTAAATACACTCAGGTAGTTTAGCCTATTTTGGGCGGAATTAGTTGCAGTTAGCGCTGTGAAAGTGCCGTGTTTTTTCGAAATCAAACGGAACGGTAGGTAGATATTTTAATTAACGTCATAATGATGCAACGCGGCGGGCAATTGGCGACGGTCCGGGACCAAACCTGAAGACCACACAAAACGTAGAGAAGGTACGTAGGTAGGTATTTTAATTAACGTCACAATGGTGCAACACAAGGGGCAATTGGCGACGGTCCGGAACCAAACCTGAAGATCAAACGAAACGTAGAGAAGGTAGGTAGGTATTTTAATTAACGTCACAATGGTGCAACACAACGAGCAATTCGTGACGGTCCGGGATCAAACCTGAATACCACACAAAACGTAGAGAAGGTAGGTAGGTAGGTATTTTAATTAACGTCACAATGGTGCAACACAACGGGCAATTGGTGACTGTCCGGGATCAAACCTGAAGACCAAACGGAACGTAGAGAAGGTACGTAGGTAGGTATTTTAATTAACGTCACAATGGTGCAACACAAGGGGCAATTGGCGACGGTCCGGGACCAAACCTGAAGATCAAACGAAACGTAGAGAAGGTAGGTAGGTAGGTATTTTAATTAACGTCACAATGGTGCAACACAACGAGCAATTCGTGACGGTCCGGGATCAAACCTGAATACCACACAAAACGTAGAGAAGGTAGGTAGGTAGGTATTTTAATTAACGTCACAATGGTGCAACACAAGGGGCAATTGGCGACGGTCCGGGACCAAACCTGAAGATCAAACGAAACGTAGAGAAGGTAGGTAGGTAGGTATTTTAATTAACGTCACAATGGTGCAACACAACGAGCAATTCGTGACGGTCCGGGATCAAACCTGAATACCACACAAAACGTAGAGAAGGTAGGTAGGTAGGTATTTTAATTAACGTCACAATGGTGCAACACAAGGGGCAATTGGTGACTGTCCGGGATCAAACCTGAAGACCAAACGGAACGTAGAGAAGGTAGGTAGGTATTTTAATTAACTTCACACTGGAGCAACACAACGGGCTATTGGTGACGGTCCGGGATCAATCCCAAAGGGAAAGAACCGTAGGCAACACCACGTAATTTTGAATCACGGTCAGATGACGAGGCAACACCTGTGCTGGCACCCCACTCTCCAAACTTCTTCACGAAGCCTAGCGTTTATTTTGGAAAACGTTCCTGGATTGCAAGGTCTTGAATGTGTAATACAGTCCTAAATCATGAGATGCAACAGTTGAGTTTTCTTAACTTAGATTAGGGCCGCAGTAGACCGCCTGGCAGAATAAGCGAATTAACAACCGGAGGGTCGCGAGTTCGAATCAAACCAAAGACCGTAATGTAGAAAGGGGGCTGGTGCACATTAAATCTGTCGTGTCTCAAATGTCCTAACGATGGCGTGAGAGCTCAGGTGTGACCTTGTCATCTAACCGTGCTTCAAAATTACATGGCGTTGTCCTCGGTACTTTCCCTTCGGGTTTGATCCGGGCCGTCGCCAATAGCCCGTCGTGTTGCTCCACTGGGACGGAATTTAAAATACCTACCTCTCATATCAATTCTGAATTCCT
Organism: Meta bourneti; assembly: GCA_933210815.1. Classification (NCBI taxonomy): domain Eukaryota; kingdom Metazoa; phylum Arthropoda; class Arachnida; order Araneae; family Tetragnathidae; genus Meta; species Meta bourneti. The sequence goes on along the minus strand of OW119922.1, from coordinate 109,530,161 downwards.
TTGAAATTTCAACTGTCGATGTACTGAAATCCGATGTACACCAACGGATCGAAACTCAGTCCAGCAAAGACCGTCGTGTACAGGGGCCATCCTGGATCAGTTGGTATGCCCACTGCGCTAGCAACCTTCGAGTTGTAGGAGGCGCAGTTCCGACTCCTGTCAGATGCTATCCACCCTAGGTGTATTTCTGAATTCTGTGTCACTAAAACTTTCATTGTGTGTATCTATTACTTGATATTGTGTCTTGTGTCTGGCGCAGCATGGCCTAACACGGCCCTTGCGCCAACAAACCAAATCAACCGTCGTGTTCACGGGCGGCTGGTGCAGGTTAAATCTGTCGTGGCTTCAAATGTCCTCACGTTGATGTGGTGTGGAAGTTTGAAGAGTGGGGTGCCAGCTCAGGCTTTACTCTCGTCATCTGACCCTGGTTCAAAATTACGAGGCGCTGCCATTGGATTTTCCCATCGGGTTTGATCCCGGACAGCCACCAACAGCCTTGTGTGTTGCTCCAGTACGACGTTAATCAATTATCTACCTACCTACCATTGATTATGTCGTTAAAATGCATTCCAGAGAAATTGACCCTCACTTTAACCTGCGCGAGATTGCTTAAAAGCAAAAAAGCGGGTAGGCACAGTCCCCACTGGTAAGGTTTGGTTCGTGAATACTTTTGGACGGAATACTTGGTAAGTGGGTCGTTGGTGAAATGAAGACGGAGGGTATTTGTTTGACATTTATTTATTTAGCCAGTTTTAATGCTTAGTGACCTTATGGTTGATGGGTCTGTGATAGCTAAAGTACGAGACAAACGGCATGGTATCGATGCTCTTGTTCCTGACAAAGGTTAGTTCGATGGTGGTGTTTCCAATGGTGGGCGATGATGTTGATAAGTAGTCGAGGTTCAACTCTTCTTTTAATAACTGTATTATTCTGGAATCCTTGTTGATGTCTGAATTGTCTTCTTTACTGGTAACTGGGTTAACAGCAGTCGTCATTATCAACATTCAGAGGCTCAGACGGTGGCAGCTCGTTAGATGGTCCAGCGACGTCGCCGTGTACGCGATCGTGCTCCTTGCGTCTTCGGTAAGCTCTAGATCTCTCCGCATAGGTTTAGACTTCTTGGTATGATTTTGTTCGTCTTGAACTGCCCTTTCAACCTGTTTACGCTTCCTATGCCGCAATTGAACTTGAGGGTGATATTTTGGCTTCATAGTGAAATGTTCGACACATCGTCACTTTCCATTGCACACAATTTTCACACAAATGGTTTAAACTGTCAATTGGACAAATGGAATTGTGGAATTCGTCGTTCTCTTCAATTTAAGCACGCACTCGCCACGACCCTTCGATTAGAACTGAAGTTACAGCGGTTAAACTGCGCGTGCCCGAAATATGACTCATTTCCCCCACAATGCGGTACAAAAGTTAGAGTGGGAGTGGATTTGTTGTCGACCTGGTCGACGTGGCCTATTTTCCTCTACGCGATGATAGGTCATTTATCCCCATAGGCTGATTCCTCTGGAGTTATGAGGCTTTGAGATATCAACACTTTTCTTGACGCGCAAGTTTCTGCCGATGACCTCCATACCGATTTTAAAGATTTATTCACGTCAAAACGATTCATACCACTGTCTCTGCAAATGAAAATGTCTCTGTCTATTCAAAAGCCCTGCGTCGATTTATTTTCGTTCTTTATATAAGAGAAAGAGGATGACATTTTTATTTGTCGTTGTTTGCGTCTGTTTCAGTTCTTTGTTATTGCTGGAGGAAAACTCGGCGAGCGTTAAAAACACTGTTGTCAGGAGAAAAGAAGTCGACTTCGTTACCACCGAATACAAAAATAATGAATAAAATTCTCGTGGCTTATTGAATTCTGGCAATTGTTCGGTCGGAAAGATTCTTCTCTGCGCTTGCATATTTTAGAGGGAAGGGAAAATAGAATAAATAATAATCTGGGGGTTATGAAATATTTGTTTTTCTGGCCTTCCATTTTTCTTGATACGTTTATTTTAGGACCGGGAACTTTGTTTCCAAGTTAAATTTAAAATGACGTGACTCAACTTTTTTAGCGTTGTTTGGAATTTATAAAAAGATGCGTATTTTTTGGCCATTTTTATGAGTAATGTTACTGCGATGTAAAGATGCCTTTTTACGGTGTTATTCTCTATCTTTAAAAATAAACATTTATAACTATCGATAGTTTGCAGCTTGTGGTGAATATTGCAAATACCAATTAATTAGCTAACGTAAAAATGAAAAATTGAATGATCCGGAATGCTGATTTTTAATTTACGCTTTTTTGATCGATTTTTTTTCCTCATCCTCTTACAAACTTCCAATAAACCTTATTCAGAGTCAAATACAGCGTTTGAAACACCTGTTCAATAAAATAAGATCTACCTGCGAGCAACAAAAACTGAACAACTATTGCTTATTTAACAAACACTATCTATTAAAATTGAGTCTTATCGTTTGATAAACTCAAAAATTTAAAAATTTCGAGCTAAGTCGAAACATTTTTTAATAATTCAATGCTATGCTCTGATAGGTTGGTGAATGCGTTTACGTCACAATCATCACCCAATGAGAGTAAGAATAAATTGGGCAAAATAAAATTTAAACAATGACTTTAGGCTTAATGAAATAAGTTTCGTGTTTTCTGTTTTTTCCCATCTTGGTTGAGGGCCGCGGTAGCCCGGTTGGACGAGTAGCGGATTAGCAACCGTAGCGTTGCGAATGCAAAACTAGGTCCAACCAAAGACCGTCGTGTACCTGGAGGCTGGTGCACGTTAAACCGGTCGTGGCCTCAAATGTCCTCACGTTGGCGTGGAAGTTTGGAGGGTGAGTGTCATTGACACAACTCAACTCCATCATGGGATATCGACCCTACGAAGAGTTTACGGTAAAAAAATTTCTCATAACGTGAAAGATGACTATATGAAGATGAAGAATATTTTTTTGTGATGCAAACCAGAAATTTTAAGCTATGAAATTTCTGGTTTGCATCACCAAAAAAATTATTCCTCATCCTCAAGTATTGACCTCGTCATCTGACCGTGGTTCAAAATGACGCGGTGTTGTCCTCGGATCTTTCCCTTAATGATGGGTCCCGGATCGTCGCCAATAGCCTGTTCGTGTTGCTCCAGTGCGACGTTAATTCAACTACATCAACTACCTGTTTGATTTTATATATTAAACTGTTTTAATTTCATTTGGAGGTACGAAATATAATAAATGGATTTTAATAAAAGTATTAAATGCAAGTAACTACACACTCATCAATTGATATAAACCCAGATGACGTGAGCGGACCAGATCACGTAAAAGTATGAAATGCAAGTAACTACACACTCATCAATTGATATAAGCCCAGATGACGTAAGCGGACCAAATGACGTAAAAGTATGAAATGCAAGTAACTACACACTCATCACACACACACACAATTGATATAAGCCCAGATGACGTGAGCGGACCAGATGACGTAAAAGTATGAAATGCAAGTAACTACACACTCATCACACACAATTGATATAAGCCCAGATGACGTAAGCGGGTCTATTTCTAATAACCACTCTTACGTCTAAAAATAAATACACATGACAAATATACCGAAGATGTCTATATTAAAATTTCCAATGGCTATTAAGAACGATTAAGTGCGAGATCTTGTGTACTCAGCTTAACACTCGCGATCCAGGTGTACAAATTCTTATTTTCCTTCCGTTCACTTGATCTTCAGTTTCAACATCCCAAGTTCCATATTGTACACACGGGGAAGACAGTTTTAAAATTTCCCAATCTGCATACGGTCAGCTGTATTACTAGACTGAGGCTACTAGCATATCGTCTTTCCTTGATGGTGAGTTGAAAATTCAACTATATTTAGTATATGACACAGGAAATGTACGTGTAGTGTCTAAAGTATATTTTACAGTTAGGAAATTTTAAGTCAGTAATATCCATGTTTTAAATTTTGAGTAACTTCGCTGAAATGTGTACAAATTTGTGTTCTATCTATCTGTCGATCTATCGGTCTGGTGGTTAGGGTTGTCGGCTTCTGTATCGAAAAGTTCCAGGTTCTAATCAGGGTTTAAGGTGCTAACTAGAAATGTATACATTAGAAATCACGAAAATGTATACACTAGAAATCACGAAAATTGACTAAAATATCGATCTATTTTTTAATAATCCAAAATATTGTCCTACCCCTTAGCTTTCAAACGATACCAAGATCTTGTAAATATTCGAAATAGTTTTCAAGTTACAAGGGTTTGGGTTAGGTACTGTCACCTTGGACAAACACGTTTCCAAAACTTTAAACTCGATTTCTGAAGAACTGTTTTTGCTATGGGATGCTTTTTTCGAACAGTGATAACTCAACAATGAATTGATCTATTATAATTACTTTTGTGTCATTATAATCAATATAATACTATAGATGTTTTAACTCTCAAAGTTATTGATTTAGAAATGAATTTTTAGTTGATTTTTAAATGGTTGAAATTCGTGTACAAATCTTGATTTTTTAGGCTTCCATAGTGAAAAAAATGTAAAAAAGAACATGTTCCTTCTAGCAACTTGATGGAGAGTCAAAACTTGAAGAATAATACTAGGAATAATTTCCAACAGGAATTGTCTTTCTGAACACATTAAAATTTAAAATATCACTGTTCAAAGAACATGCTAACTAGCTAATTATATCTAAATTAGATAATTAATGAGTGGCTTAATCAGAATTTTTCACACTGAAATTAGTTTAGGCACAAACCAATGATCGATTGTGAAAAAACTGGATTTTTAAAGTCAAAATTAAAAAAGTGTTCTAGTGTATATATACACATTAAGGCATGGGTGGTTGTCTGTCTAGAGTGAATGCTTGGTCTCTATAAACGTGTAGAGCTTAGAATGTGAAGGTAGCTTGAACCTTCCCCTAAATATACTAAAAGAAGTTTACATAAAACAATTGTAGTGGTTTCAAATGTCCTCACATTGGCCTGGTGTGGAAGTTTGAAGAGTGGGGATGACAGCTCAGATGCTGACCTCGTCGTCTGACCGTGGTTCAAAAGGACGAGCTGTTGTCCGAAGATCTTTCCCTTCGGGAATGACTCCAGACTGTCGCCAATAGCCCGTTGTGTTGGTCCACAGCTACATTAATTAACTACCTACCTCACTACAAATTGATGCATAAAATTTATGGTCCTGCAAATGAAAGAAGGATTTATTTTGTGTTACATTTTATGCTAATACATTTCTATAAAATGGTGTGAAGATTCATAAAATAAAATATATTTGCAAAATAAATTTAAAATATAGTTCGTTATATTAGTTTTATGTGCGAAACATTTTTTATTGCCACACTCGTTGTCATACACAAATAAATCATTTTAAATGCAAGTTATTCTAGATCAATGGATATTCCTTTTCATGTTTGGAAATCCGCGTGGAAGTTATTTCATTTTTAGTGTGACTATAAATTCTAATGCAATTTCATTAACTACTTGAAATACTTACGTGAAATTAAGACGCCAATTCATGCATATTTGCATAATTATTTTTTATTAATTGTCTGCAGAAGTGTATCGTGTTGTTTCCTAAAATTGATGTAAATAACATGGAATATTTACTTCCCTTTTGAGATTGATAACTTTTTCCAATGTTACACGAAAAGGGCGTTATCTTAATGAAATCTCTAAATCAATAAAATAAACGCTGGTTTGTTTTGAATTAAAATACTTTAAGCATGCTTTATATCAGTTCTACTTAACTATCGCATCTTTGTACTCGACATTGTTACTAGGTTAACAAAAGACACCTTTGGTATACATCTGCCGATTACTAAATCTCTATATACTTTATGGATAAAAAGATGGTATTTGTTGCTGCATATCTCACACACTAATCTTACGTATTCAAAAGGTTTTCTAAATTCTTATTGTTCCACTGAAGGATAATTATATTCAGAAATAACGAGCAAGTTGATATGACCAAATAATTAAGAGTGATCCGTTTAGGACTATAGTAAAAGAATAGTTTGAAACGTTGAAACAAATTATTTCGAATGACGAGAAGTGCATGTTGAAGTGTACTAAACTTGCAAAAAAATCTATGGGTGAATCCATTCAAATTCAGGCAATAAAAATTAAATGTTCGCCTCTACATCTTCGATTTTTTAAAAATTCAATATATTATGGCCAGTAGCGTATGTTGAACTATGCCACATTTATTTTTTCAAAATAATTTTTTTTCGTGGAAATAAGTCTTATGAATAGCGATAAAAAATACTAAATTTTGCTTGTTAAGAATGTCGCGTAACACTTAAAATTTTGCTACGCTCAAACTATTAGAGATAAACTTGTTTTGTCTTTTGATCATGACACATAAATGTACTGTTCTGAATAGTAAGCAAAAATATTTTTAAATAATATATTAGTTTCTTAAAAATCCATCATGGAACTTCAAGAAGTTTGGAAAAGATTTTTTCAAAAAGGCTACCATTAAAAATTTTGAAAATTTGTATATAAGTTCATTCGAATGTTGTTAATTTACTCCTTTACATAGCTAATGCAGTTTCTCAAAGGTTGATTTTTAACAGCTTCTAACGTAAAATATCGTCGAAATTTTAACATCTGACGCGCTCCCAGCTTGCAGCTCAAACACCATTTCGATGCAATATTTGAACACGTTTTATTATTTCTGTACATAAATCAATGTAGTGTATGACATCTGAGAGTTTAGATAGTTTTATAACTCTTCAGTAAATAGCTATGAAAAAAGATCAGTCAAAATCTATTTTCAATTATTGACCGGGATAAACGTTTGGAATGCATATTTATAGCTCCAGGATTTTCCTTGCATTACAATTTTCACTTAGTCATTAATACATCACCTGCGGCATGAAATCATAAAATAAAATAACAAGCGATATTACTCAAAAAGACTCAAGACTGATGTTTATTTTTTATCAAACAAACAGCTGAATCTACTCAGCTGTTCATGTGGGGGAAGATTATATATATGCGAATGAGTAAATTTAATGTGTCAATCATTACCTTTATCTGAAAAAAAAGTTTATTAGTCATACTCATTTACTCTTATTTCATTCTTGGATTTGGGTATACGTTTATAGCGCATAATTCATGAATCGTAATTTATTCTGGGATTCTGTGAAATTAATCTCTAAAACAAATATATGTAGTATGTAAAAAGCAATTTCAGGGATTCAGAGAAGAAACAAATCAATTAAATATACTATTATTGTGAAGGCACATGAAAATGCTGCTGCAACATTAAAAATAGTTTTTGAATAACTAATAAGTTCACTCCTGTTGAAGTTCTACAGTGGTGCGTTTATATGACAAAGTCGGCATCTGATCATACACAGAATCCGATCTCTGAATATTGTGACATGAGAGTGCAACTTTTCAAGAATCGAAGAGGATTGAAGTTACTTATGAAATGCATTCGTAAATTTCGACCTTGAAATGGACATTTATTGAAACATCTGTTGAATACTTCCTATGTGGCAGAAAGAGTAGGTTAAAATTCGCAGAATTTTAACAAATTCCTCAACTTATTTTATCAGTGCAACTAATATTCAAACTTTTGCTTATAATAACTAAATTGGAATTTATATCATTATTTTATCCGCTGTTAAAAAATACTGAGTTTTTGCATTTTATACCTATGCAGTTTTCGGAATGTTTTGAGGATTTATAAACACATTTTGTGCTATTAGTTTTGTATATATTATTCAAATGTTTTAATATAGTTATAGGAATTTATTAATTTCGGTATAGTATTTTAAATATGTATTTTTTTATTCTGTCACTTTGTATTAAAACAATTACAGTGCATTTTTTAAAAAACATTTTGTAGCGAGGGGAACAACAAAACTCAGTTTTGTTTGTGAAATTCTGTGTTCATGGTTAATATATAATATTGTGCTTGATAATTTATTAAATTTCAGTAAATACTGTAAATTATTATCCATAATATTCGGTTAGCGGTGAGTATTAAAGTATTTTTAAACAAATACGGAAATCATATTTACCACTGTAAGTTGAAAGGAAATCCCTGTGAAATTTAGGGATGTCGAGAACTCCTTTTACAGGGAATTTGACATGCGCTTAGGAATTTTTCGTAATTCGAAAGGGATTTTGACGGTATTTCATAATCTGATTGCGTCGGGTTTCCCTATCACGGTCATTACGCAAAATAATTTATTTAAGCTTAACTATTCAAAAACTGCAAAAGATGCTCATAGTAGTAGACAGCATATTGCATTTGTAAGCTTGAAAAGTTTTGAATTGATTTCTTGTAATTAATATCAAAATTGCAAACATGTCCTCACGTTGATGTTGAATGGAAGTTTGGAGAGTTGGGTACCAGCTCAGGTGCTGACCTCGTCATCTGACTGGTTCAAAATGATCGGGTGTTGTCTTGGGTCTATTTCTTGTGTTGTCCAGTGCGACGTCAATTTAACTACCTACCCAAATTGTAAATTTAATTTACTTTACGCGTTCGTAAACAACAATCTGCTTAAAAATACTAGGTGGGGAAAGGAATCAAATGAATGTATAATAACAGTTGCTATTATTGATGATTTCAACGAATAAAAGTTTAATTTTATCCATCGATTAATTTCATCCGACCAAAGTGAAAAAATCGCTCTTGTCTGGAATCGGTTAACCGAAGAGTAAAGATCTCAATTGAGCCATCATATTGATTAATTGAAGCTCACGTAACAAGATCGTGCCAAAAACCTTCCAGTTTATAATCTTGGGGCAGTCGTGGTTCAGTGGGAATGGCGCAACCTTCGAATTCTAGTCAGGGCAGGTTCTATTATTGTCAGGTGTATTCCTCCCTCGGTGTATTTCTCTCTCCTGTGTCAGTAAAAACTTTCATTGTGTGTCTATTACTTGAAATTGTATGCCTTGTGCCTAGCGCAGCATGGTCATATATAGTAGTGAGCCATAAAACCCAACAAACCAAACCATCTATAGCATTCTTGTTTTGTTTGACGTTCATTTTTCCTGAACATGGGTTTATTAAACTCAAGGCTATAGCTTCAAGTGGATTGCGATGCATGAAACAATACAAAATAGTTTTACCTATTTTGGTGGGGTCCGGCTGGAAGAGTATCGCATTAGCATCCGGAGGGCTGCGAGATCGAATCTAACCAAATACCGTCGTCGTGTACAAAGGGAGCTGGTGCACAATTAATCCGTCGTGGCCTCAAATGTCCTCCCTTTGGCGTGGTGTGGAAGTTTGGAGAGTGCGATGCCAGCTCAGGTGTTGCCTCGTCATTTGACCGTGGTTCAAAATCAAGTGATGTTGTCCTGGAATCTTTCCCTTTGGAATTGATCCCAGACAGTCACCAATAGCACGTCGTGTTGCTCCAGTTGAATTTAATTAAAATACCTACCAACGATTCGACACGAACGTTACAAGAAAGGAATACGTAATTTAAATTAGCATCGCACTGAAGCAACACAACGGGCTATTGGTGACTCTCAGGGATCAAACCCGAAGGAAAATATCCGAGGACAGCACCACGTAACTTTCAACCACGGTCAGATGACGAGGTTAACACCTAAGCTTTTGCGCCCCACTCTCCAACAAGCGAGGAATAGTCACTGATAATGGTCAAAACCATACATAACCAGACTCAAAGCATAAATGTAGAATATTAAATGTACTGAAAGCATACTTTTAACACATCACCATAAATTGAACCAAAGGTATTATTTAATATACAATGGTCTATAACAGGGGTGTCAAACTCAATTAAAACACGGGCCATTTAATTCAACTGGTAAGATTCACGCGGGCCACATCACATTTACAAATTTTCTTAAAATTATGGTTTGAAGTGAGGGTTCACAGGAATATGGATAGGATAATTAAAACACATTATGTAATTAAGTGAATTTAGGGTAATAATTTATAATATTGCTATATAATTGCTTTTATTTAAACGTTTATTTAATTTAATATATTTATAAAACTAAAATTAATTTTACCGGAAACGTGCCAGCGCTTTCCTCCTACTAGTTTTCCAATATCTGGATTCAAAGACTGAGAACAGACAATCTTCATTATCGCAGATAGATGTTTATCAGTTAATCTTGATTTTTAGGCCGTTTTATTTCATTTCATGGACGAAAATAGTTGCTCACACATTTTTAACATGACGAAATTGTGTGTACGCTATTGCCTCGATCTCCCCTAAGTGCTATTTTCTTCATAACATATTGCCATGTTTTCATTTTATTTCAGAGCATCACGGGCCACAAAAAATTACCTCGGGGCCATATGCGGCCCGCGGGCCGCCAGTTTGACACCCCTGTCTATAAGGTCTCCCAGCTATGGTTCCTTGGAATTTTCATTGTCATATTCAACACTTCAGAGAAAAATGGCAAACAAATTACCCTCTGAGCATCGTGAGTTATCGGAGCAGTATAGTGTTGTTTTTACACAACACATTTAATGATTAAATGACCTCATCTTTCTAAAGAATCTGGATTCTTTCAAACTTTAGAAAGATTATATTGGTTCTTTAGTTGGGGAATAGAATCGTCCTTTGCAACGATTCTATTGGTCTTTTCCTTAGAATAGAGTTGTGTTGTTCCAGTGCGACGTTAATTAAAATATCATACATACCTTAGTATAGAATATTTCTTTGAAATAATTCTATTGGTCCTTTCCTTAGATAGGTAGGTATTTAATTTACGTCACACTGGAGTAACACAACGAGCTATTGGTGATGGTTCAGGATCAAACTCGAAGGCAAAGACCCGAGGACAACACCACGTAATTTTTAACCATAGTCAAGATGACGAGGTCACACCTGAGCTGGCATCCCACTCTCCAAACTTCCACGCCAACGTGAGGACATTTGAGGCCATGACAGATTTAACGTGCACCAGCCTCCATTGTACACGACGGTCTTTGGTTGGGTTCGAACTCGCAACCCTCCGGTTGCTAATGTGCTACTCTTCCAACCTGGCTACCCCGTCCCTCCTTTCCTTAGAATAGAATTCATTGGAATGATTCTCTTGCCCATTTCCTTAGAATAAAATCCCTTGGAAAGGTTCTATAAGTCCTTTCCTTAAAATTGGATCCTTTGGAAGTATTTTATTGCTCATTTCTTTATAATAGAATCTATCGGTCAAGAAGGTCAAAATTGGTTAGAAGTCATGCAGGAAAGACTGCAGGTTGAAAAGTTGAATTATGAGTGAACCGCTCAGAATTATTGTCCATAAAATCCTTTTTAGGGATTTTATGGCTCAATTGAAAGCCGTTGAGAGAACCTATTAACCTGATAAATAAGTTGACCTGAGTTAACCTCCGGTGTAAATTGCACTTGATTACGCCACAAACCAAACATCCTTGGAACATTTTTAAGTATGTGACGGAACTTTCCTACCAATTACTTCGGATTCGATTTTTAAGCGATGCATTCCGCATCCGAACCAGTCGAATCGTGTCCGGAGTTCCAATCGAACTCATCACCACCTAATCGACGAATGGCAGAAGGGGTGGAGCGGCGAGCGTTCGAATTTCGTTCTGCGAATTCCTTGGCCCCAGTTCGGAAAGAAGCTCTTAAAACTCCAATAATGTGGACGCCTCCTCCGCATAGTTTCAGAATAGTTGTTAGGACATTCTTGACCAATGCCCTTCCCCCTCCAGCCCAAGATGACCCCCCCTTCGCTCCCACGTTTTCTGGGAATGGCATTCGAAGAGTCGTAATTGGACATTTTTGTTCTCAGGTGCATCGCGATTGGACCATTTCCTTGCCTAGTGGATCGGGAATTTCTGGTGAATGAATGGTATTTTGGAATATAAGAGAAAGCGTCGTTGATTACTCTTAAGGGGCAATTTTCTTATTATTTAACTACAAGGACAAAACCAAAATGTCAAGGCTCTAGTTCAATAACCGGAGATTAATGGCTATGTGCTCCATAAACCATCAAAACATCAATTACTCAAAAAGGAGGCACATATTTAATTAAGTGTAGAATAATTTTCTCCAAAAAATAGATTTGTCTGTTTAGATCTTCTGAAGAAGCAGGTCATGGTATGGTAGATAGGTATTTTAATTAACGTCGCACTGGAGCAACGCAACAGGCTATTAGGTCATGGAATGGATAGTTACTATAAGAAGTTAATAGATCTGCAAACAACAGTTTTGTTTTTAGTTAATGGAGAATAGGAAATATATTAATAAAAAATTACTTTTTATCATTCATTGTCTTTTTTGCGCCAATAAGACGTGTTGTAGAAGGCACAAGTTGGATTTCTGTGACATTTTGGGTATATTTCTCTCTTTCGTGTCACTAAAACTTTCCTCGTGAGTATATGTCCATTACTTGACGTTGTCTGTTTTGTGTTTGGTGCAGCTTGGCCAAATATGGCTTATGCGCTATAAAACCCAACACCAACCTTCATCAATTATAACGTGAAAATATACGTCTGGGAGGTAGATAGGTATTTTAATTAACGTGGCACTGGAGCAACACAACGGGCTATAGGAAACGATCCGGGATCAAACCCGAAATGAAAGATCTGAAGACATCACCACGTAATTTTGAATCACGGTCAGATGACGAGGTTACATCTGAACTGGCACCCCACTCTCCAAACTTCCACACCACGCCAACGTGGAAAATATACGTCTGAATTGCTATATTAAATTGACGCAAAGGGTATCGATGGCGAAAGCAATCATCTGGCGTTGATTGTACGTTGTGCCGTAATTTGATACTGTCCGGAAGAATTTCGTCAATGATTACATATTGCAAGTTTGGTTGATTACAAAAATATTTTCCAGTTTTTAACCCTCTTCCGAGTAGTGTTGTATTGAGTTTACTCAACAACACGTATTGATTAAATACCCACATCCTTCTAATAATCCATGCATTCTTTCAACCTTTAGAAAGACTCTACTGGTACTTTAATTAGAATAGAATCGTACTTTGGAATATTGGTCTTTTCCTTGGAATCGAATCATTAAAACAGTTCTCTCTTGACCTATTCCGAGTAATAGAATCCGAGGTAAATATTATATTGATCCTTTCCTTAGATTATAATACTTTGTAAATATTCCATTGCTCCTTTCCTTAGAATGCAATCCCTTGGAAAGATTCTATCGGTCTTTTCTTTAGAATATAATCCTTTACAAAGATTTTATCTGTTCATTCATTTAGATCAGAATCCTTTGGAAAGATTTTATCAGTCCCTTCTTTATAATGTAATCCTTTAGAAGCAATATTCTAATGCTTCTTTCCTTAAAATGCGATTCCTTGGAAAGATTCTATTTGTCCTCGCTTTAGAATAAAATTCTTTGGAAAGATTTTATGTCATTTCTTTATATGAATCCTTTATAAAGATTCTTTTGGAAGATATTTGTTGAACAGAATTATTTGGAAAGATTCTATTGTTCATTTTTTAAAATACAATCCCTTGAAATGATTCTATCGATCCTTTATTTAGAATAGAATTTTTCGGAAATATTTTACATGTCGTTTCTTTACAGAACCCTTTGGAAAGATTCTTTTGGAAGATTTTAGTAGAACGGAATCCTTTGGAAAGATTCTTTTGGAAGATTTTGGTTGAACAGAATCCTTTGGAAGATTCTTTTGGAAGATTTTAGTAGAACAGAATCCTTTGGAAAGATTCTTTTGGAAGATTTTAGTAGAATAGAATCCTTTGGAAAGATTCTTTTGGAAGATTTTGGTTGAACAGAATCCTTTGGAAAGATTCTATTGTTCATTTTCTTATAGAATACAATCCCTTGAAATGATTCTATCTATCCTTTATTTAGAATAGAATTTTTCGGAAATATTTTATCTGTCGTTTCTGTACAGAATCCTTTGGAAAGATTCTTTTGGAAGATTTTGGTAGAACAGAATCATTTGGAAGATTCTTTTGGAAGATTTTGGTAGAACAGAATCCTTTGGAAAGATTCTTTTGGAAGATTTTGGTTGAACAGAATCCTTTGGAAAGATTCTATTGTTCATTTTCTTAGAATACAACCTCCTGGAAAAATTCTATCGTTTCTTTCCCTAGAATAGAATCCTTTAGAAAGACTTGCTTCTTTCCTTACAATAGAATCTTTTCAATAGGTTCTATTCATACAGAAGGGAACAAGGAAGACTGCAGGTTACAATGTAGAATTATGCGTGTGAAAAGGTTCATCAGCTAATTCTGGCCTGATGGGGTTATAAGTGTGTGTGTATGTATCAAACCTCAAATGTTTTTGTGCAATAGCAAACCTAGTGATACACACCGTTGCCTGCATCCTCCACTCTCGCTATCTTCATTCGACTCTTCCCAATATCTTCCTTGTCGAGCGCATTCCTGCGAACCGAATGTTATTAAACCTTGGGAGGACACCCCATAAGTCGCCTCCCCTCCCCTTCCAAATCACGCTCTTCGGCAGATCGTTAAAACGTCCGCCTTTATTGCGCGGGCCGACTCGGCCGTTAGGCAGGGGCGCCTTCCGACTTTTATGGGGCACTTCTCGGGCGGCGCCCTTAACTATGCGACGGCGACGAGTTATTGGGGCGCTTCTTCGATCCCTTCTTTGGTTTGGGATCTTCTTTTTCGTTTCGATCGGCCACTTTCTCCGGGGACCTCTTGGGAGTTGTCGACAGTGCCCCGCAGCTGTTTTCGGGAGTAATACCAAATCGTAGCGAGGCAGATGCTCGATTTCTAATTTATGGCCTTTTAATCGAGTGAGGGAAGAACCAGAGACGGTTATCACGTTTTCGCCGAATTTAATACGACACGAGGTTAGGAGACGGTTTTTTTATCCTTTGGTGCGTAGTACGCCAGTCAAATACGTCGTTTTTCCAATTTCTTTTAACATTTTAATCGTGGCGCCTATTCGGTAATATTGCTTGGGTAGCTGGGTATTTTAAACGCTCTCATAGGGTAGGGAGGGATTTTAATTAACGTCGCTCTAGAGTAACACAGCGGTCTATTGGCGACGGTTCGGAATCCATCCCGAAGTGAAAATTCCGAGGACAACACTTCATCATTTTGCGGACAACACTTCGTAATTTGGTCCGGTAGGTAGGTAGGTATTTTAAGTAATGTCGCACTGCAGCAACACGACGAGCTACTGACGACGGTCCGAGATCAAACCCGAAAGGAAAGATCAAATGTCAACACCCACATAACCACGGTCAGATGACGAGGTCACACCTGAATTGACACTCCACTCTCCAAACTTCCACACAACACCCACGTGAAGACATTTGAGGCCACGACAGATTCAACGTGCACCAACCCCTTTGTATGCAACGGTCTTTGGTTGGATTCGAACTCGCAAACCTCCTGTTGTTCATCCGTTACTTTTCCACTCTTCCAACCGGGCTACCGCGGCAATCTCTGTCATTGGTCATAGTTTGCATATGGCTATTGGCGACGATCTCAGAACTATCCCGAAGTGAAAATTCCGAGGACAACACCTCATAATTTTGAGAACGACACTTCGTAATTTGGTCTGGTAGGGTAGGTATTTTTATTAACGCCGCACTGGAGCAACACAAAGGGCTATTGTCGACGGTGCGGGATCAAACTCGAAGGGAAAGATTAAATGTCAACACCACATAACGACGGTCAGGTGACGTGGTCACACCTGAACTGGCACCCCATTATCCAAACTTACACACCACGCCCACGTGAGGACATTTGAGGCCACGATAAATTCAACGTGCACCAGCCTCCCACGTACACGACGTTCTTTGGTTGGATTCGAACTCTCAACCCTCCAGTTGTTCATCCGTTACTCTCTCTTCGGGCATCGTTCGCATATGGCTATTGGCGACTGCCCGGGATCAATCCCGAAGGGAAAGTTCGGAACGATTCGAACTCTCAACCCTCCAGTTGTTCATCCGTTACTCTCTCTTCGGGCATCGTTCGCATATGGCTATTGGCGACGGTCCGGGATGAAACCCAAAGAAAAGATTCGAGGACAACACAACGTAATTTTGAGCCACGGTCAGATGACGGAGTCAAACTTGAGCTGGCACCCACGCTCCAAAACTACCATACCACACAAACGCAATTTTGTCCGATGGCGAGTTGAGAAGTAAGCCGTTCCTGCACCAATAAATATTTGCAAGATTCATCCAGTTCCCACGCATTCCTACTTGTTTGCATGGCCTCTAAAGTCACGTTCAGTGTCTATACGTATAGGTAGTTGAATTAGCGTGACACTTTAGCAGGACAACCGACTATTGGGACGGTCCAGGTTCAGTCCCGAATGGAAAGATCAGATGACAGCACCTCGTAACTTTGAACCTCGGTCAGATGACGAATATATGATTGGCAACTGTACAGTATGTATTTATAATTCGTATCAATTAGTAAGCACAAGTGTTTTCAAAACGTAATTGTTGGGAAATGTTTTATAAGTCATTTGAAATCGAAAGTCTGCAAGGTTTTATGGGTCCCTTCATGCTCTGCGAGACAATCAATCAGATTCGTTGGTTGCTTTGGAGGTTGAATGGCGCAATGGCCATATTTGGCGAAGCTATGCCAAACAGTATAAACACTAAACTTGCCTGTCAGCGTCAGTCCCAAAGGGAAAGTTCCGAGGAGAACACCGCGTCATTTTGAGAACACTTCGTAATTTGGCCTGATGACGAGTTGAGAACTAAGTTGTTTCAGCAGCAATAAACATTTGCAAGTTTCATCCAGTACACACATATATTAATACTTGTGTGCTTGATCTCTAGTATCAACTTCAGTATCTACCTTCGAGGTGCAAATGGCAGATTGGTAGGTAGTTGACATCACACTCTCACTGCAGGAACACAACGGCCTGATGGAGATGGACGAAAGAACCGAGGACAACACCTCGTCACTTTGAACCACGGTCAGGACAACACCTGAGCCTGCATCCTACACTCCAAACTTCCACAGCGCGGTAACGTGAGGACATTTGAGACCGTGATAGATTTAATGTGCTCGCACCTTCAAGATGATCTTTGAGGGAACCTAGCCTCGAACTCGACCTCCTCAGGTTGCTAATCCGTGACTCTACCAACAGGGCTTCCGCGGCCCTACAATTGTAGGCTTATAATATTCAGTATACAACGTTCGGTCCCCAACGCAAATTAGAACGAGTTAATTTTCTTCGTTCTAAGAAAGCATTTCAGCAGTTTCTATCTTTGTTCTGCAAAACTATTTCCTGATAAGAACGTAGTGCAATTGTTGTCAGCTACGGAGAATTTAAAGTCTTCCGCTACTGTTTCTGGTCTTTGCAGACAGGCTGGTTAATTTATCATTTATGAGCTTCTCACGACGTATCCAGTTAGTGACCATACTTGGCTTCTGAAGTGAAGGTTTAACACCATGTTTCGAAATACTTTCTCTTCCGTGTTCGCGTCTCTGTTAAATATCTTAATAGTATTTATATGAAATGTAGTGACATCTTTATGTGACATACACTGTCTTCTGTCTACTTAATGGTGCATGTTACATTTTCATTGATGCGCATTGCTTAATATTCATTAGCTTTTCTTTGATGGATTTAACATAATAATGGATGAGCAAGACGAACATAATTATCCTTCTTACGGATTATTGAGTCAACCTAATCTGTGACGAGCCTTTTGTTTAACCCTCCGAGTGATTCCGACGAGATATCTCGTTCATCAAGATCCGACCAATTTTGCTAATGACGAGATATCTCGTCATCAAGATATTGTCGTTTTTTGTATGATGACGAGATCAAGATTGGTCAGTTTTCTTCTAATGACGAGATATCTCGTCCATCAAGCTCTAGTCAGTTTTAACCTAATGACGAGATATCTCGTCTATCAAGCTCTGGTCAGTTTTAACCTAATAACCTACCTCTTCGAGACAATCTGCTTAGCTAAATTCCTAATTTCTGTGCTCTCAAAATGCATTTGAAGAGTTTTGAACAGCATAATAAGCCATTTTCAAAATTTTCAAAAACAATTTTCAAGTTTTCAGTAAATTTCAGTTATTTGTACACTATTCAATAGGTCATGTTATCTTCAACTTAAGTAAAAAGCATCCATTTAAACAATCAGAAATTCTTTTGATCCTCTTGAATATATTTTTGGTTGCGAGTTCGAGACTCGATCCAACCAAAAACTGTCGTGTGCGTAGAGGCTGGAGCACGTTAAATCCGTCGTGACCTCAAATGTCCTGACCGTAATTCAAAATGTGTTGTCCTCGGATTTTTGTATGCGGAATGGATTCCGGACAGTCTTCAATAGCCCGTTGTTTTGCTTCAGAGCGACATTAACTCAAATACTTACCTTGAATATTTTGTTTCTAATTTTTGTTTTCATTACAGGACATATTTCTGTGACTTATCACTATGTTGCCAGGAGCCCTTTATTTTAAATTACTATTTAAAATATTAAGTTTTTCTCAGCAAAAAGTCGATATAAGTTGCATGTTATTCAGCATATTCAGAAATACGACACTGGGTTTTATTTCTGATTAACTTTTCTCAAATACTCAACCATTACATGGCAAATTAATGGGAATAGCCATGCGGTTTGAATATTGTATATTTTATCTTAATTCAGTAAATTTCAACCTTATAGTTTTTAAATATTCAACTTTTAATCCCTTGTATCTTTAGATGTGTGCGGGCTTCCCGAACCCGAGGTCCCCTATTCTTTTCCCATAGGGTTTATTGCTTCTGGTAAACATGGAGATCGTGACCCTAGGATACTCAAGTGATCTTCTCTTTTTCCTTCTCTCCATTCTTTTCGTCCTCTGACCGTGGTTCAAACTTACGTGTTGTTGCCTTTGGATCTTTCCCTTGGGAATTGATTCTGGAACCCTGCCAATAGCACGTCGTGTTGCTCCAATGCGACGTTAATTAATTACCTAACCTAACCTCCCCATCCTTTCTTTTCACAATTACTTGACATTGTCTTAAATTTGGCGCAGCTTGGCCAAATGTAGCCCTTGCGCCATAAAACCCTAAACCAACCAAATAATCTTCTTTTAAGGGGACACGGTACCCTTTGAAAAAAATTTTTTGTTTTCATATGTGTAGCAAAATTTTTTAGTATACTATATTGAAATGCAATTAAAAGGATATTTCAGGCGAAAAAATTTAATTTTACAAGAGCAATAATTCATAAATTTAATTTTTTTGAAAAAAAAAATCAATATTTTAAAATCCCTACTACTTTTTTAAATATCATCTTTTTACTATTTTTTTACACTTTTCTATTCATTACAGTATTTTACACAATTCTGTGAAAGGGTTTGCATGTATTCTGATTATTCATTTTTCTAGAATTTTTTTCTAAAAAATTACTGTGAAAAACTGTAAAAAACAAGATAATTTTAGTTTGTCAATTAAAAAAAAACTTTTCATCCAAATTCTTATCCCATGCACAGAATTATCAAATATACTATTGTGAACAACTACAAAAAGTTTCAAACCTCTAAATTAAATTTTAAAAAAGCCTTAGCAATTTGAGTACATCATAGTCATCAAAAACAGAAAGCTGAGATAAAGCCATTTAAAGTTTTAATTTTTGGTTTCGATTATTTACATCCAAGAGAAAAAAACTTAAATAACTCCTAAAATAATGTTGCTACAGCTATGAAATTTTGCACACATATGCAGAAGGGTTGTATAGTTAAAATAAAGCAATACATTTTTTTTCGATATTTTGGTCATTATAAGGGTACCGTGTCCCCTTAATAGTTTATTATTTACAGTTCTCTACTACGTTACATGAAGAATATATTCGTCATAAGAAGAGGAAAACCTGTTTTCTATTGAATGAGATTTGCCTTTACGTTACGAGTATTTAATTATACAGTTTTCTATTAAGTTGTATGTATATGCTAACGGCAAAGCATGCAAGCAGGCATTGTATAGAATGCCTAGGCAATGTATAGAATGCCTGGCTTTTTTTGGGCAAAGTATGAAACGATTAATTTTTCACACTTTTCCTAGGTATTCTATGCAATGTCAAAAGGCAAACCGGCAAAGTATAAAATACTCCCGTTAATGACGTTTCTAATGTCACGTGGCAAGACACGTGATTTTCGACGTTCGCCTCAGATGGAGAATTCTCCATTTGCGTTTCAGTCTTTGTTCGGAAGTGACGAAATACGCTATTTTGAATTTGTTCAGCAGACTCTAAAGTATGAAAATGGAAGAGCAAGGTCCGAGAGGGAATTGTGGCATGTTGACATGCAACGACGATTCTACGATGAACTGTCTAAAGTGCGAACCAATGCTTCAAAAAACAGTTCTTTCCTAACCGAAACCCTTTTAATACTTTGTCTAAATAGCATTTATCATTGCATATATTGCCTAGATATTACATACAATGCTTAGGGAAAGTATATATAATAAAATAATTCGGACATTTCATACTTTGCCCCAAAACGCCAGGCATTCTATACAATGCCTGCTTTTCATACATTACCGGTAACATATACACTAGAAATCACAAAACTCGACCAGAATATATCGATGCTTTTTTATTAATTCAAAATGTTTTCCAATTTCTTTGCTTTCAAACGATACCATTGTAAATATTCGAAATAGTTTCTAGTAATGAGGGCTTTCGTTAGGTACTGTCACCATATACAAAAATATGTTTTCTAAACTTTAAACTCAATTTCTGAATAACTGTTTTTGCAATATGGTGCTTTGTTGCAAAACGTGATAACTAACCGTGAATTGATGATTTCTAATTATTTTAGTATCATTATAATCTACATAATACAATGGATGTTTTGAGCCTCAAAGTTATTAGTTAAGAAATGAACTTTCAGTTGATTTTTAAATGCTGAATTTCTTGAAAAAATCTTGATTTTTTAGACTTTATGAAAAAAATTATCAAAAAACCTATTCTTTCTACCAACTTGATGAAGGGTCAAAACATGAAGGAATATTAGGAATAATTTCTAATAGGGATTGTCTTTCTGAACAAATAAGAATTTGAGAAATCCAAAAAACATGCTAATTAGCTAATTATATCTAAATTAGATAATGAATGATTAGGGTAATCTGAATTTTTCACACTGAAATGAGTTTAAGCGCAAACCACTGACCCATTGTAAAAAAATTGGATTTTTAAAGTCAAAATTTAAAAAATTTTCAAGTGTATACGTACGTCTTAAAGGAACACAGCGATATTCTTTTTGGCAACCTTTCTGAAAATGAGTTGAATTTTAAATTTTGAAATATAGATTAGTTGCATCAATAAATGACTATGACATAAATGTGATTGTTACCTACAAGATTGTCCTAAACAAGCCCATTTTGATGGCCCCAGAGGATCTTTTACCATCCTGAACTATCCATAACATTAATTCATCAGTAACACTTTATCGGATTTTAATCCTTTTTTACACAGACAGGAAAATTTTAAGAATCTGTCATGTTCGTTTCATTAAGAGATTATAAATGAGTGGGAGTTGAAAAGTGATCTAAGAAGCTACTGAAAGAACTTTTTCTCCAGCAGGTAAGACGCCAGGCTATCAATCACTCCATTTTTTGTACCTTCAGCACTTTCACAGTCGACTGTGTATAATTAGACGAGGAATATTTCCATAATTTCCTTCCATTGCGTCCTTTGTCATGAAGAAGGTCCTCTATCTTTCTTTTTTTCCTCGACGCCATATGCAAATGTTACGTCACAATGTGACCTTAATAGCCTCGAAGAAGTCTCGTTTGCTGCAGATGTGGTGGTATTCGTTTTTTCCCCGTTCTTCCATTTCGTTTTGTGTCGCTTTCAATTCTATTCCACACAAAGCTTGTCGACGATGGAATTTATCTCTACAAGCATTTTTTTTATAAACTTCAACAATATCGTCCACTTCAGACCCTGTTTTGAGGGTATTTTCTGAATTTATTCTAGAGAATAAATTCGTTTTTGATGACAAAATCGTTAACTATGAATTTCAGATTTCATTTTTGAATAAGTTCGCAGTTTAATTGGTGCTTGACTTCCTGAGTGCGTCTGCTATTTGACTATTTTCAATAGCTAAGTCTTTTATACTTCACTTCCGACGAACGCAACTGTCTGTTAATTTGGTTTGGCGAATAAGTAATTTGGGATGGATTTCTTTTTTAATTTTGGTTTCAAAATGTGTCTCGTTAACTATGCTTTCACTCCAAATATCATCTGCTGGACAAAGCCAAGTACGGTTCGCAGTTAGACTGAATTTAGCAATTGGAACATTGAAGGAGACAATAGGTGATTAACAGATATCTCTACCCTTGTTCTTAAGTTGAAATAATCCACAACAGCTTTTTTTTGCACTTGAATTGTTTTTCTCTTATATTTAGTATTTTTTTCTATAAATTGGTTTTAACGGTGCAGATTAAAATAAATCAGTTCAAAACGATCAAGCTGTATCCAAATTTTTCCTCGTTCGGCAGAGGATTTTGGTTGTTATATACTTCTAAGAGAGTATAATTTAAAGAATACTATCTTTGCATCCAAACCTGTCCCAAGCATAGCAACTTGTTATCTTTCTGCTCGTTATCGTTCATACAGATAGCAATTTCATTCTTGCGTGAAGTCAGATCTCAGTAAATTACAGAATGTGTATCAATAAATTAACAACGCTTCAAAGTAGCCAACTACCATTTTCGACTACATTTCCACAAACCTAACCTTGTGATGGTATGGAGACTCTTGAAGCTGACGAACAAGCGGCACTCTCTTAACACTCACAAACACTTAATTAGACTCTTTTACATAACAACGTCGAGACACAACAAAAATATTTGCACGTTTTCAGAATCATAAACACCAGACATCCCTGGCTCTACGTCATCCGCACGCAGGCGACCTTGATTAGTTTCAGTTCTTTTTACAAAAGTCAACTACGTCAATGGGACTTTGTTTCTGCTGCCCTCTATGAGCGAGAAGTAATATATCTTACAACCTTTAATTGCCATATACTTTTCGCATCCCGACTTGTGTTTTCTCTGGTCTTAGGGCCGCGGTAGCCCGGTTAGAAGAGTAACGGATTACCAACGTTGGTACCAACGGAAGGTTGCGAGTTCGAATCCAACCAAGACTATCATGTACAAAGGGGATGCACGTTAAGTCTGTCATGGCCTCAAATGTCCTCACGGTGGTGTGTAAGTTTGGAGAGTGAGGTGCCAGTTCAGGTGTGATCTCGTCATCTGACCGTGGTTTGAAATTACGTGGTTTTGTCCTCGGTGCTTTCCCTTTGGGTTTGATCCCGGACCGTCGCCAATAGCCCGTTGTGTTGTTCCAGTGCGATGTTAATTAAATACCTACCAACCTATCCCCTGGTCTTGTTATAAGCTTCTTATATTTCATACATATAACAATCTTATTCTTGAGAGGAAATGGGATCTCAGTAAATTGCCAGGATGTTTATCAATAAAATAACTATGTTCTAATATAAAACAGTCACAACTACCATTTTTGGTAGACATGTTACATGTTAGACAGGTTAAATTCGTTTTATGTTAGTTTTGCATTAATGTAACTACCATTTATATTAATGAAAAACTAACTTGTAATCGCCACATATAATTTAAGCATCCCAACGTTATCCCTCTGCTCTTGTTATAAGCTCGTGATCTTTAAACAGATAACAATCTCTCTTAAGTGAAGTTAGATCTCAGTAAATTACAAAACGTGTATAAATAAATTAACATTGTTCTAAAATAACAGTAACAACTGTCATTTCCGACTCTTCTGACTACATTAATATAAAACTAACTTGTAATGACCGCATACTCTAAGCATCCCAACCTGTTAACCCTTTTCTCTTGTTATAAGCTTGTTATTATTCATGCATATAACGATCTCATTCTTACGGGGATCTCAGTTAATTACGAAACATCTAAGAATAAATTAACAATGCTGTAAAACAACAGTAACAACTACCATTTTTCGACTCGTCAGACTGCATTAATACAAAACTAACCTGTGTTTACCACGTACTTTAGCACCCCAAAGTGTTATCCCTCTGCTCTTGTGTTAAGCTTGTTATCTTTCATACAGATAACAATCTCATTCTTGCGGAAAGTGGGATCTCGGTAAATAATTAAGAATTAATTAGCAGTGTTTTAACTTAACTACACTCTCGACTCTTCTGAAAAACTAATTCTTACGATGCAAACAACGGTTCGAAATAATTACACCTGCGCGCACACCATTTGTATGGAACGTTCTTCACAATTCAGCAAGTTGTTGGGGTGATATGGAAATTAGTTATTTTTATCCGGCCTCCCCATACCCGTGCTCTAAACACCAGTAATTAAATCTCCCCCCCCCCTTTCTTCGGGACAAATTAATTGGGCGAGGCATCCCGAGCGTAATCTCCTGCCAGACTCGGAATATGACGCGCGCAAATTCTGTTTATCAATCCGCGCTGCCAGGTTCAAAAACGCGTCGTTTAAAATTTCCACACCCCTCGCAATTAAGAAGCGGCGATAACGCACCGTCACGGTTGCAGCTATGCATCATCCGAGGCCTTAAAAACAAATCGCATCGCCCTTGTTTTGCATTGTTGGGGTTAAAAATATTCAGCCCCGCAATCAATTACCCCGGGGCGAAACTTTGTAGCGCCGAGATAACTCCTCCGGGGCCCCGTCATTAATCAGGGCGGCCCGAGGCATTCCTCAACTTTTAAACTTTGCTTCCGAGTTCTTGGGTTAGTTGAAACGCAATCCCCGTGTTTTCCGAGCGTGATTTAAGAGCGTCAGCTTTGGTGGAAGTGCGAGTTCTTTGTGGTATCGGTTGTGCAACGACATCCCACAAAACCTGCAAGATGGTGAAGGTAGGTAGGCGTTTTAAATTAACGTCGCTCTGTAGCAACACAACAGGCTATTGGTGACGGTCCGGGATCAAACCTGAAGGGGGAAGATTCTAGGGCGACACCTCAGCATCGTGAACAACGGTCAGATGGTGAGGTCAACATCTGTGCTGGCACTTTTCTAAACTTCCACGCCACGTCAACGTGAGGACATTTGAGGCCACGACCAATTTAAATTCCTCCAGCGTCCTTTGTATACGACGGTCTTCGGTTGTATTCGAACTCGCAACCCTCCGGTTGCTAATCTGCTACTCTTCCAATCGTGCTACCGCGGCCCCAAGATGTTAAAGGATCGTAGGTAGTTGGATTCAAGTCGTAAGGGGTTATTGCTGATGGTATGGTGTCCACAACGAAGAGAAAGACGAGGACCACACTTCATTTTGAACCACTGTCAGATGACGAGCTGGGAACTATAAGCCGTTACACGACAATAAACATTTGTAAGATTGATCTAGTTTACACATATATTCCTACTTACTACTAAGCCACGTTGGACCAGTTGGGCGAGCAACGCATTACCAACCGGATGGTTGGTTTAGTTTGTTGGGGTTTTATGGTGCAAGGGCCATATTTGGTCATGCTGCGCCAGACACAAGACATACAATATCAAGTAAGACACACACAATGAAAGTTTTACTGTCAAAGAGAAATACAGGGACAGACCTACAGAGAGAGACCCAAGGAGGAATGCACCTGACAGTAATTGAACCTGCGCCGCCTACAACTGATTACCAGTCGGAGGATTGAGAGTTGTAAACTCGGTCCAGCCAAATATCGTCTTGAACGTGATAGCACATTAAATCTGTGGTGGTCTCAAATGTCCTCCCGTTGGCATGGTGTGGAAGTTTCGAGATTGAGGTGCCAGCTCATGTGTGACCTCGTCATCCGATCGTGGTTCAAAATTACGTGATGTTGTCTTTGGATCTTTCCCTTAGGGTTTGTGTCCGGAACGTCGCCAATAGCCCGTTGTGTTTCTCCAGTGCGACGTTAATTAAAATACCTACCTGAAGATGAGTAAGCTCAAGATTAAAGGTAGGTAGGAAGGTATAATTAACGTCATATTATAATTAACGTCACACTGGAGCAACACGACGGGTTATTTGGAAAGTAAAGGTAAGTGATGGTATGGGTATTTTAATTAGCGTCGCACTGGAGCAGCAAAACGGGCTATTTTAAGGTAAGTTAATTTGCAGTCACGAGTATCAAAACTTGTATTGACAACAGTACGCACACGTCAAATCACAATAGATATATTGTTACCATAAACTATTGAAAGTTAGGAAATTAATCAACTTCCCACTGGAGCAACGTAACGGGCTGTTGAAGATCCGAGGACAACACCTCGTCATTTGGAACCATGGTCAGATGATGTGGTGGCCTGAGCTGAGCTGGCACTCCATTCTCCGCAGCAAATAAAACTTCATTAAGCGTTAAAGATGTATTGCTTTGGTTCTAACCTTCCTTAAATTACTCTCGTCATTTGACCGTGATTCAAAATTCCTTGGTGTTGTTTTCGGATCTTTCCCTTGGGGGACTGATCCCGGACCGTCGCCAATAGACCTTTGTAATGCTAAAGTGCAACGTTAATTAAATACCTACCGATCCATAAGAATAAACGTTCCTAACATGGAAAACAGTCACCAGGTTTTGAATCAGATTTTATTTTCTAGATATCTCACTTGGGTTGACCCCTAACCCAAGATCTATCCGGTATACTAGATCCTTCAGTAAGTAAACTACTCCAGACAGGTCTGGGTGTTGTCTA
This sequence comes from Meta bourneti, assembly GCA_933210815.1. Taxonomy (NCBI): domain Eukaryota; kingdom Metazoa; phylum Arthropoda; class Arachnida; order Araneae; family Tetragnathidae; genus Meta; species Meta bourneti. The sequence continues at coordinate 109,503,553 of OW119922.1, read as the reverse complement.
GGCTAAGAAGCTCCACCTCCCGAACAAGGTGGATATTTCATGGTGGAGACAATTTTACTGGATCTTATGTTATACAGTGTTTCGAAATTATCTGGCCAAATAGTAAAGGTTGGTAAAGGGCCCAAAATAAACTTTTTTGTCAAAGAAAGTGTCCGTAAATTCTTGTTTAGATGGAAGAGGGCACTATTAAGGTTAGTCGATAACATCGTTTATGTGGCGTAACGCTTCATTCCCCGCACTGATTTTCAACAGCAAGCTCCGAATTCGTTTAGGGAAAATGTTTATTTTGGGTCACTACCAACCTTTACAATTTTCCCCGATATTTTCGAAACACGCTGTATTATACGAGGGAGTCAAAAATTATCTGCACTTTATTTTTTCAATCTATTTCTACAAATGTAAGGGTTGAACAAGTTCGTCAATTTTCTACATAGTCTCCTTCCTTTTCGTTGAACTTGGTCCAGTGGTCCACAAGCTTGCGTATTCCCTCCAAGGTGTTCGGTGATTCGCCCAACCATTTATACACCGCTTTCCCCACTTCTTTGTCCATCTAATCTGCAGAGAACACGCTACATTCTCGATGGTAGCTCTCCGGTTCGCCAATACCGTTGCTAGAGCTTTCCGAATCTTCTCGTCAGTGGTGGAGGTTGACGGACGTCCTGCTATTTCCTCGTGCATCCCACTTGTCCTGCCTCTTTTAAACTTCTCGATCCCCTCATTTACACTTGTAAGTGGTACAGTATTGTTCCCATAAGCCTCCGATGAATTTCAGCCCCCGGCACACCTTCCGACCCTAGAAATAGGATCACTGCTCTTTATTCCTCCTTCGTGCACACTGCTGGAAGAGAGTCCATGTTTACACTGCAGCAGAAGCAAGAGAAATGACGCTGTCAAGGTGAAGCTTCGATAACGTGGACTACAGTAGTATCAACTCTAAGTAGAAGCAAGAGAAATGATGCTGTCAAGGTGAAACTTCGGTAACGTAACTACAGTAGTATCAACTCTAAGTAGAAGCAAGAGAAATGACGCTGTCAAGGTGAAACTTCGGTAACGTGACTACAGAAGTATCAACTCTAAGTAAGCAAGAGAAATGACGCTGTCAAGGCGAAACTTCGGTAACGTGACTACAGTAGTATCAACTCTAAGTAGAAGCAAGAGAAATGACGCTGTCAAGGCGAAACTTCGGTAACGTGACTACAGTAGTATCAACTCTAAGTAGAAGCAAGAGAAATGACGCTGTCAAGGCGAAACTTCGATAACGTGGACTACAGTAGTATCAACTCTAAGTAGAAGCAAGAGAAATGACGCTGTCAAGGTGAAACTTCGGTAACGTGACTACAGTAGTATCAACTCTAAGTAGAAGCAAGAGAAATGACGCTGTCAAGGCGAAACTTCGGTAACGTGACTACAGTAGTATCAACTCTAAGCAGATGCAAGAGAAATGACGCTGTCAAGGTGAAACTTCGGTAACGTGAGTCCGTTACTCTTCCAACAAGGCCACCGCGGCTTATCATATATTTGGAGCAGCTCGGCCATGTTTCGCCCCTTTTCCATTCAGATTCAATCAACTCTCTATTAATAATTGGGGGCAGCGGTAGCCCGGTTGGAAAAGTAACGGACTAGCAACCGGAGGATTGCGAGTTCGAATCCAACCAAAAGACCATCGTGTACAAAGAGGGCTGGTGCACGTTAATTCCGTCGTGGCCTCAAATGTCCTCACGTTGGCGTGGTGTGGAAGTTTGGAGAGTGGGGTGCCAGCTCCATGCATTCCTCCCTGGGTGTATTTCTCTCTTCTGTGTCAGTAAAACTTTCATTGTGTGTGTGTCTATTACTTGATATTGTGTGCATATTACTTGATATTGTATGTCTCGTGTCTTGCACAGCATGGCCAAACATGGCCATTGCGCCATAAACCCCAACCAGCCAACCAACCCTTGGGGGATATATCCCGGATCGTTGCCAATAGCCCTTTGTGTTGCTTCAGTGCGTTGTGGGGTGCCAGCTCAGGTGTTGCCTCGTCATCTCACCATGGTTCAAAATTATGCAGTGTTGTCCTCGATCTTCCCCTTCGGGGATTGATTGCGGACCGTCACCAATAGCCCGTTGTGTTGCTCCAGTGTGACGTTAATTAAATATCTACCTTCCATTAATAATTGATTGAGCGATACTAATGGGTTAAAAACCATATACTGAACAGTCATCAATACTGAATGACCAGATTTGGAAATACTGCGCCTTTGTCTGTACAGCCCATTATAAAATAAACGAGGCATCCAACTTTAACGCGTTACTCGTACCTTTTTGCTAATTGGGAGTACGTCTGCACGGTTAAAAAGATAATAACCAGAGCAACATGCCACACGCGTCTCTGTTTCCGCCTCCCCAATTACACATTTCGAAAAGGGAACTGGAATCCGTTAAGTTTTAACTGCATTTGAGAGAGAAAGCGCAAAATAAAGTCGGAAATTCAAAGCGAGATGCAGCTGGTGCAAGAGCAGCGTTTGGCTTTGACGTCTCATTATTCACATTCGCTTAATGGCGTCGGACGCCGCGAATTCCGAACTTTCGCAGCCATGAAGCCGCCCGCGTCTCTCTGGGCGAGCATCACGGACGCCGCTTTGATGTGCCCGCGTTTTTGAGTCTTCGGAAAGGATTGTTTCGAACTCGAGTCCCGCTCAGACGCCGATTATCTAACGCAGGTGTTCGGCGTTTTGATCTGGAGAACTGATTTGCCTCTAATTTCTGGTAATGGTCTTCGGTTGCGTTGTTTCGAGTGACCCGCAGCTTGAATCAAAAATAAATGTGGCGGGAAAGGTAGATAGTTAATTAACGTCACACTGGAGCTTCATAACGGGATATTGGTGACGGTCCGGGGTCCATCTTGAAGGGAAAGATCAGAGGACAATCGACCTTCTAATGAAATAGACGGATCATGTCATGTGGACGGAGTCGTTGTCGTAAGATCTCTGAAGGGTAAATCACAAATCGACTTAGGCGATTGGCTATGGAAACGAAGACTAATGTTTTTTATCACGGTGGATAATCGCTTTAACCAATCAATAATTTAGGATTCATGCTTTTACCCACAACTACTTGACAGATCTCCAAACCGAGTACCTGGAAGAAATAACATTAAGCTGCGTGCTCTTTCTATTTCATTTTAAGGTCGATGCAGATGACAGCACTTCGACATTTTGGAGTAGCAGTAGCCCGGTTGGAAGAGTAACGGATTAGCAACCGGAGGATTGCGAGTTCGCATCCAACTAAAGACCGTCGTGTACGAAAGGGGCTGATGCACGCTAAATCTGTCGTGGCCTCGAATTTTCTCACACTTGCATGGTGTGGAAGTTTGGGGGTATTTCAATTAACGTCACACTGGAGCAACACAACGGGCTATTGGTGACGGTCCGGGATCAATCCCGAAGGGAAAGATCCGAGGACAATACCACGTAATTTTGAACCACGGTCAGATGACGAGGCAACACCTGAGCTGGCACCCCATTCTCCAAACTTCCACACCACGCCAACGTGAGGACATTTGAGGCCACGACAGATTTAACGCGCACCAGCCCCCTTTGTACACGACGGTGTTTGGCTGGATTCGAACTCGCAACCCTTCGGTTGCAAGTCCGTTACTTTTCCAACCGGGCCACTGCGGCCCGTGGAAGTTGGAGTGTGGGGGTTTGAGCTCAGGTGTGACCTCATCATCTGACCGTGGTTCCAAATTACGTAGTGTTGTCCTCGGATCTTTCACTTCGGGTTTGTTCCCAAATTGTCGCCAATAGTCCATTGTATTGCTCCAGTGCGACGTTAATTAAAATACTCACCTACTTCGTCATTTTGAAGATTGATCAGATGACGAGGTCAATACTTGAGCTAGCACCCCACATTCCAAATTTCCACGCTACGCCAACGTGATGACATGCCACGACAGATTTAACTTGCACCACGTACATGACGTTCTTTGGTTTCACCTAGTTTTGCACTTGCAACTTTCGGGGGTTGCTAATTCTTTACTCTTCCAGCCGTGCTACCGCTGCCCTCAACCAAGATGAGAAAAATTGACTTTTTAAGCCCCTCCCATAAGCCGGTACTACACCTACAGCTCTAAAATATACTCATCCATATTTTGGTGGGCATGCGCACTATGCAGCACCCGTTGAGTTACAGATCGTGTTTGAAGGTTTACTGACGTATGCAAACGCGTTAAATACTTGATCTGATGAATCTTCTTAATCGGGGATGGCCAGTGACGAGATACGAGTTCACAATGCTTCCCCTGTGCTCCTCAATTAAAATTAGATTTCAATTTCTTACTAGACCTATCTGAATTGGCGAAATTGTAATAGGGAATAGTTATTATCGCGTATGATGTAGTCTATGTAAAGTGGTAGGGAGGTAGTTAATTAACGTCGCACTGGAGGAACACGAGGGGGTGTTGGCGACGGTCCGAGATACATCCCGAAGACAGCTTGTAATTTTGAACCACGGTCAGATGACGAGGTCAACATCTTATCTGGCACCTCACTTTGCAAACTTAAACAAAACGCCAACGTACTATATAAAGCGGGATTGGCGTCTGTTTATCTGTACATATCTATGCTGCTTGATCAAACCACGCCAAATTTTGTACACTCGTTCTTTAGAATCCTGGGGGAAACATTAAACGATATATTAAACCTGTTCCATTTGTCCCTGTGTTCTGCAGAGGTTGCTAGAAACAATTCAAAATCCCCATAGGAATAGGGCTGCGGTAGGCCGGTTGGAAGTGTAACGAACTAGCAACCGGAGGGTTGCGAGTTCGAATCCAACCACAGTCGTGTACAAAGAGGGCTGGTGCACGTTAAATCTGGCGTGGCCTCAAATTTCCTCATGTTGGCGTGGTGTGGAAGTGTGGAGAGTGAGGTGCCAGCTCAGGTGTGACCTCGTCATCTGATCGTGGTTCAAAATTACGTGGTGGTATTCTCGGTTCAATCCCTTCGGAGGTTGATCCCGAACCCTCGTCAATAGCCCTTTGTGTTGCTCCAGTGTGACGTTAATTAAATACTTACCTACACCATAGGTATTGGTATTTTCAATTAACGTCACACTGGAGCAACACAACGGGCTATTGGTGACGGTCCGGGATCAATCCCAGAGGGAAAGATCCGAGGACAACACCACGTAATTTTGAACCAACCTACACCATAGGAATAAGATTGAGTAATATTACTAACAGTTACAACCAATTACAACAGAGAAACGCCGGGTAGTTCTGCTAGTAAATTATAAAAGATTTTACTGAATGCCCGGAGCTCTAGGTATGAGTCTGATCCTCGTCTCTTCTTTTCAGGATTGAAGTCTAGTGACTCATAGAAGTACTCAAATATGAACGGACTTCCCCTGAAGGAGACCTTTGTAAAGCCAAAAATAAAATCAAATTGGCAAGATTCTTGGGATAAAGAATGGCAATATTCTTGGGATAAAGAATGGCAAGATTCTTGGGATAAAGGATGGCAAGATTCTTGGGATAAAGGATGGCAAGATTCTTGGGATAAAGGATGGCAAGATCCTTGGGATAAAGAATGGCAAACTCCTTGGGATAAAGAATGGCAAGCTCCTTGGGATAAAGAATGGCAAACTCCTTGGGATAAAGAATGGCAAGCTCCTTGGGATAAAGAATGGCAAACTCCTTGGGATAAAGAATGGCAAGCTCCTTGGGATAAAGAATGGCAAGATTCTTGGGATAAAGGATGGCAAGTTTCTTGGGATAAAGGATGGCAAGATTCTTGGGATAAAGGATGGCAAGATCCTTGGGATAAAGAATGGCAAACTCCTTGGGATAATGAATGGCAAGCTCCTTGGGATAAAGAATGGCAATATTCTTGGGATAGAGAATGGCAATATTCTTGGGATAAAGAATGGCAATATTCTTGGGATAAAGAATGACAAGCTTCTTGAGATAAAGAATCGCAAAATAAGCTCCACTATATACAGCCATCCATCATAGGATTCGGCAATATAAATTTGAATAGGAAAAATGAAATACAACTGACTTTGCACACACACACATTGGATATACCCATTTTACACATAGACGCTTATTGATCGGAGAACCTGCTCCGTTATGGTCAACTTGCCATTGTGTTTTTACTGTTCGACACATTTTGACTGAATGTAGAGCTTTTAATAATCCTAGAGAAATCCGATTTTCTGTTTAAAAACCAACCCTAAAAGACCTTTTGGGAAATCCTTACAATAAATATTTGTTTTTATTCGTCTCAGACATCAATTTTGTGAATTGTATTTAGATTTTATACATTGGAATAGTTTCAATTCAAAATTGTAAATAGATATATTTGGCATAAGTCTTTATTTCGTCTAGAATTTTTCTTGTTTCTGACAGCTTGGCCCATAAAATCACAACCAACCAACTCTGAGGGAGCCGAATATCAGTTGGCTGTCCAACCTACATAAATGGTTGGTTGTTCGGGGTTTTATGGCGCAAGGGCCATATTTGGCCATTCTACGCCAGACACAAGACATACAATATCAAGTAATAGACAAACGCACACAATGAAAGTTTTACTGACACAGAAGAGAGAAATACACCCAGGGAGGAATGCACCTGTCAGGAATCGAAACTGCCCCGCCTACAACTCGAAGGTTGCTAGCGCAGTGGGCATACTCACTGAGCCACGACGGCCCCCTACATCAGGGGTGTCAAACTCAATTAAAACACGGACTATTTAATGCAACTGGTAAGATTCACGCAGGCCACATCACATTTACAAATTTTCTTACAATTATATTTTGAAGCGAGGATTAAGGAATAGGATAATTAAAACACATTATGTAATTAAGTGAATTTAGGGTAATAATTTATAATATTGCTATATAATTGCTTTTATTTAAACGTTTATTTAATTTAATATATTTATAAAACTAAAATTAACTTTTTTTACCGGAAACTTGCCAGCGCTTTCCTCCTACTAGTTTCCCAATATCTGGATTCAAAGACTGAGAACAGACAATCTTCATTACGGCAGATAGATGTTTATCAGTTATCAGTTAATCTTGATCTGTAGGCCGTTTTATTTAATTTCATGGACGAAAATAGTTGCTCACACATTTTTAACATGACGAAATTGTGTGTACGGTATTGCCTCGATCTCCCCTAAGTGCTATTTTCATCATAAGATATTGTCCTGTTTTCATTTTATTTCAGAGCATCGTGGGCCACAAAAAATTACCTCGGGGATCACATGCGGGCCGCGATGTTCCCCTCCCTACATAAATGGAGATCTGGTCGCTGGTAAATTCCGTGGATTTCAAATAATGAAGTTGAGAGATATTAGTGAGAGTAGGCTGGTAGGTATTTTAATTGACGTCGCACTAGAGCAACACATCGGGTCATTGGCGATTGTCCCGGATCAAACCCAAAGGCAAAGACCGAGGACAACACCACGTAATTTTGAATCACGGTTAGATGACAAGGTCACATCCGAGCATGCACCCCACTCTCCAAACTTCCACGCTACACTAGGAAATTTGAGGCCACGACAGATTTAACCTGCATCCTTGTACGCGACTGTCTGTGTTTGGATTCTAACTGCAACCCTCCGGTTGTTAATCCGTTACTCTTCCAACCACCGTGGCTCCCGATATTAGAGAGAACAATAACTTTATTTACAATTTACAAAACTTTATACTTGGTATTATGTATCAGAACCACGCCCTGTTACCTTAGTAAACAAGAAGGTGGAAGCCCTCTTGTGCATCCACTGAAATTGGTTGCATTGAGTTTTATGATGCATTGACCATATTCTGCACAAGTAGCATCCAATGGGTAAGCCACCGTTACTCCTATCATAAAGGAAATATAAAAATAGAGTGAGTCTCTGAGTGGAATCTAACATTCATCAGATTGGTTCACGGGACGGGAGAAGACGCTCCTCCATTGATTCATCATTTCATTGGTCCGCGTGCAATAGCAATTGACTGGCGATTTCACCATTTTTGTTGCCTCTCTATCAATGCGCATTCACACACCTACCCTGTCATAAAACAAAGTCAAACGAGGCGACCAAATCGGCCAACCAAGTCAATTTTTCACAGATCAGTCACGTGATTACTAGTCGACATATCGGTCACACCTTTTGAAGCTTCTACCAATAGCTGTGCTCAGTCTACTTACATTTCACTTGCTAGCAGCCTGCGAGTTATTGGCGGTGCAGATTCCATTCCTGTCAGGTTCTATTACTCCCTGGGTGTATTTAACTTCTATATCAGTGAAAAATTTCCATGTGTGTGTATGTTCGTTTACTTGATGATGTTTGTCCGCGGGACGGGCCCATCTATTGATTCGTCATCTGACTGGTCCATTGATTGATCATCTGATAGCAGTGGACTTTGGCGATTTCACCACTTTTGTCGCCAATCTATAGAGATGTGGATTCGCACAAGAGTCTGGCATAAGATGTTACATCGCCAAACGAAGCGATGAGATAGCAAATCAGCTAACCCACCAAGTCAATTTTTCACAGAACAGTCACCCGACTACTAATTGGTCACATATTTTGGAGCTCTACTCAATAGAAATTCTCAGTCTACTTATATTTCACGTCTATGGTTTCTAGCGCAGTGGACAAACGAGACAGCATCCTCTACAAGAAGGTGAATGTACTGGGGAATACTTTTGGTGAAGCGATCGTCACATTGGTCAAATTGCTAGATACTTTTTACCGTAGTCAACAGGCTCCAACCCCTAAAAGTTCTTTTAAATGTTCTATGGTCAACATCTTACTGTAACTTATATTTAAATTAGAGTGCCGTACGATAATTCTCGCATGAACAATTCTACGGTTCAGTGCTCCGGGAAATTCTTTTTATATCTCACTTATTAAGATTCGTCGCGTGTAAGAGACGTAAAAGGAATCTACACTATAGAAATAATATAGATGATTCTTTTATACTAACATCACATAACTTTGGTAACAGCTTAAAATAATTTCACTTCGTTCATCAGCTGCACTTGATTTATAATTGTTTCAGCTACTAAACTTTTTAATGTCTATACTACAGTTAGTAAAATGTTTAGGATTAATAGCATCGGCTTATAACCGAAACACATCAAATCAAAAATTTCAAGATATTTTTAGATTTTCTAGACTTTAATATAGTCTTGGGACAAAAATCTATAGAGTACTTTTCCTTTGCATGACGGTTAGAGGGGCCGCGATAGCCCGTTTTGGAACTGGATTAGCAATCGGAGGGTTTCGAGTTCTAAACTCGATCCAACCAAAGACCGTCGTGTACATGTGGGAGCACGTTAAATCTGTCGTGGCATCAAATGTCTTCACATTGACGCAGTGGGGAAGTTTGGAGAGTGGGGTGCCAGCTCAGGTGTGACCGTGGTTCAAAATTACGTGGTGGTGTTCTCGGTTCTTTCCTTTTTGGATTGATCCCGGGCCGTCGCTAATAGACCGCTGTGTTGCTCCAATGCGACGTTAAATTTTACTACCTACCTACCTGCATGGAGGTTAGATTTTTTCTTGAGAAATTCGTTCACCCTCCTGGTGGTTTATCTTCGTTTCGAAAACTGCCTCTGTTGCAAAAACCTGTTCCAAACTGTAGCCAGTTCAGAGCAAGGAACAATTTGGTTTTTTTACTTGAATCTTCATTTTCCCCTTGAAGTAATAGGGCAGTTTTGTCTCGACGAGTTATATCTTCCTTAGCAAAATTGATGGTTCCAAATGACGTGGTGTGATCTTTCCCTTCGGGTTTTATCCCATTGTTTCTCCAGTGCGACGTTAATTAAAATATCTACCTTTGCAAAATTGACCAGATCTTGGACAAGATACCTCGACGAAACACTTAGAGGAGTGGTTCCCAACTGGTGGTACGCGTACAACTAGTGGTACGCAGAAGAGTTCAATAATAATACAAACCAAACGTACTGGGTTAAAACTTAATGAATGCTTCATAGAACTAATCAGTGACAGTTGAATGAAAGACACTTTCAAGGGGGAAGTCTTGTTTCTTTCTGGATGTCTACAAGAAATGTGTATCCTGCTCTTTTTAGTCAAGCCCTAAAATTTGTAACTCCATTTGTAACAACGTATTTAAGTGAACGTGAGTTTTCAGAGCCAGTGTACGTGAAAAACAATTACAGGAATAGACTGCGTGGAAAACGACTTAAGATTAAAGATAAGCACTGTTGAACCTGACATAGAAGCTCTAATAAGAAATAAGCATAAGCAACTTCTCATTAAGTCTCCTAATAAAGACATTATAGTGTTGGAAAATTGTACTATCCATTTGTTAATAACAATTACATATAAACTGCTTTTTTTAGTTTCATGGATTTATTTTCTGTATTTTTTATTTATACTTAAATACATTTTGTAATGTTATTCATGTGTATAGAATTTATTTGATCCCCCTTAAAAGTTATAATATAACCAGTGGTACGCCACGACCCTACAAAATTCTCAGGTGTGTGTAAAATTTATTTGATCCCTTTAAAAAGTTATAGCCTAACCAGTGGTACTCAACGACCCTACAAAATTCTCAGGTGTGTATAGAATTTATTTGATCCCCTTAAAAAGTTATGACATAACCAGTGGTACGCCACGACCCTACAAAATTCTCAGGTGTGTGTAAAATTTATTTGATCCCTTTAAAAAGTTATAGCCTAACCAGTGGTACTCAACGACCCTACAAAATTCTCAGGTGTGTATAGAATTTATTTGATCCCCTTAAAAAGTTATGACATAACCAGTGGTACGCCACGACCCTACAAAATTCTCAGGTGTGTGTAAAATTTATTTGATCCCTTTAAAAAGTTATAGCCTAACCAGTGGTACTCAACGACCCTACAAAATTCTCAGGTGTGTATAGAATTTATTTGATCCCCTTAAAAAGTTATGACATAACCAGTGGTACGCCACGACCCTACAAAATTCTCAGGTGTGTGTAAAATTTATTTGATCCCTTTAAAAAGTTATAGCCTAACCAGTGGTACTCAACGACCCTACAAAATTCTCAGGTGTGTATAGAATTTATTTGATCCCCTTAAAAAGTTATGACATAACCAGTGGTACGCCACGACCCTACAAAATTCTCAGGTGTGTGTAAAATTTATTTGATCCCTTTAAAAAGTTATAGCCTAACCAGTGGTACTCAACGACCCTACAAAATTCTCAGGTGTGTATAGAATTTATTTGATCCCCTTAAAAAGTTATGACATAACCAGTGGTACGCCACGACCCTACAAAATTCTCAGGTGTGTGTAAAATTTATTTGATCCCTTTAAAAAGTTATAGCCTAACCAGTGGTACTCAACGACCCTACAAAATTCTCAGGTGTGTATAGAATTTATTTGATCCCCTTAAAAAGTTATGACATAACCAGTGGTACGCCACGACCCTACAAAATTCTCAGGTGTGTGTAAAATTTATTTGATCCCTTTAAAAAGTTATAGCCTAACCAGTGGTACTCAACGACCCTACAAAATTCTCAGGTGTGTATAGAATTTATTTGATCCCCTTAAAAAGTTATGACATAACCAGTGGTACGCCACGACCCTACAAAATTCTCAGGTGTGTGTAAAATTTATTTGATCCCTTTAAAAAGTTATAGCCTAACCAGTGGTACTCAACGACCCTACAAAATTCTCAGGTGTGTATAGAATTTATTTGATCCCCTTAAAAAGTTATGACATAACCAGTGGTACGCCACGACCCTACAAAATTCTCAGGTGTGTGTAAAATTTATTTGATCCCTTTAAAAAGTTATAGCCTAACCAGTGGTACTCAACGACCCTACAAAATTCTCAGGTGTGTATAGAATTTATTTGATCCCCTTAAAAAGTTATGACATAACCAGTGGTACGCCACGACCCTACAAAATTCTCAGGTGTGTGTAAAATTTATTTGATCCCTTTAAAAAGTTATAGCCTAACCAGTGGTACTCAACGACCCTACAAAATTCTCAGGTGTGTATAGAATTTATTTGATCCCCTTAAAAAGTTATGACATAACCAGTGGTACGCCACGACCCTACAAAATTCTCAGGTGTGTGTAAAATTTATTTGATCCCTTTAAAAAGTTATAGCCTAACCAGTGGTACTCAACGACCCTACAAAATTCTCAGGTGTGTATAGAATTTATTTGATCCCCTTAAAAAGTTATGACATAACCAGTGGTACGCCACGACCCTACAAAATTCTCAGGTGTGTGTAAAATTTATTTGATCCCTTTAAAAAGTTATAGCCTAACCAGTGGTACTCAACGACCCTACAAAATTCTCAGGTGTGTATAGAATTTATTTGATCCCCTTAAAAAGTTATGACATAACCAGTGGTACGCCACGACCCTACAAAATTCTCAAGTGGTACTCAAGTATAAAGAGGTTGGGAATCACTGACTTAGGGGAATAAGTGAATAGTTTTTCGCATTTCGTTCCACCAGAACTACATCATTTCACTTCTAAGTCGACTATAATTGAGCCAAAAAATCCTCAAAAATCGGTAAGAATTTGAATTCCAGAATGAGGAAATGACTGGTATTTCACGCGATTAACCCTTGCGTCACAGTGAAAACCAGACTCGTCGCCATCTGTCCTCTTGTCCAGCCCCTCTGGAGGAGGAATTTGATATCGAAACCATTAGCTGAAACCCATCAAGAAACTCATTCCAGGACACTCCCCATCGCATCACTCGGGACGGAAACGACGCTTCCCCACTCAGCGACATTTCGCGCTGCTTTACGACGCGCCAACTCGCCCGAACCAGGGTTAAAAGCCCCTCATAATTACGCGCTGTTTATGCGCGCCATAAAGAGGGCACTCTGCATGCGGCACCGCCAGATAATACCTCCCGAGGAGTTATTAACTGCGACCGCCGCGAGACAAAAGGTTGTTCCACCAGAAGAGATAATCTTCCAGGGGGGTTGACTTGGAACACGCGCTGGGTTGCTTCGTTGTTGAAAGGGAGGTCGTTTGGTGTAAATGAATGCATGTGGCTGTTGTGAGTGGCGTCGGGTTCCCGGGAATTCGTCGCTGTGTAAATGTGTCGTAAAGTTTATTTAAAAGCGGGCGCATTTCAGGGGTGAAGAATTCCGGTTGATGTGAGAGATTTGAATAGAGGAAGCCTGGAAACTTCTTCGCGAGTCTGTTGGAACGGTCGGGGTTTATGGTAGGTAGGTGTTTTAGTTAACGTCGTACTGGAGTATCACAAAGGGCTGCATGCGATGGTCCGGGATCAAACCCGAAGGGAAAGATCGAGGACAACACCACGTAATTTTGAATCATGGTCAGATGACGAGGTCACCACCTTACCCACTCTCAAACTTCCACACCCTACCAACGTGAGGACATTTGAGGCCACGACAGATTCAAAGTGAACCAGCCCCCTTTGAACACGACGGCCTTTGGTTGGATTCGAACTCGCAACCCTTCGATTGCTAATCCGTTCCTCTTCCAACAGGGCTACCACGGGTTTTATGGAGCAAAGGCCACATTTGGCCCTGCTGCGCAAAACACAAGACAGATAACGCTAAGTAATGGACATGCACACACAAGGAAGGTTTTATTAACACGGGAGAGATAAATACACTCAGGGATCAATCGACAACCACACTAATTGACTATGGAATGAATGAACTTGGTGACAGTGGTCAGCCCATTGATTATGGAGCTGGGTTTTATTGAGAGTCAAATCGTAGTATCATCGTCCTTGGAACAACACAGGCGAAATCAGCTACACCCCAGCACCCAAATGCAAGTGGCTTATGTCGGTGTGAATACCACTCTCCTAAAAACTTCCGTCAGTTTATCTTTGGACACTCGCAACACATATCCACCTCCGTGACATTCCTACTGTGGAATTAATGACACTATGAAGTGGACTGTTGTTAGACCGATCACTTTCCAGAACTCCAAACAGTGATCAAGCTTCAATGATCACTGTTTGGAGTTCTATTGAACTTAAATCACTGTACAGGAGATTTTCTTTTATGTTGTTGTGGTCGAGGGGTATCCTTGTTGGAAGAGTAGCTGATTAACAACAGGAGTGTTTCGAGTTTCCAACTCGATCCAACCGGAGACCGTCGTGCAAGCTAAATCTGTGGTGACCTCAAATGCCTTCACGTTGGCGTAGTGTGGAAGTTTGGAGAGTGGGGTGCCAGCTCAGGTGTTGTTTCGTCGTCTGCGCGTAGTTCAAAATTACGTGGTGTTGCCGTCGGATCTGTCCATTCGGGATTGTAGCCAACAGCCTGTGGTGTTGCGACGTTAATTCAACTACCTACCCAATGCATGAGATGTTATTGCCTGAAAATAAAACAAAACAAAGGTTTTTACATTTGAAAACGAAAGCATAATCTTATAGTGCAAATTAAAAATCATTGTCATTTTGTAATCTTCACTCATAGGAATAGTGTGTATTTATTATATCTTGGTATATGAGTCCTGTATATGACCATAGTTCAAGATGACGAGGTTTTGTCCTCGAATCCTTCCCTTAGGGATGGATCCCGGACCGTCGCCAATAGCCCGTTTTGTTGCTCCAGTGCGACGTTAACCCTCCAGTTGCCTCGAAGATGTTTTTTAGCTATTGCTAAAACTGACCAGATCTTGATCTCGTCATCATGGAAAATTCGGCAACACATTGATGACGAGATATCTCCTCATTAGCAAGGGCTACGGTGGCCCTGTTGGAAGAGTAACGGATTACAACCAGAGGGTTGCGAGTACGAAACTCGGTCCAGCCAAAGACCGTCGTGTACGTAGAGGCTGGTGCACGTTAAATCTCTCGTGGTCTCAAATGTCCTCACGTTGGCGCGGTGTGAAAGTTTGGAGAGTGGGGCGCCATCTCAGGTGTGACCTCGTCCTCTGACCGTGGTTTAAAATTAAGCGGTGTTCTCGAATACTTCCCTTCGGGCTTGATCCCTGACTGCCGCCAATAGGCCGTTGTGTTGCTTCAGTGCGACGTTAATTAAGATACCTACCCATCTCCTTATTAGATTTTGATGGACGATACATCTCTACGAAACCACTGGGAGGGTTAATTCTACTTCCCAACCATTTTAATCTTATTGAGAATTTTAATCATGTGTAGATAATTTTGCAAAGAATAAATGAAAATTGACCTTTAACTTTTCACATCGCCATCGCAACACTATCCGTAACAGGACAACTATTAGGATGGACACACAGAATGTCCTATTTCTCCCGTGTGGTTAACAGTTAATTCCCGATCGTTTATTTCGCCATTCATTGTAACGGCCTCCGTTTTTCTTTATCGGAAGGGCGGGTGGATCAAATGTACGCACACTCTTTGACCTAATTACAGCAGTCTCTGATGCACCCCCTTTCTGCACCCCCCCCTAATGACCCCTCGGACGCTTACTGGGAAGGGGCGGTCATTCCCAATTACCGAATGCCGAGATGAGTGGAGTTGTCTTCGGGGCTTTAATGATGGGGTGATAGTTTCGGATCGTCTACGAGAGGGATGTGGACGATAGAGGGGTGTGCAGGTTGTGATTAGCAGATTGATCCCGAATGCAGAATGTTCGCGTGTTCTCCCGATGGCCTGTGACCCATCAGAGTTGGGAGCTTTAAAGCCTTGAGATGGCTTCTATAACGGGAGTGAATATTTGCCCCGCTTGTTAAGGAAGCGCTTATGCGGAAATACCTTTACAGTAAGGTCTAAAAGGCTTGGACCACATTGTTCTCTAGCATTAACTCCCTAAGAAGGGCACGATGTTAACCCTCCAAGTGGTTTCGACGAGATATCTCGTCCATCAGGATCTGACCCATTTTGATAATGACGAGATATTTTGTCATCAAGAATGTCGATTAAATTCCGAATGACGGAGGTATTGCCGTTTTTTAATGATGTCGAAATCAAGATCAGGTCGGTTTTTCTAAAGACGAGATATTTTGTCATCAAGAATGCCGATTAAATTCCGAATGATGGAGGTATTGCCGTTTTTTGATGATGTCGAAATCAAGATCAGGTCAGTTTTTATAAAGACGAGATATCTCGTCCATCAGAATCTAACCCATTTTGATAAAGACGAGATATTTTGTCATCAAGAATGTCGATTAAATTCCGAATGACGGAGGTATTGCCGTTTTCTAATGATGTCGAAATCAAGATCAGGTCGGTTTTTCTAAAGACGAGATATTTTGTCATCACGAATGCCGATTGAATTCCGAATGATGGAAGTATTGGCTTTTTTGATGATGTCGAAATCAAGATCAGATCAGTTTTTCTAATGACGAGATATTTCGTCCATAAGGATCTGACCCATTTTGATAAAGGCAAGATATTTTGTCATCACGAATGCCGATTGAATTCCAAATGATGGAGGTATTGCCTTTTTCTGATGATGTCGAAATCAAGATCAGGTCAGTTTATCTAATGACGAGATATCTCCTCCATCAAGATCTGGTCAGTTTTGCTAGTGAAGAGATACCTCGTCGAGACAACCACCAGGAGGGTTTAAAAAGTTTTGAAGAAACCTTTATGGGGGAAGACCTATTACCTTATACACTGGCGTGTAAAACTTAAAGAATACTATTCTTTTTCAAAGGTCACAACCTCAAAATTAAAAGAGTCTGACAATTTGCATATCCGAGGATATTCAGTAGAAAGCTGGTGCATATTTAAATTTTGGAATCGCGATGTCAGAGGCCGTGGCAGAGGAATGGGTTTATCGCCGGAATTTATCCGCAAACTCATTCTCTTTAGACCCAGGAGCACATCTTTAGGTGTGTGAGTGCATCACAATCCCGAAGCACCCGAGAAATATTTTCTTTTCCCATGAGGTTTACTGTCTTTAGTACACACGGGATCAAGCTCCCGAGATACACAAGTGATCTCTTTCCATTTTCATCCCTCTCCTCTGTTCCCAATCCCTCTTTTTACCCTTTCACTAAATTTTTTACTTTAAGTTGCCTGACTTGTGTTTGGCGCAGTTTGACCAAATATGGACTTTGTGCCATAAAACGCACCAACAACCAAACCAGCGCGAAACTAGTTTTATTAGGCATCTAAAAGCTTTCGGGGAATCTCTTATCCTAACTACGTAGAGGATTTTATTCCCCTCTTCCATATACCCATCTTTACTCCCTCTGTCCAAACAAAACAAAATAATGGCTCTTTGAGAATTCAGCATTTCCGTACTTGCAAAATGAACACTGATCGGCACTGATTAACGTCGTTAGGACTTGTCTGTACCTGAAAGCATTAGTCATGCATTATTCAGCTGGATCGCAATTCTCAGATGTTTGGAAACACCCCTCCTATTTTGTACATAACATAATTTTTTTTTTTTTAGAGTTTTATTGGTAGTGGTTGGTTATTTTATCTCTTTCCATCTGGAACACTCCTAGACATCAGAATATCAAAAGTCAGAATGCTTATATACTTTAGCGGCCTTAACATACCCATATACTTTTATACCTAGCCATAATCATTGCAAGGAAGTGGAAAGCCCAGACTTTCCCCATCCCGTGATATGGTTAAACAAGGCAAATCTCTAGACTAAGCAAAGTAATAATGAGATGGGAAATTTACAATGTTTAGGAGTTAGAGAATTAATTTTGTTTCAAGTCTGTTCGTTATCATGATTAGTTTAGATTTGTAACTTGTCGTTTAGTTTGTTATATGAAGTCTACTCAATGGATTACCATTTTTGTTGGAGTTAATGTTTTGTTGATACTTTTTTACTTCTTTCAATCGGCCTCAGGGGCATCACAACCCCGAGCTACCCGATTGATCTGTCCCCTCTTCTGTTTTACCCTGAGCTACCCTTCTACTTTCTGCTTTTTTCCTACCTCGTTCTTGTTGCGTTTGCCAGCTTAGCCAAATATGACCGTTGCCCCATAAAACCCAAAACAACCTCTTTCAATTGCTGGTCACACCTTTAATTCCCCACAAACTTACAAACAGTATTACTATAGGTAGGTATTTTATTAACGTCGCACCGAAGCAACACAACGGGTTATTGGCGACGGTACGGGATCAAACCCAAAGAGAAAGATCTCAGGACAACACCACGTAATTTTGAATCACGGTCAGATGGCGAGGTCACGCCTGAGCTGGCATCCCACTCTTCAAACTTCCACACCACGCCAACTCAAGGACATTTGAGGCCATGACAGATTTAACGTGTCTAACCCCCTTTATACACGAGATATTTGGTTGGATTCGAATTCGCAACCCTCCGGTTGCTAATCCATTACTCTTCCAACCGGACTATTTCGACCTATAGTATTATTATAGAACTCTAGTTATATTTTTCTATACATAACATCCACTAATACACATAATAACACAACATCCACTTTGTATAATATTTCAGACATGACTTGTGTGATCATCCGATGTGATTGGCTATTTACATAAAATATTCTACACCCATTTGTTTCTTACTTCAAATAAATGGTGTCCCATTCGTTGCGAAGTAATTGCTCGCCTTCATCGCACAAACATGATGGATCGTCGCCAGCTATGATTTACAAACGGTCTTTCGGGACGCAAATGGCTAACAGGGACGAATCCCAGAAAGCCAGAATGTTGGTATGCGTTCTGTGGTTCCGTAGCGACGTTGATGGATGCATGGGATAAATAGGGCGTTTTCTGTAATTCAGCAGACAAAATGCTTGCATCTGAAGTACGATCATTTTTATTCCGAGTTCCTATTTTATTTTGTATCTTTGACAACTTAGTATGTGGTCACATATCTTGTGGGCCTGAATTTCGTGGTAGGTAGTTATTTTATTTAACGTCGCACTGGAGCAACATAACGGGCTATTGGTGACCACCAAAAGGAAAGATCTTCAAACGCCACTTAATTTTGAACCACGGTCAGATGACGACCTAAATTTTATTAAACAAGAGAAGTTATGTGAGATTCTCACATTTGAATTCCTTGTACTGTTGAACTGTTGCATTTTTAGTCCGAATGTTGCAAGAGTTGGATTGCTGTTGGTTTTCTTAACCCTACTGGTGGTTGTCTAGACGAGGTATCTCATCATTAGGAAAGCTGGCCATACCTTGATGGACGAGATATCTCATGGAATCTACTTGGAGGATTAACTGCAAGTTTACAGATTTTACTAGTTCATGCCAAAGTGTGGACGTTTTAACGATGTTAAATATAAAGAGCTGTGCTTCAAGACTCACGTTCTTTAAACTTCAATCTTAGTTTCCTGTGGATCAATATTGGTTGACTGTTAATTATTGATAGTTTAACAATCATATAGTATCTTTTTGGAATCATGTTTTAACACTTTGAGCGTCCCGAGATTTCCGAGTGTTATTGCTTGTAACCCACAACACAGTAACCACATTTATTGATTGAAAGGATCTGAGGAAATATTCTATTGGTCATGAAGGTCAAAACTGGTTAGAAGTCAATGAAGGAAAGACTGCACGTTGAGAGGTCGAATTATGCATGTGAGCCTCTCAGATGGTTACGACATTTTTATCAATAACTATTTTAGGCTACCAATACCGTTATCTTCATATTTTATTTAAACTTAGCATGAGTTTTCTTAATTCACAATTAACCCTCTGTGGGTCATAAACGCAATTATTGCAGTATTTTCTTGCATCAGTTCTAACCAGTTGTAGACTTCTTGCTCATTCAATAATTTTCTCCCATCAACTGCTAACCAGTTGTAGACTTCTTGATCATTCCAGCATTTTTTGCATCAGTTCTAACCAGTTGTGGACTTCTTGATCATTCCAGCTTTTTCTTGCATCACTTGTAACCAGTTGTAGATTTCTTGATCATTCCAGCTTTTTCTTGCATCACTTCTAACCAGTTGTAGACTTCTTGATCAATAGAATCTTTCCTGGTATTCTTGCAACCAGTAGATGTTACTATTTAGCCATTGCGTATGCTGTAGAGTAAAAGCAAGTATACTTTGAAATCTCGTGACCCTCAGAGGATTAATTCACAAAAGTTGAAAATATAAATCTGAAATATTAGCAATAGATTTTTAGTTTACTAGAGGTTATATTCTGTAAGATGTGCTTTTTCAAAATATTATCACTATATACAATATAAAAAGCATATTTGCAAAAAAATTTGATTGAACTCGTTGCTATTTAAGTCAATGAAGATTTAATATTTGGATAACTATATCAAAATTTTGAACTCTTGATTCTATTTACTAGATTACAAGATTGCAAACACGATATCTTAAAAAATACTCGAATTGGAATTGTAAACGCTCTGTAAAACTGTTTTTGCTGCGGAGGTACATTTGATGCAGGGTAATCAGCGGCGTCCTACAAAATCACTTGCTTTAAGTAGTTTGCCACGATTACTCTTCATTGAAGTTGATAAAAACTTATAATTTTATGCTGTACACTAAGTGAATTCCTTACGTAATAGATTCGCAAGGAAAACGGAAAATCTTAAAACTGGAAATATAAATCTGAAATCGTACTTGTGCGGATTTCCTGTCATACCATGCGAAATATATCTGTAAAACCGTTTTTGCTGTGATAGTACGCTTACTGCAGTGTAATCATCAAGGTATGGTCTGTTGTAGGTGCCTAAACTGGCAAGGGAGAAATATACTTTTTGTAATCACTCCAGACTGGCAGTTATTTTTTTTTTGTCCTCCACTTTGTGTAGATTGATTTATTTTTATACAAGGAGTTATCGGAGTTTTTGCCTTATTCCGGGCCCCGATTATTTCGTTACCACCACTAACAACTCGATGTTTTAAACTTTTAAGTCTCGCTTTTCCCATCTGAAAAACTGAATCATTTTTTATATTACTTCTGTTACTATATGTATTTATTCAACCCCCTGAGTGTCACGTCATTTCCGAGTAGTATAGTTTTGCTTATTCCTCACAACTGTATGACTGGATAACTACATCGATTAGTTGAAGGATTCTAGTGGTTAAAGCTTATGAGTCATGAAGGGAAGACTAAGGGTTGAAGAACGGATATTTGCATGTTAACTTCTCGTAGAGTTAATATTAATTAGTTACTATTTTATTATTGGTTTGGGAATTTAGGTATCAATCACAAGTGTCGTAGATATTTTGTTTATATTTCTTTGGCTTTTGCAGATCGCCCCATTGTGTTCGAAGTTTGGACTTAGAATTATATTTGTTTTCATGATCTAATTTGATTCACTTCTGAATATAATTTTTAAAATGCATTATTACAATTCAGGTTAAATTTTATTTACTCAAATGTATAAATTTATATGGGTAATCTACAAAATACAAATACAAAATAATACAATGTAATATACAGGGTGAGTCTAAATTGTTTTTACAAAATAAGAGAAGTGATAGTACCCATCCAGACGAGCAATAATTACCATGGAACATAGGGTCGCATTCCACTCTGAGAGGCAGAAAATAGTCAAATCAGAATTTCAACATGAACAGTGTTGGGAAAGCGAATGAACGATACCAAAAGTTGCACAATCTGATTTATTGATCACAGAAAAACTCACACCAAGTGCTCAAAGTGGCGCGTGTCGTTGCACAGTTCATACCGGCGAAGGAATGACTGGCGCACCCTCTCGAAGATTCCTGGTGTTGTGTTAATTTTGTCTGCGGCAACACCGATTCTCGCTACGAGATCTTCAGCCGAGTCCACAGGCGTCTGGTACACTAAAGATTTCATGTGTCCCCAGAAGAAAAAGTCCAGTGGGTTGAGGTCCGGTGAGCGAGGAGGCCAAGCCACAGGTCCGCCATGTCCGATTCATCGTGCGGAATATGTGGCATTCAAGAAGACAAACAAAACGACGTCAGAGGCGATGACTTGTTCATGCTCGACGTGTTTCGACTTTACTCTTTTCTGCCTCTCAGAGTGGAATGCGACCCTATGTTCCATGGTAATTATTGCTCGTCTGGATGGGTACTATCACCCCTCTTATTTTGTAAAAACAATTTAGACTCACCCTGTATACATACAAAACAAAATAAAATAATACAAAAGAAATAATCTTTGAATGACTAATTTCTGTTGTGTCCAATCTCTTCTCTTAAGAATATATTTATTTTAATATATTCTGAAAAATATATTTTTATGCAATATACAGGGTGGGCGAAAAGTTCGTGACACATTTCAAAATTTAACATAAAAGCAATCAATTGTCATATGAGTGTGCGGTTTCACTAAATAGCTTTACATGCCATCAAGTGATTTTTTTGGCATAAAAATAGTTCAATTGTTTGCACATAGATGGCGCTATTTGTATAGCGCTAGCTTAGTAGAGTTAGATTGCAATCCGCCATTCCAGTTATGACGACTCCAACGGAAAGAGCAAAATGCGTAGGTTGATACTTTGAAACAAAATCTGTTAAATCTTAAAATCCGTGACAGTCCAAAAGTTAATGTGTGGTGCGGTTTGATGGCTGATCGTATCATAGGCCCTTTCTTTTTTGCCGAGCCTACTGTGACAAAGGAAGTTTACCTGGATATGTTGCAAATTTTTTTCCCACAAATCTCACATTTGCATCCAAATGTCCTTTGGCAGCAAGATGGTGCTCCTCCACACTGAGGTAAAATTGTAGACTATCTAAATGAGGAATTTCCTGGGATGGTCCACTGTTATGGCCACCTCGTTGTCCAGATTTAACTCCCCTTGATTTCTTCTTGTGGGGATATGTGAAGGACAAGGTTTACTCCTCGCGGATGGGAAGAATTGAAGGCACGAATCACGCAAGTAATCAACACTATTCCGCAATTAATGTTAGCAAATACATGGATTGAAATTGAGTATCGGTTAGATGTGGCTCGAGCCACAAAGGTGCCCACATTGAAATATGGTAGTATGTAGCGACAAAAATGCTCTAATAAATTCTAATATGTATTGTAATTATTTGTGTACAATTTTTATATTGTTTTTCGGTACAGTGCCATCTATGCGTTAAATTATGAATTTTTTATGCCAAAATAAAAAACCTGATGAAGAATTTTGCGAAAACCGCACTCTCATATGACAATTGCTCTATTTTATATTAAATTTCGAAATGTGTCACGGGCTTTTCGCCCATATATTGCAAAATCTGTATATTCTGTATATTCTTAAAATCTACAAAATACTCTGACAGCAAAAGAAATGCTAGGCAGGTAATTAACGTCGCACTAGAGAAACACGGCGAACTATTGGCGATGATCCAGGATCAATCCCGAAGGGAAAGATCGAGGACAACACCTCGTAATTTTGAACCACAGTCAGATGACGAGGACAACACCTCGTAATTTTGAACCACGGTTAGATGACGAGGACAACACCTCGTAATTTTGAACCACGGTTAGATGACGAGGACAACACCTCGTAATTTTGAACCACGGTCAGATGACGAGGACAACGACTCGTAATTTTGAACCACGGTCAGATGACGAAGACAGCACTTGAGGTGGCACCCCACTCCCCAAATTTCACACCAAGCCAATGTGAGGACATTTGAGGCCATGACAGATTTAAGATCCACCAGCCACCGTGTACACGACGGTATTTGGCGGGTACGAGTTTCGAACTTGCAACCCTCCGGTTTTTAATCTATTGCTCTTCCAACTGGGCTACCCCAGACAAAATAAATTATCTTCGATTGACTAATTTTGTGTTTGTTCATTTGCTTCTCTTAAGAATATATATGTAACCATTCTCTTGAATGTATCGCAAATGCTTTCTTTTTCTTTTAACAAGCTCCATGGAAATGCGTTTACTTTTTTTTATCCCAGCATCGCTATTCATCCTTCATCAAGGAAAACTGAACACTGCTCGCACTATTACTTCATAAGCGTTCCTCGATATTTAACGACCTGGCCAGGGAAGTTTTCCCCTTTTTGCGAACCCATTTCCCTCCGCCGACGAATAAAAATCCCCATCGAATCCAGCATTCTCCTCCCGAAGCGTCGTTAAGTTATGAGCGCTAAATGACTGCTCCTCCAATCATGAAATCGATACTCACCTGAGCCCCGTTTCCAAAAAAATCATATTAAAAACACATACTTATAATGCCTAATGTGAGAGGGAAATATTATTCAAACTGGTTAAAGTTCGACCAAGTTTTTCTTTGCGTATCTGAAGGTGAATGCGCCATTTTTTTATGAAGGGAAATGAATAAAAATGGCGAAACGGGGAAATACGCTCCAACGGAACTTCATAAAGTAGGTGATACGTTTTTAATGCTTTGCTCTGGGTAATGCCGCGGTGATATTTTTTCATTATTATCATCAAAAGAATAATGGCTCTTTTCCCTGCCTCGTAATGTCTGAAAAAGGAGGAAGGAAATGTTTCTTTGAAAACCACGTGCCTTAAAAATTATACTTATCTTTCGCCGAGGCAGAAATGCGTAATTCTCTATCTTTTTTCAAATTCGGGTTAGCTTTTTCTATAATGTTTTTCAAATTAGGTGGTTTACAAACAACTCCAGAGGCTGAAAGTATTTATTGAAATTGAAAGAGAATGTTCGGTACTTGAGTAGTCTTAATTTCCCATGCGATATGCAAAGTAGTTTTGTGAAAGAAATGTATTCTTCATCATGATTCGGGTACTTAACACTAATAACGTATGGATTCTACATAGTTCATTAATTATGACTTCTTTCTTTTTTCAGAGCAGTTTCCCATTCAGTCTTTGAGGTAAAACTGTACCTCCAATCTACGATATACTTAATACCTACCAAGAATTCTCATTAATCTATCGATATAGAATACCTAAAGCCCAAGAAATTTGCATAACCTATAAATATTTCCCATTACCCGTGGAGAATCGATTGGAAAAGCGAAAAAACCATGCGGATTTTCAGTAAAGTATTTGAGGCACAATGCATCATACGGCCGATAATGCATGTAGAAACTCAAGTTTTCTCATAAATACCTAGACCTTACATATGTATAATCTATGAAGATTTCCCACTAAGCCCTCGAGATTAAGCACCTAGAGATAATGAGGTATGCTAAACCAATGAATATGTCCCATTAAGCCCTCGAGATGCAGCACCTAGAGATAATGAGGTATGTTAAACCAATGAAGATATTCCACTAAGCCCTCGAGATTAAGCACCTAGAGATAATGAGGTATGTTAAGCCAATGTAGATGTCCTATTAAGCCCTCAAGATACAGAACCCAGAGCCAATGAAGTAGGTTAAACCAATGAATATTTCCCATTAAGCCCCTGAGGCAGTGCTTAGAATCTACAAAAAATGTAAAGTTTATGAGAATTTCCTTCAAACCCTCATTGTTCATTGACTAGACTTTAAGAAATACGTATAATCTATTGAGATTTCTTATAAACCGCTTTAGACATAATGCCCAAGATTTGGAAATTATGTAAAACCTATAAAAATTTTCCATTAAGTCCTTGAGACAGTGCTCAGGATTTATTAAATCAATAAAACCTAATATATTGTTATTAAGCCGCCAAGATTAAGTGCCTACGAAATACATAAAACTGAAGACTTTTCTGATGAATCAATTAGGGCTACACAACAGCCGACGAGATTTTCCATTTTTAAAGCACTTATTTTACTGTCCATAGCCTTGTCCCGTATTACAGCATTGGTCTTTCACGCTTTAATCCTACTGGCGGTTGTCTCGGCGAGTTATCTTGTCATTAGAAGAATCTTGATCTCGTCATCAGTTTCTTCTAAGATCAGATCTCGTTCGTCAGATTCTTCTCAAATCAGATCTCGTCATCAAATTCTACTCAGATCAAATCTCGTTTATCAGATTCTTCTCAGATCAGATCTCGTTCATCAGATTCTTCTCAGATCAGATCTCGTCATCAGATTCTACTCAGATCAGATCTCGTCATCAGATTCTTCTCAGATCAGATCTTGACCTCGTCATCAGATTCTTCTCAGGTCAGATCTTGATCTCGTCATCGTAAAAGAAAATCGGTAATATCTAATCAGCGGAATCGGTAAGAAAAGAATGGACGAGGGTTACCTCGTTGAAACCATTCGGAGAGTTAATTCACAAAGGCGCCAGAGGTTTTCCTGAAGTACTTTTCTGAAAGTTTTATTCATTTTGGTCATATCTGGAGAAAAAAAAACACGAGAATTCTCCAAACATGACAGAAACTTCGAAAGAATGTAACTCAAAATCTAATGCTTTCCACCAGGCAGTCTTGAACGAAAAGTGCGCAAGACCACTTAGGCTGCCACCCCTCCCCTGCTGCACCACCCCGCCCCACCGCCCCTTTTATTGACTGGCAGAAAACATCCCAAACGCAAAAAGCAGCCCAAGGAACTCGCGCGAAACTCCCAGATGGAAACAGCCCCGGAAAATTGAAAAACCCCGAAACCAAAATCGCGATCAAAGCGAACCCAGAAAAAGAAGGAAAAAAAAGAGCAAACCGTGGAACAAAATAGAAAGGAACAAGTCTACTCCAATCAGAATTTTCCAATGGGTTGAAGAATGGCAAATTAAATGCACGAAAATCATTTCGAAGCAGCTGTAACTCCTCTTTCTTTCCCGATAATCAATAAAAAAAATGCCCTGTCTTATTTCTCATTCGTGTAAGAAATGGAGTTTTGGGGGTTGAGGAAGAAAAGGATAGAACACGGATGGATAGAGGGAGGCATTAGAGAAGGGTACCCATTAGTATTCCTCCTTTCCTTGGTTCATCATATTAGATTTAAATTAAAATAAATATCCTTCAATCCCTTCCCCGTGCTTTAATTCGAATCTTATCTGAGCTACAAATATCATTTTACTCTTATGGGGCTTTTATCTTTTCGTTTTGAGTCTGGGAAGTTATCTGACCGAGTTGTTTTTTCTCGTTAGAATTGGAGATGCAAGTTCCTGGCTTGGTAAGATGAGAAGTTGGAGCTTCAAATTGTTTTGTCGGGTTCTATTGTTAACTATCCCTGTAATGGATAGGTTGTAATATCCTTTTGGTTAAAGGATTGTTAATAAAAGATTTGATTGGGTTTTTGTAGGGTACAAGAACGACTTATATTACGCTGTGCCGGACTTTAAAACTGGATTGGGTTGCCTAAGGGCAACCGCAATCGTTTAACTATCTGCATACGTCGGGGCAGAATATCGTATCCTTCTTTGGTTACTGCAGCCGGCCCAACGGCTTTACAGGCAACTTATTGAAACCGGCCGAAACGGCTTCCACAATGCTTTCCCCCTGGAGGAGAGGAAATATGTGTTGTCCCATTATCACCTAATGTGACGGTTTCTATTGTCAGGTCGTGGGTATGTCTAGAAGGGCAGATTCTTCCCGGGTAAACTGAAAGAACGGCGGTGACTTTTTAAGCGTATCTCTTTTCATTTACTCAACCTCTCACAGAGTAGAAACTCGAGGATAAACAATTTGCGAGGCTCCCCGTCGATAACACTGACATCTTTGTCAACGGGGTGATAGAGCTATTCACGCGCGGGTCTCTTTATAGCACAGAAAAGAGGGGATGGAAATCGTAGTGGGCTTCGGCGATTCTTCAGGAGTTTGAAGTCTGAAAGAATCCGAGCCTTTCGTAACGAGGGGACTCGGAACTTTCGGCCGGTCCCCGTATCCAGAGGGTTAACCCTCCAAGTGGTTTTGACGAGAAATCTCGTCCATCCAAGGTTTGATCAATTTTGCTAATGACGAGATATCTCGTCATCGAAAATGCCGATTGAATTCCGAATGAAGATATTTCCGTTTTTGATGGCGACGATATGAAGATCAGGTTAGTTTTTTTAATGACGAGATATCTCGTCCATCGGGATCTGCTCAGTTTTGTTAAAGACGATATTCCTCGGTGAGGCAACCACCAGGAGGGTTAAGGCTTGAATCCGCCTTTGTTCTATTAGAGGAAGGATAAGATGTAAATGAATAAAGTCTTGATGGTTATAAGTGAAGCATACCTTTATTTATTAACATAGATAGGTAGAGGAATTAACGTCGCATTGGAGCAACACAGCGGGCTAATGGCGAACGTCCGAGATCCGTCCCGGAAGTTTGATCCGAGGACAACACCTCGTCGTTTTGAACCACGGTCAGATGACGAGGTCCATACCTGAGCTGGCACCCCACTCTCCAAACTTAAACAGCATGCCAATGTGAGGACATTTGAGGTCAAGACAGATTTGACGTACATCAGCCCCCACGTACACGACGGACTGTCTTTGATTGGATCGAGTTTCGAACTTGCAACCCGGTTGTTAATCCACGACTCTACCAACTGGGCTACCGCAGCCCTCACCCCACTTTAGATCGAGGGTCACAGGGATAAAGCTATGGGCGTGATTGACTTTCAATTCACACTCTATTCAGCACTATCTAGAACTTACAGGCATACGGCTTTAACATATATATTGAATGGGTTTCACTTTTCAAGTATAGGTTTCCACAGACCATGCCGTTACAGGCATACATGCTTACATATTCAGATTCATGGTGCAAAGGTATAAAGATTGTAAGGAAAGCAAGACGGTTTTGCTCAAATAAATTACTGGTCAATATTTTATAAATTCAGATTAAAGAAATGCGGCTTCTTAGATGTTGGAATGAGACTAAAATGGTATAATAGCCACAAAACTGCCATAAACCTTCAAATTCCGCAATTTTGTTAATATTTAATGCAATAAATATTTCAATATTATTAGAGATTGTAACAGTATGAAAAACATATTTTAGAAAACCTTATGTTATAAAGCTTTTTCCCATTTCTGTATAACTTAAAGCATTTGATTTACAGTATTGAATAAAAATTTATTCTCTAATAAAATCTCTAATAATTTATTCTTAATTTCTCTAATAAATCCCCTCCAGTGACCGAGTGGCTAAAAAGAACCGGATAGACGAAGCGCTTGATAACGAGTTCGACTCATGCTTGCCAAAGTCGGATTGGCTGCTTGAATTTTCCTCGTTTCTTCACGACACATAAACGCTTGCCGGCTTCTTCAGACCTCCAGGAAGGCATGCTGCACCCATAGTTCACAATGGGTGCGAAGTGGCATCATCTCTCATGGTGCCCCAGGGTAATGCAGACTCCCACGTTCTCACCAATGAGTGCTTGATACGATCCATAAGCTAGAAAAACCTTCTCTAATAAACTCACTAATACATATTTATCACGATCGATGGTAGATTCATACCATGGATTCAGTATTGTTGGAGAAAAAGGATTTTATTTCAACTTTTTTTTTTTAAAAAAGGATTTTATTTCAACTTTAAAAAAATTTTTATTTCAACTTAAAAAAAAAGGATTTTATTTCAAGTTTAAAAAAAAAAGGATTTTATTTCAACTGTTCGTTTTTTCTTTGTTGGTTTTCAGAATTTATGTTCTTATTCAGAACAGTTCGGTATGAATAATTCTTTAACTTACTTTATTATTGGACTAGTAGATCAATTGGTATCGCATTCCGTATATTTGTGCCGTAAGGGAGATTTATGTTTATGTTTCTAGTTAGTACATACACATTTCTCCTCTCCCTGAATGGCAATATATATGTATGTATAAATTCCAAAAGTTATTTTTTCTTCATGCATCGGCGATTGCGATCGGGTTGTGTTTGCTTTGTGTTCATAATAAACTTGAATTCTTTTCTCAAAGTTATGGAATTATTCCTTATATACGATATACGAACTGTGTTACCAATACCATAATGGTTGACTGTTTTGGGATTTTGTGGCGCCAAATTTGGCCATGCTGCGCCAAACACAAGACAGACAAGAAGCAATGGTTTGTTGGTTTGGGGGTTTTATGACTTAGGGGTCATATTTTGACTATGCTGCACCAGACATACAATATCAAGTAATAGACAGACACACAATGAAAGTTTTACTGACACAGAAGAAGGAAATACACCCAGGGAAGAACGCACTTGACAGGAATCGAACCTGCGCCGCCTACAACTCGAAGGTTTGCTAGCGCAGTGGGCATACACACTGAACCACGACAGCCCCAACATCAAGTAATGGACATACACATGAAAAATTTTACTGACACAAGAGAGAAATAATCCAACGAGGAATTGAACCTGCGCCACCTACAACTCGCGAGCATACTAGGCACATTCACAGACGGCCTAATATCGCAATGAAAACTCCGACTGAATAAAGATTGTCAGCTTACTCTGTTATGTTGATTTAAATAAAAGTGCAAAATCGACCAATCCCCAAAAAATATACTCTGTGGTATAAAGTAAAAACATAACAATAATTTACACCTTCCAATTATCCTGAAACCCTTCTGGGGATAAAAATCTGTTTTATCCTTCGTTCACCTCAAATTTAACTCTCCGGTTTGAACGTTGCTGATGCAACAATTTCGTTATTTCGCCCTTTCTTACCACTTTCTAATAAGGTAAGCCAAATCTCTCCTTTTAAAATGGCTGACATTAACGTTTTGAGTCGTCCGATGCTTTTAATTCGATAAGTTCCCGGAGGGGCGCTTCGAAATCACGTGACCAGAACAGTTCAGACGGTTCTCATTCCAGTTCCGAGAAATGTTTCTCTGGAAATACTGTGAAAGTCTCCAGTTCCCGAGTTTCCTTGAATGACTATTGTTTACTTGAGCACGATACTATTCTTTCCTCGTACAACAGAATTCAATTATTTTTTCATAAGTTTTCAATAATTCATTTTGAGGTTACGGCATCTCATCGCAATTTAGAATACATTTTCCATGAAGCGTGATAGTCCAATTCCCTGTGGCTTTTATTTTATTTTACTTTAATTGCAGACGATACTTTTCCTTAATTACTTTTTCATTAAAATTTTAATTAATTTTATTTTGTATTTTTAATGGTAGCATAGAACTTTCTAGAAGCTTCTCTTGTAGTCAATCATAAAACGATTCTTAATATTGTATATAACGTTAATTATTCTTTAATGAGTGGGCTGTAGCACGGTTGGAAGAGTAACGGATTAGCAACCGGAGGATTGCGAGTTCGAATCCAACCAAAGACCGTCGTGTACACGGAAACTGGTGTATCTTCAATGTGTCGTGGCTTCAAATGTCCTCACGTTGGCGTGGTGTGCCAGTTGAGATGTGACCTCGTCATCTGACCGTGGTTCAAAATTACGTGGAGTTGTCCTTCTGGTTTTGGGCCGCGGTGGCCCGGTTGGAAGAGTAACGGACTTGCAACCGAAGGGTTGCGAGTTCGAATCCAGCCAAACACCGTCGTGTACAAAGGGGGCTGGTGCACGTTAAATCTGTCGTGGCCTCAAATGTCCTCACGTTGGCGTGGAAGTTTGGAGAGTGGGGTGCCAGCTCAGGTGTTGCCTCGTCATCTGACCGTGGTTCAAAATTACGTGGTGTTGTCCTCGGATATTTCGCTTTGGGATTGATCCCGGACCGTCACCAATAGCCCGTTGTGTTGCTCCAGTGTGACGTTAATTGAAATACCCCCTTCTGGTTTTATCCCGGACCGTCGCCAATGGACCGTTGGATTGCTCCCCAGTGCGACGTTAATTAAAATATCTACCTACCGAAAATCAAACGAGTCTTCTGAGCTTCACGAGATTTCCGAATAATGTACGTCCTCTGAGGTGCATCTTTAGGTGTGTACGGCTTCACGAACCCGAGGTACTCTAGTGATCTTTTCTTTTCCCATGGGGTTTACTGTCTTTAGTGAACACGGGGTCTTACTTCCGAAATACCTAAGAAATCTTTTGCTGCTTTCATACCGCCAAGATGTCCTCCAATCTTTTTTGAACCTCTCACGTCATTTTTTGCTTGACGTTGTCTTGTGTTTGGCGCAGCTTGGTCAAATATGGACCTTGCGCCATAAAACATAAAAATAAGCAACCAATCGAATAGTGTACTCTTGCTTCTACCCCCACTGACTAAATAACTACATCTATTGGTTGAGAGATTACAAGCAAATATTATGTTGGCTAAGACGTCAAAACTGGTTAAAAATCATAAGACAGAACGAATATATGCGTATGAACCCAGAAGGAAAGATTCTTTTGAAAATCATCCCGTTTTCCAAAGTAGGAAGGTAGTTGAGTTAACGTCGCACTGGAGCCACACGCGGGCTATTAGTGACGGTCCGGGATCAATTCAGAAGGGAAAGATCCGACTTTCCAATGTAACTTCGCATCTCTTAATATTCTAAGTGGTTATGACGTGATATCTCGTCCATCAATATTTGAACAATTTTGCAAATGACGAGATATCTCGTCATCAAGTTGCTGATTTCTTCTTGTTGCTGATGATCAATCTGCTGCTGATGTCTTTCAAGTTGCTGATGATCAAGATCTCATCATTTTTCTTCTAATGACGAGATATTTGGTTCATCAAGATTTGCTAATGACGAGATATCTCGACATCAAGAAGTGCTGATTTTTTTATGATGACGAGATTAAGATCTCGTTATTTTTCTTCTAATGACGAGATATCTGGCCCATCAAGATTTGCTAATGACGAGATATCTGGTCTATCAAGATTTTCTAAGGGTTTTGCTAATGACGATATCTCGTCATCAAGAAGTGCTGATTTTTTTTATAATGACGAGATCAAGATCTGGTCATTTTTCTTCTAATGACGAGGTATCTGGTCCATTAAGATTTGCTAAAGGTTTTGCTAATTAAGAGATACCTCGTCATCAAGAAGTGCTGATTTTTTTATGATGACGAGATTAATATCTCGTTATTTTTCTTCTAATGACGAGATATCTGGCCCATCAAGATTTGCTAATGACGAGATATCTGGTCTATCAAGATTTTCTAAGGGTTTTGCTAATGACGATATCTCGTCATCAAGAAGTGCTGATATTTTTTATGATGACGAGATCAAGATCTGGTCATTTTTTTTCTAATGACGAGGTATCTGGTCCATTAAGATTTGCTAAGGGTTTTGCTAATTAAGATATACCTCGTCATTAAGAAGTGCTGATTTTTTTTATGATGACGAGATCAAGATCTGGTCAGCTTCCTTCTAATGACGAAATATCTGGTCCATCAAGATTTGCTAACGACGAGATATCTTGTCATCAAGAAGTGCTGATTTTTTATGATGACGAGATCAAGATCTGGTCATTTTTCTTCTAATGACGAGAAATCTGGTCCATCAAGATTTGCTAATGATTTTGTTAATGGCGACATACCTCATTGAGACAACCTCCAGGGGGTTAAATGTGCAAGTTACAACTAAAATGCGATTTGCGTCATTGAGATCGATTCTTTGTAACAAATCCAATTGCTAAATTAATAACAGGATGCGGGTCGTTTACACTGTGATTGAGCAAACAACATCGCTTCGAACAGACACCGTAATTAATCGGATCGCTTTCTGCACATTATGCGAGATTACCGTGTACGCGGCCTTTCAATTAGCTGAGCATTATTTACGTAACGCATTTTCGGTTTCTTTCTGCTCATGGAAATCGATTTTCCTCCGATGTGCTCTGTTGTTTCGATTCTGAATTATCCTAATCATATGTATGGCGGTTTTTGTTGGCATTGAATGACGGTCATTGTAAAGTAATTGTATGAGTCTAGGAGGGGGCATTCTCGTTTCGTATGTCAAATCCTGTGGGAAAAAGCATGACGGCAAAACGAATCGTTATTACTTAAAATGCCAATAACCACTTCAGCCACCGTTCATTTAGATGTTGGAAAAGTACGATTCAATACGTTCAATAGTATTCTGTTTATATCTGTATCGATATGGCTGCAGGAAGATTAGAATGACGATAATGGAATATAAATTAAGTGGTTATTTCAATTTTACGTCCCGGGGGCTAGGTTTTTTCAATCGATTTTCCTAAATGGGCACTTTTATATGACCTTTTCTTTGTAGGTTTCATTTTTAGCTTATCCTATTTTCGACCCAGCGGAGTTGTGATTTTTGAATGCGCTATCGATTCCGAATTCATCTCGTGAAAGGACGTATATCCAGATTCCTTTCCTGAACCTTTTCGGTCTACTGAGTCTGCACCATATTTGATGATTGGTCATCAACGAGCATTGGCGACGGTCCGGGATCAAACCGAGGACAATGCCATTTAATTTTGAACCACTGTCAGATGACGATGTCAACACCTGAGTTGGCACTCCACTCTCCAAATTTCCACACCACGCCAACATGAGGACATTTGAGACCATGAGAGATTGAACGTGCACCAGCCCCCTTTGTACACGACGGTCTTTGGTTGGATTCGAACTCGCAACCATCCGTTACTCTTCCAACCGGGCTACAGTGGCCACAATATCGGGTTGGTTTGGGGGTTTTATGGCGCAAGGACCATATTTGGCCATGCTGCGCCAGACACAAGATATACAACATCAAGTAATAGACAGACACACACAATGAAAGTTTTACTGACTCAGAAGAGAGAAATACACCCAGGGAGGAATGCACCTGCCAGGAATTGAACCTGCGCCGCCTACAACTCGAAGGTTGCTAGCGCAGTGGGCATACCCACTGAGCCACGACGGCCCCTAATAATATCGGGAGAACTTCGGTAACATGATAGACTTCAAATTTTTCAGAGTCTAGCAGTTTTTAAGTTTTAAATAATTACAAAATGGCTTATCCACTATTCTAGAGGTCATGTTATCTTAAGCTTTCAAGTTATACGCATTCATTCCAACAATCAGAGATTTAATCCTCATGAATATTTTGTTTTTAATCTTTTTCGTAATATGCTTTTGTGCCGAATTATTACGTTACCCGGAGCCACTCCATTAAGTGATAAAAGGGAAGCCTTTTTACAATATTTTAAAAGTTGTATATAAATGGAAAAATGTTCAAAAATTGTAGAAATTGACACATTAATAATAAATAATTGTCACAGCTCAACATAATACATTGTACTCAAAGTGCTATGAAAACCCATGCTCAGACCTGGATCTGAAACCAAGACCTGTTGCGTCTGGCATTTCGAGAAAAGCCTTGCCTTATACACAGAATTAAAATTGGGCAACTCTTATTTTACGATAGCAATGGTATTGGATTGTTAATTTGAGATAGCAGTTATTTTGAGTACTAGTATTAACAGTTAACCACTATCCAATTTATTATCTGGTGTTTACAGTTTAGATTTAAGAGATGTCAATACTTTCTAATGCTAATGAGTAATAAGTAAAATCTTTGCAGATCGTCTGGCTTGTTTATTTACATTGAAAATATCTCTCATAAGACGATTTAATTAGGATTTAGAGTTCAATAAATTTTTTGTAAATTTTGAAGCATTTTATTCAATTTATTTGCCAGTCGAAAAAAGTTTCCCGAATGTGGGGAAGCCGCCATTGACAAATTCCTCGGTAGTAAATTTGTTTTCACTTTATGGACAAGCAGTTCGTCGAATTCAAAAGATTTTTTTCGAAACAAAACTTTTCGTGTTCTTGAAAGGGCGCATTTAGACGAAACTTAATGCTCCCCGTTAAAGGATAAATTCACATTTTTGCACGCACTAAACTCGAAAGAAATATGTTCTGGCGCCATCTACTGGTGATGTTAGAAGTTAATTGAAACGAATAAATAAAAACAACTGAACTTGATCACTTTTCTGGATCATAATGAATGCATAGTTGAAAACTCAAATTTATGCAGAGGTTTGAAAAAAAAAAAAATTTTAAAGGGACACGTAAGTCTGAAACCACCAACTTAATTAAATTTTAATAGTTTAAATTGTGGCGCCATCTGTTACATAAAAATAAAAGTTTTGTTAAATTAAACAATTGGGTTTTTTCTCCAGGAAATTGAGATTTAAATTTTACGTAGTTCAAAAAATCTTTGCCTTTTCCTATCACTCAAGATTTGTGTTTAAAGTCCGTAAAATGTTGAAAAAGTTTATTATTGCACACAGAATTTTTATTTTTCCTAATGTTCTTTCCTTTCCTACATGGCATACAATGAAAACTATTGCAAACACTGAAAATACGAAAAAACAACATTTAGCATCTTTAAGGAAACTTTTTTTTGAACGTGAGGGAGTAAGAATTTTTGTAAAAACATTTTATTCTTAGAAGCTCTCCAATCGATTATTATCTGTACATCTGTACCCAAAAAATGATATTGATAGCTCTTGATTTTACTCAGTTATAAAATCTATACAATAATAAATTAAAACATCCCAAGCAAATTAAATTTTATTGCAAATCTGTATTTTTTAAGACTTAATTATTTCCAAATATTGCGTTTATTTCCAAGAGTAAAAGGTAGACGTATAAGAAGGCATTAAATCCAAAATTGCAACAAAAATGAGTTATTTGTGGTAAGTTCAAAATTAAGTTGTACGTTTTATATGTAGGTATCTTGTGCTAAGGTAAGAGGTATGTAAGTATTCTCTAAGTGTTCCTGTACTCAGGCTCAAAAGGTATATAAGTGTTAGCTCTTGTATTTCCTTCACAGTAAAAAATAAACGTTCTCACTGAAATCGAGTACATTTTTTTTCTTCAATGTTTCTAGGTCATGTAATTTTTTTTCCTTATCCATCATGTTCTTCCTCGGAAACACGCCCAAAAGATGTCTGGGATCATCATGAATATCCTAGACAATGTACTGTCAGTCAGAAAGATGCATTTATTTTAAAACTGTACTGTCAGTCAAAAAGATGCATTTATTTTAAAACTATCTCTGGATATATTGTCTTTTCCATGTAAGCCAACGATTTGTTGAAAAACTCTGTTCATGCTCTCTTCATTTTGCTCTTCATGTCAGGAACTTTTTCACCAAAGTGACATCACTTTTTATTCCCTGAAACAAAAAGATAATCTGTATAAATAAGAATGGAGTGTTTGTACATTGAATATTTTAGAACCGTTTCAAGTTTTCTATCCGTTTTGGACCCTTCTGATGCAAAATCCGTCTCTTGCGCGCTTGGTGTCCGTCTGTTCACATTCTGTCTGTATATGTGTGCCCGTACTAAGTTGAATATATTTTCATGAAACTTTGCATACTGTACTTACATTCATTTAGTGACTGAACCGTCTTCCCGTTCTATATTCGATTTTGTGTCTGTGTTTGTACAAGTATAAAATGTATTGAACATATTTTAATGCAATGTTCTACGTATATTTAATACTCCATATTTATATTAGTGAATAGATTATTTAACATTTTTTTGCTTACATATTTAAGAAAGTTTCAAGTTAAAAAATCTGAATAACTATACTTAAATCAGCCATAATTTGGTAGTTTTGGAGTAGCTGGAAGGTAGATTGAGCAATGCAATTACTTGGATGTTTTTACCAGTGGTGCTGCTGAAAATTCAATTTTTCCAAAAATTATTTTTACGGAATTTAAATTCTAATACATATTATTTATTTTGAGTCTTATTTTTTCTTTCGAAATATAAAAAAATTCTGAATATTTGAGACAGACGATAAAGAGAATAAAACAGTATAAATAAAATATACAGAACAAGACCTTTTAAAATAGGACTGGTA
The DNA here is from genome assembly GCA_933210815.1 of Meta bourneti. Taxonomy (NCBI): domain Eukaryota; kingdom Metazoa; phylum Arthropoda; class Arachnida; order Araneae; family Tetragnathidae; genus Meta; species Meta bourneti. The sequence goes on along the minus strand of OW119922.1, from coordinate 109,466,230 downwards.
GCTAATATGGAAACCCTGGTATTTTTTTAATCGTTTGCTTTTTTTAATTCGTGTCCGTTATATTTCAAGAATCTATTTTGTAATGAAAAAATAGATACGTTTATTACTTTTCGTTCGAAGCTTTTCTTAAATCTGTTTTAAGATGTATTTCTGGATTTTCAATTTGATGTTTTTCGTTCAATAACTTTAATTAAGGTAAGTGGTTTAATTAGTTTTAAAAACATTTTTAATCATTGTATGATAATTTTGGGAAACGCTTTTGTTTGTAAATGACATACAAGGCATTTATGTATGCATTTATTAATTTTATATACATACTCTAAACTATTCTAAGCATTCTGGGTAACATTGACACTAGAGACTTTTCTTCCTAACTAAAATTTAAATTCTACGAAAATGTAAAATGTTAAATACGACATTTATTTACATTTGTGAAATTGGGTATTTAACAATTGTGTACTTTCATTAGTGTGGTAGTGTTACATATGATGAATAGTAATTAGAGTTTACTAACGAAAACGGAAATTAGTTAACCAATTCAACCCGAGTAACGCCGGGTTAATCTACTATTAACATAATAAAATTGAAAATCGTCGGTTTTTACATTCGATTATTTTTAAGATACAAACAAATAGTTGTTAATTTTAGCTTTTAAATCAAGAACTTTCGTGGTAATTATTTCCGTGCTTCGGATAGCAATTTCAAATTATTTCCGAATAATCATTTTTAATTCTGTAATATGTATGTTTTACAAAAATTTGCTAGATGAATGTTTCCTGTTGTAGTGAAGCTAATATACTATGTGGATTGAACATTCAGTTTCCATTACACTAGCACAAAGTTTTATTTTTTAATATATCTTCGCTATAATTTTAAATTGTACTAGTATATATTTTAAAAGATCAGTATAAAAGAAGTCCAATGATTTTCAATAATTTGAAAATCATTTACATTCAGAACATGTTTCCACGTCCGCTAATAGTGGATACTTAAAAAGAAATTGGTAGATTAAAAGTTTCACGTATGAATTTGAGAAATGATAAGAATTTGAACGAGTGGAATTTGTTTATTAAGGAATAATATACCAATGTTTTTGAACTTTAACGAATTCCTTTGTAGAGAAATTGGTTGCTGTTTCAATTCAACAGAAGTGATCATTCCTTTACCATCTCACATTCTAAACAATTTTCAATTCTCGAAGAATTATTTTACAATTTAAATATTTCTCATTGATGTGACCAAAGCAAACTCCTGGAGCCAAAGAAAGTTGCAATCTGCTGAAATGGAGGACAGCCATTTTTTGTTCAATGTTCTAGATCGAAAATTTCTTATTACATAGATGGTGTATAGTTTTTGAAACAGTCGTTTCAAATTAAAGATTGGAAATTTTCCGTTTTAAAAATTGTAATGCTTGAATTAATTGTAAAATCAAACACTATCTACGACAGTATGAGTGTAATTTACTGCTTTTTCAAAACTCAGCTCTACAAGGATATGTCTGTGGTGGTATCTCTCGAACGAATTCCTAAGCAGACTCATTATTTACTCAACACCATTGCATTCTTCTCAGAAGCCTGTGCACCTATCTCAAATTTACTGATTGTGCACCACCTTTCACACACTCTGCTTGCCATTTCGCACATGCTTTTCTCGCTCTTCTGTCCTTAACTCCTATGCAGATCGGACATCTCACCCCTGGATAGGTAGGTATTTAATTAACGTCTCACTGGAGCAACACAACGGGCAATTGACGACGGTCCGGGATCAAATCCGAAGGGAAAGAACGAGGACACCACGTAATTTTGATCTACGGTCAGATGACGAGGTCACACTTGAGCTGGCACACCACTCTCCAATTGAGACGGTCCGGGATCAATGCTTAAGGGAAAGATCCGATGTAATGTCGTTAGATTGTCTCAACGAATCAACTTTTTTAAATCCTACAAAGTTCATGACCGTTTCGTCTTAATACGGCATATAGAATTGAATTTCTCGCAATGGGTTCTTCGATTTCGGTATATATTGTAGATATACAGTATTATTCAGAATTTTCACTTGCACAAGAGAAACAGAATATGTTTAATTATGATACATTACACTTTATACGGTAAGTACAGAGGCTCCCAAAAGTGTTCGTACACTTTAAAAATTTGTAGAAAAAGCGCTGTAGCCTGGAATTGAATTCGAATATAAAGTCCAATATTTTTTCATATCATCTCCATGTGATTCTGAATAAAACCTAAGATTCTTTAAAAAATATCGACTCATTTTCTTATAAAAATGAAAATGCAAGGAGGCAGAGAAAGAACACGCCACAAAAGTGATCGTACACCGAAACATTTTCGGATAAATTCATAAATAAAATTATCGTTTATCGCTTTTTTTATTTTTGCATTGTGGTGACATTTAAAAAATCGTTTGGCTTTAATCTTTGCTTGTTTACTTCATAATACTCTATTTATTATTTAAAAATGGCTCGTAGTAGTAAGGGAACAACGAACAGCATTCGAAAATTGATTATTTTTCATCACAGTAGTGGTAAATCAGTTCGGAATATCTCTAAATTAGTAAATTTATTCCATTCTACGGTGCAGTATGTGATAAAACGCTTTAAAGAAGAAAATCGGATCGGAAACAAGGTAAGGAAAGGTCGTCCGGCAAAGTTAACACAACGTGATCAGAGATTTATAGTTAGAAAATTTGTGAAAAATCCGCGTTTGTGTGCTATAAAAATTTCTACAGAATTTACTGAAAAATTTTCTACTTCAATTTCATCTGAAATTGTTCGACGAGTGCTCAGATCAGCTGGATTAAATGGGCGTTCTGCCCGAAGAAAATTTTTTGTAAGTGCGAAAAATAGAAAGCGAAAAATAGTTTTTCTTTGCAAAATCAATGATAAATAAGCGCGAAACGTATTGGAATCATGTCTTTTTTGCAGATGAAAGCAAATTTAACATGTAATTTACCGAAATATTACAATATTTACTAATATGTAGAGATTTTTTTTTAAAGTGTACGAAGACTTTTGTGAGGTAATTTTTTTGTTACTTTTTGATTATTGATTTTCCAAAAAAAAAGTTTTACTATGTTTTTAAAATATTTTATGTAGTTTTGTTAAGAACAAGTTATAGATGTTATTAAAAAATTCCCATTCTGAAATATTAATTTTTATTAATGGATAGAGCAGTATTTCATTGAAATTCGTAAGTGTACGAACACTTTGGGAGCCACTGTAGGTATTTAATTAACATCGCCCTGGAGCTATTGGAGACGGTCCGGGATCAATCGCCAAGAGAAAGATCTGAGGACAACACCACGTAATTTTGAACCACGGTCAGATAACAAGGTCAACACCTGAGTGTCATTCTCCAAACACCACCCCGTGAGAACATTTGGGGCCACGACAGAAATAACGTCCCTAGCAACAAGCTCGGGATCAGAGGTGAACACCGCTGACCGGTCGAAAAATCCCGAAACATCCATTGGGGTGGTCTTGCCCTGGTGGACCAACTGCCGTCCAGATAGTTTTTAGGGTTCCCTCACCCCTGTGATTGAACTGGCTCTCAGGGAAACCGTTTCAGAATCTCGAGCTGAGAAGTGTTTTTGTCTGCTCGTTAGAGCGGATAGTGTTGGAGTAGATCCCCTGTTTGCAGAGCCCACGACCCAATAGCCCGTTGTGTTACTTCAGTGTGACGTTAATTAAATATTCCTATAACAGAGCCCACGACCAAAAGACAAAAATCCCTGATGGTATAGAGAAGGCGTGTCAAACTCAATTAAAACACGGGCCATTTAATGCAACTGGTAAGATTCACGCGGGCCACATCACATTTACAAATTTTCTTAAAATTATATTTTGAAGTGAGGATTCAGGAATATGGAAAGGATAATTAAAACACATTATGTAATTAAGTGAATTTAGGGTAATAATTTATAATATTGCTATATAATTGCTTTTATTTAAACGTTTATTTAATTTAATTGTATTTATAAAACTAAAATTAACTTTTTTTACCGGAAGCTTGACAGCGCTTTCCTCCTACTAGTTTTCCGATATCTGGATTCAAACACTGGAGAACAGACAATCTTCATTATGGCAGATAGATGTTTATCAGTTAATCTTGATCTGTAGGCCGTTTTATTTAATTTCATGGACAAAATAGTTGCTCACACATTTTTAACATGACGAAATTGTGTGTACGGTATTGCCTCGTAAGTACTATTTTCTTCATAACATATTGTCCTGTTTTCATTTTATTTCAGAGCATCGCGGGCCACAAAAAATTACCTCGGGGGCCGCCAGTTTGATACCCCTGGTATAGAGTAGAAACTATATGTTTAACATAAGTAAACGTTAGTTATTGGTCATTTAGGCTGCGTCGTTGTTTTCATTGGCACACCCACTATGTTAAAGCCCCAAGGATACGACGGTTTTTAGTTGGATCGAGTTTCGAACTCGCAAACCTCTGGTTGCTAATCAGCTAATCTTCCCACCAGGCTACCGCAGCACAAAAAAAGGTAGGTATTTTACTTAACGTCGCACTGGATAAACACAAAGGGCTATTAGCGACGGTCGGGTATCACTTCCAAGAAAAGATTCGAGGACAACCCCACGTAATTTTGAATCACGGTCAGATGACGAGGTCAACACCTGAGCTGGCACTCCACTCTCCAAACTTCCACACCACGTCGACGTTAGGACCGGCGGCCCCAAAGACCACAAGCAAACGTATTGATTTTCATTCATTTCATATTAAGAGACGTTCACTCACGCAAAACTACGTCGAACCAGCGTTGATTTCTAAAACGCATATCTAAGCAATCGAAATTACTCATTTCCAAATGCCTCTTACGAGTCTGAAAATACTTATCGTTCCGAGGACCTGGTTGGGGCTCCAAACCGGATATTTTTATCTGAGGAATTTAAACACGAGTGAATCGGAATGCCCGTGAACTTTGAATGGCATGACGAATCGACCCCCTAACGTCCACTTAGATAAGGACTGAAGCCCTCAAACTAATCGTACTTTTTCTTCTGCCTGACACACATGATTTTGTGAATTCGAGTCAGCAACGGACGAGTCGGCCTACACGCTTCTAAATAAACACTGCTCGACCCTGAAGCGATCCGTGAGTGTGATTATCTTTAATTGTCCGTTCACTTTGTTTGCGATTATTTATGTGTGCATTTTCTCTGTAAACAGGATCTTCCCAAGTCCGGATATAGCTCGGGTATGACCTCGTCATCTGACCGCGGTTCAAAATCACCTCGGATCTTTTCCTTGCAGTTTGATTCCGGACCGTCGCCAATAACCTTTGTTTTGCTTTAGTGCGACGTTAATTAACTACCTACCCAAGTCATAGGCCCGCTGTAGCCTGGTTAGTAGGTAGATATTTTAATTAACGTCATACTGAAGCAACACAACAGGCTATTGGTGACGGTCCGGGATCAATCCCGGAAAAATCCGACGGCAACACCACGTAATTTTGAACCACGGTCAGATGACGAGGCAACACCTGAGTTAGTACCCCACTCTCCAAACTTCCACACCACGCCAACGTGAGGACAGTGGAGGCCACGACAGATTTAACGTACACCAGCCCCCTTTCTTACATGATGGTCTTTGGCTGGATTGGAACTGTAGCCTGGTTGGGAGAGTAACTAATTAGCAACCGAAGGACTGAGAGTTTGAATCCAACCAAAGACTGTCGTTCAATCTGTCGTGGCCTCAAATATCCTCACGTTGGCATGATGTAGAAGTTTGGAGAGTGCTTTGCCAGCTCAGGTGTGACCTCGTCATCTGACCGTGGTTCAAACTGACGTGTTGTCCTCGGATCTCTTCCTTCGGGATGGATCCCGGACCGTCGCCAACAGACCGTCGTGTAGCTCCAGTGTCACGTTAATTAAAAATACACACCATACCCATGTCTTTATTTGACTTAATGATTCATTTCAGTGCGTCAAAACTCCTAGTAGTCTAGACGAGGTACATCTCGGTATTAGCAAAACTGACCAGATCTGGATGGACAAGATATCGGTCATTATAAAAAACTGACCAGATCTTGATCTCGTCGTCATCAAAAAATCTTGACCAGTTGTCTCGTCATTGCCAAAATTGGTCGGATCTTGATCAACGAGATATCTCGTCGAAATCACTTGGAGGGTTAGAATAGTCAGATGAACTCGAAACTGATCTTTTCGTGCCCTCCTTAATGAGTTTTTGTCAGTACGAATAAAAAAAATAGCAGGGAATGGATTCGGACAAGAAATTTTGTGTAAATATCTATATTTATTCTAGACAACAGAATATTTTCATTATAATTTTGTGCTCGGGTTACGTGGTATTCTCGGATCTTTCCCTTTGTGATTGATCCCGGACTGTCACCAATAGCCCTTTGTGTTGCTCCAGTGTGACGTTAATTAATATACCTACCATTATAATTTTGTAAAACTTTTACATTTTTTCGAGTTCTGTACTTTAGAATATGTATGCGATAGGTTTTTGATGAACTCGTAATAATTTGAATAATTTTTCATACATAGTTTCAATCAGTAATAGGGCCGCATGGATTTGATATTTTTGAATTAACGTCACACTGGAAAAACACAACGGACTATTGGTGACAGTTCGGGATCAATCCCAAAGGGAAAGTTTTGGTATTGGTATTGGTATTTTCAATTAACGTCACACTGGAGCAACACAACGGGCTATTGGTGACGGTCCGGGATCAATCCCAGAGGGAAAGATCCGAGGACAACACCACGTAATTTTGAACCACGGTCAGATGACGAGGCAACACCTGAGCTGGCACCCCACTCTCCAAACTTCCACACCACGCCAACGTGAGGACGTTTGGGGCCACGACAGATTTAACGTGCACCAGCCCCCTTTGTACACGACGGTGTTTTTGGCTGGATTCGAACTCGCAACCCTTCGGTTGCTAGTCCGTTACTCTTCCAACCGGGCCACCGCGGCCCAAATTCTGAGTTGGAAAGTCGATTCAACCAAACCGTTGTGCACGTATGCTGGTGTACGTCAAATCTGTCGCGTCCTCAAATGTCCTCACGTTGAGGTGGAAGTTTGGTGAGTAGGAACTTTTACTTGTATTACAATAGTTTATTCTCGTGATTGCTAAAAGCAGGGGTGTCAAACTCAATTAAAACACGGGCCATTTAATGCAACTGGTAAGATTCACGCGGGCCACATCACATTTACAAATTTTCTTAAAATTATATTTTGAAGTGAGGATTCAGGAATAGGGATAGGATAATTAAAACACATTATGTAATCGAGTGAATTTAGGGTAATAATTTATAATATTGCTATATAATTGTTTTTATTTAAACGTTTATTTAATTTAATGTATTTATAAAACTAAAATTAATTTTACCTTAAACTTGCCAGCGCTTTCCTCCTACTAGTTTTCCAATATCTGGATATGGATAGGATAATTAAAACACATTATGTAATCGAGTGAATTTAGGGTAATAATTTATAATATTGCTATATAATTGCTTTTATTTAAATGTTTATTTAATTTAATGTATTTATAAAACTAAAATTATTTTTTTTTACCGGAAACTTGCCAGCGCTTTCCTCCTACTAGTTTTCCAATATCTGGATTCAAAGACTGAGAACAGACAATCTTCATTATGGCAGATAGATGTTTATCAGTTAATCTTGATCTGTAGGCCGTTTTATTTAATCTCAGACGAAAATAGTTGCTCACACATTTTTAACTTGACGAAATTGTGTGTACGGTATTGCCTCGATCTCCCCTAAGTGCTATTTTCTTCATAACATATTGTCCTGTTTTCATTTTATTTCAGAGCATCGCGGGCCACAAAAAATTACCTCTGGGCCACATGCGGCCCGCCAGTTTGACATCCCTGGCTAAAAGAATCCCAAAATGTTAAGAAATGTTTAAAAGAAACCCACTGCTATAAAATTAGAGCTATTGTAATCTTATGACCACAAAAATAATTTTAAAACTTTGTTATAACCCACCACTGGGGATGGGTTAGTGCGAGAAACAATTCGTTAAAAGGTTTTTTAAGTTTTCGTCTTTCTCGGCTGGTAACAAATAACAGTTATAGATTACAAGAAGCATATGCCGGCAAAATAGTTAAAAGAACGAATTATGGAAAGCGGAAGTTCTAGTTTCGATCCCAGCTACATGGTAATGTCCGGAATTTTCTTTCTACGTACAAACATGAACCAACTGCCCCAAATCCACTAAATGAATGCTAAACCTTTTCTGTATCCGTAATCCTAATGTATTCTTTTCATGAGGCACCTGAAATAACATTAGATCGTACCCGCGTTTTCGTAAATTTTTATATTTATGAAATGTACACTAATTTCGAACCCTGAATTGCAAGTACAGTTGTACCTTGAGATACGAGTGTCCCAACATACGAGATTTTTGAGATATGAGCCGTCACTAGGTCGATCTTTTGCTTTTGAGTTACGATCCAGAATTTGAGATACGAGCCTGCCTTCGGTGATGTCACAACCACCACTCCGCTCAGCTTCTTGAATCTCGACGGTCGTTCAGTTCACATGTTTACCTCACCTAATGACAGTTAACGTCTGTCACAAAAATTAATTAATTTCTTAATTTGGTTTGACATTTATTGTCAACTGCCACCGAGAGGCCCGAGTCCCTTTCTTTTTTTTTTCTTTTTTTTTTTTTTCATTTTTCTTTTCTCCGACGAGATGCGTCAATTCTAAAAACGGGATGTTTTTAATTTTTTCGTATAACCATGAGTCCAAAGTGGGTGAGTGTAAAGAACAGTGGTGAGAAAAGGAAAAAGGTGATATCCATGGAATTAAAGAGAGCTAATAAACAAACATGAGCAAGGCGTAGAGTAATAGACTTGGCAACGCAGTACGATCGCACTACTTCTACGATATGTACTATTCTGAAGCAGGACTCGATAAAGACTAACTCCAGCTACAATATTTGTTCATTATAAATACATAATTATAAAAAAATTGGAGTGGTTTTTTGGGGGCTGGTACGAATTAAACTCATTTCAATTGGGAAAATTGATTTGAGATACATGCATTTTGTCTTACGAGCTCGGTCATGGAATGAATTAAACTCGTATCTCAAGGTACCACTGTACTTAATCAACAACCATTTAGGCTGATATATTTTAACTTTGTTATAACACAAATCCAGCATTTGTATACATATCAGGGCCGAGGTAGCTCAGTTGGAAGAACAACGGATTACCTACCGGAGGGTTGCGAGTTCGAAGCTCGTTCCAGCCAGACCATCGTGTACACGGGAGCTGGTGCACGTCAAATCTGTCGGGCCTCAAATGTCCTCACGCTGACTTGGTGTTGACGTTTGGAGAGCGAGGTGCCAGTCCAGATGTTGCCTCGTCATCTGACCGTGGTTGAAATTTACGTTGTGTTGTCCTCCGACCTTTCCCTTCGGGTTTGATCCTGCACTGTCGCCAATAACTCCAGTGTCACGTTAATTAAATATCTATCTACAGTCCGCTATAGTTAAAAAAGGTAGGTATTTTAATTAGTCTCCACTGGGCAACACAACGGGTTATTGGCTCCGGAATCAAACCCGAAAGGAAAGATCCAAGGATAACACCACGTAATTTTGTATCATGGTCAGATGACGAGGTCAACACCTGATCTGGCACCCCACTATCCAAATTTCCACACCACGCCAACGTGAAGACATTTGAGGCCACGACAGATTCAAAGTGCACCAGCCCCCTTTGAACACGACGGTGTCTGGTTGGATAACTCAACCCTCCAGTTGCTAATCCGTTCCAACCAGGCTACTGCGGCCCCTAAATAGTGAACTATCGGGTTCGAAATTTCTAACAGCCGTATTCGAAAAAGCCAAAGTTCTTTTATATTGTTGGTGTAATTCTTCTATGTAAGTAAAGCTTTCATTGTGTGTTCGTCTATTACTTGATATTGTATGTCGTATCTGGCGTAGCATGGCCAAATATGGCCCTTGCGCTATAAAACCCCCAAACCAACCAACCGTCTATTACTTGAAATTGTATGTCGTGCCTGGCGCAGCATGGCCAAAATATGGCGCTTGTACCACAAAAAACCCAAACCAACCAACCGTCTATTACTTGATATTGTATGTCGTGCCTGGCGCAGCATGGCCAAAATATGGCGCTTGTACCATAAAAAACCCAAACCAACCAACCGTCTATTACTTGATATTGTATGTCGTGCCTGGCGCAGCATGGCCAAAATATGGCGCTTGTACCATAAAAAACCCAAACCAACCATCTTGGTGTATACGTGTGTTCGCGCACGTGATACGTTGAAGCTTTTTAAAATGAACAAACACTAAGGCAATAATAAAAATCGAATCAATTCTTGTGACGCAAGTATTAAATTACCTGAGAGAAAATGCATTATTGAATAACCGTCTTTAATATCACTCAAAAGTAGTATCTCCGCTGGCGTTATGCATCGCTTTCGTCCTGTCATCTTATTGAATTACTTAAGTATATCCATTTTTCACTTAGGGATGAAATTGAATTTGAAGTTCCCTTTTACCGTAAACGATATTGATAGCGACAATTCTGTTTTCGAACACAAGAAATCGCTCCCGATGCTGGAATAATAATTCTTTCTCAGGGGAATCGACAGAAATTTACAAGAAATACGAAATAGTAAATCACGCATAATCAATTATTAAAGAAATCCTTGCATGAAATGTAAACATTTGTTAAATTTTCTATGCAAACACGCTTTTCAGTACTTGTTGGATATCTCAGTATTACCAAACCGAACTAGGGAACCTTGTTCAACCTAAGTACGCACTTTGGGTATTTGGGTATTTGGGTATTTCAATTAACGTCACACTGGAGCAACACAATGGGCTATTGGTGACGGTCCGGGATCAATCCCAAAGGGAAAGATCCGAGGACAACACCACGTAATTTTGAACCACGGTCAGATGACGAGTACGCACTTTGAGATTGGAAAAAGTGAATGATAAGAAACTAGTTTCTCTGAAAGCAGTTTGGTACATGTGTGCTTATTTTGAATTTTGATTAAAATGTAGGGGAAGGTTGGTGGGTATTATAAGTATGGTAGCAATACACGTACTTAGGTTGAACAAGGTTGAACGTAAGTACGCATTTTGAGATTGGAAAAAGGTGAATGATAAGAAACTAGTTTCTCTGAAAGCAGTTTGGTTCATGTGTGCTTATTTTGAATCTTGATTAAAATGTAGGGGAAGGGCCAAGCTGCAACCAAACACAAGAACGGAAACCGGAGGGTTACGAGTTCGAATCGAACTGAAGACCGTCGTGTACAAAGGGGGCTGTTGCACGTTAAATCTCGTGGCCTCGAATGTCTTCACGTTGGTGTGGAAGTTTTGAGTGGGGTGCCAGCTCAGGTGTAACCTCGTCATCTGACCGTGGTTCAAAATTACGTGTTGTCTTGGATTTTTCTCTTCGGGTTCGAGAGGCCGTCGTGGCTCAGTGGGTATGCCCAATGCGTTAGCAACCAAGTTGTAGGCGGCGCACGTGTATTCCTCCCAGTGTGTATTTCTCTCTTCTGTGTCAGTAAAACCTTCGTTGTGTGTGCGCCAATTACTTGATATTGTATGTCTTGTGTTAATTATCTGATATTGTATTGTGTCTAGCGCAGCATGGCCCTTGCGCCATAAAACCCCCAAAACCAACTAACCCTCCGGGTTTGATCCCGGTCCGTTACAAATAGCCCGTTGTGTTGCTCCAGTGCGACCGTTAATTAAATACCTACGTGCGCAAAACACAAGATATACAACATCAAGTAATGGTAGATAGGTAGTTAATTAAAGTCACACTGGAATAACAAAGGGCTATTGGTGACGGTTTGGGTAGGTAGCATTTTAATTAATATCACACTGGAGCAACAACGGGCTATTGGTGGCGATCCGGGATGAGTCCCAAGGGGAAAGCCAAGGAGAACACCAGTTCCGCGGTAGCCCGGTTGCAAGAGTAGCAAAGACCGTCGTGCACAAAGAGGGCTGGTACAAGTTCAATCTGCCGTGGCCTCAAATATCCTCACGTTGGCATGGTGTGGAAGTTTGGAGAGTGGGGTTGACCTCGTCATCTGACCATGGTTCAAAATTACGTAGTGTTGTTCTCGGAACGTTCCCTTTGGGGATAATCCAGGACCGTCGCCAATAGTCCGTTGTGTTGTTCCAATGCGACGTTAATTAAATACCTGCATACCGAGGACAATACGTAATTTTGAACCACGGTCAGAGGACGAGCACCCACTCTCCTCACTAAGTGGAGCCCACTGAGCTGGCACCCCACTCTCCTAACTTCCACACGACGCCAACGTGAGGACATTTGAGGCCACGGCAGATTGAACGTGCACCAGTCGTTGGATTCGAATTTGCAACCCTCCGGTTGGTAATCCGTTACTCTTCCAACCGGGCACCGCGACCCAAATTACTTAGAAAATTATTTAAAATTCCAGTTTTTACTCCATATTTTGAAGGATCATACGATCCACAAGCTCAGCTTCGATTGATTGTATGCGTACAGAATAATTCGAGATTTTTACCCCCCCCCCTCCAGTAACCTCCCTCTACTGAATATTAGCCCTTGCCCCAAACTAGCAACATACGATTCTAAAAATAGGAGTCAGGAGATAAATGACAGTTTAAAATTTTCGTCCGAGAAACGCCGTATTTTTAGTGACTTATACTAGACTGACAGCGAGTAACTCATACTCTACTTTTGCCCCAACATTCCTTCCTCCTGTGACTATTTTTTGCGTGAAAGGGGCCTCGGTGAGGTGTTTGTTGAGGTAAAATCTTATTCGGAAGCACACTCTACCGGATGACCTGCTTTCCGGCCAGTGTGTGGGCGGATATTTCAAGGGGAAAGATGGAGCAAGTGCACCCGCGAGTCACAACATACCAGTGCGTTCGCAGGTCTCGAAGCGATTGCGTCAACGGTAAGTGATCGTCTTCCTTGACTTTTGACGGAAAGTGGGATTTTCACTCGTATGCTCTTATCTACAGGGTGAGTCTAAATTGTTTTTACAAAATAAGAGGGGTGATAGTACCATCCAGAGGAGTAATACTTACCATGGAACATAGGGTCGCATTCCACTCTGAGAGGCAGAAAAGAGTACAGTCGAAACGCATCGAGTCATCGCCTCTGACGTCGTTTTGTTCCTGCCTACGTAGCATATCTCCTAAGCAAGGTGGATCGGACGTGGCGAATCTGTGGCTTGGCCTCCACGCTCACCGGACCACTGGACTTTTTCTTCTGGGGGCACATGAAATTTTTAGTGTACCAGACGCCTGTGGACTCGGCTGAAGATCTCGCAGCGAGAATCGGTGTTGCCGCAGACAAAATTAACACACCAGGAATCTTCGAGAGGGTGCGCCAGTCATTCCTTCGCCGGTATGAACTGTGCAACGACACGCGTAGCCACCACTTTGAGCACTTGCTGCGAGTTTTTCTCTGATCAATCAATCAATCAGATTGTGCAACTTTTGGTATCGTTCATTCGCTTTCCCAACACTGTTATAAGTTCATGTTGAAATTCTGATTTGACTCTTTTCTGCCTCTCAGAGTGGAATGCGACCCTATGTTCCATGGTAATTATTGCTCGTCTGGATGGGTACTATCACCCCTCTTATTTTGTAAAAGCAATTTAGACTCACCCTGTATATGCTGAGGACCGCGGTAGTCCGGTTGGAAGAGTAACGAACTAACCATCGAATCCAACCAAACGACCGTCGTGTACAAAGAGGGTTGGTGCACGTTAAATCTGCCGTGGCTTCAAATGTCTTCACGGTTCAAAATTACGTGGTGTTGTCCTCGCTCTTTCCCTTTGGGATTGATCCCGGACCGTCGCCAATAGCCCTTTGTGCTGCTGTCCAGTGTGACGTTAATTGAAAAATATCAAATGTCTTCACGTTGGCGTGGAAGTTTGAAGAGTGGGGTGCTAGCTCAGGTGTGACTTCGTCATCTGACCGTGATTCAAAATAATGTGTTGTCCGCGGTTCTTTCCCTACGAGTTTGATCCGGGACCGTCGCCAATAGCCCGTTGTCTTCTCCAGTGCGACGTTAATTAAAATACCTATATGCTGAACTGATAAATTCTATTCCTGCATTGGGGCCGCCGTGGCCAGGTTGGAAGTGTAACGGACTAGCAACCGGAGGGCTGCGAGTTCGAATCCAACCAAAGACCGTCGTGTACATGGGGGCTGGTGCGCGATAAATCTGTCGTGGCCTCAACTATCCTTACGTTGGAGTGTTGTGGAAGCTTGAAGTGCCAGCTCAGGTGTGACCTCGTCATCTAACGGTTCAAAATTACGTGGGATTCTCTTCGGGATTGATCCCGGACCGCCGTAAATAGCCCGTTGCGTTGCTCTTGTGCGAAATTAGTTAACATTACAATCTATTCCTGCATTGTGACCTGGCATTCAGGAGATATTTTGGGACTTCAAGTCTCAGGGCCGCGATAGCCAGATTGGTTAAGGTAATTAATTAACGTCGCACTGGGGTGGAACACAACTGGCAATTGGCGGCGATCCGGGATCAATCCTTATGGGAAAGATCGAGTACGATACCAGGTAATTTTGAACCACGGTCAGATGACGAGGCTAACACCCCAATCTCTAAACTTGAACACCATCCAAATGTGAAGACTTTTAAGGTCGACAGATTCAACATGCACCAGTTCACCATATACCCGACGGTCTTTAGTTAGGTTCGAATTCGCAACCCTCCAGTTGCTACTCTCACAGCTGGGCTACCGAGGCCCTCTAGACCCATGAAATGTTGGGCGTAATCAACTGATTTTTCAATCGATCGATTAGTTATTAAATATTTCAATATCATGACTATGATTGGAAAATTAGTTATAGTTCAAACTAAATAATTAAGTCATTAGTCATTCGCTTTAGTCAGGAATGAGTAAACTATTTCTTATGGTAGAGGCGCAAAATTACTTTGGCGATATTTTTTGCTTTCGTTTTGCATGATTTTCGCAAATCGATTCAAGAATTTTATTTTCTTTAAAATTTATCCAACGTGGCTCAAAAGTATGTATTGTCCTCGATCTTTCCCTTTGAATTGATCCCGGACCGTCGCTAATAGCCCGTTGTGTTGCTAAAATGCGATGCTCATTCAACTACCTACCAACCTGCTTGGCTAATCAATTGACGGTTATATTCTGCCGCACGAACGTTGAGTTGATAGGTAGGTATTTTAATAAACGTCGCACTGGAACCCCAACCGAGGGCAACACCGCCATTTTGAACCACGGTCAGACGACGAGGTCACAACTGAGTAGGCACCTCACTCTCCAAAACTTCCACACCACGCCAACGTGAAGACATTTGAGGCCACGACAGATTTAATGTGCACCAGCCACCTTTGTGCACTAATGTCTTTGGTTGGATTCGAAATCGCAAACCCCGGTTGCTAATCCGTGACTCTTCCAACCGGGCTACCGCGTCCCCAGTTGAGTTGATAGTCGAGTATGCATGTTACTAATGGTGGTATTACAGTAACAGTTTACCTGTGACTGCTATGGAAGAATGATTCTAAACTGAGACTGAATCTGATTGGTTGGATTGGTATTTTCAATTAACGTCACACTGGAGCAACACAACGGGCTATTGGTGACGGTTCGGAATCAATCCCAAAGGGAAAGATCAGTGACAACACCGTAATTTTGAACCACGGTCAGATGACCTGATTAATTGTAAGGGGGTACTGCTTCTGTTTAAGACATTTTTAATGGATACCGGAAGAAGCCCTGCGGCTTATAACGCCGAAGAACTCAGTTCGAACCTTACATTATTTTTATCCATAACTGAAATATTTTTAAAAAACCTTTTTATTCATTCTAACACCAACATTTAATAAACAAGCCGTTTGAACAAAATTACAAAACTTTCCCCAGTCAATGAGTTTTTTTTATTTTAAGCCTGTAATTAATTCTTTTCCCTATGAAGTTGGATCTTTCCCTTCGGGTTTGATCCCGGACCGCCGCCAATATCCCGTTGTGTTGCTCCAGTGCAACGTGAATTTAAATACCTACCTACCTTTCTCTAAAGATCTTTTTCTCAATAAAAACTAATGCGAATATCCTTTTTTCTTTCCCGACAAGATTTGACATTTGTATTCTCCATGCTACGCCTAGCTCCTGAAACAGGAAATAGCTTCCAATTTGCATCATCGTTTATATTTTCTTCCCATTTCATAGGGCCGTCGTGGTTCAGTTGGTATGCCCACTGCACTAGCAACCTTCGAGTTGTAGGCGGCGCAGGTTGCATTCCCGTCCGGTGCATTCCTCCCTGGGTGTATTTTTTCCTTCTGTGTCAGTATAACTTTGATTGTGTCTGTCTATTACTTGATCTGGTATGTCGTGTCTGGCGCAGCATGGCCAAATATGGCCCTTGTGCCATAAAACCTCAACAAAACTAAACCAACTCATTTCATTATTTTATATCATTTTAAAATTATTGCCAAATGGCTTTCCTTTTTCCCGATAACTTTTTAAACATTTTCTGTTCCATAATTTATACAATTTTTATAAAATATTAATCAAGATGTGTGTAGAGGCTTTCTCTAGAACTCAGAAATTCATAAGCTGTGGGAAAGTAACTAATTTGTTTTAAAAACTAAAGTGCAAAATTTCTATTTCTTTTAAAAATACATTGTCTGACAAGGAATTCCAAAAATAAATATTGCAATTTTATGATTAAAGCAATAAAATTACACGCTTTAAAAATAAAACATTCAATCACAAAAAAATTACACTTACATTAAAATATTTCAGAATATTTGTTACCACTATTTACATGTGTTGGTTCTATCCTCTAACATTGCTTCTTTTTACGACTCCACTTTAAGAGAATGCAGAAACTTGTAAAAATAAAGAAATGCTGTAAACATTACATATCCAGGAAATAAACGGCAAACGCAGAGGCGGATTCAAAGTGATAGGGACCCTTTGCCTAAATACCTATTAGTTTTTTAGCACACTTTTATACATTTCTTCTTCATTGTTCAGTAGAGCTTTCTTAAATGAAATATTGTTGTCAAATATTACGAAAATTTTGTAAACATAAAAATGGCATTTTTAAAATTATGATTACATTTCAATCACATAGCTTCTCACTAGGGTGACCATATTTCGAAAACACCAAACCGGGACACTAAAAAAACGCAGTCTCATTCTCATTTATTTTCACAAAACAATACAATTAACTCTAAATCACAGAAATATATGCACATGTGTTTATATGTAATAAGTACATAAATGGTTAGAATTATCATGTTCTAATGGTTTATGCAAAACAAAATAAATTATAAATCGTCAATTATAAATAATGTGTCACTTATTTATATTTTTTGGTTGACCCGACTTGCTTTAATATTTCTGGTTTGGAGATAATGTATTCATGAAATTCTTGGCAGTTCAAATCATAATTCGTCAGCACTTGAAGAATGGACTCTACGGTTGAAATGTCCAATCGATTTCGCTCGTCTGTCCACTATACATTCATTAGAAAAAAAATCCGTTCAATATTAGCGTTATGAGGTGGAAATGAAAACATATACTGACATATTTTCAAAATTTCGGAATATTCCTCAGCGTGTTCACTACATTTAAAAAAATCCACCCATTTTTCGTAACAGAGCATATTCTCATTCTTCCATTCTGTGGATTTTTCAATCATTATTTTCTTTACGTTACGCATTTGATTAAAGAGTAGTGAATCATTTAATTTAACTCCTCTTTGAGATACAAACAGGTGGTCTCAACTTTCTTCCAAACGGGTATTTCTAAAAGTAACATCCAAGAAAATACGGATACACTAGCATTTGTTTCCTTCCACATAAAAAGGTATTCGTACGCTGTTTTGTAAAAGTCGTCAATTTCACGCTTATAATTAGACAACATCGTTTGCGATATTTCATCTTTTTTTCTCTCGTAAGACATTTTTTACACTGATTGTAAGAAAACGTTCGTCGGACCTTTCCTTAATGATGGTTAGCCTCTCTTCCAATATTGAATAAACTTCGATGCAGCATTTCTTGTTACCTTCTATTTTTTAATTCCTTTTTCAAAAACATGCAATTGATTATGAATAAACCATAGATAGGCTTCACTCAAGGGATTATTGAAAAATGTCAATAAGGTTTTCGGAGCCCTTTCCTCAGAAAGAAAAAAACTTTTTAATCCCTCAAATTTTTAGTATCCTTTCTACTGCAGGAAGCAATGAAAGCCAACGTGTGCCTGAATGGGACAACACATTTTGATATTGGAGTCCCACGAAATCGCAAAATTCTTTTAGTCTTTCAGTCCTCACAGTATAAATTGAAAAATATGTAAATATTTTAACGACTACGGCCTCAATATCACAAGAGAGTCTATCTGCGGCTGTTTGTATAGTATAGTATTCAAAGAGACTTTGGATGTGTTCTTGGGGTACAGCAGACCAAGCAGCTTCCACACGTTGCCAAAGTTGATCTGGTGTGGCAGCTGGGGATGTATTCTGGGTCAATCGTTGAGCAACCATGGACCACATGTTTTCTATCGGCGAAAGATCCGGAGAGCGAGCTGGCCAGGGAAGCAATTCAATCTGGCGATTGACGAAGAACCCTTGGACAATGCGTGCCACGTGTGGTCGCGCATTATCCTGTTGAAATATGGCTGTGGGCAAGCCCTGAAGGTAAGGAAGGGCAACTGGCTCCAACACCTCGGAGATGTAGCGCTGGCTGTTTAAAGTACCGGCAATGCGTACTAGAGGAGTGCGAGAGTGATATCCAATACCGCCCCATACCATAATACCCGGTGCAGGACCAGTGTGGCGGTGCATAACGCAGCTGTTCAGCATCCTCTCTCCACGGTGTCTCCAGACTCGAATCCGACCATCGTGGTGTTGCAGACAGAAGCGTGATTCGTCAGTAAAGACAATTTCATTCCATTCTGCCGTCCACATCCTTCTTTCATCGCACCATTGGCGGCGGAAACGTCTGTGGTTCTGCGTCAAGGGTAGACGAAGCAATGGACGTCTTGCGGACAGACCACTCTGCTGTAAATGGCGTCGTATGGTACGCGCAGACACTGGATGATGCGGTACAGACTGAATGTGCTGTGCTATGGTTCGTGATGTGGCTGAGCGATCCGTCACTGCCATACGCACAATATGCCTGTCATCACGTGAAGTGGTGCACTGAGGTGGATGCGATCGAACACGTCGGTCCATCGTACCCTCCTGCATCCAACGATCACATATCCGCATTACAGTTGTTTGGTTTGGTCCAACACGACTACCGATTTCCCTGAAAGTAATCCATAATCTCGGTAGGCCACTATCCTTCCTCTGTCGAACTCGGATACTTGATCAAAAGATGATCGCTGTTTTCTACGAGGCATAATTGATCGTTTTTTTTTTAAAAAACCACAAGAAAAACACAATTGCCGTACTTGAAATCGTCGAAATCTCCAAGCCTTAAATAGCGCTTTGAAGTGGCGCCACAGGCGCGCGTGATGTGCGTCTGAAATTCTAATCATTTGCATATCTCACCTCCGCTAATGCATGTTGTAAATTTCATATTATTTGCATGCTTCCTTCAGGGTGTTGCATTTACGGTGGCCAGCAGTGTATAATGATGTTTAATTGTATGATATGCAGTAATCAATTCAGCTGCATTTATTTTATATTCTTCATCGGAACTAGGTTTGCTAAAAAAAGAATCTACTGTTCGTGAAGAACTTGCAATTGATATGTTTTTTTCCACTTTAAGTGGTTCTTAATATCTGCTCGACCGCCATGCCTAATACTTACTGAGTGGGGTGCCAGCTCAGGTGTTGCCTCGTCATCTGACCGTGGTTCAAAATTACGTGGTGTTGTCCTCGGATCTTTCCCTTTGGGAGTGATCCCGGACCGTCACCAATAGCCCATTGTGTTGCTCCAGTGTGACGTTAATTGAAATTCCCCCCCCCTAATACTTACTATAAAGGACATACATACTGTACATTCTACTTCCTCTACTTGTCTACCTTTTCTTATGAACTTCCATTCTTTCGAGTAATCTTCTTTATACGTACATTTACACTTCGGCATTTCAAAGGATCTAAAATTAAAATATTAATTAATGAAATTTAATTTTATATTAATTTTCTAACTTATTTAATATACAAACCAATTATCAATTTACAAAATAGGGAACATATAATTTTAATGTGGATTGAACGAACTTGATTTTTAAAAATTAGGTTAAATTTAAAAATTATTTAAAAAAGGAAAAAACATACCTTATTACGCTAGGAGTCGGAAAACTGGCGTTTCGAGTCTTGAGCAAACAGTGCACTCTGAAAAGATGCAAAGCTTTGACCAAAGCACTGTTATCTGTACGAAAGCGATCAGCAAAGTGAAAAAACATACGAAACACAGGTTCATTACCCCCACTACTGTATGGCCAGCGCCACAATGAAAATGTAAACAAGTACGTTAGTGTGCTTAAGCTTACAATCACTTACATCTGTTTCGTAAAACGAGTGAGCTGCTTGCTCACGAATAGCAGTATTTTTTTCGAATACGAAATTTGTAAAATATGTAAAACCGGGACAATAGACCGTCCCGAAGACATTTTTCGGGACG
This sequence comes from Meta bourneti, assembly GCA_933210815.1. Lineage (NCBI taxonomy): Eukaryota > Metazoa > Arthropoda > Arachnida > Araneae > Tetragnathidae > Meta > Meta bourneti. Next base: position 109,445,584 of record OW119922.1, on the reverse strand, counting down.
CCGGGACAGGGTACCTAAAACCGGGACAATCCCGGAAAACCGGGACGTTTGGTCACCCTACTTCTCACTCACTTTCAAAACTCTTCCTTTTGTTTACACCCTTAATTCATCTTGGGATTTTAAAGCAACAACGAAACGTAAGCATAACTGAAGAAATAATTTTTTTAATGTAAAAAAAATCAGCGTACATCCATGTTCTTGTTCTGTTCACTAGGAAATCCAAATCTTAAATCCTAACGTTAAATCTGTCGTGGCCTCAAATGTACTCACGTTACCATGTCAGGTGTGACTTCGGCAACTGACCGTGGTTCAAAATTACGTGTTGTCTTCGGACCGTCGCCAATAGCCCGATGTGTTGCTCTAGTACGACGTTAATTAAATGCCTATCTATCAAATAATCATCTGAGGACGTTGATTTGGTATCATTCAATTAAAAAATATTTCAGAGGTACCTATTTTAACCTTATCCCAATTGTACATACATAATTCGTTATTTTATAATTGAAAAGAATTTAGAAGAGGAATAAAAAAGAATTTTTGTTTAACTTAAATAAAAAGTTAATATCAATAATTAATTTGTCATTTAAAATACCGAATTTTGAAAACGTTTCTTCTGACCTTACCTTTCAACTGTAGAGATTATTTATTTAGTAAGCGTTTTCTTGGAAAAAGCTTAGCACCAAAAACACGTCACCCTAGTGTCATTGAGCCCTCTTTAATGTTGCAGAGAACCCTGGTTGAAAATCAGGAACCCTTTAGAACAGTAGTTTTTAACCTTTTTAGTGATCGGCAGTCCCTTGAAAAATGTGTTTCTACTCTATTTAGGAAATTACTCTTCTATTGCAAGATAATTTATTTATTGAAAGATAAACATACATTTACACATACACATTCAAAACAATACCTCAATTTTTAATGGCTACGTTGTTTATTCATAATACTTTTGAAGCAAGGCTCCTTTTTTGAAAAAGCCACGCGTAAATCATCACTTGCATTGAAGCGATTTCTGGCTTTTGTTTTTATGTGCAAATGATGAAAATCCCATTTCACAAAGGTAGGTGGTAGCAAATGGTAAGTGTCTGCAATGCTGCTTTTGCCAGCTGTGTATAAGGTTCTGTGTACACCAGAATTGTCCTAAGTCCAGTTTTTCAAATTTTATTTGAATACGTGCATTTGCTCGAATTTCGATAAGATCGTCTTTATTAAATCGCTGTCGTCCATCGAAACTTCTCTCGCACACCCGAGTTTAAGAACCTCGAGAAACACAAATAAGCAGACACTCATTCGCACTACTTCCCTTTGAGATTGATCCCGGACCGTCACCAATAGCCCATTGTGTTGCTCCAGTGTGACGTTAATTAAAATACCTACTTTCTCACTACTACCGAAGCACCAATACCAGTCGCAGTCATCGATCTCAAATCACCGAGAGGTTACTTCGCATTCAATCACTGCGACCGAGTCGCAGTATCGGTGTTAACCCTCACTGTTATTTTGATAATTCAGTAACAGGTAAGAACTGTGATTCAAAAGCAGCTCGGATTCGTTTCACAACCCTATAGTCGAGTCACGTGGTTTTAGAAAGAGCGTAACAAATCACTTCAATTGGCGTCTAGTTCATTGCTTGGAGAAACAAACAAATCGCGTCTATTAAAGCCTGATTCTGCAGCTAAAAGTCTCAAGGAATCGCGTCTATAGTTGATTTCTCGATGTAACAAGAGCATTTTTATTTTTTCACCTGCTGTATCTGATATCACTTGTGTCCGAAGTACCTGCACCTTTTGTATGAAATGGATACGGTTGCTAAGGCTCATTCGCACATTCAAGTTGAGAACTACACCATGGTTTGGAAGTTATATAATTTTAACAAGCTACCATTTTTGAGTGATCATCCAATTTACGGCCCCAAATTTACCCTGGGCAGTGAAACAAAGATCAAATGGACTATCATGATATCCAAAGAGAACATTGATGATGAGGAATCCTTGGGTTTCAGAATAACAAAAGAAACGGTTAATAAAAACCTATGCTGGGAGGCTGTGAAATACAGTGTCACAATTAAGTCAAAAGACGGGCTCTCCCAAATCTGCCTGACGGACATTGTCACCAATGGTAGCTTGGAATTTCCATTTCAATATATCAAGCTGAGCGACCTTAGCCCAGAAAACAAAAACATATTTAAGTCTGTGGATTTGACGTTAGAGAGTTCGATGCAATATATGTATCATAAAGAGCAGGGAAAGGTGCTAGAACCGCAGCCAGAAGATCAACTTATCGTAGAAGATATGAAGCGTCTCCACGACAGCAAAGCTTACAGCGACATCATGTTGGTCATCAAAAACGATGACGACGACACAGAATTGGCATGCCACAAGAGTATTCTTTGTTCTCGATCATACCGTTTTAATTTTGAATGCCAAATCTTGGAAGACAATTCTCGTTTGGTACTCAATCTTGAAAAAAGGACTGCCAAAGCAATGATTTGGTATATTTACACAAGCGAAATGCCTCATAAATTTAGTGAAGACGATTATCGGAAACTTTGTAGGGCTGCGGCACTTTATAATATTACTCACTTGTTAAAATTATGCGAAGATTTTCTGAATGCCAAAGGTAGCATTTCCTGCATGTGTCCGAAATGCAAGAATGAAACATTTGAGTCGGATGATCTATCATCGGATGATGATATATCCGATGACGAGTGACACTCGCTCACTAAAATGATTATGGATTTCAAATGGTGAAATTTTAATTTATTTTGTTTCGCTGGATGCGCATTAGCAAAGTACAGTTAAAATGTTCTGAAAAATTGATACAGCTTTGATAGACATTTTTGTGGAAATGCTTTTGGTGCATTTTTAGCATGTTTTTGTGACCAAGGATGAATTTCTAAGAAAAAACACCATTCTAGGCTTAGTGAAAAATAATAAAAAAATTAACGAAATCAAATTTTATTGCTTAATTTCTCATTTATTATGTATTCATGTATATTATGCCTATTTTCAATTTAAACATGATGGTTTGAAGCATCTTTTTAAACAGTTTTAATAAATATGCATCTAACTATGCATAACTGTTTAAAAAACAGTTTCAAATGACAAAGATTTATGTTTATTTGATGTGTCATTTTTCTCGATTTGCCTTACATTTACTCGTTAAGCAGGGTATGCTGATTTAAATCAAATGATTTTTATTAAAAAATCATTGATTTAAATCAATTTTAAATTCCATTTTCCATTCTATATTAAGTTTATAAATATGGACAAGATACATGTTATTTTATTCCAAGTTAAAAATTATTTCAAATAAGTAAAATAGTCTGAAAAATGACACTTAGTCACAATGAAAGTTCTGAGATATCAGAAAAAAGCATTCTAATTTCGTACAAAATGTTTTTCTAATTGGGAATCTTAATATTTTTGTTTTGTGAAACATGTTGGTTAATTTTTATCCGAAATTTTATACATTGATCCCCTTGAGAAATTCTTTACACTGCTAGCATAAGCATTCTGTATTTATGGCATTGAAATTTGGAATGTATAAGTTAATTTGCCATTTGGTAATTGAATATACTAACAAAATAGATTATGGATTGAAGCGTAAAGCTATTTTAATGATCATAAGGAATTGTTTATTGTGTGCAAGCCCAAAATTCCACTCAATTGGCATGTTATTTCACTTATTCTATGCTGCTCATAGTGAAAAGCTTAATTTTCTTGTGTATGTTATGTATAAACCCTTTTTGTGTGCTTTGAGTATCACTTTAAAATACTTATCAATACTCAGAAAATTTGAAAAATAGGCATATTTGACTTCAATTTATGTATATTTTCATGTCTCATCTCATTTTTTAATATTTTCTTACAAACATTTTTCACAAATAAGTATTTTTTGCAAGCTAAATATTAATGAGAAGGAATTCTTTCATGAATTTTGGTGCATGAGTTTCTTTTATTTTCTATTGGTGGCATGATTTTTTTTCAAAACAGGTCGAAAGATGAATGTAAAAAAAACCTATAAAATAAAAATTAATTTCTTTTATCCCTAAAAAAATTAGGCAATTTTTGTGTCAAATAGAACGTATTGAAAAAATTGTTCGAAATCTAAATTTTTAAATTCATGTGGAAAAGAATTTTTATAAACCTTGACCTTGACGAAAGACTACATTATTCACATAATGCTTATAAAATAAATTCCAATAGAAGGTAGGTGCACTAAGAGCAACACAATGGGCTAATGACGACGGTCCGAGAACAAACCCGAAGGGAAAGATCCAAGAATATCTCGTAATTTTGAACCAGGATGAGGTCACACCTGAACTTCCATGCCGTGATAACATTTGAGGTCAGGACAGATTTAATGTGCACGAGCCCCCTTTGTACACGATGGTCTTTGGTTGGCTTCAAACTCGCAACCCTTTGGTTGCTAATCCATTAATCTGCCATCTGGGCTACCGAAATTCCAATAGAAAGATTACAAATAGCTTTGTTTGCTCACGTGTAAGTTTTTAAAATATCACAGCAAACATACTAACATTACAAGAGAACAGAACTGAATAAACAGATGGAAGACAGAAATTTCGTAGTAGCAATAAAGATAATTTAAGAAATCAAATTAAATATAAATGGTCAATTTGTGAAACAAATGGATTCGTAATTCTCAGAAAATTGTTTATTTTGCTTATAAAAAGGTGAATGATTTGTCATGTCTACTGACTGCTTTCCATTACTTTTTTAAAGGATTTTGCTTCAAAAATTCAATTCTTAAGTGTAACTATACACGTTGGTTTAAGAAAACTTAAAAAATTATTCCAAAGCTTAGATTCCTCAAATTTTATAGCTCTGGTTGATTTTATGGCATTGAATGCCTGTAAGGGATGACAAGAAATTGCTCAATTTATACGTATATTGTTGAATCAACAGGCTACCATTTCACTTGGAAATTAAAAAATCACTTTTCTTCTTGATTTATGCTATTTTACTATGCATTATTACTCTTATTAATAACATTGGTGTGTGAATGGCCTTATTTCTTAATTTTTATAGCATAATGATCAGGTATGTATCATTAAAACCCCCCATCTTTTTACAGGTAACAAAATAGCAATTTTATCACATCCAACGACAAAATATCAACATCAGACCAATTTCATGCGGAAAATCTTTCTGTAATTTGTGTGTATCTTTCCACACTTATAACAGATGTGATTCTCAGAAAGTTAAGAAAAATAATAAACTCAATGTATTTGTCAACAAAAATAAAATTCATTCAGTTTATTCACTTGTTTCACGTTCTGATCGAATGCCCCATGGACATTAACATTTTTTTTCAGTTTATATACTTTGGATCTGAATGGTTTACTTTCTGTAATATTTTAGAATGAGTAAATTGTGAGTTGCATGCAAGTAAGTCTACCTTGTTAGTAGAATAGGGCTAATGTGCATTTTGCCAGTTTTTAGTAACAGCTTATTAAGTAATTATTTATAAAATACAACATGCAAAAAATTATTTCCAATGTTTTAACCTCCTGGTCATTGGCACTTTTTCTATAGTAAGTCATTACCTTGAAGTAATTTGTGGACATAACTCAAAATCAGGGAATTGGGACAAAGGCCTTTTCTCTAAAAAGGTACAGAAATATATTTAATGTGACGGTTATTTTGTATAAAATTCTTTCAAACACCCTATTTTCACATGATCCCAATCTTATTAGGCTACAGTAGCCCTGTTGGAAGAGAAACGGATTAGCAACCGGAGGGTTGCGAGTTCGAATCCTAAGACTAGCGTGTAAAGGAGGTGGTGCACATTAAATCTCATGGCCTCATGTTGCCGTGATGTGAAAATTTAGAGGGGTGTCAGCTCAGGTGTTGCCTTGTCATCTGACCGGGGTTCAAAATTACGTCGTGTTCTCGAATTTTTCCCGTTGGGATTGATCCAGGACCGTTGGGATTGGGAAGGTAAGTATCCATAAAATACTTACCTTCCCAAGCCCATATAAAACCTCCATTAATCCCATACTTACATTAAAAACATTTTCTTAAATACAGTATTTTTAAGTTTTGGGAGTCGATGAGGTACAGCTGCAGTCTCTGCCGCGCGCGGTGGCAACGCGTTTTTTTGGCGCACTTTTTATGTCGCCACGGAAATCTTCCAACATTGAATATATATTGCATACGTATGGATGAAATATGTAAATCTGAATGAAACAACATTTTGACTAGAAAAACACTGCAAATATTGATTAAATATTTGGACTTTTGGCGTAGTTATAAGCGACTCATGCCGGTGAGGGTAACCCTAACTGAAAAAGTCATATCCCCGTTACATTTATCGCAAGAAACTTTAGATTTAATTAATCCCGATTCCTTTAAAAAGTTAAAAAAAGCTCTTTATCGCGACACAACTCGTAACAAAAAAAAAACGATTAACCCTCAGTCCCGTAAGTTAGCCTAAAAACATGTTAACCCTAACCAGGAGAAAATTCGAGAAAAAAATGGGTTACCATCACCCGGCATGAGTCACTTATAACTACGCCAAAAGCCGCGCCAAGAGTCGTTGCCACCGCGCGCGGCAGAGACTACAGCTGTACCATGAATAGTTTGGAAATAATATTTAGTTATTCCCTACCTAATTTAACGATGTGCAGGAACGCCATTCTTAGCGAGTTATGTTCCGTTTTGAATTTCGGAATCAGAAGTATTCAGATTATAGTTGGTGTACTCAATTGTTCCATAAAACACCTTATAACACAAACAGTTTATTTACAGCTCTAATATGTACACTCTGCTTTAGATCACAAAATAACAGAAGCATTTATGGCGTAAATAACACGTATTATTTCTCTCTATAAATACGACAAAGGAACTCAAGCCATTTCTCTGCGTACATAAAACACAAACTAAAACTAGACTATTGCCATTCGCAACTTACTAAATATATCAAAACAAAGATAATAATCAGGTAGAGTATCAATCCGACATTCTCCCACCTAAGTTAACTTTTATCTTAAAATTTAACTTACAACTAGTTATAGTCACAATTACAATAACAAAATTATATAAACAGTTCACAAGTCCAGTTTATGAGGCATTTTAATGCTACGGCCACTTCTAGTTTTTCTTATTTCCTCAGAAGATTCAACATTGCAGTCAACTGATTGACTGACTGTTGGTTGCTCACTTAATTTTGTACTTGGCAATTTTTCTCTAACTAGAAACTGACTCTGCTGCTGACACTTCTAAAGGATAGAGGCGTTGTATCGGTCGAAGCAACTCACCTCTTGCAGTTTTTAGTCTCACAAGTCTCGTAACACCACTCATTTTGATATCTTGCAGGAACATTGAAGGAGTCAATGGAACCAGTTCTGCGTCATTATCCGCGACATACGTTATCGGTCGTGAATTAATTATGGATTCGCAATCACATAGCACCGTCGTCATTTGTTCATAAGTTAAAGAAGATCGGCCCAGTACTCTTCTCAATAACCTTTTAAGAATACCGATCAGTCTCTCCCACCATCCACCCCACCAAGAGGCAGTCGGTGGGTTGAATTTCCACTTAATAGGATGAAGAGCAGTGTCACTCACAATAAGGTTCCAATCCAGTGCACCTAGCAAATTTGAAGCACCCACAAAATTGGAGCCATTGTCACAATAGATAGTGCTGCATCGTCCTCTACGGGCTATGAACCTGCGCAAAGCCATTAAGAAGGATTGCGTAGATAAAGAAGCCACTAATTCAATGTGTACTGCCCTATAGATAGCGCATGTGAATAGACAACCCCAAGATTTGTTATTATCTCTGAGAAACAGTGGTCCCGCCAGGTCAACACCACAGATCTCAAATACAGCAGCCTCTCGTATACGGTCCTCTGGAAGAGATGCAATGAGAGCATCGAGCTTCTTTGCAGAATGTCTCTTACAGACAATACATTTGGATAGGATAGATCTCATTGTCTTTCTACCATGCAGAATCCAGAATCGCTCTCTTAAAATGTTAAGCAGCATTTGAGTCCCAGCATGAGCATTTTTTACATGATAGTGTATCACTATACGCTCTACAACTTCATGTTTGGATGGTAAAATTGCAGGCATCTTAAAATCTTCACTATCTGGTCGATATAAAAGTTTTGTTTTCAATCGGATGATATCGTTTTTATCTTTGAAGGCTCCCAGAGTTTTTAACTTTTCATCTTGTTCATTAACGAAGCTTTCTTTCTGTATTATTCTGATAACTCCATACTCAGCTACAGAAATTTCTTCGGAATCAAGGCTACCATATTTTCTAGTATTTCTCGGAATACGACAATTATTAATGAATCGAAGTATCCAGGCAATAATTCTTATAGTTTTACTATAGCTCGAAAACTTATAGATGAAGGAATTGTCTAAATTTTGAAGGTTCACCATAGATGATACTATTTCTTTCCTCTTTTCTTTCAACACTTCTTCTTCATTTACGGAGAATTCAGATCTAGGCCATTCATCAGATGGATAATAGAGCCAAGGAGGATCTTGCCACCACTCTGTCTCCAACAATTGTCGAGCGGAACAACCTCTGGAGGGTAAATCCGCCGGATTGATCGATCCAGGGACATAATACCAATTTTCCGGTTTACTCACTAATCTAATTTCTCGTACTCTGTTATATACAAATGGTGTCCAGTTTTCACTGCCTTTTATCCAAAGAAATCTTAAAAAATCTTTGTCGTTTTCTTGTAGGCGAATTTGTAAAAATCCTTTGCGGATGTCTGACGTAACTCCAAACTTGTTCATCCGAAAACGTGTTAATATAGTAGGAATTAACTCAACAAGATTTATTCCTTTCTCCAGGCAGTCATTCAAGCTTGGGGAACCTCTCAGCTTCGCCGAAACATCAAGCACAGGTCTAATTCTGGTTGTGCTATTTTCTTTCACGACAAGTCTGTGTGGTAAATAATGAGATGGCAATTGAATCTCATGCTTAGGAACTTCAATTATTCCTTCTCTTGCCCATTCTTCAAATATTTGATTATAATCGTCATACAAATTTTCTCCCTTTAACTTTCGTGCAGTACCGTCCAGTCTCTTTAAAGCCAAGTTAAAATTATCAGGCAGTGGAGGGTGATCGGCAAGCCAGGGTAAATGTACCACGAAACGATTGTCTTTGTCGACCTGAACTGTGTTAATAAAATGCTCTCTGGCAGATTCCTGAAGGTCTTTAGTTTTCTTCTCAGATGGATCGGTAATGCCGAGTGTCAAGAGTCCACAATTCTGTTATTGTTCTAGTAGTAGAAAGCATAGAGCTAGCTACTGAGATTTCATTTTCCTCTGAAGAAATCTGGTATTCGTCCCATAATGGTCCACCCTAAACGTGTTTCCATTGCTGTTAAACCACAAGGTAAGGATTTGTAACCACCGGTAAGGATTTTTCCAGCTACATCGGCTCCTATTAAAATTTCAATAGGACCTTTATAATCATCGCTCACATGAATACTACAGTCCGTAAGCTCTTTTAAATGAATCGCAGGCATTGTCGGTGGAACGCTTGCACAGATAACAGGTTGACTCAATACTTTGAAATGACAGTTATAAGACCCATCGCAACTTGTCAAATATAAAGTAAACACATCATGCTTGCACACTCCTGTATTTTCTCCACCGAACAGAGAATGTTGAAGATATTCCCAGCTTTCCCTTTTATATTTCATTTCTTTAGCAGTATTTTTTAAAATGTAAGAGCGCTGTGAAGCAGAGTCTATGATGGCTCTTGCTTTCCGTTTTCTCCCATCACCTCTGATTAAAACCGTTAACGTTAGTAACATAACACTAGGGCTTTGGGACACATTAGCAAGTGCTTGATCCTCATTCGGAACATTATCTAATTCTGCAGTTTCTTTTCCGGTAGGCGAGAATGCCTGCTGCTTTATGCTATGACAGAGTAAAATATGATGTCTTTTTCCACAACCCAAACAAGTTACCTTTGAGTAACATTTACGAACTTGATGACCTGGTTTTAAGCACAGAAAACAGCACCCTGATTTCTCTACGAGATTCTCTCTATCTTTCATCGCCATTTTTCGTACTTTCAAACAGTCAGTGGAATTATGTAAATTGTGGCAAAATATGCACTGTCTCTGTTCCTTCGAAGAGGTTAAAAGATCAGCCGCACTAGCTATTTGACGAGGGTCCCCATATTTATGTTTATTATTTCCAGCCCTCTTCTCCTTGAACAATTTAAAATTATGCTTGGTTTCAACTCCAAAGTTTTGTGAGGCTAGAATTATACGTTCCTCTGCCTGTACTTCATCTTGAAGAAAATCAAGAATAGAATCGAGATCAGTCTTTTTAGTAATTTTAGTTGTATTTTGATCTTCCTCGCCATGTGATCTACGACTTGTAGATCTATATCGTTCCCACGCTAGAAGCGTTTCCTCAGGTAGAGCAGACTCAACAAGTGGGAAAAGCATTGACGCATATTTATCCCTAGTTACTCCTAATATCTCAAGCGCACGGAGCTTTGTTTCTAACAAATCATACAGATTTCTCAAAGATTTTCTAGGCATATTCTGCTTTTGGAGAACTAATGATATAAGATCCCTAACATACACCTGTATAAGTAGTTCTTCTCTGCCAAAACGTAATTTCAATTGTTCTATAGCTTTCTCATAACTGTTTCCCCCGGGTGGAAAACTTTTAATTAGTTCTTCGGCAACACTTCCCTTCTCCATACATTGGGATAGGTATGCGAACTTATCATGCGGATCTAAATTATGGTCTCTATCGACTTTCTCAAATTGACCCCAAAATCTAACCCAGTTTCTTAAATCTCCATTAAATGTAGTAACTGTATTTTAGGGTAACGTAATAATGTATTTTGCTGAGAAACACTACAATTCGAAATAACGTCTTCTCTTTCTGAAAGCGAAAGTTGTTTCAACTTAAACTGTAACAACCGCCAACGGTCTATATAACTTTCAGATTCATCGATCTCTTTCTCTATTACATCATCTTCAATGTTTGCAGAAAAAAGAAACTGCTTAACATTTTCTTCAGCATTCACCATTAGCATAGCTTTCTCCTCAATAACTTTCAGAAAAAGTATTTTATCAGAAATTTCTAAGTTTGCTTCTTCAGCATCAAACTCATTACATGCTTTACTAAACAGTCTCGTCTGCTGAGTTCTATTTTTCTTTGCTGCTTCCATATTAATTCACGAAGTAGGATAGACAAAACAAAAACTCACCCAAATAATCAGCAGTCGAGTCCTGTCGCGGACGCCAGATGTTCCATTTTGAATTTCGGAATCAGAAGTATTCAGATTATAGTTGGTGTACTCAATTGTTCCATAAAAACACCTTATAACACAAACAGTTTATTTACAGCTCTAATATGTACACTCTTTGCTTTAGATCACAAAATAACACTCAGAAGCATTTATGGCGTAAATAACACGTATTATTTCTCTCTATAAATACGACAAAGGAACTCAAAAGCCATTTCTCTGCGTACATAAAACACAAACTAAAACTAGACTATTGCCATTCGCAACTTACTAAATATATCAAAACAAAGATAATCAGGTAGAGTATCAATCCGACAAGTTACGCTGATGATGATGCTTTTCCCTTCTGAGAAAGCAGATTATGAGGCTTAGCTGCTTTGTCTTGGGCATCTAGAAAGTTAAAATAATTTAGAATGGAATAAAATCAGAATCGAGGATTAGAGCTTAAAATAAGCATATGGTATTACAAATAGTCTTCGAAATATTGGAATAGATATCTTTCACAGAATGTGGAATCTTCACAAAGCGGAGAGTACTTAGCAGCTTGTTTCGACCTTTTGAGAAAGTTGGGGGGGGGGGTTCCATTAACGTCACACTAGAGCTACACAATGGGCTATTGGTGACGGTCCGGGATCAATCCCTAAGGGAAAGATCCGAGGACAACACCACGTAATTTTGAACCACGGTCAGATGACGAGGCAACACCTGAGCTGGCACCCCACTCTCCAAACTTCCACACCACGCCAACGTGAGGACATTTGAGGCCACGACAGATTTAACGTGCACCAGCCCCCTTTGTACACGACGGTGTTTGGCTGGACTCGAACTCGCAACCCTTCGGTTGCTAGTCCGTTACTCTTCCAACCGGGCCACCGCGGCCCTGAGAAAGTTGGACAGTGGAATAGAATGTGATCTAAATCTTCGTAGGTGCGACATCTGAGGCAATTAGAAGTGTCTGAAAGTTTGATTTTATTTTTAATCGAATTTACCATCAGGGTATTTGCCCGAAAATTCTGAAAGAGGGTCTCATAATTTCTATTTAAAGTAAGATTTTCATACCATCAACTTTTAGGGTTAACATGAGGAAAGTGATCGCTTCTATGGTATCTTTTCCATTTATTATAGATCTCATTATTGTTGCGAGACTATCTACTTTACCGTTGTTCTCTACTATCTATAATATTGGTAAAGATGTAGAATCCGAGGCATGTTTGTCGCCAAATCAAGATGGCGTCCAAAGCAAGGATGTTCTTAAAAAAAATGCGAACAACCTTTTGTATAGGGCAATAATAAATAAAAAAAATAAAACTTACGGTCTAATTAATCCTGTGGATGTTCTTAAAAAAACGCGGACTTTCCTACGCGAACCTTTTTTGACTAGGGCAATAATAAATCAATCACCTTAAAGCTCTCCGGTTTTGCTACAGATTCATCATGCATTTTTGCAAAAAAACGCATTTATACGTCCAGTCAAACCATCCACTACCATATCTAATCAAGGGTAAGTAAGCGGCTAATAAATCTATAATATCACAAAAAATAATTAATTTAATTAATTAATTTAATTTCTAATTAAAAAAACCTCAAAAATATCAATAGAAATGTGCCACTTACTTTTAAAGATAGAAATCGCAATTTCGGAAGTTAAAGATGCACAAATACATTCCGTTGCGACCCGGTTAAGCGGTAACCAATTACAATCATTCTTAAAAGCTAAGACATCAACGAACACAAAAAGAATTCAAATTTTAAAACAGTACCAATCATAGAACGCAATACATCGATATTTTGTTTAAAAAAATGCATTCATTAAAAAAAAAGAAGCGCTCTTTCCTTCCGAGAAACCAACCTTTTCCATAGGGTTGCCATAAATTTGGAGCAAAACTGCAAGGTTACCATACTTGGCGATAAATCGCCACGGTCTCCGATTCGACATCTCACCCATAATGGTAATCTGATTCCATATTTATCCAAACAAAAGCCACTTTTATTTCAACGGCACTTCTCATGTTCTAAAAACGTCGCCATTTCTTTCATAACCAAACAAACCGGCAACCAACTCGTTGCCATTCACAAAAGCATAAAGTAAATTACAAAATGACAAACCAAAAACGTAACATAAATAAACTAACTCTATATATTTTGTACATCTAAGCATTATGAAGTGAAATGTATAGTTTTAATCCAAAATGAGACATAAAAACACCAACTTTTAAAATTATTATATTCAGTTTTGTGGTATTTTATAATGTCCTCAGCCGAGACACCTTCAGCGACGTTAAACAGTTCAGCCATTCGAGCTACCTGATCGGCCTTTTCATTTATGGTTACTCCTTTATGTCCTCGTGGTTCAAAATTACGTGGTGTTGTCCTCGGATCTTTCCCTTTGGGATTGATCCCGGACCGTCACCAATAGCCCATTGTGTTGCTCCAGTGTGACGTTAATTGAAATACCCTACCCTACCCTTTATGTCCTGGGCCGCGGTGGCCCGGTTGGAAGAGTAACGGACTAGCAACCGAAGGGTTGCGAGTTCGAATCCAGCCAAACACCGTCGTGTACAAAGGGGGCTGGTGCACGTTAAATCTGTCGCGGCCTCAAATGTCCTCACGTTGGTGTGGTGTGGAAGTTTGGAAAGTGGGGTGCCAGCTCAGGTGTTGCCTCGTCATCTGACCGTGGTTGAAAATTACGTGGTGTTGTCCTCGGACCTATCGCTTTGGGATTGATCCCGGACCGTCACGAATAGCCCGCTGTGTTGCTCCAGTGTGACGTTAATTGAAATACCCCCCTTTATGTCCAGGGGTCCACACTAACATATCATTGTATTGGCTTTTTTTTTTGCTTAAAATATTATGAATTTGCAAAATGATAGTTTGAATGTTTACTTATATTTTCCAAACTGGATAAAATACTAACAATCGCTTATTAAAATGAAGTTTTGGTACTTTTGAACCCAGTCTTGGTGTGCTGAGCGTTTGAATCTATCTTTGCTCAACACAAGTCACAGGTTGGTGGGTATTAATGGCGTTGTAGCAGAAACTGCTTTGCAGTAACGAATCTCAAGTTTTCGCCTCATTTCTCGTCAGATTTCTTTTCGGCAGAGGCTCTAGTTGTTAACAAGGTTACTTCCCCTCTTCCCAATTTTTATATCGAAAGGCAAGATTGGCCACATTTAAGAGGCTTAGTCTTAGCTGACCCTCAATTTTACATCTCCAGGCCTATTGATATTTTACTGGGCGCAGATGGACCACTTTTATGTTCCTTAAGTTTAAACAACACAAAGACGAATATGAATCGAATGTGCATACGAATGAATAGATTAGGAATTGCATTGGGTACTTACCCCTATTTCCCAGATAGACGATATGGAGAGGCAAGAATTGAAATACTGGACGCAAAAGAATACAAACTTCAGATAACAATTTAAAACTGGTTTAATTGTATCCTTTAACAAGACATTTTGATTGATTCAGCGATTTAAAGTTAAGTTTGTAGTGGGAGTACGGATCCCATCGTCCAACCCCTTTAGCGTCCCAGTGAGAATTGAGCGTCTTTCCGTTGAACCCCCCGGAACGGGGAAAAAAGTTTCGGTTCGCACTCGAGGAGAGTTTTTTTTTGCTTCTGTTTATCTTTCGCTTCCTCTCGTGTGACTCACTCTGGCGTTACTCAACATCCTGCGGGGGACGGCAAGATGAAATCGGCAACACCACTAGCCGATTGAATGGACGAATGACATCTCCGGATTTTTTCTTAACTGACACAACACGAGTCAGCTGGTCGGTTCCCGGGAACAACTGGGTGATTCTGCCAAGGTTCCAATGGAGAGGAGGTTGCTCGCCATCTTTAAGTAGCACTAGATCTCCAACGTTGATGGATGTGTTTGCGAGTCGCCACTTGGGACGGGGTTGAAAAGCATGCATATAATCCAGATTCCAATGCCTCCAGAAGCTGTCTCTCACCTGTAACAATAACTTCCACCTGGAAGAAAGACTCAAAGATGAATTAGGTTGGTGGTTGAATTCAGGAATTTCCAAGAGTGGGACTCCAATGAGGAAATGGCCAGGAGTCAGAGCCCGAAGATCAGTTGTCTCCGTGGATAGGGGTACCAGAGGTCGAGAGTTGATGCAAGCCTCAATCTGGCATAATAATGTGCTCAGCTCTTCGAAATTCAAGAGAATTCCTTGACATGTTTTGATCAGATGACGCTTGGCCAATTTGATAGAAGCTTCCCAAAGACCTCCGAAATTCGGAGCGTATGGAGGGTTGAAATGCCAAGTAATGCTCTTTTGTGAGCATAAATTCTGGACAGAAGGGTCCTTTGGCAACTTAAAGAGTGCTTTGAGGTAAGAGGCTGCACCGACAAAGTTTGTCCCATTGTCCGAAAATATGTCTGTCGGATAGCCCCGTCGGGCTACAGAGCGGCTAAGAAGGCTGCGAATGACAAGTTAGAGACTAGTTCAAGGTGCACTGCCTTGGTGCACATGCAGACAAACAAGCATAAGTATGATTTGAATGTGCTGGCCTTTCTCTGATGTTGGCATTTTGTATTGATTGGGCCAGCAAAATCGACTCCCACTTTCTCGAAAGGTCGGGATGGTGTTATTCGAGATGTCGGCAAATCACCCATCAATTGGGATGTGGGCTTAGCAGATGATCGGAAGTACCGAAGACATTGTCTAAGTTCCTTTCGCACAGTTGATCTGCCATCTGGAATCCAGAACTTCTGGCGAATCAAGGACAAGACTAATTCCGATCCACCATGCAGATTGTTTTCATGAAAATGTCTGATTATTGCGGATGTAATATGATGGCTCTTCGGAATTATCATAGGGTATTTTTGGTCAAAGGCCAACGTTTGGTGTTTACTTAGACGTCCCCCGACACGGAGAATTCCGTCTACATCAAGAAATACATTTAATGAAATAATTTTACTAGTTTTGGGTATGGATTTACCCTGCCTCAGCAACTTTATTTCAGATGAGAATTCTGGCTCTTGAATTAATCTGATTATTCTTTTATTTGAATTGTCTAGTTCGAGGGTTTGTAAAGGCCCCGATGATTTTGTTTGCGATTTTGCATTCTGAGCGAAACGCAAGACCCATGCTATTACGCGTACTAATTTCGTGTAGGATGAGAATTTGCTGAGGATATCATGAGATCTATCAATTTGCGTGACGAAGCAATTATCCTCGTCAGATGAAACACTGTCCAATACAGGTAGATAGTCATTTGGGGAGACTGGAACATTCATTTCACTGAGCCACTTTGGCCCATTCCACCATTCCGAATAGGCCCTTAATTGTGCTGGAAAAAGTCCACGAGTGGCGCAGTCAGCCGGGTTTTTTTTTGCCAGGAATGTGGTGCCACGACTCTGCTGAAGTTAGTGAACGAATTTTGCCACTCTGTGTTGCACAAATTGGTTACCCTTTTCAGGAGGATTTGAAATCCAACTCAGTGTGATGGTTGAATCAGACCACAGAAATGTTTTGTGAATTGGAAATGTGATTGATTTCACAATAGCATTTATGAGCTCGGATAAGAGAAGCGCTCCACTTAATTCTAAGCGAGGCAAGGTTATAGGGTGCACTGGTGCCACTCTGGTTTTGGCTGCAATTAAACATACGTGAATGTCGTCTGATATCACTCGAAAATACCACTGCAGCATATGCCTTAGCAGAGGCATCACAAAACCCATGCAGTTCTATCTTAATGGCCTTTGAGATATGGATATTTCTAGGAACTTGTATTTCCTTGAAATGGCTTATTTCTAAAGAAATTTTATCCCATTTGTTGGAAATATCTGTAGGAAGTGGCTCATCCCATTTCAACTTCGCTTTCCACAACTCTTGCAGCAGAATCTTAAGAATGATCGTTGTGGGTGAAATGAGACCCAAAGGATCAAAGATACGGGCTATCACGGACAACAATTGCCGTTTAGTAGAGATTTTATCCGCGGTTATACCCCTGACTTGAAGGGTATCGGTTTTAAGATTCCAAAATAGACCCAGTACCTTTTGAGAGGATTCATCTTGGAACGAATGAGAGAAAGAGTTGGCTTTTAACGAATCTGGTAGGTCTGAGAGAACTTCTGCATGATTGGAAGCCCACTTTCTGAGTGACAATCCACCTGCAGCCATCAACTGATTCATCTCTTTTACGATTGATTTGGCGGAGTCTACGAAATCTGCAC
Organism: Meta bourneti; assembly: GCA_933210815.1. Classification (NCBI taxonomy): domain Eukaryota; kingdom Metazoa; phylum Arthropoda; class Arachnida; order Araneae; family Tetragnathidae; genus Meta; species Meta bourneti. Next base: position 109,428,134 of record OW119922.1, on the reverse strand, counting down.
CTGCCAACAAGTCATCTACATAAAAATGTTCCCTTGCAATATCAGAAGCAACGGGAAAATTCCGATGTTCATCCCTGCACAGTTGTTGCAAAGTGCGAAGGGCTAAGAAAGGGGCACATGATCTTCCATATGTGAGTCTTAAGTTTGTAGATGACGAGCGGATCAGATGGATTTTTTCGCCAAAATATTCTTTGGAAAGGCAGATCTTCATTTCCAATTAGTATTTGTCTATACATTTTTGCGATATCTGCAGTGAAGGCTATCGGGTATGATCGGAAGCGGATTAAATTTGCCAAAATTTCAGTTTGAAGTTTAGGCCCTTTACATAATATGTCGTTTAATGATTTTCCATTTGAGGTTTGAGCAGAGGCATCGAATACTACCCGAAGTTTTGTAGTGCTACTCGATTCGTTAACAACCCCATGATGAGGTAAATAATAATTTGGAGTTATTTCGTCTTCCTTTCGTGATAATGGGGTCATGTGACCTAAACTTTCATATTCCTCCATGAATTGAGAATACTGATTTTTCAACTGAGAATTTTTAGCTAGTTTTTTCTCTAGCAAGTAAAACCGTTGTAGGGCCCTTGTTTGTCTTTCTTCTAGGGAAGATTTCTTTGAAGGGAAGATTAACGCAATATCGTCCAGTAGTATCTCTTTTGACGGATTTAAGAAATAGTTGTTCACACATCTCAACTTCACCTTTTAACACCTGAGGTTTAGGAATGGACTCAAGCTCCCAAAAGTCTTTAAGCGTCTCATTGATATTGTCCATTGTATGACACACCATTGATGCATGGGAAAGCGTTGTATTCTCTACTTTTCCGGAAAGTAGATATCCAATTTTTGTATTTATCGCAACTGGTGCGCCATGAGATCCAGTGACTGATTGTCCATTGATTAGAGTTCCGAAAAGATCTGCGCCCAGTAAAATATCAATAGGCCTGGAGATGTAAAATTGAGGGTCAGCTAAGACTAAGCCTCTTAAATGTGGCCAATCTTGCCTTTCGATATAAAAATTGGGAAGAGGGGAAGTAACCTTGTTAACAACTAGAGCCTCTGCCGGAAGGAAATCTGACGAGAAATGAGGCGAAAACTTGAAATTCGTTACATGCAAAGCAGTTTCTGCTAAAACGCCGTTAATACCCACCAACCTGTGACTTGTGTTGAGCAAGATAGATTCAAACGCTCAGCACATTCCCTACTCATTAACGAAATTTGGCTGGCATTATCAATAAGCGCCCTGCATTGTATTAATTTTCCAGATTTAGATCTTATGTTTATGAGCGCGGTTGACAATACGTTACTTGTCATTGTATGCACACCGATTCACATTGAATGCTGTTCGCAACTGAGACGATTGAATTCCCCGATTCGCTACACGGAAGGTTAACAGTATAAACATGCAAAAGTGTATGATGACGTTCCGAACAGTTTTTGCAGTTCAAAGTCAATTTACATGTCTCAAGTGTATGATTTTGTCGCAAACAGTTAGAGCATAAATTATGTGAATCCACTATTTTCCATCTCTTATTTACTGGCTTGCTATTAAAAGTTGGACACTTAAATAATGGGTGCATTTGTTTGTAAATCACGCATGTATTGCCCTTTACAACAACCGCGTTATGTACTATTGGTTTCTTGAACGAATTGAAATCTGCAGGTTTTCTACCTATATTGAATTTAACTTCGTTTCTAGTAGGTTTTGATTCGTTTGAACTGCGAGCTTCTCTTTCAACAAAAACTCTAAATAATTCAAGGTTTGGAATGCTATCGCTTTCAAGAGAAAGTTCCCAGCGTTGTTTGGCTCATCGAGTTTTGTCAACATGAAATTTATTAAGATTAAGTCACTTAACAAACTGGATTCCAAGCCTAATGTTTTCAAATTACGGACGGCTTCATTACAGGTGTCTAATAATTCTAGTAACGTTTTTGAATTACTCACTTTCGTTAACTTAATAGCAAATATTTTATCTATTTGGCTTAATGCTAACTGCCGTTTATTTTCGAATCTCTGACACAAAAGCTCCCAGCAATGACTCAGATTTTCTTCTTGAAATGCAAAACCCCGAATTAGTTTTGATGCATTTCCACGTACCGAAGACTGCAAATACTACTGCAAATACTTTTCAATATCTGATAGTTGCTCATTTTTCAAAACAGATGAAGAAAATAACTCCTTAAATGATATCCAATTTTCTGAATCACCATAAAAATTAGGGAGATCGAATTTAGGTAATTTTACCAACGAATGTTTTCTTTCTTGTGTTACGCTTTTTACAGTATGAGGGGATTTTTTCTTATCTAATTCTACCAAGAGGTCTAGAATATCATCTTGATACTTCATATATTCCTCAAAGTTATCTTCATTCTCTTTGGGAGAAAAATTTGAAAATATATCTGTCAGTCTTGTATCGTAAGACTGAAGTTTCGTTGTGAGAACTGCGATTCGTGCTGGATCACATAGCTCATCGTCTAAAATTTTCTCCCGGAACCGATTAACTTCCTTACAGACTTGGTATTTGGTATTTTCAATTAACGTCACACTGGAGCAACACAACGGGCTATTGGTGACGGTCCGGGATCAATCCCAGAGGGAAAGATCCGAGGACAACACCACGTAATTTTGAACCACGGTCAGATGACGAGGCAACACCTGAGCTGGCACCCCACTCTCCAAACTTCCACACCACGCCAACGTGAGGACATTTGAGGCCACGACAGATTTAACGTGCACCAGCCCCCTTTGTACACGACGGTGTTTGGCTGGATTCGAACTCGCAACCCTTCGGTTGCTAGTCCGATACTCTTCCAACCGGGCCACCGCGGCCCCCTTACAGACTTGATCGAAACGCAATTGAACGTTCGACACTTTAGGCATTTTAAATCCTAGAAGGAACGAGAATTGTTTCTTAACGACTAAATTGACTTCTTTTCGATTTAGATTTCAACCATAGGTCGCTCCGGCTCGACGGACCACTTTTATGTTCTTTAAGTTTAAACAACACAAAGACGAATATGAATCGAATGTGCATACGAATGAATAGATTAGGAATTGCATTGGGTACTTACCCCTATTTCCCAGATAGACGATATGGAGAGGCAAGAATTGAAATACTGGACGCAAAAGAATACAAACTTCAGATAACAATTTAAAACTGGTTTAATTGTATCCTTTAACAAGACATTTTGATTGATTCAGCGATTTAAAGTTAAGTTTGTAGTGGGAGTACGGATCCCATCGTCCGACCCCTTTAGCGTCCCAGTGAGAATTGATACGTAGCGTCTTTCCGTTGAACCCCCCTGAACGGGGAAAAAAGTTTCGGTTCGCACTCGGGGAGAGTTTTTTTTGCTTCTTCTGTGTTTACCTTTCGCTTCCTCCCGTGTGACTCACTCTGGCGTTACTCAACACTTGGATTGCTTTAAAAATTGCCATAGCTTCTATTGCAAAAATTGAATTGAAAGTATTCACTAAGTAGCTCCTTTCTACAAACAGTTTGGGAATTACGATTCCAAATGAACTGGTAGTGGTAGTTTTTGAGCCGTCCGTCCCTATGATGATGTGATTTGGAAAAGCTTGTAGGAAATCTTCAAAGTAGGCTTGAATTGCACTATCGGGTAGATTCTAATTTTGAAATGGGAAATTCTGGAGATGTATTTTATAATTAAAATAAGAAGTAGGAGGGCTCCAAGGGGGGGGAGAGAGAGAGAGAGAGTCTTTTGGTGATGCACAGATCATCGAAACAATTGATCATATTTGCCGATATAGGTTTGTTATTGTTTTTAGATGGAGCATATATGATAGAAAATGGGGATTGTAAATAAGGTCGTATATCGGAGACAACTCTCAGGCAAACATGTTTTATGTAAAAAATTACATTTAAGAGTTTGTCTTTGCTGTAAAGATGAGGTTTGAGTCAGCATGCGAGATCTCAATAGGAGTATATTTAAGTAGGCCAATAGAAATTCTTAGCATGGAGTTGAAGATTGGATTTTCTTGTAATGTGAATCTGCAACTGTACTTAAGATAGGAGCTCCGAAATCAAATTGGCTACGGATAGTAGAATTACCTATTGGTTTAAGGTGTTTGGTACTTGCACCCCACTCTTTGAAGCTTTGAATTTAAAGGCGTCTGAAGCACGCGCAGCTTTGGCCTATAGATATTTGAAATGTTGATTCCAAGTCAAATTCTTATCAAAGTTGAGGCCCAGGATTTTGATTTTATTTACTTCTCGAATAGGAGTATTGTTAATTTTTATATTGCATTTATGAGAAGTTTTTTCCGAGAAAAATTGATAATAAATTGCATTTGTTCAAACTGATTGTTAATTTCCAGCGGCTACACCAGTTATTGATAATTTTAATAGTAGTTTGAATAGCTTCTGAGGATTCGGTTAAAGTTTGATTTTCACTGTAAATAAAAATGTCATCCGCATACACTAAACATTGTGTGAAGGGATATGTAAAATTAAATTAAGAAAGATGGGAGGAAAAGGGGTGAGTATGCATCCTTGCGGTAAACCTCGAGAGCTATTTTGTTTGATACAGTATTGCGCCACCTCACCTGGCAAGTTCTTTGGTTAATAAAATTGAAAATCCTAAAGCCATTTTTCCTGCGATTCCTTTTTCTTAATAATTTGTACACGAGTCCATCTCTCCAAACCGAATCATATGCTCCCTTTAGGTCTATGGAGGCGAAAACTATAATTTTTTTTCTTTTTCTAGCTATTAGTATGTCATTGTGGATATGAGTTAAAAGTGTAATGCAGCTTCTGTTTTGCAAAAAACCATGTGGTTATTTTTATTAATACATTTCCTGTTATAGATGTCTTCCACTAGTCTATTAAGAATCATGCGCTTTAAAATTTTCGCAAAAGTGGAGGTTAAAGAAACAGGCCTATATGAGGTTATGTCCAGTGGATTTTTATGTGGCTTTAAGATAGGGACGATAGGAGAGTGGGTCCAAGACATGGGGATATAGCCGGTGTCAAAACTGTAATTAAGAATTTTAAAAATACTCTTCTGGATATTTTCAGGTGATCTTTTGATCATAGTAATCGTAACTTTATCTTTCCTTGGAGTCGATTTCCTTATTTGAGAAATAGCTATGGAAAATTCATTCCAAGTCAATTCCTTATTCAGTGCATTGTTATTGTTATCCACGAAACTCGGGGGAAGGAAGTCAAGATTCTCATCTGAAGTGTATTGCTTGTTAAAAAGGTTGGCTTGCTCTCCGGGGGAATGGATCTTTACGTTGTTGAATTGAATGATGTAAGCATCCTTTTGTTGGTTGGCTGGATCTTTTAGTCTTTGTAGGATTTTGTATATATTTTTGTCTTTAGCGACTGTTTTGCAGGTTGTATAACAAAACTCTTTTTTAAGTTTCTGAATCAATTCTTTTAACTTTTTTATATTGATCCCAGTCAGTTGTACTTATATATATTTTAGTTCGATTCAGATATTGTCTACTTTTGGCTCTTAATTGACTACATTTAGAATTCCACCAAGGGGCCCTGGGTGGCGGAAGTTCTTTTTTAGATTGGGAACTCTCAATGGCCTTCTGGAAAGTATCGTTGAAAAAACATGGATCACTTAGATTAGTAATGTTATCATTTAAAAATTTGCTGAAGATGTTCCAATTAAACTGAATAGTAAAGTTACGTCTATTGTTCGTCCGTATATTATAGGAAAATTTTATGGGGAAATGATCACTCCCGAAGTTGTCTTGATGCACCTGCCAAGAGGTTATTGAGTTGCAGTTGTTGGATACCAAGGTGAGATCAATAGCAGACAGGATTCCCTCATTGCTGATATGAGTTCCACTTTGGTGGTAGAGTAAAATTAGGTTCTGGTTGTTGAACCATTTTATTAAATTTCTTCTGCTGGTGTTATCCTTGAAACCCCAATTACTGTGTGTTGCGTTGAAATCTCCAGCTAGAATATAAAGGTTATTCGGATCCAATCTGAGGTCGTTGAGCATTCTTTCATCTCTAACTCCTTTAGGACAATAAATATTAATGTGTATGGGTGTTATGGTGAATTTTTACTTCTTGGAATTCGAAGAATTGATTCTGTTTCTCTTTGATGAGTTGAGCACTGATGTTTCTATTGACAGCTATTATTAAACCTCTCCTCTGAAAGGACAGGGTCGATCAAAACGAAAAATGTTTTTTTTTAAAAGAGTAAATCGATTATTCGGTTTTAAAAAAGTTTCTTCTAAAATTAAGATGTCAACCTGATTAAAATATTTATTATAATTTAAGTCGAAGCTGCTCGCTCTGGCGCCTTGGCAGTTCCATTGTATGGGGTTAATTCCAAATACGGTTTAAAAAATTCAACAAACCAGGCAGCGGAAAGACCTATTCATATTCCATTTTGTCACTTATGAGAGATTGTTCTAGTGGAGATCGTGAGTGAGTAGTTTGTGTTTTTTTTATTATGAGTATTCTTAGAATCTTCGCTTATACGTTTTATTATCGTGGTATTACCGTTATTATCTTCTATATTTTTCCTATTTTGTAGTAGATTGTTTATTTGCCATTCTAGCAGTTTGTCTTTTTGTGTTACCTCTTCTCGATCTTGAGTGGTTTTTGTCCCTTATTCTCTTCCTGTATCATTTCATTTTCATCTGTAGTATTCTCTTGAGTTTCATAAATTACATTTTCTCTTGGTATTATATTGTTTTCAATCACTTGTGTTAATACACTGCTGGCCACCGTAAATGCAACACCCTGAAGGAAGTATGCAAATAATATGAAATTTACAACATGCATTAGCGGAGGTGAGATATGCAAATGATTAGAATTTCAGCGCAGACGCACATCACGCGCGCCTGTGGCGCCACTTCAAAGCGCTATTTAAGGCTTGGAGATTTCGACGATTTCAAGTACGGCAATTGTGTTTTTCTTGTGGTTTTTTCAAAAAAACGATCAATTATGCCTCGTAGAAAACAGCGATCATCTTTTGATCAAGTATCCGAGTTCGACAGAGGAAGGATAGTGGCCTACCGAGATTGTGGATTATCTTTCAGGGAAATCGGTAGTCGTGTTGGACGAAACCAAACAACTGTAATGCGGATATGTGATCGTTGGATGCAGGAGGGTACGACGGACCGACGTGTTCGATCGCATCCACCTCAGTGCACCACTTCACGTGATGACAGGCATATTGTGCGTATGGCAGTGACGGATCGCTCAGCCACATCACGAACCATAGCACAGCACATTCAGTCTGTACCGCATCATCCAGTGTCTGCGCGTACCATTCGACGCCTTTTACAGCAGAGTGGTCTGTCCGCAAGACGTCCATTGCTTCGTCTACCCTTGACGCAGAACCACAGACGTTTCCGCCGCCAATGGTGTGATGAAAGAAGGATGTGGACGGCAGAATGGAATGAAATTGTCTTTACTGACGAGTCACGCTTCTGTCTGCAACACCACGATGGTCGGATTCGAGTCTGGAGACACCGTGGAGAGAGGATGCTGAACAGCTGCGTTATGCACCGCCACACTGGTCCTGCACCGGGTATTATGGTATGGGGCGGTATTGGATATCACTCTCGCACTCCTCTAGTACGCATTGCCGGTACTTTAAACAACCAGCGCTACATCTCCGAGGTGTTGGAGCCAGTTGTCCTTCCTTACCTTCAGGGCTTGCCCACAGCCATATTTCAACAGGATAATGCGCGACCACACGTGGCACGCATTGTCCAAGGGTTCTTCGTCAATCGCCAGATTGAATTGCTTCCCTGGCCAGCTCGCTCTCCGGATCTTTCGCCGATAGAAAACATGTGGTCCATGGTTGCTCAACGATTGACCCAGAATACATCCCCAGCTGCCACACCAGATCAACTTTGGCAACGTGTGGAAGCTGCTTGGTCTGCTGTACCCCAAGAACACATCCAAAGTCTCTTTGAATCAATGCCGAGGCGTGTGGCAGCGGTGATCTCCAACAATGGCGGCTACTCTGGCTACTGATTTTGGCAGGAACCACACTTCACAGAAGTCTATAAATTTAATCATTTGATACTTGGTCAACATGTTATCTACAAAATAAATTTTGTTGTGATATCTCTTGTCTTTCATGGTGTTGCAATTTGGGTGGCCAGCAGTGTATATACGTTTGATTTCTTTGAATTTGTTCGATTATAGTTAGTATTGGTTTAAAGTTTCAAGTATTATTTCTTTTATTTCGCTATTTTTTATTACTTCCTTTCTTCTCTGTCGATGAGGTTGGCGTATGAGGTTGCGAGTGGGTACTTTTAGCTTCTATGTAGGATATTAAGTTTTCGTTTTTATATTTCAATATTTCTATTTCTTCCTTTCTTTTTTCACAATTTTCATCACCTGCTGTGTGATTTTTTAGTTTCTGCAACATTTTTTTCCCCTGATTTTGGCACATTATTTGTAAATGGTCTGAGCAGATTTTACATTTTTGGTTGGATCTACATCCTTTCATGCCATGGCCAAATAGCCAGCAGTTTTTGCATTGTCTTGGTTTTTCTATGTAGTTTCAGTTGGTGCATCATCATCCCAATGTGCACTTTACCTCCAATTTTTTTCCCGAAGGGTAGGGGTGTCGAATTTTAGTTTTTAACGGGATTTTTATTTGATTGACATTTTTTCGAATCTGATTATATTTGCGACTTTAATTCCTTGTTCTTCTAAATCCTCTAGTGTTTATTCTATTCTTTCGAAATTCAATCTTTCAAATCTGACCTCGAAAAAAACCGCGACCTCAGAAACCGACGCTTGTCGCGCTGCGAGATACGCTTCGCTTTCAGAATTCAAAAGAAATTAAGTTAACAGTTAAGTGACAGCTAAAATGCTGAAATAAATTCATAGGCGAAACTTTAGCATTAAATTTTTGACATTTTTATTTGAATCTTTAATTGGTTAGTTTTAAGTCGCACCGGAGCAACACAAGACTGATGATGACGATCTGGAATCATTCCGGGGCTATCGTGAAGAGATCGAAGTTACAATTCTACACAAGACGCTCTCAAATCAAAATACAGTGCGATGTTAATCAAAATACCTACCCAAATCAAAATTGGCTGCAATCGAACTGGTTTTAAGATTAGATACATTTTTGTGCTAAAACGACGAAATCTAGTAATCCAGATGCTGGTTTTCGTTCTCCAAAGCAAACCCCATTAAGTACTGTATTGTAACCATGTTGGCTTGCTAACGTTAAATGGAAAATATTGCTATTATTTCTCGTGTCAGAAAGCAAAATTTCATTGCTATGTATTCAATGTGCTTTTTATAGCTAATTATGAGTTATTTAGACTGAGCTATCTCTTGAGCCATGGTCACAGTAAATAGCTACGCATTTACTCTGGCCATTAAAGCTTCAAAAGAGAACTGAACAGAAATCAATGACGAATCGGCTCCAACTTCAAATGTTTACTCGTTTCCTCCGAGGCCTCGGTCACTTTTATAGTAGATTTTCTCTTGAATCGGCCACTGATCCGAGAAGTTTTGTACTGCAGGGCAGTTCATATTCGATAATGTCGTCCGAAATTAAGCTCGATACTCGTTTCCTGGAACAATCATTTTCTATGGAGTGGCGGATAGATAATTTCGGAAAAATTCCTTTTGCGGATTTACCGTCGCTCCGGTCGCCCCCCTTTAAATTAGGCGGCATGTCAAAGAAAAGCTGCTGGCAGTTGAAAGTGTACAAAAGAGTTCGTATGGACGAGGATTCATTGGGTTTTCGTCTCGGCAAAGAAGAAGGCCATGATTCGCAATGGTATTGTGTGAAGATGAGTATCTCGGTCGAAGCAGATGACATGTACCAGGTTTGCATCTCAGATGCAATCATTGCAGAACCATCCTCGAATTCCATCATCTACGTAAAAAGACGTGAGTTTGATGAAGGAAAGGTAGGTATACTTTATGCTTCGGATATAATAGTGACATGCAATATATTGTACATCTATCAAGACGACAAAATCCCTCAAAATATGGAAGATGTTGGGATCAGTACCCTCATACATGATCTGGAACTCCTGTACAACTGCAAATTATATTGCGACATCACACTGGTCGCAGAGTCCATCAAAATCCCTGCGCATAAATGTATTTTAAGTTCCAGGGGATTTAAAGCGAGTTTAGTGCCAAATGAACTGCAGGTTTTAAAATTAGACCTCAAGGACTCTGTTGCCACTGCTATGCTTGAATACATTTATACTGGAAAGGTTCCCACGTCGGTTTCAGATGTTTCTGATCTGTACAGAGCCATATGCGATGGCAAATATGGACTTAGCAATTTGAAACAACGCTGCATGTATATCTTATTGCAGAACAATATGGAAATTGTCTGTTCTGATGAAGATGTATGCGAATCTCCCAGGCGTAAAATTCCAAAACTTGAATGACCTCTCTACCAATGTAATTGCTTTCATTTGATTCTTTATTGATTTCCATCTGTTAAATCAATATGGTATTCAGATCACTGCATTATTTGTTCACACTATTTATTTCATTATTTAAATCCATTTAAAATAAACATGCTCATTTCTTGTACTTGTATCACATGTATTCTTGCTTTCTTAAGTGCACACCTATATCATGACACAACAATTAGCTTCTGGATATCTGCTACAATTGCACCGATTTGGCATGTTTTAATATATAAACTTATCTTCATGTTTGCTTGCATTTTTCTTTCTATGCTGACTTTATCTTTTGGATTTCTCATCGCCTTCTGTAATAATAGTGCTGTAGAACTTATAAGGGCAGCAAGTTCTGTAAAATGTTAGTAATATTATGCACTCTACCTCAAATCAAGTATATTCTAGCTAGTAAAGTCCTTTAGTATATTAAATATATCAGTTTGTCGCCATTTGTCAATATACATTGTTGATTCTGTGTTGCATATGTTAATGAAATGTATAGATAAATTCTTAAATAGTTATTTACTTGCACATATAGCTGAGAAAATTTATGGAATAACTGATTTCTATGGATATTAATGTCTTAAAGAAATTGTTGCTTAAACTGCAGGATTAATTAGGGTAAGATGGGGTAAATCAGAGGTAAAATTTTCAAAAAAAATTTCACACTTTTATATTATGATTAATTTAAATTATGCCAAAATGTTGCTTATACATTTGGCAACAATAAAAAAAGTTGTGTTGAAATATCTACTATGGAATTAACAAAAAAAGTGTATCCAATTTTTTTATGATTCCGAATTTAAATTTCAATTAGTTTTTCTACCATAAAACATTTTGTGAACCACACAGCTTTGTACGAAATTGATCAAAACTGTTGATTTGAAAAAGAATGTTCTGAGCTACACTAATTTGTGTAATTATTTTTTAATGTAAAAAGGTGGGCGGAGGGAAATTTTACCTCCAAATTACCCCATTGGGGGAATTTTTTTTAAATTTTCATTAAGCATATTTTAAAATTTTCAAAAACAACTTGTTTAGGGTATTCCCATGGTTCCTTGAACTCATTTTTCAATTTATTTATGTCCCAGCAAAATTTTTTTCTTTAAAACAATTGAATTTTAATGTTTCTTTAACTTTTACACTTAAAAGTTTTAAAGTTCACTCCTTTCACTTAAGTTCACTCCTACAATTTTTCAATAGTGTTTCAGATCGAAAAATATCAAATTTTAAGACATCGATAAAATTTGGTAAAAGTTAAAAATTCTTTTGTCCTATTTACATTATCCCATATTAGTAGTAAACAACCCATAACAGTTTCAATTCTTTAGTATAAGCCTTTGTGAGGAGGCCTATACCAAACAAAACAGATTTCATTTTGTGTTTTTTTTTTCGTTACCTTAAATTATTTTTTTTCAGTGAAAGTGTTTTATATAAAGTTTTTCGTTGTTTGAGCATCAATTTCTCCCAGCTTTTTGCTTTAACGTGAATCAAAATAGGGTTTGGAGCCATACCTTTAATTTACCCCACTTGGGGTAAATTGGAATTAATTTTTATTAAAATTTTTTGTGGTTAAAACTGTTTAAAATTTCAAAACAATGTTAGTTTGATACATTAGTGGACTCTCCTACTATAAAATTTTGTAATAGGAAAAATTTCAACAGTACGAGCATGATTAAAAAAAACTTAATTTTGCACCAGTTTACCCCATCTTAGCCTATGTTTATCTTTATTATAAGTATAATGTAATTTATGACCTTTTATTCTTGGAAAATAGATTGCATATTAAAGAGTACAAAATATGCCGAACAGATGTAGTATAGACCCCTCAATCCATTTGGCGACTTTTTTCGTCGCCAACCATGGTGTTATTTGGCGACATTATTTTAACCTAAAAAATATCAATATAACATTAGAAATAACAGATGTATTACAAAAAACTGTACATAAGTTGAATAAATTTATTCTAATCTTATAAACAGATTTCACTGTAAATGAGGGTTTCCTGATTTAAACGGGGCTGCCAGTGGTGAATTGAACCCTCAGTCGCACCCCATTAGATTTTTTTGTAAAATGGAAAACGAAATTTCAAAGCAAACCATTATAGAAAAACTCCCTGGATCCTAATCGCTTCCTACTGCAATAGCTACTGGTGAACGAAATGAAAATGGTTATGGTACGCGGTCTATATATACATAGTGTAGGGTTGCTAGAATGGAGTGGAAATAAGTGGGGGGGGGGTTACCAACAACCACATAAATCGAAATTGAGGGTTGGCGACGAAATAAATTCGCCATATGGATTGGGGGTCTATACTTCATCTGTTCCAAATATGCACATTTGTCAAGTTCTCAAGCCATCATGTTTTTAAGTGTAAAATTCAACATGGTTGATGAAATTGTTGCATATAAATGGAAAAAATCAGAATAGATTATTTGAAAAATGGTTGATGTAAATATTCAAATATGCATCCTATAAACAGAATATTTTTGGATCAAACTATTTCTATCTGAATATAAAAGTGATGCTTTTAATCCTAAGGTATTCTTCATTAGAAGGGTATAATCTGAGCAAAAGAATATTCATTCTCTGAACTTTGCTACAAAGTGGAAACGAGTTTCTGCTCATGCACATGAAATATTACATGAAAGCATTAAAAGCATCATTTAATTAATTATTTCAGATGTAATACAACTTTTACCAGAAAAATCTATCACATTTAATAAAGTTTTGAAACTAATAAAAATGAAAAGCAATCTTGGTAAGATACAATAAAAATTTCGTTTCATTTTTCATCCTCTCGGTTCGAAACCATTCAAAATGCCTTAAAAAGTTTTAAAGTTTGATCTGATGCAACAATGACATGTTAGAATCAATATTTGTCTCATTTTATTTAAAACTTTAGTGATGAATATAGTTTGAAATAAATGATTTTCAGTAGTATATATTCAAATACTTTGAAAAATTCTTTTATATATATACATCAAAATAAAAATTTGAAAATTAAGGCTCAACAATACTCTTCATGCTAGTTAATAATTTATTAACTGTATATCTTTCAAAAATAGACTTGACTTCAACAAAAAGTTTATCTTAAAAAAGCTGAATTATAAATCTAAAAATAAAATATATTACAATTTTTGTTTGCAATTAATATTCAAGCCCTGTTGCCATAGTGACCACCTCCACACAAATTTTGGCGGGAGCAGTTCTTGTAGTACTAATAAGCACATTTCTACTATGTGTAACTTTTGTGTTAAAACATTTTTCAGTATATTGTATTTATTTGTTGCTGGATTATTTTTATAAAAATGAATTTTCAGTTTGTACAACATCCACTAAAAGTTTAGTAAGGAAAGAAAAATTTTAATGAAATCAATGAATAATTTCTCTTCACACATAATAAAATAATTATTCAATCATTAGAATAATATATGAATAAAATGGGCACATAATGCAATAAGCCAGTGAATTTCAACATTTTCATCTGATGGCTGACAAACTAATTAATAAAATCCTACAGCATATCGAGAAATATACTCTTTTGCTGATCTGTTAAAAAATTAGGTATAATTTTGATAGATTTGCAAAAAATTAAGTTACAACTGCTCCAAAATGGCTTTTAAAAAATCTTTTTCAACAATTTATTTGTGATTCTTAGTAATAAATATAGTACTCAACATTATATACTGGTATTAAAAATAAAGATTACTTAATATCATTTGTGAACAAACTTGTCTAAAGTCCAAAACTAAACCTGTGAAACAAAATAAATCTTACACAATTAGAACCGTTTCATCATTCTTTTGGCACACCAGTTGAAAGTCTGCAATAAGCTAATGTCTAGTGTTGTAGACAGAATAGCCTAGTATAGTGTGAGCTGTATGTCAAACATGGGATTGTAATCACATCTGCTTTATGAGAAAAATTAAAAACTTATGTTTAGGTAGTCTTTCATCTCAAATGAAGTTCTTAAGTGTGAGCCACAATTAATAATGTTTGAATTCATTTTGTCCCATAAGTGCATATTCAGAAAAGTTGGAAAAAATATCTCAACATTTTGCAATCTCATTAAATCTTGTGTAAAATGTATTTTAAAATAGTGTTTAATCAGTAATAAACTCAAAAGACAATTTTTACTCACATTTCAAATCTTTTTGCTTCAAACGAGCGAATGGTGTAAAAAATGAAAAAATACCCTTTAGAATAACTCATTTCTATGTGGCAGAATTATTTATAACTAGTATTCGTTTGTGGATATTTCAGTTATAGGTATGTATTTCATATTATGACAAAATAAAATTTTAAATCAAGGTAAAAATTCAAAGTTACTTTGGCAGTTGAAATAATTACAAAAAATAAAATGTTTAGTTTTGTTAAAACAATCTCCTTGCAGAGCAGGTTCTTACCCTTTTCCATCTCCAGCAAGAATTAACCCTGTTTTGTCGCAATACACAATTTAGTGCAAACTCTTAAAATGTATTTTACTCTAAACATTTCATTTTTGTATTTTATATTCATAAAAAGTTTAATCAAAAATTCATCCTGAATGTTTCAAAAAGTTCCTTATATGGTTGTATTTTTCCTCAGTCCAGCAATGTGGTGCACTTTAAGATCTCCCATGTTGAAACGTGTTGTTCATGTCTGTTGGTGGCAATCAGAAAATATTTTCCGAGGTACCCATCGTAGTTCAAGAGCCTCTGCATCAGTGCTTTCTCATCAGAATCGAGCCATCAAAATGACCGCTAACCCTCAGAGGAAACAGGTGATAGTGAAGAAAGTAGAGTCCACTGAGCATGGTAGAAAGAAAATACAAATCTACCCTCCTCCTGCACTCATGGGTTCTCAGTCTGTTCTGTTGCAGGTAGAATTGTATTGTTTTTATTTATAGTTCTCTATATTATGGGGGTCATGTTAGCCTGGTTGGAAGAGCAGCGGCTTAGCAACCAGAGGGTTGCGAGTTCGAATCCAGCCAAAGACTCGTGTTCAAAGGTGCTGGTTCCTGTTAAATCTGCCATAACCTCAAATGTCCTCACGTTGGCATAGTGTGGAAGTTTGGAGAGTGGGGTGCCAGCTCAGGTGTTCTTGTCATCTGACAGTGGTTCAAAATTGCGTGGTGTTATTCTCAGATCTTTTCCTTCATGTTTGATCCTGGACCGTTGCCAATAACCGTTTGTGTTGCTCCAGTGCGACATTAATTAAAATACCTACCTTTTGAAATATAAAAGTTGAATCAAGAAATCAGGAACTTGTTCTTGCAGTCATATTTTGACTTCATGCCTGACAATTAAGATATGTAATCAATTTTAATTCTCGGAAACCATACCATCTAGTGATAAAAATGAGAAATACCAATAATGTTTCAGCTAGTACTAAAATACTAGTTACAAACTGTCTTTTGATGGGTTCCAAATAGAACCACTAAGATAGAGGATGAATTTTTAAAGAAGTGGTTATTTGCACTAGAGATGGTTGTTTTTAAAGAAATCATGAAAGTCATGAGAGGTCAAAGTAGCTGTCGGGATAGGTAGCGTGGAGATCCGAGCTGATCGCCTGAACTTACGCCTTGGACCGATCGCTAGGGTGTTACGAAGTGATACGGAGATTAGGACTAACACAATTTATTTCTCTACCTAAAAACTATGTACAGCAACCGTTATCTCAAATTGATGGAACAGCCTACACGCTGCCACTTGCATTAATTCTCTAAAAAACTGCGCTCGCTCCACCTGCGCGTGGAAGCCTTCAGTTACTAGTTCAAAACTGCGCTCGCTCCACCTGCGCGTGGAAGCCTTCAATTACTAGTTCAATTCTAACTCACTCTCGCTGAGTCAGGAAAATAGTTTCTACCAGTCACCGGATTTCAGCGGACATCTGCACGTGTGGTTAAGTCGATCATCAGCCGTTTGCACATCCTCACACGCCGCCGCCAAGAGGAAAACAGATTTTTTTTTTCCAAAAAAATCTGTTTTACTAATAATATAGTCCGAACATTTGTGGCAACCGGTCAGATCAGGAGTGGTTACCCTCTCAACCCAAGAGAAATCAAGGGATCCAAAAAAAAATTATGCATAAGAACATTTATACTTTGCAACCACTTTTCAAGCTAATATTAGATCTTAACATCCAAATGCTATATCTATTTACACCACCAACAATCAAATATTGATACTCCCGAACTCCAATACCTTTTCATTCTAAATTGATCCAATCTACAAAACCTAACCTAAAGTATTGCAAAAATAACATTCGACTAACACCATACATATAAAATTAACCATTATTTACACTATATTTAATATACATCTTAACTCTCCATATTTAGTTATAAAAAAAATAACAATCTCATCCAAATATGCTACCAAGCCTTTATTGATCGACCTCTCTTTCCAAGCGGGAGAGAGCATCAGCTCCCTGATGATAAATCCCAGGGCGATGGGTCAACTTGTAATTCCACCTTTGAACGGTATGCTATTGGTATGCAATAACTATGTGGTTTTCTCCGGATGGAGTCAGGCAGTAATTCAATCTTGTGCTGACTTACTCCCACGGGTTGTATTGGTCGGCAAAAAAGTGTTTCGAACTTACACAAGAGTCTTTTCAATTCTTCCTCCTGTTTAGGATTTAAGTACGGTGTCGTGATCATTTTCACTTCTTGGGTGAACTCGTCTCTTGCTTCGACAATTGGAGCGTTTTCTATGTTACCAAATTCTTCCTCACCTTCAAAAATGACATTTACCGCGTTGGAACCGACCACAAATTCCCTTATCTTGTTCTGGTGAATGTGCCTCATCCTATTGTCTGGCATCTTTATAATGAAAGAATGTTCATTCTTTTGCTCTTCAATGATTCCGGGACCTTGCCATCTGGCCAATAATTTGTTTGTAGAATCTGGCAAGAGCACGATGACTTTATCTCCCGGCTTGAAAGTCTTTCTTGTAGACCTTAAATTATAATAATGGGCCATTTTCCCTTGTTGTATATTAGATGTTATCTTGGCTTTCTCTGCGGCCTCCTCCAGTCGGGTTTTCAACTTCTCCAGATAGACATGTATTGGGGTTGTATCCAGCTGCAAACCCTCGTGTCTTCCCGTCCAGGTATTCTTTAGAATCGACAAAGGACCTTCTGGCTTCCGACCAAAGAGCAATTGAAAAGGTGCTACACCCGTTGTACTGTTCGGGACCTCTCTGTATGCCCATAAAATGAACGGTATTTTGGTGTGCCAGGTCCGTGGTTCTTCCTTAATGGTGTGATGTAACATACTCTTTAAAGTTTGGTTAAATCTTTCCACTAACCCGTTTGATTGTGGATATAATGGTGTGGAGAACCGTGGAGTTGAACCCATTCTTTTTTCAAATTCCTGAGTCAATTCAGCGTTGAAATTTGTACCATTGTCCGAGGCAATTACGTTTGGCACTCCAGTCCTCATAAAAATAGATAATAAAGCTTCACACGTTGCTTTGGCTGTAAGACTCGTCAAAGGGATCGCCTCAGCCCACCTTGTATGTTGGTCTACCATACACAAGATAAATTTGTGTCCTTTAGAACTTGGAGGATCTATCGGTCCTATGATGTCCACATTGACCACTTGGAAGGGCAATTCTGGCCGCGCAACGGGAGTTATTGGGGCCCTATCTTTGTGTTTGACCCTTCTCGTCAACTGACAACCTTCACATGCTAAACAAAACTGTCTCACGTCTCTTGATAGCCCGTTCCAATAGAACGAATATCTAATTCTTTCTATTGTCTTCCTCGCTCCCATATGTCCCCCAAACACTGAGCAGTGGGCTAATCTAAGAACCTCTTTTCTTCTACGTGTTTAGGAAGAACCAATTGACATACATTCTCTCCAAGAATCTTGTCTTTATGAAAGACCAAACCATCGTTAAAGAAAAATCCTCCACTACCTTGCTTAGCCTGTTTTCTGGTCTCTTCCAGCTCTCTACACTCCTCTTGCTCTTTACGGAAGCTTTCCGTCTTCGATATCCCTTCTTCCTGGTCTCCGTCGGTGCTTTCTACCACTAACACTTCTGTGTCCTTATTCACTTCAACGGAATTCCCTTCTGTGTTCCCCTCTTTTGTAGGTGGTTCCAAGATGTTTCCACTACCAATATCGGTGGAAATTAATTCCTGCTTTCCTCTAAGCATGTCTCGGATATCTGGTGGCAACAGCACATCTTCCACCAATGAGGGAGCAACTGCGCAGAGGACTTCTTGGTGAAGCACATCACCCCTACCTCCTATGATCAGTCCTATGGGAACGTTCATTAACGGGCATTTCTCCGCTGGACCGAAGATTCCTTTAATAAAGATGGACGATTTCTCTTCCAGCGACAGATTTTGTACAATATCTTTCCGTATGACGGTAATTTCAGTCCCAGAATCAATTAGGGCTTTTGCCTCCCTCCCGTCAACACTAATTAAGATTCTTTCCAAGGGGCAAAGATTGTCTCGCCAGGATCTTTCCTTAAAGGATACAACTTTAGCTACCACCGCCGTTCCGCCAGTATTCAGTGTCCTTTTCTCATCCCCCACACAGCTTTCTTCAGTTATGATCCTATTCACGTTCGCTTTCCTTCTATTATCGTGATCTGATCTTCCTTTATCCGACTTTGGACAGAACCTCTTCATGTGTCCCTCCATTCCGCATGAGAAACAAACAAGCCTGGAATTATGTTTCGCCGGTTCTGGTTGAGTTCTGTGATAGGTTCGTTTGGTGTCCTGCTGAGATATGTGGTATCCACCGTAACCTCTTGCATCATACTGGGTCTTGTATCCCGAATTTGTCTTCATGGTGGTACTTGGCTGTCTCTTGTATGTTCTACGAACACATTCGTATTCGTCTATCTTTTCAGCCAGCAATGAAGGTTTTGATAGTTTCCCCCATTCATCGATAAAATGGTCCCTGGCTTCCTGTGGCACTCTTTTCTTGACTTGATCGGCTATCATCAATTCCTTCAGACTCTCAAAATCGGAGATACCAAGTCCTTCGATCCATCCTTGAAAATAATTGGTTACTTCATGAGTAAAATCTTGCCAAGTTTTATCAGGACTTTTTTGATGTTGAATGAACTTCTGGCGAAATCCCTCTGGATTCATCTTAAACTTCTTTAACAAGAGGTCTTTAATGTGTTCATAATCTTCTAATCCCTCTTCCGAAACCCTCGCAATCAATTCTATTATCTCCAAAGGCATTAGGGTCAAAAGACATGATACCCAATTTCTTTCATCAATTTTCCTCCGCCTAGCTTGACTTTCGAACAGGGAGAGGTATAAAAGGATATCACCCTCTTTCATTTGGAATTTGGGCATGTATTTCGTCATGTCGACATGTATATCGGTAGGACTACTTCTTCCTTCTATGGAATCATTGCTTATCCTTATTTCTGCTTCTATCCTTAACTTTTCTAGCTCAAATTCTCTTTGTTGTTTCTTTCTCTCCTCTTCTCTCTCCTTCTCTTCTCTCTCCTTCTTCTCTTCTCTTCCATCTCCTTTCGTGAACTCACTATCGTTTCAAGCATCTCCATCACGAATTCGACTTCGTATGACTTACTTCCTGTTATGAGATCTTTCAGTCCTATAACTTTAATATTTGGATCAGGAGTTTCCCCTAACTCCAATGCTAAAGTAAATAGATCGCATTTCTTATATTTTCCCAAACAAGCCATATTCACCAATATATTTTCCTTTCTAACTGGTATTAACTAAAAGACCATTAAAATAAAAACCCTTTTCAGCTACTGATTGACTACCCCTAGCATATATCACAATTGTTTAAAGAGAAAAATAATGGTTCACCCTAAACTGATAACGATGACATGTGAACAATAACACTGACGTGTCACATGAGTTAACGCTCAATTCGTAACTCTGAAATTCCAGCACTGTCGTGCTTTAAAAATACCTTCTGCCACTCCTGGTGTATCACAATTCTTCAAGAGAAACTATAATCAGCACTTTTGGCTAAGAACACTGACGTGTCACCTGCGCTGTCGCGCAATTCTAAAATTTGAAATACGGATGTATTTCCCGCACTGCCGTGCTTCAACTACACCTCATCATTTAACAAACAAATATGCTTCACCTAACATTTATTTAGCAATGGATCCCTGATTATTTCTCTTAAAAGAAAGGGTAAACAACACTCACCCGGTTCGTCTGCTTCAACAGGATTTCGCGTAGCCTCGCCGTCCGTTTCCTCAGGATTTCTCGTCTCTGGTCCAATCTTTACTGTTCCCGGTTCGTCTGCTTCAACAGGGTTCCTCGGAATTTCTCGTCTCTGGCCAATCTTTACTGCTCCGGGTACATCATTTTTACCGCTGCCACCATCTTATTGTCGGGATAGGTAGCGTGGAGATCCGAGCTGATCGCCTGAACTTACGCCTTGGACCGATCGCTAGGGTGTTACGAAGTGATACGGAGATTAGGACTAACACAATTTATTTCTCTACCTAAAAACTATGTACAGCAACCGTTATCTCAAATTGATGGAACAGCCTACACGCTGCCACTTGCATTAATTCTCTAAAAAACTGCGCTCGCTCCACCTGCGCGTGGAAGCCTTCAGTTACTAGTTCAAAACTGCGCTCGCTCCACCTGCGCGTGGAAGCCTTCAATTACTAGTTCAATTCTAACTCACTCTCGCTGAGTCAGGAAAATAGTTTCTACCAGTCACCGGATTTCAGCGGACATCTGCACGTGTGGTTAAGTTGATCATCAGCCGTTTGCACATCCTCACAGTAGCCCACTTGAAAGAGTAGCAGATTAGCAACCAGAGGGTTGTGAGTTCGAAACTTGATCCCAATAACAACCTTTGTGTACGTGGGGGCTGGTGCACATTAAATCTGTTATGGCCCCAAATGTCATTGGCATTGTGTGGAAGTTTGGAGAGTGGGGTGCTAGCTCAGGTATTGTCCTTGTAACCTGACCATGGTTCAAAATGGCGTGGTGTTCTTTGATCTCTCCCTTTGCAATTGATCCTGGATCGTCGTCAATAGTTTGTTGTATTGCTCCAATACGAGGTTTGTTCAACTACCTCCCTACCATGAAAATCATGAAGAGGGTTTTTATAGGCCTTAAAAAGGTCTTATTTTTGATCTTAGGTTTTAAGGGCTGCATATTTTATTTCAAGTTCATTCAAAACACAAGATCAATCTTTTCATGGGTCTTTGATGAACTTGGCTACCACTACAAAAATTAACTTACGATACAATAGTATATATAGCAGTGTAACCCAACTCTACCATGGAGTACTTTTCGGTAGACACAAAAGTTGGACTGTTTTGCACGAGCTTGCTAAAGGTCATTAACATTGGAGTAGGTTTGCTAAAAATTGGTGATTGGGTCTGTGACCCAACCCTATTCTGTGAAAGTTTTTCATCTGTACTGTGCTGATCTACTGCAATCTGTCAAATGTAGCCTTTAAAACTGAAAATATCTGTAAGATCGTCCTAATTTTTCTTTAACTTGAAGTGGGAAACTTGTATATGCATAAATGTGCATTGCCATTTCTAGTAGAAGAATGTTATTAAAAGTAAAATAATAGATAACAAAATAATTCATACAGTATTGGGACAAACTAGTATGCATATAGAAAATGAGTTTATGTATGATTGCAGGGAAAATCAGGTCTTGAGATTGCAGGGAAAATTATTCTTGAAAGAACATTCTTAAAAATTGCATTTTAAAATTTTGTGAAATTTTAAAAGGAAACACTCAAGTTTTTCAAAATTAAATAGAAATTAAAACATAGTTTGACTTATTTTGTACTTAGAAAATGCGTAACTTGAATTTACTAAGGCCACTGACCAATCAGTCATGTGGTCAGGGTGCTGGATCAAAAAATCCCTGGTTCAAATCCAGGGTAAGGCATGGATGCTTGTCTGCCTTAAATGACTATAGTCTATAAATGAGTTGTGCCTAGAATGTGTGGTATGTATGTGAGGTGTAACGTGAATCCACCCCATGTTGCACTTAGTAACACAAAGTAGTTTCACAAATCCGCCCTTATGCCACAATGAGTGTTCAGTTAGCCAGGCATTAGAAAAGTTACTAAAGTTAGTTTTCTGATTTATGTTCTGGAATTTCACTAAAATGATCTTGACTTGCAAGGCTAAAGAAACTAAAAAATGTAAGTTAAAATCATTCAATGTATTAAGAAAAATCAGCCAACAATCATCATTTCTATTTTTCACCCTAAAATACAGAACTTTTCCCAGTAAAATAACTTGAAACAAATTTGATGTCTTAGATGTTTAAAAATTAAGTAGTACACTTTGCAATTCTTTCTGTGCTTATTTTCATAGTGACAAACAAAACGTGCCCATCCTGGTTCGTGGGTTTGCCAGCTGCCCTTGCGACCAGGTTTGATTTCCCCTGGGTGCATTTCTTATGTGTCAGTAAAACTTTCCTTATGTATGTATCTCCTTTACGTGTGTACAGACTTCAATCCTAAGGTGATTTTTTTCCCATGGGGTTTACTGTCTGGTAAACGCAGGAGTCGTGCTCCCAGGAAAACCCAAGCTATCTTTCTTTTTGATCCCACTCTGTTCCCCAATATCTTTTTTTCCCTTGTTCGCAGCATTTTTTACTTGATGTCTTGTGTTTGGCACATCTTGATCAAATATAATCCTTGCACTATAAAACCCCAAACCAACCAACCTTGTGTGTGGATGTCTGTAACCTGAGGTTGTCTGTCCTGTGTTTGTCGCAGCATGGCCAAATTTGGCCCTTGCACCATAAAACTGATTCCAACCAACTAAACATAGTGTCAAGCAAACTTGCATGGGGCCACTGTATTACTGCAACACATCCTGAATTCATGAATTTTAAATATTTATTTTAATTAACAATAAATCTCCAAACAAATGTGTCTTTGAATTATTGCTCTGTACTTGCATTATTGATCTCACTTGTATTTGATAGGAACATATTTTTCTTTGAATTTCACAATTGAAAATATGATTTTTAGGGTCGTGAAAGGATTCGAGCTTCTGGTGCTACTGAACAGCCTGAAATGTTTGTAGAATCTCCTGACAATGAAACTCATACTGTATGTGATGCTCTTATGCAAGGATTGCTTAAATCTTGTAAGTGATACTGTAAGTATACATCATAAGTTGTAAAATTGTCAAAAGTGTCTTGTATGTAAAATATGTATGTTTTTTAAATCCTATGCTAGTTCTCAGCCTTTTTGCAATATATCTCTGTCTTGCCAACCCAATATAATCTTGAAATAGAAATACGTATATATATGTATAAAATATGAAACTTTATCATCAGTTATTCATTGATGTCAGTAAGATCAGGGCAACTATTGAGGTGGGTTCCTGTCATGTCAGAGGGACCATCATGACTCAGTGGGTATGTCCACTCTGTGATAGCAACCTGCGAGTTGTAGGCGGTGCAGGTTTGATTCCTCTCTGGATATATTTCTCTTTTTTGTGTCAGTAAAACTTTTGTTGTGTATGATGTCCATAACTTGACATTGTCTGTCTTGGGCGCAGCATGGCCAAATATGGCTCTTGCACCATAAAACCCCCAAACTAACCTGTCATGTCAGAAAGGCCACACAGGGCAAGATGTCGAGTTTGACAAGCCAGTTCAGTAGGCCATAGATACCACAGCCGCCTTCGATAATATGGATTGGAGATTGCTGATAGATACTCTCAATTCACTTAATATCCTTCAAGATATGATTACTTTCATTAAATTCTATTTACAAGATCTTACTATAACCTATTCAGATAATGTGACCTCAATCTCACCAAATTTATCTTTAAAGGATGTCCCCAGGGATCGGTCCTAGCAGACTCTCTGGAACATCTACTTTAACGAAATTTTAAAACTTAACCCTCTATGGGCCGAATTTTTTTCTTAAATATAAAAAATGTATGCAAAGGAAAATCAACAATTATAAACCTATATATGCAAATTAAAAAATTACCAGTTTAAACAATTTTATTATAATTAATTCACTTTGCATCTTTGGAGTAACAATGGCTTACAATGTTTGCACTTCTGTGCATAAAAGCCTAAGTGTGAAATTCCATAAAACAGTTTGCACTTGGCGTTAAACATAGATGTACGTTGTATTTGGAACATTTTATTTTTGGAACTCCTTTACACCCCGGCTTTTTGCAGTGTCCTCTGTTTGAAAAAATTGGCCAATGTGTTACTTCATCTTTTCGCACGTTTTGTACTGGAAGTATTGTATTTGGTCTCCTTTTCCCTTCCAATTGCTTATCTACGAAAGTTGAAACAGGACGCTCTCTTTTCCTACTGATTCTTTGTGCTCCTGACATAAACAAGATGCAATGTCAGTTTTAAATTTCAATAGAGTATATTGAAGCTCGGGGCTTATAGAATGCGATGAACAATCTCTCGTATATAACAGCCAACCATTCACCACCGTTAAATCTAATAGATGAAACATTATACGATGGTACCATTTCCATGATCGAATTTTTATTCGATACAACGCTATCAATGTGAATCGACCAAGTCTACTCCACCCATATGTTGGTTGTATATTTTTACTATATTTGGACGTTCTAATTCCTCTTTTATTTTTATGTGATTTTGTATCCATATTTTGGGCATATGATATATAAATCTGAAAATAGAAGAAAGCACAAGCATTATCCTAAATATATCAAAATTTACCGTAATAGCCCACCGTAACCTGAAAGTCACAAAACCATATACAAATGGTAACAAAATGATTATTGAAATGCAAACAAATAAATTGTTATTGATATACAAACCCAGAGCTGTTATGTATGCTTTTTTTTTGTTTAGTAAACACCGACAGAAGCACAAATAATTCAATTGCACAAGATGGTTCCGTTGGTTTGTATCTGCAGACAACTTGCAAGGCATTTACTTTGATATTTCAGGTTGATGGTGCTGCCAACCGTCATCAATATTGTTATTGGTTATCTCAGAGACATTATATAATTAAGACATATACGTTATCTTGTGAAAAAATTAAAATTATTTGGTAAAATGTCGACATATTAGCATGTGACCTGAAAGTTACATGGGCCCATAGAGGATTAAGTCTAATTACTCATTTCTCCAGGCCTTCATGGATGAGCTCGTAGTAATTACTGCGTGGAACAAGTGAAGGGATCTGGAATATAATACTAATGAGATACTTTGAAATTAATCTCAGATAAAATTCAGTCTCAGATTGGAAATGTCTCAGCAAATGCCAACCTATAATTTTTTCAAAAAAAAATCAAAGCTTAAACGGAATCCGATATTTACTTTAAACGGCTCAAATATTAAAATCACCAACTCCTTAATATTTAGGTCTTAATATTTTAGGATAATTTGCTCGTGTGGAATCACCACATTGCGACACTCTCAGGGGGTGCCTCCAAATTGAAGGCTCTCTCTCCAGAGTAATCAGAGGAGGATGGGGCGTCAGGGCCCAACTCCAGGAAACCTAGTATCTTATCGTCATTGAAAAAATAATTACTTATGGAGCTGGTGTCTGGGGTGGATACCTAACACTCGCACAAATTGATAGGCTCAAAAGTATTCAGACCTTTCCTACTGAAAATTACTAGAGCCTGTATTGGACCACCCCAACTGATGCCCTCAATGTGATTTCGGGGATCCCCCTCTCCACGTGACCATTTATATGCTTTTTAAAATTCACTGTACATGGAAAAGGCATCTGCCTGACCCAGCTTTGCAAGGGCTGTCGCTATCTAATCTTGATTCCTCCATTAAAACCAATGTTCTTGATATTGATAATTTAATTTTAGACTTCCCCCTACATTAAACAATCCCGACCTTGAGATATACACTGACGGATCCGGCATTGATGGCAATGCTGGATCCGTCCGTACCATGTGTATCTTTAAGGATCATAAACTCAATACTGTCTTATATTTCAAACTTAGTAACTTTAATTCAGTCTTTCAAGCCGAACTCTCAGCATTACATAAAGCTATCACTTGGTCCATGCACAATAACAAGAGAATCAATATTTATAGCGACAGCCTTAATTCAATATTAGCCCTTCAATCTCCTAAAAAACTAATTTTCTTAACTTAATTAAACGTTCAATAGCTGCTAATGCTAATATTGGGCTTAGCTGGGTCAAAGTCCATGCTCGTAACTGGTAATGAGGTAGCTGACCACTTTACTAAACTGGGGTCTGTCTGCGGTGAGGAACTTGATACTCCTGCCCCAAAATCCTACATTACTAGATTATTTAAACTAAATGCAATGTCTGAATGGCAAGAATTTTACAATGACTCCACTAAAGGCCTTATGGTCAAGGAATATATCCCTGGGGTAAAAGTTGACTGCCTCATCGCGGACAAATATATCACTTGGTTTTTGTCTGGTTATGGCCCCTGTGTCTCCTATCTGCACCGTTTTAAAATCAGACAGTCTGACCTTTGTTCCTGTGGTGCAGTGGGCATGACACCAATCACTATCTTCAGCTGCCCATCCACTGCCCAATGGTATCTCACTAATCCTGTGAATTGTTATAAAGAAATTTGGCTGAATAACACACATCTTAGCCAATCCGCAGGCACTCCTTAAGATCAGGAGTTGTGCGGAGACTGCTGGAGAGATAGCTGATCGTCTTTAAAATTAAAATAAAAATCTGTCTTTTTTCTCTGTGCCACCCCTCTAGAACTAGATGCTTATTCTTGCCTCCTATGCAAATGCAAAATTACCTACATTATATTCTCCTTTATTTACTAAAAACTTTTCTTTTTCTTACTCTTTTTACCTCTCTTTATTGATCTAATATGTTTAATTGTACTGTAATTGTTCATTTTTGTCCAATGTTTTGTACATATCAAAATTCTGTCTACGGATTGTATCCTTATTCTTAACTATTGTTCTGATTCTCTCTCGAATGCATTCAAATGCATTTTCCAATGTATATATTCAAATTCAAATAAAAGCCGCACGTGCCCACAGCGAGGTAGGCGGCTGTGCTTTCCTTGTGTGATGTGTTGGGTCCCTTGGGACCCTTTGATGCTGGAAGTCCTTCCCACCCCTTCGCAAAACAGCTCTACACCTTTTGGTGAGCTGAAGGGGTGAGGGTCTGAAATAAAAACCAGTTCAGTAGAGATTATTTTACAGGTAGTCGTTTCCAGTGAGAACATGAAAACAAGACTCCTGTAGCTCTAGGAGCCATTGTGGCTCAGTAGGTATGCCCACTTTGCCAGCAACCTTCGAGTTGTAGGCGGCACAGGTTTGATTCCTGTTAGGTGCATTCTTCCCTGAGTGTATTTCTCTCTTCTGTCAGTAAAACTTTCATAGTGTGTATGTCTATTACTTGATATTATGTCTTGTGTCTGGTGCAGCATGGCCAAATATCGTACCATAAAACCCCAAACCAACCAACAGCTCTAGATACATCTTGTGGTAACTAAGACCTTAGCAAGGACTTCCAATCTTTCTCTTTAGTTATATGTTTGTAAATATTTAGTTCTGATTGTATGATTTTTGTATATAATCTTTTTACTGTATCATTGTTGTATTGTGTTTGGTGCTGCTTGACCAAATATAGCCCTTGTGTCCTAAACCAACTAACCTTTTTACTTTATGATATTCATTGTCTGGCTATTCAGAACTGGTCTTGGCTAAACCATCTGTCAATTCACTGCCATGTTGCCACAGTGTTTGGGATCCACTGGCAGTGATATGCCCGCCACTGACCAATGGTCCTAGAATATTTTGTAATTTGGCATCTAGAATCAATGCTGAGCAACTGCAAGAGGCAGATGGAATTGCCTTAATTGTGGCCTGAGATGTATTACATGAGAGTAGCATTAATCTTGACACTACGGCGCTCAAATTCCACTACCTGATTACGGTACGACTGTTGTACTGCCCATAGTCTAAAGGTTAAGCTAGTAGGTAATACAATGGTGAATAGTTAGTCACCAAGAAAATGTAATCGAAAAAATGAAAAAGTGATGAATATAAATGGAGTAGATGATGTCTCTTGTCGCCAAAAAAGTCGCCAAGGTAATGTGACAGGAGATAGCCGAAAAGTACCAAACTTGGTAATAAAGTTGAAGTTAGTTTAAATGAAGCCATTGTTGAAGAACGAAATCTCTGGTAATTAAACTGGAGATTTGTCTCACTTACATCAATTTTATGTTTTAGCAACTGACAAGTGCCTTGGTAGGAGGGTCCCACTTGGAACTGGAAAGTATGAGTGGATTACGTACGCAGAGTTGAGTATTTTCCCTCCTCCTTTCAAACTACTGCAGAATTTTTGTAGTTGTCAATTTTATTGTGTGCTTGAATAAAATTGTAGAAAATTTGACCAACTATGAATCTTGAAACTGTTTAACAATAAATATTTTTTATTCATTTCAATGCTTATTTAAAGTTTTTATGTTTTAAACAAATAAGTTATTTCTTTATATTTTTAAAGTAATTTTTTTATTTCTTTATATTTTTAAAGTAAAGAAATAAAAATTATTAAATAATTTTACTTTTTTATTGTATAAGAATTTAGAATTTAGTTTCCCAAGTTTGCTTAAAATATTTAGCCCATGAAAGTTTCAGATAAAAATAGTTTAAGATTAATGTTGTATTTCACATTGAGTAGAAATAAAAAAAAACATTTTTTAAACCAAAAGTTGAGTTAATATATAAATGCATTTTTGTTTTGATGTTTAAGAGAGTATGTTACTAGAGAAATACTGATTGAATACACCAGAGGGTGAAACATCTTTTAACTAACATACTCGTACTTTTAATATTGTGGTGTTAGTATGTTTAAAAATTTTATTGATATTACTTAATCAATGTAGTTTTTAACAATCAAAATTTGTTAACTTTGATGTACTGAAGGGAGATAAGTATCATAACCGAATATATTTTGAGTTTGATTTATTATTTTATTATAATTTTCACTAACCTAAAATACGAGGAGTGTTCAAATGAAAAGGTACGAAATGACACTGTGGGTATAATTGAAGTCTTTATTCAAAAGTAACCACCAGAGGCCTGAGCACAACTATCCCACTGTCTCACAAGCCGAAGCCTGTTCCCAGAATTCCTGTGGCTGTGACAAGAGCCAGTCCTCCACTGTGTCCTTCAGTTCGTCGTCCGAGTTTAAGCGCTTCCCTTTGAGATGTATTTTTAGCGGACAAAACAGATGGAAGTCACAGGGCGACATGTCCGGGCTGTAGGGCGGATGCTCAAGCTGCTCCCACTTGAACTTGGCCAGTACACTTTGTGTGACCCTGGAGACGTGTGGATGCGCGTTATCGTGGAGCAGAATCCCTCCCTCCGTGAGCAGCCCAGGCCGTTAGCTCTTGATGGACTTGCGTAGGCTACGGAGTGTCTCACAGTACACATCACTGTTAATGGTTTTTCCATGCTCGAGAAATTCGATGAGTATCGGACCTCGGATGTCGAAAAAGACGGTGAGCATCACCTTGCCTGCTGAGGCCACAGCTTTGAATTTTTTAGGGGGAGGTGACGACGCATGCTTCCATTGCATGCTGGCCTGCTTTGTCTCTGGCTCGAAGTGATGGCACCAGCTCTCGTCACCAGTGAGATCCGCTCGAGGAAAGCGGGGTTTTCATGATACCGGAACAGGTGTTGCAGTGCTAGCCCCATACGCAGTTCCTTTTGCGGTTTGCTGAGCTTCTTCGGAACCCACTGTGTGCACACCTTCCGGTGACCCAACCTGTCCGGTAACCCCACCATCACTGCCAACATTCGCATTGTGACACGCCGATCACTTCTCACCAGGTCGTTCACCTTGTCGATGAGTTCGGCCGTGATTACCGTGTTTGCCTGGCCTGGTCTCGGGTCATCACTCAAACACTCCTGGCCTTCACGAAAACAGGCACTCCACTTTCTCACTGACTTGTCAGACACAGTCTCTCCCGTATACAGCCACCATCTGGCAATGAATTTCGGCCAGTTTAACCCCTTTCGCAGTCAGAAATCTGATAACACCTCGCTGCTCCTCAATTGTCGAATTTTGCAATGTGAACGCCATGATGTCCTCACATGCACTGCCGCGTCACTTGGACGGAACACACAACTGCCTGCTTCTCTCCTGCATCATGTGCGGGTGCCCGAGCATGCGCACAACCACGCCGGTACTCATACATTCGCGTCCCTAGATGTCTCACTACGTTATCCCAAAGCGGCATATTCAAATTTCAACCGGTTTGGTTGTTACGACGTTTCATACCTTTTCATTTGAACACCCCTCATACATCTGTAGGATATGAGATATATAACAATCTGGGAATACATAACTTTGATTACAATATTTCCTATATATGAATTATTTGATGTGCTAAAATGTAATATTTTAACTTTTGCAATTAATGAAAGTATTTTTTAACAAAACCCAGAGTTTATTGTTCTTTTTTACTGAATTTTAAATCATAATGGGAGTGGATAGTAGAATTTCATATTTGTATGTAGTTAGATTTTTCTACATTTTAGCGATGCTTATTTAGTTGAATGATGTTTTAATTTTCAAGGCATCACTTTAGGTTGCGGAAAGAATACTTTACATTGGCTCCGGATTGGTGGACTTGGGCATTCCGAAGTTACAGGAAGCAAAGGTTGGAATTTGTACCAAGACAAGACCAGAAGTGAGTGATAATTATTCAATGTAATTTAGTGGTTATATAGCGTTTTGCATGCCGATATGATGCATTGAACATAACTGAAGAGTTTCGTATGTTATTTTTCACTTAGCCTTCTTTTATAAACTTGGTAGTGTATTAAACTTTAGCCTAATTTGTATTGGAATATTTTTGGTGCTTCCTACTTTTCTGTGTATTTGTGTCATTGTTGTCTACGTGTTATCTATATATTTTGCATAAAACTCACATGCACAACTCATGAGTTTTTAAAAATAAATTTTGTGAGATAATTATTTGGAACGAAAGTAGTAAATCTTATTAATATGTATAAAACATTTATATTTAAGTTATCTACCCAGCTTTCAAAATTAAATAGCAATTTCAGATGCATCTTAAAATATACAGATTTTTTCATTTAAAATTTAGAAATCTGGTATTTAATTTCTTATGCATTGAAAATGTAGTCTTTGTTGAGACTTTTCCATAAACATGTCTTAGTTCGAAAAGTTCTTGTTTTAAAAATTTCTTTTATTTTGTCATTGTTGATGGAACACTATCCTAACAAGGGCTACTTGAGGTTCTAAGTCTGCAAATGTAACGAATATCACAAAGCCAAAAAGTTCATTTTCTTTCCTCTACTTGTCTAGAGCAAAAATCTGTTTTCTTTTTTATAGAAAATATTGGGTTGACGCAAAAGTTTGTTCCATTTTTTTGACAAAAATTGGGAAAAAAGATTTTTACTATTAAAAATTACATTTAATCAATATAGTATGTACCGTTCTGTTCAGTGACATTTCTCCATCTCTCCGGTAGCTGCATAATCCAGCACTCATAGAAGTTCTGAGGTTTCTGGCTAAAGAACTGATCCAGGTTATGAAACTTTCTGAACCACTTATTGCAAGTCAAATTGTCAATAGCACCCTCACCCTACACAGCACATATCTTTTGCGAAGCATTCTTGCCTTTTCAGGAATAAAAAAGCATAATTTGTCAAAAATGGTCCTTATTTTCTGCCATTTTTAATACTTAATAAAATTTAAAAAACACAACCCAATAACACTCGCGGAAATTCCTTCTTTCAAACAACATCAAAACTTTACACATGTGAAGGAGATAACACACTTTGTTTTTGCGATGCTAGCCATCTAGTGCCAAAAATGGGATGCACTTTTGCATCTGGGCATCTTGAAAGAATTTTATCGGAAAACTTGGTGATGAAAGAATTTAAACACAACTTTAAATTAAACATAAATGTATAACTTTTTAAGTATATCCTGCCAAAATTTTCAGTAATAGTGATATTTTGAAAGGACATAGCAAGACTTACAAACTTAGCTGTCAAGTATTTGAACTAGACAACCTGTGTACCTTTTTCTTTTATTCTTAATTTTATTGTCTTTCGTCAACATTTCTACGTGCAATTAATTGCCAATAACAAAATATTACAATTCCAGCTTCCCTCAACTGTTATCCGACAGTCACTACTACTTGAACATGATTGTTTCCATGCTCAGTTTTAGGGAAATTGCTATTCTCAAGTATTGTCTTGTAAATATAATTTCCTATCTCAATTGGGCCGCTGTAGCCCAGTTGGAAGAGCAACACATTAGCAACCTGAGGGTTGTGAGTTCGAAGCTCTTTCCATCCAAAGACCGTCGTGTACACGAGACTGGTGCATGTTAAATCTGTCATGGCCTCAAATGTCCTCATGTTGGCATGGTGTGGAAGTTTGGAGTGTGGGATGTCAGCGCAGGTGTTCTCATCATCTGACCGTGGTTCAAAATTATGAGGTGTTCTTGGATCCTTTGGAATTGATCCAGGACTGTCGCCAATAGCAGTTGTGTTACTCCATTGCGACATTAATTCAACTACCATCTATCTCAATCACTTACTTCATGTGTTAAAATTGATCTAATTATGTTATATAATGCTTGTAAATAAGTATCTAATGGCCACAGTTTCCTGCTCTAACTATATAATGCAATAATAGTTTTTCTGTTTTAATTTTGAATGAAAATAGATAAAAATTCACATTAAACTTTTTTCCTTAATGAAAATTTACAGTTTTATGGAATATAATCATATCACTTTTGTAATTAGTTTTATTTATATCATGCACCAATTTTTCATAACATAGTTTCTTTTTGTTATTTTATTTGTTTCGTGCTACTTAATTTTGTTTTCCTTTTGTAGTTTGTCTTGAGCATGTTGGCATGTTCCCATTATTCCATGGTCCTAGTGCCTTTGTATGAATGTTTTGGATCTGATGTACTCACACACATAATACAGCAAGGTGTCTATTTCCTTACATTATTTATATTGAATTGATACAGTTTGTTTCTACAAAAAAATTGAAAACAATTATTGGACTTCATAAAAATTACTTTCAATATTCGTTTACCTTTATGAAAAGTGTTTTTAGCTTATGTTGAACTTAAACAAGAACGACACCAATGATTTAATTCTTTTAACAGGGAACTTGGAAGTGGTAATTTGTGAAACTTCAAAAATTGCTGCAGATATCATGGAGAGGGCTGATAAATATCCAAACCTCAAACACATCATATTGATTGAGGATGATGAAGCTGATAGTTTAAGACATTCCCACATAAATGTCCTCTCTCTGAAATGTCTTGAGGTAAGAATATGTGTAATCAGCTCTGCATAAAATGTCAACATCAGTGCAAACTGTCTTTTCTCTACTCTATAGCCGTTATTATGTGCAGGGTACACATGGACCTTAAAAAGCTTTATGGAAGAGAATGATTTTTCATTTTAGTTTTTAAGTGCCCTTAAAAAGCCTTAATATTTGATGAAAGTCCATATGATTTTTTAAAAAGCTAGATTTTACAAAAGTACTTCACCCCTCAGGGGCTCATCTTTAGGTGTTTACTGGCTTTACGAACCCGAGGTACCCTATTGATTTATTCTTTCCCCATGGGGTTTACTGTTTCTAGTAAACATGGGAGTCATGACCCCAGGATGCCCAAGCAATCGTTCTCTACTTTCTTCTCTCCATCCTTTTCATAATTGGAACGTACTGGAAATTGTCTTTGTTTGGTGCAGCTTGGCCAAATATAGTCTTTGTACCATAAAACCCCAAACCAACCAACTTCTTCCTCAAGATAAAAGTTCCATATAAATGTGGCCCTCGGGGACACATCTCCTTTAAGTGTGTACGGATGTCACTGACCCAAGATACTCTACTGATCTTTTCTTCTCATGGAATTTATGGGCCTCTAGCCTAGTTGGAAGAGTAACGGATTAGCAACCGGAGGTTGCGAAGACCGTTGTGTACAAGGGGGACTGGTGCACCTCAAATCTGTCTTGACCTCAATGTCCTCATGTTGGCATGGTGTGGAAGTTTGGAGTGTGGAGTGTCAGTTCAAGTGTTACCTCGTCATCTGACCATGATTCAAAATTACATGGTGTTGTCCTTGGTTCTTTTCCCTTCGGGTTTCATCCCTGACTGTCGCCGGGATGAAACCCGAATTGTGCCCATTGTGTTGCTCCAGTACAATGTTAACTCAAAAATACCTACCCATGGGGTTTACTGTTTTTAGTAAACATGAGGGTCATGCTCTCAGGATACCCAAGCAATCTTTTTCTGCTTTCATCCCACTATTCAGTTCCTCAATCCCTTTTTCTTTTCATGACATTTTTATACTTGATGTTTTGTGTTTGGTGCAGTTTGGCCAAATATGTCCCTTTTACTATGAAACCTCAAAACAACTGAAAACACTGCATATTTTATTTTACCTTCATTTAAAAACCAAGGTCAATTAAATTTTTCCAAGGTCATCCAAAATCAATGGCATACTATTTATAGAGAAGCTAAAATTTTTGGATTTAAATCGGTCCATGAGGTTTCTTCAAATGTGCACTTAGAGGTTAATCTTGAGATCTGTGAAATGTATAAAATAATGAAAAAATGCCGTTAAAATCCTTTTTTACCTTTTGCTTGAAGATATCGAACCCTGAGGTATATTTGTGTACTTGATGTATTAAAATAATCTACTGAAACAGAAAATTTTAAATCACCAAAAAGAATATCAGTAATATTATTTTAAAATTTTTTTCATTTAGCTTTTTACAATTAGTGGATGTTATGTATAGAAAAATATAACTAGAGTTCTATAATAATACTAAGGGCCTCTTTAGCCCGGTTGGAAGAATAATGGATTAGCAACCGAAGTGTTGCGAATTCAAATCCAACCAAAGAGCGTCGTGTATAAAGGAGGCTGGACACGTTAAATCTGTCATGGCCTCAAATGTCCTTGAGTTGGCATGTTGGAAGTTTGGAGAGTGGAATGGCCAGTTCAGGTGTGACCTCGTCATCTGACCATTGTTCAAAATTATGTGGTGTTCTTGGATTTTTCCCTTTGGGTTTGATTCTGGTCAATAGCCCTTTGTGTTGCTCCAGTGTGATGTTAAAATACTTTCCTACCTAAAAAATTTTAAATAAATTATTTCATTTTTAGTCTTTAACATTTTAAGATTAACAAGATGAAAAGCAAGTTTCTAAAATTAAGTTTTTTAAATGTATATATATATTTTGCAGGAACGGGGAAAACTAAACATGAAGGAGCCTCAGGTACATATTTGTATAATTTTGTAATTTTGTTTGTTTACACATATTACAAGACATTTTTCAAATAGCATTAAGCAGAATATTTTTCAAATGTTAACAACACATATGGCGCTTTTTAGAATCCAGAAATTAAAACCTAGTAACACCAGCCCATGCCTCAGGTACTTGGTCTCCATTGGAATTTAACCATTTTGAATCAGCATGGCCACAATGTACTTAAACTAATCCTCTGCCCAGGTTTAGTATCAATCAAATCTAATTAGTGTTGCTTGGTTGGTTAGACCAGGATAACCATTTAAACTGAATTGATTGTTCCCAGAGAAGAGATTGGATGTCTTGTGGGAAATGGATTCAGATTGACTTGCAGAGACTGGGAAACTCCAAGCAGCCAGCCCAACATTGGCATACATGGGCATCAAACTCACAATCAAGCGCTTCAGTCTACTGTCCTCCAAATGTGAGCATGTTCTAAAGACAAGAGCACACTATTCCGCATCAGAAGGCACACATTGCATGGATCAGATTAATTTAGTGCTGTGCACACAGTGCATTTGGAACATCGGCATTTCACTTAGAAACTGATGGCCACAATGACATTCCCTTGGAGGGAATACTTCCGTTTTTGTTTGGTATAAAAGGAATATCTACAAAAAGATTAGTTATGATTATTGAAAAAATGAAAATTTTTTAAAGAAAATCGTGTTTTTGGTATCGATCTGACTTAAAATTTTACGCAGATTTGAAATCTAGAAATGTTTACGATCTTGAACCATCGCATAGATAGAAACTTGGATTAGGGAAATTAAAAACACGATTTAATGTATAACGTTCAACATCCTGTGCCCACACTACTCGGAAATTTCGGATGAGTCATCTGCATTGTACGAGTGGAACGGATTTCATTATTTCCAGAATCATTGTCGGAATTGCTGATGTCCAATACATATGATGCAGATAAGTGTGCGCAGTCTCATTCAAAACAATGCAAGCAATTCTAAAATCCAATGTGTGCTGTCGGATTTTAGCTGGTGGATTACGATGTGAACTCTAGTGTGCGCTTACCTTAATATTAGGCCACTGTTCAAATAGAAATAACAGAACCTAAAGCACTGATTGTTACATGTCAAAACATAGTGCAAATAGCAATGAGATATGCTGAAGACACCCATTACACATATGAAGCACTTCAAAAGAACCATTTATTCCATTTTATCATTAAGGTAGAAATGCGAAGTAGATCTTGTAAATATTTGAAAATTATGAAATATGGAGATATCATTTCTGAAGTTTTGTACCTATCAATTGTAACAAGGTAGTTTCAAATTGCTGAATAATGAATGGTATTTATTTACAAATGCAATGTTTTTTTTAATGCTAGAGGATTTTTGAAACTTACAACATTTATATTGGATCTCTAATTGAAGGTTTAGATTTGAAGTAATTTATTTTTGAAATCTAAAGTCACCATTTGAGATTTTTGAATGTTTCAACTTGCATGTTAACTTACTAACAAATACATAGAATTTACTATACATAACCTAAATCTTGTGTTTGTTAAATACATGAATAATTTTCTTACACACAGTTGGTGAAAATTACAAAGACAATACTTTGTGTTGATTTTTGGCACAAATGTAAATGCTATTTCAGATTATGTGCTATTTCAGACCCTTTTAAAAAATTTTTTCCCATCTGAATGTTATTGTGACCCAAATTATGAATAGATATTTTGTATATACCTGTATTCTCTGTTGTAAGATTTCATTTGAATTCAGCATATGAAGAACCATGGAAATTTAGACTGTTCTTTTAAAAATTAAGTCACTTCTACTTGTAATTATCTATCATCCATTAAGTGTGGCTGATCTCAATCTTTGAGCTGATGAAACCAAGAAAACTAAAACTTCTGCTGTTTATCATCATATACCAAATTTATTTGTTACAAGAACTATTTTCATTAGCTCTTGGTTATGTTGCTTTAATTATTTAATTCTTTTTAGTATAAACTTCATAATTAAAGATTAAAAGTTAATTGCTGTAAATGTTTTACTTTTTGTAAGTACAAATTTTTAACTGTACTGTCATTTTCCCCCTTTAAGTTTTGTGAAACCCTAATTTACCATTAAAGCAGTTAGAGTTTTGTATATCTAATATTTGAGAAACACTACCCTAGTGTCCTATATTGGACCTGTTTTATATTATACAATAAATTTTGGTCAGATTTATTGAAATAAATTTTGTTTTATTTGTAAATTTAGAAACCTAAACCTGATGACTTGTTTTGTATTTGCTATACCAGTGGAACAACAGGCAAGTTATAATTTATATTTTTCAGCATACAATTTTTAAAAATCTTTTTAAAGTGTGAAATAGAAATATTCTTTTGCGTCTTTAAATCAAAAGTGTAATGATTTTTTTGTTAAATATAGTTTTGTTTCTAATGGATAAAAGTAAAACATTGTTATAATATATGTGTTTGTAATGTTTGTAATTTAGACTGCCTGGAACAAGATTTGTATTTTGAGTTTTCAATTGTTTTTCTCATTGTTATAGGTGTTCCAAAAGGTGTTATGATTACGCATAGAAATGTCTTATCTAGTATTGGAGCTATAGACACTGTTTTAGGAGTAATATTGAATTTTTTATATTTTGAATATTATTGAAGTTTATATTTTGTATTTTTTGACAAACTAATTTTTCTTATTTATGTGATTTTAATGCTCAAATTTACCCTTTCAAGCATATATATATTGTTTAAAAAAATATAATGCTAAAATTTCCTTTTCTTAAAAATTATTCCAGTTAATTTGCAAAGAATGAGAATATTAATAATAAAAGTGCTGTTACAGGAGATAAATATGTAAAGAATATACCAATCTGTTGATTTTTTTACAAAAAAGTTAATGCTTAGGAATACATTAAACAGTGCAGTACCCCTCAATGTTTCTTGTGGTTAAAAGTGTGATCTTGTTTTGATTCTCTGATTATGTATGGAATTCAAATGTGATCATATTAAATAATAAGTAATCAATGACTTTTTTGTGAATCTAAATAATTATAATCTTTCTACATGGGGAAGAAGTTTTATTAATACTTAATTTAGGAATTCATACTTAAGGAAGAAGTTCATACTTAATTTAGGAATTCTTAGAAAACAAATGTGTAAAGGGTTGAAATATATTAGCGAAATCAACTTGAAACAACTAGTACTTAAATGTCTACAATATTTTTCAATTTTAGAGTTGAAAATTGTTAATCCATGTGAATTACTTGCTAAACAAGACTCATATTTAATGGCAAGGATATCAATCACTACTTTAATAGTTAAATCATAAATGAGAATGGAATTTAACGAGATGAATTAAAATTGTAATTTTAAATACTTTTTGCATTGAAATGTTATTTTTTCACATTTTTTTCAATCCAAGAAATTTCAAAGCAGCTTATTCACATGTTTAAAAAATGAAACCAAAATGGAGAGGAGGAAATAGTTATCTCAAGAAACTAAGAGTGAATTTCACTTGCATTACATAGTAGATCAGCTAGCCAATTAAAACCTATATGCTAATTAAACAAAATATTACAAAAAATGTATGACATTTTAGGTTTGGTCTAGTGTTTAGGGAAACATGTCATTTATATCTCAGATTCTAAGTTATAATGAAAAGGTGGGAAACCTGTCTATGAAATATTTTTCTCACAAATATTTGCAATTGAATATTAATTTGTGCTTTGAAAATATTTTGATTCCTTTTAATAATTGCCAGGATATATTTTTCTGCTTGTTTATATTTGACTAATAGATTATTTCTTTAATCAGTTGAAGCTAAATTTAAATTTAATTTGGTATAGAAAAAGACAGTGTATTTTCTGCAAAGAATCTTATTTTGTTTTCAGGAATCCATACCAAAACCCGGTTCCCTGATGTGTTACCTGCCTTCTGCTCACATTTATGAAATTATAAATGAGGTATCCAACCTTTCCTTATGAAATGTTTTACTCAAATGTACCGTCTTGAAGATTGAGTAATGTGAGCCTTAAT
This sequence comes from Meta bourneti, assembly GCA_933210815.1. Taxonomy (NCBI): domain Eukaryota; kingdom Metazoa; phylum Arthropoda; class Arachnida; order Araneae; family Tetragnathidae; genus Meta; species Meta bourneti. The sequence goes on along the minus strand of OW119922.1, from coordinate 109,388,491 downwards.
TTTTCGTAGATTTATTGCCTGTATCATGGAGGTCAGCTTGGTTTCTACAGTGGAAGCACAGAAACCTTGCTCAGTGATATTGCTGAATTCAAGCCTGCAGTGCTGCCATTAGTTCCAAAGCTGATGAATTTGATTTACTCTGCGGTATGTTTTTTATTTTTAATTGAGTAATTGCACTTTGAGTACAACTTTTCACATTTTTATACAAGGTTTCGAGCTCGTTAATCATTAGGGAGGAAATAATAACAAATTGAAGAAACTAATTGTTTTTAAATATTATGGAAAGTGGTATTAAAAATCCTTCACATATCAGAAAAGTTATTTGCAATTGCACTTCAATGGCTTCCTTTTAGAAAATTTTATTACATATTTTTTAGTATTATCAATATTGATGTATTTTGGACAGATTGAATAATTTCTTGTGTGAGTTTTAATAATTGCTACTTAACCTTTAGACTACAGACAGTACAACAGTTGTACCGTATTCGGAAAGCAGAATAAAAGCACCGTAGTGTAAAGGTTAATTTTTAACATCAATACTTATTTTATGAAACAGCAGAAAAAATTAATACATTGGAAACAACGTTGAAATTCAGATTATAAGTTTGTAATGAAGAGCATGCAGAATAAATACAGTTTTATTAAATGTTTGCTTTAGTATCATGGCTTGAAACTTAGTTTTGCATGTAAACATGTGCCTATATATCAGTTATCAATTGATCGTACTCAAAAATATTACGTTTTACTATTTTCACAGTCAGTTCCATTTCAAGGTCTCCTTTTCCTTATATGTGCACTTGCTTACTTATAGCACTACTTACATATTTGTCATATCATATTAATACTGACAAAAAATATTCTTTGAGTTTCCATTATATTATTTGGGTTAATTTCAGCTAGCAGCAATACAAGTAAAATATTTAAGGGAATTTTATGAAGGCTGTTACAAAAATGCTAAGATGGTTTTGGAGATCCTTGGAAAGTTGTTTATTTCCAGTGACATTAATTTTTTTTGAAATCCTCTGCACTTTTTCTAATTTTTAAGGACTGTTTAGAACAAGAATTTTGAAACAAATATTAGTGTATCATCATTATAAAAACATGATATTCTTCAATTATAAATCCCAATTTTAGGGCACCAATGTGATCAAGGCTAAGAAATTCTTTAATAATTCAGCATATTTATAGTGATTATGATGTGTATTACAGATATTAAGTGTGCTTTAAAGACAGAATATGTCCACAGTAACAAATAAAGGATAAAATTATTTTAAGACCAGAAAATACACACCGTATGGTTATCTATATAGCTATTTTAGATTTGTTCTGTTGTATGTTTAAATATTTGTAACATTTTTAATTAGTGTTGGCTAAAATCATAATTTTTAGAGGTATCATGTATGGAAAGTAGTTTTTAAATTGATTTTGAAATAAATTACATAAAAGTTCAATTGGGATACAAAATTTCTGAAAACTGTATTTTTAGTGACTGCTAATATTGTATTCGTTCTATTTTATGTAAAAATTATTGCTCTGTAGGTGAAGAAGAAGATAGGCCTGAATCTCCTTCGCAGACAGCTGTTTCGTATTTCACTTCAGCAGAAAGAAAAGAAATTAAAAAAGTACAAGTTTATCTTTCTTGTTTCATTGTTTGAATAGCAAAACTGTTAAAAACTTAAATTTGTAAAGCAGTCATATTAGGTTGTGGACTAAATTCTAAAATCAATAAATCTACTGCTGTACAAATCAACAGTTCGTAAAAAAGTAAAGTGTTAACACTTAAATACACAAGCTATAAAAGAAAATGGTACACCTCATGGCATTAAACTACAAGAATAGATGCCTTATGGCTTCTGTTGGATTATTTCTTTGGTTCAATTTGATGAATTGGCATCTGATTAAAAACACTGAGCTTTGAGGACAACATGTTTATTTAAACACTAGACGAGGACATTACAGATATACATTTACTATGTACAAAAGAGCACATAGACTTAACATAGCTGAGCAGGGACAGCATATCCACCCTGTCTCGAGCACACAAAGGAAGTCCCTCTTTCCTGCTCATTTTTTCTCCTCACACCCCACTGTAGTCTTTCAGTTAAGGGTGGTGATCTCACAGCTTCTAATTAACATTCTAAAAGCTCATTAGAACTATTTGCAAAATTGTCGTGTTTGTTTTGCCAGACTTCCTCAAGAAATTGTATCACAAATAATCTGGACAGAAATGCCTGTCTTAAGCTGTTACAAAAGCTATATTGGAGAATCTAGCTAAATGTTTTGTACGAATCACAGATCATGAAAGATGAAATGCAATCTTCTATTAAATTAATCTGTTATTGGTTGTCAACTCGAACATAAAACAAACCCATTAATCAATTTTGATGTTAATAGGGCAGGCTATTTGAAACTGTAATGCAGGTCATTGACTGAATTCAGATGGTTATGGAAGCTGTTTGTTCTCTCTTCAATACGAATCATTCCTTCATATAATTCAAGAATTTGATTGATTTAGATGTAAACTAGCAGACCAGCACATGACATCAGTGCTTGAACTTCTTAATTGCTAATATCTTGATGTCAGTGTCGTTAAACCTATTTATATTGAATCAATATGCACATTTCATACTTCCAAATGAAATTAGTCAAAAATATAAAAAACCTTTTGTTTACTCTTACTAGTGTTAATTCTTGTTTCCAATAAAGTGCATGATAAAAAGTTCACACCTCAGTCATGTTACCATAGTTAGTTTATGAATGTCCATGTAAATTGGCTCACATTTTGTGTGCTAATTTCTATCTTTCAGATTTCTTTTTGTTACCTGTAATCAGAGTGCTGTAGAATTTAATTAGAGTGGCGAGAACACTTCCTTGTTATTCTAGCAATATTATGCAGCTCCTAGCTCAAATTATACATAGTTGAACTTTACAATAAAATTGGGGAATTAATCTGGTAGCAGTTGATTTGTTGCCATTCACCAATATATAAATGATGTCAATTTCTGTGCGATGTACATTAATGAAATATATATGTATATATAGATTACCCAAAACTATTTTTGTAAAAAAAATTAATATGACTAAACAGTATTGCAATTTGAAATGAAAAGTGATTCTTCCTTTGATTGTCAATATGATCAAATTGTGGTTTAAAAATATTACCAATTTTATTTGTATTGATTAACTTATTCTACTTTTTTATCCCCAAACGAGAAAAATCAGTTATTTTTTGTAAATAATTCTGTTTTCCAATATACTGAATGTTAGTAATTTTATGTTTGAAGTGTCAAATAACTTGTATTTCTAGAGGTATAATCGCCAAAACCGCTATTTGGGATAAACTGATTCTTTCTAAGATTCAGAAGGTATTAGGAGGCCGTATCCAAATGATTTTTACTTCATCGGCGCCTGCATCAAAAGAAGTAATGCAGTTTTTCCGATGCTCTATGGGATGTTTGGTAAGTATTTAAAATGGTGATTATGTATTCAAATAGGAACATGAGATTCGAAATAAATAAAAATTGTCAATTATTTTGGTAAAAATATTTCTTTCTAAAAAAACGAGTTAATTTACAAAGAAGACAAGTATTTAATTCCAAGAAATTCTGTTACTAATTTGTCTAAAAAAAACCCAACTTATTGTACTTGATATTGTTTAACTTATTTTGAATCCTTAAATTTTTCAGATAATATGCTTCTACCAACATACTATCTTTCATTATTATTAATGCCACATATTTGTTTAATGTTATCTGCAGCAACTATTTTAACTTAAATTTTTAATAAAACTAATGTTTATGTTCTACTTTTCATTATCTTACATTTCTGGACAAACTTCTTAAAATATAATAGTCTTGGTTTTAGATCCTTAATTAACAAATTCCTCAATTTTATGATTTTTACCCAAATCCAAGGAAATTAAGTTTTTAAAGTAAAATCTGAGTTGGATGTAGTCACGATTTTACAATTTATTTTTCTCCAAACTGATTGGCATTACCTTGATTTGGTGATTTCCTCACAATATTCAATAAAAACAACTGAAATGAAAAATATGGCGTTAAATGAAACACAAGATATTATTTTTTATAAAAATTTGTTCTGAGTACCAATTCATCTAAGTTATGAAATATTTTTCTTAACTGTTATAATTTCAATGTTTTTCATTTATAATTTAAGAATTTGTAATTTTTATAAATTCTCTACTAATGAGATAGCAGTGTAGTCTAATTTTGGTTTACTGTGTCCAATTTATTGTTTGATATAAAAAATTAGGCAAACAAATTATTTTATCAAGCAGTTTTCTATCAAATAGGCTTTATTGTGTTAAGAAACATTTTTGATTGTTGAAACTTTAGCATTGATTTTTATCACACCATGCTTGGTCATTCGATGCAAAAAGAACAAATCGGCTGTGGCTGACATATCACTGATTTTAATGAAAATCAGTTTTTAAATAGGTCACATATAGTAATGACCAACTGCAAAATATTAGGTTTCAGAAATCTATTTAATTATTGACATTTAAAGTTCAAGGTCACACAAATTTAGATTTTCTAGCACTAAAAGTGACCTGCTTGCGACCCTATATTTCAATCAGTTATTGACACAAATTTAAAATTTTTATATCATTGCATTCTTCAGAAAAAGGTCACTTAGGTAGGTAATGTCAGAATATCATTTAATAGAGCTGTCATTGCTGAATCTGAGAGATTGTAGCAAATTGGCATAATTTCTATTTTTGTCAAATTTCAAATTGCTCTGTTGTCTCTATAAATTGAAAGACAATATTAAAAATTATTTTTAATGAAGAGCCTTTCCTAACAAATAGCGTGGCGTAATTTGGTGATTGCATTTCTACTCCTTTATAAAGAAAAAACATTTAAAAATAAAATTATGGAAAAATACGATTTTTTAATTTTTTTAAAATGCATATTTCACTGTGAGGGAAAGCTCCAAAACATCAAAACTTTTCAACATAAAAGAGCTAGATATCTTAGAGCTAGATTATATGTCCTAAAATTTTCATAATTGTAATTTGATTATTTTTGTCTCAGGAAAATTTTTTAACTAGACGTACATTTTACTTTTTTATCACAGCTGATAATGAGTTATAACCTTCGATAATATAAAAAATGATCATAATAATAGATCAAATATAAGAATGAAATAATTATTATGGTGGACATGCAAAATTTTACATGAAATTTCTTTTTAAAGTCTTATTCAATCCAAGGAGTCTCCATCAGTGAAATAATTAGGTGGAAAGTTCATTTTGTGAAGTCTTTTCGATTTGCTTTTTCCTTTAGAAACATAAGTATTAAATACTACTACTTGTGAATATTAAATACGTTTTGTAAGTATTAGGCATTGTTAGTCAGGTAAACACTCATTTTTAGAGTAAAAAAATAATTTAAATATTGTAGTTATACTCTATTCTCCCAAATGTACATTACTCACGAATCCTTGTTCCATATTTATCACAATCACTAACTAAATAAGTAAAGATTTCAAGAATTCTGCAGCACTAGGAAAATTTCAATTTAAGCAACTACGAAATTGAACAAGAGACCTTATTAGATTGAAAGTGAATTTGAAGGCAATCAAGTAAGTTTTAAATCTAAGCTTTTTCAATTGTGATTTGATGTCCTGCTTTTATAATTTCCTTCAAAAGTTAAAAATAATTTGGTATTTCATTATTGATTTGGGGTTTCATTGTTTTCATTTCATTGTTGTCATTTGAAACGTGTAATATGCATAGAATGGGAAGGAAATGCTATGATTGGCAATAATAAACATTGCCAGTTAGGGCGATACTGATGGAATATGGTAACCCGTCATAGACCTATCCGAATAGTCATTTGGTGATGAAACTTTCAGTCACCAATTGATTGGATAGGCAAGACGTCTTTTTGTGTTTTACTAATTTTGTTATTGTTGCTTTGGGACTCAAAATACAATCCTGATTTTTTTACAAGTAATAGACATTAAACTATTTTTTCAAAATATAGTTTTTGTCAAATCTGTCTTTCATTTCATTTTGTGTTCCTATTTTGAGTGGAAAACCATCATTTTATAATTTTCCTTTGCTGTTTGGAAGATAAAAGAAATGAAAGCCGACTTCCAAACTTCAGCAGTAGTTTTATCATACCTAGCACTGTATCTAGCATGAATTTCAGCGATGCATTTAAATTCCTTTAGCCCATAGAAACCTTTTTAATTCTGTCAAACTCGACTATTTTCCATTTTTTTCTACTAATTTTTAGCTTAAATATGATGTTTAAAATTGTTTCCAAATGGATAAAAATCCAAAATGTTTCATTTTGAGTCAAAATATTTTGGATATTGTTATTTATGCATAAACTTAACCCCTGTAGCAAATTTCATGAAAATCTGTCAGCTACAGGTTTTTTCTGATTTTTGCTCATTTCACATGGAATGACCCTGCTATGTTTGTTAATTATTCTACAGGTATTTGAAGTATATGGTCTATCGGAAGTGGGTGCAGCTGCTATGACTCTCTTGGCTGAACATGATTGTGGTAACTATTGTTTGTTTAATGCGTAGTTAGAAAAATTTTGCCATGGAATACATAAATAGTATAAATTTTGAACGAGTTCATACAACTAAAAAGTGATTTGATTCTCAAATGCTTTTGTGGAAGTTTAATATACATAGATTGTTTGTATTCTTATTGTATTATGTAGCAAAAAACATAAAATACCATCTAATTATTAAAAGTGTATTCAAAATTATTTCTATATGAATTAAAATGTAATGCAGAATGTACTTTATTTAGCTATTTTTGTTTTATTATTTTTATTTAATAAATTCATGTTTATGCTTATTGATAAAAATTACATTTGTCTACAAACAAGAAATATATATCTAGCTTGTTAGAGCGAAACAGTATGAGTCGAAAAACTAAATTCTTCAGTAGAAGGTTTTTATTTAATGTATTTTTTTCATATCCATTATAAATCATCTTAATTATTTCAGCCAGCATTTATACAGAGGCTCTTCGAACATTTTTTGAACGATTTTAATGGACTGAAGATAAATATCTTCCATGAAATTTTTGTGTTTTAAATGTTCTATTTGATAGCCCTTATTGTTAACTCTCTTTCTACACCTCAATTTCCATGATAATAATGACTTTTGTAGTATCGACAGTGGTATTTTGTCCCATTCTTGTTCCAGTTTTCTAAAGTACTTGAATGGTTTTCGGTTGATGTTTCGATAATGCTCTTTTTAAAAGTCCAAAAGTCCATGGGTGAGACATCTGAAGATTTACCAGGAACACCAGTAAAGGGATGATGATAAGACTTGATGCCAGTATCTTGTTCCATTTTTCCAAGAATTTAATAGTGGAATTAGATGTGTGGCTGCTTGCTTTATCCTGATGCAGCTCTTGATTGTTGGCACTATGGGTAAAGATATGGTATTTCTTTTTTGAATATTGGGGATAAAATATGGTCTTGATAGTATGGGAGTTGATTTTTACATTTTCCCCACTCTCTACTTTTAATTTTCCATTATATGCAAAACCGGCAACAATCATAAATCCCTTAGAGAAAGTTTCTTTCTATTCTTTGAACCACGTGCACATCATTTTAAGATTTTTTCCCTCCCCTTTTATGATAATAAGTTCTTTTTTCATTGCAATCATTTAAATACACCCACGCCTCGTCTATTGTCACCACATTTTTCCATCTTTCTCCAGCTAAATGCTTCTCATACAGAATTCTGCAGTGTATTTTGCATTCTGCAATATGTCGCGAGATAGACGATGAACATTGTATTTTTTGGCCTTTTTAAGATTCAAGTCACTTAATTATTTTATTTACAGTTGAAACTGAACATTTTAATGACTGCAATAGTCCTTTGACTTGGCAGATTCTCTTTTAAAATTAAGAACTTACCTTACAAATACTCTCAGAAATTCTTTTCTTTTTTGGATACGTATTTAGAAGTATTTTTCCACTTTTACATTTCTTTCCTTTCTCATTAATAATATTACTTATTGTACCTTTAGCTATCGAAAGACCATGATATTTACAGCTTTTTTTGAATAATTGAATAAGCATGATTCTCTTCGGGAAGAACGGAAACATAGTCTTCCATCCATTGCTTATTTAAAAGCACCATTTTGAAAGTAAATAAAACTCTGAGTTAGCAGACGATCAGTTATACTTTAACTATTTAGCTGTTGTGAAAATAAAATTCTTTTGTAGCATACAATATTTTTTGCAGCTCATCAAAATTGTTCAAAAAATATCCGAACAGCCTCTGTATCTCTGCTTTTATTCATAGTTGATATAATAATTGGACCAAATGAAGGATAATTTTTTTAAATGTACTTGTTTACTTATCTCAATTTGAACAGTTTGTGACTTTTTCTGTTTTATCCAAATATTAGATACCATACTGCCACATTTAAAAAATCCTGGCAAAAAATTTAAAATATAGTTTTAGTAGTCTACATTTAAAAATGCATACTGATTGAAATGCATATAAAGTTAGATGTATGTATCGAAGCATTTTCTTGTATGATTTTACAAAATTAGGTATTGGCTTCTTTTAGATAAATTTATATGATAGAGTATATAATGTATTTTTGCACTTCAAGTTTGTACATATAAGTCAAGTCTTTTTAAAAGAAAAAATTATATAATTGCTTTACTTTTATCTTTTACAATTCTTTTTTTACTTTTTACAATAACATATTGTACATTATATTCTTTTATTAGGATTTGTGGGTCCCCCGCTTCCTTGTAACCATATCAAGTTAGTGAGTGTGCCAGAATTGTCCTATGATGCTGATGATGACATGGGCGAAGTAAGGTTTTCTAAGATTACTTCTTTCATGTTGAATCCACTATTTATGGTAGCCCAGTTGTAAGAGTAATGGATTAGCAACCTAGTAATGCGAGCTCGAAACTCGATCCAATCATTGTGTAGGTGAGGCTGGTGCATGTTAAATCTATCATAGCCTCAAATGTCCTCACTTGATGTGGAAATTAAGAGATTGGGATACCAGCCTCATCATCTGACCATGGTTAAAAATGTTGAGGTGTTGTCCTCGGATCTTTCCCTTCGGGATGGATCCCAACTGTTGTCAATTCCCCATTCTGTTGCTCCAGTGCAACGTTAATTAATTACATACCACTATCTATATTTAAACTTTGGGATTTCTTTAATTATTTTTATTGCTTTTGTAGAGTTATTAGTTTTACGAGATTTTGGGAAAAGTTTTACTTGCCCTTTTCCCACTTGTGTTAATTTCGAAATGCATACTTGAGTTGAATGGATTGCTGGATTATTTTTTTTGTTATACTAAGCATACAAATACAAAAATCAATCCCCTTAAATGTTTACTATTGTCTTTGTACTCATTGTTTAACAAGTAACTAAAATAAAAATAGTTATTTATTGGGTTGTAGTTATATCTTAACAAGTACTTAGGCAAGTTATCAATATAAACTGAAATGTCTATTGTTTAGAAAAGATTTTCTTTATTCTTCACTTGGGCTTCAGATTCGGCAGTAATTAATGAATTTGAAAATATGTAGAGTTTCACAGTTGGGAAAAATTCTAAATTTTAGTTTTTCTAAAGAAAAAAACTTGAATATATCATTTAGAAAAGGTTTTCACAATTTTCTAGTCAGATGTTTGATTCTTTGGATACTGCTGATATGTTGAAAACAAAGTCTTCTGCAAACACCCAGACTTACAGATTGTAATGGCCGTTGTATCAGAAATTTAATATTTGTTAATCAAAAGTTTAAAAACATAGCTAAAACAGAACCATTGTTTTAGAGGAGATTTGCATAATTATGATTGAATATCCAAATCTGCTGAAATTAAAGGCATTTTGGCATTATTAAACATGATGCTGGGAGATGGTAATGGTCACATATGCTATCACAAACTATTCTACCAGAAGACTAAATTTTTATCAAATTAGTTTTTCACTCACATTAAGAAATTTATTTATAAACATTTCTGTATCGTGGTAAATTATGGTGCCTGCAAATAATAGTTTAATTTTATTGAAATCACAAGACAAAAAATCTTGATGATAAAAACTTTTCATTACTTGTATGTTTTGATTCATAAATCATATAAATGACAAAATTCACCAAATATATTTTAAAACAAAAAATTTTGATACTTTTTCAACTGTTATGTTTGATCTTAATTTGTGGTCCAGTAAACTTTAGACAATGGAAAATTAACTGTAAGCCTAATTGTTCTTTTTCTAGTCATAATTTGTGAATTAAATATTATGCTGACTTAAAATTCATGCCAGCAAATACTTTTTAATGTGAAAAATGGAGTAATTTGTGTGTATTTTATGTGGCATTTCTTGTACTATTCAGATATGTCTCCATGGTGCCAATGTCTTCTCTGGCTATTACAAAAACCCAGAAGCGACGAAAGAAGCCATGGATGAAGAAGGATGGTATCATACAGGAGATATTGGAAAGTGGCTTCCTGTAAGTCCCTAAGAATATTTTAAGAAGAAATAACTAGATTATTTTTACAATCGAACTAACTTTGCAATCTGATTTGACATTTATTTTTGTCCTTAGAATGGAGCACTGAGTATAATTGACAGAAAGAAGCACATTTTCAAGTTGAGTCAGGTAGGGTTTCATTGAATATAAAATTTTGTGCTGGATTTTTCTGTAATTTGAGTGCTGAAGTAGGATTCAATGTATGTAGTTGGTACCAAGTTAGATTGTAATGATTTTGATGATTGAATTATTTAAAATTAAAATACTTTTGTTTATGTTTTTAAAAATTGTTTTTGATATTGGGCTAGACTAAGAATCAGTGTATTCCAATTTAAATCAGTTTGATTTTAATCAAGTGATTAAAACAAATCATTGATTTAAATCACTTAATTTTAATTTTTTTCTTAAGTTTAATCATTGAAAATTAAGTAACCTGGGACAATGCAAATCAGTTTAAAAAATTGTGTTATGTTTTGATTGTGCGAAATGTTTATGAAGGAAAATACATAAATTCTGTGAAATTATGTTTTCCTGGAAACATTATTTCCTGGATAGTTTTTAAGAAGTTGCTACATTAATGGAAAATAATATACCTCATAATATTTCCTATAAACAAAGCAAATTCAGAATAAATTTATTTTTGTCAGTTCACATAGGATCAATTGTATTTTGCATAACTGATTCTAAATGTATGAGCTTTGTAAGTGTTAGCACATATGTATATGGTTCTGCAGATATATAAATAATAGATGCTTGGAGGATCATAAATTGTAAAAAGTATGACTTTATATATATTTAATAACTTCTTTTTTTACTTTTCAGGGTGAATATATTATACCAGAAAAATCTGAAAATACTTATATTCAAAGCCTTATAGTGTCACAAATCTATGTGGATGGTGATTCAGATCAGGTTGTTCATTTTTATTAAGTCTGAAATATATTAATTAATAAATGCATGACTTACAATAATTAAAATTGTTTTATTTACTACCTGTACACAAAAATTTCAAAATTGAGTGATTGTTTTACTTCAGTTGATTCTATAATCAAATGTAACAGACGAATCAGCACAGGTGTTGAAACTTGAATCCTCACTGAGGAAAGTGATTGAAGGTGGTGTTTCGTCTTATTAAAGGATTTCAATTTTAACAAGAAAAATATAGCTTATTGACATAGATATAAAAGAATAACAACAGAAAAGATTTTTAGCGAATCTTTCAGTTGTGACTTTTTGATTTGCTTGCTTGAGGCAAACTGAAATGCACTTACATATACAACAGCCTGGATTGATGAAAGGAGCAAAAACAAAAAGTATTAGAGTGATTAGGTGAAATCAAGTTCAGTCGAGGAGCCAAGTGGTCGACCTCAATTGCTCTTAAATAAAAATAAAAGTAATACAGCACTCTGCACATTACATGATGAAAAATTTATGAGTACTCTCTCAAAAGGTTTCTGTAATTGGTAAAAGAAATTGTTTGTTACAGACTTAAACTATTAGTTGCATCTTAATAGACAATATAGCCCTTACCATCAGCTTTGTCTTTTACTAGAAGGTGTTTGAGAAGAGTGCTTCGGTAATTAATGGTCCAGCAAATATGATTATGAGTTACAAAAGAATTTCTACAGAGGTAAAGCCAAAAGAGTGAGAATTAGTATAATTTGTCCTATGTGGTTATGTCAAAATTATGTGTTGTCCTCAGATCTTTCCCTTGGGGACTGATCTCAAACCGTCACCAATAGCCCATTGTTTTGTGGCAGTGCACGGTTAATTACCTACCTATGTGGTTATGTTTTCACCATTTTAAGCCATGTTCTAACTGACTGAAAAATAAACCAGGCCAGCTTTCCAAACAAAATTAAACCTACAATTTCTGATGCTTTCGTTTTAACACCTGAGATACTGTTACAAAATGTTTGATGTTCCCGATTCAAATCTCTTTGATCTTACTTGCCTTTGACTTACACTGTATATAGTATTTTTTATAGATAATATCTTTTATTACTATTATACTTTTTCATGAACGTTTTACATTATTTTGATTATCAATGCCTCAGACTGGTTTCCATACACTTTTACAGTGATTTTTAGGTCACTGCTTTATTTTGTCTTTTCATTGACTTTAATGTTGTTTTTGGGGCAATTTGTCCATGGTGGATTTGTAGCTCCTACTAGTCACCACCAAACCCTCGTAGGGCCGAGGTAGTCCAGTTGGAAGAGTTATCATTTAGCAATAGGAGGGTTGTGAGTTCGAATCAACCAAAGACCACTGTGCACGTTAAAACTGTCGTGTCCTCAAGTTTGTTGTGGTGTGGAAGAGTGGGGTGCCAGCTTAGGTGTGACCTCGTCATCAGACCGTGGTGTCCTCGGTTTGATCTCGGACTGTCGTCAATAGCCCGTTGTGTTGCTCCAGTGCAACGTTAATTAAATACCTACCAAACCTTCATAGTGCTGATGGCTATGTAGGTATCACCACTATTCGATCATTAGTAGCACATGCGATCTAGATTATAAACCTCACTTTTCGCTTTCTGACTCACATAAACAAGACACTCATTCTTCTGTTCCATTAATTCAAACAATTACATCTTTGAATAAGATACAACTTTTTGGCAAATTAAAGCTTTTGTATACTTATAGTATGCAATATGTTAAAGTTAATTAATTAGTAACAGTGGATTGTGTTGTGGATCTGACCTACTTTGCGTGTTTTATTGTGTGTGGTTCAAACTGGGTCGGGCGCAACCAGTCCATGTTCGAGATCTTGCACTGTAAAACCGAACCTACAGTGAGATTCAGAAATACAAACTGAAGCCTGCAGAAAACATTAGAATTTGCCCATGAAATACTGCATGGTAATGCATATCCACATTCTGTCAAACCATTCAGCAGTTCTTATTTGATATTGAACATCCACTATTTACCTTGCTGTATAACTATATTAGTATTTAACCACTAAAAGAATTTCATGGAATTTAGGTTTGGTGACAAATAGGTGAAGGGTGTGGCTACAGGCATTCAAACCATTTCTCCCAAGCTGAATGTGGTAGCTTGTAAAACCAAATGTGTAAAAAAGGATGTTGGGTACTTGGGACACATAAATTAAACAAGTTTTAAGGTTTAGGCTTCAACTGTACTGAATTCACTTTGATTTTGACCATAAAGACTTAATTTATAAGAATTATACAAAGACCATTAGTGTTTAGAGTAGAGAATGAATACACAATTTTTCTCACATGTATATCAAATAGTTAATTAGTGGAGAATTTTGTTTCTCAAGAAAGAAAAAACATTGTTTTTACTGGTATAATTTTTAGGAATTCATTGTTGGTATTGTCGTCCCAGACCACAGTGTTTTTGTGAAATGGGCAGGTGAAAATGGCTTCTCAGATCTGGCACATGACTTTGAATCCTTATGCCAAAACAAGGTAAGGTCTTGTAATTTTTTATTTCCAAAAGGACAGTTTTTTTATTGGTAGCCTAATTCTGTAGTAAATTAGTTCTGTTATTTTTTATATTTGTGTTGGGAATTGGAGTAATGAATAATTGGAAATTCTATTTCTGGTAAGAAAAAAATGTGAATAGTATTTATTTTAGGATAGGGATTAGCAATTTTTTGGATAATTAAGTCTTACCCCTCCTGGGGTGATTTATCTTCATGTTGAAAACTGTCCTATAGAGGCCAGCCTCTGATGTAAAAGCCTGTTCCAAACTTACAAGTTCTGGACAAGGCAAAATTTTGTTTTCCTACTTATATCTTCATTCTCCTTGTAGTAATAAGACGATTTTGTCATATCTTGCCATTAGCAAAACTGACCGGTTGTCAATGAACAAGATATCTCGTTATTAGCAAAATTGGCTGACAGTTGGACCAGATGTCTTGTCAAAACTACTTGGAGAGAACTAAACTAATGAATTACATTAAAATGCCTATCTGTCAATATTACATTTCATAAAGCATTAAACATGGCTAACAGGTTTTCACACAAAAAATATTTTTAATTACTTATTTAAAAATTTCTTTCATACACATTTGTTAAATTAATGCATTGATATTTTTAATGTTTAAAAAACATTTGTACTAAAATAATCACGGGTTTAATCAAAAGAAAATTAAAGTTATGCAACTTGCAAAGTTTGGTTAGTGAAAAATTGATTTCAAACCCTCTAAGATAACTAAAGAGTAAAAGGCTTTTGAAAAATTGTGGCAGTTTATTTAAATTTAAGTGTTTTCTAAAATTGACATTTGTAAAAATTAATATCCGAACTTTCATCTTTTGATTAAAACTTTTCAGTTTTCTTTACTACATTGAATGGGTAGTGATTTTCTAACATTTAAATTTAATGATATAAATATTTCTAACAGGAAGTGAAAAAAGCTGTTCTGTCTCACCTCATAAGTCTTGGAAAAAAGAGGAACTTGAATTCTTTGCATCAGGTATTGCTTTATTCTTTCAAATTCTTGTAAATTAAAATATCCACCCTGAAAATTACCTGAAAAGATTCATTCTTTATGTATGCCAGGAGACATTTTTTTGTATTAAGCACCCGATTCATTTCTGCCTGCACCTATCAATCTTTTTTACTAAACCTCTTTTTACCAGTACATATTCAACAAATAACTTCAAAACATGTTACTGTCCTTACAGAGTAGCATTTCTGAATTCATGTTTTCTGATCTTTTTAAAAGTTTTAAATTTTATTATTTTTCCAATGAAAAGCACATTTTCTTTTACTATTATTGAACCAGTTTTCATGCAGGTGATTTTTTTTATTTTCATAACTTGGGATATTTTTGTTTTGGATAAATTTTCTACTTTCAGTAACTTTCAAAAACTATAAGCCTAATTTTTGAATTATTTATTGTTCTAAAGAGACAATTCATACCTTTTCCTCCCAAGATCTTCACAAAATCTTACTTATATGAATTTTCTAAAAATATTTTTTATATTATGAAAACTTGAATTTTTTACAGGAGTAATTTATTACTTTTTGAGTAGTAACCGCCAGTGTATTTATCATCTCCTAAATTATTTTATTTAAAATCATGTCTCAATAATTATTTCTATTAATAGAAAATTGCTCATGAAATATTTACATAATCAATCTTATCTTACAGATGTGTGAAAACGATTTATGACTTGCATGATCGACTTTTTATTCATTCTCTTAAATGAGCTGATATTTACTTTCATGCTCTGACATCACTATTCATGCAATGTAATTTGACGGATTTTTTGCCTGACCCTCTGAGTTTTGAACATCTTTTAAATCAGGGGTTGCCAAATTTATTTGACCATCGACCCTCCAAGAGATTCTTTGACATTTATTCACCCCTCTGTTTTCATATTTATAATGGCACAAGTGAAAAAGATTATGCGAGTTTTCAGTGTTTATTGTATATATAATATAGTGTATATTATTATATTGGCTTTATGTCAAAGAGATATGTTTGTGTTTTTGATGTCCTTAACATTACATATTTGATAGGAGGGATAAATAATACATAAAATATAAAATTTAATTTAGATAATAATACAACTTCCTTATATATATGAAAATAAGATTTATTAACTTAGTATACAATTTATTAATGTTGTCAATGTGAAGGGTGTGCTTTGTGACTCTTGAAAAGATTAGCAATGTTGGGTTCAAAATTGTTAAGCTTCAGCCTTAAATCCCCATGGAATTCTATATTCACTCTTAATTGCATTGTCATTCAGGATAATGATAATCCAAGTTAACCAAATTAAATGTTACCCGTACAGTGATGTCTCATATTTTTCTATCGACCACTTTGGCGACTACTGCTTTAAAGAGTAGAATCCAAGTTTACTCACAGAATTGTTTCTCCGGTTTGATATATCACCAGTAAATATATAATTTATTAACCACTAGGTGGACAAAACCCTCATTTATGTTTTACCTTTATTATTTGAAAAAAATCCATATTGACCTATCTGTTTGAGTGAGCTGTGCTAGACTTATGAAAACTCATAAATATTGTTGCAAGTTTTGTGCTTCAAATTAATGAAAATGTTATCTGTTTTTATGATTAACTTTATGCGAGTAAAGGGTTAGCAAATATATGAAGGCATTAGAAGAAAGTGATGTATGTTACTATTTTAACTACTTAGGTGTGATAGCACAACTTGTCTGCTCTATAGGTGTTTGTAACACAAATCTCACCTACCCATTTAAATGTAAAATAAAATGTAAGTTTACTTAAAGGATCACGATAGCCCTGTTGGAAGAGCAGCAAATTTGCAACCGGAGGGTTGCATGTTTGAAACTTGATCCAACTGAAAGACTGTCATGTATGTGGGGCTGGTGGGTGCACGTTTAATCTGTCATGGCCTCAAATGTCTCCACATTGGCTTGGTGTAGAAGTTTGGAGAGTGAGGTGCCAGCTTATGTGTTGATCTCATCATCTGACTGTGGTTCAAAATGATGAGGTTTTCTCCTTGGATTGATCCTTTAGAATTGATCCCAGACTATTGTATTGCACCAATGCGACCTTAATTCAACTACCAACCTTTACTTAGAAATAAAACTTCTAGGTACAGAAATTAACTCTACTTACAGGTAAATGCTTTTTACAATCAATAGAGCATTTGAGTTTGATATATAGTTTTAAACAATTAAAATATTCATGAAAAAACATTTTGAAAATTTTGGTTATCTTACAATTACTCTGCTACTTCTAAACTCTTCATGTTGTAAATTTAATGTGCACACTTTTGTTGCTGTTTTTGCACTGTTAACATAGCTGAAATGACTTAAATCATATTTTGCATTACATTTGATTTTATTTCATATATTTAACAAATTTGTTATTTAGGTTGGCAACATTCATCTTAGTACCGAACCCTTTACGTCTGATAACAATCTACTTACGCCTACGATGAAACTCAAACGATCTGCTGCACGGAAGCATTTCGAAAGCGTCTTCCAAAATCTATACCAAGAAGGGAACTTGAGGAAAATTCATAACTTATGAAAAACTCTGCTCTTAATTTGCAGGACTACATCCAAATATCCGTTATTACCAGACAGTAAAAATGTGACATTTTGTATTATTATTTGACAGTCATTCAAAGAATTTGTTTTTATTCAATGGTGTACAGAGACTTTCATTTTTATGCTTCATTCACATTTTAAATCATGTAAAAAATGATTTTGTATAAAATTTTGTGTTTTTTTGTTGAGATGTCATTGTCATGAATTAAATTATGCCCTGAAACTGTTTTGAAAATTTTGTGTTATTTTTTGTTGAGATGTCATTGTGTGTTATGAATGAAATTATGCCCTGAAAATTATCACCTTGAAATCATTTTCACATTCATTTGAATGTAATAACCGGTTCCCAAAATCCTAAACACATTTAAAAATATTTTTGAAAAAGAAACCTATCAGGTAAGAATACAGTTTTGTAAGATAATATTCAATTTCGAAGTTTTTCTGTTTCAAAAGTACTTCAGTAGATAACATTACTATTTCATTTCAAATGTTCATTATAAGATGTCTTGTACATAGAAGATATGTGTTAGTGTTACAAAACTCAAATCTGTTTCCTCTCTTTGGGACACGTTTAACTTCTACAATTGTATATTACAGAATCAACTTTATGACATATAATAAGGTTGTTGCTCTCCAATTTTACACATTCATAATTTTAGTATGGCACTTTTGTATTTAAATAGCTTTACACCCTTTGAAAGTACAAGGTAGATATTTCAAAATATGTTACACTGAACATCAGTGTTTAGTTCAGATCAATCTCAATTTTTGACTTCAAATTTTTGAATAGTGATTTTTATCTATTTATTTCATATATAAAAATCTATTAAGAAATGTTCCAGTTTTGAAACAACCAGTACTTAAGATGTGAATTTTCTTTATATTTTGTATCTAATATGGAATTCATAACCAACTTTTTCAATTTGTTAAACTTTTCCATTGACTTATCTGTTATCTCAGCACATAATTATTGAAGAAACAGCATTGAGAACTCGCTTTGGTACTTTTTGAAAAGATGGATACCAGTTTTAAGTGTAAAGTTTAATTCATGCCTGAAAATATCGGAACACAAAGACTCAAAGATTGCCAACCATTACATGATTAACATTTTTAGCATAGGTCTTGAATGCTTATAGAAGAGGTTTTTTATCAATATTGATTATTAATAAGCAGATTGGATGTTTGATGTGAACCAAAACGAATTAGAAACTTCTAAGCAAAACTTTCATATTCTTTTAATCTTCAATTTCTGAAAGGCTTGCAGGTTTGGTTTGTTGCTCGACGGCTGGGAGCAACCATCCCGGAAAACTTCATCCGCAAAGGGAGACGCGGTAGCCAGGTTGGAAGAGTACCGTATTAGCAACAGGAGGTTTGCGAGTTCAAATCCAACCAGACTGTTGTCTACAGAGGGGGCTGGTACACATTAAATCTGTCGTGGCTTCAAATGTCCTCACATTGGCGTGGTGTGGAAATTTGGAGAGTGGGGTGCCAGCTCAGGTCTGACCTCGTCATCTGATCGTGGCTCAAAATTATGTGGTGTTCTCGATCTTTCCCTTTCATGTTTGATCCTGGACCATTACCAATAGCTCATTGTATTTTTCCAGTGCGATGATAATTAAATACCTACCTATCTTCCGCATAGGTAGGTACTACTGATTTACGACTTCTAGTTTAAGCATGCTGATAGTTGATGGAAAAAGCAGATGAATACTCGATTACATGCTAGAGTATAATTATTGTGATCGTCTATCTGGTAGAAGGAATAGAAGAATTAGACATTATCCAAAGATTAAGTTATGTATTTTTCATGCAATGTAAGAAGACGAACTGACAAAAATTACTGCAGTCTCAATATTACCCAAAAAGTCAATGTTTCACTTCTAATGCACAACTTATGCAACGAAAACCATTAGTTTTCATTTTATTGAAGTTCTAACATTAATTAACCCATTAACAATTTTAACTAACAATGGAAGTTCTAATATTGAAAGTATTAGCATTAATATTTAAAAAATGGTTTGAAGTTACACTATTTGTGATCCAACACTTTTAATTAATTTTTGATTGAAAGAAATCAATATAATCCAGAATTCTTACGAATATCTTAATGTATTTAGAAAAATACCTAAAAAGTTCGATTCAAGAAACTTAGATTTACAAGAGCCTAAAGATAAGGGTCCTTTTTCCACTGGGGAATAGTTTTTGTAGATCATCTAAAATAACGCTTGCACACGAATGCCAATATCTACAGAACATTTATACTTTCTAAGGGTGACGAATTTTGATGGAAAATAGTGACTAAATATTATTAGAGTTAAGGAATGCTAGAGAAAAAGTTCTTTTGTTCCAAGAGGATGACAAGAAGCTCTAATAACAGAAGTCTAAATTCGCTAATATGAAAATCTCTTCATCCTTTCTCAGCTGATCCTCTATTGTATTCTATATTTCAATATCTTAACTGAGCATTTTCTATCATAAAGACCTAATTATATATTTTGAATACTTAATACAACCTTGAATATAGTAAGAAAAGTAATGTTTTTTTTTATCGAAATATTAAATTAAATGGTTTTTGCATTTAAAAAGTTCCTTTTGCTAATTTGTTAATCCAATTCAAAATCATACAGAATTCATATTTTGTTATGTGAATGTCACTACAGCCTCCATTTTTTCGCACAACTGGCATATTAAGTTATTTTTACATAGAAATATCCAGTTGAAAAGTCTAATTAGGTTGGTTTGATGGTTTTGGGTTTTATATTGCAAGAGCCATATTTTTATATTTGGTCAAGTGTGCCAAATAAGACAGACAACATTAATTTAGGTAAAATATTGAATTTTAAGTTAAAAATCTAAAATGGTTTTGCGTGATTTTGACGTTTCATAGAAAATAAAACTCAATTAAAATTTCAATGCTTTTAGTTTTCAGTCTCATTTGTACTGTACTTATGAGTGCACAATTTTAGTTTGTCTACTTAACGTTTATGCACATAAATTTATTTTCTTGTTTCTTAATACGATTAAGGTATCCGCATACGTTGAAAAAGCCAATTTTGACGAAAATTTTCAAATTTTTTTTATTTTACTCACGAATTCCCTGTACTTTTGTGCTTCTAAAACAGTTCCAACTTTTAATATGTGACCAATAGAAAAAAAGTTAGGTCAATTTAAAATTCGAACGAAATTGCTAAATGAAACCGGAAGTAGCAAAACGAAACCGGAACTAACAGGAATATTCCATTTTTACCATGATTTCTACCCGTTATCTTTCATTGTAAGTTAAAATATATTACAATAATGTTGCTATAAGTTGGCCACTGCAATTTTTTAATAGAATTCGCTTATTTCTTAACAGCTGCGAAAACTAAAAGCAAAGCAAAAAGGACTTGGTGGTCGTGGTAAATTGACTGATGTTTTCATCGATAAACTGCAAAACTATTATGGTATTGCCATAAGAATGCCATCAATGATCTAGATAGCATGCAAGCTGCAGTAATTTCAGCTTTTTTTCATTGCTGCTCAAATGCAAAGAGACCAATGCATGGCCAGTGCCCCGTTGGACCTGACAGCTGGTGTAAGTTTCAGCAAGCCTCAGCTGCTGGGAAAGTTTACTAGGACAGAAACAGAGGTCTGCCAAACAATGTAATGAATATTGTAAAGCCGGTATATATGCAGCTATGTGACCGAGAACTACTCTCAAAATGTTTGCATGGGTTAACCCAAAATTCAAATGAGAGTTTTAATGGAGTAGTGTAGAAGTTTGTCCCAAAGGAGGTATTTGTTGAGAAATATTAAAATTTGCTGTAAACCTTGCTGTTGTTCAATTTAACAAAGGTTACAAAGGTTTACTGACTATTCTTGAACATATTGGGATAATGCCTGGTGTCCGCACTTTGAAAGGTTTTGTTGAGCATGACCTTGAACGAGTAAATGACTCGAGACGTCATTCTTTAACGAGTGCAAAAATTTCCAGAAAAAAAATAGGCAGGCCAAGAATGGTAAAATGGCTAAAATTGAGCAAGAGGAAGGTATAACCTATAAGTCTGGTGAATTTTAGGTATAGTAATACATTCTTTATATTAAAACTGAGTCGTTATATACTTAAAATGCATTTTTCTCAGAATTACATTTTAGGCATAAACATTGAATTCCAGAAATGATAACTAAAAAAGTTATTGATATATTTTCATAAAATTTGCTGTGCATATTCTATATAGTGTTTGCTAGTGCATGCACTAGAATTATACTGATATCTTTATTTTTTTCTGATTTATGAGCTTGCATTTGAATATTGATGTGGCAAAATGGTCAAAAATCCTTTAACGATTTTTCGATGAGTTATAAAATCTTTAGTTTTTTATATATCTTCCTACTTCTAGTGGAAGCCCTAGATAACATCATGAAGTTTACTCTGATCTTGGTTTTTTGCTGATAATTTAAATTGTGCGCCCTGTATCATTTTTCAAAATTTTGAAAAAAAACTTCAAATTTACTCACAAATTTCACTTTTTGTAAAATTTCTTTTTTTTAATTTTAATTATTGCTAGTGCAAAATTAATTTTGACCACAAATAGTTATAAAAATAATATTAAATTGCTTCTGAATAGCATTTTTTTAAAAAAGTGCTCCGAACGTATGCGGATGTAGAGCGTATTCGGATAGCTCAGGTCAGTATTTGAAAAATTGAAGCTGGTCCAAAAATTCATCATACGTTTCTGTACGGATTTTACAGAACGATACGTAGTAGTCCCACCTCCTACCTACTCACCGTGAGGTTTAGAGCATTTAATGGTAGGAGGGGGAACCATTTATTATCTTTAAATTTTACATATTTACATAAAATAATACATTTTTTAATACAAAAAATCCAACAAATGTTGGTGAATAAATCAGGCAAACATTGCCTGAGAGTAATTGTATAATAAATTAGTTTATATAGAACTATTTATTAATAAATGTAACAATATAGATGAAATATAATTTAAACATTCAAAGTATGTTGAAGTGTACAATGTTAAATATTTTAACTACGTTAAAAAGTTAGATAGAAAGAGTTCAATTATTTACATATGAATTCAAGGTGGAGGAAGCCTTCCAACTATCTCCTTTGCAGCCAACACACAAGCCTTAATTTTATATCTAGATAAATAATTTTCAATGATAGCGTTTAGCCAGATAGGTTTATTACTTGATTTTGATTTAGTTATATGGTTTGGTTTTATGTGTTGACATTCAAAGATATAGTGGTCAGCATCTCCCACCCTTTCACATTCACAAAGGTCAGAAGTTTTAATTTTGAATCTATGTAAGTAAGCTGGGAAAGGACCATGACCTATCAGGTACCAGATGAGGTATCTGTCCTCGATGAGAGTTGCAATATTAATCTCCGGCATGACCATTAACTGAGTTGGAATGATGCACCTGCCACTCCTCCAAAATATAGGTTTTCAATTTTCTTTTAAAAAAGGAGAGTGGAACATGTACATCCAACGTCTCGCCATCATAGGCCGCAAGTTTGGCATGCTGGTCTGCCAACTCATTCCCGGCTATTCCCACGTGTGCCCGAACCCAGTCCAGGCCAAAAATGTTAGTATATGGAGCTATTTTCTTTTTAATATTATTAATATATAGGTGGATTTACTATTGTGGGAGATTTGAGTGCCTGGACTGTCACTAAAAATATTAATTTTTTTATTAGCTGTAATAGCAAATAGAATAGCTTGAAAAATAGCAGATAACTCTGCCTGAAAGACAGTTATTTTTAAGTTTGAATTTAAGAATTTTAAAAGGAGTTTTTGTGGAGGATGCACACCGAGGCTCCAATATTGCCATCAATGCCAGAGCCATCAGTGTACGCCTCATAATCAGCGTTAGGGATACTATTTTTAAAATTCAAAATTAGATTGTAGCAGGAATGTCAATCATAACACAGTTAAAATCAAATTGGTCAGGTGACAAGCCAAGCTCAGGATCGGGCAGCTGCCTTTTAATGATGTTAAATTTTTTGAAAAGGGACTTAAGGGTCACATGTAGTGGGGGGATACCGCAGATGGCGTTAAGGGAGTCAGTGGGGGACGTGCAATATGCTCCAGACATCTTTAATAGAAAAGGTCTTTGAATGGACTGGAGTTTTTTTCTTTTGACCAAAAGTCAAAGCACCGCCCCATACGCCAGCTCCATAAGTAAGGATTTTCTCGATGACGGTGAGATACCAGATTTTTTGGAGCTGGGAACCAACTCCCCATCCTCCGCCTCTGACTCTTCCAATGGATCCCCAATACCAAAACACCTTGATGTTAGAGATAGGATGTGGTCACTCCATGTGAGCCTATTGTCCAAAATGATACCGAGATATTATTGGAGATTTTAATAGAAATATTGTCAATTTTGAAAATAGGATTGCGCTGGAGTTTTGAACTCTTAGAAACAACAATGGACTGGCATTTGTCCACAGAGAGTCTTAATTTAAGGAAAGAAAGCTTTTGGTGTATATCGTAGAGTGCCTTATTTGTATTTATTTCAAGGATCTTTCTCGTATTACCTGTTGTGACTAATGCTAGATCATCTGCAAAAGCTTGTAAGAAAATTTCATCCGAATTTAAATATAGAATTTCGTTGAAATAAATATTCCATAAGGTCGGGGCTAGTACTGATCCTTGTGGACATCCTTTAATGATATTTCGTGTTATAATCTGATCAAACAAAGAATAGGAAATTGTTCTATTTGTTAAATAATGTTTGATAAATTGAATCATAATAATTGGAGTTTTATATTTAATAAGAATGTCCATTAACAATTGCCAGTCCATGCTGTCAAAGGCAGCTTTAAATGTCTAAAGTCGTGAGGGCAGAATGACAAAAACCACGGGATAATTTTAATTTATTAACCACAGAGAACACGGCCTCCTCACAGGATCTCTGCTCTCGAAAACCATATTGTTTGTTATGGAGAATTTCATGAGGGTGCAGCCAGGAATTTAATTTCCTGACAAACACCCTCTCAATAATTTTTCCCAACGTAGGCAAAAGACAAATTGGGCGATAGGCTCCGCAAGTAGATGGGTCTTTTCCTGGTTAAAATAAATCTAACTGCTCCATTTCTGAGGCAGTTCGGGAAATATCCAAGTTAAGTTTTATTAATTGGTTCACAGTAAGTAGTTCAGGGTGTTTTGAATAAATAAATTTCCAAATTCGATAGTCTATCATATCTGGTCCTGGGGCACTTCCGACCCATAATTTGGAAAGAACAAATTCTAAATCTTGCGGTTCAATATTAAAATTACTATCTTTATAAGGTAGGTTAAATTAAGATTAGGAGGGTTTGCGTTAATTTCACTGAAATAATGATCCATAAGTAAGTTAAGTTTTTGAGATAAATTAAGATTAGGACGATCAGGAAAGTATAAATTAAGGTTATTATTGGCAGTTTTTTTTAAAAGTAAATTTAAATAGGGAACCATACTTAGCTACATGATTAGTACAATGAGCCTTCCAAGCCATTCTTTTGGTTTCGTTTATTTCTTTTCTGTATCCTACTCTGGATGATCTATAGAGCAAACCAGCTTTATATATTTCATCATTACTTGAACCATTGTTTATCATGGCATTAATTCTTTTTCTGAGAGCAGTGACCCTATTTCTATGAGAGGCCAGTTCTTTGGTCCACCACTGAATCTTCCAGGTTTTTTTGCGTTTAGTTTTCTTTATTGAATGCATTGCAGCGTTAGTGGTTATGGTGATTAATTTTTCAAAATAATTATTAAGATCAGTGGTGTTTTCAATATTATTAGCCAAAATAATCAAGTCTGGATTTAATCTATTGAATAATTTAGGGAAATTTCCCAGACCGAATTTCGTCCTGAAAAAGAACCCTATGTGGTTAGTAGTTTTATAATTAATGTCCACAGTGACATATCTGTGGTCACTGAGGGATTCAATGTCTAATACATTCCAGTTACATGCTAAATCTAAGATGTCAGAACTAATTAAAGTTAAATCTGGCCATCCCTTTCCAGTTTGGGCAATAGAGGTAGGCCCTTTATCTGGGATATTTAGAATTCAAGAAAGAGGTATTACATATTACAAGCACTTTCCTGCCCCGAATGTCTTCAAACCCGTATCCCCATATTGGAGAGCGGGCGTTAAAATCCCCCATGATGAGGAGCCTGCCTTGATGGAAGTTAAGGACTTGTAGCTCCTCCAACATGATGTCTATATTGTCATGGGGGGGGGGAAATAAATACTTCCTAAGACCACAGGGCCATCCAGTGACCCGATCTCTGCAAAAATACAATTGTCAGTAATAAACTTTAAATTAAACATATAATTTGGGTTGGTGCAGATTAATAAACTATTGTTTTCCTAGAGGCAAATTGACGGTGTCCTGGTAACGGGGCTAAAGAATTTTGACGCACCAAATATGGTTCTTGAATAAAAATGAAATCAGCTTTAATTTGTTCAGCAGTGACCACAGCTAGACTGTGAGCAGCAAGTGAATGATTAGTGTTAATTTGAAGTAGTTTAATTGTCTCTGCCATTAATAGCCGTAGTCTGTGTTCGCTTCCAGCATAGCAATTTGCCTCCTATAATTTGGACATTTTTTTGCCCGACAGTCATGGTCAATATCATAATTTGTTTTATATTTCTCATTTGAATCAACGCAGTTGATACATTTTTTATTGTTATCGCATTTTTCATTAGGATGATCTTTACAAACAAATAGGTTTGTCAGTGCACCGACTCTTGCTGTGGCCAAACTTGCCAAACAAACAGCAAGAGTTTTACACTTTTGAATTCATCTACCCGGGCTCTTTGGAAGCCCAGGTAGATATATCCGTCTCCCATTAATTTATGATACGTTTCTGGTGTTACTGTAATAACCCAGTGATTTTCTTTGTTAGCTGAAATTTTGAAAGCAATTTCCATTCCTTCAGATATATTATCATTTTTTAACTTGATAGCCGGGATAATTTCATTGACACCAATATCCTTGTCTTTGTTCAGGAGAATTACCCTAGGTCTCTTTTTTTTCTGGCTTATAAATGTCAAAAGTTTTACATATGTCTTCATCCTTCTTAAATTTTCCTTGTAGTGAATCAATGTCGTTTGCATATCCCAGATCCACAGCTAATCCTCCTCCTCCAATGCTTTTAATGCGTTCAACCTTGCAGCTCAATTTTTTTATTTGGTCTTGGATTAAAATTCTATTTTTACGTGGGTCAGTGTCTTCCTTGGGTCTTAGAAGCAAGGTATGTTTCGTTTTATTTTTGTTGAGTTGGGAAAGGTTTCGCTTGATCGGAGAAGCAGAGGCGAGTTTTTCCGCGTAAAATGGTCGTAATTCAGGTAGTGTCTTCTTCAGGTCTTTTATTTCCTTTATAAGTTCGTTTGTTCCAGTAGTTGATTCTTTACTTGAAGATTCATATGTTTCTGTCTTTAGTTCTTTAATTAATTCTGCATTTCTTTGGGAAGATTTTTCAAATATGTTAGCTAAATTTTTGATATGTAGCTCTCTTTCAGATAGAGTCCCTTTTAGGGTTGCAATAGTTATTTCATTTTCTCGTATGTTTTGAATTAAGAGTTTATTTTCCAGCTTGAATTGATAAATATCTTCCTCCTGGTTCTTTATGACATTCTTTCGTTTTGTTCTTATTTTGACAGTTTCATCTTCCAATCCATGTTCCAAAGCTTTATTTTCATCTTCTAAATTTTGGATAGTAGATCGCAGTTCCATAATATCCTCCCTTTTTCCTATTACGTTTTTCAGACCATTCAATATTTCATTAAATTTTTCGGGAGTCATATCGCTAGGCATTTCCCCTGAGGGAGGTTGTTTATTGGGCAATCTTTCCCGTTCATAGACAACTCTATTGGTGCTTGAACTATTATTAGCTAATTCTAAACATTCATCTATAATAGTTTTCAAGAATCCAGTCAGTCCTTGGAATACTGCAGATTTAACTGAACTTTTGGCTTTAGTTTTGCAAAAAACGATAAGTAGCTCAATAATTTGTTTAATAGATAAGATGTGTGGGTTTTTTAATTCTTCTAAAGGAAAACACTGGGTTAAAATATCCAGTTTATCCGAGTCTTTCTTTCCTTTTCCGTTGAGATACTCATATTTTTAGTTTACAATATAGGATAAAATACATTTTTAATATGAAAAAATATAAACAATAAAAATAAAATTATTAAACATCAAAATCAGATCTATCTCATTAAAAAGACAAAGATAGTCGAATAACAAGTTAATATAAAGTTCAGAGGTGACTAGTAGACACAATCAAAGAAATGGGACTAGTAGATAAAAAAACACGTTAAATTTAGTAATATGAAAATAATTATTTAAAATGAAGAGACTAGTAGATAAAGACAATAAATAGAATTTAAATAGGATTTAAGCAGTAACAGAGGTAAAAACAGTCTATTGACAATTAGTAATGTAGGAGAATATTAAAGAAAATGTCAGAGCAAAGCAATAAAAACAGAAAATTAAAAAAAAAATTTTTTTGAAGACTTACATTAGGTGAATCTTTTCAAGGAAGGTGTCCAATTGAAGATCTTAATTTTTTCTTTCAAATGAGGGGTTCCAGAGGAATTTCTTGTGGATAGAAGTCAGTCTATTGGTTTTTTGAAGAGTTGTGGTACTAGTAGATCAATGTAGATCACAGTAGGTGAGACAAAGCAAACTTCAATGTTGAGAACTTCAAAACAATGGCTGATTTTATCCGAATTTAATTAAATTCAAGTTCTGAAGATATTTAAAAGGCCGGTAGCCGGACTTACATAGCTCGGATTTTGATACTTTTTACATCTTTTTGTAGATTTTCCAAGTGGTCAACTTTAATGAAATTTTTAAATCGTTGTCATAATTATTTTCGGGATTTATATCGGGAAAACCAAGAGCAACAGAAATACGCAACCGTCAAGTTAAGAGAATTGATTGGAGTGAGAACGATACGTAAAAAAGGGTATTACTCTAAACGGTTACTATTTAAAACTTGATTTCCTATAGAGAGTGAGTGTAGACCAGGGGTCTCCAAATTACGGCCCGCGGGCCAGACCCGTCCCGCGAAGGGTCATTGTTCGGCCCGCGGAAATCCGGCCGATGCAGCATGCAATATATATATGTATGTATATATAGATAGATATTTTTATGTGTGTGTTGGTTGGCCCACCTGACTTCCAGGATTTTCCAATCTGGCCCTCAAGTGAAAAAGTTTGAAGACCCCTGGTGTAGACAGCATTTGACAGTTCCCATTTACAAATACCAAGTAGGTTTAATATGTTAGTATGAACGAAATATTTTGAAAGTGAAAAAGGAAATAAACAATCAAGTGCCAAAAATGGATATTTATCAAAGTATTTGTTTAAGTTATGAAGAGTACAATATTTATTTTCAGACATTCGTATACCAGAGAAAGTGTAAATTCATATTAGTAATTCGTGATGGATTTCAAAGTATTAAGGCCCGGTTGTAAGAGTAACGGATAAGCAACCGGAGGGTTGCGAGTTTGAATCCAACCAAAGACCGTAAACTGGGCTGGTGCACGTTAAATCTGTCATGGCCTCAAATGTCCTCACGTTGGCTTGGAAGTTTGGAGGGTGGGGTGCCAGCTCAGGTGTGAACATTCATCTGACCTTGGTTCAAAATTATGATTTATTGTCCTCGGATTTTTCCCTTCGGAAGTGATCCCGGACCTTCGTTAATAGCCCGTTGTGTTGCACCGATAATTCAACTACCCCTTTGACCCGAATTGAACTTTCTAAAATTGTTTTCGAATTTTATTCGACTAAACTCCATAGTTCTGGCCCCTCGGGGGCACATAAAAAAATAAATACGAATAAATACGTGAAATACGATTTTTTGCGGCCTTACCTAATGTCCTCTCCATTCCCATCCCCTATTGACTCCATTGTCAGATATGGCACCACCAGTTTCTGGAATGTGCGAGGTTAAAATTTTTGGTTTGGGATTCAACGTAGGGGAGGAATCACGTTCTACAACTCTTGCCCATTGTGTGTCCAAGTGGGGTGTCCACTCCATTCCAAGCCCCTTCGAACTTCATTGAAAGATGACCCTATCAGTTCTCCGAATGTATGAGGTTGGAATTAACTGTTGGGAGGAATCCCGTTTTACAGGTTTTGAACACTCTTTTCAAGGGCAGTTAAAACAGATATAGCTGTGTGTACGGGTTTAGATGTCCCTGAACATACGTTTTCGATCTTCGTGGGAGCTCTGATTTAACATTACTCTCAAGATTTTTGTTAAGTTTTGTAGATGTTTCGTGAAACCATGTTTTTCGCTGTCATGATTGAAAGAAAATGTGCCTCCAGGTCAAGGAGTCCTAGGCAGTGAAGTTATTCTTTCTCGACGTCCAAACGAGACTTTTGAGATCTGTTTGAAGTTCGTCTCTCCCATTCACGTTTATTCGTCGGCACCACTTAAAACCCACAATCAGTTTGGATTAGACGCTTCTCAAGAGGATGAGTATAGCCAACTGGAAGTTTAAGTACACTTGAAAAGCCTTGCTTTAGCGTTTCCCAGCAATCCCCTAGAAAGGCAAGTGTATGGCAAAGCCTCTAACGTTTTCAGACGTGGAAGTCTTCGATAGTCTATAGGGTGTTTGACATCGTATGTGCAATTCAACGTTATAGCTACAGTGCTTCGACGCATCAAATTCTAGAGTGTTTCCAAAAAATCATTCGTCGGTGCAAGTTGTCAGTCATACTCAATTCATTTGTGAAAATAAAGGTTCCACTTCTAAACTAGAGTGTGCGATCGCTGAAATGCTTCCTCACGTTACTGAGTGCAAGAGTATGGAACCAACCGAAGACATAGACGTTGCTCAAGATTTAGAACTCCATGAAACCGATAGGGACGAGGAGAACACGTCTGTGAGCAACTATGCTGCGAGTGAGAAACCATCCTCAACCGAAGACAGTGATGAGGAATTTATGTTGTTCACAACTTATGCACCATTTATGCAATGCGGTATTTTGTGTTCATGGAAAATACGGGGAAGAATTTGGAATTTCTCATCCGTCATGCACTTAAGCAAAAGTATAACTTTTGGTGGATGTACGACAACCAAAAGTGCCAGGATTTCCCAAACAACCCTCTAACTTTGTGTATGTTGAGCCAAAATCGTCGAAATTCCGAAATCCTTCTAAAATATGGATTTCCTTATGTCTTTGCAAGATCGACTTTCCAGGATATCTGCCAATCATTGTATTACGACACGTAAGTAATCTTTTATTTGATTTATAATTTTTCCTTATCTGAGTTTGAAAATTTCGCGCATATTCATTAAAAAAAGACCGGTGTTGGTAGAGAGGGAGCTCTGGTGACTCAAGCCTCATATAAAGTGTCAGTTTCTCATTTTTACACCTTTTTCCATTTCCAGGGTGAGTATTTTTGTGATAATAATATTAGAATTAATAGGTTATTAAGTAGAAATGTTATGAGAGTGTAGATTATTAATTCGTTTTTTCACACTGACATTACCCCCTCGTATCGATTTAAAAGTGACATGAGAATTAAAAAGTGAATTTCGAGAAACAAAATTTGAATACTTGCTTAATATTTAGAATTGTCGTAAACATGGAAAGCACATGAACATATTGCATAAGCATGTGAACACGACCATTTAAAAATAATTTCTCTATTTGCCTCAACTGAGAAGCGTCACTTCTTATTTTTATACTAATCCTTTACTTTAATCCCTCCTTATATTTGCCTTGACGAGGTTTCCCGTCAATAGCAAAACTGACTAGATCTGGATGGACGAGATATATACCACACCACGTCAACGTGAGAACATTTGAGGCCACGACACCAGCGTGCCAACGTGTACACGACGGTATTTGGTTCAATTCCAATTCGCAATCCTCCGGTTGCTATTCCGCTACACTTCCAACCTGGCTACTGCGGCCACTTCTCGGATGAACTGGTGTTGATCGGTGGTCATAAAATGTTTTTTTTTTTACTTGGTCTACGTTATACCTTGGTCTAGGGCAGTGGTCGGCAAACTCATTAGTCAAAAGAGCCAAAGATCATCAGTACAACGATTAAGATTTCTTTTGAGAGCCAAATTTCTTTTCAATAACCATATTTTTAGGAGTCGGTTTAAACTAGCTATTAACATTAAATAAACCAGATATAATAATATTTATTGACAAAAAAATATTTTTTACATTAAAATAAAAATATGACAAAACACGCATTTAATGTGAACAATGACCTTGGAAAGTTTGGATAAGTCAGGTTTGTATGTCGTTGTTTTTAATTTCAAGCAGGATTCCAGGTTCTCATCAATAAGACGATTTCTCTTTACTTTTGATAAGGTTCATGCTTGAAAAAGATTGTTCGCATGAATTTGTAGAGCCAAAGAGTGAAAGAACAGCAAATGCTAGTTTTTTTAACTGATCATGAGTCAGGAATACTATTCCAGGTGTTGAAAATTATCATGTCTCCCTTCTCCAGGTCTTTCAAAGCAGACCACTTTTCTGTGAACTGAAATCACATTTATTTTTCTCCAATTTTTCCATATCAACGTTAAGGCGTTCAAATTAGGAGCTCCATAATTATTTGTTTTTTGACTCCAGTAATTGCATTTCAGAAGCGCCAATGTCAATATTATAGGGAGAAAAATTCATTTCTGTTACGTCAGCACTGAGAGGTTTTTAACAAAGGCTAACGTCGCTATGCTATTTCTGAATTCCTGAAACCTCCGTAGAAAAGCTTCCCTCATATTTAAAATTGTTGTTTTGAAATAGTAAATGTCAATTACCGAGTTATTTTCTTGGCGATGTTTCAGCAGGCTTGGAAAATGAATTAGTGTTTCTCTTTCAAAATCTTGAGCGGAAAGGGATAATTTGTTTTCGAATGAAATGACTTCTTCCAACATCAACAAAAATTGTTTCCTTTCACCTGTAGTTTACGATTAAGATTATTTAGATACGACGTAAAGTCTACCATGAAATAAAATTTTTGGATCCACTGATCCGTTCCGTTAGTTCAGGATAGTCAACACCCTTCTCAAGGAGAAATGCTTTAATTTCAAATAATAAGGAAGCGAAACGTTTTAAAACGTTTCCTCTTGAAAGCCAACGTACCTTATTATGCAGCGGAAGATCTGCGTATTCACTCTCCATTTCAACTAAAAATTCTTTAAATTGGCGATGATAAAGAGCTTTAGCTACAATTGAGTTGACAATCTTGATCACCAATTCCATAACATTGCAAATTTCTTCTGGAAATGTCTGCGCACAAAGCGCTTCTTGATGAATGATGCAATGGTAAACAAGTATCTCGTGATTAATTTTTCCTTCAAAATGGAAACAAAACCTTTTCTCACTCCGGTCATACTTTTTGCCCCATCTGTTGAAGTTGAAACAATTTTATCCAGAGGAATATGATGTTTCTCCATGCATTCAATGACAGCATTCGCAATATCCTCGCCATGTGTTTAACCTTTCAGTGGCAATAATCCTAGAAGTTTTTCTTTAGGACCCGTAAACGAAATAAATCGAACAAAAAGTGAAACTTGCGCTATGTCATTTATGTCACAAGATTCGTCAACAGCTATTGATAAAGCTGAAACCAATTTAAGATCTTCGATTTGCTGATTGATTATATTCGAAGACATTTTGACTGTTCTGTCTTTTACTGTTTTAGCAGACAGTGGTAACTCTTTAATTTTTTAAGAATTTCTGCCTTGTTCTTAAAATTCCGGAATAGCTCTTCGGATGCATTTATAAACAACTTTTAATGTATTCACCGTCTGTATATGGTTTGCCTCTCTTAGCAATCTCTTGACTAACAAGAAAGCTTGCAATATTAACATTATTGGAAGATTGCACCCAATAATTAAATACAGAACTTGATTTTTCTTGACTCTTCTGAAGTTCCTCAACTGCTTTCTTCCTCGCATCACCGGCGGGATATTTACTGCCAAATGACGCGTGTTTAGTTGTAAAGTGTCTCTCCAAATTTGATTTCTTGTTATGCGCCAATTTTTCTTGACAAATAAGACAGGGCGGAAGGCCATTTGAGATTTGTATAAACGCGAACGATTCGGTCCATTCAACTTTAAATTCACGGTTTTCGTCTTCCGTTTTTCTCTTCTTTATAGCCATGTCAAATAGGTGGCACCAAAAAACATGTTTCGTTTTATAACAATAAAAGCAGCAACACAAAGTTATAACTTATTAAATTGATGCCAAAAATGCCTGTGAGATCTGCAGCTGGTTGAAAGAATGCGGCGAGTAGGAACTCTCGTCGCCAGTCACAAGCTGTGACAGGCTCGCTCTCGCTCAACTCGTGCGTTAGTCGCGTCTGCCTCCTCCGCACCGCATACCCCGTGCCCACCTGCGCTACATCAACCCGACCGACACCCGCATGTAGTCGAAATCGATTCGTGGCTGAGCCGCACTCAAGTGGCTAAAGAGCCGCGGTTTGCCGACCACTGGTCTAAGAGATTAGTAACAATACAACAAATAAAAAAGGTTATCAACAGGTCTACTGGCTTTTCACCGCATCCTGTGGGCCGTGGTAGCACAGCTGGTTGTCGTAGATTAGCAACCGGAGTGTTACGAGTTCGAAACTTAATCCAGACAAAGACCGTCATGTAGTACAGCCAAGGAAAAGAAAAGAACCACCCCTCTTCATTCGAGCAATTTTAACAGTAGATAAAATTCAAAGATGGCGTTTGACAGTAACTAACATCTATAAATTCAAATGCGTAAAATTTGCATAAAGGGCCATCTACATATTAAATTAAGCACCCACTTTATAATTTCCAATAGAATATCTATATCAAAATTTAACTTCAGATACCAAATTCCATGTCATTAGGACTTACCGTTTCGAAGTTATGAGTACTGAAAGATTGGAGCTCCTAATGTTAAATCAGTTTCTCAGACTTTTATGGATATCTTCCTAAATAATATTTCTATGGCTCTGATATTTTGTACCATGTTACTGTTAAACAACGCAAACAAAATTCACCTAGTATTTTACTTTATAAATAGTTTTCAGTATGCAATAATAATTATTAAATTAATATTTGAAAAAATTATGAATTGGAACCTAACTATATTTTGATGGGAATCGATTCAGGACTTCTAATATGACCATGCAAAATTTTAGCTCATTCCAATCATTAGTTTTTGAGTTACATTAAATTCCCTCATTATTGCGATTTAATGGAAAACCAAAAGTTTACAAAATGTCTGATAACCTCGGATAAAAATTTTTGGATCGTTTGCACTTGAATAATAAATATAATAATTCTTAGATCTTTGCACGCGCTGACAAATACGTTTGAAATAATGCTAAAATTTCAAATTCGTGTAGCTATAACTACAATTAATCTCGATCTTCGAATGGCGATTTTCAGTGTGGAGATGATCCCTAAAATTGACAGCAATTTTAACATTGAATATCTCCTGATATAAAGACAGTAAAGTCCTGACATTTTATATTTAGACTAATTTAATGATGCATAATCTGATTAAGATATTAAAACATAGTATTTCCATTGGAAATTTTGTTGTTTGTGCAAAATTTGATATGAAGACGTCCCCTTATGCAATTTTTTGCCATTTGAATTTGCAGAGGACGTTATTCCCTATTGAATGGTATCTTTGAATTTCACCTATTATGAATAATGCTCGAATTAAAGGGGATGGTTCGTTTTTTTCGCGACTGTACTTGGCGGTTGGTGCACTTTAAATCTGTCGTTGCTTCAAATATCCTCACGTTGGCTTGGTGTGGATGTTTGGAGAGTGGTGGTGGTGGCTATATATATAGCTCAATTGTTGACCTCGTGATTTGACCGTAGTTAAAAATTACGAGGTGTTGTCCTCGGATCTTTCCCTTTGTGACTAATCCCGAATCGTCGCCAATTGCCCAATGTGTCGCTATTATTGAAGCCCGATTTGAAGAGCAACGGATTAGCAACCGGAGGGTTGCGAGCTCGAATCCAGCCAAAGACCGTCGTGTACAAAGGGGCTGGTGCACGTTAAATCCGTCGTGGCTTCAAATGTCTTCACGTTGGCGTGGTGTGGAAGTTTGGAGAGTGGGGTGCCAGCTCAGGTGTTGCCTCGTCATCTGACCTTGGTTCAAAATTACGTGGTGTTGTCCTCGTATCTTTCTCTTTGGGTTTGATTCCGGGCCGTCACCAATAGCCCGTCGTGTTGCGCCAGTGTGACCTTAATTAAAATATCTACCTACCTACCTCAACTTGAGGTTCGATAGAAATTTTAAAATTATTTTTAAATGTTTATCAATGAAAGGGGATCAACCGAGACTCATTTTGAGGTTTGATAGGAATTTTAAAATTTATTTTTAAATGTTTATCAATGAAAGGGGATCAACCGAGACTCATTTTGAGGTTTGATAGGAATTTTAAAATTATTTTTAAATGTTTATCAATAAAAGGGGATCACCGAGACTCATTTTGAGGTTCGATAGACATTTTTGTTGTATAAAGTAATCGTCCATAGAAATCCTTGTATCTTTCTTTGTGCTGCTAGAGCTGAGTCATTCATTACAGGCAGCATGTGTGAATGTTCTGTAGCTTTCTTGGAAGTCCAATTTAAGGAATCCTATTGGTTAGTGCTACAATCCCATCCAATCTGTATATACAGGGTGAGTCTAAATTGTTTTTACAAAATAAGAGGGGAGATAGTACCCATCCAGACGAGCAATAATTACCATGGAACGTAGGGTCGCATTCCACTCTGAGAGGCAGAAAAGAGTAAAGTCGAAACGCGTCTAGCATGAACGATGGAGCCCCAGCACACTTTTCCAGCACGGTCCGGTACCTGGACTTTTTCTTCTGGGGGCACATGAAATCTTTAGTGTACAGATGCCTGTGGTCTCGGCTGAAGATCTCGTAGCGAGAATCGGTGTTGCCGCAGACAAAATTAACACAACACCAGGAATCTTCGAGAGCCAGTCATTCCTTCGCCGGTGTGAAGTGTGCAACGACACGCGTGGCCGCCACTTTGAGCGCTTGCTGTGAGTTTTTCTCTGATCAATCAATCAGATTGTGCAACTTTTGGTATCGTTCATTCGCTTTCCCAACACTGTTATAAGTTCATGTTGAAATTCTAATTTGACTCTTTTCTGCCTCTCAATGCGACCCTATGTTCCATGGTAATTATTGCGTCTGGATGGGCACTATCACCCCTCTTATTTTGTAAAAACAATTTAGACTCACCCTGTATATGTGTTGTGTCTTCAATAAATACATTCTCTTTTCCCTTTTGCGATCCATATGGCCTGTAATTCCTTTCCTCTGAAGGAATCGTATTTAAAAATTTTAATGTTCTTTTTAGATCTTGATCACTGAAGAAGTATGAACCGAGATCGTCTCAATTCGAGGTTCGATTGAAATTTTAAAATTGTTTTTAAATGTTTATCAATAGAGGGGCATCAATCGAGACTCATTTTGAGGTTCGATACACATTAATTTTTTTTTGAATCTTGATCACTGAAAAAGGATGAACCGAGATCCTCTCAATTCGAGGTTAGAATTGAAATTTTAAAATTGTTTTTCAAATGTTTATCACCGAACGATGATTAAGCTGTATTCTTTCAGAGGATCGATCGATGAGGAGACTGGAAACCTTATCGATTGCGGGTTTTTATCGAACGAAACCGGAACCTACATTCTGGATCTGTCCCCGGCGAATCTCAGGAGCCAGATGGTGCTTCAGCTGTTCCTCCTTTATCTACATGACCCCGAGAACGACTTCGAAACAACCGTCACCAAGTGGAGCAGGTCGGTTCCAGAACCATACGTCACCCGTCAGGAAATGCATGACCGACTGATAGACTACATCCAACCTTCGTTTATGGATGAACTCGAGAACGTGATCGATTGTTACGCAAACGCGAAGATCTACGACGAAGACCACGCGCAGTTGATGCCAAGGAAACTGTCGCATTTGTGCCGGTGCACTATCCGGAAACAATTGCAGCAGAATTATGAATTACCCGATGGAATATGCAAACTTGGCATGCCCAAGACAATTCAGGAGTATCTGCTCCTAAAGTGGTAGGACTAGTGGCGAAGGTGGATATTTTTGTGATCAGGTCCTGATGTCGACCGTTCGTCCGAAATAAAATTTGTATAGTTGAAATTTGAAAAATAAATCTTATTAAAATAAGACACGTAAAAAATGTCCTTATTAACTCCTCACTAATTTTCATTGATCAATAATTCATAATATTAATTATCGATTGTAATGACATAGCCTTAACACACTAAGAAATTTAGACCAAGAGTGTTAATATATGTAAAATTATTTCCTATATTTTAAATAGAAAAGGGTAATTTAGCAGAGTAAGTGTGATATTCTGGTATCGACATTGGCCAAGAATTACATTTTTCATAACATGGTTGAAATAACATTCTTCTAACTAATTTTGGGGTGCTGGATTTAAATTGATTGTAAATAATCTCCATCACTTAGAGTTTTTTGTGCATTAACAGCTGCTATATTTCAAAATATGTATACAATGGGCAATAATTATGTCTTAGAAGTGGAAGCAAAGGTCATGTTTTCTTAAATTCCAAGTTAAATTTGAGCTTTAAATTGTAAATTTATTACCGCATTGTTTTCTTGTTAGGCTTGTGATTTTTTGGTAAATTAAA
Source organism: Meta bourneti (assembly GCA_933210815.1). Lineage (NCBI taxonomy): Eukaryota > Metazoa > Arthropoda > Arachnida > Araneae > Tetragnathidae > Meta > Meta bourneti. Next base: position 109,350,288 of record OW119922.1, on the reverse strand, counting down.
ATTTTTTTTGTATACAATTTTGTCATGCAGGACTTTTTTCACTGAGTTTCGTATCATCTTATGTGACACTTCGTAAAAAAAGATTCATTGGTTATTATCAAATCTCAAATTAATTGGGAAAAACAAGTACGAATAAAACTACATGTAACAAAAATTATCGCTAATACTAACAATAAATACTTTTTGTAACGTACAATAAATGATTCACATAATATAATTCTAATTTTATGATAGAATGTCTTAGTGTAAGAAATTGTGTACAATTAATAGCATAGCAGCCTTGATAAAATTGGTTTGAAATATTTCTGTGCAACTTATAAAATATAGAATTATTTCGATTATTTAAGTTATATTTAAATTCGAGTTAGTTCAAAAAGAAATACCATCATAAGTTCCGTCACACACAAGAATTATAATCATATTTTATACCTAATACATTTTTATGCCCACATAGTTAAATTCAAAATTTAATCTAATTGAAACAATTTATTTTTGACCTTTTATGTTTTTCATAGCATTGAATATTTAGATTCACCTCATTACAACTAACTGCTTCTAAATATATTAATTCATATTTATTAAGTATAGAGAATTAAAGGGTTTGAAACAGAACTAAACAGGAACGAAGTTATCGTAAATATAGCTTTCAAAAGTACCCAACTACACTATCTACCAATAAGTATTTGGACACCCATGCAAATGACGATATCTGCGGTCCTGATATACGTCACGCCCTCCGCCGTTAAATATCGTGTAGGAAACAACATTGGCAATAGTCGCATGCAAGATGCCACAAAGTGCAGAGGTATCTGATTTCGAGAAAGGTGTAATCATCGGGAGTAGATAGAAAATGCGGGTTCTAAATCAGTGGTGGAGAAGGTGGAGAAATCGAGTGGAGTTGAGTTGTACCGGAAGTGACGTCATGACCGGAAGTGACGTCAGAACCGGAAGTGGAGTTGAGTTGTACCGGAAGTGACGCCATACCTAGTGGAGTTGAGTTGTTAGTTTCGTTTTCAATTTTGAGTTGAGTTTAGTTGTTTTCTTCCTGCTTCGAGTGGAGTTGAGTTGTTAGTTTCGGTTTCTCGGATTTCGTCGAATAACACGTGTTTACGTTTTGGACTTGCGAATTTCAGAGGGATTGGATTTAAGGCGAATTTCAGAGGCGTTGGATTTAAGAGCTGATTTTTCTGTAACTCGTAGCGCCATCTATTAGTACTTTTTGAGTAAAAAAATAATAAAATCTTTAAAACATATTTTTAAAACTAAAAGATGTGATATTTTTTTGCTGGGATCGAACTGACTACCAAAAAGTACTCGTAGTCGAGTGTTAGTTGGATGAGAATATAACCATTCGGTCACGAATACCTGGTTACTTACCGAAATACAATCAATTTAAATCTGAATACATTAAGTGCGTAATTGGCTGTTAAAATAGTATAGATTGCTCCACCACATCAATAAGTTCGATCAGTTTTTATCTGCGTTTCTGACATAGAAAGGTGAATGTGGTGGAGAATGACGTCATTCCAACGTGTTCAAACGTGGAATCAAACACGTGGTGGAGAATGACGTCAATCTAACGTGTTCAAACGTGGAATCAAACACGTGGTGGAGAATGACGTCAATCTAACGTGTTCAAACGTGGAATCAAACATGTGGTGGAGAATGTGGTGGAGAATGACGTCATTCCAACGTGTTCAAACGTGGAATCAAACACGTGGTGGAAAATGTGGTGGAGAATGACGTCAATCTAACGTGTTCAAACGTGGAATCAAACATGTGGTGGAGAATATGGTGGAGAATGACGTCATTCCAACGTGTTCAAACGTGGAATCAAACACGTGGTGGAGAATGTGGTGGAGAATGACGTCAATCTAACGTGTTCAAACGTGGAATCAAACATGTGGTGGAGAATGACGTCAATCTAACGTGTTCAAACGTGGAATCAAACATGTGGTGGAGAATGACGTCAATCTAACGTGTTCAAACGTGAAATCAAACACATGTGGTAGGCAATGAAGTCACTCGAGAGTAGAGTAGAGTTGAGTAGTAAGTTTACCTCCGCGTTTCTGACATGAAAACGTGAATGTGGAGAAGAAAAGTTTTAGTACCGAATCTGGCAATGGTATGTAATAAGGTTATTTGTGGACTCGCAGAATGGCAACACCTGGACCCATTCTAACAGGTCTGACCAGTAAGATTCTTTTGACTGCAAAATATCCCAGAGGAGGACGTGTCGCTGCCCTGAAATCTTGGAAGTGATATCACTTGTATCTTCAAACGTGTTCATTCCTGTTCCTTAGTGCTTTTAGTGGAAAAACATGAAGCGATCATTTCCTTTTGGATATACTTTACCCTTTACAGATCAAAAAGTGAATATGCATTCTGGGGCCAATGTACTTTCATCTCAAGTATCTGATTCATCAATGAATGAACTAGGTCCAAATAGCTTCCATTTGGGTGATACCAAATTTGCTGTTGTCTCTTGCTTCAAGGGAATTATCCGCGTGCATATTCGTCATTATTACAGAGATCAGCAGGGAGTGCTGCAGCCTTCCAGAGAGGGAGTTTCTTTGCTTCCTAAAGTCTGGAAAGCCTTCTACGAAGCAATTCCTAGCTTTCGCTCAAAGAACGCTAGCGATGTTATTATCGTTTCAAGAAGCCTTTTACTCTCCAAAGAAATTCGGGGAAACGAGAAATGTGTGAGTTTTCAAAATATGTTTCAAAAGAAAGACTGTGCTTTTCAACTAACTGCAACGCGCATTCTTCTCTCTGTGAAACAATTGGATCGACTGGAAGCTGTATCGGAGGAAATTACTGAAGCGATTAATGAAGGATTTGTTAATGAATCCCTCGATTATTTTGTGAAAGAAGAATTCGTGAAACGTGGAGCAGGAACTGATGAGAAATATTACGGCGATCCTGATAGATCTGAGAAAGTGAGCGAACTTACCGATAGAGTGGCTAAACATCTAAAAGTACTCATTTCGGAAAAAATAAAGAAAATGATGAATTGTTTTGGATGTGAAAACAACTTTGAAAATCAACTTGGGCATGAATGTATGACTATGAGTTTAAGTGAACGTTACGATCGGTATTTCCTAAACGCTTTATATGAAATCGACTGGAATAGATTCGGAGAAACTTTAACTTCGGAGAATATGTCCTTGAGGTATTTATTCTTTGATTTTGACGTTCTACGTTTTGTAAATACAACAATGTACGAAACAGTACGGAGGCTTTATGTTAATGATAAATCTGATAGTTTTACATGTTAAAGAATATAAATATGTTTTGTATATATATATATGTATAATCAATAAATTCTTTGTTTATCTTTTTCAAATGTGTCTCTCTTTATTTTAAAATGTATAAGTACTTATTTTATTACTTTTCTTTTTTTGGTATTTGTATACATACTTTTACTTACTGCAGTGTCATTTGACACATTTAGAATTGTATATTATACAGTCTGTTATTAGAACTAAAAAAATGACAAACAAGTAACATATTTCTGTAAAAGACAAGTTTATTCAAACACAGACATGTACACAAAATAAACATTCCCTTACAAGCTTCCGTGTATTTAACATTTAATAGATTGCAAGTTCACAAATTGAATAGATTTGTAACATTGACATTTTTTTCTCTTTCAAAGATTTTCTGAAAAACTTTCTAGAGATCTTTGACGCGGCTGTTTCTGTTTTGGAGAATGAATTGTAATTTTTCTTTCTCCAGGTAGATGTAATTCCATTGTATCATTACACATATTTAAAGAGTATTCATCTATGATTCCATCACTATCACAAATTGTTACATAACCTTTATCGAGTATCATTGTAAGGCCAAATATGAATGCTGAGATTCCCATGAAAATAAGAACAGAAAATGCTCTTCTCTGGATGAGTTCCATTGCTTGAAATGAGACATAGACCTTGATTATAATCAATATATACTGCTTGAAACTTGAAAGCCTCATCTACTTATGGATTTTTATAGCGGGGAAATAACTGATGATTTACAGAGGAAGACAATTACAGACTCGTTTTGGGGTTGGGGTAGGCATCACTTCTTTCATTACCCTCACTGCCTTACCGAGTTGTTGAAGTATAGCAAATTTATTTTTTACAAAGGAACTGGGGAAGTTAATTTCCTTAAGTGCATCTTTAAACTGTTCTTGTCCATTCACGTACTTATCCATCTTTCTTTTTCGCACTAAACGGTCTATCAGGTCAACAATATTAGAACTTTTCACTATTTTACCTTTATACACAAATTCTCCATTAGGCATCCAAGAAACAACCTCTTTATTGCGTTTTAAATAAAGAATAATATTTGTAGTTAATCCAATTAAGTTTTTGGGAACGGTCTTGAGCACCATCTCCTCCACATTTAACGTTCTTTCTTTCTCATTCGCAATATCTGTTTCCTTCTCTGGATTATCTGACAGTTCTGAATTAATTGATACAGATGGTGGATTCAATACATTCACGTTAATCCTCCTCTGCAATACTTGATTGTATAACTTAATTTTTTCATCATCATCCATTTTATTAACTAAAATACTTTTCATCTCACAATCTAATTCACTCAGCTGTTCGTCTGAAGGTATATGTCTTGATAATCTCTCCTCTGGAACTAAAATCATTTTCCTTGCATATTGCATGTTTTTACTTGTTAAGTAGAGTAGTCAAGACAGTGAGTGCTGCGGGTATTAAGATATTTAAAAACCCTCCTTTTTGAATAATAATTTTTCGCTTTTTAGTGAGGGTTACTTTTTTATCTGCTAGGTCTCTAAGCGTATGCTTATGACGAGAAAGTTTTTTCTTCTGTTCATCTGTTAAAGGAACATTCCCTTTTAAAGTGTTCAAACAACATTCAGCTATGCAATGGATGCTAGATTTCGGAAGATTTTTTAAAAAGGCTTTCCGACATTTTGTGGGGCATACAGTTAAAAGTCTCATCCGTTGCACGTCTCCTTCTGTTAAAGGCATGATGAACAATGAATTATTTGCAAGTTGGGAGTTTATTTATTTTAACTGATAAACACAAGTTTCTTCTCCTGGAAGGATTTTTGTACGCAGTCGCATACTCTCTTCTGTTTCAGATTTCAAATCTACAAGTAAATAGCTGAAAGGCTTTTTCGTGGCGTCCTCAAACACTTCAAGAAAAAAATGTAAATTTCGAGGGTAGAGTTGTCGACCGAGGTGTATAATTTGACTTACATCACGTCGCGATTTAAATAAAAACATGTAATGACAGTTTAATGAAATTTCTCTGAATTCTTTTCCTTTATGAAACAAATTTTGCGTTACAGTCATCACAGATAAATTCATATGATGAGATCCTTTTGTATACAAGTTTGTTATTCTTTTATCACTGCCACATTCAGAAATTAAATCGTCATATATAAAAAGTGTATTATATCCTAAATATTGCTTAAAGTTTTCGGGTATTCCTTCTACAAAGATGATATTCGGCATCTCATCGTATAACTTTTGATAGATTCCATAAAACCACACTATTTTATCAAGGGTAGGATGAATTATATCTGTGTGGCTGTTTATCAATTTTTTCAAAAAATGCGACTTGCCTGATGATGTAGGTCCACAGACAAGAGCAGTGAAAGGATGCTTTAAAGCGAATGAATTCATGGTTACAAATGACAGAAGTAAAGACTAGGGCGATTACTTATACTTTTTTTATTGAAATAAAGGTACATGTATATTCGAAATTTTTTTCACAAAGTTATACACACGTATATCATTATTTGTAGACTGTCTATCAAATAATTTAACAGTAAATTCCATAGATCTACTTCTAGATCTTTGATACAAAAAGTATACACAATATTGTCCACAAACAGCAGTTTTAACACTTTGAAGAGGTATGTCGTTGTAGACCACATGCGGAACTTTTTTGAAGTAGTCATGTATGTAGCCCAAAAAATACGAAGATGGTTGACCGAACGAATCGAAAAACTCTACACTTGTTGGTGATTTCATATAAACAGCTAACCAATGAGTCCCTGGTTTGTGATGAGGATCGGTGTTTAAAATAAATGCAGCCGGAAAACTCTTAAAATTCTTGGGAATTCGATCACTTGGGAAAACTCCAACAAAATATAAACGTGTGTATGCATCACTTCGTAAAATGTTATTCAATTGTACCACATTCATATCGAAAAATCACACAAAATATTTCTAGACTTCGTAATTTCGATCACGTTTTGAAATTCTGCATATACCAGCACTGAAACAGTTTTCGGTAAAGCGTTTGCAAACTTTATTTCAATGCGAAGATTTCCTTGATGAATTAAATTTAAATGGTTGCCATCACCCAAGTCTGGTGTTAAGTCAAAGGCATATAGCGTGTACCCTTCGGAAAACTCATCTCTGTTAATATAGATACCTTTATTGGATGAGAGTTTTTCACTTCCTAGGAGCAAACTATTGTAAGCACGAATAAATTGGCCGTCGGCATAATTAGGATCCATGGGTTTGTAGCTGATAGGATTTCCATCTACGTAAACACCTATGAAATTTACATGGTTATGCTTGAGGTAAAATGGGTTTGTTGGGTAAGTGCCACTAAATGAATCATGATCGACACATGTTACAACTATCCGTTTCGGGAGTTGCCCAGAAAATATGTTATCCTGTGAAAATGAGAAAGAACCTTTCGATACTGAATATAGCTTACACAAAACTCGATCCATTGGATATTTTGCAGATGATTTTTCTAAGGCTTTGGCATGTCCAATTAAAACACCTGGACTGACTTTCACTTTCCGGATGAAAAGGGATGCATGTTCAATAACAACGTCATAATTTGCTTTTTGAGGAGCAATGAGACAAAACTCCGGTTTGCTGCGTATTAACTTTAACTTTAAGTCTACCAAGTTGAGTAATAGACGATCTTGATAAAACAAGTCGCAATGTAAATTTCCAATCATATCTAAAACTTTACTCTTTTCAATCATAGAAGCCCGTTTCTTCAACCCTGCATTTTCACTTGAAGGATCGGTTTCATCAAAGTGTCCTGCTGTATCTTTGTAGAAGCATTCTGAAGTTAGGAAGCTTTTCTTATAATCAGAGCCGTAATTGAGCAAAGTCTCAATGTAAGCTCGGTAAGGGTAAGTGTTACTGGATGATGAAATTAGACGCTCATTCAAACTCACATCGACTTGGGAAAATAACGAGTGAAGAAATAAGTTACATGGAGCAACTTTTTCATTTTCTGGTAAAACTGCATTGTTCTTTACAACTTTAACTTTTACATAGAGTTGGGTTGCTGATAAATCGATCGATCCTCACCACTACCAGATATGTTGAATTCGATAGGTCCACCATCACGAATATTAGCTATGGGATAAAATTCAGACCACTGCCCTTTTTCAATAGCTGTTTGAGTCGGTGGCATAAGAAATAAGTCCAGTTCAGATTTCACAGAGGGTAGGGAATCATTTCGTATTAAGGCCATGCTAAAGATTATGAGAATATGTCAGGTGCACACAGCTTGCGATACTTCTTTCGAATGATGCGTTTCTTATTTGTGCGTTTCCTTTTATTTCCTCCAACCATTGATTTCACTCGAGTGGATACTTTATCGGTTAAAGTTTTCGTTGCTTCTTTAGCTCGGTCTTTGATAGCTGACTTTACATCTTTACCTTGCAAGTAATCATTTGCAATATCCACCCCAGATCGAAGTGCTTGCTTTCCCAATGCTTTCGCACCTGATTTAAATAAAGGAAAAACCATCCTAAACATGCTTCGAAAAATTCCACCCAAGCCACTTCCTTTCTGCAGAGAGATGCCTTTGTAATATGACAAGCCATTACCTGCTTGCTGAGTATAATAGTCTTCAAATGTTTTGGTGCAACAACGATAAGGTTGATACATTTTGTTCTAGAGATTACAAATGTCTCAAGCGAAAATGTAGTTTCACTATCAACTTCCCGCGTTCAAATGAGACGTAACGACCAGTGTGTGTCCTTATAACGATTTCAATCGAGTCAAAATTTTTTCTGGAAACTGATAAATAATGAGGTCTCTCAAATTGTTCTTGAATCATGTCACCATCTCTTCCCTTCACTGTCAGAGTTCGTAAAAGAGGAGCTAAGACCCCACCAACAAATTCAGGCTGAATGATATCGGTGTAAACGTACAGCAAATGTAAATCAACATTAGGATCCGCAACAAAAGGACTCTCAGTGATTACTGTATCTATGCCTCCATTTCCTGGAATAATATTTTCTCCAATCACTTTATTAGGTTCAAAACCTAAGTTTTCAGCTAATCCCTTGGATAATCGCAGCTTTGCTCCGTTAGTGAGCTGCAACACCACCTTTTTTGTGTGTTTGTTATATTTCATTTGAATTTTTATGTGCTTCGGAAATGCATTTAAAATGTCAATCGGAGAATCATAAAATCCGCACGCTATTTTTCCATTCGTTTTTACTCCGTTTCCTAAATCATATTCGAAAGAATTTTCACCATCAATAATGTTATTCCACATTCTGGGATAAATTATTTCAACTAATCCAACTTCCCATTCACCTGAGAGTTCTAGACGTTTGGGGAGTTTCGTGTAGAAGTGAGACATTGTGTTGCCAGGATAAAACTCGATAGAGCTGTCGCTGGGCAGTGTGACGTAGAAACTCATTGTGGGTTATGGAAGCGAAACAAATTTAATGAGCAGACTCAATTTATCGAAAATAAGTCTTTGGAATGAATCCAGGCGTTAAATTTGCGAGGATAACCTCTAAACTTGACAAAGTATTCCAAACGTTTCTTAACTACTCTCTTCTTTAAAATTTTCTCAACATGAAAAGAATGCGATTTTTTAACTTTCTGCAGTTCTTCTGAGTAAAATGTACCAGTGATTATTTCTCCCATTAAATCTTTTATCTTATATACTGGTAGCTTTCTACGTATACAACGCTGAATCGTAAATATTTCCTCGGACCAATTATTTTCATATCCTTTCTCAAATGTTAATTTAGTCTTTGTAACCCTAACGAAGTCTCCAACCTGAAATTTGAATGGAATCTCCTGTACGAGTTGGTCTAAGACATCTATAAATCGATAGGTGTTTTTATTGGTAAAGTATTTCCACATTTTCGTTTTCAAAGTACGATTGAATCTTTCAACAACACTAGCTTTGGTTTCATTATTTGTCGTGAAAAACTTTACTTGGACAGATTTTAAATAAGATTGAAATGATTTATTTGTAAATTCAGTTCCTTGATCTGTTTGTAATTTTTTCGGTTTTCTTTCCTTGAAAATTGACTTAAATGCATTTACAATGCTAGATCCATTTTTCCGTTTCAAAGGTATGACCCATGCATATTTAGAAAAAATATCTATACATGTTAACAGATATCGATAACCATCGTTGTATTTTACAACACTTAACATGTCTACTAAATCCGATTGCCATTGAAAATCGATTCCCCCAACAATAACTCTGTTTCGCAGAAAGTTGCGACGAACGCTTTTATGTAGGGTGTATGCATTCTGACTCTCCAACCATTCTTTGATAGTCTTTTTTGGAACTTTCCCTTTCATTGCTTGATACAAGGCATTTATTCCACCAAAGCTCCCTGGTAAGCTAGGGTCTTCATAATACTGAGCTAACTCGTCTTTACCCATTCAGTCCAGTTACAGAGATGCAACTTCTGTTACTTTACTGATATTTCTACTAGAAATAGTAAAAAACTCAAACTATACTTCCTTAATTTCATCTACTTTCTATCAAAATATATATATAAATCTTGTCCAATGGTAGATTATATATATACATGCTTTCAAAATAGTGGTAGAGAAATCAGTTTTCTAATGCAATAACTTTTTCATAACAAATTGCAGATTGTAACCATAACATGAGAAAAATACTTGTTTGTAAGTTTAAATAAAGAGAGAAACATTTTTTTTTAAAGAAAAAAAAATCGTTTATTAAATAATCATAATCAGAGCATGTATGTAAACAATAATGTACCCCTCAATAGTAAACTGACCCATATGGCCAAGTCATTAATACTTCTTTTTTCTTTTTTTTTTATAAGCATAATTCCATGTTCCTTGACAAAACACAATGAATTTCTGGGGTAAAGTTAGGGAAAATATTTTTAACATCTAGTATAGTAACACATAGAATTTATATATATATATATAATACATCTCATATTAATTTTTTTAAATCAAATACAAAACCAATCAGTACAGCAAAATACGAAAGCATTCAGTATAGCACAATACGAAAGAATTTAGAGCAAATATACATATATACATTACATCAGACAAGCGAGTAATGCCCCCAAGGTAGCGTATGAATACCATCATCGAGAACGTATCGTTTGGAATCAGTGGAGGAGAGGGCAAGTTTATTTTGGGTTATTGAATACAAAGTATGATGCTTGGATTTGATTAGATTCATCTTTGCATGCTTATTTCGTTTATGTAATAGGCATTTTAGATAGTCATCAAAGTTAATGCTTTGTTCAATTGACTGTTTTTTGATGCCTTTCAGTTTCTTAACTACCTTCGACTTTGTACGAGTACATTTTTGACCTTAACCCTACGAATTCGGTCATAATACTACCACTATTCTCGTCCTTCATTTTACCTACTATTTTCTTATTTAATTTGGGAATATCATATTTATTGTTTTCTGGGAAATCTGAAGTGTCATAAAGGTCCAAATTTTTTTTAATATCTTCGAAAAAATCATTTGTGCGAATATGATAAATAAAAGAGTCCGTATCAGTATATAATAGTTTTGCTTTTACGTCATATTCATTTTTTATCACATTATAGTGAAAATCAGTCATTAAAGTTTTGGATATGTCCAGTATTGACATACCAATACAGATGGGTTTGTTAAAAATTAGTTTAGTTTTTTGCATATGAATGGCTACTAAATTTTCTGAAAAAATTGTCCTGCGATTAAAATTAGGTTTAGCTATCAATTTTGAAGCGGACTTTTCGTTTGAGCATAACCGAATGTCAACTCTTCGTCGAATATTTTCGATGGTTTTTCCAAATATAGAGTTGTTCATGAGTTTAAAAAAATCTTTTTCAAAAGAGTTTTTAGCTATTGCTCTCATATTTGTATTCAGTTCTATATAAGTTTTTAACCAATCTGTTTCTATAAATTTTATAGCTCTGTTAATTTTTTTTAATTTTAGACCTAAATCCAAATAATGCAAAAGAGATTTATGATGAATAACATACCTCTCCTTGTGAGTGAGCGTTAGTAGTAAGCGATTTTCCTTATACCCAGGAGGAACGGCATTTAGGGCAGCTAATGGATAATCACTATGTAGATCATGGAGTTCCTGTGGATACTCCAAGTCCACATCTAAAATGTATCCATTTTGGTCATCATTACGCAGTGTATCTATATCAATAATGTTGCACCACTCAAATCCTTTGAGAGGTAGTTTCTGGGACATCGCCCAACCATACAAATTATTGGCGTCTAGGTAGAGAAGGTAGCTGGAGGGCTGAGAATCATCATAATTAGACATATATTTATTATTTGCTTTAGCATGTCGATGAGAACATTGAGAAACTCCTCCCCTGATTCCTTGTTCGACAAACATAAGCATGTCATAATCTGTTAAAAGTTCTATTTTCACTCCGGTACTCTTCAACATGGCATCCCAAGATAGTCCTGGAGTGGTATAATACCATGCAGGATCTAGCTTGTAGGATGCCATGCATAGTTTTCGAAAATTTCCGAAAACGTCGCAGAGCAGTAAAACATCAGTTTTAACATATAAGTCCGAATATTCTCCGAGGGTTTTAATGTTGAAAGATTTCCACACATTTTTTGCATGAGCGTAATCACTATCCGTAGTTGCTGTTTTATTTAACACATTATAAAATTTTTCTTGAGATGGAAGTTGTGTTTCGGAAAATTTATCCATGGAATCCATGTAATCATACGGGTACACACCCTTTCTTATCATAAGTTTCCAATTTGAAGGAAAATGATTCTTCGTATGGTGAAATTCATGTTGTAGGAGATTATTCGCGAGGGTATCTAAACTACTGGCCATGAATTTCATTGTGTCCAAAAACCTCAAATTAAATTTATTCCCGGTTTTTTTGCTAATCGAGATGTATCTTTCTTCTGTATTCGGAATCACGGTTATGTTTTTAGAGTCCTCCGCTAATTCCCGAATAAAAAGATGCGAGTCATAACCTGCGAGGTTATGGAGAAAAACCGGGATAAAATTTGGCAGTTTGTAGTTGAAATTACATGACGCATGTGCCGGTCCTCGGTAATTCCCAGTCACATGGTCATGATCCCTCACTTTTATGTCTCCAGCTGAGATTGGCTTCTGACAGATGAAGCACACATTTGATTCATGGAGTTTTTTCTGCGACTCATTCAATTCCTTCATCGGCACAAAGTTTGTGTACTTTGACTCGATGATCTGCGCCTCCATCTGAAGGCATTCTATGAATTTCCGCGAAGCATCTTCTCCTCTATAAACTACCGGAGGTTTGGTTTCTCCTCGACCGACTACGTAATAGCAGAAGCTTACAGGCTTGTGCTTTTCGTACACGTTAGTGTATGAGCAATCATCATCAAAAGGAGCACAGGTGGATACTTTTTCAGTCAATGTTTCAAAATCAGCATAAATAACGTAAGGCACGTATTGAGAATGCTTGAAATTATTAAAAAAAAACCACTTCTTCTCTTCAGAAGGCATCTCTATTTTGCAAGGAACATTCATTTTGCAAAGCTCAGAGTGTAAAGTTAAACTATCGTTTGAACTAAAAAAGCTTAAACATCGTCTACAAATGAAATGTCTTCGCTTTCCTTTGGTTAATTGACTTGAAACAAGACGTGAAAGACTAGTAATTGTACAATAATGAGATTTTTCTTTCTCTTTAATAAATAAAAGATCAACGTGTTTATTTTTAATTTTGGGTGTGACTACTAATGGAAAAATCATCATATCTTTACAAAAAGAGTAAACGTTAATAGAAATATCATTATTGTTTTTTTCAAATATTTTTATTTCTTCTGGTTTTGTAGGGAAACTTATCCCAGAAAAGTTAAAAGCATCCTTAAAGTTGACATAGTTTGAAACTCTGGATGTATTTTGATCTGCTGGAAATAATGCAGCTAAAATGGCCCAACGAAAACATTCATTGTCTGAATTTCTAACATTTACAACCGCACGTTTTAATTTTATTTCATTTGGTAACTCTATAAAACTAGTTCCTCGTAAAGGTAAATATTTATTACATCGTATTTCCAATTTAACAATAGATTTAAGGGCCCAACCTGAATCCTTCATTTCAAATTCTTCGCTTTCTTTTAAAATTTTTTCTGAAGCAATACTGAAAGCGTAGTCAATTTCATTTATAGATAATAATGCAACATTTTTAGTTTTAAAAGAACACTCTTTGAAAAGTGAGCCTTCCGAGAAACGTTCATAGATACATATAAGTAGAAAATTTACCTTTACTGCATTCTGCTGATGAACAATTTCTGTAATTAGTTCCACAGCTGCGCTCCTCTTTGCCTCCATAAACTCGGAGACATCTAGTATGCCTTGCGGGTTCGAAAGAGTCCAAGTAGAGAGACGATTTCCAAACGCACTCTCTTTCCGTCGCACAGTTCGAGAAGAAGCTCCACTCGTTGATGTCGATGCTTCAGGATTCACTCCACCCGCTGATGTTGATGGTCCAGGATTCACTCCACCCGTTGATGGTCCAGGATTCACATTATTACCCCCTTGAAAGTTTTCACTGCGTCTGGGCCGCTTGCTTTTCTCAGGGTTAGCCTCGCCGGGTTTTTTTCTTTTTGGAGGTTGTTGATGGAGGCTTTTTTTATGTCGCGTAAGTGCGTCAAGTCTTGAAAATGCCTTATTGCACACATCACAACGGAAATCATTGTTTTCGTGTACACTGGCTACGTGTCGCTGAAGGGTTGATTTTCTATTAAAGTTTCGCTCACATAATATGCACGGAAATGACTCCTCGTTATGCGCGGAAGAAACATGACGTTCCAAATTAATCTTGGAGCTGTAGGTGTTGCTGCAAAGTCCACAAACGTGTGTATTCATTACATATGGTATACTGGCTTGCAAAGTTCTATGAGAAAAATGAGAATGCGTCCCTCTCTCACACACAGGTTAAGTATAAGAGGCAGGAAAATGAGAAAGCGCTACACACGCTCACAGGATAGAATGAGAATGCGAAACGACTACACGTACTATCTTGAAATACAGGTAGGGGCCAATCCCTTGGAATGCAGGACAAGTACGTACAATGCTTTGGAATGCAGGAGGGTAGATAACAAAAGGCTAGTTTCAGACATGAAAGAGGGGTGTACTCAATGCCTTGGAGTTCAGAAGGGTAGATGACAAAAGGACTGGTTTCAGGACGAATCGGCCTCAGAAAGCATATCCACTTTTTGATCTGTAAAGGGTAAAGTATATCCAAAAGGAAATGATCGCTTCATGTTTTTCCACTAAAAGCACTAAGGAACAGGAATGAACACGTTTGAAGATACAAGTGATATCACTTCCAAGATTTCAGGGCAGCGACACGTCCTCCTCTGGGATATTTTGCAGTCAAAAGAATCTTACTGGTCAGACCTGTTAGAATGGGTCCAGGTGTTGCCATTCTGCGAGTCCACAAATAACCTTATTACATACCATTGCCAGATTCGGTACTAAAACTTTTCTTCTCCACATTCACGTTTTCATGTCAGAAACGCGGAGGTAAACTTACTACTCAACTCTACTCTACTCTCGAGTGACTTCATTGCCTACCACATGTGTTTGATTTCACGTTTGAACACGTTAGATTGACGTCATTCTCCACCACATGTTTGATTCCACGTTTGAACACGTTAGATTGACGTCATTCTCCACCACATGTTTGATTCCACGTTTGAACACGTTAGATTGACGTCATTCTCCACCACGTGTTTGATTCCACGTTTGAACACGTTGGAATGACGTCATTCTCCACCACATGTTTGATTCCACGTTTGAACACGTTAGATTGACGTCATTCTCCACCACATGTTTGATTCCACGTTTGAACACGTTAGATTGACGTCATTCTCCACCACGTGTTTGATTCCACGTTTGAACACGTTGGAATGACGTCATTCTCCACCACATTCACCTTTCTATGTCAGAAACGCAGATATAACTGATCGAACTTATTGATGTGGTGGAGCAATCTATACTATTTTAACAGCCAATTACGCACTTAATGTATTCAGATTTAAATTGATTATATTTCGGTAAGTAACCAGGTATTCGTGGCCGAATGGTTATATTCTCATCCAACTAACACTCGACTACGAGTACTTTTTGGTAGTCAGTTCGATCCCAGCAAAAAAATATCACATCTTTTAGTTTTAAAAATATGTTTTAAAGATTTTATTATTTTTTTACTCAAAAAGTACTAATAGATGGCGCTACGAGTTACAGAAAAATCAGCTCTTAAATCCAACGCCTCTGAAATTCGCCTTAAATCCAATCCCTCTGAAATTCGCAAGTCCAAAACGTAAACACGTGTTATTCGACGAAATCCGAGAAACCGAAACTAACAACTCAACTCCACTCGAAGCAGGAAGAAAACAACTAAACTCAACTCAAAATTGAAAACGAAACTAACAACTCAACTCCACTTCCGGATATGACGTCACTTCCGGTACAACTCAACTCCACTTCCGGTTATGACGTCACTTCTGGTCGTGACGTCACTTCCAGTACAACTCAACTCCACTCGATTTCTCCACCACTGATTTAGAACCCGCATTTTCTATCTACTTATGTCAAACGCTTTCAATAGCGTTGATTGGAAAATCATGAACAAGAAAATGTTGGACCTAAATACCCAGAATATATTAAACCAATAGTCAGCAGCTTCCTAAGGGACCGAACGGTTAAACTCGGAAACAGCTCGAAAAATTACAATAAAGGAGTCCCACAAGGGTCCAGCTTGGGACCACTATTATGGAACATTTATATAAACGATATTCTTGAGCTAGAACTCGGTAAAGATATAGAAATACAGGCTTTCGCAGATGCCCTAGCAATAACTCTGCGGGATAGTGCTACATACAGATTCGCCGACAGGGCAAACGAAGCTCTGGTAAAGGTCAATAATTGGATCAGGATAAATAAATTAAAGCCTAACATGAACAAATGTGTCTTTACAATTATCTCAAAT
Source organism: Meta bourneti (assembly GCA_933210815.1). Lineage (NCBI taxonomy): Eukaryota > Metazoa > Arthropoda > Arachnida > Araneae > Tetragnathidae > Meta > Meta bourneti. The sequence goes on along the minus strand of OW119922.1, from coordinate 109,334,071 downwards.
AAAAACTACACCCACATCCCCAGAATAAAGATCGGTAACGAACCCATCAAATATAAAAAAGAAATCACCTACTTAGGTATAATTTTTGATAGGAAACTAACATTCATTCCCCACCTTAACGGTCTCTTGGAAAAGTGCACTAAGCTGCAAGGCAAATTGAACCGAGTGTCCAGGGCAACATGAGGACTCAGCCCTAAAGTAAAAATAGATATATATCTTAAAGCTCTAGAAAAGAAAATTACTTACGGTTCTGAAATATGGTATAGTAACAAAAAAGCAAAATAACAAGATATTACAACTACAAAGAAACTGCCTAAAACCAATCACAAAGTGTTACAGCACGGTCCCAACAGACGGATTACAGATTATTTCTGGATGTATACCCCTTGATGTAAAAATTGAAGAACAATTGTATGAATCAAAAGATGTTGAAAAAGACGAATTAGACCTGATACCCCCCGGGATAAGTTTAAAATCCCGTGGCGAGTTTATGACGATAACGTTAAAGAGAGCTAAAAAGCATAGATATATATACGGATGGCTCTAAAATGAATGGCAAAGTGGGTTGTGGCTTGGTCGTTTTAGAAAATAATGTAGAAATTCTTAAAGAAGCAATCAGACAGCGATTTTGCTTCGGTGTATGATGCAGAATTGATAGCGATCACTCGAGCGGTGGAAATTACTAAATTAAATAAGATAAATAGAGTTAAAATTATTAGTGACTCGAGATCTGTTCTCATGGCCCTGAACCAAATTGAAAACAAAGACAAAAGAATAAAACCTCAAAAAAGACATCAAAGACTATGAAGGGACAATACAAATGTACTGGGATGCAAAAGCACATGTTGGACACTGGGGAAATGAGCGGACAGACATTATCGCAAAAGAGGCAACACTTAAACAACCCATTGACAAACAATTACTAAGAACAAGAAGTAGCATAGCAAATCTGCTTAAAAAAGAACAACTAAGAATCTGGCAGGATAGATGGGTCTGTTCGGAAAAAGGGAGATTAACACATTCGATTTTTCCCTCTGTTTCAACAAGAATTCAGGGTTCCTTGGAAATAAATCAGATTATCACGGGGCTTTCGTTGAGTACCAGGCTAGATTCTTAGGTAAAAATGACATGTGCTTATGCGAACAAGCAATAGATGTAGAACATGTAATATACCATTGTACCCAATGGTCGGAAATTAGAAGAAATTATTTCCCACGCGAATGCATTAACATAGACAAAAGACTACTTATAGCGAATCAGAAATCAAGGCAGGGACTAGTAAAAATATTTATACTAAACCAGAGACAAGAAATGTAAAAAGCACTGTAAATTACAGATGATAGTTTGGGTCAAATCTTGTAAAAAAAAAATTAATAACTAAAAAACTGGACAGGATACATTGAATTAATATAAGCATATTCTGTGGTGGGATTCGTAACGGACGGATCTGATTACTTAAACTAAAATGATTTTGAGATTTGATTCTGAAGATGCATGGTTATAGTTGTTTGATTTCAATGTTCGTCATGTAAATGATAGCAAACAGTTACAATTTAGGTAAAAGAAACAAAGATAAATAATTGTTCATGTGAAGTTTATATGAATAGAGATTGTATGTCTAGTTTAACCTGATGTTTGATTTATTTGATTCATTCTGTTTGTATACTTTGGTTTCGTTTGATTGTTAAATTTTGGTCACCTAACCATTATAGCCTTAGTGATTTGTCTGATTTACCTGATTGTTGGAATCTTTATGGTTATCGAGATGACATTGGGGGTGTATAACTATCTAATGTCTTGGACTACTTTATCAAGGAGAAATTAAATACCTGTATCATATACTGAGACAAATTTGAACCCAAATCCTCCTGATGACTTGTATTTGACATAGAGTGTTAATGCTATTGAATTTACCTAAATATAGATAATGAGATAGTAAACAGTGAACTGCATTCCAGGATATGCGTGTTGTGAGTTGCGTGTTAGACATAATCGTTGGTCCTAAGATTCTTCGGGATTATTTAAATTTAAAGTAATTAGATAATAAGGAAAAAATTGAATAGTAAGCAATCGTCCTGTTCTAGCAGGAGATGAATATCGGTGGACCGATATCAGAATTTTAACATGAGCTATGGCCAATGGAATATAAGTAGAATTTTTCAGGTTAAATTGCCTAGGGCGAATTTTTCACATAGCTACCCTTCAATGTGTACATATGTTTTGTATTACGTATTATTATTAATATTACTGATTACAACGATGCCAGCATTAAGTTTGAATAGATATCTGAGTATCGATTTAAGAATGGAATATTGTAAATTGTATGCATGGTTTGTAGTATATGGTGGGGTGGCATTTAATATATTTAATAATCTGTCATATTTGTGCTAAACAACTTGTGCAGCTGAACAATTGGGAACGAGATGTTCTATTTAGTCTGCAGATGAGTTTTAATACCGATATGAAGGTTTTAATTGTATTTTGTATAATATGGTTTATCTCAAGGTAGCAGAATTAAGCTCTCCTTGATGTATTTAAGTGAACTAGTACACGAGCTGTATAAAAGAGAGCTTGGATGCCTTATTTGATTTATTCAGATTAACTTATCTGGTTAGATATGAGTATCCAGCTTCAAGGCCTAATTATTTGATTACTGGAATCATTGTGGTTTTTGTGAAAACTTTGAGGTGCAAAACGAAAATTAACGTATTGTAACGCATCAGCCCCTTAACGTGTATCTCAGCGATATGCGCCTTGATTGGTGATGGCGGACCACGTGACACACTCTCCGCGAAAGAGAATGAACCCTTTTTCTCTAGTTGTTTCCCAAGGCGAGCGTAGAACTGACGCGCTGAAGTTTTGTTCCCCGAGATGTAACTTTTATGTTTGTTTATTCTTGTAATTGTTTTGTCTTGTGCTTAGTGTTAATTAAAATTGCTCTTTTGGCCAATTCTTGCATTAGTCATTGGAGTCAGCTCTAAAATTGGCGCCCAACGTGGGGCCCGAATTAAAGCCTTTGGGAACAACTCGTTTTTTTGTTCAGGAATCTAGGTCCAATACTGTTGGTATTGATAGAAAAACACACCCTGTGTTTCATTGATGTTTAGAAACTCATCCCGAGTTAGCATATTGGTAGGAAAAGCCATGGTTTTAGTGTTCTGCAGCGGCGTCGAACTCACTATTTTAGGAAGCCTCATCCCAGGTGTATCCTATTGAATATAGGTGGAAATCCCTTCCACGGATCATCCTTATGCTCGTATCCCCAAGTGGTGATGAAGAATGAGATAAGTTTATTTTAATTTGTTTAAAATCATTCTTGTCTAGCAGTACTTTCGATTTGGCCAACCCGTGTCCAGCAACAGAATTTTGAAGTTTCGTTTTGTGTTCAAACAGTATTCTTGTTTAAAATATAGTGTGAAATCACTTTAAATGTTATTATTCCTTTGGTTCACAAGTGCAAAGTATTTGTGTTTTGTGAAAAGTATTTGTGTTTTATGAAAAGTTTTGTTCTTAAAGTAAAAGTGCAAAGTAGTATTGTTTTGATTAAGTGTACTGCTAGAATAAGTTTTTTTGAAAATACGTTATGTGTATTCATTTTGTAATAAGCTACTTTGTAAAATTAATAAGTGGTGTGAATTAATTGTGTTCAAAAACGAAAGCTACAGCGTTATTTCGTTTCAAAAGTGCAAGAACCGATCGCATTCTGATTCGGTCATGTTCATGAGTCATAACTCAATAGATTCAAGGTCTGTTTTCTGCCAGCTGCATTTTAAAAACCTTTCTAGATGTTTAAAGCGATTTTTTTTTCTTTATTTTGTGTTTGAGCTACATTGGGATTTCCTTTTGAGTGTTATTGGTTTTGTTAATCTATGTATGAAACAAGTGCAACGTGCGCAGAAATGTTTTTATATTATGCCTTTAAGGATTAGATATTAAGAAATATGGATTCATTTTGTTTAAGCATTGATGTTTCTTTTTGAATTTTGAAATATTACGAGAATTTATCATTTCTTTTGAAGTATTATTGAAATAAGACTAACTCACGAGTGGAATGTTATCTAATGTTTTGGTTTTGAATATTTAAAAGTGTTTTGGAATTTAATGTTCATAAATAACATGTGTTTAAGTGTTATTGGACAAATGTTAATGTTTTAAAAGTAATTTGTTTAACAATGCTAAACAAGTAGTACCTATAAGAAGTGGTCATTAATTTAATTTTTTTTTCTTGAAAACAAACTGTGTGGGATCTATTTAAAAAAATTTTTTACTGAACTTGTTTACTTTCGTATTCAAAATTATTTGTACACTTCGTAACCTAAAGATGTCTTATTTGGCAAGAGCTCTTAAATGTGACCTGATAGAGTTGGCGAATGAACTTGGCATCGAAATACCTGCTGATGCTAGAGTAGTTGATATAAAAAGATTTATCACTGGAGATGAAAGTTATGATGAAGACTTCACGAAAAATCTGCTTCTGTCTATAAGCGAAAACCGTGCAAAAGAGAAAGCAGAAGAAAAAGAAAGAATAGCACGTGAAAATGAAAGAATAGAACGGGAAAAGGCTGAGGAAAAGGAAAGAATAGAACGGGAAAAGGCTGAGGAAAAGGAAAGAATAGAACGGGAAAATGAAAGAATAGAACGGGAAAGAGCGTACGAGTTGGAAAGACTCCGTCTGCAGGTAGAATCACAGAAATTGGAGCAGGTCTCTGGTTTTAATCCTCTGTCTGCAGACCATCAACCCAACTTTAACTTGAAAAAGTTGCTACCTGATTTTGATCCGAATGATGGTGATATGACATTGTTTCTTCAGTTATTCGAGCGACAGATGAAAGTTCTTAAAGTAGGGAGACATAACTGGGTTGCCTATCTCCTGGACCTATTACCTAATAGCGTGGCACAACTCATCGCCAGAGAACCAGAACAGAAGGCTCATGATTTTGATCACATTAGAACAATGCTGCTTCAGAGATTTAAATTAAGTGCTGAGAGAATGCGACAGCTCTTCGCAACTCACAAGAAAAGTCCTGAGAGCACTTGGAAGGACTTCCATTTTGAACTGCGTAGCTATTTTGAAGCATGGCTAGCAGAATTGAACATAACGGATTTTGAGAAATTGAAAGACCTCATGATCCTGGATCAAATGAAGAGACGTGTTCCTTCAGAGGTTAAAAACCATTTCTTGGACGTATGGAGCGAATGGGTCACCCCAAGTGACCTAGTGGAGAAGATGGACAGTTACGACAACTTACGTACTGTCAACCCGAAGCTTCCACCGAAGCAACATGAAACAAAACCCGTGTTCCAAAAAAGAAATTACTATAGAACCCAACAATCACAATTGGAACAAAGAGATAATAGACAAAGTCTGCCAGGGATTCCCAGTAACAGTAGGCGGGATCCCGGGGTCCTCAGTCAAAGTAGGAGGGACTCCTTTTCACAAGGCAGAATTACACCAAGGGGTATTGAAGAGAAGAAAGAAATATCGTGCTACGGATGTGGAGCACCAGGAACCATCAAATCAAAATGCAAAAACTGTTCGTCATCGACAAGAAGGGAGCCATTCCAAGCGAACTCTATCCGCATGTATACCTGTCACACCGATGCATCCCCGTTAGCGCTAATAGATATCTGTATATCGGGAGTAAGAGCCAGGGTTTGTGTTGATAGTGGTGCCAGCAGAACAGTCGCTGGAGAGATCATGTACCACCAATTAAAAAAGAGAGGAGTAGAGTTCCAAAGAGAAGTAGTAACAATGACTTTGGCAAATGGCTGTCAAACAACTGAAGAGGCTTGCACCGCCATGGTGACAATACAGATTGAAGGAAAATCAGTCTCGCTGAATTTACTGGCATTACCAAATGCAAAAAAGAATCGTACTCTACTAGGAACCGACTTTTTGGAAAAGTCCGGAATTGTTCTAGACATGAAGAACAAAAATTGGCATTTCTCTGACAATCCCCGTCGGAAGATTGGTTTCAAGAAAGATATCCCTGTAAAATATCTTCTATCTGTTGAAGACCCACCAGTAAAGAGTCAACAGCCTGTCGACAACTGTAGCAACAAAGGAAATTTTCATGAAGAAGATGAACGTTCAAGTTGCAACCAGCAACTCTCATACAGCCAAGCTATATCACCAAGCTCACTGCGTTCTGATGAAGGAGAACATTTAACGTCCGATCAGCGCAGAAAGATGAATGGTTTGTTAGAAAAATTTGAGTCTACCTTCAAGCTAGGGGGAGAGCCTACCCCTTTTATAGAACATCGGATCAATACCGGTGATCACGTTCCAGTAGCGGTGCCACCCTACCGGATGAATCCTGCTAAGAAAGAAATCTTAAAACAAGAATTGGACAAGCTTTTAGCAGAGGGAATAATTGAAGAATGTGAGTCCCCTTATGCGTCTCCAGTGGTTCTCATCCCGAAACCCAATGGTGCGATGCGTGTCTGCATAGATTACAGAAAGCTTAATGCTGTCACGGTTGCTGATACTTACCCACTACCTAGAATGGACGATCTCCTAAATGAAGCAAAGCCAACTGCTTATATGTCCACGATCGATCTTCGATCCGGTTACCACCAAGTTAAGGTCCATCCTGATGATCAAGATAAGACGGCTTTTGTGTGTCCATTTGGAACATACCGTTTCTTGAGAATGCCGTTCGGATTACGGAACGCTCCCGCAACATTCCAGAGGTTAATTGATCGTTTCCGAAACGATCTTGATGATGTATTGACTCTCACTTACCTAGATGATATAATCGTACTGTCAGAGTCATTCGAGAAGCATCTCTTGGATCTCCAGGCTATCTTTGAACGATTGTTACTCTTTAAGCTTAGAGCCAACCGAGAAAAGTGTCACTTTGTGTCTTCTCGAGTGAAGTATTTGGGTTTTTGGATCACGCCAGAAGGAGTTGAAGTGGATCCAGAAAAGGTCTCTTCTGTCCGGAACATCCCATCACCCAAAAATGTGAAAGAAGTGCAATCCTTTCTGCAAACATGTTCATGGTTTCGTAGATATATTCAAAATTTTGCTGACATGTCACGTCCTCTCAGTGAATTGACAAAAAAGAAGAAGCCATGGGAATGGGGATTCGACCAACAACAGGCATTTGAAACCCTTAAAACTTGCCTTGTCACATCTCCTGTGTTAAAGCAAGCAGATGGAACTAAACCCTATACGCTACGAACTGATGCCAGTAGTTATGCTTTGGGTGCTGTGCTTCTTCAGGGAGAGGGATCAAAGGAACATCCAATAGAGTATGCAAGCAGACTACTTAGTCAAGCGGAGCGCAATTATTCTACTACAGAAAGGGAAGCCCTTGCTGTCGTTTGGGCTTTAAGGAAGTTCCGTGGATATTTGGAAGGAGCCGAGGTCACAGTAGCCTCCGACCATCAGCCTCTAAGATGGTTGCTAAGTTTAAAGTCCCCTACCGGACGCCTTGCAAGATGGGCTCTTGAAATCCAATCATACAACGTAAAAGTGCAGTATATTTCCGGCAAATCTAATGTTATAGCCGATATGCTTTCCCGACCAGTCTGTGAAAACGAGGGTGTTCCTGACTGTGAAGTTAATACTCTCGTTGTGGTCAACATGCCAAACAGAAGCCCGAAAGACATGCGTGAGTCACAGCTTAAAGATGAAAGTTTAAAGAGGATCATAGACAGTTTCGAATCAACCCAAAAGACAGAAGATTATGCTAATTGGACAGAGCGTGGTTTTTTAATGAACAAAGGAATATTATACCGATACGCTCCTGACTCTGACTCGGAGGAAGCTCAGTTGGTTGTCCCAACACATGAACGAAACCACATCCTTGAAGAATACCACGATGCTCGTACCGCGGGACACTACGGTGAAGAGGGTACGTATCATCGTATTGCACAAAGATATTACTGGACTGGTATGCGAAAATTCATATCAGAATACATAAAAAATTGTGAAGACTGTGCAAGATACAAAGCTTCAAACCAGAAACCTACTGGACTTCTTAGAACACCTGTGTACAATCAACGGTTTGAAACACTTGCTATTGATTTATTCGGTCCCCTTCCGGAAACAAGTGACGGTAAACGCTGGATCTTCATTGTCGAAGACTGCTGTACAAGATGGGTCGAACTGTTTTCTCTCTGCAACGCATCTGCCAAGGAGTGTGCTGTCACTCTCGTTGAGGAAGTCTTTTTAAGATTCGGACTTCCGAGAAGCGTTATAAGCGACAATGGCACTCAATTTGTAAGTCACACAATGCAAGCTGTTTGTGAGATTCTTGGTGTTAAGCAAGAACTGATACCTGTATATCATCCTCAAGCAAACCCCGTTGAAAGAAAAAATAGGGACTTGAAGCCTCGCTTAGCGATCCTCGTAGGAAATGACCATACGTCATGGCATGAAAAGCTACCAGTGATCCGTTTTGCCATGAATACTGTAAAGTGTTCTTCAACTGGGCAAAGTGCTTCTTTTCTTCAGTTCGGCAGAGAACTTAGAACTGTAGACGACGTACATCGGGACATTCGAGAAATTGCGTCAAATGAAAATTTTATACCGGAGATCACTCCTTACCTAAAAAGATTTGCGGAAAATTGTAAACGGGTACAACTCTTGATCGAAAGAAAACAGGATCAGCGAAAAGTTTACGCTGATCGGCGCAGACAAGCAGGACCTACCTTCAGTCCTGGTGATCACGTTTGGGTCACCATGCACCCTGTGAGTAACGCAGAAAAGAAAAGGACTGCCAAATTCATGCCTCGACGTGACGGACCTTACGTGGTGCTCACACAACGGTCACCTACAACTTATGAAATTGCAGATCCCAAAAATCCGACCACACCTATAGGAGTTTATCACTCTTCAGCTCTCAAGGAATGTAAAGCTACTGACAGTACTCCTGTGGTCCCACTAAGAAAGAGAGGACGCCCTCCTAAAGCACGTAATGCTGACTCCTCGTCGGGACGTCGTCGGAGCCAGAGGGGGAGGTTGTAACGCATCAGCCCCTTAACGTGTATCTCAGCGATATGCGCCTTGATTGGTGATGGCGGACCACGTGACACACTCTCCGCGAAAGAGAATGAACCCTTTTTCTCTAGTTGTTTCCCAAGGCGAGCGTAGAACTGACGCGCTGAAGTTTTGTTCCCCGAGATGTAACTTTTTATGTTTGTTTATTCTTGTAATTGTTTTGTCTTGTGCTTAGTGTTAATTAAAATTGCTCTTTTGGCCAATTCTTGCATTAGTCATTGGAGTCAGCTCTAAAGTATTCAATTCCTTTAGTAGGAGACATTAAATATTTGTATCCCATGCGAAAATTACGAAATGTTGTGTATGTGATGACTACCTATTCAGCAACAATCTATATTTAAATGCATGTGAAACCTTGAATTGTGTGAATTTTATTTGTTAATCCTATGATCCCTATTTGATTCATTCAATTTGTTTGAACTAAATTTTAAAGTAAAACTACTTGATTGCTTGGATATTTAAACTATAATGACTTATTGAGATTTGATCTTGGAGATACATGATCATAATTATTTAATTCGAATGTTAGTCATGTAGATAATATTGTTCAAATGCAACCAATGCAAAGAAAATTAGGATGAGAAATTGCTCATGGAGAGCTATATTATATGAAAAGAGATTGGATGTCTTGTTTTACTTGCTGTTTGCCTTATTTGATCTGTGTAGTTTGTTTCAGTGTTTGATTGTTCGATTGTATAGTTTTGGCCATTTAAACTATCATAGCCTTGGTGTTTTGATTTGACTTAATATCTGACCTGATTGAATATTCAATTATTTGATCGTTTTTCATTTCCAATGGCTGGGGTAATCATAATACATGTTATGTGATTGATGGGGGTTTTGGGGGTTTTATGGCCCAAGTGCCGTATTTGGCCATGCTCAAGACGCAATCAAGTAATAAAAGCTTTTACTGACACAGAAAAGAGAAATACACCCAGGGAGGAATGCTTGCTTCGCCCTGCTGAATACACCAGGAATTGAACCTGCGCCACCTGCAACTCGAGGAGTACTAGCGCAATGGGCATATCCACAACCACGACGGTCCCAACTTTAAACGAATGTGAGTTTATGGAGTCAAGGGGTGAACCGTATTACTTTCTTATCTCAGAGGAATAGTCTTCAGTAAACTGAACATTAAGATCTTTGTGCACTACATACGGAAATAGAAAATTGTTCATTAAAGCTGTTAAATGAAGTTATATGATCGTTCTTTTAAGACATTTTTGAAATCAGCATCAAAAATATAAATAATACTTTAACTACACATATAATATACTAACATCTCCCCAATATATCGTACATTCGATTATATTGTTCTTTTTACTGGTCCCTTGATGAATTTTCGGTTTCTGAAAACGGGAAATTCTGATCAATTCCTTTAGAAATGGAAGATCAAAAGAACTTGTTTCAAGCAGTTATCTTGAATTGAATTGGTCAAAAAGATAACACTACAAGGGGCAAATAACGGCTGCTTGTGAAGGATCGAGCACGCAATGGGTGAGCCGCCTCTACTCCTAACAAGGACAATCGCTTACATCCATGCACTTACAAACCGGGATTCGAACCCGCGACCTACTGGGTGGCAAACAAGCGCTATGACCAAATCTGACGGTCTGTTCACTGAATGAAGGAACCGAAAGTAAAGAACAAGGCGTAATCATGGATTGTGCGTACGTTGAGCACAACGCAAAGAAGTAATGCGTTTCGTTTTTAATTTGAGCAATTTTGATTAAGATCCTGTCGTTGAAAAGCCCTAAATTAAACTCCACAACATGAAAATTTATAAATCAATAAAATTGGGCTAAAGAAAATTTAAAATCAGATTGCCAATTGTATAGTTTTATGTGCAAGAGCATATTGCTATGGTGGTTCAGTTTTGTTGTGTGAATAGGTATCCTCGTTTCCTGAAAATATTAAATGTACTAAACTAATGTAAAAGGGAAAATACTCAGCTGTATGCAAGTAATCTTCGTTAATATAAAAATTAGTATAATAATTTCAATCTAGCCATTGAAACAGCTGAGTTAGAAAACCGAAACTCAAAAGTCAGGAATGTGAACTATATGTTCTTATGGGTATGATGTTCATAGTTAATTTTTTCAAATTTCTGTGTGAACAATTTAGATCAATGTAATACCACTGTAAAATCGCCGTTATTAAAACTAATGCCGTCGTTTATTAAAAAAAACAATGAAAACGTCTATAAAAATGCAATATTGCAACTGAGCAAAAAAAGGATCAAAGTCAAAAATGTATTGGTCTTTTATTGGATTCCTCTGACAATGAGGGAATTTTCTCACACATTGTCAGAACAGTGGAACAGGGAAATGATCCACACGCTTAGGCTAATTGCGGCCGATAGTGTTGCAACAACTTAGCTTATAAGCAAAGGAAATCCCTTGTTCCTTGACTGGTTGACATAGCTGTATCCAGAAAAGTAGAGCCTGTCCTAGCAAGAAGCCCTGACTTCAAATTGAATAATTGAGAATGTCTCCAGAGTTCATCGTAGAAAACGATCTACTATGGGTAATCATCGAAATATTTTAGATGAAATTTGCCCCCTGACATGTTCCGCTAAACGTGATTTTTCAGGATTGAAATGAATTACATCTTTAGATCGCAAGGGCTTGATAATGAAAATTTATCAATATATTTCATTGTAATATAACGTCACGCAAATAAGTAAAAAAATTGTTTTCGTTTAAATAAAGTTTAATTTGGTTTGTCGTTCTATGATAATTTTTTGCTACACGAGGGCTAAAAATTAGATATGTGTACTTTAACCTAAATATTAAAATGTCGGTTTGAAAAGTATAAGTTTTCAATAAGTTTTAAATTTGATCAGTCTTGCTCCATTTCGAAAAACTAACACAACCCTAATTGTTAACCTGTTTTTAAGTACGTTTAATTATTCTTAGTCAATTAATTGTCAAATTAAAATCGTACGATTGGTTGCCATCCCACTAGATCTCTGAAGAATTGAAAATTTTGCAACCTTATTTACAAAAAAATGAGTACGTGGTTTAAAAATTGTCATGTCAATGAAAAAAGTGCGTTAATCTGAACCACTGCTCGAGACATTGGCGCCAGGGCCGCTGACCCTGGCACCGTCAACCGGCAAGTTTCAGTCAGGATTCTAAGAAAATACCATTACATCCCCTACGTACGTATATCCATTTCTTTGCAGGGTGCCTTTTAATGAGTCTATCCGACTGATGAAAGAAGGGAAGGCTCCCCAAAGTCTTTTGTGTTTCCAGATTTTTAGCAGATAACCAGTGAAGTTTTTATTGCCATGTTATTTACGAATTTCTTCGTAAATGATGATGATTTTCTGGGGAAAGCATGGATGGGGATTTGGGTTTTTTCAAAACCTACATTTTGAGTTTAAATGAAGGTCACATAACCCTCAGCACAGCTAAAATACTCAGAATTTAGAGTTGTTAGGAGAGTAAAAGGATTAGTCATTCCAAAATATTGGCTATATCTGTAAAAAAAGGTATTTGTGGGATCGAAAGCAATGTTTCCAGTTGAAAAGGCCGTATTGAACAAAATGACCATAGAGCGACAATCAAACCCCAATTCAAATTAAATCGATTAGTACATTTTGGTATGATTTATAAAACTGTATTGAAAATGTATCTCATTCGGAAAAACATGTTTTTGAATCCAATTCTTTGGAAACATTACTGTAACTTGATCATTCTCATTCATGATTCATCTCGAAAATTCTCATTCGTAAACATTATTTAATGCGCATTAGAAAAACAGGGTGAGATGTCGAATCCGAGACCGTGGCGATTTATCGCCAAATATGGTAACCTTGTTGTTTTGATCCAGCTTTATGGCAACCCTATACAAAAGGTGTTTCGCGTAGGAAAAGTCAACGTTTTTTTAACGAGCATACTGGCTTAGGACGCCATCTTGATTTGGCAACAAAAATTGCTTGGCGACAAACATGTGTCGGATTCTACATCTTTACCGAAAAACACTAACAATCAAAAATCAAAGCGGAAACTGATCAATACTTCTCACTTGAACTGCGCAACGATGAAATTTTTCCATATTTTTATGCAGTTTTCATATCTACGAAATCGAAAATAAAATTTCAAAATTAAAATAGATTATGCTTAGTGTTGGAATCGGTCTCAAACCTCCAATTATAGTGCCGTGTGGGGCACATAAATTTGAAGAATGTAAATCTTTGAATGTATAAAAGTGAAGAAAGATTGGGGATCATGAGCTGATCAGACTTCTTGTTGTTTTTAAACCATAAGACTTGACTACGTAATAAAAATTTATTTTTAATGTATAAAACTCTGTCTTCAATCGATAAAACCCAACAATTGGTTATGGGCCTCAGACCTTAAGCTGAACCTGAATTCTGCCACTACCGGTTTCCAGTATGATGGGTATTCAAGGAATGTCCATGTTTTCCTTCCCGAAGTTATCGGATTTCAACTATGCCACGTGGAAGACGGACATGAAGGTATGGCTAATGGACCGGAACTGCTGGGAATTTATCACTAAAACGGAACCTCTATTATTGGAAGATGCTCCAGAACAAGAAAAAAGAGACTATCGTTATAGGAAGCAGAGGACATACACAACTATCTACCAGGGCATAGACAGAAAATATCAAGTCTTAATTTCATCTACTGAGGACGGTAAGGAAGCCTGGGATATACTAAAGACCAACTTTGAACCAGCATCTAGAGCACGATTGGCAGGCCTTGTGGACGAGTTCTTTTCAATCCGCTACCAGCCGGAGGACGAATCCATTGGACTCTTCTGCAAACGAGTGCATGAGAAGCTGTTACAGATAAAAGAAGGTGGATTCGAAATCCCAGACCTCTTAGTTTGCTTTCAACTAATAAGACATTTGCCTCACGAATACGATAATCTGGTACAACTGCTATACAGGATGGATGACAACGAGTTCACGCTAGACAATTTGTCTAAACATTTAATAACAGAATCCAGCCGAATCGAGCTGAAGCGGAAAGACGAAGGCACAAAATTAAGTATCGTGGCCGATGCTTATGCTACAAGAAACAAGTCATCTAGATACAAGGAGACACGGGCGTCTACTCCTGATCACAGCAGATGCGTACTGGACCCTGAATTAATTCCTTCAAGACCAAGAAAGTCGACAGTTTGTCGTATGGGGCCGCGACCATTCTGCAACTACTGCAAAAAGTCGGGACATTACGAATCGAAGTGCTTCAAGAAATGCAATCGGCAGAAACCTGGTGGTGAATTATTTTATATGGAGGACAATCCAAAAACTGATCTTCAACGTGCCTATGCAGTTTCAAATTTTCCAAATGAAAGACCGAGGGAATTTCTCATTGATTCTGCTGCAACTGCCCACTTCTGTAAAGAACGCGATATGTTTACGACATTCAGAAAACTACCACCACAGAAGATCCTAGTCGGAGACAAGGACAGCACATCGGAAGTATTAGGTATGGGTGATATTCAATTTACAGTTCTAGATAGAAACCGAAATTTTGATTTAACTTTGAAAGATGTTTTATACTCACCTAATATGAGAAGAAATTTAATTAGTGGTGCTCGTATTGATCTTGTGGGAAACCAAATTAAATGGGGAAATAACAAAATGATTATTTATAATAGTTATAATAAATATTTGTTTACTGTTCCCAGAATTGGAAAATTGTATATCTTAAAAGGTTATCCCAAGATTAAAAATTATACATATGTAACTGGTTTAGATCTAGAAAAAGCACACCGTAGGTTTTGTCATGTTAACATGCCCTTAATTGAAAATATGAGTAAAATTAATTGTGTAAAAGGAATTGAAAAACTTAATTGTAAAAATATAGATAAAAATTGTAAGATTTGTGCTATTGCTAAATCCACTAGAATATCCTTAAAAAGAAACTATATGTACGAAAGGAAAACTAAAAATGTTTTGGAAAGGATCCATATGGATTTGTGGGGTCCTGCTCCAGTTAACTCTCTAGGTGGAAACAAATACTTTTTATCTATTATTGATGATTTTTCACGTAAAGTAACTGTTTATATTATTCGAAATAAGAATGAAGTTTTTGATTACTTTAAAAAATACTTGGTTAAAGCTGAAAGACAGCTAAATGTTAAGTTAAAATGTGTCCGAACTGACAATGGTTTAGAATTTTGTCACAAAGAATTTAAAAAGTTTTTAAATAATCTAGGAATAAAAATCGAAAGAACTTCAACTTATACCCCTGAACAAAATGGCATTGCAGAAAGGTTCAATAGAACAGCCATGGATTGTGTCAGAGCTATGCTTCAAGACAGTGGTTTACAACCACAATTTTGGTCAGAAGCACTTTTAGCATTTATTCATACTAAAAATAGATGCGAACACAAATTAACTGAGGGTATATCTCCTAACGAAATATGGACTGGTTTCAAACCATCAGTAAAACATTTTAGAATTTTTGGCTCTTTGGCATATGTTCATATTCCTAAAATACAGAGAAATAAATTACAACCCAGAGCTAAACTTGGTATTTTGACAGGATATGGTTTGAAAACTAAAGGTTACAGAATATATATCCCAAACGAGAAGAGAATAGTTGAAACAGTCCATGTTCATATCGACGAAAGTAAGAAAGCTGTTGATGTACTATTTGGTAAAAACTTTGAGTACGTTTCTTTCGATCTTAATTCTGATATTCCTATTTATCAATCAAATGAAAATATAAAAGTAAAATCGGAAAGTGAAACTCAAGTTTTAGATTCTAAAGATTTAGTTAAAACTGAGGACTTAAAAAGTCTTAACATTTCAAATTGGCGAAGAATCGAAAAACCTAGAAATAAAAGCAATAGGATAGATGTATACTATTATTCTCCTGAAAATTTGAGAATGAGATCTTTAAATGATATTAAAAAGTACTGTACTAAAAATAAGATTAGGTTTGATCCTGTAAATTTCAATTTTAAGCCAGAAACTGAACATCCTAATGTGGATATTTCTAATGTGCCATCTACTTCTAGTGATGAATCTAATTTTTTAGACCAACAGATGTACGACATGTATGATCAGTGTTACAATGTCGAAATCCCCAAAAGTTATGAAGAAACGCAAGCAAGTAAGGATAAAATTAAATGGAATACTGCCATGAATGAAGAAATTCAGATAATGAAGGATAGGCAAGTATGGAAATTAGTGGACACCCCCCCAAATACAACCATAATTGGAAGTAAGTGGGTGTACAGCATAAAAATGGACGAAAACAATATACCTAAAAGGTATAAAGCTCGTCTTGTTGCTCAAGGTTTTAAGCAAAAACCCGGCATTGATTTTAAAGATATTTTTTCACCAGTTGTGAATTTTTCTATTGTTAGATTATTGTTTGTACTATTGATTTCTATGTTGGGTTGGTATCACTGTCAAGTTGACGTGAAAAGTGCATATTTATATGGATACCTTAAGGATACTATATACATGAAACAGCCAAAAGGAATTGTGCTGAAAGGATCCGAAAACAAAGTATGTCTATTGGAAAAGGCTATATATGGTCTGCATCAAAGTGGTAGAGAATGGAATTTGGAATTAGACGGTATTTTAACTAAATTAGGATTTTATCAGTTAAATTGGTGTAATTGTGTCTACAAATTTAAAGATGTAATTTTAATTGTTTATGTAGATGATATGGTTTTGTTTTCAAAAAGGAAACATTTGATAAATGAAGTAATCGAATTATTGGACAAAAAATTGGATCTTACAGTCCTAGGTAAAACTAAATATTTGTTAGGCGTAAACTTTCAAGAAATTGAAAATTCGATTTATTTACATCAAATTACCTACATTGAAAAATTAATGTCAAAATTCAAAGATCTTCCTAAAAGTTTTGTGAATTTACCTTTTAAAATTGGTTGTAACTTACCTGATAAGGTTAAAGAGGAAGAAATAATTGAAAATGATTTAATGAGGAAATTTCCCTATCGTTCCTTAATAGGATGTTTATCGTTTTTGTCAGATAGATCCAGACCAGATATTGCATTTGCTGTTAATATAATGTCTCAATTTTGTAATATACTTACAAACACTGGTCTTACGTAAATTAATAAAAGATGAACTATTTAACGTAAATTATATTTCATCGGAAAATAATTTGGCTGACTTTTTAACAAAGCCTTTATTGTTAAATAAATTTAAAAATATTATTAGAAAAATATTTTGTTAGATTTATATAAATATATATATTGAATTGTAATACATCTGCTGAGGTTTTACAACCGATGGGGCCGCATGTTGGAATCGGTCTCAAACCTCCAATTATAGTGCCGTGTGGGGCACATAAATTTGAAGAATGTAAATCTTTGAATGTATAAAAGTGAAGAAAGATTGGGGATCATGAGCTGATCAGACTTCTTGTTGTTTTTAAACCATAAGACTTGACTACGTAATAAAAATTTATTTTTAATGTATAAAACTCTGTCTTCAATCGATAAAACCCAACACTTAGCTTTAAGTTCTTTCCAATATTGTGAACGAGTACTCTTTTGGGCAACAGAACTTTTACTTTTCCACCAGAAATTCATAATCCTTGGTCTCGATTAAGACTGAAAATGAAATAACATGCATATAAACAACCGCCATTATTTTAGGGATTTTTTCAAACCCACTTAAACTTTTCCCTACTAACGGAACCAATACGCATGCGCGAACCTTCGAGAATTCGTCCGTTTTAACATTAGGATTCTTGCCGTGTCCATCCGCTTGTACAGCGCATGCGCATTAGTTGTGATTTTGTATGGGGGAAAATGCTTGGTACAGCTGCAGTCTCTGCCGCGCGCGGTGGCAACGCGTTTTTTTTTTTGGCGCCGTGTTTGGCGCACTTTTTATGTCGCCACGGAACTGCAGTCTTCGCCGCGCGGAGTGGCAACGAATTTTGGAGCGGCTTTTGGCGTAGTTATAAGCGACTCATGCCGGCTGATGGTAACCCATTTTTTTTCTTGAATTTTCCCGTGGTTATGGCAACCTTGCCGGCGTCCAGTATCATACAGCATTTTTAGTTTGGACACGGTAGAGAGAGGTTCTTTATTTTTCAAAGAGACTAGATTTCAGGCTATTTCACAGATATTTTCTTAATCGTTTTACTTTGATGTAGGATCCATTTTAGATAATCTTCATCTGTGTCTACTTTGTTTATTACGAAGAGTTTTATTAGATTAGGATTCCTGCTCTGGCTAACCTCGCGAGGTAATAGCTTATTTTTCATTACATTTGTTCGAGTATTTCAGCATTCTTTGTTTCATAATTTTGCAACATTTTAAATGTAATTTCTTTTGTACTTTGCTCTTGATTTTTATAACATTACGTTACGTTTTGTATTTCGGAACAGATGCAGTATAGACCCCAATCCATTTGGCGACAACCTTAAATTGCGATTTGTTGTTTTTGGTAACCCACACTTGATATACATTATTTATTATGGTGAATGTGCAATTTCTTTGCACATAAAAAAACGCCAGGGTTTCTATAATGGTTGCTTTGAAATTTCATTTTCCATTTTACAAAAAAATCGAATGGGGTGCGACTGAGGGTTCCGTTCACAACTGGCAGCCCCGTTTAAACAGGAAACCCTCATTTACAGTGAAATCTGTTAAAAGATTAGAATAACTTATATTCAACTTATGTACATTTTTATGTAATACATCTGTTAAAAAAATGTCGCAAAGTAACGTCACGGTTGGTTACAAAAAAGTCACCAAATGGACTGGGGGGTCTATACTGCAGCTGTTCCCCTCAGATTTTGGTGAAACTTGGTTTATCTAATGACCTTGCCTAGTTATGAATGGAAAAAAGAATGAGAGGAAAACTTTTTCACCTGTTCAAAAGTCATTAAGCTTTGATTTTAATGAAAATTACTGGATCTGAAGATGTTAGTCATTTTCTCAGAAAACAAATGGGATACATATCTGGACAATGTCTCACTTTAAATGGGTTTCAATTAACTAAGAAGCATAATGGAGATTTAATTTATTTCTAAATTAAGTATTTCAAAAAGGGCAATTCAAAATTCTGATACAAATTACAAAATTATTTTGTCATAAAATTTTCATGTTCGGATCAAGACACACTGGTGTTATAAGCGAATTACATGTATGAAGGTATCCCAAGCACAGTATGTAATGTTTCACACAAGTCCTACTTTAAACAAGTCTAGCTGACTGATAGTTTAGAATATTATGATAGTATAATACAAATTTAATTAACATATTACTAATTATATTTATTTAAAGTAGTGAAAACAACTACATTTTCAACTAAAGCTTTTCCTCTTCAATTATTTGAAACATACATCTGAATAAGCTTATTTAAATGTATTTTCTCTTAAATAGTGCTGAAGAGAAACTAAATTAGCTTTGAATGCAAATCTGACTAAAGCCAATATTACTAAAGGTTTCTAAATTTACAAGAATTGTCCCATCAGATTGCAGCTACAGAAAATTTTATGACTTTGAAAACTAGTTTTTAGTTTGGTAAATGTCTATTTCCTCAGTTATGCGGGATGTTTATGTAAGGACACCATTTTGTTTTGGAATAACTTTTTTGAAGCTTCAGCATGTTTTAGCAATTAAAGCATTTTGTCAAAATGCATTGTCTATGTGATGGAGACTCCAAGAAAATTATAAAATTCCTTTAGATTGCATCACGTGCCTTCAAAGCAAACACGACGTAACAAAAAATTTCAAAACACTGTTCTCTGCAAGATATGAAAAAGCTTGGCTTACCTCTTACATCAAGTTCCCAAGAAAACATTGATACTGTATGATAAAGTGTTATTGAAAAATCGAGGGACCTTTGTTGATGTCGTACACAAGTAGGCTTTCTCCGAACACAGTATGGGAAATATTTGGATTTTCATCTTTACATACACCAATTAATACAACTGCAAGAAAATCCAAATCTCAATCACCTCTATCCAAGCAATCACTTGATCTGTCATATTCCATAAATAAGTAATTAGTTCAGTAAACCAAAATTCTATTTAAAATACATTTCAAAACAGTTCAATCCAGAAAAATTACTTGAAGTTAATAACTCTTGATTTTAACAATACTTACGTATACCATAGACAGACAGCATGAGTAAACTTGAACAATTATGAAATTGAGTATACTAAATGTATCAAGATAAATCTTTTAATGCAAATTGTAAGCAGCAACATTTAATATTTTCAGAAGATTGTTTTGAGACTGACATGGACTAGATGTTTATGTACATAAACACATGAAGATAAACAAAAACAAATGTTAGTTACAGTGAATACTTCAATTCATTTATACAAGAAAAAAAGAAAGAATTGGTATATAAAAACTTTATTTTCAATCAAATATACAGTGTAACTTGAAATATAAAGTAATTCAATCATACTATGCAAAAATTTATTTTTCTTTAATAAGATTGTTTAAAAATTATTCCAAAACTCAAGGAGAAAATTTTACATGGCAAAACTTAATTAATGACCATTAAATGATTTTTTTTTAAATCTAGAAACTTCTACTCTTATTTTCTTGATATCTGTAAAAAATTTAATTTTTCAAAAATTAAAGGAACTATTTATTTTTGTAAAAGTTTGGTCATTTAAAAAATTAATTTGGTGACAACTGGTAATATTTTTGATTACAGTTGCTAAAATAACACTTAATTTAACAGCTACAAAAATAACAGCAAATTTGTAAACAGACAGAAGGGCAAACTGTTATTTTATGATAAATATACTTGATTTGTTCAAGTTTTCACTCCTTTGGAAAAACACCAGTCATTTTCTATTAATGTTTCAATATAGTCGGTAACTGTTTTGCAATAACTTATATAAACTGTTATCAGAATAACACCTGCCTCAAGAAATAAAAACAAAACCATATTGAAGCAAACATTTTGAACATAGAAATTACATAAACACATTGCATCACAAACCCCAAATCAGTCACAAATCTGATGAACGAGGAACCTGCAAATATAAAGAGTGCACATCAAAAAGAGACTACAATTCAAATAAGATCACATAACTTTTTGTGTCAACTGAATGTAATAATACACAAGGAAAGTTTGATACAAAAAAAGAGAAATACATTCATGGTAGTCACAGGAATCGAATCTGTGCCGTCTACCGCTTGCAGGTAAGCAAACCCACTGAGCCACGACAGCCCCTAAGCTAAATTGAACTTATTTGGCACATAACGTGTTGAAAATAAAGTGGGTTAAAGTAATACAGGAAAGAATAATTCGTAAATTTTATTAAAAAATTGGGTATGTTTCCTCCTAAGCATATTTTGTTTTATAAAATAATTATATTAAACATGCTATTTCTTTTAACATGCGAAAGACGTATAGGGCCCTCACACTGTGTGCCACTTATAACTTCCTTACCATTGAGTTGAATATGCTATTTTATGACTAATTGTTTGGTCAATACTTATTGTGTATTTAATCATTCTGGCCTGGCTGAAAATAGAACCAGGGATATTTTACGCTATACCTAGAAAGATGATATTTTGGAATACTGTGAAATTTTCCCTGTCAATCACATTCAAAGAAGTTTCACCTTGTTTTCCCCTTTACATTTTGTTTCCATGTGTTGCTCCTCTCCCCAGCTATAGACACTGTTTTGGTGACAGACTGTCAGCTGACCAGTAATTCTCTCTAAATGTTTCCAAGCATGACACCTTAAGTGACCCATTAAGGAATATGATGCCACTTTCTATTCTGATAAAGAACAAAGATGGCTTGAAGATGAGGTCTCATTTAGGAAGATATTTTGAAAGAATTTCTAAGATTGGATGAAATAGATACTGGAAATGGTGACAGTAGCTTTGCTGATAAGCTAAAACTAGATCTCAACCTCATTTATCTACGAATAAACCACAAAGTTGTGGACTTGGGTACATCAGATATATCCAATGATAACTAGATAAAGTATGGCGTGGACATTGTAGGCCAAATGATACTTATTTACTACCAATTTATTGGTGAATGTGTATACTTTTATAATATTTTAGATATATCTGTGGTAAATACTTGGATTTTATACAAAGAAGTGACAGGGAAGCAAAAACTTAGTTGGGATATTTCATTCTGTTGCTATGGGAATTTGCACTCCTTATATGGCATTTAGAATTAATAATGCAGTTGATACAAAGATTTTGATACAGGCATATAAGAGATCAGAAAAGATCAAAATTCAGGGTGCAAAGATTTTTATCCACCACGGATGCCATCTATCTAAGTATATGACAACTTTCTAGTGTTAACACAATTAAAAGATTAATATCCTATCAAAATGTTTAAAATTTTTATTTTACATATAAGGATCTCTGTATATGCATGAGGTGTGAGTGTGTGTTAAGTGTGTTTGCACTTGTTGCTGAAATGTTGACAGAGGGGATAAATGTTGCTCGAGAAGTGAAGTGTCTACTTTCAAAAAAGATTTCAATCTTTTCCCTACCACTACGGATCTAATGCGCATGTGCGAATCTTCGAGAATTCGTTTAAGTTTTTAACATTAGGATTCTTGCTGTGTCCATCCGCTTGTACATTTTGATGCTTTTCAACTTTCTTCTGCTTATCACATGTCGCTTGAAATTGATTCTTCTGAACTGAATCAGTATTTCTAACTCATCAAAAGGCATGCATTGTCAAGAGATCTTTAGCTAAAATAACTAGAAGATATTCAAACTTGATTTTGTGTGTAAAGATTAAAAGGGTTTTGCTCGAAAGCGAATAATTTATACAAGAAAAATAAAAGCAATTATAATTTGATGACCGCATTCAAAAAGTGATTTATTTTTAATTACAGCATATTGTCCTTGTCTTTCATCAGTCATAAATAAACTGTTCCGCAGATCTAATGAAATATACTTAATTTAAATCGTTAGAAAAATCTAGTTATGAGTGGAAATCGGTTTCGTAAGCAGTCGAAAAAATCATTGAGATGTGCTTAATGAAAGCAGTTCTTTGAGAAAATCAAATGATTTAGAGAAGGGAGCAGTCTGATATTTGCTCGAAGGCAGCTAATATCTCAGAACGGCCCTGGTTTTATTTATTATTTACTTATACGTGATTAAGTGGAATAACAGTTAAAATGTAAAAAAAAAATACCTCGGGACATGCGACCTTTATAAGAGTATCAAAGTTGTTTCATTATTTGAATATATGAGCTACCACATACATATTTGTTTAATACATCTAAATTTGAGTCGTTTTGTGTTTAAATTTGTCCAGTTCCACAGAAAAAGTCGCAATTATGCATAACTAACTCGATACGAATATCCTTTTCAAACCGACGAAATTACTTTCAAATTTCATTGCACAAATGTCATGTAATTTAGCATTCCACTCAAGCTCCAAGAACAGATCTGGTCACTTGATTCTTTGTTGAAACCACTTTTTTGCTTTTATATTTAAAGCAAAAATTTATTAGAATATCTGGTAAATCAGATAATGGTAAGTGCTACAATTTAAAAAATGTTTTAAGAAAAAAAATTAAAATTTTCAGAAATTGTAATTTTTCCCTATTTTTAAAGTCGGTCTTGTTCAAATCACATCAAATTTGCAAAAACTTGATTGTTTAATATAGTACTCTACAACTGAAAAGCACTAAGTGTCAAGTTTTAGATGTATTGCTTTTTGAATAAATAGTAGTAACACCTGAAATTGTGAGACTAAAACGACTATCCTGTGAGTACATCGTTTATTTTTAATATTTGTTCTTGTTATTATTTCAAAAAAAGGGCTAAGATTGTTAATCATAAATTGTAAGATACACAAAAAAGTGCAAGTGATTTCATGCCATTTAAAAAAGCTTTGAGAGTTAATTTGGTTATAACTGGGGAAACAAAGTAGATTAGTTGAATTAACGTCGTACTGAAGCAACATGACAGGCTATTGACGACGGTTCGAGATCTATCTCGAAGGGAAAGAACCGAGGACAACACCTCGTTATTTTGAACCGGTCAGATGATGAGGTCACACCTGAGCTGCCACCCTCATTCTCCAAACTTTGACACCAAGCCAAAAGGAAAGAAAGTAGGATAGGCGTTAAAAGTTTACTTATCGTAATAAAATACTATATCTGTCACAACAGCCCTAAAAATATCTATGCATTAATTTTATCTATACAAACAATTAGAAATATTTATTTGAATTTTCCTGCAAAATAATATTCTCCCTAATGTGTTTTTGTGTCGTTTTGCTTGAGCAAATTTTATCAGTTTTTCATCGTGTTAAAATTTAACATTTGAGCATGATTTACGAAAACGTCTTTCCTGAGTATGCGAATTTAGACCAACTTGATTTAAATCAGTGATTTTTATTTAAAAAATCGTGTTTAAGTATACACTCAAACCTGCTTTTGTGCGGTGGGATAGGAACCGCCATAAGAAAACACATTAAAAAAAAAAAAAAAAAAAAAAAATCGCACAAAACTTCAAGAGTAGCTATAAAATATATTTTTCGCAACACATTTAAGAAGTATTTTTTTATGCGGTGAATAGGGACCGCATAAAAAAAGTCTCACGTAGAAAATAACTCAAAACCTTACGAAATAACTAGGAATTGTTTTTTAAACGAAATCAAGACACGAGGCTTGGCAGCCTTGTGTCTTGAATTTGGATTCACCTAATCCAAATTCTTTACCAAGAGCTGTGGATCCTTCACCGTCTGCTATTCGTTTTAAAATCGTAGTCTTAGTTTCTAAGGAAATTGCCTTTCTCTTCGCATTGTTTTTGCCCTTATTCATTTTCAGGGATTATGTCTAAAAATAAAGTAAAAATCCTAAAAATTTATATCTAAATAGAAAAAATAATAAATTTACCTTCAATTTACGCTTTGAAATGAATCTTATCTTAATGGTCCATGAATATGAAAGCACTTTGAAGGACGTCAATTAAATAATGCGATTACATAATTCAATACATATGTAATGTAATTGGCTGACGCAATACTGCATTTTATTTGCAAATCAGTATCAGTATATGTGATGTGATGAAATATCACAAAACGAAAAAACCAAATGCAGATCAAACCTACTAATTTTTTTATTGATAACTTCGTCAATTATGTCCTAATTTGATTGAAATTTTCATATACCGCACAAAAAGACTGCACAAAACAAGTTTGAGTGTATGTTCAGTTTTCCTTTTTTTCTTACGAACTGTTTAATAATAATATTGAAAAAGAATAACTTGGAACAGTGCGTGTTATTGTATACAACCTTTTTCACGTCACTGCACACCTTACAAGCATAAATAATTTCAAGACACACTATGAGGGAACATTTTTCTATTAAGATGATTAATTTGTTCTATTTCATACTAGGGATTCAATTAATGAGATCATTCTTTCAAATATTTTTGCATTATAAAACATAAACATTCCAATTAGACATTCGTTTCAGATAAGTCTTATGCATTCATAAGCAAGGAAAAAACGAAACAAATGAATGAAAATACCTAATCCATACATCCTCAGTGATTGATATTTGACATAGTTTTTATATCACATCTATGCAGAGACGTAACTAGATGGGCATCTGCCCCGGGCGCCGGATTGGGGGCGCGCTAAATTGGCCGAATATTTTTTTACTAGATATTTACGTATGATAAAAAATGAAGCGGAAAAACTTAGTAGACTACAAAAACTATGAAAGGAGCTAACTGCAGAATGTGCGAAGAAATAGCAGGAAAGCTTAACCTAGATCCTAATTCATTCTGTCAGTATCAGGACTAGGTAATTTGGTCAAAACATTACTTTTATCTATTGTCTTAAATTTTGAAAAGTTACAGGAATTAGCACCTACGAAAGTATTATTTACAGTTGGTTTATTAAATGAGTCCTTTGAAGGAATCACTGTTCCTAACAAAACACAGTAAATGTATACCCGAAATTTATTTGTATCAAATGGCACATAAACACTAGACTTGAATGTTATCTGATGGGCAAAATAACATATAAACACCACAGTTGATTGAGTAAGGGGAAATTAATAGTCCACATCCCCATTTGAATCCCCAGTTGTACAACCAAAATAATTTTTAACATTATCTAAAATTTTACAATACTTGTCAGAACTATCATTATTTGATGGATCGTAAAAATCAATGCATCTTTTTTTCTTTATTAATAAGTATTAAACACCAATGATTTTCCATGCAAACAGGCAGAAATAAATATTTTGATGATAAAATTAAACGATTGCAAGCTAGTAATTGATCTATTGATGACATGCAATTTATTATTAGGTCTGTAAAGCAGAATCAATTAAAACAAGTCTGGATTAACTGTGCACATCACATAAAGAAATGCATCAATGATAACATCAAATAACCATCCTCTGACAAAATCTTTAGACTTCAATTTAATAGCACTTTCCTCATTAATAGTAATAAAAGGATCCAGAGATTTGAAAGCTGTTTGACACAATTTGTAGACCCCAATGCTTTTAGTAAAAGACTCACCAGTTTCATTGTTTAATTTTGTAAATGGTTCATAGGAATCTATCTTTGCTTTCTTGCATGGGGTCATATTTACAAAACAATCAACATCTTCAGAATCTAAGAACCTTTTAGCACTATTCCTCTTGCGAAGCATCGCACCTTTCCGTTTTTTTTTCTTCTGGTTTTGAATAGAATCTTATGCTCAATAGCTTGATTTGGAACCACTTTTAAAGGAAAAAAATTAGAATTTTTATCAGTGTCCGAGTTTAAAATGCCACGGCATCCAGCAACTAATGTTTGCAATGTTGTATATACAATGTCAAGCATGAATTCTTGAACTCGTGGATCATGTAATTTTTGTGATAAGGAATCCCCATAACTTTTGACATGCTTTTAGTTTACCAGCTTTGGAATGAGGATTGTACAAATCTTTAGCAATAAATGTAGACTTTAAGCGTTCTTTAAAACCATCTATTTCAATCCTAGGAGCATCATCAAAAAGGTCATTGTTATTTAGATTAGTTTTAGGATTAGTGGAATGCACTTTATGTACATGCTTACACAAATTAGAACTATCTGGGCAGTTGCAATTCTATAAATGACTGCATAATGACATGCAACTAATTTCAAGACATTTAAAATAGCAGTGATCAATCATAGGACACTTAGTGTTTACTAGCTTTACAATGTACTCTTTATATTTCTGTGATTGGGACTTCACAGACCAAGTATTAGAATTACTACTTGCAAAGTAGTGTAAAAAGAATAGTGTCAGAGCTGTGAACTAGTGTGCAAAGGGTATAGCTGTAGTCTCTGCCGCGCGCGGTGGCAACGCGTTTTTTTTGGCGCCGTGTTTGGCGCACTTTTTATGTCGCCACGGAAATCTTCCAACATCGAATATATACTGCATACGTATGGATGAAATATGTAAATCTGAATGAAACAACATTTGAATAAAAAAACACTGCAAATATGGATGAAATGTATGGAATTTTGGCGTAGTTATAAGCGACTCATGCCGGTGAGGGTAACCCATTTGTTCTCGGATTTCCAACAGTGAATCGATATCATTCTCCACATATGAATGAAATGAATAAAAAAAATGTACATTAGTAGAATATAAGTTATTCTAATATTTTAACAGATTTCACTGTAAATGAGAACTGGACGCCGGCAAGGTTGCCATAAAAATAGGTTAACCCTAACCAGGAGAAAATTCGAGAAAAAAATGGGTTACCATCAGCCTGCATGAGTCGCTTATAACTACGCCAAAAGCAACGCCAAAACGCGTTGCCACCGCGCGCGGCAGAGACTACAGCTGTACCAAAATGGTATTGGATTTTTGGATGGAGGCACGCTTGATTGCTAATAAGATGATTTGTTCCAAGTGCAATTCTGAAATGAAGCTTAAACCGATATTCAACTTATGTACATTTTTTTGTAATACGTCTGTTAAAAAATGTCGCCAAGTAACGTCAAGGTTGGCGACAAAAAAAGTCGCCAAATGGAGGGGGGTCTATACTGCAGCTGTTCCCAAAATTGTAACAATTTGTTTTCAAAAATTAATTAAAACAATTAATAAAACTTAATTAAAACAATTTTTTTACAAAAATTTAACATCCACACACTTTTCTACAAAAATTAAACCAATCAGTCATCGTATGGGTCGTCACATCCATTTCATTCATAACACATTTAATTGGCGTTTCATTCACCCCCAGTACCACATAATCAAGACTCTTGGCGCGGCTTTTGGCGTAGTTATAAGCGACTCATGCCGGGTGATGGTAACCCATTTTTTTCTCGAATTTTCTCCTGGTTAGGGTTAACCTGTTTTTATGGCAACCTTGCCGGCGTCATTCAATTCTAACACACAGGTATAAAAATATTGAGTTAAGTGTCGTGGGAGATCCACATCAAATAATGTATCAAAACAGTACCAATAAACAATAAAATATCATGTGAGCAGAACAGTAAATTTCAAGTGGGGCAGTAGCGATTTATCGCCAAACATGAAGTGTTTCTGAAAAGCATAAAAACAATTGCATAAAAACATGTGTGAGGATCACTTCAAATAGTGTAGGAACAAATAAAAACTACTAAAGGTCAAGTGAGGTTCATGTGACATCAAAGGTCAAGTGATGATCACATACATCAAGAAAATGTATGCAAATATAAGACAGACTGCACCTCTACCAAATGTAACTTATCAAGAAATCATGTGAGGGTCACATAAAAATTTTTGTATACACAAATGAAAATTCAAAAGAAATTATGTGAGGGTCACATAAAATTGTGGTATACACAAATGAAAATACTGAAGATGTAAAGATAGTTACCTAGGTGAGGATTCGGGCCCTTTTAGTTGGGCGCCATTGTAACATCTTAGGATGGGAAGAATTCTCCAAGTGTAACATCAACAAAAACATTTTATTGGACGAAAGATATAATTAGTTACAAAAGAAGCACAGTATCTAAAATATCACAACTCAAAACGGAGGATGAGTGGCAAATTGTTCTAGTATCTTTAGACCGCGTCACCAGAGAATGGTCACGTGCATGAACAACCAATAGGTTCCCCACCCGAAGACTCATGGCGCCATCTATTATGGGACAGTGTTAAAATGATGACTATAATGAAGTGGGGCGGCATTTCAGGACAATGTTATGAAGGTCTTTAGTGCAGAGACAACACAATGGTTTATGGCTAAATTAGTTTATTGAGGACAAAACATGGTAGCAGCAAAATAATAATTCTACAACAGCTAGGACTAGAAGATCACAAACATGCATACGATACAGAACATAAACAATTCTAGTGTTGCCACTCTTGATTAACTTAACTTTAATAGAGAGAGAGAATGGAGAGAATTTCAATTAACGTCACACTGGAGCAACACAATGGGCTATTGGTGACGGTCCGGGATCACTCCCAAAGGGAAAGATCCGAGGACAACACCACGTAATTTTGAACCACGGTCAGATGACGAGGCAACACCTGAGCTGGCACCCCACTCTCCAAACTTCCACACCACGCCAACGTGAGGACATTTGAGGCCACGACAGATTTAACGTGCACCAGCCCCCTTTGTACACGACGGTGTTTGGCTGGATTCGAACTCGCAACCCTTCGGTTGCAAGTCCGTTACTCTTCCAACCGGGCCACCGCGGCCCCTTAACTTTAATAATTATTTCTTAACACACCCTCTTAATTATCAAAGTTTTCACATTCACTGAATATAAAAGTAAAACAGCAAAAGACAAAAAATACACCAAAAATTAATCATAATTTTACATTCATAAATACTAAGCTAATATATTTCAGAAATAAAGTTATATTACTAATTCAGATTTAAATTTCTGAAATTTATTTGATCCCAATGCTTTAGTGAAAATATCTGCAATTTGTATGTCAGTAGGACAATACTTTATATTAATTAAACCTTCATCTACCTTTTCTTTTATATAATGGTATCTAACATCTATGTGTTTACTACGTTTGTTAAATACCCCATTTTTAATTAAACTTATAGCACTTTGGTTATCAATGTTTAAAATAACAGAAATGTTTTCATTTGTAAGTTCTTCAATTAAAGTTTTAAGGTACACAAGTTCTCTACTACATTCTGCTGCTGATATATATTCAGCTTCAGTGCTTGAGGTAGCTACAATGGACTGTTTTCTAGAGCACCAACTTATTGGTCCACCACAAAAATAAATCACATATCCAGTAGTACTTTTACGTGTTTCACTATCTCCCGCATAGTCAGTCACAATAGGCAATAAGTTCTTTTTCACTGCTTTCCTTTGAGTAGCTTATTCCTGAATTTAAGCTTCCTTTTAGATATCTTAGAGTTCTTTTCAGATTTACAACATCTTTATTTGATGGATTTTCAACATGACGACTGTTAGAATTCACTGCAAAAGCCAAATCTGGTCTTGTCCTGCACGATAAATATAAAAGACTTCCCACAGCTTCTCGATAAGGGAAAACGATTTCTTCAAGTTTTTCTGCATCATCTGTTGAAGTTTTTAACATAGGAGTGTTCATTGGCTTTGCATCTTGCATTTTATATTTTTGTAGTACTTGATTCGCATAAGCTTCTTGATGAATTTTCAATGTTTCAGAATTTAATTCCATATTAATTCCTAAAAATGAATCTGGTTTATCATATGATGTCATTTCAAACTCATTTTGAAGAATTTCTAAGTATTTAATTAGTTTGGATTTATCTGGCCCAATTAAGATTCCATCATCTACATAAAAAGCTAATATTGTATCATTTCCCACAAAAATACATTGTTCAGATTTAATTTGACGAAAATCTTTACTTTTCAGAAAATCAGTTAGCCTTTTATTCCACCTTAAAGGAGCTTGTTTCAAACCATATAATGATTTTTGTAACTTGCATATTTTAGACTGATCACTGTAACCTTCTGGCATTTTCATGAATATTTCCTCATCCAGTTTTCCATACAAGAATGCTGTCTTGATGTCAAATTTCATAATATGATATTCTCTTTTTGCTGCCAATCCGAATAAAATTCTTAGGGATGTAATGTTCACAACTGGACTAAAAGTTTCTTCATAATCTATTCCATAATTTTGTTCACAGCCTCTGACAACTAATCTTGCTTTGTATGTGTCATCATCTTTAATTTTAAATACCCATTTATTACTTAGAATCTTTTTATTTCCAGCCGTACTTCTATCCACAACTTGCCAAGTTTCATTTTTTTTCAGGGATTTCTTTTCATTTTCTATAGCTTTTATCCAATTTTCTTTATTAGGGCCATTTACTGCTTCTTCATATGTAAGTAAAACATAATCATTGAGATGATTAGGTGATTTCTTTATTCTTTTGCCTCGTCCAAGTTCCTCATTGTTTTCTTGTGTTTCTTCATCTGTCTGAAATAATTTTGATTCTTTAGAATCTTCTATATTCTCCTTATTTTCTTCAGCATCAATTGGAAGTGATAAAATATTTCTTTCTTCATTTCTTGGATCAAGGAATACCACATCTCTTGAGATTTCTATTCTTCTTTTCTCTTCATCCCACAACCGATAGCCATTGTGAGTATATCCTACAAAAATAAGTTTGTTACTTCTACAATCCAATTTTTTTAGTTGACCAAGTTTCTTTGCATAAGCTACACTTCCAAATATTTGCAATCGAGACAAATCAGGCTTATTTTGATACCACATTTCAGCTGGTGTTACCTCAGTAGCACTTCGGTTTACTAGATATGCTGCAGTTCTTAATGCTTCACCCCACATTAATTTTTTAAGACCAGAATCAAAAATCAATGCCCGAGTTTTCTCAAGCAAAGTTCGATTCAAGCGTTCAGCCTTCCCATTTAATTGAGGTGTATGTGGAATTGTGTAATCTAACTTGATACCTTTTGACTTACACCAACTTTTCATTTCATTTGAAGTATATTCACCTCCATTATCACAACGTATTTTATCTACACGAAGTGTCCATTTTGCTTCAGCTTCCTCTGTATACTGTTTTAGTACATTGAGAGCTTGAGATTTGCTTTTAATCAAAAACACCATAACAAAATGTGTATAATCATCTAAACAGGTTAAAAAATATCTATTCCTGTCCCATGTTTCTACTTCTATAGGCCCACAAATGTCTGTATGTATTATTTGCAATGGTCTTGTAGCTCTAGTTCTTTCAGTTTTAAAAGGAAATCTAACTTGTTTAGCTTTTAGGCATACTTCACAAGAATTTGACATACCTTTTATTTCTTTTCCTGACAGCTTCATGCCTTTTGAATGCTTCAATAGAAGTTTCATGTTCTTTTCACACAAATGTCCAAGTTTACGATGCCATACATCTGCATAATTTTTACTTTCTGTCAACAATGCTTCATTTTGTTTATTCAAATCAATTTCATACAGTCCTATTTCATTTTTATAACCTTTTAACACAATTTCACCTTGTTTAGAAATTTCAACTCTATCTTTAACAAATTTCACTTCTCCTTTGTTTTTAGTAATAGCATTTACTGACAATAAATTTTTAGAGAGTTCAGGAACATATAACACTTGATTTAATATGCAACCATCTGTTTTGACACTTCCGACACTTTTTGCTTCCATCACTTCTGAATTCTTTGCAAGACCAATTTCTGTTGAGATTTTTATAGAATTTTCCAACAATGTTTCGCGATTTACCATGTGACTAGAAGATCCCGAGTCGACAACCCATTTGTGAGTAGAATTTCCATTAGAAGCAAGAAAGGAAACTTGTTTTCTTCCATTTTTTCTAAAATAGCAATCTTTTTCCACATGATTAGTTTCTTTACAGATGTTACAATGAAGTTGATTTTTCTGGTTCTTACAATCTTTAGCAAAATGTGAAGAACTGTTACACGTATAACAATTTCTTTCTTTGATATATTTTTCCTGCATCCTAATTTTAGGGCAGGATCTGGCAAGGTGATCTCCGCTGTTACACCTGAAGCATCTTTTTTCTTGGACTTTAAATGCAACACTTTCCTCTTGAATTTTCTTCATTCAACAATCGAGCTGTTAAATTTTCTAATGTCTTGTCATCTTTATTTGTGGAATCCCATGCACTTCGAAAGTGTTTGTACTTTTCTGGAAGAGCTGAGAGAATTTTCGATATTACCATTTCATCATCTATGTCTTTGTCAAGAGCTTTTAAACGGAATGCTATATTTTCTAGTTTACTTATATGCGTAGCAATATTGGATTCAGAATCAAAATTGTAATTAAAAAATTCCTGCAACAAATTACATTTTTGCTGCTCAGAATCCCGTTCATATATTGCACAAAGTTTTTTGTACATATCGCAACTATTTTCACAATTTCAAATATGCATCATAACTTTCTTATCAATAGTTGTCACAATTATTCTTTGAGCTTGTGCATCTCTTTTTATCCACGAAGAAAATGCACAATCAGTTAAGCCTTCTTTTGATTCAGTTCCGTTTACTATATCGAATAAAGAATGAGATTTGAAAAGTATATTTACTTGAAACTTCCACACTGGAAAATTACTTTGGTTTTTCAGTTTTTCAACACTGCTTAAATCTTCAAATACGTTAGCCATTTTTTTAGTTTTTTTTTCGTTGCCTGGAGCTTTTTACTTTTGTTTCAAATTAGCCACCAAACGATAATCTGGGCCCATAACCTGAAGGTTTTTAGTGCAGAGACAACACATTGGTTTATGGCTAAATTAGTTTATTGAGGACAAAACATGGTAGCAGCAAAATAATAATTCTACAACAGCTAGGACTAGAAGATCACAAACATGCATACGATACAGAACATAAACAATTCTAGTGTTGCCACTCTTGATTAACTTAACTTTAATAATTATTTCTTAACATGTTACGCGCTCTCGACCATTTTGGGTGCACGATTTGGCGTGTTAAATTGGAGTAGAGCTATAAATGATTAGAATATGGGTACCATACAAGACGATATCTCAGTGCACCGTGTAACGAATGTGAAAATCGATTTTTTTAACTCAATCTTTTGAGAGATTGTTCATGATATTAGCCAGTGTGTCCATCTTTCGGTAGGAAGGGAAAAGAAAAATAAAGTCCCAGATAATTAATTTTCAATAAGGCTGACTTCTATATAAATGTATTTTGGGTGTATTAGGTATTTGGGGACGCTTGCTTCTGTTTCTGAAATCTAACAATTTTTTTAATAATTCAATTTTATTTGTATTGATACGTTAAAGTTTTTTTGCATTTGATAAAGAAAATCTAAGTTTTCTGATTTTGTTAACTTAGTTCATTTATCAATAACCAATTGAGTAACTCCAGTGTGACGTTTTTCAACTACCTACCTACCTAGTTCATTTATAATTTTTTTCGTGTTGCTTATAATGAATTGTGTTTTAAAATCTGAAAATGTGTTCCTAAAAAAGGACAGCCCCACGTGATGGTTTGAACTGGACAGTAGCGGTTTTTATCATGTTTCCCAACCTTCCAATCATTTTACTAAAAATGTGAATTTTTTGGTCAGTTTTAATAAAAACTATCCTTAATATTGGTTAGTCATAATAAGCAATAATCGTTTTCATTATCAGGCAAACAAATTACCTGAATATCATAGATCACAATTCCTGTATGTGAACCGGTGGCTTTGTTATCCAATGCGACGTTTTAAATTTCATTTCTTTAATTCTTTTGTCATTTTTAAAACTTTGGCGAAACTTCAATTTTAATGACGATCTCCTGAAAGAATTTATCGTCTGACTTTTTCATGAATACAAAATAATCCCAGTACCGTTTTTGCCATCCCGATGTGATTTTTGTTTCAAGGAATATGGTCTACTATGGCATTTAATACTTAGCAACGAAATCGGAAAGCTAACGATTTTTAATTTCTTTTGTTCCAAATTATACTTTATCCACAGAAGAATGGTTTTGTAAACTTTTATGACTCTGCAAGCATTTTAAAAAGTATATTTTTCGAATGTTTTTACTAATTAAAGTTTGAAAATTTTCCCACTTCTATCGCTCGCTTACTTCATAAAGACTGTTTAATTCTAAAATTTATCACAACCAAACCTTTTAGTGTCAGCGGTTTTGGGGACAGTCTCATCCTCTTACGAAATATTTTGACAGGGAACGACAGAGCTCTGTAGAATAGAGAAAAGAAATTTTGGCTCTATAGAAATTTTTTATAGTTTTATAGAGATTTCTAAAGAGTAACCGAGTTCTGATTATATAGAAATAAATTTCTATAGAATTATATTAAGACTTCTATAAAATCATAGGCGAACCCACGGGGAAGGGGCTTAAGCCCCCCAGACCCGATAAAGCAAGTATCCCCTTGGGGGACCCGAAAAAATATCATTTTAATTCATGAGCCCGCCTTGGGGAGCTAAGGGGGTGACAGGTTTAAGCTTCCTAGACCCGAAAAAATAAATGTGTCCTTTTTAATTTATGAATATGACTACGGGGCTGAAGCGCCTTAGACTTGCAATAAGCAAATATATCCTTTTTACTTCATGAATGAATGGCTGAGGAACTAAAGTCCCCTAGACCCCCTAGAAAAAGGAAATACATCCTTTTAATGCATGGGGGCACTACGGGGGCTTAAGCTCCTTAGACCCAAGCTAAGCAAATTTATCCTTTTTATGTCATGGGCCTATGTACAGGGTTGGTGCTTCAGCCCCTAGATCCGTAAATGCAGAGATATCCTCCCTTTTTTTAATTCATGGCTGCACTTAGGGGTCTATGTGAGCTTAAGCCCCTTAGATTGTATTTTCTTTACCAAATATTTGTCGAACAATACCTGTAATGTCATTTCTGTTTTCAAAACAACTGAGATGTAATAATTTTAATTCTGTATGTTTAAGTTCCTTAATTTATTGTCTTTGTAATCAAATATGTAAGTATAAAACAGCGCTCCAAAAGCAACGGTAAAATGAAAACCAAATTTCAATAAATAAATTTTTGAATACTTGTTAATATTATTAATTGTTGTGATAACAATCTGTGAACACGACTATTATAATATTATTCCTGCATTCAGATCTGACGAAATGCGTTATTTTCCATGCCTACAATAATCCCTTACTTTAAAGAAGGTATAAAAAATTAAGAAAACCTTTTTCAAAATAAATCTAAATCTTCAAAGGTCATAAAAATAAATTTTCTATTTAGGACCCCTTCCGAAAATAATTCCTGACTACGCTTTTGATTTATTAGATGCGAACTGAGAATTTAAAAGCATCACAAAAATGAAGCAATTTATGTAAGTTTAAAAGGATTGACACACATACAAGGAGAGATACTATAAAGACTATTATAGTAAAAATACGCTTTCTTGCCCGCGATGCCTGAAATCTATGATTGAGTCTTGTTGGATTTAAGAACATTAAGATTAAAAGTATTGTAAAAACAGTCATGAGTGAAAGAGAAGTTAACATCCTCTTGTAAGATACCAATCATATACCACATACCAATCAATAAATCATACCAATGTTTGAAATCTTCTCCAAAATCGAGTTTACAAAGTTTTAAATCCAAAATGTACAGAAATGATTAGTATCCACAAAATTTACTTTGAAATTATACTTTATTTTTAAAGCTATTTCGCTCGGGGTTTGTGGTAAATTTGAATGATCAAGTTACAGTAATGTTTCCAAAGAATTGGATTCAAAAACATGTTTTTCTGAATGAGATACATTTTCAATAGTTTTATAAATTATACCAAAATTTACTAATCGATTTCATTTGAATTGGGGTTTGATTGTCACTCTATGGTCATTTTGTTCAATACGGCCTTTTCAACTGGAAACATTGCTTTCGGTCCCACAAATACCTTTTTACAGATATAGCCAATATTTTGGAATGACTAATTCTTTTACTCTCCTAACCACTCTAAATTCTGAGTATTTTAGCCGTGCTGAGCGTTATGTGACCTTCATTTAAACTCAAAATGTAGGTATGAAAAAACCCAAATCCCCATCCATGCTTTCCCGAGAGACCCATCAGGAAATCATTTACGAAGAAATTCGTAAATGACATGGCAATGAACACTTCATTGGTTATCTGCTAAAAATCTGGAAACACAAAAGACTTTGGGGAGCCTTCCCTTTCATCAGTTGGATAGACCATAGAGTAGAGATAAAGATCCTTATCTCTCCTATAAGGGATAGACTCATTAAAAGGCACCCTGCGAAGAAATGGATATACGTCATAGAGCAGAGATAACTTATCTCTCCTCTAAGATATACGTACGTAGGGGGATGTAATGGTATTTTCTTAGAATCCTGACTGAAACTCACCGGTTGACGGTGCCAGGGTCAGCGGACCCTGGCTCCAACGTCTCGAGAAGTGATTCAGATTAACTCACTTTTTTTCATTGACATGACAATTTTTAAACCACGTACTCATTTTTTTGTAAATAAGGTTGCAAAATGTTCAATTCTTCAGATATCTAGTGGGATGGCAACCAATCGTACGATTTTAATTTGATAATTAATTGACTAAGAATAATTAAACGTACTTAAAAACAGGTTAACAATTAGGGTTGTGTTAGTTTTTCGAAATGGAGCAAGACTGATCAAATTTTAGTACTCACGTTGTTAGCCAAATAAAAATTTGGATTCAACATCTGAAACAGAAGACAGATTTATCTAGACTGTGTGTCAACAAATTCATCTCTGTTTCCAGACCTGTTGTGGTTGGTGAAAACTTATACTTTTCAAACCGACATTTTAATATTTAGGTTAAAGTACACATATCTAATTTTTAGCCCTCGTGTAGCAAAAAATTATCATAGAACGACGAACCAAATTAAACTTTATTTAAATGAAAATAACTTTTTCACTTATTTGCGTGACGTTATATTACAATGAAATATATTGATAAATTTTCATTATCAAGCCCTTGCGATCTAAAGATGTAATTCATTTCAATCCTGAAAACGTTTAGCGGAACATATCAGGGGGCAAATTTCATCTAAAATATTTCGATGATTACCCATAGATCGTTTTCCACGATGAACTCTGGAGACAGTCTCAATTATTCAATTTGAAGTCAGGGCTTCTTGCTAGGACAGGCTCTATCTTCCTGGTTACAGCTATGTCAACCAGTCAAGGAACAAGGGATTTCCTTTGCTTATAAGCTAAATTGCTGCAACACTATCAGCCGCAATTAGCCTAAGCGTGTGGATCATTTCTCTGTTCCACTGTTCTGACAATGTGTGAGAAAATTCCCTCATCTAAAATCCCTCATTGTCAGAGGAATCCAATAAAAGACCAATACATTTTTGACTGATCTTTTTTGCTCAGTTGCAGTATTGCATTTTATAGACGTTTTCATTGTTTTTTTAAATAAACGACGGCATTAGTTTTAATAACGGCGATTTTACAATGGTATTGCATTGATCTAAATTGTTCATACAGAAATTTGATAAAATTAACTATGAACATCGTACCATAAGAACATTTAGTTCATATTCCTGACTTTTGAGTTTCGGTTTTTAACTCAGCTGTTTCAATGGCTAGATTGAAATTATTATACTAATTTTTATATTAACGAAGATTACTTGCATACAGCTGAGTATTTTCCCTTTTACATTAGTTTAGTACATTTAATATTTTCAGGAAACGAGGATACCTATTCACACAACAAAACTGAACCACCATAGCAATATGCTCATGCACATAAAACTATACAATTGGCAATCTGATTTTAAATTTTCTTTAGCCCAATTTTATTGATTTATAAATTTTAACAAATTTCATGTTGTGGAGTTTAATTTAGGATTTTTCCAATGACAGGATTTTAATCAAAATTGCTCAAATTAAAAACGAAACGTATTACTTCTTTGCGTTGTGCTCAACGTACGCACAATCCATGATTAACTGGACCAATTCTTACTCCTTGTTCTTTACTTTTGGTTCCTTCATTCAGTGAACAGACCGTCAGATTTGGTCATAACGCTTGTTTGCCACCCAGTAGGTCGCGGGTTCGAATCCCGGTTTATAAGCGCATGGATGTAAGCTATTGTCCTTGTTAGGAGTAGAGGCGGCTTACCCATTGCGTGCTCGATCCTTCACAAGCAGCCGTTATTTGCCCCTTGTAGTGTTATCTTTTTGACCAATTCAATTCAAGATAACTGCTTGAAACAAGTGCTTTTGATCTTCCATTTCTAAAGGAATTGATCAGAATTTCCCGTTTTCAGAAACCGAAAATTCATCAAGGGACCAGTAAAAAGAACAATATAATCGAATGCACGATTTATTGGAGAGATGTTAGTATATTAGATGTGTAATTAAAGTATTATATCTATATTTTTGATGCTGATTTCAAAAATGTCTTAAAAGAACGATCATATAATTTCATTTAACAGCTTTAATGAACAATTTTCTATTTCCGTATGTAGTGCACAAAGATCTTAATGTTCAGTTTACTGAAGACTATTCCTCTGAGATAAGAAAGTAATAAGGTTCACCCCTTGGCTCCACTGAGTCATAAACTCACATTCGTTTAAAGTTGGGACCGTCGTGGTTGTGGGTATGCCCACTGCGCTAGCACTCCTCGAGTTTTAGGCGGCGCAGGTTCAATTCCTGGTGTATTCAGCAGGGCGAAGCAAGATTCCTCCCTGGGTGTATTTCTCTCTCCTGTGTCAGTAAAAGCTTTTATTGTGTGTGTGTTTATTACTTGATTGCGTCTTGAGCAAGGCCAAATGCGGCCCTTGGGCCATAAAAAACCCAAAACACTCATCAATCACATAACATGTATTATGATTACCCCAGCCATTAGAAATGAAGAAAAAAGCTTTGGACTGATAATTTAATTTTTAAATTTTGTTTTTAAAATATCGCAGAAAGGGGAGGGGGTGAAGCAGTAACAAATATTGATAAATTTTGCGAAAACGAGGTACGCACCTGTAATGAGCTTTTATATACACTTCTGGAATGTCAGTTTTTTAAAGCTAATATATTGTTTTTTATTTATTTTTAAGGTAGAGAACTCTTTCTTAGCTTTTCTTATAAGATCTGTAAGAAAAGAGGATTGGTTACCTTCCCCGTTTCTGACGATATGGATGGAATTGCTTGTCTTACTCTTAGATTAATTAATTAATGCCCTGAAATTCACTTATTTAATGAGTAAAATTATTTTAAATAGTTAGATTAAAAGAAAACAATTTAATTGGAGGAGTTTCTGCTTCTTTCCATAGGAGGGGAAGAAATGATAAACTTTGCGATGTGTAGCGTCTATTTTTATGTATGTATTTTTAGTAATTAGTAAGATACTGAATGATGATAAGATGATTCGTCTGAATACGTATTTAAAGCTTTCATTTATGTCTTCAATAATTCAAAGTTAAGAGTACCTAGTATATTACACAATTTAAAATATACCCACTTCTTGAATGCTTGGGAAAAATAACTATGCTAGCAGTAGTAAAATTCTTATATCTTAAATACAAATTTTTAGCACTGTGCTTTTAGAATTTTGAGCTTTTGCCATCAAAATGATAATTGCCTTCAAAATTTTATGTAAAAAAATTCACCTTCAAATTGTTGACCAAGACAAATATATAAAAACGGATTGAAAATAGCATGATATAGAACCCTGAATGAGAGAGAATTGTGAGCTATGATTGCAACTGACTGAGATTTTATTTTTACTGTAGTTGACTTAGTATTTACTGCACTTTTAGTAGCGAGAAGGTACCACCATTGGTTACCGGAAAAGACTCAGCACCATAGAGCAGAGATAAAGATAGAGGGCGCTTTCCCATTCCAGATGGTCAAAAAAGCTGTTCCAGAGTAACTTCACGTTTTAGCCCACGGTTAAACCAGATTTGGCTTCATATCACCATGTAATGTAAACAATCTTGGCGATACCTTCACCTTTTTGAACCAAATAAGCAGAATAAACGAATTGTACTAATTTTGTTACAAATACTGCTTTCGTGATTAAACAGATAATTTCGACTTGAAGTACTCGAGGTACCGATTTTGAATCATTATTTAATAAAAGTAATTTTTTAGCATACCAATTTTTGCTACTTTGCTGACTTAAAATGTTTCCAAAGTAACGAAATATTTAAAAAAAAGTGATGCAGAGTAGAAAATTGATTCTAAAGTTAATGATTTTAGATCTCTTTGTTTTGTGAATATTGAGAAAAGGTTTTGATTTTAAAACTTGTAAATCGTAGCCACCACCAGAAAGGTGCCTCCACATTTTTCTTTGTCAAAGCATTCCGGTTCGAAATGCTTTGAACAAATCTTGCTTGAATTCGTCGCTTTAAAATTTTCTCGGCGCAAGGACTTTTCCCATTCCTTTCTCCTTTTTTTCAACACGTGGAAAACTAAGAAGTTTAGAAGAAAAATATAAAGTCATGTTAATATATTGAAGTTTAACAATTCAATTAAAAAAATTACATTTGCCAAAATGAATGCGTAAGTGTACTGTTCTTTCCCTTTATCGTGCATATTTCTTCATTTTATATTGTTATTAAAATACATTTAAAAATGTTCGTAGACACTATTTAAAGTGCATGTCTACGAAATGTAATTAAAGTTTTGATATATATTATTCCTACATTTACTAAATCTACACATTTACTGCATAGTCTAATGCTATAAGTAGTAAAAATTAATTTTTGATTTCGATGAAGTAGGAAACATTTCTTGCAAGATGTGGGCCTTGCGAAAGTAATGCGACATCATTTTAAGCATGTTTTGCATTAATGTAACACAAATTTTAATTAGATTAGACGGCTAATTCAAATTAAACAAATACTCGTACTTTAAACAATCATTCAAGCAAAACTAATGAAATTTCTAAAAAGGTATCCATCAGCTCCTATTCTAAAAAGTTGATGCAATCGAATGAGACCATCTGCGTTACTTCAAAAATAAAAAATTCCTTAAAAAATAATTGTTTTTAAGTTTTTTAATTTAACGCAAAAGTACATGTGTATTGCTTCCAATTAAAATGAAACAATCTCTGCAAATCAAAATTCAAATAAACAGCTATCCGGAGCTGTCACTCACTTGTAATCTATTAACAATATTAATCTTAAATAAATGAACTGCACAAATCTGCATACAAGAAACTACCAACAATTTTCTAAACACGCGATATTTGATTACTCTAGAGGAAGGCGCCAAGATTCGCCAACCTGCATTTTTGCGTTTAACCGTAAAACATTCGATTTTTTCGCAAAATGCATAATTTTAATGACACCAAAACATTTTCTATCAGATTACAGATATTCAAATTGTTCTCACGACATCAAATAATGAAAAAAAGCGTTCACAATAACGAATAAACATTGATTTTACTATGATGTGATGCAACGCTACTCTTTTAAAAATGCTTTAAATACTAAAAAAAGCAGATAAGTAAATAATAACATACCTGTGAAATGAGTAGGGTGATCCTTTAGTTCCTCTTTCCTTGCAATTGTATGCACAACAATATGCAACCATTTTTTTTTCACTAAAAGTGCAGCCTTCAACGTGTCAATTTGACGTCCCAATGCTAAATCCCATAGAGAGTGTTCTCCGTGTCCAAGAAACGTCCGCTGATTTTATCGTAGAACCGGATTGCAACCCCAAAGCCCTCTCTATCCTTATCTCTCCTCTAAGCTCAGCACACCGCTTTATTTGAATAAAAA
Organism: Meta bourneti; assembly: GCA_933210815.1. Lineage (NCBI taxonomy): Eukaryota > Metazoa > Arthropoda > Arachnida > Araneae > Tetragnathidae > Meta > Meta bourneti. The sequence continues at coordinate 109,291,457 of OW119922.1, read as the reverse complement.
AATATTCTTAATGCATTTAAAGAAATTAACTGAGAAAAGTTCTTTTTAGGTTCCAAAGATCGTTTTGTGTCTTAGGTGCTTTAGATCATTTAAGGTGTTTTAGGTCCTAAACCCCGAATTGGGTATTTTCAGGTGCTATAAAATCTGCATATTTTATTCAGGATATCTCAAATAGCCAAAATGTAAAAATAGCTTTGAAATAGAGGGTATAGAACTAAATAGGTAAAAACTCCAGAATCCAGAGCTTATTATTACACACCCGGAGAAGACCATGAACCCGTATGACGCTGCAGAACTCCTAATCTGGTTACGGGAGCCTGCACCGAAAGGCCTTACAGACAACATACGGACTTCACAATGGAGAGGAATGTGTCGTTCCATTATCACTAGATGTGTTTTCTATTGTGGTGTCGTGGGTATGCCTAGAAGGTAGATACTTCCCGGGTAAGCTGGTGTGTCAAGTTGTCTTCGAGCAAGAATGATTGTGAGAAAAAAGGTTTCTCACGATCATTCTTTGAACGCTAACATACCTCTCTTGTACCTTGAAACACTCTTAATTCCTCGCATCACAACATAAAAACCTGCTTCCCCACAGCTGTCTTAAGCACTCTTGACTTAGTTTATACTGATCAGACAAGCTTTGCATATTGCTCCCTAATTTCAGGCTGTGGTTTCAAAACCTATTTAATTCTCTGTTGATTTAAAATAACTTTTTCAATACTATTTTCTTTGGTTTATTGCATAAAAATCCTGTGCCGGGGAACCCGCCTTATTGATTGCAAAAGGGGTCACCTTCAAGGTGATGTGGAAATTGGTTTAATTCAAATGCTATATTATTGATGTCATTTTACTGATGCGTCTATAAAATTCTCATAAATTTTAGATATTGCACGAATTATATTATAGCCGTTAGCTTTCTAAACCCCAGCTAACGGGATCCTAGTTCTATTTTTTAGTATGGCGTTAGAAATTAATTTCTTATGACTTTGTTCATATATACAAACGTAGCCTAATGTATAAAATATTCATTATTTTTTAAAATAAAAAATATATTCTTCATTTTGGAATTAATCTTAGAAATGAAGAAAAGGATAACTGAATTAAATGTGATAAAAAACCATTTCTTAGATTATCCTTCCAAAGTGGAATAAGGAAAATGTAGTCAATTTTGTAATCAATCTCCTTATAATATTCAATTATAATTGTAAGTAGTTGAAGCTCAAATGCTTCAAGCACTGGGGGTACTTTCTCAACAGATCAATCAATCCTATTTGATGCCTCAGGAGATTCCTGGTTATTTTCCTTTTGGTAATGGGATTATAAATGCTTTCTCTTCTGCTCGTTATATACTAATATTTTTAACATTATGCTTTTGTTAAGTGTCCTGCGATTTATAGGAGCTTCACTTATTTCAGTTACAAAAACGAATGATTTTTAGTACAATATATTATCTTTTACATCTCATTTAAATCCTTTACTCAATTTTGTGATCCGATATTTGTAATTTGGGCACTTTAAACTTATTTTTAAAAACATTATAGAGAAAATTGTTTTTCTGCCTCATATGTTCTTAATCATTCTTAAGAAAATTAAGTTCAAGTTATTATTTATAACTGAGTTTTATGCTTCTAACTGAAATCTCATGGTGTATACTGTTTTGGAAGCCACTATAGATGTTTATTAGATATCTAGGGAATTATTTAAATGCTAATTGAAACCAAATGAACTTTGACAATTTAAAGAAAGGGGATAATGTGCTGTATAAATGGAATACAGAAAGATTTTTCTTTCTGAACACTTGTAATTTTCAGATTTCCATCTTGAATGAATATTTTTGAAACTATATTTCATAAAACCATTCAAAAATATAAAACATTTTCTAAAAGGATCAGCCCATCTTTACTTAGTTTTTAGTTGAATTTCTTTCCTTCCGAACACGTCTTTATTCTATTAACTGAGAAATATTTATAATTGATGTCATAAAAATGAACATTCAAAAATAAACATCATTCAGTTTGAACTTCCATTCATTTGTGGTATAATCTTCTCAGTGACATATTTCACCCCTTTATATTTATTACCTACAATGATATAAATTAACATTTACAAATCACAACTTTATAACTACACAAAACACACATCTATTTTAAACACAGCAGTATCACATTGAAACAGATTTGCAAATAAAAAAATTACAATTCTCAACTCTAAAATTAGTGTAGAATGCCTTTCAACACTTAACATTTGGTGTTGTTATAACAGTTAGTGAAGAAATGATTGGTTACCATATATAGAGTCAACAAATGATTTCTTAGACGATTCAAGTTTGATTTCCAATTTAGGATACTGTTAACATGCTTCAAGCAAAACTTTAAAGGCTAAATGAATTTTCTGTTTCAAATAGACGAAGAAAAGAAAACGACCCTTGATACTGTTATTTTAATTCATAAGTAAAAATCAAGATTTTAGCCCATTTTATATATGTGGCATGATTACCAGAATCCATAAATATTCATGTACATATAATATCTATGAAGTTGGAAGAAAAAGACACATTGATTCCTTCAATTGGAGAAATGGTTAACTGTGATGAATGAACTAGCAAAATTCATAGGGAAAACATATAGCACAATTTTAGCTGTATCTCATGTTCAAGCAACAATGTTATTGGTTAGAGATAGTTGCTCTCTTTTCTCTAACTTCACATATTAGAAACATTTAGTTCTGTCATAAACATGACACACAGATGCAATTAAAATAAGACTGACAGACTGAAAGTTAAAGCGAAATAGATTAATGCATTAACGGGCAGTGGCGGCTTTTCAGGGGAAGGAAGGGAAGTGCCACTTCCCCAACATTTTTCATCAAATTCATTTCTCAAATTAGTCTTTTTTTCAGTATTTCATATATATACATTTTCAATATTTCTTCATAATTTTTTTTTCTATTACGATTTATAAATGACTAAAGTACTTACAAACATGAACGAATTTAATTTCGCACAGCACGTTATTCAATACAAGGAAAATATTTTACAATGCTTACGACTGTGACAGCGAAAGCTTAGCATGGAAGTTTTTGCTGAAAAATAGCTGCGCATATTCAGTAAGCCAGATGGTTACTATGACAAAACCACCATTAGCAACAGAAAGACATTTAGACTGTCGGCTCCGAAGGAAAGCAAAAGCTAGAAACGTGATTGCACTGCCTCTATAGGGTTGCCGGTTGAAATCTAAAAATAGATGTCCCTCGTTTCCAGTTGCGAGCAGCGACCACAGAAAACTAACCGAGAGAGCTTTAGCGCCAATCACGCCGAATATTACATGAAATAGAGCAATGATTTTGTTGACCCTTTTGTTTTAGATTTTCAGCGGAATGAATCCAATTAATGATATTGTGTAATATACTGGAACTCCATTTAGCCGGTGGAAAGACGAAGACAAAAGGGACGTATTACGTCAAGCACATCCAACGGATTTATTGACAACTATGGCCCAAAAAGAAATTAAAAAGAGCGATAAGTCGCACAATATTAGTTTTCAAGAGTGTTGGTTTACTCAGTATAAATGGTTATGCAGTAGTGTAACCTTAAAAAGATTATTTTGTTGGCCGTGCTTGCTTTTTTGTAATAAACATTCTGTTTGGAATAAAGAGATTCAGGGGTGCCCATCCCCCTCAAGCCCAATGGCGCAATTCCCCCCATGTTTCTTTACCCCCTCAAATTCAGTTAACCATATAACCTTTATTGGAATCTCAAATTTCCAACTGAATCCACACAAAGCTCTGCATTTCGTATTTTGTAAATCAGTTAGAGATAAATTTGGATGAAATAAATAAAACCAGAACAGCTAGGAAAATGAACATTTTATATTTATAACAGCAATTTCATGTATAAACAATGATATTACTTACACTTTGCAAATGGAAATAACTATAATATAGTAAAAACAGATGTTTTGAAAGATTCTGAATGTTATATGAATAAAACAAATATTTTACCTTGACCTTTTGTATAAGAATAATTTTATATTCATAAAAAAACTGAAATTGAGTGAATGGAAGAATAGCATATAAAAAATGGAACACATCAATAAAGATCAATAACGAGATATTGAAAAAACGAACTAAATGTGTAAAAACAAATGATATGAGTATTATCGCAATGTTTACATGAGTTGCGTAAGTATTCATAAAACCTTAAAAATTAAATTGTTTTAGAGTAGTGACAAAAAATAGCTATCTTATGCGGAGGGAAGAGAAAACATTCGAATACTCTAGGTTGAAAACATTTATAGTATGACTAGAAAACAAATTCTTTAAGCCCAGGGATTTATGTACTATTTATAAGATTTTAACAGAAGCTTTTATCTCTGTGCACTGGATATGGCAAACTTTTCGATAATTTCTTCATTTGTGATTTTCTTGATAATGTCATTCTCAGATGATAGTATCAATAAGCTTGACAATCAATCGTTCCCTAAGCTGCTTCTTAATCTGTCCTTTACAATCTTTAAACGGCTCATTGTCATTTCTGCTGAGCAACTTGTGACAGGTAACGATAAAAGGATACGATACACAGCATGGTGAGTTGAGGAAATGCTGACATATACTGCAGGCATCTGTAAGGCCTAATAAAGCCTTTTTACCCACTGATCAACAGACAAAAGCAACTCATCATGATCTGAATCTTCTTCCTCATCTCCACCCTTTACGGACCAACTTCATTTCCACCTTCACCTCCTGAAACGTCAGATTCCCTGTCTGGTGTCCTATTTTTACTTTTCTTTCTATAAAAGCAGGTCGGAAATGTCAATTTCTGAGTGAGTAACCTTATACACATTTGCAAAAGTTTCTAGTTCCTCTATTATTTGGTCACTTTCAAGATCGTAAAACCCACACAAGTCTTTTACTGATGAAGAATCAGGCAAGAATTTATATCCCTACTTTTCTTTTTCTCTTGTAATTTTCAAAATTCCTTCGTGTGAAAGCACTGCCATTTGTGAGATTATAGAAAGAGAACTGTCAGAGAATCTGTCATTGAGTTGTTTAATAAGTGAATCTAGTACTTGAAAATAAACTTCCACTTTGATCCTCTAAAGATGATCATCAATTCTTTCATCGATAGCCATTTCATCCATAAACCTCTTACATTTTCTGCTTCTGCGGTGGGGTTGCGAAATATTATTCACATTAGCAAAGGCAATAATTGAATCATTCACTTTACTCCACTCCGACTCACTTCGCATTTTTACAAGTTTAACTTTGGTTTCAGCAACAATTTTTGACACACTGCTATAATGAATTATTTTTGGTTGTAAAACAATTGTGATTGGTGACAACACTTTGAAAATAGCTGAGGCAACATGTATTGAGCAAATGTTTTCAAAATCGGTCATATGTTTCCGCAGGCCAGTTGCCAGTACCTAGTACAATAGCAGCTTTTTTGTCAATGGACAAACTATGCAACGTCTCCTTTATTGTGTCATAGCATGTGACAACTGTTTGCAGTGCATCATTTCTGCTTGACCATCTTGTATTTTGCACTCTTTTCAGTCTCCTTATTTTGGTTGGAACCTTGTTCAAATTTGTAGTAAAAAGATCAGGCCTTGTATGACCTGACATGAAGACATAATTCCTCTAAAAGAAAAAATAGATTTTTCATTTGGGGGCATATGTCCATAGATTTTTCCACAAGTAACGCAAATCTGCGCGAAAAACACCATATATAGAGCGCTTTGGGACATTCTCTCTGGATTAGCACTTTTACACTATTGAATTTTCCTCTCATATTACCAGCCCCATCCATACTTTGACCAACAATTCCACTTGGGTCATAACCAAGTAAATTCAAGCATTTCATTATTTCTTTAAAAAGATTTTGGCCTGTGGTATCTCGACTAATGAAAACCTTAATGAGCCGCTCTTCATGTTTGACATTTTCCTTTGGGGCACCATGCGGGTCAGTATGCTCAATATAACGAACCACTAATGCTGAACATTCTTTTTTACTGATGTATTGAGTTGAGTCTAGAATAATAGAATAAATGTTAGTCGTTTTTATACTATCTATGATTTTTGAAGCAACGATGCCACTCATTATGTTAATAAAATCATAAACGTTTCAATAACTCAAAAAATTAGACCACAGTTTTCCTTTTTCAGTTCTAGCTTTATCAATTTTTTCGAGGTATACCCTAGCATCAGGACTATATTTACTCAATAGCCTAAAAAGTCCTATGAGTTTTTCTTTTGCTATATCCTTTTTACGAAATCTAAGTATTTCTTCACTTAAATATCGACAACAATCGATGACAATAGACAGCGCCTCTCGATTGGGATGGACTAGCTGATCTGATTGTTCAGCTAAACGTAAATCAATCCTCTTTTGAGAGATCCATTGGATCCTTGCAATTTGAGCTGATAAGTGGACTTTGGATTTTTCATGGAGCACAATATCCCGGTCCCCCTATACTTTGTCCATCCTCTATAGCCAGTTGTTCCCCATATTGACTATTCGCGTGGGAGGAAAAAGAGTACATGGCAAGCAAAATAAGGCATTTTTTTCTTGCCTATATACCAGCCATTTTCTAACTTTTACACTTTTATTTAGTAAAACTTCATTTTTCCATGGTGGGCTGAATTTTCTTCCACCTGTTGAAGAAGTGACAAAAGACAAATCTTGATTTTCCAAATATAGTGATTTATTTATTTCTTCAGTTGACAATTTGATGTTGGTATATGATGCTGGATCTCTTGGGGTTTCAATCTATCATCAGGAGAATCTTCAGTTGTTAGTTTCCTCTTGTTAAATGGAAACTGAAGGTCTTTCAGTAGATGGATTGCTACATGATTCTACCTCTCCGTATCCTAATTCAGTTTCATCAACTTCTTCCTGACTTTCATTTTCATCAAGGTTTTCAAAATCTACGTCTTGGGTCATACTTGATGAAGAGGGTTGTATTTCTAAATCTTCAATGACGTTTTCAGGAATCGAACAACACTGAACTAAAGTTCCTTTCCTTCGAGGAGACAGACTACACAAAACGTACACGGCTAGACGGCTACCTGCATTCAACTGGTGACTTAACTTTATCGTGTCTATCGGACTACTAGCGATTCGCATGACGTAACGGTGATGGACGAAAAACCCTCAAGGTGACAGATGAATTCCTACAGTGAAATTGTTGTCATAGCAGGAAACAGTAGTCTTTTAAGCAAATTCAGAAATAGTCTAATTACTTATGAAAAAATATATATGTAACAATAAAAAGGTTTCTTATTAAATAATTTTTTGGCCGAAAAATTTTCACCCTGAAAATTCCAAAAAAATCGCCCTGAAAAAATTCCCCCCAAAATATTCTGATGGTGCAACTTGCGCCATGACCCCCCCTGTGGGCACCCCTGAAGATATTAGCAGACTTATTAAACATAACACGAGCACTCCATAAGCGATGATTCTGCTGAACATATAGTGTGAATTAATGCTAAGAAATATTTTAAAATCATAACACGATTGTCGATGCCCTGAGGGAGAATGCTAGGTTTTTTAAGTCATTTCAATGAAAACGTTCATTTGAATAGACTGTTTCTACAAACAGTGATTGATGCAGTAATATATTTGAGCAAACAAGAAATGGCATTCCCGGGACATGATGAAAGCAGTGACTCCATAAATCGCGGAAATTTCAAGAAAATACTAGGATTGTTGATATCAAAAGTCCTATGGAAATTCAAAATCATTACAAAAAGATTAAAAACGTCTTCACTGGCGACTCCAAAACTATTCAAAATGAAATGATTGAATGTATTTCCGATTATATAAGATGAAATAAACAGGGCTAAATTCTTTTCTACTCAAGTGGATGACACCACTGACATAAATCAAACTTCCCAGTGCTCCTTAATATTAAGATTTGTGAAGGCGTATTAGTTGAACGATTTTTGGGTTTCCATGAGAGAGAGAGAGAGAGAGAGAGACAGAACGTCAGAAATGTTATACAAAATGTTGGATCCGTTTGATTATCAACACAAATTAATAGGACAATGTTACGATGGGGTCAGTGTAATGTCTGGACTGAAGAAAAATGTCAAGGATAAAGCTCCTCAAGCCGTTTTTGTCCATTGTCTAGCACATCATTTCAATCTTGTATTGCAGCAAAGTTTTTCTAAAATTTCTAAGTGTCGAAATTTTTTTTGCAAGCCTCAGCGGCATTCCTTCGTTTTTTCATCACTTGGCAAAGCGATCTTATGTTCTTACATCAAATTCCGCAAGACGCATACCAACCATAACACACTCGATGGTCCTCCAATTCGAAATTAGTGAATACGATTGTTGAAGATTGGATAATTTAAAGAAATATTCGAACATATGACAAACAACGAACATTCAGACAAAACAATTCAACTTGCAAAGGGATTTTTTAAATATGAACAATTTTGAATTTACATTTTTGGCAGTAGTATTCAACGGAATTTTCTTCTTTGAATATTGGGGATAAAATATGGTCTTGATAATAAGTGGGAGTTGATTTTTTTACATTTCCCCCTCTTTTTACTTTTAATTTTCCATTATATGCAAAACCGGCAACAATCATAAATCTCTTGGAGAAAGTTCTCACGTTCACTTTGCTATAGTCCTTTGACTTGGCGGATTCTCTGATTCTCTTTTAAAATTAAAGATCTTACATTACAAATATTCTCAGAAATATTTTTCTTTTGGGGAAGTATTTTTCCACTTTTACGTTTTTTCCTTTCTCATTAATAATATTACTTATCGTACCTTTAGATATCGAAAAACCATGACTTTTACAGCGTTTTTGAACAATTGAATAAGCATGATTCTCTTCCGAAAGAGCGGAAAGTTTTCCATCCATTGCTTATTTAAAAGCTCTATTTTGAAAGTAAACAAAACTCTGAGTTAGCAGACTATAAGTTATACTTTAACTATTTAACTGTTGTGAAAATAAAATTCTTTCGTAGCATACAATTTTTTACAGCTCATCGAAATCGTTCAAAAAATGTCCGAACAGCCTCTGTACATCCTTCAGTTATGAAACTCCATATTTAACAAATTTTATAATAGTAATAAACTTTCTGCATAGTTGCGAAAAATCTGCTACACTTTTCCCATTTCCTAGGATAAAGAGTACATTTACCCGAAGTTTGATTAATATTTTAAATAGACTAGTTACTATTTGAACTTCTCGATATCAAAAATTCCTGCTTCAGGGGTGGAAAACCAAACCGATTCACTTAGGGAAGAACTATTATTTGAATTACTATTTAATTGAAAATATAAATTTGATTGTGATTTACTATTATATCCAGTTAAAATTATTGATTAAATTTATTTGATTGAAAAAAGCATCTCCCTATATATAAAGGTCTTTTATATGTATAAGTGAATCCATTACATTGTAAACACTGGATTGATTCAACAAGACTTCTACCCCTTCCAGTTCTATAATTAACAAACAAACTTTCAAATAGATATTTTTTCTTGTTTTCTTTAGTATACTAGTTTTACCTATACAATTTCCCAAAATATCAATCTTATTAGAAATATTCACCATTTACCAAATTTAATTGAACAGAAAGTAACTTGCAAACAAAGAAAAAAGGTGAATCTGAGAAATCACTGAATGAGAAAGATGTATCAGTTGAAACATTCCTTTTACTTTCCAATTTACCATGTGTAGTAAAAATTTTATCAAAGGAGAGAGGAATAAATTACATTATCAACAGAAATGGATATTGAGAACAGAAGCAGAGGTTTAGAATTAACAAAACAAAAAGTGCTGAGAACGAAAGCAAAGCGGATTCCAATGAGGCAGGCGTCAATGGTAGTTGTGGAGGCACATTAGCAGGCAACAGTGGACGTTGTAGAAATACAACAGCAGGCATCTGCAGTGAACTGGATTTAGGGGATGAAGATATGAGCCTTTTAAAGAAGCGTAAACGAGAAGCACGCAACCAAAATGATGCATGTTTAAGTGGTGCAATAATAGAAGACAAAGCACAGCAAGATTTTTTAAGAGGTACAGGCAACCAAATAGATGGTGGAGCTAAAATAGCATGAGATTTCTAAAAGTAATTAAGATGTATTAGATATTATATAATTAAAACAAAAGGCAAAGGAGACAATAACATGGTTTCCAAAGGGCACTAGCAATCAAGCTGCTTGTTCAGGCAGAATTCTCACTCTTCAAGTAAAATAAAAATTAGTACCTCTTATATGAAGAAACTTTCACAAGTATTATATTTGGGTCTCAAGAACCCAGATTACAAACCAATCATTTTCAGATAACCTATAAATGTTATGCCATTGGTATTATTAACTTGGTTTTAGAAAGGTGCAATGAAATATATATATTAAGTTCTTGCAGAACTTAAGGTTGTAGAAAAAATTTAATGATAGAAATTGAAACTTTTTGGGCTTAAATCAGGCCCTCTTTTAGCTTTAAGGGAACTGTGTATGAATAAAAGTACATTAACTATTAACATAATATCAGCATTGATAAAATAATAAGACATTTCAAACAGATAACACTAGTTTTGAAACATTTCTAGAAGTCTTTTGAGGTGGTAAATTTTTCTAGCGACAGCTTTGAGAGACGTTAAGAAGCATTGGAGTGTACAAATGAAAAAACCCATATTCAATTTCTTTTGCAAAGATTGATGAATGCATGGGAACAAATCTTGGGATTCCTAAGGAAAATATAAGTACATTGAACAGTGTAACAATGTGGATTAAAACCTTATCAAACGATAGAACACTGCAGGTATTTCCTAACCTCATACACATAATTTTTTGAATTTACATTGATAGTGGGCTGAATAAACAAAATATGATTTCTTGAGCAAACAAAATTTTTTTAGCACATTTTCAAATTAAGATGGATCACAAACAGCACAAGCTTTTTTATGTATTGTCGGTATGCACATTAGCAAGAGTTTAGAAAATTGCAAAAAGGTTACCTTACCTTTGAAGTTCCAAACGTAAAAAAAACGTGTTAAGAACTCATAACAGCAGATTCATCTGTCACTAAATTCCAACCCCCCAACGGCTCCAAAACGCGCAATTATTTTTCTCAGAAGCGCCAGGGAAAGCAGCTACAATTAGATGGGCTTGACAACGTTTTAGGAAAACATTTTCCTAAATATTTCATCATGGAATCGCCGATCACCAGGATAGCCATTTGCAATAGATAATCACAAGCGCAGAACACAGCGATACATCCCGCTTGAAATCCAAATAAAATGACAATCGAGCGGGAACTGCGATTTTCGAGAACGAATTCGATTAACGATTCGGTTTAAGAACTATTCGATCTAAGAAAAGAGGCAAATGAAGATCGCCAAAAAAGTCACAAAAGTAGAGTAACCCGGTGCACCCAAACTGAGGGGGGGCGAGCGTGTAACATTGTCCTGAAATGCGTAAGTTTCGATGGGTAAGCTCGTTTATAGTGCTAGGATAAATGAAGAACACATTTTATTTTAAAAATGCATTTAAATTATGGCAACAAAAGCAAAAAACAAACATCTGTAATTTGAAATTGCAACCAAGCATTTTAATTTTAAAATCTATAAAAAAATTCCATCAAACCTTTGATTCCTTTCTCCCCAAACTAGCTAGTTTAACCTGCACAAAAGTAACTATTTGATTTAAAAAAAAATCCTATACATATAAAAATTGAATCTCTAAGAAAGAGTAGAGCCTTTATATAGAGAGTGGACATACACCCGACATTTACTGATCGGCTGATGCGGTCGGCAGCCATGTTTTTCCTTTTCAGGTCAGTTCAGCATGGCGGTTGTACTTTGCAGATTGCGATTTTGGAAGTTTTGTTTGGATACACTTGAAATTTACATAATTTTGAATGTAAGAACGCTTTTTTTTCATTTAATATAGATCAACCTATCCACTTAATGAACAAAATAAGGTGTAAACGATAACATTAATTTAGACAACTAAAAAGAAGCAAAGGTACATGTGTAAAATTCCGTCGACCATTCTCGCCAAACCAGAAAAATGTCGCCAAACAATGCGATATTCCGCCAATAATGGAAAGCGCATAAAATTGTTTTGCTAGTATTGCTCGAAAAACAATTTTTTCCGAAACGTTATAGAGGGCCGCGGTGGCCCGGTTGGAAGAGTAACGGACTTGGGTTGCGAGTTCGAATCCAGCCAAACACCGTCGTGTACAAAGGGGGCTGGTGCACGTTAAATCTGTCGTGGCCTCAAATGTCCTCACGTTGGCGTGGTGTGGAAGTTTGGAGAGTGGGGTGCCAGCTCAGGTGTTGCCTCGTCATCTGACCGTGGTTCAAAATTACATGGTATTGTCCTCGGGTCTTTCCCTTTGGGATTGATCCCGGATCGTCACCAATAGCCCGTTGTGTTGCTCCAGTGTGACGTTAATTGAAATACCCCCGAAAGTTATATTTAAACAATTTAAATTCGAAAAATGTTTAAACTGATTTTTTTATTTCTTTCCACAATATAAATAATTTATGAATATTTGAATTATGAAAAAAATGGATATTTAAAATACTTAATTATTTACCTTACTTTCAAATACAGTACATTAGGCCTTCTTTTTTTATTAAGTTGCCATTCAAATATACTCTATTCTTGTAATAAAAATAAACAAAAATTATTTTAGATCAATTTTGGTGTTTTATTTCACAACATAACCGTTTTTTACTGTCCCAATCCTCCGGATTTTTGCATATCCGGATTACGTCCAGCACTCAGTCGTAATAATTGGAGTTTTACTGTATTTCTATTAAGGATTTAAAGCTCTTTTATCTTATGACAAAATATTTTGTATGAATAATTTATTCGGAAAATTACAAGGCAAAATACGTTGCCCCACATTGGAATAACATGAAAGTGTTCCTAATTCAAATCTAACTCAATGTATAAAATTAAAAAAATTCTTTTTTTTTTATTCAGACCTCAAGCACACTCCAGATTAAGTCCTGTTTATTACTGGTTTATAAATTGGTCTGTGGTCTAAATGAGTAGCTCTTATGACATGAGAAAATCCAATCTATCAATATTTGAAACCCCAACGCCAAACCCGAAGTCTTCGTATCAGAATAGCCTGATTAGCAACCCTAGTGAAACCGATTTTTGCATAGCGTCCGCGTTGGCACAGCAACGGTCGAAAAACATGGCCTGCCGTTTTCCCTGTCATCTCTATCTATATATACAGTGGACTCCCTCTTAACCGGCCACTTCGGGACCGTACCCAGACAGGATAACGATTTGGCCGGTTAAACCGTCGTCTGTTAATAACATTAAAATACACTCCCGAAATCGTTTTTATTAGAATAAAACTAAGTATATAGCCTACTTTATTGTAATATGATATGAAAAAAAAAAGAAAACTTAACCTGGAAGAACTTCCTTTGTTGGAAAAACTAAACACATATTACTGTAAGCTACTGTATTTACAGTACATAATTGGTCGGTGGCGGCCGGTTAAAGCGGAGGCCGGTTAAGAGGGAGTTCACTGTATATAGGCTCTCTAACCCAAGAATGTTAACCATACTTTGGGGAACATTGAAATATTCACGCAATGTTACGAAATCCACGAAAGATTGAGTTTCTAGGGTTAAATATACTTCAATTACAGCCACGATACGAGTTGAAATCATTTCTTTGGCTTTTATTATTTTTTATGTTAATAGCAATTGCAGACAAAAAAAATTTTTTGAAGCTCATGCTTTGAAACTTTGTTTTAATACTAGAACGGCAGGTAGTGTCATTTTGAGACCAGAACGCATTTGTTGCTTTCTCCCTTTCGCATCTTTTTGTCGGATTTTGACAATTTCTTATGAATTCTAATCGTTTCACCCAATAAGCACACAGCAGAATTTTTTTGTATTACTCAATTCAGAAAAATTCTACATAAATCTGCGTAGAATGTGCGCTAGTATCTTTTTGACACCAAGCAGATTTCCAGTTCGAATTGACCATAGAAAATGGATCAGTGTCAATCGGTTTACTTTTAAATTTGTTAATTATCAGAAATTATAATTCCAACTGCAACTATATTTATAGGGGTTTTTACCCCTATAAATATCGTTTATCAGACGCAAAAATGGTGACTCACGGAAAAGTTCTGAAGCGATTAGAAATCTGTTGCGAGAACTATCTGAAAATGAATTATGGTATTGAGATCTGCGAATTAGATTCAGATAAAGAAATCTGATTATGTGGAAATAAATCAGAAAAACATGAAGAAAGTTACACAGATGCTGCTCAAAATATGTAAAATAATTTGAATTTATAACTCGGGATAGCACAGAATAGTATGTAATGGGTGAATGATTACTTTGACTACTAACATTTTACGTGATAGTAACAGTCCTATTTTGTTATGCAAAAAGTCAAACAAGTCGGTCGCAAGTTCAAATGTTTATGGGGGAAAGCACCAAAATTGTAATCGGTGCAGCTTGTCCGTCTTTGGACCTTGCACCAAAAATCTTCAACCAAACAAAATTATAAATTAGAATCATAGTGGGAAATTTATTCCATGTGCCGGAAAAATCTACATATATCTCATATGCAGGAAATTAAAAGGTGTGGTTTGTCTAACCAATGCTCCCACAAAATAAATTCAGTAAGCAAATCAGGCGAAGAAATTGGTAATTACTGCATCAATTGTAAATAAGATGTGCATAGTATATAAATTTGATAAATTAATGGTAAAATTTAATATTGTATTATCAATGAAACCAGCAAATTTCATTTTATGTGTATTCCATGTTACAATCGATTTATTTTAAATCTGTGTGCAAAAATAATCGTAAACTTGTATATGAAAAATAGAAAGGATGCCGTTTAGATATTAACAATTTATGTACTGGTGATGAAACAACACCGGTTAAGGGTCTTGGGAGTGCCAGCTGTTCTAGTGTTAACTCATCGCATCTTCCTGCCTTTGCTATTAAATGTTATTGATCTGATCCAAAACTAATACCCTGCTGAATCTAATGTTTTTTTAATTCTCCTCTCATTGCTTTCAGGGTATGAATTTTAAGTTTGATTTAAATCATGATTTTTTAGTACAAATCCCGATTTGAATCAGTATACCATGATTGCTTATTACTTGATTTTATTAACCTGCTTTCTTTTGTATTTAAATTTTTTGTTCACAATTTTGTCCATTGATGATTATTAAATTATTAATAAAAATTACACTATTTTGCAGCTCTTATTTTGCATCTTAGTTTCTCTATTTGAGACTAAATATACAAAACGCCTGAGCAACTTTTGATACTTACGGTATGGGAAGTTTTGATACTTACGGTAAGCTGAGTTCTGGTATCATGTGGTATGCCAAAACAAATTTATTTTGTAGTTTTCACTTTCTTTTTCTTTCAAAAAAATCCTTGAAACTTATGAGACTAATGTTTTCTCTGATCTACTTTTCCACTGTTCTGACAAACTTTCGATCAGATACTGTACGACTCATCACTTAACAGCATATTTCTTTAGTAGGTACTATATAGAGATTAGTTTTGAAAGAGTCAAATCAAAAATTTTCTAAAGAAAAATACCTGACTTGTAATTTTTAAGAATGATGGTGTCATATCCAATGAAAAGGAGCAATCTACATTCGGTATTCCTATACTAAAGATTTTTCTTTTTGTCGAATGACATTTAATCCCCCTCCAAAACAACGAGTCCTTGAGGCATGGCCCTCTAAGCAAATTTTACCTATTCCGGACAAGAAATATCACTAAACAGGGAATATTGACTCTGCTGCGTGAAGATTTATGACATGACTTGTAAAATGAAACAGGAAATTTTCAGTTCTAAACCAAAAGGGGACTAAATTATCCATCTAAAAATTTCTTGCCACCCATCATTGATACCATAATTTTGTGTCTTTATCATTGCGTATAACTCAATTTTAGTGAATATATCTTAATGAATAAAATTTGAGGTAGTCAGAAATTAATTTCCAAAATTAAAAAAAATCCTTTAATTTATAATGTTATATTTTTTCATGCATTCTGTAAAGAAAACATTTTAATAAAAAATTAGGTTATACTTTCAACTTTTGCCAACGTTGCAAACCTAATTTGCTGTAGTCATTGTGCTAATTCAGGGTTTGTACAGTCCATTAGAATACCTTTGCTTATAAAAGTCCTTGAACTGTTCCCTAATTTGAACCTTTTTATTAAGTCGGGAAAATGAATGAAAAGGTGTTTAAGATTCAAATATTTAACCAGAAAATATTTTTATACGTTTTTTGAACTTCGTTTAAATAAAGATAATTTTATTTTGTTTCAACTCAAAAGTTCTCAGATATTATGTTTTCTAAGCAATTATTTTCCTAGAAAAAATTTGAGTACAACCAAATTACCTTTGTGTGTCTTTAGAAAATGAATTACAACTTGGTGAATAAGATAACTCAAGAGGCTAGTAAAGTTCCAGCTTTCAAATGTATTGAAAACCCAAGTAATAAAAGTTAATGGGATTTTTAATGTCCCATAAATAAAATTCTAGTGCCAAGCAAAAACGTCCCTAATTAAAATAGAGACCATCTTAATTCATTATGAAATTATAGTAAATAACCAATATATACTAAATCAGAATTACTAGTTTAGTTAGAAATATTGATACATTAGACACATAATGTTGTATTTAAAGGGAAGGGTTTTTTTAAGTTTCAAAACTAAATTTTTAATTATATATTTTGTGTAATAAACAATACATTTCACTCGAGTTAAAAAATTGAGCATACAATAACACTCAATATAATTTTTACTATGAAAAAGTTAATTAACTGAAT
The DNA here is from genome assembly GCA_933210815.1 of Meta bourneti. Taxonomy (NCBI): domain Eukaryota; kingdom Metazoa; phylum Arthropoda; class Arachnida; order Araneae; family Tetragnathidae; genus Meta; species Meta bourneti. Next base: position 109,274,646 of record OW119922.1, on the reverse strand, counting down.
TCACACTTTTTATGTTACAAACAATTCGTCAAAGTAGATTTTTCTGAACTCACATAAAGTAATATTCTTCCTCACCTGAAAATTAACTCTTCGAATTTCATATTTTAACTTTCAATTGATCTGTGCTCTCCTGACAGCTAACTAATCAGTATAAATGTTTAATATTTTATAATTTAACTTCATTGTGTTCATTGCTATCAACTATCACTATAGAGCATGTCTGTGTTTAAAAATATATAATTTTAGACCCAATTTTTTTCTTCACTATATTTTTTGTTTTGAAGTTTAATCATAATATAAGTATTGCCTTTCTTCACTTTAATGTTTTGTTTTGCCACATTTTAGTTTTTGTATGTATAGAATTATCTATAGGAACCATTCCAAATGTTGGAGTGCTCAGTTTAATTTAAACTTTTGAGTATTGTGTTAAGAAGTAATGCAAAATGAGAAAACAAATGTGTTTGAACTTGTATTTAAAAACTAAAAATTCTGTAATTATGTGTGATACAGTATTTATATTACCTAATTTCTGTACTTATAGCAAGTTCTTTTTTAAAAAAAGATGTGCAACATTTGTTGACATTTATTGGTGTGCAACATTAGTGTTATAATATAAAATATCTTTCTAATGTTCGTGCTGCATACACTAAACGCACGTGCCCTTATAGATTAATGTGTAATGTAATTAAGTCTGCTCTAGAATTTTGCATTTGATATAACTTTTTAGTTTCTCTTTCCTTTATTAACTGTAATCAAAGTAAGTGAATGCGCTATAACTTTGCTCACCCTTGGAACAAACTTGGCCTTTTTTTAATTCCTTAAAATTTCTGTTGCCTGGCTGTTTTTAATACAATTATAGCATGGCTGTGTTAAAAATGAATTAATTTTATTTTTGTTATTTTTTAATGATGAATAAATAGTGGTACTTGGTATCACCAAGGATTACCAACACGTGGAAAATCCTGTTTTAGAACAATTCCCCTTCCAGTTTGCAGGACTTGAGCCTCGGGATTTATTGTCCTCTGAGAAATTTTCATGTAAATAAAAATCTACTACTTCAGGCATTTTCTTCTCTTTAAACATTTAAAAGAAAAATTGTTTTGTGTATATTCTCATTGAATGGTTTCAACATGCAGTATATGCATACAAGTATTTGCAATCTATTGAACTTTCCTGGACTTCCAAATGATCCCTGATTTGCTATAAAGATTTTATGTGTTTTATTTTTTCAGGTAATACTTAAGTGTAACTGAAATATATCTGTAGTGTAAAATGATAAATGGTAAGAGAAACTTGTCCAATTAATTGAGGCACATCAAGATTTGATCACTACTGATAATCATTCTATTTGATTTGCAATAAAATAATTAAACTCTTGAATAGCAAGTGACTCAATTAACTGGATTTGACTGTTGAATTATGGTGAAAATAATTAGAAATACTTTTCATAAAAGATATAAAAGTAGGCTGATAATACAGTTAAACCTCGTTAAGACGAATTTTATGGAACCGTAAAAAATTAGTATTAACTAGTTCTTGTTATCCTAACTCATAAAAAAGGCTTGATTTCAACAATAAAATGAAGCCATTAATGTAATTACATCACTGTACAATTCTTGGTTTACAGATAAATGGGATTCTTCATTACAAAGATTAAACAGATGATTCTTGATCATACAGATAATTCTCGATTTCAGATATTTCCTGATTACGCAAATTTTGTCTTGAAATAGTTTTGTTATCAATTTTTGTGTTAGTTTAATTGAGCAGATGAATTTTCGCAGCCTAACAAAAAGCAGTGAACAATTTCTAAGCCACAGTAGCTTATTTTAAAGAAGGCACACATATTACTTCAGAATCTTCGTTCATTCTACACTCTTCCGCAAATAAATCATCAACGATTTCAGTCCCTTAATGTTTCTGATATGATTGAAAAGAATCCATTTGCCCGTTAGTTTTGAAAGTTTCTTCGTCTTAACCGGCGATTCGTGTAACTGGAATGAGTTAACGTTATTTGAATATACATTTTGATGGGAATTGGAATTTAGTTCCTACCTTTAGTACTAAGCGAGTTTGTCTTAACGAGGTTTGACAATTTGTAAAATCTCAATAATGTTTAACTCAGCAGTGCTTGAACAGGTTGGCTACACGTCTCTTGGATCTAAAATTGATTTATGCTGAATTTAGGAATATCACGAAACAAGTTTAAATTCCCTGACTTTGTTAGCCAGAAAAAGAGTTTCTTAAACAGAGGTTTCCAAATATCCTGTGCGCTGCTTTTTTTTCTGCATTGTATCCCTTCAATATCAATTGTGTGCTGTGTGAGAGCATGTTTTATAAGGTTTATGCTGGATGTGCTTTTTAACATATCATTTAAGCATCTGACTCCAATACACGTCTGAAGACCATGTCGTCAAAAACCCAAAATGGCTGAATATCTTTAGCACTATCGCCAATTATTTCTTCCCCTTCCTTTTCAAGTTATTTAACACCTCATCAGGGGACCCTACACCGGATCCCAAAAACCCTGCATGTTTTAATGGTACATAGAGTGCTCTCCTTTCAACTTACGAGTCAAATTTGGAATTAGACATGTTCGCGTGTTTGCTGACATTTGGCATCTATTGCACAAAATTTGTTTAATTTGTAAGGAAAACATGAATAAAAAGAGATAGAAAGAAAAACAATTTCATCTATTTATATAGACACTTTTCTTTTGATAAAATATAGCACAGAAGTAAAACAATTGGGGAGTTGGGATGTGCTTCTACCCCACACCAAACGGTGAATAGGATGGTATTGCATTCAAATACATACATTAAAAATATTGCTACTAATTATGATTGTTATGTAAAAAATAACTGGATTAATTAAAACCAATGCTTTACTTGCACTTTTATACCCATGCGGATTGCTTAAATCTTAATGTACTGTGAAGGATCTATAGGCTCAAGATTGAACTACACTTTATGTCCCCAGGTTTCAGTATAGGTTTTTATTCCTTTTAGATGTTTCATTTGATTGCATTCACGACAGATCAAAAAGACAAGACTGTTCAAATCGCAGCAATTTCGGAGTTTTTTTGACAGTTTCAGTATAAATTGTAAAAATGCATACACATCGTTGGGGAATGTGACAGCTCATGAAAAGTAGAACAATTCTGTGATACTTACGGTAATATTTAATTGATTTCACATTTTTTGTATTCGAGTTTTCTCAATCGCAGGTATGTATAACAAAATACATTTTAAATAAGTATCCGAAGTTATTTTACAAAATGAAACAGTCTCTTCTGTGTGTACTTTGCGTTGGGGTGACATGCCACCCACGCGACTGCTAGTATAACGAAACATGTGCACGTTGTGCCTAGTTAAATAATGGGAGAAAGTGGAAACATTGTGCTGTACAGTTGTTCAGCTTTGCTTAACAATTTTTGTGGTTGAGGTGTGTTCTGAAAGGAACTCGAAAAGAGGAGGACATAGGGTCCTTAGTAGGCAATGTATGCAAAATATCGTGTTTCTTTTTAATAATAAAAATAAGATTTTTACGATTTTAATTAATCCCTTGTTCGTACAAGTTTAAACTCGTTGAACTCAAATCAGTGTAGTTTATAGATAGTTTTGATTTATGGTAGCCATTATTATTTATGATGAATAACATTAATATATTAGGAAATAAAGCACACACAGGTGTGATATTAGGTGATTCAAATAATTCTCATCAACGGTGTGATTTTAGAATTTTAATGGAATAAAATACATAATACGATTATTTACAAGTCACACAACACCACAAATAAAACATTAAAACAATTACAAGGGAAATATATACTTATAAGGGGGAATTCCTAGCCGTACGTGTTCAGTGCTTGGGCGATGGGGTTAAACTGACTATTTGTCTATTCTACATAAGTCTCTATTACGCCCATAGGTGGCGGTAGGAGTACTGTGAGGAGAGAGTTAGATAGAGTGTCACACAGGGTAAATGTTTGAAAGATTCAAGCGCGATATAGGAATTAGCAAAGTTAATCACATGATAGAGTAAATAGAACAGCATAACAAATGCCATGCATAAGCAGTGTTTTCTCATCTGGTTCTGAAGAGGTTTAGATTCGTTTGATTTTAACCCATAACCGGTTGCATGAAATTTTTAGGCTGGATCCCACTAACACCATTTTAAATTTTTGTATAAAATTAATCAAAAATCAGACATTTTTTGAGTTACATATTTACCATAGATGAAAAAAATGCATGCACTTTCCTTAGTTATTTTTGGACTTATTTTTTGAGAAAAAATTCATTTCATCAATAGAAAATAAAATAAAAGTAACTTGCAACGAAATTCCTAAAAAAATTCATACTTTTCACTAACATTTAACTTGCAAAGAGTACTTATTTGTGAAAAATGTTATTTGAAAGTAAATAGTAAAAAATTATATAAGACATGGAAACATATATACATAAATTTAAATGAAATATGCCAATTTTCAAATCTTCTCTGAGCATTCATAAATATTTCAAAGTTGTATTCCAAGCACACACAAAAAGGGTTTATACATAGCATACAAGAAAATAAAGCTTTTCTCTATGAGCAACATAGAATAAGTGTAATAGCATTCTCCAGAACATGCTAATTGTGTGGAATTTTGAGCTTGTAATAAAAAGAATCATCACATAATCATCAAAATAGCTTTCCTCTTCAATTGCTTTCCACACAATCTGTTTTGTTGACATGCTCACTACATTATCAGATGGGCGAATTAACTTTTACATTTCAATTTCATAAATGCATAATTGTTATGCCAGCTGCATAAAGAATTCCTAGGGATCAAAAATTTCCGATTAAATTTTAATAAAAATTAACCGACATATTACACAAAACAAAATGAAAATATTAAAATTCCCAATTATAAAGATTTCTGTGCAAGAGTGTAATCCTTTTATGACACTGCAGAAAACTTTTTCATTGTGGCTGTCTTTATTTTTTCAGACTACTTAACTTATTTAAATAAAATAACATGCATCTTATTCATAGTTATTTCATTTTCAATATTAATAAACTTAATACAGAAAGAAAAACGAAATTTGAAATTTTGATTTAAATCAGCATACCCTGGTGGTGGGCTTAAGTGGAAATTTCACTGATGGGTAACTATCTTTTAAACAACTTTTGCATAAATTCGCTATTCATATTATAGTTAAATTATCCTTGCTTTTTCTGATGCAAATTGGTCTGATTAATATGCTCGAGATCAGTTTATTTTCTTTCTAATACTCAGTACAGCAAAGAAATGTTGATCTGCCTTGAAGTCTCAAATAGAAGCATTAGTTTTAAAAAGAAATAAAAATGTTATTTTGATGACAACACAATGCAGTCCTGCTAATTGACAATGAGACAAATATTGTTAATATTCGTTATGAAGTGTTTGATATTTAATTTGGTGATATATTAAGTTAATCTAACTTACTGATTGCCATACTTTAAAATTTATAGTTTTGTTTAAAAAAAGATTTGAGATTTAAATAAGAGCATAATTTAAGTTATAAATTAAAAAATATATTAATTTTCCTTCTAAGCAGATGACTATTACTGGCTAGTTATTCAACACTAAATTTCGTTTATAGTTTTAGAATCTGTATGATTGCCGTATTTTACCTTAGATTCCTGCATTTGTACAAAATTGTCATCTTTGTTAACCTAATCATTATTTTTAGTGTCACAAAACAATCAGTCATCAATTGGAAGTCTAATTATAATTGAAAATAACAACTGGATGTAATTCTTGTTTTTACTATAAAATGGCATATCTTTTCAGAATACTTCGTTTTATCATTTTGTAAAAGAATTGTTTTCTTTCGACATTTTATTTGCTTTTGTTCTGCATTTTCCCATTAGTTTCAGTGCTTGGCTTCTGATTGCTTTTATTGTGGAATGATTTGTTTTAAGATGGTCCAATTCATTGCTTGTCTGAAAAAATTCAAATATTTATGTTCTGGAGTTAAAAATCTAACCATTTGATGCTTCCTTTACTTTTAACAATGCTCCAAGTTCATGAGGATTGATTATCTCTCTAATTGCAATTTCAGAAGAAATAACAAATCCTTTTGAATCAATTGTTAAGTTCGAAGGTTTTGGGTTTGTTTGAATTTGGGGAATGTTTGAATTTGCATATTCAAGACTGGATTAGTTTAGTTGCGTCACATTGATAAGCATTATACCATTCTGTTTCTTTTTATGTTGAAAAATGTTTGTGTTTATAAGACAATTCTAAATTGAACAAAACTTAATTGTTTAGCCTTTTGTATTTCATTTCCAATTTGTAAAATTAACTACCCCCTTTTCCTGCAGATGACAGTAATGAACTGAATATAGAAAAGCCATTGTCGCTTAGTGAAATGAAGGAACTAAGGGAAAACTCTACCGTAGGAGGTAGGATAGGCATTATACCATTCTGTTTCTTTTTATGTTGAAAAATGTTTGTGTTTATAAGAGAATTCTAAATTGAACAATGTAATAAACTTAATTGTTTAGCCTTTTGTATTTCATTTCCAATTTGTAAAATTAACTACCCCCTTTTCCTGCAGATGACAGAAGTATTGAGAGCATACTGTCGTTGAGTGAAATGAATTCACCAAATAAAAGCCCTGCCGTAGGAGGTAAGACAGACTGCAATTTTGGTGCGTCACATTGATAAGCATTATACCATTCTGTTTCTTTTTATGTTGAAAAATGTTTGTGTTTATAAAATAATTCTGAATTGAACAATGTAATAAACTTAATTGTTTTACCTTTTGTATTTCATTTCCAATTTGTAAAATTAACTACCCCCTTTTCCTGCAGGTGACAGTATTGAAAGGATATTATCCATATCAGAGATGCAGTCACTTCTTGAAAGTAGAGACTGCAATTTTGGTGCGTCACATTGATAGGCATTATATCATTTCTTCTTTTTTTGTTTATAAATCAGGCATGTGGTTTTTCCCATAGTTAGCTGAGATGTGATCTAATTGGTTTTTACGTAATTGCATGTATTTAAGATAAACTGAAAGTGATTTTCTGGAGAAAATTTCTAATGTGCCCACCCTGCCTCACTCATGTTACAACAGGTTTTGTTGGATTTCTGCTTTTTATGTTCGGTTCGATCACATACCTGAAAAAAATGAATTTTATGTTTGCCCATTTTATTGATTTACTTTCTAAATTTTCAACTGCTTATAATGTGATGCCTTTAATATTACATGTAATTTCAAGAAAGAGATGGGTTAGGGAGAATCAGACAACAAAATAATATTTCAACCTTTTAACTTATTAAAGTACTGGAAATGATTAAATTAAAACTTTTTAAACTTGTTATTGAATTTTAAGGTAAAATTATCATATGCTTATAATTGTAGAAAATGTAACTTGCAGTACTTTTCAAATCAAAGAAAATTATCCTTGTCCGTTCATCTAAGAAGCTTCCTTGCATGTACAAAGAAAAGTGGATGACATTTTTAGAGATTGGATCATCTTTTCTTTTGCCATTGTTTCCCTCGCATACCCGTTCTTAAATTTTATTTTAAGGATAATCCCTGCCACCATTTTATACAGTTTTGCATGAAATAGCATGAAGTTTTTATCTTCCAGTAATTTCTTGAACATTTTAAATTTGGTTCAATAAAGCCTCCTACGTAAGATTATCTTGTGAAGCAGGTGCATGCATGCTTATGTAATTTTTTTTAATCTTGTTCCAGGCACACCATCAAAAATGATGAATGACCACTCCCTCATTATACCAGATAGCCACATGGATCATCCGAGCTTCATGGGCTTGAAGACTCAGGGTATGGAGGAGGTTGTCCTCGATACTAACCATGTTAGCCAGTTGTTCTTCAACGATAGTGGTGTGCCCAACGAGTTGATAGTGGAACAAAGCATAGGAGTTGGTAATGAAGACCCTCATGCGGAAATAATCCTTGTACCCAACACCACCATCATCAAGCAAGAAGACATGATCGAAAGGGGGGAGGTTGTTGTCGCCTCCAGTGTCGATAATGAAGTCATAATTGACGATCACATGGATAGCCACTTAGACACCGATCATTTTGTGATAGGGTCGTCGATAGATATTGGCTCCGATCAGATGGACGACGGCTTTGACGACACCAAGCTCATCATCGACACTGACCAGTACGGCATAGAGGCAAATCTTACGAGGCCCTGCATAACTTATGACTGTGGGGAATGTGGCGTCACGTGCAAGAGCCGAGCATCTCTCAAAAAGCACGTCGAAAGCCAGCATCCAAAATATCAAAGAAACGAAGCTAAAAAGACTAGTTCAAAAGAAAAAAGCTCAGGTACTAAGTGGTACACCTGTCCCTCTTGTTCGTACTCTTCCCAGCGGAGAGACAAACTGGACAAACACATGGAGAAGCACGTACTGTTAGATGGCGTGCATCCATGTGGAAAGAAAAGGCATAAGCCAGAAGCCCTCCCCCGACGCCATAGGCACAATGCCGAAGAATACAGGTGCCCTCACTGCGCATACTGCTGCACGGTGTACGAAGCACTGACAAAGCACAAGAAGGTCCACCTCTCAAACAAGGCATTCACCCTCAAGTTGAGTTGCAAAATTTGCGGAGAGGATCGGACAACAAAAGCCGAGATACAGAGGCATATGAAAAAGCACAAAACGGGTGATCACTTGCAGTGTGATCTATGTCCTTTTACTAGTGTTCAATTAAAAAAAATAATTCAACATCGTAGAATGCACACTGGGGAAAAGCCACACCTGTGCCCGCATTGCATTTACCGCTCATCCCGCAGAGACAATCTTCGCTCTCATGTTCGTAGGATGCATGGAAAGGAAAACATGTACATTGACACTTTTAATCCTAATGAAGCGTCGTAGGTGTAGATTAGCATTTCTAACTTAGGAATTGATTATGATGCTTGGATAAAAAAAGACTAGTAAATAACTTCTAACGTAATAGTAACTTGCTTTCAAATTTATGTTGACACTTCATAAATCTAAATTGCATTACCATGCGAAATAATTTAATTTCAAAACTGATTTACTATTTGGTGTTCCTACCTGGTTTTTAATCCATTTTGTTCATGTTGTGCTCATATGGAATTCTGTTTAATTGAGGGATGTGCATAAAGATTGCTTATCCCATTAAGTTCCCCCAAACAGGCCATTAAGATGGAGGACATTTGAATTACATTTTTTAAGAAAAATTAGATTGACAAGATATATTTTTGACCCATGTTTTAAGAATAGTTCTCAAATAAATGACATCAAATAGTAATTAAAGATAACATTTCTGCCCATCTCTTAAAATTGTTAAATAATTATTAAATTTGGAGTGTAAAATTGTATATATAATGTACAGTAATTTTAAAAACAAGTCCTTTTTTAAATGTAAAATGTGTTGATTTTCGGCTTGGGAACTTGTGTGTATCTTTCTGGTTATACTTTCATCTGTTATTTTGAATTCTTATATTCAGTCAGATTTTAAGCAATTACTTTTTGTATGTTCAAAAAATTAAAGTTAATAAGTCATTCCATCACAAAGTACAATGATTTAAATAGAAGTTGGTGCCCCCTTCTTTTTATATGTAAATTAAAAAGAACTGATCAATAGAATATCATTTATTAAAATGCTGTATTATATGCCATTATCCCATTTATTAAAGTGGAAAATGTCTAAAAAATATTGAAATTTAGGAATTGCATCTTGTAAAACCTAAGTTAGGAAAAACTATGCAAGGTCTTTTTATACCTCTGCTTCTAGTTTTAAGAAACATTTCAATTTTAAAATTCCCATAAAACACAATTTACTTATTGGCATTTAAATTAATTTTAAATAAAAAAACTAGTTGATTTTCAAAACTAAAACTATCTGCCAACTGAAGTAAAACCCTAGATTTCCCCTGGAGTTTAGTTTCCAAAAATACATTTAGTAGTAAAATAACTTGCATTTTTTCTCTCCTCGATATCCAATCATTGTGAATCTTATCTGATTACTAATTATTAATTCATGTTAAGAATTGTTTTGGTTGTGTTATCTTAAAATTTTACTCCCTGTCTCAAAATAAGTCACATTTGCACCCTTTTTCTAATACTATATTTTTCCAATTTTGAAATGAACTGTACTGAGGCTGGTAAGAAATCCATAAAAGGATATTTGAGAAAAATATTTCGTTAGTAAACATGTAGGGAAGTGGAATGATATGATGTGGAAATATAATGCCTATGAAGTTGTTCACATTCAAAAACGTGAAAATCACTTTCCAAATAGTATTAATTGTATTTGTGAATCTATTGAAAGTCAAGTACTGACGTAATACTTAAACATGCGAGGAAAATAAACTTTAATTTTGATTAAATCTTTTCTTTTCCATCTTTTGTTCAAATGTGACAACTCAGAACAAATTTCTTTCAAGTGTTTGGAACAGGGAGTTTTTAAGTTAAGTGCATTGATTTTTCAAGTATCAATTTTGTTTTGTTGGAAAACATTTCAAAGAGAGTTATTTGAAATACTTGACTGTTTATTCGCAACAAAAAGTATTGTTTTGTTAATGAAACAAACCTGGAAAAATTTCATGAGTGATGCTCTCTATATTAAGTCTATTTTGAACAACTTGTAAAACAAAGCAGTACTATAAAATAATGGGTTAAAAATCATTTAATACCATTATTTTAAGAAAGTATTGTGCTCCTTGTTATGAACTGTATTTTTTTCAATTTTATGAATATGTTAACAAAATATAATTCTCAAAAAGTGGAATTGCAGTTCCACTAATCAAAAGTTCGTTGGCTTCCATCAGGGGGAAATGTCCAAAGAACAAAATTAATTGACTTTAAAACTAAAGTATCTAACCTGAGATTTTAACTGATAAATATTTGTGGAACAGTTAGTTTTCCAATTTAAATATCCCTCAGGTGCACATCTTTAGATGTGTATGGTCATTACAGCACCAAGGATCTTCCATTTTTACCCTTGCCTATCCATTTGTTTTTCTTTCTCCCTCATTGTGTTTGGTGCAGCTTGGCCTTGTGCAATAAAAAGCCCCAAAACAACCAATTTAAAGAATCATATTAACTTTGTAAACTTTATTTTTGTTTCAATCATTTTGAAGCATCTAGTTTCTCAAATTTGTGGAATTTTTTAAATGGCAAGCATCAACTATGTTGTGGAAGAGGAATTTGATCAAAGTACTATGCAGAAACATGGGGTTGTAATGAATCTGCTTATAGATGTTACATTGCAAAATTAAATTATGTGCAAGGATTTGCACAACGTAACACTTAATTAATTTTCATTTCTACCATTCCCAAAAATCCAACTTGCCAGGTGTATGTTGTAATGAAAGGGAGCATCACTCAAAACTTGGATTAAAAAATAGATGGTTACGTTAGTGGAGCCTGATGTAACCATTGATGTGATGACATGACTTGAGTATTTGTTAAGTCATGCACCATTCTACTTTACACTATACATTTTTGTAATTTACTCTTGGAATCCATTGTTTTGGAAAGTACGTGGAAACCAATTACTTTCATGAAAATGTGTCTTGATCAGCAATAACTATTGGAGATAAGAAAGCTGATTTGTAAGTAGAGTGGTTAGGAATAATTATAATTACCTTTTTGATATTGTGTATTTCATGTACTTTGTAGTATAAATTATTTAATTATAGTTTATACTATGGTATTGCTTTTATCCATTTCAAGTATTTCCTTTTAAATGGTAACATAGTGAAAACTTTTATCCTTTTTTAAATTCCGAGTTATATTGGTAAATTCAATTTTATTCCTCTTGCATATTTTTGTCTTGATAATTTTTTTAATATTGTTAGATTTCAATACCAAGTCAGATTTTTTTGGTTTTAGTTTAAAGTTAATAACCAAACATTTAACACACAATATTCATTTATATCTGAGCTAATTAAACATTTGTAACCAAATACTAAAATATAATACTGCTAGGTCCCCTTTAAAATATTTTGTCTAGTTTGAACGTTTTCATTTGAGAATTTTATTTTATGAACGACTAAAATAATAAGTAACTTTTCTATAATTACTTCAGAATGAAATGTGCTGGCCAACCGATTCATGTAATTGGTATGTTCTTTCTATTCAAATTTTGCATAGATTGTGTAACACCTGCCATCTTTGAAAATTCCCGTTCCCCATAGCCAACTACGGAAAGCATTGACAAGACTAGAGGTTGGAGAAATATGGTTTTGTTAAATACCCTTTTTTCCCCTCATTTCTGGGAACGTCGTGGCTCAGTAGGTATGCCCACTACCCTAACAACCTGCAAGTTGTAGGCTGCGCAGGTTTGTTTCCACCCTTGGTTTATTTCTGTTCTGTATATTAAACCTTTCCTTGTGTGTATGTTCATAAGTTGATGTTGTCTGTCTTGTGTTAACCTTTAGACTATGGGTGGTACAACAGTCGTACCATATTCGCTTAACGGAATAAAAGCGCCGTAGTGTAAGGGTCAAGCACAGCATGATCTGGCCCTTTCGCCATAAAAATCCAATCCAACTGACCTTCATTTCTATCTAATTTTTTTGCTTGGTATGAATACTTTTTGTAAATGCAATGCAATTGTCGATACATTTTTCTCGGGCTGTTTTCAACTTTGGTCGTTATCTATGGCTTGTAGATACAGAAAAGTGGCCCTACTGCTGGACATTCAAGTTTAGACAATTGCTTTTCACCTGATGTTTTGCTCATTGGAAGAGTTATTCAGTAAATTAAACCTGTAAGGGCATTGTGTGAATAATGATTTCACATTTCTCCACTTCTAGAAAAGTATTACGATTAAAACGCAGGTGTAATTTCAAATATTTTAATTTCTTGCATGATTTTGTGTGACGAAATAGTTAGACACACCAATACTAAATTGTATACCTCTTTTCATATTTTTCCTTTGATGTATGAGAAAACAAATCGGTAAATATCTGTTGATTAAATATGCTCTACCTTCCATACAAATAAGTCAATGATCTCATTTAGGTACCGTAGTTATTTTGTTAAACTGAGCTTATTTTCATCTTGGTTATTTCGTAATCCATGTTCAATTCTGCTTATGGTTCAAGTCTCAATTGAACTACTTCCTTTATGTGTTCGTATCACATAAAAATATTAGGCGTCTGTTAAATTGAATGCTGACATTTCAAAATGCAATCTGAAACGACTATTAGAAGACATTTTTCATGTTCAATAACACCAACTCAAATGAGAGCTTTTACCACACTATCCTACATAATTTAAAATTAAAAGCATGTTTCAAATTGTTTTGATATTTCAGGAGAAATTTTTTTTTTTTAAGATTGTTGGATTTTTATCTGTCCGTAGATATTCATGCAGCCAATGCACATTAATTAACATATTAAAGCAGGTAAATTTTGTGACATTTCTCTTAGAAAATTTAACAATATTCTTAGTGAAGAGTATTAATTATCTATCATTCTTTTTGCTCAACTTGATGGATTTACCAATGAGTTCTTTAACCTGGACAAATGTAACATGTCATTGGTTGCAGTATTTATTTACTCATTTTTTCTTTCAAAAGTATCTAGGAATTGTTTTGAAGTTCTTATTCATCTTGGGGTTTTTTCTGAAAATTATCGGTTGGCCAGCTGAAACATTTTAGTTTTTCATCCACGTTTCCATTTAAACAGCTAAGGAAAATACTTTGAATATGGGTTTAGTGTTTATTTTTTTCATACCATTTTCACTGTGATAAATCTTTAACATCTAAATTTACCCATTTTTATTTGGGGAAATGCATTATGCTCAAAATTTGCATAAATGTTTAAAATTAATTGGAATTTGCGAGTTGTCAATTTTAAGCCATTTACAAATGTACTTATCTGCATGCTACATATGAATTCAAGTAAACCTTCCTGAAGCAACACTGCTATTTTATTCTTTTAAAATTGAACTTATTGGTGGGAGTATGTAGTCTTTCTGTACCTGTAGCATCTAATTAGCTATTTATTACTTGTTTTACATGCTTCAGACTTTTCTATTAACTTTATTTCTGAATACAGATTGATTACATTATAAGAGATGCAGTCTCAACATTTCCTATCCAAAGTGTAAGAATTGTATGATATAGAAGAATTGAATCATTGTTTGCTGTGATATACGTTTGTTACTTTTTTATCTAAAATCTGATATACTTTGATGTGTACTTTTCAGAAAGTATATTTCTACAAAATGTGACTTTTTCAATCCAATTATTTTACTACATGATTGTATTGTGTAATCCTAAAATTTAGGAAGAGTAAAGATGTTAAATGAACCTGTAATAAAAACTAAAAAAATATTAATTTTATTTATTGCACACATTGAATGTTATCAAATCTTAACATCTTGTTATTAATCACTAGGACTCGATTTTAGAATTTTTTTTATGACACTTCAAATTGTAGCCTTCAAAACAGTTATCAAATAATACAAGTACCAAAACATGAAGTATACTATACGATTTTGGTTAGACTCTAATGCAAGTTGGGGAAATCCCCATTGCTTAACTTTTGAAAGGGATTTTTAGGGGATCACTAAATAATTTTTTTAAGGTTTTATCGTGCATTTTATAGTTTACACTTTTGAATTATAACCTAAATTAATTTTTTTGTTTTGAATGAAACATTTTTGAAATCAACTTGCAAGCTATCCAGTTTTATTTGGAAGGTGGTGTGATACTATGACAGTTCCCATGATGTAGCTAGGGGGCAGCATTTCTGAGATATAGTAGTCTTGTTTCTCTGACAAAAAATTAATGTTTGTGTTATCTTCTGACTTCAGAGCAGTCATTCCATAGTCACAGATTTCTCAAATTTTTACCATAGATAGACATGGCAGTGAAACCCACAGATCTCAGTTATTTAAATATTTTGTCCAATATTAGCTGATATACTGGAGTTTAAAAATTGGTCAATTGTACAAAATGGCAGTTATCTTGAATTTGCCACTGTCTAAATGACCCTACTTGAGAACTAATAGTTCATATTTAGTAATTTTCGTACCAAATGGTTAGCCATTTGTTTCAGAAGTATAAGCTACAAAAACAATAGGAATTATACATTTTAGTGGATTTTTTCAATGTAAAATGAAAAATCACTTAAAAGCAGTCGACTTTAAAGGGCTATAGAAAAAATGAACCCTCATTTTTTCTGAAACTTTGTGGAAGTATTAATACTTGAATCTGACAAAAATTCTTCGTTTCTGTGAATTAAAGATATTCTAATGATAGCATATGTATTTCAAAACAGTGGTCATTTACAGTGCAAAAATGACCATAACTTAAAAAAAAATATGGTCAGATTTCAATTTTTATGAAGTACTAATTCAAAGCAGGCTCACATTAAATGTAAAAATATTAATAGAGCATCAAATTATTGTCTATTTTTTTATCTCATGGTGTCTTTGGAAAAGTACCATTGAAGAAAGATTGTTTTTATTCATTTCAATTATTTTTAAAAAATACATTACAAAACGTGTTTTATAATATTCAATTTCAATATTTTTCTTAAATATATTTACATTATGCTTACTGTACATTGTATCAAAATTACAGGGAAATTTGTATACTTCTCAGTTTCTTAATTATAAATACTTATAGCTCCAAATATAATACTAATACCCATTATGCATAAATATAGGCTCAATGTAATACAACATATATTGACATTACTGAAATATTTTAAGCTGATCTAATATATTTTTTAGAAATTGAAAGCACGCATGTACTTACATTGATAAATTAAAATTTCTAGGCACTGGAAATTAATTTAAGATCAAAGAAATATGTGAACAAACAATATGTTAATAGCATCAAAAAAATTTCAAAGTTAAATATTAAGCACGAATAAAAAAGGCCACATTAATATTGATGGTAAAGTTAAAAGCATAAAATTATTCAATTTGTCTTGTAGTTTTGGAATAATAGTTCAATTGATTTTCACCAGGAGCAACATATGTTCGTCCAGTTGTAATTATGGGAAAAGATTCATAAGGAATCCAACATGCATCTAAAGGCCCTGACCATATATAGGTTGCACTTGGTCCATGAAGCATGAACATAATTTTGTTATTATTCCTCACAATAATCCAAATCTTTCCTTATCCATCAATTAATTCCATACAAACATGCAAGAAATTGTTTATTTTGGAATGTTGGTAATTTGATGGTTTTCTCCAATCCCATTGTAGAGAGCAACAAATGTTTAGGAACCTGAAACTGTGAACCTATATCTTTTTGTAGTGGTGTAAAACTGATTAGTTCCTGTGTTATTGAATTTGCCATTGCGTACCTATCTGCTAATTGAATATAATTTTCAATTTCGCTACGAATGATCTATTTCTTTTATGAACTCTTGTAAAGTTGTCCAAAAGCATTAAATCTGCATGGACGCTTAAAGTAGCCATACACTTTGGTTCCACCAATATCGTCACAAACTTTTATTCTATGAGAAGAGGCAAAAAAGTACCACTCGGCTTTTACTCGATTTTTTTTATGACATAATAGTTAAAATTTAGTTTTGTATTTGTCAGTTCTCATTGAAACACTATTTGAATTTGTGGAACTTGCGTGATTAAATATTTGGCAATTACTTTTTTCAAAATGTTGAAGTGTCATGTTCTAAATTAGTGGTTAACCTGGGGTGTGTGCACCCCTGGAGGTGCGAGAGAAGGTTCTAAATTTTCGATGAAAACTTCGAAAATTTTTCGAAGTTTTCTTTCTTTTTTTGCTTTTTTTCTGCTTTTCCGACTGAGGTTTGGAATGCCTGAGTAACTGCCAGACAAAATTTAAGGTGGAATGAACACCAGAAAGTAGCTATATCTATCTACTGTTAGCTAAATGAAAGCACAAATGTTTCTAAAGTGGCCCAGTAGATGGCATCGCACTTAACAGCGCATGCAGTACAATACGCGTACTCATACGAATGTTAAGGAGGTGGTTTAACGCAGAAACGAATACTAATATGCTTTAATTTACCTACATTAATCAGTGATTCAAGCACATACCGAATACAATCGGGCCCGATTGGAAGAGTAACGGACTAGCAACCGAAGGGTTGCGATTTCGAATCCAGCCAAACACCGTCGTGTACAAAGGGGGCTGGTGCACGTTAAATCTGTCGTGGCTTCAAATGTCCTCACTGTCTTTGTGATAAGCTTGTAGATAACGTCAACAGCATAAAGGAGTGACGCGACTTGGCAGTTTTTAGTTTTATTTAAAACTTAACAAGGAACATATAGATTAATATACATAATGGGTATACCCAATTTACAAAAAGGTTAGTGGGAAAAATCCATATTGGACGAAAGACGTCCGATCTGATCAAAAACAGCCAAGTAAAGATATTGGTAATCCAAGTTGGCGCACAAGCGCCAACATCCCGCCCGGCCTTGCACGAAGTGCAAAGAATAATTACCACATTGTATAAAAAAAATGTTAGACACAACAGTTACAGTGGAAATACAATTTTCAATTAAACAATAGTTTTAAGCATTCAAACGCAAATTTTGATTTGAGAATTAAAATACTCGTGCAATAATTACAGCAATTAATGAATACCATAAAAATAAACACAAACACAATGCTTATTCAAAATAAAGTACATAATAGTATACAAGTTTTAAATTGATTACTCAGTGGGAACTGGTAATAGCGCTAATTTAGTGATGGGTCTTTTGAAAAGTCCCAACTTCGTTTTTACCATACACACTCTAATTTGACCATCTTGGCCTGGAAAAACGTCTACAATACGACCCATCAACCAGGAATTAGTAGGTTGATTATCCTCCCTTACAATCACTGTTCCCAATAGCAAGATTATTCTTAGAAAACATCCATTTAGATCTTTGTTGTAAGTGGCTGATATAATCTCTCTGCCACCGTTTCCAAATATATTGAATCACCTTGGTGGTTCGTTGCCACCTTTTTAGTAAATTATCAGTGTAGGTTGTTAAATCAGGTTCAACAATTGAAACAATGGGTCGTCCAATCAGAAAATGACCAGGTGTTAATGTCTCCAAATCATTTGCATCAGTGGAAAGAGGAACTAATGGCCGCGAATTTAAAATTCCTTCTATTTGATTTGTTATAGTCAAAAACTCCTCATAGGTAAATATTAATTTTCCTATTCCGCGTTTCAAATGAAATTTAAAGGATTTTATACCAGCCTACAAAATGAGATTTGGGAGGTATGAATTTCCACTTTATTTTTTCAGAACTGAGATATTTCGTCAATTTATCATCTGGCTTGTCTATTAAATCAAACAAGCGATTCAATTCGTTACGCGCACCAATAAAGTTGCTACCATTATCAGTAAAGATAGTTGCACATTTACCACGTCGAGAAATAAATCTTTTCAACGATGCAATGAATGATTCAGATGTCAAATCCGATACAAGTTCAAAATGAACTGCTCTAGTTACAAAACAAATAAAGATTGCAACATATCTTTTGAAGGGAACCCTTACGTTGATTTTTGTTCTTAATGAAAAAGGGTCCGCCGAAATCAATACCAGTAGTATTAAACACAAAATCAGGTTTTAACCGTTCAGGAGGCAAGTCGCCCATTTTTTGAGTCATAAATTGAGGGTTGTATTTAGTACAAGTAACACATTCATAAATGATTTTTCTAGACAAATTTCTACCACCCAATATCCAATACTTTTGGCGTGATAAATGCAAAGTAGTTTGAGCACCGACATGCAAATATTTATCATGAATGTCTAGCAGAATTAGTTTTGAGATTGGATGATTTTTAGGTAATATTACAGGGTGTTTTACATCAAAGGATAAATCAGAATGTTCCAATCGACCTCCTACTCTAATGATTCCATCTGCGTCCAAAAAAGGCGATAAAGTTTTAATCTTACTTGAAGGGGAGACCAACCCATCCCCTTTTAAATGTTGAATCTCACGGAGAAAATGTTGAGTTTGAACCTCTTTCACAATAAAATTCTCAGTAATTTTCCTTTCTGCTGGGAGAATGGGACCTTTTTGAAATGAAAATTTTCTACGCGCCTTTAAGAACCTGAAAACATAACTAAAAACATTTAAGTTAGTTACATAATTATTTGCGATACTTAAAATATGATCTATGAGAGAATTTTCTTTAACATTTAACAGTGAATAGTCATTACTGATAATCTTTTTCAGGCACACTAGGAATTTCGGATAAGAGATGAAAGTTTTGTGTTTGCAAGAATTCGGGCCCTTTCAGCCAAATTGGATTGTAAATGAGATTCTCGGCCGAAGTCCCTCTGGACAACAGATCGGCCGGATTTTCCTTGCCGGAACAGTGAAACCAATTGTCCGGGTTGGACAATGACTTGATTTCATTTACTCAATTGGCCACGAATTGCTTCCACCTTTTGCTGGATCCCTTAATCCAATACAAGACGATTTTTGAGTCTGTCCAGAGTGTCACTGAAACTGATTTTTTTTGTCTCCGATGATCTTCTGAATCTTACTCGTTAATCGAGCTGCTAAAAGTACACCAAGTAGCTCAAGTCGGTGTAAAGTTATTGTTTTCAAAGGTGCGACGCGGCTCTTTGCAGTGACGAGGTTCACTGTAATGTCGTTGTTCTTGATTACCCTCAAGAATACAGCAACACCAAAAGCTTTCTTGCTTGCATCGCAAAAGGTATGAATCTCGATGATGTCATCAGACTCTTCCTTTGATGAGTTGAGGACCAATCTCGGGATTCTTAGTTTCTCCAACAGTGGAATTTCTGTGGACCACCGTTGCCATTCTTGCTGGATATCCCCTGGTAGGTCGCGATCCCAAGAGATTTTTCGTTCCCAAAGGGATTGAAGCATACATTTGGCTCGAATTGTGAATGGTGTAAGTAGACCCAAAGGGTCGAAAATTTTCCCAACGGCTTGTAATAGAAAGCGTTTTGTGTTCTTGTTAGGCGATAGGAATTCGAGTAGTCCTCTTATTTCGATCATGAAACAGTCCTCCTTGGTATTCCATGAAATACCCAGTATTTTGGTCAAGTTGGAGCCTAAACTGACCGGGGAATCCACAGGGAACGTGTCGAATCCCTCATTCGACCACTGCTCCGACAATTCGTCATCGTTTGTAATCCATTTTCGAAGACTCATGTTGGCTTCGAGCATAATGTTTCTCGCCTCACGTGAGATTTCGAGTGCTTCATGAGTGCTGTCTGCACCTGCAATTAAATCATCAACATAAAAGCAAGTATCCAATATTTCAACTGTTGTGGGAACATTTCCTTTTGATATATAAAAGTTGTTAGTTGCCGGCAATAGAAAAGGAGAAGCGTTGACTCCAAATAAAACTCGGGTAAATTTGAAGACTTGGAACCTATGGTCCGAAAAATGGTCGTTGGGCCACAAGAAGCGAACTGCGTCATCTATTATTACTTGATCTTCATTTCGGGATTCCGCTGTAATCTTTTCAAAGTACCTCGGAAGCGCTGGTATGCAACGGAAAAATTGTCTTTTAGTTCCTTAAAATCTCTTCTCCACGGAAAGGTCACGGAGTATCGAGAGTTTTTGAATTCGACAGTTTTATTGAAGATTTCCACTGCCCGATCGTCCTCAAAAAGTCTTGGGTCATCCCTGATTCCAAGCGACTCCAAGTCGAAAAAGCGATTCAAATTATCATCCAAAGATTCAGAATCTTGAATGAGATAGCAGTGTTCATCATTAGATGAACAACGTTCATTCCCCGTACCAGCGGCAATGTAACCGAAAACAGAGTCTCTGAAAAAGAGATCATTGATTTTAAATGTGTCATTCTTAAGAATTTGTAATACCCATTGGGATGAAAGAACACAATCACACGATGAAGGAACAAAAAAGTTGGGATCTGCTAATTTCACAAAGTCAGGCAATTCCAAATCCGAAGTGTTTATTTCAGAAGACGGAGTCAAATCAACAATGTTATTTACTAGATACAGTTCGATTTGCATTAGATACAAACGCACTCGTTTTATGAGTCAGACTATGAACAGAGTTGTTTAGACCAGTGGTGCACAAACTATTTCCCCCCCCCCCCAATTTTGTTTACTATTTTGTCGCGACCCCTGGATAGACAATAGACGTTTTTTTAATCATCAACATACACTGCTGGCCACCGTAAATGCAACACCCTGAAGGAAGCATGCAAATAATATGAAATTTACAACATGCATTAGCGGAGGTGAGATATGCAAATGATTAGAATTTCAGCGCAGACGCACATCACGCGCGCCTGTGGCGCCACTTCAAAGCGCTATTTAAGGCTTGGAGATTTCGACGATTTCAAGTACGGCAATTGTGTTTTTCTTGTGGTTTTTTTAAAAAAAACGATCAATTATGCCTCGTAGAAAACAGCGATCATCTTTTGATCAAGTATTCGAGTTCGACAGAGGAAGGATAGTGGCCTACCGAGATTGTGGATTATCTTTCAGGGAAATCGGTAGTCGTGTTGGACGAAACCAAACAACTGTAATGCGGATATGTGATCGTTGGATGCAGGAGGGTACGACGGACCGACGTGTTCGATCGCATCCACCTCAGTGCACCACTTCACGTGATGACAGGCATATTGTGCGTATGGCAGTGACGGATCGCTCAGCCACATCACGAACCATAGCACAGCACATTCAGTCTGTACCGCATCATCCAGTGTCTGCGCGTACCATTCGACGCCGTTTACAGCAGAGTGGTCTGTCCGCAAGACGTCCATTGCTTCGTCTACCCTTGACGCAGAACCACAGACGTTTCCGCCGCCAATGGTGCGATGAAAGAAGGATGTGGACGGCAGAATGGAATGAAATTGTCTTTACTGACGAGTCACGCTTCTGTCTGCAACACCACGATGGTCGGATTCGAGTCTGGAGACACCGTGGAGAGAGGATGCTGAACAGCTGCGTTATGCACCGCCACACAGGTCTTGCACCGGGTATTATGGTATGGGGCGGTATTGGATATCACTCTCGCACTCCTCTACTACGCATTGCCGGTACTTTAAACAGCCAGCGCTACATCTCCGAGGTGTTGGAGCCAGTTGTCCTTCCTTACCTTCAGGGCTTGCCCACAGCCATATTTCAACTGGATAATGCGCGACCACACGTGGCACGCATTGTCCAAGGGTTCTTCGTCAATCGCCAGATTGAATTGCTTCCCTGGCCAGCTCGCTCTCCGGATCTTTCGCCGATAGAAAACATGTGGTCCATGGTTGCTCAACGATTGACCCAGAATACATCCCCAGCTGCCACACCAGATCAACTTTGGCAACGTGTGGAAGCTGCTTGGTCTGCTGTACCCCAAGAACACATCCAAAGTCTCTTTGAATCAATGCCAAGGCGTGTGGCAGCGGTGATCTCCAACAATGGCGGCTACTCTGGCTACTGATTTTGGCAGGAACCACACTTCACAGAAGTCTATAAATTTAATCATTTGATACTTGGTCAACATGTTATCTACAAAATAAATTTTGTTGTGATATCTCTTGTCTTTCTTGGTGTTGCAATTTGGGTGGCCAGCAGTGTAGTTAAAGTCGAATTCTGTTTGGGATTTGCGCTTCTGTTTGTGCCTTATTAGAGGTCTGAATAAAACACATAATTTTATGAAGCAATGGTTTTATTTATGCATATGGGTATAAATATTTTTTAATGGAAAATACTTAAAAAAAACTTATAACATAAGAATTCAATGTGAGGTATGTGCTTGGAAAGAGCTCATGATTGCTTCTATGTTCGGATCTGTATTGGAAATCGCAAGCCGTAAGTCATCCTCTGGATCCAATCGAGATCGATATTTTGTTTTAATGGCCAACTAATTAAGAAAAACCGGTTTCACATAAGTAGGTCGATGCAAACTGAATCAAAATATTAATTGCCTTTTTCTTCAAATCGGCATATTCGTTTCCAATCGTTAACCAAAATTTCTGGCAAGTCAGACTTAAATTGAATGCGCAGTGTTTCATCGCTTGAAACATCAATTAAATGTTCTTTTTCATTGAAAGAGATATTGGATTTAAAAATATCAAACGAAAATGGATCACGTATCTAACCTAATTCATTATCTAGAAGAGTTTTCTCCCAATTTTATCATATGACGGGAAATGGTGTTTTTAAATATCAAGAAATCTATATTATTTTCTTTATTAAATTCTGAAAAGCACGGGAACATGTCTGTGTTGTTTTTGCTCAATTCTCCTTGCCAAATATCAGCTTATTTTTAAAAGCTTTAATTTTAATGCTCGATGTTAAAATGTTTGTTTTCTCTCCCTGTAGACTTACATTCAAATCGTTAAGTTTTTCGAAAATGTCAGCCATGCAACTGAGTTTTCCGAGCCAATCTTCATTAATGAATGAACTTGCCAATATGTTTCTTTTCTACCAAAAAATGTAAACTTCGTTTCTCAAATCGAAAATATGTAGCAGTATTTTGCAGCGTGAGAGCCATCTGACTTCGGTATGTAGTAATAATGTCTCATACACAGAACCCATCTCATCACAAAGTATTGAAAAGAGACGACTGTTTAGGGAGCTGTTGCTTTTAATGTAATTAATTACAATAACAACATCCTGTAATATCTTGTGCAATTCTTCATCAATGTCTTTTGCAACAAGAGCTTGTCTATGTATCATGCAATGGTTGAATACTGTATGGGGAGCAATTTTCTTTATTAACCCTCTTAGTCCTTTATTACTACCTGTTAATGCAGCAGCACCATCAGAGCAAACCGCGACACAGTGTGTCCAGGTAAGGTCATTTGTTTCCCCAAAATATCATAATAATTTCAAATATTTTCTCTCCATTTGTTTTTCCTTCCAATTTTTTACAACATAAAAAATTTTCTGATATGTCTTCTTCATAAACGTATCTCACATAAACAATTAATTGAGACACTTTAGAAATGTCTGTAGTTTCGTCAAGTTGTAGAGCAAATACATAGTTTTGTAATCGATTTAACAGAACTGATTATATATTACGTGATATGGCGGAAATTCGCCGAGAAACGGTATCTCTTGATAATGGTATCGTTTTTAAATCGTTACCATATGTTTCTCCTTGAATAAATGATGTCATTTTAATTACTGAAGGAAGAATGAGTGGTTCTCCAATTGTATGTGGTTTCAAATTTTTTCTTATTAAATATGAAACTTCTAAGGATGCCCGTAAAGCCTTCTCAGCAATTGTGTATTTTTCAAAAATACATTTTGATTTTTGACATCTATATTGAACAGCGAGCTTTCAGCTCGTTTTTTTTAAATGTTTCTGATTTATTTGCTAATTCTTTATGTTTGGTTTCCAAATGTCTTTTTAATTTAGCAGGTTTCATACTTTCATTTGCTAATTTATCCCTGCAATTAGCACACAACGGATGTTCTTTCCCATTAACAACGCAATATGTAAATCCATATTTAATAAACTCTTCTTGATATTTTCTCAATTTTTTATTAGATAGCACATTTTGTTCGATATTTTTTTATGCAGAAACAGTGCCATTGAATTCATTCACAGTTTTTTTAAGTTCATTGGATGTTGACCCATCATTCTCATTTGTATTGTCATTCTTTTCATTTTCTAGACGTTGGGTACCTATTTTTAGCCATTTATCTATCATGAGGGTATTAAAACTAAAACAAAATTATAAATATACAAGATTTCATTTCTTTGCGTTTGTTCAATCACGTGCGGCTACCACGTGGGAAGAAAATAAAGTCCGGGATTACTCTGTATAAATCATGTTTATTTGTAGCTTATTCAGACGAGAATTAAAGAAAAGAAAACTAAATTCTAACAGAAACATCTCTTTATACCAATTGCACATGTTCGCTACTTGAAATAAAATATGCAACGTTCACGTAAAAATTTACACATGATAATCGAGGCAAGGAAAAATCTCAACTGGTGTTGCCAGTCGTGCACACATCTATATTGTACACAGAGGTTGCAGTGAATCATAACATACAAATATTGGAGCTTACTTTAAAAAATACAAAACAAGTACAAAATTAATTATAGTGATTTAATATAATTATGTTTACCAACATTACTTACTCCAAAGATGGTAAAATATATATTTAAAAATTACAATTCGCGTTTACTTTTCAAAATTCATCTTACTATGATCTTAAATTTGTACTCGCACTTAAACTGCAAAAGCAGGCTTTGTTTAGTGTGCCGCCATCTGTAATAAAAACAGAACTCACTGTTCCCTTATACGTTTTAAAATAGTAACTACCCTTGTAGCGTTTTCCACGAAATATCAGTTGAGGATAATTGATTTTCGAAAAAAATCTAAAACGAAAAAAAATAATACAAAATATTTAAAAAAAAACAGTTTTTCTCTATAAACATTTTAATATCCATATTGATTTTTTAATTAATTGTTCATTATTGCCCTCCGAGCACGCTGCTGAACTGTCCTATACTTAAAAAATATGTTATGTACATAGCCGATTGCAAATGTTACTTAAAATTAGCAAAAGCAGTATATAAACAGAATTACAGAATGCACTTCAATGAACGTAAGAAGCAGCAAAACCGAACTACTGAGGCACAGACGGAAAGAACTGCACGGTCCTAGATGTGATCACAGTATAAAGACTAAATAGCAGGGGTGCACACCTAGATTGAAAAAGCTGTAGTAATGATGGCCACTGCCAAAAGTCAGACCGACCCAAGTTGCATATGGATCCCATCAGAGAGCAGGTAAAGGGCATCTCAAATTGACAATTATCTTTTATCACTATGTCTGTTCGCCTGCCGGTTGCCGAAGTATAGGTATTATATACTAATACAGACAATTGCTTTCGTAAAAAATATAGTTCTTTTTTTATAAATATCTCATTTCACTATTTTATGGTACCTGATACTTGTTGAAAAAAAGTCTTATATTTTTATTTCAAATAAATTTTTTTGAATTTGGCGACCCACAAAAATTTTCAAGCGACCCCCAGAGGGGTCGCGACCCACGGTTTGCGCACCACTGGTTTAGACCACTCACAGAAAAACAAATTTTTTCTTTCTTTAATTGTAGCCTCTCTGCTACTATTTTAGTCAAAATACAAATAGTGCTTGCGCTATCAATAATTGACCTAATTCTATGCCTATTACCACATACCGATCTTCCAAATAAATCACGCAAGTACATAAAAGCGATAGTTTTCTACTTTCATTTGAAATGAATGTAACTTCCTGTGACCCCTTAGCCCTTTCTTGTTTTTCATTTCTCTCAGCCTCAACGATCGATGTGTTTAGTTTCTCTGGCGTCGCAGATGTATCAACAACTTGAGAGTTAGAATATGAAGGTTGGGAAATAGGCTGATCATTTTTTTTTATTTTCGCCAAAGTGTAATAACGTATGATGAGACTCCGAACAAATCCTGCATTTGAACATAGACAGGCATTTGGTTTTATGAACATGTAAGCAATTCACACAAATTTCACTTTTTTTAGCATGATCAGACCTTTGTTTGGGATTCATTTTCAGAAAAACAGGGCACTTGAAGAGGGGATGAAATTGAATGAATGTCTCGTTAGCACACAAAGAGCACTCTCGTTTCTTGTTAATTTCGTCGTTCGACTGAATCATCAAAGCTTTTGCTTTAGGATAAGAATTGGAAATCCTTTTATTACTCAAAACTGAGGAAGGATTTTGATTTATGCTGTTCAAAATAGAAGCTCTTGTTTCCAGAAACGAAATTAAGCTTTCAGTCTGGAGGCTCGTTCGATTTCAAAGAAAATTCAAACTGTTTTCTCGTTTCCTTATCCAACTTTTGTAACAAAATGTTAACTAGCATAGCATCAAATAAATTATTTTGTTTATAATCAAGAAGTTTTAGCGCTCTTAAGTTCTTTTTTACACAGTCGACTAAGTTTTGCAAATCCCCTGAAGATTCGCGTATTATTCCGTGGTTAAGAATTCCTAAAACGTGAGTGTCAATCAACACTCTTTTGTTCTCAAAACGTCCAGTAAATGCAGTAAATAAGGAACTGAATGAGTCATCTACAGACTGTAAGCTTTTGGCTTCACCTCTAAGGGAAGCGCGCAAATAAAACAGCTTTTGTGAATCACTTAAAGAAGGATTTTCACTTATTAAGGATACAAATTGAGTTTTAAAGTTATTCCACTCTTCGTACTGACCAGAAAAGGTTGGGAGTGGAATCTCAGGCAAACGTATTTTCGATTTAGTTTCGACATCCACATTTTCATTTGAGACATTGAGTGAATGTCCAGTACTAGAACTAAGTTTTATTAAAAATAATTTCAAACTCACCTCAGCGAGTTCTAGGCGATTTTCGATCTCATCGATATCTTCCTCTATCGCAGGTAGATTTGGCAGATCAGGAATTGCATAGTACGAGTCCCGAATATCATCGATTTTGCGATGTAAAGAGTCAATTGTCCTGAGTTTCACATCAATTTCGATGTTTGAAGGTACTTCCGTTTGTGATTTCTCCAATATAAAGTTCTCCAACTTGGTAAGAGTAGATTTAACCGATCCCTTGGATCGATTAAGCGCAACTTCGTGTTTATCCATAGCGCTGATTCAACTCAGCTCCGTCGATGATTACGGACCAAAAAAATGTCTTTGTGATAAGCCTGTAGATAACAGGATAATCGTCAACAGCATAAAGAAGGAGTGACGCGACTTGGCAGTTTCTAGTTTTATTTAAAACTTAACAACAAGGAACATATAGATTAATATACATAATAGGTATACCCAATTTACAAAAAGGATAGTGGGAAAAATCCCTATTGGACGAAAGACGTCCGATCTGATCAAAAACATATAGCCAAGTAAAGATATTAATAACCATATTGGTAACCCAAGTTGGCGCACAGGCGCCAACACTCACGTTGGCGTGGTGTGGAAGTTTGGAGAGTAGGGTGCCAGCTCAGGTGTTGCATCGTCATCTGACCGTGGTTCAAAATTACGTGGTGTTGTCCTCGGATCTTTCCCTTTGGGATTGATCCCGGACCGTCACCAATAGCCCGTTGTGTTGCTCCAGTGTAACGTGAATTGAAATACCCCCCCCCCGAATACAATCAGCTGATTACATAAAGGTTTTCTGTAAATTTTGAAAAATTATAATTTTATTAATTGCAGTAACCCTCGTTATGTCGAAAAAACTCCAATGAAAAGACGATTGTGTTGCTTATGGATTCATTTGTACAACAGAAAAAGATAGTACGCAACGTCCACAATGCATTTTTTGTTGCAAAATATTTTCAAACTCCAATCTTAAACTGTCAAAGTTTGAGCATTTCAACAATCAGCAGGTGAATCTGCAGAACATACTCTTAACATCTTGAAGTCTAAAGGTAAGTACAGACCGGCCAACAAGTTGACGGATGATAGCAACATTTGTTGGGCACAGCAATTTGCATCTGATACATGTTTTCAAGTGTTGCGCGTCCAAACAAAACTTAGTTTCGAAGTAAAAATGGAACTAACGAGTGATTGCTGATGCTAGTGCTGCTTTCATCATAATAGCTGCCCCAAAACAAAAGAAGATGGTGGCATAGACAGTTTTTAAAAAATGGGACAAGCTATGGCGTCAACTTTATGTCTGATTTACTTTTGAACGACGGTAGCTCGTTCCGCAATTTCGTCAGGCTAATAAAATCTGATTTCGAAGAACTTTGTTTAGTAGCCCCTAAAATCTTCAAAAAGAATACAAACTGTCGTGCCGCATTTTCGGCATTTCATCAAATTTGAGGTTTCTATCTCGGTATTCCTTGCATCTAATGTCCCAAAATGGAGGAGCAGCTTTCAAATAGAAAACATTGCTCAGTGTGGACGGTGTTGTCAACAAGTGGCGTCGAGCCACACTAGTGAGACACTTCATCAAGCTCCCATTACATCTAGTAGGTACGTTATTATTTGTGCATATTTTTATTATTTTTAAAATTTTAGAGTGTCGTTCGAATCGCCTGTAACTAAATATCACATAGCGACCGCCAATCTTATTGATGGTGAAATAGTGGCACGGCAGTTTGTATTTTTTGCGGAGAATTATTTCGAAAAAAACTGTGTAAGACTGCTTAGAATGGAGAGAGACAATTGGCGACCGCCAATAATAAAAACGTTCGCCAACTTCCGAAAGGAAGTGACAATAAGTACAGTAGTACCGAGGAGGTCTTAGGAGCGAGGTAGATCGCTCGGTGTAAGAAAAACACAGGCGTGTCACCTGTGTGTGATTTGTAAATCCCATAGAAGATGTATTATTAATTTCAATTTTCTTAAATGTCTTATGTTCGTGTTGTGTTCTGTTAAATAAACGTGTTTGTGATTTTAACTGAAGTGGTTATTGAAGAGCCAAATCATAGTGGTAAAACAGCATCACCTGCTGGGACTAACCT
The DNA here is from genome assembly GCA_933210815.1 of Meta bourneti. Lineage (NCBI taxonomy): Eukaryota > Metazoa > Arthropoda > Arachnida > Araneae > Tetragnathidae > Meta > Meta bourneti. Next base: position 109,245,284 of record OW119922.1, on the reverse strand, counting down.
AGTGAAGTACACCAATTATACTAGTGAACTAACTCTCTAAAGAGAACTAAAACTACATTAGTGTGAGTGAGAAACTGTAGTAACTGCTTTTTAAATATATTTGTAATGAAGCGTACATATCAAAGTGGTTTTAAAAAAAGGCAAGAAAAGAAAAGACGAACAAGCAGGTAAATGTTCTGCTTCTCTTTCGGCGTGGTTGACCCAATTTACAGCTACAACTTCTGGCGACATCGCGGAAACTTATGACACTTTAACCACGGGAATTATTAGCAAAGTTCAGACATGGATACTGGATTCATTTCTATTTGACCCAGATTCTATGACGACAGCGATTTAATAAAAGACGAACTTATAATACTGAACTGAAATACGAGCCAATGCACGTATTCAAATGGAATTTGAAAAACTGGACTTTGAACAATTATGGTGTACACAGTGGAATGGGAATTATGATGTACACTTAAGGAAAAGATCCTTAAGCCTGCTTGTTATTTGAATAAATGTTTTGAATACCATCTTGTATAATGCAGGTATAATTTTCAGAAAAACCTGCAACTATGATAGCAGTATCGACTCAAATCATTCTCTTTATGGCATTGAGATTTTGCAAAAGTGATGAGCAAAAAGTGAAATAACGCAATGAGTTTATTAAGCAAATTAGCAATGATAAAATGCAATATTGAAAATATGATAATTTTACTTACAAAATTGGTTCCTGAGCATAATGTAAATATATTTAACAAAAATATTGTAATTGAATGTTATAAAACAACATTTTTCAAAGTATTTTTTTTAAATAATTTAAATGAATAAAAACAATTTTTCTTCGATGGTACTTAATATACTTTTTTCAAGACACCATGTGGTAAAATAAATTAAAAAATACATAGGTAAAAATACTGTAATTTGACATACTATTAATATTTTTACATTTAATGTGAGCCTGCTTTGAATTAATACTTCATAAAACTGAAATTTGACCATATTTTTTTAAGCTATGGTAATTTTTGCACTGTAGATGACCACCGTTTTGAAATGCATATGCTATCATTAGAATAGCTTATTCAGAAACGAAGAATTTTATCTCTGATTTTTTGTCAGATTTCCCCAAGTACATGTTAGTTAATACTTCTTCAAAGTTTCACAAAAAAAAATAAGAGGGTTCATTTTTTCTATAGCCCTTTAAAGTCGACTATTTCTAAAAGTGATTTTTTCACTTTACATGTAAAAAATCCATTAACAAGTAAAATTCCCATTGTTTTCTTTGGTTTATATACACTCCTGAAATAAATGGCTACCATTTGGTACCAAAATTACTAAATTTGAATTCATAATTCTCAAATTAGGGTAATTTATACACAGTGTGGCAAATCAAAGATGGCCGCCATTTTGTAAAATTGACCAATTTTTAAATTTCCGTATCTCAGCTAATATTGAACAAAATATTTAAATAATTGAGATCTATGGGTTTCACTACCATGTCTATCTAAGAAAAATTTGCAAAAAAAAATCCGTGGCTATGGTGCAACAACAAATGGTTTTTCTCAAAATGAGTGTTTTCACATGGAATGACCAAGCAGTTTCATTACTGTCAGTTACTTATATAACGATCACAAGGCCGTTTTCATTAAAACTAAGTTATATATGATAAACATACACAATGGATCTAAACCGGATGTAGTCTATTTAGATAAGGTAGGTAGGTATTTTGGTTAACGTCGCAATGGAGCAACACAACATATTTAGAGCAGGAATAGAGTGAAGGAAAATTTGCAATGCAAAATGTCCACAACAATCCAATTTGTTTCGTTTACCTTACTGCTGGGAGGTAATTTTCAAGGATGAGTAGGGATTTGCTAGTACAGGAAGATTTTCAATCTGAGATGGGAGGTATGGACATTTTGTTAATCATCCAAAGATTCCTATTAATGGGTGCAATAATTTAAACCCACGGAAGCAAGGATGTAGTATTCATTAGTAAAGATACATCGTTAAGGAAACGAAATTTCAAACTAAATTTAAACTTTACTGTACTGATTTAAGTTATTGAGATTGATGAACTAATTGTGCCTCATCAATACAGAAAAACACATTAGGAACCTCGAAGGTTCCCTCGAAAAGGATTGTTTTTTGGTGCAATCGGCCAAGCTGCGCCAAACATAAGACAATTGTTGGAATCGGTCTCAAACCTCCAATTATAGTGCCGTGTGGGGCACATAAATTTGAAGAATGTAAATCTTTGAATGTATAAAAGTGAAGAAAGATTGGGGATCATCATCTGATCAGACTTCTTGTTTTCTAAAATGTATGTTTTAAACTATAAGACTTGGTTACGTAATAAAATTTATTTTTAATGTATAAAACTCTGTCTTCAATCGATAAAACCCAACAATTGGTTATGGGCCACAGACCTTAAGCTGAACCTGAATTCTGCCACTACCGGTATCCAGTATGACGGGTATTCAAGAAATGTCCATGTTTTCCTTCCCGAAGTTATCGGATTTCAACTATGCCACGTGGAAGACGGACATGAAGGTATTGCTAATGGATCGGAACTGCTGGGAATTTATCACTAAAACGGAACCTCTATTATTGGAAGATGCTCCAGAACAAGAAAAAAGAGACTATCGTTATAGGAAGCAGAGGACATATACAACTATCTACCAGGGCATAGACAGAAAATATCAAGTCTTAATTTCATCTACTGAGGACGGTAAGGAAGCCTGGGATATATTAAAGACCAACTTTGAACCAGCATCTAGAGCACGATTGGCAGGCCTTGTGGACGAGTTCTTTTCAATCCGCTACCAGCCGGAGGACGAATCCATTGGACTCTTCTGCAAACGAGTGCATGAGAAGCTGTTACAGATAAAAGAAGGTGGATTCGAAATCCCAGACCTCTTAGTTTGCTTTCAACTAATAAGACATTTGCCTCACGAATACGATAATCTGGTACAATTGCTATACAGGATGGATGACAACGAGTTCACGCTAGACAATTTGTCTAAACATTTAATAACAGAATCCAGCCGAATCGAGCTGAAGCGGAAAGACGAAGGCACAAAATTAAGTATCGTGGCCGATGCTTATGCTACAAGAAACAAGTCATCTAGATACAAGGAGACACGGGCGTCTACTCCTGATCACAGCAGATGCGTACTGGACCCTGAATTAATTCCTTCAAGCCCAAGAAAGTCGACAGTTTGTCGTATGGGGCCGCGACCATTCTGCAACTACTGCAAAAAGTCGGGACATTACGAATCGAAGTGCTTCAAGAAAAGCAATCGGCAGAAACCTGGTGGTGAATTATTTTATATGGAGGACAATCCAAAAACTGATCTTCAACGTGCCTATGCAGTTTCAAATTTTCCAAATGAAAGACCGAGGGAATTTCTCATTGATTCTGCTGCAACTGCTCACTTCTGTAAAGAACGTGATCTGTTTACGACATTCAGAAAACTACCACCACAGAAGATCCTAGTCGGAGACAAGGACAGCACCTCGGAAGTATTAGGTATGGGTGATATTCAATTTACAGTTTTAGATAGAAACAGAAATTATGATATAACTTTAAAAGATGTGTTATACTCGCCTAATATGAGAAAAAATTTAATTAGTGGTGCTCGTATTGATCTTGTGGGAAACCAAATTAAATGGGGAAATAACAAAATGATTATTTATAATAGTTATAATAAATATTTGTTTACTGTTCCCAGAATTGGAAAATTGTATATCTTAAAAGGTTATCCCAAGATTAAAAATTATACATATGTAACTGGTTTAGATCTAGAAAAAGCCCACCGTAGGTTTTGTCATGTTAACATGCCCTTAATTGAAAATATGAGTAAAATTAATTGTTTAAAAGGAATTGAAGAACTTAATTGTAAAAATATAGATAAAAATTGTAAGATTTGTGCTATTGCTAAATCCACTAGAATATCCTTAAAAAGAAACTATATGTACGAAAGGAAAACTAAAAATGTTTTGGAAAGGATCCATATGGATTTGTGGGGTCCTGCTCCAGTTAACTCTCTAGGTGGAAACAAATACTTTTTATCTATTATTGATGATTTTTCACGTAAAGTAACTGTTTATATTATTCGAAATAAGAATGAAGTTTTTGATTACTTTAAAAAATACTTGGTTAAAGCTGAAAGGCAGCTAAATATTAAGTTAAAATGTGTCCGAACTGACAATGGTTTAGAATTTTGTCACAAAGAATTTAAAAAGTTTTTAAATGATCTAGGAATAAAAATCGAAAGAACTTCAACTTATACCCCTGAACAAAATGGCATTGCAGAAAGGTACAATAGAAAAGCCATGGATTGTGTCAGAGCTATGCTTCAAGACAGTGGTTTACAACCACAATTTTGGTCAGAAGCACTTTTAGCATTTATTCATACTAAAAATAGATGCGAACACAAATTAACTGAGGGTATATCTCCTAACGAAATATGGACTGGTTTCAAACCATCAGTAAAACATTTTAGAATTTTTGGCTCTTTGGCATATGTTCATATTCCTAAAATACAGAGAAATAAATTACAACCCAGAGCTAAACTTGGTATTTTGACAGGATATGGTTTGAAAACTAAAGGTTACAGAATATATGTACCAAACGAGAAGAGAATAGTTGAAACAGTCCATGTTCATATCGACGAAAGTAAGAAAGCTGTTGATGTACTATTTGGTAAAAACTTTGAGTACGTTTCTTTCGATCTTAATTCTAATATTCCTATTTATCAATCAAATGAAAATATAAAAGTAAAATCGGAAAGTGAAACTCAAGTTTTAGATTCTAAAGATTTAGTTAAAACTGAGGACTTAAAAAGTCTTAACATTTCAAATTGGCGTAGAATCGAAAAACCTAGAAATAAAAGCAATAGGATAGATGTATACTATTATTCTCCTGAAAATTTGAGAATGAGATCTTTAAATGATATTAAAAAGTACTGTACTAAAAATAAGATTAGGTTTGATCCTGTAAATTTCAATTTTAAGCCAGAAACTGAACATCCTAATGTGGATATTTCTAATGTGCCATCTACTTCTAGTGATGAATCTAATTTTTTAGACCAACAGATGTACGACATGTATGATCAGTGTTATAATGTCGAAATCCTCAAAAGTTATGAAGAAACGCAAGCAAGTAAGGATAAAATAAAATGGAATACTGCCATGAATGAAGAAATTCAGATAATGAAGGATAGGCAAGTATGGAAATTAGTGGACACCCCCCCAAATACAACCATAATTGGAAGTAAGTGGGTGTACAGCATAAAAATGGACGAAAACAATATACCTAAAAGGTATAAAGCTCGTCTTGTTGCTCAAGGTTTTAAGCAAAAACCCGGCATTGATTTTAAAGATATTTTTTCACCAGTTGTGAATTTTTCTATTGTTAAATTATTGTTTGTACTATTGATTTCTATGTTGGGTTGGTATCACTGTCAAGTTGACGTGAAAAGTGCATATTTATATGGACACCTTAAGGATACTATATACATGAAACAGCCAAAAGGATTTGTGCTGAAAGGATCCGAAAACAAAGTATGTCTATTGGAAAAGGCTATATATGGTCTGCATCAAAGTGGTAGAGAATGGAATTTGGAATTAGACGGTATTTTAACTAAATTAGGATTTTCTCAGTTAAATTGGTGTAATTGTGTCTACAAATTTAAAGATGTAATTTTAATTGTTTATGTAGATGATATGGTTTTGTTTTCAAAAAGAGAACATTTGATAAATGAAGTAATCGAATTATTGGACAAAAAATTGGATCTTACAGTCCTAGGTAAAACTAAATATTTGTTAGGCGTAAACTTTCAAGAGATTGAAAATTCGATTTATTTACATCAAATTACCTACATTGAAAAATTAATGTCAAAATTCAAAGATCTTCCTAAAAGTTTTGTGAATTTACCTTTTAAAATTGGTTGTAACTTACCTGATAAGGTTAAAGAGGAAGAAATAATTGAAAATGATTTAATGAGGAAATTTCCCTATCGTTCCTTAATAGGATGTTTATCGTTTTTGTCAGATAGATCCAGACCAGATATTGCATTTGCCGTTAATATAATGTCTCAGTTTTGTAATGGTTATACTTACAAACACTGGTCTTACGTTGTTGATATTATGAACTATGTTTTTCTTACAAAGGATTTTAAAATTAATCTTTCCAATGTAGAAAGTTCAAATTTGATTGCTTTTTCTGATGCAAATTGGGGATGTGGTCTCACAAACAGACATTCAAGCAGTGGCTATTTAATTTATTTGGGTAACATCCCAATATCATGGAAATCTTCTAAACAAAAGTGCATAGCTCTTAGCTCAATGGAATCTGAATTTATTGCACTAACCGATTGCACTAAAGAAGTTATTTGGTTTAGTAGAATTATAAATGAATTAAGTTTGTGTGATTACATAAGACCCCAAGTATATTGTGATAATCAATCTGCTATCTATTTTTCAAAAAATAGTCAGGAAAATCAGAAAACTAAACATATTGATATCAAGTACAAATTTATTCGTAAATTAATAAAAGATGAACTATTTAACGTAAATTATATTTCATCGGAAAATAATTTGGCTGACTTTTTAACAAAGCCTTTATTGTTAAATAAATTTAAAAATATTATTAGAAAAATATTTTGTTAGATTTATGTATATATATATATATATGTTGAATTGTAATACATCTGCTGAGGTTTTACAACCGATGGGGCCGCATGTTGGAATCGGTCTCAAACCTCCAATTATAGTGCCGTGTGGGGCACATAAATTTGAAGAATGTAAATCTTTGAATGTATAAAAGTGAAGAAAGATTGGGGATCATCATCTGATCAGACTTCTTGTTTTCTAAAATGTATGTTTTAAACTATAAGACTTGGTTACGTAATAAAATTTATTTTTAATGTATAAAACTCTGTCTTCAATCGATAAAACCCAACAACAATGTTAAGTGATTGTGAAAAGAAAGGATGGAGAGAGTAGAGAAAGATAGCTTGGGGTTGCGACCCCATGTTTACCAGAGGTAGTAAACCCCATGGGAAAATAGATGACTCGGGTGAAAAGGATTGTTTTTTGGTGCAATCGGCCAAGCTGCGCCAAACATAAGACAATGTTAAGTGATTGTGAAAAGAAAGGATGGAGAGAGTAGAGAAAGATAGCTTGGGGTTGCAACCCCATGTTTACCAGAGGTAGTAAACCCCATGGGAAAATAGATGACTCGGGTGAAAAGGATTGTTTTTTGGTGCAATCGGCCAAGCTGCGCTAAACATAAGACAATGTTAAGTGATTGTGAAAAGAAAGGATGGAGAGAGTAGAGAAAGATAGCTTGGGGTTGCGACCCCATGTTTACCAGAGGTAGTAAACCCCATGGGAAAATAGATGACTCGGGTGAAAAGGATTGTTTTTTGGTGCAATCGGCCAAGCTGCGCCAAACATAAGACAATGTTAAGTGATTGTGAAAAGAAAGGATGGAGAGAGTAGAGAAAGATAGCTTGGAATTGCGACCCCATGTTTACCAGAGGTAGTAAACCCCATGGGAAAATAGATGACTCGGATGAAAAGGATTGTTTTTTGGTGCAATCGGCCAAGCTGCGCCAAATATAAGACAATGTTAAGTGATTGTGAAAAGAAAAGATGGAGAGAGTAGAGAAAGATAGCTTGGGGTTGCGACCCCATGTTTACCAGAGGTAGTAAACCCCATGGAAAATACATGACTCGGGTGAAAAGGATTGTTTTTTGGTGCAATCGGCCAAGCTACGCCAAACATAAGACAATGTTAAGTTGTTGTGAAAAGAAAAGATGGAGAGAGTAGATAAAGATAGCTTGGGATTGCGACCCCATGTTTACCAGAGGTAGTAAACCCCATGGGAAAATAGATGACTCGGGTGAAAAGGATTGTTTTTTGGTGCAATCGGCCAAGCTGCGCCAAACATAAGACAATGTTAAGTGATTGTGAAAAGAAAGGATGGAGAGAGTAGAGAAATATAGCTTGGGGTTGCGACCCCATGTTTACCAGAGGTAGTAAACCCCATGGGAAAAAAGATGACTCGGGTGAAAAGGATTGTTTTTTGCTGCAATCGGCCAAGCTGCGCCAAACATAAGACAATGTTAAGTGATTGTGAAAAGAAAGGATGGAGAGAGTAGAGAAATATAGCTTGGGGTTGCGACCCCATGTTTACCAGAGGTAGTAAACCCCATGGGAAAATAGATGACTCGGGTGAAAAGGATTGTTTTTGTAGCAATCGGCCAAGCTGCGCCAAACATAAGACAATGTTAAGTGACTGTGAAAAGAAAGGATGGAGAGAGTAGAGAAAGATAGCTTGGGGTTGCGACCCCATGTTTACCAGAGGTAGTAAACCCCATGGGAAAATAGATGACTCGGGTGAAAAGGATTGTTTTTTGGTGCAATCGGCCAAGCTGCGCCAAACATAAGACAATGTTAAGTGATTGTGAAAAGAAAGGATGGAGAGAGTAGAGAAAGATAGCTTGGGGTTGCGACCCCATGTTTACCAGAGGTAGTAAACCCCATGGGAAAATAGATGACTCGGGTGAAAAGGATTGTTTTTTGCTGCAATCGGCCAAGCTGCGCCGAACATAAGACAATGTTAAGTGATTGTGAAAAGAAAGGATGGACAGAGTAGAGAAAGATAGCTTGGAATTGCGACCCCATGTTTACCAGAGGTAGTAAACCCCATGGGATAATAGATGACTCGGATGAAAAGGATTGTTTTTTGGTGCAATCGGCCAAGCTGCGCCAAACATAAGACAATGTTAAGTGATTGGGAAAAGAAAAGATGGAGCGAGTAGAGAAAGATAGCTTGGGGTTGCGACCCCATGTTTACCAGAGGAGGTAAACCCTATGGGAAAATAGATGACTCGGGTGAAAAGGATTGTTTTTTGCTGCAATCGGCAAAGCTGCGCCAAACATAAGACAATGTTAAGTGATTGTGAAAAGAAAAGATGGAGAGAGTAGAGAAAGATAGCTTGGGGTTGCGACCCTATGTTTACCAGAGGTAGTAAACCCCATGGGAAAATAGATGACTCGGGTGAAAAGGATTGTTTTTTGCTGCAATCGGCCAAGCTGCGCCAAACATAAGACAATGTTAAGTGATTGTGAAAAGAAAAGATGGAGAGAGTAGAGAAAGATAGCTTGGGGTTGCGACCCCATATTTACCAGAGGTAGTAAACCCCATGGGAAAATAGATGACTCGGGTGAAAAGGATTGTTTTTTGCTGCAATCGGCCAAGCTGCGCCAAACATAAGACAATGTTAAGTGATTGTGAAAAGAAAAGATGGAGAGAGTAGAGAAAGATAGCTTGGGCTTGCGACCCCATGTTTACCAGAGGTAGTAAACCCCATGGGAAAATAGATGACTCGGGTGAAAAGGATTGTTTTTTGCTGCAATCGGCCAAGCTGCGCCAAACATAAGACAATGTTAAGTGATTGTGAAAAGAAAAGATGGAGAGAGTAGAGAAAGATAGCTTGGGGTTGCGACCCCATGTTTACCAGAGGTAGTAAACCCCATGGGAAAATAGATGACTCGGGTGAAAAGGATAGTTTTTTGCTGCAATCGGCCAAGCTGCGCCAAACATAAGACAATGTTAAGTGATTGTGAAAAGAAAAGATGGAGAGAGTAGAGAAAGATAGCTTGGGGTTGCGACCCCATGTTTACCAGAGGTAGTAGACCCCATGGGAAAATAGATGACTCGGGTGAAAAGGATTGTTTTTTGCTGCAATCGGCCAAGCTGCGCCAAACATAAGACAATGTTAAGTGATTGTGAAAAGAAAAGATGGAGAGAGTAGAGAAAGATAGCTTGGGGTTGCGACCCCATGTTTACCAGAGGTAGTAAACCCCATGGAAAATAGATGACTCGGGTGAAAAGGATTGTTTTTTGCTGCAATCGGCCAAGCTGCGCCAAACATAAGACAATGTTAAGTGATTGTGAATAGAAAAGATGTAGAGAGTAGAGAAAGATAGCTTGGGGTTGCGACCCCATGTTTACCAGAGGTAGTAAACCCCATGGGAAAATAGATGACTCGGTTGAAGAGGATTGTTTTTTGCTGCAATCGGCCAAGCTGCGCCAAACATAAGACAATGTTAAGTGATTGTGAAAAGAAAAGATGGAGAGAGTAGAGAAAGATAGCTTGGGGTTGCGACCCCATGTTTACCAGAGGTAGTAAACCCCATGGGAAAATAGATGACTCGGGTGAAAAGGATTGTTTTTTGCTGCAATCGGCCAAGCTGCGCCAAACATAAGACAATGTTAAGTGATTGTGAAAAGAAAGGATGGAGAGAATAGAGAAAGATAGCTTGGGATTGCGACCCCGTGTTTACCAGAGGTAGTAAACCCCATGGGAAAATAGATGACTCGGGTGAAAAGGATTGTTTTTGGTGCAATCAGCCAAGCTGCTCCAAACATAAGACAATGTTAAGTGATTGTGAAAAGAAAGGAATGAGAGAGTAGAGAAAGATAGCTTGGGATTGCGACCCCATGTTTACCAGAGGTAGTAAACCCCATGGGAAAATAGATGACTCGGGTGAAAAGGATTGTTTTTTGGTGCAATCGGCCAAGCTGCGCCAAACATAAGACAATGTTAAGTGATTATGAAAAGAAAGGATGGAGAGAGTAGAGAAAGATAGCTTGGGGTTGCGACCCCATGTTTACCAGAGGTAGTAAACCCCATGGGAAAATAGATGACTCGGGTGAAAAGGATTGTTTTTTGCTGCAATCGGCCAAGCTGCGCCAAACATAAGACAATGTTAAGTGATTGTGAAAAGAAAGGATGGAGAGTGTAGAGAAAGATAGCTTGGAATTGCAACCCCATGTTTACCAGAGGTAGTAAACCCCATGGGAAAATAGATGACTCGGATGAAAAGGATTGTTTTTTGGTGCAATCGGCCAAGCTGCGCCAAACATAAGACAATGTTAAGTGATTGTGAAAAGAAAAGATGGAGAGAGTAGAGAAAGATAGCTTGGGGTTGCGACCCCATGTTTACCAGAGGTAGTAAACCCCATGGGAAAATAGATGACTCGGATGAAAAGGATTGTTTTTTGGTGCAATCGGCCAAGCTGCGCCAAACATAAGACAATGTTAAGTGATTGTGAAAAGAAAAGATGGAGAGAGTAGAGAAAGATAGCTTGGGGTTGCGACCCCATGTTTACCAGAGGTAGTAAACCCCATGGAAAATAGATGACTCGGGTGAAAAGGATTGTTTTTTGGTGCAATCGGCCAAGCTGCGCCAAACATAAGACAATGTTAAGTGATTGTGAAAAGAAAGGATGGAGAGAGTAGAGAAAGATAGCTTGGGATTGCGACCCCATGTTTACCAGAGGTAGTAAACCCCATGGGAAAATAGATGACTCGGGTGAAAAGGATTGTTTTTTGCTGCAATCGGCCAAGCTGCGCCAAACATAAGACAATGTTAAGTGATTGTGAAAAGAAAGGATGGAGAGAGTAGAGAAATATAGCTTGGGGTTGCAGCAAAAAACAATCCTTTTCACCCGAGTCATCTATTTTCCCATGGGGTTTACTACCTCTGGTAAACATGGGGTCGCAATCCCAAGCTATCTTTCTCTACTCTCTCCATCCTTTCTTTTCACTATCACTTAACATTGTCTTATGTTTGGCGCAGCTTGGCCGATTGCAGCAAAAAACAATCCTTTTCACCCGAGTCATCTATTTTCCCATGGGGTTTACTACCTCTGGTAAACATGGGGTCGCCACCCCAAGCTATCTTTCTCTACTCTCTCCATCCTTTCTTTTCACAATCACTTAACATTGTCTTATGTTTGGCGCAGCTTGGCCGATTGCACCAAAAAACAATCCTTTTCACCCGAGTCATCTATTTTCCCATGGGGTTTACTACCTCTGGTAAACATGGGGTCGCAACCCCAAGCTATCTTTCTCTACTCTCTCCATCTTTTCTTTTCACAATCACTTAACATTGTCTTATGTTTGGCGCAGCTTGGCCGATTGCAGCAAAAAAAAATCCTTTTCACCCGAGTCATCTATTTTCCCATGGGGTTTACTACCTCTGGTAAACATGGGGTCGCAACCCCAAGCTATCTTTCTCTACTCTCTCCATCTTTTCTTTTCATAATCACTTAACATTGTCTTATGTTTGGCGCAGCTTGGCCGATTGCACCAAAAAACAATCCTTTTCACCCGAGTCATCTATTTTCCCATGGGGTTTACTACCTCTGGTAAACATGGGGTCGCAACCCCAAGCTATCTTTCTCTACTCTCTCCATCCTTTCTTTTCACAATCACTTAACATTGTCTTATGTTTGGCGCAGCTTGGCCGATTGCACCAAAAAACAATCCTTTTCACCCGAGTCATCTATTTTCCCATGGGGTTTACTACCTCTGGTAAACATGGGGTCGCAACCCCAAGCTATCTTTCTCTACTCTCTCCATCCTTTCTTTTCACAATCACTTAACATTGTCTTATGTTTAGCGCAGCTTGGCCGATTGCACCAAAAAACAATCCTTTTCACCCGAGTCATCTATTTTCCCATGGGGTTTACTACCTCTGGTAAACATGGGGTTGCAACCCCAAGCTATCTTTCTCTACTCTCTCCATCCTTTCTTTTCACAATCACTTAACATTGTCTTATGTTTGGCGCAGCTTGGCCGATTGCACCAAAAAACAATCCTTTTCACCCGAGTCATCTATTTTCCCATGGGGTTTACTACCTCTGGTAAACATGGGGTCGCAACCCCAAGCTATCTTTCTCTACTCTCTCCATCCTTTCTTTTCACAATCACTTAACATTGTTGTTGGGTTTTATCGATTGAAGACAGAGTTTTATACATTAAAAATAAATTTTATTACGTAACCAAGTCTTATAGTTTAAAACACATTTTAGAAAACAAGAAGTCTGATCAGATGATGATCCCCAATCTTTCTTCACTTTTATACATTCAAAGATTTACATTCTTCAAATTTATGTGCCCCACACGGCACTATAATTGGAGGTTTGAGACCGATTCCAACATGCGGCCCCATCGGTTGTAAAACCTCAGCAGATGTATTACAATTCAACATATATATATATACATAAATCTAACAAAATATTTTTCTAATAATATTTTTAAATTTATTTAACAATAAAGGCTTTGTTAAAAAGTCAGCCAAATTATTTTCCGATGAAATATAATTTACGTTAAATAGTTCATCTTTTATTAATTTACGAATAAATTTGTACTTGATATCAATATGTTTAGTTTTCTGATTTTCCTGACTATTTTTTGAAAAATAGATAGCAGATTGATTATCACAATATACTTGGGGTCTTATGTAATCACACAAACTTAATTCATTTATAATTCTACTAAACCAAATAACTTCTTTAGTGCAATCGGTTAGTGCAATAAATTCAGATTCCATTGAGCTAAGAGCTATGCACTTTTGTTTAGAAGATTTCCATGATATTGGGATGTTACCCAAATAAATTAAATAGCCACTGCTTGAATGTCTGTTTGTGAGACCACATCCCCAATTTGCATCAGAAAAAGCAATCAAATTTGAACTTTCTACATTGGAAAGATTAATTTTAAAATCCATTGTAAGAAAAACATAGTTCATAATATCAACAACGTAAGACCAGTGTTTGTAAGTATAACCATTACAAAACTGAGACATTATATTAACGGCAAATGCAATATCTGGTCTGGATCTATCTGACAAAAACGATAAACATCCTATTAAGGAACGATAGGGAAATTTCCTCATTAAATCATTTTCAATTATTACTTCCTCTTTAACCTTATCAGGTAAGTTACAACCAATTTTAAAAGGTAAATTCACAAAACTTTTAGGAAGATCTTTGAATTTTGACATTAATTTTTCAATGTAGGTAATTTGATGTAAATAAATCGAATTTTCAATCTCTTGAAAGTTTACGCCTAACAAATATTTAGTTTTACCTAGGACTGTAAGATCCAATTTTTTGTCCAATAATTCGATTACTTCATTTATCAAATGTTCTCTTTTTGAAAACAACCATATCATCTACATAAACAATTAAAATTACATCTTTAAATTTGTAGATACAATTACACCAATTTAACTGAGAAAATCCTAATTTAGTTAAAATACCGTCTAATTCCAAATTCCATTCTCTACCACTTTGATGCAGACCATATATAGCCTTTTCCAATAGACATACTTTGTTTTCGGATCCTTTCAGCACAAATCCTTTTGGCTGTTTCATGTATATAGTATCCTTAAGGTGTCCATATAAATATGCACTTTTCACGTCAACTTGACAGTGATACCAACCCAACATAGAAATCAATAGTACAAACAATAATTTAACAATAGAAAAATTCACAACTGGTGAAAAAATATCTTTAAAATCAATGCCGGGTTTTTGCTTAAAACCTTGAGCAACAAGACGAGCTTTATACCTTTTAGGTATATTGTTTTCGTCCATTTTTATGCTGTACACCCACTTACTTCCAATTATGGTTGTATTTGGGGGGGTGTCCACTAATTTCCATACTTGCCTATCCTTCATTATCTGAATTTCTTCATTCATGGCAGTATTCCATTTTATTTTATCCTTACTTGCTTGCGTTTCTTCATAACTTTTGAGGATTTCGACATTATAACACTGATCATACATGTCGTACATCTGTTGGTCTAAAAAATTAGATTCATCACTAGAAGTAGATGGCACATTAGAAATATCCACATTAGGATGTTCAGTTTCTGGCTTAAAATTGAAATTTACAGGATCAAACCTAATCTTATTTTTAGTACAGTACTTTTTAATATCATTTAAAGATCTCATTCTCAAATTTTCAGGAGAATAATAGTATACATCTATCCTATTGCTTTTATTTCTAGGTTTTTCGATTCTACGCCAATTTGAAATGTTAAGACTTTTTAAGTCCTCAGTTTTAACTAAATCTTTAGAATCTAAAACTTGAGTTTCACTTTCCGATTTTACTTTTATATTTTCATTTGATTGATAAATAGGAATATTAGAATTAAGATCGAAAGAAACGTACTCAAAGTTTTTACCAAATAGTACATCAACAGCTTTCTTACTTTCGTCGATATGAACATGGACTGTTTCAACTATTCTCTTCTCGTTTGGTACATATATTCTGTAACCTTTAGTTTTCAAACCATATCCTGTCAAAATACCAAGTTTAGCTCTGGGTTGTAATTTATTTCTCTGTATTTTAGGAATATGAACATATGCCAAAGAGCCAAAAATTCTAAAATGTTTTACTGATGGTTTGAAACCAGTCCATATTTCGTTAGGAGATATACCCTCAGTTAATTTGTGTTCGCATCTATTTTTAGTATGAATAAATGCTAAAAGTGCTTCTGACCAAAATTGTGGTTGTAAACCACTGTCTTGAAGCATAGCTCTGACACAATCCATGGCTTTTCTATTGTACCTTTCTGCAATGCCATTTTGTTCAGGGGTATAAGTTGAAGTTCTTTCGATTTTTATTCCTAGATCATTTAAAAACTTTTTAAATTCTTTGTGACAAAATTCTAAACCATTGTCAGTTCGGACACATTTTAACTTAATATTTAGCTGCCTTTCAGCTTTAACCAAGTATTTTTTAAAGTAATCAAAAACTTCATTCTTATTTCGAATAATATAAACAGTTACTTTACGTGAAAAATCATCAATAATAGATAAAAAGTATTTGTTTCCACCTAGAGAGTTAACTGGAGCAGGACCCCACAAATCCATATGGATCCTTTCCAAAACATTTTTAGTTTTCCTTTCGTACATATAGTTTCTTTTTAAGGATATTCTAGTGGATTTAGCAATAGCACAAATCTTACAATTTTTATCTATATTTTTACAATTAAGTTCTTCAATTCCTTTTAAACAATTAATTTTACTCATATTTTCAATTAAGGGCATGTTAACATGACAAAACCTACGGTGGGCTTTTTCTAGATCTAAACCAGTTACATATGTATAATTTTTAATCTTGGGATAACCTTTTAAGATATACAATTTTCCAATTCTGGGAACAGTAAACAAATATTTATTATAACTATTATAAATAATCATTTTGTTATTTCCCCATTTAATTTGGTTTCCCACAAGATCAATACGAGCACCACTAATTAAATTTTTTCTCATATTAGGCGAGTATAACACATCTTTTAAAGTTATATCATAATTTCTGTTTCTATCTAAAACTGTAAATTGAATATCACCCATACCTAATACTTCCGAGGTGCTGTCCTTGTCTCCGACTAGGATCTTCTGTGGTGGTAGTTTTCTGAATGTCGTAAACAGATCACGTTCTTTACAGAAGTGAGCAGTTGCAGCAGAATCAATGAGAAATTCCCTCGGTCTTTCATTTGGAAAATTTGAAACTGCATAGGCACGTTGAAGATCAGTTTTTGGATTGTCCTCCATATAAAATAATTCACCACCAGGTTTCTGCCGATTGCTTTTCTTGAAGCACTTCGATTCGTAATGTCCCGACTTTTTGCAGTAGTTGCAGAATGGTCGCGGCCCCATACGACAAACTGTCGACTTTCTTGGGCTTGAAGGAATTAATTCAGGGTCCAGTACGCATCTGCTGTGATCAGGAGTAGACGCCCGTGTCTCCTTGTATCTAGATGACTTGTTTCTTGTAGCATAAGCATCGGCCACGATACTTAATTTTGTGCCTTCGTCTTTCCGCTTCAGCTCGATTCGGCTGGATTCTGTTATTAAATGTTTAGACAAATTGTCTAGCGTGAACTCGTTGTCATCCATCCTGTATAGCAATTGTACCAGATTATCGTATTCGTGAGGCAAATGTCTTATTAGTTGAAAGCAAACTAAGAGGTCTGGGATTTCGAATCCACCTTCTTTTATCTGTAACAGCTTCTCATGCACTCGTTTGCAGAAGAGTCCAATGGATTCGTCCTCCGGCTGGTAGCGGATTGAAAAGAACTCGTCCACAAGGCCTGCCAATCGTGCTCTAGATGCTGGTTCAAAGTTGGTCTTTAATATATCCCAGGCTTCCTTACCGTCCTCAGTAGATGAAATTAAGACTTGATATTTTCTGTCTATGCCCTGGTAGATAGTTGTATATGTCCTCTGCTTCCTATAACGATAGTCTCTTTTTTCTTGTTCTGGAGCATCTTCCAATAATAGAGGTTCCGTTTTAGTGATAAATTCCCAGCAGTTCCGATCCATTAGCAATACCTTCATGTCCGTCTTCCACGTGGCATAGTTGAAATCCGATAACTTCGGGAAGGAAAACATGGACATTTCTTGAATACCCGTCATACTGGATACCGGTAGTGGCAGAATTCAGGTTCAGCTTAAGGTCTGTGGCCCATAACCAATTGTTGGGTTTTATCGATTGAAGACAGAGTTTTATACATTAAAAATAAATTTTATTACGTAACCAAGTCTTATAGTTTAAAACATACATTTTAGAAAACAAGAAGTCTGATCAGATGATGATCCCCAATCTTTCTTCACTTTTATACATTCAAAGATTTACATTCTTCAAATTTATGTGCCCCACACGGCACTATAATTGGAGGTTTGAGACCGATTCCAACAATTGTCTTATGTTTGGCGCAGCTTGGCCGATTGCACCAAAAAACAATCCTTTTCGAGGGAACCTTCGAGGTTCCTAATGTGTTTTTCTGTATTGATGAGGCACAATTAGTTCATCAATCTCAATAACTTAAATCAGTACAGTAAAGTTTAAATTTAGTTTGAAATTTCGTTTCCTTAACGATGTATCTTTACTAATGAATACTACATCCTTGCTTCCGTGGGTTTAAATTATTGCACCCATTAATAGGAATCTTTGGATGATTAACAAAATGTCCATACCTCCCATCTCAGATTGAAAATCTTCCTGTACTAGCAAATCCCTACTCATCCTTGAAAATTACCTCCCAGCAGTAAGGTAAACGAAACAAATTGGATTGTTGTGGACATTTTGCATTGCAAATTTTCCTTCACTCTATTCCTGCTCTAAATATGTTGTGTTGCTCCATTGCGACGTTAACCAAAATACCTACCTACCTTATCTAAATAGACTACATCCGGTTTAGATCCATTGTGTATGTTTATCATATATAACTTAGTTTTAATGAAAACGGCCTTGTGATCGTTATATAAGTAACTGACAGTAATGAAACTGCTTGGTCATTCCATGTGAAAACACTCATTTTGAGAAAAACCATTTGTTGTTGCACCATAGCCACGGATTTTTTTTTGCAAATTTTTCTTAGATAGACATGGTAGTGAAACCCATAGATCTCAATTATTTAAATATTTTGTTCAATATTAGCTGAGATACGGAAATTTAAAAATTGGTCAATTTTACAAAATGGCGGCCATCTTTGATTTGCCACACTGTGTATAAATTACCCTAATTTGAGAATTATGAATTCAAATTTAGTAATTTTGGTACCAAATGGTAGCCATTTATTTCAGGAGTGTATATAAACCAAAGAAAACAATGGGAATTTTACTTGTTAATGGATTTTTTACATGTAAAGTGAAAAAATCACTTTTAGAAATAGTCGACTTTAAAGGGCTATAGAAAAAATGAACCCTCTTATTTTTTTTTGTGAAACTTTGAAGAAGTATTAACTAACATGTACTTGGGGAAATCTGACAAAAAATCAGAGATAAAATTCTTCGTTTCTGAATAAGCTATTCTAATGATAGCATATGCATTTCAAAACGGTGGTCATCTACAGTGCAAAAATTACCATAGCTTAAAAAAATATGGTCAAATTTCAGTTTTATGAAGTATTAATTCAAAGCAGGCTCACATTAAATGTAAAAATATTAATAGTATGTCAAATTACAGTATTTTTACCTATGTATTTTTTAATTTATTTTACCACATGGTGTCTTGAAAAAAGTATATTAAGTACCATCGAAGAAAAATTGTTTTTATTCATTTAAATTATTTAAAAAAAATACTTTGAAAAATGTTGTTTTATAACATTCAATTACAATATTTTTGTTAAATATATTTACATTATGCTCAGGAACCAATTTTGTAAGTAAAATTATCATATTTTCAATATTGCATTTTATCATTGCTAATTTGCTTAATAAACTCATTGCGTTATTTCACTTTTTGCTCATCACTTTTGCAAAATCTCAATGCCATAAAGAGAATGATTTGAGTCGATACTGCTATCATAGTTGCAGGTTTTTCTGAAAATTATACCTGCATTATACAAGATGGTATTCAAAACATTTATTCAAATAACAAGCAGGCTTAAGGATCTTTTCCTTAAGTGTACATCATAATTCCCATTCCACTGTGTACACCATAATTGTTCAAAGTCCAGTTTTTCAAATTCCATTTGAATACGTGCATTGGCTCGTATTTCAGTTCAGTATTATAAGTTCGTCTTTTATTAAATCGCTGTCGTCATAGAATCTGGGTCAAATAGAAATGAATCCAGTATCCATGTCTGAACTTTGCTAATAATTCCCGTGGTTAAAGTGTCATAAGTTTCCGCGATGTCGCCAGAAGTTGTAGCTGTAAATTGGGTCAACCACGCCGAAAGAGAAGCAGAACATTTACCTGCTTGTTCGTCTTTTCTTTTCTTGCCTTTTTTTAAAACCACTTTGATATGTACGCTTCATTACAAATATATTTAAAAAGCAGTTACTACAGTTTCTCACTCACACTAATGTAGTTTTAGTTCTCTTTAGAGAGTTAGTTCACTAGTATAATTGGTGTACTTCACTAGGTTAGTCCCAGCAGGTGATGCTGTTTTACCACTATGATTTGGCTCTTCAATAACCACTTCAGTTAAAATCACAAACACGTTTATTTAACAGAACACAACACGAACATAAGACATTTAAGAAAATTGAAATTAATAATACATCTTCTATGGGATTTACAAATCACACACAGGTGACACGCCTGTGTTTTTCTTACACCGAGCGATCTACCTCGCTCCTAAGACCTCCTCGGTACTACTGTACTTATTGTCACTTCCTTTCGGAAGTTGGCGAACGTTTTTATTATTGGCGGTCGCCAATTGTCTCTCTCCATTCTAAGCAGTCTTACACAGTTTTTTTCGAAATAATTCTCCGCAAAAAATACAAACTGCCGTGCCACTATTTCACCATCAATAAGATTGGCGGTCGCTATGTGATATTTAGTTACAGGCGATTCGAACGACACTCTAAAATTTTAAAAATAATAAAAATATGCACAAATAATAACGTACCTACTAGATGTAATGGGAGCTTGATGAAGTGTCTCACTAGTGTGGCTCGACGCCACTTGTTGACAACACCGTCCACACTGAGCAATGTTTTCTATTTGAAAGCTGCTCCTCCATTTTGGGACATTAGATGCAAGGAATACCGAGATAGAAACCTCAAATTTGATGAAATGCCGAAAATGCGGCACGACAGTTTGTATTCTTTTTGAAGATTTTAGGGGCTACTAAACAAAGTTCTTCGAAATCAGATTTTATTAGCCTGACGAAATTGCGGAACGAGCTACCGTCGTTCAAAAGTAAATCAGACATAAAGTTGACGCCATAGCTTGTCCCATTTTTTAAAAACTGTCTATGCCACCATCTTCTTTTGTTTTGGGGCAGCTATTATGATGAAAGCAGCACTAGCATCAGCAATCACTCGTTAGTTCCATTTTTACTTCGAAACTAAGTTTTGTTTGGACGCGCAACACTTGAAAACATGTATCAGATGCAAATTGCTGTGCCCAACAAATGTTGCTATCATCCGTCAACTTGTTGGCCGGTCTGTACTTACCTTTAGACTTCAAGATGTTAAGAGTATGTTCTGCAGATTCACCTGCTGATTGTTGAAATGCTCAAACTTTGACAGTTTAAGATTGGAGTTTGAAAATATTTTGCAACAAAAAATGCATTGTGGACGTTGCGTACTATCTTTTTCTGTTGTACAAATGAATCCATAAGCAACACAATCGTCTTTTCATTGGAGTTTTTTCGACATAACGAGGGTTACTGCAATTAATAAAATTATAATTTTTCAAAATTTACAGAAAACCTTTATGTAATCAGCTGATTGTATTCGGGGGGGGGTATTTCAATTCACGTTACACTGGAGCAACACAACGGGCTATTGGTGACGGTCCGGGATCAATCCCAAAGGGAAAGATCCGAGGACAACACCACGTAATTTTGAACCACGGTCAGATGACGATGCAACACCTGAGCTGGCACCCTACTCTCCAAACTTCCACACCACGCCAACGTGAGTGTTGGCGCCTGTGCGCCAACTTGGGTTACCAATATGGTTATTAATATCTTTACTTGGCTATATGTTTTTGATCAGATCGGACGTCTTTCGTCCAATAGGGATTTTTCCCACTATCCTTTTTGTAAATTGGGTATACCTATTATGTATATTAATCTATATGTTCCTTGTTGTTAAGTTTTAAATAAAACTAGAAACTGCCAAGTCGCGTCACTCCTTCTTTATGCTGTTGACGATTATCCTGTTATCTACAGGCTTATCACAAAGACATTTTTTTGGTCCGTAATCATCGACGGAGCTGAGTTGAATCAGCGCTATGGATAAACACGAAGTTGCGCTTAATCGATCCAAGGGATCGGTTAAATCTACTCTTACCAAGTTGGAGAACTTTATATTGGAGAAATCACAAACGGAAGTACCTTCAAACATCGAAATTGATGTGAAACTCAGGACAATTGACTCTTTACATCGCAAAATCGATGATATTCGGGACTCGTACTATGCAATTCCTGATCTGCCAAATCTACCTGCGATAGAGGAAGATATCGATGAGATCGAAAATCGCCTAGAACTCGCTGAGGTGAGTTTGAAATTATTTTTAATAAAACTTAGTTCTAGTACTGGACATTCACTCAATGTCTCAAATGAAAATGTGGATGTCGAAACTAAATCGAAAATACGTTTGCCTGAGATTCCACTCCCAACCTTTTCTGGTCAGTACGAAGAGTGGAATAACTTTAAAACTCAATTTGTATCCTTAATAAGTGAAAATCCTTCTTTAAGTGATTCACAAAAGCTGTTTTATTTGCGCGCTTCCCTTAGAGGTGAAGCCAAAAGCTTACAGTCTGTAGATGACTCATTCAGTTCCTTATTTACTGCATTTACTGGACGTTTTGAGAACAAAAGAGTGTTGATTGACACTCACGTTTTAGGAATTCTTAACCACGGAATAATACGCGAATCTTCAGGGGATTTGCAAAACTTAGTCGACTGTGTAAAAAAGAACTTAAGAGCGCTAAAACTTCTTGATTATAAACAAAATAATTTATTTGATGCTATGCTAGTTAACATTTTGTTACAAAAGTTGGATAAGGAAACGAGAAAACAGTTTGAATTTTCTTTGAAATCGAACGAGCCTCCAGACTGAAAGCTTAATTTCGTTTCTGGAAACAAGAGCTTCTATTTTGAACAGCATAAATCAAAATCCTTTCTCAGTTTTGAGTAATAAAAGGATTTCCAATTCTTATCCTAAAGCAAAAGCTTTGATGATTCAGTCGAACGACGAAATTAACAAGAAACGAGAGTGCTCTTTGTGTGCTAACGAGACATTCATTCAATTTCATCCCCTCTTCAAGTGCCCTGTTTTTCTGAAAATGAATCCCAAACAAAGGTCTGATCATGCTAAAAAAAGTGAAATTTGTGTGAATTGCTTACATGTTCATAAAACCAAATGCCTGTCTATGTTCAAATGCAGGATTTGTTCGGAGTCTCATCATACGTTATTACACTTTGGCGAAAATAAAAAAAAATGATCAGCCTATTTCCCAACCTTCATATTCTAACTCTCAAGTTGTTGATACATCTGCGACGCCAGAGAAACTAAACACATCGATCGTTGAGGCTGAGAGAAATGAAAAACAAGAAAGGGCTAAGGGGTCACAGGAAGTTACATTCATTTCAAATGAAAGTAGAAAACTATCGCTTTTATGTACTTGCGTGATTTATTTGGAAGATCGGTATGTGGTAATAGGCATAGAATTAGGTCAATTATTGATAGCGCAAGCACTATTTGTATTTTGACTAAAATAGTAGCAGAGAGGCTACAATTAAAGAAAGAAAAAATTTGTTTTTCTGTGAGTGGTCTAAACCAGTGGTGCGCAAACCGTGGGTCGCGACCCCTCTGGGGGTCGCTTGAAAATTTTTGTGGGTCGCCAAATTCAAAAAAATTTATTTGAAATAAAAATATAAGACTTTTTTTCAACAAGTATCAGGTACCATAAAATAGTGAAATGAGATATTTATAAAAAAAGAACTATATTTTTTACGAAAGCAATTGTCTGTATTAGTATATAATACCTATACTTCGGCAACCGGCAGGCGAACAGACATAGTGATAAAAGATAATTGTCAATTTGAGATGCCCTTTACCTGCTCTCTGATGGGATCCATATGCAACTTGGGTCGGTCTGACTTTTGGCAGTGGCCATCATTACTACAGCTTTTTCAATCTAGGTGTGCACCCCTGCTATTTAGTCTTTATACTGTGATCACATCTAGGACCGTGCAGTTCTTTCCGTCTGTGCCTCAGTAGTTCGGTTTTGCTGCTTCTTACGTTCATTGAAGTGCATTCTGTAATTCTGTTTATATACTGCTTTTGCTAATTTTAAGTAACATTTGCAATCGGCTATGTACATAACATATTTTTTAAGTATAGGACAGTTCAGCAGCGTGCTCGGAGGGCAATAATGAACAATTAATTAAAAAATCAATATGGATATTAAAATGTTTATAGAGAAAAACTGTTTTTTTTTAAATATTTTGTATTATTTTTTTTCGTTTTAGATTTTTTTCGAAAATCAATTATCCTCAACTGATATTTCGTGGAAAACGCTACAAGGGTAGTTACTATTTTAAAACGTATAAGGGAACAGTGAGTTCTGTTTTTATTACAGATGGCGGCACACTAAACAAAGCCTGCTTTTGCAGTTTAAGTGCGAGTACAAATTTAAGATCATAGTAAGATGAATTTTGAAAAGTAAACGCGAATTGTAATTTTTAAATATATATTTTACCATCTTTGGAGTAAGTAATGTTGGTAAACATAATTATATTAAATCACTATAATTAATTTTGTACTTGTTTTGTATTTTTTAAAGTAAGCTCCAATATTTGTATGTTATGATTCACTGCAACCTCTGTGTACAATATAGATGTGTGCACGACTGGCAACACCAGTTGAGATTTTTCCTTGCCTCGATTATCATGTGTAAATTTTTACGTGAACGTTGCATATTTTATTTCAAGTAGCGAACATGTGCAATTGGTATAAAGAGATGTTTCTGTTAGAATTTAGTTTTCTTTTCTTTAATTCTCGTCTGAATAAGCTACAAATAAACATGATTTATACAGAGTAATCCCGGACTTTATTTTCTTCCCACGTGGTAGCCGCACGTGATTGAACAAACGCAAAGAAATGAAATCTTGTATATTTATAATTTTGTTTTAGTTTTAATACCCTCATGATAGATAAATGGCTAAAAATAGGTACCCAACGTCTAGAAAATGAAAAGAATGACAATACAAATGAGAATGATGGGTCAACATCCAATGAACTTAAAAAAACTGTGAATGAATTCAATGGCACTGTTTCTGCATAAAAAAATATCGAACAAAATGTGCTATCTAATAAAAAATTGAGAAAATATCAAGAAGAGTTTATTAAATATGGATTTACATATTGCGTTGTTAATGGGAAAGAACATCCGTTGTGTGCTAATTGCAGGGATAAATTAGCAAATGAAAGTATGAAACCTGCTAAATTAAAAAGACATTTGGAAACCAAACATAAAGAATTAGCAAATAAATCAGAAACATTTAAAAAAAACGAGCTGAAAGCTCGCTGTTCAATATAGATGTCAAAAATCAAAATGTATTTTTGAAAAATACACAATTGCTGAGAAGGCTTTACGGGCATCCTTAGAAGTTTCATATTTAATAAGAAAAAATTTGAAACCACATACAATTGGAGAACCACTCATTCTTCCTTCAGTAATTAAAATGACATCATTTATTCAAGGAGAAACATATGGTAACGATTTAAAAACGATACCATTATCAAGAGATACCGTTTCTCGGCGAATTTCCGCCATATCACGTAATATATAATCAGTTCTGTTAAATCGATTACAAAACTATGTATTTGCTCTACAACTTGACGAAACTACAGACATTTCTAAAGTGTCTCAATTAATTGTTTATGTGAGATACGTTTATGAAGAAGACATATCAGAAAATTTTTTATGTTGTAAAAAATTGGAAGGAAAAACAAATGGAGAGAAAATATTTGAAATTATTATGATATTTTGGGGAAACAAATGACCTTACCTGGACACACTGTGTCGCGGTTTGCTCTGATGGTGCTGCTGCATTAACAGGTAGTAATAAAGGACTAAGAGGGTTAATAAAGAAAATTGCTCCCCATACAGTATTCAACCATTGCATGATACATAGACAAGCTCTTGTTGCAAAAGACATTGATGAAGAATTGCACAAGATATTACAGGATGTTGTTATTGTAATTAATTACATTAAAAGCAACAGCTCCCTAAACAGTCGTCTCTTTTCAATACTTTGTGATGAGATGGGTTCTGTGTATGAGACATTATTACTACATACCGAAGTCAGATGGCTCTCACGCTGCAAAATACTGCTACATATTTTCGATTTGAGAAACGAAGTTTACATTTTTTGGTAGAAAAGAAACATATTGGCAAGTTCATTCATTAATGAAGATTGGCTCGGAAAACTCAGTTGCATGGCTGACATTTTCGAAAAACTTAACGATTTGAATGTAAGTCTACAGGGAGAGAAAACAAACATTTTAACATCGAGCATTAAAATTAAAGCTTTTAAAAATAAGCTGATATTTGGCAAGGAGAATTGAGCAAAAACAACACAGACATGTTCCCGTGCTTTTCAGAATTTAATAAAGAAAATAATATAGATTTCTTGATATTTAAAAACACCATTTCCCGTCATATGATAAAATTGGGAGAAAACTCTTCTAGATAATGAATTAGGTTAGATACGTGATCCATTTTCGTTTGATATTTTTAAATCCAATATCTCTTTCAATGAAAAAGAACATTTAATTGATGTTTCAAGCGATGAAACACTGCGCATTCAATTTAAGTCTGACTTGCCAGAAATTTTGGTTAACGATTGGAAACGAATATGCCGATTTGAAGAAAAAGGCAATTAATATTTTGATTCAGTTTGCATCGACCTACTTATGTGAAACCGGTTTTTCTTAATTAGTTGGCCATTAAAACAAAATATCGATCTCGATTGGATCCAGAGGATGACTTACGGCTTGCGATTTCCAATACAGATCCGAACATAGAAGCAATCATGAGCTCTTTCCAAGCACATACCTCACATTGAATTCTTATGTTATAAGTTTTTTTTAAGTATTTTCCATTAAAAAATATTTATACCCATATGCATAAATAAAACCATTGCTTCATAAAATTATGTGTTTTATTCAGACCTCTAATAAGGCACAAACAGAAGCGCAAATCCCAAACAGAATTCGACTTTAACTATGTTGATGATTAAAAAAACGTCTATTGTCTATCCAGGGGTCGCGACAAAATAGTAAACAAAATTGGGGGGGGGGAAATAGTTTGTGCACCACTGGTCTAAACAACTCTGTTCATAGTCTGACTCATAAAACGAGTGCGTTTGTATCTAATGCAAATCGAACTGTATCTAGTAAATAACATTGTTGATTTGACTCCGTCTTCTGAAATAAACACTTCGGATTTGGAATTGCCTGACTTTGTGAAATTAGCAGATCCCAACTTTTTTGTTCCTTCATCGTGTGATTGTGTTCTTTCATCCCAATGGGTATTACAAATTCTTAAGAATGACACATTTAAAATCAATGATCTCTTTTTCAGAGACTCTGTTTTCGGTTACATTGCCGCTGGTACGGGGAATGAACGTTGTTCATCTAATGATGAACACTGCTATCTCATTCAAGATTCTGAATCTTTGGATGATAATTTGAATCGCTTTTTCGACTTGGAGTCGCTTGGAATCAGGGATGACCCAAGACTTTTTGAGGACGATCGGGCAGTGGAAATCTTCAATAAAACTGTCGAATTCAAAAACTCTCGATACTCCGTGACCTTTCCGTGGAGAAGAGATTTTAAGGAACTAAAAGACAATTTTTCCGTTGCATACCAGCGCTTCCGAGGTACTTTGAAAAGATTACAGCGGAATCCCGAAATGAAGATCAAGTAATAATAGATGACGCAGTTCGCTTCTTGTGGCCTAACGACCATTTTTCGGACCATAGGTTCCAAGTCTTCAAATTTACCCGAGTTTTATTTGGAGTCAACGCTTCTCCTTTTCTATTGCCGGCAACTAACAACTTTTATATATCAAAAGGAAATGTTCCCACAACAGTTGAAATATTGGATACTTGCTTTTATGTTGATGATTTAATTGCAGGTGCAGACAGCACTCATGAAGCACTCGAAATCTCACGTGAGGCGAGAAACATTATGCTCGAAGCCAACATGAGTCTTCGAAAATGGATTACAAACGATGACGAATTGTCGGAGCAGTGGTCGAATGAGGGATTCGACACGTTCCCTGTGGATTCCCCGGTCAGTTTAGGCTCCAACTTGACCAAAATACTGGGTATTTCATGGAATACCAAGGAGGACTGTTTCATGATCGAAATAAGAGGACTACTCGAATTCCTATCGCCTAACAAGAACACAAAACGCTTTCTATTACAAGCCGTTGGGAAAATTTTCGACCCTTTGGGTCTACTTACACCATTCACAATTCGAGCCAAATGTATGCTTCAATCCCTTTGGGAACGAAAAATCTCTTGGGATCGCGACCTACCAGGGGATATCCAGCAAGAATGGCAACGGTGGTCCACAGAAATTCCACTGTTGGAGAAACTAAGAATCCCGAGATTGGTCCTCAACTCATCAAAGGAAGAGTCTGATGACATCATCGAGATTCATACCTTTTGCGATGCAAGCAAGAAAGCTTTTGGTGTTGCTGTATTCTTGAGGGTAATCAAGAACAACGACATTACAGTGAACCTCGTCACTGCAAAGAGCCGCGTCGCACCTTTGAAAACAATAACTTTACACCGACTTGAGCTACTTGGTGTACTTTTAGCAGCTCGATTAACGAGTAAGATTCAGAAGATCATCGGAGACAAAAAAAATCAGTTTCAGTGACACTCTGGACAGACTCAAAAATCGTCTTGTATTGGATTAAGGGATCCAGCAAAAGGTGGAAGCAATTCGTGGCCAATTGAGTAAATGAAATCAAGTCATTGTCCAACCCGGACAATTGGTTTCACTGTTCCGGCAAGGAAAATCCGGCCGATCTGTTGTCCAGAGGGACTTCGGCCGAGAATCTCATTTACAATCCAATTTGGCTGAAAGGGCCCGAATTCTTGCAAACACAAAACTTTCATCTCTTATCCGAAATTCCTAGTGTGCCTGAAAAAGATTATCAGTAATGACTATTCACTGTTAAATGTTAAAGAAAATTCTCTCATAGATCATATTTTAAGTATCGCAAATAATTATGTAACTAACTTAAATGTTTTTAGTTATGTTTTCAGGTTCTTAAAGGCGCGTAGAAAATTTTCATTTCAAAAAGGTCCCATTCTCCCAGCAGAAAGGAAAATTACTGAGAATTTTATTGTGAAAGAGGTTCAAACTCAACATTTTCTCCGTGAGATTCAACATTTAAAAGGGGATGGGTTGGTCTCCCCTTCAAGTAAGATTAAAACTTTATCGCCTTTTTTGGACGCAGATGGAATCATTAGAGTAGGAGGTCGATTGGAACATTCTGATTTATCCTTTGATGTAAAACACCCTGTAATATTACCTAAAAATCATCCAATCTCAAAACTAATTCTGCTAGACATTCATGATAAATATTTGCATGTCGGTGCTCAAACTACTTTGCATTTATCACGCCAAAAGTATTGGATATTGGGTGGTAGAAATTTGTCTAGAAAAATCATTTATGAATGTGTTACTTGTACTAAATACAACCCTCAATTTATGACTCAAAAAATGGGCGACTTGCCTCCTGAACGGTTAAAACCTGATTTTGTGTTTAATACTACTGGTATTGATTTCGGCGGACCCTTTTTCATTAAGAACAAAAATCAACGTAAGGGTTCCCTTCAAAAGATATGTTGCAATCTTTATTTGTTTTGTAACTAGAGCAGTTCATTTTGAACTTGTATCGGATTTGACATCTGAATCATTCATTGCATCGTTGAAAAGATTTATTTCTCGACGTGGTAAATGTGCAACTATCTTTACTGATAATGGTAGCAACTTTATTGGTGCGCGTAACGAATTGAATCGCTTGTTTGATTTAATAGACAAGCCAGATGATAAATTGACGAAATATCTCAGTTCTGAAAAAATAAAGTGGAAATTCATACCTCCCAAATCTCATTTTGTAGGCTGGTATAAAATCCTTTAAATTTCATTTGAAACGCGGAATAGGAAAATTAATATTTACCTATGAGGAGTTTTTGACTATAACAAATCAAATAGAAGGAATTTTAAATTCGCGGCCATTAGTTCCTCTTTCCACTGATGCAAATGATTTGGAGACATTAACACCTGGTCATTTTCTGATTGGACGACCCATTGTTTCAATTGTTGAACCTGATTTAACAACCTACACTGATAATTTACTAAAAAGGTGGCAACGAACCACCAAGGTGATTCAATATATTTGGAAACGGTGGCAGAGAGATTATATCAGCCACTTACAACAAAGATCTAAATGGATGTTTTCTAAGAATAATCTTGCTATTGGGAACAGTGATTGTAAGGGAGGATAATCAACCTACTAATTCCTGGTTGATGGGTCGTATTGTAGACGTTTTTCCAGGCCAAGATGGTCAAATTAGAGTGTGTATGGTAAAAACGAAGTTGGGACTTTTCAAAAGACCCATCACTAAATTAGCGCTATTACCAGTTCCCACTGAGTAATCAATTTAAAACTTGTATACTATTATGTACTTTATTTTGAATAAGCATTGTGTTTGTGTTTATTTTTATGGTATTCATTAATTGCTGTAATTATTGCACGAGTATTTTAATTCTCAAATCAAAATTTGCGTTTGAATGCTTAAAACTATTGTTTAATTGAAAATTGTATTTCCACTGTAACTGTTGTGTCTAACATTTTTTTTATACAATGTGGTAATTATTCTTTGCACTTCGTGCAAGGCCGGGCGGGATGTTGGCGCTTGTGCGCCAACTTGGATTACCAATATCTTTACTTGGCTGTTTTTGATCAGATCGGACGTCTTTCGTCCAATATGGATTTTTCCCACTAACCTTTTTGTAAATTGGGTATACCCATTATGTATATTAATCTATATGTTCCTTGTTAAGTTTTAAATAAAACTAAAAACTGCCAAGTCGCGTCACTCCTTTATGCTGTTGACGTTATCTACAAGCTTATCACAAAGACAGTGAGGACATTTGAAGCCACGACAGATTTAACGTGCACCAGCCCCCTTTGTACACGACGGTGTTTGGCTGGATTCGAAATCGCAACCCTTCGGTTGCTAGTCCGTTACTCTTCCAATCGGGCCCGATTGTATTCGGTATGTGCTTGAATCACTGATTAATGTAGGTAAATTAAAGCATATTAGTATTCGTTTCTGCGTTAAACCACCTCCTTAACATTCGTATGAGTACGCGTATTGTACTGCATGCGCTGTTAAGTGCGATGCCATCTACTGGGCCACTTTAGAGACATTTGTGCTTTCATTTAGCTAACAGTAGATAGATATAGCTACTTTCTGGTGTTCATTCCACCTTAAATTTTGTCTGGCAGTTACTCAGGCATTCCAAACCTCAGTCGGAAAAGCAGAAAAAAAGCAAAAAAAGAAAGAAAACTTCGAAAAATTTTCGAAGTTTTCATCGAAAATTTAGAACCTTCTCTCGCACCTCCAGGGGTGCACCCCCCCAGGTTAACCACTAATTTAGAACATGACACTTCAACATTTTGAAAAAAGTAATTGCCAAATATTTAATCACGCAAGTTCCACAAATTCAAATAGTGTTTCAATGAGAACTGACAAATACAAAACTAAATTTTAACTATTATGTCATAAAAAAAATCGAGTAAAAGCCGAGTGGTACTTTTTTGCCTCTTCTCATAGAATAAAAGTTTGTGACGATATTGGTGGAACCAAAGTGTATGGCTACTTTAAGCGTCCATGCAGATTTAATGCTTTTGGACAACTTTACAAGAGTTCATAAAAGAAATAGATCATTCGTAGCGAAATTGAAAATTATATTCAATTAGCAGATAGGTACGCAATGGCAAATTCAATAACACAGGAACTAATCAGTTTTACACCAATACAAAAAGATATAGGTTCACAGTTTCAGGTTCCTAAACATTTGTTGCTCTCTACAATGGGATTGGAGAAAACCATCAAATTACCAACATTCCAAAATGAACAATTTCTTGCATGTTTGTATGGAATTAATTGATGGATAAGGAAAGATTTGGATTATTGTGAGGAATAATAACAAAATTATGTTCATGCTTCATGGACCAAGTGCAACCTATATATGGTCAGGGCCTTTAGATGCATGTTGGATTCCTTATGAATCTTTTCCCATAATTACAACTGGACGAACATATGTTGCTCCTGGTGAAAATCAATTGAACTATTATTCCAAAACTACAAGACAAATTGAATAATTTTATGCTTTTAACTTTACCATCAATATTAATGTGGCCTTTTTTATTCGTGCTTAATATTTAACTTTGAAATTTTTTTGATGCTATTAACATATTGTTTGTTCACATATTTCTTTGATCTTAAATTAATTTCCAGTGCCTAGAAATTTTAATTTATCAATGTAAGTACATGCGTGCTTTCAATTTCTAAAAAATATATTAGATCAGCTTAAAATATTTCAGTAATGTCAATATATGTTGTATTACATTGAGCCTATATTTATGCATAATGGGTATTAGTATTATATTTGGAGCTATAAGTATTTATAATTAAGAAACTGAGAAGTATACAAATTTCCCTGTAATTTTGATACAATGTACAGTAAGCATAATGTAAATATATTTAAGAAAAATATTGAAATTGAATATTATAAAACACGTTTTGTAATGTATTTTTTAAAAATAATTGAAATGAATAAAAACAATCTTTCTTCAATGGTACTTTTCCAAAGACACCATGAGATAAAAAAATAGACAATAATTTGATGCTCTATTAATATTTTTACATTTAATGTGAGCCTGCTTTGAATTAGTACTTCATAAAAATTGAAATCTGACCATATTTTTTTTTAAGTTATGGTCATTTTTGCACTGTAAATGACCACTGTTTTGAAATACATATGCTATCATTAGAATATCTTTAATTCACAGAAACGAAGAATTTTTGTCAGATTCAAGTATTAATACTTCCACAAAGTTTCAGAAAAAATGAGGGTTCATTTTTTCTATAGCCCTTTAAAGTCGACTGCTTTTAAGTGATTTTTCATTTTACATTGAAAAAATCCACTAAAATGTATAATTCCTATTGTTTTTGTAGCTTATACTTCTGAAACAAATGGCTAACCATTTGGTACGAAAATTACTAAATATGAACTATTAGTTCTCAAGTAGGGTCATTTAGACAGTGGCAAATTCAAGATAACTGCCATTTTGTACAATTGACCAATTTTTAAACTCCAGTATATCAGCTAATATTGGACAAAATATTTAAATAACTGAGATCTGTGGGTTTCACTGCCATGTCTATCTATGGTAAAAATTTGAGAAATCTGTGACTATGGAATGACTGCTCTGAAGTCAGAAGATAACACAAACATTAATTTTTTGTCAGAGAAACAAGACTACTATATCTCAGAAATGCTGCCCCCTAGCTACATCATGGGAACTGTCATAGTATCACACCACCTTCCAAATAAAACTGGATAGCTTGCAAGTTGATTTCAAAAATGTTTCATTCAAAACAAAAAAATTAATTTAGGTTATAATTCAAAAGTGTAAACTATAAAATGCACGATAAAACCTTAAAAAAATTATTTAGTGATCCCCTAAAAATCCCTTTCAAAAGTTAAGCAATGGGGATTTCCCCAACTTGCATTAGAGTCTAACCAAAATCGTATAGTATACTTCATGTTTTGGTACTTGTATTATTTGATAACTGTTTTGAAGGCTACAATTTGAAGTGTCATAAAAAAAATTCTAAAATCGAGTCCTAGTGATTAATAACAAGATGTTAAGATTTGATAACATTCAATGTGTGCAATAAATAAAATTAATATTTTTTTAGTTTTTATTACAGGTTCATTTAACATCTTTACTCTTCCTAAATTTTAGGATTACACAATACAATCATGTAGTAAAATAATTGGATTGAAAAAGTCACATTTTGTAGAAATATACTTTCTGAAAAGTACACATCAAAGTATATCAGATTTTAGATAAAAAAGTAACAAACGTATATCACAGCAAACAATGATTCAATTCTTCTATATCATACAATTCTTACACTTTGGATAGGAAATGTTGAGACTGCATCTCTTATAATGTAATCAATCTGTATTCAGAAATAAAGTTAATAGAAAAGTCTGAAGCATGTAAAACAAGTAATAAATAGCTAATTAGATGCTACAGGTACAGAAAGACTACATACTCCCACCAATAAGTTCAATTTTAAAAGAATAAAATAGCAGTGTTGCTTCAGGAAGGTTTACTTGAATTCATATGTAGCATGCAGATAAGTACATTTGTAAATGGCTTAAAATTGACAACTCGCAAATTCCAATTAATTTTAAACATTTATGCAAATTTTGAGCATAATGCATTTCCCCAAATAAAAATGGGTAAATTTAGATGTTAAAGATTTATCACAGTGAAAATGGTATGAAAAAAATAAACACTAAACCCATATTCAAAGTATTTTCCTTAGCTGTTTAAATGGAAACGTGGATGAAAAACTAAAATGTTTCAGCTGGCCAACCGATAATTTTCAGAAAAAACCCCAAGATGAATAAGAACTTCAAAACAATTCCTAGATACTTTTGAAAGAAAAAATGAGTAAATAAATACTGCAACCAATGACATGTTACATTTGTCCAGGTTAAAGAACTCATTGGTAAATCCATCAAGTTGAGCAAAAAGAATGATAGATAATTAATACTCTTCACTAAGAATATTGTTAAATTTTCTAAGAGAAATGTCACAAAATTTACCTGCTTTAATATGTTAATTAATGTGCATTGGCTGCATGAATATCTACGGACAGATAAAAATCCAACAATCTTAAAAAAAAAAAATTTCTCCTGAAATATCAAAACAATTTGAAACATGCTTTTAATTTTAAATTATGTAGGATAGTGTGGTAAAAGCTCTCATTTGAGTTGGTGTTATTGAACATGAAAAATGTCTTCTAATAGTCGTTTCAGATTGCATTTTGAAATGTCAGCATTCAATTTAACAGACGCCTAATATTTTTATGTGATACGAACACATAAAGGAAGTAGTTCAATTGAGACTTGAACCATAAGCAGAATTGAACATGGATTACGAAATAACCAAGATGAAATTAAGCTCAGTTTAACAAAATACCTACGGTACCTAAATGAGATCATTGACTTATTTGTATGGAAGGTAGAGCATATTTAATCAACAGATATTTACCGATTTGTTTTCTCATACATCAAAGGAAAAATATGAAAAGAGGTATACAATTTAGTATTGGTGTGTCTAACTATTTCGTCACACAAAATCATGCAAGAAATTAAAATATTTGAAATTACACCTGCGTTTTAATCGTAATACTTTTCTAGAAGTGGAGAAATGTGAAATCATTATTCACACAATGCCCTTACAGGTTTAATTTACTGAATAACTCTTCCAATGAGCAAAACATCAGGTGAAAAGCAATTGTCTAAACTTGAATGTCCAGCAGTAGGGCCACTTTTCTGTATCTACAAGCCATAGATAACGACCAAAGTTGAAAACAGCCCGAGAAAAATGTATCGACAATTGCATTGCATTTACAAAAAGTATTCATACCAAGCAAAAAAATTAGATAGAAATGAAGGTCAGTTGGATTGGATTTTTATGGCGAAAGGGCCAGATCATGCTGTGCTTGACCCTTACACTACGGCGCTTTTATTCCGTTAAGCGAATATGGTACGACTGTTGTACCACCCATAGTCTAAAGGTTAACACAAGACAGACAGCATCAACTTATGAACATACACACAAGGAAAGGTTTAATATACAGAACAGAAATAAACCAAGGGTGGAAACAAACCTGCGCAGCCTACAACTTGCAGGTTGTTAGGGTAGTGGGCATACCTACTGAGCCACGACGTTCCCAGAAATGAGGGGAAAAAAGGGTATTTAACAAAACCATATTTCTCCAACCTCTAGTCTTGTCAATGCTTTCCGTAGTTGGCTATGGGGAACGGGAATTTTCAAAGATGGCAGGTGTTACACAATCTATGCAAAATTTGAATAGAAAGAACATACCAATTACATGAATCGGTTGGCCAGCACATTTCATTCTGAAGTAATTATAGAAAAGTTACTTATTATTTTAGTCGTTCATAAAATAAAATTCTCAAATGAAAACGTTCAAACTAGACAAAATATTTTAAAGGGGACCTAGCAGTATTATATTTTAGTATTTGGTTACAAATGTTTAATTAGCTCAGATATAAATGAATATTGTGTGTTAAATGTTTGGTTATTAACTTTAAACTAAAACCAAAAAAATCTGACTTGGTATTGAAATCTAACAATATTAAAAAAATTATCAAGACAAAAATATGCAAGAGGAATAAAATTGAATTTACCAATATAACTCGGAATTTAAAAAAGGATAAAAGTTTTCACTATGTTACCATTTAAAAGGAAATACTTGAAATGGATAAAAGCAATACCATAGTATAAACTATAATTAAATAATTTATACTACAAAGTACATGAAATACACAATATCAAAAAGGTAATTATAATTATTCCTAACCACTCTACTTACAAATCAGCTTTCTTATCTCCAATAGTTATTGCTGATCAAGACACATTTTCATGAAAGTAATTGGTTTCCACGTACTTTCCAAAACAATGGATTCCAAGAGTAAATTACAAAAATGTATAGTGTAAAGTAGAATGGTGCATGACTTAACAAATACTTAAGTCATGTCATCACATCAATGGTGTAAAGACTTCAGACTAAGATAGATGGCGCCCTTGCGCATGCCCAGAAGGACTTTGAGAAAGGAAAGAGTTGAGAACGAGTGTGGCGAGAGACGTGTGGGTTGTGTGTTTTTTGGAGAGTGATCGAGACTGTGTGAGATGTTTCGTTTTTGATATTTACTACCTTTATTATTTTGTGTCGTGTGTCGTGCCTGTACTGTGTCCTGTGAGTTCATTAAAATGGTTTGAACCAAAAAAAGGAGTATTCCTTGTGATGATAATTTAAAATTTTGAGCAAGTCAGTACAGACGACGAAGAAATGGTGGCAGCCGTTTGGATACGATCCTGGTGTTACGGATATCTCCAGTGCAAATTATTGGGTGAGTACCAGATTTCATTAGCAACAGTGCCTTTTTAATTGTAATTTGTAAAGTTTTGCATGTTGAGTTTTGGTTCATTGAAGAATCGTTGTTTTGGTTTCATGCAGTTTTGTTTTGTAAAAGGCAGTTGTAATATGCAAAAGTGTTCTTATTTTAACTAGGCTGATATAGTTAAAATTTTGTTTGGTGAAAGGTAGTTGTAATTTTGCAAGTGTTCTTATTTTAACTAGGCTGATATAGTTAAAATTTTGTTTGGTGAAAGGTAGTTGCAATTTTGCAAGTGTTCTTATTTTAACTAGGCTGATATAGTTAAAATTTTGTTTGGTAAAATTGAGTGGTAATTTTGAAAAAGTGTTCTTATTTTAACTAGGTTGATATAGTTAAAATTTTGTCTGATTTTGAAAGGCAAATTTATTCTGTTGATTTGCAAAACTATTCTTATTTTAGCTAGACTGATATAGTTAAAATTTTGTTTGATTGTAAAAAAAGAAAATTTAGGACACTCATGTGGTATATATAAAAAAAAAGAATTTTCTGTTCTGAATGGTTAGAATTAGAACTATTCAAATGGTCAGTTTGAGTTTTGTTTTCTGAGAAAAGAGAATTATTTTAAAATTTTAAATTGAGATAGCCTAGTTTGTTTTGTGTTCTTTTGTATGATGCTATCTGATGACAATTGAAGTGTTGTTAAAATTTGATTTGATTCTGTTGTATGATTCAAAATAGAATTACAAATTTGGTGTAGAAGTATATAGTTTGAATTACAAGTATAATTCTTTTTGATGAGTGTTGTCAACAGCACCAAATGCCTAGAATTTTCAATATTTAGTGCGTCTTGGGTTATTTTGCTTTGGAAAATATTTTGTTATATTTCTGAATGAATCGGAAATTCATTTAAAAGAGTTTTGGAGTGTTTTGAAATTGTCATTTTCATTTGTTGCTCATTTAAATGACTAAGAAACCCCTTAGAATTGTTTATTTATTTTGCGGAATTTTGAATGTCTAACTTGTGTACTTAAGGAAATTTTTGTTAGTAATTTGAAATTGCTTTGTGTAACTAATTTGGCAAATGGAGACCATTTTGTGTTCAGAAAAAGAACTTGAAAAAAAAAAATAATCTGAAAGTGTGGATTTGAATTATTCACTTCCTGTGTTTGTTGACGAAAAAAAAGAAAAGGAAAAGAATGATATTCTGTTTTATATTTTTGTGTGTGCATTTATGCTTCTGAGTGTGAATCAATTGTTCATAGAGAAAAGGGAATTCTTTTGAACTGAAAATACCTTTTCTTGATTAGACAGGAAAGTTGAGTTTATATTCTGAATTGTATTTTAATTGTAGTATTATTTTCAAAACAGCTGTTCTTTAGTTGAACTTTTCTTTAACTGTTTATTTTCTTCTCAATTTGAAAACATCTTTAAAAAAAGATATTGTTTTAATGAATGAAAATTTTAATTTGTTTATGTGTTCGAAAATTATTTCTATTGATTTTTGGTTGTTCGGTAAGAAAGTTGTAACGTAGAATTAGCGAATTTAATTCTTTGATAAAGTCTTGTGAATTCTGTTGGAATTTAATACCTTAATAGAGGTTTTTGATAGTGTTTCCCCTGGCCCTTAATCATGGCATTTCTTGCAATTGGTAGAAAGCAGGACTTAATTGCTGTTGCGGAAGAAATTGGTGAGAAGGTACCAACTTCGTGCAAGGTTGCGGATATTAAACAAATAATTTTAAAAAGCCCAAATTTCGATCGGGAGGAGGTAAC
Organism: Meta bourneti; assembly: GCA_933210815.1. NCBI lineage: Eukaryota > Metazoa > Arthropoda > Arachnida > Araneae > Tetragnathidae > Meta > Meta bourneti. The sequence goes on along the minus strand of OW119922.1, from coordinate 109,206,904 downwards.
GATAATCATGGAACGAGTCATAAAAGATAGACTGGAAGAGGAAGAATTAGCTAGGCAAGAAGAAGAACGACAAGAGCGGGAAAGGGTCAGACAACATGAACTCGAAATTAAAAAACTAGAAATGGCTCAGAAGGAATTTCGCCGGTCTGAAGAGGAATCTGAAAATGGGGCGGATAGAAACAGAAAAATCCAACTTACCCAAATCACTCCCAAATTTGACGAAAAAGGGGATGAAATGGGATTGTATTTGATCAATTTCGAACGGAAAGCAGAGATGGCTCGAGTGCCGAAGGAGGACTGGGTGGCTTATTTGCTGGCCGTTTTGCCAGCCGAGTTATCTAACATGCTTGCCCGAGAACCTCCTGAAGTGGCCAACAATTATGATGTTGTGAAAGATCTCATTCTGAAACGATACAAAATGAACGCTGAAAAATTGAAACAGTGTTTCTACAGACATCAGAAAACAGCAGAGAAAACATGGAGAAATTATGCTCATGAACTGTACAGCTACTTCACTGAATGGCTTGCTGAATTGGAAATTGAAACCTTTCAGCAACTAAAAGATTTAATCGTTGCCGAGCAATTGAAGTATCGTGTACCAGATCAAATCAAGGAGCATTTTCTTGACAAATGGATGAAGTTGAAGACACCTTTTGAATTGGCAGAAGTGATCGAGGAGTACGAAACCATCAGGCAGAGTTTCAGGAAGAAGAAATTTCCAAAGAAGTATGGCTATCAAGGTTCAAAGGGACATTTTAGTGGAAGTAGACCCAAAGTACCATTCAAGGATGACAAGAACAAACATCCGGTCAAAACCGAACCCGCAAGCAACGAAAACCGTGAAAGAGAGTTTGAAAAGAGAAGACAGCTCCGATGCTATGAATGCGGTTCGTTATCACATCTGAGACCCCAATGCCCGAAGCTCAAGAGATCTGAAGTAGTAGCTGCCAATGAAGTCTTTGGAAGACACGTGCCTGAGTTGATGTCTCCTTATACTAGTGCTGGGACAGTAAATGGAGCCCAAATGTCTATCTTGAGAGATACTGGTGCCAGCATCGATCTTATTCCCAGAAAATTTATCAAACCACATATGTACACAGGTGAGCATGTGTGGCTCGCTTCTCCATTAGTAGACAGCCCGGTCTGCTTGCCCATTGCAGAAGTTGATTTGAACTGCGAATTGGGACATGTCCTTACGAAAGCTGCTGTAAGAGACAGTTTTCTGGATCAAGAGCATTACCTACTAAGTAACAAAACCGTTGCTCTGATCGAGAGTATGAAAAAAGATAAGGAGCTGGAGATCCAAGTTATTAATGCAGTTCAGACGAGAGCTCAGAAAAGTCTTTTGACAGCCGAAGTTGAAGAGTATCCAGTTGAGTCGAGTCCTGGAGAAGAGAATGACAGTACCGTGTTAACAGAGGAAGACGGAGAGGTATTGCCTATGGCGGAAGAAACCTCACTTCCAGATCTGATTAAAGCCTCACGGAATGATTTTGTCGAAGAGCAGCGCAAGAGTAAAGAGTTGAAACCACTTTTCCTAGAAGCTGAGGAGTTAGCAAAGGAAACCAAGTATGCAATCGTTAATCAAATGCTGTTCTATCTGAAAAGTGACAAGGATGGTACGCAGAGAAAACTGCTGATTGTTCCAGAGAAGTTTCGGGACCAATTAAAGAAACTGTCTCATGAAGGAACAGCGGCTCACTTAGGAGTGACCAAGACTAAAGATGCTCTTTTTAAAACTTTTTTTTGGCCGAATTGTTACAAAGATGTTGAAGAATTTGTCAGATCTTGTGACCAATGTCAGCGAGTCGGGAAACCTCGGGATAAGAAGAAGGCACCCATGAAGATCGTTCCTGTCATCTCGGAGATCTTCACAAAGATTAATGTGGATGCTTGTGGTCCTTTACCTACTACACCATCTGGAAACCGGTATCTCATCACTGCAATTTGCATGTCTTCCAAATATCCCGATGCAGTTCCTGTCCCAAATCTTAGTTCTTCAACCGTGGTCGATAGTTTCCTGCAAATCTTTAGTCGGATGGGTTTCCCGAGGGAGCTGCAAAGCGATCAAGGAACGTCGTTTACAAGTGCACTCACAACGGAGTTCCTGGAGAAATTTGGAGTTAAAGTAGTGCGAAGTTCCGTACATCATCCCCAGAGCAATCCTGTGGAGAGACTACATAGAACTTTGAAGAGAATTCTTCGAGTCCTGTGTCTGGAGTCAGGACCTGATTGGGAGAAAATCTTGCCTCATGCCCTGTTTGCTCTACGAGTTGTTACTCATGACAGTACTGGATATACTCCAGCTGAGCTGGTTCATGGACAGAATTTGAGGACTCCCATGACTCTACTGTACGAGAACTTGACGGAAAGCGAGGAAGAGAAGACTAGCGTAGTATCATATGTCTTCAAGCTACTAAACCGCATGAAAAGGTGTCAAGAATTAGCCGTCCAAAACATGGAGAACGCCAAAGACAAACAAAAACTATGGTATGATCGCAAGGCTGTGAAGCGTAAATTTTGTGAAGGCGACCTTGTGCTGGTTGTCGCTACATCTAGGCCTAACAAAATGGCAGTTCATTGGATCGGCCCAGGGAAAGTCGTTAAACAGCTTTCCGAAACCAACTACATTGTGCAGTTTCCAGAAAAAGACAAATCCCATGTGTACCATGTGAACATGCTCAAGCCATATTTCCAGAGACCCGAAAATGTGAATTTAATCTGTCTAAAAGAGATTAGGAACTGTGACAACGAGGAGGACATTCCAAGTCTCGAGCAGAAGCCTGAAGTCTCGGAAATGACACAAATTTGGCAAGACATAGAACAAAATGGTCGCTTGTCAGAAGATCAGAAGGAGCAGCTGAGAGAGTTGCTATCAAAATACTCTAGCTCATTCTCAAACCAGCCGGGGTGTACTGATCTTACTAAACATGACATTGAGCTTGAATCTGAGAGGCCCATCTGTGCCAAACCTTACAAGATGTCTCCACGCCAAACAGAAATTTTGAAGATGGAAGTGGAGAAGATGCTGTCGCTCAAAGTCATTGAGCCAGGAGAATCTGATTTTACTTCTCCTCTTATTCTGGTAGAAGTACCAGGAAAGGATGCAAGACCGTGCATCGACTATCGAAGACTCAACAAGGTCACTAGAACCCAGTACTTTCCTCTGCCAAACATTGAGCAGCTTGTTGAAAAAGTGTCAGCTGCCAAGTATATCACCGTTCTAGATTTGACCCGAGGTTATTGGCAAATACCTCTGAGTAAACGAGCCCAAAGATATTCAGCTTTTGTAACCAGTTTTGGGACATTTCGACCGTTGAGATTGCCATTCGGTTTGAAAAATGCCCCTTATGACTTTAGTCGTTTGATGGCCGAACTGTTGAAAGACTGTGGAGAATTTGCATGCCCTTACTTGGATGATGTAGCCATCTATTCCCTAAGTTGGGAAGATCATTTACAACATTTGAAAACCGTCTTAGAAAAGATGAATGCAGCTCATCTGCGCATCAAGCCTTCTAAGTGCCAGTTTGCTCGTGCGTACGTAAAGTATCTTGGGCACTTGGTTGGTCAGGGCCAGAGAACACCTGGAGAATTGAAGATCCAAACTGTAAAGGACTTTCCGACCCCTGCGACTAAGACGCAGATCCGATCTTTCTTAGGACTTGCGGGGTATTATCGAAAATACATTCCTGACTTTTCAGTCCTCTCAGCACCAATTACAGATCTGCTGAAAGGAAAAAATCGTCGTGCTGCTGTCATATGGACTGATGCTTGTCGAGAGGCGTTTGACAAGTTAAAGAAACGGTTGTCGGAGAATCCGGTGTTGTACAGTCCAGATTTCTCGAGACAGTTTCTCGTCCAATGTGACGCGTCAAATCTTGGGATTGGCATCGTTTTGTCCCAAATTAATGACATTGGTGAGGAACATCCTGTCATGTACTTGAGTCGGAAGTTCTCAAATGCAGAACAAAAGTACAGTACCATCGAGAGAGAGTGGGCAGCTATCGTGTTCGCCATCCAAAAGCTGCGATGTTATTTGGATGGACACCAGAAGTTCATCATCCAGACGGACCATAATCCCCTTGTTTGGCTGGACAAAAATACGGGAACCAACCCTAGACTTTTACGTTGGGCTTTGATCCTGCAGCCATTCAATTATGAGGTTGTCCATAAGAGGGGGAAACAGCATCAAAATGCTGATTCATTAAGTTGCATCCCATAAACCTCATATCCTTTTATTTTATATTAGTAAGTTTATTGTTTATTTTGATATTTGTATTATGTGTGAAAATTTTAAATTTTTCTGATCATTAGTGTAAATTGTTTTCCTAAATTTTTAATAAGTATATAATTTTTTGTATAATATTTTTGAGTTCAAGGCACTGATTGCTATAATCTGGTACATGTGCAGTGTATTTTGTGTACTTGAACTCTTGAACTTTTCCAATGACTGCACCTATCTGGAGACTTTTTCAGGCAGTGGAGTCATCAAAACTTTTCCCTCATTCTTCGAGAAAAGTTTCCTCCTTGTGGGGAGGAGTTTATAAGTCTGTAAAGACTTCAGACTAAGATAGATGGCTCCCTTGCGCATGCCCAGAAGGACTTTGAGAAAGGAAAGAGTTGAGAACGAGTGTGGCGAGAGACGTGTGGGTTGTGTGTTTTTTGGAGAGTGATCGAGACTGTGTGAGATGTTTCGTTTTTGATATTTACTACCTTTATTATTTTGTGTCGTGTGTCGTGCCTGTACTGTGTCCTGTGAGTTCATTAAAATGGTTTGAACCAAAAAAAGGAGTATTCCTTGTGATGATAATTTAAAATTTTGAGCAAGTCAGTACAATGGTTACATCAGGCTCCACTAACGTAACCATCTATTTTTTAATCCAAGTTTTGAGTGATGCTCCCTTTCATTACAACATACACCTGGCAAGTTGGATTTTTGGGAATGGTAGAAATGAAAATTAATTAAGTGTTACGTTGTGCAAATCCTTGCACATAATTTAATTTTGCAATGTAACATCTATAAGCAGATTCATTACAACCCCATGTTTCTGCATAGTACTTTGATCAAATTCCTCTTCCACAACATAGTTGATGCTTGCCATTTAAAAAATTCCACAAATTTGAGAAACTAGATGCTTCAAAATGATTGAAACAAAAATAAAGTTTACAAAGTTAATATGATTCTTTAAATTGGTTGTTTTGGGGCTTTTTATTGCACAAGGCCAAGCTGCACCAAACACAATGAGGGAGAAAGAAAAACAAATGGATAGGCAAGGGTAAAAATGGAAGATCCTTGGTGCTGTAATGACCATACACATCTAAAGATGTGCACCTGAGGGATATTTAAATTGGAAAACTAACTGTTCCACAAATATTTATCAGTTAAAATCTCAGGTTAGATACTTTAGTTTTAAAGTCAATTAATTTTGTTCTTTGGACATTTCCCCCTGATGGAAGCCAACGAACTTTTGATTAGTGGAACTGCAATTCCACTTTTTGAGAATTATATTTTGTTAACATATTCATAAAATTGAAAAAAATACAGTTCATAACAAGGAGCACAATACTTTCTTAAAATAATGGTATTAAATGATTTTTAACCCATTATTTTATAGTACTGCTTTGTTTTACAAGTTGTTCAAAATAGACTTAATATAGAGAGCATCACTCATGAAATTTTTCCAGGTTTGTTTCATTAACAAAACAATACTTTTTGTTGCGAATAAACAGTCAAGTATTTCAAATAACTCTCTTTGAAATGTTTTCCAACAAAACAAAATTGATACTTGAAAAATCAATGCACTTAACTTAAAAACTCCCTGTTCCAAACACTTGAAAGAAATTTGTTCTGAGTTGTCACATTTGAACAAAAGATGGAAAAGAAAAGATTTAATCAAAATTAAAGTTTATTTTCCTCGCATGTTTAAGTATTACGTCAGTACTTGACTTTCAATAGATTCACAAATACAATTAATACTATTTGGAAAGTGATTTTCACGTTTTTGAATGTGAACAACTTCATAGGCATTATATTTCCACATCATATCATTCCACTTCCCTACATGTTTACTAACGAAATATTTTTCTCAAATATCCTTTTATGGATTTCTTACCAGCCTCAGTACAGTTCATTTCAAAATTGGAAAAATATAGTATTAGAAAAAGGGTGCAAATGTGACTTATTTTGAGACAGGGAGTAAAATTTTAAGATAACACAACCAAAACAATTCTTAACATGAATTAATAATTAGTAATCAGATAAGATTCACAATGATTGGATATCGAGGAGAGAAAAAATGCAAGTTATTTTACTACTAAATGTATTTTTGGAAACTAAACTCCAGGGGAAATCTAGGGTTTTACTTCAGTTGGCAGATAGTTTTAGTTTTGAAAATCAACTAGTTTTTTTATTTAAAATTAATTTAAATGCCAATAAGTAAATTGTGTTTTATGGGAATTTTAAAATTGAAATGTTTCTTAAAACTAGAAGCAGAGGTATAAAAAGACCTTGCATAGTTTTTCCTAACTTAGGTTTTACAAGATGCAATTCCTAAATTTCAATATTTTTTAGACATTTTCCACTTTAATAAATGGGATAATGGCATATAATACAGCATTTTAATAAATGATATTCTATTGATCAGTTCTTTTTAATTTACATATAAAAAGAAGGGGGCACCAACTTCTATTTAAATCATTGTACTTTGTGATGGAATGACTTATTAACTTTAATTTTTTGAACATACAAAAAGTAATTGCTTAAAATCTGACTGAATATAAGAATTCAAAATAACAGATGAAAGTATAACCAGAAAGATACACACAAGTTCCCAAGCCGAAAATCAACACATTTTACATTTAAAAAAGGACTTGTTTTTAAAATTACTGTACATTATATATACAATTTTACACTCCAAATTTAATAATTATTTAACAATTTTAAGAGATGGGCAGAAATGTTATCTTTAATTACTATTTGATGTCATTTATTTGAGAACTATTCTTAAAACATGGGTCAAAAATATATCTTGTCAATCTAATTTTTCTTAAAAAATGTAATTCAAATGTCCTCCATCTTAATGGCCTGTTTGGGGGAACTTAATGGGATAAGCAATCTTTATGCACATCCCTCAATTAAACAGAATTCCATATGAGCACAACATGAACAAAATGGATTAAAAACCAGGTAGGAACACCAAATAGTAAATCAGTTTTGAAATTAAATTATTTCGCATGGTAATGCAATTTAGATTTATGAAGTGTCAACATAAATTTGAAAGCAAGTTACTATTACGTTAGAAGTTATTTACTAGTCTTTTTTTATCCAAGCATCATAATCAATTCCTAAGTTAGAAATGCTAATCTACACCTACGACGCTTCATTAGGATTAAAAGTGTCAATGTACATGTTTTCCTTTCCATGCATCCTACGAACATGAGAGCGAAGATTGTCTCTGCGGGATGAGCGGTAAATGCAATGCGGGCACAGGTGTGGCTTTTCCCCAGTGTGCATTCTACGATGTTGAATTATTTTTTTTAATTGAACACTAGTAAAAGGACATAGATCACACTGCAAGTGATCACCCGTTTTGTGCTTTTTCATATGCCTCTGTATCTCGGCTTTTGTTGTCCGATCCTCTCCGCAAATTTTGCAACTCAACTTGAGGGTGAATGCCTTGTTTGAGAGGTGGACCTTCTTGTGCTTTGTCAGTGCTTCGTACACCGTGCAGCAGTATGCGCAGTGAGGGCACCTGTATTCTTCGGCATTGTGCCTATGGCGTCGGGGGAGGGCTTCTGGCTTATGCCTTTTCTTTCCACATGGATGCACGCCATCTAACAGTACGTGCTTCTCCATGTGTTTGTCCAGTTTGTCTCTCCGCTGGGAAGAGTACGAACAAGAGGGACAGGTGTACCACTTAGTACCTGAGCTTTTTTCTTTTGAACTAGTCTTTTTAGCTTCGTTTCTTTGATATTTTGGATGCTGGCTTTCGACGTGCTTTTTGAGAGATGCTCGGCTCTTGCACGTGACGCCACATTCCCCACAGTCATAAGTTATGCAGGGCCTCGTAAGATTTGCCTCTATGCCGTACTGGTCAGTGTCGATGATGAGCTTGGTGTCGTCAAAGCCGTCGTCCATCTGATCGGAGCCAATATCTATCGACGACCCTATCACAAAATGATCGGTGTCTAAGTGGCTATCCATGTGATCGTCAATTATGACTTCATTATCGACACTGGAGGCGACAACAACCTCCCCCCCTTCGATCATGTCTTCTTGCTTGATGATGGTGGTGTTGGGTACAAGGATTATTTCCGCATGAGGGTCTTCATTACCAACTCCTATGCTTTGTTCCACTATCAACTCGTTGGGCACACCACTATCGTTGAAGAACAACTGGCTAACATGGTTAGTATCGAGGACAACCTCCTCCATACCCTGAGTCTTCAAGCCCATGAAGCTCGGATGATCCATGTGGCTATCTGGTATAATGAGGGAGTGGTCATTCATCATTTTTGATGGTGTGCCTGGAACAAGATTAAAAAAAATTACATAAGCATGCATGCACCTGCTTCACAAGATAATCTTACGTAGGAGGCTTTATTGAACCAAATTTAAAATGTTCAAGAAATTACTGGAAGATAAAAACTTCATGCTATTTCATGCAAAACTGTATAAAATGGTGGCAGGGATTATCCTTAAAATAAAATTTAAGAACGGGTATGCGAGGGAAACAATGGCAAAAGAAAAGATGATCCAATCTCTAAAAATGTCATCCACTTTTCTTTGTACATGCAAGGAAGCTTCTTAGATGAACGGACAAGGATAATTTTCTTTGATTTGAAAAGTACTGCAAGTTACATTTTCTACAATTATAAGCATATGATAATTTTACCTTAAAATTCAATAACAAGTTTAAAAAGTTTTAATTTAATCATTTCCAGTACTTTAATAAGTTAAAAGGTTGAAATATTATTTTGTTGTCTGATTCTCCCTAACCCATCTCTTTCTTGAAATTACATGTAATATTAAAGGCATCACATTATAAGCAGTTGAAAATTTAGAAAGTAAATCAATAAAATGGGCAAACATAAAATTCATTTTTTTCAGGTATGTGATCGAACCGAACATAAAAAGCAGAAATCCAACAAAACCTGTTGTAACATGAGTGAGGCAGGGTGGGCACATTAGAAATTTTCTCCAGAAAATCACTTTCAGTTTATCTTAAATACATGCAATTACGTAAAAACCAATTAGATCACATCTCAGCTAACTATGGGAAAAACCACATGCCTGATTTATAAACAAAAAAAGAAGAAATGATATAATGCCTATCAATGTGACGCACCAAAATTGCAGTCTCTACTTTCAAGAAGTGACTGCATCTCTGATATGGATAATATCCTTTCAATACTGTCACCTGCAGGAAAAGGGGGTAGTTAATTTTACAAATTGGAAATGAAATACAAAAGGTAAAACAATTAAGTTTATTACATTGTTCAATTCAGAATTATTTTATAAACACAAACATTTTTCAACATAAAAAGAAACAGAATGGTATAATGCTTATCAATGTGACGCACCAAAATTGCAGTCTGTCTTACCTCCTACGGCAGGGCTTTTATTTGGTGAATTCATTTCACTCAACGACAGTATGCTCTCAATACTTCTGTCATCTGCAGGAAAAGGGGGTAGTTAATTTTACAAATTGGAAATGAAATACAAAAGGCTAAACAATTAAGTTTATTACATTGTTCAATTTAGAATTCTCTTATAAACACAAACATTTTTCAACATAAAAAGAAACAGAATGGTATAATGCCTATCCTACCTCCTACGGTAGAGTTTTCCCTTAGTTCCTTCATTTCACTAAGCGACAATGGCTTTTCTATATTCAGTTCATTACTGTCATCTGCAGGAAAAGGGGGTAGTTAATTTTACAAATTGGAAATGAAATACAAAAGGCTAAACAATTAAGTTTTGTTCAATTTAGAATTGTCTTATAAACACAAACATTTTTCAACATAAAAAGAAACAGAATGGTATAATGCTTATCAATGTGACGCAACTAAACTAATCCAGTCTTGAATATGCAAATTCAAACATTCCCCAAATTCAAACAAACCCAAAACCTTCGAACTTAACAATTGATTCAAAAGGATTTGTTATTTCTTCTGAAATTGCAATTAGAGAGATAATCAATCCTCATGAACTTGGAGCATTGTTAAAAGTAAAGGAAGCATCAAATGGTTAGATTTTTAACTCCAGAACATAAATATTTGAATTTTTTCAGACAAGCAATGAATTGGACCATCTTAAAACAAATCATTCCACAATAAAAGCAATCAGAAGCCAAGCACTGAAACTAATGGGAAAATGCAGAACAAAAGCAAATAAAATGTCGAAAGAAAACAATTCTTTTACAAAATGATAAAACGAAGTATTCTGAAAAGATATGCCATTTTATAGTAAAAACAAGAATTACATCCAGTTGTTATTTTCAATTATAATTAGACTTCCAATTGATGACTGATTGTTTTGTGACACTAAAAATAATGATTAGGTTAACAAAGATGACAATTTTGTACAAATGCAGGAATCTAAGGTAAAATACGGCAATCATACAGATTCTAAAACTATAAACGAAATTTAGTGTTGAATAACTAGCCAGTAATAGTCATCTGCTTAGAAGGAAAATTAATATATTTTTTAATTTATAACTTAAATTATGCTCTTATTTAAATCTCAAATCTTTTTTTAAACAAAACTATAAATTTTAAAGTATGGCAATCAGTAAGTTAGATTAACTTAATATATCACCAAATTAAATATCAAACACTTCATAACGAATATTAACAATATTTGTCTCATTGTCAATTAGCAGGACTGCATTGTGTTGTCATCAAAATAACATTTTTATTTCTTTTTAAAACTAATGCTTCTATTTGAGACTTCAAGGCAGATCAACATTTCTTTGCTGTACTGAGTATTAGAAAGAAAATAAACTGATCTCGAGCATATTAATCAGACCAATTTGCATCAGAAAAAGCAAGGATAATTTAACTATAATATGAATAGCGAATTTATGCAAAAGTTGTTTAAAAGATAGTTACCCATCAGTGAAATTTCCACTTAAGCCCACCACCAGGGTATGCTGATTTAAATCAAAATTTCAAATTTCGTTTTTCTTTCTGTATTAAGTTTATTAATATTGAAAATGAAATAACTATGAATAAGATGCATGTTATTTTATTTAAATAAGTTAAGTAGTCTGAAAAAATAAAGACAGCCACAATGAAAAAGTTTTCTGCAGTGTCATAAAAGGATTACACTCTTGCACAGAAATCTTTATAATTGGGAATTTTAATATTTTCATTTTGTTTTGTGTAATATGTCGGTTAATTTTTATTAAAATTTAATCGGAAATTTTTGATCCCTAGGAATTCTTTATGCAGCTGGCATAACAATTATGCATTTATGAAATTGAAATGTAAAAGTTAATTCGCCCATCTGATAATGTAGTGAGCATGTCAACAAAACAGATTGTGTGGAAAGCAATTGAAGAGGAAAGCTATTTTGATGATTATGTGATGATTCTTTTTATTACAAGCTCAAAATTCCACACAATTAGCATGTTCTGGAGAATGCTATTACACTTATTCTATGTTGCTCATAGAGAAAAGCTTTATTTTCTTGTATGCTATGTATAAACCCTTTTTGTGTGTGCTTGGAATACAACTTTGAAATATTTATGAATGCTCAGAGAAGATTTGAAAATTGGCATATTTCATTTAAATTTATGTATATATGTTTCCATGTCTTATATAATTTTTTACTATTTACTTTCAAATAACATTTTTCACAAATAAGTACTCTTTGCAAGTTAAATGTTAGTGAAAAGTATGAATTTTTTTAGGAATTTCGTTGCAAGTTACTTTTATTTTATTTTCTATTGATGAAATGAATTTTTTCTCAAAAAATAAGTCCAAAAATAACTAAGGAAAGTGCATGCATTTTTTTCATCTATGGTAAATATGTAACTCAAAAAATGTCTGATTTTTGATTAATTTTATACAAAAATTTAAAATGGTGTTAGTGGGATCCAGCCTAAAAATTTCATGCAACCGGTTATGGGTTAAAATCAAACGAATCTAAACCTCTTCAGAACCAGATGAGAAAACACTGCTTATGCATGGCATTTGTTATGCTGTTCTATTTACTCTATCATGTGATTAACTTTGCTAATTCCTATATCGCGCTTGAATCTTTCAAACATTTACCCTGTGTGACACTCTATCTAACTCTCTCCTCACAGTACTCCTACCGCCACCTATGGGCGTAATAGAGACTTATGTAGAATAGACAAATAGTCAGTTTAACCCCATCGCCCAAGCACTGAACACGTACGGCTAGGAATTCCCCCTTATAAGTATATATTTCCCTTGTAATTGTTTTAATGTTTTATTTGTGGTGTTGTGTGACTTGTAAATAATCGTATTATGTATTTTATTCCATTAAAATTCTAAAATCACACCGTTGATGAGAATTATTTGAATCACCTAATATCACACCTGTGTGTGCTTTATTTCCTAATATATTAATGTTATTCATCATAAATAATAATGGCTACCATAAATCAAAACTATCTATAAACTACACTGATTTGAGTTCAACGAGTTTAAACTTGTACGAACAAGGGATTAATTAAAATCGTAAAAATCTTATTTTTATTATTAAAAAGAAACACGATATTTTGCATACATTGCCTACTAAGGACCCTATGTCCTCCTCTTTTCGAGTTCCTTTCAGAACACACCTCAACCACAAAAATTGTTAAGCAAAGCTGAACAACTGTACAGCACAATGTTTCCACTTTCTCCCATTATTTAACTAGGCACAACGTGCACATGTTTCGTTATACTAGCAGTCGCGTGGGTGGCATGTCACCCCAACGCAAAGTACACACAGAAGAGACTGTTTCATTTTGTAAAATAACTTCGGATACTTATTTAAAATGTATTTTGTTATACATACCTGCGATTGAGAAAACTCGAATACAAAAAATGTGAAATCAATTAAATATTACCGTAAGTATCACAGAATTGTTCTACTTTTCATGAGCTGTCACATTCCCCAACGATGTGTATGCATTTTTACAATTTATACTGAAACTGTCAAAAAAACTCCGAAATTGCTGCGATTTGAACAGTCTTGTCTTTTTGATCTGTCGTGAATGCAATCAAATGAAACATCTAAAAGGAATAAAAACCTATACTGAAACCTGGGGACATAAAGTGTAGTTCAATCTTGAGCCTATAGATCCTTCACAGTACATTAAGATTTAAGCAATCCGCATGGGTATAAAAGTGCAAGTAAAGCATTGGTTTTAATTAATCCAGTTATTTTTTACATAACAATCATAATTAGTAGCAATATTTTTAATGTATGTATTTGAATGCAATACCATCCTATTCACCGTTTGGTGTGGGGTAGAAGCACATCCCAACTCCCCAATTGTTTTACTTCTGTGCTATATTTTATCAAAAGAAAAGTGTCTATATAAATAGATGAAATTGTTTTTCTTTCTATCTCTTTTTATTCATGTTTTCCTTACAAATTAAACAAATTTTGTGCAATAGATGCCAAATGTCAGCAAACACGCGAACATGTCTAATTCCAAATTTGACTCGTAAGTTGAAAGGAGAGCACTCTATGTACCATTAAAACATGCAGGGTTTTTGGGATCCGGTGTAGGGTCCCCTGATGAGGTGTTAAATAACTTGAAAAGGAAGGGGAAGAAATAATTGGCGATAGTGCTAAAGATATTCAGCCATTTTGGGTTTTTGACGACATGGTCTTCAGACGTGTATTGGAGTCAGATGCTTAAATGATATGTTAAAAAGCACATCCAGCATAAACCTTATAAAACATGCTCTCACACAGCACACAATTGATATTGAAGGGATACAATGCAGAAAAAAAAGCAGCGCACAGGATATTTGGAAACCTCTGTTTAAGAAACTCTTTTTCTGGCTAACAAAGTCAGGGAATTTAAACTTGTTTCGTGATATTCCTAAATTCAGCATAAATCAATTTTAGATCCAAGAGACGTGTAGCCAACCTGTTCAAGCACTGCTGAGTTAAACATTATTGAGATTTTACAAATTGTCAAACCTCGTTAAGACAAACTCGCTTAGTACTAAAGGTAGGAACTAAATTCCAATTCCCATCAAAATGTATATTCAAATAACGTTAACTCATTCCAGTTACACGAATCGCCGGTTAAGACGAAGAAACTTTCAAAACTAACGGGCAAATGGATTCTTTTCAATCATATCAGAAACATTAAGGGACTGAAATCGTTGATGATTTATTTGCGGAAGAGTGTAGAATGAACGAAGATTCTGAAGTAATATGTGTGCCTTCTTTAAAATAAGCTACTGTGGCTTAGAAATTGTTCACTGCTTTTTGTTAGGCTGCGAAAATTCATCTGCTCAATTAAACTAACACAAAAATTGATAACAAAACTATTTCAAGACAAAATTTGCGTAATCAGGAAATATCTGAAATCGAGAATTATCTGTATGATCAAGAATCATCTGTTTAATCTTTGTAATGAAGAATCCCATTTATCTGTAAACCAAGAATTGTACAGTGATGTAATTACATTAATGGCTTCATTTTATTGTTGAAATCAAGCCTTTTTTATGAGTTAGGATAACAAGAACTAGTTAATACTAATTTTTTACGGTTCCATAAAATTCGTCTTAACGAGGTTTAACTGTATTATCAGCCTACTTTTATATCTTTTATGAAAAGTATTTCTAATTATTTTCACCATAATTCAACAGTCAAATCCAGTTAATTGAGTCACTTGCTATTCAAGAGTTTAATTATTTTATTGCAAATCAAATAGAATGATTATCAGTAGTGATCAAATCTTGATGTGCCTCAATTAATTGGACAAGTTTCTCTTACCATTTATCATTTTACACTACAGATATATTTCAGTTACACTTAAGTATTACCTGAAAAAATAAAACACATAAAATCTTTATAGCAAATCAGGGATCATTTGGAAGTCCAGGAAAGTTCAATAGATTGCAAATACTTGTATGCATATACTGCATGTTGAAACCATTCAATGAGAATATACACAAAACAATTTTTCTTTTAAATGTTTAAAGAGAAGAAAATGCCTGAAGTAGTAGATTTTTATTTACATGAAAATTTCTCAGAGGACAATAAATCCCGAGGCTCAAGTCCTGCAAACTGGAAGGGGAATTGTTCTAAAACAGGATTTTCCACGTGTTGGTAATCCTTGGTGATACCAAGTACCACTATTTATTCATCATTAAAAAATAACAAAAATAAAATTAATTCATTTTTAACACAGCCATGCTATAATTGTATTAAAAACAGCCAGGCAACAGAAATTTTAAGGAATTAAAAAAAGGCCAAGTTTGTTCCAAGGGTGAGCAAAGTTATAGCGCATTCACTTACTTTGATTACAGTTAATAAAGGAAAGAGAAACTAAAAAGTTATATCAAATGCAAAATTCTAGAGCAGACTTAATTACATTACACATTAATCTATAAGGGCACGTGCGTTTAGTGTATGCAGCACGAACATTAGAAAGATATTTTATATTATAACACTAATGTTGCACACCAATAAATGTCAACAAATGTTGCACATCTTTTTTTAAAAAAGAACTTGCTATAAGTACAGAAATTAGGTAATATAAATACTGTATCACACATAATTACAGAATTTTTAGTTTTTAAATACAAGTTCAAACACATTTGTTTTCTCATTTTGCATTACTTCTTAACACAATACTCAAAAGTTTAAATTAAACTGAGCACTCCAACATTTGGAATGGTTCCTATAGATAATTCTATACATACAAAAACTAAAATGTGGCAAAACAAAACATTAAAGTGAAGAAAGGCAATACTTATATTATGATTAAACTTCAAAACAAAAAATATAGTGAAGAAAAAAATTGGGTCTAAAATTATATATTTTTAAACACAGACATGCTCTATAGTGATAGTTGATAGCAATGAACACAATGAAGTTAAATTATAAAATATTAAACATTTATACTGATTAGTTAGCTGTCAGGAGAGCACAGATCAATTGAAAGTTAAAATATGAAATTCGAAGAGTTAATTTTCAGGTGAGGAAGAATATTACTTTATGTGAGTTCAGAAAAATCTACTTTGACGAATTGTTTGTAACATAAAAAGTGTGAATTCAGTTAATTAACTTTTTCATAGTAAAAATTATATTGAGTGTTATTGTATGCTCAATTTTTTAACTCGAGTGAAATGTATTGTTTATTACACAAAATATATAATTAAAAATTTAGTTTTGAAACTTAAAAAAACCCTTCCCTTTAAATACAACATTATGTGTCTAATGTATCAATATTTCTAACTAAACTAGTAATTCTGATTTAGTATATATTGGTTATTTACTATAATTTCATAATGAATTAAGATGGTCTCTATTTTAATTAGGGACGTTTTTGCTTGGCACTAGAATTTTATTTATGGGACATTAAAAATCCCATTAACTTTTATTACTTGGGTTTTCAATACATTTGAAAGCTGGAACTTTACTAGCCTCTTGAGTTATCTTATTCACCAAGTTGTAATTCATTTTCTAAAGACACACAAAGGTAATTTGGTTGTACTCAAATTTTTTCTAGGAAAATAATTGCTTAGAAAACATAATATCTGAGAACTTTTGAGTTGAAACAAAATAAAATTATCTTTATTTAAACGAAGTTCAAAAAACGTATAAAAATATTTTCTGGTTAAATATTTGAATCTTAAACACCTTTTCATTCATTTTCCCGACTTAATAAAAAGGTTCAAATTAGGGAACAGTTCAAGGACTTTTATAAGCAAAGGTATTCTAATGGACTGTACAAACCCTGAATTAGCACAATGACTACAGCAAATTAGGTTTGCAACGTTGGCAAAAGTTGAAAGTATAACCTAATTTTTTATTAAAATGTTTTCTTTACAGAATGCATGAAAAAATATAACATTATAAATTAAAGGATTTTTTTTAATTTTGGAAATTAATTTCTGACTACCTCAAATTTTATTCATTAAGATATATTCACTAAAATTGAGTTATACGCAATGATAAAGACACAAAATTATGGTATCAATGATGGGTGGCAAGAAATTTTTAGATGGATAATTTAGTCCCCTTTTGGTTTAGAACTGAAAATTTCCTGTTTCATTTTACAAGTCATGTCATAAATCTTCACGCAGCAGAGTCAATATTCCCTGTTTAGTGATATTTCTTGTCCGGAATAGGTAAAATTTGCTTAGAGGGCCATGCCTCAAGGACTCGTTGTTTTGGAGGGGGATTAAATGTCATTCGACAAAAAGAAAAATCTTTAGTATAGGAATACCGAATGTAGATTGCTCCTTTTCATTGGATATGACACCATCATTCTTAAAAATTACAAGTCAGGTATTTTTCTTTAGAAAATTTTTGATTTGACTCTTTCAAAACTAATCTCTATATAGTACCTACTAAAGAAATATGCTGTTAAGTGATGAGTCGTACAGTATCTGATCGAAAGTTTGTCAGAACAGTGGAAAAGTAGATCAGAGAAAACATTAGTCTCATAAGTTTCAAGGATTTTTTTGAAAGAAAAAGAAAGTGAAAACTACAAAATAAATTTGTTTTGGCATACCACATGATACCAGAACTCAGCTTACCGTAAGTATCAAAACTTCCCATACCGTAAGTATCAAAAGTTGCTCAGGCGTTTTGTATATTTAGTCTCAAATAGAGAAACTAAGATGCAAAATAAGAGCTGCAAAATAGTGTAATTTTTATTAATAATTTAATAATCATCAATGGACAAAATTGTGAACAAAAAATTTAAATACAAAAGAAAGCAGGTTAATAAAATCAAGTAATAAGCAATCATGGTATACTGATTCAAATCGGGATTTGTACTAAAAAATCATGATTTAAATCAAACTTAAAATTCATACCCTGAAAGCAATGAGAGGAGAATTAAAAAAACATTAGATTCAGCAGGGTATTAGTTTTGGATCAGATCAATAACATTTAATAGCAAAGGCAGGAAGATGCGATGAGTTAACACTAGAACAGCTGGCACTCCCAAGACCCTTAACCGGTGTTGTTTCATCACCAGTACATAAATTGTTAATATCTAAACGGCATCCTTTCTATTTTTCATATACAAGTTTACGATTATTTTTGCACACAGATTTAAAATAAATCGATTGTAACATGGAATACACATAAAATGAAATTTGCTGGTTTCATTGATAATACAATATTAAATTTTACCATTAATTTATCAAATTTATATACTATGCACATCTTATTTACAATTGATGCAGTAATTACCAATTTCTTCGCCTGATTTGCTTACTGAATTTATTTTGTGGGAGCATTGGTTAGACAAACCACACCTTTTAATTTCCTGCATATGAGATATATGTAGATTTTTCCGGCACATGGAATAAATTTCCCACTATGATTCTAATTTATAATTTTGTTTGGTTGAAGATTTTTGGTGCAAGGTCCAAAGACGGACAAGCTGCACCGATTACAATTTTGGTGCTTTCCCCCATAAACATTTGAACTTGCGACCGACTTGTTTGACTTTTTGCATAACAAAATAGGACTGTTACTATCACGTAAAATGTTAGTAGTCAAAGTAATCATTCACCCATTACATACTATTCTGTGCTATCCCGAGTTATAAATTCAAATTATTTTACATATTTTGAGCAGCATCTGTGTAACTTTCTTCATGTTTTTCTGATTTATTTCCACATAATCAGATTTCTTTATCTGAATCTAATTCGCAGATCTCAATACCATAATTCATTTTCAGATAGTTCTCGCAACAGATTTCTAATCGCTTCAGAACTTTTCCGTGAGTCACCATTTTTGCGTCTGATAAACGATATTTATAGGGGTAAAAACCCCTATAAATATAGTTGCAGTTGGAATTATAATTTCTGATAATTAACAAATTTAAAAGTAAACCGATTGACACTGATCCATTTTCTATGGTCAATTCGAACTGGAAATCTGCTTGGTGTCAAAAAGATACTAGCGCACATTCTACGCAGATTTATGTAGAATTTTTCTGAATTGAGTAATACAAAAAAATTCTGCTGTGTGCTTATTGGGTGAAACGATTAGAATTCATAAGAAATTGTCAAAATCCGACAAAAAGATGCGAAAGGGAGAAAGCAACAAATGCGTTCTGGTCTCAAAATGACACTACCTGCCGTTCTAGTATTAAAACAAAGTTTCAAAGCATGAGCTTCAAAAAATTTTTTTTGTCTGCAATTGCTATTAACATAAAAAATAATAAAAGCCAAAGAAATGATTTCAACTCGTATCGTGGCTGTAATTGAAGTATATTTAACCCTAGAAACTCAATCTTTCGTGGATTTCGTAACATTGCGTGAATATTTCAATGTTCCCCAAAGTATGGTTAACATTCTTGGGTTAGAGAGCCTATATACAGTGAACTCCCTCTTAACCGGCCTCCGCTTTAACCGGCCGCCACCGACCAATTATGTACTGTAAATACAGTAGCTTACAGTAATATGTGTTTAGTTTTTCCAACAAAGGAAGTTCTTCCAGGTTAAGTTTTCTTTTTTTTTTCATATCATATTACAATAAAGTAGGCTATATACTTAGTTTTATTCTAATAAAAACGATTTCGGGAGTGTATTTTAATGTTATTAACAGACGACGGTTTAACCGGCCAAATCGTTATCCTGTCTGGGTACGGTCCCGAAGTGGCCGGTTAAGAGGGAGTCCACTGTATATATAGATAGAGATGACAGGGAAAACGGCAGGCCATGTTTTTCGACCGTTGCTGTGCCAACGCGGACGCTATGCAAAAATCGGTTTCACTAGGGTTGCTAATCAGGCTATTCTGATACGAAGACTTCGGGTTTGGCGTTGGGGTTTCAAATATTGATAGATTGGATTTTCTCATGTCATAAGAGCTACTCATTTAGACCACAGACCAATTTATAAACCAGTAATAAACAGGACTTAATCTGGAGTGTGCTTGAGGTCTGAATAAAAAAAAAAGAATTTTTTTAATTTTATACATTGAGTTAGATTTGAATTAGGAACACTTTCATGTTATTCCAATGTGGGGCAACGTATTTTGCCTTGTAATTTTCCGAATAAATTATTCATACAAAATATTTTGTCATAAGATAAAAGAGCTTTAAATCCTTAATAGAAATACAGTAAAACTCCAATTATTACGACTGAGTGCTGGACGTAATCCGGATATGCAAAAATCCGGAGGATTGGGACAGTAAAAAACGGTTATGTTGTGAAATAAAACACCAAAATTGATCTAAAATAATTTTTGTTTATTTTTATTACAAGAATAGAGTATATTTGAATGGCAACTTAATAAAAAAAGAAGGCCTAATGTACTGTATTTGAAAGTAAGGTAAATAATTAAGTATTTTAAATATCCATTTTTTTCATAATTCAAATATTCATAAATTATTTATATTGTGGAAAGAAATAAAAAAATCAGTTTAAACATTTTTCGAATTTAAATTGTTTAAATATAACTTTCGGGGGTATTTCAATTAACGTCACACTGGAGCAACACAACGGGCTATTGGTGACGATCCGGGATCAATCCCAAAGGGAAAGACCCGAGGACAATACCATGTAATTTTGAACCACGGTCAGATGACGAGGCAACACCTGAGCTGGCACCCCACTCTCCAAACTTCCACACCACGCCAACGTGAGGACATTTGAGGCCACGACAGATTTAACGTGCACCAGCCCCCTTTGTACACGACGGTGTTTGGCTGGATTCGAACTCGCAACCCAAGTCCGTTACTCTTCCAACCGGGCCACCGCGGCCCTCTATAACGTTTCGGAAAAAATTGTTTTTCGAGCAATACTAGCAAAACAATTTTATGCGCTTTCCATTATTGGCGGAATATCGCATTGTTTGGCGACATTTTTCTGGTTTGGCGAGAATGGTCGACGGAATTTTACACATGTACCTTTGCTTCTTTTTAGTTGTCTAAATTAATGTTATCGTTTACACCTTATTTTGTTCATTAAGTGGATAGGTTGATCTATATTAAATGAAAAAAAAGCGTTCTTACATTCAAAATTATGTAAATTTCAAGTGTATCCAAACAAAACTTCCAAAATCGCAATCTGCAAAGTACAACCGCCATGCTGAACTGACCTGAAAAGGAAAAACATGGCTGCCGACCGCATCAGCCGATCAGTAAATGTCGGGTGTATGTCCACTCTCTATATAAAGGCTCTACTCTTTCTTAGAGATTCAATTTTTATATGTATAGGATTTTTTTTTAAATCAAATAGTTACTTTTGTGCAGGTTAAACTAGCTAGTTTGGGGAGAAAGGAATCAAAGGTTTGATGGAATTTTTTTATAGATTTTAAAATTAAAATGCTTGGTTGCAATTTCAAATTACAGATGTTTGTTTTTTGCTTTTGTTGCCATAATTTAAATGCATTTTTAAAATAAAATGTGTTCTTCATTTATCCTAGCACTATAAACGAGCTTACCCATCGAAACTTACGCATTTCAGGACAATGTTACACGCTCGCCCCCCCTCAGTTTGGGTGCACCGGGTTACTCTACTTTTGTGACTTTTTTGGCGATCTTCATTTGCCTCTTTTCTTAGATCGAATAGTTCTTAAACCGAATCGTTAATCGAATTCGTTCTCGAAAATCGCAGTTCCCGCTCGATTGTCATTTTATTTGGATTTCAAGCGGGATGTATCGCTGTGTTCTGCGCTTGTGATTATCTATTGCAAATGGCTATCCTGGTGATCGGCGATTCCATGATGAAATATTTAGGAAAATGTTTTCCTAAAACGTTGTCAAGCCCATCTAATTGTAGCTGCTTTCCCTGGCGCTTCTGAGAAAAATAATTGCGCGTTTTGGAGCCGTTGGGGGGTTGGAATTTAGTGACAGATGAATCTGCTGTTATGAGTTCTTAACACGTTTTTTTTACGTTTGGAACTTCAAAGGTAAGGTAACCTTTTTGCAATTTTCTAAACTCTTGCTAATGTGCATACCGACAATACATAAAAAAGCTTGTGCTGTTTGTGATCCATCTTAATTTGAAAATGTGCTAAAAAAATTTTGTTTGCTCAAGAAATCATATTTTGTTTATTCAGCCCACTATCAATGTAAATTCAAAAAATTATGTGTATGAGGTTAGGAAATACCTGCAGTGTTCTATCGTTTGATAAGGTTTTAATCCACATTGTTACACTGTTCAATGTACTTATATTTTCCTTAGGAATCCCAAGATTTGTTCCCATGCATTCATCAATCTTTGCAAAAGAAATTGAATATGGGTTTTTTCATTTGTACACTCCAATGCTTCTTAACGTCTCTCAAAGCTGTCGCTAGAAAAATTTACCACCTCAAAAGACTTCTAGAAATGTTTCAAAACTAGTGTTATCTGTTTGAAATGTCTTATTATTTTATCAATGCTGATATTATGTTAATAGTTAATGTACTTTTATTCATACACAGTTCCCTTAAAGCTAAAAGAGGGCCTGATTTAAGCCCAAAAAGTTTCAATTTCTATCATTAAATTTTTTCTACAACCTTAAGTTCTGCAAGAACTTAATATATATATTTCATTGCACCTTTCTAAAACCAAGTTAATAATACCAATGGCATAACATTTATAGGTTATCTGAAAATGATTGGTTTGTAATCTGGGTTCTTGAGACCCAAATATAATACTTGTGAAAGTTTCTTCATATAAGAGGTACTAATTTTTATTTTACTTGAAGAGTGAGAATTCTGCCTGAACAAGCAGCTTGATTGCTAGTGCCCTTTGGAAACCATGTTATTGTCTCCTTTGCCTTTTGTTTTAATTATATAATATCTAATACATCTTAATTACTTTTAGAAATCTCATGCTATTTTAGCTCCACCATCTATTTGGTTGCCTGTACCTCTTAAAAAATCTTGCTGTGCTTTGTCTTCTATTATTGCACCACTTAAACATGCATCATTTTGGTTGCGTGCTTCTCGTTTACGCTTCTTTAAAAGGCTCATATCTTCATCCCCTAAATCCAGTTCACTGCAGATGCCTGCTGTTGTATTTCTACAACGTCCACTGTTGCCTGCTAATGTGCCTCCACAACTACCATTGACGCCTGCCTCATTGGAATCCGCTTTGCTTTCGTTCTCAGCACTTTTTGTTTTGTTAATTCTAAACCTCTGCTTCTGTTCTCAATATCCATTTCTGTTGATAATGTAATTTATTCCTCTCTCCTTTGATAAAATTTTTACTACACATGGTAAATTGGAAAGTAAAAGGAATGTTTCAACTGATACATCTTTCTCATTCAGTGATTTCTCAGATTCACCTTTTTTCTTTGTTTGCAAGTTACTTTCTGTTCAATTAAATTTGGTAAATGGTGAATATTTCTAATAAGATTGATATTTTGGGAAATTGTATAGGTAAAACTAGTATACTAAAGAAAACAAGAAAAAATATCTATTTGAAAGTTTGTTTGTTAATTATAGAACTGGAAGGGGTAGAAGTCTTGTTGAATCAATCCAGTGTTTACAATGTAATGGATTCACTTATACATATAAAAGACCTTTATATATAGGGAGATGCTTTTTTCAATCAAATAAATTTAATCAATAATTTTAACTGGATATAATAGTAAATCACAATCAAATTTATATTTTCAATTAAATAGTAATTCAAATAATAGTTCTTCCCTAAGTGAATCGGTTTGGTTTTCCACCCCTGAAGCAGGAATTTTTGATATCGAGAAGTTCAAATAGTAACTAGTCTATTTAAAATATTAATCAAACTTCGGGTAAATGTACTCTTTATCCTAGGAAATGGGAAAAGTGTAGCAGATTTTTCGCAACTATGCAGAAAGTTTATTACTATTATAAAATTTGTTAAATATGGAGTTTCATAACTGAAGGATGTACAGAGGCTGTTCGGACATTTTTTGAACGATTTCGATGAGCTGTAAAAAATTGTATGCTACGAAAGAATTTTATTTTCACAACAGTTAAATAGTTAAAGTATAACTTATAGTCTGCTAACTCAGAGTTTTGTTTACTTTCAAAATAGAGCTTTTAAATAAGCAATGGATGGAAAACTTTCCGCTCTTTCGGAAGAGAATCATGCTTATTCAATTGTTCAAAAACGCTGTAAAAGTCATGGTTTTTCGATATCTAAAGGTACGATAAGTAATATTATTAATGAGAAAGGAAAAAACGTAAAAGTGGAAAAATACTTCCCCAAAAGAAAAATATTTCTGAGAATATTTGTAATGTAAGATCTTTAATTTTAAAAGAGAATCAGAGAATCCGCCAAGTCAAAGGACTATAGCAAAGTGAACGTGAGAACTTTCTCCAAGAGATTTATGATTGTTGCCGGTTTTGCATATAATGGAAAATTAAAAGTAAAAAGAGGGGGAAATGTAAAAAAATCAACTCCCACTTATTATCAAGACCATATTTTATCCCCAATATTCAAAGAAGAAAATTCCGTTGAATACTACTGCCAAAAATGTAAATTCAAAATTGTTCATATTTAAAAAATCCCTTTGCAAGTTGAATTGTTTTGTCTGAATGTTCGTTGTTTGTCATATGTTCGAATATTTCTTTAAATTATCCAATCTTCAACAATCGTATTCACTAATTTCGAATTGGAGGACCATCGAGTGTGTTATGGTTGGTATGCGTCTTGCGGAATTTGATGTAAGAACATAAGATCGCTTTGCCAAGTGATGAAAAAACGAAGGAATGCCGCTGAGGCTTGCAAAAAAAATTTCGACACTTAGAAATTTTAGAAAAACTTTGCTGCAATACAAGATTGAAATGATGTGCTAGACAATGGACAAAAACGGCTTGAGGAGCTTTATCCTTGACATTTTTCTTCAGTCCAGACATTACACTGACCCCATCGTAACATTGTCCTATTAATTTGTGTTGATAATCAAACGGATCCAACATTTTGTATAACATTTCTGACGTTCTGTCTCTCTCTCTCTCTCTCTCTCATGGAAACCCAAAAATCGTTCAACTAATACGCCTTCACAAATCTTAATATTAAGGAGCACTGGGAAGTTTGATTTATGTCAGTGGTGTCATCCACTTGAGTAGAAAAGAATTTAGCCCTGTTTATTTCATCTTATATAATCGGAAATACATTCAATCATTTCATTTTGAATAGTTTTGGAGTCGCCAGTGAAGACGTTTTTAATCTTTTTGTAATGATTTTGAATTTCCATAGGACTTTTGATATCAACAATCCTAGTATTTTCTTGAAATTTCCGCGATTTATGGAGTCACTGCTTTCATCATGTCCCGGGAATGCCATTTCTTGTTTGCTCAAATATATTACTGCATCAATCACTGTTTGTAGAAACAGTCTATTCAAATGAACGTTTTCATTGAAATGACTTAAAAAACCTAGCATTCTCCCTCAGGGCATCGACAATCGTGTTATGATTTTAAAATATTTCTTAGCATTAATTCACACTATATGTTCAGCAGAATCATCGCTTATGGAGTGCTCGTGTTATGTTTAATAAGTCTGCTAATATCTTCAGGGGTGCCCACAGGGGGGGTCATGGCGCAAGTTGCACCATCAGAATATTTTGGGGGGAATTTTTTCAGGGCGATTTTTTTGGAATTTTCAGGGTGAAAATTTTTCGGCCAAAAAATTATTTAATAAGAAACCTTTTTATTGTTACATATATATTTTTTCATAAGTAATTAGACTATTTCTGAATTTGCTTAAAAGACTACTGTTTCCTGCTATGACAACAATTTCACTGTAGGAATTCATCTGTCACCTTGAGGGTTTTTCGTCCATCACCGTTACGTCATGCGAATCGCTAGTAGTCCGATAGACACGATAAAGTTAAGTCACCAGTTGAATGCAGGTAGCCGTCTAGCCGTGTACGTTTTGTGTAGTCTGTCTCCTCGAAGGAAAGGAACTTTAGTTCAGTGTTGTTCGATTCCTGAAAACGTCATTGAAGATTTAGAAATACAACCCTCTTCATCAAGTATGACCCAAGACGTAGATTTTGAAAACCTTGATGAAAATGAAAGTCAGGAAGAAGTTGATGAAACTGAATTAGGATACGGAGAGGTAGAATCATGTAGCAATCCATCTACTGAAAGACCTTCAGTTTCCATTTAACAAGAGGAAACTAACAACTGAAGATTCTCCTGATGATAGATTGAAACCCCAAGAGATCCAGCATCATATACCAACATCAAATTGTCAACTGAAGAAATAAATAAATCACTATATTTGGAAAATCAAGATTTGTCTTTTGTCACTTCTTCAACAGGTGGAAGAAAATTCAGCCCACCATGGAAAAATGAAGTTTTACTAAATAAAAGTGTAAAAGTTAGAAAATGGCTGGTATATAGGCAAGAAAAAAATGCCTTATTTTGCTTGCCATGTACTCTTTTTCCTCCCACGCGAATAGTCAATATGGGGAACAACTGGCTATAGAGGATGGACAAAGTATAGGGGGACCGGGATATTGTGCTCCATGAAAAATCCAAAGTCCACTTATCAGCTCAAATTGCAAGGATCCAATGGATCTCTCAAAAGAGGATTGATTTACGTTTAGCTGAACAATCAGATCAGCTAGTCCATCCCAATCGAGAGGCGCTGTCTATTGTCATCGATTGTTGTCGATATTTAAGTGAAGAAATACTTAGATTTCGTAAAAAGGATATAGCAAAAGAAAAACTCATAGGACTTTTTAGGCTATTGAGTAAATATAGTCCTGATGCTAGGGTATACCTCGAAAAAATTGATAAAGCTAGAACTGAAAAAGGAAAACTGTGGTCTAATTTTTTGAGTTATTGAAACGTTTATGATTTTATTAACATAATGAGTGGCATCGTTGCTTCAAAAATCATAGATAGTATAAAAACGACTAACATTTATTCTATTATTCTAGACTCAACTCAATACATCAGTAAAAAAGAATGTTCAGCATTAGTGGTTCGTTATATTGAGCATACTGACCCGCATGGTGCCCCAAAGGAAAATGTCAAACATGAAGAGCGGCTCATTAAGGTTTTCATTAGTCGAGATACCACAGGCCAAAATCTTTTTAAAGAAATAATGAAATGCTTGAATTTACTTGGTTATGACCCAAGTGGAATTGTTGGTCAAAGTATGGATGGGGCTGGTAATATGAGAGGAAAATTCAATAGTGTAAAAGTGCTAATCCAGAGAGAATGTCCCAAAGCGCTCTATATATGGTGTTTTTCGCGCAGATTTGCGTTACTTGTGGAAAAATCTATGGACATATGCCCCCAAATGAAAAATCTATTTTTTCTTTTAGAGGAATTATGTCTTCATGTCAGGTCATACAAGGCCTGATCTTTTTACTACAAATTTGAACAAGGTTCCAACCAAAATAAGGAGACTGAAAAGAGTGCAAAATACAAGATGGTCAAGCAGAAATGATGCACTGCAAACAGTTGTCACATGCTATGACACAATAAAGGAGACGTTGCATAGTTTGTCCATTGACAAAAAAGCTGCTATTGTACTAGGTACTGGCAACTGGCCTGCGGAAACATATGACCGATTTTGAAAACATTTGCTCAATACATGTTGCCTCAGCTATTTTCAAAGTGTTGTCACCAATCACAATTGTTTTACAACCAAAAATAATTCATTATAGCAGTGTGTCAAAAATTGTTGCTGAAACCAAAGTTAAACTTGTAAAAATGCGAAGTGAGTCGGAGTGGAGTAAAGTGAATGATTCAATTATTGCCTTTGCTAATGTGAATAATATTTCGCAACCCCACCGCAGAAGCAGAAAATGTAAGAGGTTTATGGATGAAATGGCTATCGATGAAAGAATTGATGATCATCTTTAGAGGATCAAAGTGGAAGTTTATTTTCAAGTACTAGATTCACTTATTAAACAACTCAATGACAGATTCTCTGACAGTTCTCTTTCTATAATCTCACAAATGGCAGTGCTTTCACACGAAGGAATTTTGAAAATTACAAGAGAAAAAGAAAAGTAGGGATATAAATTCTTGCCTGATTCTTCATCAGTAAAAGACTTGTGTGGGTTTTACGATCTTGAAAGTGACCAAATAATAGAGGAACTAGAAACTTTTGCAAATGTGTATAAGGTTACTCACTCAGAAATTGACATTTCCGACCTGCTTTTAGAGAAAGAAAAGTAAAAATAGGACACCAGACAGGGAATCTGACGTTTCAGGAGGTGAAGGTGGAAATGAAGTTGGTCCGTAAAGGGTGGAGATGAGGAAGAAGATTCAGATCATGATGAGTTGCTTTTGTCTGTTGATCAGTGGGTAAAAAGGCTTTATTAGGCCTTACAGATGCCTGCAGTATATGTCAGCATTTCCTCAACTCACCATGCTGTGTATCGTATCCTTTTATCGTTACCTGTCACAAGTTGCTCAGCAGAAATGACAATGAGCCGTTTAAAGATTGTAAAGGACAGATTAAGAAGCAGCTTAGGGAACGATTGATTGTCAAGCTTATTGATACTATCATCTGAGAATGACATTATCAAGAAAATCACAAATGAAGAAATTATCGAAAAGTTTGCCATATCCAGTGCACAGAGATAAAAGCTTCTGTTAAAATCTTATAAATAGTACATAAATCCCTGGGCTTAAAGAATTTGTTTTCTAGTCATACTATAAATGTTTTCAACCTAGAGTATTCGAATGTTTTCTCTTCCCTCCGCATAAGATAGCTATTTTTTGTCACTACTCTAAAACAATTTAATTTTTAAGGTTTTATGAATACTTACGCAACTCATGTAAACATTGCGATAATACTCATATCATTTGTTTTTACACATTTAGTTCGTTTTTTCAATATCTCGTTATTGATCTTTATTGATGTGTTCCATTTTTTATATGCTATTCTTCCATTCACTCAATTTCAGTTTTTTTATGAATATAAAATTATTCTTATACAAAAGGTCAAGGTAAAATATTTGTTTTATTCATATAACATTCAGAATCTTTCAAAACATCTGTTTTTACTATATTATAGTTATTTCCATTTGCAAAGTGTAAGTAATATCATTGTTTATACATGAAATTGCTGTTATAAATATAAAATGTTCATTTTCCTAGCTGTTCTGGTTTTATTTATTTCATCCAAATTTATCTCTAACTGATTTACAAAATACGAAATGCAGAGCTTTGTGTGGATTCAGTTGGAAATTTGAGATTCCAATAAAGGTTATATGGTTAACTGAATTTGAGGGGGTAAAGAAACATGGGGGGAATTGCGCCATTGGGCTTGAGGGGGATGGGCACCCCTGAATCTCTTTATTCCAAACAGAATGTTTATTACAAAAAAGCAAGCACGGCCAACAAAATAATCTTTTTAAGGTTACACTACTGCATAACCATTTATACTGAGTAAACCAACACTCTTGAAAACTAATATTGTGCGACTTATCGCTCTTTTTAATTTCTTTTTGGGCCATAGTTGTCAATAAATCCGTTGGATGTGCTTGACGTAATACGTCCCTTTTGTCTTCGTCTTTCCACCGGCTAAATGGAGTTCCAGTATATTACACAATATCATTAATTGGATTCATTCCGCTGAAAATCTAAAACAAAAGGGTCAACAAAATCATTGCTCTATTTCATGTAATATTCGGCGTGATTGGCGCTAAAGCTCTCTCGGTTAGTTTTCTGTGGTCGCTGCTCGCAACTGGAAACGAGGGACATCTATTTTTAGATTTCAACCGGCAACCCTATAGAGGCAGTGCAATCACGTTTCTAGCTTTTGCTTTCCTTCGGAGCCGACAGTCTAAATGTCTTTCTGTTGCTAATGGTGGTTTTGTCATAGTAACCATCTGGCTTACTGAATATGCGCAGCTATTTTTCAGCAAAAACTTCCATGCTAAGCTTTCGCTGTCACAGTCGTAAGCATTGTAAAATATTTTCCTTGTATTGAATAACGTGCTGTGCGAAATTAAATTCGTTCATGTTTGTAAGTACTTTAGTCATTTATAAATCGTAATAGAAAAAAAAAATTATGAAGAAATATTGAAAATGTATATATATGAAATACTGAAAAAAAGACTAATTTGAGAAATGAATTTGATGAAAAATGTTGGGGAAGTGGCACTTCCCTTCCTTCCCCTGAAAAGCCGCCACTGCCCGTTAATGCATTAATCTATTTCGCTTTAACTTTCAGTCTGTCAGTCTTATTTTAATTGCATCTGTGTGTCATGTTTATGACAGAACTAAATGTTTCTAATATGTGAAGTTAGAGAAAAGAGAGCAACTATCTCTAACCAATAACATTGTTGCTTGAACATGAGATACAGCTAAAATTGTGCTATATGTTTTCCCTATGAATTTTGCTAGTTCATTCATCACAGTTAACCATTTCTCCAATTGAAGGAATCAATGTGTCTTTTTCTTCCAACTTCATAGATATTATATGTACATGAATATTTATGGATTCTGGTAATCATGCCACATATATAAAATGGGCTAAAATCTTGATTTTTACTTATGAATTAAAATAACAGTATCAAGGGTCGTTTTCTTTTCTTCGTCTATTTGAAACAGAAAATTCATTTAGCCTTTAAAGTTTTGCTTGAAGCATGTTAACAGTATCCTAAATTGGAAATCAAACTTGAATCGTCTAAGAAATCATTTGTTGACTCTATATATGGTAACCAATCATTTCTTCACTAACTGTTATAACAACACCAAATGTTAAGTGTTGAAAGGCATTCTACACTAATTTTAGAGTTGAGAATTGTAATTTTTTTATTTGCAAATCTGTTTCAATGTGATACTGCTGTGTTTAAAATAGATGTGTGTTTTGTGTAGTTATAAAGTTGTGATTTGTAAATGTTAATTTATATCATTGTAGGTAATAAATATAAAGGGGTGAAATATGTCACTGAGAAGATTATACCACAAATGAATGGAAGTTCAAACTGAATGATGTTTATTTTTGAATGTTCATTTTTATGACATCAATTATAAATATTTCTCAGTTAATAGAATAAAGACGTGTTCGGAAGGAAAGAAATTCAACTAAAAACTAAGTAAAGATGGGCTGATCCTTTTAGAAAATGTTTTATATTTTTGAATGGTTTTATGAAATATAGTTTCAAAAATATTCATTCAAGATGGAAATCTGAAAATTACAAGTGTTCAGAAAGAAAAATCTTTCTGTATTCCATTTATACAGCACATTATCCCCTTTCTTTAAATTGTCAAAGTTCATTTGGTTTCAATTAGCATTTAAATAATTCCCTAGATATCTAATAAACATCTACAGTGGCTTCCAAAACAGTATACACCATGAGATTTCAGTTAGAAGCATAAAACTCAGTTATAAATAATAACTTGAACTTAATTTTCTTAAGAATGATTAAGAACATATGAGGCAGAAAAACAATTTTCTCTATAATGTTTTTAAAAATAAGTTTAAAGTGCCCAAATTACAAATATCGGATCACAAAATTGAGTAAAGGATTTAAATGAGATGTAAAAGATAATATATTGTACTAAAAATCATTCGTTTTTGTAACTGAAATAAGTGAAGCTCCTATAAATCGCAGGACACTTAACAAAAGCATAATGTTAAAAATATTAGTACATAACGAGCAGAAGAGAAAGCATTTATAATCCCATTACCAAAAGGAAAATAACCAGGAATCTCCTGAGGCATCAAATAGGATTGATTGATCTGTTGAGAAAGTACCCCCAGTGCTTGAAGCATTTGAGCTTCAACTACTTACAATTATAATTGAATATTATAAGGAGATTGATTACAAAATTGACTACATTTTCCTTATTCCACTTTGGAAGGATAATCTAAGAAATGGTTTTTTATCACATTTAATTCAGTTATCCTTTTCTTCATTTCTAAGATTAATTCCAAAATGAAGAATATATTTTTTATTTTAAAAAATAATGAATATTTTATACATTAGGCTACGTTTGTATATATGAACAAAGTCATAAGAAATTAATTTCTAACGCCATACTAAAAAATAGAACTAGGATCCCGTTAGCTGGGGTTTAGAAAGCTAACGGCTATAATATAATTCGTGCAATATCTAAAATTTATGAGAATTTTATAGACGCATCAGTAAAATGACATCAATAATATAGCATTTGAATTAAACCAATTTCCACATCACCTTGAAGGTGACCCCTTTTGCAATCAATAAGGCGGGTTCCCCGGCACAGGATTTTTATGCAATAAACCAAAGAAAATAGTATTGAAAAAGTTATTTTAAATCAACAGAGAATTAAATAGGTTTTGAAACCACGGCCTGAAATTAGGGAGCAATATGCAAAGCTTGTCTGATCAGTATAAACTAAGTCAAGAGTGCTTAAGACAGCTGTGGGGAAGCAGGTTTTTATGTTGTGATGCGAGGAATTAAGAGTGTTTCAAGGTACAAGAGAGGTATGTTAGCGTTCAAAGAATGATCGTGAGAAACCTTTTTTCTCACAATCATTCTTGCTCGAAGACAACTTGACACACCAGCTTACCCGGGAAGTATCTACCTTCTAGGCATACCCACGACACCACAATAGAAAACACATCTAGTGATAATGGAACGACACATTCCTCTCCATTGTGAAGTCCGTATGTTGTCTGTAAGGCCTTTCGGTGCAGGCTCCCGTAACCAGATTAGGAGTTCTGCAGCGTCATACGGGTTCATGGTCTTCTCCGGGTGTGTAATAATAAGCTCTGGATTCTGGAGTTTTTACCTATTTAGTTCTATACCCTCTATTTCAAAGCTATTTTTACATTTTGGCTATTTGAGATATCCTGAATAAAATATGCAGATTTTATAGCACCTGAAAATACCCAATTCGGGGTTTAGGACCTAAAACACCTTAAATGATCTAAAGCACCTAAGACACAAAACGATCTTTGGAACCTAAAAAGAACTTTTCTCAGTTAATTTCTTTAAATGCATTAAGAATATTTTTTTATTCAAATAAAGCGGTGTGCTGAGCTTAGAGGAGAGATAAGGATAGAGAGCGCTTTGGGGTTGCAATCCGGTTCTACGATAAAATCAGCGGACGTTTCTTGGACACGGAGAACACTCTCTATGGGATTTAGCATTGGGACGTCAAATTGACACGTTGAAGGCTGCACTTTTAGTGAAAAAAAAATGGTTGCATATTGTTGTGCATACAATTGCAAGGAAAGAGGAACTAAAGGATCACCCTACTCATTTCACAGGTATGTTATTATTTACTTATCTGCTTTTTTTAGTATTTAAAGCATTTTTAAAAGAGTAGCGTTGCATCACATCATAGTAAAATCAATGTTTATTCGTTATTGTGAACGCTTTTTTTCATTATTTGATGTCGTGAGAACAATTTGAATATCTGTAATCTGATAGAAAATGTTTTGGTGTCATTAAAATTATGCATTTTGCGAAAAAATCGAATGTTTTACGGTTAAACGCAAAAATGCAGGTTGGCGAATCTTGGCGCCTTCCTCTAGAGTAATCAAATATCGCGTGTTTAGAAAATTGTTGGTAGTTTCTTGTATGCAGATTTGTGCAGTTCATTTATTTAAGATTAATATTGTTAATAGATTACAAGTGAGTGACAGCTCCGGATAGCTGTTTATTTGAATTTTGATTTGCAGAGATTGTTTCATTTTAATTGGAAGCAATACACATGTACTTTTGCGTTAAATTAAAAAACTTAAAAACAATTATTTTTTAAGGAATTTTTTATTTTTGAAGTAACGCAGATGGTCTCATTCGATTGCATCAACTTTTTAGAATAGGAGCTGATGGATACCTTTTTAGAAATTTCATTAGTTTTGCTTGAATGATTGTTTAAAGTACGAGTATTTGTTTAATTTGAATTAGCCGTCTAATCTAATTAAAATTTGTGTTACATTAATGCAAAACATGCTTAAAATGATGTCGCATTACTTTCGCAAGGCCCACATCTTGCAAGAAATGTTTCCTACTTCATCGAAATCAAAAATTAATTTTTACTACTTATAGCATTAGACTATGCAGTAAATGTGTAGATTTAGTAAATGTAGGAATAATATATATCAAAACTTTAATTACATTTCGTAGACATGCACTTTAAATAGTGTCTACGAACATTTTTAAATGTATTTTAATAACAATATAAAATGAAGAAATATGCACGATAAAGGGAAAGAACAGTACACTTACGCATTCATTTTGGCAAATGTAATTTTTTTAATTGAATTGTTAAACTTCAATATATTAACATGACTTTATATTTTTCTTCTAAACTTCTTAGTTTTCCACGTGTTGAAAAAAAGGAGAAAGGAATGGGAAAAGTCCTTGCGCCGAGAAAATTTTAAAGCGACGAATTCAAGCAAGATTTGTTCAAAGCATTTCGAACCGGAATGCTTTGACAAAGAAAAATGTGGAGGCACCTTTCTGGTGGTGGCTACGATTTACAAGTTTTAAAATCAAAACCTTTTCTCAATATTCACAAAACAAAGAGATCTAAAATCATTAACTTTAGAATCAATTTTCTACTCTGCATCACTTTTTTTTAAATATTTCGTTACTTTGGAAACATTTTAAGTCAGCAAAGTAGCAAAAATTGGTATGCTAAAAAATTACTTTTATTAAATAATGATTCAAAATCGGTACCTCGAGTACTTCAAGTCGAAATTATCTGTTTAATCACGAAAGCAGTATTTGTAACAAAATTAGTACAATTCGTTTATTCTGCTTATTTGGTTCAAAAAGGTGAAGGTATCGCCAAGATTGTTTACATTACATGGTGATATGAAGCCAAATCTGGTTTAACCGTGGGCTAAAACGTGAAGTTACTCTGGAACAGCTTTTTTGACCATCTGGAATGGGAAAGCGCCCTCTATCTTTATCTCTGCTCTATGGTGCTGAGTCTTTTCCGGTAACCAATGGTGGTACCTTCTCGCTACTAAAAGTGCAGTAAATACTAAGTCAACTACAGTAAAAATAAAATCTCAGTCAGTTGCAATCATAGCTCACAATTCTCTCTCATTCAGGGTTCTATATCATGCTATTTTCAATCCGTTTTTATATATTTGTCTTGGTCAACAATTTGAAGGTGAATTTTTTTACATAAAATTTTGAAGGCAATTATCATTTTGATGGCAAAAGCTCAAAATTCTAAAAGCACAGTGCTAAAAATTTGTATTTAAGATATAAGAATTTTACTACTGCTAGCATAGTTATTTTTCCCAAGCATTCAAGAAGTGGGTATATTTTAAATTGTGTAATATACTAGGTACTCTTAACTTTGAATTATTGAAGACATAAATGAAAGCTTTAAATACGTATTCAGACGAATCATCTTATCATCATTCAGTATCTTACTAATTACTAAAAATACATACATAAAAATAGACGCTACACATCGCAAAGTTTATCATTTCTTCCCCTCCTATGGAAAGAAGCAGAAACTCCTCCAATTAAATTGTTTTCTTTTAATCTAACTATTTAAAATAATTTTACTCATTAAATAAGTGAATTTCAGGGCATTAATTAATTAATCTAAGAGTAAGACAAGCAATTCCATCCATATCGTCAGAAACGGGGAAGGTAACCAATCCTCTTTTCTTACAGATCTTATAAGAAAAGCTAAGAAAGAGTTCTCTACCTTAAAAATAAATAAAAAACAATATATTAGCTTTAAAAAACTGACATTCCAGAAGTGTATATAAAAGCTCATTACAGGTGCGTACCTCGTTTTCGCAAAATTTATCAATATTTGTTACTGCTTCACCCCCTCCCCTTTCTGCGATATTTTAAAAACAAAATTTAAAAATTAAATTATCAGTCCAAAGCTTTTTTCTTCATTTCTAATGGCTGGGGTAATCATAATACATGTTATGTGATTGATGAGTGTTTTGGGTTTTTTATGGCCCAAGGGCCGCATTTGGCCTTGCTCAAGACGCAATCAAGTAATAAACACACACACAATAAAAGCTTTTACTGACACAGGAGAGAGAAATACACCCAGGGAGGAATCTTGCTTCGCCCTGCTGAATACACCAGGAATTGAACCTGCGCCGCCTAAAACTCGAGGAGTGCTAGCGCAGTGGGCATACCCACAACCACGACGGTCCCAACTTTAAACGAATGTGAGTTTATGACTCAGTGGAGCCAAGGGGTGAACCTTATTACTTTCTTATCTCAGAGGAATAGTCTTCAGTAAACTGAACATTAAGATCTTTGTGCACTACATACGGAAATAGAAAATTGTTCATTAAAGCTGTTAAATGAAATTATATGATCGTTCTTTTAAGACATTTTTGAAATCAGCATCAAAAATATAGATATAATACTTTAATTACACATCTAATATACTAACATCTCTCCAATAAATCGTGCATTCGATTATATTGTTCTTTTTACTGGTCCCTTGATGAATTTTCGGTTTCTGAAAACGGGAAATTCTGATCAATTCCTTTAGAAATGGAAGATCAAAAGCACTTGTTTCAAGCAGTTATCTTGAATTGAATTGGTCAAAAAGATAACACTACAAGGGGCAAATAACGGCTGCTTGTGAAGGATCGAGCACGCAATGGGTAAGCCGCCTCTACTCCTAACAAGGACAATAGCTTACATCCATGCGCTTATAAACCGGGATTCGAACCCGCGACCTACTGGGTGGCAAACAAGCGTTATGACCAAATCTGACGGTCTGTTCACTGAATGAAGGAACCAAAAGTAAAGAACAAGGAGTAAGAATTGGTCCAGTTAATCATGGATTGTGCGTACGTTGAGCACAACGCAAAGAAGTAATACGTTTCGTTTTTAATTTGAGCAATTTTGATTAAAATCCTGTCATTGGAAAAATCCTAAATTAAGCTCCACAACATGAAATTTGTTAAAATTTATAAATCAATAAAATTGGGCTAAAGAAAATTTAAAATCAGATTGCCAATTGTATAGTTTTATGTGCATGAGCATATTGCTATGGTGGTTCAGTTTTGTTGTGTGAATAGGTATCCTCGTTTCCTGAAAATATTAAATGTACTAAACTAATGTAAAAGGGAAAATACTCAGCTGTATGCAAGTAATCTTCGTTAATATAAAAATTAGTATAATAATTTCAATCTAGCCATTGAAACAGCTGAGTTAAAAACCGAAACTCAAAAGTCAGGAATATGAACTAAATGTTCTTATGGTACGATGTTCATAGTTAATTTTATCAAATTTCTGTATGAACAATTTAGATCAATGCAATACCATTGTAAAATCGCCGTTATTAAAACTAATGCCGTCGTTTATTTAAAAAAACAATGAAAACGTCTATAAAAATGCAATACTGCAACTGAGCAAAAAAGATCAGTCAAAAATGTATTGGTCTTTTATTGGATTCCTCTGACAATGAGGGATTTTAGATGAGGGAATTTTCTCACACATTGTCAGAACAGTGGAACAGAGAAATGATCCACACGCTTAGGCTAATTGCGGCTGATAGTGTTGCAGCAATTTAGCTTATAAGCAAAGGAAATCCCTTGTTCCTTGACTGGTTGACATAGCTGTAACCAGGAAGATAGAGCCTGTCCTAGCAAGAAGCCCTGACTTCAAATTGAATAATTGAGAATGTCTCCAGAGTTCATCGTGGAAAACGATCTATGGGTAATCATCGAAATATTTTAGATGAAATTTGCCCCCTGATATGTTCCGCTAAAAGTTTTCAGGATTGAAATGAATTACATCTTTAGATCGCAAGGGCTTGATAATGAAAATTTATCAATATATTTCATTGTAATATAACGTCACGCAAATAAGTGAAAAAGTTATTTTCATTTAAATAAAGTTTAATTTGGTTCGTCGTTCTATGATAATTTTTTGCTACACGAGGGCTAAAAATTAGATATGTGTACTTTAACCTAAATATTAAAATGTCGGTTTGAAAAGTATAAGTTTTCACCAACCACAACAGGTCTGGAAACAGAGATGAATTTGTTGACACACAGTCTAGATAAATCTGTCTTCTGTTTCAGATGTTGAATCCAAATTTTTATTTGGCTAACAACGTGAGTACTAAAATTTGATCAGTCTTGCTCCATTTCGAAAAACTAACACAACCCTAATTGTTAACCTGTTTTTAAGTACGTTTAATTATTCTTAGTCAATTAATTATCAAATTAAAATCGTACGATTGGTTGCCATCCCACTAGATATCTGAAGAATTGAACATTTTGCAACCTTATTTACAAAAAAATGAGTACGTGGTTTAAAAATTGTCATGTCACTGAAAAAAAGTGAGTTAATCTGAATCACTTCTCGAGACGTTGGAGCCAGGGTCCGCTGACCCTGGCACCGTCAACCGGTGAGTTTCAGTCAGGATTCTAAGAAAATACCATTACATCCCCCTACGTACGTATATCTTAGAGGAGAGATAAGTTATCTCTGCTCTATGACGTATATCCATTTCTTCGCAGGGTGCCTTTTAATGAGTCTATCCCTTATAGGAGAGATAAGGATCTTTATCTCTACTCTATGGTCTATCCAACTGATGAAAGGGAAGGCTCCCCAAAGTCTTTTGTGTTTCCAGATTTTTAGCAGATAACCAATGAAGTGTTCATTGCCATGTCATTTACGAATTTCTTCGTAAATGATTTCCTGATGGGTCTCTCGGGAAAGCATGGATGGGGATTTGGGTTTTTTCATACCTACATTTTGAGTTTAAATGAAGGTCACATAACGCTCAGCACGGCTAAAATACTCAGAATTTAGAGTGGTTAGGAGAGTAAAAGAATTAGTCATTCCAAAATATTGGCTATATCTGTAAAAAGGTATTTGTGGGACCGAAAGCAATGTTTCCAGTTGAAAAGGCCGTATTGAACAAAATGACCATAGAGTGACAATCAAACCCCAATTCAAATGAAATCGATTAGTAAATTTTGGTATAATTTATAAAACTATTGAAAATGTATCTCATTCAGAAAAACATGTTTTTGAATCCAATTCTTTGGAAACATTACTGTAACTTGATCATTCAAATTTACCACAAACCCCGAGCGAAATAGCTTTAAAAATAAAGTATAATTTCAAAGTAAATTTTGTGGATACTAATCATTTCTGTACATTTTGGATTTAAAACTTTGTAAACTCGATTTTGGAGAAGATTTCAAACATTGGTATGATTTATTGATTGGTATGTGGTATATGATTGGTATCTTACAAGAGGATGTTAACTTCTCTTTCACTCATGACTGTTTTTACAATACTTTTAATCTTAATGTTCTTAAATCCAACAAGACTCAATCATAGATTTCAGGCATCGCGGGCAAGAAAGCGTATTTTTACTATAATAGTCTTTATAGTATCTCTCCTTGTATGTGTGTCAATCCTTTTAAACTTACATAAATTGCTTCATTTTTGTGATGCTTTTAAATTCTCAGTTCGCATCTAATAAATCAAAAGCGTAGTCAGGAATTATTTTCGGAAGGGGTCCTAAATAGAAAATTTATTTTTATGACCTTTGAAGATTTAGATTTATTTTGAAAAAGGTTTTCTTAATTTTTTATACCTTCTTTAAAGTAAGGGATTATTGTAGGCATGGAAAATAATGCATTTCGTCAGATCTGAATGCAGGAATAATATTATAATAGTCGTGTTCACAGATTGTTATCACAACAATTAATAATATTAACAGGTATTCAAAAATTTATTTATTGAAATTTGGTTTTCATTTTACCGTTGCTTTTGGAGCGCTGTTTTATACTTACATATTTGATTACAAAGACAATAAATTAAGGAACTTAAACATACAGAATTAAAATTATTACATCTCAGTTGTTTTGAAAACAGAAATGACATTACAGGTATTGTTCGACAAATATTTGGTAAAGAAAATACAATCTAAGGGGCTTAAGCTCACATAGACCCCTAAGTGCAGCCATGAATTAAAAAAAGGGAGGATATCTCTGCATTTACGGATCTAGGGGCTGAAGCACCAACCCTGTACATAGGCCCATGACATAAAAAGGATAAATTTGCTTAGCTTGGGTCTAAGGAGCTTAAGCCCCCGTAGTGCCCCCATGCATTAAAAGGATGCATTTCCTTTTTCTAGGGGGTCTAGGGGACTTTAGTTCCTCAGCCATTCATTCATGAAGTAAAAAGTCATTCAGTCATGAAGTATATTTGCTTATTGCAAGTCTAAGGCGCTTCAGCCCCGTAGTCATATTCATAAATTAAAAAGGACACATTTATTTTTTCGGGTCTAGGAAGCTTAAACCTGTCACCCCCTTAGCTCCCCAAGGCGGGCTCATGAATTAAAATGATATTTTTTCGGGTCCCCCAAGGGGATACTTGCTTTATCGGGTCTGGGGGGCTTAAGCCCCTTCCCCGTGGGTTCGCCTATGATTTTATAGAAGTCTTAATATAATTCTATAGAAATTTATTTCTATATAATCAGAACTCGGTTACTCTTTAGAAATCTCTATAAAACTATAAAAAATTTCTATAGAGCCAAAATTTCTTTTCTCTATTCTACAGAGCTCTGTCGTTCCCTGTCAAAATATTTCATAAGAGGATGAGACTGTCCCCAAAACCGCTGACACTAAAAGGTTTGGTTGATAAATTTTAGAATTAAACAGTCTTTATGAAGTAAACGAGCGATAGAAGTAGGAAAATTTTCAAACTTTAATTAGTAAAAACATTCGAAGAAAAATATACTTTTTAAAATGCTTGCAGACTCAAAAGTTTACAAAACCATTCTTCTGTGGATAAAGTATAATTTGGGACAAAAGAAATTAAAAATCGTTAGCTTTCCGATTTCGTTGCTAAGTATTAAATGCCGTAGTAGACCATATTCCTTGAAACAAAAATCACATCGGGATGGCAAAAACGGTACTGGGATTATTTTGTATTCATGAAAAAGTCAGACGATAAATTCTTTCAGGAGATCGTCATTAAAATTGAAGTTTCGCCAAAGCTTTAAAAATGACAAAAGAATTAAAGAAATGAAATTTAAAACGTCGCATTGGATAACAAAGCCACCGGTTCACATACAGGAATTGTGATCTATGATATTCAGGTAATTTGTTTGCCTGATAATGAAAACGATTATTGCTTATTATGACTAACCAATATTAAGGATAGTTTTTATTAAAACTGACCAAAAAATTCACATTTTTAGTAAAATGATTGGAAGGTTGGGAAACATGATAAAAACCGCTACTGTCCAGTTCAAACCATCACGTGGGGCTGTCCTTTTTTAGGAACACATTTTCAGATTTTAAAACACAATTCATTATAAGCAACACGAAAAAAATTATAAATGAACTAGGTAGGTAGGTAGTTGAAAAACGTCACACTGGAGTTACTCAATTGGTTATTGATAAATGAACTAAGTTAACAAAATCAGAAAACTTAGATTTTCTTTATCAAATGCAAAAAAACTTTAACGTATCAATACAAATAAAATTGAATTATTAAAAAAATTGTTAGATTTCAGAAACAGAAGCAAGCGTCCCCAAATACCTAATACACCCAAAATACATTTATATAGAAGTCAGCCTTATTGAAAATTAATTATCTGGGACTTTATTTTTCTTTTCCCTTCCTACCGAAAGATGGACACACTGGCTAATATCATGAACAATCTCTCAAAAGATTCGAATTAAAAAAAATCGATTTTCACATTCGTTACACGGTGCACTGAGATATCGTCTTGTATGGTACCCATATTATATATAGCTCTACTCCAATTTAACACGCCAAATCGTGCACCCAAAATGGTCGAGAGCGCGTAACATTGTGCTCAAATGCCGCAGCACATCATCATCATTTTAACACTGTCCCATAATAGATGGCGCCATCAGTCTTCGGGTGGGGAACCTATTGGTTGTTCATGTCACGTGACCATTCTCTGGTGACGCGGTCTCAAGATTCTAGAACAATTCGCCACTCATCCTCCGTTGATATTTTAGATACTGTGCTCCTTTTGTAACTACTTATGTCTTTCGTCCAATAAAATGTTTTTGTTGATGTTACACTTGGAGAATTCTTCCCATCCTAAGATGTTACAATGGCGCCCAACTAAAAGGGCCCCAATCCTCACCTAGGTAACTATTATACTCTTTACATCTTCAGTATTTTCATTTGTGTATACCACAATTTTATGTGACCCTCACATAATTTCTTTTGAATTTTCATTTGTGTATACAAAAATTTTTATGTGACCCTCACATGATTTCTTGATAAGTTACATTTGGTAGAGGTGCAGTCTGTCTTATATTTTCATTATGAACCTATGCATACATTTTCTTATATGAACCTCACTTGACCTTTAGTAGTTTTTATTTGTTCCTACACTATTTGAAGTGATCCTCACACATGTTTTTATGCAATTGTTTTTATGCTTTTCAGAAACACTTCATGTTTGGCGATAAATCGCTACTGCCCCACTTGAAATTTACTGTTCTGCTCACATGATATTTTATTGTTTATTGGTACTGTTTTGATACGTTATTTGATGTGGATCTCCCACGACACTTAACTCAATATTTTTATACCTGTGTGTTAGAATTGAATGACGCCGGCAAGGTTGCCATAAAAACAGGTTAACCCTAACCAGGAGAAAATTCGAGAAAAAAATGGGTTACCATCAGCTTGCATGAGTCGCTTATAACTACGCCAAAAGCCGCGCCAAGAGTCTTGATTATGTGGTACTGGGGTGAATGAAACGCCAATTAAATGTGTTATGAATGAAATGGATGTGACGACCCATACGATGACTGATTGGTTTAATTTTTGTAGAAAAGTGTGTGGATGTTAAATTTTTGTAAAAAAATTGTTTTAATTAATTTTTGAAAACAAATTGTTACAATTTTGGGAACAGCTGCAGTATAGACCCCCTCCATTTGGCGACTTTTTTTGTCGCCAACCTTGACGTTACTTGGCGACATTTTTTAACAGACGTATTACAAAAAAATGTACATAAGTTGAATATCGGTTTAAGCTTCATTTCAGAATTGCACTTGGAACAAATCATCTTATTAGCAATCAAGCGCGCCTCCATCCAAAAATCCAATACCATTTTGGTACAGCTGTAGTCTCTGCCGCGCGGTGGCAACGCGTTTTGGCGCGGCTTTTGGCGTAGTTATAAGCGACTCATGCAGGCTGATGGTAACCCATTTTTTTCTCGAATTTTCTCCTGGTTAGGGTTAACCTATTTTTATGGCAACCTTGCCGGCGTCCAGTTCTCATTTACAGTGAAATCTGTTAAAATATTAGAATAACTTATATTCTACTAATGTACATTTTTTTTATTCATTTCATTCATATGTGGAGAATGATATCGATTCACTGTTGGAAATCCGAGAACAAATGGGTTACCCTCACCGGCATGAGTCGCTTATAACTACGCCAAAATTCCATACATTTCATCCATATTTGCAGTGGTTTTTTATTCAAATGTTGTTTCATTCAGATTTACATATTTCATCCATACGTATGCAGTATATATTCGATGTTGGAAGATTTCCGTGGCGACATAAAAAGTGCGCCAAACACGGCGCCAAAAAAAAAACGCGTTGCCACCGCGCGCGGCAGAGACTACAGCTGTACCCATGATCCACGAGTTCAAGAATTCATGCTTGACATTGTATATACAACATTGCAAACATTAGTTGCTGGATGCCGTGGCATTTTAAACTCGGACAC
The DNA here is from genome assembly GCA_933210815.1 of Meta bourneti. Classification (NCBI taxonomy): domain Eukaryota; kingdom Metazoa; phylum Arthropoda; class Arachnida; order Araneae; family Tetragnathidae; genus Meta; species Meta bourneti. Next base: position 109,163,135 of record OW119922.1, on the reverse strand, counting down.
TGATAAAAATTCTAATTTTTTTCCTTTAAAAGTGGTTCCAAATCAAGCTATTGAGCATAAGATTCTATTCAAAACCAGAAGAAAAAAAAACGGAAAGGTGCGATGCTTCGCAAGAGGAATAGTGCTAAAAGGTTCTTAGATTCTGAAGATGTTGATTGTTTTGTAAATATGACCCCATGCAAGAAAGCAAAGATAGATTCCTATGAACCATTTACAAAATTAAACAATGAAACTGGTGAGTCTTTTACTAAAAGCATTGGGGTCTACAAATTGTGTCAAACAGCTTTCAAATCTCTGGATCCTTTTATTACTATTAATGAAGAAAGTGCTATTAAATTGAAGTCTAAAGATTTTGTCAGAGGATGGTTATTTGATGTTAACATTGATGCATTTCTTTATGTGATGTGCACAGTTAATCCAGACTTGTTTTAATTGATTCTGCTTTACAAACCTAATAATAAATTGCATGTCATCAATAGATCAATTACTAGCTTGCAATCGTTTAATTTTATCATCAAAATATTTATTTCTGCCTGTTTGCATGGAAAATCATTGGTGTTTAATACTTATTAATAAAGAAAAAAAGATGCATTGATTTTTACGATCCATCAAATAATGATAGTTCTGACAAGTATTGTAAAATTTTAGATAATGTTAAAAATTATTTTGGTTGTACAACTGGGGATTCAAATGGGGATGTGGACTATTAATTTCCCCTTACTCAATCAACTGTGGTGTTTATATGTTATTTTGCCCATCAGATAATATTCAAGTCTAGTGTTTATGTGCCATTTGATGCAAATAAATTTCGGGTATACATTTACTGTGTTTTGTTAGGAACAGTGATTCCTTCAAAGGACTCATTTAATAAACCAACTGTAAATAATACTTTCGTAGGTGCTAATTCCTGTAACTTTTCAAAATTTAAGACAATAGATAAAAGTAATGTTTTGACCAAATTACCTAGTCCTGATACTGACAGAATGAATTAGGATCTAGGTTAAGCTTTCCTGCTATTTCTTCGCACATTCTGCAGTTAGCTCCTTTTATAGTTTTTGTAGTCTACTAAGTTTTTCCGCTTCATTTTTTATCATACGTAAATATCTAGTAAAAAAATATTCGGCCAATTTAGCGCGCCCCCAATCCGGCGCCCGGGGCAGATGCCCATCTAGTTACGTCTCTGCATAGATGTGATATAAAAACTATGTCAAATATCAATCACTGAGGATGTATGGATTAGGTATTTTCATTCATTTGTTTCGTTTTTTCCTTGCTTATGAATGCATAAGACTTATCTGAAACGAATGTCTAATTGGAATGTTTATGTTTTATAATGCAAAAATATTTGAAAGAATGATCTCATTAATTGAATCCCTAGTATGAAATAGAACAAATTAATCATGTTAATAGAAAAATGTTCCCTCATAGTGTGTCTTGAAATTATTTATGCTTGTAAGGTGTGCAGTGACGTGAAAAAGGTTGTATACAATAACACGCACTGTTCCAAGTTATTCTTTTTCAATATTATTATTAAACAGTTCGTAAGAAAAAAAGGAAAACTGAACATACACTCAAACTTGTTTTGTGCAGTCTTTTTGTGCGGTATATGAAAATTTCAATCAAATTAGGACATAATTGACGAAGTTATCAATAAAAAAATTAGTAGGTTTGATCTGCATTTGGTTTTTTCGTTTTGTGATATTTCATCACATCACATATACTGATACTGATTTGCAAATAAAATGCAGTATTGCGTCAGCCAATTACATTACATATGTATTGAATTATGTAATCGCATTATTTAATTGACGTCCTTCAAAGTGCTTTCATATTCATGGACCATTAAGATAAGATTCATTTCAAAGCGTAAATTGAAGGTAAATTTATTATTTTTTCTATTTAGATATAAATTTTTAGGATTTTTACTTTATTTTTAGACATAATCCCTGAAAATGAATAAGGGCAAAAACAATGCGAAGAGAAAGGCAATTTCCTTAGAAACTAAGACTACGATTTTAAAACGAATAGCAGACGGTGAAGGATCCACAGCTCTTGGTAAAGAATTTGGATTAGGTGAATCCAAATTCAAGACACAAGGCTGCCAAGCCTCGTGTCTTGATTTCGTTTAAAAAACAATTCCTAGTTATTTCGTAAGGTTTTGAGTTATTTTCTACGTGAAACTTTTTTTATGCGGTCCCTATTCACCGCATAAAAAAATACTTCTTAAATGTGTTGCGAAAAATATATTTTATAGCTACTCTTGAAGTTTTGTGCGATTTTTTTTTTTTTTTAAATGTGTTTTCTTATGGCGGTTCCTATCCACCGCACAAAAGCAGGTTTGAGTGTATACTTAAACACGATTTTTTAAATAAAAATCACTGATTTAAATCAAGTTGGTCTAAATTCGCATACTCAGGAAAGACGTTTTCGTAAATCATGCTCAAATGTTAAATTTTAACACGATGAAAAACTGATAAAATTTGCTCAAGCAAAACGACACAAAAACACATTAGGGAGAATATTATTTTGCAGGAAAATTCAAATAAATATTTCTAATTGTTTGTATAGATAAAATTAATGCATAGATATTTTTAGGGCTGTTGTGACAGATATAGTATTTTATTACGATAAGTAAACTTTTAACGCCTATCCTACTTTCTTTCCTTTTGGCTTGGTGTCAAAGTTTGGAGAATGAGGGTGGCAGCTCAGGTGTGACCTCATCATCTGACCGGTTCAAAATAACGAGGTGTTGTCCTCGGTTCTTTCCCTTCGAGATAGATCTCGAACCGTCGTCAATAGCCTGTCATGTTGCTTCAGTACGACGTTAATTCAACTAATCTACTTTGTTTCCCCAGTTATAACCAAATTAACTCTCAAAGCTTTTTTAAATGGCATGAAATCACTTGCACTTTTTTGTGTATCTTACAATTTATGATTAACAATCTTAGCCCTTTTTTTGAAATAATAACAAGAACAAATATTAAAAATAAACGATGTACTCACAGGATAGTCGTTTTAGTCTCACAATTTCAGGTGTTACTACTATTTATTCAAAAAGCAATACATCTAAAACTTGACACTTAGTGCTTTTCAGTTGTAGAGTACTATATTAAACAATCAAGTTTTTGCAAATTTGATGTGATTTGAACAAGACCGACTTTAAAAATAGGGAAAAATTACAATTTCTGAAAATTTTAATTTTTTTTCTTAAAACATTTTTTAAATTGTAGCACTTACCATTATCTGATTTACCAGATATTCTAATAAATTTTTGCTTTAAATATAAAAGCAAAAAAGTGGTTTCAACAAAGAATCAAGTGACCAGATCTGTTCTTGGAGCTTGAGTGGAATGCTAAATTACATGACATTTGTGCAATGAAATTTGAAAGTAATTTCGTCGGTTTGAAAAGGATATTCGTATCGAGTTAGTTATGCATAATTGCGACTTTTTCTGTGGAACTGGACAAATTTAAACACAAAACGACTCAAATTTAGATGTATTAAACAAATATGTATGTGGTAGCTCATATATTCAAATAATGAAACAACTTTGATACTCTTCTAAAGGTCGCATGTCCCGAGGTATTTTTTTTTTTTTACATTTTAACTGTTATTCCACTTAATCACGTATAAGTAAATAATAAATAAAACCAGGGCCGTTCTGAGATATTAGCTGCCTTCGAGCAAATATCAGACTGCTCCCTTCTCTAAATCATTTGATTTTCTCAAAGAACTGCTTTCATTAAGCACATCTCAATGATTTTTTCGACTGCTTACGAAACCGATTTCCACTCATAACTAGATTTTTCTAACGATTTAAATTAAGTATATTTCATTAGATCTGCGGAACAGTTTATTTATGACTGATGAAAGACAAGGACAATATGCTGTAATTAAAAATAAATCACTTTTTGAATGCGGTCATCAAATTATAATTGCTTTTATTTTTCTTGTATAAATTATTCGCTTTCGAGCAAAACCCTTTTAATCTTTACACACAAAATCAAGTTTGAATATCTTCTAGTTATTTTAGCTAAAGATCTCTTGACAATGCATGCCTTTTGATGAGTTAGAAATACTGATTCAGTTCAGAAGAATCAATTTCAAGCGACATGTGATAAGCAGAAGAAAGTTGAAAAGCATCAAAATGTACAAGCGGATGGACACAGCAAGAATCCTAATGTTAAAAACTTAAACGAATTCTCGAAGATTCGCACATGCGCATTAGATCCGTAGTGGTAGGGAAAAGATTGAAATCTTTTTTGAAAGTAGACACTTCACTTCTCGAGCAACATTTATCCCCTCTGTCAACATTTCAGCAACAAGTGCAAACACACTTAACACACACTCACACCTCATGCATATACAGAGATCCTTATATGTAAAATAAAAATTTTAAACATTTTGATAGGATATTAATCTTTTAATTGTGTTAACACTAGAAAGTTGTCATATACTTAGATAGATGGCATCCGTGGTGGATAAAAATCTTTGCACCCTGAATTTTGATCTTTTCTGATCTCTTATATGCCTGTATCAAAATCTTTGTATCAACTGCATTATTAATTCTAAATGCCATATAAGGAGTGCAAATTCCCATAGCAACAGAATGAAATATCCCAACTAAGTTTTTGCTTCCCTGTCACTTCTTTGTATAAAATCCAAGTATTTACCACAGATATATCTAAAATATTATAAAAGTATACACATTCACCAATAAATTGGTAGTAAATAAGTATCATTTGGCCTACAATGTCCACGCCATACTTTATCTAGTTATCATTGGATATATCTGATGTACCCAAGTCCACAACTTTGTGGTTTATTCGTAGATAAATGAGGTTGAGATCTAGTTTTAGCTTATCAGCAAAGCTACTGTCACCATTTCCAGTATCTATTTCATCCAATCTTAGAAATTCTTTCAAAATATCTTCCTAAATGAGACCTCATCTTCAAGCCATCTTTGTTCTTTATCAGAATAGAAAGTGGCATCATATTCCTTAATGGGTCACTTAAGGTGTCATGCTTGGAAACATTTAGAGAGAATTACTGGTCAGCTGACAGTCTGTCACCAAAACAGTGTCTATAGCTGGGGAGAGGAGCAACACATGGAAACAAAATGTAAAGGGGAAAACAAGGTGAAACTTCTTTGAATGTGATTGACAGGGAAAATTTCACAGTATTCCAAAATATCATCTTTCTAGGTATAGCGTAAAATATCCCTGGTTCTATTTTCAGCCAGGCCAGAATGATTAAATACACAATAAGTATTGACCAAACAATTAGTCATAAAATAGCATATTCAACTCAATGGTAAGGAAGTTATAAGTGGCACACAGTGTGAGGGCCCTATACGTCTTTCGCATGTTAAAAGAAATAGCATGTTTAATATAATTATTTTATAAAACAAAATATGCTTAGGAGGAAACATACCCAATTTTTTAATAAAATTTACGAATTATTCTTTCCTGTATTACTTTAACCCACTTTATTTTCAACACGTTATGTGCCAAATAAGTTCAATTTAGCTTAGGGGCTGTCGTGGCTCAGTGGGTTTGCTTACCTGCAAGCGGTAGACGGCACAGATTCGATTCCTGTGACTACCATGAATGTATTTCTCTTTTTTTGTATCAAACTTTCCTTGTGTATTATTACATTCAGTTGACACAAAAAGTTATGTGATCTTATTTGAATTGTAGTCTCTTTTTGATGTGCACTCTTTATATTTGCAGGTTCCTCGTTCATCAGATTTGTGACTGATTTGGGGTTTGTGATGCAATGTGTTTATGTAATTTCTATGTTCAAAATGTTTGCTTCAATATGGTTTTGTTTTTATTTCTTGAGGCAGGTGTTATTCTGATAACAGTTTATATAAGTTATTGCAAAACAGTTACCGACTATATTGAAACATTAATAGAAAATGACTGGTGTTTTTCCAAAGGAGTGAAAACTTGAACAAATCAAGTATATTTATCATAAGATAACAGTTTGCCCTTCTGTCTGTTTACAAATTTGCTGTTATTTTTGTAGCTGTTAAATTAAGTGTTATTTTAGCAACTGTAATCAAAAATATTACCAGTTGTCACCAAATTAATTTTTTAAATGACCAAACTTTTACAAAAATAAATAGTTCCTTTAATTTTTGAAAAATTAAATTTTTTACAGATATCAAGAAAATAAGAGTAGAAGTTTCTAGATTAAAAAAAAATCATTTAATGGTCATTAATTAAGTTTTGCCATGTAAAATTTTCTCCTTGAGTTTTGGAATAATTTTTAAACAATCTTATTAAAGAAAAATAAATTTTTGCATAGTATGATTGAATTACTTTATATTTCAAGTTACACTGTATATTTGATTGAAAATAAAGTTTTTATATACCAATTCTTTCTTTTTTTCTTGTATAAATGTATTATGGACGGGTTGCTTCGTCCTTTGGTTTTAATGGATTGGAGGCAGGAGTTCTCATCATTTTAAGCAATTTAATTGGGATATAAGCATTTACATGTGAAACTATATACAGATGAAAATTAAAGCTATTGGGTGATTGCAAATTAGCCAGTTCCTGAGCTACATCTTAACCGTCTTCATCTTTTACTAGCTCTGCTCCTTCTCTGCGTAGGTGTTTGCGACTTGGGCGTTGGCTGATCATCATTGGTTGATTTCATCCAATGGCTGGCTGCAACGTTGCTGCTGGGGGTCTGGATGATGCAATATGCTCTCTGGTTGCGTCTTTCGGAATGTCACATGGCTGACGCAAGAGTCTTCGTGATTGCGTATACCTGATGTTACACTCGGCCATCGACCCTGCAGGACCTCCTGCACAGCTAGGTGTCTGAAAATACAAAAAGAAACGGAAAGAGAGAGGAAAAACAAAAGAAATGCAGCAGTGAGCATATTTGGGATGCTCCGGCACATCGAGAAAGTTCGTCTTCAGAAAAGTCGTCTTTTGCAACTTTACTTCAAAGCTGCGTACTTTTCTCGTCTTTGGAAGGTGTCGTCTTATATTTTGATCGTCTTTTGTCTTTGCAGTCGTCTTAAAGAAAGATGCGTCTTAGGCGTCTTTTCCTCTCAATTTTCCCTTTCGTCCTGTCGCATCATATTCGTCTTTGGGGAGAAGATCTCATCATGAGGGTTGAAGAAGTTTGTTGAAAATGGAAACGATGGAAGTAGCGAGGAACTAGCATTAAGTAAGAATACAAAATGAATAATGATGAAAATTGAAATGAAGAAGTAAAAATGTCAATTCAGTTCAGTTGCTTGACCAAAATTTGATGAGGTCAGCAGAAGTGGATGTTGTGTTGGGTCCTTCGTGGGAACCGATTTTTCGTACGTCGTACCGATCGTGTGGTAGAACATGTGTAATTTCATACGGGCCGTAAAATTTAGGTCTTAGTTTCAGGCCTGTCCCAAATTGGGTTCTTTGTATCGCAACACGGTCACCAATTTTATACGCTGTGGGTTGTTTTCTGCGTTTATTGTAGTGCTTGTTAATTTCTTGTACTTTCAAAATGTTTTTCTTGGCTGTATTACGTAGTTCGTTTTTGTCGTCAATAGTAGTTTGTAAGTATTCTTGTTCTAGAATTTGTTTGATTTTATGATCAGTTTTATTCTTCATTTTTATGCCAATAAGTAACTCGAATGGAGTGTATTGAGTTGTTGTTGAAGTGGTACTGTTTATAATGCGTTGAACGTGTGGAACATGTGTGTACCATTTAGTTGGATCATCGATACTAAGCTTGGAAAGAACAGGGATTAACGTTTGGTGCATACGTTCAATTTGACCATTTCCGCGGGGAACACCAGTGGTTATGTGTTTTAGTTCAATGTTTTCGTCACGGCAATACGTTTCAAAGTCATTTGAAGTAAAAGCACTTCCTCTATCGGTGATAATACGGGAAGGGTTGCCGAAATTGGTTTGTTGCACAGTTAATTTTTCAATGGCTGTTTTAGCTGATGTCGTCTTAACTGGATAGATCCAAAGAAATTTTGTAAAGGCGTCTACTACGGTGAAAAGGTATTGATATTGTTTGTTGGTGGACGGGAGAGGTCCAAGAAAATCTATATGGTACGTGTCCAAAGGAACGTTACCTTTGGGGATGGGATGAAGAAATCCTTCAGATTTTCCCTTCTTTCTTGAGGAAAGAATACACGGTATGCAGTTGGAAATTACATTTTCAACTATTTTCCTTAAATTAGGAATAAAAAAATCTTTTTTAACGAGTGTCTCTGTTTTGTTGATAGCGAAGTGTCCTTGTGAGTGCGTGGTTTGCACTATCTCATGTTGCATAGACTGTGGTAGAACTATAAGTTCTTGGTCGTCTACAATTTTGTAAAGCACGTCGTTTTTTACAATATAATCATTCATTGGTGTGTGTGGCAAGACTTTCTTGATGCTTGAAATGAACGCGTCTTGATTTTGTGCATCAGCGATCTTTGGTGTGATGGAGTCTTGTGAAAGGATCATGACTGGATAACGACTTAGTGCGTCAACATGTTTCATTTGTGTAGCGGGTCGGTGAACGACTTCATAATCAAAATCTTGGAGAAAAATGACCCATCTGGCGATTTTTGGTGTTAAATCTTTCTTGTGCATCGTTTTTTGGAATGCAGCACAGTCAGTGATGATTTTGAACTTTGTTCCAAGGAGATAAGTCCTAAACTTCTTAAGCGCTTCTATAACTGCAAGTACTTCAAGTTCATAGCTTGAATATTTGGCTTGTTGTGGTGTAGTTTTTTTACTCATATAGTGGATGGGATAAAAGTTTCCGTCATCAGATTGCTGTAAGAGAACACCTCCAAATCCATGTGAGCTAGCATCAGTGTGTAATTCTAGAGTAGAATCGCGGTTGTAAATGTGTAGAACTGGGTTTTGCGAAAGTTTTTGTTTGAGAGTCTGGAACGCTTCTTTTTGTTGGGAACCAAAGTGAAAAGGAGTGGATTTCCTTAACAAATCACTCAGTGGTTTGGCGATTATAGAATAATTTTGAATGAATTTCCTGAAATAGCCGGTTAGGCCTAGAAAACTTTGCACTTGTTTTTCGGTGTTAGGCACAGGAAAATTCTGGACAGCTTGAGTCTTAGAAGGTGAAGGTTGAATTGTTCCTTTCTCAAGGACGTGTCCTAAAAATTCAATTTTTCTTTGCAAGAAGTTGCACTTTTTTAGATTGAGCTTAAGGCCATATTCAGAGGCAACTGTCAAAACACGTTTGAGTTTGGCGATACCTTCAGCCTCGTCTTTCGATGGAATGATGATGTCGTCAAGGTAAATGACGAGTGTTGTCATTTAATAAATCTCGGAGAACAGTGTTAATAAAGCGTTGGAAAATTCCAGGACTTGAACTCAAACCAAATGGACATTTTAAAAATTCAAACTGTCCATCTGAAGTGACAAAGGATGTGTATTTAGAGCTCGAAGGGTCTACATCTACATGGAAGAAAGCATTTTTAAGATCTAAATTTGTGAAAACGTGTGACTGTTCAAGTCTGTCTAACACATCACAAATGACAGGGAGTGGATACCTATCTCTAATAATCTTTTTGTTAAGTTGTCTGTAATCAATACATAAACGATAAGAACCAGATTTCTTCTTACATAGAACAACATTTGAAGCATATTCTGAATAACTATGTTTAATTATACCATCTTTTAACCATTCTTGTATTTGTTCACGAACGATTTGTTGTTCAGTGAAGGGTAAACGTCTCGGACGATGGCATACAGGAATGTCATCAGAGAGGACAATGCTCATCTTGATATCAGTGCTTTTTACTTTGTGTGGAGTGTAGTCCTTAATCATATTGTGTAACTCAATCTTGTGCTCAGCGTTGAGAACATGACTCAAATCAATGAGTTCAGTGTTGACCAAATTAATGAGCAGATTTGGTTCATCTTTGATCAATTTAACTCCAGTCTTCCCAATTGAAAAGTTAGCTTGCTGAATACAGTCATTTCCGAAAATAAGTGGAAAAGGTATACAGTCATCACGAACAACGTGTATGTGTGACTGAAATGAAGTGTTGTCAATTATGATTGAACCTTGAAAAAATCCAATAGGGTAAATTCTTTGTCTTCCAATACCAGTGAAAGTTATTTGCGAAGGGTATAGCGATGGGGATGCAATTTTTTTATACCACGTTTCCTGTAAAATAGTGGCTTGCGAACCTGTATCTACAAGGGCATCTAAGAGAACATCGTTAATTTTAACTTCAATTTGCATAGAGTTCAATGTTGGACCCACGTTAAGAGTAACTGAGTTAACGGTGTGGTCAGCTGGAGGTTTAGATTTCGATGAAGCTGAGAATGTGTTTTTTGGGCAAGCGTCACTTTTATGTCCCCAAGAATTACAACTAAAGCATTTCGGAGATCTAGATGGACAAGCACTTGATTTGTGGTTCCGACGGCCACAGTTAAAGCAGATTATCTGATTTCGAGTACTGTGTGGTTTATGCTCAAAATTTTGGTTACCCTTCTCAAAATTTCGTTTATTATCTTGCAATTGTCTGACATCTCTATGGCGTTCATTTGAAATGCAAGAAAAATTCTTATTGTAACTCTTATCTTGTTGGTAAAGTCTTTCAAATATTCGTAACTTTTCTTTGAATTCGGGAAATGTCTTACACCCATAAAGTATTATTTTGTTATTTGCAGAACTAGGAATTCCATTAATAACATAATCAAAAATAGAAGATGCATCAATATTTGCACGTGAGCCAATTTCTCTCATATCAATTAAATAATCACTTAATGACTCATTATACTTTAAACGCCTTTGTTGCAACATTTTATGGACATCTGCGCTATTAAGTTTTGTTGAAAATTCCTCGAGTAAACTCTGTTTTAAAGAATTCCATGTCACAATACCATGTAAGGATTGAACATATTTAAGGGCTGAAGAAGAAAGACATCTTTTGCAAAAAATTATTCGGTGAGAATTATTGACAATTCCGTTCAGAAAAAATATTTCCTCGAGGTCGTTTAGCCATAATTCAATTCCAAATGCATCGGATGTTCCGTGGAACTTTGGAATGGAATCAGCCAAGTCCTGAAATCCTATATGAACGAATCCACTGGCACCAGCGAAAGGAGTTGGTGCGAAAGTTTGTTTAGTCTCTGCGGGCGAGAAAAAAGGATCTGGGATGTGACCTTCAGAAGCAGCTGAGGAAAACAAATTTCGGTGATAGACGTTGTGTGGTGAATCATGGTCTTCAGCTATTGTTTCGTTTCTCACGATTGGAGAATTAACGCGTGGATTTGGATCGTTCGGCTGACCGATGTATGTTGATGCATTCTGAGCTAGATCGTCTTGTATACTTCTGGTTTCAACACGAGAGGGAGGAAAGAGATGAGAGTCTATCGGATCCGTTTCCTGCTCTTCAAAATCCGACTCAATTTCTGTTGTTGATTTGAGCAGCTCGAAATCCTTTAGACTGTCGTCAATAACATTTAACAGCTGTTTGGGTGAGCCGTTACAATTCAAACCCAAAAAATCACATAAGAGAATTAAATCGGTATGTTTTAAAGATGTTAACATTTCCTTCTCGGATTCCTCTGATCGCGTAAATTCAGGGTCAAATCCAGAAAACAGTCGTAAGTTTTTCCGATTCATTCGGTCGCCAAAAGAGTTAAAAATTACGAAATGCAACATCTTAATTACTTTTGTTTTGGCATTCGTTAAGCCCTTGGAGATAAATGGAATTTCATTGAGAGTGAGAGTCGTCATTGTGGTGAATACTAAAATTCCAAACAAAAAAATGAGGTTGTACTCACAGATGTGACGAAGATGATATCTGATGGTAATCCAAATTTTTCGGCTGATAGCCCACTAGATATTTCGACAGGAAGGCAGTTTCGTCAGAGGCGTTTTCTGGTCCAGGACATCGATGCTGTATCGTCTTCAAATCCGTCTTGTGGTGACCTGGCCGTACTGGCTTGAAGTTTCGTCGTGGAACTGTCGTGTCTCCGCCGTCGTCTTCCTTCAATCTTAAGCAATCGTTGTGGTTTCCGGCATCTTCCGTGTTGGTTCAGGCATCATCTTTGGTGGCTGGCATCGTCTTAGGTGGTTCAGGTATCGTCTTAGGTGGTTCAGGCATCATCTGTGGTGGTTGGCATCGTCTTAGGTGGTTCAGGCATCATCTGTCGTGGTTGGCATCGGTATTATGGAGTTAGTCCGAGCTCTCATTTATTATGGAGTGGTCCGAGCCCCCATGTATTATGGACGGGTTGCTTCGTCCTTTGGTTTTAATGGATTGGAGGCAGGAGTTCTCATCATTTTAAGCAATTTAATTGGGATATAAGCATTTACATGTGAAACTATATACAGATGAAAATTAAAGCTATTGGGTGATTGCAAATTAGCCAGTTCCTGAGCTACATCTTAACCGTCTTCATCTTTTACTAGCTCTGCTCCTTCTCTGCGTAGGTGTTTGCGACTTGGGCGTTGGCTGATCATCATTGGTTGATTTCATCCAATGGCTGGCTGCAACGTTGCTGCTGGGGGTCTGGATGATGCAATATGCTCTCTGGTTGCGTCTTTCGGAATGTCACATGGCTGACGCAAGAGTCTTCGTGATTGCGTATACCTGATGTTACATAAATGAATTGAAGTATTCACTGTAACTAACATTTGTTTTTGTTTATCTTCATGTGTTTATGTACATAAACATCTAGTCCATGTCAGTCTCAAAACAATCTTCTGAAAATATTAAATGTTGCTGCTTACAATTTGCATTAAAAGATTTATCTTGATACATTTAGTATACTCAATTTCATAATTGTTCAAGTTTACTCATGCTGTCTGTCTATGGTATACGTAAGTATTGTTAAAATCAAGAATTATTAACTTCAAGTAATTTTTCTGGATTGAACTGTTTTGAAATGTATTTTAAATAGAATTTTGGTTTACTGAACTAATTACTTATTTATGGAATATGACAGAACAAGTGATTGCTTGGATAGAGGTGATTGAGATTTGGATTTTCTTGCAGTTGGTATTAATTGGCGTATGTAAAGATGAAAATCCAAATATTTCCATTCTGTGTTCGGAGAAAGCCTACTTGTGTACGACATCAACAGAGGTCCCTCGATTTATCAATAACACTTTATCATACAGTATCAATGTTTTCTTGGGAACTTGCTGTAAGAGGTCAGCCAAGCTTTTTCATATCTTGCAGAGAACAGTGTTTTGAAATTTTTTGTTACGTCGTGTTTGCTTTGAAGGCACGTGATGGAAACCTCAGAGAGGAAATTTTATAATTTTCTTGGAGTCTCCATCATAGACAATGCATTTTGATAAAATGTTTTAACTGCTGAAGCTTTAAACTCGCCATCCAGAATCATCAGCTTCCTAAATAAATGACAATCCAGCTTTAGAGGAAAATGGTCCAAAGAAATCATGTGGTCGAAAGAGACTGAATTTGCAGCCTGCCAGTCATTTGGCCGATGTCATATTCCATAAATGTCATTAATTCAGTAAACAAAATGAAATTGAAAATGTTTTATTTAAAAGTTATTCCAAAACAAAATGGTGTCCTTACATAAACATCCTGAATAACTGAGGAAATAGATACTTACCAAACTAAAAATTGGTTTTCAAAGTCATAAAATTTTCTGTCAGATTTGCATTCAAAGCTAATCTAGTTTCTCTTCAGCACTATTTAAGAGAAAATACATTTAAATAAGATTATTCAGATGTATGTTTCAAATAATTGAAGAGGAAAAGCTTTAGTTGAAAATGTAGTTGTTTTCACTACTTTAAATAAATATAATTAGTAATATGTTAATTAAATTTGTATTATACTATCATAATATTCTAAACTATCAGTCAGCTAGACTTGTTTAAAGTAGGACTTGTGTGAAACATTACATACTGTGCTTGGGATACCTTCATACATGTAATTCGCTTATAACACCAGTGTGTCTTGATCCGAACATGAAAATTTTATGACAAAATAATTTTGTAATTTGTATCAGAATTTTGAATTGCCCTTTTTGAAATACTTAATTTAGAAATAAATTAAATCTCCATTATGCTTCTTAGTTAATTGAAACCCATTTAAAGTGAGACATTGTCCAGATATGTATCCCATTTGTTTTCTGAGAAAATGACTAACATCTTCAGATCCAGTAATTTTCATTAAAATCAAAGCTTAATGACTTTTGAACAGGTGAAAAAGTTTTCCTCTCATTCTTTTTTCCATTCATAACTAGGCAAGGTCATTAGATAAACCAAGTTTCACCAAAATCTGAGGGGAACAGCTGCAGTATAGACCCCCCAGTCCATTTGGTGACTTTTTTGTAACCAACCGTGACGTTACTTTGCGACATTTTTTTAACAGATGTATTACATAAAAATGTACATAAGTTGAATATAAGTTATTCTAATCTTTTAACAGATTTCACTGTAAATGAGGGTTTCCTGTTTAAACGGGGCTGTCAGTTGTGAACGGAACCCTCAGTCGCACCCCATTCGATTTTTTTGTAAAATGGAAAATGAAATTTCAAAGCAACCATTATAGAAACCCTGGCGTTTTTTTATGTGCAAAGAAATTGCACATTCGCCATAATAAATAATGTAAATCTTGATTATATATAAAAATACAGTTATCACAGTCAATATATAAAGTCTGGGTTAAATATGTCTATAATATACATAGCGTAGGGTTGCTGAAAAGAATGCTGAAATACTCGAACAAATGTGATGAAAAAATAAAACTATTACCTCGCGAGATTAGCCAGAGCACGAATCCTAATGTAATAAAACTCTTCGTAATAAAACAAAGTAGAAAAACACAGATGAAGACTATCTAAAACGGATCATACATCAAAGTAAAACTATTAAGAAAATATCTTAGACTAGATTTCAGGCTATTTCAATCTTTGAATAACCTGAAAAATAATAACCGCTCTGTACCTGTCCAAACTGAAAAGAACAATACTGGACGCCGGCAAGGTTGCCATAACCAGGGGAAAATTCCAGAAAAAAAAATGGCGTTACCATCAGTCGGCATGAGTCGCTTATAACTACGCCAAAATTCGTTGCCACTCCGCGCGGCGAAGACTGCAGCTGTACCTTAAATGTTAAACTTATGCATGCCGAGATTTTCCGGACCGGTGGCATTTCAGGACAATGTTACCCGCTCTCGACCATTTTGGGTGCACGATTTCGCGAGAAAGGCCTTGGCGTGTTAAATTGGAGTAGAGCGATAAATGATTAAAATATGGGTACCATACAAGACGATATCTCAGTGCACCGTGTAACGAGTGTAAAAATCGATTCTTTAAGAATTCGAATCTTTTGAAAGATTGTTCGTGATATTAGCCAGTGTGTCCATCTTTCGGTAGGAAGGGAAAAGAAAAATAAAGTCCCAGATAATTAATTTTCAATGAGGCTGACTTCTATATAAATGTATTTTGGGTGTAATAGGTATTTGGGGACGCTTGCTTCTGTTTCTGAAATCTAACAATTTTTTTAATAATTCAATTTTATTTGTATTGATACGTTAAAGTTTTTTTTTGCATTTGATAAAGAAAAACTAAGTTTTCTGATTTTGTTAACTTAGCTCATTTATCAATAACCAATTGAGTAGCTCCAGTGTAACGTTTTTCAACTACCTACCTAACTCGTTCATTTATAATTTTTTTCGTGTTGCTTATAATGAATTGTGTTCATAAAATCTGAAAATGTGTTCCTAAAAAAAGGACACCCCCACGTGATGGTTTGAATGGGACAGTAGCGTTTTTTATCATGTTTCCCAACTTTCCACTAAAAATGTGGATTTTTTGGTCAGTTTTAATAAAAACTATCTTTAATATTGGTTAGTCATAATAAGCAATAATCGTTTTCATTATCAGGCAAACAAATTACCTGAATAACATAGATCACAATTCCTGTATGTGAACCGGTGGCTTTGTTATTCAATGCGATGTTTTAAATTTCATTTCTTTAATTCTTTAGTCATTTTTAAAGCTTTGGCGAAACTTCAGTTTTAATGACGATCTCCTGAAAGAATTTATCGTCTGACTTTTTCATGAATACAAAATAACCCCAGTACCGTTTTTTCCATCCCGATGTGATTTTTGTTTCAAGGAATATGGTCTACAATGGCATTTAATACTTAACGAAATCGGAAAGCTAATGATTTTTAATTTCTTTTGTCCCAAATTATACTTTATCCACAGAAGAATGTTTTTGTAAACTTTTATGACTCTGCAAGCATTTTAAAAAGTATATTTTTCGAATGTTTTTACTAATTAAAGTTTGAAAATTTTCCCACTTCTATCGCTCGCTTACTCCATAAAGACTTTAATTCCAAAATTTTTATCAACCAAACCTTTTAGTGTTAGCTGTTTTGAGGGACAGTCTCATCCTCTTACGAAATATTTTGATAGGGAACGATAGAGCTCTGTAGAATAGAGAAAAGAAATTTTGGCTCTATAGAAATTTTTTAGTTTTAGAGATTTCTAAAGAGTAACCGAGTTCTGATTATATAGAAATACATTTCTATAGAATTATATTAAGACTTCTATAGAATCATAGGCGAACCCAAGGGGTAGGGGCTTAAGTCCCCGCCCCAGACCCGATAAAGCAAGTATCCCTTGGGGACCCGAAAAATATTTTAATTCATGAGCCCGCCTTGGGGGAGCTAAAGGGGTGACAGGTTTAAGCTTCCTAGACCCGAAAAAATAAATGTGTCCTTTTTAATTTATGAATATGACTACGGGGCTTAAGCGCCTTAGACTTGCAATAAGCAAATATATCCTTTTTACTTCATGAGTGAAGGGCTAGGGAACTAAAGCCCCTAGAAAAAGTAAATACATCCTTTCTTTAATGCATGGGTGCACTACGGGGGCTTAAGCTCCTTAGACCCAAACTAAGCAAATTTATCCTTTTTATGTCATGGGCTTATGTACACGGTTGGTGCTTCAGCCCCTAGATCCGTAAAAGCAAAGATATCCTCTCTTTTTTTAATTCATGGCTGCACTTAGGGGTCTATGTGAGCTTAAGCCCCTTAGATTGTATTTTCTTTAACAAATATTTGTCGAACAATACCTGTAAAGTCATTTCTGTTCTCAAAACAACTGAGATGTAATAATTTTAATACTCTATGTTTAAGTTCCTTAATTTATTGTCTTTGTAATCAAATATGTAAGTATAAAACAGCGCTCCAAAAGCAACGGTAAAATGAAAAACAAATTTCAATAAATAAATTTTTGAATACTTGTTAATATTATTAATTGTAATAACAATCTGTGAACACGACTATTATAATATTATTCCTGCACTCAGATCTGACGAAATGCGTTATTTTCCATGCCTACAATAATCCCTTACTTTAAAGAAGGTATAAAAAGAATTAAGAAAACCTTTTTCAAAATAAATCTAAATCTTCAAAGGCCATAAAAATAAATTTTCTATTTTGGACCCATTCCGAAAATAATTCCTGACTACGCTTTTGATTTATTAGATGTGAACTGAGAAGTAAAAAGCATCACAAAAATGAAGCAATTTATATAAGTTTAAAAGGATTGACACACATACAAGGAGAGATACGCTTTCTTGCCCGCGATGCCTGAAATCTATGAGTCTTGTTGGATTTAAGAACATTAAGATCAAAAGTATAGTAAAAACAGTCATGAGGTGAAAGGGAAATTAACATCCTCTTGTAAGATATGCAATGTTTGAGATGTTCTCCAAAATCGAGTTTACAAAGTTTTAAATCCAAAATGTACAGAAATGATTAGTATCCACAAAATTTACTTTGAAATTATACTTTATTTTTAAAGCTATTTCGCTCGGAGTTTGTGGCAAATTTGAATGATCAAGTTACAGTAATGTTTCCAAAGAATTGGATTCAAAAACATGTTTTTCCGAATGAGATAAATTTTCAATACAGTTTTATAAATCATACCAAAATGTACTAATCGATTTAATTTGAATTGGGGTTTGATTGTCGCTCTATGGTCATTTTGTTCAATACGGCCTTTTCAACTGGAAACATTGCTTTCGATCCCACAAATACCTTTTTACAGATATAGCCAATATTTTGGAATGACTAATCCTTTTACTCTCCTAACAACTCTAAATTCTGAGTATTTTAGCTGTGCTGGGGGTTATGTGACCTTCATTTAAACTCAAAATGTAGGTTTTGAAAAAACCCAAATCCCCATCCATGCTTTCCCCAGAAAATCATCATCATTTACGAAGAAATTCGTAAATAACATGGCAATAAAAACTTCACTGGTTATCTGCTAAAAATCTGGAAACACTGTAAAGACTTCAGACTAAGATAGATGGCGCTCTTGCGCATGCCCAGGAGGACTTTGAGAAAGGAAAGAGTTAAGAACGAGTGTGGCGAGAGACGTGTGGGTTGTGTTTTTTGGAGAGTGATCGAGACTGAGATGTGTGGATTTTGATATATACTACCTTTTCTATTTATGTTGTGTGTCGTGTTTGTACTGTGTCTGTGAGTTCATTAAAATGGTTTAAACCAAAAAGGGAGTATTCCTTGTGATGGTAATTAAAATTTTGAGCAAGTCAGTACAGACTACGAAGAAATGGTGGCAGCCGTTTGGATACGATCCTGGTATTGCTGATATCTCCAGTGCAAATTATTGGGTGAGTACCAGATTTCATTAGCAACAGTGCCTTTTTAATTGTAATTTGTAAAGTTTTGCATGTTGAGTTTTGGTTCATTGAAGAATCGTTGTTTTGGTTTCATGCAGTTTTGGTTTTGTAAAAGGCAGTTGTAATATGCAAAAATGCTCTTATTTTAACTAGGCTGATATAGTTAAAATTTTGTTTGGTAAAAGGAGTGATAATTTCGAAAAGTGTTCTTATTTTAACTAGGCTGATATAGTTAAAACTTTGTTTGGTGAAAGGTAGTTGCAATTTTGCAAGTGTTCTTATTTTAACTAGGCTGATATAGTTAAAATTTTGTTTGGTAAAATTGAGTGGTAATTTTGAAAAAGTGTTCTTATTTTAACTAGGTTGATATAGTTAAAATTTTGTCTGATTTTGAAAGGCAAATTTATTCTGTTGATTTGCAAAACTATTCTTATTTTAGCTAGACTGATATAGTTAAAATTTTGTTTGATTGTAAAAAAAGAAAATTTAGGACACTCATGTGGTATATATAAAAAAAGAATTTTCTGTTCTGAATGGTTAGAATTAGAACTATTCAAATGGTCAGTTTGAGTTTTGTTTTCTGAGAAAAGAGAATTATTTTAAAATTTTAAATTGAGATAGCCTAGTTTGTTTTGTGTTCTTTTGTATGATGCTATCTGATGACAATTGAAGTGTTGTTAAAATTTGATTTGATTCTGTTGTATGATTCAAAATAGAATTAAAAATTTGGTGTAGAAGTATATAGTTTGAATTACAAGTATAATTCTTTTTGATGAGTGTTGTCAACAGCACCAAATGCCTAGAATTTTCAATATTTAGTGCGTCTTGGGTTATTTTGCTTTGGAAAATATTTTGTTATATTTCTGAATGAATCGGAAATTCATTTAAAAGAGTTTTGGAGTGTTTTGAAATTGTCATTTTCATTTGTTGCTCATTTAAATGACTAAGAAACCCCTTAGAATTGTTTATTTATTTTGCGGAATTTTGAATGTCTAACTTGTGTACTTAAGGAAATTTTTGTTAGTAATTTGAAATTGCTTTGTGTAACTAATTTGGCAAATGTGAGACCATTTTGTGTTCAGAAAAAGAACTCGAAAAAAAAATCTGAAAGTGTGGATTTGAATTATTCACTTCCTGTGTTTGTTGACGAAAAAAAAGAAAAGGAAAAGAATGATATTCTGTTTTATATTTTTGTGTGTGCATTTATGCTTCTGAGTGTGAATCAATTGTTCATAGAGAAAAGGGAATTCTTTTGAACTGAAAATACCTTTTCTTGATTAGACAGGAAAGTTGAGTTTATATTCTGAATTGTATTTTAATTGTAGTATTATTTTCAAAACAGCTGTTCTTTAGTTGAACTTTTCTTTAACTGTTTATTTTCTTCTCAATTTGAAAACATCTTTAAAAAAAGATATTGTTTTAATGAATGAAAATTTTAATTTGTTTATGTGTTCGAAAATTATTTCTATTGATTTTTGGTTGTTCGGTAAGAAAGTTGTAACGTAGAATTAGCGAATTTAATTCTTTGATAAAGTCTTGTGAATTCTGTTGGAATTTAATACCTTAATAGAGGTTTTTGATAGTGTTTCCCCTGGCCCTTAATCATGGCATTTCTTGCAATTGGTAGAAAGCAGGACTTAATTGCTGTTGCGGAAGAAATTGGTGAGAAGGTACCAACTTCGTGCAAGGTTGCGGATATTAAACAAATAATTTTAAAAAGCCCAAATTTCGATCGGGAGGAGGTAACGATAATCATGGAACGAGTCATAAAAGATAGACTGGAAGAGGAAGAATTAGCTAGACAAGAAAAAATTCGTGAGGAAGAATTAGCTAGACAAGAAAAAATTCGTGAGGAAGAATTAGCTAGACAAAAAAAAATTCGTGAGGAAGAATTAGCTAGGCGACTAGAAGAACGACAAGAGCGGGAAAGGGTCAGACAACATGAACTCGAAATTAAAAAACTAGAAATGGCTCAGAAGGAATTTCGCCGGTCTGAAGAGGAATCTGAAAATGGGGCGGATAGAAACAGAAAAATCCAACTTACCCAAATCACTCCCAAATTTGACGAAAAAGGGGATGAAATGGGATTGTATTTGATCAATTTCGAGAGGAAAGCAGAGATGGCTCGAGTGCCGAAGGAGGACTGGGTGGCTTATTTGCTGGCCGTTTTGCCAGCCGAGTTATCTAACATGCTTGCCCGAGAACCTCCTGAAGTGGCCAACAATTATGATGTTGTGAAAAATCTCATTCTGAAACGATACAAAATGAACGCTGAAAAATTGAAACAGTGTTTCTACAGACATCAGAAAACAGCAGAGAAAACATGGAGAAATTATGCTCATGAATTGTACAGCTACTTCACTGAATGGCTTGCTGAATTGGAAATTGAAACCTTTCAGCAACTAAAAGATTTAATCGTTGCCGAGCAATTGAAGTATCGTGTACCAGATCAAATCAAGGAGCATTTTCTTGACAAATGGATGAAGTTGAAGACACCTTTTGAATTGGCAGAAGTGATCGAGGAGTACGAAACCATCAGGCAGAGTTTCAGGAAGAAGGAATTTCCAAAGAAGTATGGCTATCAAGGTTCAAAGGGACATTTTAGTGGAAGTAGACCCAAAGTACCATTCAAGGATGACAAGAACAAACATCCGGTCAAAACCGAACCCGCAAGCAACGAAAACCGTGAAAGAGAGTTTGAAAAGAGAAGACAGCTCCGATGCTATGAATGCGGTTCGTTATCACATCTGAGACCCCAATGCCCGAAGCTCAAGAGATCTGAAGTAGTAGCTGCCAATGAAGTCTTTGGAAGACACGTGCCTGAGTTGATGTCTCCTTATACTAGTGCTGGGACAGTAAATGGAGCCCAAATGTCTATCTTGAGAGATACTGGTGCCAGCATCGATCTTATTCCCAGAAAATTTATCAAACCACATATGTACACAGGTGAGCATGTGTGGCTCGCTTCTCCATTAGTAGACAGCCCGGTCTGCTTGCCCATTGCAGAAGTTGATTTGAACTGCGAATTGGGACATGTCCTTACGAAAGCTGCTGTAAGAGACAGTTTTCTGGATCAAGAGCATTACCTACTAAGTAACAAAACCGTTGCTCTGATCGAGAGTATGAAAAAAGATAAGGAGCTGGAGATCCAAGTTATTAATGCAGTTCAGACGAGAGCTCAGAAAAGTCTTTTGACAGCCGAAGTTGAAGAGTATCCAGTTGAGTCGAGTCCTGGAGAAGAGAATGACAGTACCGTGTTAACAGAGGAAGACGGAGAGGTATTGCCTATGGCGGAAGAAGCCTCACTTCCAGATCTGATTAAAGCCTCACGGAATGATTTTGTCGAAGAGCAGCGCAAGAGTAAAGAGTTGAAACCACTTTTCCTAGAAGCTGAGGAGTTAGCAAAGGAAACCAAGTATGCAATCGTTAATCAAATGCTGTTCTATCTAAAAAGTGACAAGGATGGTACGCAGAGAAAACTGCTGATTGTTCCAGAGAAGTTTCGGGACCAATTAAAGAAACTTTCTCATGAAGGAACAGCGGCTCACTTAGGAGTGACCAAGACTAAAGATGCTCTTTTTAAAACTTTTTTTTGGCCGAATTGTTACAAAGATGTTGAAGAATTTGTCAGATCTTGTGACCAATGTCAGCGAGTCGGGAAACCTCGGGATAAGAAGAAGGCACCCATGAAGATCGTTCCTGTCATCTCGGAGATCTTCACAAAGATTAATGTGGATGCTTGTGGTCCTTTACCTACTACACCATCTGGAAACCGGTATCTCATCACTGCAATTTGCATGTCTTCCAAATATCCCGATGCAGTTCCTGTCCCAAATCTTAGTTCTTCAACCGTGGTCGATAGTTTCCTGCAAATCTTTAGTCGGATGGGTTTCCCGAGGGAGCTGCAAAGCGATCAAGGAACGTCGTTTACAAGTGCACTCACAACGGAGTTCCTGGAGAAATTTGGAGTTAAAGTAGTGCGAAGTTCCGTACATCATCCCCAGAGCAATCCTGTGGAGAGACTACATAGAACTTTGAAGAGAATTCTTCGAGTCCTGTGTCTGGAGTCAGGACCTGATTGGGAGAAAATCTTGCCTCATGCCCTGTTTGCTCTACGAGTTGTTACTCATGACAGTACTGGATATACTCCAGCTGAGCTGGTTCATGGACAGAATTTGAGGACTCCCATGACTCTACTGTACGAGAACTTGACGGAAAGCGAGGAAGAGAAGACTAGCGTAGTATCATATGTCTTCAAGCTACTAAACCGCATGAAAAGGTGTCAAGAATTAGCCGTCCAAAACATGGAGAACGCCAAAGACAAACAAAAACTATGGTATGATCGCAAGGCTGTGAAGCGTAAATTTTGTGAAGGCGACCTTGTGCTGGTTGTCGCTACATCTAGGCCTAACAAAATGGCAGTTCATTGGATCGGCCCAGGGAAAGTCGTTAAACAGCTTTCCGAAACCAACTACATTGTGCAGTTTCCAGAAAAAGACAAATCCCATGTGTACCATGTGAACATGCTCAAGCCATATTTCCAGAGACCCGAAAATGTGAATTTAATCTGTCTAAAAGAGATTAGGAACTGTGACAACGAGGAGGACATTCCAAGTCTCGAGCAGAAGCCTGAAGTCTCGGAAATGACACAAATTTGGCAAGACATAGAACAAAATGGTCGCTTGTCAGAAGATCAGAAGGAGCAGCTGAGAGAGTTGCTATCAAAATACTCTAGCTCATTCTCAAACCAGCCGGGGTGTACTGATCTTACTGAACATGACATTGAGCTTGAATCTGAGAGGCCCATCTGTGCCAAACCTTACAAGATGTCTCCACGCCAAACAGAAATTTTGAAGATGGAAGTGGAGAAGATGCTGTCGCTCAAAGTCATTGAGCCAGGAGAATCTGATTTTACTTCTCCTCTTATTCTGGTAGAAGTACCAGGAAAGGATGCAAGACCGTGCATCGACTATCGAAGACTCAACAAGGTCACTAGAACCCAGTACTTTCCTCTGCCAAACATTGAGCAGCTTGTTGAAAAAGTGTCAGCTGCCAAGTATATCACCGTTCTAGATTTGACCCGAGGTTATTGGCAAATACCTCTGAGTAAACGAGCCCAAAGATATTCAGCTTTTGTAACCAGTTTTGGGACATTTCGATCGTTGAGATTGCCATTCGGTTTGAAAAATGCCCCTTATGACTTTAGTCGTTTGATGGCCGAACTGTTGAAAGACTGTGGAGAATTTGCATGCCCTTACTTGGATGATGTAGCCATCTATTCCCTAAGTTGGGAAGATCATTTACAACATTTGAAAACCGTCTTAGAAAAGATGAATGCAGCTCATCTGCACATCAAGCCTTCTAAGTGCCAGTTTGCTCGTGCGTACGTAAAGTATCTTGGGCACTTGGTTGGTCAGGGCCAGAGAACACCTGGAGAATTGAAGATCCAAACTGTAAAGGACTTTCCGACCCCTGCGACTAAGACGCAGATCCGATCTTTCTTAGGACTTGCGGGGTATTATCGAAAATACATTCCTGACTTTTCAGTCCTCTCAGCACCAATTACAGATCTGCTGAAAGGAAAAAATCGTCGTGCTGCTGTCATATGGACTGATGCTTGTCAAGAGGCGTTTGACAATTTAAAGAAACGGTTGTCGGAGAATCCGGTGTTGTACAGTCCAGATTTCTCGAGACAGTTTCTCGTCCAATGTGACGCGTCAAATCTTGGGATTGGCATCGTTTTGTCCCAAATTAATGACATTGGTGAGGAACATCCTGTCATGTACTTGAGTCGGAAGTTCTCAAATGCAGAACAAAAGTACAGTACCATCGAGAGAGAGTGCGCAGCTATCGTGTTCGCCATCCAAAAGCTGCGATGTTATTTGGATGGACACCAGAAGTTCATCATCCAGACGGACCATAATCCCCTTGTTTGGCTGGACAAAAATACGGGAACCAACCCTAGACTTTTACGTTGGGCTTTGATCCTGCAGCCATTCAATTATGAGGTTGTCCATAAGAGGGGGAAACAGCATCAAAATGCTGATTCATTAAGTCGCATCCCATAAACCTCATATCCTTTTATTTTATATTAGTAAGTTTATTGTTTATTTTGATATTTGTATTATGTGTGAAAATTTTAAATTTTTCTTATCATTAGTGTAAATTGTTTTCCTAAATTTTTAATAAGTATATAATTTTTTGTATAATATTTTTGAGTTCAAGGCACTGATTGCTATAATCTGGTACATGTGCAGTGTATTTTGTGTACTTGAACTCTTGAACTTTTCCAATGACTGCACCTATCTGGAGACTTTTTCAGGCAGTGGAGTCATCAAAACTTTTCCCTCATTCTTCGAGAAAAGTTTCCTCCTTGTGGGGAGGAGTTTATAAGTCTGTAAAGACTTCAGACTAAGATAGATGGCGCTCTTGCGCATGCCCAGGAGGACTTTGAGAAAGGAAAGAGTTAAGAACGAGTGTGGCGAGAGGCGTGTGGGTTGTGTTTTTTAGAGAGTGATCGAGACTGAGATGTGTGGATTTTGATATATACTACCTTTTCTATTTATGTTGTGTGTCGTGTTTGTACTGTGTCTGTGAGTTCATTAAAATGGTTTAAACCAAAAAGGGAGTATTCCTTGTGATGGTAATTAAAATTTTGAGCAAGTCAGTACAACACAAAAGACTTTGGGGAGCCTTCCCTTCTTTCATCAGTCGGATAGACTCATTAAAAGGCACCCTGCAAAGAAATGGATATACGTACGTAGGGGATGTAATGGTATTTTCTTAGAATCCTGACTGAAACTTGCCGGTTGACGGTGCCAGGGTCAGCGGCCCTGGCGCCAATGTCTCGAGCAGTGGTTCAGATTAACGCACTTTTTTCATTGACATGACAATTTTTAAACCACGTACTCATTTTTTTGTAAATAAGGTTGCAAAATTTTCAATTCTTCAGAGATCTAGTGGGATGGCAACCAATCGTACGATTTTAATTTGACAATTAATTGACTAAGAATAATTAAACGTACTTAAAAACAGGTTAACAATTAGGGTTGTGTTAGTTTTTCGAAATGGAGCAAGACTGATCAAATTTAAAACTTATTGAAAACTTATACTTTTCAAACCGACATTTTAATATTTAGGTTAAAGTACACATATCTAATTTTTAGCCCTCGTGTAGCAAAAAATTATCATAGAACGACAAACCAAATTAAACTTTATTTAAACGAAAACAATTTTTTTACTTATTTGCGTGACGTTATATTACAATGAAATATATTGATAAATTTTCATTATCAAGCCCTTGCGATCTAAAGATGTAATTCATTTCAATCCTGAAAAATAACGTTTAGCGGAACATGTCAGGGGGCAAATTTCATCTAAAATATTTCGATGATTACCCATAGTAGATCGTTTTCTACGATGAACTCTGGAGACATTCTCAATTATTCAATTTGAAGTCAGGGCTTCTTGCTAGGACAGGCTCTACTTTTCTGGATACAGCTATGTCAACCAGTCAAGGAACAAGGGATTTCCTTTGCTTATAAGCTAAGTTGTTGCAACACTATCGGCCGCAATTAGCCTAAGCGTGTGGATCATTTCCCTGTTCCACTGTTCTGACAATGTGTGAGAAAATTCCCTCATTGTCAGAGGAATCCAATAAAAGACCAATACATTTTTGACTTTGATCCTTTTTTTGCTCAGTTGCAATATTGCATTTTTATAGACGTTTTCATTGTTTTTTTTAATAAACGACGGCATTAGTTTTAATAACGGCGATTTTACAGTGGTATTACATTGATCTAAATTGTTCACACAGAAATTTGAAAAAATTAACTATGAACATCATACCCATAAGAACATTTAGTTCACATTCCTGACTTTTGAGTTTCGGTTTTCTAACTCAGCTGTTTCAATGGCTAGATTGAAATTATTATACTAATTTTTATATTAACGAAGATTACTTGCATACAGCTGAGTATTTTCCCTTTTACATTAGTTTAGTACATTTAATATTTTCAGGAAACGAGGATACCTATTCACACAACAAAACTGAACCACCATAGCAATATGCTCTTGCACATAAAACTATACAATTGGCAATCTGATTTTAAATTTTCTTTAGCCCAATTTTATTGATTTATAAATTTTCATGTTGTGGAGTTTAATTTAGGGCTTTTCAACGACAGGATCTTAATCAAAATTGCTCAAATTAAAAACGAAACGCATTACTTCTTTGCGTTGTGCTCAACGTACGCACAATCCATGATTACGCCTTGTTCTTTACTTTCGGTTCCTTCATTCAGTGAACAGACCGTCAGATTTGGTCATAGCGCTTGTTTGCCACCCAGTAGGTCGCGGGTTCGAATCCCGGTTTGTAAGTGCATGGATGTAAGCGATTGTCCTTGTTAGGAGTAGAGGCGGCTCACCCATTGCGTGCTCGATCCTTCACAAGCAGCCGTTATTTGCCCCTTGTAGTGTTATCTTTTTGACCAATTCAATTCAAGATAACTGCTTGAAACAAGTTCTTTTGATCTTCCATTTCTAAAGGAATTGATCAGAATTTCCCGTTTTCAGAAACCGAAAATTCATCAAGGGACCAGTAAAAAGAACAATATAATCGAATGTACGATATATTGGGGAGATGTTAGTATATTATATGTGTAGTTAAAGTATTATTTATATTTTTGATGCTGATTTCAAAAATGTCTTAAAAGAACGATCATATAACTTCATTTAACAGCTTTAATGAACAATTTTCTATTTCCGTATGTAGTGCACAAAGATCTTAATGTTCAGTTTACTGAAGACTATTCCTCTGAGATAAGAAAGTAATACGGTTCACCCCTTGACTCCATAAACTCGCATTCGTTTAAAGTTGGGACCGTCGTGGTTGTGGATATGCCCACTGCGCTAGTACTCCTCGAGTTGTAGGTGGCGCAGGTTCAATTCCTGGTGTATTCAGCAGGGCGAAGCAAGCATTCCTCCCTGGGTGTATTTCTCTTTTCTGTGTCAGTAAAAGCTTTTATTACTTGATTGCGTCTTGAGCATGGCCAAATACGGCACTTGGGCCATAAAACCCCCAAAACCCCCATCAATCACATAACATGTATTATGATTACCCCAGCCATTGGAAATGAAAAACGATCAAATAATTGAATATTCAATCAGGTCAGATATTAAGTCAAATCAAAACACCAAGGCTATGATAGTTTAAATGGCCAAAACTATACAATCGAACAATCAAACACTGAAACAAACTACACAGATCAAATAAGGCAAACAGCAAGTAAAACAAGACATCCAATCTCTTTTCATATAATATAGCTCTCCATGAGCAATTTCTCATCCTAATTTTCTTTGCATTGGTTGCATTTGAACAATATTATCTACATGACTAACATTCGAATTAAATAATTATGATCATGTATCTCCAAGATCAAATCTCAATAAGTCATTATAGTTTAAATATCCAAGCAATCAAGTAGTTTTACTTTAAAATTTAGTTCAAACAAATTGAATGAATCAAATAGGGATCATAGGATTAACAAATAAAATTCACACAATTCAAGGTTTCACATGCATTTAAATATAGATTGTTGCTGAATAGGTAGTCATCACATACACAACATTTCGTAATTTTCGCATGGGATACAAATATTTAATGTCTCCTACTAAAGGAATTGAATACTTTAGAGCTGACTCCAATGACTAATGCAAGAATTGGCCAAAAGAGCAATTTTAATTAACACTAAGCACAAGACAAAACAATTACAAGAATAAACAAACATAAAAAGTTACATCTCGGGGAACAAAACTTCAGCGCGTCAGTTCTACGCTCGCCTTGGGAAACAACTAGAGAAAAAGGGTTCATTCTCTTTCGCGGAGAGTGTGTCACGTGGTCCGCCATCACCAATCAAGGCGCATATCGCTGAGATACACGTTAAGGGGCTGATGCGTTACAACCTCCCCCTCTGGCTCCGACGACGTCCCGACGAGGAGTCAGCATTACGTGCTTTAGGAGGGCGTCCTCTCTTTCTTAGTGGGACCACAGGAGTACTGTCAGTAGCTTTACATTCCTTGAGAGCTGAAGAGTGATAAACTCCTATAGGTGTGGTCGGATTTTTGGGATCTGCAATTTCATAAGTTGTAGGTGACCGTTGTGTGAGCACCACGTAAGGTCCGTCACGTCGAGGCATGAATTTGGCAGTCCTTTTCTTTTCTGCGTTACTCACAGGGTGCATGGTGACCCAAACGTGATCACCAGGACTGAAGGTAGGTCCTGCTTGTCTGCGCCGATCAGCGTAAACTTTTCGCTGATCCTGTTTTCTTTCGATCAAGAGTTGTACCCGTTTACAATTTTCCGCAAATCTTTTTAGGTAAGGAGTGATCTCCGGTATAAAATTTTCATTTGACGCAATTTCTCGAATGTCCCGATGTACGTCGTCTACAGTTCTAAGTTCTCTGCCGAACTGAAGAAAAGAAGCACTTTGCCCAGTTGAAGAACACTTTACAGTATTCATGGCAAAACGGATCACTGGTAGCTTTTCATGCCATGACGTATGGTCATTTCCTACGAGGATCGCTAAGCGAGGCTTCAAGTCCCTATTTTTTCTTTCAACGGGGTTTGCTTGAGGATGATATACAGGTATCAGTTCTTGCTTAACACCAAGAATCTCACAAACAGCTTGCATTGTGTGACTTACAAATTGAGTGCCATTGTCGCTTATAACGCTTCTCGGAAGTCCGAATCTTAAAAAGACTTCCTCAACGAGAGTGACAGCACACTCCTTGGCAGATGCGTTGCAGAGAGAAAACAGTTCGACCCATCTTGTACAGCAGTCTTCGACAATGAAGATCCAGCGTTTACCGTCACTTGTTTCCGGAAGGGGACCGAATAAATCAATAGCAAGTGTTTCAAACCGTTGATTGTACACAGGTGTTCTAAGAAGTCCAGTAGGTTTCTGGTTTGAAGCTTTGTATCTTGCACAGTCTTCACAATTTTTTATGTATTCTGATATGAATTTTCGCATACCAGTCCAGTAATATCTTTGTGCAATACGATGATACGTACCCTCTTCACCGTAGTGTCCCGCGGTACGAGCATCGTGGTATTCTTCAAGGATGTGGTTTCGTTCATGTGTTGGGACAACCAACTGAGCTTCCTCCGAGTCAGAGTCAGGAGCGTATCGGTATAATATTCCTTTGTTCATTAAAAAACCACGCTCTGTCCAATTAGCATAATCTTCTGTCTTTTGGGTTGATTCGAAACTGTCTATGATCCTCTTTAAACTTTCATCTTTAAGCTGTGACTCACGCATGTCTTTCGGGCTTCTGTTTGGCATGTTGACCACAACGAGAGTATTAACTTCACAGTCAGGAACACCCTCGTTTTCACAGACTGGTCGGGAAAGCATATCGGCTATAACATTAGATTTGCCGGAAATATACTGCACTTTTACGTTGTATGATTGGATTTCAAGAGCCCATCTTGCAAGGCGTCCGGTAGGGGACTTTAAACTTAGCAACCATCTTAGAGGCTGATGGTCGGAGGCTACTGTGACCTCGGCTCCTTCCAAATATCCACGGAACTTCCTTAAAGCCCAAACGACAGCAAGGGCTTCCCTTTCTGTAGTAGAATAATTGCGCTCCGCTTGACTAAGTAGTCTGCTTGCATACTCTATTGGATGTTCCTTTGATCCCTCTCCCTGAAGAAGCACAGCACCCAAAGCATAACTACTGGCATCAGTTCGTAGCGTATAGGGTTTAGTTCCATCTGCTTGCTTTAACACAGGAGATGTGACAAGGCAAGTTTTAAGGGTTTCAAATGCCTGTTGTTGGTCGAATCCCCATTCCCATGGCTTCTTCTTTTTTGTCAATTCACTGAGAGGACGTGACATGTCAGCAAAATTTTGAATATATCTACGAAACCATGAACATGTTTGCAGAAAGGATTGCACTTCTTTCACATTTTTGGGTGATGGGATGTTCCGGACAGAAGAGACCTTTTCTGGATCCACTTCAACTCCTTCTGGCGTGATCCAAAAACCCAAATACTTCACTCGAGAAGACACAAAGTGACACTTTTCTCGGTTGGCTCTAAGCTTAAAGAGTAACAATCGTTCAAAGATAGCCTGGAGATCCAAGAGATGCTTCTCGAATGACTCTGACAGTACGATTATATCATCTAGGTAAGTGAGAGTCAATACATCATCAAGACCGTTTCGGAAACGATCAATTAACCTCTGGAATGTTGCGGGAGCGTTCCGTAATCCGAACGGCATTCTCAAGAAACGGTATGTTCCAAATGGACACACAAAAGCCGTCTTATCTTGATCATCAGGATGGACCTTAACTTGGTGGTAACCGGATCGAAGATCGATCGTGGACATATAAGCAGTTGGCTTTGCTTCATTTAGGAGATCGTCCATTCTAGGTAGTGGGTAAGTATCAGCAACCGTGACAGCATTAAGCTTTCTGTAATCTATGCAGACACGCATCGCACCATTGGGTTTCGGGATGAGAACCACTGGAGACGCATAAGGGGACTCACATTCTTCAATTATTCCCTCTGCTAAAAGCTTGTCCAATTCTTGTTTTAAGATTTCTTTCTTAGCAGGATTCATCCGGTAGGGTGGCACCGCTACTGGAACGTGATCACCGGTATTGATCCGATGTTCTATAAAAGGGGTAGGCTCTCCCCCAGCTTGAAGGTAGACTCAAATTTTTCTAACAAACCATTCATCTTTCTGCGCTGATCGGACGTTAAATGTTCTCCTTCATCAGAACGCAGTGAGCTTGGTGATATAGCTTGGCTGTATGAGAGTTGCTGGTTGCAACTTGAACGTTCATCTTCTTCATGAAAATTTCCTTTGTTGCTACAGTTGTCGACAGGCTGTTGACTCTTTACTGGTGGGTCTTCAACAGATAGAAGATATTTTACAGGGATATCTTTCTTGAAACCAATCTTCCGACGGGGATTGTCAGAGAAATGCCAATTTTTGTTCTTCATGTCTAGAACAATTCCGGACTTTTCCAAAAAGTCGGTTCCTAGTAGAGTACGATTCTTTTTTGCATTTGGTAATGCCAGTAAATTCAGCGAGACTGATTTTCCTTCAATCTGTATTGTCACCATGGCGGTGCAAGCCTCTTCAGTTGTTTGACAGCCATTTGCCAAAGTCATTGTTACTACTTCTCTTTGGAACTCTACTCCTCTCTTTTTTAATTGGTGGTACATGTCTCTCCAGCGACTGTTCTGCTGGCACCACTATCAACACAAACCCTGGCTCTTACTCCCGATATACAGATATCTATTAGCGCTAACGGGGATGCATCGGTGTGACAGGTATACATGCGGATAGAGTTCGCTTGGAATGGCTCCCTTCTTGTCGATGACGAACAGTTTTTGCATTTTGATTTGATGGTTCCTGGTGCTCCACACGATATTTCTTTCTTCTCTTCAATACCCCTTGGTGTAATTCTGCCTTGTGAAAAGGAGTCCCTCCTACTTTGACTGAGGACCCCGGGATCCCGCCTACTGTTACTGGGAATCCCTGGCAGACTTTGTCTATTATCTCTTTGTTCCAATTGTGATTGTTGGGTTCTATAGTAATTTCTTTTTTGGAACACGGGTTTTGTTTCATGTTGCTTCGGTGGAAGCTTCGGGTTGACAGTACGTAAGTTGTCGTAACTGTCCATCTTCTCCACTAGGTCACTTGGGGTGACCCATTCGCTCCATACGTCCAAGAAATGGTTTTTAACCTCTGAAGGAACACGTCTCTTCATTTGATCCAGGATCATGAGGTCTTTCAATTTCTCAAAATCCGTTATGTTCAATTCTGCTAGCCATGCTTCAAAATAGCTACGCAGTTCAAAATGGAAATCCTTCCAAGTGCTCTCAGGACTTTTCTTGTGAGTTGCGAAGAGCTGTCGCATTCTCTCAGCACTTAATTTAAATCTCTGAAGCAGCATTGTTCTAATGTGATCAAAATCATGAGCCTTCTGTTCTGGTTCTCTGGCGATGAGTTGTGCCACGCTATTAGGTAATAGGTCCAGGAGATAGGCAACCCAGTTATGTCTCCCTACTTTAAGAACTTTCATCTGTCGCTCGAATAACTGAAGAAACAATGTCATATCACCATCATTCGGATCAAAATCAGATAGCAACTTTTTCAAGTTAAAGTTGGGTTGATGGTCTGCAGACAGAGGATTAAAACCAGAGACCTGCTCCAATTTCTGTGATTCTACCTGCAGACGGAGTCTTTCCAACTCGTACGCTCTTTCCCGTTCTATTCTTTCATTTTCCCGTTCTATTCTTTCATTTTCCCGTTCTATTCTTTCCTTTTCCTCAGCCTTTTCCCGTTCTATTCTTTCCTTTTCCTCAGCCTTTTCCCGTTCTATTCTTTCATTTTCACGTGCTATTCTTTCTTTTTCTTCTGCTTTCTCTTTTGCACGGTTTTCGCTTATAGACAGAAGCAGATTTTTCGTGAAGTCTTCATCATAACTTTCATCTCCAGTGATAAATCTTTTTATATCAACTACTCTAGCATCAGCAGGTATTTCGATGCCGAGTTCATTCGCCAACTCTATCAGGTCACATTTAAGAGCTCTTGCCAAATAAGACATCTTTAGGTTACGAAGTGTACAAATAATTTTGAATACGAAAGTAAACAAGTTCAGTAAAAAATTTTTTTAAATAGATCCCACACAGTTTGTTTTCAAGAAAAAAAAATTAAATTAATGACCACTTCTTATAGGTACTACTTGTTTAGCATTGTTAAACAAATTACTTTTAAAACATTAACATTTGTCCAATAACACTTAAACACATGTTATTTATGAACATTAAATTCCAAAACACTTTTAAATATTCAAAACCAAAACATTAGATAACATTCCACTCGTGAGTTAGTCTTATTTCAATAATACTTCAAAAGAAATGATAAATTCTCGTAATATTTCAAAATTCAAAAAGAAACATCAATGCTTAAACAAAATGAATCCATATTTCCTAATATCTAATCCTTAAAGGCATAATATAAAAACATTTCTGCGCACGTTGCACTTGTTTCATACATAGATTAACAAAACCAATAACACTCAAAAGGAAATCCCAATGTAGCTCAAACACAAAATAAAGAAAAAAAATCGCTTTAAACATCTAGAAAGGTTTTTAAAATGCAGCTGGCAGAAAACAGACCTTGAATCTATTGAGTTATGACTCATGAACATGACCGAATCAGAATGCGATCGGTTCTTGCACTTTTGAAACGAAATAACGCTGTAGCTTTCGTTTTTGAACACAATTAATTCACACCACTTATTAATTTTACAAAGTAGCTTATTACAAAATGAATACACATAACGTATTTTCAAAAAAACTTATTCTAGCAGTACACTTAATCAAAACAATACTACTTTGCACTTTTACTTTAAGAACAAAACTTTTCATAAAACACAAATACTTTTCACAAAACACAAATACTTTGCACTTGTGAACCAAAGGAATAATAACATTTAAAGTGATTTCACATTATATTTTAAACAAGAATACTGTTTGAACACAAAACGAAACTTCAAAATTCTGTTGCTGGACACGGGTTGGCCAAATCGAAAGTACTGCTAGACAAGAATGATTTTAAACAAATTAAAATAAACTTATCTCATTCTTCATCACCACTTGGGGATACGAGCATAAGGATGATCCGTGGAAGGGATTTCCACCTATATTCAATAGGATACACCTGGGATGAGGCTTCCTAAAATAGTGAGTTCGACGCCGCTGCAGAACACTAAAACCATGGCTTTTCCTACCAATATGCTAACTCGGGATGAGTTTCTAAACATCAATGAAACACAGGGTGTGTTTTTCTATCAATACCAACAGTATTGGACCTAGATTCCTGAACAAAAAAACGAGTTGTTCCCAAAGGCTTTAATTCGGGCCCCACGTTGGGCGCCAATTTTAGAGCTGACTCCAATGACTAATGCAAGAATTGGCCAAAAGAGCAATTTTAATTAACACTAAGCACAAGACAAAACAATTACAAGAATAAACAAACATAAAAGTTACATCTCGGGGAACAAAACTTCAGCGCGTCAGTTCTACGCTCGCCTTGGGAAACAACTAGAGAAAAAGGGTTCATTCTCTTTCGCGGAGAGTGTGTCACGTGGTCCGCCATCACCAATCAAGGCGCATACCGCTGAGATACACGTTAAGGGGCTGATGCGTTACAATACGTTAATTTTCGTTTTGCACCTCAAAGTTTTCACAAAAACCACAATGATTCCAGTAATCAAATAATTAGGCCTTGAAGCTGGATACTCATATCTAACCAGATAAGTTAATCTGAATAAATCAAATAAGGCATCCAAGCTCTCTTTTATACAGCTCGTGTACTAGTTCACTTAAATACATCAAGGAGAGCTTAATTCTGCTACCTTGAGATAAACCATATTATACAAAATACAATTAAAACCTTCATATCGGTATTAAAACTCATCTGCAGACTAAATAGAACATCTCGTTCCCAATTGTTCAGCTGCACAAGTTGTTTAACACAAATATGACAGATTATTAAATACATTAATTGCAACCCCACCATATACTACAAACCATGCATACAATTTACAATATTCCATTCTTAAATCGATACTCAGATATCTATTCAAACTTAATGCTGGCATCGTTGTAATCAGTAATATTAATAATAATACGTAATACAAAACATATGTACACATTGAAGGGTAGCTATGTGAAAAATTCGCCCTAGGCAATTTAACCTGAAAAATTCTACTTATATTCCATTGGCCATAGCTCATGTTAAAATTCTGATATCGGTCCACCGATATTCATCTCCTGCTAGAACAGGACGATTGCTTACTATTCAATTACAAGATTTGACCCAAACTATCATCTGTAATTTACAGTGCTTTTTACATTTCTTGTCTCTGGTTTAGTATAAATATTTTTACTAGTCCCTGCCTTGATTTCTGATTCGCTATAAGTAGTCTTTTGTCTATGTTAATGCATTCGCGTGGGAAATAATTTCTTCTAATTTCCGACCATTGGGTACAATGGTATATTACATGTTCTACATCTATTGCTTGTTCGCATAAGCACATGTCATTTTTACCTAAGAATCTAGCCTGGTACTCAACGAAAGCCCCGTGATAATCTGATTTATTTCCAAGGAACCCTGAATTCTTGTTGAAACAGAGGGAAAAATCGAATATGTTAATCTCCCTTTTTCCGAACAGACCCATCTATCCTGCCAGATTCTTAGTTGTTCTTTTTTAAGCAGATTTGCTATGCTACTTCTTGTTCTTAGTAATTGTTTGTCAATGGGTTGTTTAAGTGTTGCCTCTTTTGCGATAATGTCTGTCCGCTCATTTCCCCAGTGTCCAACATGTGCTTTTGCATCCCAGTACATTTGTATTGTCCCTTCATAGTCTTTGATGTCTTTTTTGAGGTTTTATTCTTTTGTCTTTGTTTTCAATTTGGTTCAGGGCCATGAGAACAGATCTCGAGTCACTAATAATTTTAACTCTATTTATCTTATTTAATTTAGTAATTTCCACCGCTCGAGTGATCGCTATCAATTCTGCATCATACACCGAAGCAAAATCGCTGTCTGATTGCTTCTTTAAGAATTTCTACATTATTTTCTAAAACGACCAAGCCACAACCCACTTTGCCATTCATTTTAGAGCCATCCGTATATATATCTATGCTTTTTAGCTCTCTTTAACGTTATCGTCATAAACTCGCCACGGGATTTTAAACTTATCCCGGGGGGTATCAGGTCTAATTCGTCTTTTTCAACATCTTTTGATTCATACAATTGTTCTTCAATTTTTACATCAAGGGGTATACATCCAGAAATAATCTGTAATCCGTCTGTTGGGACCGTGCTGTAACACTTTGTGATTGGTTTTAGGCAGTTTCTTTGTAGTTGTAATATCTTGTTATTTTGCTTTTTTGTTACTATACCATATTTCAGAACCGTAAGTAATTTTCTTTTCTAGAGCTTTAAGATATATATCTATTTTTACTTTAGGGCTGAGTCCTCATGTTGCCCTGGACACTCGGTTCAATTTGCCTTGCAGCTTAGTGCACTTTTCCAAGAGACCGTTAAGGTGGGGAATGAATGTTAGTTTCCTATCAAAAATTATACCTAAGTAGGTGATTTCTTTTTTATATTTGATGGGTTCGTTACCGATCTTTATTCTGGGGATGTGGGTGTAGTTTTTATTTGAGATAATTGTAAAGACACATTTGTTCATGTTAGGCTTTAATTTATTTATCCTGATCCAATTATTGACCTTTACCAGAGCTTCGTTTGCCCTGTCGGCGAATCTGTATGTAGCACTATCCCGCAGAGTTATTGCTAGGGCATCTGCGAAAGCCTGTATTTCTATATCTTTACCGAGTTCTAGCTCAAGAATATCGTTTATATAAATGTTCCATAATAGTGGACCCTTGTGGGACTCCTTTATTGTAATTTTTCGAGCTGTTTCCGAGTTTAACCGTTCGGTCCCTTAGGAAGCTGCTGACTATTGGTTTAATATATTCTGGGTATTTAGGTCCAACATTTTCTTGTTCATGATTTTCCAATCAACGCTATTGAAAGCGTTTGACATAAGTAGATAGAAAATGCGGGTTCTAAATCAGTGGTGGAGAAGGTGGAGAAATCGAGTGGAGTTGAGTTGTACCGGAAGTGACGTCACGACCAGAAGTGACGTCATAACCGGAAGTGGAGTTGAGTTGTACCGGAAGTGACGTCATATCCGGAAGTGGAGTTGAGTTGTTAGTTTCGTTTTCAATTTTGAGTTGAGTTTAGTTGTTTTCTTCCTGCTTCGAGTGGAGTTGAGTTGTTAGTTTCGGTTTCTCGGATTTCGTCGAATAACACGTGTTTACGTTTTGGACTTGCGAATTTCAGAGGGATTGGATTTAAGGCGAATTTCAGAGGGGTTGGATTTAAGAGCTGATTTTTCTGTAACTCGTAGCGCCATCTATTAGTACTTTTTGAGTAAAAAAATAATAAAATCTTTAAAACATATTTTTAAAACTAAAAGATGTGATATTTTTTTGCTGGGATCGAACTGACTACCAAAAAGTACTCGTAGTCGAGTGTTAGTTGGATGAGAATATAACCATTCGGCCACGAATACCTGGTTACTTACCGAAATATAATCAATTTAAATCTGAATACATTAAGTGCGTAATTGGCTGTTAAAATAGTATAGATTGCTCCACCACATCAATAAGTTCGATCAGTTTTTATCTGCGTTTCTGACATAGAAAGGTGAATGTGGTGGAGAATGACGTCATTCCAACGTGTTCAAACGTGGAATCAAACACGTGGTGGAGAATGTGGTGGAGAATGACGTCAATCTAACGTGTTCAAACGTGGAATCAAACACGTGGTGGAGAATGTGGTGGAGAATGACGTCAATCTAACGTGTTCAAACGTGGAATCAAACATGTGGTGGAGAATGACGTCAATCTAACGTGTTCAAACGTGGAATCAAACATGTGGTGGAGAATGACGTCAATCTAACGTGTTCAAACGTGAAATCAAACACATGTGGTAGGCAATGAAGTCACTCGAGAGTAGAGTAGAGTTGAGTAGTAAGTTTACCTCCGCGTTTCTGACATGAAAACGTGAATGTGGAGAAGAAAAGTTTTAGTACCGAATCTGGCAATGGTATGTAATAAGGTTATTTGTGGACTCGCAGAATGGCAACACCTGGACCCATTCTAACAGGTCTGACCAGTAAGATTCTTTTGACTGCAAAATATCCCAGAGGAGGACGTGTCGCTGCCCTGAAATCTTGGAAGTGATATCACTTGTATCTTCAAACGTGTTCATTCCTGTTCCTTAGTGCTTTTAGTGGAAAAACATGAAGCGATCATTTCCTTTTGGATATACTTTACCCTTTACAGATCAAAAAGTGGATATGCTTTCTGAGGCCGATTCGTCCTGAAACCAGTCCTTTTGTCATCTACCCTTCTGAACTCCAAGGCATTGAGTACACCCCTCTTTCATGTCAGAAACTAGCCTTTTGTTATCTACCCTCCTGCATTCCAAAGCATTGTACGTACTTGTCCTGCATTCCAAGGGATTGGCCCCTACCTGTATTTCAAGATAGTACGTGTAGTCGTTTCGCATTCTCATTCTATCCTGTGAGCGTGTGTAGCGCTTTCTCATTTTCCTGCCTCTTATACTTAACCTGTGTGTGAGAGAGGGACGCATTCTCATTTTTCTCATAGAACTTTGCAAGCCAGTATACCATATGTAATGAATACACACGTTTGTGGACTTTGCAGCAACACCTACAGCTCCAAGATTAATTTGGAACGTCATGTTTCTTCCGCGCATAACGAGGAGTCATTTCCGTGCATATTATGTGAGCGAAACTTTAATAGAAAATCAACCCTTCAGCGACACGTAGCCAGTGTACACGAAAACAATGATTTCCGTTGTGATGTGTGCAATAAGGCATTTTCAAGACTTGACGCACTTACGCGACATAAAAAAAGCCTCCATCAACAACCTCCAAAAAGAAAAAAACCCGGCGAGGCTAACCCTGAGAAAAGCAAGCGGCCCAGACGCAGTGAAAACTTTCAAGGGGGTAATAATGTGAATCCTGGACCATCAACGGGTGGAGTGAATCCTGGACCATCAACATCAGCGGGTGGAGTGAATCCTGAAGCATCGACATCAACGAGTGGAGCTTCTTCTCGAACTGTGCGACGGAAAGAGAGTGCGTTTGGAAATCGTCTCTCTACTTGGACTCTTTCGAACCCGCAAGGCATACTAGATGTCTCCGAGTTTATGGAGGCAAAGAGGAGCGCAGCTGTGGAACTAATTACAGAAATTGTTCATCAGCAGAATGCAGTAAAGGTAAATTTTCTACTTATATGTATCTATGAACGTTTCTCGGAAGGCTCACTTTTCAAAGAGTGTTCTTTTAAAACTAAAAATGTTGCATTATTATCTATAAATGAAATTGACTACGCTTTCAGTATTGCTTCAGAAAAAATTTTAAAAGAAAGCGAAGAATTTGAAATGAAGGATTCAGGTTGGGCCCTTAAATCTATTGTTAAATTGGAAATACGATGTAATAAATATTTACCTTTACGAGGAACTAGTTTTATAGAGTTACCAAATGAAATAAAATTAAAACGTGCGGTTGTAAATGTTAGAAATTCAGACAATGAATGTTTTCGTTGGGCCATTTTAGCTGCATTATTTCCAGCAGATCAAAATACATCCAGAGTTTCAAACTATGTCAACTTTAAGGATGCTTTTAACTTTTCTGGGATAAGTTTCCCTACAAAACCAGAAGAAATAAAAATATTTGAAAAAAACAATAATGATATTTCTATTAACGTTTACTCTTTTTGTAAAGATATGATGATTTTTCCATTAGTAGTCACACCCAAAATTAAAAATAAACACGTTGATCTTTTATTTATTAAAGAGAAAGAAAAATCTCATTATTGTACAATTACTAGTCTTTCACGTCTTGTTTCAAGTCAATTAACCAAAGGAAAGCGAAGACATTTCATTTGTAGACGATGTTTAAGCTTTTTTAGTTCAAACGATAGTTTAACTTTACACTCTGAGCTTTGCAAAATGAATGTTCCTTGCAAAATAGAGATGCCTTCTGAAGAGAAGAAGTGGTTTTTTTTTAATAATTTCAAGCATTCTCAATACGTGCCTTACGTTATTTATGCTGATTTTGAAACATTGACTGAAAAAGTATCCACCTGTGCTCCTTTTGATGATGATTGCTCATACACTAACGTGTACGAAAAGCACAAGCCTGTAAGCTTCTGCTATTACGTAGTCGGTCGAGGAGAAACCAAACCTCCGGTAGTTTATAGAGGAGAAGATGCTTCGCGGAAATTCATAGAATGCCTTCAGATGGAGGCGCAGATCATCGAGTCAAAGTACACAAACTTTGTGCCGATG
This sequence comes from Meta bourneti, assembly GCA_933210815.1. NCBI lineage: Eukaryota > Metazoa > Arthropoda > Arachnida > Araneae > Tetragnathidae > Meta > Meta bourneti. The sequence continues at coordinate 109,122,531 of OW119922.1, read as the reverse complement.
AAGGAATTGAATGAGTCGCAGAAAAAACTCCATGAATCAAATGTGTGCTTCATCTGTCAGAAGCCAATCTCAGCTGGAGACATAAAAGTGAGGGATCATGACCATGTGACTGGGAATTACCGAGGACCGGCACATGCGTCATGTAATTTCAACTACAAACTGCCAAATTTTATCCCGGTTTTTCTCCATAACCTCGCAGGTTATGACTCGCATCTTTTTATTCGGGAATTAGCGGAGGACTCTAAAAACATAACCGTGATTCCGAATACAGAAGAAAGATACATCTCGATTAGCAAAAAAACCGGGAATAAATTTAATTTGAGGTTTTTGGACACAATGAAATTCATGGCCAGTAGTTTAGATACCCTCGCGAATAATCTCCTACAACATGAATTTCACCATACGAAGAATCATTTTCCTTCAAATTGGATTTCTTATCATAAGAAAGGGTGTGTACCCGTATGATTACATGGATTCCATGGATAAATTTTCCGAAACACAACTTCCATCTCAAGAAAAATTTTATAATGTGTTAAATAAAACAGCAACTACGGATAGTGATTACGCTCATGCAAAAAATGTGTGGAAATCTTTCAACATTAAAACCCTCGGAGAATATTCGGACTTATATGTTAAAACTGATGTTTTACTGCTCTGCGACGTTTTCGGAAATTTTCGAAAACTATGCATGGCATCCTACAAGCTAGATCCTGCATGGTATTATACCGCTCCAGGACTATCTTGGGATGCCATGTTGAAGAGTACCGGAGTGAAAATAGAACTTTTAACAGATTATGACATGCTTATGTTTGTCGAACAAGGAATCAGGGGAGGAGTTTCTCAATGTTCTCATCGACATGCTAAAGCAAATAATAAATATATGTCTAATTATGATGATTCTCAGCCCTCCAGCTACCTTCTCTACCTAGACGCCAATAATTTGTATGGTTGGGCGATGTCCCAGAAACTACCTCTCAAAGGATTTGAGTGGTGCAACATTATTGATATAGATACACTGCGTAATGATGACCAAAATGGATACATTTTAGATGTGGACTTGGAGTATCCACAGGAACTCCATGATCTACATAGTGATTATCCATTAGCTGCCCTAAATGCCGTTCCTCCTGGGTATAAGGAAAATCGCTTACTACTAACGCTCACTCACAAGGAGAGGTATGTTATTCATCATAAATCTCTTTTGCATTATTTGGATTTAGGTCTAAAATTAAAAAAAATTAACAGAGCTATAAAATTTATAGAAACAGATTGGTTAAAAACTTATATAGAACTGAATACAAATATGAGAGCAATAGCTAAAAACTCTTTTGAAAAAGATTTTTTTAAACTCATGAACAACTCTATATTTGGAAAAACCATCGAAAATATTCGACGAAGAGTTGACATTCGGTTATGCTCAAACGAAAAGTCCGCTTCAAAATTGATAGCTAAACCTAATTTTAATCGCAGGACAATTTTTTCAGAAAATTTAGTAGCCATTCATATGCAAAAAACTAAACTAATTTTTAACAAACCCATCTGTATTGGTATGTCAATACTGGACATATCCAAAACTTTAATGACTGATTTTCACTATAATGTGATAAAAAATGAATATGACGTAAAAGCAAAACTATTATATACTGATACGGACTCTTTTATTTATCATATTCGCACAAATGATTTTTTCGAAGATATTAAAAAAAATTTGGACCTTTATGACACTTCAGATTTCCCAGAAAACAATAAATATGATATTCCCAAATTAAATAAGAAAATAGTAGGTAAAATGAAGGACGAGAATAGTGGTAGTATTATGACCGAATTCGTAGGGTTAAGGTCAAAAATGTACTCGTACAAAGTCGAAGGTAGGAAGGTAGTTAAGAAACTGAAAGGCATCAAAAAACAGTCAATTGAACAAAGCATTAACTTTGATGACTATCTAAAATGCCTATTACATAAACGAAATAAGCATGCAAAGATGAATCTAATCAAATCCAAGCATCATACTTTGTATTCAATAACCCAAAATAAACTTGCCCTCTCCTCCACTGATTCCAAACGATACGTTCTCGATGATGGTATTCATACGCTACCTTGGGGGCATTACTCGCTTGTCTGATGTAATGTATATATGTATATTTGCTCTAAATTCTTTCGTATTGTGCTATACTGAACGCTTTCGTATTTTGCTGTACTGAATGCTTTCGTATTTTGCTGTACTGATTGCTTTTGTATTTGATTTAAAAAAATTAATATGAGATGTATTATATATATATATATATATATATATATATATATATATATATATATATATATATATATATATATAAATTCTATGTGTTACTATACTAGATGTTAAAAATATTTTCCCTAACTTTACCCCAGAAATTCATTGTGTTTTGTCAAGGAACATGGAATTATGCTTATAAAAAAAAAGAAAAAAGAAGTATTAATGACTTGGCCATATGGGTCAGTTTACTATTGAGGGGTACATTATTGTTTACATACATGCTCTGATTATGATTATTTAATAAACGATTTTTTTTCTTTAAAAAAAATGTTTCTCTCTTTATTTAAACTTACAAACAAGTATTTTTCTCATGTTATGGTTACAATCTGCAATTTGTTATGAAAAAGTTATTGCATTAGAAAACTGATTTCTCTACCACTATTTTGAAAGCATGTATATATATAATCTACAATTGGACAAGATTTATATATATTTTTTGATAGAAAGTAGATGAAATTAAGGAAGTATAGTTTGAGTTTTTTTACTATTTCTAGTAGAAATATCAGTAAAGTAACAGAAGTTGCATCTCTGTAACTGGACTGAATGGGTAAAGACGAGTTAGCTCAGTATTCTGAAGACCCTAGCTTACCAGGGAGCTTTGGTGGAATAAATGCCTTGTATCAAGCAATGAAAGGGAAAGTTCCAAAAAAGACTATCAAAGAATGGTTGGAGAGTCAGAATGCATACACCCTACATAAAAGCTTTCGTCGCAACTTTCTGCGAAACAGAGTTATTGTTGGGGGAATCGATTTTCAATGGCAATCGGATTTAGTAGACATGTTAAGTGTTGTAAAATACAACGATGGTTATCGATATCTGTTAACATGTATAGATATTTTTTCTAAATATGCATGGGTCATACCTTTGAAACGGAAAAATGGATCTAGCATTGTAAATGCATTTAAGTCAATTTTCAAGGAAAGAAAACCGAAAAAATTACAAACAGATCAAGGAACTGAATTTACAAATAAATCATTTCAATCTTATTTAAAATCTGTCCAAGTAAAGTTTTTCACGACAAATAATGAAACCAAAGCTAGTGTTGTTGAAAGATTCAATCGTACTTTGAAAACGAAAATGTGGAAATACTTTACCAATAAAAACACCTATCGATTTATAGATGTCTTAGACCAACTCGTACACAGTTATAATCATACACTCCATCGCAGCATAAAAAAAGAACCTATTAATGTAACAGTTGAAAATCAAAAACAAGTGTGGAATAACTTATATGGAGATGTAAATAAAACTAATGTTAAGGAGATTCCATTCAAATTTCAGGTTGGAGACTTCGTTAGGGTTGCAAAGACTAAATTAACATTTGAGAAAGGATATGAAAATAATTGGTCCGAGGAAATATTTACGATTCAGCGTTGTATACGTAGAAAGCTACCAGTATATAAGATAAAAGATTTAATGGGAGAAATAATCACTGGTACATTTTACTCAGAAGAACTGCAGAAAGTTAAAAAATCGCATTCTTTTCATGTTGAGAAAATTTTAAAGAAGAGAGTAGTTAAGAAACGTTTGGAATACTTTGTCAAGTTTAGAGGTTATCCTCGCAAATTTAACGCCTGGATTCATTCCAAAGACTTATTTTCGATAAATTGAGTCTGCTCATTAAATTTGTTTCGCTTCCATAACCCACAATGAGTTTCTACGTCACACTGCCCAGCGACAGCTCTATCGAGTTTTATCCTGGCAACACAATGTCTCACTTCTACACGAAACTCCCCAAACGTCTAGAACTCTCAGGTGAATGGGAAGTTGGATTAGTTGAAATAATTTATCCCAGAATGTGGAATAACATTATTGATGGTGAAAATTCTTTCGAATATGATTTAGGAAACGGAGTAAAAACGAATGGAAAAATAGCGTGCGGATTTTATGATTCTCCGATTGACATTTTAAATGCATTTCCGAAGCACATAAAAATTCAAATGAAATATAACAAACACACAAAAAAGGTGGTGTTGCAGCTCACTAACGGAGCAAAGCTGCGATTATCCAAGGGATTAGCTGAAAACTTAGGATTTGAACCCAATAAAGTGATTGGAGAAAATATTATTCCAGGAAATGGAGGCATAGATACAGTAATCACTGAGAGTCCTTTTGTTGCGGATCCTAATGTTGATTTACATTTGCTGTACGTTTACACCGATATCATTCAGCCTGAATTTGTTGGTGGGGTCTTAGCTCCTCTTTTACGAACTCTGACAGTGAAGGGAAGAGATGGTGACATGATTCAAGAACAATTTGAGAGACCTCATTATTTATCAGTTTCCAGAAAAAATTTTGACTCGATTGAAATCGTTATAAGGACACACACTGGTCGTTACGTCTCATTTGAACGCGGGAAGTTGATAGTGAAACTACATTTTCGCTTGAGACATTTGTAATCTCTAGAACAAAATGTATCAACCTTATCGTTGTTGCACCAAAACATTTGAAGACTATTATACTCAGCAAGCAGGTAATGGCTTGTCATATTACAAAGGCATCTCTCTGCAGAAAGGAAGTGGCTTGGGTGGAATTTTTCGAAGCATGTTTAGGATGGTTTTTCCTTTATTTAAATCAGGTGCGAAAGCATTGGGAAAGCAAGCACTTCGATCTGGGGTGGATATTGCAAATGATTACTTGCAAGGTAAAGATGTAAAGTCAGCTATCAAAGACCGAGCTAAAGAAGCAACGAAAACTTTAACCGATAAAGTATCCACTCGAGTGAAATCAATGGTTGGAGGAAATAAAAGGAAACGCACAAATAAGAAACGCATCATTCGAAAGAAGTATCGCAAGCTGTGTGCACCTGACATATTCTCATAATCTTTAGCATGGCCTTAATACGAAATGATTCCCTACCCTCTGTGAAATCTGAACTGGACTTATTTCTTATGCCACCGACTCAAACAGCTATTGAAAAAGGGCAGTGGTCTGAATTTTATCCCATAGCTAATATTCGTGATGGTGGACCTATCGAATTCAACATATCTGGTAGTGGTGAGGATCGATCGATTTATCAGCAACCCAACTCTATGTAAAAGTTAAAGTTGTAAAGAACAATGCAGTTTTACCAGAAAATGAAAAAGTTGCTCCATGTAACTTATTTCTTCACTCGTTATTTTCCCAAGTCGATGTGAGTTTGAATGAGCGTCTAATTTCATCATCCAGTAACACTTACCCTTACCGAGCTTACATTGAGACTTTGCTCAATTACGGCTCTGATTATAAGAAAAGCTTCCTAACTTCAGAATGCTTCTACAAAGATACAGCAGGACACTTTGATGAAACCGATCCTTCAAGTGAAAATGCAGGGTTGAAGAAACGGGCTTCTATGATTGAAAAGAGTAAAGTTTTAGATATGATTGGAAATTTACATTGCGACTTGTTTTATCAAGATCGTCTATTACTCAACTTGGTAGACTTAAAGTTAAAGTTAATACGCAGCAAACCGGAGTTTTGTCTCATTGCTCCTCAAAAAGCAAATTATGACGTTGTTATTGAACATGCATCCCTTTTCATCCAGAAAGTGAAAGTCAGTCCAGGTGTTTTAATTGGACATGCCAAAGCCTTAGAAAAATCATCTGCAAAATATCCAATGGATCGAGTTTTGTGTAAGCTATATTCAGTATCGAAAGGTTCTTTCTCATTTTCACAGGATAACATATTTTCTGGGCAACTCCCGAAACGGATAGTTGTAACATGTGTCGATCATGATTCATTTAGTGGCACTTACCCAACAAACCCATTTTACCTCAAGCATAACCATGTAAATTTCATAGGCGTTTACGTAGATGGAAATCCTATCAGCTACAAACCCTTGGATCCTAATTATGCCGACGGCCAATTTATTCGTGCTTACAATAGTTTGCTCCTAGGAAGTGAAAAACTCTCATCCAATAAAGGTATCTATATTAACAGAGATGAGTTTTCCGAAGGGTACACGCTATATGCCTTTGACTTAACACCAGACTTGGGTGATGGCAACCATTTAAATTTAATTCATCAAGGAAATCTTCGCATTGAAATAAAGTTTGCAAACGCTTTACCGAAAACTGTTTCAGTGCTGGTATATGCAGAATTTCAAAACGTGAACGAAATTACGAAGTCTAGAAATATTTTGTGTGATTTTTCGATATGAATGTGGTACAATTGAATAACATTTTACGAAGTGATGCATACACACGTTTATATTTTGTTGGAGTTTTCCCAAGTGATCGAATTCCCAAGAATTTTAAGAGTTTTCCGGCTGCATTTATTTTAAACACCGATCCTCATCACAAACCAGGGACTCATTGGTTAGCTGTTTATATGAAATCACCAACAAGTGTAGAGTTTTTCGATTCGTTCGGTCAACCACCTTCGTATTTTTTGGGCTACATACATGACTACTTCAAAAAAGTTCCGCATGTGGTCTACAACGACATACCTCTTCAAAGTGTTAAAACTGCTGTTTGTGGACAATATTGTGTATACTTTTTGTATCAAAGATCTAGAAGTAGATCTATGGAATTTACTGTTAAATTATTTGATAGACAGTCTACAAATAATGATATACGTGTGTATAACTTTGTGAAAAAATTTCGAATATACATGTACCTTTATTTCAATAAAAAAAGTATAAGTAATCGCCCTAGTCTTTACTTCTGTCATTTGTAACCATGAATTCATTCGCTTTAAAGCATCCTTTCACTGCTCTTGTCTGTGGACCTACATCATCAGGCAAGTCGCATTTTTTGAAAAAATTGATAAACAGCCACACAGATATAATTCATCCTACCCTTGATAAAATAGTGTGGTTTTATGGAATCTATCAAAAGTTATACGATGAGATGCCGAATATCATCTTTGTAGAAGGAATACCCGAAAACTTTAAGCAATATTTAGGATATAATACACTTTTTATATATGACGATTTAATTTCTGAATGTGGCAGTGATAAAAGAATAACAAACTTGTATACAAAAGGATCTCATCATATGAATTTATCTGTGATGACTGTAACGCAAAATTTGTTTCATAAAGGAAAAGAATTCAGAGAAATTTCATTAAACTGTCATTACATGTTTTTATTTAAATCGCGACGTGATGTAAGTCAAATTATACACCTCGGTCGACAACTCTACCCTCGAAATTTACATTTTTTTCTTGAAGTGTTTGAGGACGCCACGAAAAAGCCTTTCAGCTATTTACTTGTAGATTTGAAATCTGAAACAGAAGAGAGTATGCGACTGCGTACAAAAATCCTTCCAGGAGAAGAAACTTGTGTTTATCAGTTAAAATAAATAAACTCCCAACTTGCAAATAATTCATTGTTCATCATGCCTTTAACAGAAGGAGACGTGCAACGGATGAGACTTTTAACTGTATGCCCCACAAAATGTCGGAAAGCCTTTTTAAAAAATCTTCCGAAATCTAGCATCCATTGCATAGCTGAATGTTGTTTGAACACTTTAAAAGGGAATGTTCCTTTAACAGATGAACAGAAGAAAAAACTTTCTCGTCATAAGCATACGCTTAGAGACCTAGCAGATAAAAAAGTAACCCTCACTAAAAAGCGAAAAATTATTATTCAAAAAGGAGGGTTTTTAAATATCTTAATACCCGCAGCACTCACTGTCTTGACTACTCTACTTAACAAGTAAAAACATGCAATATGCAAGGAAAATGATTTTAGTTCCAGAGGAGAGATTATCAAGACATATACCTTCAGACGAACAGCTGAGTGAATTAGATTGTGAGATGAAAAGTATTTTAGTTAATAAAATGGATGATGATGAAAAAATTAAGTTATACAATCAAGTATTGCAGAGGAGGATTAACGTGAATGTATTGAATCCACCATCTGTATCAATTAATTCAGAACTGTCAGATAATCCAGAGAAGGAAACAGATATTGCGAATGAGAAAGAAAGAACGTTAAATGTGGAGGAGATGGTGCTCAAGACCGTTCCCAAAAACTTAATTGGATTAACTACAAATATTATTCTTTATTTAAAACGCAATAAAGAGGTTGTTTCTTGGATGCCTAATGGAGAATTTGTGTATAAAGGTAAAATAGTGAAAAGTTCTAATATTGTTGACCTGATAGACCGTTTAGTGCGAAAAAGAAAGATGGATAAGTACGTGAATGGACAAGAACAGTTTAAAGATGCACTTAAGGAAATTAACTTCCCCAGTTCCTTTGTAAAAAATAAATTTGCTATACCTCAACAACTCGGTAAGGCAGTGAGGGTAATGAAAGAAGTGATGCCTACCCCAACCCCAAAACGAGTCTGTAATTGGCTTCCTCTGTAAATCATCAGTTATTTCCCCGCTATAAAAATCCAAAAGTAGATGAGGCTTTCAAGTTTCAAGCAGTATATATTGATTATAATCAAGGTCTATGTCTCATTTCAAGCAATGGAACTCATCCAGAGAAGAGCATTTTCTGTTCTTATTTTCATGGGAATCTCAGCATTCATATTTGGCCTTACAATGATACTCGATAAAGGTTATGTAACAATTTGTGATAGTGATGGAATCATAGATGATTACTCTTTAAATATGTGTAATGATACAATGGAATTACATCTACCTGGAGAAAGAAAAATTACAATTCATTCTCCAAAACAGAAACAGCCGCGTCAAAGATCTCTAGAAAGTTTTTCAGAAAATCTTTGAAAGAGAAAAAAATGTCAATGTTACAAATCTATTCAATTTGTGAACTTGCAATCTATTAAATGTTAAATACACGGAAGCTTGTAAGGGAATGTTTATTTTGTGTACATGTCTGTGTTTGAATAAACTTGTCTTTTACAGAAATATGTTACTTGTTTGTCATTTTTTTAGTTCTAATAACAGACTGTATAATATACAATTCTAAATGTGTCAAATGACACTGCAGTAAGTAAAAGTATGTATACAAATACAAAAAAAAGAAAAGTAATAAAATAAGTACTTATACATTTTAAAATAAAGAGAGACACATTTGAAAAAGATAAACAAAGAATTTATTGATTATACATATATATATATACATATATATATATACAAAACATATTTATATTCTTTAACATGTAAAACTATCAGATTTATCATTAACATAAAGCCTCCGTACTGTTTCGTACATTGTTGTATTTACAAAACGTAGAACGTCAAAATCAAAGAATAAATACCTCAAGGACATATTCTCCGAAGTTAAAGTTTCTCCGAATCTATTCCAGTCGATTTCATATAAAGCGTTTAGGAAATACCGATCGTAACGTTCACTTAAACTCATAGTCATACATTCATGCCCAAGTTGATTTTCAAAGTTGTTTTCACATCCAAAACAATTCATCATTTTCTTTATTTTTTCCGAAATGAGTACTTTTAGATGTTTAGCCACTCTATCGGTAAGTTCGCTCACTTTCTCAGATCTATCAGGATCGCCGTAATATTTCTCATCGGTTCCTGCTCCACGTTTCACGAATTCTTCTTTCACAAAATAATCGAGGGATTCATTAACAAATCCTTCATTAATCGCTTCAGTAATTTCCTCCGATACAGCTTCCAGTCGATCCAATTGTTTCACAGAGAGAAGAATGCGCGTTGCAGTTAGTTGAAAAGCACAGTCTTTCTTTTGAAACATATTTTGAAAACTCACACATTTCTCGTTTCCCCGAATTTCTTTGGAGAGTAAAAGGCTTCTTGAAACGATAATAACATCGCTAGCGTTCTTTGAGCGAAAGCTAGGAATTGCTTCGTAGAAGGCTTTCCAGACTTTAGGAAGCAAAGAAACTCCCTCTCTGGAAGGCTGCAGCACTCCCTGCTGATCTCTGTAATAATGACGAATATGCACGCGGATAATTCCCTTGAAGCAAGAGACAACAGCAAATTTGGTATCACCCAAATGGAAGCTATTTGGACCTAGTTCATTCATTGATGAATCAGATACTTGAGATGAAAGTACATCGGCCCCAGAATGCATATTCACTTTTTGATCTGTAAAGGGTAAAGTATATCCAAAAGGAAATGATCGCTTCATGTTTTTCCACTAAAAGCACTAAGGAACAGGAATGAACACGTTTGAAGATACAAGTGATATCACTTCCAAGATTTCAGGGCAGCGACACGTCCTCCTCTGGGATATTTTGCAGTCAAAAGAATCTTACTGGTCAGACCTGTTAGAATGGGTCCAGGTGTTGCCATTCTGCGAGTCCACAAATAACCTTATTACATACCATTGCCAGATTCGGTACTAAAACTTTTCTTCTCCACATTCACGTTTTCATGTCAGAAACGCGGAGGTAAACTTACTACTCAACTCTACTCTACTCTCGAGTGACTTCATTGCCTACCACATGTGTTTGATTTCACGTTTGAACACGTTAGATTGACGTCATTCTCCACCACATTCTCCACCACGTGTTTGATTCCACGTTTGAGCACGTTGGAATGACGTCATTCTCCACCACATTCTCCACCACATGTTTGATTCCACGTTTGAACACGTTAGATTGACGTCATTCTCCACCACATGTTTGATTCCACGTTTGAACACGTTAGATTGACGTCATTCTCCACCACATTCTCCACCACGTGTTTGATTCCACGTTTGAACACGTTGGAATGACGTCATTCTCCACCACATGTTTGATTCCACGTTTGAACACGTTAGATTGACGTCATTCTCCACCACATGTTTGATTCCACGTTTGAACACGTTAGATTGACGTCATTCTCCACCACGTGTTTGATTCCACGTTTGAACACGTTGGAATGACGTCATTCTCCACCACATTCACCTTTCTATGTCAGAAACGCAGATAAAAACTGATCGAACTTATTGATGTGGTGGAGCAATCTATACTATTTTAACAGCCAATTACGCACTTAATGTATTCAGATTTAAATTGATTATATTTCGGTAAGTAACCAGGTATTCGTGGCCGAATGGTTATATTCTCATCCAACTAACACTCGACTACGAGTACTTTTTGGTAGTCAGTTCGATCCCAGCAAAAAAATATCACATCTTTTAGTTTTAAAAATATGTTTTAAAGATTTTATTATTTTTTTACTCAAAAAGTACTAATAGATGGCGCTACGAGTTACAGAAAAATCAGCTCTTAAATCCAACGCCTCTGAAATTCGCCTTAAATCCAATCCCTCTGAAATTCGCAAGTCCAAAACGTAAACACGTGTTATTCAACGAAATCCGAGAAACCGAAACTAACAACTCAACTCCACTCGAAGCAGGAAGAAAACAACTAAACTCAACTCAAAATTGAAAACGAAACTAACAACTCAACTCCACTAGGTATGGCGTCACTTCCGGTACAACTCAACTCCACTTCCGGTTATGACGTCACTTCCGGTACAACTCAACTCCACTCGATTTCTCCACCTTCTCCACCACTGATTTAGAACCCGCATTTTCTATCTACTATCGGGTATCACAGAAATGGCCGTATACATATGCAAGCACACGTATTTCATACAAAGTAAATTGTAGAAACTGAATTGTAATTAAAGTAAATTGTAGAATTGAAGAAATAAAAATGTCAAAATGGCGATTGAAAAATTATTTTCTGCTCACTTAAATTATATTTGTATTGTTCTGCGATAGAAAAGAGTTAATTCTGATAATTTTCAAGCAACGCTTAACCAATTCCACTCGAGCAATGCCCCACTTAATTCTTGCTAGCACTATAACTTACAGCTATAAAGAAAACGTTCCATTAATCCTGGAGGCCCCCTTAGCCTGGTTGGAAGACTAACGGACTAGAAACCGGAGACTGCGTGTAGAAAGGGGCTGATGCACGTTAAACCTGTCGTGGCCTCAAATATCCTCACGTTTGCGTGGTGTGGAAGTTTGGAGATTCGTGGTGCCAGCTTTGGTGTGATCTGGTCATCTGACCGTGGTTCAAATTTACGTGGTATTGTCCTCGGATCTTTCATTCGGAGGTTGATCCCATTTTTTCACAAATAAGTACTTTTTGCAAGCAAGAAATTAATGAGAAGTGGGAATTTTTTCATGAATTTTTATTGCAAGTTCCTTTTATTTTCTACTAGCTGAATTACCCGGCGTTGCTCGGGTTGAAATGGTTAAATGTTGCTTGAAAAGTGAATTAGAATAATCACTTTTCTTTCACAGAAAAATGCAATCATTTAAGTTGTACGGAAAATACGTTTTAACTTTTTCATAACTTCTACTATATACTTCGGACGCAAATATATGCATTTAATTCCTGAATATATTGCAATATCTAAAAGATTAAGACATAAATACGAACAGAAACGAAATTCCGACGAAAAAATGCAGAATTCTAAAAAACGAATGATGCGCAGTGTCGAATTTCGACTGCCTGAGTGTATTCTGAAACAGAGCAATTCGAAAAAAGATATTTGAAAATATTGATAAAGACGATAATGAAATTTAGTAATGCTCAAATATGACTGCAACATTTCGCTGTGTTAACTCAAATAGACAAACACGGGATGCTAAATCAAATTTATAAAATAATAAAAATTAATTCTGGTTTCCCAAATCTAAAATAACAAAATTACGCTTTTATGATTAATGAGTTGAAGTTTTTCGTGTTTCATTACAAAATGTAAATTATGAATAATGAAATATTTTAAATATCCTTTTATTATCAAACAAATATTCATGTAAATATATAAAATTCATATAGAAATAAAATAATAAACTTTAATTCAATAATGCACATTACACCTGTCAAATAAAGTAGGAAATACTTATACAATCAACTAAAAGTTAGATTTAGTAATGCTCAAACAACGGCAACATAGCTTTGCCCGGGTATTTATCCCAATCTTCTATTGGACAGGAAAAGGAATGAAATCAATGTATAGTGTAAAATCAAAGTAATTATATTAACAGGTTCTAAAAGTATAAGTACAGTACACGCATTATAAAGTAAAATATTTTACAAATTCACTGCAATATAAATTTAACACAAAACTTGATTATACACAACATTTTTAGTTTCACCTCCGGGAGCAAGAATAAATAAATTCTTGGGTGAACCCACCCTCGAGCAACCAACATAAAGTTGTCCGTGGGAGAAACACGGCGATCTCAAATCCACTCCGCAGTACTTGATAGACTGCCCCTGCGACTTGTTGATCGTGATCGAGAACGCAAGTCTTACTGGAAACTGCAATCTCTTAAAGTCGAAAGGGAGATCCGTCGGAATGAGTGGTATCCGTGGGATAAAAACTGTTGCACCCTCTCCCTTTCCTGTCAAGATAGTCGCTTCCATTACATTGCCCAGCAGCTTCTTGACACACAGCCTCGTGCCGTTGCAAAGTTTTGGCGGGTCGAGGTTCCGCAGTAAAATAACCGGAGATCCCACTTTAAGTAAAAGACGATGTGGTGGCAATCCAGCCGGATCAAGCGAGTTCAGGAACTCTGGCGGGAAATTGACGACCTCATCGGCATCTACTACTTTATCGATGGACTTGTATTCACTGACCACGCCTGGTAACATGACAAGTATTTGATTGTTTATGTCGTGGACGTCTTCATTTTTAGCAGAAAGAATGGCCCTCTCTCGCAACCAGTTCAAATCGTGATAGTTTTGGGAAACAGACGGATAGACTGCATCTATCAGCTCTGAGACGGACGACACCAGATTACAAAAATCGGATGGGAATTTAATCTTGCCAGAAGACTCGACTGCCAATCTGCCTTCTCCGATCTCCAGGAGTTTGTCTGAGAAAATTTGAGCACTCTCATCCCCCAGATGTACTCTCATGTTTTGCTTCAAAGTTATCTTTCGCACATGTCTCCACAAAAACGAATGTTTCAAACATGCATGGATCTCATCGGCCGGCGTCGACTTCGGGATGACGGGCAGAGTTTGACGAAAGTCTCCACAGAGGAGTACCAGAGCTCCTCCCATCAGGTTGTCGTTTCCTCTCAGATCTCTCAGAGTGACGTCGAGGGCCTCGAGAGCTTTCTTGTGAGCCATGGTGCATTCGTCCCACACGATTAATTTGCAAGTCTCGAGCACCTGCGCCCGACCACTTGCCTTGCTTATGTTGCAGGTAGGATTTTCCTGCCTGGCGATGTCAAGTGGCAACTTAAGTGCAGAATGGGCCGTCCTCCCTCCTTCCATTAACGTCGCCGCAATTCCCGAAGAGGCGATGGCAAGAGCAACTTCTCCCCGAGTCCTGATTTCGGCCAGTATTATATTAATCAAGAATGTTTTCCCTGTGCCCCCAGAAGCATCAAGAAAAATGATACCACCTTGTTGTTTTGCTGCCTGATCCATGATAATTTGGTATGCGTTTTTCTGATCTCGATTCAGAAGTGGCTTCTTGTCCGCGACGTATGCACTCAGCTCTTCGACGTCGTAGTTCGTTTCTCGCACGTAATCTGCGCGAAGTACGTCTCGTCGATCTCTTACTGGTGCAGGCAGGCCCAATTGCAGTAATGTTTTATTTGTCATGGCCACACATTTGTCCTCAAGAATAACCAAAGCCTCGTTGAAAATGTCCGGACCAAACGCGATTTCTAATGTCGGGGTTTCCCTCCGGACTTTGGCGAGTATATCCTCACTCAGGGCCTCCTTATACTTTTCCCATAAAGTGTTTGGATTCGATGGACTGCATGTAGTCAATATTATAGCAAACAGGTTTCTGATTTGCTCTGGTAGGGAGATCAATTCGGCTTCTCGCAACGTGTCATCCCAGTGCTGGTCTCCTTCCAGCAAACCCAACTTCTGACAGGCCTCTCTAAATGTCTGGCATACTTCGTCATTTACCGTTCTCATCTCTGCGAAAGATCTAGGTCCTCGTACCGAGTGAAGAAGCATCCTAAGGAAATAGCATTCGGCGTTGTTGGGGTGAACAGTGTACACTCGACCCAAGGCGTCACTCGCGACTGCATCATGTCCAGGGACGGGCTGGCCAACTTTTCTCCTACAGAAAATTTTCCTCGACGCATTCCACGTGTAATATCGAGGTATCTCAGGATACAACAAAGTCCTCGCAAAAGGATCCTGCTGACACAGTTGAAAGAATGCCGTCAAAGTCGTGTTTGGTGGCTGATCAATCACTCTAGGGGCGCTCTCTGTTGTGAAATAAACTCTCTGACCATTTTCTAAATGGACGCTGAGGTGAACAACAGTAGGGTGTCTTTCGTGAATCGAAAAACCCAGTATTCGCCAAACTGCCTCGTTACTGCTGAGGTATCTTCCCAATTGATACCGCGTCACTTCATCGTTCGATCTCTCGTCGCTGATACCGAAAACAGCCATATCACTACCTTTGTTGACATACTTGCACACATATTTAATCGATTTCACACTGTTGCAGTACTCCACGTTGATGTGTGCCCGAAACATTTTCGACAGCAGCGGCGAAAAGGGCACAACCCACCTATTGTCGATTTCTATTTCCGTGTTGCTGCGTATCGTTAGTTTCGCCGTGAACCCTCCATCTTCCGGAGCCCGCCGTCTGTACAGGGGATAGCCGTCATTTCCAGTTTGTGTCTCTTTAATCAATTTTCTAGGGTATTTCTTGGTACACTTTCCGTCCTTCATACACGGAGAAATGGGATTGAGATTTCCACACGGTCCGTGGATCATGTTTTTCGTTACCACTTCAAAAAGTTCGGGATCTTGTTCCGGGTCTGGCAACTCGGCAGATATAACGTCATCGATTTGAGTGGGCTGAATTTTGTCCGCTAACCAGATCAAATTGTGCGAGTGTGGCAGCCCTCTTTTTTGCCATTCAATCGTATACATCCAGCATCTCGGCACTCCAAATACATGGCCCTTTGTTATAACGTCAATCAGTTTCAACTGCTTCTGTTTAAATACTCTCGCAATCAAGTCGTGGCGCTCACTGGGTAATTGACCATTGGTAAGAACCTCCTTGATCTCCGTCCAAGTGGGATTGCAGGTGAAGGTAATAAATAAGTCTGGTCTCCCGTACGTCCTCACGTACGTCATAGCATCTTGTGTGTATTCGTGCATGTGTCTGGGACTGCCTGTAAATGTAGCTGGTAGGCACCGAGGTAACTAAGGCACCGAGGTTTTCAACGTTCCCGTCATTTGCCACAGCATCTCTCAGGTGAATATATTCGTCAACTCTCAGTTTACGTTGATTTAGACGAATGTAAAGGAGACGTTCACTCTCGACTTTAGCGTACATATCGACGATGAACTGATGAAACAATTGCCTGCAGTTCAATACGTGGTTCTGCCCAGTATCTCGAACCATTAATCTGTACGCATAGAAATCCATCGCTGAAACTTTCTTGCTCGTTGTTTCACCTGTTCTTGGGTTGATCTGCCTCAGATTAAATTGATATCCATCTTCACCATGGGGGAATATTACTGGGTACTGCAGAGCATCGTAAGATCGATGTGTTTCCGAAATACGCTGCAATGATTCACCTCGTCGTTGAATAACGATATCCCGTTGATGAAACTCATCTCCTGATATAACCACCGCGACTTCATCTGCTTGAGGAGAGTTAAAACGCCGCTCGTGTTCGCCTGCTGGTCTTCGGTCTGCTCTTATGACTACTTTATATTCATCTGTTGGCATATGTTCCAATGCTGTTTCAAACGTTTTAATAAGATTATTGTGCTCATGAAACATCCTCTGTAAGTTTAACACAATCTGACGTCTTGTTCCCGAGATGTAGGCGCACCTCTGATCAGTTTCCATTTGTTCGTTTTGAATAAAATATAGTTGTAGAAATTTTGGTGGTTGATCTGGCAGCGGAAGCAACGATCCCGCTCTATGGTAAACCTGCCCTTGCACCTTGAATGTCGACGGAAATCCGGGCTGTCCAACAACTGATGTGGCGCCGAATGATGTCATTTGGAAACATGAGTTGTATTTTCTGATGTTACTTAGAAAATGCTTCGACTCTGACGTATCTCCTGATGTGTAAGTCAAAAGGTCTTGTGGTGGTGGTTCCAGTTGGCAAAGTTTAACTTTTCCATTTTTGCAGCAAATACCAGTAGACTCTGATTTAAACTTTTTGGCTTGACAGTAAGTACAAACCATTTCCATTTTCCCGATCGTAACACTTGCATGCATCGAGTAGTCTTTATGTGAATCGTAGTGAAATCCTTCCAGTGCTAAGCTAAAATGGCTCGCAGTCCGTGATCGTTTGGCTCTATCTCTCTTATCCTGTAGTCGGGCCTCTCGCTGCTGTGCCGTCTCTGTTGCTCTAGATGTAGTAGCTCTATCTCTCTTATCCTGTAGTCGGGCCTCACGCTGCTGTGCAGTCTCTGTTGCTCTTGATGTAGTAGCTCTATCTCTCTTATCCTGTAGTCGGGCCTCACGCTGCTGTGCCGTCTCTGTTGCTCTAGATGTAGTAGCTGTCTCTTTCATATCCTGTAGTCGGGCCTCACGCTGCTGTGCCGTCTCTGTTGCTCTAGATGTAGTTGCTCTATCTCTCTTATCCTGTAGTAGGGTCTCACGCTGTTGTGCCGTCTTTGTTGCTCTAGATGTAGTAGCTCTCTCTCTCGCAATCGCAAGTCTTCTATTCCTCTCCTCGGAAGTTTCTTGACTACGCTCATTTTTCATCATCTTAGCCGTTGACTGCACTTGGCCGATTGCCTTCCGCTTCCTTGGAGGCATTGCTACAGCAAAGAAATCTGTAAAAGAATACAAAAAGCTATTTCATAAAATAAGCAAAAGGCACACTCTCACTGAGCAATGAAATCTATTATAGAATACAAAGAAAAGCTATTTCATAAAATTAGCAAAAGACACACTATCACAGAGCAGTGAAATCTGTCATTAAAAAGTTATTTCATAAAATAAGCAAAAGGCACACTCACTGAACAATGAAATCTATTATAGAATACAATAAAAAACTAATATAAACTGAATGGTAAAACAAATTTAAAATTGTGAAGTACTTACATCAGTTTAGGAGAATATCAAACTTTTAACACAAATAAAAAAAATTAATGCCTTACTTAAAAGCTGTCAATCAAAATACTCAAACACAGAATTCTAAATCATGTTAAAAATAAACTTTTATTCTGGTGTAAAAAAAGCATTAATTCTGATCCCATTAAACTTATTTAAAAAATTAAGCAAAAGGCACATCTCACTGAGCAATGAAATCTATTATAGAATACAATAAAAAGCTAAAATTAACGAAAAAACGAATTTAAAATTATGTAGTACTTACATCCGTTTAGAAATATAAATCCAAAATGTACGCTATCACTGTCGAATAAAGTAGGAAACACTTATACAATCAAAAGAGCGAAATAAAACTGCCAGATTCACTGAAAGATGATAAACTGGAAGACTTACCGAGTTAGCTTCCTTTAAATACGACCAGCTAAGAATCGAGTGGGTGCTGGAATGTTCTCCACCATGAGTCCAATTAAGTTTCCGTTTCCCCAACTTTCTAGAAAGTTCTACAAAGTTTTATAAAAAAAGTAAACATTAATTCTGGTGCTGCCAGATACCGAGTAGCAAAATTACGCTTTTATGATCAATGAGTTTTTCGTTTGTGCTTTTCGGAATAACGGTGCTTGGTTTAGAAATAAATATAATCGGTGTAGACAAATTAAACTGAATAGATAAAATTTTTTCAAAAAGCAGAAGGTCGATTTTACAGAATTTTTCAGAAAGAAAATCACTGCTTTCAACGGAGGATTCACATGTATCTATTCCGGACATTTTAAAATAAGTTACACGCCTTACCTAAAAAGCCTCGTGAAACAGAATTCTACAAATCATTACGTATTCGATAAATTATTTAAGGAAAGTTGGTCGAAATACACACCAACTTTCCTTGAAAATAATCCTTGAACTCCTGAAAACCTTTCCTTGAATTTCCTTGCAAACATAAATATTTTAAAATATTCTTTCCCCCTTCATCAATAAAATATCTATAATTTATTTACATCATGGGAAGAACTAAAAAGTCAGTTCAAACATAAATACTGTAATTTAATTTGTTTCGGAAAAAATTGTTTTTCGATCAACAGTGGTAAAGCAACCATCGCTGCCTAAAGCAATCAATCTATGCTCAATGTTATTTCTATTGCGATTTCGAATAGTTTTTAGCCCCCCAGGGCCAATAGAACGGGGGTTAAGAGTTAGCCTATGCTGACCGCAGTGTTCTAAATTATAAGTGTACCAAATTTGGTGTGGATTGGTCAAACGGTGTAGATTTGTATAGAAAATATACCCACATACACACACACACACATCCTATTTTATATATATAGATTGGTGATTTGATTTTTTTTTCTCAAAAACAAGTCTTGAACTAATTAATTTCTTGATATAAAAATAACTAAAGAAATTCTATACATTTTTTTTGTATAATAAATATATAATGCAAAGACATCCCGAAATTGGTCTGATTATTGATTAATTTTGTACAAAAATTTATAACATGGTCTTAGTGGGATCCCGCAACCTTACTGACCCCGCTAATAGCCCGTTATATTGCTCCAGTGGGACTTTAATTAAACTACCTACCTACCTATATTCTGATGACTAATTTATTGGTAGGGAGGGAGGTATTTAATCAACGTCACACTGGAGCAACGCAACGGGCTATTGGTGACGGTCCAGGATCAATCCCAAAGGGAAAGATCTCAGGACAACACGTAATTTTGAACCATGGTCAGATGACGAGGCAACATCTGAGCTGGCACCCCACTCTCCAAACATCCACACCACGCCAACGTGAGGACATTTGAACTCTGACAGATTTGACGTGCACCAGACCCCTTTGTACACGACGGTCTTCAGGTTGGATTCGAACTCGCAACCCTCAGATTGCTAATCCGTTACTCTTCCAACCGGGCTACCGCGTTACCATATTGCTCTTGGGATTCGGTTGCTAAGTCGCTCTAATGTGCTACTTTTGCCATGCGAAAGTGAATTAAACCGAGACACACCATAAAATTAACAGTACAAACATCCATACCAGGGGGGGTATTATTTCAATTAACGTCACACTGGAGCAACACAACGGGCTATTGGTGACGGTCCGGGATCAATCCCAAAGGGAAAGATCCGACATCCATACCAAGACCGGACTCTAACCAAAACCTGTTGAAACAACTGTCAGAGTGCTAGCCACTCAATTTCCAGACCAATTGCATTTGGGGAACTCTTCAGAGAAGTTGGAATTTGCTTTTAATTTATATGAAAGAAATACCAAAATGAAAATTTTCCAAAAAATAATTTTTCTTTAAGAAAAGACAGCAAATTAAACATTTTTGGATCGACAGAAAAATGGCGTGGAAGAAATTTTACTCTGAGGAGGGGGTTTTCAGGTATATATGAGTTCTGAAACTTGCACCCTCTTCCCTGCATGATTTAAAACCAGTTACGACCTTCCTGACCAATGGTATCCATCCTTCCTAGGATTCAATTCGATGCAACTCAATAACATCATTTCAACCAAGAGATGTGATTATTTAGTCATGTGTGTTGTGGGGGTAAAAATAGCACAACACTATTTGGAAATCTCTTGGCACTCAGAGAGTTAACTCAGATTCTGATCGAGACCATTAGCTTTACGATGTTTGTCGTTAAACTTACTTTCAGAAAGTCGAATAGCATCGGTAGGTTGGTTTACTCATAAGTGCGTATGAGGTTCAAGATTCACTCCTCGACGAATTTTTAAAGCTCATTTGCAAATGTGCTGAATGTTAACAAAATGTTTTCAGATTTCGTTAATATTTCGAAAAGTATTTTGGATAGAAAAATTTTGAAATACGCATCTTTTCGTTTCGTGTGAGCGAGCGAAGCCAATATTCAACGTCTATCCCATAGGGTTTTTTAATGAATGCAACACAACCGAAATTGTAAGCGATTTCATTTCGTTTAGCTCTCAGCATATATCTGGCACTTTAAATACATTTAGCCTCGTATTTTCTCATACGTTTGATTGGATAGGGTTTTATGGCACAACGTTCAAATTTGGCCAACCTGCAACGTCAAGTAAATGGACATACACACGGAAAGTTATATTTCCACAGAAGAGAGGAATACACACAGGGAGTAATAATGGAACCCATAATTCAAGGAATGCGAAAGAAATTTGGTAGAAAAGCATTACTTTCTGCACTCGAGTTTTAAGAACTTGCAATTAACTTTACAATTCAATGAGTAGCATTATAACAGTCATTGAATATAGCACTCATATAGTGTATTTCATAAGAGCAAAAATTTCGAAATCTATTTCAAATCTCAAGACATGATCTTCTGGTAAAATATTTTCAAATAAATCTTTAAAGTGTGGTCAAGGACTTTTGGAATAACTGTAGATTCGTTTTAAAGAAAAAAGTAGTTTTCAAATTTATGGCGCAAGGGTCATATTTGGCCAAACTGTGTCAAACACAATACAACAACGAGGGTGAAAGAAAAAGGAAAAGCAAGGGTAAAACAGAAGGGAGTTCAGATCACGCCTTAGGTGTTTAAGGGTTGTGATTCCCTTAAACACCTAAGGATGTACCCCTGAGGGCAAAAGTTAAATAAAATTAACATAAATTGTATAATATTATAAAAGATCATTTTTTCCAAATTAAATTAATATTACACAGAAAACTTTCACACGTATGTGTTTCACCCCAATTCCATTTATAAACTAAAAAGGTCCACAAACTGTGTCACATATGTATATCAAATTTAAATATCCTACAGCATACTCCTCAATTTGTAATTTCAAACAATAAGAATTACAACAATGGTACCATCCATGTATACACAAAAATAATTTTCTTAACAATGCTATTTCTTTATTACAATGCCTTTTAAATTAAATCTCTACCGATGAAACCATTGTTTAAGCTACAACAACGGTTTGAAATTAAGTGAATTCCGCACATTTGTGATATATTTTGAAGCTCTAAGCGTTTAAAAATATTTATTGCTTACTTTTAGAAGAAAATTTGATAATTTTTGGAATTTTTCGTGCCTTCAGCATATCTTATTGAGAACATGAAGGGACGGCAAATCATCAAGTGGTTTCGAAAGAAACTGTAAGTCATTTGTGTGAATTTCACTTCAAATTCTTTTTCTAACTTAAGAAAGCACAATTGTCTATTTTGAACGTAAACTATTTAAATCCATTTTCCATAAATAACCTTGTGATACGTGCAATTTGAAAACTTTGCATTTTACACGCAATAAGCTTTTAGTACATTTATCATTAAAAGAGTAACAGGTCATACATTTTCATAGTATTGTACGAATATTTCTTTTATTTTTTGTCTTTTAGGAAAAAAATTAACTAACATTGAAGTTTTTTTTATTTAGTAAAGAGATCGGTCACAATTCCGTTCAAACAATGTACTTATACCTGAGGCGTCTGTCTCTCTACGATCTTCTAAACGTCTCTCTTACTTATTACATCTCAATAAGCATATTATGTGTTATAATTTATTTACCAAATTATTTTTCAGTTACTTATTTGTCTCAAATATCAATTACTATCGTCTAGTCAAGAACGCACTATATCTGCAGCATTTTATGTCACAACTGACCAAACTCGGAAATATCGCTCCTTGATAAGGTGGCAGAATAGGATTTGGTTTAAGTATGGGTTTATGGCATAAAAGAGCTGTATCTGGTAGGATAGGGGTCACATTGTATTTAAAATTCAGGCAATTATTTGAAGACTTTAAGACGAGTGCAATACGAGGGTAGTGGAGCTGTGCAATATTGAACCTAATGGAAGGAAATGACGGCTTTCTGTTTCAGGTATGTTGTGCGCAACCATCAAGGACTCACGGACATAGAAATGTTCTCGCAGGTGGCTGATCGTGCCACAGAGCAACACGTTGAGACCAAGGGCTGGCGTGGTGACACCTGCATTCCTCCTGAGAGCTACAGCGCCTGCCTCCATGTGGTAAGATTTTGTTTGTTAAAACCCGCCATTAGAGGCTTCTGCCAATAATGGCCATTTTATGCATAGGCGAAAACCCAACATTTTTCTTAACTAAAAATGAAACGAATTTCGCTACTACATCCATATCTCGCAGGGCATATAAAGTCCGAGTACATAGAAAGTTAGCACAAAGCCGTTGTTTTGGTTCCGCTGTTTCGTACCAAGTAGAGGACACTTTCCTGTCTCGTTAGAAATTTAAATTTTCGTATTCATTACCAAACTGTAGCATGACAATGTTATTAAAATTTGCTAGTGTGTATGTCTTGCGAACACGACTCGCAAGAACAAGGCGAACGGCCTTGAATTCTTCGGGTAGGGAGAGGAATTAACTTAGTACTGAAGCACACTTAGTATCGATGAAAGTCCGGGATCAATTCCTTAGGAAAAGATATGAGAACATCTCGTCAATTTGGACCACGGTCAGATGACGAGGACACCTGAGGTGGCACCCCATCTCCAAATATCCTCACGGCGCCAACGGGACAGATTTAACCTGCACTACCACCACGTACATGACTGTCTTTGGTGGAATCGAATTTCGAACTCGAAACCCTCCAGATTCTAATCCGGAGGGTTTCGGTTCGGAGGGTCGCGGTAGTCCGGTTGGTAAACTTCCAACCGGACTACCGCGACCCCCTCGAACGTTTCTGACAGAACAAACGGTGCGTCTTAGACGAACACAAAGGAACTCTAAGCAGGCTCTTTCACACTGTAGAGATTTTTAATTGTTAGTGTATGTTGCCGTGAAACGAGCTCTTTCCATTTTCACACACTGAACCACCCTGGACACTGAAGCACCCTTTACTGATTCCCTCGGAGCATTGAGGATTCCATTGGTTCGTGTCACGTTACAACACGTGCGTGATAACAATTGAAAGTAGTTATATTAATTAGCCATTACATTGGTAAATTTTACGGATCTTGAGAATTCGTGATTTTCGTTTCCCTCACCCGATCTGGCCACTTCAATTAGAATAGGGGTTGCTGTTTTTTTAGATAATTCCTGCACGTGAAATGACGCATGATGCATTGAAAACTATTCTGAAATACTTTTCTCTCGTTGTAGAAAAGGATGACTACTTCCGACATGGAGGCAGTGTCGCATTGGATTCTTTACACAGACGGGATACAGTCCATTCACCCCAACCTAGGGGCATTGGAGAAAATCCCGACAGGAGGCAGTTCTGAAGACGAGTCAACTTCATCAGACTCCAGTTTTATAGAAGCTTATTGCCCACTCGGCAGCGTCGCAGAGTAAGCGTTGAAAAAACGTCGAGGAGACCACACGCGTGACTTGCCGCTTTGTCAGAAGACGCGGTGGACAATCCTGACAAGCGGCAGTCACGCGATGTGGGCCATGGGCTCAATTACGATTGGGCCATCGTTATCGTATTTGCAGACATTTAGCAAATGAACGATTTGATCCAGCAGAATAAAAAAAAACAGGATACAGGAAAATCAGCATTTGATACATCATAAATACAGGATCTATTCTAACGTAAACTGAAAACTAATTTATATTAAAAAAAAACTCTCAGTAACAATATTTAAAGCAATAAACCTTACCTACACCCACGCTGTGTCTTTATCTTATTTCACTGAAATATTACACGTGTTGTGTATTAGTTACAAGCCTATATAATTAAACTCTTACGAATACTTATCACAAAAACAAACTAATCTAGGTTTCTTAAGTAAATCTTGTTCCTGACATTTAATTAGAACCAATTTTGACTCGCAACTAATATAATCGGCCATAATTACAATTTATATTCGAAAAACTTTATTACGTCATTTTCATCATATATATATATATATATATATATATATATATATATATATATATATATATATATATATATATATATATATATATATATATATATATATATATATATATGTGGGGGTGCTGGTTTGTGGGCGATTGGCAACATTACGAAAGTTTTAAAGAATAACTAAATTTAATGAGATTTATGAATATTTACAATGAATTTGGTTAAAGTTAAGTGCACAGCACAGACATCATAAACTCCATCGTCTCTCGTCAACATTACACAGTCTAACGCTACGTCCGTCTTGTAGCTTCGTCGTCTTCCTTCTGTGTCGCTTTTGACTGCGTTCCTCCAATGCGCGGAATGGCTGCGCAGTGGTCGGAGATGACATCAGCGCGGAGGTGCCCTCTAGTGGCAGTCTGGGCACCACAGATCGGCCATCCTGGGTTCGACTGGTCCACCAGGCGTTTCTGAAAATATACAAAAAAAAGGCAAAAGCAGAAGCAAAGTTCCAAAATCTGTCAGTCTCTGTAAAGTAAATGTATCTAGGTTATAGAGCTCTCAATCGTCCTTCAGCTCTGGAAATGATTAAATGAGCCAAATCGTCTTCTAGCTTCATTTGTCGTCTTTAAACGTCGTTTCTCGTCTTTCTTTAAACGTCTTTCGTCTTTAACTTCTTTCGTCGTCCTCAAACTTCTTTCAACGTCTTTCGTTGTCTTCAAACTTCTTTCAACGTCTTTCGTCGTCTTCAAACTTCTTTCGTCTTGAACTTCTTTCTTTCAACGTCTTAGCAAACCCTTAAATCCAATTCCACGGTTTAAGAAATTCAGCGCATGTTGTAGTGAGGTTGGGTCCTTCATGACATCCCTCTTTTACAACGTCGTATGTATTTCCTCCTTTAATTCTGGTGATTCTATAGGGTCCAAGGTACTTTGGTTTTAACTTCAAGTGCGGACCAAACTGAGTTCTCTTGATGGCAACAAAATCATTAACTGCATAAGGTTTTGGTTGCTTTCTTCTTAAATTGTACGTCTTCTTATTTTCTTCTTGAATTTTAAAGATTTGTTGTTTTGCATGCTTCCTGAGTTCTTCTCTTTGTGTTTCAAAACTTGCTTGAAATTCAACTTCGATAATTTCTTTGAACTTGTCCAGACCCTTTATTTTCACTTTTTTTAATCTTCTATAGTCTATGCACATACGAGGGGTTCCATCCTTTTTCTTCACAATTACAACGGGGCAACAATATTCTGAAGAACTTGGTTCTACTATCCCTTGATCTAACCATTCAGTAACTTGTGTCTCGACGATCTTTTTCTCTGAAAATGGTAACCTACGTGGCTGATGAGATACGGGTTCATTATTTTTTACCAAAATATTCAATTCAACATTTGTTGTTTTTGTTTTGTGTGGTACATAATTCAAAACTAACTGTTGTACCTTATCTTTTAAGATATTTGGAACGTCAGGTTCAATATTTACATCAACATCGTCTTCAGTTGACAAATCAATTGGTAAAATAGACAAAGGATTTATTTTTCAGAGTAATTCCGTTTTCATTAATTAGTGTTTCACCCAACATTAACACATTTAGTCCTATAATAGCGTCATAAGTCATAACATCGTTTCCTACTACGCATATATCTGAATCTCCCTCAAAATTATCTATTTGAATGTTTCCTTTAAAATAGCCTAACGGTTTTATACGGCATTTTCCAAAACCAGTCAAAGTAGAATTCAACGGGCATAATTCCTTAACGTTTAATTTGTCAAAAACAGATTTACGAATCAAAGTAGCTTGACTTCCAGTATCTATCAATGAATTAACGCTTAAACCATTAATCATTACCATTTTCCTTACTTTCGATTCTACGCCAACATCAAAAATGGCTACTTCTGGTTTCGAATTCATTCCGCATTCCGAAGCCTTGTGACCAAACGTGCCACATCGAAAACATTTAAGTCCCTTATCTTTATGAATACAAAATCTAGAAATATGATCTTTTGATCCACAATTAAAACAAATCTTATTGTTACGATTTTCTGAACCATTGTATTTCATTCTATCAAACTTGACTCTATCTCTGTTTACAGTTTCGTTTTTAGAATTAAATCTACTACTGTACTCATTTTTTGTTCTATCAAAAGAGTTAATTCTACCGTGATCATCATGTTTGGTTTTCATTCTATCAAAATTTTTATTATCATAATTAATCCTATCGAAATTCCTTCTATCGAAATTTTTTCTGTCGAAAGCACTTTTACCATATGCAGAATCAGCTTTCATTATTTCATACACTTTCAGTTTTTCCTTAAACTCAAACACATTTTTACAACCGTACAGAATAGTTTTGTTTTCCTGTTTGTCATTTATTCCTTTAATCACATAGTGCATCAAAGCAGAGTCATCGATTTTTCCGCAACTGCACAATTCTTTCATCTTTAAAAAATATTCCTGAGTGGATTCAGAATCCCTCATTTTCCTTTTACTCAAAAGTTCATGTAAATTAGCAGAGTTTATCTCAAAAGAGAATTCGTCGATCAAGGCCTGTTTCAATTTTGACCATGAATTTATTTCTGGTTCTGTTCTAACAAACAAAGCAGCGTTACCACTAAGCGATCTCTTGCCAAAAATAAATTTTTGTAAATCTGACAAACAAAACAACTGAGAAATATTCTCGAAATGTTCGATCCAATGAAAAACATTTTCGTGCGGTTCTGCATTGAACTTAGTAAGGGTACTTTCGATATCAGAGTAATTTATACTGACATTTTGAATAGCATAATTACTATTAATCTTATTTCTACTTGTATATACATCATCACACTGAGAAACATGAGTATTACTTTTAAAATCATATTCACCACATTGCATAGAAAAATCATTACCATCAATCTTATTTCTACCACTATGCATATAATCACACTGAGAGTTATGAGTAACACTTTCAACATCACATTCATTGCACTGCATTGAAAAATCGTTTGTTTTGCGTATGTCTTCTTCTGATTCGGATTCAGACAGATCGGCGCGTTCGTTCTCGACGAAGCTTTCAAGGTTACATAACATAGATAGAATTCTTTTTGCTAGTTCCGTTTTCGTGCCTTCGAAAGAAATGCTTAGCAAACTAGATATTGCAATCAATTCGTTTAGAGAAAAGCTATCTTCTTTATTTTTTAATTTCTCATCAAATTCTTCACTATCCGTTCCGAAATTAAAGCCAGAAAATTTTTTAACGTGTCTTCTATTCGATCGATTGCCGTCATTTTCGAAAATGAATCTATGCAAAATTTTTATTTTGTCTGTCTTGCAATTTTTCAATGCAACGCTGACTTCTTTAAAATCATTCAATATCATCTTGTATTATGGAATGTTCACGTAACTTTAAGATGCTTGGAGACTGGAGAACATAGTTCGTTATTTTTTAAAAATATCCTTTCGAAAATACTGGCTGGAATCTTACTAGGCGTCTATCCCACTTCTGAGATGTGGGGGTGCTGGTTTGTGGGCGATTGGCAACATTACGAAAGTTTTAAAGAATAACTAAATTTAATGAGATTTATGAATATTTACAATGAATTTGGTTTAGA
The DNA here is from genome assembly GCA_933210815.1 of Meta bourneti. Taxonomy (NCBI): domain Eukaryota; kingdom Metazoa; phylum Arthropoda; class Arachnida; order Araneae; family Tetragnathidae; genus Meta; species Meta bourneti. The sequence goes on along the minus strand of OW119922.1, from coordinate 109,093,988 downwards.
CAATTAAAGTTAAGTGCACAGCACAGACATCATAAACTCCATCGTCGCTCGTCGCCCGTCAACATTACACAGTCTAACGCTACGTCCGTCTTGTAGCTTCGTCGTCTTCCTTCTGTGTCGCTTTTGACTGCGTTCCTCCAATGCGCGGAATGGCTGCGCAGTGGTCGGAGATGACATCAGCGCGGAGGTGCCCTCTAGTGACAGTCTGGGCACCACATATATATATATATATATATATATATATATATATATATATATATATATATATATATATATATATATATATATATATATATATATATATATATATATATATAAAATAGGATGTGTGTGTGTATGAGTGTATATTTTCTATACAAATCTACACCGTTTGACCAATCCACACCAAATTTGGTACACTTATACTTTAGAACACTGCGGTCAGCATAGGCTAACTCTTAACCCCCGTTCTATTGGCCCTGGGGGGCTAAAAACTATTCGAAATCGCCATAGAAATAACATTGAGCATAGATTGATTGCTTTAGGCAGCGATGGTTGCTTTACCACTGTTGATCGAAAAACAATTTTTTCCGAAACAAATTAAATTGCAGTATTTATGTTTGAACTGACTTTTTAGTTCTTCCCATGATGTAAATAAATTATAGATATTTTATTGATGAAGAAAGAATATTTTAAAATATTTATTTTTACAAGGAAATTCAAGAAACATTTTCAGGAGTTCAAGGATGATTTTCAAGGAAAGTTGGTGTATATTTCGACCAACTTTCCTTAAATAATTTATTGAATACGTAATTCATTGTATAAGTGTTTCCTACTTTATTCGACAGTGATAGTGTACATTTTGGATTTATATTCCTAAACTGATGTAAGTACTACATAATTTTATATTCGTTTTTTCGTTAATTTTAGCTTTTTATTGTATTCTATAATAGATTTCATTGCTCAGTGAGAGTGTGCCTTTTGCTTAATTTTTTAAATATGTTTAATGGGATCAGAATTAATTCTTTTTTATTACACCAGAATAAAAGTTTATTTTTTAGCATGATTTAAAATTCTGTGTTTGATGACAGCTTTTAAGTAAGGCATTAATATTTTTTATTTGTGTTAAAAGTTTGATATTCCTAAACTGGTGTAAGTACTTCGCAATTTTAAATTTGTTTTACCATTCAGTTTATATTAGCTTTTTATTTTTATTGTATTCTATAATAGATTTCATTGCTTAGTGAGAGTGTGCCTTTTGCTTATTTTATGAAATAGCTTTTTATTGTATTCTATAATAGATTTCATTGCTCAGTGAGAGTGTGCCTTTTGCTTATTTTATGAAATAGCTTTTTATTGTATTCTATAATAGATTTCATTGCTCAGTGAGAGTGTGGCTTTTGCTCATTTTATGAAATAGCATTTCTTTGTATTCTTTTACAGATTTCTTTGCTGTAGCAATGCCTCCAAGGAAGCGGAAGGCGATCGGCCAAGTGCAGTCAACGGCTAAGATGATGAAAGATGAGCGTAGTCGAGAAACTTCCGAGGAGAGGGATAGAAGACTTGCGATTGCGAGAGAGCTACAACATCTAGAGCAACAGAGACGGCACAGCAGCGTGAGGCCCGACTTCAGGATAAGAGGGATAGTGCTACTACATTTAGAGCAACAGAGACGGCACAGCAGCGTGAGGCCCGACTACAAGATAAGAGAGATAGAGCCAAACGATCACGGACTGCGCACCATTTTAGCTTAGCATTGGTAGAATTCCACTACGATTCACATAAAGACTACTCGCTGCATGCAAGTGTTACCATCGGGAAAATGGAAATGGTTTGTAGTTATTGTCAAGCCAAAAACTTTAAATCAGAGTCTACTGGTATTTGCTGTAAAAATGGAAAAGTTAAACTCTGCCAAATGGAACCACCACCACAAGAACTTTTGACTTACACATCAGGAGATACGTCACGGAGTCGAAGCATTTTCTTAGTAACATCAGAAAATACAACTCATGATTCCAAATGACATCATTCGGCGCCACATCAGTTGTTGGACAGCCCGGATTTCCGTGGACATTCAAGGTGCAAGGGCAGATTTGCCATAGAGCGGGATCGTTGCTTCCGCTGCCAGATCAACTACCAAAATTTCTACAACTATATTTTATTCAAAACGAACAAATGGAAACTGATCAGAGGTGCGCCTACATCTCGGGAACAAGACGTCAGATTGGGTTAAACTTACAGAGGATGTTTCATGAGCACAATAAAACGTTTGAAACAGCATTGGAACGTATGCCAACAGATGAATATAAAGTAGTCATAAGAGCAGACCGAAGACCAGCAGGCGAACACGAGCGGCGCTTTCAACTCTCCTCAAGCAGATGAAGTCGCGGGGGTTATATCAGGAGATGAGTTTCATCAACGGGATATCGTTATTCAACGACGTGGTGAATCATTGCAGCGCATTTCGGAAACACATCGATCTTATGATGCTCTGCAGTGATATTCTCCCATGATGAAGATGGATATCATTTTAATCTGAGGCAGATCAACCCAAGAACACAGTTGAAACAACCAGCAAGAAAGTTTCAGCGATGGATTTCTATGCGTACAGATTAATGGTTCGAGATACTGAGCAGTACCACGTATTGAACTGCAGGCAATTGTTTCACCAGTTCATCGTCGATATGTACGCAAAAGTCGAGAGTGAGCGTCTCCTTTACATTCGTTTAAATCAACGTAAACTGAAAGTTGATATATTCACCTGAGAGATGCTGTGTCAAATGAAGGGAACGTTGAAAACCTCGGTGCCTTAGTCGTACTACCAGCTACATTTACAGGCAGTCCCAGACACATGCACGAATACACGCAAAATGCTATGACGTACGTGAGGACGTACGGGAGACCAGACTTATTTATCACCTTCACCTGCAATCTGTCTTGGACGGAGATCAAAAAGGTTTTTACCAATGGTCAATTACCCAGTGAGCGCCACGACTTGATTGCGAGATTATTTAAACAGAAGCAGTTGAAACTGCACTTTGCGCATCTTTCGTTTTTTAGAATTCTGCATTTTTTCGTCGGAATTTCGTTTCTGTTTGTCTTTATGTCTTAACCTTTTACATATTGCAATATATTCAGGAATTAAATGTATATATTTGCGTCCGAAGTATATTGTAGAAACTATGAAAAAGTTAAAACGTATTTTCCGTACAACTTAAATGATTGCATTTTTCTGTGAAAGAAAAGTGCTTATTCTAATTCTCTTTTCAAGCAACATTTAACCATTTCAACCCGAGCAACGCAGTGTAATTCAGCTAGTTATTTTATAAAATAAATTATGAGATACACACAGCTAGAGATTACAGCTTATGGATTCAGAGATCGACTGTACCTGTTGAGAGCTAAAACGACACTTGTGATACGTCAAAGCAGCAATTTTTTCACTTGCTCTGTAAAACATTTTTCACTGCACGGCAACTGCTTAAATACTTAAAGAGGAACCTACGGCTTAAAATTGTGAGTTAGTTTTGTTAAGGCGCAATGTCCAGATGTGGCTAAGTTGCTCTGTGGCTTAAACTCTTCGAAATAGATGTACCACTGAGGATTCGGATATTTTGAAATCTCAAAAGCATTTAACGGTTGAAACAATAAAATATATTTTCATCAATGATGTAGTTTCGAAGCATCAAGTTTGAAAATAAGCTTGGATATCTTGCAGAATATTCACTCACTCAACGAAGACTTAAGTTCAGTCTTTCATAAGGGGCATAAATTGCTGGGAAATGATTGCAAAGCAAAAGACCAGTTCGAATGAATAGGAGTGTATTTTAAATCTCCGGAATGAAGCTACAGCTTTTAATCCAATATCATTTAGTCGTGAGATCATGTTTCAACGTCCTGTCCATTATAGATGTAAGAATTGCTTTTTGGTAGCGTCGCACTTGTGAAGTTCATCGTTAAAGATAGAAATCTAAAATTAATTTTAGTCTTCATGAAAAAAAAAAATTCAAACTGAGTTCTGTAGACGACGTAAACGAATAGTTATTCTTTCACATACGAGCAAAGTCAGCATTTTGGGTTGTGGCTGTAGATAATTTGTGTGGAGGAAACTTATCAGTGGAGGTAAAATCTGAGGAATTTGAAAAAAGTTTTAAACTGTTCGGATCAGTATGGTTTTCTCGAGTATCAGTCGTCTTGTTCTAATTAATGTAATTATGAATCCTAAGGTCTAAATAGAAATTTTTTAGTCAAGTGACACAATATTGGAGCTCAATACTGATTATAATTTTGTGTATTATATTATCAACCACACAGCCTCTCAATTTCTAAAATTTCCCTCAAGTATCCAACATCAATCCAATTAGTAAGTTTCTCGGGAATTGTGGAAGAAAAATTAGAGGAAAATAAATAAAGGGCATTTAAAAAGGGGAACTTTCATAAAAATAGGATATCAATTTTCATTGCAATCAAATTTGATCGAATGTTTGCAAAGCAGGCTTCATGCGCTTATTCGTCAACTTGAAGGTAGGTAATAAAGCATTAATTACGACCTCGCGGCCGCCTGCATAGTATCAAAGGGTGAACGAATACTTTACACCATTGAAAGTGTACATGTGTACATTTATGCACCTTTTCGCTATTTCGATGTTTCGTTATTAAAATTCAAATCTATTCCACTATGAAAAACTAGTGAAAGATTTGATTTCTTTTCGTAATTTTAATTTTTGAAAAATATAACTTTTCTTTAGAATTATTAGGTGTACGAAAATTCCTTTGACACTCTTTGTTTGATATGATACTGATTGGGATAATTTACTTTTTTATGCACATAACCTTTTTTCAATCAGCATTCTTTTCCCAGCTTCGCCAATGGATGATAGAATCCGAACACCCTCATTGTAAACTTTTTATCTGAAGAAAATTTGGCTATTGGATAATGGTTAAGACAAGACAATTCAGGGTCAGAGCCTTTGAAGAAAATCGAGCCCACCCCAAACTATTTTAGTGTTGAAAAACAATTAAACAATTTCACTATTGTGGAATTAAAATTCTTAGCAAGACGAATATAAAGGAAATTCTCAAACACAAAATATTTATCATAGTAATGTTATGTACTAACAACACAATAGTCCTTCATTTTCGGCAGTGTTTTTAAACAATTTCTACTTTTTTGTACAGGGGCTTAGAAGGGGAAAAATATTTTGTGAAATATGTTTTTGAAATATTTTCCTCAAAAAAGAAAATTCTTGTGATGCATCGAAAACTAATCTGAACTATTCTTCTCATTGCAGAAGAGGATGACTAACTCTGACATGGAGGCAGTGGCGCACTGGATTCTCTATACTGACGGGATAAAACCGATCCGACCCCTCCTAGGGGTATTGGAGCAAGTCCAGACCGGAATGGAGCTCTGAAGACTGGTCACCGTCATCAGACTCTAGTTTCATGTCAGCCTATTGCCCACTCTCAAGCGTCGAGACCACACGCGTGACTCGCCGCGTGTTCAGAAAACACGGTGGACATTCCTGATAAGCTTCAGTCATGAGTGTTGAATCATGAGCTATCCCTTGATCATTTTCACAAAGCTCAATCACGACTGGGCCTCACATCGTTATCGTCTGTGCAGACATTTAGAAAATGAACGGTATGATCTAGCAGGATAAAAAAACAGGTTGACTAGCTCAGTAGGTTAGGAGTCCCAGCGTGTAATCTTAATTTAAGCAATTACCTGTAGACTGTAAGACTAAGTGCAGTACGAGGGTACGGGAGCTGTACAAGATTGTATCGAATGGAAGGAAATGTCGATTTTCATTTCAGGTCTTTTTTTGCGTAACCATCGAGTGAGGGACATCGAGATGTTCTCGCAGGTGGCAGATCGTGCCGCAGAGCCACATTTTGAGACCATGGGCTGGGGTGGAGACACCTTCGTTCCTCCTGAGAGCTACGCCTGCCTCCAGGTGGTAAGGTTTTGTTTCTTAAAACTGTCCATTTAAGGCAGAGTATGATGACTTCCAGCACTATTACGAAACAAGAAACTGCGTCTGTTTTGTGCTCCTGATACATTAAAGTTTTCCCCGGAAATAAAGTGGTTACAGACAAGAAAAGTTACAAAACGTTCCACCTCATCAAGACCTACAAAAGCATGTAAAGGTCATCAAAATCCAGTAACTGTAAGTACGAATTCCGGCATTTTATTATCTTTGGAATTCTTCAAAAATTTATTTTCGCCTATTGTTTGGATTAAATTACCCTGGATCACGCTTTGCCTCACCTACCAAGAATTTCATAGTACTACCAGTCTGTCGCCTCTTCAAAAATCAATAGCAAGCCTCCTGGAAATCAGAATGTCTTCTGAGTAACTCCATCCGAAAGAACACCTAAATACCTTCTTCTGGACACCTCTCCTGAAAAATTGCAGCAATTGTGTGTCTACAAATAATTTTTATACATTTTACATCTTATTCTGACATTTTTGTTTAACTTTCTTCTCCGTCTTTATCAATTAATAGAATTGTTTTACCTCATTTGTTAATTTACATAATTAAATACAAGTAATTTTTTCATCTACTAGTCCCATTGTTTAAACTTACCTATAATAATTTCATATTTAAATATCTAAATGCAAGAATTTTTAACTACTAGTCCCATTGTAATCCGACATGCTTGTAGTTTACTTGTGTTTGAGTTGTGCGTTAATTTATATCCTGGTTGCTTTTTTAAATAAGAGTGTGATCTGTTGTGAACTATATTGTGTACTGCTGTAAATACTATGTAATTGGTACTCTTTTGTGTTGCTGAGTCTGCCGGCTGTTGTAGAGGTTTCCGCTCCCAGAAACTTATATTTATATACCCCTATCTTATACACGTGCTGATATATTTGTATTTCTGCTGCATTACATCCCTGTTATTATATTTATACTATAAATAGTAACTAAACCCTTGAACAAACAGTTGCCTCCCCCTCGTTTGAAGGGCCGTGGCTGCTGAAAATATCAAAGCGGAGTCAATCAAATCATCTCGCACGTTGGGGTTGGACTTGATAGCCAGCTTCACCGAAGCCGAATTGAAGAATACCAACATCAAGGCCTTTAGGGAAACCCTTGTAGAGATTACCAATCTGGTTCAAAGACAAACATTCAAGCAAGGTTTCAACCGGGGCTTTCCAGACCGGTTTGACATCGGTAATGCGTACTATAATAGACCTCTTTATAGAGTTAGCCGGTAGTGGTGAGGACCAGCGCCTTCGTTAACTAGAGAACATCTATCTCCGGGTCCCCCTCCTTCCAGGACAGGAACACCAAGAGCCGCATGGCTGAATTAGAGAGATCCATTTCTGAAAAGTCTGACATTATACATGATTTAAAATCAAAATTAGCCAGGGAGGACAAAGAGTTGTAAGAAGCCATATCCGGCAGAGATAACGATACCCAATCTCTAAACAATATAATTAAAGACAGAGATCAGTAGCGCATACCTCCGCGGCCAAATCGAGGAGGACCGAACAATTTACACGCTAACAGATTCTTTCAAATTTATCTCAGAAAAGACTCAAAATGATTCAGGAGATTATCGAAAAACCAGTTAACATTAACCAGCAGACTCCGCCTTCCTATGCAAATATGGCCTCCATGCCGCCTAGAGGACCGTTGGGTCACGACGGCCTTAAAATTCCACCTCAATCTCATGTTATTTTACTCAGGCCGAAGGAGGAGAGCGACGCGACTCTCAATACCAGACAGACCAGAGTGCAAGCGGTCCTAAAAACTCTCTCCACAAAATTAAAGTCATTAGAAAAATTGGAGGGAGCTGGTCAATTTTTCTAAAGTCATTAGAAAAATTGGCGAGGTCGACTCGCCCGACCAATTGACCGCCCTCGAGGAGGACCTGAACTCCAGGGACGACATTTCCGGGGCTTTTATTGTTAAAAAACTTGTTTTTGTTATTGTTTTTTATTGTTGTTGTATGTGTCTGTGGGACTTAACCTAGTTCCAATAATCTCAAATGGGTTCTTCCTCAGGACAAAATTTGGCCTGGGGAGCTTCTCAAATAAAATAAAACCCGTTACTAAAGCACTTAAACCACTTGCAAAGACAATTAAATCCACCAGTGAAATAGATACCTACTTTAAAAAACTAACGACAGAAATCAGAAAAATAACAATGTTAACACTCAAAAATCACCTAAAAAGCCAACTCTAAAAATTCACTGCTGGACCAAACAACTTGTCTCCCCACGTAATGGGATCACTGCCCTGTTCCAAAAAAAATTAAATCTTTAAAAAACTCAGAAGCACCTACCGATGAGATCCGGGCCGCGGAGCTGTCTTACAAAATTAACCGTAACAAATACAAAATTAAACTTAATGAAGCAAAAAATAACGCCTGGAAAACTAATTGTAATAACCACATGGAAAAATATGGATCAATATTTTTACTGACCTTTAAAAAATCCAAAAAACCCACCAACCTACATCTATTCTTTCCCGACTCCCCAAATCTAACCCAAAAAGAAAAAATAGAAAAACTAATGAATCATTTTTTTGGAGAGGCCAATACAATAACCCCAAATACCCAACCTTCTAATTCTTATGACCCCAGTATTAAACTAACAATAAATGATCTAAAATTGGTCTTCTCATCCTTAAAATCCGGTAAAGTCCCGGGCCCGGATCAAATCGAGTACAAAATATGGACGTTCATCATACCCCAATATACTACTACTTCCAATAGAAAAACTCTACAATTCGGTCATTTCCCTAGATGCCTCAGAGGTGGCGATGTCCGCTTCCTTGGGAAACCAACTGAGGGACCCGTCCTCCTGCGGTGCTTTCCGCCCCATCTGTCTCCTACCCACAATAGGAAAAATAATTGAAAAGGTCTTCACCAGGAGGCTTAACTCCTGGTCGGAGACCAACATCTTGCACCCCCTACAGTTTGGATTCAGGGAACAGCGATCCTGTGAGGAGGCAATCAATAAAGCAATATCTGTAATAAAAAATATATGTGTACTCATCACTCCGCCCTCACTACCATTGACATTACCACGGGCCTAACGCGACGGGACCTGGAAATAAATACTAACAATATACTAAAATTAATTGCAGACAAAATCAATAAATTAAAACTTGAACTGTCCCTCGGCATGTGCCAGTCAATAATTTTCTCTAAAAACCGAAAAATAAAAAGAAATTCCATATTTAAAATTAATAACCATTCAATTAAAATATCAGAATCACTAAAATATTTGGGCATAGTCATAGATAATGGGCTCACTTGGAGTAGCCACATTCTATCACTCACGGAGAGGTGCCTCGATATCGGATGTTCCCTCTCCAGAGTCACCGGAGGGGGCTGGAGCGTTAGGGCCCAACTCCAAAAAGCATGGTATTTAACCGTCATTGAAAAAATAATCACATATGGAGCTGGGGCATGGGGTGGTAATTTAACATCATCTCAAATCCATAGGACCTTTTTTACTCAAAATCTTGGGGGCCTATCGAGCCACCCCAACTGACGCCCTAAACGCTATAACTGGTATTTCCCACTCCACGTGACCCTCTCTAAACTCTACCGCACCTACAATACCTGGAAAAAGCGATTATCTGACCCAGCACTGCAGGGGCTGTCGCCAGACAACTTAGACTTTAAAACATCATAATAAATACTACACCAGCTGAAAAATTAATTATAGACCTCCTAACTTTAACTAACCCAGACCTCGAGGTGTACACGGACGGGTCCGGCATTGATGGTAATGTCGGTGCCGCCGTGTGCATCTTCGAGAGGCAAAAACTAATCAAGGTATTATGTATAAATTAAATAATTACAACTCTGTTTTTCAATCTGAACTCACCGTGATACATAAGGAAATACTTTGATGGGCTACTAACAACAATAAGAAAATCACTATCTATAGCGACAGCCTCAGCTGAATACAAGCCATCAAATCTCCTAAAATCAAATCAAAGTACGTTAACCTCAAGATCCTATGTATCAAACAATAGTAATTTTGGCCTGAGCTGGGTCAGAGCTCACAGTGATGTCTTTGGCAATGAGGTAGCAGATCACTTTGCCCAGCTGGGGACTGTCGGGGTGAAGAGCTCGATACCCCTGCCCCAAAATCTTACGTTAAAAGAAATATGGAGAAGGAGGCAATGCAAAATCGGCAGAGGGTACTACGATTATTCAAACAAAGGCCTCAGGGTGAATCCCTGAGGTCAACTGTAAGCGACTCATCTCCGACAGACGCATCACTTGGTTCCTAACCGGTCATGGCTCCTTCGCACCATCAAAATTAAAAACTCAGATATCTGTTCTTGCTGTGAGGTGGGCGACGCCGACCACTACCTCTTCGACTGCCCCTCGACCTCCCAATGGCATATAACCAGACCCGAGGAAAGGCACAAGCCAATCTGGCTAAACAACATCTTAAATAGCCCGGGAGCCCTGTACAGGGTCGGGAGATGCGTGGAGTTCGACGCTGAGGTGGCTGGTCGGACATGATTATAATCCGCCCTGTGTTAGGCGCTGCCTCCACCCTTACTCTTGGATCACCCCATCTGAAATTTTTAACTAAATTCTTATAACCAAGTATTTTAAAAGGACTGTACTATCTCGTTACTTCTATCTTGGATATCTTGCAGTATATTCACTCCTCAACGAAGACTTACGTTTAGTCTTTTAGAAGGGGTATAAGTTGCCGGGAAATGGTTTCGAAACAAAAGATCAATTCTTATGAATAGGAGTGAATTTTAAAGCTCCGGAATGAAGCTACAGATTTTATTCGATCATTTAGTCTTGAGATCACATTTTAATACCCTGTCCATTATGGATGTAAGAAGTGTTTTACAGTAATGTCGGCCCGTATGAAATTCATCGTTAAAGAGAGAGATCTAAAATTGCTTTTAGACTTAATGAAAAAAATTTCAAAATGAAAACTGAGTTCTGTAGACGACGGTAAATGAATAGTTATTTTTCCACATACGTGAAGAATCAGCATTTTGGGTTTAGCGGCATATCAATGGTGAGAGGGAACGTATCTGGGGAGATAATCCAAGGAATTTGAAAAAGTTCCGGAACTTTTCCGATCAGCATGGATCCCTCCAGTATCGGTGTCTTGTTCTAATTAATATAATTACGAATCCTCAGGTCTACATAGACATTTAAAAAATTATTGTATAGTCAAGTGCAAAGAAATTGGAGCTCAATCATGGTTATTCTTTTGTGTATTATGCTATCAACCACACAGAGTCGAATAAGCAGCTCTTGGAATATATAAATGCCTCTAAATTTCTAAAGCAAAAGGGTAGGCAAGGGTGAAAATGCAAGGGAGGGGAGACCACTCAGGTACCTCGGGATTGTGAAGACCGAACAAGACCTAAAGATGTGCCCCTGAGGGCAATTTGTGCTGAGATTAAATAGATGTTGGTCGTAAAAGTATACCTACACTTAATCGACAACCCGGAGAGTTTGTATATTTTCAAATATGCAATATCATGTGTATATTTTGCGCCAGAAACAAGAAGGACAGCAAAGCAATGGACGTATATACACCAATTTTTACTGACACAGGAGAGAGGAAGATACCCAGGGGAATCAAACCTGTGACAACTACATCTCGCAGGCTGCTATCGCTTTGGGCATACCCACTGAGATACGACCGCCCCTCTAACATCGAAGGATATGAATTGAAAGTTAGTGGCCAATAATTTTCAGTGCAAGGAAATCAAACGAGATAGTTTGACTCATGATGTTTAGAGAAATGCCACAGGTAGGTATGTAGTTAACTGATGTCGCTCTGGTATTGGTATTGGTATTTTTCAATTAACGTCACACTGGAGCAACACAACGGGCTATTGGTGACGGTCCGGGATCAATCCCAAAGGGAAAGATCCGAGGACAACACCACGTAATTTTGAACCACGGTCAGATGACGAGATGTCGCTCTGGAGCAACACACGATGGGCCGCGACCTCCTCAAGATAATTTCTATGCTTAAAACTAGAAAACATTGATTTCATAGAAACTACAAAAATGTATAAAGTTTTATTTTATTGAACACACTTTTTTATTGCTGCGAATAGATCAGTTAGATTCAAAGAGGGATGCATTTTAATTAAAGTCGCACTGGAGCAAAACAACGGGCTATTGGCTACGGTCCAGGATCAAACCCGAGGACAACACCGAGGCCGCTGTAGCCCTGTTGGATTTTTATTTTATTTTATTATTTCAATTAACGTCACACTGGAGCAACACAATGGGCTATTGGTGACGGTCCGGGATCAATCCCAAAGGGAAAGATCCGAGGACAACACCACGTAATTTTGAACCACGGTCAGATGACGAGGCAACACCTGAGCTGGCACCCCACTCTCCAAACTTCCACACCACGCCAACGTGAGGACATTTGAGGCCACGACATATTTAACTTGCACCAGCCCCCTTTGTACACGACGGTGTTTTGGCTGGATTCGAACTCGCAACCCTTCGGTTGCAAGTCCGTTACTCTTCCAACCGGGCCACCGCGGCCCCACCCTGTTGGAAGAGTAACGCATTAACAACCGGAGGGTTGCTAGTTTGAATCCAACCAAAGACCGTCGGGTAAAAAGGTGGCTGTTAAATCTGGCTCCAAATGTGGAAGTTTGGAGATGACGTGTAGCTCAGGTGTGACCTCGTCATCTGACCATGGTTCAAATTAAATTTTGCTGTCCTCTGATCTTTGTCTTCGTGTTTGGATGCATTCCTCCCTGGGTGTATTTCTCTCTTCTGTTTCGGTAAAACTTTCATTGTGTGTGCGTTTATTACTTGATATTGTGTGTCTTGTGTCTGGCGCACATGGCCAAATATGGCCCTGGCGCCATAAAACCCCAACAAACTAAACCAAGCCTTCGTGTGTGATCCCTGACCGTCGCCAATAGCCCGGTGTGCTGCTCCAGTGCGACGTCAAAAATACTCTAAATACCGGGGAGAACTCCACGTAATTTTGAACTAAGGTCAGATGACGAGGTCACACCTGAGGTCTCCAACCTCCCACACCACGCCAGCGTGAGGACGTTTGAGGTCGTTTAACGTCCACCAATTCCCTTTCTACAAGACTGTCTTTGTATGGATTCGAACTCGCAATCCTCCGTTTGCTAATCCGTTACTCTTCCAACCCGGGTTACCAAGGCCCTAGAATCAAAGAACACCACTTTCTCTAAGGCCTATAACTCTGTTTATTTGGCCCTGAAATACATATAGGGTAATTTACTGGAATCGAACTCCAGGGGCCATATTTTTCTCGTTTCAACTGTAATGAAGTGAAGCAAAGATGAACTCTTCCTCCCACTTTGTAAGAATGTCTCATTCGAAAACTGAGTTTTCATTGCGTGAGAGAAGCTTTTGTTGAACGTCAGCTGATTTCTTTGAGTTTTTCGCTTGGTTTATGTCCTGTTAGAAATTTCAATGTTTCCTTACCGTAAGTAAATACCTTTTGATCATATTTTCGTCAGCACGCAAGCGGGAACCCGTATCATTTCGTTTGTAAAAGCGACAGCTCGAAATGTTCCGTATTTTCTGTTTAAAAAGTGATATCGTCGCTAACAAAAATTACTTCCATTTTAGATTTTAGAAATGAATGTTTATAATTTTACGTTTAAGGATTTTAGATCTACGAAAGTTAGCTAACTTTCTAATAAAACAATTTTTTTTTGCCTCTAATGTATATTTTGTAGCTTGGAGGGAAGCATAATACCGACATGTCTGCTTCATTTTTTGGAATAGTGCGCTTTTTCAGGGTGAATTATATCACACTTTGCGATGCTGTTGCAGCTTCAAACACATTTTGCGTTAATCTCACGGTAGCCCACTTGGAAGAGCCGCAACGAATTAGCAAACTGAGGTTACGAGTCCGAAACTAGGTCCAGCCAAAGACCGTCGTGTTAAATCTGGTGGCCTCAGATTTCCTCACTTTGGCAGAGTGGAAGTTTGGAGAGGAGTGCCATCTCAGGTGACCTCGTCATCTGACCGTGGTTCAAAATTACGAGGCGTTGTCTTGGGATCCTTCCCTTCGGGATGGATCCTAGTCAATAGCCCGTTGTGTTGCTCTAGTGGGGACGTTAATTACCGTTACTCTCCCACTAGGACCGTGGCCTCAGGATGATTTTTATGCTTGGAAACATTCATTTGATAGAAACTATAAAATTGTAAAAGGTTTTATTTCATTGAACATACACTTTTTATTACTGCGAATAGATGAGTTAGAATCAAAGAGGTATGGTATTTTAGTTAACGTCGCACTGGAGCAATACAACGGGCTATTGGAGACGTTCCAGGATGAAATCCGAAGGGAGAGATCCGAGGCCGCTATAGCCCGGTTGCAGGATTAACGCATTAGCAACCGGAGGGTTGCGAGTTTGCATCCAACAAAAAACCGTCGTGTAGAAAGGGGCTGGTGCACTTTAAATCTCGTTGCTCCAAATGTACTCACGTTGGTATGGTGTGGAAGTTTGGAGAGGGTGTGACCTAGTCATCTGACCATGGTTCAAAATTACGTGGTATTATCCTCGGACCTTTCCCTTCGGGCTTGATCCCGGACCGTCGATAAAACACATTGTGTTGCTCTAGTGTTGTTATTTAACTACCTACTCACGGGAAACATGTGCATTACTTGATGTCTGTCTTGTGTTTGGCGCAGCATGGCCAAATATGGCCCTCGTTTCATAAACCTCAACCAACCCACAAGAAGTATGTCACGTTTTAAGCCTCTTACCAAATAATTGCAGTATTAAATTTCTAAATTTATTTAATTCAATGCAATTGGGTTTTTGTCCCTTTTTCGGTTCACATTTCTACTTGGCGTTGTCTTGTGTTTGGCGCACTTTGGCCAAATATGGCTCCATGCAACCCAAAACGAACCAACTCCAGAACATTTCTGGGCCAGTCGTGGCTCAGTGGGTATACCCACTGCGCTAGCAACCTTAGAGTTGTAGAAGACGCAGGTCCAACTCCTGTCGGGTGCATTCCTCCCTCGGTGTATTTCTCTTCTGTGTCAGTAAAACATTCATTGTGCGTGTATGTCTATTACTTGAGATTGTATGTCTTGTGAATGGCGCAGCATGGCCAAATATGGCCCTTGCGCCATAAAACCCCAAACCAACCAGACAGGTTCTAGGTGGCCAGTTCGAAACGTTGAACTTTACGAAAAAATGGGCAGAGTTCTGTCTAGCCAACGCGAACCAAACCAACCTAATGTCATTTGAAATCGATGGAACAAACACCTGTTTGTGACCTCGAGTTTGCACACCGTATAAGCGGGAGGGGAGGGGGCGGAGATTTGGGGGACCTTCCATCGCGCGTGTAAAATTGAAATCAGTATAACTCGGGACAGCTAAGCGCTTCGACGTCCCCCCCCCCAACGAAATGGGTCTCTAAAGCTAACACCGAAATCTATCAATTTAATACATAAGTGTCATCGAATACAGTATTGCTGAATCGTTGAGAAATCTCACAATGTCGGCAAATACTCGTCGAAAATCTACCGCGTAGACTACATTCAATATATATCGTGTAACAACTTGTTAGCTTTCGATAAATACTGAATTGACTACTGAATTTGTCTTGCATTTAATGCGCCCAAATAAACCTTACGCCGAAGAGACCAATTCACGTAAAACATTTCGGCCCTGCTGGTAGAGTAACTGATTAGCAATCGGAGAATTGAGAGTTCGAATCCAACCAAAGACCGTCGCTTACACGGAGGTCGATGTATGTTAAATCGGTCGTGGCCTCAAATGTGCTCACGTTGTCTTGGTGTTGATGTTTGGAGAGTGGGGTGCCAGCCCAGGTGACCTCGTCATCTGACCGTCATTCAAAATTACGTTGTGTTGCCGGATCTTTCCCTTCGGGTTTGATCCCTACCGTCGGTCGCCAATAGCCCAGTTAATTAAATATCAGGTCGATGCAAAAGTTCGTCCAGTTTCTTGACAAAAATTGAAGAAAATTTTGTTTACTAAAAATTACATTTAGTCAATATAGTATGTGCCATTCTGTTGGATGACCTCTCCAGTAGCTGCATAATCCTGCGCTCATAGAAGTTCTGAGGTTTTCTGGCTAAAGAACTGATCCAGGTGACGAAACTTTCTGAACCACTTACGACAGCTGGAATCGTCAACAGCACCCTCACCATACACAATCTTTTGCGTCGGCGAAGCATTCCTGCCTTTTCGGAAATAAGGAGCATTTTTGACATGCTTTTTTATTTTCTGCCATTTTTAATGCTTAATTAAATTTAAAAACACAACCAAATAATACAATTTTTTTCCAAGTATTCGCTGAAATTCCCTTCTTTCAAACAACAAAACTTTACACGTGTGAAGTAGATAAAACTTCGGTTTTACGATGCAATGCTATCTTAGAGCCAAAAACAGGACGAACGTTTGCATCAACCCAATACCTACCACTTAAAACTTTGCTGCCGTGCTCCGACGCAGCCAATCGTACTTCGATGTATCACTTATTTGGCGATATCGCTCTTTTTTACTGGACCTCCATCGAATTTATTTCGATTTGGAAAAAGAGAATCGATCTTTTTGAATTGGGTGTTTGATGGAAACTTCCTGATTTTTGATTCAGGAAGTTTTCTTAAAATAATTTAATAGCCAGTTCTATTGCTCCAGTGCGACGTTAATTAAAATACCTACCTTTTAAACTAATTTGATAAAAAAGACGAATGTCTCGAAAGTGGACGAGTGAGATTTTTTGTCTGAAAATATTCTTAAATATTTAGTATTTTTCTTGAAGATTACTTATCAATTTTAGTTGAATCTTCAGTACGCTAATAGTTTTTAATCAAACAAAAGGCGTAATTTAACGTACAATTTTTTTGTATCTATTATATCTAATAAGTTCTCGACTCGTTATATCCCTCTTTATATCGAGAATCGGGCCGTGTTAGCTTGATTGAAAGACTAACGGATTAGCAAAAGGAGGGTTAGGAGTTCGAAACTCGACCCAACCAAAGACCGTCGTGTACATGGGGCTGGTGCACGTGAAATTTGTCGTGGCCCCAAATGTCCTCACGTTGACGTGTGGAAGTTTGGAGAGTGGGGTGCCAGCTCAGGTGTGAACTCGTCATCTGACCACGGTTCAAAATTACGTGGTGGTGTCCTCGAATCTTCCTTTGGGTTTGATCCCGGACCACCGCAATAATGTGTTCTAGTGAGACGTTAATTAAAATACCTACCCACGGGAAATATGTCCATTACTTGATGTCTGTTTGGCACAGCATGGCCAAATAGGGCACTCGTTTCATAAAACTTGCCAACCCATCAGAAGTATGCCTGGAGAAGCGTTGTAAGGCTCTTACCAAATCATCAGTTTTAAATTTCAAAAGCTTTAATTCAGTGTAATTGGGTTTTTGTCTCTTTTCCGTTAACATTTTTTACTTGACGTTTTCTTGTGTTTGGCGCACCTTGCCCAAATATGGCTCCATAAAACCAAAAGCTAACGAACCAACTCCAGAACATTTGGGGCCGTCGTGGCTCAGTGGGTATGCCCACTACGCTAGCAGCCTTAGAGTTGTAGGCGGCGCAGGTTCAATTCCTGTCTGGTGCATTCCTCCCTGGGTGTATTTCTTTTCTGTGTCAGTAAAACTTTCATTGTAGTTGTATGTCTATAACTTGATATTGTAGGTCTTATGTCTAAAGCAGCATTGCCAAATATGGTGGCTTTTGAGCTATAAAACCCGCAAAGAACCAACCAGATTATTTGTATTCCTTTGATTGTGTCTAGGATATACGATTAGTATTCCATTAGTCATACAATCTTGGTTTTTAATTGAAGTAGTGGAAAGTAATTAGAAACTCTTATTCAGTAACAATCGTTTTGACCTGAATACATCTTTATCTCATTAACGGCCAACGTCCCTTTTTTTGGGACGCATATTTATGACTTTAAAACCATGACCATTGTATTTGAGTTATTTCTTTACTCAGCAGATTATGTTTATATTATGTATTCTAACTATAATATAAAAAATAGTTGCAATGCGTTAACAAATTTTGACGCTAGAGGGCCTCAAATTTGGATAATTTTAGCGTGACAGTGACTCACGTGATCGCCTTCAGTATTAGTCTGGTAGCGAATATTGATGGGTGTGTTAGTGAATTATCTTTAATAATCATCATTAGATGTAAAGAAAATCAAATGTGCATTAAAATTTTATGTAAGTATAGTTTTAGTTTTGCGTTCCATTTATGGGACATTGGCCAAAAGTCACTAAATTAGTCGAATTTGCTTTAAAAAAAGAACACAGTAGATGTGCCCGATTTTCATAAACATTTGTTTATTATTTATTTTGAATTATTTTTACTACACGCTACGCTTTTTACATTATTAAAACCACTCTTCGCAAAAGTTGAAAAAAGATATCACCGCTCCAATTCCAAAAGTTTTATCTGATTATAAAAAATCAATGGGAGGCTTTGATATATTTTTGATAAACAGGTGTCTATACAGAACGGATCCGGGAAAAGAAATGGTGGTTTCCCATCTTTACACAAATGCTGGATATAGCTGTTGTGAATTGCTGGAGAATAGACAACCTTGTAAATAAAAATGAAGATCTTACTCTGCCTGAAACTAGGAGAATTGTTTTAGCCTTAATTTCTAAAATATCTCCTTCAAACCGCAAGCGACCTGGTCCACAAAGGAGCAAGCTGCTAAAAGGAAGAGTGAGTGAAAATCTAAGGTACGATTGGTGGGAGTCATTTTGTAAAAATTATCAAGACTCAACGGCGTTGCGCGCAGTGCGGGAAGAAAACAAGAATTTGCAGTAGATGGTGATGTTCCTCTTCATGATGCCTGTTTGGAAACTTTTCATACCAAATAAAATTCAGTTACAAGATTTATTTCTAATTATTTTCAATAGGGTTTTATTATGAAAGGAAATTATTTTTTTATTATTTTTCATAAAATGTATGGCCCTCTTTGTTTACAATAAAAGGATACTTCATTTTCTCTATTTTTAAAGCAAAGATACTATATTGTTTCTTGTGACTAATTGACAATGTCCTAGAAATGGGACGGCAATGTTCCTAGCCGTTATTATAAATAATGGCCAATGTCCCAAAAATGGGACGGTTGTTTTGAAGCACAAACATAATAACGATTAAGCTTAAATTCATACAACACCCTTCCAAAGACTAGAAGATGGGAACAATCAATATTTTTCAAATAAACATGATTCAATTTCGGCCCTTAATGCGTTAAAAGCAGACAATTACTAGGGGACGTTGTAGTTCAGTGGGTATGCCCACTGCGCTAGCAACCTTCAAGTTGTAAGCAGCGCAGGTTTGATTCATGTTGGGTGAATTTCTCTCTTCTGTGTCAGTAAAACTTTCATTATGTGTATGTCTATTAACTGATATTCATTGTCTTGTTTCTTTTGCAGCATAGCCAAATATAGTCCGTTTTTAAGCCATAAAACCCTAAACCAACCAGACAAGTACTAAGCGTACCATCTAGTCAACGCAAACCAACCTAACCTAGTGTGATTCGATAGCTGAGGGAACAAAGATTTATTTGTGACATCGAGTTCGTAGGGAGGGGACATCGATTTGGGGGCCTTCCGTCACACGCGCAAACTTAAAATCAGTATAACTCGGGATAGCTTAGCGCTTCGACGTCGAATGGATCTCAAACGAAAACTAAAGCCAAATTTAAGACATGTAAGTGTCATCGAATAAAGTATTTATTGTGAAACTTTAGATCGCAGTTGAAAAATTTCACAATGGTCGGCAAATACTCGTCGAAAAACTAAGCAGGAAATACATTGAATGTAGTCTACGCGGAAGAACAACTTGTTAGCTTTCGATAAACACTGAATTGACTACTGAATTTGTCTATCATTTACTACACCAAAATAAATCGCATCAAATATAAATCATTCCCAAATAAATCGCAAACATGGTCCTTGCGCCTTAAAAACCCTTAACAATCAGCCGTCCCTTCGGGATTGATCCCGGACCGTCGCCAGTAGCACGTTGTGTTGCTCCTGTGTGACGTTAATTTAAATACCTACCATACTCATTATATGCATGAATTTCAGACTTGCTTATTTGGCTGTTTTTAACTATTTTTGAGTAGTATCTTGTGTTGGGAGCAACTCGTCCGCTATTGGACCTTGCGCCATTAAATCCAAACCAACCTTATGTGAGTGTCCTTTAATTGACGTTGTCTATATTATGTGTTGCTCCTTCCAGAGTGCGACGTTAATTAAATTAAATACCTCCCTGGGTGTATTTCTTTCTGTGTCAATAAAACTTTCATTATGTGCGTATCTATATTACTTGGTATTGTATGTCCTATGACGCAAGGCCATGCTGGGCCAGACACAAAATCCCACCATCATTGCCATGGACACCATTGCGGTAATGCGTCGGTCACTGATGTACTGATGTAATTCTAGTATTTCAGTGTACCTTATCGTTTTTCAGAGATCGGTGATATGAAGAACTTCTTCTGCAACACGGCGGGCTTTCGCCTCTTCTTCAACGAGAGGGACAGCGACGTCGCCATCAAGGTGGAGTGGGAGGGCCAGAAATGTCGCTTTCCCGGACATAAGCTCATCCTCTCGACCATGAGCGACGTCTTTCGGACCATGCTGAACTCGGACATGATCGAGAAGAACAGCAAGGTCATCACCATACGCGACAGCAGCCCCTTGGCAGTGAAGCAGTTTTTGAAGTGAAGTGCTTTGAATGTTTTACTGGATGCCCCATGCAAAGGGGAACCAATTTTAAATCTATTTAAACTTCCCTTTTTGCCATAAATAGATGTCTGGTCATCCCAATATAGTCTAGCTACTGTTTTATTACTTTGGCTGTCTGTTTTTGCTGGGTATATTTAAACTTGTGTTTGGCGCAGCTTGTTCGCTAACAGACCTTGTGCCATAAAACCCAAACCAAATCCAACATAGTCTAGAAATAGTGATAAAATATGTTACTCTATCAATAGTATTCACTGCGACACCAATAAGATTAGGGCAATTATTGAAGTTCTTCCTGTCATGTCTGCGCCCTATGGGGCATATTTCCTTTAGATGTGTGCTCGTTTTACTGTCCCGAATTACTCTCGTGATATTTTCTTTTCTCGTGGGGTCTTTTGTACGCAGGAAGTCACTCCCGGGATACCTAAGCGACCTTTATCAGCTTTCATCCCACTACTCTGTTAACCAAGCATGTCCTAGTATAACCTAGATATCTAGTATAACCTAGATATCTCGTCGTAACCACTAGGAATATTAACCCTTTCAAGGGGACGCCAGACATCTCGCCCCAGAAAGAGTTAAACTTCCGACCATCATGATGTTGAGCTATCTTCCTCCGACAGGTACATCTACACTGGGATCATAGAATTCCACAACTGGACGGAGGCAATGAGCATCCTGAAAATGGCTCACAAGTACAGCGTCCAGGCTCTCGTTAGCCTGAGCGAATCGTACCTGGTATCTCAAATAGTGTTCTCCAACGCCTGTGTCCTGTACGAGCTAGGCAGGACATACTCCCTCAAGGATCTCAAGAAGCGGGCGTCGACTTTCATACTGGATGCTGCCTTTATCGTCTCCTCCACCGAAGGCTTCCTCAGTCTCAGGTCCAGAAGCCTGGAGACGTTCCTGGCCGACCCCTCTTTCAATGGAGAGGGAGAGGGGAGCATTCTCAATTGCCTCAAGGAATGGGCGATCTCCGAATGTGTTCGCAGGTAATGCAATTCCATATATCTTTTCCTCTTGGGAGTATTTGTTCACCACATCTATACTTGATAAGATTTTAAATTGAAACAGAATTTTAAGAAGTTTTATCTAAGATCTACCCCATCGTAGTCATTTAAAAAAATAAGGTTTTACATTTCTGAATTAAAATTTATGCAACTCATTTGTTTTTATTTCTTGCATTTCTTTCTCCTTTTAATGTTGGTCTGATTATTATATCGATCATTTTTCTCATTTTATTGTCTTGTGTTTGGCGCAGCTTATCCTTTTCCGGATCTTGCGTCATAAAATTCAAATCAACCAATCAACCTTGGGGGTACATTTTTAGGTGTGTATGGGCTTTACAAACACGAGATACTCTAGCGATATATTCTTTTCCCATGGGTTTACTGCCTCTGGTAAACAAGAGTGTGGGGGGGGGGAGATCCCAGCTATACCCATGCGATCTTTCTGTACTTCCATCCTTTCTTTCCCCTTGGCGGCACATCTTTAGGTGTGTACGGGCTTCACGAACCCGAGTGAACTGCTCTTGTCCCATGAGGTTTACTGTCTTGTAAACACGGGAATCGCACTCGATCCCGTGTCCAAGCGATCTTTTCTCTTTTCCTCCTACTGTTCTATCTCCCACCCCCTCTTGTTTTCCCCCTTTCATGTGTCTTGTGAACAGCATTGAAATTACGAACAATTTTGCTTTGAAATCCAATTATCATGTATCGTCATCAATCATTATCCATCATATTAAGATTCCATTTTGAGTTTTCCAATTTGATTTGCTTTTTTAAAAATTCCCATCACTATGAGTTATGTTTAATTTTTACTTTATAAAATGTCTACTTTTTCTAACCCGCATGTTTGCCGTGTGGGGCGTCCCGTATCGGGGGAAAATGGAATCCTGGGGTACCTGATGCATGTCCTTTGGCCCATTCTTCAACGCAAAAGGGTGACCAGAGTGAACCCGCTCTGGTCAATCGTCTCACTTAAGTTCTCTGGGTTTCACCTCTTTAAAGAGCTTTGCCCCTCTGTCGTGCTGGACTTCACTGATCTTAAGTATTTTGGGTAAGTGCTGCAGCTAGGGATGCTCTGGGTGAACCGGCGGATTCACATCCCGATACTGTAGCACTATATCATGGTGGTATATTGAAGTGTGTGCTGAAGCTGGAATGTTCCAGAGCCAGCAACCACTTCCTCTTGTTGGACTCCGTGGTGTGTATGGGTTTATCATGAAGAAATTAAATATTTAATCTATGAATCTAAAAATTTCTTTGTACCCTAGTGGAGGCTTAATCTTTTTAACAAAAATAATTGCTCAATACCTAAATTTTTAATAACCAATAACCCTGAAGGGAAACTTGCAAACTTTTCACCATTTGCTGTGCACAAATGTACTCAGTCTGCTGCTGGCGAACCAAAAGCAATAAAGAAATTTGCTGTCTGGTGATCTTATAGAAACTATCTAAGCATATCAATCTGAACAACTTATGAAATTGAACCAAATTGGCGAACTAAAAGTTAATGTAACCCCACACAGAACTCTGTTCTAGTCATGAATCTGATCTTTTAAATGTATCGAAACAGGAGTTTATGGAAGAATTAAAATCTCAACACGTTTGTTCAGCCAAACGCATCTGCATCAGACGAGATAAAAGTAACAAAAAACATGTAATATTAACATTCAACACACCAGACATAACGACATCCATTAAAGCAGGATACTTAAATTGCAGCGTCAGACTGTTCATTCCAAAGCCTCAAAGATGCTTTAAGTATCAGGTTTGGACATTCCCAGGCTTCATGCCGATCACCTGCAATTTGTGCCAGATGCTCAAAACCCGAACATGGTGAAAACTACTGATGAACCTGTATTCTTCGATTGTAAGGGAAAATCATCCTTCTTACTCCAGGTATTATCCTCAATGGAAAAAAGAAAAAGAAATCCACAGTATAAAGATAAAACAAGATTTCATATCGAAGCAAAATAAATAGAAAGTTAGACAGCAAGAGCAAATATTTCATACGCATCTGTAATTAAAACGATGAAATCCGTCTGCTACACAAACAGATAACATTCCCAATTAAAGAAATTGAAATTACACAAAACAAAGAAACAATCGTCCAAGAAAAAAATGCAACCATTAAAAAATCAACAAAAACAAACATTCCCAAACATCTGGTCTAATGTTAAACATGTTTTCAAAACAAAGTCACAAATGAAATCAGATGCTATAAAATCTAATAGAATCGATGAAAAATACTGCAATACCTATTCTTCATCTGATGAAGAAATGGAAAATATATCCCTGAAAGAATATCAAGGGTTAAAATAATATCTTGGAATTGCCATGGCTACCTTATAACCATGTTTAATATGTGAAGGCTTTGATTGTGTGTCCGATCCTGTATGTCTTGGTCTACAAGAAACTTTTCTAACACCAGCAGTGTACAAAAAAAATTGGAAGACATATTATCACAAGAAAAGATAATGTAAAAAGGAATCGTACTAGTGGGTGGTGTAGTACTTCTGACTTGTCTTGGATTATATCCATCTTCGGCTGTTTAAATTTCACTTTCAAAATTTTAGGCATTTTTTATTTTGTACATATGTAAATTAAATTATCCAGTCTCATTAGTTAGCCTCAGATGATCTTATTTTTATTATCTGGCTATCTAAATGTCTTTATTTTCATCTACACATTTTACATGTTTTAAATCTACCTTTTATCTTTGTTTTGGACTTCATTTTTAAATGTTTTGCGCTTTTATTGGACTATATTCTGTCTGGTGTTTGGCGCAGCTTGTCCACTTTTTGCGCCCTAAAACCCCAACATCCAATCCATTAAAAACACGTACAATTTTTAGACTACTGTCCTTTGGAATTGGAACATCTAAGAGTGAATTTACATTCAATTAATCAAACTATTAATACCAAAGGGTGCTCTTAAATCGTGATTGACTTCGATATTCTGCGTCCGGCGCA
This sequence comes from Meta bourneti, assembly GCA_933210815.1. Taxonomy (NCBI): domain Eukaryota; kingdom Metazoa; phylum Arthropoda; class Arachnida; order Araneae; family Tetragnathidae; genus Meta; species Meta bourneti. The sequence goes on along the minus strand of OW119922.1, from coordinate 109,069,288 downwards.
GATGCTCCATGTTCTGTAGCTTGCGCCGTGAAACCAAATAACTTAAATCGAGGCTCACCACAATTTCCAGTTCCAACTTCCACTTTGTTACTGCTTATTGGGATGTCAATCCTTAAGACTTCGGTTATTGTGTTTGACGCAGTTTGGCCAAATATGGCCCTTGCGCCATTAAAAACCTAAAAACCAACCTTAAAATTTCGCGTTCGCGGTATCACAATTGGTAAAGTCGCGGATTAGCAGCCGGAGGATTGCAAGTTCGAAACTTGATTCATCCAATCGTGTACGTGGGGGCTGGTCACGGTGTGGTGTTGGATTTTGGAGAGTGGGGTGCCCAGCTCAGGTGTTGATTCAAAACGATTAGATGTTGTCCTCCATCTTTCCCTTTAACCCAAAGGTTGGTGATCACGGACAGTCGCCAATAATCCGTTGTGTTGCTCCAGCGCGACGTAAATTCAACAACCTTCCTGGTAGTTGACGAGATATCTCGTCCATCAAAATCTCGTCAGTTTTGTTAAAGACGAGAGACCTTGTAGATATTAGAAAAATTGACCTGATCATGATCTCGTTATCATCAAAAAACGGCAACATATCCATCATTCGGAAATAAATAGGTATTCTTTATGACGAGATATCTCGTCATAAGAAAAATTGTCCAGATCTTGATGGACGAGATATCTCGTCATAAGAAAAATTGTCCAGATCTTGATGGACGAGATACCTCGTTGAGACTAATGGAAATAAAACTGAATTTCTTGTTAGGTCTGTGCCTTTGTCCCACTACAATATCTTGGCCACCATGGAACCGTTCTTCAAGTACATTCGATGGAATACTCTACCTTCGAGCTACCGAACCTTCGTCCCTCCGTCTATGGTGGACAAGAACATGGCGAGCAATTTGTGTTCCAGGCAATCATTCCACTTCGCCCCTTCCCTCCAGTACCACATCTGCTACGTCAAGCTTGTCGTTGAACTCGGTAGTTTTTACGAATGCATAAAGCATTCGGTGAACAACTTGAGCTGCGTCAGGTTCACTGTCGACAACCACGTTTTCCTGTGTGGTTTCAGAATGGTTGGACTGTTTCAGAAGTCGCCCAATCGCTTCGTCGATGGTGAGTAACGTTTGGTTTTTAGTGGGCGTCTTTGCAGACACGTCCTGGTGGTTGTCTCAATGAGGTATCTATAGCAACGTCCCTCAAGATCTGACCAGATCTTGACGGACGAGTTATCGCGGCATTAGATGACCAGCTAAATTAAAACGGACCAGATCTTCATCTCGTCATAAAAAAACGGCAATACCTTGACGAGATATCTCATCGTTATCAAAATTCGTTGGATCTTGATGGACGAGTTATCTCGGCATTAGATGACCAGCTAAATTAAAATGGACCAGATCTTCATCTCATCATAAAAAAAACGGCAATACCTTGACGAGATATCTCATCGTTATCAAAATTCGTCGGATCTTGATGGATGAGATATCTCGTCAAACTATTTGGAGGGTGTTAAGAACTATCTGAAATTTGAGACAAACACATAATGGAATTCCAAAATTCTCTAGTCTATTATACAGTTATATTTCAATTTACTTTATTCATGAACGTTTTACATCATTTTGATTATCATTGCTCTTATTGGCTTTATACTGGTTTTCAAAAGTTTTTGTTCTGAATAGGATCACGATTTAGACTGCGCCATAAAACCAAACCAAAATTCATTCCGACAGTCATACGGTCCTCAATTGCATCTCCTTTAAGCGTGTACGGGTTTCACAAACCCGAGGTGCCCGAGTGATATTTTCTTTTCCCATGGGTATTACTACCTTTACTAAACATGGGGGTCGTGCTGCCGGGATACACCCAAGCGATCTTTTCCTGCATTCATCCCACTACTGTTCCACATTCCCACTTTCCTTTCACGACATTTTTTACTTGACATTGTCTTGTGTTTGGCGCAGCTTGGCTAAATATGGTCCTTGGCCCAAACAACCAAGCGACAGTCACATCTATGTTCTTAACGTCCATTCCCAAATAAAATGTCACCTGTGTTTTTTGTCAAAAATTGGTGGGACATAGGGTTTTGAGACTTTAAACAATGAACTCGTCAAAAATGTAATAAATAACGTTCCTAAATAAAAGACCGAGGTACTCTATCTTTTCTTTTCCAATGCGATTTACGGGCCCCGATAGCCAGGTTGGAAGAGTAACGGATTAGCAACCGGAGGGTTGCGAATTTGAATCCATCCAAAGACAAAGGGAGCTTGTGCGCGTTAAATCTGTCCAAATGTCCTCTAGTTGGCATGGTGTGGAAGTTTGGAGAGAGTGGGGTGCCAGTTCAGTTGCGACCTCGTCATCTGAATGTAGTTCAAAATTACTTGGTGTCGTCCTTGGATCTTTCCTTTCGGGTTTGGTCCTGGACTGCCGCCAATAGGCCGTTGTGTTGCTGCAGTGCGACGTTAATTAAAATCCATATTTTTAAGATCCATGCCACTTGGCTCTCGTAAAGGATGGCCACTCTACGATCATCCAATTCAACCTCAACTCTTTGCCTTGGGGCAAGGGCGCTGCCACCGGCAGGAGCACCTGGCGGGAGATGATTGCCTACCTGCCTTACCCCATCCGGGTCGACCCCTTCAGCACTTACGTGTTCAACCTCTACACTAAGAGCCTGTCGAATGTGAAATGGCCCAGGACTCGACTCGAAACCGAAGTTGTCAACACCCATCTGGGAAACATCCACTTCAAGGTCTTCGCGACCTGTTACGGGCTGACACAGTTGTTCGTCCTACCTGCTCCCCCGTACAGACCCCTTTGTATGAAAGACTGATCCGTGAACGTGTCGACAACTGAGCTTGAAGCGTTTACTGGGCTCACGCTGTTTGTGGCGTTGATCGGAACAGCGCAGGAACGGTGTTCCGATGGTCAAATGTTGAAACGTTTGAGCGCCGTCGTTTAGTTATGGACCAACAGTAGGACAGTTTTTCTGTTGCGTTGTGAACTGAAATCGCTGAGAAGAGACTTGATTGCACGATGCCGATGGGAAGATACTCACCTGCGTCCTGGATCGCCGTGAAGTTTTTCAACCTCCGGCGTTACCGTTTGGACTTTTCGAGATGCAGATTTAACGTTGTTTTTTATGGATGGATCACTCTTATTTTCCCATTTCATTCATTTGATTATTCGACTAAAAGCATACTATCGTGCGTTTATGCATACCTTTAGCTGATTGTTTTTTTTTCAATCTGAATGTTGCTTTTTACAAATGTTATATTGTTCAAATTTGAGTGATTTATTTTTAGATTGTTGCATGCATGCATGTTGGGTAATGATCCTCTAACTAGATTAGAGAGATTCGTTTACAAGATCTTTTGCCCCAACCCTTTTTAGAATATATTTTTTTAAATAAAAATCTGACAATTTGTAGGGTTGGTGTTTCTTTAAATATTACTCTATTGTTACATACACAAATTTCTACTCTGAATACGAATTTATACATATAAGGAATTAATGAAAATTTTAATGCAATACAAGAGTGAATATTATTAATATCCGCTTGTTCCTAAACGCAGTTTAATTTTTCCTTATCTGTTTCCCTCTCGGGGGCAGCCGGGTTGGAAGGATAACAACCGGAGGGACCCTCAGGGGCATACTTTCTTTAGGTTTGTACGGGTTTCGCACCCCGAGGTACCTGAGTGATCTTCCCTCACTTTCAGTTTTACCCTCACTTCCCTTCTACTTTCTGCCCTCGTTGTGGTTGCCTCTTCGGAGGTGAGGGCTCCCCATGAGAAGCTTTTCGCCATTCTCTTGGGTATTATATCACCTACGTGTTTGCCGTGCGTGGAGACCCGTGTCCCTGAAAAAGGGGAACCTGGCAGTTCAGGGGTGATATACTGACCCAATATGCTGCTTAGGCCTCTGCTTCAGGCAAACGGGAGGTGCACTGCGTTCCCAAGTGTATCCAATCGGCAGGTGGATTGACTTCGGTCATCTTCTAGGGTTCAAGTGATCGTTGCAACGACTCTCCTCAAGGCATAGAGTTGTAATGTGAACGCATAGGCTTGGCTAGTACTGTAGTACTGGTGTAGATGTCTGCATCCCCTAGTTGGGCTCCTTGGTGGGTGGTACGGTTAGGCCTGAATTTAAATTAATTAAGCATGGAAAATAATAATTTTTCTCCTTCAGTGGAGTACCAAATAAACAAAATTGATGACAGCAACAGATTCCTTATAAGAAAAGTAACTACAGAATATTTCTGCATTTCTTATCCATAAGACTTGGAATGGTTGAAATTGTTAAAACTATAAAGAAATGTAACCACTGATATATTAGAGGAAATTACATCTCAAAAACAAATCCAACCCATCATAAATTTGAAAAAAAGAATAACGAGGTTACCCTTTCACCTTATTTTTCACAAAATCACTCCCGACGTGTCATCTCGGAATCGGATTTGCAATTTGACTCCGAGAAAGATTTTAGAGGCATTTAAAGACCAACACGTTTCCCTAATCCGAAGATTAACATTTCGTCGTGACGGTCAAACCTTCCAACAAAACTACTTTCAAGGTCTCGTCTGCCTAAATTTGTTTATCGCTTGACTCAGATGTTTTGTCAGTCCATACATACCCAATCCCCTGCGTTGCTTTAAATGCCAGAGAATTGGGCATTCCACATAAAATTGCCGCGGTAAAGGAACTTGCACATGCTGTTTAATGGAAGGCTATGATAGTAAAGCATGCAAATCTAAACAAAAGTGTTAATTGCAATGGTAATCATCCATCCTGTTCCCACACATGTCCTCGTTGGATAGAGGAAAAAGAAATTCAAACCTTCAAGATTACTCAGAACCTTTCCTTTACCGAAGCCAGGAAAATCATTACCGAAAGAATCCCAAAAGCAGGCATTTCGTACTCTAGCAATAAAACAATTCCAAAATCCATAAGTACAAACAGACCCTCTAACTTTTGATCAACTCATTAGTATGCAATCCAAAACAGTTAACCAAAAATCTAATACTAAACAAACAAATAATCTAATATCTTATTCCAAAATTCAAAAGGTCGGGCTATGGTTAATCGGCTCATTTAAGTTCTCTGGTTTCACCACGTTAGTGCTTAGCCCCTCTGTCATGCTGAACTTCACAGGTCTCAAGTATTTTGGGTTAGTGCTGGAGCTAGAGATGCCCTGGGGGAACCCGCGGATCCACATCCCGATACTGTAGCACTATATTATGGTGGTATCTTGAAGTGTGTGCTGAGGCTGAAATGTTCCAGAGCCAGCAACCACTTCCCCTTGTTGGACTCCGTGGTGCGTATGGGTTCACCATGAAGAAGATAATTATTTAATCTATGGATCTTTGTTCCTTAGAGGGGGCTTAAATCCCTCTAACAACAATACTTGCTAAATACCTAAATTTTTAATAATGAATAACCCTGAAGGGAAACTTGCAACCTTTTCACCATTTGCTGTACAAAAATATATTCATCCTGCTGCTGGCAAACCAAAAGCAATAAAGAAATTGCGGTTTGATCTTTTTATAGAAACTATCTGGGGATATCAATCTAAACTAATGAAATTAAACCAAATTGGCGAACTAAAAGTTAATGTAACCCCACACAGAACTCTTCTAGTCGTGGAGTTATATATGAATCTGATCTTTTATGTATCTGAACAGGAATTTATAGAAGAATTGAAATCTCAACATGTTTGCTCAGCCAAACGCATTTGCCTCAGACGAGATGATAAAAGTATTAGCACAAAACATGTAATATTAGCATTCAACACGCCAGGCATGCCGACATCTATTAAAGCCAGGGTACTTAGATTGCAGTGTTAGACCGTTTCATTCCAAACCCTCAAAGATAATTTAAATGTCAGGTTTGGACATTCCCAGGTCTCATGCCGATCACCTGCAATTTGCCCAATGCTCAAAACCTGAACATGACGAAAACTACTGTTGAACCTCTGCTTCAATTGCAGGGGAAATCATCCTTATACCAGGTTTTGTCCTCAATGGAAAAAAGAAAAAAATCAAAAATAAAACAAGATTTCATACGTTGAAGAAAAAAAATAGAAAGTAAGACTGAGCAAGTATTTCATACGCATCTAAAAACAATGAAATCCGTTGCTATCCAGATACCATTCTCAACGAAGAAATTGAAAATATAAGCGTGCAAAACAAAGAAACAAGTCCAAGGAAAAGATGTAACCAATAAATCAACAAAAACACATTCCAAAACCATCTGGTCCTAATGATAGGCACCTTTAAAACAATCAAGTGAAAATAGATGCTATAAAATTTAATGGAATCGATGAAAAATGTAACTTGGAGACCTATTAATCTGACTCATCTAGCGAAGAAATGGAAATAGACAAATATAAACAAAGTAGGCCCAAACGCAAAAAATCCCTAAAAGAATATAATGGTTAAAATAATATCTTGGCTATCGCAACCATGAAGATGTGAAAGCTTTGATTGTTACGATCCTGTATGTCTTGGTCTATAAGAAACTTTTCTAACACCAGCAGTATACACGGAAATTGGAAGATGTATCACAAGAAAAGGCAATGTGAAAAACAATCATGCTTGTGGTGTGTAGCACTTCTAACTTGACTAGATTATCCATCTTCGGCTGTCTATCTCTGAATAGATTTACAAGCTGTCGCCGTTCAGATAAATTTAAAATGCTTAGTTACGTTCTGTGTATATATACCACCAAATGAAAGTCTTGACCAAAGATGACTGAACAATTTAGTCAATAAACTACCTACTCCATATATTATACTCGGTTACACGAATGGTCACAACACTATGGGGTAGTATGGATGTTAATCCCAGAGGTCAGCAGATGATAGATGATCATTGACTGTTCTAAATGGTGCTTCCATCAACCTACTCAAACCTTCCACTGCATTGATCTGGCAATATGCTCACCATCTGTCTTATTATCTTAGGATTTCAGAGTAGGAAGTGATCTTTATAATATCGACCACACTTTCCTATTCTAACTTAACCAAAAAATTATCTAAACTCTTCCATCCGATCAGTGCGCTATGATTATGAAAAAGCAAACTGCCCCTCTTTTCATCTAAATCTAATTTAACTCAAGAAATGGTAAACAATTTAAACATTGATCATGCAGTTGAAAATATAACGAAAACTATTTTAGAAGCAGCAGACCTGGCAATTCCTAAGTCGTCGCCAAATATTCAAAAATACCGGAAGCCATGGTGGAATCAAGACTTCCATAGCATAAAAAACAGTAAAAACTTGGAACACATTTCGTAGGTATCCAACCCAAGATAATGATTGCTTTTAAGAGAGCAAAGGCATAAGCCCGAAAAATTTGACGTCACAGTCAAAAAAGCTATTGGCAATCATTTAAATAATCAGTCATGTCTCGTCAAAACTATGGACAAAACTAAAAACGGTAAAAGCCGGCTCCACATATCGCAATCTTAAAAAATGATGGACAAACTATATCAGAGACAATACCAATGTGTTAAGAAAGGCATTTTAAGATGTTTCAAGTGGAGAATTTTATCCTCCTAACTTTATTACATACAAAATACATGAAGAGAGTAAAAATATTAACTTAAGATCCATTACGCTGAAACACAATACAGATTTTAACATCAAAATACTTAAAATTACTTTACATAGACTTCAGCGAGATATGGTCTCATTCATGATGACTTGCTGAAACATCTCACTGAATCATTACTTTTAAAACTTTTTAACAATCTGGCAAGAACAAACATTTCCCACATCGTGACGTAAGGCTATAATAATTCATCACGAAACCAGGCAAAGATCCTCAAGATCCTAATAATTATAGCCCAATAGCCTTTACCAGCTGTCTAAAATAACGGGACGTATGGTCAATGCACGTCTTGTATATTACTTAGAAACGAACCAGTTCTCGCCTTTCCAACGTGGATTTAGTCATGGAAGAAACATCCTGGATAACCCAATTCCAATGGAAACCTCCATTCGAGAAGCTTTCGTTAAAAAGCACTATCTTGTTTCAATCTTATTTGACATGGAGAAAGCTTATGATCAAACGTGGAGATATGGCATTCTTCGGGACTTATTCAAAATTAGTCTTCGGGGAACTCTACCAATCTTCATTCAAAATTTTTTTTGCAATCCCGGTTTTACTGAGTTGGAATAAAACACACTATCAGATGAATTTTTACAAGGCTCAAGGAAGTGTGCTGAGCGTTGACTTGTTTATTATCAAGATTAATGAAATTTTAAAGCAACTGCCTCCCAGTGTTCATGAAAGTTTTTTCGTCGATGGCTTCCAAATCTCTTGTACATCAAACTTGCTAATGATTGAAAGACCGCTTCATATAGCAATAAAAAACATCACTCTTTAGGCAAACAAATATGGCTTTGCCTTCACTCAAAAAATTGCATTTCTGCAGAAAGTGAGGAATGCATCTTAATCCTGAAATACGCTTCAACGGATCGATTATCTCCCATTAATACAGAAGTTAATTTTTTTGGAATAATTTTCGATTCAAATTTAACATTTCTACAGCATGCGAAACATTTGAAACAGAAATGTAACAAAACTGAACATTTTGAGTCTTCAACTACACCAAGGAGAACTGATTCTATCTGTTAAGAATGTTTAGGGCTCTAGTACGCTCCAAATTGCATTATGGATGTGTTGTGTACGGTTTTGCAGCCAAGTCCGTTCTCAAAATTTGGAAGTCATTTTTCACTGAAACCATCATTCATGCCCTCATTTGGTCTTAGAATTAGAAATATAATGAATTCTTTAAAAATTGACAATCTAGATGTATATCTTAGACAAAACGAGTCTCCACCTTGGAGTACTGGAAATTTTAATACTTTTAAAGATTTTATATTGATCAAATCATACACTCCAGACTACTTGCAATGATTTTATTCTTACAGAGCATTTTTCATCTTTCAAACCTGTATTTACTGATGGATCAGAGAGTATGACATACGTTGTGCTGCAGTAGTATTTGAAACGGCAACTATTGCTAGGAAATTACATCGTTGCAGCTCCGTTTTTACATCAGAAACATATGCTTTATTTTTAGCAGTGGAAAACAGCTACATATCCTTTTAAAAATGGATAGTATATTCTGCTTCAAAAAGAAGCATTGAAGCCCTTGCAAATATTTCAGGAAAAAGTCATCCCTTAGTACGCAAAACAATAAATCTCTTTAAATCTAATATATCAAAATTTCGAAATCATGTTTTGTTGGATTCCTGGGCATGTAGGCATTCCCGGGAACGAGAGGGCAGACTGCAGCAGACTTTAACGATGCAAAATTACTTACCAATCCCTATTGAAGACGTTGAAGTGTTTTTAATGGCAAAAATATAATCAAGCTGGCAAGATTCTTGGGATAAAGAATCGCAAAATAAACTCCACTATATACAGCCTTCCATCACAGGATTCGGCAATGCAAATTTGAATAGGAGAAATGAAATACAATTGACAAGACTTCTCATTGGTCCTACCCATTTTACGCATGGACACTTATTGATTGGAAAACCTGCTCCATTATTTTCAACTTGCCATTTGTTTTTACTGTTCGACACATTTTGACTGAATGTAGAGCTTTTAATAACCTTAGACAAATAAGATTTGGAATTTCAAATCCAACCCTAAAAGACTTGGGAAGTCCTTACATTAAAAATGTTTTTATTCATCTCTGACATCAGTTTTGTAAATTTTATTTTGATTTTATGCATTGGCTATTTTCAATTGAAAATTGTAAATAAATTTTACATCAGTCTTTATTTTGTCTTGTGTCTGGCTAGCTTGGACATTCATAGGTGATTTTAGCTTTGGGAAAAGCCAGAACTCGTAGGGTGCTAAATTTAGGCTGTAGGGGGTTTGATCCACCTGGGTGATTTGATGTTTTGCCAAAGAAACATTGCTAGACCTGATGTATAGGTCAGTACACGTTTCATGCTTAAGATCCTTTGAAAAATCTCAAGCACAATAATTTTGGGAATTCAAAGACCATTTTTTATAATTGTACTCTCAATCGTCGAGGTGTGCTTGTGCAAGACCTTCCAGAATGTGGATAACATTAAACAGATTCCGGACAATTTCGAAACCCAGGGCACATCCCCTCGGTTTTCGTTATATTAACATGATTGGATACTTTTCGGACATTCCTCGTATAATTAAAAAATGATACATAAAATTATACTAAAAATAACATTTACACGACATCAAAAGAATACAAATGTTTTAATGATGTGAAAAATTACATATATTCACAAAAGAATGTCACTGCAAATAAAACTTTCAAAGAGCTTTCCGCAAACCTCAAATTATAGCTGAACACATTTCCTATGATGAGAGACTAGATACAATGCAACTTGTAATATTTGACAAACGCACACGTGAAACCCTTACATAGAACATGATATTGAACTATATAATCCAACTTACAAGTTGATTTTTAAAACAATTGAATTGCGTCCAGTAATGGCTACCGAAACACCTCGTCAATACGATCCAGGTATAGCTCCTTAAAGTTTCGTTTTGTCAGTTGTCTTTTCCTCTAGAGCATGTTTCCCTCTTGAACATGAGGCCCACATGAGGAAGTTCACGAACAAGTATTGGTAAATGAAGACGATCTTATGAGATTGCAGAAGGGATTTGAAGGGGCCCATGGATCCGTGTGTTCGAATAAGAGATCTCGGAGCACTGATGTTTCCTAATTTGACATAGGTATGTAACTATGGAAGGAAGTATGAGGAGACACTGATGCCAATGCTGTTTCGTGATTATTGGAGTCTTGTGTTCTAAGTTCATTCCAAACCTAAAAGTTATAAAACGCAATCAAAACAGGTCCCTTCTGTGAACTCGAATTCTAAGTGGTCCGTCGTTCCTTAGTACCATTTCTGCCGTTAGTTGGAGTTTGTCCCTTTGGTCTAAAGATTCGAGCTTGAATCTTCGCAGGATATTGGCCACAACCGTTTTCTGTTCCAACATAGCGAAACGCTGGCCTAAATAAAACAAAGCACAAAAATAGTTAAGGCTTGAAAAAATATCAGGTTGTGGGGGAAGTTTGAATGTGATTTGCTATTGAGGAAATTAAATTGACCAAAGAATATTTGGCATCCTTTAAAGTTAGCTTATTCTGTTATTTATCTTGTCCTTTTGGTAGATAATGGCATTTGTAGCAGACTGGGATTAGACACTTCTGGGAGAAATAAGAATTAACACTCCAAGTGGGTTCGACGAGATATCTCGTCCATCAAGATCTGACCAATTTTGCTAATATACCAGCAATTATGTCAGGATGACGAGATATCTCGTCCATCAAGATATTGCCGATTTTTCTATGATGACGAGATCAAAGTCTGGTCAGTTTTTTATATTGACGAGATAACTCGTCCATCAAGATCTGGTCAGGTTTGCTGATGATGCCTCATCGAGACAACCAACAGGAGGATTAAGAAATATTTTTTCACGGAAGGTACAACTAAAGATGCTATTGGTCACATGCAAAACTTTACAGTTGGCCAGAATGACTCCTAAGTTTTTCATTAGAATATTTTTTAAAAAGTATTAGTATAAAAACCAGAATTAAATGTAAAATCGTACGACTGCTCATAGCAGCTTCCTATCAGGGTTATGCAGTCACTTGCTTTGGTGTTGCCTAGCAGGTCTCTAAAAACTCGGTAAAGAAATAAATTTCCAATGCGTTCCCAAATAAATTCCTTTATAATTTCAGTGCGAGAAAATTGATCAAATTTTGATTAACATTAGATGAGTTGGTTTGGTTTATGGCGCAAGGGCCATATTTGGCCAAGCTATGCCAGACACACAATATCAAGTAATAGACACACAATGAAAGTTTTACTGACAAAGAGAAATACACCCAGGGGAATGCACCTAACAGGAATCGAACTTGCGCCGCCTACAACTCGAAGGTTGCTAGAGCAGTGGGCATACCCACTGAGCCACGGCGGCCCAACAATAGATGAGAATATACATTAGACTAAAATACTCATCGAATTTATTAAAAATTGTACTCTTCAATAATTTAATATTTTTAAAAATGCCGAAAATAATTCCGGTTTCCTCAACTTACATTACAAAAACGTTTTACTAGGGCTTTTGATATAAATTTTAATTTTTTTTCAAATACTTTTTCAACACATATTTCCAAGATTTGTATGACCGTGGTTCAAAATTACGAGGTGTTGTCCTCGGATCTTTCCCGTTCGGGATCGACCCCGAACCTTCACCAATAGCCCGTTGTGTTGCTTCAGTGCGACGTTAATTTAAATACCTACCTACCTAAGATTTGTATAGCCCGGTTGGAAGAGTAACGGATTAGCTATCGGATGGTTGCGAATTAAAATCCAACCAAAGACCATCGTGTACAAAGGGGGCTGGTATACGTTAAGTCTATCGTGGCCTCAAATGTGATAACGTTGGGGTGGTGTGGAAGTTCAGGCTCGACCTCGTCATCTGACCGTGGTTCAAATTACGAGATATTGTTCTCGGTATTTTCCCTTCGGGTTTGTTCCCGGACCGTCGCTACTAAACCGTTGTGTTACTCCAGATTTAACGTGCACCAGCTCACTTTGTACACGACGGTCTTTAGTTGGATTCGAACTCCGCAACCCTCCGGTTGATAAACAGTTACTCTTCCAAACGGGCTACCGCGGCCCTTCAACTTACTAGAATACAATTTCAGAATGCCGCTAAAATTAAAAACTGACATCAAGCATCGCCAAAAATAAATTTAGTTCTCATTCCGAGTTTATGTTTACGCAGAAAAATCCTCATATCTGCACAATAGGCAGTTTATTTTCTTACCTATGCAATTCCTGGGACCTGCCGAGAAAGGCACGTAAGCAAAGGGGTGTCTTTTAGAACAGTTTTCGGGAACAAATCGCTCTGGGTCGAACACTTCAGGATTGGGATAGATTTCTGGATTTCTGTGGAGCATGAACGTCGCCAGAATGCAGGTGGTGCCGGCTGGGATAGTGTAGCCATCTAGTGAGGATGAAGGAAACGAAACAGCAAATGTTAAGATTTCTGCTTTTAATTGCGCTTGGAGTTGAGAGAATAATGGCATTTTAAAACACAAAATTATTGGAGATGGGTAGAACTATTTTTCTGAAAACTATTAGTTCGAGATAAAGACTCAATTTCTATATTAGTTTTCATTAACAGTTAGCACGTTGTGGTGCTCTTTGGACATAAATTCAACTACCAACCACCAACAGTTACAGAAAGTGTTTAGAATTTAAATAATTTCTTGAAAATATGAAAACTCCCCAAATTTTCCCTTACTACTTTGACTTTTCTTTAAACCAATAATTGGGGATATTTACGGACTCGATTGGATCCCTTATTGATTGTATCGCTCTTAAAGTTAAATTTTAACATTTAAATCGTACTTTCTCTCCTTAAGTTTAATTGACTTTCATTTATCTATTTAATGCTCCCACTCTTCAGTGCGAGCAGTCTAGGGGATTTGTCCCTTAGGTCAGTGGTGCGCAAACCGTGGGTCGCGACCCCTCTGGGGGTCGCTTGAAAATTTTTGTGGGTCGCCAAATTCAAAAAAATTTATTTGAAATAAAAATATAAGACTTTTTTTCAACAAGTATCAGGTACCAGTAAAATAGTGAAATGAGATATTTATAAAAAAAGAACTATATTTTTTACGAAAGCAATTAGTTTTCTTTTCTTTAATTCTCGTCTGAATAAGCTACAAATAAACATGATTTATACAGAGTAATCCCGGACTTTATTTTCTTCCCACGTGGTAGCCGCACGTGATTGAACAAACGCAAAGAAATGAAATATTGTATATTTATAATTTTGTTTTAGTTTTAATACCCTCATGATGGATAAATGGCTAAAAATAGGCACCCAACGTCTAGAAAATGAAAAGAATGACAATACAAATGAGAATGATGGGTCAACATCCAATGAACTTAAAAAAACTGCATGAATTCAATGGCACTGTTTCTGCATAAAAAAATATCGAACAAAATGTGCTGTCTAATAAAAAATTGAGAAAATATCAAGAAGAGTTTATTAAATATGGATTTAAATATTGCGTTGTTAATGGGAAAGAACATCCGTTGTGTGTTAATTGCAGGGATAAATTAGCAAATGAAAGTATGAAACCTGCTAAATTAAAAAGACATTTGGAAACCAAACATAAAGAATTAGCAAATAAATCAGAGACATTTAAAAAAACGAGCTGAAAGTGTGAAAAATCAAAATGTATTTTTGAAAAATACACAATTGCTGAGAAGGCTTTACGGGCATCCTTAGAAGTTTCATATTTAATAGGAAAAAATTTGAAACCACATACAATTGGAGAACCACTCATTCTTCCTTCAGTAATTAAAATGACATCATTTATTCAAGGAGAAACATATGGTAACGATTTAAAAACGTTACCATTATCAAGAGATACCGTTTCTCGGCGAATTTCCGCCATATCACGTAATATATAATCAGTTCTGTTAAATCGATTACAAAACTATGTATTTGCTCTACAACTTGACGATACTACAAACATTTCTAAAGTGTCTCAATTAATTGTTTATGTGAGATACGTTTATGAAGAAGACATATCAGAAAAAATTTTATGTTGTAAAAAATTGGAAGGAAAAACAAATGGAGAGAAAATATTTGAAATTATGATATTTTGGGGAAACAAATGACCTTACCTGGACACACTGTGTCGCGGTTTGCTCTGATGGTGCTGCTGCATTAACAGGTAGTAATAAAGGACTAAGAGGGTTAATAAAGAAAATTGCTCCCCATACAATATTCAACCATTGCATGATACATAGACAAGCTCTTGTTGCAAAAGACATTGATGAAGAATTGCACAAGATATTACAGGATGTTGTTATTGTAATTAATTACATTAAAAGCAACAGCTCCCTAAACAGTCGTCTCTTTTCAATACTTTGTGATGAGATGGGTTCTGTGTATGAGACACTTACTACATACCGAAGTCAGATGGCTCTCACGCTGCAAAATACTGCTACGTATTTTCGATTTGAGAAATGAAGTTTACATTTTTTAGTAGAAAAGAAACATATATTGGCAAGTTCATTCATTAATGAAGATTGGCTCGGAAAACTCAGTTGCATGGCTGACATTTTCGAAAAACTTAACGATTTGAATGTAAGTCTACAGGGAGAGAAAACAAACATTTTAACATCGAGCATTAAAATTGAAGCTTTTAAAAATAAGCTGATACTTTGGCAAGGAGAATTGAGCAAAAATAACAGACATGTTCCCGTGCTTTTCAGAATTTAATAAAGAAAATAATATAGATTTCTTGATATTTAAAAACACCATTTCCCGTCATATGATAAAATTGGGAGAAAACTCTTCTAGGTAATGAATTAGGTTGGATACGTGATCCATTTTCGTTTGATATTTTTAAATCCAATATATCTTTCAATGAAAAAGAACACTTAATTGATGTTTCAAGCGATGTGAAACACTGCGCATTCAATTTAAGTCTGACTTGCCAGAAATTTTGGTTAACGATTGGAAACGAATATGCCGATTTGAAGAAAAAGGCAATTAATATTTTGATTCAGTTTGCATCGACCTACTTATGTGAAACCGGTTTTTCTTAATTAGTTGGCCATTAAAACAAAATATCGATCTCGATTGGATCCAGAGGATGACTTACGGCTTGCGATTTCCAATACAGATCCGAACATAGAAGCAATCATGAGCTCTTTCCAAGCACATACCTCACATTGAATTCTTATGTTATAAGTTTGTTTAAAGTATTTTCCATTAAAAAATATTTATACCCATATGCATAAATAAAACCATTGCTTCATAAAATTATGTGTTTTATTCAGACCTCTAATAAGGCACAAACAGAAGCGCAAATCCCAAACAGAATTCGACTTTAACTACGTTGATGATTAAAAAAACGTCTATTGTCTATCCAGGGGTCGCGACAAAATAGTAAACAAAATTGGGGGGCGGAAATGAAAATAGTTTGCGCACCACTGCCTTAGGTAACTTTTTAACCAAAACCTAAGCACTCTCGGTCGCAGTCAGTATATGGGAGGGTGACCTCCCATCACTTTTGCGACTGGGCGGGGCTTATGGTTCTTATTAGCATTTAAGTTTCTTCTGCACAATAAATCGACATTTTTATAAATTCATCCACCCTTATGTTATTAGCATTTATTTAATATTTTTATCTTTTTATGATGTGAAGATGAGTTGCTATGCATCGGGTGCTCCGAAAGCAATATGTCCAGTCCAGTAAAAATACGAAAATTATTAGTTTGCATGGGATGTATTCCCACATTTAACAATTGCGTCTTTTTGTTCGATATAAATTGGGCTTTTATTTGGTGTAAGTGCTTTTAGTTAATTTTCCTCGTGAATTTAAGTGTTTCTCAACTCAGCGTTGGTACGTTTTAAAACACGAAATTCTTCGGGATGGGATGGTTGTTTTGTGGTTTTATGGCACTAGGGCCATATTTGGCCATGCTGCGCCAGACACAAGATATACAATATCAAGTAATAGACATACACACAATGAAAGTTTTACTGACATATATGAGAGAAATACACCCAGGGAGGAATGTACCTGTTTGAGATGGGAGTAGAACTATTTTTCTGAAAACTTAACTCAAGATAAAACCCAAATTTCTATATTAGTTTTCACTAAAAGTTAGCTCGTGGTGCTCTATTGCGACATAAATTCAACTACCATCCATCAACAGTTACAGAAAATGTTTAAAACTTAGATAATTTTTAAAAATACAAAAATTTAGTAAAAGTAGCACTCCGAAAATGCGTCACTTATTAAATAAAATACTGCTATAGATTTTTTTCACATAAACTCGTTTCTTTCTATCGGAAAAGGGTTGGATTTGTTGGGTTTTATGTCGCAAAAGTCATAAATGGTCATGCTGCGCTAGACACAAGACAAACAATATCAAGTTATGGACATACATACACAAGAAACACAGAAGAGAAATACACCCAGGGATGATTCGAACCTGAGCCGCATACAACTCGCAGGCTACTAGAGCAGTTGGAATACCTAATGAGTCAGGAAGACGCATTTCTATCGGGGCTCTAACTCACGTTATGGCCTATTCACGACATGTGGAGATTTGACAGTTCAGCCCAGATCCAATCTAGGATTTATCAAATAATGATAGAAAATTCCCATCCAAATCTTTTGGAAGAGAAATACTCCCAGGGATGATTCAAATCTGAGCTGCCTACAACTTGAAAATATGGATGGAGGGTTAGATATATATCGATGGACAATATTTTACCAAGGAACACTCAGTGTATGATTTGCATACATAGAATTTGCTTAAATGCAAGGAAGGCCTGATGAATTTTTGAATCCCGGAAGGTTCAACCCTTCTATTCCGAAACTTTTCTTCTAATACAACCAAAATCCTTCGTGTACAAAGGGGGCTGGTGCACGTTCAATCTGTCGTGGCCTCAAATGTCTTCACGTTGGCGTGGTGTGGAAGTTTCGAGAGAGGGGTGCCAGCTCAGGTGTTGCCTCGTCATCTGACCGTGATACAAAATTACGAGGTGTCCTTCGATCAGTACCTTCGGGATTGGATTGAATGTTAGGGTTTTATGGAGCAAGGTTCTGTACGTTCGGGTTTTATCCAGAACCGTCACCAATAGCCCGTTGCGTTGCTCCAGTGCGACATTAATTAACTACCTACCTCATCACAATTCTTTGCATCAGTCGTACAAGAGGAAAATAAATCATCAGAGCAATTTGAAAAACTCTTAGTTTCATTAAAAACGAACACAAATTATTTTGTGCCTATCAGATTTTATTACTGCGAATAGATGAGATAGATTCAAAGAACACTTTGTCCAAGGTGTATAATACTGTTTATTTGGTCGGAGGTTTGCGATTTCGAATCCAACCAGACCGTCGTGTACAAAGGGGGCTGGTGCACGTTAAATCTGTGGAGGCTTCAAATGTCCTCACGTTGGCCTGGTGTAGAAGTTCGGAGAGTGGGGTGTCAACTCAGGTGTTGTCTCGTCATCTGACTGGCTAAAAATTACGAGGTGTTATCCTTCGATCTCTCCCTTTGGGTTTGATCCCGGACTGTCGCCAATAGCCCTTTGCGTTGCTGCAGTACGATGTTAAATATCTATCTACTCTAGATAACGTCTAGATAGGTAGGTATTTTAATTAAAGCACCCATCTACTCTCTACTCTTGCAATTTTTGGAATTCAAAATTTCGTCACGTGATTGTGTATGCAGGAGCGCCACCTGACGTGGATAGAACTAGATAGAAACAGTGCTTGCCTGGAAAACGTGGTAGGTATTTTAATTAACGTCGCACTAGAGCAACACAACGGGCTATTGACGACGCTCCGGGATCAATCCCCAAGTGAAAGATTCAAGGACAACACCACGTAATTTTGAACGATTCTCAGATGACGAGGCAACACCAGAGCTGGCATCCACTCTCCAAACTCAGTCGCCAATAGCCCGTTGCGTTGCTCCAGTGCTACGTTAATTAAAATACCTACATACCGAACCTCTCTTTTGTAATTATAAGAAACTTTCCCATTCCGTTAACCAACCAAACTTAGGCCAAAGTCTGAGAAACGGATGAAAATGGGAAAAATCACATAAAAGGAAGTTGGGAAAGAAGGAAGACGCGAATCGCACGAGAAGGGGAAATGAGAAATGAAAATTTACACAATTAGAAGGGAAGAGAAAGAAAAGAAGAATGCATAAATAGAGGAAGCTGGACTAATCAATGGAATGGAGAAATGAAAGGAAATCAGAGAAATGCATCGCAGCGAGAAATTGAAAATGCATAAAAAAAGGAAAGAGAACGTAATATTGGGGTGTCGTGGAGATAAGAATCAAGACAGTTAAGAATGATAGACAAGGAGAAAAGGAAGAGGGTATATTAGCGAGAGACAAAACTGTAAAATGTAAGTTCAAATGAACCAGAAAAGAGAAGGAAACAAAAGGAATCAAAATGGAAAGAAGACTGGGAAGGGTTGTAATGAGGTAGTAACAGAAGAAAAAGAGGAAAAGAAAGTTAGAACTTGCCGTGTAATGAAAGTAAGGAAGCTAGGAAGAGAAAACGAGAATTTAGAAAAAGTTGGAGAAGGAAAAAGAATGACTGAGCAAAAGTGTTTAAAAGGTGATGTATATATATATATATATATATATATATATATATATATATATATATATATATATATATATATATATATATATATATATATATATATATATATATAGGTAGTATTTTAATTAACGTCGCATTGGAGCAACACGACGGGCTATTATCGACGGTCCGGGATCAACCCCCAAGAAAAAGATTCTAGAACAACGCCATGTAATTTTAATCCACAGTCATATGACGAGGACAATTGAGCTGGCACCCCACTCTTCAAACTTCCATACCACGTCAACGTGAGGACATTGGAGACTACGATATATTTAACGTGCACCATCCCCATGTTCACGATGGTCTTTGGCTGATCCGAGTTTTGAACTCGTAACCACCCGGTTGCTAATCCGGAGCCATCGTGACTCAGTGGGTATATCCACTATGCTAGCAACCTTCGATTTGTAGGCGGCGCAGGTTTGATTTCTGCCTGGTGCATTCTTCCCTGGGTGTATTTCTCTCTTCTCTGTCAGGAAAACTTTCATTGTGTGTGTCTATTACTTGATGTATGTTTCGTGTTTGGCACAGCATGACCAAATATGGCCCTTATGCCATAAAACCCCCAAAACCAATCAATCGGTTTCTAATCCGTTCCTCTGCCAACTGGGCTACCGCGGCCCGACCAGAGTCAGAGGAAAATAGTCTGGGAGCTGAGATAGGTAAAATATAAGGTGATGGAGTAAAATTAGGATTGAGAATGGGAAGGGAAAAACTATAATACTTACCTACAATGATGTCCTCCTCTAACTCCCTGCCTATGGCTGGCAAGGAAGGATAAAGCCGCTGACTTTCCTGAAAAAGTTCCTATATGGTTAGAATAACAAAGACGTAAATAATAAAAACGTAGAATAACAAACGTAGAATAACAAAGCAATTCAAAGATTATACCATAATTCATGACGTTAAAGTAAACATTAGTAATTTGGTGTCACTGATAGTTTTTGTAGAAAACCTTAAACAGACGACCTTTTGAAGGACACCATGTATTAAAATATTCGTATGTGATAAATACGGGTATAAATTACTAAGGTTCACACAGTATGTCACACTGTGGTTGGATACCATGTACATCTCATCGAAAATTAACTCTTCCCCACCAGATGCATTTCGACAATAATGGGAACATGAAATTTCCCAATTTACAGGTGCACGAGGTGATCACTACGCAGTACGTCCTGATACATAATAGACGTCCAGATTTGAAATAGAGGCATTTTTAAGAAACCTATCGGTTGTCCAAAGAAGGCTGTATTATGACACAACCACCCCCATCACCCAGGGATCAGTCAACTACAGAATCAACCTCGCCACAAAAGAATGTCCAACATTGACGAGTGTCCGCTCTGCAACGCAGCACACATGGATTGGGGACATCTCTTTAACTGTCCAGCCTTTGAAGGACGACCTACATGACGGACACTTTACGAACGGTCCGAATGGTCTTGTTGACAAGTTCTGGTGTGATGAACAAAAAAACAAATCATTTAGCAGAAACCATCTGCCCTCAGGTGCT
This sequence comes from Meta bourneti, assembly GCA_933210815.1. Taxonomy (NCBI): domain Eukaryota; kingdom Metazoa; phylum Arthropoda; class Arachnida; order Araneae; family Tetragnathidae; genus Meta; species Meta bourneti. Next base: position 109,048,559 of record OW119922.1, on the reverse strand, counting down.
CGCCTCGGTACAGCTGTATGTGCGCCTCGCCCGGTGGCAACGCCCCTTGGCACGTTTTTTGGCGCACTTTTTATGTCGCCAAGGACCGTTACCACCAGACGAGACACTACATACAGCTGTACCCTCGCCTCCTTTAAGTGTGTAGGGTCTTCAAGGACCCGAGGTTCTCTTGTGATCTTTTCTTTTCGCATGGAGTTTATTTTCCCTGAGGTAGCTCTCCCGGGATACCCAAGTGATCTTTTTCTGCTTTCATCCCATTACTCCATTCCCCAATCCCTATTTTTTTCATTAAGGTGTGTACGATAAGGTGTGTGTCACGGTACCGAGATACTCTAGTGATTTTTATTTTCCCATTGGGTTTACTGTAGTAAATACGGGGGTCGTGCTCCCGGGATTTCCAAGCGATCCCTTTCTGCTTTCATCGCACTAATCTGTACCCTAATCTCTGTTTTCCTTCAGGTATGTATGGGATTCATGAACCCGAGGTACCCTAGTGATTTATTCTTTTCCCATGGGGTTTACTGCTTCTGATAAACATGGGGGTTGGGACCCCAGAATTGCCAAGCGATCTTTATACTTTCTTCTCTCCATCCTTTCTTTTCACAATTACTTGACATTGTCTGTTTTGTGTTTGGCACAGCTTGGCCAAGTATGGCCCTCGTGCCATAAAACCCAAGACCAACCAACCTTCTTTTTTCCCTTTCACGACATTTTCTATTTGACGTTGTCATGTGTTTGACGCAGATTGGCCAAATATGGCTCTCGAGCCATAAAACCTTAAAACAATCAACCAGAATCCACCCATCATTCTACACGACAATCTTTGAGCGCAGTTATGAATCAGTTCATTCGATGGGTCTGGGATGTAATTTAACCCAATGTGACTGAGTTGATCTCTAAAACGAAGAAATTCCTTGGGCATTAGATTTAGAACTATCCCAAAACAATCTTCATGTGGTAGACCACTGTATGCGCCAATAGCCATCTAAAGACGCATCATTCTACGTCTCCCACATCAATGGAAATGGGGTGCACCACTCTTCTTTCTTAACCCAGTGTAAAAAAACAAATTCAAGTAAGTCATTGAGTCTGCAAAACGTTTTTGGGCAATGGCAGATGGGTCCTTAAAATGTCTTCATGTATGGCTCCAATGCTATTCAGGATGCACGAGGGAGAAGGTGGTAATAATATGCACTTTATACAGGTGGGAAAGGATTTCTGCCCATCAAAGAATATAATATTTTTCAAATGGCCAGATCAGATCCTGGCAAGCATATATAAAGTTTTTCGGGGCAAATTGAAGGCAAGCAGCTCTCCTGGTGTTTTACTGAGGTACCAGTGATGAAAAGGTACTGGAGATGATCTGCGCAATTGCTGTTTAAGTTCGGATAGGTGATCGTCCTCTGAGAATGAGATGGTACTTTCTCTTCTTCCAGGTTGTTTATTTGCTCCAGCCTTTTATAATAAGTCGGCTTTCTCATTGCCCGGAATGCCAACATGTGTTGGGATCCATTGAAAATTTATTTTAGAATTTTGCACAACAGCATTGAAGTACTTAACCTTCCAAGTAGTTTCGACCTGAGAGTTGTAGACGGTGCAGGTTCGATACTCCCTGGGTGTATTTCTCTCTTCTGTGTCAGTAAAACTTTCATTCTGCCTGTACGTTCATTACTTGATATTGTCTGTCTTGTGTCTGTCTGGCGCAGCATGGCCAAATATAGCCCTTCCGCCACAAAACCCCAGAATCAACCAAGTGGTTTCGATGAGATATCTCGTACATCAAGATCTGACCAATTTTACTAATAACAAGATATCTCATCAAGATATTGCTGTTTTTTAATGATTACCCGATCAAGATCTTGTCCGTTTTTTCTAATGACGATATATCTCGTCCATCAAGATCTGGTCATTTTTGCTAATGAAGATACCTCGTCGAGATACAACCTCCAGGAGGGTAAAAATTGAAAACGCGTAACACTTATACAATTACCACAATCAAAATTCCAACCTTCCATACAGCACACTACATACAAATATAAAGATTGATGAACATGTCACCTTTATGACGCATTCTATTGAAAAATTGAAAACGTATAACACTTATACAATTACCACAATCAAAATTCCAACCTTCCATACAGCACACTGCATACAAATATAAAGATTGATGAACATGTCACCTTTATGACGCATTCTATGTATCTCATTTCCCGCACGTCATCTGAGGTGATTGGTCTGTCTTGATCGTCCCCAAATATCCGGTCCAATTCCTCTTGTATGTTCGCCTGGATGTCCGGTCTCAGTCCTATATTATACAGTACCCAGCTGATACCCATGGCAGTGGTGTCGTGACCCTGGTGAAGAGAAGTTGGTATTGGTATTGAAAAAAAATCACGCATTTAGTTTGTTTACTCAGTGGGGAATAGCTTATAGCAATAGATATCCGAATCATAGGATATCCGACTACTTTCTGGGCTGCGGTCGCCCTGTTGGAGGAGTAACGGATTAGCAAACGGAGGGTTGCGAGTTCGAATCCAACCAACGACCCTTGTGTATACGGCAGTTCGTGCACGTTAAATATGTCGCGGCTTCAAATGTCCTCACGTTGGCGTTGTGTGGAAACTTGGAGAGTGGGGTGCCAGTTCAGGTGTGACCTCGTCATCTGACCTTGGTTCAAAAAAACGTGGTGTTGTCCTCGGATTTTTCCCTTCGTGTTTGCTCCCGGACCGTCACCAATAGCCCGTTGTGTTGCTCCAGTGCGACGTTAATTAAAATACCCACCTACCTACTTCCACTTAAGGTAACTAATGCACAACTAAGGCAAAATAGCTTAATCCGTTATATGAAACATGACTTCCTTTTTATAAAAAGTAAAGGGTCGTGGTAGCCCGATTGGAAGAGTAGCGGTTTACCAGAGGATTGCGAGTTCGAAGCTCAATACAATCATAGACCGTCGTGTTCGTGGAGGCTGGTACACGTTGAATATGTCGTGGCCTCAAATGTCCTCACGTTGGCTTGGTGTGGAAGATTGGAGAGTGGGGTACCAGCTCAGGTGTTAACCTCGTCATCTGAGTGGTTCAAAATGACGAGGTGTTTTCCTGGGATCTTTCCCTTTGGGATTGATTCTAGACCGTCGTCGATAGCCCGTTGTGTTGCCCCAGTGTGACATTAATTCAACTACCAACACCACCGGAAATGATATCGGACCGTCGCCAATTACGTGTTGCTGCATTGCGACGTTAATTCAAGTTCCTAACTTTGAAAAGTAAAATGTAAAAATAATGCTTTAATTGCTGGTAGGTAGGTTAATTAACGTCCCACTGGAGCGACACAACGGGCTATTGATGGCGGTCCGGGATCAAACCCACAGCGAAAGATCCGAGGACAACACCACGTAATCTTTAATTGCTGGAAGGGAGTTCATTGGAACTTTCAAGTACCAGTCGTAAATTATTAGCCATCAAGCTAAAAATATATTGGAATAGTTAAGAATTGTGAAAGAATATTCGGATCACCCAATTAAAAAATATGGATTATATGGAATGATTTATGAGGCAGATATTTTATTATGGATCCTTTTACCAAATTGTTGCAAATATTTATGACTACTAAAGATAGATATGATTGAATTATTTCAGCCTTTATATCGGAAAATTTATTTCTTAAGGCATTAAAACTCTAGTACCTGATTATTTAATGGAAACTTTAGATGAGACTGATACAAATTTGAATATTGAAAGAGCTTTGTATTTTCATTCATATACGGCCCCATAAATGCATGCATGATTTAAACACTTGTTATTGAATGCATGTTTCTATGACGCTTAAAAGATAATAATCGATGCATCCATTCTGATAATCAGTTACTGTTAATGCCAACATTTCACTAGCCATTAATCAAATTTTATGTTTCTTAATCCCACTAATGCTCTTAACATTCATTTGTTAACGATAACGTGGAAGTGATGTACGTTCTGTTGATATACGCTTGAACAGACCAGAAAGACGAAAATAAGTTTATATTGTTTTTATGGATGTATCGATTAAGCTGTCTGTTTTAGATCAGTATTCAAGATCTATTTGTTCTACCAAATTATTCAAGAAAAAGGCTTTCTTTTTTTTCTTCTCAAAAGTGATTACATTTTATTTTTCTCTGTTCGATGCAGCTTGAAATGTTTTTGTTTCATAAAAGACTCGATTGAATTATAAATACTGCTCTGCTAATACGAATTTATGAAAAATGAATATGCGTTACAATTAAAAGAAAACTTTTGCCACTTACCACCCAATTTTTTTATAACGCCTAAAAAGAGTGTTTTAAACATTTCTCCAATTTGGAATGATATTCATTATTTGTGAAATTAGAGCTTCGTAAAAGTATTTTTCTGCTTGTTCCTTCTCTTCATAAAGGTGTCATTTTTCTTTCCCTTGAATAATTTGACTCCCGTTCCATTGAGAGGGGCCGCGGAAGCCCGGTTGGAAGAGTAACGGATTAGCAACCGGAGGGTTGCGAGTTCCAATCCAACCAAGGACCGAAGAACTTATTGAAAAATCTATATTTTTAATCTTTTCACATGACTTTTTAAACACATCACGAGCGAAATAAAACTGAAATTCAAACTTCCCGAGGTTGCCATAAAAGCGGGCATCATCCAATCTGGTTTGACTTTACCTGCCATAACGCTACAAAAAGTGTAAAAAGAAGGCACCAAAAGCGTTGCAACAAAAGGGTTTTTATACCCAAGCTGTACCGGTTTTGCTTGATCTTTTTATCAGATACACATTAATAACATCTATTTGATGTTGTGGAACGATACGCAATGAAGCTTTTGGGGGCAAATTACATTCCATCAAACAATTAGTTCATCTAGTCAGTTAAAATGCGAGATCGAAGTCAAATTGATTCGGTTTCGCAAAGAGCGTTTCACTTTCATCTTTTGTTGGGAGAAAGTACCCCTCAATGTCTGGCCCTTGCTAACCCAACCATCCAACCCCTTCAAATTCGGTCCAACGACAGAGCGTCGCGTACACGGGGCTGGTGCACGTTAAATCTGCCGTGGCCTGAAATTTCCTCACGTTGACGTGATGTTGAAGTTTGGAGAGTGGGGTACAAGGTCAGGTATGACCTCGTCATCTGACCATAGTTGAAACTTACGTGGTGTTGTCCTCGGATATTTCCGTTCGGATTTGATCTCGGACCGTCACCAATAGCCCATTATGTTGCTCCAGTGCGACGTATATTTAACTACCTGCCTACCAAATTTCCACACCACGCCAACGTAAGGACATTTGAGGACGCGACAGATTCAACGTGCTCCCACGTACACGACAGTCATTGGCTGGATCGAGTTTCGAACTCGCCGGTTGCTCTTCCGATCTTGATCGGAAGGATTTGGGGTGTTATGAAGTAAGGAATCTCACTGCGAACATGAAGGTGTCCACTTCCTCCCTGATGTCGTTCTCGCTGAGGATGTTGTCCTTGACGTGGAGGTCAAGGAGCAGATCCAGGAAAGCCTTCCTCTCCTTCATCTCCAGGTCCTGTCCTTTGTCCGACCATCCTCCCTCTTCCTTCATCTTGACCAGCAGCTCTCGCTTCTTCTCCCGGATGACCTGAAGGACATGTTAATACAGAGTAACCTCTTGACCATATTGCAACTAAGAAAGCTCTTAATCCTTATAACATTTACTTATGTCATACACAAAAAAAATCTGTAGGCTGTGTCAGAGCATGGCCTCAAGGTTTAAAGCGAATACGTCTCGCTAACACATAGGGCTCAGTGGTGTGTCCACTGCTTTAGCAACCTGAGTTACAGCCCGTGCAGGTTATGTTTGTATTTTTCTCTTCTCTGGCAGTAAAACTTTCCTTGTGTGTGTCTATTAATTGATACTGTGTTTTGCGTCTGGTGCAGCATGGCCAAATATGGCCCCTTGCGCCATAAAAACCCCATCAACCCGTTAACGCATAGTATTCATTTTGGGGCAGTAAATGAAAGATAAATTCAGTAGTCAATTCAGTGTTTATCAAAAGCTGAGTTGTATACTACAGTCAATGTATTTCTGCTTAGCTTTGGAGAGTTTATGCCGACATTGTGAAATTTTTCAACTGCGGTCCAACGTTTCAGAACCAAGATTGCATTACATTTCACTTTTAATGTCTAAAGTCGACAGATCTTCACGCTAAATTTTGTTTGAGACCCAATTTAAGCCGTAGTACACTACTCAGTAATCTCGTGACGGTCAGAGGGGTTAAACTGTAGGTTCACTTCTAATTAGATCATCAGGGGAACATCTCTTGGTGTTTACTGGCTACACGAATCCGAGATATTCTCGTGATCTTTTCTTTTCCTATGAGTTTACTGTCTTGAGCAGTGGTTATTAACCTGGGGTATGTGCATCCCTGGGGGTGCGAGAAAGCATTTCCAGGGGTGCGAAAGAAGTTTCTAAATTTTCGATGGAAACTACCACCTGACCACCTGTGAGAAACTAGCGAACATTACGTTGACTTTTGTGACTCCCACTCCTACCCCTAAGGAATAAGCGATGCTGTTTGGAAGAAGGCACCAAAATGCACCAGGTTAGAAAACCTATTTACTGAGAAATATTTTACTCTGAACTAATAAAAAGTGCTCTTTTGAATAAATAATCACATTTTGGGGTTGTACATAATTATGTAAATTTGTGTTTAATTTTCAATAAATAAATTATCTTGCAATAATTTCCTAAATAAAGAAATATAAACACGTTTTTTAAGGGGGTTATGAGAACTTATTTTTAGATGCAAGGGATGCCGATCACTAAAATGGTTAAGAACAACTGCTCTTGAGTAAACACAGGACACCCAAGTGGTCTTTTTATCCTTTTATCCCACTATTCTGTCCCTCAATCCTTCTTTTTTCTATTTAGCGACATTTTTTACTTGATGTTGTCTTGTGTTTGGCGCATCTTGGCCAAATATGGCCCTTACGCCAAAACAACCAACCACTTTTAGTTAGTCCTCGTATAGCCAATAATAACCAAAACCAATAAACCAATCCAAGGAGTAAGAACATTATTTTCACTGCCTTTATATTAAAACAGGTGTTCTTCCAATCGCACCATATGTGAAAAAATTGGATATTTTTCTACAAGGCGGATGTATTTGTTCACTGTTCTCTTTAGAAGGTTGACAAGGCGGATGTATTTGTTCACTGTTCTCTTTAGAAGGTTGACAAGGCGGATGTATTTGTTCAATGTTCTCTTTAGAAGGTTGACTGGTTATACGCTGAACATTAAGTTATTGAGAATATGCGCTAATGGCAAGCAGTATAACACTGAACTCAGAGCATCGTACTAGACGTATTGTAGCAAATACCAGAAAATTATTTTCATGGATTGGTTTATTCAATTCTAGGCATTTTATTAAAATGTACAATTCAACTAAGATAGTTTAATAAAATAATTGAATTGATTCTCATTTATATTTCGATGATCATACGCTTTTGTCTGAGTTTTTATTGCAATAATTGAGTAGTTTTCGCTTTCAAGTTTTATTTTTAATGTTGAGTAATAATAAGTTGAGAGATTTAAGTTATTAGAAATTTCCACTTAAATAATTTAAAAATATTGTAGCCTTAAACTTGTGTCTTGAACTGTTTATTCTTTATTTCGCTAATATCGGACGTTCAGTTTTCTACGAAACTTGCTTCATTTATTCGCTGTACACCATAAACTTCTTTTATCAGAGGGCTCCAGTTGTCATGAAATAAATTTTTTAAGCAGCCGTATTTTCTCGTTAGACTGCGAAGCACTTTAAAGTGCTTTCTACGAGTTGAAATAAACACGCGACCCAAAGGAGTAATAGCATGCAAATAGTTTCCTCACAATGAAAAATTCTCAAAATAGAAAACAGTAACTAATTTGCATTATATTACTATCACTCTTCATTTTGAAACCTGAAAAAGCAAATGACATCAAAACACACAAGAAAATGCTCCTACGCAAGCTTGAAAAGCCAATTTCACGCAGCTTTTCGGTTTACGAATACTCGAAGAATATTTGATGCAATGTTTGAGCGAACATCTATTTGTTAAGTGTTAGTTGAAGTCATTTAGAGTTCTTAAATGTATCCAGTTACGGCCCTGATTCGCTTTAAAGTAAAAGTGCCCTTCCACCAAAGGCAATAAATTATAGAATTTATAAGAAAACTTTTTTATTACAAACGCCTAATACGAAAAATACGCAGGCAGCAAAAACTAGCTTTGATTTCGTACTTTAATGTTGACGAATTCATTTGCTTTTCCTCATCCCAGATCAAAATTAGACTTATTCTCTGATGAAAATGTCCAAAAGTTGTCTCTCGGTTCATGAGCGTCCTTCAACATCGAAACATTACAGTGCACATGCAGAATCATAGACATGAAATATAATTAGCATTGATTTTGAGCATTGCTACTGAGAGGAGCTTCAAGAAGTGTGAACAACATCGACTAATAGTCATGTGACTGCTCTGTGAGGCATTGACTTGGTTGGCCAATTCGCCTTTTTTATCGCCTCCTTTGGTGATATAATATCTTATGACAGGGTAGGTGAATGCGTATTTCCACAGAGTGGCAACAAAAGTGGTGAAATCGCCAAAGTCTACTAGGATGTCGAAAAAGGACCAGTCAGATGATGAATCAATCTATGGGCGTCTTCTCCCGCCCAGTGGACCAATCAAATGATGGATGTTCGGTTCAACCCGGAAGACGAAATTAGTTTAAGGGTCACGTTGCTACTAGTTTTGGTCCTTTGATCCTGGACACATACAAAGGTTGCTATTGCTACTTTTATATTTCTTCTATGCTCAGTACTAGTTATGCTGTTACCTGAAAGTTGTGACAGTCATGTTAAAATTTCCCCCTGCTACATGTTTAATTGCTTTGGTGCGACCAGTTCTAAATCTTGAAAATGCTGTCTGTTCTTAAATAATTAACTTGAGATTGACTATTTTTCCAGGTCTTTGTCCTATATACCAACAGCGGTGTGGTGCCCTATGCCAGACATTCTTTTATTTTTATACAAGGAGTCTATCTCTTTCAAGGTAACTAAATTTCCCTCGGATAAATCAACCCCAAGGTACATTAGTGATCTTCCTCCCTTTCATTTACCATTGCCTACCTTTATGCTTTTTCTTTTTCTTCCCCTCTTATTGTGTTGCCTCTCTTGTGTTTGGTCTTAGCTTGGCCAAATATGGCACCATAAAACCCGAAGACAACCAAACAACCCTCGGGCAAATTTAAGTCGCAGCAGGCCTCCACAAGTCCGTCCGTCTTTTCATTACCCTGTATCACCCCATGAGAAATAATCCAAATCAGATGTACCGGCAAATGTCTTGAAAGTCTCTAGAGTTCTACCATTTCAACGTAAGTTGGTTTCCTTAATTCTGTTAACGTCCAGTTTATTAGAAGTATCACTTTAAATTGCTGTAAAGAAAAGGTCCATGAGGAGTTTTTGATGAATTGTTAAAAATGTCACGTTAGAAAAGTTTATCACCGATGGATCGCTTTTTGTTGGTAAGTAGGTATTTAATTAACGTCGCACTGGAGCAACACAACAGGCTATTGGATCGCTTTTTGTAAGGTACCGTTCAGCAATGCATTTAAAATTCGCAAAGTAAGGCACAAATGCTTTCGGAATGCGAATGCAATGACTTCAAACAATCTCAGCCCTCAGAGGTACATCTTTACATGTGTACGGGCATCAAAACCCCGAGGTACCGGAGTGATGTGTCCTCTCATCCGTTTTACTCTCCCGTAGGTTGCGAGTTCGGAACTCGGTCCAGTCAAAGACCATCGTGCACACGGTGGTTGGTGCAGGTTAAATCTCAAGTGGCCTCAAATGTCTTTACTTTGGTGTGGTGTGGAAGTTTGGAGAGTGGGGTGCCAGCTCAGGTGTTGCCCTCGTCATCTGTCGTTCAAAATTACGTGGTGTTGTCTCCGGATCTTTCAGTTCGGGATGGATTCCGGACAGTCGCCAATAACTCGTTTTGTTGCTCCAGTGCGACGTTAATTAATTACCTATCTGTTTTACTGTCGCCTGTCTTTCTGCCTTTTGCTTTTTCCCTCCCTCGCTGTTGTCTTGTGTTTGGCGCGGCTTGGCCAAATATGATCCTTGCGCATAAAACCCCAAACCAACCAACCAACCATTAGAAAATCTGAATGTTTCGAATCACTATGAGTGGTAGGCAAGGTAAGCGCACCAAATGAGGATACCCCTATGCGATGCTTACCACTTCGGTCGTTCTGTGTGGGTGGTTCAAAATTGCGTGATGTTGTTCTCGGATCTTTCCCTTGAGGTTTAATTCCGGATCGTCACCATTAGCCCGTCAGTTTGTAACTGGCCATGGCCCATTTCCTAGCTATCTCCACAGATTTGATTTATCTCAGACCAACCAATGCTGCTGTGGGATAGAGGGAACTCCAATGCATTATGCCTTAGAATGTCCCCTCACAAGCTCACTTCCACCTGCGTTGCTCATCACCAAGACCCACCCCAGGATGGCTAAACCTAGCACTGAAGCATAGGAAATGCAGAGAAAACATTTGTAAAATCATAGATATCCTGAAATACCAGGATTTTATAGCAACGACATAAATTTAGTTACCGTATGACCATCAGCTGACCGTCAAGAAAACCAAACAGTGACTCTGCGAATAAAAAACTAATAAACTCCCAAGGGAGACTACTAAACCGGTAAATCCTCACAAGGATAGACACGGGGTTATCGTGCCGATCCTTGGAGCAACACATCCCTGGAGGAATGTATTGCTCTAAGTGTGACGTTAATTAAAATGCATACCTACCATTCTTTGTGATTGATAAGAATTTAAATGCATAAAATTACCATAGTGAATTTTGTTTTGCAAAAAATGAACGGATCAAGTTTTATTTTGGGCTTTGAATTGCTAAAAAAAGCCAAGGTGCTGTGTTATTACCAATTTCTGGGGTGGTGGTACACCTGGATTTCCTCCTTGAAATGGTTAAGTCCATTCATATAAATATTATAGCTATATTAAGGTTACTAAGGTGTATAAATATTTTCTCATTTGGCATTCTGATGTCAAGGAATGCTTTAACACTCCAAGTGGTTTTCAAAGAGATTTCTCGTCCATCAAAATCTGATCAATTTTTTGCTAATGATGTGATATCTTGTCATCAAGATACTGTCGATGCTTTGATGATGACGAGATCAAGATATTGTTGATTTTTTACGATGACGAGATCAAGATCTGGTCAGTGTTTTTCTAATGATCGTGATCGTGTGTTTTTCAAATGACGAGATATCTCGTTCAACAGGATCTGGTCGGTTGTGCCAATGACGATATACCTCGTCGAGACAACAATCAGGGTTAAAGGACTGGTGACATACGAAGGGTCGATTCACACCGTAAAAAACTAAACAAAATTAATTTTGTTTGTGCAAATTACATGATAGTTCTTCACCCATAAAGTGTTTTTTTCTGTAGTAAACCCTTTTATAGCGTAGTGCTTTTTAAAGAGTTGATGTTTCTTCAGGGGGGACATATGCTTTTGCATCTTTTCCTTGTAAAATAAGTCGTTAAGTTTTCAACCTTATATGCGTGGTTCGTTCAAGTGGAGGATGGTACTCACCGCTGAAGTGAACTGCAGCATGGTATTGACATTCTTCTTGTAGTTCCTGCCGTCTTCGGTGAGGTAGTAGGTGAAGTCGGACCACACCCACGGCTTCATTACTCGGTCTGAGAACTGCTCGGACGCCCTGAAACGATACGCAGAAACTCACATGAAGACTGTTCATTGGAGACGTATTGTTACTCCGATAGCACTTAAAATAACACTGTTATTTTAACATCGACAGTACTTACACTTTAAGAGCTTCAATGTATTTGCAATCCTTTCTTTGAGCTTGAATTTTGATGCCCATTGCTGTCTCTATAAATGAAACATGTAGTTTATTAATGAGTAAGGTAATAAATATGGACAATTGATGCACTACCGCATTCAGTAGTGTATTGGGCACCAATAGGAAGATAGTTGTGGTTATAGTGGCTATACTACCGTATTACTGACATCAAACTACAGTTATACTACTGTAATGCACACATCATACTGTTGCTATAGTACTGTAATACAGACAAAAAACATTTGTATATATTTCTATAAGATACCATACAGTTTCTATATATATAAAGATGTAATGTCTGTACGAAACAAATGTACACTGCATAATGCGTCTGTATACTACCCTGTAATACAGATGCATTATGTCTACTGTCCCCCTTTATGGTACCAATAGTATTACATCCCTTTACCAAAAGTAGAAGACACATCGTGTTATTAAAATTTACTGTTACAAATTTGAGACAGCGCACATCTTTTCATATCTAAATTCGAAGAGAATTAAGGAACAAAGCAGATTCTTGGATTCGAAAACTCTTTGTTACGAGTGGAAACGTAACCGTAGATATTTCCATTATATCGGGCCTTTTTGGAAGCTTTCATCTGTTTGTTAATGCAACAGTTATTGAATGATGTGAGACAAGTTGTAGTAATACCATTTAAAATGCCCTTTGGGTGTACTAAAGGGCTAAGATTGGTTGGTTCGGGTTTTATGGCGCAAGGGCTATATTTGGCCAAGCGAAAAGTGAAGTATAGTGGCGAAGTGTAGTGGCGAAGATATATTGTTATTTGAAGTGTCAAATCTAGAGTAAGGAAATTTTCTTAACTTCCTGGTGGTTGTCTTGACGAGATATCCCGTTCATTAACAAAATTGACCGGATCTTGATGGACGAGATATCTCGTCATTAGAAGAAAACTGACCCTTGATCTCGTTATCAACAAAGACTGAAACGATTTCGTTACTATAAAAAATCGCCATTACCTTGATGACACAATTGGTCAGATCTTGATGGGCGAGATAACGCGTCGAAACCACTTGGAGGGGTAAGAAACAAATATGTTGTGCGAAGAAATACGATTTATTATATGGAAAATTTTAATTGCTTCCCCCAACTGCAATCATCTATATTATTTCTATAGTATACGCCTCTTACACGCGGTGAATCTTACAAGTGAGGTATCAAAAGAAAGAGAATTTTCCCCGGATACTGACGAATCATCCGTTCTATTTCTCCAAGGTGTGCAGAGGGGGGGGGGGGGGCTAAAAACAATTCGAAATCCCCATAGGAATAACATTGAGTGTAAAACGATTGTGGTACGCAACTCAGTTTGTTTTACCAGTATTGATGGAAAAACAACTTTTCCAATAAAATTGTTTTACCAGTATTACTCGGAAAACATTTTTTTTCATCATCTATATTATTTCTATAGTATAGATCCCTTTTACGCCTCTTACATGCAACGAATTATTTATTTATGTATTCAACTGGTTTTTCATTTCTTTCCATAATATCAATAATTTATGAATATGTGATTTGATGATATAAGGATATTAAACGACGCATGTTATACGCGATGTTAAGATTTGAAAAAAAAATTGAAAATATACAACTTAACAATTTTTGTGAATTCTAGAGAGTTAAGATAACCTTAAGGTATTTTGGTGGGAAGAATTACGTGCTTTACACAAATGCTTGGAACAACGCTAACAGGAGGAAGTGTTGTAAATAGTGATTGAATAAACTTTTTCCATATTTTGGATATAAAAAAGTTCGCTTGCATCTTTCACCCTTACAGCAGATGGGGGGGGGGGGGGTTGGAGGATGGAATTGTTCATGGCGGGAATTCTCGCACGGGCACGCTAGTACTTATCAAATTTCTGTATCCAATCCTGCCGTACTAATCAGGAAAGTCAGTATATCTAAGTTTGGGATTTAGAATTACAATTATTAACATACTGTATATAAAATTAACTGATACCCCATAGCAGTTAGAAGGTCGCGTGCAGTGATTCACTGCGCTAGTAACCTGTGAGTTGTAGGCGGCGCGATTCCTACCTTGGTGCATTTCTTCTGTGCCAGTAAAGCTTTCATTATGTGTATGTTCATTACTTGATGTTATCTGTCTTGTGTTTAACGCAGCATGACCAAATATAGCTCGTATGCCATAAAACCCCAAACCAACCATGACAGTTAGGGCACAGTCAATAAATCGTTAGTTGATGAATCGTAATGTTATATGGTGTTGCTAAGTGTAAGGTGATTATATATTTAGCATGCATCAAGCAACAACTCGAGAAACCAAACTGTTGAGGTTCTGCCATTTTAGCTATCACGGCAGAATTGAAATAAGATATCGCTTTGGCTGTGAATGGTACTTTTTGAAGAGATGTAATCATAGAGGAAACATAAAAGCAGGGTGAGCTATGGTAACCTTTTTATGTGCCCAGGATCATTTGACCAAAACTAGTAGCAACTACATTCGTCAGCAACTACATTCGACCAAAACTACAGACTCTCAGACTACATTCGTCAGCTGCGTGGAACCTAACATTCATCATATGATTATTAGGTTTCCATGATTGTTAGAAGACGCCTATACATTGATTCTTCATCTGATTGGTCGGCGCGGCTTAGTAGTAGAATTTGGCGGTTTCACCATTATTGTCGCCGCTTCAGAAATAACAATTCACACACCCACTCTGTCATAAGATGTTATATCGCCAAAGGAAGCGATAAGAGGCAAAATCGGCCAAGCCACTCAATTTTTCACTGAGCGGTCACGTGACTATTAGTCGACACATTGGTTATACTATTGGTTACATAATTGCTTATTTTGAAGCTCCTCTCAATGGCAATGCTCAATTTACTTGTATTTCACATCTATGATTCCGTAAAGGTATGACAAACCGGGATACTGGAATATAAGGAATACTGACCGCACAGTATGTCGAGGGTACAGAGGGTGACTGGCTGAACGATGTCAACGATCTGTCCAACTTTCTCGTCCAGGACCTGGGTGAGCACTCGTGATTGTTCGTCGATTACGGGCTGGAAGTCCCCCAGGATTCGGAAATGAAACGCGGGGGTCAGCAGCTTTCGTCTCACTCGCCACTTGGCTCCAGAACTGAAAATAAATGGTACAAGTTAAAAATAAGTAGGAAGTTAATTAACGTCGTACTGGAGCAACACAACCCGCTGTTGACGACAGTCCGAGAGCAACCCCTAAGGGAAACGCCTCGTAATTTTGAACCCGTCAGATAACGAGGTCACACCTGAGCTGACACCCCACTCTCCAAATTTCCACACCACGCCAACGTGACGACATATGAGGCCACGACAGATTTAACGTTCTCCAGTCCCCGAGTACACGGCGGTCTTTGACTGGCCCGAGTTTCGAATTCACAACCCTCCGGTTGCTAATCCGTTCGTCTTCCAACTGGGCTACCGGGACCCCATTAAAAATGAGCCTGGATATTGGAAATCGAAACAGACTGGAAACAGGTTCGACAAATGAGAAAGATTCATAAAAAGTTACGCTCGGAGTATGCCGAGCGGTGCAGAAATGGTCCGACCAATGACAGTCGTTACGCGGGGGTGTGCAAGATAAATCTGTCGTTCCTGAAATGTCTTTACGTTGGCGTGAAGTGGAAGTTTGAGTGTGGGATGCCTGCTCTGGTGTTTACCTCGTCATCTGACCGTGATTCAAACTGATGAGATGTTGTCCTCGGATCTTTCCTTCGGGATGGACTCCGGACCTTTCCCAACAGCGCGTTGTGTTGCTCCAGTGCGACGTTAATTAAGTAACTACCTCCCGTCAGAAAAGAAGGGTAAAGGGGATTTCGATAAAACTTTTTTAAATAGTCGCATACTTGCCCAAAAGCTTTGAATATACTATAAAATTTTTTGGTCATAATGTCCAAATGGTTCGAATGTGAGTTTCTTTTAGACTGAAACTGGAATCTGAGTGTGAGGGCAGCAGTAGCTCAGTTTGTAGAGTCGCGGATTCACAACCGGAGGGTTGCGTGTTCGAAACTTGATCCAACCAAAGATGTCATCTGCAAGTGGCATGTGAAATCTGTCCTCAAATGTCCTCACGTTGGCGTGGTGTGGAAGTTTGGAGAGTGGGGTGTCAGCTCAGGTGTTGATCTCGTCATCGGACCGTGATTCAAAATCGAATCTTTCCCTTTGGGATTGATCCCGGACCTTCGCCAATAGCCCGTTGTGTTCCACCAGTGAGACGAAAATTCAATTACCAACCTACCTTTGAGTGTAAATACTGTCCCTAATCAATATTTATAAATAGCTTTCAAGTAAACAATTTCTCAGTTTATATTATTATTACATCAATAAAGAATTTATCAGTTTATATTTATTTGAAAAAAAAAATCGAAATTAGAATTTTTTTATTTTTCGTAAGATATGATTAATTTATATGTCTGTGAAGAGATTGTATACACAAAATAATTTAAGGATTTATCCCCTCCAAAAATAAAATTTTTGCCCTTTTCATTTCATAGACCCCGCTTTTAACCAGCTTTTAGCCGCACGAAGAATATGAATATCTTTATAATTTAATCAATTACACTGGTACCTTGAGATAGGAGTTTAATTCATTTCATGACCGAACTCGTAAGTCAAAATGCTCGTATCTCAAATCAATTTTCCCTATTAAGAGTAATTGAAATGAGATTAATTCATACCAGCCCCCAAAAACCACTCCAAATTTTTTATAATAATGTATTTATAAAGAACAAATATTGTAGCTGGAGTATCGAGTCCTGCTTCAGAATAGTACATATCGTAGAAGTAGTGCGATCGTACTGCGTTGCCAAGTCTATTAAGCCTTGCTCGTGTTTGTCTATTATCTCACTCTTGAATTCCATGGGTATTACCTTTTTCCTTTTCTCACCACTGTTCTTTATACTCACCTTCTTTGGACTCATGGTTATACGAAAAAATTAGCTAAATAATTGCACATCACCCCTTTTTCCGTTTTCAGAGAATTGACGCTGAGAAAAGAAAAATGAAAAAAAAAAAAGACTTGGGCGTCTCTGTGGCAGTTGACAATAAATGTCAAACCAAATTAAGAAATTGATTGATTTTCTGACAGACGTTAACTGTCATCAAGTGAGGTAAACATGAACTGAACGAAACGCAAGACTGGGAATCTGCGGAGTGGTGGTTGTGACGTCACCGAAGAAGGCTCGTATCTCTCAAATTCTGGCTCGTTACTCAAGGCAAAAAATCAACCTAGTGACGGCTTTTATCTAAAAAAACTCGTATGTTGGGGCACTCATATCTCAAGGTACCACTGTACTTTGAAAGTCTAATTTGTGATTTGTTCGCCGGTTGTTAATAAATTTAAGTGGCTGTCACCAACTTTTGAAGGAATTTAGTGTATATGTAAATTTCACGGTATCTGAATTTGATAGAGGCATATATAAGCAAAAAAGTAGTTAGGATATTCCTAATAAAGGAGAAAAATATGGTTGTTTTATTTTTGATCAGAATTTTAATTAAAAATGGTTTAGAAGAGTTGAAATTAGCGGAGGTTTAGTAAGACTCTTGAATTCCTTAACGTTCTTGCAGTTTTCAGGTGAAAATTTGTAACTTCCTCAATTTTTTTGGGTCGCGGTAGCCCGGTTGGAAGTGTAACGGATTAGCAACTGGAGGGTTGCGAGTTCGAATCCAACCAAAGATCCTCGTGTATAAAGGGGATAGTGCACGTTAAATCTGTCGTGGCTTCAAATGTCCTCCCGTCGGAGTGGCGTGGAACTTTGGAGAGTGGTGTGCCAGCTCAGTTGTGACCACGTCATCTGACTGCGATTCAAAATTTCGTGGTGTTGTCCTCGGATCATTCCCCTTCAAGTTTGATCCCGGACCGTCGCCTATAGTCTGTTGTGTAGCTCCAGTGCGACGTTATTTATAATACCTATATATCTCAGTTTTTTGTTAACGCTTGAAACATTACACAGATTACTGGGTACGTAGGTATTGCAATTAACGTTGCACTGGAGCAACACAACGAGCTATTGGCGACGGTCCGGGGTGGGGATTTCAATTAACGTCACACTGGAGCAACACAATGGGCTATTGGTGACGGTCCGGGATCAATCCCAAAGGGAAAGATCCGAGAACAACACCACGAAATTTTGAACCACTGTCAGATGACGAGGCAACACCTGAGCTGGCACCCCACTCTCTAAACTTCCACACCATGCCAACGTGAGGGAATTTGAATCCCCGACAGATTTAGCATGCACCAGCCCCCTTTATACACGACGGTCTTCGGTTGGATTCGAACTTACAACCCTCCGGTTGTTAATCAGTTAATATCCCAACATATCTACCACGGAACTGCTGATTATTTGTAAAGAATTGTCTAAATATCCCATGTGATTTGAAGTTTATATACGACAAAAGATGAATTAAATCCTTGAAATTGTTTACATGATTTTATTGCATTTTGAATGTCATAAAATAACAGCATACTTTAAGTTGTTCTAGAACTTCAATTTTATGTTTCATACCAGAAATAACCTATAGATATGTTTATACAAGTGGCTAAGAGGACCTCATAGTTATAAGGAATCCCAACTCAGCAACTCGGAAAAGTGACCCCGAACTCAATAAAGATAATTATTTCAAAATATTAATTTTTGAGATAACTGTCTTTCATATTTCAATTTAAAGCGAATTATTACTGAAAGAAAAATTACCAACCTTGTTATTAATCCTTCCTTGAACCAATAGTTCAGAAAGTTGTACATGAATGTCTTCTTGAGAACAGTATTGCTGTTCAATATGACCTGAAACACAATGAAACAAGTTTGAACACGATACAAAAAAGTCCACAAGGTCGTCAAAAGTTCATAAGAACATTGTTCAAACAAACGGAATTAAATAGAAATGAATGTGTGATTGTAATTAACTAATGTCGCACTGGAGCAACACAATGGGCTATTGGCGACAGTCCGGGATCAATCCCTAGGGGAATGATCCAATGACAACACAACGTAATTTTGAACCATAGCCAGAGAACGAGGACAACACCTGGAACCCCACTCTCCAAACTTCCACACCACGCCAACATGAAGAAATGCATTGGAAAATGGTTCAGATGAGATTTTGTTTGAAACGGTAAAAGCTAGGTACATAAATATTTTAAATATTTTACATTCTCTCGTCTGATATTTTGATTTGGCCTAGTGTGAAAGTTTGGTGAATGGGGTGCCAGGTCAGGTGTGACCTTGTCATCTGACCGTGATCCAAAATTACGAGGTGCTGTCCTAGATCTTTCCCTTCGGGATTGATCCCAGACAGTCGCCAATAGTTCGTTGTGTTGCTCTAGTGTGACATCAATTCACCTACCTATCTGATATTGTGAAATCAAGGGGAGCCTTAAATGGTCGATTAGATGAGTCCTACATCACTTAAAAATCTAAAAATACTAAAATATTGTGATCAAAATGCTTTTAAATTAAATGATAGGTCTTCAACCATAACATTTTTTGCAAAAAAAGCCAAACATTGCTCTTTATGGGGTTAAGGCCATATGAGATACTTTATCTGTAAACCAAAATGCAGATGGTGCTAGTGTTTTTGTGGTTGAACGTGTTTCTTGTAAGAGTATTCCAAAATATATAAGTCATTCGGCTACATTTTAAGTTAACTCCGTTATCTAAAGAGCGAGAGCTTTGGATAACCGGAAGTAAAATTTCCGTCTTCCGAGGTTTGTTTATGCTGAAAAATTCCTCAGAACCAATTACCATTTAAAGTAGTTCAGGATTTAAAACCTTTAAATTTAATGACGAGCTTTCAAAAATTACTTGTCTATCGCCGATGGTATAACATTGAACGTTCTGTGAAACAACGCACATCAGTAAAAATTCTAATCTCTACTTATAAAGATAAGATTATACACACCGGTACCGTTAAATGCTTTTATCAACATGGATTTCAAAGATAATGTACGTTATTAAATTCTAATATTTATTTATAAAGATATCGATAACGTTAAATGCTTTTATTAACATAAATTTCAAAGATAATAGTGTACGTTATTAAATTCTAATCTTTATAAGTAAAGATTAGTATTAAATTCTAATCTTTATAAGTTATAAGTAAAGGTAAGATAACACACCAGTAAAACTAAATGCTTTTATTCACATGAATTTCAAAGATAATGTTTGTTAGTAAGTTCTAATTTTCCCTTATAAGGAGGTAAGATAAACACCGGTAACGTTAAATGCGTTTATCAACATGAATTTCAAAGATAATAAAATCGGGAAATCATTAATTTAACGCCTCCTTTCTCTCAATACCGTCATTATTTATGCTATTCTACAGATTCCAGGTTATCTATTTTAGCCATAAAAAGAAGAATCATTACATTTTTTAAAAATTAGACACGCCATCATCATTTCGGAAAATTTATATGAATGCAAAGAATCGGATTCAATCCATTTTCATCCTCAAAGACTTTAACGGCCATCGATTTATGGTTGAAACGGATGTAACCGGTGTATTAGAGAAATAAATTCAGTGTCTCATTGGTGATGAAAGACTATTTCTCTCCACTGGAGTATCGGGAAAAGTTAAAATGGATCTGCATTAGAGAAGCATTCCACACAGAAAGGCAGAACACCCACCGATAATGCCTTAAATCGCAAAATCAATTCTAGAACACGGGTTCTACTTGGCTATTCAGAGCTATGCAGCTCCAAATTTAAGTGGGGTTTATGTATACTACAATGGCTATCGATCATTTGAGACCCATATGGTATTCGACGACGTGATACATAGGGAGATTTAAATGTTATTTATCACGTAGAAAATTCGTTAAAGTATAACTCGTACGTTTGGGATTGATCCCGTACCGTCACCAATAGCCCGTTGTGTTGTTCCAGTGTGACGTTAATTAAAATACCTACCTTCCTCGTTAAAGTATAACACTTTGTAGTACGTAAGTAGATATTTTAATTAACGTCGCACTGGATCAACACGAAGGGCTATTGGCCGACGGACCGCGTTCAACTCCTGAAGGAAAAGATCCTAGGACACCACTTAATTTTGAACCACGGTCAGATGATGAGGTCACACCTGAGCTGGCACCCCTTTCCAAACTTCTACACTACGCCAACGTGAGGACATTTGGAGACACGACGAATTTAACGTGCATCAGCCCCCTTTGTATACGAGTCTGGTTGGATTCGAACTCGTAACCCTCCAGTTGCTAATCCGTTACTCTTCCAACCTGGCTGCCTCGGCCCTAACATTTTTCGGAATAATTTCTATAGATGTAAATGCGAATATTAAAGGAAGAGTGAAAATAATTATGCCATGTACAATGTCCCATCATGGTTTTAAGACATTTAATTTTTTAGCATAAAAATTTGCTTTGTTAATTTTTATGTATATTTGCATTTCCAGCGCTTTTGTGTAACGTAATGGTGTATGTTTAATTTTCAACGGTTTAATGAACAGATGTCCTATTTAACAGTATGTCTGCTGTGAGACACAAAACTCATTTCCGTTGCTAAGCAACTGCGCTTGCTTTTTTTTTAGAATTTTTATCGGCTGCAAGCTGAATAGTTTTTTCCTTGGATTTTTTTTGTTATGCAAGCTTGGGGTTCTCCTTTTAGAACTTGCTATGCCATTATATTCGTAATCTCTTGCAGTTTTAATTTTTATAGTTTCTTGTTCTGATAGTCTATATTTTTCAACTTTTTTGGACTTTAACGTATTATAATTCTAATTGTGATTCTGATGGATTTGTGTTGCTATATAGCCTGGTATTTTGAAAGTTCTTGTAAAAAGGAAAATAATTGTTTATAAAGATTGTTTGAGTATTTTTGAATTGATTAAAATTTTTGAAGACATGACCACTGTCGCAACCTGACCAGACTTTTTGCTGAGAAGCCTTTCGGAGTTGATACTACACCGTTGCCAGTGGACATTGTTTATATTATTCGGCGCCGGCGAGGCGCATAAATCTGTTGCGCTTCGATATGTATATACTTTCTTCGGGAGGCGAAAGCAGACGCTCGTGTGATCGGTTCAAGTGTAGAACATTAAAATCTTTTGTGGACTAACTATGCTTTTCGTTTGACATGTCGGGAGCCATATGTAAGTTTCTATTATTAAATTATTTTTGATATAATTAGCTGTACTTTACTCTCTCCAAAAAGTAACTAGGAAACAAATTCCAAGTATTAAGAAGCAGATAAAAAAGACTGGTAGTTTTTTAACGTTGACGATCTGCTATATAAATTGGCGTCCGTGACAGGACTTGGAATTTGTTATTGATAATTTGTTATTGTGAATTTGTGATTGATAAGAAATTAATTCATTTGCTTTAATTTTATGATGGAGAGTTTAAAGAAAATGCGTACTCCTCTAAGAAGTGGTTTCACTAGAATCGCTAATGCGTTACATCAATGTTTAGAAGAGGAGGAACGTTATATTGTTGAAATTGAAATTTTAATGGCTCAGTTAAACGAAAAATGGTTAGAACTTGAATCGAAAGAAAAAGAAATTATTGCTTTGTTATCAGATAAAGATGAGTGTTCTCAAGAAAGTTTTAATCAGGCTTACGAAGTTTTTGAAGAGTATAAGGAAAGATATATAAGACTTAAAACTAAAGTTAAGAAAAGTATTAATATATGACGATGTTAAAAACACTAATGACGATAATAAAAGCGTGTTTAGTGAAACAGTATCGAAACGAAAGTTCAAACTTCCTAAAATTGAGCTTAAGAAGTTCAATGGTGATGTTAAGGAATGGCTTGGTTTCTGGGGTCAGTTTCGGAAAATTCACGAAGACTTGGACATCGCTCCAGAGGATAAATTACAATATTTGTCCCAGTCTACTGTAGAAGGATCGCATGCCAGAGATATTGTAGATTCCTTTCCCGCATCTGCTGAGAATTATGAGCAAGCAGTTGAATGTCTAAAAGCTAGATTCGGAAGAGAAGATTTACTCATAGAAGTATATGTGAGAGAATTGCTGAACTTAATTTTGAACAATTCTTTGCATCAAGCTAAAGTTACACATCTCGCCAAATTGCATGATAAAATTGAAGCACACCTCCGTGCTCTCGAAACATTAGGTGTAACTTCCGATAAGTATGCTTCTATGCTGTATCCCTTAGTTGAAAGCTGTTTACCAGAAGACATGATTCGAGTATGGGAAAGTATTAGTTTGACAAATGAAACTAAGACAATGCCAAATAAACTGACCGCTCTTATGAGTTTTCTAAAGTCAGAAGTTGAAGGGGAAGAACGAATTTCAATAGCAAAAGAGGGGTTTGGTTTAGAGGCAAAACGTAAAGGGAAATATTCCTATTCCACATCTCCTAATAATGATAAACAATTTCCAACCGCAATCGGACTTTTTGACAATGCTGAGACTCGTCGGAATAAACAAACACTGTGCTCATTTTGTGAGAAAACGCATGATTCACAAGCTTGCAGAATCGCGTTAAAAATGAGTTGGGGTGATAAAAGGAAAATCTTAGCAAAAAAGGGCTGTTGTTTTTTATGCCTAAAAATCGGTCATAGAGCTCGTGATTGCAGATGCAAGATTAATTGTGAAAAATGTAGGAGTAGACATTATGCTATAATGTGTAATGAAGGTAAATTTAAAGAACCTAAAGCGAAAACGAACACTGGTGAAAGTGATAGTCAAAATATGATCAATGATGCAGTTTTAAGCAATCGCACATGTTGTACCGTTCTTTTACAAACATTGTATGTACGATTACGAGGTGCAGGAAATAAGGGGAAAATAGTTCGTGCACTCGTCGACTCTGGGAGTCAACGATCTTATTTGAGTAAACGTGTAGCGAAAGAAATGAAATATGATTTTATTAAAGAAGAAAGTGTTATTCATAATTTATTTGGGGGCAGAGAACATCCCGAGAAACATTTTAAATACAGAGTATTCATTAGCAGTTTGAATGGTGATTATAATTGTAACTTTGAGGTCCTCGACCAGCAAACCATTTGTTCGGCTGTACCCATTCCAACATTAAAACCATTCGCTGAGGAGCTTGAATATCATAATATTACTGTAACTGATCAATTAATCTCTGAACAAGAAGAATCGTTAGAAATTGATCTATTAATTGGGGCTGATGTTGCGGGTAAACTCTTTAATGGAAAGATTATTCATCTGCCGTGTGGACTTGTTGCTGTTGGAACATATTTAGGTTGGACCTTGATGGGAAAGATGCCATATCAAACTTCTGATGCCAATTCTACGATGGTAGTTACAAATATGTTAGTTAAGGATGTAGCTATTACCGAACTCTGGAATCTTGATATCATTGGAATAATTGATCCGGCCACAGAAAAGGCAAGAGAGGAAAGAGATTTACAAACAAAGATGCGATTTCAACATTCTATGTCCGTGAATAGTGAAGGGCGCTATGAAATTGTTTTGCCCTGGTCTGAAGATCACCTACCGCTACCCACCAATAAAGATTTAGCCGTGAAGCGTTTAGAATCTACAACGCAGAAACTTCGCTCACAAAACCTGCTTACATTGTACGAGGAGGTTTTCGACAGTTGGCTCGATTTGGGTATAATCGAAGAAGTCAAACAAAGTGAGGTTATTGATGATGGACACTATTTACCACACCGACCAGTTATAAAGGAAAATAGTTCCACCCCAATAAGACCAGTATTCGACGCTTCTGCGAGAGTAAAGCATTCTCCGTCTCTAAATCAGTGTTTAGAATGTGGTCCGAATTTAATAGAGTTAATACCTTCCATTCTTTTAAGATTTCGGGAGGGTAAATTTGCAGCCATAGCAGACATAGAAAAGGCATTTTTACAAATTAGTGTAAAACCCGATGATCGAGATTATCTTAGATTCTTTTGGTGGAAGGATGTGAATAAAAAGGAGCTAAAAATATTTCGTCATACCCGAGTAGTGTTTGGTGTGAAAAGTAGCCCTTTTCTTTTGGCAGCTGTAATAGAATTTCATTTGCAGAAATATATGGAAAATTCTCACTATGATAAAAATATGTTGCATAAACTTATTCACTCTTTCTATGTAGATAACGTTGTTACCAGTTTTGAAGATGAGCTTGAAATGACACTGTTTATTGAAGAATCTCAAAAAGTAATGAATGAAGGAAAGTTTAATCTCCGAGGTTGGTTACGTACTGGGGATAACTTACAAACAGGTGTTGAGTCACCGGTATTGGGATTATTATGGGATTACCAGAAAGATCTTTTAATTGTGAACCTGACATGGTTGGAAAACTTCAAATTGATGGAAGTAACTAAGAGGACTATTTTGTCTATAGCCCACAGAGTATATGACCCGATTGGTCTTGTAAGCCCTGTTCTCTTGCTTCCTAAGCTATTGTTGCAAAGCTTATGGAAAATGGGAATTTCTTGGGATACTGAAGTTGATGAAAATACGAAAGAAAAGTTTCTAAGTTGGTTCAGAGATCTGAGTCTCTTAAAAGAAATTTCTATACCCCGATGGTTACACACTAACAGAGATAACAAAAATTTGTGTAGCATTCACACCTTCTGCGATGCCAGTAGTAATGCATATGCTGCTGCAGTGTTCGCGAGAATTCAGACTTCTTATGAAGTTGAAGTTCATTTATTAGCTTCTAAGTCCAGAGTAGCTCCGGTGAAATCCATCACGATTCCACGTCTTGAGTTGATAGCTGCAACGGTGGGAGCGAGACTCTGCACTTCAGTTTTAGAAGGTTTGCAATGGCAAAATGTTGAATTATATTTTTGGACTGATTCAACCACTGTTTTGACCTGGATCCAAAAGGAAGAAATCTGGACTGTTTTTGTGTTGAACCGAGTACGAGAAATCAGGAAATTAACAAACCCGAATGCATGGAGACATGTATCAGGAACCGATAATCCTGCTGACCTTCCATCCAGAGGCTGTACTGCCAAACAGCTTTTGTCAGTTAGATGGTGGGAGGGACCCGCATGGTTAAAGAGAAATGAAGGTGAATGGCCAACACCAAAATTGAAATATAACGGAAAACCTTCGGAAACCTCGAAATCTATCTCTGTCGGCGACATAGTACTCATTGGTTCAGACAATCTGAAGCGTTTACAATGGCCGATAGGGCGGGTCGTGCAAGTCCTGCCTGGAAGAGATGGAATCGTCAGAGTTGTGAAACTGCAAACCAAATCCGGAACTATAATACGTCCTGTTCAACGTCTGTATTCCTTAGAATTATCAGATGAGACATCAGGTCCTTTCCTCAGAAGCAAAGTTCCCAAAGATAAAGATAACCCAGGTGCCACAAATATTGATTATGAACTTGTTCCTGCCAAAGAACATCAGAAGTCACCCAAATCGACAATCACTTGGAGTGGGAGAGTAGTGAAACCTATCCAAAGACTCGGCTTGTGAGACGCGACAATTGGTTGAGTTCTTCCAAGTTACGAACTCAAGGTGGGAGGATGTCGCAACCTGACCAGACTTTTTGCTGAGAAGCCTTCCCGAGTTGATCCTACACCGTTCCCAGTGGACTGTGTTTATATTATTCGGCGCCGGCGAGCCGCATAAATCTGTTGCGCTTCGAGATGTGTATACTTTCTTCGGGAGGCGAAAGCAGACGCTCGTGTGATCGGTTCAAGTGTAGAACATTAAAATCTTTTGTGGACTAACTATGCTTTTCGTTTGACATGTCGGGAGCCATATGTAAGTTTCTATTATTAAATTATTTTTGATATAATTAGCTGTACTTTACTCTCTCCAAAAAGTAACTAGGAAACAAATTCCAATTATTAAGAAGCAGATAAAAAAGACTGATAGTTTTTTAACGTTGACGATCTGCTATAACCACAGTTGACTTAATGCCATAAGAGTCGTTCCTGCCGAATATTTGTAAGTTTCTTTTATGTATTCTAAACAGTAGGTAACAATAATCCGAACAGGTGTTCTATAAACAGTATGTCCAGTTTGAAAAATGGAAGTACAGTAAACTCTCGTTAAATTGCCTTTCTTAATCGCCACTTCTCTGAGGACTTTTAAGTTTACGAACAGCAGAGGAAATCTCAATCTGTCTTAACCCTCTGAGAATCCCTTGCGAGTTCGAAATTCATCCAACCAAAGACCGTCGTGTACGAAGTGGGCTGGTGCACTTTAAATCTGTCGTGGCCTCAAATGTCTTCACTTTGGCATGGTTTGGAAGCTTGGGGAGTGGGATGCCAGCTCAGGTGTGGACCTCGTCATCTGACCGTTTTTCAAACTGACGAGATGTTGTCCTCGATCTTTCCCTTCGGGATGGATCCCGAACCGTCGCCAGTCGCCCATTGTGTTGCTGCAGTGCGGCTTAATTCATGTACCTACCCAGCCTGTACTTAGTAGAAAATGTATAACTTTCAAAAACAAAGACTAATAGAGATTAAATACTTAGAAAAGATCGTCAATGTCCATTTTGGTGTATGAACCATCACGACAGAAGAAAGTCACAAGAAAAACACGCGACCTTAACACTAATGTTTAATAATCCAGAACAATAGATTTATCTAAAGTCGCGTGTTTTTCTTATGACTTTCTTCTGTTCCGAGGATGGTACTTCTAAAATGGTCATTGACGATCATTTCTAAGTATTTAATCTATATAAGTCGTTCTTTATGAAGGTTTTTCTTGTTTAACTGCCAATTTGATTAGGATTTCCATCTGTTTATCTTTCATGTACTTGCATTAATAATCCATATTTTATAATGTTTTTATTTGTCTTTATACCATTACATATAAATTGTCCACGGCTAGAAACTAAAGTTCTGTGTCCGTGTCTAAGGTTTTCATCCGTTTATCTATCCCGAACGTAATTGCATTAATAGTCTCTTTTATAGGTAGGCATTTTAATTAACGTCTCACTAGAGCAACACGATGGGTTATTAGCTACGATCCGGGATCAAACCCGAAGGGAAAGATCCGAGGTCAACACCAGGTCATTGTGAACCACTGTCAGATGACGAGGTCACACCTGAGCTGGCACCCCACTCTCCAAACTTTCACGCCAATGTGAGGACATTTGAGGCCACGACAGATTTAATATGCAACAGCCCTCTTTGTACACGACGTTCTTTGGTTGGATTCGAACTCGCAACCCTACGGTTGATGTTTTTATTTATCTTTATATAAGTTACCGTTCATTATAAAGTGTCGACGGCACGAATCTAAAGTTCTGCTTCCTGGTCTAAGGTTTTCATCCGTTTATCTGCTCTTTATATAATTACCTTAATGGTCTATATATGTATAAAAAATAGGATGTGTGTATGTATATTTTCTATACAAATCTACACCGTTTGACCAATCCACACCAAATTTGGTACACTAATACTTTAGAACATTGCGGTCAGTATAGGCTAACTCTTAACCCCCGTTCTATTGGCCCTAGGGGCTAAAAACTATTCGAAATCGCCATAGAAATAACATTGAGCATAGATTGATTGCTTTAGGCAGCTATGGTTGCTTTACCAGTGTTAATCGAAAAACAATTTTTTCCGAAACAAATTAAATTACAATATTTGTTTGTACTGACTTTTAGTTCTTCCCATGATATAAATAAATTATAGATATTTTATTGATGAAGAAAGAATATTTTAAAATATTTATTTTTGCAAGGAAATTAAGGAAAGGTTTTCAGGAGTTCAAGAATGATTTTCAAGGAAAGTTGGTGTATATTTCGACCAACTTTCCTTAAATAATTTATTGAATACGTAATGATTTGTAGAATTCTGCTTTATAAGCTTTTTAGGTAAGACGTGTAATTTATTTTAAAATGTCCGGAATAGATACATGCGTGAATCATCCTTCTTTTTTAAAAATTCTGTAAAATCGACCTTGTGCTTTTTGAAATTTTTTTATCTCTATTCAGTTTAATTTGTCTACACCAATTACATTTAATTCTTTTGGAGAGTGGGGTGCCAGCTCAGGTGTTGCCTCGTCATCTGACCGTGGTTCAAAATTACGTGGTGCTGTCCTCGGATCTTTCCCTCTGGGATTGATCCCGGACCGTCACCAATAGCCCGTTGTGTTGCTCCAGTGTGACGTTAATTGAAAATACCAAAAAAAAATACATTTAATTCTAACCCAAGCACCGTTATTCCCAAAATCACAAACGAAAAATTCATTGATCATTAAAGCGTAATTTTGCTACTCAGTATCTGGCAGCACCAGAATTAATGTTTACTTTTTTATAAACCTTTGTAGAACTTTCTAGACAGATGGGGAAACGGAATTTTGTTATTTTAGATTTGGCAAACCAGAATTAGTGTTTTATTATTTTATAAATTTGATTAAGAATCCCGTGTTTGTCTATTTGAGTTAACACAGCGAATTGTTGCAGTCATATTTGAGCATTACTAAATTTCATAAATCGTTATCGTCTTTAACAATATTTTTCGAATTGCTCTATTTCAGAATACACTCAGGCAGTCGAAATTCGACACTGCATCTTTCGTTTTTTAGAATTCTGCATTTTTTCGTCGGAATTTCATTTCTGTTTGTATTTCTGTTTTAATCTTATACATATTGCAATATATTCAGGAATTAAATGTATATATTTGCGTCCGAAGTATATTATAGAAGCTATGAAAAAGTTAAAACGTATATTCCGTACAACTTAAATGATTGCATTTTTCTGTGAAAGAAAAAGTGATTATTCTAATTCACTTTTCAAGCAACATTTAACCATTTCAACCCGAGCAACGCCGGGTAATTCAGCTAGTCTTATAAAAGGACCACACTAGCCCTGTTGGAACATTAACGGATTAGCACCCGGAGTGTTGCTAGTTCGAATCCAACTAAAAAAGGGGATTGTGAACGTTAAATCTGTCGTGGCCGCAAGTGTTCTCGTGCTGGCGTTATGTGGAAGTTTGTAGAGTAGGGTGCCAGCTTTGTTGTGACCTCGTCATCGAACGTGGTTCAAAATGACGTGTTGTAATCGGATCTTTCCCTTTGGGATTGATCCCGGACCGTCACCAATAGCCTGTTGTGTTGCTCCAGTGTGACGTTAATTGAAATACCTACCTACCTTTTATGTTTTTATTCATCTTTATATATAGCTACCACTCCGTACAAAGTGTCCTCGGCACGAAACTAAAGCTATACGTCCGTGTGTAAAAGAAAACGCACTTTTTAAATTTCCTTCATTGTCGGTGTCGTCCTCAGAGAACAAAACGGCGTGTCCCACAGAAATAGTTTTCTGTTCGGAGCTTAGGCAAGGCCTTATCGAATGGGACTCCGATGAAGCCATTGGAATTCCAATAAGGGATTATTGTCCTGGACTAAGGGATTTACGTGATGCTCACGCAAAAGTGGGGGCAGGATTCCGGACATTTCATATCGGACGGAATAAACTGATATTTGTATGCTGCGTGTTTGTCCGGAAAGAAGTCCGCTTTCCAAACGCGGGCATAACTCAATGGATAATACTTGGGATAGTTTAGGAGATGGAATGACTTGCACAGCTCAGTGCACTTAATCAGTTTGCCGGAGGGTTAGGGGAAGGTAACTAGTTGGGTAGGTGATTTCGTTTATTGTAAAGTGGAATTAGATTCATGCGAAGGACCAATCTTTCGCCGACTCAATTAAGAGTACGGTGGACTTCCAAAATCACCCAAATCGATTTTTTAATTTTAGCATTAAATTAAATAACATCAAATTTTGTAGACAGCAGATCGAGTTTTTCAACTACGACCAGGGACCGGGGTAGCCCAATTGGAAGAGTAAAGGATTAGCAACCGGAGGGTTGCGAGTTCGAAACTCGGTCCAACCAGACCGTCGTGGGGCTGGTGCACCTTAGATTTATTCGTGGCCTAAAACGTCCTGAAATGTCACATGGAAGTTTGGAGAGTGGTGTGCCATCTCAGGTGTTCACCTCGTCATCTGACCGTGATTGAAAATTACGTGGTGTTGTCCTCGCGGTGATTGATCCCGGACAGTCGCCAATAGTCCGTTGTGTTGCTTCAGTGCGACGTTAATTAACTGTCCTACCCCCATCAACTACCATCATTTTTAGTTACATTATGCAACATTAGAGACATAATAGATAAGTATAGCAAGTCTACAAAAACGCGTTTTTCACCGATTGAGATTTTTTGACATTGATTTCAAAATATTCCCTGCGTATTTGGGTTTGATTGATTTTTACGTAAAAGTTGTTTTGGATAATCCTTGAAATCTGTTGTATGTATCAGAGCAAATGAGACATTCATCAGAAAATATTTAAAAAATTTATATAATTTCTTAAAAATACCAAAATTATTTACTAAAAGTAACTCCGGAAATGTGCTGGGGGCGCGGTAGCTT
This sequence comes from Meta bourneti, assembly GCA_933210815.1. Taxonomy (NCBI): domain Eukaryota; kingdom Metazoa; phylum Arthropoda; class Arachnida; order Araneae; family Tetragnathidae; genus Meta; species Meta bourneti. Next base: position 109,017,344 of record OW119922.1, on the reverse strand, counting down.
GGTTGGAAGAGTTGCAGATTCGGGTTCACCCGAGGGTTGTGAGATCGAAATTCGATCCAATAAAAAACCGTCGCCTATGTAGGGGCCTATGCGCGTTAAATCTATCATGGCCTCATATATTCTCCCGTTGGCGTAGTGTGGAAAATTGGAAAGTGATGTGCCAGCTCAGGTTTTGACCTCGTCATTTGAAAGTGGTTTGAAATGATGAGATGTTGCCCTCAATCCTTCCCTTCGGAGTTGATCTCCGATCGTCTCCTGTAGTCCGTTGTCTTGCTCCAATGCGACGTAAATGCCAAATACCTATTCCAATAAAAAGCACCTGCGAATCTTAGGTGGCTTAGGTTCAATTCCTGTCGTTTAACCTGGATGTATAACACTTCTGTGTCAGTAAGACTATTCCTTGTGTGTGTATGTCCATTACTTGACATCTTCTTTCCTATGTTTGGCGTTGTGTTGCTCCAGTGTGACGTTAATTGAAAATACCAATACCAATACCAATCCTATGTTTGGCACAGCTTTTCTAAATATGGCCTTGTATAAAATTAAACCAACCAGTTCTCATCTGCGTCAGTACCTTTGGCGCAGCTTTGCCAGATAGGGTCCTAAAACCTGCAACTTACCTTCATCTTCCAAGTGGTTTCGACGAGATATCTCGTCCACAAAGATCTGACCAATTTTGCTAATGATGAGAGATACCTAGTTATAAAGGTATAGCCGATTTTTTTATGCTGACAAGATCAAGATCTGGTCAGTTTTTTTCCAAGGACGAGATCTCGTCCATCAATTTATCTGGTCAGTTTTGCTAACGACGGGATACCTCATCGAGGCAACCACCAGGAGGATTAGGGTAGGTGGGTATTTAAATAACGTCACACTTTGGAAACACATCGTGATATTGGCGACGGTCCGGGATCAATCCGGAAGGGAAAAACCCACGGACAACAAGTAATTTTGAACCACGGTCAGATGACGCCCAGGAGGATTAAATAACACTGCTTATTCAACTCAAAAGTGCTCGAAATCCAATCTGTGTGAAACCAAACACCCGTTATCCTATTCACACAACGTGTGCCATATTCTTCTAATTGTCCTCAAACAATCCAACCGATCAGAGGTCTTTTGCGGTAAGGACATAATTAATAACGAGGAAAGGAATTAACTCGATCTGGAGTCTGAAGTCTTTAAGCTCCATGTCTTCTCTCAGACACATTTCCAAAAGCTCTCTTAATCCTTCACAGAAATCGATTTCAATTAATTTGCAATTCAAAACTCCGGCTATTTCCGGATGAGTGCTAAACCGACAAGAAAACGAGACAGAATCGTATGGAGGCTCATTAGGCGAGGTGTTACCTCAGACAGGTGGTGTGAAAATAGAGCAAGTACGGCCCGGCCCGCTCTAATGAGTCTCGGGACCTGGAACGAGGCGCAACTGTTCGAATTCCACCCATCAAATTTAACAGATTAATCTATTCCAAAGAATGCGGGGCCAGGTTAGAAAGTAAATTAACTTGCGTTGTTAACCTCCTGCCAATGGAATTTAACCTGCAATGTTTTTCAGCACCAGAAAATGTCACAATTTGAATAGTAGGAAATGTAATGTTTTTTACTAAATATAGAGCATAATATAAGAAATATTTTTATTGGTTCCCATAAAAAAATGCACCTTCTCGAAGTGACACTTAAAATCAGGGACGAGTTTACCTTTTTTCTACCTGCAGACTAGCTAAGAAGTATAACCTGCATTTTCGATTATTCTGTTAAATTCCGTTTATTAGAGTTTGTTTGATATGTAGGTAGTTAATTAACGTCACAATGGAGCAACACAACGGGCTATTGGCAACGATCCGGAATCAATCCCCAAGGGAAAGAACCGAGGACAACACCACGTCATTTTGAATCACGGTCAGATGACGAGGTCACACCTGACCTGGTACCCCACTTTCCAAACTCCACACCACGCCAACGTGAGAACATTGGAGGCAACGATAGATTTAACGTGCACCAGACATCGTGTACACGATAGTTTTAGGTTGGACCGAGTTTCGAACTCGCAACCGTCCGGTTGCTAATCCGTTGCTCTTCCAACTGGGCTACCGTGGTCCTAGAGTTTGTTAGAATGAACTAATTTATAATTTTTGAGCCGTTTCGAAAAATATTTTAAATTAATATTTGTAAACATTTATTTCCATCTAAAAAAGTCTGAAATTTCATCTTTAAAATTTGCTGCTTTTTCCCACGTAGATGGTATAGTGGTCATAGTGCTGGTCCGCCACCCAGTAGGTCACGGGTTCGAATCCCGATTTCTAAGCCATTCCTTATTGTGGGAGTACTCATTTCGTGTTCCTTCACAAATAGCCGTCAATTCGCCCCATCTAGTACCGAAGGCCGAGAGTTCAGTGGTCCGGGATTGGAAAAAAGTTTGCTGCTCTCTCATCACTGTTCCTTTTGCGGTTTTTTGGTTGGTTGGTTTTTGGATTTTATGGCGTAAGAGCCATATTTGGCCATGTTGCGCCAAACACAAGTCGATCAACGTCAAAGGGCTTTTTAAGAAACAAACTGCGCTGTTTTGTGGTTTCCATCTATCACGAGAATTGCTCCTTCCACCTACTTCTGGGTATTTGCTGTAGTTATAGAAACATTGTGAGTACTCCAAGGGATGCTTTAATCACATTTTGGTTTCACTTACCTTTGAAGAGTCACTCTCTGGTAACGCATATATGGATGAGAAAAGAACCACAAACACACGTTATACTGTTACAGTAGTCTCATCTGCAGTGGGAAGATGAGACTACTGTAACAATATAACGTGTGTTTGGTTCTTTTCTCATTCATATATGCGTTACCAGAGAGTGACTCTTCAAGGGTAAGTTTACAATATGTTTATAATCGGGTATCATACATTGATATGTACAGTCGCGGGGAAAAAAAGAACCACTCCCTTTATTTCGAGTACTATTCATGGTAGAGCAAATTCAAAGATATTATTCAATAGGGAATAACGTCCTCTACAAATTCAAATGCAAAACAATTGCATAAAGGGTCGTCTTCATACAAACTTTGGAACAAACAAAATTTCCAATGGAAACATCCTGTTTTGATGCCTTAATCCGATTTATCATCGTTAAATTAATATAAATGTGAGATTTCATGACTTTAAAGTCTTTATATCCGGGGATATTCAATGTTAAAGTTGATGTCAATTTCAGGGATCATCTCCACATTGAAAATCTCTATTCGTAGTTCGAAATTAATTGTAGTTATAGCTACCCGAATTTCAAGTTTAAACACTATTTGAAACGTATTTGTTAGCGCGTGCAAACGATCCGAGAATTGTTATGTAAGTAAAAACGGTTAGAGAATTACAGTACTATATTTATTATGCAATTGCAAACGATGATAACTATATTTATTACGCAAGCTCAAATGATGATATTATAAATTGTAACCATGATTAAAATGTGATAAATGAAAGATTTTGGAATTGAGAACAAATCGGAACGGAGAAAGAGTTAATCGATGTTCTGTATAATTTTATATTGTCTTTATGTTCTTAATAAATGTTAATTTTTTTTAATTAGCTTTCGTCTCCATATATGCAACCAATAAGCCTACCTACAATTATTTAATACAATCGAACTGATAATCCGATCATCCAATAAGTGAATAGAATGAGTCATTCAATTGATCTTTTATTAGTAGAGTTCATCTATACGACATATAACTGGTAAAAGGTAATGTATTTTAGAATATATAAATGAAATTTCCAACTTTTTTCAAGAATTTAATTATTCCTCAGGTTTTTCATGTTTTTAAACTTTTGGTTGCCCCCTAAAATCGCCATAATGAGAAAATATAATGTAACTCAAAAACTGATGATTGAAATGAGCTAAAATTTTGCATGGTCATATTAGAAGTCCTGAATAGATTCCCATTAAAATATAGTAAGGTTAATTCATAATTTTTTCAAATATTAATTTAATTATTGCAAAATAAAAACTATTTATAAAATAAATATTAGGTGGATTTTGTTTGGGTTGTTTAACAGTAACATGGTACAAAATATCAGCGCTATAGAAATATTATTTAGGAAGAGATCCATAGAAGTCTAAAAAACTGACTTAACATTAGGAGCTCCAACCTTTCTGTACTCCTAACTTTGAAAAGGTAAATCCTAATGACATGAAATTTGGTATCTGAAGTTAAATTTTGATATAAATTTCAAATTGTGTGTCAAAATAGGGGGTTTCCACTGGAAATTATAAAGTTGGTGTTCAATTTAATATGGAGACGGCCCCTTATGGAAATTTGATGCATTTGAAATTACAGACGTTGCTGTCGAACGCCATCTTTGAATTTTTTCTACTTTTAAAATTCCTCGAATGAAGAGGAGTGGTTCGGTTTTCTTTCTGCAACTGTTCGTATGATATGTATATACAGTTGAACTATGCCAGCGAAAGGACCCTCGAACGTCCGTCCTCCTCTGTCCTCTGGTCGAGTCTCACCCCTCCCATTCTCCTTACCCGGATGACAGTCCTAGGACACCCCCGCCAACGTCCCTGATGCAATGGTTCTTTCCGGCCAACATTCCTCAGTGTGTTGGCCTGAGAACCTCACAACTACTATAAGGAATCTTAGAAACATAATCATAGAGATATATTTCCTGTTCGTCATTAAGACTTCAATGCAATGCCGATTGGCTTTCGACTTGTCTTTTTAATCACGCTGGATAATCACTATAACCAATCAATAATTTGTAACGCATTGGGATTGATGCTTTATCCAACAACCTCGTGACAGATCTTAAAACCGAGCGACTGGAGAAATGAAATAGCACGAAGCCGTGCGCACATGCTCCATCTATTTCATTAGAAGGTCGATGTATAAAGGCCACTGTGTGTCACACAACACATCCCTCAAACGTAGAAAAAACAACCGCTATTACATACATTACAAGATCAACACCCATTCAAAAAAATTGAAATTTACGGCCAACAGATCGAATGGACCACACACACACACCATATCTAGGAGTAATATTAGACAACCAGCTTAACTGGGCCACAGCATATTCAAAATAAATTTAACAAAGCCAGATCACGACTCTTCCAACTTATTTCAAGAAGCTTCACATTATCAACCCAGAACAAACTCATAGTCTACACATACTATCTTCGCCCCGTTCTAACATATGCTGCTCCCATCTGGGTGTCGCAGCCAAGACTCATAAAAAATTGAAATCCTCCAAAGAACAACCCTGAGAGCAATTGTCCAAGCCCGATGGTTCTACAGAAATAGGGACATGCTCCTCTCCACGAGAACCCCATCAATTAGAAACTTCATTGCCCCGCCTTTCTTCCAAATTCTATAAAAATCTCAAAACCAATATTAACACCACGATAACAGAAACTGATATTTATGATCCTACCCTTCCTCAAAATAAAGCCCGACCAAGAGCCTCCATGTTAATTGGAACGAATTGAAACCCCGGGCATCCACTGTCTTATTTTTTCGAACTTCCAAATCCCAGCATTCTCATTGGCTGTACGAAAATCCTTACCTCATGCTACTTAAATAGACCCCATTAAGGGCGGCACTAGAAGGGCTCTGCCATTCAGTAAAGCACTTGAACTGGTCCATATTTTCAAACTAGAACATCATACAGAACCATCTAACTCATTCAGTATTTTATTCAATAATCAAACTCACATCTAACCTGACAGCACCACTTATCCTGCCACTCACTTATCGACTGGTGATTAAGGCCTCTACGGGGCCATGTGCTCCGTTAACCTCAACTATACAACACATCTCTCGGTCCCATAAATCGCAAGAGATATTGAAAATGATTCGAGAAAAAAGACTCACTTCGACGGAGTCGGGCTTGAAGAAGACAACGACCGGTTTGAGACCAATCCACAATCGCCAAAGTTTTTCTTTGTAGAACAGGACTGTGCTGCCGCAGAGGACTTGGAAAGACACTGAAAAACAAAACAAAGAAACTGGTAGGTTATGTCGACGACACAATTTGTAGTGTTCAAGTGCCTTAAGCCTGATGTTGGATTGTGGAATGAATGCTGCAGACATAGGAAGTTTGAACTACTGGTAATTGTGAATATTCAATCATTCATTTACAGTTTCAACGTTTAAAGTGCAGTTTGTTTTGTTCGTAGTCCATTATTAATTATAGCGTAGTTCGGTTGCTTTCGAATGACACCACTTACAGTCTTCACGGGCCGCGGTAGCCTGGTTGGATGAGTAACGGACTCACAACCGCAGGGTTGCGAGTTGGAATCCAATCAAAGGCCGTTGTGTGCAAGAGGGGAACTAGTGGACGTTAAATCTGTAGGGTCCCCAAATGTCCTCACGTTGGCGTAGTGTGGAAATTTGGAGAGTGGGCTGCCAGCTCAGGTGTGACCTCGTCATCTGACCGTGGTTCAAAATTAAGTGATATTGTCCTAGGAACTTACCCTTCTTGGGTTGATCGTCGTCAATAGCCCGTTGTGTTGTTCAGTGCGACTTTAGTTAAATACCTACCTACCTACGCAGTCTCACAAAAATCCGAAGTTACTGGTCCAAAGCTTGCTCAGCACCGAAGAATTTCGACAATTGGGAACTGCGAATTCCGTCTGAAGGTCATATCAGGTACGGATTTCTTTTCTCTACACGAAGATATATTTATCTTCTGGATGTTTTCTAGTTTTAAAATCATAAGACAAAACAGTTGCATTGCCTTTTTGTAAAGCGCTCGACTTTTCATGCATGCCGATCTGCTTGTATCGATCTGCAAGTATCAACCGCTTATACTTGAGGTTACACTAAGGAATACGAAAGATACCATTCTATCAGCCCAAATTTAACCGTTTGAAAGTGGTTGCTTCCATACAGTTCCGCTGTATGTGCTAAAATTTGAGACTCAGTATTTATTGCACGTCTGACAGCCTGAGCGCTTGGAAGAATATGCGTTTACCATTGGGGACCGATTTTAAAGATGTATTCACGTCGAAAAGGTTCTCACACAACTCAGGGATTGATTTCAAGACTTGGTAGAAATATGTTAACCGCCAGTTTTGAATTCTGTGACACTAGAAGGGGAATCTTGGTGTATTTGTTGGAAACTCTTATTTGCACATTGAAAGACGCTTAAGGCTACAGGACAAAATGAACGGTGAGAATAATATATTTTGTTTTTATTTATATTAAATAATGTGTCACTTTAATTGAATATGTGTTTTACTAAATATACACGTGCTTTCTATATGTGTATGTACAACTAAAATAGTAAGGTTTCACGTAAATATTAATATACAGAAACAATATAGGATATGTGTTTGCTGATTTCTATAATCTCTTAACCATTTATCCTGTATAAGCCCTTGTGTAGGAAGTGTCGGTTCAGTGAGAAAGCAAACCAGAGCAGTTTGACTGATGTTAACCAAATTTTGAAAAGTTATGAATCTTTTGCTACCTAATTTGTTTAGATTATGTAATATGTCTTGATGTTAAACATATTTTGAGTTTACAGAAGAATTTTTCAAATTTTCGATAGCAATAAATTAAGCGTTACTGCAAATGCGTAGTTGACATTTTAAAAGTCATACTTCAATCGCATATTGATCACTGAAACTTAGCTTCTCTTGAGATGGGACTAATGGGGTATATTATTTTCGCCGAGATTTACTTTTGCCTTATTTAAAAATCACTTGATTTATAAGCATTCCACACCATTTAGAGATTTCTCGAAATTTTTATACCAACCATCGTTGTATCGTACATACATTCCCACAAGTTGTGTGTCACAATCACTATTGTGACACACAACTTATGTATGTTTTGATGCATTCTAACACCCTTTAAAGTTGAGCCAGGAAATTTGAAAATCACTCCATATTTTTAAACCGTTATATTTTTGAATGCATTGTCTTTGTCTGGAGCCCTTTTGGAAGAGTAAAGGATTAGCAACCGGAGGGTTGAGAGTCCGAACTCGGGCCAGCCATCGACCGTTGAGGACATGGGGGCTGGTGCATGTTAAATCTGTCGTGGCCTCAAATGTCCTCACGTTGGCGTGGTGTGGATGTTTGGAGAGTGGGGTGCCTGCTCAGGTGAGACCTCGTCATTTGACCATGGTTCAAAATTACGTGGTGTTCTCTTCGGATCTTTCCCTTCTGGTTTGATCCCGGAGCTCGCTGTGTTGCTCCAGTGCTACGTTAATGAAAAATACAAAAAACTATGTTTTCTGGTGATACATCCTACTGCATCAAGAGAGACAAATCAACTTCGTCTTTTTTCAAAATCACTGATGAAATCTGTTACACAGAAGACAACAAACAGAAGAGAAACCACGAGAAAGTACCTGGAATGAGGAAAAATCTCGTTTTTAAGACATAGATGAGGTAGCCCAATATAATGCCGGATATAATTGATGCATTTAATGTTCAGCCATTACGCAGAATATCCACGTCCTACTTAAATTGCAGCAAACAAACGGAAGTCATTTCGCTCATACCTCCCATTTCCGTCATTACGATCGAGTCTCGGTTCAACCACAGGTTTTTCGAAGAATGTTTTTGTGAATTTTCACTTTCAGAGCTCTCTTTCACGGTCTGTTGCATCTCCGCTCCAAGTACGCTTTTAAGCATACAAAGCCTCCAAGCTGAGATTCACTTTTGGTGTGCATGAGGTCCTGACAATCCCATAATTTTCGAAGACAGCATCTCTCTTCAATCTTCAAGTACCAGGAAATAAATTTCGAATGCCAAATTGAGGTGGGCCACAGAAATCGGGATACCACCTGCGGATTGCGGGAAAAATAAAGCACTCAAATGCACTTTGTTAAATCGGACGCTTATTTCGAGGCTTTGTTACTCTTTCTGTAAAGTATTTGAGGTTTAGCTTGAGTCGATTCCTACATTTTCTACCCGCTGCGCTAACAGCCGACGAACTGTAGGCGGTGCAGGTTCTGTAAATATCTTGAGAGTATTTTCCTCTTCTGTGACAGTAAAGATTTTCCTTGTGTGTGTAGGGGTCGCTGTGGATTAGTGGGTTTTCCCACTGCCCTAGCAACCAGAGGAAATATAAAAGTAGAGTGAGGAATGGTAACCTTTTTATGTGTCCAGAATCATGTGAGCAAAACCAGTAGCAACGTGACCCTTACTACTATTGTCTGCCCAGTGGAAACAAACACTCATCATCTGATTAGTGCACACGACGGGCTGGTTGATAAGGTCTTTTTACGAAAGGGCCATTTTTAGCCATGCGCACAGGACGGGAGAAGACTAGTATCCATTTATTTATCATCTGATTGGTCCGCGCGGCATAGTAGACTTTGACGATTTCATCATTTTTGTCGCCACTCTGTAGAAATACAGATACACACACTGCCCTGTCATAAGGTGTTATATCGCCAAACGAGGCGATAACATGCTAAATTTGCTACCCAAGTACATTTTTCAGAATAGTCATGTGACTACTAATCGACATTTTGGTCACACTTTTTGAAGCTCCTCTCAATAACAATGCTCATTCTACTTATAATTCAGGTCTATGCGTGATTTATAAGTAGAATGTAGTAGCAGGTTTGATTCTGGTCAGATTCATCCCCGTGTGTAGTTCCATCTTCAGTGTCAGTAAAACTTCTCATATGTCAGTATGGTCATTACTTGACGTTCCTTAGAGCAACTTGGTTAAATATGGCCCTTGCGCCTTAAAATCCAACCAACCTTTTGTGTGTATGTCCATTTACTTCACATAAAAAAGATGTCTGCTCAGCTTGGCCGATCTGACCCTTGCGACATAAAAAACAACCAACTATCCTAGGTTTCATACTGCAGTAGGAAATACAAAAATTTTACGAATCTAATATCCATGGAAAATTTTATTCTGTAGACTAAATGCATAAGAGATAGAATTACATATTCTACATTATTGTTCAACGTAGATCTCTCCAACACTATAGTATTGGGTTGGCCAAAAGGTTTGGTTCGTTTCTAAAAAAAGTTCGTAAAAAAGTAGCATTTTTCATTTCCACAAATAACTATTGAAAAACGTACTGACCGTTTTGTTCCAATGTCTTCTGGCATCTTTCAGCAAACTTTCCTTCTCTAAACTTTTTAGAGGTTTGCGAGTTTGAAACTCGGTTCAGCCAAAGACCGTAGTTTACACGGGGGCTGGTGCACGTTAAATCTGCAATGGCCTCAAATATTCTCACGTTGGCGTGGTGTGGAAGTATGGAGAGTGGGGTGCCAGCTCAGGTATTGTTCTCGTCATCTGACCATGGTTCAAAATGAGAGGTGTTGTCCCTTTGGGTTGGATCCCGGACCTTTTTCAATAACCCATTGTGTTTCTCCAGTGCGACGTTAATTATCTACCTACGAAAAACTCTTCATCTTTGTGCGCAAAGAACTGTTCCAGGGTGTTTTTCAGTCTTCCGGGAAATTCAAAGTTTTCCATTGAGAAAATTTTAAAGGATCGGAATAACTGGAAATCCGAAGGTGCAATGTTTGGCAAATGCGGCGGATCAGTTAAATCTTTCAAGCCAAAGTGAAACAGTTTTTGCCCGGTTACCAAAGGCCCTCAGAGGCATATCTCCTACAGGGGTGTACGGGCTTCACCTACTCGAGGTAGTCTAGTGATCTTTTCTTTTCCCATGGATGGGTTTTTGATAAACACAGGGGGTCGTAATTGGATTGGTCAAACGGGGTACATTTATAGAATACAGACAGACGCCAAAACTCGGCTTTACATACATAGATTATCGACAATAAAAGGTACAATACAAAAAGAAAATCCCCCAATCAAAGAAAATTCTTTAAAGGCAAAAAGGTATAGAATTCCCAGCCCCTGAATTATGCAAATGTCATCAATCTGGTTTCTATATTGAAACGTTTAATACAGTGCAAAATAGCATGGCATAAAAAGAAATTTAACAATTCTCGTATCCATAAGACCTGTAATTTAAAAACTTAATGTCTAATTCCGGTAATTTATTTTAGAAGTTCAAGCTAAAATAATTTAATATATGCAAATTAATGCTAGATAGCAAGACTAGGAGTGAGGGAGCGGTGAGTAACGAATACTTTTATATCCATTTAATATGCGAATAGTACTGAACAGTAAGTTTTATGGATACAATTACATAATTTCAAAATACATTCTTCAGCTGACAGATTGACTTCATGGTATATTAATGCACATAAAAAATGCCGTTCTTGAATGTTGAGTTGGGGAAGGGGACACTTGCACGTCATGAGGAGAAATAGGAGTGGCCAAAATACGTCACGATATGGTTTCCAATTTTTAACAAAACTCTTCGGTTATACATTTGTTGATGTGTTATATTCCATACTTTTTCGTCTATATTTTCAGGTTCATTTTACGATTTTGATAAGACAATTACGAATCTGCATATTTTATACATTAGGAAATTCCAAAAGGTAAGATAAGGGATAATTTTGAAAAGAAAATTAAACGCCTTAAAAAGAAGGGGCAGGTAATAATGGAGGTAAGCACATGTGTGGCTAATACCTCAGGAACAGTCCTGCATATAGAAATGTGAAAATAAATTAATATATTAATTACGATTAGGAAAGCAGTACAACACACGTTTTGATCTCCCTGCATAAATATGCGCGTGTATAGTAATTGAAGTGCTCCAGACAACATAGCATTAAGCCACAGAAATATGTACCGGAATGAAAAAATTAAAAAATATATATTCAAGAGTATTCAAGGGATTACTAATTATTTAAATCAATGCTTAATACTTGAAAATGTAAGATAATATTACCTCTTGAAAAGTGGATCAGCTATTGTAATTTAAAATTTTTTTAAAACTTGAAAAATCGTTCTGAAAAATGGCTTATCATTATTTTGAGCGAAGTCCTTCAATATACTTAGGCACAACAATTGTCACATATAAATGCACAAGAACATAGTACTGGCAACTTCATTAACCCTCCAAGTGGTTTTGACGAGATATATCGTCCGTCAAGATCTGACCAATTTCGCTAATGACGCTCGTTCATTAAGATCTGGTCAGATTTACTAATGACGAGATATCTCGTACATTAAGATCTGGTCAATTTTGCTTAGTGATAAGATACCTCGTAGAGACAACCACCAAAAGGGTGAAAGAAAAATTGGTTGGTTGATTGGGGTTTATGGAGCAAGGGCCATATTTGACCATGCTACCCCAGACACGACGTACAATATCAATTAATAGACACAATGAAAGTTTTTACTGACACAGAAGAAAGAAATATACCCAGGAAAGGAATGCACCTGACAGGAATCGAACCTGCGCCGCCTACAACTCGAAGGTTGGTAGCACAGGTGGCATACCTACTGAGCCACGAAGGCCCCAAAAGAAAAATGGGAAAGTGTTTTTCAACTCCCATACTTGCACAGATATAAATAGGAAAATAGTGACTTACATATATTCGACTTGATCTGATTGTTGAGCACAACAGACTTGACAATGGCCAAATACAACAAGAAGTAGTTGACATTGCACCCGGGCAGTTTCCACAGCAGGTGGGTCTTCCTCCTCCGATCCAGGACGGCCCTGACGGCAGGCAAGACCAGGAAGAGGACCGCAAAGACCATAATCCAAACCCTCCAGTTCTGGTCGGTCAGCACCCGATTCCAGTTGGTGGTCTTGGCCACCAGGAATTCCGACGCACTCCCGAACATGTCACTGGCAGGAGTGAAAGTGGACGGCGGAACACTCGCTTCGGTTGTGGAGCGAAGTGTTCCGCGGGGGATGCGCGAGCGGTGGTTGGTGAAGTGGGTCAAGCGCTCGACTCGTTTCAGACGCGTTTAACTTTCTCTCTTTTGATCCCTCGAGGTTATAGGTAAGCAAGTTCAATGCTAAGACGAAACGCTTTGTTATCCCTTTTGGTATGCGGGACGTGGAAGAGAGGCGTAGAGTGTGTGCCGTTGCTTCTCTCTAGTGTTGTTGCGTGCCTGTCATTCAGTGATATCTGAACGGTGGTACACTATCATTAAGGGTAGCTATAGGTAATTATTTTGATATAGCTATATTATTATATTAATTATTTTTATATATGTCTATCATTATATATAGGTATTTAATTATTTTAATTATTTTTATATAGGTATATCATTATATATAGGTATTTAATTATTTCAATTATTTTTATATAGGTATATCATTATATATAGGTATTTAATTATTTCAAGTATTTTTATATAGGTATTTAATTTTATTTTAATTATTTATATATATATATGTATATTATTATATATAGGTATTTAATTATTTCAATATAGGTATTTAATTATTTCAAGTATTTTAAAAAAGTATTTAATTATTTTAATTATATTTTTATATAGGTATATCATTATATATAGGTATTTAATTATTTCAATTATTTTTATATAGGTATTTAATTTTATTTTAATTATTTTTATATATGTATATTATTATATATAGGTATTTAATTATTTCAAGTATTTTTATATAGGTATTTAATTATTTTAATTATTTTTATATAGGTATATTATTATATATAGGTATTTAATTATTTTAATTATTTTTATATAGGTACAGTGCAACTTGGATAATTCGAAGCTGAAGGGACCACTAAAAAAATTCGAATTATCCAAAACCTTCGAATTAGAAAAGTTACATCTTTTAACTTTAATTTCACGTCCACTGAATGCTTGAAAAGATTATTCTGTCAATAAATAAATATTTATTCAGAAAGATCATGGTATGAAAGACTTAAACATTATATGTATGTAAACAAAATAAGATTTACATTACGTAAGCTACAGTACATATTACATGTACTGTAGCTTACGTAACAGGTGGCGGGAAGGAGGGTCTCAGCTGTTACGTGTTGAACAGGTGGCGGGAAGGGGGGGGGGTCTCAGCTGTTACGTGTTGAACAGGTGGGGGTATTCCGGCGATGATTTCTTAACGATGAAAGGCCGAAAAGTCGTTATGGTTCGAAAGTTTTTATAAAAAACTTCGAATTAAGGAAGTTGAACTTCGAATTATCCACGATTTTTTAACAGTGATTTAATGAGAAGTTCAAGGGACTAAGAGAAATCTTCGAATTAACGATGATTTCGAATTAGAGACGTTCGTTTTATTCAAGTTGCACTGTATATCATTATATATAGGTATTTAATTATTTCAAGTATTTTTAAAAAGTATTTAATTATTTCAATTATTTTTATATAGGTATTTAATTATTTCAAGTATGTATTTTTATATAGGTATTTAATTATTTTTATTATTTTTATTTAGGTATATCATTATATATAGGTATTTAATTATTTTTTATAGGTATAGGTAGGGATATTTTTAATTAACCTCGCACTGGAGCAACACAGCGGGCTATTGGCCACGGTCCGGGATCAATCCCCGAAGGGAACAACATCTCATAATTTTGAACCACGGTCAGATGACGAGATCACGCCTGAGATGACACCCCACTCCCCAAACTTCCACACTACGCCAACGATGAGGACATTTGAGGCCACGATAGATTTAATATGCGTCAGCCCCCTTTGTATACGACAGTCTTTGGTTGGATTCGAACTCGCACCTCTCCGGTTGCTCGTGCGTTACTCTTCCAACCCGGCTACCGCGGTGCCATCACTAAGAGTAGTGCCTTGTAGAGAGCAGGAAGGTAGTTGAATTTACGTCGCACTGGTGTAACACGGCGCAACGGTCCGGGATCCGATCGAGGTGTTGTCCTCATAGAAATGAGATGGTGTCCTCTGATCTTTTCCTTTGGGTTGATTCCCGGACCAATCAATATCCCGTTGCGTTGCTCCTGTGCAATGTAACTCTGCGCCATAAAACCCCCAAATCCATTCCAATCCTATTCGATGTTTATTAAACATGCCCCTACCGTTGAAAAAGCAGTACTTGACAAGAAAGCAAGAGGAATTCAAAAATGTTTAGGTAGGTTTGAAAGGCGCTTTTTCCTATAAAATTTACAATACCGTAAACGTTTACCATCAGAATTTAGTTTCTTATAAAATAAAAACAAATACCATTCCATATAGTGAGAGGGAGATGGTAAACGAAAACATTTTGGATTTTGAACGTGGAGAGGAAACGTAAATTTTGCACGATCTCTATCCTATAAATACAAGTAGACCATGGATATTGTCACATCAAGTGAGCTGTTGTAAGGAGGCGATTCCATATGAAGACTAGTACAATGAATAACTAGCAGATAAAAATATAAAGCAACTAATCGAAATTTAACATAAAAGGGTAATAACGACCGATGGGTATTAAGTTGCCTAATTATCAAGTATTAGTCGTTTACAATTTCAAAGTAATACAAATTGATTATAATTTTTTGTGGAAAAGAGCCTTTTTCTGAAAGAAAAACCACATGGAGAAACCCTAAATAGTATTCCGAAATTTACGACATGGATTCACCTGCTACGGAATTGAACGATTCTGTTATGGTTGTTTTTAAAGACGCACGTGTGTCAAAACACACGTGCAAAATCCAACACTAATGTCTTAGCTATCGTTTAATCCTATTATCACTTTCACTAGTTTAGTTTTTCATTATAATCCTACTAAAACTCATAACAGTGAGTAAAGATTGGGAAAAAATGACATACATCCAACTGATACGGTTGAATAGGCTAGAAAGAGGGAAGTTGAAAGTTTTCCCCAGGCCAAAATAAGAGACTAACTCATTGAATAGTATTTGTAACAGATCTCGTCGAACGGCACACTAGATATTACTGCGGTGGAAGCAGCAAACAACGCAATCCTCATACATAATTTATTCGAATATTACACTATATAGACACAAGTATTTGGACACTGCAGAAAATCAGGTTGTTTTTTCTGGTTAGGACTATAGGCCCATTGCTTTATGAACGCTGACGTGTACCTCAACGTTATGGATAATTTGGCCTTGCCTACACTATGGCAATACTACGGCGATGATGGTTGTTTCTTCTAACAGAATCGAGCTCCATGTCATACTGCAAAACATGTGTTGGACTGATTTCCTGAAAATGAGGTGAATTTGCTTGACTGGTCTGCTCAGAGCCACGGTCTCAATCCGATCGACACTTGTGGGACCAACTGGAGCGACGGGTACGACACCGCCACGCACGCCCATCTTCACAGCAATATCTTCTCACAGCCTTGCAAGAGGCATGGCGAGCTATTCCTGCCTAGACTTACAGAGAATCTGTGGAAAGTATGACTCGACATGTTGCAGCTGTAATACAACCAAAAGGAGGGCCTACCCGTTCCTAAATACAATAATAAAGCACTTTTTCTGAAAAACATGCAGTGTCCAAATACTTTTGTCCATATAGTGTATATGTTACAGTGAAAGACCGAAATCTGGAGAATGTCGACTTTCACCGGTGAATGTCAACATTCACATAGTCGCTTGGTGTATGTCCGAAATATTTGCTAAATACCCTTATTTCTGACTTACACCGGCAAATGTCGACATTCACCATGCACTAATGGTGAATGTTGAACATGTCGGAGATTTATATTTTCTCCGTATTTCAGTCGCGATGACGTGTTAACGTGTTCGCGAAAAAGTTACATCACAAGGGTGACGTAACTTTTTCGCCTCTCTTTCTGAGAGGAGTGACCAAGAACTTAAAACAAACAGTACATTCTAAATGAGAAAAGAAAATAATAGTAATAAAAAACTTACTTAATTATGTGATTCAAATCTTATTTATTGCAACAACTTAAACTATTATGACACTTTGAATTGCACAAGAGTCCCTTGCTTTTACAACTGCATTTATTTGTGGAACACTTCCTTTTGCAATGACAGCGTGTATAGTCTTGCCCCCCGCTTCTCGAATTAGCTGCAGCTGCTTCTCGCAGCGACATTTCTTGAAAAGAAATCTCATCTATGGAAAGTAACTTTTCTTTACAAATTACGAACTGATTACGTGTGTAAAGCTGCTTGAGGGTACCGTTTTTATTTGCCAGTTTATAGAAGTCGGAGTCTTCTATTCCAACAACAACCGCTAACGCATTTCGGCTATCTGTAGGACCACGGTCGACATCAGGGACTTGTATTCGTACAGTATCACCAATTTGAGCAGGAGGAAATTGTTTTTGTGAGGTTCGTAACATTTCAGAAAGTATTTTAGAGTACTTTTCTTGAGAAAAATAAAAACAATTGTCTTCTCGTTTACCCGCAATTAATGCATTTAACTTTTCAAGAAAAAGATCACGATTCACTGCAGTATCCATTCAGTATAAATTAGGGTATCGGAAAAAACCTCGGCCCCTCTCTTTTCGATCTCCACCAGAGCATATCTGTGATTGTCGACATACACCGGTGAGGGTCCGAATGTACAAGAATGTAATGAAATATTCGATCTTTCACCGACGTATTTGGTATGTGTCGACATTCTCCAATTTCGGTCTTTCACGGTAACATATATACAGTACTGTATTTGCACAAACTAAAAGGACATCGCACCGACCACTCCCAAACTCTAGGTTCTATACTAAACTTGGCTCGCGCTTGCCCTGTTGAAAGAGTAACGGATTAGCAATCGGAGGGTTGCGAGTTCGAGACTCGATCCAACTAAAGACCGTCGTACACACTTTAAATCTGTCGTGACTTCAAATGTCCTCACGTTGGCGCGGTGTGGAAGTCTGGAGAGTGAGGTGCCAGCTCAGGTGTTGACTTCGTCGTCTGACCGGGGTTCAAAATTACGAGGTGTTATCCTCTGGTCTTTCCCTTTGGGATGGATCCCAGACCGCCGCCAATGACCCGTTGCGTTGCTCCAGTGCGAAGTTAGTTCAACTATCCACCTAATTCACCTCGTAGATGACTAACTCTATTCACTTTTCGCATGATCGGAATATCAGTTCGAGATTGCATTAAATAGTTGTAGACAAGCTTTATGGATGCATACATGGTATGTATGTATTTTAATTAACGTAACATTGGAGCAATTCTACGGTCTATTAGTGACGGTCCGGGATCAATCCCAAAGCGGATGCACACATGGAGACTAACGCTTGTTAGAAAAAATTAGACAATTATTAAAAAAAACTAAAAATCTTACAAAGAACATCGATCAACTAAGCCCCTCATTTCATCCTCTTCCATTCTTCTAAATTCCAATTTGATTTGGGCTGCGGTAGTCCTGTTGGAAGGGTTACGGATTAGCAACCGAAGGGTTGCGAGTTCGAATCCAACCAGAGACCGTCATGTATAAAGGGGGTTGGTGCACATTATATCTGTAGTGGCCTCAAATGTCCTCACCTTTGCGTGGTGTAGAAGTTTGGAGAGGGGTGCCAGCTCAGGTGTTGACCTCGTCATCTGACCATGGTTCAAAATTACGTGGTATTTTCCTGATATTTCCATCGGATCTTTCCCTTTGGGATTGATCCCGGACCGTCACCAATAGCTCGTTGTGTTGCTCCAGTGTGACGTTAATTGAAAATACCAATACCAATACCTGATATTTCCCGAGTTTGAATCCGGTCCGTCGCTAATAGTCCTTTGTGTTGTTCCAGTGCGACGTTAATTAAAATACCTACCACACATGCTTAATAAATACAGGATGATTCTACGGTCGTGGGACAAACTTCAGGGGGTGATAGAACACAACGAAACAAACACTTTTCCTCATAGAATGTAGGGTCGCAAGTGCAGCTGTTGGCCTCTAGAGAGCGCAGTCAAACGCTTGTATAAAAGCGTTACGTCGGCGATGCGAGGCCTGCATCGGGTGTGGTGGTTGACATTTTGAACAGCTTCTGTAATTGTACATTTGCGTTGTACTTACCGACTGATGTTTGTACATGTCGTTTCATTTCCATGTGAAAAGTTTCTCATGTTTTGTACATGTCATTTCTTTCTTACCCGTTGTTCCTTGTACTTATCTTTAATTTATGCAAATCTAATTGTATTATTTCGTTTTGGTCAAGCAGTTATTGATGTTTATTTGACATTAAAGCGTTGTTTCCATATTTCATGCCTCGTCTCCTTTCCAACTTGCGTCGGACCGT
Source organism: Meta bourneti (assembly GCA_933210815.1). Classification (NCBI taxonomy): domain Eukaryota; kingdom Metazoa; phylum Arthropoda; class Arachnida; order Araneae; family Tetragnathidae; genus Meta; species Meta bourneti. The sequence goes on along the minus strand of OW119922.1, from coordinate 108,998,332 downwards.
GTGTTTGTGCCGAAATGGAAAGCGCCCTCTAGCGACCATACATTCTATGGTGAAAAGTGTTTGTTTCGTTGTGTGCTATCATCCCCTGAAGTTTGTCGTATTAGTTTAGACACCCAATAGGCATTCTATTGGCTTTTATACAGGCGTTTGACTGCGCTCTCTAGCGGCCAACCGCTGCACTTGCGACCCTACATCCTATGGGGAAAAGTGTTTGTTTCGTTGTGCTCTATCACCCCCTGAAGTTTGTCCCATGACCGTAGAATCACCCTGTATAATATCCAAGACACAATAACATTTACAAAAAACTCAGTAGCAGTTGCCCACGAGCAATAAAAATTAAATTCACGGATCGCCTTTCACGCGCTTACACCATCTCTTCAATGAGTACTTTGCCATTAACCTTCCAAGTGGTTTCGACGTCCATCAAGATCTGATTAACTTCGCAAAGGACGATATATATCGTCATCAGGATATTTCCGGGGTTTTTATGATGATGATTTGGTCACCTTTCTTCTAATGACGAGATATGTCTTCCATTATGATCTGGCTAGTATTGCTAATACAGGATCTCCTCGACTTACGACCTATGCTACTTACGACCATACGCACTTACAATAACAATAAATAAATAAAAGTAGTAAATAAAGATAACTACATTGGTAGGGTCAAAGATGAAATAGTGTACATATTATGTATTTTACACATTATATATAATAATTATACGCATAGATTGAATTTGTGTGTCTTATGTGCAATTTTTATAATCCTTTTGAATGAAAATAGTGCAACTTACGACCAGTTCGACTGACGACCTGTCAGTCGGAATGGAACTCGGTCATAAGTCGAGGAGACTAATGAGATCCCTCATCGTGACAACCACCAGGAGGGTTAATGGTAATCCATTGTCCTTACCATTAACTCTTAAGGTTATATAGGGTTGTTGTTACCAAATGCATTAACTCATTCGCCACTTGTCTTGACTATTTTATATTGCGTTTGAAATTCCAAGATACACCGATTTTGGAATTGATCTAAAGCAAAAATAGTTTAACCACATTACGTAAAATGTTTATTTATAAACCGCATATTTGTTTTTAATCCTTCTGGTGCTTGTCTGGACAAGGTATCTCGACGTTAGCAAAAAATGACCATATCTTGATGGACGAGATATCTCGTCATTAGAAAACTTACCAGATCTTGATCTCGTCAATATAAAAAAAACCGTCATCATCTTGATGACGAGATATATCGTCATTAGAAAAAATGGACAAATATTGATCAGATATCTCGTCAAAACCACTTGGAAGGTTAATGTATTATTGTTGTCAATCCCCCAGTGCTATGCATTCTCCAACCAATGCCAACACAAGGTCAGTACGTTACAGTGGCCGCGGAAGCCCAGTAAGAGCAATGGATTAGCAACCGGCGGGTTGCGAGTTCGAATCCAATCAAAGATCGTCGTGTATACGGGGGATGATGCACGTTAAATCTATCGTGGCCTCAAATGTCCTCACGTGGAAGTTTGGAGAGTTAGGTGTCAGCTCGGGTGTTGATCTCGTCATCTGCCCGTTTATCAAAATTACCAGGCATTATCCTTGGATCTTTCCTTTGGGGATTGATCCCGGACCGTCGCCAATACTCCGTTATGTTGCTCCATTGCGACGTTAATTAACTACCTACCCAGTATGTTATAGTATTTACAAGCGATGAGCGCTTTCAAAAACAGCAAATCGTTCATCTGACTGCTGAACTGTTAAAAATAACTTTTTCCAATTCCTATTCCGAAGACAAATGAACTTCTTTCCGTCAAAAGATGAAAATCAATCTCATTCCCAACGATTTATTCTCGGCCATTAAGGTGGTTAAGAGCACTCCATTAACTGAGCGCTCAGACTTTCCGGAACAGCATGGGAAAAAAATCAAGCGCGCGTAACTGATATCTGACAGATACAAGCACGTGTTGAGTTTGACCAGAGAAAGCAATGGTATCCAAACGACCAGAAAACTGGTTCCCCACCAGTGGCAAGGTCACAGACTCGGAACTCCCGTTCGAGACCTACATACCGTTACGTCACTTTGTTTTCCTTTTCTGCTTCATCGGTTATGCAATCTTGTAGAAAAGCGAAAGTGCTCGGGATGTTGATGTCGAGTTTAACCCGCCGTGGCACACTAACCCGATGCGAATGACGTCGTTTAACCCCATTTCGCGGGTCTTTCTCGCTGAGGCTAATTGCTTCACTTTTCGGGTTCTTTTTCTTGTTCCGAAATAAGAAGTGTGGTCCGCGTTGCAGCATGTGGGTCAGGTGAAGTAAAGTGAAATTGAGGCTCAAATGCTTTCTCGGTAGGCACAGAGTGGACTCTCTCTTGACCGGCCATTTCAGGACCGGACCCAGACCGGATAACGATTTGGCCAATTAAACCGTCGTTCCCTTAATAGCATTAAATACACTCCCGAAATCGTTTTCATTAGAATAAAACTAAGTATATAGCCTACGTTATTGTAATATATATACAGGGTGAGTCCAAATTGTTTTTACAAAATAAGAGGGGTGATAGTACCCATCCAGACGAGCAATAATTTCCATGGAACATAGGGTCGCATTCCACTTTGAGAGGCAGAAAAGAGTTAAATTAAAATTTCAACATGAACTTACAACAGTGTTGGGAAAGCGAAAGAACGATACCAATCTGATTTATTGATCAGAGAAAAACTCACAGCAAGTGCTCAAAGTGGCGCGTTTCGTTGCACAGTTCACACCGGCGAAGGAATGACTCGCGAAGATTCCTGGTGTTGTGTTAATTTTGTCTGCGGCAACACCGATTCTCGCTACGAGATCTTCAGCCGAGTCCACAGGCGTCTGGTACACTAAAGATTTCATGTGCCCCCAGAAGAAAAAGTCCAGTGGGTTGAGGTCCGGTGAGCGAGGAGGTCAAGCCACAGGTCCGCCACGTCCGATCCATCGTGCGGGATTTGTGGCATTCAAGAAGTGCCGGACCGTGCTGGAAATGTGCTGGGGCTCCATCGTGCATCAACCACATGTCTCTCTTCTAATTTTACTCTTTTCTTCCTCTCAGAGTGGAAAGCGACCCTATGTTCCATGGTAATTATTGCTCGTCTGGATGGGTACTATCACCCCTCTTATTTTGTAAAAACAATTTGGACTCACCCTGTATAATTAAGAAAACTTAACCTGGAAGAACTTCCTTTGTTGGAAAAACTAAACACATGTTACTGTAGGCTACTGTATTTATAGTACATAATTGTTCAGTGGCGGCCGGTTAAAAGGTGGTCGGTTAAGAGGGAGTCCACTGTAATTAACGCCACACTGGAGCAACTAAACGGGCTATTGGCGACGGTCCAGGATCAGACCCGAGGGGAAAGGCACGAGGAAAATACCACGTAATTTTGAACCACGGTCAGATGACGAGATGAACATCTGAGCTGGCACCCCACTCTCCAAACTTCCACACCACGCCAACGCGAGGACAGTTGAGGCCTCGACAGATTTAAGTGCACGATTTTTACCCCCCCCCGCGTACACGGCCTTTGACTGGACCGAGTTTCGAACTAGGAACGTCCGGTTGCTAACCCGTTGCTGTTCCAACTGGGCTACCGTTAACCGCTCATTTAACACACTGGTTCATCCGAAATTATTTTCTGAATGCCTGCTTCAAGGGCGTTCTTTTGGAAAATCGAATGTTTTTGAGAAGAGGGAGGTTTGCACGTGGGCATTGAATACCTCACGAACGCTCCAATGGTGTGACTTGTCCCGTCACCATAAGATTGATGCTTCCGTCTGCTGTCAATCCTCTAGAGAAAGCGAAAAGGGAAACCACCAGACTGAAACTAATGGAGTGTGTTGCTTAATAAACTTTATCTGGGAATCCAAACTCTCATTTGGGCCGTGGTAGCCCGGTTGGAAGAGTAACGGACTAGTAATCGGAGGGTTGCGAGTTCGAATCTAACCAGAGACCGTCGTGTACAAAAGGCACTGGTGCACTTTAAATCTGTCGTGACCTCAAATGTCCACACGTTGGAAGTTTGGAAAGTGGGATGCCAACTCAGGTGTTCATCTAGTAATCTGACCGTGGTTCAAAATTACGTGCTATTGCCCTCGGTTATTTTCCTTCGGGTTTGATCCCGGACCATCACCAATAGCCCGTTGTGTTTCTCCAATGTGACGTTAATTAAAATACCTACCTACATCCCAAACTTTCATTGGTATTTGGTATTTGGTATTTTTCAATTAACGTCACACTGGAGCAACACAGCGGGCTATAAACTTTCATTGGACATTGATGTAGAATTTTGTAATGAATCCCGTAAACACCAATTGAATATGTGTGATTGTACGCCAATCGAATATGTACGATGAAAATTAATTTTTCACAAAACTTGGTGGAATTTGAAGTTCAAAACTTCAATACCATGCTAGATAAAGAGCTTACTTTTCCATTAGTCTAGTTTTGTCGTTAGCTTTATTTTATTTCGCTTTAAATTTCGATGCAATTCGCATAGGAAGTGGTTTCGTCATGTGAAAATGCATTAGCTATTCTCAAATAAACAAACCATTTTATCGCTTACGAAAACTCGTATTACAACAAGTTTACAATTAAAATTTTATTTTTAGTTCTAATAGTATGATAATTACTGGTGTGCATTCATGCTTTTTAGGATCGATGAAATTTCGAAATAAACTAACACTGAACCTTGAAAGGATTTACTTCATACCTGGTATACGGCTCTACTAAATTTTAAACCATCTAATTTGAAGTTTAAAGTATAAATTACTTACATTTCTTCATATCTTTGAAATAATTGTCTTTTTCTCATTTCAACCCTATTTCAATGATTTGGAAACAATGCTCAACGTAAACCCTTTCAACGTCTTGAGTCCAAGCGGAAAAATCTTACATATACATCACAGGACATCTGACAAACCCGAAATTTAGAGTGGCTCTAAAGTATTTTAAAATTTATCAAAAGTAATCTTGATATATTAAAATTGTTTTCATTTAACTCATTCCTTTTGAGCAATAGCAATCTACTAACATAAATACCCGGCGTTGCTCGAATTGAATTGGTTTAATGTTGATTGAAAAGTGATTAGACTTTTTCTAATAAAAATGCAAACATCATTTAAGTGTACGGAAAATAATTTTTAACATCGTTTTCACTTTTTCATAGCTTATAATTTACTTCGGACGCAAATATACTATATACGTGATATATCCATCCATGTAGTCAATTTCATATTCATCACACTTCTGCTGAAAGACAAACTACAAAAGGTTTTACTAAGGTGACTACTTCAGAAGTCGATTTAGAAACGTCTTTGAACTCCAACGTGCGGTTAGCCGTTTTAATTTAAAGTAGCCTATCTTATTTTAAAATAATTTTATTTTAACTTTCCGGTTACTTTAAAATAAGAAATTACACGCCTGACCTAAAAAGGTTTTGTTTTATATATTTTATTTATTTTTATCAAACAGAATTCTACAAACCATAACGTTTTCAATCAAATTAATGAAAAAATTGTTCTAACTATACATATACCGCCAAGAAATTACCCATGTCTAGTTAATGTAGAAAATAAAATTTAAAATTTTTGCAGTAAATAAAAATAATTCATTAAAATTTAACTCCTAAACAATATATCTGCAATATGCAGAATACTGGAACACGAAAATACAAACAGAAACAAAATTCCGATCATTGAAAAAATGCGGAATTCTGAAAAACAAAGGGTATGAGCATGCGTGTCGAATTTCGACTTTCTGAAATAGAACAATTCGAAAAGAGACGTTTCGAAAATATTGATAGACAATAATGATTTACAAAAAGACAAATTTATAGAACTTAGATGCTCAAATATGACCGCTCCATTTCGCTGTCTTAATTCAAATACACAAAAAAGGAATTTTAAGTCAAATTTATAAAATGAAACATTAATTCTGGCATTGCCAAATACCAAGTAACAAATTACGCTTTTATGATCAATGAGTTTTTCGTTTGGGCTTTTCGTGTTTCATAACAAAATGTAAGTTACGTAAAATTAAATTTCTTAAATATCCTTTTTTCATCAATCAAATATTCGTAAATTATTTACATATTATGTTAAGAAATAAAAAATCAGTTCAAACATAAATATTAGACTAATTTGTTTTGCAATAAACTGTTTTCCATTAATACTGGTAAAATAGAGTTGCGTACCACAATAATTTTATACTCAATGTTATTCCTATGGGGATTTCGAAATCTTTATAGCACAATCTGCACACCTAGAACAAATAGAAGAGGTTAATATGTAGCCTACGTTTTCCGCAGGGTTCTTAAGAATATTTTCCAAATTTGGTGTGGATTGGTCAAACGGTGTTGATTTGTATAGACAGACAGACGAAATATTTGCTTTATATGTTTATATGTATATTCTAGAAGAATTACCCGGAGTTTCTCGGGTTGAATTAATTAAATGTTGATTGAAAGGGATCAGATTAATCACTTCTCTTTCAAAAATGAATGCAAGCATCATTTAAGTGTACGGAAAATAATTTTTAACATCGTTTTAACTTTTTTATAGCTTCTACAGTTTACTTGGGACGCAAATATGTATACATGATATATCCATCCAAATAATCCATTTCATATTCATCGCACTTCTGTATGACAAACTACAAAGTTTTTTCTAAGGTGAATACTACAGAAGTCGATTTTGAGTTTTGAAGTAATTACTAATATCCTGTGCGTTCATTTACAGTAAAAATGGCGAATTTTCGTCGTAGTCTTGCACTTAGTTTTCCAATGAATATGTTTTACTTGCACCTAGTATGCTATGTTTTCGAATTTCATCATCAATATGAGAGGATGGTAAATTAAATTGTTACTGCATTCGCGATTAGTTTATTTTGAAGCAAACATTTTTTTCTTGAAAATTCCATTTAGAAGCATGTGGAATAACGGAGCTTGTGTTAAAAATAAATGTCATCAGTGTAGACAAAGCAAACACAATCGATTAGAATTTTTCAAAAAACAGAAGGTCGATTTTAAAGCGCTTTTAAGAAAGAAAATCACTGCTTTTAACGAATGTTTCATATGTATCTAAGTTGCGTAAGAATAGCTTCAATTTGTAGAGTAAGCACTACTTTTCTGTCACTAAAATTTCAATTTTTCAAAATTCCTAACTGATATTATTCCAAGATCAGCAAAGTCTTATTTAAAATTCCCTTTACCTAACAGGCATTCAGTTTAAATCGAATTCTTATGGTATTTTTTAAAATTCAGATTAGGTTTCTAAATGGAAACCACGTACCTATTTAGAATGATAGATGTAGTTACTTCACTATGGAGTACAGATTTCAATAACATTCATGAAACATGAAAAATAAATGTAAATTTAATTGATTTTAATTATCTTATAAGGAAAATCTGTCAAAATTTTGAAATGTATTTGAACTACAACATATGGCTACCTGTTTTAATTTAACATAACCAATCTTAATTTAACGTGATTTTTTTTTTAACTTTTCCGGTCATTTTAAAATAAGAAATTACACACATTACTTAAAAATGTTTTGTTTTGTACATTTTATTTTATTTTTATGAAACAGCCTTCTAGTGATATTTTGCAAAACATAAATAATTCATTAAAATTTAACTCCTAAATAATATATCTGCAATATGTAAAGTACGGGCACACGTAAATAGAAACAGAAACGAAATTCCGATCCTTGAAAAAATTCAGAATTCTAAAATAGATATGTGCAAACGTGTTGAATTTCGACTTCCTGAATATATTCTGAAATAGAACAATTCGACAAAAGATTTTTGAACAATATCGATAAAGACAATTATGTTTTATGTACAAAAAACATGTGTTTATAGTACTTGGAAATGCTCAAATATGACCGCAACATTTCGCTGTCAACTCAAACACAGAATTCTAAATCAAATTAAAAAATTAAACATTAATTCTGGCGTTGCCAGATACCGAGTAGCTAAATTACGCTTTTATGATCAATGAGTATTTCGTTTGGGCTTTTCGTGTTCCATTACAAAGTGTAAGTCATGTAAGATTAAATATTTTAATATTCTTTTTTGATCTATCAAATATTCATAACTTATTTATATCATGCGAATAAATAAAAAGTCAGTTCGAACACACAAAAATTAATTTGTTTTGGAAAAAAAATTCGAGCAATAGTGGTAAAACAATTTTATTGCAAAAGTTGTTTTTCTTTCAATACGGTTAAAACAAACTGAGCTGCGTACATCTATCGTTTTATGCTCAATGTTATTTCTATGGCGGTTTCGAATTGTTTTTTGCCTTTTCTGCACACCTAGGAAAATAGAACGGGGGTTAATATGTAGCCTACGTTACCCGCAGGTTCTAAAGTATAAGTGTACCAAATTTGGTGTGGATTGGTCAAACGGTGTAGATTTGTATAGAGAACAGAGACTCCAACTCTTTATATATAAATACATTGTTAAAATGATACAAATAAAATTAGATAAGAATTTGGTTACCAATTAATCTGAAATGGTGGACTTGAAATCCAGAAAGAAACCTTTTTGCTAAGACCCACTTCGTAGCACCTCATTCTTATGGGGTACTATTCTGTATTAAAAATTAAAAAAAAATGTACGTAACAATTAGAATTCTTCAATTGGATGAGGTTAATTGCTACTATAAAAAGGAGCGACTGAAATCGAAGTAACGAAACACTGAGTAATTCTTGTATAACTCTGCATACAGGTTAACTCTGGTCCTCGATTCAACATGCTTTGGGTTCGTATTGGGGTTTTGGCCTGAATGCTGGTAGTCGTTCGGAATCCATTTGAAGCCATATATTCCGGTATAATAAATTAGGTCTCATGCAGCAGAATGTCCAAGAAACAAACTAAATTATGATAGTAAAAACATTTGATCATCTCACAATTTTATTGAAAAAGTATACTTTTCAACCGTTTGCTTGTTTATACAATTTTAGCCATTAGCTTCGAATTATGGTTAATTATATTCTGTTATTCTTAGCTGATCCTCCCAAACCATGAACCCTCGGGGATACATCTCCTTTAGGTGTGTACTGGCTTCACGAACCCGAGGTACCTTAGTGATCTGTTATTTTCCAAATGGGATTTACTACCTCAGGCAAACATAGGAGTCGAGACCCCAGGATGACCAAGCGATCTTTCTCTTTCTCCTCTGCATCCTTTCTTTTCACGATTATTTGACATTGTCTGTCTTGTAATTGGTACAGCTTGGCCAAATATGGCCCTTGTGCTATAATACCCCAAACCAACCAACCAATGTTTCGTAAATTTAAACTTAGAGAAACTCCTCTTAGCAAGAAACTTGTGTAAAAGAATGCTCTCTACCAGTTACTTTTAAGCTAGATTGATTATAGCGTTGTCAGTATATGCGTTATATAGATGTATTGTAGAATAAGGTACCATGGCTCTACCAAAACTGCTCACAGCAGAGTCTATCTGTTGCCATAGAAACGGGGTTGTTTTGGCCTTTTACGGTGCAAAGGCGGTATTTGGCCAAGCTACTCCAAACATAAGACAACGTCAAGTAAAGAATGTTGTGAAAGGGGAAAATAGAGGGTTAGTTGGGTATTCTGGGGTTTTATGGTGCAAGGGCCATATTGGGCCAATCTGCGCCAAACACAAGACAGATAACTTCAAGTGAAAAAAGGTCATGGAAGAGAAGAGGAGGGGTGGTGGTATGCTGGTATTTTAATTAACGTCGCACGGAAACAACACAACAGGCTATTGGCGACGGTCCGGGATCAACCCCGAAAGAAGAGATTCGAGGACAACACCACGTAATTTTGAACCATGGTCAGATGACGAGGTCGCACCTGAGCTTGCACCCCACTCTCCGAACTTCCACACCACGCCAATGTGAGGACATTTGAGGCTGCGACAATTTTTAACATGCATCAGCTCCATTTCTACACGACGGTCTGTTTGGATTCAAACTCATAACCCCCGGTTTCTAATCCGTTACTCTTCCAATCGGTGTTCGCTCACGAAAAAGATGGATTAGGGAATAGAATAATAGAATGAAAGCAGAAAAAGATCGCTTGGGTATCACGGGAACGCGATCCCCATGGACTAAACTGCATGCAGTAGAAACAATCCTTATCCCATTTTCCATAGGGGTTGCTTTATGAAATGTATTCAAACTGATCACATTGGTGCACTCAATGATAAATCGGAAATGTATCTATGATTTTTAGCTGTTGCGATAGGGAGATCTCTAGTAGTAAACATCCTCTTTCCAAAATTCGCCGGAAATAAATTTCAAGTAAAGACATCACCAAATCACCCCTATTTGAAATGAACGAGCCCTGTTGCTATAGAGATCACCACGGCGACTCAGATTTTGTGGTGGGAGCAGCTCACCCAGACAGATAGTACCAAGAGGTAGACAGATAGTACCAAGTACTGTACTTTTTACAGGAGTTACAGTATGAATAGGGAACACCCCATAGTAAAATTTTTCTGTGAATGAAATGAAATTAGATATAATTTTGGTTTGTATATATCCCGGGAGAGTATCAGTTCGAATTTTATTTTATCACTCTATGGTTAACTTTGCTACACCAAGGCTAATTAGACCTGTGGTTCTTTGTGCAATTACCCGAGTTACTTCGAATGTCCTCACGTGGGGCTGGTGTGGAAGTTTGGAGAGTGGGATACCAGTTCAGTTGTTGACCCCGTCATCTGAGTGGTTCGAAATAATGAGGTGTTGTCCTCATATTTTTTTCTTGTGGATGGATCCTTGACCGCCGCAAACAGTCCGTTGTGTTGATTCAACAACTTATCTACTTGAAAGAAATATGCAGGTTAGAATATTCAGAATTTCTCTTTAAGTGTTTCTCTAGTGCCGCGGTAGCCCGGTTGGAAGAGTAACGGATTATCGACCGGAGGGTTACGAGTTCTAATCCAAGCAAAGACCGTCGTATACAAAGGGGTCTGGTGCACGTCAAATCTGCCATGGCCTCAAATGTCCTGACGTTGAAGTTTGGATTGTGGTGCGCCAGCTCAGATGTTGCCTCGTCATCTGACCGTGGTTCGAAATTACGTGGTGTTTTCCTTGGATCTTTCCCTTCGTATTTGATCCAGGACCGTCGCCAATAGCCCATTGTGTTGCTCCAATGCGACGTTTATTAAAACACCTACCTGAATTCATTAAAAATGCATACTCTTCAATAACTTAAAATTTTTAAAAATGTCGATAATTCCAGTTTCCTCAACTTCCATTACAAAATTTTTTACTGGGGCTTTTGATTACAAATCTTAATTTTTTTCAAATGCTTTTTTCAACACATTTCCAATAGCCCGTTGTGTTGCTCCAATGTGACGTTAATTGAAAAATACCAAATACCATCAACACATTTCCAAGATTTGTATGACCGTAATTCAAAATTATGTGGTGTTGTCCTCGATCTTTCCCTTCGTATTTGATCCAGGACAGTTGCCAATAGCCCATTGTGTTGCTCCAGTGCGACGTTTATTAAAACACCTACCTGAATTTATTAAAAATTATATAATCTTGAATAATTTAAAAAATTTTAAATTGTCGAAAATTCCAGTTTCCTCAACTTCCATTATAAAATTTTTTACTAGGGCTTTTGATACAAATCTTAATTTTTTTCAAATACTTTTTCAACACATTTCCAAGATTTGTATGACCATGATTCAAAATTACGTGTTGTCCTCGATCTTTCCCTTCCGATTTGATCCAGGACCGTAGCCCATTGTGTTGTTCCAATGCGACGTTTATTAAAACATCTACCTACCTTTTAGTATTTCTCGAGACTACACGTGTTCTGTTGAATAACAATTCATGCGTCTGTCTTTGGATTTATGATCTGTTTGTCTCTTAAACACCTTAGGGGCTGTAACGCTCGAGTAAATTCAACAAATTTGAAATTTTACGCGACCAACAATTGGCAGAAGCGATTACCGCCATTGATGACCCAACCACAGCGCACTGCTGTTTTCGTTCAAAACCAAAATGGCTCCAGCAGAGCGTTAAATTGATCTGTCAGACGCAATCTCTGGAACCTTAACCTGCTTGTTTTCGATGAATACCCATTAGAACGCTTGCAAGGAGGTTAACAATTGTAATGCTTGATTTACACTCGTAATGGTTGCATTGCTCGTTTTTTTGGTATTCTGAGCAATTAAATTCCAGGTTGGATCTTTAGGTAATTGAGGGATCGGAATCAGGCTCATATCCGTTGGAATGTGATTTTGTAAGGGTGTTTACACCTGCTTGAATTGCAACGCGGTATAAACAACATTGAAGTCCAACCGGCTTCTGAAATGTTGCTCATACATTGCATCATCCTTTTCTGAGCTAACTTTTTCCGACTATTGCATCATCTTTTCTGGTTAAATCTTTGCGATTCTTTCGTCATCTTTCAACGGGGAGAGTATTGCGATGGGGGCTGACTAAGGGGTGGTGTGTTGCACGGGATTTCCTCGTGTCGAAGTGTACGCGGTCGTCTGAGAACCGTTAGTGTTGTTGTGTGATGTTTTATTAAAGTTATGTGAACAAAATTGTGGAGTTTTTGTGTTTGTCTTTTACTCAGTCTAGAGTGAATTACGTTTGACATAGGGAATTGTATGATTTGTCGCTGTAAGTTCGCGTGGCAATGAGGTTGCGATCTGGTTGTGATTACAACTTTATGGATTGCGAAAGTCGGCTATATGTGAGCCGATACTTGAGAAGTGGATTAACCTATTCTAGAAATGCTTGCAATTTGTAAAGCCACTAAATTGTAGCTAGGTAGTTGAATTCGCACTGGAGCAACACACCGGCTACCGTTGCCCTTAGCGACGATCCGGAATCAATGCCGAAGGGAAAGATGAGGACAACACCTCGTCAGTTCGCACCATGGTCAGATGACGAGGTCAGCACCTGAGATGGCCCCAACTCTCCACACTTCCACACCACGCAACGTGAGGCCATTTGAGGCCACGACTGATTTAACATGCACCGGCCACCGTGTACTCGACGGTCTTTGGTTGTTGCTAGTTCGTAACTCGTAACCCTCCGTTTGTTGATCTGCTACCCTTCCAACCGGACTATGGTGGCCAACATTAACAAAATTTTTTAATTACCGACAGCGAAAGGGTGGCGGTAGCCCAGTTGGAATAGTACCTGAGTAGAAATCGGAGGGTTGCGTGTTCAAAACACGGCCCAGCCAAAGACCGCCGTGTACATGGGGCTGGTGTGCATTAAATCAGTCGTGGGTTAAAACGTCCTCATGTTGCCGTGGGGCGGAAGTTTGGAGGGTGGGGTTCCAGCTCAGGTTTTGACCTCGTCCTCTGACCGTGGTTCGATATTACGTGGTGTTGTCGTCAGATCTTTCCTTTAAAGATTAATCACGGAACGTCGCCAATAGTCCGCTTTGTTGCTCCAGTGTGACTTTAATTAAGTACCTTTCGTTACCTTACTGACAACGAAGCGAGTTGGAAAGCCGTTAATAATTTTATAAGCAGCAAAACCGTGAGAAACGGAATTAAAAATCTCCTCAAAAACAGCAGAAACCGCACATTAACAAGCCTCACACTGGCATTACTGGACATAAAGCAGCTGCCTGACTGGCCAATCTAGTAACAATAGGCTACGCTCTCAAAACCACCCCTCAAATGACCATTCATTTCATTAAAACCCCAATGAGCAAGTGCCAAAAAATGGCACAGATCGGGAAAATTCAGAAAAAGAGACACGTTTCCCATTTTTAAAAAAATAACAGCATTAAAAGCTGTCGCCATGAATTAACCCATTTCTACTCAATTATAGTCCCTTCCCATCTTATCTTAATACGTTTAACCCTAAATCGAGCGTTAATTACGTTTGTGATGAAATTGGCTCAGTTGATCAGTATAACTGTCCTCTCACTTCTAAATGGCGTTTCTCTTCTGTCTTATCCCATCATGGTAGGTAGGTACTTTACTTAACGTCACACTGGAGCAACACAGCAGGCTATTGGTGACGGTCCGGGATCAGTCCCAAAGTGAAAGATCTGAGGGAAACACCACGTAATTTTGAACCACGGTCAGATGATGAGGCAACACCTGAGCTTGCACCCCACTCACCAAACTTCCACACCAATTATCCCAGTCATGGGTAGATCGCGTTTGATATTGATCATAAGATCTGGGAGCCATCTTGTAGCAGTCCGACTTTGCCACCCGTTCATACACAATATCAAGTAATAGACACAATGAACGTTTTTACTGACGCAGAAGAGAGAAATACACCCAGGGAGGAATACACCTGGCAGGAATAAAACCTGCGCCGCCTACAACTGGAGGGTTGCTAGAGCAGTATGCATACCCGCTGAGCCATTAGGGGCTGACGGCCCCTAAATAGCGTTTACACTGTGATTATAATTTCAACGCTTGGTGTACGTTGTCTAAATTACAAGAAACAAGAAAGCACACAGAACCAGACAATAAAACCTTAAATTATCTTCACTACAAGATATACTAGATACTAACTGAAACCTTATAGAACTTCTTCATAATATACCTAAGCATTTTTACATGTGATTCCTAAACCTCACTCAGGAAAAATTGCTCTCTGGTGCTCACCTCCTATAGGAAAAATGCAGGCTTCATGGTTACAAGGCACTGTATTGATCTTTTGGGGTTTACTGTCTTTAGTAAGCACCGGGGCAGCCCTCCTGGGACACCCAAACGATCTTTTTCTGCTTTCATCCCCACTACTCTGTTTCTCAATCCTCTTTTTTGCCCTTCAACATTTTTTTAATGGCGTTGTCTTGCGTGGCGCAGCTTGTCCAAATATGGTCCTAGCGCCATGAACAAACACCAAAACAACCTAGGAAGAATTACCACACCCGCAATTCCGTTGTACAAATATTAAAACTATCTAAATTTGTATGTAGGTATTTAATTAACGTAATTAATTGATTTGGACAACACAACGGGCCAGTGGGTTCAGGGAAAGATCCGAGGAAAATACCACGTAATTTTGAACCACAGTCAGATAACGAGGTGTTTTCTTCGAAACTTTCCCCTTCGGGGGTTGATCCTGGACCGTCGCCATTACCCCGTTGTGTTGCTCCAGTGCGACGTTAATTAAAAATACCTACCTATACCTTAACCGTTAATAATAGCTCTTTGTATTGCTCCAGTATGACGTTAATTAAATACCTACCTACCACTGGTAGCCCGGTTGAAAGAGTAGGGGAGAAGTGTGGAGAGTGGGGTGCCAGCTCAGGTGTGACCTCGTCATCTGATTGTGGTGAAAAAATTACGTGGTGTTGTCCTCGATCTTTCCCTTTGGGATTGATCCCGGACAGTCACCAATGTGTTTTCCCAGTGCGACGATGATTCAATGATCCCTTCCTGCCGAAATTTGAAGTCTTTTAGCTAGTATGAAACTAACCTTTAGAACTTCTTAAAACAATTCCATCAGGAGGCAGCCCCTACTTTAATGACAGACACTTTTTTTATTCATTGTAATGGATTGGAAGGGCCTTCTACGAAGGTTGGGGAAAGTGTGTTACCCCGTAAACACTCTTTCCTCACCTCATCCTAGATTTTTAAGGTCAACGAAATCAGGTCCTTCGTGAGATCCTTTTGCCCTCCACGTTGTTTACACCCACATCAGTTACGAGCTTGAAACTTCGACAGAGAAACGTGTTCGTATAATTACGACACCATTGGTGTGTAAATGTTTTCCGAAAAAACATTTCCATTTTGTTCCTTTATTATAGTATTTTGAATTAATTATTTCCAACGGTAGTCCTTGATGTATTTCTCTCTTCTGTGTCAGTAAAGCTTTCATTATGTGTGTCCATCATTTCATATTACATGTCTTGTGTCTGGCACAGCATGGCCAAGTATGGCCCTTGCGCCATGTGACCTCGTCATCTTATCCGTGGTTCAAAATTACGTGGTATTATCCTCGGACCTTTCCGTGGTGTGGAAGTTTGGAGAGTGGGGTGCCAGCTCAGGTGTTGCCTCGTCATCTGACCGTGGTTCAAAATTACGTGGTGTTGTCCTCGGATCTTTCCCTTTGGGATTGATCCCGGACCGTCACCAATAGCCCGTTGTGTTGCTCCAGTGTGACGTTAATTGAAATACCCCCCCCCTCGGACCTTTCCCGGACTGTCGCCGAGCAGTGGTAGCCAGGTTGGAAGACTAAAGGACTAGCAACCGGAAGGGTGCGAGTTCGAATCCCACCAAAGACCGTCGTGCACAAAGGGGCCAGGTGCACGTTATATCTAATCACAAATGTCCCCACGCTAGCGTGGCGTGGAAGTTTGGAGAGTGGGGTGTCAGCTCAGGTGCGACATCGTCATCTGACCGTGGTTCAAAATTACGTGGTGTTTTCCTCGAATCTTTCTACTTCGGGGTTTTTCCTGGACCGTCGCCAATAGCCCTATGTGTTGCTCCAATGTGACGTTAACTAAATACCTACCAACGATAGCCCGGTTGGCAGAGTATGGGATTAGGAACCGGAGGTTTGCGGGTTGGAAACTCGATCCAACCAAAGACCGTTGAGTACGTCTTTTCATGTCTTTTGTCTGGTGTACTTGAAATCCGTCATGGCCGTTTGCATGGTGTAGAAGTTTGGAGAGTGTGGTGCCAGCCTAGGCGTTGTCCTTATCATCTGACAATGGTTCAATATTACGAGGTGTTCTCGGATCTTTCCCTTCTTGATTGATCATCAATAGCCCGTTGTGTTACCCCAGTGCAAATGCTAATTCAACTACCTGACTACGTATATTTTTAATTTTATCATACCATTAACAGGAAACAGAAGTGTCTGCAATTTTCAATGCGAGGATTGTAAATGAAACCGAGTCACTTTAATTCGTAAAAATACGGGAATAATTTCACTACAATTTATGTTGGACGATGCTTTTTCATGTACAAATTTACATTCCGACTGAAGTAGATTATTGCCATTCGTGTTTTAATATTCGAAAAAAATTAAATCACAAAATGAATCATATCCTCTAAAAAATTGTGAAATGAAATTATTTATTTAATTAAATCATATTTAACTCAATAATAATAAATTAAATTAATGAATTCAACATATTTTAACTATTCTTTCCTTTAGAAATTCAATTTGAATATCTAGTGATGATTAATCATCATTAGAAATTAACGAGTTTAAAAAGTTTCATATTTTGTTGTATAGAGGGCGACACGAGAAAAGTAAATACCTTTTATTTAATACGCAGTCCAAACTGAAAAAAATATGTTAAAATCTTGTGGAATATTTGCGGCATCCAATACTCTTCTGAAAAAAATTCTTGTTTTATGAGAAAATACATCTAGAGATAGACATTGTTTTTCACACGAATTTCTACCATTGGTGTTGAAAATAATAGGAATAAGAATATTCAACGCTTTCTGGATATCCAAACAAATGTTTGTTTATAAAACCGAATTGTCTTAGAAAACCAAATTTTAAATTTTTTTCAGGAAAAATAATTAAGATGAATTTGCAAAATTAATAAAAATGGGCTCAACACATCGAAATAGAAATTTTCGCTAATATGTGGTAAGTAAGTTCCGAGAAATTGAAAACTTAGAAATGCTGTTTTATATGTTAATCACATTAACGGATAACTCTCTGAAGGGATCACACTAATTCATTTATAACTTGCAGTCTTCCTCTGCATGCACCCCCTAAACAGTTTTAATCCTTTTTACCAATAGAATTTTTCCAAAGGATTCGTTTTTGAGGAAAGTACCAACAGAATCATTCCAAAGGATTATATTCTAAGGAAAGGAAGAAATAAAACATTTCCAACGGTTTCCACTCTAAGACGGGGGCAGCGGTAGCCCAGTCGGAAGAGTAGCGGATCAGCAACTGGAGGGTTGCGAGTTCGAATCCAACCCAAGGCAGTCGTGTATAAAGGGGGCTGGTGCACGTTAAATCTGTCGTGGCCTCAAATGTCCTCATGTTGGCGTGGAAGTTTGGAGAGTGGGGTGGCAGCTCAGATGTGACCTCGTCATTTGACCGCGGTCCAAAATTACGTGTTTTCGCCGAATCTTTCTACTTCGGGGGTTGATCCTCGACTGTCGCCAATAACCCGTTGTGTTGCTATACACCGACGTTAATTAAATACCTGTCAATCTATTCTAGGTAGTTAGGTGTTTTAATTAACGTACCTCTCTACCCTTTTGCAATTCAAAATTTCGTCACGTGACTGTATGCAACAGCGCCACCTGACGTGGATTGAACTACATGGAAACAGTGCCTCCCAGCAAAACGTGAATAGCCCGTTGTGTTGCTCCAGTGTGACGTTAATTAAAATACCTACCTACCCTGGTAAACGTGGTAGGTAGGATTTTTATTTCGGATCCTGGACCGTCGCCAATAAACCGTTGAGTTGCTTCAGTGCGTCGTAAAGTCAACTACCGACCTCATTCTGTACTAAAAAGCGAGACATTTTGATAATTTTGAGAATAGTATTGAGAAATACCGGATTAAAACAGTTTTTTCTAGAACTTGCAGATAAAGATTATTAATTCTAAATATTAATGCGTTGATTTTTTCCAATTTCCTCTAATTTAAAGCTTACAAATCTGAATATTTTTTGAAGGACAATCATCGACCTTTTAATGAGATATAGTAATCGCAGCTTGATCGGTCAGTTTGATACTCTTTGCCAGAAAACCTTTCCTTTTGTGTATATGGGCAGTTCCACGAAACAGGACATGCAAGTGACAAAAAATTATTTTAGAAAATTACTTCAACTTTTCTTTGGTTCTTTTCTAGATAGCTTAAAGTTTTTATATTTGAGTTCGGCAACACATTTGCGCATTTATTTTATAAGTACATGGTCAACTGTTCTAGAACCAGAGGTATGAAGATTTTTTACTGTGTTTGCTGTCTTTGCAGGCAATTTTTTCTACTAGTATTGTGTATTTTTGTTTAATTTTCATGCATAATAGAAAGCTATTTAAATAGAGGAAATTATGTCTAATTTTGTAACAGATATCAATAATTATATTTATGGAAGGACTTCGAAAAAGTGCTTAATACAATGTAACACGAGTCACAAAAACCTTTAATTCTTTTATAAAATTCTCCCTTTAAAATTAAATTTTTCACTTTTCCTCTTTCTTTATATGAAACCTAAGAGTAACTCAAAAACGTTGTTTTAATTCATGCTTTTTCTTAAAAGATGGAATACATTTAATTTTGTAACTTGAGTCACATAACCTGCCATTAGATTAAACGTTGCACATAAAGGATTGGCTTTCATCTTTCAATACAATTTGAAATGAAAACGATTTTGGGATAGATTTATTTATATTAAAACTTGTTCTTTTTCTTGATACGATATAAAAATTACGTTTTGGCATCTACAGCAGTTGCGGAAAGGCAAAAAAAGCGCAGAGAAAAATTAAAGCAAGAAGGAAATTATGACAATTATAAAGAAAAGCACCGTTTTATTATGAAATAATACCGATAAGAAGGGAAAAAATAATTAAAAATGCCAGTACCTGTACAAAAGGATTTAAAATCAAAAGAAAGTAAAAAAGTTTAAAAGTATCGCGTTTTAAGGAACAGAAACTTCAAAGAAACACCTTAATAGTACAAAAATGCGAACACTTGGCAAAGTTATGACCCAAGCAAAACGTGGTTTATCTAGCACACGACGTCATGAAGAATTTGTGATGAGGAAATTGCTTAGCAGCATTTGTAATGCGAGTTTAAATGCAAATTTCAATTCAGTTAGTAATCATTCGAAATCATCAGCTTTGAGTAGATACAGTAGACAAAATTATATAATTTTGTGGATGAAATGATAGTCGAATGACTCCTGGGCTTAAACCCTTCGCTACGAAGGAAGTGTTTTAGTAAATAATGCGCACGAATTCGTACAAGCTGTCAAAAAAATAGAAGAAAAATGCGTTTTAAATTCTAAGGGAAGAAATAGCAGAGAAATTTAGATCTTCAACTACAGCATATTTGGTCCAAAGTACTTCCAAGAATAGGAATAAAAAGATTTAATGCTATCGAAACGGTATCCTATACATTGACATCTCCTGTACCATACTTATAAATTGTTATTAAACCGATTGTGAACACTGAGTTGAAGTAAAATATACAGTGATGGACAGTGCATCCTAATGAAGCGAATAAGATTATCTAATTCTACAATAATATTGAGTTAACCACCATTGTGCAATGAAGTTGAAGTCATTGATTATTATTTATTCCCATTAATGCTTTGAAATGGCTTTAGTATATTCGTTATTAAAAATATCGTAACTGCATATTAAACTGAGTTTTCAGATTTATACATTTTTTTATTTAATGTTCAAACAATTTTGAATTAAAATAATTTACTTCGCATTTTTAAAGCACATAAATATGTTCATAGGGAATTATTTAATTTTTTTAATTGCAATTTCTTTCATTAAGAAGCAATTATTAACAAATATATATAAAAAGTTGATTTTAGCCCAGATTAAAGTTTCAAAAACGTTATTAATAGGCTTTCAGTTCTCAGAATTCCCAAAGGTAACGTGAGTCACAAAAAACGTATTTTATGAAGTCATGCAGCAATTTAATTTTTCTTAGGTTTGACATGACCTAGTACTCTCAGTGAAGCATCCAAATTCTTTTTTCCTGTAAACATGTTTTAAAAGAGGAGAAAAACTCATTTTTTAAAGTCTAAAAAATGATCCTTTTTTCGTAACGTGATTCACAGTCCGAAATGTTGCATTGGGGAAACTTAAGACCTGAGCTGGCACCCCACTCTCCAATCTTCTACACTACGTCAACATCAGGACATTTGAGGCCACGACAGATTTAAAGTACACCAGCCCCTTTATACAAGACGATCTTCGGTTGAATTCGAACTCGCAACCCTCTGGTTGCTAATCCGTTACTCTTCCATCTGAGCTACCACGGCCCCTAACAAGACAAGCTTTCTGATACCACTAGCAGAATTACCCCGGCGATGCTCGAATTGAATTGGTTAAATGTTGATTCTATTTCATAGAAAAATGCAAGCATCATTTAAGTGTACAGAAAATTTTTAACATTGTTTTAACATTTTCATAGCTTCTACAATTTACTTCAGACGCAAATATGTATGCATAATATATCGATCCATATAATCCATTCCATATTCATCATACTCTCGCTGTAAGACAAACTACAGAAGCTGTTTCTAAGATGACTTCTTCAGAAGTCCATTTTGCGTTTTGGAGTGATTACGAATACCAATTAAGTTAATTTTCAGTAAAAATGAGGAACTTTCAGCGTAGTCTTGCACTCAGTTTTCTAATCAATATTTATTATTTGTTGCACCATTGATTTGATGTTTTCGAATTACATTATCATTGTGAGAGGATGGCAAATTAAACTGTTACGGCATTCGTGGTTATTTTATTTTGAAGCACAAATTTTTTGCTTGAAAATTCTATTCAGCTGCACGTGGAATAACGGAGCTTGTTTTTAAGACAAATGTCATCACTGTAGATAAAGCAAACTCAATCGATTACACTTTTTACAAAATCACTGCTTTCAATGAATGTTTCACAGGTACCTAAGTTGTATACGAACAGTTTCAACTTCAAGTAAGCAACCTTGACCTTCTGCCACTTAAGGCAAAAAATTTATAATTTTCATCAGTCCTAGTTTACCTACTTCCTTACTATGATATTATTCCAAGATCAGCAAAGTCTTATTTAAAATTCTCTTTCCTCCAACAGAAAAATTTAGTTTTAAATCGAATCCTTAAGGTACTTTTTTCAATTGAGACCTAATTTCTATATGGAAACCACGTACCTATTTAAAATGATAGATGTAGTTACTTGACTATGGAGTACGGCTATCAATAATACCCATGAAAAACAAATGAGAATAATGTTAATTAAATTTATTTCAATCGTCTTGTAATGAAAATATGTCAAAATTTAGAAATATCTTTGAACTATAACGTATGGCTACCCATTTTGATTTAACTTAACATTGTTTACAAATTATTAAAGTTATTAAAACAAAACAGTTTGTTTTAGAATAACTTTATTTTAACTTTACCAGTTATTTAAAATAAGAAGTTATACACATTACTTAAAAAGGTTTCCATTTATTTTTATGAAACAGAATTCTACAAACTATAACGTATTTAACTTAAGACTTAAGGAAAGTTCGTCGAAATATACATATACAACCAAGAAATTACCCATGCCTAGTGGTATTTTTCAGAAAAGAAAAATAATTCATTACAATTTAACTCCTAAATAATATATCTGTAATATGGAAAGTAATGGAACACATAAATACAAACAGAAACGAAATTGTGGTCATTAAAAAAAATGTAGAATTCTGAAAAAGGAAAGGTCCGAGCAAGCGTTGAATTTCGACGTTATAAGAATATTCTGAAATAGAGAAATTCGAAAAAGACGGATTGAAAAATATTGATAGACAATAATGAATTATTTACAAAGCGAAAACATTTAAAAGTAACATTTGCCATTCAAGAGTAATTACAACGCAAAAAACAATCGCTATAAAAAAAGGCAGCAGTAAACAATTTGAAATTCCAAATTACGATGGATTTAAGAGTTGAGTTGTACAGGTATGCTGTATTGGATGTGAAATAATTATAAAAAATAATGCTTATTTAAAGAAATAAAATATAAGGTTCGAAAAAGTAGTGTATTAAATGTTTATTTAAAGCAGTAAAATGTAAGACACGAAAAAGTACTGCATATTGAATTTTGAACATTTTCTAGGTTTTTTTCCTCGAATTTAACATGAATATTTAAGTCAAGTCTGACAAAAAATAATAATAAAAAGTTGGGGCAAAAACCGCTACGGAAGCGTTACGGAATCAGCCAGTGACGTCACGGCACTCTGTCCAATCAGGTAATTTTTTGAACATTTTATGTAAAATTTAAATTTTTGAAAATTTTAAAGGGGCGGAATAACTTTCCCAGTTTATTCTGCGTATTTTGACACCTCTCTCAGATCTCTACGTGCTGTGGTTGAGACGAAGATAGATTTCCAACAGACAAACTATCACACATTAATAGTGTAGATCGTGTGATCTCTGGCGTTCTTATTCTGGGAATGTATGTTATTCTTTTAGGGCCTAATTGAACTACAGAAATTTTCGAACGATTCGTCTTGAAATTCGAAATGGGAGGAGCGAAATGTCAACGTTGGTATTCAACTACCAACACGCCTTCGTTTTCTTTCGAATTCGTCTCTTCACCAGGCGAATTTATGCGAATCGTTCGAAGTTTGCTCACTGTTACTTTTTCAAACATGGCTGATGTTCTGCTTGTTTTTCGGAGTAGACCGTTACCACCTATATCTCGGTGGTAGCGAGTAGACGCGTTCCTCGTTATTTACGAGTTCGTGGCAATCCTATGGATTTGACCGATAGAGTTTTGTTCTAGATATCGCCTAGATCCCTAGATCGCGAAACATTTTCATTCCTGTGCGGCAAATTAGAAAGACGGTCGAAGTCCAGAACCAATGGATTTTCTGTGGAATTTCAGGTAAGCGATATTTTCATGATGCATGCGTTTCAAATGTAACGTTTTTTTGACAGATTTTAATTTTAATAAAGTAGAGTTAATCAGCGAGTAGTTATTAAAAATGAAGTTTCTCACAATTCATAAAAGCATATTAGAACACTTCCTGATTTTCTCAGTCAACTGAATAGATGCATAGTTTTCGTTTAAAAATTTGACCAACAGTAATATATTCGGTTGACAGAATAATTGTTTTTAATTATAAAACCTTTTTATAACCATTTTTTCTTTACATCGGACCCACTTTTTTACGATTTCCCGGCCTCGCCAGCATTTAATTCTAGGGCTACTTCATCCCACGCTTTCCGCTGGCCGGAAGAGGTGGAATACGAGCCTCAGAGTTTCCCGCTTACGAGGTCGGGCCTCATTTTCATCGCAAATATCAAAGTCTCGGTTTCTTTAGCCATTTCTTAAAAGAATAACGCAATGCAAAATCAACAGCGATTGAGTAAAAGAATCTTTTGCTCTTCGCGGTAAACCAGCTGACTGTAATCTGGTTTCTTATTGGTCAATTAGAAATTATGTGACGCAACAGCAATATGAGTAATCATCGGCGTGTCGTGGTAAACCTTAACACTTCGAACGATTCTAAAAAGGTAGATGAATAGCTTAAGTAGAAAGCGAAAAAAAAACAAGTCGAGTAGTGTTTTCGAATACGATCAAAATTCATCGAAGGAAGTTGAATTAGGCCCTTAATCTTAAATAAATGGACCAGCTGATACCTTCTCTAGACTCTCCCGGAGGGCTTAATCTGGATCAGTGTTGGTGGAATTCATCTTGGCAGCACACAAAATTCCTCATTAATTAACTCTCTTGGTGGTTGTCTCGACGTGGTATCTCGTCATTAACAAAACTGAGCAGATCTCGATGGTCGAATTATCTCGTCATTAGAAGAAAAATGACCAGATTTTGATCTCGTATTCATGGAAAATCGGCAATATCTCGTCATTATCGAAATTGGCCATGTCTTAATGAAGGTCCCTTATATTTACGTTTGGAGGAATCGAAATCATATATGCGGGATGCTGGAAATCCCTTGTCGCCAAGTGAAGGCAGATATCGAGACATAAAGACGCCTTGCGTGCTCGAAACACTTACGCATGTTTGAGGGTTTCGTTGCCGTCGGGACTCACCAGAGTAATTATGATGGGGTGGTCGCAGCCATCCAGGCAGCAGCCAATGAACTCTCTAAGATCAACCCTCCCACCAAGGCAGTTTCCCTCGTTGACTCCACGACAGCAATTCAAAACGTCACGAGTAACAGTGATATTGACTGCCCATTAATTATGAAGTGCAGGTGCCCTCCAAGCTGCTTTAAAAAGGATGGCAGCTACAGATGCAATGGTTCAAAGTCGTAAACATTGCAGGCAATGGAAGGGCCGATTCACTTGCAAAGATGGGGGCAGCTTTGCCTCAGCCGGTCTGTGCCTCTACTTGGTTGAGGCAACAGCGACTGACGGCTTCAAATGGAAACAAATGGGCAACACTCGTCACCAGTGGTCCGATCTGCTATGGGATCACGTGACAGATAGTGTTGCCCATGGGATCACATGGGCAACACGTGGATCCTATGTCCACATGGACAGGATCCACGTGTTGCCCTCCCATCAATGTCCAATGTGCGGTCAGGGCGTCATGGATGTTGCCCACCTGCACCAGTGCACCATAGCCTTGGACAAAGAACCAGACACCGGGGAGGAAGAATTGAGGAGGTTTTCTGTTTGTGTTTGCTGACGCAATAAAGAATTTTTTTATGAGAATTATTTATTGAATACAAAAACAGTCATCCAACCCACTTGGTAAACATGATAATAAATTAAGGAAACATGCGGTCTATCCGACCAATCTCTCGAATAGAGAGAAGAACACAGACGAGTACAGAAGAATAGAAGAATTCAGACAGAATATATATATACATATACGTATGTTCACAATCGCCACAGCCAATAGGAAAGAAAACTGTCTGAAAAAGAATGACACCAGACGGCAGAAACTACTAATGCGTATTAGGCTGAAAAAGACCGACCCTGTTTAATAGAAACCAACACTTTCCCGTCTCTGCTGGTCAGCGCGCCACCAATGGACCAACAGGCAAGGGTGGGCATTGGCTAGCAAGCAAGCATTACTCACCCAGTAATAGCAGTTTCCCCCCCCCAAATCGGCAGAAGGACGAGGAACACAACTGGCAGTTGATAAACAAAGACGTTACAGTAGACGGCTGCTAAGATGTGAATTAAATTTAATTGTTAGGGCATAAGACGCCAAAAACCCTGCCAATCCATTTCATATTTGTATATAGTTTCGATTTAGCGAATATTAAACTCCTCTTAATTTTAATTCATCTCTTCATTTACTGAATTATGGTTATTGTGTGTGTCCCACATATACACTGCTGGCCACCGTAAATGCAACACCCTGAAGGAAGCATGCAAATAATATGAAATTTACAACATGCATTAGCGGAGGTGAGATATGCAAATGATTAGAATTTCAGCGCAGACGCACATCACGCGCGCCTGTGGTGCCACTTCAAAGCGCTATTTAAGGCTTGGAGATTTCGACGATTTCAAGTACGGCAATTGTGTTTTTCTTGTGGTTTTTTCAAAAAAAACGATCAATTATGCCTCGTAGAAATCAGCGATCATCTTTTGATCAAGTATCCGAGTTCGACAGAGGAAGGATAGTGGCCTACCGAGATTGTGGATTATCTTTCAGGGAAATCGGTAGTCGTGTTGGACGAAACCAAACAACTGTAATGCGGATATGTGATCGTTGGATGCAGGAGGGTACGACGGACCGACGTGTTCGATCGCATCCACCTCAGTGCACCACTTCACGTGATGACAGGCATATTGTGCGTATGGCAGTGACGGATCGCTCAGCCACATCACGAACCATAGCACAGCACATTCAGTCTGTACCGCATCATCCAGTGTCTGCGCGTACCATTCGACGCCGTTTACAGCAGAGTGGTCTGTCCGCAAGACGTCCATTGCTTCGTCTACCCTTGACGCAGAACCACAGACGTTTCCGCCGCCAATGGTGCGATGAAAGAAGGATGTGGACGGCAGAATGGAATGAAATTGTCTTTACTGACGAGTCACGCTTCTGTCTGCAACACCACGATGGTCGGATTCGAGTCTGGAGACACCGTGGAGAGAGGATGCTGAACAGCTGCGTTATGCACCGCCACACTGGTCCTGCACCGGGTATGGTATGGGGCGGTATTGGATATCACTCTCGCACTCCTCTAGTACGCATTGCCGGTACTTTAAACAGCCAGCGCTACATCTCCGAGGTGTTGGAGCCAGTTGTCCTTCCTTACCTTCAGGGCTTGCCCACAGCCATATTTCAACAGGATAATGCGCGACCACACGTGGCACGCATTGTCCAAGGGTTCTTCGTCAATCGCCAGATTGAATTGCTTCCCTGGTCAGCTCGCTCTCCGGATCTTTCGCCGATATAAAACATGTGGTCCATGGTTGCTCAACGATTGACCCAGAATACATCCCCAGCTGCCACACCAGATCAACTTTGGCAACGTGTGGAAGCTGCTTGGTCTGCTGTACCCCAAGAACACATCCAAAGTCTCTTTGAATCAATGCCGAGGCGTGTGGCAGCGGTGATCTCCAACAATGGCGGCTACTCTGGCTACTGATTTTGGCAGGAACCACACTTCACAGAAGTCTATAATTTTAATCATTTGATACTTGGTCAACATGTTATCTACAAAATAAATTTTGTTGTGATATCTCTTGTCTTTCTTGGTGTTGCAATTTGGGTGGCCAACAGTGTATATAGGTACCCAAAAAACATAGGTTTTTAATAAGACTAACGCATAAACTATTTAATCTGGATGGGGTTTAGAACGTATGATTTAAATTAGAATTCCATTGTCTAAAGGCAGAAAAAAAGTCTCCAATTACAAAACAATCATTTTTAATGGCAGATCGATAGACGGAGAGACATAATTGGTTTAGAACCTTTTACTTAATCCCTTGATCCGAAAATAAGAAACGAACTTCATTTGGCGGTCATTCCAATTCGCTTTTTTGTGTGTTCCAAATAAAGTTTTAATTATTGTAAAGTACTACTCTAAATAAATAAAATAGCATCTCCGGGTCCTACTTAAAAATGATTTCGATCCTATTGTAATCCTTAGACACTGAAAAAAAGATGAATTTAATTGGTCTGCATTTCAATTTAAATCTCGCGTCTTCGAAATAGAGTTTTAATTATAAAACACTGCTCTAAATAAATTTAAACCAAAGCCTCCGATTCATGAAAAAAATGCTTTTCACGATACAGGAAAGGAAAAAAGCAAGATCGGTTCCTACTTCTCAGATAATCCTTCGGCTCTGCAAGAACTCCCATTGCCTGTCATTTCAAATTCATCTCTCGGGTGTCCGTTCTTTTCTTCGTCTGTAAACCTACATAAAAGAGACTAATGGAATGAAAACTGAGAAAGAAAATGGCGATTGTAAGACATGTGCCACTCAGTCCGTCTCATTAACGCGCATAATGGGCGAATTAATTTCGAAGTGCTGCGTATCAAACTTCTCCCATTCCCGCCTTTTGACGGATCTCCACTTTAGATGAAAGAGCGTTAATTAACTAATTAGCTGTTATGATCCAAGGAATCCATTTTTTCCCTGCTACTCCCCTCCTTTGTTATTGGCTCTCCCAGTCGCGTTTTAAACGTTCTTTCGTTCATTGTGTGCGAGCTTATCCAGTTTTTCAGTCTCGTCAGCGTTAATTGCCTAGTAAATCAGGGCCCGAGGCCAAGAGACGTGAGCGCAAACCTGGGTATTCGGGAACTCATTTCGTCTCATTTGGGGTGCGGCAGTTTGAAGTTGCGTGTAAACAAAGAACAGGTGCTGAGAAAGCGAATTTGGAAAATACCCTTTGTTTTTGGATTCGGTAGTTAAACCGAAAGCTGTCCTCGTTTCAGGTTGTTAATGCGTTCTTTAATTGGTTGGTGGGAGTGACGCAGAAACGCAATCAACCAATCGGAGCATAATTTCATTTTAATCCTCCTGGTGGTTGTCTATATCGTCATTAGCAAAACTGACCAGATCTTACTGGACGAGTTATGTCGGCTTTAGAAGAAAACACGATCACGATCATTGGAAAAAACTACTAGATCTTGATCTCGTCAGAATAAAAAAAATTCGGCAATGTCTTGATGGACGAGATATCTCGTTATTAGGAAAATTGGTCATATTTTGATAGACGAGATATCTCGTCGGAACCACTTGGAGTGTTAAACATGGTCGCCTTTTAGCTCCGAATTTTGAAATGCTGATATTCCATAAAATTTCCAATAGCCCGTTGTGTTGCTCCAGTGTGACGTTAATTGAAAATACCAAATACCAAATACCATAAAATTTCCTGAATGAATTTTGGGCTGCTGTAGCCCAGTTGGAAGAGCAACTGATTAGCAACCGGAGGGTTGCGAGTTCGAAACTGTCCAGCCAAAAACCGTCGTGTATACGAGGTCTGTGCACGTTAAATCTGTCGTGGCCACAAATGGTTGCCGTGGTTCAAAATGACGAGGCGTTGTCCTTGGATCTTTCCCTCAGGTATTGATCCGGGACATTCGCCAATAGCCAGATTTGTTACTCCAGTGCGACGTTAATTAACTACAAACCTATCTACTTGAATGAATTTGCTGAGAAGTGCGTTATTTTTAAGCAAGATATTGGTTCCTATATATATAATTATATATAGGCCTATTATACAGGGTGAGTCTAAATTGTTTTCACAAAATAAGAGGGGTGATAGTACCCATCCAGACGAGCAATAATTACCATGGAACATAGGGTCGCATTCCTCTCTGAGAGGCAGAAAAGAGTAAAGTCGAAACGCGTCGAGCATGATCAAGTCATCGCCTCTGACGTCGTTTTGTACCTGCCTACGTAGCATATCTCCTAAGCAAGATTTTTCTTCTGAGGACACATGAAATCTTTAGTGTACCAGACGCCTGTGAACTCGGCTGAAGATCTCGTAGCGAGAATCGGTGTTGCCGCAGACAAAATTAACACACCAGGAATCTTCGAGAGGGTGCGCCAGTCATCCCTTCGTCGGTGTGAACTGTGCAACGATACGCGTGGCCGCCACTTTGAGCACTTGCTGTGAGTTTTTCTCTGATCAATCAATCAGATTGTGCAACTTTTGGTATCGTTCATTCGCTTTCCCAACACTGTTGTTAGTTCATGTTGAAATTCTGATTTGACTCTTTTCTGCCTCTCAGAGTGGAATGTGACCCTATGTTCCATGGTAATTATTGCTCGTCTGGATGGGTACCATCACCCCTCTTATTTTGTAAAAACAATTTAGACTCACCCTGTATATAAGCCTAGGTTATTACTATATATAGGCCTGTGCAGTCAAGTGAATAAAGATCTCAACCGGAATATTGTTACACAATACAATCAAACCCTCTTGACATAACTAGACAAGCTATAACGCTCAACAAGCTCAAACTCTATAACGTGTACATAGATATATAGATCAAACTGATAGTCAAAATTTTAAAAATTTCTACCAAAACTTCGTACCAATACCAGTCATAAATGTCAATTTTGAAGTTTTTGAATTTTTGACTGCATTTTCGGTACATATATCCCAAAATAAGAGTTACACAAAAACAACTTGGCAGACGTTTTAATGGTATCCTTTGCTTTTAATTGGATTTTATTTTATACGGATTTTATTTTATATGGATTTTATTATGTTACTAACCGAGGCTCTTGAATGTTTGATCAATTTCTCTTAAAATGTAGCATCTTATTTTATTCGTTACCTGAACGCAGATGAAAATAATTCTCCCTTAATTGATATATAGAGAGAACTTTAATTTGTGTCGTACTTAAGTACTACTTCCAACAGCTCGTTCGCTAAGTGGCACTCTATCAATATCGGTATATTTTTTCTACCTACCACTTTAAATACAATCAATACAGTCATAAAACATGAAGTAATTTTTGGAATGAAGAATGAAAACGTTTCCTTGAATCCAAGGAAACAAAACAAGTTTTATTTGCGCAGAGATTACATCAAAGGAATTACCCGATTTGTATTTCTTTTCTCTATTACGCCTCTCTTATACTAATACATAATTAGATCTGGGAATTACATTGATTTTTTATTTCGAATTCGACAAACCAATTACGAATTCACGTAAAATTAATTTCGCTCTGTATGGATTTCCTAGATTAAGGGTAGAGTTTTAATCAATTAAATTGTTTCGAAGATGTTTCAAAGGCAATGAATAGAGGAATTATATTCGATTTACTGTAATTATTTTCTTCAAATTTCATAATGTTGCATAGTATGTAAACACGTAATTAAGACCCCTTTGTTAAGATGACAGTTATTCGTGATAAGTAAATAAGCTTTGATTTTGTGTTTCAAATAGATTCACTTTTTAAGTTTTTGCGATAATTCTTATTTTTGAACCTCGGTTCGACTGATTTTGGGCTAAAACATGGACACAGTTGTGAACAGTTCGGAATCAGATCTAAGTGGTAGTTTTCAGTCTAATAAGCCATCTTATGGTAGGTAATTGAGTTCGCATCACACTGGAGTAACGCAATGGACTGATGGCGACCTTCCCGCATCCATACCAAAGGTGACTTATCCGAGGACATTCGTCATTTTGAACCACGGTCAGATGACGAGGTCAATGCCTGAGATGGCACCCCTCTTCAAACTTCCATATCTCGCCAACGAGAGTACATTTGAGGCCACGACAAATGTAACGCGCACCAGCCCAAATGTACCCAAATGTACGCGACGGTCTAGATTTGAATCGATTTTCGAATTCGCACCCCACCTGTTAATCCGCTCCTCTTCCAAGCGGGCTACCGTGGCGCCGCCATCTTCTGCTGAAAAGTTCTTTTGACGGCAGACCGAAACAATATCTTCAAAGCAATGTAATAATGAGAATTGAATAAGAGAGTTTTGTATACTATCTTCCACTCAAATTAACATCTACTTTCTGTAGTTAAAGAGTTTCTAAGAAATAACGTTTTATTTTCATAGAAATATATTGTACATTTATTGGAGTACAACGAAAGAGGTTTGGTTTGCAGATCTACGGTTAATTTTCGATGAAGGTAGGTAGGTAGTTTAATTAAAGTCGCACTGGAGCAACAGAACGGGTTATTGGTGAAGGTACGGAATCAATCCTTAAGAGAAAGATCTGAGGCGGACTTTCGCCAGTTACTCGTTGCGTGCAGGTAGGATTGTATTTTTGAAATTCGGGTTCTTAATTTTAAATTTTGGAAGTAAATATTGTATTTCAAAATTTCATGTGGCAAAGTTTTAGAAGATTTAGAGTGCAAAATGAAACTATTCACTTAGAGAAGTATGTCTGCAAGCAAAACCTGAATTTGCTAGAGGGCGCTGTTAGGTAGGGCGGCAGTTGACCAGTTTATACAGCAATCCATTGCTGTTGGTGTTCGCAAATTTGAGCATCTACTTCAAACTGTAAAATTAGGGGGCGTGACATAAATAAATTATACTTTCTTCCATTTCCGCACCTTAGTGTGTACCCTCTAACCCATCTAAGTGGTGTTTGCGGACTTATATTCCTATGTGAATACAGTTTCATTTTGTATTCCCTATCTTTTCTTAAAGGTTGTGGGGGCGTGGTAGCCCGGTTGGAAGTGTAACGGATTAGCAACCGGAGTATTGCGAGTTCGAATCCAACCAAAGACCGTCGTGTACAAATGGGGCTGGTGCACGTTAAATCTGTCATGGCCTCAAATATCCTCACGTTGGCGTGGTGTGGAAGTTTAAAGAGTGGAATGCCAGCTCTGGTGTGACCACGTTATCTGACCGTGGTCAAAATGACGTGGGTTGTCCTCGGGTCTTTTCATCAGGATCGATCCCGGACTTTCGCCAATAGCCCATTGTGTTGATCCATTGCGATGGTAATTAAATACCTACCGAATATGCTGAAATGTTACTGTTATGTTATTGTCTTGTTTTCGTTGTATATGTTGTACCCAGTTGGTATTTGTGCTATTGGTGCAGAGGATTATTGCGTTTTGCCTAATTTTTTATTTTACGATACCGTTTACGTGGATTAGTGAGGCAGGTAGGTATTTAATTAATGTCGCACTGAATTAACACAATGGTCTATTGACGGCGGTCCGGGATCAAACCCTAAGGGAAATATCCGAGGTCAACACCACGTAATTTTGAGCCACGATCAGATGACGAGGTCACACCTGAGCTGGCACCCTACTCTCCAAAATTCAACACCACACCAACGTGAGGACATTTGAGGCCACGACAAATTTGAAGTGCACCAGCCCCTTTTGTACACGACAGTCTTTGGTTGGATCCGAACTCGCAACCCTCAGGTCTGTTCCACTTCCAGCGGGCTACTGGGGCTCTGGATTAGTGAGGCATGTCTATTGTTCTGTACCAAATTTACACTTTGAAATATTGCTCTTCTGGCCTTTTAATTACCGAATTGTTTCATTTGATTAAACAAATATTTTCCCGCATTCAAGGTGGCTTAGCAACAAGCGTACAAAAGCATCAATACAAATTTTACTTTTACAACGAGACGCGCGTCCTCGTTTACATAATCACAAGGCCTTTTCTGGAAATTTCGAATCCTGAATCTGACTTTCATGTGAAAGTTGCAAACGAGCGAAAGAAAGCCGCTCTCATACTCAGCGCATAATCAAGGGTGGATAGATTTGAAGTGAATGGATAGATGGAGCTGCTCTGTGCGGTAAATCACGGGATAATTGATCGTTCAAAGTAGTCGAGAGATGCTGGTGCCTCATTTATATTCATGGAAATGACGTACTGTTGCGGATGAGTTGAGGGTTTTTACAGGATGGTAGGTGTGTATTCTAATAAACGTCTCTCTGGATCAACACAACGAGCTATTGGCGACGGTCCGGGATCAATACCGAAAGAAAGATCGAGGACAACACCAAGTAATTTTGAACAATGGTCAGATGATGAGGTCAACACCTGAGCTGGCACCCCTCCAAACTTCCGCACCACGCCAACGTGAGGATATTTGAGGCAGCGAAAGATTGAAGGTGCATCAACCACCATTGTACACGACAGTATTTGGTTGGATTCGAACTCGACCCCCCCCCCCCCCCGGTTGCTAATCCGTTACTTCTCCAATCGGGCTACCGCGGCCCTTCACTGGATGAGGCAGTTTCTAAATATTACGTCAATGGAGAGATTACGCTCGTACCAACGTTTGGAAAATAATTTGACACGACTCATTTGCTGCATTGTGGCAGTTTTGACAATTTTCAAATGCTAATCTCTTTAATAAATAGTGGCCGCTGTAGCGCGGTTGATAGAGTTGCGGATTAGCAAGAGGAAGGTCACGAGTTCGAAATCGATCCATGTGGTTGCCTCTTCGGAAGTGAGGGCTCCACTTGAGAAGCTTTTCGTCACTCTGTTGCCTTCAGCTTCTCTTGGGGATTATATCACCCACGTGTTTGCCGTGCGTGGATACCCGTGTCCTGGAAAGGAGGATCCTGGCAGTTGAGGGGCGATATACTGACCCAATACACTGCTTCGGCCTTTGCTTCAGTAAACGGGAGGTGCATTGCGTTCCCCAATATATCAATCGGCAGGTGGATTGACTTCGGTCATCTGCTAGGGTTCAAGAGATAGTTGCAACGATTAGCTCCTTTCAAGGCAGATATAGAGTTGTAATGAGAACGTATAGGATTGGCTAGCACTAGTGTAGATGTCTACATCCCCTCGTTGGGCTCCGTGGTGGACGGTACGGTTAGGCTTGAATTCAAATTAATTAAATATGGAAAATAAAAATGATAATCTTTCTCCTTCGGTGGAGTACCAAATTAATGAAATTAATGACAGCAACAGATTCTTTATAATAAGAAAAGTAGAAGGAACTCTGAAGAATATCTCTGCAATCCTCATCCACAAGACGATTCTTGGTATGGTTTGGGGATGTCAAAACTTTAAATAAATGTAACAACGGTGATTAATTAGTGGAAATTACATCTCTAAACCAAATCCAACTCATCATAAATTTGAAAAAAATAGGAGAATATGAAGTTACCGTTTCACCTCATTTTTCCCTACATCACTTCCGAGGTGTCTTCTCAGAATCCGATTTGCAATTTGACTCTGAGAAAGATACTTTAGAGGCACTAAAAGACCAACACTTTTGTCAAATCCGAAGAATAACATTTCGTCGAGACGGTCAAATCTTCCCAAAACACATAGTACTTACTTTCAAGGTCCCTGTTCTACCTAAATTTGTCAATATCGCTCACCTTAGATGTTCTGTCAGTCCATACATACCCAATACCGTCACTGCTTTAAATGCCAGAGATTTGGCCATTCCATGCAAAATTGCCGTAGTAAAGAAACCTGCGCATGCTATTCAATAGAAGGCCATGACAGTAAAACCTGCAAATCTACACCAAAGTGTGTTAATTGGAAGGACACTCATCCATCCTATTCCCGCACATGTACTCGTTGGGTCGAGGAAAAAGAAATTCAAACCGTCAAGATTACTGAAAATCTCTCCTTCACCCAAGCCAGAAAAATCGTTGCCGATTGAACCCCAAGAGCAGGCATTTCTTACTCTACAGCAGTAAAAAAAGTTTCAAAATTCATAACTACACAAACAGACCCTCTATATTATGACCAACTCATTAGTATGCAACAGTTAACCAAACATCTAACCAATCATCTGAAAAAACAATAGACAATACCAAACCAATGAATAATTTAATCCCTTCTAATGGTTCCAAAATACCAAAAGTGAACAATCTACCGAAACGTCTAAATGAATTTAAACACACCAAGAAGACT
Source organism: Meta bourneti (assembly GCA_933210815.1). Taxonomy (NCBI): domain Eukaryota; kingdom Metazoa; phylum Arthropoda; class Arachnida; order Araneae; family Tetragnathidae; genus Meta; species Meta bourneti. The sequence continues at coordinate 108,962,907 of OW119922.1, read as the reverse complement.
GAATCATCGAAAATAAAATAAAAAGATTCTCAATGAAAAAATTATCCTAAGGAGGCAAGAAAGAAAAAAGATCTCGGAAAAATTTTAGATAATTTTCGAAGCAAAAGAGACGATTTACTGGATTATTTGTATGCTGAGGCTATCTACAAAGGAATGAGTTGGATAAAGAAGTAACCTAAATATGGCTATAAACCTCATTTCGTGGAATTGTCACGGTTTCAGAAGCCATACTGATGACATCAAAACACTTAACTCATTTCAACCCGCTTGTATTGGATTACAAGGAACATATCTTACACCTGCAATAGAAACAATATCAAACAGTATAGCTTTGTAAGAAAAGATAATATACAAAATGAACGTGTATAGGAGGAGTTGCATTAATGCACTCACAATATGTTCCATCCAGACACATAGATTTAAATACCTCATTGCAAGCAACAGCTCTACAAATTTAAATAAAAACACCAATTACAATATGCACCATATATCTTCCACCAAGCTAAAACCTTCATCAGAGAACTTGAGCTTGTCGACCAACTTCCCTTACCTTTTATAATTTTTGGCGATTCGAATGGTCACAACTCTCTTTGGGGAAATAGCAACAATGCCCGAGAGGTACAGATAGAAAAATTTATTTCAGACTAATATTTATGCCTTTTAAACGGTACAAGCAATACTTACTTCCATCAACCGACTAAAACTTTTCATTCCATAGACCTTGCAATTTGTTCCCCTTCTCTCTTCACTAAATGGAATTTTGGTGTCGACAGGGATTTTCACAATAGTGATCATTTCCCAATGATTTTAACATTCTGCGAAAGACGTCACATTCCCTATACGACCTATGCGTTTTATTTTTGACAAAGCTAATTGGCACCTATTTGAAGAACTTTCTGAACTTAGCGAAGACATGGTAGTACATCCAAATATTGATGCAGCTGTAGAAACAGTTACGACCTACATTAAAAAAGCTGCAGATGTTACAATTCCCAAAACAAAACGGGAAAAATACCAAACGGGGCACCAAAAACTCTAGACATTCATTTTCATTTCTGAAAAACAAGAAGAAAATTTCCCAAATTGTGGAAACCCTGGTGGAACGAGGAATGTGCTGAAACCTACAAAGCTCAAAAGAAAGCCTGGAATCGATTTCGACGATACCCCGCTTCTGAAAATTTAATAGTTTTTAATCGTACCAAAGCAATTGCTCGGCGATTCAGACACCAGAGTCAAAAAGAATCTTGACAAAAATACGTAAGTACTATCCAAAATCAGGTATCGAAATTTATCTGGGACAAAGTCAGAAAAATACTTGGCACCAAAAACTCTAGACATTCATTTTCATTTTTGAAAAACAACGGTCAACTCATATCGGATGCTAAAGATATAGCAAACACTTTAGGTGCAACTTTTGCAAAAATATCTAGCATCGATTGATATCCACTGGACTTCATGAGATTTAAAACACAAGAGGAGAAAAGACTTTAAATTTCCGAAATTCTTCATCCGAAATTTATAACACTAATTTTACTTTTCATGATTTAATAAGAGCTCTTAACAAATCGCATCCTACTTCCCCTGGTCCAGATGAAATTCATCACAACCTTTTATGAAACCTAAGTGAAAATTCTCTGCGCTTAATTTTATCTTTTTAACAGGATTTTTAAACAGCATGTCTTTCCTAAGGCATGGCGTAGAGCCATTGTTATTCCCATTTTAAAACCGGGAAAAGATTCCCAGAGCTCCAGTAACTTAGACCCATTGCACTCACAAGCTGCCTTTGCAAAGTTATGGGGCGAATGGTCAACTCGCGTTTGGTCCATGTTTCGCGGCGAATGGCCATCTCTCGAAGTATCAAAGTGGATTCCGTTATGAACACTGCACAATGGATAATGTTTTAATGCTGGAAACTTCAATAAGAGATGCAGTCCGAAGTGGCTGGAGGGTGTATTAAGATCTGAAACCCTCAGGAATAAAATCAGCCACTGCGTGCTGGCGGCTGGAGGGGTGGCGGATGGGCTCCCCGCACCCCACAGCGATTAAAATTAGTTTCCTGGTGGTCTCCCCGTGTGGTAAGTAGGGGGCCTATGACTAGGTCTGGCCCCATTTTACTTAATTTTATTTTATTGGATTTTGTTTTTAGTATTTTAAACTTTCCTTTTAAATTTTTTTAACTGTATATATGGTAAAATTTTTATATAACTGTGTTGTATTATATATATTTATTATAATATATTGCGATTTTAATTTATTGTATTTAGTTTTATTACAACGACCTTTAAACCAGCATGTGCTGGTCGTCCTATTGTTTGGACCCTGTTGGTCTTTTGTATTTCTTTTGTGTTTATTGTTCGTTCAAATAAATATTGTCCGAGTGGGTGGACGGTTGGCCTCCCTTGTGCCGCTGGCGATCGAAACCTAACCCCTCCCTCCCCTCTATATGGGCTCCACACCTCACGGTGAGCCGAGGGGAGGTGAGTCTGGAAGAGATGCGATCGTCAGTAAAAAACATTTGATTTCTATGTTTTTTGACATGGAAAAAGCGTGACAGGACATGGAGATATGGAATTTTAAGACTTATACAACATGGACTTCCGTGGCAACTTACCTATTTTTATCCAGAACTTCCTTTCGACGAGAACATTTCAAGTTCGCGTTGGGGATGTTTTATCAGATGATTTCTGTCAACACGAGGGTGTTCCTCAATGTAGTTTTTTAAGTGTAGTTTTATTTATCATTAAAATTAACGGAATCATTCATCAACTTCCACCATACATGGATCTCTTTTTGTTGACGACTTTCAAATTCACTTCGCAGGTGTCAACATGTCTTTCATCGAAAGACAAATGCAAATTGCTATAAAAACTATCACAGAATGAGCGGACGAGAATGGTTTTGTCTTTTCTACTCCAAAAACAAACTATTTATTTTTGCAGACGCCGTGGTCTTCATCCAGACCTACCCATTTTAATGAATGGAACCACTATATCTATAGCACTAGCGACCAAATTTTGGGGAATTTTGCTTGATTCTAAACTGACTTTTTGACCTCATATCCTAAATCTGAAATTAAAATGCAACAAGACGTTAAATCTTTTGAAAGTTTTATCAATCATAACGTGGGAAGCTAATTGTTTTTCACTCATAAAACTGTATAAAGCTTTAATTCTGTCCAAGCTGGACTACGGTTGCATGATATATGGATCTGCAGCTCGATCGACTGTACAGACCCTAGACCCCATCCATCTCTCATCAAGGCCTTCGCATATCATTTGGAGCATTCAGGACATCTCCCACCCAGAGTCTATGTAATTACAAACGAGCCTTGTCTTCAAATGAGACGAGAGAGACTAGCTCTTAAATATTTTTATAAAATAAAATGCAATAACCATCATCCAATTCTTGAGAGTCGTGAGTCCCATTTATGGCACTTTTTACTCACCTAAACCATCATACATCCCTTCATTTGGACATAGGATTCGTTCCTTACTCCATTTTTGCAATATAAAAATATTACCTAAAGTAGATGAACCTCCACCTTGGGGGGGACACAGCTATATCTATTTTAGATGATTTTAGCAGATATCCCAAAGCAATAACATCTCCACTGGTCTATTTACAACTATTTTATTATAATAGACAACTTTATGTTAACTTTCATACTGCTTTTACAGATGGTTCTAAAAACGGAGAACATGTCGGTTCTGCGGTAGTTTTTAATGAATCGGCTGTATCTATGAAATTACACAAATACTGTACAGTTTTTACTTCTGGAATTAATGCTATCTATGTCTTTAAAAAAAATTGCTGATTCACAGGAAAAAAGTTGGATTATTATCCAGAAGTTCAATTTAGGGACTTGCTAATATTTAAATACAGAACCACCCATTGGTGCTGGTTCAATTAAACTATAGTTTAAATTGGCTGACCGAGGTTTCAATATTTTTCTGTGCTGGATTCCAGGCCATGTGGGTATGCCAGGGAATGAAGTAGCTGATAAAGCAGCCCAAACGGCTGATACCATGATAAGACCATCCGTCCCCTTCCAAGACGTGGATCATATCATCAAAAAGTCCATAAAAAATTCATAGCAGAATAAATGGGATATACAAATTCAAAACTAATTATATTCCTTTCAACCCTATGTAAAGAGCTTTAAATCTAATAATTTTAATAGAAGACTCGAAGTAAATCTGACAAGACTTCGTGTAGGTCACACCTATTTAACTCACAGGCATTTGTTACACTCGGAACCAGCTCTGACATGTGTGATTAAATCCTATCTGTTGGACACATTTTAAGTGTGTCCTGATTTTAATGCTATTACACTCAAATACTTTGGTGCTACTAATCCTAATATAAAAGACTTAATAAGCGATCCTCCTCATCCAAATCTGTTCTTATTTATATCAGAGATAGGTTTTTATAACTTTATCTAAAAATGATTTGAAATGTGATTTTTTTTACTATTTTATCTTTGTAGAATTTTGATTATTAGTATTGAATTTATGAATAAATGATGATAAAAATTTATTTGAAATTACCGAGTTTGGCGCAGCTTGGCCAAACATGGCCCTTGTGCCATAAGAATTTAATCAATCAATCAATCAATCAATCGAAATCGATCCAACCAAAGTCCGTCGTATTCTTGGGGACTACTTTAAATCTGTCGTAATCCTATGTAATTTTTAGCTAATGCGAGACGTTTCTAAAGGCGTGTTAGCCCAGTTAATGTTTTAACGAGTGGTAGGTAGGTATTTTAATTAACGTCACACTAGAGCAACACAACGGGCTATTGGTGACGGTCCGCGATCAGTCCCAAAAGGAAAGATCCGAGGACAAACACCACTTAATTTTGAACCACGGTTAGATGACGAGGTCAACAACTTAGCTGGCACCCTACTCTCCAAACTTACACACCACGCCAACATTAGTACTTTTGAGGCCACGACAGATTTAACGTGCACCAACCCCTCTTGCACGCGACGGTGTTTTGTTGGTTTCGAAGTCGCAACCCTCCGGTTGCTAATCCCTTAGTCTTCCAACGGGCTAAATAGCCCTTTATGTTGCTCCAATGTGACGTTAATTAAAATACCTACTTACCTTCCTATATCCAACCGGGGTACCATGCCCAAACCGTGTTCGGAAAAAGTAAAGAAATATTAGTTCAGTATTCAAATGATAGGAATATTTATTATTCACAAATGAAAATATATTGCAAATAAATTATGTACAAATTGGTTGTTTTATCAGATGTAAGCCTATAAAATGTTTACTTTTTTATAACATCCGCCTATTATCCCGATTACCCAAGGACACATGTTATCCAAGTCTAAAACTTTGAAATACGTCGTTACTAATTAATTGCATAGATAATTAAAAAAATCGTAGGAAAGGCTTATAGCAATTCCAAGAAACGCACGGAAATGTGCGGAAGAAAAGACAACATAATGTAAATAAAACGATTACAATTACGTCTTTCAAAAAATTATTTCTATTTAATTAAATTTCCCCCCCCCCACGGAAATCTTTGATTAGGCTTTGCTTTTGATAAATTGGAATGTTTGAAAGTCGTTTGTTACGTACCTTACTTAAATAAATACTGTTCAAGGAAAAGGAAAATAGTTGACAAAGTGGCTGTATCTACAGGTCTGGACTGCTTAAGTAATTATGCTTTGTGGAACTTAGCGGTTTCGTACATTTTTAATAAAAGTGGATTAATTTGCCTTTTGTATGAAAGCTCATTACATGCTTATTAACTTGTTTGACCTTATTTAATCAATAATCACCACCGGTTGGTATTGTAATGGACTATTAATCGGAGGGTTGCGTTTCTTCCGCTATCCAAATACTCTTATATGATATACATCTTGGTTACCTAAATATTATTTATCGCTGTTTTATCATAGTTTGGCATATAATCTAACTGACGAATCAACTATGATATATCAATTCGATAGTTATGTAGTTAATTATCATCTCACTGAAACAACACGACGGGCTATATGTGACTGTCTGGGATCAAACCCGGAAGGGATAGAGTCGTGATGAAATTTTGAATTGCAAAAATTGCAAAAGGGTAGAGAGGTACTTTAATTAAAACACCTACCTACCTTGAACTTGAGTAGATAGATAGTTATTTAATTAACGTCGTGCTGTAGCAACACAACGGGCTATTGGCGACAGTCTAGGATCAACCCCCGAAGTGGAAAGATTCGAGGAAAACACCACGTAATTTTAAACCACGGTCAGATGACGAGGTCAAGCCTGTGAGCTGGCACCTCACTGTCCTAACTTCCACACCACGCTAACGTGAGGACATTGGATGCCATGACAGATTTAACGTGCACCAGCTCCCTTTGTACACGACCCTCTTTGGTTGAATTCGAACTGGCTTCTTGTTGCTAATCCGTTACTCTTCCAATCGCGGCCTTTAGTTATTACGGATGAGCAACTTAAGTTATACGCAAATCTTTTTCTTAGTCCTTGACTTAATGACCCAATGACAAGAAATAATTCCTCGACTAAAAGCAGTTTGATTACCTCAAAGTTATTTGAAAATTCTGCTGTTTCTAGAATCCATCCAATTAGAACTCACAAATAGAAGACTCGAGCCAATTCAAAAAGGTACAGTTCCTAGTTGAGGTTTCTGGAAAAGAGAATCGAATACTTTTTCATCCACCTGATTTCAAAGAAAGAATAAAAAAGGAGTCGTCGAGGCTCAACAATGCCAATTAGGCACTTTTAGAAGCTTCTAATTAAAGCCGTATAAGGTGAATTTCGTCTCATGGTGGTAGGACTAATTAAACCAACATTTCACGGTGCGTGGGAAAAGAAGCTGGAATCCTGCGAAGGGTTAATTGTTTTGCTAGGTGACCGTATTTGGCAGAAGAATTTCTCAAAGCTATCGGATGCGTAATGTAATGAATTAGGTTCGAAATGCTCCTCGACATGTTTCTTGCGTTTGTTTTTAACATTTGAGATGAAATTGATCGGTTTATTCTGCGTTTGGATTATTTTCAATTGATTTAATGATACCGATACCGTTGGAATGAACTTAGTTTCATGTAATGTGTATAGGGTAAGATTAAAATGCGAGCTTCCTTAAGGTTGGTAGGTATTTTAATTAACATCGCACTGGAGCAACATAATGGGCTATTGACGACGGTCCGGGATCACACCTGAAGGGAAAGATCCGAGCACAGCACCGCGTAATTTTGAATCACGGTCAGATGACGAACGAGCTGCCTTAAGAAGAGTACTTATTTATTATTGTAGAAGAGGATATCAAACAGACATACAAAGCTCAATATTCGCATGGGACAAAGTTCGTTCAACAAGATACAGCCCTGCATCGAGCTCCAACTGGAAGATTGGCCGGTAGCCCGGTTTGAAGAGTAGTGGTTTAGCAACCGGAGGGTTGCGAGTTCGAATCCAACCAAAGACCGTCATGCACAAAGGGGCTGTTAATGCACGTTAAATCTGTCTGGCCTCAAATGTCCTCATGTTAGCGTGGTGTGGAAGTTTGGAGAGTGAGTTGCCTGGTGTGATGCTGACCTCGTTATTTGAACGTGGTTCAAAATGACGATGCGCTGTACTTTCAACTTTCCCTTAGGGATTAATCCGAGTTGGGTTGGTTTTGGGATTTTATGGCGCAAGGGCCATATTTCGCCATGCTGCGCCAGACACGACATACCATATCAAGTAATAGACAGACATTGAAAGCTTTACTGACACAGAAGACACAGAAGAGAGAAATACACCCATGGAGGAAGGTATGAAAGGGATTAATCTGGACCGTTGCTTCAATGTGACGTTAATTATAATACATACACACCTAGTCTAGGAAAAGTTTGATTGGCCACTTTCGAATTACTCATCAAGCTAATGTGAGCATAAGTATGAAATTATAAAATATGCTTTAATTTTTTTTATTGCTTAGTTACGGTCTCTAAACGTATTAAATTTGGGGAATTTATTAGATATTGTTGAACATAATTTTGGAAACACTAAACTAAATTATTCAAGAGTGAAAGTGGTTTTGTAGTAAAGAGGGACTTTTGATACCATAAAATCCGAAAATGTAGACAAGGACTTCGTTTATGATAGTTTTGTTGTCTACATAAAATTTATCCATAAAAGTTATTCGATAGAGTAGATTTGGGTTTCCGCATATAACTACAGAATCTTTTAGCTACTCACTGTAGTATCTCGTAATCTTTGGTAGAGTATAAAACCGGTTTTAAAAGGGAAATAAAGGTTTATATCTTCATAACTGCACTCTCAATGATCAAAGTCAATCAGACTGTTTAGTTGTGTTAGACAATCCACATACACATCTGCTACAAGGACCCGTGAATTTAATTTTATTGCTCGTGTGCAACTTCTAGGGTATTTATAAATGACGTCTTTCGATGTTATATTTTTTAAGCACGTGCAAACTATAATTATTAGTAAATATATATTTAATTATGCACGCGCAAACTATGCTACTTTGAATGAATTTTTAATTATGAACGAGCAAACTGGAACCATCATATGGAATGTGATAAAAATTAATTTGGAATATAGGATTCGTAGGTAGATAGGTATTTTAATTACGTCTTACTGGAGCAACACTACGGGCTATTGCCGGCGACTGTCCGAATATAGGATTGGCGACGGAGTGAGAGTTGATCGCAATTTTGTATCGTCCCTTGTTTTTTAAATAAACGTCTAATTTTCTCTAAAATGCGTTCGTGTCCAAGTATGCATCCGAAAAGCTAGTCTACAACTGTTTAACGCAATTGAACTGATATTAGGATCATACAAAAAGTGAATAGTCTTCATCTCCAAGTGAATTAGAAACCGACTTGGTATAACAACACCATCTCCCGACATTAAATGGTGGGAGCTGTGATAGGTAGTTAATTAACGTCCCACTAGAGCAAAACAACGGGCTATTGGCGATTGTTCGGGATCAATCCCAAAGGGAAAGATCCGAGGACAACACTAATTTTGAACCACGGTCATATGACGAGGCAACATCTGAGCTGGCACCCCACTCTCCAAAATTCCACATCATGCCATCGTGAGGATATTTGGGGCCACGACATATTTAACGTGCATCAGCCCCCTTTGTACACGACGGTTTTTGATTGGATTCGAACTCGCAACCTCCGCTTGCTAATCCGTTATTCTTCCAACCGGGCTACCGCGGTCCATATATTTTATCAGTCAAGACGATTTGTAGGAAGCTAGCGCAGCTCTCTAAATTGAGTTAATCTCATTCGTAATAACCACTTTAATGGTAATAATTAATGTAGAATATTCTAATATTGTCGAAAAAATATTTCGCTTAAAGTTAATAATTTATATACAATATTAGAAGTAATGGAACGTATATTTAAATCAAAAGAAACTTTAATATGGACTTATTTCAACAGCAGTAGTCTTCTTTTATTCGACTAATTAAAAAATAATTCTAAAAATCAATGGAGTTTCTTAGCAACGAACCAAAATGGCGAACTCGTAGATCCTTAATTAGTTACTATCTATCAACTATTACAATGTAATCATTAAAATGCGCATCTGATGGTTTCCTTGTTCGTTCTTGGAATCATATTGATTAAAAAAGCATAAAAATATTAGTTATTCTGTCATGCATATTACGAAACATACGATTCCGTGCAAAAGTGTGTGTGTGTGTGTGTGTGACACAACTCAAAGGGGATATTTAATAACAATATCTAATACATTCATTAAATTACTAAAATTCTTCATGTAGATATAAATGAATTCTATAAATTCACAAGTAAAATACGCTTTTAAAAATTGGTAGGTTGTGTCGAGGTAGGTGCTTAATTAACGTCACATTGGAGCAACACAACGGGTTATTGGCGACGGTCCGGGTTCAACCCCCAAAGGAAAGATCCAAGGACAACACCACGTAGATTTGAACCAAGGTCAGATGACGAGGTCACATCTGAGCTGGAACCCCACTCTCCAAACTGCCCCGCCACGCCAACGTGAGGATATTTGGAGTCACTACAGATTTAACATGCACCAGTCTCCTTTGTACACGACGGTCTTTGATTGGATTCGAACTCGTAACCCTCCGGTTGCTAGTCCGTTACTCCTCCAACCGAGCTACCGCAGCCCAGGTTGTGTCGACACAAACTGTAGTTTTGATTTAAATACTCGGGCCTGATGGATTTGAATGAATGTAAGTGGACATAAGTTTGAACGATTGTTTATTGTGAATATTCAAATTTAATTTTCAGTTTGAACAATTAAAGTGTAGTTTGATATTGTTGTTGAGATTGTGATCCAATATTAATGGTAGTGCAATTCGATAGCTTTCAAATGACTACCATTCCATGCAAAGCTACACTGGCCTAAACCCCGCCCAGCGCCGCAGAATTTCGACACATTGCCGACCCCCTTCTATGATCAGTGTGCATGTGCACTCGATTCGAAGATCCTATTACGGATATCTTTTGTCTGCACAACGTTATATTTATGAATGTTTCTTCTAGTGAAATCATTAGACAAAGCACTTGTAACGCTCGAATTTTCATGCATGACCAGGGCCGAAGTATCCCGGTTGGAAGGGTAACGGATTAGCAACTGGAGAGTTGCGAGTTCGAATCCAATCAAAGACCGTTGCGTACAAAGGGGGGGCTAGGGCACTTTAACCTCTCGTCGCCTCAAATGTCCTCACGTTGGAGTGGGGTGTCAGCTCAGGTGTGACCTCGTCATCTGACCGTGATTCAAAATTACGCGGTGTAGTCCTTGGTAGGTAGGTATTTTAATTGACGTCGCACTGGAGCAACACAATGGGCTATTGGCGACGCTCTGGGATCAAATACGAAGGGAAAGATAGATCCGACATTCAGTTGTATCTACTGTCGCTTTATTACAAGTTATTCAGCTTTCATGTTGCTATCCACTGCGATATATTGGAGGACATTATGATACCCTATGTCCTATAAAACCATTTTATAGATGGTTGTTTCCTCTTTCAGTGGGCAATAAATATAGATTTTATTTAAGTCGTCGCCAATCGTCAACTAATATTGACTATTCTATGTATTTCTATTACGTTAGACGTGTTTGTAGTTCCAATAGACCACTTGTCCTAAATATGGGTTGTGTGCACCCCTGGGGGTGCGAGGAAGCATTTCCAGAAAAGTTTCGATGAATGATCGCGACTTAATAAAAGACAAACTTATAATCAATCTTAATAAAAGACAATCTTATTAATTACTAGCAAAATTGCCCGACCTCACTATGGTTGAATTGGTTAACTATATATTGAAAGTGAACAGAAAATAATCACTTTCCTCTTTCGTAGAAAAATGCCAAATCATTTAAGTATGAGCAAAGTAATTTTTTAACAATTTTATAATTTCTACAACCTACTTTGAACACAAATTCTATACGTGCTTATCCATCCATGTAATACATTTCATATATATCGTACCCCTGCTAAAGGAACAAATTGGCGAAAGGCGAGACCCTAAGGTAAGTATTGCAAAAGACGATTTTGAGGGAGGATTAGGAATTCCCTTTCTTAAGTTCTATTCCTGTAAAATTGCTCAACTCAATTTGTAAAAATGACGAATCTACAACGCATACCTTCGCACTCATAATTTACCTGCCAATATTTTTTTATTTGTTGCACTTTTTGAATTTCGTTACCATTAAGAGAAAGATGAAAAATCAGTTTGTTTTAAAACAAATACGTTTTTCTTGAAAATTCCTTTTTGTGCACGTGCAGAATAAAAGAACTTGTTTTAAAATTTAATGTCTTCACTACAGATAAAGCAAAAAAAAACCTTTTACCATTTTTAAAATGGTAAATCAATTTGACAACGTTTCTTCTAAAGAAAATCATTGTTTTAAACGAACTTTCCTTATATAAGTTGCTTAAATATAGCTTCAATTCGTAAAATAAGCCACCTTGGCCATCTGTCTCTATGACAAAGAATTGGTAATATTTCAAGTCCTAGTTTGGATATTTTTAAAATTAACGTTCTTCTAATAATGGCAAAATTCCACTTAAAATTTTCTTTATTATAACTTATATGTCGCTTTAAATAGAATACTTTGCGGTAGTATTGCGTGTTTTGAAAAGGAATTACAATTTATAAAAATAATAAATATTTAAAACAGAAAACAGAGAATTAATACAAATAAAATTTGGCGGGAAAAAGTTCTAAAGATATAAATTCGTGATCCTTATTTATCTCTTGATTTCGCAGTTGCCACAACTTACAACTAAAAATTAGATAGAATTTAAAAATACGAAATTAATTCGGAGCGAAAAAAGATCGCTGCACGTGGCAAACGAACACAAGTTTCCGTTTTGCAAAATATCGTGTCCCAAATGTTCGGAAATAATTTATATTTTGCAAAGAAAATAAATAAGGCTCAAAATAAAAAAGTATTTGAATTTAAATTCTGCAAAAATAGTTTTTTAAAAGAATAATTGATTTTTCATCAGTACTGGTAAAACAATTTAAGTTATTGCAATGCTTAATATGTATTCCAGCTTCTCCCAAACTACCAAATTATGGATGATTTAATTAGAGGTACTCAGATGTTTTAACATGAAACTTGCTTAAATACGTAAGAAAAGGATTTTCAAGTAATGCATTGACTACACTAAAATATGGTTTATCAAATTTAGGACATTGCATTCAAATGTTTTGTATAAATCTTATGTGATACTTGTACAAACAGACACAAAATCGAACATAGAACCGGAAGACGAACAGATAGACTTACGCAACCAAGTTCAGTCACTAAATGAATGTGAGAACTCCCAATATGCAGTTTCATGAAAATATGTTCAACCGTTTGGACGTAGCATGGGCTCACACATACAGACAGACAGACACTAAGCGCGCAAGAGACGGATTTTTCATTAGAAGGGTCCAAAACGGATAGAAAACTTGAAATGGGTCAAAAATAATCAATGTACACACGCCATTCTTATTTATATAGATATCTAAATAATTATATTGAAAATCTAACTGGACTTCGAACATACTGGTGGTACACAGTTAGAACCTTATTCACAGCTGGCAAAAGCAGCATTGCAGACACTTACTATTTTCCACTACCTACCTGTGTGAAATGGGATTTTCATCACGTTTGCACATAACAGAAGCCAGAAATCTATTAAATGCAAGTGAAGACTTAGCATGGCTCTTTTAAAAAGAGCCTCGCTTCAAAAATATCGTTATGAATAAACAACGTAGCCATTAAATATTGAGATATTGTTTTGTATGTATAGTATGTATTACTTTTATTGCAAGATTATTTATTTTTCAATAAATAAATAATCTTGCAATGAAAGTAATTTTCTAAATAAAGAAATAGAAACAAATTTTTCAAGGATGTGCCGATCACTAAAAAGATTAAGAACCACTGCAATAGACGATTGAATCCAAATGCAAAAGGGAGAAACTCCTTGAAGTTTCACTTTCAACCGTTTCTTCATGAAAGCAAATTAGACGGATTTATTAATGTTAAAATACTGGTAGCTATTAATTTTCTTCATCACGAAACACTAAATATGGTTTGTTGTTTCAATAGCAATTAAAATAACAGTGTTAGTTCAAATTAAGTGATAAACTTATCGAAAATATTAAATTATTTAGTTCGATAAATGTTGAAAAGTAACTTCAAAACAACTAGAAGCAGAACAAAAATTATCAAATGAAATTAATACACTGCTGGCCACCCAAATTGCAACACCAAGAAAGACAAGAGATATCACAACAAAATTTATTTTGTAGATAACATGTTGACCAAGTATCAAATGATTAAATTTATAGACTTCTGTGAAGTGTGGTTCCTGCCAAAATCAGTAGCCAGAGTAGCCGCCATTGTTGGAGATCACCGCTGCCACACGCCTCGGCATTGATTCAAAGAGACTTTGGATGTGTTCTTGGGTTACAGCAGACCAAGCAGCTTTCACACGTTGCCAAAGTTGACCTGGTGTGGCAGCTGGGGATGTATTCTGGGTCAATCGTTGAGCAACCATAGACCACATGTTTTCTATCGGCGAAAGATCCGGAGAGCGAGCTGGCCAGGAAAGCAATTCAATCTGGCGATTGACGAAGAACCCTTGGACAATGCGTGCCACGTGTGGTCGCGCATTATCCTGTTGAAATATGGCTGTGGGCAAGCCCTGAAGGTAAGGAAGGACAACTGGCTCCAACACCTCGGAGATGTAGCGCTGGCTGTTTAAAGTACCGGCAATGCGTACTAGAGGAGTGCGAGAGTGATATCCAATACCGCCCCATACCATAATACCCGGTGCAGGACCAGTGTGGCGGTGCATAACGCAGCTGTTCAGCATCCTCTCTCCACGGTGTCTCCAGACTCGAATCCGACCATCGTGGTGTTACAGACAGAAGCGTGACTCGTCAGTAAAGACAATTTCATTCCATTCTGCCGTCCACATCCTTCTTTCATCGCACCATTGGCGGCGGAAACGTCTGTGGTTCTGCGTCAAGGGTAGACGAAGCAATGGACGTCTTGCGGACAGACCACTCTGCTGTAAACGGCGTCGAATGGTACGCGCAGACACTGGATGATGCGGTACAGACTGAATGTGCTGTGCTATGGTTCGTGATGTGGCTGAGCGATCCGTCACTGCCATACGCACAATATGCCTGTCATCACGTGAAGTGGTGCACTGAGGTGGATGCGATCGAACACGTCGGTCCGTCGTACCCTCCTGCATCCAACGATCACATATCCGCATTACAGTTGTTTGGTTTCGTCCAACACGACTACCGATTTCCCTGAAAGATAATCCACAATCTCGGTAGGCCACTATCCTTCCTCTGTCGAACTCGGATACTTGATCAAAAGATGATCGCTGTTTTCTACGAGGCATAATTGATCGTTTTTTTGAAAAAACCACAAGAAAAACACAATTGCCGTACTTGAAATCGTCGAAATCTCCAAGCCTTAAATAGCGCTTTGAAGTGGCGCCACAGGCACGCGTGATGTGCGTCTGCGCTGAAATTCTAATCATTTGCATATCTCACCTCCGCTAATGCATGTTGTAAATTTCATATTATTTGCATGCTTCCTTCAGGGTGTTGCATTTACGGTGGCCAGCAGTGTATATTAGAACTTTTTACAAATTTAGCAATTGAACTTGAAATTGGTAATAATGTGTAAGTAATTACAAACTCTTAAATTAATCATTTATATGTGATACCCCGTGACTCATCCCACTGACACTTCGTGTTCTGCTGGAATGTGTTGCGAGAACATTCCAGCAGAACACGAGCGACTTTTTGAAAAGGGTTGCAAGTCGGGATGGGAAATTATTTTCGGCGAACAGTTCTTTGCCTTTCCGCTCTTTATAAAGAAACTGTTCTTTAACTTGCTGTTCTGTTCTCAAATGTCTACTTGAAATGTGCAAGTCCTGTTTCTCCTCCTAGACTATGTGGCGCCAGCAGTTTTTGTTATAGACAGGGACCGAATTTTGTTGACATATCATCTTTGTTAGTAGTACATTGTATGCACCATGCGTATATATAAACAAAATACAAATTACCCTTCTGCTAGCTTTTTATTGGTGAGTTTTTCTCTAGTTTTGATAGGAGGAAAACGAAAGATCAAATAATTTGAATCGATTGATTTTTTAATGGCGTGATGGGTAAGTCTGCCCAAATTACGCCAAAATATCAGTAATTAAGCAGAGAAAATTAGAATATACGTAAATTTGAAAAGTTCTTGTAAATCAAAAAGTTTAAATTCTCTCTGGGTCCCCAATCTGAATCTTCTCAAGTATGGTTTCCCAAACAGATGAGATGCGTAGGACAAAACGAATTCGCAAACGAAAGTAATATTTTTTTTAGATTTTAATGCCATTTTTAGGTAAACAAAATCCAGAACCCGATAATCGTTTGGAAGACTTCAAAATATAGTTTTATGCAATAGGGTAGGTAGGTAATTAACGTCGCACTGGAGCAACACAACAGGCTATTGGCGGCGGTCCGTGATCTATCCCGAAGGGAAGGATCGTGGACAACACCGTTATTTTGAATCACGTTATGCAGTAGGGAGTTGTCTTTTAAAAGATTGTGAACACTTAAGAAAATCATACCAGGATTACAACTTGGAAAGTAAAAAGTATTGTTTGTCAAAAAACAAGGTTAATTATTATATAATTTATCTAAACACGTTTGAAACAAAAATCTAAGTCAAAAAATCACTTTCGCTTTTCAACACATTAATTTTATGGTGGGATGCTTGTTTCCGAGATGTCTTTAAAACCGTAATAGCTGATTTAAATGAGATCCCTTTTCAACTTATAGAGAGCATGACACCCGATCTGAATCTCCATCTTTCACAGTGAAATATGTCCACACATTTGAAATTTTGCTTTCCACCAGAGAAAGTTAGACAAAAAAAATCTTGATCAGTAATATTTAAAAAAATTAGTTTGTTTAGAACTTAAAATTCCTCACCATGTCATTGCCTAACAATTATAAAATTTCACAATTATTACTCTAGTCTTCTCACAAATTCATCAAACGACGGGTCTTGGTTCAGTCGAGAACAGATTGAGACAGTTCCGGGAGCAGTCCAGTGAGATCAGCTCCGTGAACAGTTAATCGAGAATAGCTTCCAAGGACGGAGAACAGGGTCGGAACAGTTTGAGAGCAGGAATCAATTACCGAAGGAACTGATTCCTGCTATCAAACACAGGAAGTAATCTCAGAGTAGGGAGTAGTTTATGAATAGAGAACGGGTAAATGAATGAATCAACATGAAACAGTGAGTCAAGAACTGTAGGATGAACAGCTGTGTTTCGGGCGTAGCATAATTTAAAAAATTCGAGAAAAGAGAAACTACACTGCTGGCCACCGTAAATGCAACACCCTGAAGGAAGCATGCAAATAATATGAAATTTACAACATGCATTAGCGGAGGTGAGATATGCAAATGATTAGAATTTCAGCGCAGACGCACATCACGCGCGCCTGTGGCGCCACTTCAAAGCGCTATTTAAGGCTTGGAGATTTCGACGATTTCAAGTACGGCAATTGTGTTTTTCTTGTGGTTTTTTCAAAAAAACGATCAATTATGCCTCGTAGAAAACAGCGATCATCTTTTGATCAAGTATCCGAGTTCGACAGAGGAAGGATAGTGGCCTACCGAGATTGTGGATTATCTTTCAGGGAAATCGGTAGTCGTGTTGGACGAAACCAAACAACTGTAATGTGGATATGTGATCGTTGGATGCAGGAGGGTACAACGGACCGACGTGTTCGATCGCATCCACCTCAGTGCACCACTTCACGTGATGACAGGCATATTGTGCGTATGGCAGTGACGGATCGCTCAGCCACATCACGAACCATAGCACAGCACATTCAGTCTGTACCGCATCATCCAGTGTCTGCGCGTACCATTCGACGCCGTTTACAGCAGAGTGGTCTGTCCGCAAGACGTCCATTGCTTCGTCTACCCTTGACGCAGAACCACAGACGTTTCCGCCGCCAATGGTGCGATGAAAGAAGGATGTGGACGGCAGAATGGAATGAAATTGTCTTTACTGACGAGTCACGCTTCTGTCTGCAACACCACGATGGTCGGATTCGAGTCTGGAGACACCGTGGAGAGAGGATGCTGAACAGCTGCGTTATGCACCGCCACACTGGTCCTGCACCGGGTATTATGGTATGGGGCGGTATTGGATATCACTCTCGCACTCCTCTAGTACGCATTGCCGGTACTTTAAACAGCCAGCGCTACATCTCCAAGGTGTTGGAGCCAGTTGTCCTTCCTTACCTTCAGGGCTTGCCCACAGCCATATTTCAACAGGATAATGCGCGACCACACGTGGCACGCATTGTCCAAGGGTTCTTCGTCAATCGCCAGATTGAATTGCTTCCCTGGCCAGCTCGCTCACCGGATCTTTCGCCGATAGAAAACATGTGGTCCATGGTTGCTCAACGATTGACCCAGAATACATCCCCAGCTGCCACACCAGATCAACTTTGGCAACGTGTGGAAGCTGCTTGGTCTGCTGTACCCCAAGAACACATCCAAAGTCTCTTTGAATCAATGCCGAGGCGTGTGGCAGCGGTGATCTCCAACAATGGCGGCTACTCTGGCTACTGATTTTGGCAGGAACCACACTTCACAGAAGTCTATAAATTTAATCATTTGATACTTGGTCAACATGTTATCTACAAAATAAATTTTGTTGTGATATCTCTTGTCTTTCTTGGTGTTGCAATTTGGGTGGCCAGCAGTGTACTTTCTTTGCACAATTCTCACCCGTAATATTAAATTCGAAGAAGAAAAAATTGCAACGTTTCTTTTTACAAAAAGAACGGAGAACAGGTTTTTGTGAAAAGTGGGAACAGGCTGTTCCCGTTCTTTTTTAAAAACAGGTTCTTTTTTTCCCCATCCCTAGTTGCAAGAATGTTCTAACAGAGCGATTTCGGACGAGGAGGGAATAAGACGTGAATGGCAGACGGTCATCCTTTTTTTTGTGTTGTTTTGAATATGTTTGTAACATGTCCTATCCTTAATTAGTATTTTTAATTAAATGTATTACATTTTAAAAAGTTTCTCAGTGTTCTTTATAGCCCAGTTACATTACCACTGAACTTCACATATATAATGTCAGTCGTAGCAATTAATAACAATATTATTTTTGTTCTTCTCCACAAAACAAGACATTTATTGTTGTATCTTTCGCTTTTATTAATTACAAAACCACGACTGCTTAAATAAGCTCTTTTCTCACTGAACTCGGCTAAATGGACCTGCTCAGTTTCTTTAAGAGCTTTTGTTTGTAACAGCGAGACTTGCAGCATGTGGAAAAGTACGAACGGTTTGGTCTTTTCAATCTCAAAGAGGGTCGACTTCTATAACGATGTTCAGAAATCGAACCCATTCAATTAAACCCTCGTGACGATACCAAGTATCACCTTGGAAATTTCTAAAAAATAGAGGTGGATAAAGTAAAATTAAGAAAACTTAATATTTATCAGGTGCAAAAAACTTTAGATTACTTTTATCTTATCTTTTTTATTACTTTTATCTTTTTGGTTACTTTTATCTTAAGTCAAGTGGTTTGGGCTGTGTTGTGTGTGAAATTAATCTAGCCACCACTAATATTTGGAATTTCCTTTGTTAGAAGTAATTTCTATTGTACTTGTATGTCAGACTAAGCTATAGAACACGTAATTTGGCTCATAGAGTACAACGATTTTGTTGAAGCTTGTATTTGTAGGACAACCACTCTATCTACACTAGTTCTACGGTGAAAATGTGGCTAGAAGATCAAGATATTACGAAATTATAATGGCAGTTACTTGTTATTGCCAGTTTGCAATAACTTCGGGATTGATCCCGGACCGTCGCCAATAGTCCGTCGTGTTGCTCCAGTGCAACGTTAATTAGCTACTTACCTAAATCGAAGTGAAGTTAAATATGTTGTTAACTGTTCAAAATGAATTTGCTTTACTGCTATCGCAATACCAATTATTGATGACTGTTAATAGTTTCGATAACAGTTGTTCACTGTTATTTTGTGCTATTATTTCTGCTATCGAAATAGCAGTCAATCTCTGAATTTTCAGTATTTGAAAACGAATATTATGTCAAGAATATATCTTTCTTTTAGGAGGTTCTTTGTAAGCGTCTTTCAATCAAACATCCAATGGACAGCTTCTGTTTAGCTACAAATAATCTCGTCTAGGAATGGAGACTTTCAATGTGGAGATGATTTTTAAAATGCAGAACGGATTTAATATTGAATATCTCCCGATAAAATAGTATAGAAAATTCATGAACTGTCACATTTAGACTAATCTGGACGGTGTAAAATCAGTTTAAGGCATCAAAACATGGTAATGCCATTGTAATATTTTATTCTTGTAAACTTTGAAGACTGCCCATCGTACAAGTGTGTTGCATATGAAGTTGTAGAGGACGTTATTTGCTATTGAATGGTACCTTTGAAATTGCTCTTCTATGAATATTTTCCGAAATAAAAGGGGCGGCTCGTTATTTCTCTCTGACTATACATTAAGTTTTGAAATACCCTGAATATCTAAAAAAGAAACAATACGCCAAAAATATGCATCACAGATATTTTTATGTTCTAGCTGGCAATTTTTGGATAATAAATAAAAATATACCATCCCTTACGCTTTTTTTTGTTTAAATATTAGGATTTCTAGTCTGCCTGTTTACCGATTGGTTGGCATTCTGACTCTAAATTCGAATCCCGTCCTTTGTATGGATTCTAGTTGTGGTTCAGAATTCACTTTAGGCCGTTGGCCCGGTCTAATTAGTCCTTTTGTTGCAAAAATGATAGTAGATCCGCAAACCAAATTAGGTTTTCTAGGAATCACATCTCAGAAATTGAAAATCTGGTCAAATTTATACCAGAAGTATTTTTATTCTTCAAAGAAAACATTAATATCACCTTCTATAATATCGAGCTTTCTGAATTCATCGGTGTATCAAATTGTGAAGATACGCGAAAGAATTCCAACAGCGAAAACATTTGATCAGTTGCAGCACAAGAAAGGTTCGATAACTTTTACACGAGAACCAAAACATTCTTTTAAGAAAAAGTACCAATAGAAAAATTTCTAAAGCACCGCAGAGTTTTTATATCTCACCTCTTTATATTCAGGACCTCTCGGAAACATTTTTTCACTTTCCACCAAAGTATATATTAAGAAAACATCATTCCTGCCTAGAGAGAAGAATAAACGTTCGTCCCAAAGACATGTACGAAAAAATATCGGACGACCTGATGAAAAACTGCTTGTCGGAATTCCAGTGTAAAAGCACGTGAACGTGACTTCCAGAAACCGGGGAACTCTCTCTAAACTCTTTTTTCGCTTCTACTTATTTTGAGAGAGCTTTCGAAGTTTCGATCAAAGGAAAATAAGACGCGCCGAGTACAGAGAATTGTTGGGGGAAAATATTGGGAAAACCGTGTTTAATGAAACAAAGTTCTGCGAGGAAAAAGGAAATGTTTAGCTTCTCTTGTGCATTCAGTTAAACACTTTTATTTGCTGGAGAGTAAATTTCTAAATCAAGTTACGATTCCGGGGTTGAGGAAAAGTATTTCGATTGCTTCCTAAACGCGACAAATTGCTTTACCCGAGACTTCTAACTTCTTGTTCTTCGTTGGTGGTTGAATTCACGTCGCACTGGAACAACACAACGGGCTATTGGCGACGGTCCGGGTTCACACCCGAAGGGAAATATCCGAGGATAATACTTTGTATTTTTGAAGCACGGTTAGATGACGAGGTTAACACCTGAGATGATACCCCACTCTCCAAATTTTCTCACCATAACAACGGGAGGACATTTGAGGACATGACAGATTTAACGTGGCTCCACGTACACGACTGTCTTTGGATCTAGTTTCGATCTTACAACCCTCCCTCTGCTAATCTGCGACTTTACCAATTGGACTGCTGCAGCTCCTTGTTCTTCGTAAACCGTTACGCCAGTCGAAAAGGTATCTATGGTATATAAATTGAGTTGGTTGTAAGTTAAACAACCGATTATTAAGCTCAGCAAAATAAATTTATGATGTTTTTGAGATGGTAGGTAGGTATTTTAATTAACGTCGCACTGGAGAACCACAACGTGCTATTGGTGACGGTCCGGGAACAAGCCCGAAGGGAAAGATCCGGGGACACCACGTCACTTTGAACCACGATCAAATGATGAGGTCACACCTGAGCTGGCACCCCACTTTCCAAACGTCTACACCATGCCAACGTGAGTTTTTGAGATGGAAATACTTTTTAGTAGCAACGTTTCTTAAGGGAATATCTAAAAATACTATTACAAAATAATTCTGAAATATAGTGTTTTAGAAGAGCAAAAATAGGTCTAAAATACAGCATTAATATCACACAAATTAGTATACGTGTGGGATAGTTATGAGATCACGTGGCTTTAGACAAGAAATGGTTTGTTGCAATAGAAAATCTGAAATGTTTGAAATAGAATAATTCATCGAAATGTTAAGATTAATGCTGCGAACATCTGGCTGAGGCATTGTTGAGATTACATCTGTTTGTTCAGCTTATACGTATATTTCTCATCTTCAATTCCCCGATTTGTTCCTCAACTATTAAGTAATTTTGTTATGGTGTAATAGTTAACTTATAATTGTGAAATTAATTATTGTAGTGATGAAGTAATTCTCTTGTGAGATTCTCCGTCCAACACATGGAGGAACGTTGTACCTCTCTATAAAGGTTGTACGGGGTTGAGAGAAAATGTTTTCTGTTCCCTGTGAGCGCATGAAAGTGGTTTAATCCGCTCTGTGATTTTAATTTCTATCGTGAGCGTGCCACTGCTACTAGCGTACTTGTAAATGCTATTGTGTCTGTTTATTAAAATTATATTTATTGAGCACGCGAAACGATGATATTAGTGAGTGTATTTTTAATTACGCTAGTAATAACTGCAACCATGAGATAGAATGCGAGGAAAGTTTAATTTGGTGGAAGAATTAATTACGCATTTGGAGAGGATGCTGGTTTTGAAATGCGAATGTATGTATGGAAATAGCGAATGTATGTATGGTAATATCCTCATCTAAGTTTAAATAAACGTGCTGTCCTCAAAGCTCAGTGTTTTTAATCGTATACCAAAGAAATAATCCTACATTATGGATATGAAATCCATTAAAAATTCCACCAGCGTATTGGAAAGCTCGGCGACTCACATCCCTCATATTTCTTTTTTCTTAATTGCCGCTTTATTTTTTAACCTCCGAAATGGTAAAACATTTTTTAATAAAAACTGCGTGAAGACTTCTTATGCTGTATGAATATATTTGGCTATTTTAGGGAGGTAGTATGTCTCATCGCCAATTTGGCGTGGCGTGGAGGTTTGGAGAGTGGGGTGCCAGCTCAGGTGTTACCTCGTCATCTGACCGTGATTTAAAATTACGCTGTGTTGCCTTCGGATTTTTCCCTCGGGGATTGATCCCGGACCGTCGCCAATAGCCCGCTGTATTGCTCCAGTGCCACGTTCAGTAAAAATACCTACCTACCTCATTGCCAGTCTAACACCCCCTTGAAATATTGATAAAATACACTCTATAACAAAAAAAATCGACGCACCAAGAAGGAGTTGTCCGATTGCGATAAAAATTGGAAGAACATACATAAAAAAAACAAAAGATTAAAATTTCAGAACAATTGAATGATTTATTTCAGAGTTTGACCGTTACAAAGGGAGGAAGTCAATAAGGTGTTGGTCCATCTCTGGCCTCGATGCAAGCTGTCACCCGGCGTGGCATAGACTGAAAAAGTTCCCGGATGGTGTCCTGCGGAATTTATTGCCAAATTGTCTCCAACTGTCGGGATAAATGGTCAGCATTCCGGGATGGTTGTAATCGCCTTACCATAACGCCCCAAATGTGCTCTATTGGAGAGAGATCAGGAGACCTAGCTGGCCAAGGAAGTATTGGGAAAGTTTGAAGACAATTTATAGCAACAAGTGCCGTGTGCGGCCGGGCATTATCTTGTTGAAAAGTAAGTCCGGGGTGTCGCAAAAGGAACGGTAACGCAACCGGTCGTAGAATGTCGTCTACGTACCGCTGTGCTGTAAGTGTGCCAGAAATGACTACCAAAGGGAACCGGCTATCAAAGGAGATGGCACTCCAGACCATAACGCCCTGTTGTGGGCATGTGTGGCATGCGATAGTAAGGGCAGGATCCCCACGCTGCCCTGGACGTCTCCAGACACGTCTGCGGTTGTCGTCAGGACACAGTTGGAAACGGGACTCGTCACTAAAGACTATACGTCCCCAGTAGGCGCCGTTCCAAGTTGATCGATCCCGGCACCACTGTAATCGGACTTGACGGTGTACAGGCGTGAAAGGTAAGCGGCGTAACGGCCGGCGCGAGCATAAATTCCGCTCTCTCAGTCGTCTGCAGAGGGTCATGTTGGACACATATGTGCGGGTCACTCGTTGGATAGTTGCTAACGACGAATCCGGTGCTGTGACAGCTGCTCTGACAATCGCTGTCTTCCCGTTCGGTTGTGGCCCTAGGTCGACCGCTGCCGCCCTGAGGCTGACATCTGCCGTTCTTGACCCACTCTTGCCAGCATCGTCTAATCGCCGCATCGCTTCGACCCACATGTCGAGCGATTCTTCGATTCGTCCAACCAGCCTCCTTCAATCCGATAGCACGACCTCTTTCAAACTCTGACATATGCTCGTAATGAGCACGAATGTTTCGGTGAGGCATTGTTACAGTCGACGTAAGATATCAGCAGTCGAAATGCAACAGAAATTTTGACCACAGATTGAGAATAGCTCCTTATATACACCAGCTAAATGCGCAGTTCCGATGCGCTGGAGCTCCCACTATTCATTCATTGGACACCACATTTTAACCATTTGCATATTCGTTCAAAATGTCTTTGCATACGAAATTTCATTACAATTGGACAACTCCTTGGTGCGTCAATTTTTTGTTATAGTGTAATATTTATATATTCTTTTTTTATCTTATACAGGGTGAGTCTAAGTTCTTTTTATAAAATAAGAGGAGTGATAGTACCCATCCAGACGAGCAATAATTACCATGGAACATAGGGTCGCATTCCACTCTGAGAGGCAGAAAAGAGTCAAATTAGAATTTTAACAACAACAGCAAGTGCTCAAAGTGGTGGACCTATGGCTCGGCCTCCTCGCTCACCGGGCCTCACTGAAAATCTCGTAGCGAGAATCGGTGTTGGCGCTGACAAAATGAACACAACACCAGGAATCTTCGAGAGGGTGAGCCAGTCATTCCTTCGCCGGTGTGAACTGTGCAACGACACGCGTGGCCGCCACTTTGAGCACTTGCTGTGAGTTTTTCTCTGATCAATCAATCAGATTGTGCAACTATTGGTATCGTTCACTCGCTTTCCCAACACTGTTGTAAGTTCATGTTGAAATTCTAATTTGACTCTTTTCTGCCTCTCAGAGTGGAATGCGACCCTATGTTCCATGGCAATTATTGCTTGTCTGGATGGGTACTATCACCCCTCTTATTTTGTAAAAATAACAATTAGACTCACCCTACATATACGAAGAATAATTATGTCACGTGGAAACTTTAACTCTCCTGATGGTGTATCTTCGCTTCGTAAACTGCCTGGTATTGACCATCCTCTGATGCAAAATCTTTTTGCTATTTGGATCTTCATTCACCTCGGAGTAATAGGTCAGTTTTATCTCGAAGATATATCTCGTCATTAACAAAACTGACCAGATCTTGAAGGACGAGATATCTCGTCATTGACAAATTTGCCCAGATTTGATGGCCGAGTTATCTCGTTGAAACCACTTGGAGTGAAAAAGGGAGTAAGAAACACAAAATTAGACTTTTCACTAGGGATGAATATCCCCAATCGCCACCTGTATTTTCCAGAGGGCGCTGTTCAGCAGCATAATATATAAATAAAATGAATTAAATTAAACATAACCATCATTTCATTCTGTATTGGCAGCGTCGTGACAACACGTTTTTGTTTATTCTAACTGTAAAGTGAGATACGCAGGTATTTTAATTAAAGTCGCACTGGAGCAACAAAACAGGGTATTGGTAACTGTCCGGGATCAATCTCGAAGGGAAAGTTTCGAAGACGACACCCCGTCATTTTGATCCACGGTCAAATGACGAGGTCAATTCTGAGCTGGCACCTCACTCTCCAAACTTGCACACCACGCCAACATGACTACGTTTGAGGTCATGACAAATTCAACGTGCACCAGCCCTCGTTGTACACGACTGGATCCGAACTCGCAATCCTCCGGTTGCTAATCCTAACTATAAAGTGAAAACACCTTCTCTCTAATGTTTGGGAAGGTAGTACGTCGCACTGCAGTAGCTTAACGGGATGAATCCCGAAAGGAAAGACCCGAGGACAACACCTCGTAATTTTTAACCACGGTCAGGTCAGCACCAACACCCTACTCTCAGAGCTTCCACCTTGAGGACATCTGAAGCAACGACAGATTTCGCGCGGACCAGCCACCACCTAACCTTAACAACGCTTCTACGTGGTGTGCCAATATTCTAACCAACAGACTGTCTTGTTATAAAATTAGACAAAGTGTGGGGGAGGTGACTGCGGACTCCCCACCCCACGATTGAGATCCTGACCCTCTACCGTGGCTCCCCCTGTTGTAGTGGGCTTCGGACTAGGTCCGGCCCAATTTTAAATTATTTTAACCTTTTTAAACAATTTTAGACTTTTATAATGTTTTAAATTTTTAATCTCTTATTATGGACTTATAACTTATTTTAAATTTATATATTTACAAATGTTTAATTCACCTACATAATTCATAGTTATTTATTTCACTTATTCATTCCCATATATTCATTGTATATCCTCATTATTTTTATACTGTGCTTGTATTTAATGTCGTGTTATTTGATTTGTGTTGGTCATGTGACCAAGTGGACCATGTAAACCGGCGGTGTGCCGGTCGTCTGTTTTTATGTATTTGTTTGGACCCTGTTGGCCCATGTGATTGTATTTATGTTTTTTTGTCATAATAAAAAAAAATGCTGGTCCGTTGGGGGAGGGTTTCCCGCTGTTCCTCCTTCGTGCATTGGCTGGAGGTCTACCCTTCCTCCCAGGAAAAGCTCTACACCTATTGGTGAGCTGGGAGGAAGTGGATCCAGAACAGTCTTAGGTCGGATCGAGTTCCGAACTCACAACCCTGGTGTTGCTAACCCACTAATGGCTTACAGAAGAAAATCTCGCAAAATCACTTCGATTTGTTCATAAACGATGTAATCTGCTGATTCAAGTATCGTGCACAGAGGAGGTTTCGCTGACCTTTAAAAAGCGATTTTTGCGATTCGGGGCATTACAATATGAAAAGGGGACGTGCGATTCCGAGCATCCATCGATTCAATTATTTAAGTACTGAGATTTCCATCGTCGTGCACTTAGTACATTCCCTGGAAAGAAAGGGGAAATGCATTTAATTTCCTCTGCTCTCAATCAATAATGCTTCCAGAACGCAGCATTGGAATTCCTCCGCCTAATGGTATTCAAAAGACCATACTCTTCCGCTTAGACCAGAGAAACATATCGGGGAAATGATGAAGTTCGTATTTCTTCGAGGGCGGTTCTGAGAAAGCGCACGGAAAAAAGAAGTTAATGGAATGGGGAGGTTTCTGATAATTATAAAAGAAATGTACGGAAGAGGAGGATTGAAAACTTCGCAATGTTTCAAAAGTCCATCAGGCATTCCTTGCATTTAAGCAAATTATATGCATATCAATCATACATTGAGGGTTCTCTGATAACATATCGAACCCTCCCTTCATATTTATCAAGTTGTTCGAATCCTCCCTTCATATTTATCAAGTTGTTCGAATCCTCCCTTGGAGTATTTCTTTTGCGTCAGTATACTTTCCTTGTGCGTGAATCATGTTGGCGTGGTGTGGAAGTTTGGAGAGTGGGGTGCCAGCTCAGGTGTTGCCTCGTCATCTGACCGTGGTTAAAAATTACGTGGTGTTGTCACCCTTTGGGATTGATCCCGGACCGTCGCCAATAGCCCGTTGTGTTGCTCCAGTGGGACGTTAATTAAAATACCTACCTTGCGTGTGCAGGGGCCGCAGTAGCCCTGTTGGAAGAGCATTTGATTAGCAAACGAAGGATTGCGCGAGTTCGAAACACTATCCAACTAAAAACCGCCGTGTACATAGGACCTGGTGCATGTTACATCTGCCGTGGACTCAAATGTCTTCACGTTGGCGAGGTGTGGAAGTTTGGAGAGTGAGGCGCCAGCTCAGGTGACATCGTCATTTGACCGTGGTTCAAAATTACGTGGTGTCCTCGGTCCTTTAACCTTCGGGTTTGATCCCAGGCCATCGCCAATAGCCCGATGTGTAGCTCCAATGCGACGTTACTTAAAATACCTACCTACCAAAGTATTGAATTTATAGGTAGGGAGGTATTTTAATTAACGTCACACTGGAGGAACACAACGGGCTATTGGCGACGGTTCGAGATCAATTCCAAAGGGAAAAAACTGAGGACACCACGTAATTTTGAACCACGGTCAAAATCGATGCTGGTGCACGTAATTTTGAACCACGGGCTATTGGCGATTGCTCGGGATCAAACCCGAAGGTTAAAGAACCGAGGACACCACGTAATTTTGAACCACGGTCAGATGACGATGTCACCTGAGCTGGCGCCTCACTCTCCAAACTTCCACATCACGCCAACGTGAGGACATTTGAGGTGACGTATTTAACGTGCACCATCCCCCTTGTACACGACGGTTCTAGACTGGATTCGAACTCGCAACCCTCCGGTTGTTAGTCTGTTACTCTTCCAAGCGTGTTACCGCGGCCCATTGAATTTATACAAATCAAGTTCAAGGCTCGAGTAAAACAAGTCTAATTCCAACACGACCTCTTTAAAAACATAATCAAATGGATTCATCCACATCCATTCGACGTCACAAGCGACGTTTCGCGATTTTGAAAGCGCCAGTGGCAGACGGACGTCCATAATAACAACCATTAAAGAGGCCTTCCCAATATTTCCAATATACTCGCTCGGTGGACGGATTCCGAACAGGTTCGTGCTCTCCTCGTCCTCCCAAATTGGGGGACGTGTCCCGGAGACTCCACCGATTGTGATCGTTCCGAGTGTCACGAGCCTCGGATGAAGAGGGCCATCGATGACAGTTGGGAGTGTCCCGTATCGATTACGGATGGGAGGTTCGATTCAAAGAGTGCTCGCACACAGAGAAAGGGATTAGCGTGTGCGGGTATATCTGATTTGAATTCCGGTCAATGGGATGGATTTGGTTTAGAGAAGTGAGGTGATGAAGATGGTTGGGTGGTCCCCTACAGTCAAGCACTCGAATCCGTATGATTCTCGTTGGGTGGTATTCGAGACCTGCCTCCTTGACGATGTTCCACTCTGATATGATTTTCTAAACACATATATTAGTATTTTAGGTATATCGGGGAAGAGTAACTGATTTGCAACCGTAGGAGTGCGAGTTCGAATCCAACCAAAGACTGTACTAAGTGAGCTGTTGCACGTTAAATCTATCGTGGCCTCAATGTCCTCACGTTGGCGTGATGTGGAGGGGGGGTATTTCAATTAACGTCACACTGGAGCAACACAACGGGCTATTGGTGACGGTCCGGGATCAATCCCAAAGGGAAAGATCCGAGGACAACACCACGTAATTTTGAAACCACGGTCAGATGACGAGGCAACACCTGAGCTGGCACCCCACTCTCCAAACTTCCACACCACGCCAACGTGAGGACATTTGAGGCCACGACAGATTTAGCGTGCAA
The DNA here is from genome assembly GCA_933210815.1 of Meta bourneti. Taxonomy (NCBI): domain Eukaryota; kingdom Metazoa; phylum Arthropoda; class Arachnida; order Araneae; family Tetragnathidae; genus Meta; species Meta bourneti. The sequence continues at coordinate 108,933,535 of OW119922.1, read as the reverse complement.
TAGCCCCTTTGTACACGGCGGTGTTTGGCTGGATTCGAACTCGCCACCCTTCGGTTGCTAGTCCGTTACTCTTCCAACCGGGCCACCGCGGCCCAGGCATGGTGTGGAAGTTTGGAGAGTGGGGTGCAGGCTGAGGTGTGACCTCGTCATTAGACCCGTGGTTCAAAATTGCGTGTTATTTTCGGATTTATACCTTCGGGTATGATCCCGGACCGTCGCCAGTAGACCGATGTGTTGCTTCAGTGCGACGTCAATTGAGATACCTACCCACCATACCTACCGGACGTTCAAACCTTCTTTTAAAAATTGCGTTGGCATGGTATGGAAGTTTAGAGAGTGGATGGCAACTAAGAGGCTGTCCTCGTTATCTGACCGTGGTTTAAAATTAAGTGGTGTTCTTGGATCTTTCCCACCGGGATTGATCTCGAACCGTCGCTGTGAGGTTCTCCAGTCAACACACCGAGGAATGTTGGCAGGAAGGAACCATTGGACCCATGAGGGACGTCGGTCGGAGGGAACCATTGGACCCATGAGGGACGTCGGCCGGAAGGGGGGGTATTTCAATTAACGTCACACTGGAGCAACACAATGGGCTATTGGTGACGGTCCGGGATCAATCCCAAAGGGAAAGATCCGAGGACAACACCACGTAATTTTGAACCATGGTCAGATGACGAGGCAACACCTGAGCTGGCACCCCACTCTCCAAACTTCCACACCACGCCAACGTGAGGACATTTGAGGCCACGACAGATTTAACGTGCACCAGCCCCCTTTGTACACGACGGTGTTTGGCTGGATTCGAACTCGCAACCCTTCGGTTGCTAGTCCGTTACTCTTCCAACCGGGCCACCGCGGCCCTCGGCCGGAAGGAACCATTGCTCCCATAAGGGACGTCGGCCGGAAGGAACCATTGGACCCATGAGGGAAGTCGGTCGGAAGGAACAATTGGACCCATGAGGGACGTCGGCCTGAAGGAACCATTGGACCAATGAGGGACGTCGGCCTGAAGGAACCATTGAACCCATGAGGGACGTCGGCCGGAAGGAACCATTGGTCCCATGAGGGCGTAGGCCGATAGGAACCATTGGACCCATGAGGGACGTCGGTCGGAAGGAACCATTGGACCCATGAGGGACGTCGGCCGGAAGGAACCATTGGACCCATGAGGGACGTCGGCCGAAAGGAACCATTGGACCCACGAGGGACGTCGGCCGAAAGGAACCATTGGACCCATGAGGGCGTAGGCCGAAAGGAACCATTGGACCCATGAGGGACGTCGGTCGGAAGGAACCATTGGACCCATGAGGGACGTCGGCCGAAAGGAACCATTGGACCCATGAGGGCGTAGGCCGAAAGGAACCATTGGACCCATGAGGGACGTCGGCCGAAAGGAACCATTGGACCCATGAGGGCGTAGGCCGAAAGGAACCATTGGACCCATGAGGGACGTCGGTCGGAAGGAACCATTGGACCCATGAGGGCGTAAGCCGAAAGGAACCATTGGACCCATGAGGGACGTCGGTCGGAAGGAACCATTGGACCCATGAGGGACGTCGGCCGAAAGGAACCATTGGACCCATGAGGGCGTAGGCCGAAAGGAACCATTGGACCCATGAGGGACGTCGGCCGAAAGGAACCATTGGACCCATGAGGGCGTAGGCCGAAAGGAACCATTGGACCCATGAGGGACGTCGGCCGGAAGGAACCATTGGACCCATGACGGCGTAGGCCGAAAGGAACCATTGGACCCATGAGGGACGTCGGCCGGAAGGAACCATTGGACCCATGAGGGACGTCGGTCGGAAGGAACCATTGGACCCATGAGGGACGTCGGCCGGAAGGAACCATTGGACCCATGAGGGACGTCGGTCGGAAGGAATTATTGGACCCATGAGGGACGTCGGCCTGAAGGAACCATTGGTCCCATGAGGGACGTCGGTCGGAAGGAACCATTGCTCCCATAAGGGACGTCGGCCGGAAGGAACCATTGGACCCATGAGGGACGTCGGCCTGAAGGAACCATTGGACCCATGAAGGACGTCGGCCTGAAGGAACCATTGGACCAATGAGGGACGTCGGCCTGAAGGAACCATTGAACCCATGAGGGACGTCGGCCGGAAGGAACCATTGGTCCCATGAGGGCGTAGGCCGATAGGAACCATTGGACCCATGAGGGACGTCGGTCGGAAGGAACCATTGGACCCATGAGGGACGTCGGCCGAAAGGAACCATTGGACCCATGAGGGCGTAGGCCGAAAGGAACCATTGGACCCATGAGGGACGTCGGCCGGAAGGAACCATTGGACCCATGAGGGAGGTCGGTCGGAAGGAACCATTGGACCCATGAGGGACGTCGGCCGGAAGGAACCATTGGACCCATGAGGGACGTTGGCGGGGGTGTCCTTGAACGGTCATGCGGGCTAGAAGAAAAAGTAAGAAACTTAGGGATGAAGGAGAAAGACCTGACTAACGGAGATAGGAGAGACGTGCGTGCTTAAGTCCTTTTCGCTGCGTTGCTCCAAAAGATTTGGAACTGTACAGAGACTACTGTACGCAAGAAATGTGTAAATAAATGTACAGTAAATTTACCCCATGAAGAGCCATTACTCTCTTTGGTGGGGGGGGGGATTTCAATTAACGTCACACACTGGAGCAACACAATACTCTCTTTGGTAGATGATAAGAAAGAATCAACAAACACTCGTTAAGCGTTGTTCCAGACGCCAATAGCCCGTTCCGTTGCATTTTACAAGTGTGACGTTAAGTACAGTGCCTTTAAAAATTGTAAGGGAAGGTAGGGAACCTGAATTAAACAATATATTCTCAGGGATGTCTGCCCCACGGAGATTCTGAAGTGAAGAAATGAAAGACATCAAGAATGAGAAGGGGAAGTGCAAACTCAAATCTTCCTAGTTCATATTGAATCAATTATTCTACTGTCCCACTAATTTTTAAAACTTCCACATTTTTACTACTCATTCCCAGACCCTTTACTAATATGCTTAGACTCTGTTTATAAACTCACCATTGATGTAATTTAAAAAGTACTTTCCAATGCTGTTTCATGGAGTCATGCTTGCCCCCACATGATGGGGCAAGTGCATACCATGGACTTTTTTCTTGTTTGCAATGGGATTGTATTGTAAATAGAGCAAAGTCGTAATTTCATTCTTGCCCTTTTATCTGTGCAAATTCTCTGCCGAAAATCGAAGAGTTCTATCAGTGTAACATATATATATATATATATATATGACGTCTTCAGAAGATGGCACCTCGTAAGACTTAAACCCTCCAAGTGGTTAGGATTAGCTATCTCTTCCATCAAGATCTAACCAATTTTGTCAATGATGAGATACCTCGTCAAGATATTGCTGATTTTTTTTAAGATAACGATATCTTAAAAAAATAAAAATTATTTTAATGACGAGATATCTCGTCCATCCATATCTGGTCAGTTTTCCCTCAATGGCGAGATATCTCGTCCATCAAGATCTGGTTAGTTTTCCCTTAATGACGAGATATCTCGTCCATCAATATCTGGTCAATTTTCCCTTAATGGCGAGATATCTCGTCCATCAATATCTGGTCAGTTTTCCCTCAATGGCGAGATATCTCGTCCATCAAGATCTGGTTAGTTTTCCCTTAATGACGAGATATCTCGTCCATCAATATCTGGTCAGTTTTCCCTTAATGGCGAGATATCTCGTCCATCAAGATCTGGTTAGTTTTCCCTTAATGACGAAATATCTCGTCCATCAATATCGGGTCAGTTTTCCCTTAATGGCGAGATATCTCGTGCATCAAGATCTGGTCAGTTTTCTCTTAATGGCGAGATATCTCGTCCATCAAGATCTGGTCAGTTTTATTTTAATGACGAGATATCTCTTACATCAAGATCTGGTCAGTTTTCCCTTAATGGCGAGATATCTCGTCCATCAAGATCTGGTCAGTTTTGTTTTAATGACGAGATATCTCGTCCATCAATATCTGGTCAGTTTTCCCTTAATGGCGAGATATCTCGTCCGTCAAGATCTGGTTAGTTTTCCCTTAATGGCGAGATATCTCGTCCATCTAGATCTGGTCAGTTTTCTCTTAATGGCGAGATATCTCGTCCATCAAGATCTGGTCAGTTTTGTTTTAATGACGAGATATCTCGTACATCAAGATCTGGTCAGTTTTCCCTTAATGGCGAGATATCTCATCCATCAAGATCTGGTCAGTTTTGTTTTAATGACGAGATATCTCGTCCATCAAGATCTGGTCAGTTCTCCCTTAATGGCGAGATATCTCGTCCGTCAAGATCTGGTCAGTTTTCCCTTAATGGCGAGATATCTCGTCCGTCAAGATCTGGTTAGTTTTCCCTTAATGGCGAGATATCTCGTCCGTCAAGATCTGGTCAGTTTTCTCTTAATGGCGAGATATCTCGTCCATCAAGATCTGGTCAGTTTTGTTTTAATGACGAGATATCTCGTCCATCAATATCTGGTCAGTTTTCCCTTAATGGTGAGATATCTCGTCCATCAATATCTGGTCAATTTTCCCTTAATGGCGAGATATCTCGTGCATCAAGATCTGGTCAGTTTTCTCTTAATGGCGAGATATCTCGTCCATCAAGATCTGGTAAGTTTTGCTAATGAAGGGACGCCTTTTCCAGACAACCACCAGAAGGGTTAAGGGAACATTTTACTTGCTGTCAGCACCAATTTCATAGAACCCTACATTTTCATAGTGGGTGCTCAGACTGCTGCCGTCCTACAGTAGTAATACACGCCTATTTGCATTGACTCATAAATTGCCGTACAAATTGGTGAATTGTCTCGATATGCCAATTTGAGCCCTCTAGCAAATCCAGGTGGCGCTTCCAGACATACATCATTATGTGAATTCGGTATAATTTTGTGTTCTTTACCTTTTAACTTAAGTTAGCCCCTCCAATTTATTTGGAACGGATTTCTCCTTAAGGCGAATAACTCCTTGCTTTCAAACGATACCAAGATCTTGTAAATATTTGAAATAGTTTTTTAGTTACAAGGGTTTCCGTTAGGTACTGTCACCACGTGCAAATATGTTTCCGAAACTTTAAACTAAATTTCTGAACTGTTTTTGCTATATGATGTTTTCTCCAAACAGGGATAAATAACAATGAAATGATTTATTATAATTATTTTTGCGTCGTTATAATCTAGATAATACACTGGATGTTTTGACTCTCAGCCAAGGAAAGTAGGGAGGTATTTTAATTAACGTCACACTGCAAAGACTCTCAGACAAAGTTATTAGTTAAGAAATGAATTTTTATTTGATTTTTAAATGTTAAAATTCCTAAAAAAACTCATCTGACCTGGTTCAAAATTGTGTTGCTCCAATGCGAAGTTAATTAAAATACCTACCTACCATTCTGAAAAAACTTGATTTTTTAGATTTCCTTGTTGAAAAAAATTTTGAAAAACTCCATTCACCCAACTTGATTGAGGATCAAAACATGAAGATTATTATAAGGAAAAACTTCCAACAGGTAGGTATTTAATTAGCGTCACACTGGAGCAATACAACGAGCTATTGGTGAAGGTCCGGGATCAATCCCAAATGGAAAGATCCCCAAGGACAACACCACGGTCAGATGACGAGGGAACATCTAAGCTGGCACCACTCTCCAAATTTCCACACCAAGCCAACGAGAGAACATTTGAGGCCACGGTTGATTTAACGTGCACGAGTCTGGTTGGATTCGATCTCGCAACCCTCCGGTTGCTAATCCGTTACTTCTCCAACCGAGCCACCGCGGCCCTATAATTTCCAACAGAAATTGTTTTTCTAAACAAATTAGATTTTGAGATTTTACTGATTAAAGGACATGCTAAGTATATCTAAATTAGGTAATTAATGATTAGGTTAATCTGAATTTTTCACTGAAATGAGTTTAAGCTAATGATTAAGCTAAAATTTCAAGTTCTAGTGTAATCTTAGCAATCTGTGTATGTATCACATGAAGTGTATGCGTACACATGAAGTAATCATATTCAAATATTCTTATAAATGCATGGTATATTGAGGTTAAAATCCCTTACGAACATCTCTTACATTAGTTCATGACCTAACTAATGCCAGAAGAATTGAATTATATTGGTATCTACACCATTTATATTACTCTAAGTGACGTAGATCATTCCATGTCAAACCGCAGTCCACAACCCGACCAAACCCGATTTTTTTAAACTCGGCTACTTTGTTTCCCAGTCATACATAAGAAATTATGGAAATTTTTGGCTTCCAACTTGCAATAGTTTTTTATTAATTTTGAAAAATTGGGAAATTTTTCACGATTTTAGACTTACTAAATATCCTGCACCTCTGGATCTAACTGTCCAAACATACTGAATGAAAGCTTATTTTGGACAAAAACGTTCAATCTTTCCAAATGGCGTATTATGACTTTTTAAGTGACCATTTAAATTTCAATTTCATTCAATTCGACGTACAATTACGAAAAAAGTGTAATTTTTATTATTTTCTAAAATATATGTTTAAGGTACACTATTTTATCTTGGCTTTCTGAAAGTTTCATAATGGGACACGCATGGGTTCGTAGTTAAAAAATATTCGATTTAAATGGAAGTATGTAATCAGTACTCATAAACACCTGAATCTTTTGAAATGTTTGTCCAAGATAAAAGAGGGCTTATTTTACAGAAAAAGTATAACCTTTATGATGATATATTACATGCTATTCCAAAACTTCTTATATATGGCAGAGAAATAAATTAGCCGATTTAAAACAAAATGGAGAGGGTTGGGTCGAAAATGGCCCTTTTCTGTGCGGTTTCACATGGAATGACCCATGTTTATGACCTAACTGATGCACGCTGAATTAAAGAATTATAGTGGTATCTACATCATTTATATTACTCTAAATGACATAGATAAGTGAAGTAGACATTAGATGATTTGTTCCGTTAAAGTGCGGAATCATCTACAAAATAAGCTTTCCGCATTTTATCTAGGTAATGTGCACATTAACGGCTTTCGAATCGTTAAAGTGCAAAAGTTTGTTTCTCTAGTTTCCTTTTCCTCCTCCTTCCCTTTCTCCTTACGCTTCAACTATTCTGTTGATTGATTCTATCAACTTGATTCTTTAGATATTTAAAAATAAATAAATAACATATTTTTCAACAATTGTCAGTATATTTTATTTACATCTGCTGATTAATATATGAAATTACTTATAACTTTATGGGATAAAAGTGTAGCTTGTTTTCCAATTAGTACAGTGGAATCCCGGTTATCCGAAAAGCCCGGGACCGAAGCATTTTCGGTTAATCGAGATTCCATAGGAATTTTCGGATAACCGGGAAGCTTCCTTTGTTCTTCCTCTTCTGTCACCAGATGGCCCATCTTCCCCTTGTCGCTTTAACGTATCCCGTCTTCCGTTTCTCAAGGTCAGTTGAGACAGCGCATTCCGTACGGAAAGCAACTGCACGTGTTTCTCTTAAGATGAGTTGTATAAAGCGCAAACGAAACATTGTAAGCTTGGAGGACAAGCTTAATGCCTTGAAAAGAGTTGACAATGGAGTCTGAAGATTATTTGTGCTGATTTGGCCGTGGGAAGGTCTACACTTGCGGACCATGCCCAGATTGAGACGTGGTGCACGAAGACTGCAACAAATGTAGGCTTAGATAAAAGCACGATGAAACAATCTGAAAATAATAAAGTGGACGAGACTCTTTTTCATTGGTGTACGCGAGAAAGGATCACCTCTGTGTGGGCCTATTCTTCAAGAAAAAGCAAAATGCTTGAACAAGGCAATGGGCGGAGATCCAAATTTCTCAGCAAGCGTAGGGTGGTTAGATCGCTGGAAAAAGCGACATGACGTTCGTCACATCGGCATTTGTGGTGAGAAATTTTCTCAGATTATTGCCGAGAACTGCTGACCAAATTTATAATTGCGATGAAACAGGCTTGAACTTTAAAATGTAGCCAAGTCGCACATTAGCCTCGAGTTCAGAGAAAAATGTTCCCGGTTTTAAGACTGCAAAGCAAAGAGTAACTCTTTTGGTTGCTGCCAATACATCAGGGTCGCATAAACTTCCGCTGGTGTTAATTGGGAAATCAGCCAAACCCAGAGCTTTCAAGAATGTCAATATGAAATCTTCCTGTGAAATACCGGTCTCAAAAAAATTCGTGGATGACATGTGGCATTTTCATTGAATGGTTTATGAAAGAATTTGTTCCAGAGGTGAAAGTTTTCTTAAGGAAAACCTTCCTCCGAAGTCAATTCTTTTACTAGATAATGCACCAGTCAGAAAATGAGCTTGAGAAGGATGGGATCAGAGCGATTTTCTTCCCTCCGAATGTAACTTCCCTGATCCAACCAATGGACCAGGTGATTATTGAGAACATTTAAGAGACGTAATAGGAAACGGCTTTTGCAATTTTTGATTGAAGGACTAGATGATGGAGATGAAGTTAGTAGTTAGTTGAAACTTGTAGACATGAAAAAAATTGGCTACTGGGCAGCTTCTTCATGGGATGAAATTCAGAAACAATTAGCGAGATCTTGGCGAAAATTGTGGACGACGGTTTAGTCACTAGTTTTTTGGAACAGTTGATTTGGTTGAAACTGTAGACGACAATTCTGATCTTAATCATGAAGTGTTCTCGGACATGTTCAAATTACTTCCCGGGGAAATATTTGACGTTGAAGTCGAAGCCTGGCTTGCTCCAAACACCGATGAACAGGACTTAACTGATGAAGAAATAGTTGCGGTAGTAAATAAAGATACTGTTATTGAAGCGGAGCGTCCGAAGAGACAGAATTCCAGCATTTCACATACTGAAACTACAAAAATCTTAAATGCAGCACTTCGATATATTGAAGCACAAGATGATACCACCATTTCGGATGTGTTCTTGTTTAAAAGATGGCGTGACATGGCTGCTTTGAAATGATTCCAAATTGAACAGCAAAAAAATCACTGCCTATTTCGTAAAGTAACCTGCATATTTTGTAAGCAGTTTTGTTTACATTCTTTACTTCTTTGCATGCATTTATTTCTTTATGTATACATTACATACTATTTTGCATTAAATTCGCGATTCTATCACATATTAATGTTTCAAGTTTGCGTCATTCAGAGTTATATATTTTATCATTTATAAAAGGATATTTTCAATAGTTTTGAAATATTTTCAGTATTTAAACAAAAAAGGATTCTGATAAGCGGGATTCTACTGTACCTAGTATTACTGAGTTGTTTGTCTGAGTATTAATTTAAGCTTACAAAAACTTTGCTGTACGAGCAAAGATCTTATTTTCACTTAAACAAGTGCCTAGTAGGTAATGTGCAGATTATCTAGGTGACTTGCAGATTACCTAGGTAATTTGAGTAATGAAACAATTTTACGCACTTTAACGGATCGGCCTAGTTAATCTGCACATTACCTGATTTCCGTACTTTAGCGGTAACATATAGATTAAAATGTCCATATATTTCGACACAAATTCAAAGAACTAGTTTTCTCATTTTAACAACATGATATAACTGTACAGGACTCAAAAACTTCCTGTAAGAGCTCAGACTATTTTAATCATACATCCCAGACGAAAATGGATGCGTTATAATAATTAATATCCTTTATATTTGTTAAATCTCGTCAAAAGGTTTACGTAACCTAATGATCTTATGTACTATGGGAAAATTACGAAACTAGAGTGGCAATACAATGCAAGGATAACATGATGAGTCTTATATCACTCATTATCTCATATAGGGTACATAAATATATATAGCGTATATATTATATTGTTTAGAGATAGAGAAAGATGCTGAACACAAATAAAGATACAATATATTCGTTTATAATATGAAAAATGAATTTATCGGTTTCAGACTCTACCGGATGTTTTCGAGTTGTAATTTAAAACACCCCCTCGGATTTTAGATGCGTCGGACGAGAAATTTTTTTTAGTAAATACAGGAAGGGTAGAAAATATATCCACCCCCATTTTAAGCAATGGAATTGGGATGAGTGCATTTTTATTCTTATTTTAGTAAAACTTCCTAACTTAGATCAAACAGAAAATTAGTATGTATTTTATCTAGACAGCACAAAAGGCTGAACATAAAAAAGGTTTTTGTTTATAAGGTCTTAAAACTGGCATAAAAAGTTATCTCTGCTTTCGGTCTGGTAAGTCCGAATATGGATTAAAACTTTCGCTTTTGAATGTTTATTGGAAAAGAAAATATTTAGCAAACCCTACGAAATATCAATTTGTCGAAGACATAAAATTCTTAAAATAAATATTCATTTATTTTGCATTTATGCTATGGGTAAACAGGTGCCAGTTAAAATTTTTAAAATAGATTTTGTGTAAATATTCGTTCCTGATACTCCTCATGGCAAATAATATTCTTGAAAATTTGATGAAACTTTTAAAATGTGGTGAAATAAATAGAAGATATAAGTTTACAGTTTTAACATGAAAATAACGCGTCATATTCGGTTTAAATTATAAAGTATTAGTATAAAGTATTATATAAAGCAGTGGTGCGCAAACTATTTTCATTTCCGGCCCCCAATTTTGTGTACTATTTTGTCGCGACCCCTAGATAGACAATAGAAGTTTTTTTAATCATCAACGTAGTTAAAGTTGAATTCTTTTGGGGATTTGCGCTTATGTTTGTGCCTTATTAGAGATCTGAATAAAACACATAATTTTACGAAGCAATGGTTTTATTTATGCATATGGGTATAAATATTTTTTAATGGAAAATACTTTAAAAAAACTTACAACATAAAAATTCAATGTGAGGTAAAGAGCTATGACTGCTTCTATGTTTGGATCTGTATTGGAAATCCTCTCGATCCAATCGAGATCGATATTTTGTTTTAATGGCAAATAATTTTGAAATCCGGTTTCACATAAGTAGGTCGATGCAAACTGAATAAAAATATTAATTCCCTTTTTCTTCAAATTGGCATATTCGTTTCCAATCGATAACCAAAATTTTTGGCAAGTCAGACTTAAATTGAATGCGCAGTGTTTCGTCGCTTGAAACATCAATTAACTGTTCTTTTTCATTTAAAGAGATATTGGATTTAAAAATATCAAACGAAAATGGATCACGTATCCAACCTAATTCATTATCTGGAAATTTTTCTCCCAATTTTATCATATGACGGGAAATGGTGTTTTCAAATATCAAGAAATCTATATTATTTTCTTTAGTAAATTTTGAAAAGCACAGGAACATGTCTGTATTGTTTTTGTTCAATTCTCCTTGCCAAAGTATCAGCTTATTCTTAAAAGCTTCAATTTTACTGCTCTATGTTAAAATATGTTTGTATTCTCTCCCTATAGACTTAAATTCAAATCGTTAAGTTTTTCGAAAATGTCAACCATGTAACAGTTTTCCGAGCCAATCTTCAATAATGAATGAACTTGCCAATATATGTTTCTTTTCTACCAAAAAATGTAAGCTTCGTTTCTCAAATCGAAAATACGTAGCAGTATTTTGCCGCGTGAGAGCCATCTGACTTCGGTATGTAGTAATAATGTCTCATACACAGAACCCATCTCATTACAGAGTATTGAAAAGAGACGACTGTTTAGGGAGCTGTTGCTTTTAATGTAATTAATTACAATAACAACATCCTGTAATATCTTGTGCAATTCTTCATCAATATCTTTTGCAACAAGAGCTTGTCTATGCATCATGCAATGGTTGAATGCTATATGGGGAGCAGTTTTCTTTATTAACCCTCTTAGTCCTTTATTACTACTTGTTAATGCTGCAGCACCATCAGTGCAGACCGCGACACAGTGTGTCCAGGTAAGGTCAGTTGTTTCAAAATATCTATTAATAATTTCAAATATTTTCTCTCCATTTGTTTTTCCTTCCAATTTTTTACAATATAAAAAATCTTCTGATATGTCTTCTTCATAAACGTATCTCACATAAACAATTAATTGAGACAGTTTAGAAATGTCAGTAGTTTCATCAAGTTGTAGAGCAAATACAGGAGAGTTTTGTAATCGATTTAACAGAACTGATTCTATATTACGTGATATGGTGGAAATTCGGCGAGAAACGGTATCTCTTGATAATGATATCGTTTTTAAATCGTTACCATATTTTTCTCCATGCATAATTGATGTCATTTTAATTGCTGAAGGAAGAATGAGCGATTCTCAAATTGTATGTGGTTTCAAAATTTTCCCTATTAAATATGAAACTTCTAAGGATGCCCGTAAAGCCTTCTCAGGAATTGTGTATTTTTTCAAAAATGCATTTAATTTTTCATACTTTCAGCTCGTTTTCTAAAAAATGTTTCAGATTTTTTTGCTAATGCTTTATGCTTGGTTTCCAAATGTCTTTTTAATTTAGCAGGTTTCATACTTTCATTTGCTAATTTATCCCTGCAATTAACACACAACGGATATTCTTTCCCATTAACAACGCAATATATAAATCCATATTTAATAAATTTTTCTCGATATTTTCTCAATTTTTTTATTAGATAGCACATTTCATTCGATATTTTTTTATGTAGGAACAGTGCCATTGGATTCATTCACAGTTTTTCTAAGTTCATCGGATGTTGGTTCATCATTCTAATTTGTATTGTCATTCTTTTCATTTTCTGGACGTTGGGTACCAATTTTTAGCCATTTATCTATCATGAGGGTATTAAAACTAAAACTAAACAAAATTATAAATATACAATATTTCATTTCTTTGGTTTGTTCAATCACGTGTGGCTACCACGTGGGAAGAAAATAAAGTCCGGGATTACTCTGTATAAATCATGTTTATTTGTAGCTTATTCAGACGAGAATTAAAGAAAAGAAAACTTAATTATAAGAGAAACATCTCTTTATACCAATTGCACATACTCGCTACTTAAAATAAAAAATACAACACTGAAGTAAAAATTTACACATGGTAAGCGAGGCAAGTAAATATCTCAACTGGTGTTGCCAGTCGAGCACACATCTATATTGTACCCAGAGGTTACAGTGAATCATAACATACAAATATTGGAGCTTACTTAAAAAATACAAAACAAGTACAAAATTAATTATAGTGATTTAATATAATTATGTTTAACATTACTTACTCCAAAGATGGGAAAATATATATTTAAAAATTACAATTAGAGTTTATTTTTCAAAATTCATCTTACTATGATCTTAAATTTTTACACGCACTTAAACTGCAAAAGCAGGCTTCCTTTAGTGCTCCGTCATCTGTAATCTAAAAATAGAACTAACTATTCCCTTACACGTTTTAAAATAGTAACCACCCGGATAGCGTTTCCAAGGAAATATCAGAGTAGGATAATTGATTTTCGAAAAAATAAATAAATAAAAATAAATAAAAAATACAAAATATAGAAAAAACAGTTTTTCTTTATAAACATTTTAATATGTATATTGATTTTTTAAATTCATTGTTTACTATTGCCCTCCGAGCACCCTACTGAACTGTCCTATATTTAAAAAATATGTTATGTGCATACCCGATTGCAAATTTTACTTAAAATTAGCAAAAGCAGTATATAAACAGAATTACAGAATGCACTTGAATGAACGTAAGAAGCAGCAAACCGAACTACTGAGGCACAGACGGAAAGAACTGCACGGTCCTAGCTGTGATCACAGTATAAAGACTAAATAGCAGGTGTGCACACCTAGATTGAAAGAGCTGTAGTAAAGATGGCCACTGCTAAACGTCAGACCGACCCAAGTTGCATATGAATCCCACCGGAGAGCAGGTAAAGGGCATCTCAAATTGACAATTATCTTTTATCCCTATGTCTGTTCGCCTGCCGGTTACCGAAGTATAGGTATTATATACTAATACAGACAATTGTTTTCGTAAAAAAATATAGTTATTTTTTTTATAAATAATATTATCTCATTTCACTACTTTACTGGTACCTGATACATGTTGAAGAAAAGCCTTATATTTTTTATTGTCAAATAAATCTCTTTGAATTTGACGACCCACAAAAATTTTCAAGCGACCCCCAGAGGGGTCGCGACCCACAGTTTGCGCACCACTGATATAAAGTATTAGTATAAATTATTAATATAAAGTATTACATTTAACCAATTATACCTGGCGTTGCTCGGGTAGAATTGGTTAAATGTTAATTGAAAAGTGATCAAACTATATTAATAACTTTATATTAATAATTTATACTAATATTTTGAATATTAGTATAAATTATTAATATAAAGTATTACATTTAACCAATTATACCTGGCGTTGCTCGGGTAGAATTGGTTAAATGTTAATTGAAAAGTGATCAAACTATATTAATAACTTTATATTAATAATTTATACTAATATTTTGAATATTAGTATAAATTATTAATATAAAGTATTACATTTAACCAATTATACCTGGCGTTGCTCGGGTAGAATTGGTTAAATGTTAATTGAAAAGTGATCAAACTATATTAATAACTTTATATTAATAATTTATACTAATATTTTGAATATTAGTATAAATTATTAATATAAAGTATTACATTTAACCAATTATACCTGGCGTTGCTCGGGTAGAATTGGTTAAATGTTAATTGAAAAGTGATCAAACTATATTAATAACTTTATATTAATAATTTATACTAATATTTTGAATATTAGTATAAATTATTAATATAAAGTATTACATTTAACCAATTATACCTGGCGTTGCTCGGGTAGAATTGGTTAAATGTTAATTGAAAAGTGATCAAACTATATTAATAACTTTATATTAATAATTTATACTAATATTTTGAATATTAGTATAAATTATTAATATAAAGTATTACATTTAACCAATTATACCTGGCGTTGCTCGGGTAGAATTGGTTAAATGTTAATTGAAAAGTGATCAAACTATATTAATAACTTTATATTAATAATTTATACTAATATTTTGAATATTAGTATAAATTATTAATATAAAGTATTACATTTAACCAATTATACCTGGCGTTGCTCGGGTAGAATTGGTTAAATGTTAATTGAAAAGTGATCAAACTATATTAATAACTTTATATTAATAATTTATACTAATATTTTGAATATTAGTATAAATTATTAATATAAAGTATTACATTTAACCAATTATACCTGGCGTTGCTCGGGTAGAATTGGTTAAATGTTAATTGAAAAGTGATCAAACTATATTAATAACTTTATATTAATAATTTATACTAATATTTTGAATATTAGTATAAATTATTAATATAAAGTATTACATTTAACCAATTATACCTGGCGTTGCTCGGGTAGAATTGGTTAAATGTTAATTGAAAAGTGATCAAACTATATTAATAACTTTATATTAATAATTTATACTAATATTTTGAATATTAGTATAAATTATTAATATAAAGTATTACATTTAACCAATTATACCTGGCGTTGCTCGGGTAGAATTGGTTAAATGTTAATTGAAAAGTGATCAAACTATATTAATAACTTTATATTAATAATTTATACTAATATTTTGAATATTAGTATAAATTATTAATATAAAGTATTACATTTAACCAATTATACCTGGCGTTGCTCGGGTAGAATTGGTTAAATGTTAATTGAAAAGTGATCAAACTAATCATTCCTCTTTCATAGAAAAATGCAATCATCATTTAAGTGTACGGAAAATAATTTTTTAACATCGTTTTAACTTTTTCATAGCTTCGATAATTTACTTATGATGCATATATATATTACATAACTACAACAGTTTTTTTCCTAAGGTGACTACTACAGAAGTCGATTTCAGTTTTGGAGGGATTACGAATTCCCCATAAGTTCGTTTTCAGTAAAAATGACGAACTTCCGCGTTTAGTCACTCAGTTTTCCTATCAATATTTCTCTACTTGTGGCACTCTTTAACATACACAAGGGATGCGATGATTTCGAACTCATCATTATGACAGGCTGGCAAATTAAATTGCATAGGCATTCGTGATTAATTTATTTTGAAATAAACACATTTTTTTCTTGAAAATTCAGTAGCACGTGGAATAACAGAGGTTGTCTTAAAAAATAAATATCATTAGTGTAGGCAAAGCGAACTCCATTCAATTATAATTTTTCAGATAACAGAAGGCCGATATTAGTGTTTTTTTAAAAAATCACTTCTTTCAACGAATGTTTAACAGGTATCTAAGTTGCATTAAAACAGATTCAACTCGCAAAGTAAGCAACCTCGACTTTCAATCACTTAAAACAAACATTTTGAATTTTTCAACAGTCCTAGTTCAAATACTTCCTAACTGTGACACTATTCCAAGATCAGCCAAGTCTTATCTAAAATTCGTTTTACTCCAACAGAAATTCAGTTCTAAATCGAATCCTTGTGGTATTTTTTTCAATTGAGATTCGGTTTCTATATGGAAACCAAGTCACGTACCTATTTTGAATGATAGATGTAGTTTCTTGACTATAGAGTAGTGATGAAAATTTACATAAAAATTTAGTAATATCTGAACTACAACGTATGACTACCCATTTTAACTTAACGTAACCCATCTTTTTTTAAAAATGATTTGATATGAACTTTACCGGTCATTTTTAAAATAAGTTACATAAAAATATTTTATTTAAAACGTTACTCAAAATATTTTATTTTGTAGTTTATTTTTATGAAACATAATTCTACAAACCATTACCTATTCAACCAAAACTTGAGGAATGTTGGTCGAAATATACGTATACCTTCAAGAAATTATACATGTACAGAGATATTTTGCAGAAAATAAATAATTCATTAAAATTTAACTCCTAAAGATTATATCTGCAGCATGTAAAATACTGGAACACGTAAATACAAACAGAAACGAAATTCCGATCAGAAAAAATGCCGAATTCTGAAAAACGAAAGATATGAGTAAGAGTATCGAATGTCGACTTCATGAGTATATTCTGAAATTGAGAAATTCGAAAAAAGACGTTTGAAAAAAATTCATTAAGACAGTAAGGATTTATTTACAAAACAAATTTATAAAACCTAGAAATGCTCAAATATGACCGCAACATTTCACTGTCCTAAATCAAATACACAAACACGGAATTTTTGGTAATTTTGGATTCAAACTTCATTTAGATTAATTAATTACTATATACATTATGTGCAAATTTGCAAACTTGAGAGCACCATAGTTCAGTTACATAGATAACAAGAGATGAAGCATACTATTAAATAAATTAGCACTATTCTTATAAGGGGAGGATTGGACCGCACCGCCAAACTCAAGAAACAGAATCGAAATATATATAGAACAAAATACAGAAATTATAGAACTCTGACGGCTCCAGAACAGTCCCTAAATATTTCGGAATTCTTTACTAAATTAAAATTGTCCCGTGACCCCTAACAAAGTAGCGTAAACCCTCTTGCCCTACTCTGAAAAGGAGAGATAAAATACAAGTCTTATGCACATCTAATAGAGGGCTACAGTGGTCTAAGTGACAAACAGAGGCTTCGCCAACGTTATTAGCTATTCCGGCTTGGTTGGGGTTTTATGGCACAAGGGCCATATTTGGCCATTCTACGCCAAACACACAAGACATACAAAATCAAGTAATAGACATGCACAAGCAATGAAAGTTTTACTGACGCAGAAGAGAGAAATACACTCGGGGAGGAATCGAATCTGCGCCGAGTATAACTCACAGGTTGCTAGCGCAGTGGGCATACCCACTGAGCCACGATGGTCCTTACTTATTCCAGAATTATTTACTAAATTGAAAAATGTCCCGTGATAGGTAGGTAGGTATTAACGTCACACTGGAGCAATACAACGGGCTATTGGTGACAGTCTGGGATCAATCCCAAAGGGAAAGACCAAAGACAACACCACGCAATATTGAACCACGGTCAGATGCCGAGGCAACACCTGAGCTGGCACTCCACTCTCCAAACTTCCCCACCACGCCAACGTGAGGCCACGACAGATTTAAAGCGCACCAGTCGCCTTTATACACGACGGTCTTTGGTTGAATTCGAACTCGCAACCCTCCGGTTGCTAATCCGTTACTCTTCCAACCGAGCTACCGTGTTTCGAAAAATGCCTCATGATCGAACAAGGAATCTTAAATCTTATTGCCCTACTCTGAGAAAGAGAGATCAAAACCAAATCTTATGCACATCCTTCCAATGAATTCTGATTGACGCTAAAGATTAATTGACTCTAGGGCAAAATAGGACGCTAATCCATGACATGATACAACAGGACAGCCGCTATTGATATACCATTAGCTATCTCCTCAGTTTGATTCAAACGTCCGTTTCCATTATGGCATGGACTAATGAAACTGTTTCGTGAAAGGCCACTGAATTCGGGATCCACAGTCAGACGTCATGTATCATTAACAGGGGCAATGCAGAGTTGAAGATAAGGATTCCACAGGACGTTCTCGGAAGAGCATTTTCAACCAAATGTCAAACCGAGGATGGTAATCTCGTGTGAAGTTAGACAGGTGTTTTATTTTACAAATGGTAGCGGATCACGAACAGTAGTTTTAAACTGTTCGATTTTGAACATCACGTGATTCCACCCAGGAATAAATCGAAAACAACAGAAAGGAGTAGTTTTCTGAAGAAAAGCGGCCATGGAACCTGTGATTTACAATTTGGGAATACATCCAACAAAAGCATTTATGCAACGAACACATACGTATGAAGAAAGCTCTTTGCTCATCATTTTGTGTTGCGTTACTACCTACTAGGTATGAAAGAAACAAACACACCCACACACTTTTGGAGATAGTTTTTCAGCATGGATCCCAAACCAAGGATGTTTTATCACCAATTTTTCAGAGAAAATACATCCTCAAGACACTTAAAAATACACTCCAGCATTAATGTATGTTAATTTTGAGGTAGGTATTTTAATTAACGTCACACTGGAGCAACACAACGGGTTATTGGTGACGTTCTGGGATCAATCCCAAAGGGAAAGATTGAGGACAACACCACGTAATTTTGAAGCATCGTCAGACGGCGAGGTCACACCTGAGCTGGCACCCCACTCTCCAAGCTTCCACACCACGCCAGATGTTAATTTTGAATCAAAATACGTTTGTTTCAAAATGTTTTGAGGGTGGGAAGATAATTAAAGGATTTTATAAATGTTTATAAAAGTATTTACATTATTAGACTTATTATATAAGATTAATGTAATCTATAGTGGAAATAAGTGATTTACCTATCCACCCTTTAACTAACTTCAAACCTTCTCGAACCTTTGCATCCTTTTCATCTTTTGATTAATTTCAAACTAATTTCATTATTAAGGTATGGGACTCGGTAAGGACTTGAAACAATATAAATAAAAGAAATAATTTCTAAAAAATACAAAATTGGAAAATTAGCAAAAAATTAATTTCTTTTCGCATATTTAGTATACGTTAAATGCGCTTTCAGCGTACACAGTTACGCACTCCTTTGGATTCAATGTACCCACATCTGTATACCTACAGTTGAATACTCCAGAATGTTTTGTTGTGGAGACAATATAAAAAACGTTTACACATTTCAAATCTAAGTCAGAAACATTCAGACGTTGAGGCCCTTTTTATTCATATTTTACAACTTAACTGCTAAAGTACGTATAGCTAATACTGTACTCGAATTCAAATCTAATTTCAATTTAAAAAGTGTTCTGAAATAGAGTTAATAAATCCAAAAAACTTTAAAGCATCATAAACAGATAACTTGATGCAGATTTTACATTTCATAATTTCTGGTTTTTCAACGCCTGGTTTTTAAATAAATTTATTATGTCATTGCCCAATCTGAACTATCTCGTAAGAGCTAAAAAAATCGAGGTGTTTATGTTAAGATTTTTCTGGATGAATCGCAAATTAGCTCAAAATAGTGTTATCTCTGAATTGGGAATGTAAATGATAGAGTATGTAATATAGTGCTATCAATGAATTCAAATGCGAATCATGCGTGACAAGTAAAAAATGTCATGAAAGGAAAAGGTATTGGGGAATAGACTAGTAGGATGAAATCAGAAAAAGATCGCTTAAGCGCGAACCAGTGTTTACTAAAGACACAAAACCCCGTGGGAAAAGAAAAGATCACTAGGTACCTCGGGTCCGTGAAGCCTTATACATTTTAAGGAGATGGCTCAGAGGCCTGTATAAATGAGTGCTGAATAAACTTTTGCATACAGTTTTAAACTGTGAAATATTTATTCAAGAATTAAATGCTTTATTGTTTTATTTATTTTATTAGTTTATTTTATTGAATATCATATTATAACTTCAGTAAGGAATAATATGTCCGACCTTCCTAAAGCAGATGGAGCGCTCGTTCACTTTTTTAAAACCCTAAAAGCGAAACTGAGAGAAAGCAAAAAAATATCCCGTGGCGAACAATTTCCCCGATATTAACAGATAATTGTATAGTCGCCTTTTATGTCATCCGGCCGAATGGTTAAGAGTGCAGCTCATTCTAGATTGGTAGACTTTAACGGCATTTCCCTTGTTCCGTTCATAATATAAAAGTTTGAGCTCATACGAGCATCAAATATCGCTCTAGAAAATTATAATAAACAAATCGAAGTTAGCATTTAAGCGATAGTTACGGCAAACATGGCAACCCCGATAACCTAGCTCTTTCTATATCTCCATCTTTCGCTGTGCTCTTGCTCGTGAAGTACGTGTGGATATATCAAAATCCGAGCATCCCATCTATACTTGTGAGACTTTTTACCTATATGCATAATTAATTTAAGTTGATCTCAATTGTATTATTTCCATCCATAAATATTTAACCACTCTTTCTCTTGCTTCAGCTCAAATGCAAAGGATTTGATATAATAGAATAATTGGTATAGATATTAAAGTCATTACCATTTAGCTATTTTGTGCATTTTGAATAGTGTTTGTGTTACAAATGTCAACTTTTCTACGTGACAAGTATATCCGCCGTTATTTCTACGTAAGTGTCCTACAAATTTCTATAGTGAACTGGATTGCGAAATAGTGCTGGAATTCAAAACTACAAATCCAAACAAGACATTTATTAAAATTGCATATTTAAATGACACCGACTGCTTTGAAACTGACAAACTCTGTTCTGAAAACTCACCCCTCCCCTTTATCATTCTTCCAAATCAGAATTCCCAATTCCGGTTAAAGATAAAATAAAAAATTGCACGCGCACGAAATATTACAATGAAAATAAATTGAAACATCATGGCGAGCTCAAACTCGCACGCTCAAACAAGTATAAGCGATAAAGAAATATTTTTCCTGCAACTAACCAAAGAAATGCACAAGTCCAACGTATCATTTCCATCGATATAGGCCCTTAATTGCATTAGTAAATAATACAAATTCGTCCAACATGATAATCATCTTAATCCTCCAAGCGGTTCCGACGAGATATCTAGTCCATCTAAATCAGACCAATTTTGCTAAAGACGAGATATCTCGTCCATCAAGATCTGGCCAGTTATCTTCTAATTACGAGATATATCGTCGAGACAACCACCAGGAGGGTTAATTACAAGAGTTTTAAAATAATAATCAATAACATTTTGAATCAGTGACTATTAAAATTACCACAAACAATTCCGTCCTTTAGAGGGCCGCGGTAGCCCGGTTGGAAGAGTAACGGACTAGCAACCGGAAGGTTGCGAGTTCGAATCCAACCAATGATCGTCGTATACAAAGGGGGCTCATACACGTTAAATCTGCCGTGGCCTCAAATGTTCTCACTTGTGAAAGTTTGGAGAGTGAGATGCCAGATCAGGTGCGACATCGTCATCTGAAAGTGGTTCAAAATTACTTAGTGTTGAGCTCGAATTGACCTCGTCCGGGTTTGATCCCGGACCGTCGCCAATAGCGCGTTGTGTTGCTCCCAGTGCGAAGTTAATTAAAATACCTACCAGTTATTAAGGTGTTCTTCGGTATTATACGAAACTTAATAAATATTTACAAGTGTCTAAGACACTTAGCTGTTGCGGCAGTTTCCAGTGGCCAAGGCATCTGTTTTTATTATCGGCCCGACAGACGCTAATTAAAATACCTTCCTACCTACCATCCGTCCTTTAGAGTCGAAGCAAGAAAATGAACACGGCAAATCCGAATTCGGAATTAGAATGGACGGCAGCGCAAATAAATCTTTCAATGCATCCATCAGTTATCAAAAGGTACCGTTTAAACAAAACGAAACTGCGTTTTTATGCATTCCTCTCAGCACGAGCCCACCGAAGCGAAAGGAAACTCATACCACAAACCGCACTAAGTCCTCGCCTGAAATGAGTCGTACCAAAGCTCAATCCCATTTTCGACATCCCACTCCACAATAAAACGCCCCACCCGGGATTATGAAAGGCCACTCCACTCCTGATGATCGCCATTAGTGCAGCCTGCTGATGGGACTGCACTGTAACTAATTGGGGGAATGTTTTCCTGAGACGGCTTCTCTGAAGCGAGTTGAAACGCATTTCCCGAAGAGCTCCTCGCTTAGTCGACCTTAAATCTTCGCCAGACGTCGGTGGAGTGCGAGGCTCATAAAACGCGCGTTTTAAAGTTCGCGTCCGTTTCGATCCGGGATCGTAAACCGCCGTTAGAGATCGTTTTATAACCTTAGGACGCTTAAGTGCAGATTGGAGAGGGATAGACAGCTAATAAAACGTGTCCGATCACGGCTGTGAAAAGTTTATGGGTGACTGAGAGGATTTGTTATGCGGGTGGACTCGGTTGTGTTTGTTCGGAACTCGATCGTGAAGCTAATAGGCCGAGTCTTGATGCTGATTGATGAGCATCGATTTTAATGAAGATTCTTTTTAACCTTTCCCCAGCAACTAACGCACAATTAAAACACAGATAACGCAAGAGCTTATGTCCTCTTCTCGAAGATAATCCCACAAACATGAAATATAAGCTGTCTAAGCGTTGCTATAGAGAGGAGCTTCAAAAAGTGTGATCAACATGTCGACTAGTAGTCACGTGACTGCTCTGTGAAAAATTCTTGACTGATCAATTTGGCATTTTATCGCCTCGTTTGGCGATATTACATCTTATGACAGGGACATGTGTGAATGCGCATTTCTAGAGTGGCGACAAAAGTGGTGAAATCGCCAATCTATTATTATGTCACGATGATGAATCAATGGATGGTAGTTTCCCCAGTTTCGTGAGCCAATCACATGAGGCTTTCCTCACGGCAGCCGGAAGTATTCTAAAGGTCACGTTACTGCTAGTTTCGGTCATATGATACTGGGCACATAAAGAGGCTACCATTGCTCATTTTTTATTTCCTCTATGGATAATCCTAGGTTTCAAGGTTTCATCTCAGCTTTATTTTTTAAGTCCCAGATTTTGCTTCATCTAATTTGCCAAATTGTTCCTTTTTTATCCAACCATACTCATCTGCCATAGAGTTGAATTCAAGCTTTCAAATGTCTCATAATTCAATAATTATTGAGTGTTTATAAGCAAAATATACACCTAAATATTACTGACTACACGCCATTCAATTTTGTAAATACAACTTTTTTTATTAATTTATCTTGTTTCTTACTAAGATAGGTTATTTTTGTCAAACTATATGTAGGTAGCTGTCGTTTTTTTGCGGCGGAACTTCTTGTACGCATACTGCATCGACCTTTTAATGAAATAGACGGATCATGTGGGCAGAATTTCTATCGTAAGAGCTCTGAAGGGTAACTCAGAAATGAACTTAGCCGATTGGCTATGGAATCGCAGACTAGTCAGTGAATAATCACTTTAACCAATCAATAATTTAGGATTCATGCTTTTACCCCAAACCACGTGACAGATCTTCAAACCGTACAACTGGAAGAAATAAAATGAAGCTGCGTTCACATGCTTCGTATATTTCATTTTAAGGTCGATACGTATACTGCATCGACCTTAAAATAAAATAGAATAAAATAAAATAAATAGTGGTTGTGAGTAAAATGGCATGAATCCTAAATTATATTAATAGGTTAAAATGATTATCCATCGTGATCAAAACACTAGTCTGTGCTTCCATGACCAATCGGCTAAGTCGATTTGTGATTTGCCCTTCAGTGATCTTACGACGAATCCGCCCACATGATCCGTCTATTTCATTTTAAGGTCGATGGTATACTGAGAATGACGTCACTTGACTTGTTTTTCGATCACGATTTCAGCATTTCGCCAATACTAGTTCCAAAGAATGCATTCCGAATTGATGTAAGATAGTTGATTGGTCAACGTCATTTAGATTAAACGCCAAGCGGCGCCAAAACAGTGATAAACCATACATTTCAAGCTAATCCCGAAAAGTTTCATGTCCGAGATTGTTTAAAAAGCTTAAAGTAAAATCTTCGTTTTTTTCGTCTGGTTTGGTTTATAACTCAGAAAATTCCTCTCATACCTTGACCAAGATTTTAAGTCTGGCGGCGATTTTGTTTATTTTGTGTTATAAAAATCAAACCATACTATCCACCCAACCCTAAGAAAGTAACATTAAGGAGTATTCTTAAATCACTTAAAGTGATGCATTCACACACTCACTGTAATGCAGAGTGCGTCACGGCAGAAATTCTGGAAGTATCATTTTCCTTTAATACTATAATTCTAAAGCTTAGCTCACAAAGATATCAGTGAAAATTAATAAGACACTTTGTTTCAACTTACCTATAAAGAAAACATTTTTTTCAAGAAAAGGAATAAAAGTGTTTGAATTCACAATCTATTTCAAAGAAACGCATTGAAATTATTAAAAATTAAACCGTTGAATGAAGAATTACCCACGCTTACTGAATAATCACAAGTCGAGCTTGACATAATGGCGATTAGTATTCCTATACAGCTTAAATCATTCCGAAAAACACTGCAGAGTTTCACATCTGCAACATTCCAAGGTTTGCGGTATCCCCACACAATGGGGTCATCTCACTTTTATTTTTATCACGTACAGAAACCATTCCTTAAACCTGTGCACTGGTTCATGTATCATTTTATTTGACGGCCCTGCTGTATTTGACTTCTCTTATTTCTAATGCTGCATTTTTTCCCTTTTGATTTGTAGCATTACTGCACGCTCCTCTGAATTTGTTCGGAGTCTGAAAATGAAACATAAATTCACACACAGATTAGGTAACAACTTTATGGACACCTTATATACACAGGATGTGTATACAGCTTCTTGTACAAACTTTTAACAGGTAATTACACAAAATTAAACCAAATTCACATGAAAGTATATGTCCACCAGTGTATGCTAGACGGTACACTAAGGTGCACAAACGAAATACAGCAAGCATGCTGCCAACTTTTTATCAGCCATAATGCTTCTGTTTAATAGTAGTTGTACACCAATCACAGGTGCTCAACCACATTGATGCACATCTGACAGCGTCAAAGCATAGATTGGCATACATGTTCAATAACACCTTATATGTGCGGCGACACCGTTCAAGACTGTTGAGAACAGATCATGTGTTTCAGAATTACACTAGAATTTTTGCAACTGATCTTATCTGAATTAAAACAAGAACTTGATGACAGTTGGTGCAAAATAGATATGCAGAGAAACATGCGCTCGTATGTATTCTGAATGCGATGTACTGGTTCGCGCGATATTCGTGTTCACCAGAATATTCCCAATGCTAGAGCGAACGGTGGAATATATATACAAAAGCAGAATAAGAATTCTGATGCTTGACTTTGGAGTAAGGGAGAAAAGTTATATATTTTAAAAGAGAATGACTACGTTTTTGTACACTGGTGTTCAAAATTAAGGGAATTTGCATATTTTGTCGAATTTCTCAAAAAGTACTGAACGAAAGGCAAAACTAATACTTCCAAAGATGCAAATCTTTAGTGTTGAATACGTAAGCGTACACGTGCGTGTGGGCGGTGCATTTAGAGGAACATGCTTTCTAAGTGCACGTGACAATTTCCGCGTTTCGTTCGAATTTCGTGGTGTTTTTATGCAACATTCGATGAAATTCAAAAGCAAACAGTCAAAACGAGTAATCACCAACGTTTGGATGATGGAATGAGGTGGCGAGTCGTTGGGAGACTGGAAGCCGGGCAATATCAATTGCATATTGCTAGGGACTTGAATGTAACGCCCAGCGTCGTGTCCAATTTATGGAAACAGTTTAAGGAAACCGGATCTGTAGATAGAAAGCCTGGGCAAGGTCGTCCAAGAGCCGCGACGGCCAATGAAGATCGATATTTGTCCATTACAGAGAGGCGTAACAGGAGTGAAACAGCTTCTCAGCTCTCTCTTGACCTTCATGCGGCCACAGGAAACCGAGTTTCAAGGATTACTGATTCCAGATGGCTACATGAGAGAAGTCTGCTTGTAAGACCTGCTGTTTGCGTCCCGCTCACTTCTGAGCACAGGAGCCTGGTGCAGAGAACATCGACTTTGGACCAGGGATCAGTGGGGGACCGTTCTATTCACTGATGGATCCCAGTTTAATCCAATCACTGATTCACGACGTACGTTCATCTGGAGAGAACCAGCGACCTGTTCTCCAACATCCGAGAAAGAGACATCTGTGGCAGCGGAGGTTTGATGGTCTTTGCAGGTATCACGTTGGATTGGGGCACAGACCTCCATATCTTTGACAGAGGCTTTGTGACTGCTGTGAGGTATAGGGATGAGATCTTGGATCCTTATGTTCGCCTTTTCAAGGGTTCAGTTGGTTCTGATTTCATTTATGGACGACAACGCACGTCCACATAGGGCTCAACTGGTCGATGAATATCTGGAAAGTAAGGATATTCGCCGGATGGATTGGCCAGCCAGATCTCCAGACCTAAACCCTATAGAGAATATCTGGGAAGCTCTTGGGAGAGCAATTGAAACTCGCCTTCCCCCTCCCAAAACAATGCAGGACCTGAAAACAGCGTTGCTGGAGGAGTGCGACCGACTACCGCAGGAACTCATAAACTGCCTCATTTCCAATATGAATTCACGTTGTGAGAGCTGTATAACTGTAAGAGAGGACCATACCACCTATTAACCCATTTTTTGTATCGATATTGTAACTTACGTTTTAGACCTTCCTGCGCTGAAGAGTCGTACGCAGATCATGCGTATGTGCCATAGCTGTTGTATGGCTTTTTTGGTATTATTTCAACCTATGTACATAATTAATTTCATTAAAATATGTCCAATAGTTGTGGAGATAATCGCCCAAAAGTGAAAATTCGCTTAATTTTGAACACCAGTGTACTTGTATGTGAATCGTTGTTTTCCGTCGAAATATGTATTTTTATGTAAAAGTTAGTCTCCTTTCATTCTTTAGAAGCAAAAATGGCTGCATACACACTTACAACTGCGACACTAATTTTTGTGATTAGGTAGGAAGGTAATTGAATTAACGTCGCACTGGAGTAGGACGAAAAGCTTTTTTTGTGATTAGGTCTGCTTCGAAGGGAGACAATGGGGTCTCAGGCACAATTAATTTGAAGTATTCAAATAAAAAAATCACCCGGGTTAATCCTTCAAATCCCAAAATTAGCCTGCTCCAATCACTTGCATTCGCAACACAAGCTATACGTATATGGGTCATTCCTTATCAAACAGCACAGTCCAGGGACACGGCCACCTCCAATTTTTTTTTAAATTCGGCTAATTTGCATCCTAGCAATATATAAGAAATTCAGGAAATTTTTAGCTTCCAACTTGCAGTAATTTTTTATTTTTTTTTAAGTTTGAAAATTTGGGCACTTTTTCATGACTTCAGACTTACTAAATCTTCTGTACCTCTGGAACTAACTGTCCAATCATATTGAATGAAAGCTTATTTTGTAGAAAAATGTACCTTTCTAATGGAGGTGACTTTTTAAGTTGCCTTTTCAGTTTCAAGGTCATTCAATTTGACCTTTGACCTACAATTACAAAAAATGTATTTATTATTTTTTTACAAAAAATATATGTTAAAGGAACACTATTTATCTTTGCATTCTGAAAGTTTCATAGTAGGACACGCATGGGTTTATAGTTAAAATATATTCGAAATAGAAGTATGTATTTAGTACCCATAAATACCTGCATCTTTTGACCTGTTTGTCCAACCACGATGAAAGAGGGCTTTTTATAGAAAAAAGTATAACCTTTCTGATGATATATTATATCATACTATGAGTTCTGATTTTAAGGTCACTCATAGTATCGTGTAATAAATACATCAGAAAGGTCACCTTACAAGTTTTGAAATTCAAGGCTTTGACTTGGAATTTGAAAAAGTATTTCATCATTTTTTCTAAAGTATATCATTATGTCAAATATCATCAGAAAGGTTATAATACGTTTTTCTATAAAATAAGCCCTCTTTCATCTCGATCGGACCAACAGGTCGAAAGATACAGGTGTTTATGTGTACGGATGACATACTTCCATTTATTTCAGATATTTTTTAAATATGCACACACATGCGTGTCCCCCCATGAATCTTTCAGAAAGCAAAGATAAATAATGTACATTTAACATATGCTGTTTAGAAAAAAATACAAAAATACACCTTTTTTGTAGGTCTAAGGTCAAATAGAGTGGTCTAAAATCAAAAAGGTCACTCATAGTACCATGTAATACGTCATCAGAAAGGTTATACTTTTTCTATAAAATACAGGTACAGAAAGATACAGGTGTTTATGGGTACTGAATACATATTTCTTTTTATTTCGAATAGTTTTTAACTATGAACCCATGCGTGTCCCACTGAAACTTTTAGAAAGCAACGATAAATAATGTACCTTTAACATATATTTTTTCTAAAAAATAAAAATATGTTTTTATGCTATTGTAGGTCAAAGGTCAAATTGAATGACCTTGAAATTGAAAAGGTCACTCAAAAGGTCATGGTACGCCGTTAGAAAGGTTGTACATTTTTCTACAAAATAAGCTTTCATTTAATATGATTGGACAGTTAACTCCAGAGGTACATGAGATTTAGTGAGTCTAAAAACATGAAAAATCGCCCAATTTTTTAAACTTTAAATTAATATACATAAAAAATTATTGCAAGCTCGAAGATAAAAATTTGCAGAATTTCTTATATATGGCTGGGAAACATATTAGCCGATTTAAACAAAAATCGGAGTGGGTCGGGACGAACATGACCTTTTTCTGTACGGTTTCACATAGAATGACCCATATATATTCTGCATAAGAGAGAGATTATAAGACCCATATAAAGCAAAGTTGGCGTCTGTCTGTTCTCTATACAAATCTACACCGTTTGACCAATCCGCACCAAATTTGGCACACATTCTTTAGAACCCTGCGGGTAACGTAGGCCACTTATTAACACCCGTTCTATTTTTCCAGGTGTGCAGAGGGAGCTAAAAGAAATTCGAAATACCTATAGGAATAACATTGAGTATCAAGTGATTGCGAAAAGCTACTCCATTTGTTTCACCAGTATTGATGGAAAAATAACTTTTCAAATACAATTTTTTACCAGCATTGTCGAAAGACAATATTTTCCAAGACAAATTAAATTCTAATATTTATGTTTGAACTGAAGTTTTATTTCTTCTCATTTTTCAATAATTTATGAATATTTAATTGATGAAAAAAGGATATTTAAAGCATTTAATTCTACACAACTTACAAAAATTTGGTACACTTATTATATGGAACCCTGCGGGTAACGTAGACTACATATTAACCCCCATTATATTTGTCTTAGGTGTGCAGAGGGGTGTAACGTCTCGTCATACTGGACAGAGCACTTGCTAGGGGGCGCTCTCTCCCACTTTGACTGTGCAGTTGACATCAGAGGTAACATCTACAGGAATCGCCTCTCAAGATGACCTTGGAGCTTTTTTCACAATCTTAGAGTATGGTGCAATCGTAGATGGGTGCGGTTGCGCTGAAAATTGCTCAGTATCATATCGTTTACGTATCCCGTCTGTAAAATGCGGGATGGAATTTTCAAGCATCAAGTGTAATTGCTTGAAACGTTGATCATGATATCGTATCAATATTTGTCAGCCTTTCATAATGACAGTGGAATTCCGAAATTCGCATTCCTGGTGTAAGGCGCTACAATTAAAAAAATATTGATAAGAAAAAAACTGACTGCAGCAATACGAATGTGTGTCATTTTTTAGAAAATGAACTTAAAGGGCATTCCCAATCACTCCAAAACTCAAAATCGACTTTTGTATATAGTCATCTCAGTATCCGTTTTTGTAGGTTTGTCTAATCTATAGTATGTGAAATGGATCTAAAGTAAACTGTAGAAGCTATAAAAATCTCAGTTTTAAAAATTGTTTTGCGTTCGCTTATTTTTTCTCTATATTTACATTTTCTATGACAGAAAAGTGATTTTTTTGGATCACTTTCAATCGACGTTTAACCAATTAAACCCGAGCAACGCCGGGTAAATTCAGCTAGTAAGAACTAAATTCTTCCGTTGCTAAGCAACTGCGCTTGCTTATTATCAGAATTTATCAGCAGGAAGCTGAATATAATTCTTTAGAATTTATCAGCAGGAAGCTGAATATAATTCTTTAGAATTTTTCATTATGTGCGTTATTGTAAAAGGGGGGGTATTTTAATTAACGTCACACTGGAGCAACACAATGGGCTATTGGTGACGGTCCGGGATCAATCCCAAAGGGAAAGATTCGAGGACAACACCACGTAATTTTGAACCATGGTCAGATGACGAGGCAACACCTGAGCTGGCACCCCACTCTCCAAACTTCCACACCACGCCAACGTGAGGACATTTGAGGACACGACAGATTTAACGTGCACCAGCCCCCTTTGTACACGACGGTGTTTGGCTGGATTCGAACTCGCAACCCTTCGGTTGCTAGTCCGTTACTCTTCCAACCGGGCCACCGCGGCCCTATTGTAAAAGGCAAATAAGTTATTTTTGAAAAATTGGCTAATATTTTTGAATTCATTAAACATTTGAAGACGTGGACTGCTGACCTGATGCCATCAGTCATTCTCATTTGTAAGTTATTTCTTTATTATAAACAAGAAGTAATAGATTAATGTCCACCTCAAATCGAATCACACTATAAGTACCTTGCGACTCAAAGGCCAAGTACAAAAGCCTCAAACATAATTCATAAAGATAAGAATTAGATGATAGTTAAATTTCTTAGACGAGTTGTGCAATTTACTGTGTTCCTATCACACCACAAAATATGAGGTAGGTAGGTATTTTAATTAACGTCGCACTGGAGCAACACAACGGGCTATTGGCAACGGTCCGGGATCCATCCCGAAGGGAAAGATCCGAGGATAGCACCACGTAATTTTGAATCTCGGTCAGATGACGAGGCAACACCTGAGTTGGCACCCCACTCTTCAAACTTCCACGCCACACCAACGTGAGGATATTTGAAGCTACTACAGATTGAATGTGCCCCAGCCCCACATGACGGGCTTTGGTTGATCCGGGTTTCGAACTCGCAATCCTCCGGTCGCTAATACGTTTCTCCTCCAATTTGGCTACCGCAGCCTCCAACAGTGAGAAGTAACACATTTGTTGTTTTTTGATAATTTACTTTAACTGATGCCCTTAGAATGGTTAACAAAATTGACTAGCGAAATACACTGAAAATAGACTCAGATATTGTATCTAAAATTCGAATTCTTTTCGCTGGTAGAGAGTATTATATACATTCTGGAACGTGCTGAAAAATCCACTATTAAAGATAACAATGGTGCAGCGTTTTTGAGTTTGAATAATGGGGGAACTGGAGCATCTGTGGACATGACCCGTTTGCAAAAGAATATAAATTCTAGAAATATTTTGAAGAGATTTTTCAGTAATTTTGTAATGCATGCGATTTTTAATTTTCAAATCTTCAAGTCACTTAAATTGAGTAGATAGATTCAAAGAAAGCTTTATTTTAAAATAGTGGCTAAATTTTAATCTACTTTCTTGCATTTTATTTTTACTATCGTGAGCAAGTTATGATAAATTAGAATTCTAATATTATTAAGAATTTTTTTGCCGTTAATGGATTTAACATTAAAGAGCTCTGAAGCTAAATAAGTTTAAACCCAAGCTTTTCTGGAGATTATGAATTTGGGGAGGTTTAAGTCAATCTAATTTAAAAAAATAGTTTTAAGGGATCAATATTTTACTTGAAAATCTTAACTGAGTGCGGTAAAAGAAGTGTATAGGTCGTAGAATTATTATTTTTGTACGTGATCTTTCATGCAATCTATGATGTACGTTGGCCTTGATCTCATTTGTTTTTATTAACCCACTCTAGGGACTTCAACATACCCTAGGGTGGACTAATCAAAACAAATGTCCATGTGCGGTTTCTATCTCTGACAAATGCACCTTATGGCCTATACAGAACTCTATCGACCTATCGGAACGTATATCAATTAACCTATTAAGTGAGTGTGAGGTTCTTCAGCCAACACACTGAGGAATGGTAGCCGGAAGGAACCATTGGATCCCCGAGGGATGTTGGCGTGGTCGTTCTTGGACAATCATCCGGGTAAGGAGGGAGAAGAAGAGGGACTCGACAAGGCGGAGAGGTAGGTAGGTATTTTAGTTAACGTCGCACTGGAGCGACACAACGGGCTATTGGCAACGGTCCGGGATCAAACCCGAAAGGAGAGCACCGAGGACCACATCGTTTTGAGACACGGTCACCTGTATGATGGATTTTCAGCCTAAAAAAAGAAGACGGAAAACTGATTTTCTTTCTGTTAACCTAAATGATATCGCATGATGAATGTCAGATTTACCTTGGTATCACCGTTTTGACGACATCAATAGGGAATTTATTAATAGGGAAATTATTTTTGACTACTAGAACTCTTGTTCCTAGGTAGGTCGGGAATTAACGTCGCACTGGAGAAACGCAACGGACTGTTGGCGACGGTCCGGGATCAATCCCAAAGGGAAAGATCGAGGACAACACCACGTGATTTTGAATCACGATGAGATGACGAGGTCACACCTGAGCTGGCGCCCCACTCTCCAAAATTCCACACCAAGCTAACGTCAGGAAATTTGAGGTCATGATAGATTTAACGTGCACCAGTTCCCTTTGTACACAGCGGTTGGTTGGATTCGAATTCGCAACCCTCCGGTTGATAATCCGTTATCCTACCAACCGAGCTACCGCGGCTCCAGCGGAGACAGAGGACGGACGTGCGAGGGTCCTTTTCGCGGCGATCTTCCGAAAGATTTGGAACTGCAGACTTATGTATTTTACCATAGAAATGTGTAATTGAATGTACAGGTAAATCTACCCCATGAAGAAGCTACACTTTCTCTGGTAGATAAGAAAAGAACCAACACACATGCGGCGTGTTTACAGTGATATTTAAACCCGTGCGTTTGGACTGTTTAAGGTTTGATGAAATTGAACTGTGGGTGCTTTTCCTAGTAGTGAAGGAACAAGAATAATATGTAAAATGGACAGAGTGGACATAAAACGATTTTCACCGTTTGGAGGCACCTGCAGCTAAATCGAATAAAGGGAATGGAACCACATGTGGTATTGGGGCTTTTGAAGACATGAGGCGTAGTACCAAAAGTCACCGATAGGGGAAATTTGGCTTTTTTTGGGGGTCGAAAATGGTCGTTTGACTGTTAATATTTGCATTAAACACAGATAAAATGTACAATGCAAAGTTTCGACTGCGTAAACTACCACGCCACTAATTCCAGCTGGATTTGTGGCTCGTTGCAACGTTCAACTCACGTAGTACTGTCCTCGATTCTTTCTCTTTGGGATTGATCCCGGACCGTCACCAATAACCCGTTGACGTTAATTAAAAAAATGCCAAAATCAACTCGCAGGAAAGAATATTTTATTCACCAGAATCAGATTTCCCTTGACCAGATAGACAAATTTCAATGTGCTGATATTTCGTGTGTAACAAATTACATCCGGCGTGCGGCATGCTCTACAGATATGGGTACGTATTATAATTAACATCGCACTTGAGCAACACAACGGGTTGTTGGCGACGGTCCGGAATCAACTCCCGAAGGGAAAGATCCGAGGATAACACCACGTAATTTCGAACCACGGTCAGATGACGAGGTCACACCTGAGCTGGCACCCCACTCTCCAAATGTCCTCATCACGCCAACGACAGAACATTTCAGGCCACGAGAGATTTAATGTGCACCAGCCCGCTTTACTCGACTGGCTTTGGTTGGATCCGGACTCGGATCTACAGATGAGCTTAAGGAGTAGGTTGGTTTTTGGTTGCTTTGGGTTTTTATGGTGCAAGGGCCATATTTGGCTTAGCTGCCCTAGACAGAAGACATACAATATAAAGTAATATCATACACACATATGAAAGTTTTTACTGACAAGTGAAATACACCCAGGGAGGAACGTAATGGGTAGATTAGCACTGAAAGTCAGCTAAGAAATGTAATCATTGAAATTGGTCTTGGTCACAGTACTATTTGTCGTAGTACTGTGCACCATTTTTAATTACGAGAATTATAAAACTCATGTCAGTCTGAAATTGGACAGGTATTATATTCTAGAAATCCATTTTTAAGAGTTGGTATCACACTTACAGACCATTAGCCATTTTACTTTCGCAAAGGCGCAGTAAGGCTAGAAATGTTTTAATTGAGATAATATTTATAAAATTTTACAACTATTAGAAAATTTGTTTCATCGCAATGGGAGAAAACGACAGTATATAACGACAATTTTAAGAATAACACCGTATATTTGAAATTTCTGGAGTTTATGAGAAATTCAAAATGTGGTAATTTTAAAATGTATGTTAAACTTAGTGATATATCTACAAAGAATTAATAGGACGTAATTTCTGTCTTTACCGACAACCTCTTGGTGGTATGGATTCCAAGAAGCCATTGACAATATCGGAATCTTTATAATCTTGGAATAAGATTGGTACAGATAACAAGTTTCAATCTCTTCGAAATTAATGAGTTTTCCTATGAGCGTACGTAGTTTCCAATCTGCAGAACTGGATCAGTATAACATTAAGCCCTGGTCTTTAAAACTATATCTTCACAGAACTGGTATAGATTGTTGTACGGCACAAATTGAACCAACTTTCAGCGAGAGCAAATGAATCTGCTCTATCCTGAATCAATTACATTTTACCACTAGCGTTTTGACTACTTTGAATCAGGTACCCAACAACACAATAGAAGTTACTTCTAGTACAGAAAATTCCAAAACTTATTGGTGACTAGATTTATTTCACACACAACACAACCAAAATCTGTTGACTTAACGTCAGCCTAAGAGACAAGCAAGCATAACCTTCAAATACCCAGTCGAGTTTACAGAAAAAGTTTTATCAAGCGTTTTTCAGAGGAAAGCAATTATTAGAAAAGAAAAAATTCAAAGAAAATTTGGGCCTGTTAAATATTAAGTTTTCTACTTGCTTAATATTTTATCCAGCAGAATATTTTAGAAATTTTCGAGTTGATAAAGAGAAGAGTCATGAAGGTTCGGACGAATAGGGTTCGATTTTTATGCATTGTGATTAAAATCTGCTGTTGTAAATGAGAGGAACAATTTTTCAAATTATTAGTGTGTGATTTCAAGTTATATTATGAAAGTTTTAGTTTTGAGTTCAGATGTCTTAAAATTACTTTTAAGCATTTATAGAAAATGCTAACTTAATATTTTCAATAACAGTTGCTAAATGTTAATTTGTAGCAGCACTGTTATAAAACAGTCCACCTCTAATGAAATGAACATGTATCATTTTAGCATCAACTGTGTTCTGCATCTTGAAAAGTTTGAAATCAAATCTTCGTCAATAACCCGTAGTGTTTCTACAGTGCCGACGTTAATTAAAATACCAATATCTTCCAAGTTGGCGAGCCATTTTTATTTTGTCGAAGAATTTTTTTAAGATATACGAATTTCAATTTTGAATAATACCATTACTCCGTATCTATACATTCACTTATGTTCCGAGACAGAATAGTTGAATTCTAAAACTATAAGTTCTAGACTCGAATATTTCTATTTCCATCGGTTACCAGGTGGAATTAACTGAAAAATTAAATAGAAAATGCTTAAGTTACAGTAAAATTATTGTAAGCAAACGATAAAATATTTAAGTTAAAATAAATGCTATTGGAAGAGAGAGAGAGCAAACTATAAAATGCTTGTAAAAATAAATACTATTAAAATTAAATGATCGATTTACAAAACCTTCTATAAACAGTTTAATAAACAAAAATTGTTTGACAATATAGAATCACTTTTACCTTTATAATTTTTCTTTCGGACTTCGAAATAGTCGCATAAGGAACAGTCTTCATATTGAATTGAGCACAAAACACATAATTTTCGATGGCAACATTCAATTTTCTCGCAAAGCTCCTAATGATAAATTAATTTAATGAAAATATTAATATATTTCAAAATAATCTTCCAATCATTTGTTACATAATTATTAAGCAAGATAAAAATCTACGTCATCGTTTCCTTTAAAAATGGTTTTTAGTATGCAATATTAATTATTGAATTAATATTTCAGATGAATAAGAATACCTGCATACTTGAAATATGCAACAACTTTTAAAAATTTTGGTGGAAAACGATTCAAAAGGACATTGTTTAGGTAGAAATATTTCAGGCTCTTCTTTAAAAAGTCAGTACTTCAAAGTACAGTAAAGTCAATCTTACTAAAGATGCGCTGTTTTTCCTGCTTTAACCCTTAAAATAACAATGTCATTACAAATTAGCAGTCAGCAACTGCTATCGAAAATATTAAGTGTTATAGATAAATGGCTAAACAGTAACTTTTAAAAAACTAATTTTTTAAAATTAATTAAAATTATTAAAATTTGGAGAGAATGATAGCAATTATTAACTGTTAAACTTATTCACAAATTGTTCGTTTCAGTTATTAATTGCTATCTGATCTATTACTATTAGCAGTTAGTAATAACAGCTAAGACTGCTTTCGCATAGTAAGTTTTCCCCATCTCTACATTGATAGTTTATTTCATTTATACTACACATAATTTACAGAAAACAATGTCCATTAAATGAAATATTGTTTGTTTTGTATTCATAATAAACTTGAAATCTTTTTTCAAAGTTTTGGAATTATTCCGTATTTGCGATATACGAACCCGAACAGAATTATGGGCCCAGCAAGCTTCCACTGCGTGCCGGTTTCTCCGTTGATTTCTTTTTCACAGGATAAGGTTTTCTACATTTTGCAGCATATTCATCTCCGACGACTGTAAAACCTTTACCTTCATCTTTGCGTTTCAGCTCAATTCTTCTAGCTTCGGTCAATAACTGTTTTGTAACATTATCAACTTTGAATTCTGTATCGTTGAGCTTGTAAAGGATCTGGACAATGTTCTGAAGGTAAAGATGTATAAGCTGAAAACATACTAATAATTCGGGTATGTCTAAACTAGCTTCTCTTTATATAACTTGAAATCGTTTCTTGGCTATTTTCTTACAGAAAATACCAACAGTCTCTTCATCGAGGTTGAAACGCAGGTCAAAGAAAGCATCGCATCCACCAGGCTTGTTAATCTCACTCTTGAAGTTGGCTCGAAATGAAGTTTCAGCGTCCCCCAAGCAGTTTTACTGTCTTTGGTGTCCGCAATCAGGGTGTGAAACTTTCTTTCAACGCCTTGATAGATGGCGGCGAAGGATCTTTGCTTGCGTAAATCGTAAGACCGCTTCTCCCTTTCAGATGCATCATCGGGACATGACCTAGCTTCTCCTGCAATGAATTCCCAGCTTCCTCTATCCATAGGGATCACTTTCATATCAACCTTCCACGTAGCTTAATTAAAGTCGCTAAGTTTCTTGAAGGTAATTTAATAGACAGAATCCGAGTTAAATTCAGCCATTTTTCGGTCTAAGTTCTGACAGAAAGTTCGATGTAAATTTAATCAGCCCATACACTACTCATTTATGTGATCGGGTTAGGATCAGGCCCATAACCCTGTTAGTGTTCGTATATCGCAAATACGGAATAATTCCATAGCTTTGAAAAAATTATTAAATTGTTTGTGGCAAAATTCGAGCCCATTGTCAGTTCTGACACATTTCAATTTAGTAGTTTCTCGGTTCTACTTTTGCCAAATATTTTTCAAAACATTCAAAAACGTCTGTTTTAGATTTAATTATACACACTTCTACCTTACGAGAATAATCTTCAATAATTGACAGAAAATACTTATTCCCACCTAAAGAGTTTACCGGAGTAGGTCCCCATAGATCCATAAAACTCTTTCTAATACTCTGGAAGTAGACCTTTGATATACATAATTTCTCTTTAACGACTCACGTGTGGATTTGGCAATTTTACTTACATTGCAATTTTTATTTACAGAAGTTAACTTTTCAATTCCCTTAACAGAATTGTTCTTACTTATATGCTTTGACCCTTCGTCGCGGAAAAGAACTGACGCACCTTCGCGTCTGGGGCCGTGTGGCTACTACAGGAGACCAGGACACACCGAAGACAGATGTTTCAAGAAGAATGGACGTTTCAAGACTAAACTAAACAACGGTGGAGTATTTTTTTACAGAAACCAATTATGCACTGACTGCAAGTGATCCCACACACGCGTACGCACGCACAATTAAGAAGAATTCCTCATACATTCTGCTGCAACTTCCCACACACGATCAATGATGCAAATGATCCCACACACGCGTACGCACGCACAATTAAGAATTCCTTATAAATTCTGCTGCAACTTCCCACACACGATCAATGATGCAAATGATCCCACACACGCGTACGCACGCACAATTAAGAAGAATTCCTTATAAATTCTGCTGCAACTTCCCACCGCTACAATCAGAGACTAGTTCCATAATTTCAGGGAAACATAGCTGGCATCGATATTAAATGGGGACGGATTGTATGTCGAAAGTTCTTGGAATTGGAGCAGAGAGAGTGAATTTTCCAGGAGCTCCTAGGCCGAAGGCCCTCTGTCTCCAGATGACAAAGTCCTTATGTTCCGAATACGTTTAGGTTATCAGACACTTTCAGCGATGTAGCAAAGTCTTGGGTGTTAGGTTATCAAGGAGGTCGTAGTGGCAGTTGGTGTGGTTGGAGAAGGCGTTACAGTGAGCGGTAGGTAAGCCCATCACTCGAGTGAGATCTCAGAAAATATCAGAATACCTGTGGCTACTGCAGTTAAAAGTAGTATTAAAATTATGAATTAATTAGAAGACTTGGAAGACTACATGATTTTTCAAATGAAAATTAGCTTAATTTATTATTATTATTACTATTTGTGCAAATTTGAATTTTAAACCAAAAGTATGAATTTAAGTTATTGTTTACATTTTTAGCATCATTCATAATGTCTCTTGGTCTGTTTTTGTTAATTGGTAGACGATGGTCATATCTGGGGATATGCGCTACAGCCGAGTTTTCATTGCAACGAAGGGAGGGGAAGAAAGTTTTGCTAATTTTGCCAAAAAATTCTTTGATTTCTAAAATTCCTAGTTCTCTTATTTTGGTATTTCGGTAATACCATGGACTGTCCATAATAACAAGGAGGGTAGAATTTTGGAGTGCTTCAAGTTTGTTTATGTGGGTCTTAGCTGCATATCCCCAGACCTTACAGGCGTAACTAACCACTGGGCGGAGCATATGAGCATTTTATTATGTATCGACATTTTCGAATTTCTAGCAATTAAGGGGTATACAATATTACATGCAGCCATAAATTTAGATCTAAAGAAGGATATGTGCCTATTCCATGTTAAGTGGTTGTCTAAAGTGTCACCGAGGTATATACAAGCTGGGGACCAGGGAATATCCTTTCCAAACAGCTGAACTGGTGGTGGTAGGTTTCGCGTTCTAGTAAACATAACCGCTTGACATTTGTCAACATTGATTTGGATCCTCCAATCAATAAGCCAGGACTAAAGTGAATGTAGATAGCGTGTAAGTGACTTACAGATATTCGTGAGATTGTTGCTTTGTGCTAGTATTGCAGTGTCATCTGCAAATATACAGAGTAATGCAGAGTTGCTTCTAAGTATGTATGTTGTTCACATAGATGTTAAATAATTTAGGCCCTAGCATGGAGCCCTGTGGAGTACCTGCCTGAATGGCACGGCGTGTAGAAAATGTTTTACTTATGCGAACAAATTGTCTACTTGTCAGATAGGAATGAATTAGATGTATAATGAGGCAGGGAAGACGAATGTAATCAGTTTGTGGATTAGACCACTAACCCAAACTCGATCAAAAGCTTTCGCTACATCAAGGAAAACTGCACCAGTGCTATATCTAATTTGAAAGCCATCAATAATAAATTCAGTGACTGAGGAGTTGATGTGATTTGGACAGCTGTTTTCTGAAGCCAAATTGCTGAGGAATAAGCAGATTAACCTTTTGACTATATTTATCTACCCTATCATTAATAATGTACTCAGCTGTTTTGCTGAGTAGTCAATAAACTGATCGGCTTGTAGCTGTCAGACTTAGGAGGACTTTTATTTGGCTTCAGTATAGAGACAATAACAGCTGTCTTCCAAGAAGCGGGGAAAAGTCGGAGTGACAAAATGCAGTTTATAAGAAAGGTTATTTGAAGGATCGTTTTAAGTGGAACTTTCTGTAGCATTTTATTAGAAATATCATCAATTCCAAGGCTCTTTTATGGTTTGAGTTTTCCAATGTAGTTCAAGACTTCCGATGGTTCGTCAAGCTCAATAAAGTCGGTAGGTGTAGAATTTAGAAAATGGTTAAGTGATGTATTAACTTTATTGATTTTGTCTGGATTGTTGATGTTGTTTTCACACACACACACACACGGAACTGCAGTTCAAGTCTATCGTCTATGATTTCGGCTCTCTCACTGTCCGTGCATGCAGTACCAACAGGCCCTTTAAGGGGCAGAATTTTATTAGATACTCTAAAATTTTTTAATAGCTCTCCAGACTGACTCATCCTTCGCAGAAAGTGAAGTGATGTAATTACTCCAGGATTGCTGAGAGTGGCTATGAATTTGAGTCCTTAAACTTTTGTGCTTAATCATTAACCTTTTATCAGCGTCTGACCTGGTGCGCTGCCATGTTTTACGAGCTCTATTTTTGATATTGGTGAGCTCTCTTAAGTGTTTGGGTAGATAATTTACTTGCGTTTCGTACACGACATTTCCAGTCTCAAGATATGCACTACTTATTGTGTTTATCAGGCTTCAGTGTAGTAGTTAAGCTCCGATTTCGTTTTGATTGTGGGAATAGTGTTAGAACTTGGGAAGTATTTTCCCAGTTTGGTTTAAAGGCTCCAGTGTTCCACAGTACGGGTTGATTAGTATCGAAAACCATCATGACTGGATTGGGGTCGTTAGACATTTCCGATATCGAGTCAATCGAGTAGGAATAAGGTAAACCTTTAATCAATTAGAGACATCTACTTCATCGTTAAAGATGTTAGAGGTAGCGTAGAGATTGTTTTGAAAAATGTTTTGTATTGCCCCAATATGCATAGAAATTTAATTGGAGGTTGTAATATAGATATTGCAGGTTATAAAGTCATTTAGAAAAATAACAAAATGGTTGTATATAAGGGAAATGATTAATACTTTTTACTGCACCTTTAGTAGATAAATTGTATATTGTTCGTGAATATCCTGAAAAATGTATAAATTCTGTCAATATTGCATTAGATATTAATAATATTCATCGTGGATTTGGTCATGTTAATGTTCCAGTAATACAGCATATTCATCATCGACGACTGTAAAACCTTTACCTTCATCTTTGCGTTTCAGCTCAATTCTTCATGCATCGGTGATTCTGATCGGGTTGCGTGTTTGTTTTGTGTTCATAATACACTCGAATTCTTTTTTTCGAAGTTATGGAATTATTCCGTATTTGAGAAATACGAACACGAACAAATATTGCCACAAGCTAAACTGCGCATACGATTTTTTTTCCTTAATTGTTTTTCATTCAAATTTAAACATTTTATTTCGTACTTTTGCTGATGGCATAAAATTTTCTAGAAGTTTCTTGTAGCCAATCCTAAAACATCAAACGATTTTTAATATTGCATAAAACATTGATTATTCTTCATTGATTATTCCGATTCCACTCTTGTCATGGCGTTGCTGTTTCTCTTTTCTCCAAATAAACCTTTCACAATTCATTCTTTCAAATTCTTATTTCCGCGTCACTGTTTTCAAATTAAAAAAAATTACATATTCTTCAGGTTTGTCATGTTTGTTCATCTTTTGCCCACTAAAAATCACCAAAATGACGAAATTTTAAGTATAGTGAAATTACTATCCCTTGGAAAGAGCCCATGTATCCGTTTTACAACCCGCAAAACTTCTCTGCAGGACTTCTAACCAGGTTATAGACCCTCTAGACTTACATAATCTTAAGCAGAATTCTTTCAACCAATCGATGTAGCAGTATAGTCCATATGTGTGAAGGAAAAGCATTGCTACAATAAATACATTTAAATCTAGTGAACGCTCAGAGCTAGTGAACGCTAAAAATCCACCTGAATTGATTTCTATCAAACTATCAAAGTTATTTATTCATAAAATTTTTCGAATATACAAAGGAATATCAAAAGTAATGTGAATTTTTGATTGATAGAAAAACGTGCAGAGATAAACATGAAAATTTATTATGTTTGACAAATCGTATCCCACCATCATTCGACAAAGGAACCACAGTGGTCTAAACATTTATTCCAACGTGGCACCAAATCATCCATGCCCTTTTCAAAGAAATCTTGCTCCAGGTTCCCTAACCAGGTAAGTGTAGCCTGTTGTGCCTCTTCCAGTGTATGGAAACGCTGCCCACAGAGGTGTTTCTTCAGGGGGCCAAACAAATGGTAATCCGAAGGGGCTAAATCAGGGCTATACGGAGGATGGTGAAGAATTTCTTACTTCGATACTGCTCACTGAACCATATGAGCTATTCAATGCATTTGCAATATCATGCAACCTCACTCTTCTGTCTTCACGAATCATGGCATCGACGACAGCCACATTCGTGTCGTTACACCACACTTACACTTGTTTCTGCGACATAACACTCTCTCCATAGATCTCCAACAATTCTCGATGGATATCATGTTTTTTCCCCTTGGCCCATAAAAAACGAATGACACCGCACACCTTGGAGTAATGCTCAAGTCGATGTGCCATCTTTGATTTGCTCTAAGCACCAGACGGGTTGACGTAGAAGTTTCTACAAGCCGTCACACTTCTATCACCTTGGCACTTGCAACATATAAAAAAATTAATTAGCTACACAAAAAACTCTGAGTT
This sequence comes from Meta bourneti, assembly GCA_933210815.1. Taxonomy (NCBI): domain Eukaryota; kingdom Metazoa; phylum Arthropoda; class Arachnida; order Araneae; family Tetragnathidae; genus Meta; species Meta bourneti. The sequence goes on along the minus strand of OW119922.1, from coordinate 108,890,291 downwards.
TTAGAGACAAATTCACCTTACTTTTTGATATAACCTTCTAGTTTAAAAATTAATACTACAGACTTTGAGCTTTGTAATAGTAACATAGCGCAAAACATCGGGAATATAGGAATATTATCACGTAAGGTATGAGCAAAAGTCTGAAAAATTGGTTTAATATTAGGAGCTTCAAATTTTCTATTATCTTAAATCTGAAAAGATAATAGAAAATTTGGCTGAGGCTAGACACTCAGGGGCACATCTCCTTTTGGTGTGTACGGACTTCACGGACTCGAGGTACTCTAAGATCTTCTTTTCCCATGTCTTGACTGTTTACTGTTTTTAGTAAACACGGGGGTCGAGGTCTCAGGATACCCAATAGATCTTTTTCTGCTTTCATCCTATTATTCTATTCCTCTTTTTTCCCTTTTACATTTTTTACTTGAAGTGTTTTTGTGGCCATAGCGTCATAAAACCACAAAATAACCAACCAAATGTAGCAGTTGGACCAAATGACATGAAACTTTCATCCGAAGTTGAATTTTCACCTTGATTCAAAAACTGCGTGTCAAAAAGGGAGATTGCTATCGATTACTATTTTAAGTTACACAGATCACTAATGACACCGCACCATTGACTTACAGAAACACTGAAGTCGATAGTGTTGTTAGAAATTAGCTATCGGTAGATGTTAAAAAGTAACTTAAAAATAATTAAATATATTTAAAAAAAATTATACTTAAAAATTAGTAAGAATAAATTTTTAAATTACTAATTGCTTAAATTGACCGTTAATGTCAAATTTCTAATAGCTAAGAATAAATGTTAAATTTATTCACTAACTGCCCTTAGTTATTTATTGTTAACGAAGTGGTTAATATAAACTAGTAATTAGCAACAATCGTCAAGACTTATTTTAAAATAACATTTTTGACCATCTCTTCATGCTTCACATCTATTACTTTTATAAATTTCTTTATCATAATCTGACCGTGGTTCGAAATTACGTGATGTTGTCCTCGGTCATTCCCTTCGGTAACCTAAGGTAGCGTTAATCGTATTCACATAAATCCGCAAGAGCCAACTGGATTTTCTAGATGGCGCTATTCTGCACAACTGCAGTTATCCAGATTCTAGTGCAACCCATGCGTCGACGCTCGCTATCAGGAGTGCATTACTTGCTGGTAGTCACCACATGAGCACCTACGATGAAACTGTTAGAGTGAAACCACTGTAAAACTGTAAAATCGTGCAGGAAGTTTCGAAATGTTCTTCATTTTATTAGGAACGGGAGATGACGTCCATTCATTGATTCATCATCTGATTGGCCCATTGATTGATCATCTGATAGTAGTAGATCTGGGCCCCATATACATGAGTGTCTATACTTGTGATCAAGCTTTCACGGGTTCGTGGCCTTTGTCGCTTCACATTTAAGCAAATTTTTTCAAATTGTAAGTTGCCAAATCAGGCAACCAAGTCACATAACTGTCACATGACTACTAATTGGCATGTTGGTCACACTTTTTGAAGCTCCTCTCTATACCAATGCTTAGACAACTTATATTTCATGTTTGTGGGATTATCATCGAGAACGGGATTAATAGCAATGCTCAATCTACTTATATTTCACATCTATTTATTATTGACCAAACAAGACACATTACATATTTTATGACAGCACCTTGAGATGAGTTTCGTGCATTATGCTGCACTCACGAAACTTTTTTCCGAAATGGGATCTTGATAAGATGTTCCATAATGATCCTGTCACCTAATAATTTAATTATTTACTCTGTTATTATTCTCGCTTAAACTCGCAAACTGCAACCTTAATCTTGCAAGGGAAAAATGTTAGGGGAAATGAAATCGGTCTCTCCGTTTTTTAGCATATCACTTCTTCTTTTTGCGACAATTACTGCCTCACGGCACATTTTCTTTGCTTAAATTGTATTTTCATCATGTTAGAGCAAAAATCGATTTGCGAAAAGAGTTTTTTGGATTTAATCCTGTTAACTTACGCTCTATTTGGCTGTCATGATCGAAAATCATAACCGAAGAAACAATAAAATAAAGGTATTTTTTAAATGGCACTTTTTTAAGCATTCCATTGCCATCTATTTTTGTTTTGTATCAATGCTAGGAATTTCAACTGTTAAAGTAATTCTCTATTCATCAAATTTGAAAAGTTCGTGCACTTGAATACAGAAAATTCTGTCACACTCTTGGTAAAATTCGTAAGCAAATTGATTGATTGAAACAATCCCTAATATATTTTTCGAGATCAAAATGTTTGTAAAACACATAACTATTATTCAAGTAACACTATTTTGAAAGGAATGCGCCACTTTTTTCAACTTAAAAACATTTGGTTTATTTGAGTTGGGGAATATCTGATCAGGGAGAAAATACGGAACCTGAATTACTATTTTTAATTACTAAAAAATCAAGCAGTAAGGTTCATTCGAATTCTCTAAATATTTACCAAAATTACTCTAAATAAATAACGCGTATTCCAGAATTTACATTTAGCACGCTTATCAAAACAATAAGCAAGGGAGAGGTTACTATTCGAAAATGGAAAGTTTATTCAGAAATTAAAATAGCTTGTATGTTACACATGAGCTCGTATAAAATCTGAAATCTACTGTTGTAAATGTAAATTATAAATCAATAATCATGGCGTGCTTTTGAAGTTTGGAGTGGGGTGCCAGCTTAGGTGTTGACTTCGTGATCAAAAAAACGAGGGGACCTCGGATCTTTACCTACGGGATTCATCCCGGACCGACGTCAATAGGTCATTGTGTTGCTCCAGTCTGACTTTAATTAAAATACCAACCCACCTCAATGAGAATGCGTTTGCGGTATTTACTTGGCTTTCTTCTTGCAATGCGTCTGAGGTATTTTTTAAATTCTTCGCTACATAATTTGAAATCATTTCTTCTGTTATATATTTCTTCCTGATTCAGACATTTGGAAGAGTCAGATGACGAGGGGAATCAAACGCGAAGGGAAAGACCCGAGGACAACACCACGTAATTTTGAACCACGGTGACATGACGAGGCAACACCTGAGCTGGTGTCACAGTCTCCAAACTTCCACACCATGCCAACGTGATAACATTTGAGGCCACGACAGATTTAACGTGCATCATACCCCTTTGTACGCGACGGTCCTGGTTGGATTCGAACTTGTAACCCTCCGGTTGCTAATCCGTTAATCTTCCAACCTGGCTACCGCGGTCCGAAATCTAAGACAGATAAACGAAACAATTATTTTGAGAATTTTCTTTTAAAAAAATCCAACATTTAAAGAACGTTCTAAATCGCCATCACATTTATGGCATCAGACCCGACAAAGCATCGGTCAAATACCACAAGATTGAACGAGGAAATCGAGAAATGTCCGGGTTGGTGTAGTTTGCTGTGTTAGTACTTCCCTTGCGAAAGGAAAATTTGGAAAACTGAAAAAACAATGACGAAGGGACATGAGAAGGCAAGTTTGACAAGCGAACACGGTCGAGGATTTGATATGTTGCCCTCCAGTCAATTTTTTTATGGGAGCTCATTGCACACCTATCCTTCACTGGCTGAAAGATGTTTTTCGTCTAATCCATATTAATTGGGTTAGGGAGAAAGGAGTTCCTCTAAGATAATTACGTAAACTTTTTACATCAAATTCTTGTAAAGTTTCCTCTTTAACTTCCCTGCGGCTCTTCATTATGTAAATTTACAGCTGTTGTCAACCCAAAGCAGCATGTAAAATAAAAACAGCTTTTTTCGTGATATCGAAAATTTATTTTAACGCTATTTTATCCTGAGTTTGATAAAATGTATGAAGCGGTATTTAAATGGATATATTCTAACTTTGTAGTAAAGACGAACTTGTATGTTACACTTATTTTCTACTTGGTTGTCAAATAACCAGACCAACAACAAAAACAACATAACAACAAAACTATTGCGGTACGCAACTCAGTTTGTTTTACCAGTATTGATCGAAAATTAAATTTTCTAATAAAATTGTTTTACCAGTATTGCTCGAAAATAATTTTTTTCCGAAACGTTATATTTAAACAATTTTAAATTCTAATTATGTTTGAAATGATTTTTTATTTCTTTCCACAATATAAATAATTTAGGAATATTTGAATGATGAAAAATGGATACTTAAAATACTTAATTTTACACAACTTGCCTTTTGTAATGGAACACGAAAAGGCCAAAACAAAAACTCATTGCTGATAAAAGCGTAGTTTTGCAATTCGGTATCTGGCAAAGCCAGAATTAATGTTTTATTTTATAAATTAGATTTAGAATTACGTGTTTGACGTGTTTGTGTATTTGAGTTAAGACAGTAATGTTGCAGTCATATTTGGCATTTCTAAGTTTTGTAAATTTGTGTTCTTTTTGTAAATAATTCAGTATTGTCTATCAGTATGTTTCAAGCGTCTTTTTTGAATTTCTCTATTTTATAATATTCTCATGACGTCGAAATTCGACACGCTTGCTCAGATCTTTCGTTTTTCAGAATTCTACATTTTTAATGACCTGAATTTCGTTTCTGTTTGTATTGATCTGTTCATTATTTTCCATAATACAAATATATTATTTAGTAGTTAAATTTTAATGAATTATTTTTATTTTCTGCCAAATACCACTAGACATGGGTAATTATTTGGGGGGAGATGTATATTTCGACGAACTTTCCATAAGTCTTGTTAAATATGTTATAGTTTCATAAAAATAAATGAAAACCTTTTTAAGTAAGGTGTATAAGTTCTTATTTTAAAATGACTGATAAAGTTAAAATGTAATTATTCTAAAATACTATTTGTTACGTTAAATCAAAACGGGTAGTCGTGCGTTGTAGTTCAAATATATTTCTAAATTTTGACATATTTTCATTACAAGACGATTAAAATAAATTTAATTTACATGTTTTTCATGTTTCATGGGTATTATTGAAAGCTGTACTCCATAGTCAAGAAACTACATCTATAATTCAAAATAGGTACATGGTTTCCATATAGAAACTGAGTCAATTGAAAAAGTATACCTTAAGGATTCGATTTAAAACTAAATTTTTCTGTTGGAGGAAAGTGAATTTTAAATAAGACTGCTGATCTTGGAATAATATCATAGTAAGGAGTATGTAAACTAGGACTGTTGAAAATAGAAATTTTTTGTCGTAAGTGGCAGAAGTTCGAGGTTGCTTACTTGAAGTTCAAACTGTTAGTATACAACTTAGGTACTTGTGAAACATTAATTGAAAGCAGTGATTTTGTAAAAAGTGTAATCGATTGAGTTTGCTTTGTCCACACTGATGACATTTGTTTTAAAAACAAGCTCCGTTATTCCACGCGCGGCTGAATAGAATTTTAAGAAAAAATGTGTGCTTCAATTAACCACGAATGCCGCAACAGTTTAATTTGCCATACTCTCACAATGATAATGTAATTCGAAAACATCGAATCCATGGTGCAAGAGTACCACAAATAATAAATATTGATTAGAAAACTGAGTGCAAGACTATACGGTGAAAGTTCCTCATTTTTACTGAAAATGAACTTAATTGGCATTCGTAATTACTCCAAAACTCAAAATCGACTTCTTAAGTCATCTCAGAAAAAGCTTCTGTAGTTTGTTTTACAGCGAGAGTGTGATGAATATGAAATAGATTATATGGATGGATATTTCATGCATACATATTTGCGTCCGGAATAAATTGTAGAAGCTATGAAAAAGTTAAAACGATGTTAAAAAATATTTTTTGTACACTTAAATGATGCTTGCATTTTTCTATGAAAAAGAATCAACATTTGACCAATTCAACCCAAGCATCGCCGGGTAATTCTTCTAGTTGATTTATAATTTACATTTGCAATGGTAGATTTGATATTTTATGCTTAGCTCATTTCGAGTATAATATCGAAGCTATTTTAATTTCGGAATAAACTTTCCATTTTCGAATAGCAACATCTTCCTAGTTTAATGTTTTAATAAGCGTACTAAATGTAAATTCTGGAATGCGTTATATATTTAGAGTAATTTTAGTAAATATTTAGAGAATTCGAATGAACCTTAATGCTTTATATTTCAATATTTAAAATTAGTAATTCAGGTTCCGTATTTCTCCCTGATGTTAAGATTTGAACAACCTGATAGTTATTTGAATATCGTATCGATTATATATAAAGCACCCATTTATCAATCTGTATGTGTCGAAATTTCCAATAACCCTGAAGTTTTCTGTGCTAATATTGATATAAAAATCGTGCTAATAGAGACTGAAAATGATGTAAAAATCGATAAGTAATATATTTGCGTTTTAATCATGTTTCTACTTCTCTTGCTGTCGTTGAATTTGGCTAGAACTAAACTTCTGAGAACTGAATGGGTCAACTTGGAACTCCCTTTGCTCCATGCATGTAGTTCAAGTTTTAAAGATATTTACTGCATACTAATATGTACTTCGATGATTAATAGTATAAGGATATTTATTGACATAAATATCCTTAATAATAATATCCTTATATAATAAATATCCTTAATAATAATGACATAAATGACTAAATAGAAATGGTAATTAATTAACGTCGTTGTAGAGCAACACATCGGTCTATTGACGAAGGTGCGGGATCAATCCCGAAGGGAAAGGTCCGAGGACAACACCACGTAATTTTGAACCACGGTCAGATGACGAGGCGACACCTGAGCTGCATCCAATCTCGTAACTTCCACACCACGCCACAGTGAGGACATTTGAGGCCACGACAGATTTAACGTGCACCAGCCTCCTTCGTACACGACGGTCTTTGGTTGGATTCGAACTCGCAACCCTCCGGTTGCTAGTCTGTTATTCTTCCAACCGGGCCACTGAGGCCCAAAAAGAGAAATGGTTACTGTGAGAGTTAAATCATTTAAGGTTTTGGAAAACGGGAATACCATAGTTTACACAATATTGTGGCTATGGAAAATTATCTTGTAATTCACTGATCACAAATTTATTCTTGATACTTTTATACTTTGGCGCCGCGGTATCCCGGTTGGAAGAGAAGCGGGTTAGAAACCGGTGGGTAGCAAGTTCAAAACTCGATCCAACCAAAGACCGTCGAATACATAGGGGCTGATGCACGTAAAATCTCTCGTGGTCCCAAATGTCCTCACGGCGGAGTGGTGTGGAAGTTTGGAGAGTGGGGTGCCAGCTCAGGTGTTGACCTCATCATTTAACATCTCTTCTAAATTTCGAGGTACTTTCGGGATTGTTCCCGGACCATCGTTGTGTCTCGCTTTTTACCAGTGGAACTTTAATTCAAATGCCTACCTACATAATTTTGCAGTTGGGATTTTAATGCTCTTTCCGTTTAACACAGGAAGGAAATTATTTTAATTAAGGTCGCACTGGAGCAACAAAACGGACTATTGGCGACGGTCCGGGATCAATCCCGAAGGAAAAGAACCGAGGACAACATCACCTCATTTTGAACCACGTCAGATGACGAAGTCAAACCTGAGATGGCGCCCCCTTCTCCAAACTTTCCCACCACGCTAGCGTGAGTACATTTGAGGCCACTACGGATTTAACGTGCACCAGCTCCCGTGTACATGACCGTCTTTGGGTGAGCCGAGTTTCGAAGTCGCAACCCTCTGGTTGCTAATTCGTTGTTCTGCCAACTGGGCTACAGAGGTCCCCACAAGAATTGGTATGGCTTCTATGTGGTGACGTATCTTTTCACTTTAACATTTGAGTTTTCCTTTTTAAACTGTTAAACATGTAGGTAATAAGAAAAGATACAGCTAGGCCTGAAACTAATCCAGTGTATCTTAATTTAACTTTACCCATGAATCCAATCCAAATTTGGATGAAAAAAAATTAATCCAAATCTTGTTAACTTCAATCGATGCTACCATATCGATGAAGGTTTAAATGTTTATAGTATTGATTTGGAGAGACTGAGAGTATTGCTTCAGAAGGACGAAATGCTATTTTTGATCTGGCATATTATGTGTTATATTTTGACCTGGAAACCAAAGAAAAAGGTCACTAGAATAACCAATAGATCAATGTCCACGTATTGTTTCTTCTAAACTATGATTATTTTCAACTTTGAATTATTTACAGATAGAGTAAAATTAATTTCCAAGAAAGGTTGTATATGAAGAGGGGAATGCGACAATAGAGATTGACATGCGGCAATAAATTACGAACACTTCTTCTATCCAGCAAGACAAACTTGTTGTATGGCCAAACCTCCATCTGTGTTATATTCCCTGGTAGAAAACTGTTCAAACTTCATGAAATTAATTCAAAACTGAATGGAAGCATAATTCAGTAGAACCGTTCACTGGACTGTAAGAAATGCTGTTTCCTAATATTCATTGTCTGCTTGCATCATGCACTTATTTGTATTTCGGAAGCCGGATCAAAAAGTAGTATTTAGTTTTGTCTAAAGTACATTTATACTTATAAAATCATACCGCTGGATACGCATGTTGCACGACTGAAAATATACCATTGTGGTCTGTCTTCCTAACTATTATTATATTGATGCTGAATTACTCGCCTTTGCTCAGGTTGAATTAATTTGTAATTCATCGTAATATTACTAAATGCAATTCCTATGGGGATTTTGAATTGTTTTTGTCCCCTTTATAGACCCAGGACAAATAGAACGGAGTTTAATATCTAGCCTACGGCTGAACTTGGAAACCCCTTAGCTCCAGGCATGTAGTTCAAGTTCTAAAGTTGTCTACTGAATGCTAATTTGCACTTCGATGATTAATAGTATAAGGATATTCGAGTCACAATGACTAAGCAGAAATGGTTAGAGTGATAGTTAAATCCTTTAAGGTTTTGGAAAAGGGAATACCATAGTTTCCACAAGATTGTGGTAATGGAAAATTCTCTTGTAATTCATTGATCTCCAATTTATTTTTAATACCCTTATACTCTTGGGTATTAAAAAAACCGGTGGGTTGAGAGTTCAAAATTCGATCCACCCAAAAACCGTAGCGTACGTAGGGGCTGGTGTATGCCAAATCTGTCGTTGTCCCAAATGTCCTCACGTTGGAGTGGTGTCGAAGTTTGGAGAGTGGGGTGCCAGCTCAGGTGTTGACCTCATCATCTGACAGTGCTTCTAAATTACGAGGTCTTTTCGGGGTTGATTACGGTACTTTAATTCAAACACCTACCTACTTTATATTTTGCTGTCGGGATTTTAATGCTCATTCCGTTTAACTCAGGTAGGTAGGTATTTTAATTAAGATCGCATTGGAGCAACAAAACGGGTTTGCGTCATGCACTTATTTGTATTTCGGAAGTTGTATCAAAAAGCAGTATTTAGTTTTGTCCAAACTGCATTTATACATATAAAATCATACCGCTGGATACGCATGTCGCATGACTGAAAATATACCAATGTGGTTTGTCTCCTAACTATTATTATATTGATAACTACTAGCTGAATTACCCGGCGTTGTTGGGTTGAATTAATTTGTAATTCATCGTAATATTGCTAAATGTAATTCCTATGGGGATTTTGAATTGATTTTAGTCCCCTCTATAGAGCCAGGACAAATAGAACGGGGATTAATATCTAGCCTATGTTTCCCACTGGATTCTAAAGAATGGGCACCATATTTGATGTAAATATGTCAAACTGTGATAGTAAGGATACTAAATATTATTCCTATGGGTATTTCAAATTGATGATTTTAACCCAGGACAAATCGAATAGGGTTAATATATAACCTATGCTCCCTGCAGGATTCTAAGGAATGAATGTACCAAATTTGGTATGAACTGGACTGTCAGTCATCGTAAAAATACTCAATGTTATTCCTATGGGGATTTCGAATTGTTTTTATCCATCTCTGTACACACAAGAGAAATAGAAAGGGGGTTAATATGTAGCCTACGTTACCCGTTCTGAAGAATAAGTGTACCAAATTTGGTGCGAATTGATCAAACGATGTAGATTTGTATAGAAAACAGACACCAACTCTATTTTATATGTTACCGTTAAAGCTCGAAAGCCGTTAAGGTTCGCATTACCTAGGTAATCTGCAGATTATCTGATTTGTTCAGTTAAAGTGCGGAATCGTCTACAAAATAAGAGTTTTCCGCACTTTACCTAGGTAATGTGCACATTAACAGCTTTCGAATCGTTAAAGTGCAAAAGTTTGTTTCTCTAATTTATTGATTCTATCAACTATTCTCTGTTGATTGATTGATTCTATCAACTTGATTCTTTAGATATCGAAAAATAAATAAATAACATTACATTTCAACAATTGTCAGTATATTTTATTTACATCTGCTGATTATTATATGAAATTATTTATAACTTTATGGGATAAAAGTAAAGCGTTTTTTTCAATTAGTAGTACCTAGTATTACTGAGTTGTTTGTTTGAGTATTAATTTAAGCGTACAAAAACGTTGCTGTTCGAGCAAAGATCTTATTTTCACTTTAACGAGTGCCTAGTAGGTAATGTGCAAATTATATAGGTGATCTGCAGATTCCCTAGGTAATTTGAGAAATGAAACAATTTCCCGCACTTTTACGGATCGACGTAGTTAATCAGCACATTACCTAGGTAATCTGCAGATTATCTGATTTCCGTACTTTAGCGGTAACATATATTATGTAGATACTTGAGTCTGGGCTTTTCAAATTTCATGTCAATGAGAAATTATGAGTGAAGCGGCTTAAAAATATTTTTCCTGTTTACGTTCATTCCGGATTCCCATTAATTATATACATTCCTGGCTTCAACTGGAACATGATAACCAACTCAAGTAACGGATGAATTTATGAGCGAAGCGTTATCTGAATAGAAGACGGACAAACGCCGTTACTCCTTTAATCACACTAATTAATAACCCTATGGGGCGACGGGTATCGTCTTGATATCTTATTACGATACATAATACGCCCACCCCACCGAAAAGGACTCGATGCGGGCTGAAAGATTATTTACCTCTTATGAACGATAGATAATTAAAATGTGAAAGGTTCGCCGAATAATTTTCCACCCAATCTCCCTAACGATCGCAGAAGATGAGACTATTGAAGAATTGCCACGTATTGATTGACTGATAGCCTCCCGATAAATTCCCTCTAGAAATGTCACGATATATATGTTTTAGCTGGGGATCTGATGGGAAAATTTTGCAAAAAAGATATCTTAATTCAGAAATTGGGTAGAAATCAGTGTTGTTTTTTCCGTAGAGGTTTTTGGTTAAATCTATACCGGGTTGCATCAAGCTATGTCAGTTATATTAATGCTTGAAATTTTATGCTTTGCATAAAAGATTATCGAATGTAGTTCATTGGAACGTCTATATTTCATTTGGTAGTTCTATAGTTTGGTTTTAGGTAGTTCTAGTTAGTTTAATTAAGGTCGCACTAGAGCAGTGGTAGTCAACCTGGTCCACATAGTGCGCGATTCAAGCTTTCATGGTGGGCGGTAGGGATTTTGTCCGATGCTGAAGCTACTTTCCGTTATCACTGCGCATCTATGACTCAATGACAGAGCAGATTGTAGTGTGCATGACGAGAGCTTGGCGTACCAGCGGCCATCACTCAAGTTGAGTTCGTTTCATGGTGGGGCCAGTACGTAGTTAGATTTATTTGTGAAAGTAACACGTGCCTACGGCTTCAAACAGGCTTTATAAATTGTGTGAAATATTGTGAACTCATGTCTCAAAAAAAGAAATACGCTTGTGGCTATTTACCGGAGTATCTGGAGATGAGTTTCATCGAATCTGCTGTAAATAAACAACTCCCAGTGTGTTTACTGTGTAATAAAACATTATCCAATGAAGCCAAGTCGATTGCGAGAACATTTTGCTACAAAGCATCCAAAAGATAAAGGCAATTCCATTGAATATTTTCAGGAAACATAAAAAAATTTCAAAATCGTCCAACAATCCTTGCAGCATTTAAGGGGGTCTGGGACTCAAAATATGAAAAAAAGTCAAAAATTTTTTTATTATCTTAAAAATAATATAGATATTTCTGAACAAAATAACATCTACATTTTGTTTCTACCATCAGTAGAACCGGAAATATTCGGCTTTTTATAACATGACAGCTGCAAATCAAACGAGCCTCACCCATCAGATAATGTAAACAAACTGTTTTGGAGTCTGCTTTCTACTGTTTCAGCTCTATTTTTTCCAACTCAAATAAACTACGCTACGAACACTTTTGAAGTGATCTGAATTGATTATCGTAATATTCTCACTGTTTTTATTGTTGAATATCACGTTTTCGAATTTTCTGTACTATCAATATACTTCAATAACGCTTTCCATAAAGGACTGTAGGCGGTTCAGGAAAGCGACGATGAAGTCCACAAATACTTTTAAAAGGTATAGGAAAAAGGTCCAACTAGATAAAATTAAATTAAATGAAGCAGTAAAACTAAGAAGTAATACATAATACTATCCAGGAGGATTTTAAACAAACATAAAGTATGTAAAAGTGCTTTTTAATAACTTGAATATTTTCATAATTTTAAACTCTCTTTTTCTCCTTTTCTGTTAAATGGGATTTCGATAGGGAAAAATGGATATAACTTAAAAACTACTTGTCATGAATGAAATTTTCTATAATTATTTTTCAAATATATTTCTTTAATTTGTCTTCAGCAATTGTGTATATATATACATTATTATTTTTTCTACAATTTTTCGAACTTTGTATACAATGTGTTTTATGTAGTTTTTGAACAAAATATTTTTTAAATTTTTTTCTAACTGTTTTAACCAAAAATCACGAAGACAGTTTAAAGTATGAACTTTTGAGAGTCAATTAGTGCAAAAATGAAGTGATTTGTTGTAAAATATTTTAAGATATATCAATTTTGCCCAACATCAAAATTTTAAAATGTTTTAATTTTAATAAAAAAAATTTGAAGTTTTGAAAATATAAAATAGTTATTATAATTGCAAAATATAATTGCAAAATATAAATTACCTACAGAAAAAATTTCGGAACAAAAACTTTAAAATTGAAGATTTTAGAATTTTGAGTCCCGGACCCCCTTAAGAAACAACATGCAACGAACGAAGATGGATTAACTGCCGCTTATCGCATTTCACAATTAATTGCAAAAAGTGGTAAAAGCCCATCAATGGTAGGTCTCTATCGTGGATTTGTTGCTTATTTGAAGGAAGAAGTGCTAAATGTTTTATGTATTCATTGAGTTGTGCACAAAAAACATCTTGTAGGAAAACATTTAAATACAAGTCTCCATTCATCATCTATATATATAAAATAGGACGTGTGTGTATCTTTTCTATACAAATCTACACCGTTTGACCAATCCACACCAAATTTGGCACACTTATACTTTAGAACACTAATAGGCTAACTCTTAACCCCCGTTCTATTGGCCCTAGGAGGCTAAAAACTATTCGAAATCGTCATAGAAATAACATTAAGCATAGATTGATTGCTTTAGGCAGCTATGGTTGCTTTACCAGTGTTGATCGAAAAAAAATTTTTTCCGAAACAAATTAAATTACAATATTTATGTTTGAACTGATTTTTTAGTTCTTCCCATGATGTAAATAAATTATAGATATTTTATTGATGAAGAAAGAATATTTTAAAATATTTATTTTTGCAAGGAAATTCAAGGAAAGGTTTTCAGGAGTTCAAGGATGATTTTCAAGGAAAGTTGGTGTATATTTTGACCAACTTTTCTTAAATAATTTATTGAATGCGTAATGATTTGTAGAATTCTGTTTCATAAGCTATTTAGGTAAGGCGTGTAACTTATTTTAAAATGTCCGGAATAGATACATGTGAATCCTCCGTTGAAAGCAGTGATTTTCTTTCTAAAAATTCTGTAGAATCGATCTGCTTTTTTTTGAAAATTTTTTACCTATTCAGTTTAATTTGTCTACACCGATTGCATTTATTTCTAACCCAAGCACCATTTTCCGAAAAGCACAAACGATAAACTCATTGATCATAAAAGCGTAATTTTGCTACTCGGTATCTGGCAGCACCAGAATTAATGTTTACTTTTTGTATAAAACTTTGTAGAACTTTCTAGAAAGTTGGGGAAACGGAAAATGTATATATTTGCGTCCGAAGTATATTGTAGAAGCTAGGAAATGTTAAAACGTATTTTCTGTACAACTTAAATGATTGCATTTTTCTGTGAAAGAAAAGTGATTATTCTAATTCACTTTTCAAGCAACATTTAACCATTTCAACCCGAGCAACGCCGGGTAATTCAGCTAGTTAACTATAATAATTAGAACTGCAAATGATACCAAATTCAATGCCAAACATGAATGAATGAATGTTTTGGTAGCTGTGCCAGGACAATAATGAAGAATTTATTAGGTTACTTTTACACACAGAAGTTCGGTGTCTGTCAAAGGATACATGTTTGTCTCTATCTGTAGCATTAGATTATAGTGTCATACATTTTTTGAAAGTATTAATGAGACCAATCTCTGTCAACAAATAGAAAACAGTAAAGCATGATGCCTTTTATTTGGCAGATACTTTCAAGAGATTTAATGAAATCAATTTGCAGCTTCAAGGAGCTTATAAAACTCTTATCAATTGCCAAAATATTGTGTCATTATTTATGGACAAATTTGATCTTCGTTATAATCTATTGAAGAGAAAATTTAATCAGTTTCCGAATCATCATCTATAAAAGATGATGTAACTCCAGAGGAGATTGAAAGATTCAGTAGCCACCTTAAGGAACTTAAATTGGATATGGAAAAGCGATTTGAAGATATTTTGAATTTGAAGGTGTATGAATGGATGAAAAATCCTTTTACTGCAAATATTGAGGAGGCTGGCACAACTTGCGAAGAACTGTTAGAACTTAGATATGATGCTTAAATATAATTTCGAGAGTGTGGATATGAAAACCTATGGCTAAATAAAAAAATGCCTGCGTTATATCCAAATATGTGGGAAACGATATTGAATTTATTGATACCTTTCCCTGCTTCATATCTAGTAGGATCAGGCTTTAGCTGCCGTTAATCATATTATCACCAAACTGAAACCGTCTGAATATATCCGAAGGAGGAGACCTTCGTTTGTTCCTCACGAAAATTGAACCAGATATCAAATTATTAATTAAAATTAATAATTAATTAAAGGTCATTTAATAGACTTTATAGTTTTAATATAAAATTTTCTTCAATTTAAGAAGCTTCCGCACTAATAGGCTCTGTATCGACGGAGGTGCAGAAATGCAGCATCAAATTAACATATGCAATTAAAAAGATCAATTTATCTACATATTTTTTACTAAGCCTCCACTCAAAAATTACGAGTACTTTGCAGTTGCGCTAAATGAAGTTACTGCAGACCCGGTGGGTGGTAAGAAAATTTTACTACCAACAAAGATACAAAAGTGGGCGGTAGGTATAAAAAGGTTGACTACCCCTGCACCAGAGCAATACAACGAGCTATTTAAGATGATCCTTATGACCGCTGTAGCCCGGTTGGAAGAGTAACAAATTAGCAACCGGAGGGTTGCGAGTTCTAATCCAAACAAAGACCATCGTGTGCAAAGAGGGCTGCTGCATGTTAAACCTGTCGTGGGGTCAAATGTCCTCACGTTGGCGTGGTGTGTTAGTTTGCAGAGTGAGGCGCCAGCTCAGGTGTGACCTCGTCATCCGACCGTGGCTCAAAATTGCGGGTTTGATCCCAGATCATCGTCAATAACCCGTTTGTTGCTCCAGTGCGACGTTAATTAAAATACCTACACCAGTAATAGACCGTTGTGTTGCTCCAGTGTGACGTTAATTAAAATAGCTACCTACCGGTACTGAGATTCAATAAAGTGTGTGTACTACTTACAAAAAACTTTAAATATGTTTTGACTTAAGTGACTTTTTTAAAAACATATCTCTGGTAATGGTAATTAATTAACTTCACACTTGAGCAGTAGAACGGGCTATTGGCGACGGTCCGGAATCAAACCCGAAGGGAAAAATCGCACCCCATTCTCCAAAACTTCCACACCACACCTTGAGGACATTTGGGGCCACGACAGATTTAACGTTCACTAGCACCCGAGTACACGACGGTCTTTGGCTGGACCGAGTTTCGAAATCGTAACTCTTCGATTGCTAATCCGTTGCTCTGCCAACTGGGCCACCGTGGCCCCTCTGGATGGTTGATTTGGGGGTTTTTTATGGCGCAAGAGCCATATTTTGCCATGCTGAGCCAGACACGGCATACAATATCAAGTATTAGACACACATAATGAAAGTTTTATTCACATAGAAGAGAGAAATATACAGCCATGGAGGAATGCACCAAATATGACTCTGGAACTGAGAATTTGAAAAGAATTATATATTTTTGTTTTCGTTATTATAAGTATCTAAACCGTGAACATTGAATTCATTTTTTATTTAATTTAACCATAATAAAAATGCTAATTTATGATGCTTTAAAGTAAAACTCGTAGGTAGTTGTACACTTTAGTTGCGGTTTTTGAAGCATCGTATAGTTTGGCGAGAAAATTCCAAAAACTCCCAGGCAGGGTATTGTAAAATTCTACGTGCGCTTACATAACTGCTTATTTTTTATCGCGCAAAAAGTAATAAACAAAATAAAAACACCCGAGAAACAGGTTCACAAAGGTCCACCTCATTAACCGTTGCATTTAAAAATATCCTCTTTTCTCGGCATACGTAATTATAAACGCAAACACCTTAAAAAGTCAGTCACGAATAATCCGTTTTTTATTTATCAACATTGTCAACCACTTTTCTTTCCAGAGAACCTATTCACACATCGCTGTCAACTGGGAGAAGAATAAGACACCACCTCTCCCAGGAAATCGATAGAGGTGTTAAAAGTTTAAAAACCTGCGTAGAATAGATTTTAATAGAAAAATATTCGTCGCACATCATCGCACTGCCAACGGGTATGCTATCTTTCAATTACTATTCTGTTTGAGTAATTTTTGCTGCAGTTTCTTCCGATTCTCTTTTTTTTCCAGGTCGTGTTTGAAGGAAATGACTTCTTCAGCCCGAAGGGAAATGAACATGTTGAAAAAAAAAAAACTTGCGTGAAGAAAAATTGATTGAATGTCGCGAAGTGCGTTTATTGAGGTGATGTTTAAGGCATTAACGATTCCCCTTTATTTCCACATTCAAAGTTTCCTGTATTTAAGGTGTATGTTCATACTAGAAATCACGAAAATTGACTAACATATCGATCTATTTTTTAATAATTCAAAATATTGTCCAACCCCTTAGTTTTCAGACGATACCAAGATCTTGTCAATATTCGAAATAGTTTTCAAGTTACAAGGGTTTGGGTTAGGTACTGTCACCATAGACAAACACGTTTCCAAAACTTCAAACTCGATTTCTGAAGAACTATGTTTTTGCAATAGGATGCTTCTTTCGAACAGTGATAACTCAACAATGAATTGATGTATTATAATTACCTTTGCGTCATTATAATCTGTTATATAGTGGATGTTTTGACCCTCAGTCGAAGTTATTGGCTAAGTAATGAATTTTTAGTTGATTTTTAAATGTTGAAATTCCTGAAAAAATCTTGATTTTTTGGACTTAGTTCGTGAAAAAAATTGTAAAAAAGAACGTATTCCCACTAGCAACTTGATGGAGGGTCAAAACATGAAGAATAATATTAGGAATGATTTCCAACAGGAAATGTCTTTCTGAACACATTAGAATTTGAGATATCACTGTTCAAAAAACAAGCTAATTAGCTAACTATATCTGAATTAGTTGATTAATGAGTAGCTTAATCGGAATTGTTCACATTAAAATGAGTTTAAGCAGAAACCAATGACCTATTGTGAAAAACTGGATTTTTAGAGTCAAAATTAAAAAAAAATGTTCTAGTGTATACATACACCTTAAAGACTTTAAAGACGTTAACAGTACCTTTTTCGGTTAATATCATGGTAGGTATTTTTATTAACGTTGCGCTGGAGCTACACAATAGGCTATTGACGACGATCCGGGATCAATCCCCAAGGGAAAGATCCGAGAAAACACCACATAATTTTAAACCACGGTGAGATGACGAGACAACACCAGAGCTGGCACCCCACTCTCCATACTTCCACACCACGCCAACGTGAGGACAGATTTAACGTGCACAAATCCCCTTTGTACACGTCGATCTTGGGTTCACAATTCGAACTCGCAACCCTCCGATTGCTAAACTATTACTCTTCCATCCTGGCTACCACGAGCCAGGTTAATATCCTGTAGGGAGAGGTATTGTTGCGATAGGATCTTCGAAACATAAACTAGATGATCCACGCAAAGCATCTGCGTTTAAGTTTCTTAATTGCTAATATTTATTGATGACAGCGTCGGTACTCGCATTCCATACCTTATTTAAATCAATTTATAATGAATGAAGGGCGTCGGTAGCCCGGTTCGAAGAGAACGGATTAGCAACAGAAGGGTTGCGAGTTCGAATCCAACCAAAGACCGTTGTAGACAAAAGGAGCTGGTGCACGTTAAACCTGTCGTGGCCTCAAATGTATTCACGTTAGCGAGGTGTGGAAGTTTGGAAAGTGGGGTGCCAACTCACAGGTGTGACCTCGTCATCTGACTGTGCATCAAAATTGCATGTTATTGTTTTCGGATATTATTTCCCTTTGGGTTTGATCCCAGACCGTCACCAAGAGCCCGTCTTTAAGCTCCAGTGTGATGTTAATTAACTACCGACCTGTCAAGTTAAATGTTAGAGATAGTAGTGTTTTTGCGGCGGAATGTGCTTCCAGTACGTTTCACATGAGTTCATAGGCGTGGTGTGGAAGTTTTGAGAGTGGGGTGCCAGCTCAGGTGTGACCTCGGCATCTCATCGTGATTCAAAATCACGTGGTATTGTCCTCGATCTTTCCCTTTGGGATTGATCCCGGACCGTCGCCAACAGTCCGTTGCGTTGCTCCAGTGCGACGTTAAATCCCTACCTACCTACGAACAAGAGTTCTAGTAGTCAAAAATAATTTCCCTATTAATAAATTCCCTACTGATGTCGTCAAAATGGTGATATCAAGGTAAATCTGACATTCATCATGCGATATCATTTAGGTTAACAGAAAGAAATTCAGTCTTCCGTCTTCTTTCTTTAGGCTGAAAATCCATCATACAGGAAGGCGTCACCTAGTTTACCAAACCCTACAAATCATGCCATGTAATGGATCACACCTGTATTAATTTTATGCAGCTTCCAGTCCCATTTGAAGTAAGTCGTGGCTTATCGAATACACCTACTGTGAGTTGCTAGTCAGATTCCCTCTTGGGTACATTTCTCTCCTCCGTTTCATCCAAACTTTCGTGTGTGACCATTACTTGACGATGTTTTTCATATCATGGCCTAATATGGCCCTTGCACCATAAAGTATAATCAAGCAACCAAGCCCATCTGATTCCTATTTTATTATCTCGATTGCCCAAAGGGTTGTGTAAGAGCTTCACGAACCCGATGTACCCAAGTGATATATTCTTTTCCCATGGGAATCGCGACCCTAGGATGCCGAAGCTATCTTTCTCTACTTTCCTTTCTTTTCACAATTACTTGACATTGTCGTGTTTGGCTCAGCTTGGCCAAATATGGCCCTTGCACCATAAAGTATAATCAAGCAACCAAGCCCATCTGATTCCTATTTTATTATCTCGATTGCCCAAAGGGTTGTGTAAGAGCTTCACGAACCCGATGTACCCAAGTGATATATTCTTTTCCCATGGGAATCGCGACCCTAGGATGCCGAAGCTATCTTTCTCTACTTTCCTTTCTTTTCACAATTACTTGACATTGTCGTGTTTGGCTCAGCTTGGCCTAATATGGCCCTTGCACCATAAAGTATAATCAAGCAACCAAGCCCATCTGATTCCTATTTTATTATCTCGATTGCCCAAAGGGTTGTGTAAGAGCTTCACGAACCCGATGTACCCAAGTGATATATTCTTTTCCCATGGGAATCGCGACCCTAGGATGCCGAAGCTATCTTTCTCTACTTTCCTTTCTTTTCACAATTACTTGACATTGTCGTGTTTGGCTCAGCTTGGCCTAATATGGCCCTTGCACCATAAAGTATAATCAAGCAACCAAGCCCATCTGATTCCTATTTTATTATCTCGATTGCCCAAAGGGTTGTGTAAGAGCTTCACGAACCCGATGTACCCAAGTGATATATTCTTTTCCCATGGGAATCGCGACCCTAGGATGCCGAAGCTATCTTTCTCTACTATCCTTTCTTTTCACAATTACTTGACATTGTCGTGTTTGGCTCAGCTTGGCCAAATATGGCCCTTGCGCCATAAAACTCCAAACCAACCCATAGGGTTTCCTAGCTTTCGGGTCCCGTAGAGCAAAAGTAATATGAATCCTACAATGCTGAAAGTGCATTCGAGTAGCATACAATATTGCGAAAGGTTACCAAAACCCTAGCACTTTCTGCGTTTAGCTCTGCAGAAATACTCCTTAGTATACAGGGTGTCCCAAAAAGGTTGTTCCGCAATTTATCTTTTTACCATTTGGAGATAGGTAGGCAATGTAAATTGCGAAAGTGCACCAAATAAGGTAAGTAATTAAGATATGTGAATAAAATTATCACGTGATAACAATTTAAGCGGATACAGTTTTTAATTTGTATACAACCCCTCTAGATAAAAATCCGAAATAGCAGAAATGTTCCTTACCTGCATCCCTATCGTTAGCAGAAAACTGCATTTCTGTAGGTTGAACAGTAGCGGAGATACAAGAGGGGCTGTATCTATTTTAAGGAGGCTGTATCTAATTTAGAACGGAAACTGACCCAAGGCCAAAAATGAAGAGCTAAGTTCTGCATTGCTGCAGATGGAAAACATTTTGAACATGCGTTGTAAATTTCCTTTTATTTTTATTTAAAGCATTTTTTCTACAATATTTTTATTAAAGATTACATTGTCTATTATTCATTGCGATTTTCATCTGCAGTTGCAATACTACATTACTTTGCACAATGTTGCACTTTCTGACCGAAAAAAATGCTTTTTAGCATTGTGTATACGGTCCCTAATCTGACTGCTTGAACAGCTGTGCACAAGCGGTATAAGTCAACTTTTTTGCGTCATTATGCCTCCGTTACTGTTCAACCTACAAAAATGCAGTTTTCTGCTAACGATAGGGATGCAGGTAAGGAACATTTCTACTATCTCGGATTTTTATCTAGAGGGGTGGTATACAAATTAAAAACTGTATCCGCTTAAATTGTTATCACGTGATAATTTTATTCACATATCTTAATTACTTACCTTATTTGGTGCACTTTTGCAATTTACATTGCCTACTTATCTCCAAATGGTAAAAAGATAAATCGCGGAACAACCTTTTTGGGACACCCTGTATAGTATTTGCAATTGCAAAAGGTCACTTGTTCATGCTAATATCATCAATCTACAATTCCATCGTTCGATTGCTCTTTGCCCAGATGGCTTCTTCGTGGTTCTGTCTGAAAATTCTCACCCAACACAGTGTTTTTGTGAGACAATGAGTCTCAGAGTACTGATTAACATTCCCATCAAAGATTCGCTTTTTGGTGAGTTGATACTAATTGTGCATGGTGGTTTTTAGCAATAGGGTTACGGTAAACAAAGTTTGACTAATCTGTTTATCTCGTGTTAATTACAAACATTAAAATGGATAGATTATAAAAAAGCTTCAACGCTTGTTTGATTCTTTTCTTATTATCTAACAGAGTGACGTTTCTTCATGGGTATTTGATTAATAGGCTTCATTTACATAATAGTAATAATTTACAATTCAATAACTTGCACTATAACAGAGAAAGGATCCTCGCACGACCGTCGTCTCAGCTAGTCGAGTCTCTTTCCCCCTACAGTTCTACTTTTTTTCGTTCTAGCCCGGATGACCGTTCCAAGAATATCCACGCGAACATCCCTCGGGGATCCAATGGTTCCTCACGGTCAACATTCCCCACTGTGTTGGCCGGAGAACCTCAGTTATATAAAAAATTTAAACATTGAAACCAAAATCCTTATAAACCTGCTGATATTATCTGTTTGTTCCAAGTCGAATCTCATTTAGACGAACTCGCTTAACGCAAATGGCATGTATCACGTGTAGCGTGTATTTGAGTAAAGTAATTTTGTTAGAAGAATTGGGATTGTTGTTGCTCAATAGATTTTCCTACTGCGCACGTGCTAGCAGCCAGCGAGTTGTAGAATCGATTCCTCCTTGAATGTATTTCTCTTTTCTGTGTCAGTAGTACGGGTTGCGGTAGCCCCGTTGGAAGAATAACATAACTACAATCGGAGGTTTGCGAGTTCAAGACTCGTTCCAGCCAAAGACCTTTGTGCACGTGGGGGCTCGTTGAATCTGTTGTGGCCTGAAAAGTCCTCAATCTGGTGTGGTGTGAAAGTTAGGAGAGTAGAGTGCCGTGATTCAAAATAACGAGGATCTTTACTTTCGGGATTGATCTCGGTCAGTCGTCAATAGCCCGTTGAGTTGTTCCAGTGCGACGTCACACGATATACGCATTTTCCGATATAATCAGTTTTTCGTATCCCCCAATACATCGTGATTCTTAAGCATAAGAAAAAGCGATATATCAAGAGGTTATTGTAATTTTTTCAAATTAAAATTTATTTTGAAACGCAAACCATTTAAATAAAATAATGGGTTAGGACTAGGAAAATATTTGTGGTATGGATTTGATATCGCGATCGGGTTTTATTGTGGATCTTTGGTTTTATGGCGCAAGGTCCAAAAGCGGACAGGCTGAGCCCAGGTTTTATTTTGGAGTGAAGTTATAGTATCGCTGACGCAGTAATATTCAAATGAGGATTGAAACGGGGTGACAAAGGAAATGAAATTTGAAAATAATAGATATAGTTTTAAGGATTCGAGCAGAACAGAACTGTTATTGTTTTAGGCGACATAAATTGAAAGTTAAAAAACATGAATAGATATTTTTTCCCATCAAATTTCGAGATCAAAGCATTCTTGCGAAAGGGCAACTTGAATTGAAAAAGGGGGCAAATACCTGAACCCTAAGCCCTCCCCTAACCCTAAAGTAGAAAAATGTCTATGTATAAAATACGTTAGGAAATTAACCGAGTATTGGGATTAAATTATTTCGGGAAATAGCGACTACTCATTCATTATAATATTTCGGCGTTTAAACACTCATATTTGTTGAGACGTTGATTATTTTAAATTAAGCAATTCGCAACATTGGGATTTTAAAACAGAATTTCCATATAATACACAAAACACATTAAAACAATGCACATTGAGTCAAAACCACGTGCACCACCCCGTATACACATCGGTCGTTGGCTGGACCGAGTTACGAACTCGCAACCCTCCGGTTGCTAATCCGTTGCTGTTTCAATTGGGCTACCGTGGCCCAATACTCAGTAGCATTAATTTACTCTAGAAATTAGATAACGCAATACAAATATTGTAGGGTATTGTACCTATTCTTATTTAAGAACTCTGGCTCTCCTCTTATGTTTATTGGACGATCACCCCCCCCCCAACTTTAATGAACGGTTGCAGTGGGATGTGGGGAGGAAAGGAGACTTCCTGTTTGTGCTCGAGGCAGGATGGATGTTCTGTCCCCTGCACGGTTATGTTATTCTTAAATTTTTGTTACAAATATTAAATGTTGCTTGATTTCTAATATCCTCGTCTACTGTTAAAATAAACATGTTTGTACAAGGAAACACTTTTTCAATCTGACGCCAATACATCAAATATCGAAACACAAATAATCCAACACTTTAACGAGGGCAAGTAAAAAATTATCCACACTTTCGCTTTAACGCATCTCTATCTTTGTCACAGTGCCTTCTTCATGCATGCTTAGAGTTGATACTACTGTGGCCACGTTACAGAAGTTTGACCTTGATATTAACCTCATTTTTCTTGCTTCTGTTTCAGTGTAAACTTGACAGCTCCGCTAGCAGTGTGCATCAGGAGGAATAAAGAGACAAAGAGCAGTGATCCAATTTCTAGGGTCGGAAATTCATCGGAGGATTACAACACAATACGGGGACAGTACTCTAGCACGTAGAAGTGTGTATTAGTGGATCGAGAAGCTTAAAAGAGACCGGGCAAGCATGATACACGTAAAAGTAGGAGAATGCCCGTCAACCTCCACCACTCACGAGAAGATTCAGCAAAATCGAGAAGTGGTACTGGTAAACCGGACAGTTACCATCGACAATGTAGCATGTTCTCTGAAGATTAGACGGACAAAATTTGTGAAGCGGTGCATAAATGGTTGGGTGACCCACCTAAAACCTTCTTTGAGGGAATACGCAAGCTTGTGGACCGCTGGACCAAGTGCATCGAAAAGGAAGTAGATTATGTAGAAAATTGACGAACTTGTTCAACCCCTACTTGTGAAAATTGACGAACTTGTTCTACCCGAACTTTTGTAAATAAATTGAAAAATAAAGTGCGGATAATTTTTGGCTTACTTTCGTATTTTGTTCTTGTGGGTAGAGTCCAACCAAAATGACCCTGTCTCTATCACCAAGAAATTAACTTTTCTATGATGTTCTCACAAATTTTATTCATTGTATTCGTTTAAATACTGGTTTGAGAATGTCCTTTTTTACCTTCATACTATTACAAATAAATTTGTCAAAGTAATCAAAGTGTCGAATTCGAAATCACTGGTATAAACAGTAATGTTTAATGAACCTTTTTCATTTTCTCTTTAGTTAGGGAACAGCCGTACTTTTCATAAACTAATTAGATTTTGATAATTTTACTTTTTGTTGTTCACTGCCTTCTGATTAATCGAAAGAACTCATTAATTACGTTTGAAAATATTTAATTTCTTATCACTTCTATCCAGATGCTCATTAGTTTTGAAACAATTGTACTTTAATTTCAAATTGGAATGAGGTCTTTTTTACATTGCATTGATGTATTCTAATTAAGAAATAAATCAAACGTCATTCTTTATTATAACCCACTTCGTTTTCATACCCTTTAAGAAAATGAATAACCTCTAAATTCGTTTTTGTGTAACAAAAATATGATTTTTACAAAGTTTTTTTTCTTCTTAAAGCCGAATTCAGTGCTTTTAAGTCTAAAGCAGTTAATTATACAATTTTCAAAACGATGATGTGTTGCTATACGGGCGAAACATACGAACAAAGCTGTGTAAAAATAAATATACACAGATACATAGAACAAGTAGTGAGAGATAAAAAGTGACAAACACAAGCAGAGTGATAGAGCTACATACAGAGACATACACACAAAGCTGTGCAGAAATAAATATACAGAGACAGGAGGCAAAGATAGAGATAGAAAATGAAACCCACAGAGAGAGACATATACACATTGACTGAGAGATTGAGCGACATACACAGTGACAAACAGAGGGAGATAGAGAGAAGCATACACACAGTGGCAAATAGAGAGATAGTGAGAGACATACACACAGAGCTCTGTAGAAATAAATATACAGAGAGACACGCTGCAAAGAGAGAGAAAAATGACAAACACACAGAAAGAGACATACACGCATTGATAGAGATACACAGAGCTAAACATCCGCAGTGACAGAGGGAGACAGGGACATACACACGAAGATCTGTAGAAACATATATACACAGAGAGACAAGGAGTAATGAGGGAGATAAAAAATGACAAACACTGAGAGAGACATACACACAGTGACAATTAAAAGAGAGAGACATTCATACAAGGACAATTAAAAGAGCGAGAAATACACACAAAGCTATGTAGAAACAAATATACACAGAGAGACAGGGGGTAAAGATAAAGAGTGACAAACAGAGACAAAGACATAAATACATTGACATACAAAGAGAAAGGCATACATTGAGAGACAGACAGAGAGGGGGAGACATACATAGAGCCATACATTGACAGACAGACATGCATAGAGAAGCATAAATACATTGGCAGACATAGAGAGAGACATACATTGGCAGACATAGAGAGACATGCATAGAGAGGCATAAATACATTGACAGACATATAAAGAGGCATACATATATTGACAGAGAGATAGAGAGGGAGAGACATGCAGAGAGGCATACATTTACAGATAGAGAGACATACATAGAGAGGCGTAAATACAATGGCAGACATAGTGAGAGGCATACAGTGACAGAGAGAGAGGGGGAGACATAGTGAGAGGCATACAGTGACAGAGAGAGAGGGGGAGACATAGTGAGAGGCATACAGTGACAAAGAGAGGGGGGAGACATGCATAGAGGCATAAATACATTGACAGACAGAAAGGCACACTTACACTGACAGACAAAGAGGAGTGAGACATAGACAGACAGACCCAAAATAAGGATAGAATACTATTGCTCTTTCTAGATAAGATCATAGTATGTTAATCATGTATGCCATCATAGATTTTCCCGGATAATCAGACTCATTTATTAGTTACATCACTACCTTCGAAAAGGATATATTAACTCCTAAAAGATAATTCAAAGTGTTACTAGACGTAATATAATTTTATGGTAAAAAGTGTATGATGCATCAACTTTTAATTTTACAATACCTTTATGTTTGTATTTTTCTAAATATCTCAACTTTATAAGTTTTATTTATTTCAGATTTTGTTCTTCGAGTTTATATAGGAGAATCCGATCCTACTTTTACAAAATACGTTATCTAGATTCCTTAACTATTACGTATTTCTATCATAATACCCTTTATATATTATACTAAGAATGTCTGAAGTCCTTCATTTTTTTAATAATTAATTTTTTAATTAATTAAAAACATTAATACGACTTTAAAATTTGTGAGTCTATATTTTAAAAATATTTTTTCACGTTTCAACAAATTTAAAGTTCAAACCGTATGCTTGAGTGAAAAATCAAAAACTCATTGAAAAGTATGTGTTACAATTTACCCCTCAGAGGTAAAAGAGGAAGAATAAAAAAAGCGAGGGGAAGATTAAAAAATGATTTGATTATAAGAATTCAAATATTTATTTTGTCGAACATTCTTTTGACCTGTGTCAGTTTTAATCACCTTAAAACTGTATTTATTGCGCACTTGAATTGAAAGTTATAATTTTATCATTACTCTCTATACAACCAGTTGCTTTTTTATAGAATAAATTAAGAATTTTCAGTATAGAAGTTTCTCCACGTTTACACATTTTCTCCGATTCGACATCCAGTATTGAGACACAGATAAGTTCCAAGTTTTGTAAAACATACTGTACATTTACCTTCCATTTATTTCTACAGTTTTCCTACAGCTATTCATATATTTCTACAGTATTCCTACAGCTATTCATTTATATCTACAGTTTTTCTACAGCTATCCATTTATTTTTAGTTTTCCTACAGTTATCCGTTTATTTCTAGTTTACCTACAGCTATCTATTTATTTCTCTTGTATCCATTTCTGAGTCAGATGTCGCCATGTGCATTTTGTACAGCTTTGGCGATGCCGATTATTTTCTCGCTGTAAAACTGTTCTTCAGGATGATAATCGATGGTTTGAAGAGTAGCTACTATTGCTAGGTAGGTGAATATATGATGAGGTACGAGTTCAACTCCCAGACAGATGTTACAATATCTGTATATGTTCTGGTTCCATCACAGTTAATTTTCATGCTTTAAAATGAACAGAAGAGTTTTAAATCTAAAAGCTTAACTCTTAAAATGTAAAGTTTGCACCGTAAAAATTTGAATTTTATATTTTAAGTTTATATAAGTAGCTAAAGAAGAGTTAATTTAATTTCAATTTGATAGACTTTTTAAAATTCATTTTCTAAATTATGAATGATTGTAATAGTGGATGATTTTTATTTATAACGAATTCATTCTGCACTATTCTTTTTCACCATTATATTTTATGAAGTAGGAGATGTAAATTCAACACACTTCATAAATATACACCTCAGTTTAATATACGATTGCTGAGTTTCATCAATTGTTCTTTCACACAAAAGATTTAAGATGGATTATTACGGAAGATATTATCGTACTTTTTCTAGTTGCAAATGAAGAATTTTATCATCAATTTTACTTCCTTTTATACTCAAACTGTAAAAACTTCATAATTCATCGTGAACTATAAACATCATTAATATGTTTTAGATTTAAAAGTGAAAACTTCAAGTACCATCTTCATTTTCAAATCAGAGAATGATCTTTCTTCCTCATTACTTACTTTTGCTTTTCGATTTTTGTCTCACAATCAGTTTTATTTACGTAATTTTATCCGATATAGTATAGTATTCAAAACATTTTAAAAGTTTTATGTGTTCCATCTTAGTCAGGACTGCGTTAGTTCGGTTCGAAGAGTTAACGGATTAGAAACCGGAGGGTTGCGAGTTCGAATCCAACCAAAGACCGTCGTGTACTTGGAGGTCTGGTGCACATTAAATCTGTCGTGGCCTCAAATGTCCTCACGTTGGCATGGTGTGGAAGTTTGGTGAGTGGAGTGCCAGCTCAGGTGTGACCTCGTCATCTGACCGTGGTTCAAAATTACTTGGTGTTGTCCTTGAATTTTTCCTTCGGGATTGATCCCAGACAATCGCCAATAGCCCGTTGTATTGCTCCATTGTGACGTTAATTAAAACACATACTTACCTGACATCCTTCGCAACATTTTAGAGTTGAACTAATAACTTCAAAAAGTTAGAGCACCCTATAGATCGTCTTTAAGTGTTTAACTCTTTCCCGTGTAAATATTTAGCATTATTTACAACAATGTTTTTCTTTTTTCATGCCTAACTGGTAATAATTGAATATATAAATATTATGCAAACTTTCGTTCATGATTTATATACGAAATTACATCAAATTTATTCATGCATATTTTAAACACTAAATAAACAGAGTTTACCACATCGTGTATTTTGCAAATCTGTAACTCCTTTATCAATGAATTGAATAGGTTATCATTTTATGATTTTCAATTATTTCGTCCACATTTGTATGTATTTAATTATTTTAACGTAGCTGCAGTAGAGCAGGATATATAGGTTGGTTGAGTTTAGTCGCCAATCTACAAATGCGCATTCTCACATCTACCAAATGTTATATCGCCAAACGAGGCGATAAGATGCCAAATGGGCCAACAAAGCCAATTTTCCCGGAGCAATCACGTGACAACTAGTTCGACATGTTGGTCGCTTTTTGAAGCTCCTCTCAATTGCAATGCTCAGTCTACTTACATTCCACATCTATGGCTCGCGCGGTGGTCAATCCACTGAGCTACTAGTCCCCATGTCATTTTTTATGATGCACAAAATGTCTTGTGCCCAGTCATAATAGTTAGTTGGATTGAGTTTTGTGGCGCAATGGCCATATTTGGCCATACTGCACCAAACAAAGTAGACAGCATCAAGTAATGGACATACACACATAAGGAAAGTTTTATTGACACAGAATAGAGAATTACACCCAAGGAGGAATCGAACCTTCGCTGCCTTCAACTCGCAGGTTGCTATATTCGCTGAGCCACGACTGCCCCATGGATACAGGAGAGGCCAGGTGGTGTTCTGCAGCGATAACTCGAAATTCTTTCCGTTTGAGGGATATTGCTGACTTGAAATGACATTCGAAATAGTTTGGCCTTGTTTTCCCCTTTTTACTTACGTTTACGAAAATGTTGCTCCCCTCCCCAGCTGCCAACACTATTTTGGCGCGACTGCCGGCTAAGCAGAAATTTTTTTTGTCGCGAAAAAGTCTTTAAAATCGTAATACTGCTGGAGACATGAATAAAAAGTCTAGCGACACCGAAAAGCTTACAACTGTTTTGTTTTATGATTTCTGAACTAGAATAAATACCCAGAAGTTAAAATAAAGTGTAGATAAAGGATGTCCGTACATGACCTTCGGACCGAGTGCGCAGGTGTACTGAGCGCGGAGAGGGGGTCCGCGATATGTCGAAACTCTATGCTGCTGGGCGAGCTTTGGGCCAGTGTAACTTTGGATTGCTTAGAGAAAGGAATGCGTAGGTGGTGTCATTCGAAAGCAACCGAACTACGCTGCAATCAGAGGACTTTAATCAATAAAAGGATCCATAAGGGGGTCTGGGACTCAAAATATGAAAAAAAGTCCAATTTGTTTTTATTATCTTGAAAAATAATAGATATTTCTGAATAAAATGACACCTGAATTTTGTTTCTACCATCAGTAGAACCGGAAATATTCGGCTTTTTATAACATGACAGCTGCAAATCTAAAGAGCCTCACCCATCAGATAATCTAAACAAACTGTTTCGGAGTCTACTTTCTACTATTTCAGCTCTATTTTTTCAAACTCAAATAAACTACGCTACGAACACTTTTGAAGTGATCTGAATTGATCATCGTAATATTCTCACTGTTTTTATTGTTGAATTTGCACGTTTTTGAATTTTCTGTACTATCAATATACCTTCAATAACGCTTTCCAAAAAGGACTGTAGGCGGTTCAGGAAAGCGACGATGAAGTTCACAAATACTTTTAAAAGGTATAGGAAAAAGGTCCAACTAGATAAAATTAAATTAAATGAAGCAGTAAAACTAAGAAGTAATAAACAATACTATCCAGGAGGATTTTAAACAAACATAAAGTATGCAAAAGTGCTTTTTAATAACTTGAATATTTTCATAATTTTAAACACTCTTTTTCTCCTTTTCTGTTAAATGGGAATTCGATCGTGAAAAATGGGTATAACTTAAAAACTACTTGTCATAAATGAATGAAATTTTCTACAATTACTTTTCAAATATATTTCCTTAATTTGTCTTCAGCAATTGGGTATATATATATATATATATATATATATATATAATTATTTTTTAAAAAATTTTCTAACTGTTTTAACCAAAAATCACGAAGACAGTTTATAGTATGAACTTTTAGGAGTAAATTAGGGCAAAAATGAATTGATTTGTTATAAAATATTTTAAGATATATCAATTTTGCCCAACATCAAAATTTTTAATTTTTTTAATTTTAATGAATTTTTTTTTGAAATTTTGAAAATGTAAAATAGTTATTGTAATTGCAAAATACAATGTATACCTACAGAAAAAATTTCAGAACAAAAACTTTAAAATTGAAGATTTTAGAATTTCGAGTCCCGGACCCCCCTTAAATATTAATCATAACTACACATTAAGTGTTCGAGGTGTAAATTAATTGTTCAATAAACAATCGTTAAAACTTCCTACGCCTCCTTCATTCGTTTATCGGCTTCATCCAACATCATGACCGAGTATCATTTGTATTCATTGTTCCTCCGATTTTCTGTCATTCGATGTTTACGATCTTTAACTCTCCAAGTGGTTTCAACGAAATATCTCATCCA
The DNA here is from genome assembly GCA_933210815.1 of Meta bourneti. Classification (NCBI taxonomy): domain Eukaryota; kingdom Metazoa; phylum Arthropoda; class Arachnida; order Araneae; family Tetragnathidae; genus Meta; species Meta bourneti. The sequence continues at coordinate 108,858,969 of OW119922.1, read as the reverse complement.
CCAAGACCTGAGTTAACCACGAGGAGGGTTAAGAAATCGATAGCTGTTTAGGAAGGAATAAAGAAGTATTGTGTTAGAAAATACCCCAAAATAAATCGGTCATTGAATTCAGGAATTATACCAACAAGAAAGTCTAATGATATTTACTGAGTTAAATTATGTAATGACTACGTTATTCCATATATGATACTATACTATATGATGCTCCATATGATACTATGACATTGAATCTAATTTTACAGTCATCAATTATCTAAAACCGAAAAAAAATTAAGAAATTAATTACTAAAGAAATTAAAGTATGAAGACACAGCAAACAAAAAAAGGTGCATAAAATTAGTACTGATAATATATACTTAGATGGATCCAATGTTCTCTCCAATACTCTGCTATTAAAAATCCCTATCTTTTATGGAATAATGAATCGTGAAGAGAATAAAGGGAGATGTTTGGTATAGTCGCGGAAATAAAACCGAATCCTCCCTTTATTTCGAGCACTATTCATAGCAGAGCAAATTCAAAGATATAATTCAATAGAGTATAACATCCTCTATAAATTAAAATGCAAAAAAATTGCATTAGGGGCAGTCTTCAAATCAAATTTTGCACAAACGACAAAATTTCCCAATAGGAACACCATGTTTTGATGCCTTAATCAGATTCGGCGTCGTTAGGTTAGTCTAAATATGAAATTTCACGGCTCTACTATCTTTATATCCGGAGATATTCAATGTTAAAATTGCAGTCAATTTCAGGGATAATCTCTACTTTGAAAATCGCTATTTGTAGATCGAGATTAATTGTAGCTATAGTTACCGGAATTTCAAGTTTGAACGCTATTTCAAACATATTTGTCAGCGCGTGCAAACGATCCTAGAATTATTATATTTACTATGCAAGTGAAAACGATTAGAGAATTACACGTGCAAACTATCCGAGAATTATTATCCGAGGTTTGTCAGACGTTTTTTAAACTTTTGGTTACCCCTTAAAATCGCAATAATGCGGGAAATTTAATATAACTCAAAAACTAACGTTTGGAATGATCTGAAATTTTATATGGTCATATTAGAAGTCCTTCTGAATTGATTCCTATCAAAATATAATAAGGTTCCAATTCATAATTTTTCAAATATTAATTTAATTATTATTGCATAATAAAAACTATTTATAAAATAAAATATTAGGTGGATCTTGTTTGGGTTGCTTAACAGTAACATGGTACAAAATATATCGGCGCTATAGAAATAATATTTAGGAAGAGATCCATATATATATATCTTTAACTGATATATATATATATATATCTAAGAAACTGATATATATATATATATATCAGTTTCTTAGACTTATATATATATATATATATATATATATATATATATAAGAGACTTATATATATATATATATATATAAGTCTAAGAAACTGATTTAACATTAGGAGCTCCAATCTTTCTGTACTCCTAACTTTGAAAAGGTAAGACCTAATGACATTAAATTTGGTATCTGAAGTTAAAATTTGATATAGATTTGAAATTGCGGATTTCCATTGGAAATTATGAAGTTGGTGCTCAATTTAATATGAAGACGGCCCCTTATGCAAATTTTATGCATTTGAATTTATATAAGATGTTAGTTCCTGTCAAACGCCATCTTTGAATTTTATATACTGTTAAAAATGCTCGAATGTGGAAGGGGTGGTTCGGTACTTTTTTCGCGACTGTACGTACAATAGGATTGGATTTTGGAGTTTTATGGAGCAAGGTCCAAAAGCAGACAAGTTACGCCGGTACAAAAAATAGATAGATTTACAAAAGTCATTTTTCTCAAAAAATGGAAAAGCCGCGTATAATTGTTTGTTGTCTGAAGCAAAACATGAAAAGGATCTGCAAACTTATGCTATCAGTATTCAGTGAGTAGAGAGAATAAGGCATAGTGATGATCACTAGTCTACATGTGTTAATATCTACATATATAAAAATAAAAGCCATTTTCAGATGCTTCAGACTTCAGTGAAAGACATTTTAAGAAAAAAACATGCATGCATTTTGTTAAAGTACGTGTTCGCAGAAATGACCTTTTAAATTTTCCAGATTCTTTAAAAGCTTAGTTAGTAACTGTATATGAACTATATTTTTGTAAAACATGTCTCCTAGTTTAAAGGCCCATTTTACAAAAAAAGCAATAAAAATGTTAATACTTGAACTTTTAATGAAAATGTCCAAAATTTGTTGACAGATTTGATAAAGATCCCCAGGAACTTAAATGTTTATACTTTTTAGACAAAAACGCTTAAGATCTCAGGTTTGTGACCTCATTATGGAGTGTCCAATATTTAAAAGAAATATTAGCAGATTTTCCCTGGATTCTAAAGAAATTAAACATCAAAAAGTTAGATGCAAATTTTAGCTGCCTTAAGAAAAACTAATCGGTTCTTTCAAGTGTTTGTATGAAAAGGTTCTGAAGGAGGTAATTGTAAAAAATGTTTTTAAAATAGTAAGAGCGATAGAAGAGGAAAATAAATTGTGAGCGGAGTGCGTAGAGCACACAGAAAATTTTTAATTTCGAATTTAAGCTTAGTACAGGGAACTTATGAAGTAAATCAACTATACATCACAATGTCAATGAAAAAGTATTTAAAACATACGGAAAAGGACTTTTGTTATTTAAACACATATTTTTAGTTTCAATTCGGAAATGGTTGATTTTAAAATATCAAATGTTTTCTTAAAACAAATAAAAACTACACAGGTACGTTACAAATCCGAAAATAAGTACTGAAATTGATAAATATAAAAGCAAAATGTGTATTCAATAAATGATTCTATGAATTATGAAACATTTAAGAATTATTTGTTTTTGTATCGTAAACAAGATGTCAATACACTAAGGAAAAGACGATGTAAAAGTTCAGAAGATTATTCTTAGAAATTAAAAATATTTGTTTATTTAGATGTTACAATAACTGATGCAACTTTTAACCTGTACAATCAATGAGAAAATTTAGGGATGAATTTTCATAAGGAATATAATAGCCGTGGTTAGGAAATACTGTAAAAAAGAAACAGTACACTAATAAATCTATAAATAGGCTTGATTATTCAATTGAGAAGTATAAAATCAATATTAAGGTATGTGACTACCTTCGAAGCATTTTTTAAATACATAAAATTTTAATGAAGCATACATGTTTTTAATTAAAATGGGGTATAAAACTATGAATTTAAATGCAATTTCAGTGAAATTTTCATTAAATTCCAAAATGTAGGCAATTTTTAGCAAACTTTTGGTGAAAATTTACATTTACGCCACACTTACCATAGGAAATTCTAATGAATATGTTTCAATACTTTTTATACAGTATATAACTAACATATTTACCAAAAGATTTGCAGTAGTTCTAAACGTTATTGAAATATTCCAAACTTTGTACAAAAACTCATTTTTATTTTCATTTTTTAATCTCATTTTTTCAAAAGAATAGTCATTAAAAAATACAGAGATCTCTCGTCCATCAAGATCTGACCAATTATGCTAATGACGAGAAATCTCGTTATCAAGATATTGTGATGACGAGATCAAGATCTGTTTATATTTTTTCTAATGACGAGGTCCATTCCATCAAGATCTGGTCGGTTTTACTAATGACCTGAAACATCGTCGAGACAACCACCAGGATGATTAACGTGTTGACAGATTCAAAAACTATAATTCAATTTAAAGCATGTTACTTAATGTAGATGTTATACACCATAAACTCCTAATATCAAAATCAAGTATTTATGAGATGTTCTGAGGGAAAAATGTCAATAAGGAATAAGTGGAGTATTTCTTGTAGAAATGTAAGTTTTATAATGATGGGATAAAGTATTGCATGTTACTGTTGCAGAAATTTAGGTTTGCAGGTTAGAAGCCGTCTTAAACCTATTGAAATATAAAATGAAAGAAATGCAAAAGGGGATTTACTTATGCTTGTTCTTAACGCCATATTGTTTTTTATATCTATTTGGATCATTATTACATTGCAATTTAATTGAAATATCATCTATATTATTTCTATAGTATAGATCCTTTTACGCCTCTTACACGCGAAGAATCTTAACAAGTGAGGTATCAAAAGAAAAATAATTTCCCGGAGCACTGACGAATCCGTTTATTTCTCCAAGGTTTGCAGAGGGGAGGCTAAAAACAATTCGAAATCCCCATAGGAATAACATTGAGTGTAAAACGATTGCGGTACGCAACTCAGTTTGTTTTACCAGTATTGATGGAAAAACAACTTTTCCAATAAAATTGTTTTACCAGTATTACTCGGAAAACCAGTTTGTTTTACCAGTATTGATAGAAAAACAACTTTTCCAATAAAATTGTTTTACCAGTATTACTCGGAAAACAATTTTTTTCATCATCTATATTATTTCTATAGTATAGATCCCTTTTGCGCCTCTTACACGCGACGAATTATTTATTTATGTATTGAACTGGTTTTTCATTTCTTTCCATAATACCAATAATTTATGAATACGTGATTTGATGATAAAAGAATATTAAACGACGCATGTTCTACGCTAGGTTAAGATAAAAAAAAATAGAAAATATACAACTTAACAATTTTTGTGAATTCTAGAGTAAAGATAACCTTATTAGGCCTTTTGGCGGAAGAATTACGTGCTTTACACAAATGGTTGGAACAACGCTAATAGTGATCTCAAGGAGGAAGGGTTGTAAATAGTGAATGAATAAACTTTTTTGATATTTTGGATGCAAAACAATTCTCTCTCATCTTTCACCCTTACAACGGATGGGGGAGCAATTGTTCATGCAAGAATTCTCGCAAGGGCACGCTAGTTTTCTATTTAATATTTTAAATTAAAAAACCGCGGAGTTGCACGGGATTGAGAACTTGATATTTAAATGAAGAATCGTAGAAATTATGTATATTTTATTATTCGACGAAAATTTGTTTTTAAGTATACCGGGGAATGAAGAAATAAAGTGATTAAAAATTATATCATTAAGGTTAAATTAATACTAAATTTGGTTGATTAGTTTTGGGGTTTCAAGGGCCATATTTAGCCATGCTGCACCAGACACGACATACAATATCAAGTAATAGACACACACAATGAAGGTTTTACTGACACAGAAGACAGAACTACACCCAGGGAGGAATGCACCTGACAGGAATCGAACCTGCGCCACCTATAATTCGAAGGTTGCTAGCGCAGTGGGCATACCCACTGAGCCACGATGGCCCCAAATAATAAATTTGGAGAAACAGCTATTGCCATAGAAATAATTACCGAAATAAATTTTGTAAAGCTTTTCATAAACATTTTGTCATAATGAAGTAAGAAATAATTAAGATACAAGAAATGTAAAATTATTGTCATGAATTATAAGAAATTTCAAAGGATTTTTATTACATGCTTATTCGATTGATGACTGATCTTTCATTAAATATTAATTTTTCAAATGACGTGCACAACAGTTTGTCTTATACTTTTTTTATAGGACGAATCAAGAGTATATTATTTTTTAAAAGATCTACCACCCCTCAAAACCAAGTTCTTTAACGCACTTGGTAGTTTATCTTCGCCTGTAGTGTCCAGCTGGTGCAAAAACCTGTTTCAAACTGTCACCAGTTCTAGGCGCCAATCTGTTATTACTTCTTGGATCATCATTATTTCCCCATGGAGAGAAAGGAAAGTTTTGTCTTGACGAAATATCTCGTACTTTGCAAAATTGACCAGATCTTGGACGTGATATCTCGTCGAAACACTTGGAGGGTTAACTTGGAGAACTTTAAAAGCCTCTGAAAATTATTTAATATTTAGAAAATGAGTCAAAGTTGAGACATATCGTGAGCCCATGATCGCAAATGGGCTGAACGCGATAAAGGAATGCAGCCCATTTACGGCGCCGTTCCTCATTTCACGTGCACCCTTCAAATCAACGAACTTAAGTGACCAATCATCGGCGAGGAACCCCAACCTACGCAATCCAAGCAACCAACCAAACTAGTGCGACCGTCGATTTCTTTACAGCACGCTTTCCTGCAAAGCACGGGCGTTTGGTGCGGAAAGCCGCTTCCATTTCTAAGCGGCCGGGGTGCTCCCAAGAAAACAGGGCCGCGCGATTTGCGAAATCGCCGTGCAAAGGGGCGGCCCCGAGGCAAAATTAGCAGCGGCGCGTTTTAATTCCGCAAAAATCAATTTCGTCGTCGGCCAGCAGATGGCGCTGCGCTCCCTTCGAGCATCTGGGAGAAGCAACGAATGCAGGTGAGGAAAAGTCAGTCTGAGTTTTTGCTGGGAAGCGTGGCGTACAGGAGAAGCGCGCAACGGTCTCAGAGCCGCGCTTTCTTATTAGGAGGATCAACAGACATTTTCCGTACGGTTTTTTCCCGTGTGCAAAAAAGAGATGAACGGACTTTGAGTTTTTTTATGTGCAACTTGAGAGTTCGTTAACGTCAGACATTTGGGAAAGTGATCAATCTTTCCGAATTTTTGTTGCATATTTTAAAGGAGAGTAAAAAAAGCGTGGAAAAATCCCAGCCGATCAGTGTTTGCAGACTTATTAAAGGTAAGAGAGTTTTAATTCCGAGGGACGTTTTCGGTTTTTATCAGGATATTAATCAAGTTTTAATTTAAAATTTTATCGGAGAGTTATGAAACTAAAACAAAAAAGGAAATTATTTATTGGAATGCTTTAAAATTGCATGCATTCCAATAAATAATTTCCCACGATAATTTTTTTACAGATACATAATTATGCGATTTTTTAATTTCTTATCACATGTGTATTTTGTTTGCCTTATGAATGTATGGATACTATATAGATGCAATGTAGCAAGTACCTAAATTGCATGTTGGAAATTCTCAAACAATTATAATGCAAAAACCCATAATTTGTTTCATTATTTCTGGTAATAAAATGTTTATCGTGTTCATAGCGCATCGCGAGAAGATGAAACGTTTTAAATTCTGTCTTTCTGTAGGTTCTTACACAAAAACTTTTATTGCGTCTTTATTTTTACTAGTGTGAGATAGAGCATGCATTCGTAGCTTGGAAGAGGTACGACAAATATTTAACTATTAAGCATAAAGAGATTTCAAATTTGTAGTAGTGCCTTTACTTCACAACCAAACATGACTAAATCACCATATCTACCGGTTGAAAGAATCATAGGAAAGATTATATTGATCAAGGTCAAAACTGGTTAGATCATGCAGAGAAGACTGTAGGTTCCAAAACGGATTTGTGCGTATAAATCTTCCTCTGAGGGTTAATTTGTAAGAGATTCCCTGTCACGTAAAGTAAAAGTATGCTCTTAATTATGTATCTATACCATCTATGTTCTTCACATATTGAAATAGAAACTGCAAAAAGGAAAGTATAAAATCGTTCGTTCAAATTTAATTTTAAATTTCACACCGAAGAAAGAATTCAATATTTTTAGAATTATGAAATTAAATGCTAAAAATATTGCATTTATTAAAAATTAAAACGTTTTTGAAAAATGCAATACTTTTAGCATTTAATTTCAAAATCCTAAAAATATTGCATTTTTCAAACGCGTTTCAATTTGAACGAGCTAAAATAAATTTTTGTTGATAAAAATATGCATTCGGTTGGCGTTTATAAATCCTTTTGCTAAATTCCACTAACTAGTGAATCGAATGTTACAGTAAATGAATGAAGAGTGTGGAAACGTTTTTGAGTTTCTTTTCCGACTTGAAATAGTTTTTGAAAGATTCGTAATGGCTTTCCTGTCATTCAGCAGAGAAATAAAATGTGTTAATTTCTTTGCAGCGTGGTACTAGTTTGAAGAAATTTAGAACATCTGCCTTTTTTGAGTTTTCAAATGGACAATGGACAATCCACTGTGAAGATTTATTTTTATGAATCATTTCCTTTTCTATGGATTATTTTCCAAAGTGCGATAGTCATTAGAAGACCTAATTCGGGTGCCTTATGTCAAGGGTGCTTTATGCTCTTTATTCGTCATATTATGAACTTAAGAATTAGGTTGCTCGAAGGAACATTTAAAACACATATTTTGAAAGAGTTAATGGGAAAAGATGAACACCGACTACTAAATTACAACTTTCCCATGCCCAAATTACGAAACTTACGTCTGGGTAATTGCATCAACAGAAAGTGTCAGTCAATTTTATGGGACATTTCATCATCTTTACCTCTTTCGAGTTACAGAAGTATTAACAGCCCACACATAAGCACCACCTTCAAAATGATATCAATATTTCAAACTGTATTTGGATACTATTGTAGGGAACGATGATTCACACACCAATTTCGAAATGTCTAATTTCATGTATAGTGTTGTTGAGTCAGAATAAATTTCCACATATGTATGATTGAAGAATTCTGATATATTTTTAAGTGTCTCAGATTGCCGAGAAAGCGAATAATCTTCAAGTTATTGATTGCCCCTTAGGGATTGGTTCCGGACCGTCGCCAATAACCTGTTGTGTTGTTTCAGTGCGATGTCAATTAAATACCTAACATACTTGTCGAAAGATAGATTTATTTCCTATTGTGATATAAAGTGGTTGGTTGGTTGATTTGGGTTTTATGGCTCAAGATCCAGAAAAGGATCTTAAGCCATAAATGTAAACTTAGACTAAAATACAATGAAGTTAACTAAGATTAAAGTAAAATGAAACAACTAATTAAAATATTAATATAGAAAAGGTAAAAATGAATTTTATATCGATGATAATATTGACAACTGATGCAATGTGGTGTGGTATAAAAGGTGTAGACAAAAGCATTTATATAAAGTTTAAAAATCCGATGAGATATAAACATTAAATAGATTTGTGTGGGGATTTTCTCCCGCCAAATCTTGCAAGTTTAAAATTGGATTAATAAGTTTCGACGATGATGGTTAGAAACTGGACGATAAATTAAAATAGGATGAGCTGTAAAAGGAACCACACAAGCGTTACACACAGAGGCACTCTCCTAATAATAGATGCCTATGAGTGATAGAAAGTGAAACAGATCTCACAAGAATTAGAAATGCACTACTTTGAAGTCATTGAGATCAGAAAGTCATTCACATTTCTAGTATAAGTTGGGAATTTATGTGTATTGGGTGACAGTATGGGTATCAATGACTCAATCACAAAACGAAATGCTTTTATCGGTTGACAGGAAATACCAAACTACAACCAATACACGCTATCAGGGTAAAGTCCATTTTACTATGTATGGTTGAAACGCAAATTTGGCATTTGGATACAGACTAGATCTCTCACTCTGCACCTTATAATTACAATCATTTCTTTTATCGGTCATTGCAAAGTTTAATTATTGCAAAGATATCGTTACTACCACACCAAAGGCACCAATCACTTATCAACTGCACCAATCTGCATTTTGACGATTTTCACCTAACTGCATTTTTCGAGTCACCATTTCATGTTTTATACTATGACAAAGTCACGAATCTTCTTGATTCTTAGTGGAAATGCCAATCTTCATGAGAAAACAACCTTTGAGTCCTAACTCGATTTTTCCCGAAACATCAAAACTTTGAACGCGTTTCTGTAGAAACGTCAATTTTGCAAATTGTTGCCTTTGGCGTGGTGGTAACGATATAAAAGGGATTAACATGAAGTGTGATGTATCAACTGCAATTTGTTGCTAGAGGCATATTAAGTGACGGATGTCCACCAATGTGAGACGTTGCTGGTATACGAGGTGTCGTTTTAAGATACGAAAAGTTTTATCTTTTTCATTAGATGCTTACATTTATAGTAATGTAAGAATCTTATTTGGACCTAAGCGCAATATTCTGTTCACTTATGAAAGAGTGTGGTTCCTTCTCTTCAATCATGCAAATATGCAAACATGTATAGAACAAGGAATAACCAACAGATCAGCAACAGTTTAACAGAATGCATTTTCTCACTAAAATGGGTAGGTATGAAAATGGCGTTTCGTTAGGTATCTGAATCCTCTTTTAGGGGCCACGCTATCCCGGTTGCAAGAGTATCAGATTAGCAACTGGAGGGTTGCGGGTTCGAATCCAACCAAAGACCATCGTGTATAAAGGGGGGCTAGTGCAGTGAAATCTGTCATGGCCTCAAATGTTCTCACGTTGGCGAGGTGTGGAAGTTTGTAGAGTGGGGTGCCAGCTCAAGTGCGACAATGTCATCCAACCGTGGTTCAAAATTACGTGGTGTTGACCTCGGGATTGACCCCGGACCGTCGCCAATAGCTCATTGTGTTGCTTCAGTGCGACGTTAATAGATACCACCTACCTGAATCCTCTTTTATGTATTTCTGGATGCCCAAGAATGCATTTACTATACTTGTGGTCTAAACTTGTCTTTATTTAGTTGCAGTTGGTCTGGATTTTTTAATAGCAGATATCGATCGTCTACATAGAGGAAGTACGTAAAAGTTGTATGCATAAAATATTTGTAAAATAGTGGCCACTGGTTTTACCAACACGGTAAAAAAATTTTAAAAATTGATTGAAAATCTTCGACTAATTTGTATTTTGTTTTCATTGAGATAAAAAGCATATCGGAAGGTTGCAAAATGATTAGATTTGCAACATTCAATCATCACATTTGTTGAGGATTGTTTTATTATAAACCTTTTTTTCTTACCTAGTTAGAATAAGAATTGAGAGGTTGTTATATTGATAAAAATTAATTTTGATATCATATATATGTAACTAAATTGTATATATGATACATAACTTAGATATATATTGAAAAAAGTATTGTACAGAATATTATTTTCATATTAAAGTATTCTTTCTCTCGCATAAACTACCATTACTCATAAATTTCACTAAAAATCCTACTGTAATTCATATTTCTTAATAATTCACTAATAACTAGATAAATTCATTTTCAATGTTATGTAATATATTTAAAGAAATAAAAAGCTCGGATTACGAAAATAAGGCTTAACTTTCATATTTTAAGTTCGCATAAATAATGATATCATTCACACCTACTCTCGATTTAAAAATATATTTTCACTAGCATAATTAAAAACTCGTCATAACGAACTACAATCATATTATTCTGAATATAAATAATTGCATTACATTTCAAAAATATAATTGGATGATAATTACACATATTTAGGTGTCCTGAACAATAATGTATATAAACCATAAGTCCTTAGGCCTATGGCAAATTATGTCAAGCATTCTGCAGCTGCTACTCCACATCCTTTATATTCAGGAATGGTATAATTGAAAATCTAGTGTATCCCAGACATGCTCAGCGGGGCAGATCTGGGGATCAAGAAGGCCAAGGAAGCGTTTATAATTATATTACAATTCAATACACACTTGTTCACGACTCTCGCGTACTGCACCATTTCCGAGGCAGTCGACGAAGTTTGGTAGTCAAGAGCAGACGTCTTAAGCGGCTTGTAATCCTATAGGAGGCTGTATGGGCATCGTTGTGTGGTCAATAAGGAAGCTGTTGGATTAGTTTCATATTGTATTAATATCAGTCTTTAACGCTCTCAGCGTCACGTGACACACATATGAATAAATAACTACATATATTGGTCGAGATAAATATAGGAATTCTATTGGTCAAGAAAGTGAAAACTGGTAAAAAGTCACGTTGAGAAGACTGCAGGTGGCAGAGCGGATATATGCGCATTAACCCCTCAGAGGGATAATCTAGCTCGAGAAATGCGCTTTGGCTGCATTATGTCGATACAACGGTTCTGGCAAATTTGAAGAACTTTATGTGGTTGTTAGTCTTGTATTTAATTGAAATATAAACATCATTAATTAGGAATTTATTGATTTAATTACATGAAATATATAATTCGCGTTTAAATTATTAAAAATAAATATTTTATGGTTTGGATTGTCGCTGTAGGGTCATTAATTATTCATTGCATGCTGTGCAAAAATACAAAACGAAACGAATGATTTGGATGAAAATTCTTCGAAAGTGAACACCAAAATGCAAACAGCTAAAACAATTGGAAACGATTACTTTAAGACAGTAGTTACCAACCTGTGATCCGCAGAGCCCTAAGGGCTTCATGTGTCTTCCTGGGGGCTCCACGACCGCTCCAGGAAAATAAAATAAATAAAAATTAAATGAAATAAAGAACAAGAAACAAAAAGTAAGATAAAAATAAGAAAACTAGAAATTACATTCTGAGCGGAAATTTGATTATTGAACTTTGGAAGAATCTTTATGTATAGCTAAGTTTGGGCAATATGATGTTTATTGGTGGTACTTAAGAATAAATTAAGATATGGTAAATATCAGTTATCAAGAATATAATTTTATTGCAGTGACATTGCGTAATTGTTTAGACATCTACTTGCTTTCCATCCCCACTTCTTCCCCCCTGTAACACTACTTCTCTTCTTTCTTATCCCAGTGTAAAAAAAAGAACAAATTACACTAGGTCATTGAGCCTGCATAAAAAGTTTTCGGGCAATGGCAGATGGGTCCTTAAAAATGTTTTCATGTACAATACTATTCACAATAACATTCAGGATGTGTGCGGGAAAGGCTGGTAATAAGCTGCACTTTGTACAGGTGGGAAATGATTTCTGCCCATCAAAGAATATCACCTTTTTCAAATGACCAGATCGGAGCCAGGCAAGCATAGAGAAAGTTTTCCGGGATAAATTTAAGGCAAGCAGATCTCCTGGTGTTTTACTGATGTACCAGTGATGAAAAGGTACAGGAGATGATCTGCGTAATTGCTTTTTGAGTACCGACAGGTGGTCGTCCTCTTTTGCACAAGTCCATGACATGAGTAGAGCGTGTCTGCTATTGGTCATAAGATCTGGGAGCCATCTCTGTAGCAGTCCGACAGCCACCTGTTCACCTTCCTAGGTTATCTGGGTAAAGTAGTCTCCAAGCCTTCACACCTTGGGTGGCCGTACTACATATTACCGACGTACTTAGCCTGTGCTACCGGTTTCACCCTCTCACCCCAATGAGGCCATAGGATAGGACTTTGAGAGAGACACTACTTATTAACACCATTAACTTGTAAAACATAGGGTAAGCTTAAGGGGCTCCACCATTGATTCAGACTAAATTATACATTTGGTCGATACTTTCTACGCTGTGCAACACAATCTAGATTATATTTTTCACCTGGGGACTTTCTTACAAGATGAGAACTGTACGTAAAATTTTCAAAGCTGCTCATATCCGTAAAACTAATCTGAAATAAAGCTGAATAGCAAATATTAGGTTTAAGAGATGTAGCCTCACATCCATTTGTTAGAAGAGAACACATATAAATACATTTATTGATATTGAAGTCCAATCCAGGCTCTTGTAATCTTTTGCCGATTTGAAATGTTTTTCAATAGCCCGTAGTGTTGGTCCAGTGCGGCGTAAATTTAACTACCCACCTTGAAATGTTTTTCTTCCGTAATGGCAGCTTCTGAGCGGTTTGTTGCTGCTCAGTTTTTCAGATGCAGGAATGTAATTATTTTCTTTCAATTTTTGTTAGTTAAACAGATTTTCACACAAATCTTCAAGCAGCAGACGCGAAAGACAATAATCTCTAAATAATCAAGTGTATAACAATTTGATCACGGACTATATTATATCTATAGCTGTCCTTCATTCTTATGTTATTTTCGTTTCATGACCTTGGCTTCGTTACTTGACCTTGGTCCGTAGAAAAATAGCCCGTTGTGGTGTTCCAGTGTGACGTAAACTGACCTACCTACCTGCTAACTTATCTTTTCAATCTCTTAAATCTTTAATCTGTAATCGTATCTTTCCCTTTGGGATTGATTCCGCACCGTCACAAATAGCCCGTTGTGTTGCTCCAGTGTGACATTAATTAAAATATCTACCTCTATAACTACCTTAAATCTTTAAAAATATTTGCACAATTTTGTAAAACGAACTATTTTTAAGCATAAAAATATTTGTTATATATAGAATAGTAAAGAATTTCTGATTTAAACGCACTTTTTTTTGCTATTTAACTGGAAATTTTCTTTTCTCACGTTGGGGCTTCACTAGTTTACATCAGATTCATGAACGAGTCTATATTTGCTTGGTACTTTCGTTTTTTATGCTAGAATAGGTAGACATGATTTTGGTATTTTTCTTTTGTTCATATTCGATAATTATTTTATATTTCGATTTAATTTGCACATGTTTTTGTTTTGCACAAAAGCGGAAAAGCTCGATAATTTTAAGTGACCCCGTTCTTTTCTTTGATGAACGAAAATGAGACGACCATATATTTCTTTTGTATTTCCTTCATTTCTATTTTTTTTATGTTTTTAGAGCTGGTTAGCCTTAATGGTATTTTAATAATCCACTTCTATCGTTTTTTTTATTTCATTGTACTGTATTTTGAATTTCTATAAATATAATAGTTGCATTTACTATAAGAACAAAATAAAAAGGAATTCTATTTAGTTAATATAATAGCCTAAAATAATTAACAATTTTTCCAGTTACTGTATATTTAAATATAATTTGGCTCGCGTCTAACAAAAATCCAAAAAATTATAATAAGAGTATATAATGTACTTTATAATTAATAATGTGTAACAAATATAATGCTAATTAATAATTTTAACTTTTGATAAGTATAAATAAATAATACACTCTATGACAATCGAAAAAGGTCTTATTTGAATAGTTATCTAAAACTATTTTGAAAATGTTATCAGCAGTTTAAATTGTATCATGTTTCCAATGCTACCGGAAACATTTCCATTTTCGGATGCCTCCACATTATATCTACATCGTGTTGCAGATTGATAATCGACTTTCTAATGAAATAGGAACACATGGCCCGAGTCGCTATCGTAAAATCTCAGAAAGGTAGGTTACGTAGGCTTGGGAATCGACTCTTGCCGATTGGCTACTAAAGCGCAAATGGGTGCTTTTCATCATACTCATCAGTCACTGATACCTCAGTAAAACACCAGGAGCGCTGATTGCTTTGAACGTACCCCGGAAAACTTTCTCTATGCTTTCCAGGCTCCGATCTGGCCATTTGAAAAAGATATTCTTTGATGGCTAGAAATCCTTTCCCACCTGTATAAAGTCACCTTATTACCAGCCTCACACATCCTGAGTTGCATTGGAGCCATACATGAAGACATTTTTGAGGACCCATCTGCCATTGCCCCAAAACATTTTTTGCACAGGCTCAATGACAGCGTAATTATTTTTCCAGTGGGATAAGAAAGAGGAAGATTCTCATCAGGAAATTCTTTTCTTCGTGACCTTTACTCATATATTTTCAAACCAAACAATCGGAAAATAAACACAAAGCAGCCCGCATATTTTTCGTCTGTTTATTTGAAGGTCGGTGAGGTTTACATTTATCAAATGTAAACCTCATCGAGTTTAATCCATTTCTTATATCTGTACCCCAGATATAAACTATCGTAAGTCCATTTTTGGCGGTTTGGAGTTAGATCAACTCTACATAAAAAATGCACTTTATCTAGTGGTAAAGTGTAGTAACCGTCAGGTCTTATATTCTGAATTAGTGATCGATTAGAACGACGTATGTTCATGTTATTCTATAAGTAAAATGTTAGTTTTTTCGCTTTCCTGAAAAGTAGCCAATTTGGACTTACGACACTTTACCTCTGGGGTACATATATTCATGTTTGAATACCAGTTTATCTTCATGTTGATAGATAGATCCTATTCTAAAATCCATTTACATTCCTCCATATCTTTTACTATTACACGGCATGTTGTTAATCAACAAGTTTTAAATCTCCTGGTGGTTGTCTCGACGATATATCTCGTCATTTGCAAAACTGAACAGATCTAGATAGACAAGATATCTCTTCATTAGAAAAAACTGACCAGATCTTGATGGACGAGATATTTCGCCATTAGAAAACACTGACCAGATCTTGATCTCATGAAAAAATCAGCTATATATTGATAATGAGATATCTCGTCTTTAGCAAAATCGGTCAGATCTCAATGAACGAGATATATCGTTGGAGTGTTAAATGCCATGGACTCATTAAAATCACATTTTAACGAAATTTTTTATTTATTTCGTTATTTTTCATATTATTGACCACTCTTAAATTCCAATTTGTTCTCGGTAATGGTAATTTTAATTAATCAAACTTCGCACTGGTGCAACACAACGGGTTATTGGCGACGGTTCGGGATCCATCCCAGAGAGAAAGATTCGAGGACAACACCACGTAATTTTGAACCACGGTCAGATGACGAGGACAGCACTTAAGCTGGCACGCCACTATACAAACGTTCACACCACGCCAACGTGAGGACATTTGAGGCCACGACAGATTTCACGTGCACCAGCCCCCTTGTAGACGGTGGTGTTTAGTTGGACCGAATTTCGAACTCGCAACTTTCCGATTGCTAATCCGTTACTCTTACAACCGGGCTTCGCGGCCACCAATTTATTCTCCGATTGATGTTTTCTGCTATGAAATTAATGCACTTGATCTATTTACCCACTTTCTTTTAATGTTTTCGTTGGTTTATAAGTATATCCTGCCCTTGATAGGACAACCTTGTCCATTTTTGGACTTTTCACCCAAAATCCCCAACCACCAATTAACCATTTTGTGGCATCACTCCGCAAATGTTGTTCTGGATTAAAATAGTACACGCCATTTTTAATCTTTAATGCACATTTCGAGAACACACGTAATCGAAATTCAAACAATAGAGTTCTAAATATAGAATCTCTCCTTCCAATACCTCTCTCCCGTTTGTGATTTTCATTTATTCCCTACCTGCACTGCTACAACACATGAGTACATTTTACACGCGAAACTGTTATATACTTAAATTAAACTGCAGACTGTAAATTAGAAATCGAAGCGAGATTCAGACGCCTCGGGACATGCTTTCGGGGAAAGGAATTACTCGAGTGGAGAACTTACTTTCAGTGCACAAAACTCTCTCAATTTCTCTCCTTTAAACAAACATTCACTATGGCTTTATGGCCAGAAGCTATAAAGAGTTACACAGCATTTGCCGTACATGCTTATTGAAAATTATTCAACACGAGTTACGTAAAAATTAAAAAATATCGTTGAGCCGTAATTATGAGAAGAAAGTGGTTCAGAGGTTCATTTCTATTACGTCCTCAACCAGAAATTTGAAATTCATCGGGAGAGATTTGGACATGATTAATTTGGCTGGTTGAAATGAAACCGCGAGCTCTTTGGTAATGTTCCTCATCCTCAAAGGGTCCCATTTGCAAAGTCATGCAAACATCGCTAATCCGCAAATGTTTGTTAAAGTTTGTTTCGTGCAACAATAGTCGCGACAAGGCGTCGAGTTTTATCACTAACCCTATAAAGCTATTGATCCGGGGTGTTTTAAAAGGCCTGTTCTGTAGTTCTTCATCGGAGTCGGCGTGTTTTGGAATGCGTCCAAGTCCGATAAGAGGGATTCCTGTTACTTTTGTTTCCTGGAGGTGAAAATTTCGATAAGGCGCCTGCAAACATTTTTTGCGCGCGTCATTATTGCGAGAAATTTATGGATTTGAATGAATCCAGTCCGGAAATAAAAGGCGGATCGCTAAAAGGATTTGAAGTTCTTCGTTTAGTAGATGACCTGAAACCTGGCATTCTTTTCAACGTGGGAGTTACGATGGAAAAAAAAGGGTGCCTGTATTTTAATCTATGCAACACTCCCTACCGAACAGTTTTTAAGTAAATGCAGGTTGGCGATAAATTTCACTCTTTGGTGGCATCTGTAGCTAAATCGAATGAGTGGAATGGAACCAATTTTGGTATTGTCGCTTTTCAAGACACGAGATGTATTCCACGAAAAAAATTTTAGCATCGAAGGTCGCCGATAGGAGGAAATTTGACGCTGTTGAAGTCGAAAACAGTCAAACATTTGCATTAACCCTCCAAGTGGTTTTGACGAGATATATGGTCACATCAAGATCTGGTCACCTTTTCTAATAACGAGATATCTCGTATACCAAGATCTCGTTAGTTTTGCTCATGACGAAATACCTCGTCGAGACAACCACCAGGGGGGTTAAACGCAGATAAAATTGATTATGCGAAGTTTCGACTTCGTAAGCAACAACCAAGCCACTCATTCGAGCTGGATATGTAGCGTCTTGCAATTATAAAAACTCTCAATAGACACAAATTAATATTGAGATTCAACTCACAGGAAATAAACTTTTATTTACCAGAATCTGGTATCCATTGACCACGTAGACCAATTTAAATATGCTGACCTTTCTTGTGTGCAACAAATTGCATCAGGTGGTGTGGAATTCTCTATAGCTGAGCGTAATGAATCGGGTTGGATGTTCATAAGTCCATTTTATGTTCTTTTTCAAGGCATTGCACTTCGGAATTGTTATATTATGATCTTCGATAGCCCTCGCTTCATCTTATGTATGATCAGAACTTGGGGATTTCCGCTGGATTGGCGAGTGTCGAGGCGAAAAGGCCCCCTTGTCCTAATGTAAGGGGAGCCTTGCCCCCTTTCTGCCTTGCCCTAACAAAGGGGGAAGAGGAGACAGCGTGCGGAGGACTAAACTGAGCTGCTGCTAGGAGGCACGAGTAAGGTCAACTCTGGACGCTAGCCAGCGTCCATGCCGTGACCATCCTCTGGTGAGAATACAACAGGTTCCGGGTGAGTCTATTCACTCAACTGACGGAAAGTCCCGGCCTCTAGCAATAGATCAGCAGATCCCCAGGTAAAACTGATTTGCCTATAAACCGGAAACCATCAGCAAACATCAATAAATGAAGTGTTTTGAGAATAACTGTGTAGTAATTTACGGAAGCTAATCGCACCACTACACAATGCCACGAACATACATAACGGTCTTCAAGTACTCCCACAGTCAAAAGTCACATGGAGTTATGTCGAGTCGTGTATGCAATAGGAAGGAACTGACTGATACCCCTCCCATTACTGTGAAATACTGGCGTAGAAGGCATTGTACCGAACAGTGAATCTGTGGCCGTACTCCATCCTGCATGAAAATGATCAAATCCAAAAATTGTCATTGCTGCAATTGAGGAATGACAAAAATTTCCAACATCCCTCGATAATTCTCTCCAATAATGGTACAGGTTCCTGGGCCTGTAGGAGTGGTACTCTCAGTACGTTCTATGCAAATGTTCGATTATTTTCGACTCCAAAAGTGCTAAATTTCCTCATATCGGAGACTTTTGGTACTAAAATTTTTTCGTGGAATACACCTGTCTTCAAGTCTCAATACCAAATTTGGTTCCATTCCTTTAATTCGATTTAGCTAGATGCCTCCAAAGAGTTAAAAGCCCGTTGTGTAGCTCTAGTGCGACGTTAATTCACTACCTAAGAACAAAAGAGTGAAAATGATTTTATGGCCACTCTATTATTTTCAGGCCATGTGTACCGGAAACGGTACAGAGTTTGATAAATGCTATATAAAAGCTATCTATTTTTTTCGTTTTTTTATGAGCTGGAAAATTATTTCTTAGTAAACATTGAAACTACAAAATGAACACTGCAACAAACAAATAAAAATAATAAATTTAGTTTATATTAAAAATGTACAAATTGATGTCCTCGGTAGCTTAGTGGTTAAGTATCCCCACCTGTCACGCGGGAGACTGGGGTTCGATTCCCCGCTGGGAGAACACTTTTCCGTCACCTCTACACCCCCCCCTCTCCAAGTCCTAGTAAGATCCCATAAAGGTTCTATATATATCTCACTAACTTTCTGTTAGAGTTCAGTATTCATTGAAGTGGTGAATCCACTTGTTGATTGGTTGGTTGTTTTGGGGTTTTATGGCTCAAGATCCATAGTTGACCATGCTGCGAGAGACACAAGACATACATTATCAAGTAATAGATACACACGAAATGAAAGTTTTTACTAATACAGAATTAAAAAATACACCCAGGGAGGAATGCCCCTGACATGAATCGAACCTGCGCCGCCTACAACTCGAATGCTGCTAGAGCAGTGGGTATATCCACTGAGCCACGACGGTCCCGTGAGGCTGTTAGCCCAGGTTCTCTAGAAATGAAAATACCGTCCAGACAAAATCATATATCACTTTGCATGAAAACGAGTTTGTACTGAAAACGGTACACCTGGTCTGTAACGTTCAAAAATAGATTTCTCCAGTTTAACACCAGCGGAAAATTTCATCCTGGAGACGGAGTTACATTATTTTTCAGTCTGCATTTTTTTCAGCATTATCCCTCAGGAATCAATACATTTCACTTGTCGTTTCCCAAGGTTAAAGGAACCTATTTGTTCGACGGGTGTGTTCAACACAGCTTAAGTCTTCAACCTTTATGAATAAGAGGTAAATTGTACGTGTAATAATAATGTCTCTTTCCATTTTACCCATATAGAACTAGCGATATTCTTTGTATGGTTCTCTCCTCAATAAATTGGGAGACAGTAATTTGGTATATCAACTATCATAGAGTATACTGTTTATAAATTTATCTTAGTACTTATTATTAGTACTTTTGAAGCAGCATCGTTTGGTATTAAGTATGGTATTTTTAATTGACGTCCCACTGGATGCTTCAACGGGTCCCAACGGGCTATTGGTGACGGTCCGGGATGAACCCCCGAAGGGAAAGATCCGAGGACAACACACGTCATTTTGAACCAAGGTCAGATGACGAGGTCAACATCTGAGCTGGCATCCCACTCTCCAAACTTCCACACCACGCTAACATAAGGACATTTGAGTCCACGACAGATTTAAAGTGCAACAGGCCCCATGTACACGACGGTCTCTGGTTGGATTCGAACTCGCAATCCTCCAGTTGCTAATCCGTTACCCTGCCAACAGGGCTACTGTTGCCCTTTTTTATGGTATCTACCTGCCTTCGGGGGCAATTTTTTGAAATTACTTAAATTTTTACTTCTAACTTAAATTTTATGATTAAAGACAACATAAAACTAGAAACAGCATATAAAATATAAGCATCTGATAATTCGTTCATTGCTTAGATGGAAAAATAAGGTAAAAATTACAGTAAAATATGCCGATACGCAGAATGATATAACTCCAAAAGTAATCATTATATCTCTGTTTTGTCAATTTGAAAATGTTTATAATGAACTTCTTCAGGGAATAGACTATTATCATGGTGATCACACATATATCTCTGAATTTATGGGAACTCGATTACAACATTTTGAAAAGTTCCCTAAACTTTTGCGCATGTCATGAATTAAAAGACTATCAGAAAATAATTATATATATAATATTTAACCATGGCTGTATTCCCTGTATGTATATATTTGTGCAACATGCCTACAAAATTTCAAAGCATTTGAACTTTAACTTTTTGAGTTATGCTAATTTGCGTAAAGCAAAAATATGTAAACATCAATTTTGAGAAAAATGGAAAATAACTTTATGTATATGAAAACTACAGCTGTGAAGTAATATAAAAACAGCCATAATTCCAGTTCTAAATTACTTAGAAACAAAAGTTTAACAGAATTTGAAAGAAAAAGGTTCAGACTTCAATACTACACCAAAATTAAAACTTCGATATTTTGATCAAAATTCATGTTCTAATGGCAGGCAGATACCTTAAGTATAGTACCTTTCAAGGTGTTAAATCCAACTTCTGGCTAATGGGGCCGCAATCAATATGTCCTCTTTCCTACCAACATAACAATTCCAGCTATGTTTCGAGTTAGACTTTGTTGAATAAGATCAATTCAATTGCTTGTGCAGCATTTAAATCTCGGACGGCAGGGACGAAGTGCGATGCGGTGTTAATAAGTGTAACAAAGCATAGTCTCGATTACCCATCGTTCCTACGACGGAAGACTATCTTAAGCTTCTAACGAGTGAACTGCACATGAGAAAACCATCTACTGCTCGATATTGCGGGAGAAGGATTTGCGTGCCTCGTACCACTTATCAAAGACTAGACTAGTTAGTAACAATTGGGGATATTTTGCATATCATCGCTCCTGTATGTCGTGACGCTTTGCTACAGATAACTTTAGGAACAAACTGGTCTTCTCAATGCTCCATCACTAAATAAGTTGATACTATGAGGGTAAGTGTACGTGGGTGTGAATTCTCATAGCCATATGAAGATGTCGTCTGGCTCAATGAGTAAAGAGGCAGGTGAAAAAAGCAACTTTAATAAAAATTAATAGAAAAATAAATAAACCTAATACGCTGACGAGTCTACCAACACAGCGTCGTTTCTCAACATAAAAAAGGCTTAACGATTATTCCATTATATCTCAATCTTCCTCGATCAATGCATTCGAAAGATATTTTAATTCGCAGCCCCAGAACGACTGAAAGATGTAGGTAGCTAGGTAGTTAATTAACGTCTCACTTGAGAGACACAACGGGCTATTGGCAATATGGCCCAGTGTGTCTTAAAGTAAAATCACATCAATCAGGAAAAATTTATTTTAAAGTCGTCATACATTGAAAATAATCTTAATAGTATTCAATCCATGTTAGTCCTGAGGGGCTCTCATAAATACGTTCGACAACCGGCAAGCTATGAATTACTTTTATGACCGTAGGATGTTCCTTAGGTAGGTTTGGCGTGGTGTGGAAGTTTGGATAGTGGGGTGCCAGCTCAGGTGTTGCCTCGTCATCTGACTGTGGTTCAAAATTACGTGGTGTCTGATCTTTCCCTTTGGGATTGATCCCGGAACGTCACCAATAGCCCGTTGTGTTGCTCCAGTGTCACGTTAATTGGAATACCCCCTTAGGTAGGTATTTAATTTCACACTGGAGCAACACAACGGGCTATTGGTGACGGTCCGGGATCAATCTCGAAGGGAAAGATCGAGGACAACGCCTCGTAATTTCGAATCACGGACAGATATCACATCTGAACTGGCTCCCCACTTTCTAAACTTCCAAACAAGGCCCACGTGAGGACATTTGAGGTCACGACAAATTTAACGTGCACCAGCCCCCGTGTACACAACGGTGTTTGACTGAACCGAGTTTCGAACTCGAAACCTCTGGTTGCTAATCCGTTGCTCTTCTAACTGGGTGTAAAACAACCGCACGATTCAAAGAAAAACTAATTTAATTTGGTAGGTACGTGGGTATTTTAATTAACGTCAGACTGGAGCAACACAACGGGCTATTTTAATTTAATTTGATCCATTTTCAGAGACATGTGATGTATTTTCATACGTAGACTGATGCCACACAAGGGAAGCAATGAATGCGTAACAATGGCTTATAAATAAAATATAATCACCTTAAAAGTATTAAGCCACAAAGAAATATCCACATATTTAGTTAAATATAGGTAACTATTACATATGCGTACATACACGTAAATTAAACATTTTTTTGCTTTATGCTATATTTTAGATAACTAAATCTATATTAAAATTCAAAATTAAATTAAAATAATTAAAAAATATAAGATGTTTTACATTTCATGTTCGAAACGAAATTAGTGAAGAAAATATTGAGGAATTACGAGAAAAGTGCGAAGAATTGGGTATCTACGAAATATGCCATTAAAATATCCCTTAAAAGACATTGTTAAAATCAAGCATTAACAACATATTTGGAAGCATGGGTCTGAAAACGTAAGATTTCTTTCGTGTTAAAAAAATAACTTTTGTATGAAATTGTGAAAACTGACTGAAATTCAGTAAAATGGTGAATGAAGGTAACTTTACTAAATGTATGTTTACTGTCCATAACATCATTTCCAAAAATCGCCAAGAAAATTAAATATAAAATAAACTAAGAGCTGGACGTCCAAGGTATTTCACGGAACGCGAAGATAGGGAGATTATGAGGAATATTCGGTAAAAAAACCCTAAAACCAGTGATCAAATTGAATTCGAAAGCCCGGATACTTATCCCACTAAAGCTAAAACTAGAAGACGCGTTGAAAGAAAATACGACTTTAATGGTCTAATATCTAGATAAAATGTTATATACACAAATAAAGCGAATCGAAGAGGTTTCAGGTAGACAGGTATCTTAATTAACGTCGCACTGGAGCAAACATCGGGCTATTGGCGACGGTCTGGGGGACCGGAAGGGAAAGATCCGAGGACAACACCTCGTAATTTAGAACCACGATCAGATGATGAGAACACCTGAGCTGGCACCCTACTCTCCAAATTTCCATTACACACCAACGTGAGGACATTTAAGGAACGACAGATTTAACCTTCACTTGTACAAGACGGTCTTTGGTTTGGAGTAGAACTCGCAACATTCTGGTTACTAATCCGTTACTCTTCCAATCGCACTACTGCAACCTCATTCCTCCCTGGGTGTGTTTCTCTTCTGTGTCAGTAAAAATTTCATTGTGTATGTCTATTACTTGATACTGTATGTCTTGTGTCTGGTGCAGCATGGCCAAATATGGCCTTTGCGCCATAAGACCCCAAAACCAACCAAAATATTTGAGTGATGAAAAACAATTATCGTGGAGATTAAATGTTGAACATGAACTCTGAAAACATTTAAATAATAAAACAGTGATAGCTTTGTCTGGCGCTCTATGACTGCCTTTTGCACTTTAGTATTACACTTTTACCCTACTTGATAAAACTACTACGATAAAAGATTATATAACTATTTATTGGTTGAAAGATTCATCATAGACAAAAATTCTGCTTTAAACCCTATTTAAGTAGCAATTTTAGATGCTTAGATGCCGAAACGAATCGGCTAAAACAGAAAATGTGCCAATTAGGTGTGCAACACGGACGTTGAAGATCTCGCCAAGAGACTTAAATTTTGAAAAAAAAAATACTAAATAACACTACCTGACATTGAAAATACAACACCCAGAAGGAGTGCGCAGAACTGGATGAAATTTACAGGGTAGACGCAGCTCACCGAGATATGGAAATGATGCAAACTGCGCAGCTGTCCCGCGCACGGCGAGTGAAAAACCAGGGAAGGAACCTGCAAAAGTGGTCAGTTTCGCGTCGCTCTGTTTGCCAGGCAAATCAAGTTGCAATTTCTTTTTGTGTCTCAGAGGAAACGTCTAGTAGTGGAGAATGCCAGGACGCCGCCAATCAAGACAGTACCAGTAAACAGACGACTTCACGAGGGGTATGGTGATTGGCCTCAGAAGGGCAGGTTGGTCCATACGTCAAATATCAGCAGATACCCACCTACACGCGTCCACGGTGCACCGGTTGTGGCACAGATGGTTGGACCAAGGGAATGTGGCACGTTTGAGGGGTTCCGGTGCAGCCAGAGTGACGTCAGCATGTGTGGACCGACGCATCTGCCGGCAAGCATCGGCGGCCAAGCAAGCCACGTCTGTCGCCCTTTTGCAGCATGTGCAGGACACCCTTGATGCTCCCATATCGTCCAGGACCATTAGCCGCCGATTGATCGCTGGCGTCCTGCACTCCTGGCGCCCGTTGAGACGACTACCATTGACCCAACAGCACAGACGTCTCCGTTTGCAATGGTTTCGGGATTGAGCCACGTGTGGACGACGGAATGGCACAGGGTTCTCAGACGAGTCACGCTTCTGTTTTAGCAATGGAAGTCGCCGTGTACGAGTCTGGCGCCGACGTGGTGACAGGGCCAATCCGGCCGCATCTGTGGAACGCCATACCGCGAGACAACACGTTATAATGGTTTGGGGCGCCATCGCCTACGATAGCAGGTCACCTCTGGTCCGTATTCAGGGCACTATGACGGCCCAACGATACGTGGATGACGTGCTGCAGCCGGTGACACTACCTTTCCTTCAGGGGGTGCCCAATGCTATTTTCCAGCAGGATACTACCCGGCCGCACACGGCACGCATCAGCCAACATTCCCTGCAAGGTACCCAGGTGCTTCCCTGACCAGCTGTCTCCCCTGATCTCTCACTTATCGAACATTTATGGGACGTCATTGGACGCCGCTTGCATGCGTTGCCACCGGCACGTTCAAAAGACGAACTCTGGCAAATGGATGAAAGGGAATAGGCAGCCATCCCTCAGGACACCATCCGCACGCTCATTGCGTCTGTACCTAGACGTGTTGCTGCCTGTATCGCCGTTCGCGGTGGTCCTACAATCTACTGATCAGACGTTCTTGCTGCTCAGTGGCAAGGTGTATAATGTTGCAATAAAGATCACTTATTGCTCGTTGCTGTCTCTCTCTGTTTGCCACTTTCTGCCAACTCCTTCTTGGTGTTGCATTTTCAATGTCAGGTAGTGTTTCTTAAATAAGATTTTCATAACAATCCCGAAAGGAAATATTCGAGTGGAACACCTCGTCATTTTGAACCAAGGTCACATGACGAGGTCAACACCTGAGCTGGAACCCCACTCTCCGAACTTCTACACGACGCCAACGAGGACATTTGAAGCTATGACAGTTTTAACGTGCACCAGCTGTTACGTACACGACGGTCTTCTGTTGAATCGCGTACCGAAAGCACAAACCTCCGGTTGGTAATACTCTACACTTCCAACTGGGCTACCACAGCCGCTGTTCCTTGTCTAGAACTGGTGACAGTACGGACCAGGATGTTGCACCAGGTCCTGAAAAATAAAGGTTGGTTTTCGACGCAGATAAACCACCAGGAGGATTAAGAAATATCAAACTAGAATCTTTCCTTATGAATAGTCATTTACATATAATTTTTCGTTTATTCTGTTTCCTAGTCACCAAGGTTATCAAACCCTTCTTTTCCAAAAATCTCAGAATTCTTACTTTTATTCCAACCGCCCCAACGTCGCTGCTCTCAACAGCAAAAACCACACTGCCACCAGCAAGCGAATAACAGTTCGATTTAAATTCCAAAAGAAAGACGCAAAATGTTCGTTTTTCCCCACATACCCACCCTGCAAGGGCGGCGGCACTGACCCGGGGCTGAATATTCAGCACCCTGTCGAAGATTGTGCGCGGGTTACGTAATCATTATTTGAAGTGTGGAATCGGGGGAAAAGTTAAAACGAATACCGGGGTGTTCGAAAAGAGGAAAATGTTCTTCTCCGGGAAGCTCACTGTACCGTGGATGATGTGCTTCCCTCTGAGGAGGAGAAACACCTTCGCTGTGCGCGGAGAGGAAGTTTAAGCTCTGGAAGGAACTCAGGAGGTTGATGGTTTTTTTTGGATTTTTGGGAATACACTCGATAAGACTTCCTTCTTGAAAGGGATGAGGAATAAACAATGTGAATTCAGCAGTAAAGTAAAACACGAAAAATGCATTTCGGAGATACATTGTGCAGAGAAAGAAAATTTGCTGTTAATCATTTAATTATTATCGGTTGGAGGATTAGCGGGTAAGATAGGTAGGTATTTCAATTAACGTCACACTGGAGCAACATAACGAGCTGCTGGTGACGAGTACCAACCAGTTGGTTGGTTGGAGTTTTATGGAGCAAGTTCCAGAAAAGGATAAACTTGCGCCAAATACAAGACAATAAAATAAGATAACAGAATCAGACCAACATTAAAAGGAGAAATAGATAAGCAACCGGAGATTTGCGAGTTCGAAACTCCATCGAAAGACCATCGTTCTGGTGCACGTTAAATCTAGGGTGGCCTACAATGTTATCTCGTTGGCGTGGTGTGGATGTTTGGAGAGTGGGGTGCCAGTTCAGGTGATGACCTCATCATCGAACGTGGCTCAAAATGACAAGACGTATCCTCGGATCTATCCTTTTTGGATTGATCCCGGACCGTCACTAATAGCCAGCTGTGTTACTCCATTGCGACGTTGAATTCAACTACCTATCTACCTTTGATTATAACCGGTTGGAAGTTGGCGTGGTGTGGAAGTTTGGAGAGTGGGGTGCCAGCTCAGGTGTTGCCTCATCACATGATCGTGATTAAAAATTACGTTTTGTTGTCCTCGGATCTTTCTCTTTGGGATTGATCCCAAACCGTCACCCATAACCCGTTGGCGTTGATTAAAATACCGCTCCAGTGTGACGTTAATTAAAATACCTACCTATCTACCCGGTTGGAAAAGTAGCACATTAAGGACCAGAGGATAACGAGTTCGAAACTGGATCCATCCAAAGACCGTCGTGTGAGGGGCCTAGTGCACGTTAAATCTGTGGTGGCCTCAAATGATCTCTCGTTAGCGTGGTGTGGAAGTTCGGAAAGTGGAAATTAAGCTCAGGTGTTGAACTCGTCATCTGTGCGTGTTTCAAATTGACAAGACGTGTCCTTCGTTCTTACCCTTCTGGATGGATACAGGACTGTCGCCAATAACCCGTAATGCTGCTCTCTAGTGCGACGTTAATTCAATTACCTGCCTACCTGTATTGGTAGGTAAT
This sequence comes from Meta bourneti, assembly GCA_933210815.1. Classification (NCBI taxonomy): domain Eukaryota; kingdom Metazoa; phylum Arthropoda; class Arachnida; order Araneae; family Tetragnathidae; genus Meta; species Meta bourneti. Next base: position 108,830,727 of record OW119922.1, on the reverse strand, counting down.
AAATTAACGTCACACTGGAAAAACACGAAGGGTTATTGGCGACGGTCTGGGTTCAAACGCGAATGAACAGATCCGAGGACAATACCACGTTATTTTGAATAACGGTCAGATGACGAGGTCACACCTGAACCGGCACCCCACTCTCCAAACTTTGACACCGCACCAATGTGGGTACATTTGAGGCCTCGACAGATTTAACATGCACCATTCCCGCACGTACACGACGGTCCTGGGTTGGATTCGAACTCGCAAAACTCGGTTGATAATCCGTTACACTTCCAACCGGGCATGATTCAAAATTCGTGGTGTGGTCCGTTGCTCTTTCAACTGTACTACTACGATTCGAATACTATTGAGGTAGGTAGGTATTTAATTAACGTCGCTCTGTTACTGAATAGAACTCTGACACGTCGCTCTGTTACTTTGTCTGAATACTATTGAATAGATTAATTTAATATGATTTCGACCTGAAGAAAATCAATGCATAATACACTTGAAGAGAAAAATACACAAATGGAGAAGTGAAAAAAAGAAGCATTTTCAGCCAACCTTCCAATCTACCGCTCTTTTTTGGACGTAATCGCCTCCACCCTTAAGTACACGATTGCGTGCGGACTGATTGTTATCCGACGTAAATTCCTTAAGCGATTTGCTGTTTTTGCTACTGGATTTAAATAGCTTATAGAGACAGAAATGTACAAGTTTATACTCACTCCAGAAAATGTCTGGTGGGAAATTGTGACATGTGTTGCGTGATTTCAGTGTTTCCTTTTAAAGAAGCAGCTTGTGTAAAGTGAATAATTTCTCTGAACTCCCCAAAGAGGGGTGCGACAGGACAATGACGGGACGGTTGGAACGTTTAGCATGACTCAGATAGGGATCATGACGGTCTCGTCTTGACACCTATTTAAACCTCTGAGGGAAGGTACTTGAATTAACGTCGGCATCGGAGCAACAAAACGGGCTATTGGCAACCATCCGGGGGCAAATCCGAAGGGAAAGATTCAATGACAACGTCTCGTAATTTTGAACCACGGTCAGATGACGAGGACAATACCTGAGCTGGCACCCCCAATCTCCAAACTTGGACACACCATGCCAAAGTGAGGACATTTGAGGCCATGACAGATCTAAAGAGCACCAGCGTCGTGCAACTCTTAAAACCGTCTGGATAGTAGTTAGATCACCAAGGAAAACCACTCTGACAGATTTTTCCGGATTTTCGGCTGGAGGTCAGAAGGGTTGACCTCTGATCCCGAGCTTGTTTGCAAGGGACGTTACACTGTCAATGTTTCAGCGGTTTCAATCAATGGGTATTTGGGTATTTCAATTAACGTCACACTGGAGCAACACAATGGGCTATTGGTGACGGTCCGGGATCAATCCCAAAGGGAAAGATCCGAGGACAACACCACGTAATTTTGAACCACGGTCAGATGACGAGGCAACACCTGAGCTGGCACCCCACTCTCCAAACTTCCACACCACGCCAACGTGAGGACATTTGAGGCCACGACAGATTTAACGTGCACCAGCCCCCTTTGTACACGACGGTGTTTGGCTGGATTCGAACTCGCAACCCTTCGGTTGCTAGTTCGTTACTCTTCCAACCGGGCCACCGCGGCCCTTTCAATCAATGAGTGATTGGCACACGGATCATTAGTAGTGAATTTTTTTACGTCCTAGGGATTTGGTTTGCTCTAAGGTAATTAAGAAACAACTAATTAGAGTGGAACATACAGATCAGTTACAAATTCAGAGGGGAAGAACCTGGATAATCTCTAAAATGTTTTTGACGTAACAAAACTAAATGATGAAGCTTGTTTATTTGATGTAAATTGAAGTTTTATCAAGCCCATACATATAGAAAAATCGTCAACACATTCAAAAATACTTGAAAATATTTGCAATCTAAACGTTCATTAACAATCCTAGTGGTTGTCTCGATCAGGTATTTCGTTGCTAGCAAAATTGACCAGATCTTGATGGAGAGATACCTCGTCATTAGAAGAGAAGACATCAGATTTTGTTCTTGTCGTCATCAAAAGGCGGCATAATCTGGATGTCGATTTTTCTCGTCATTAGCAAAATTGTTCAGATCTTGATAGATATTAATAATGGATGACAAAATTTTTCAGATCTTGATGGATATCAAGAATGGATGGCAAAATCGTTCAGATCTTGATGGATATTAATAATGGATGGCAAAATTGTTCAGATCTTGACGGATATCAAGAATGGATGGCAAAAGCGTTCAGATATTGATGGATATCAAGAATGGATGGCAAAATCGTTCAGATCTTGATGGATATTAATAATGGATGGCAAAATTGTGAAGATCTTGATGGATATCAAGAATGGATGGCAAAATCGTTCAGATCTTGATGGATATCAAGAATGGATGGCAAAATCGTTCAGATTTTGATGGATGTCAAGAATGGATAGCAAAATTGTTCCGAAATTGATCAGATATCTCGTCGAAGTTACTTGGAGGGTTCAATATTCGGTCGCCGAAGTACCAGTGTATGAGCTAGAGGACTGAATGGGAAGGAGTTAGTATGTATGTAGGCATTTAAGTAACGTTGCACAGGAGCAACACATCTTGCTATTGGCGATGGTCCGGGATCAAGCCCGAAGGGAAAGATCTGAGGACAATACCACGTAATTTCTAACCATGGTCAGATGACGAAATCACACTTGAGCTGGCACCTACTCGCCAAACTTCCACACCACGCCAACGTGAGGACATTTGGGGCCACGACAGATTTAACGTGCACCAGCCCTCCCCCAAGTACGGGGGAATGGTGGTTCTGGTTGCATTTAACTCGCAACCCTCCGGTTGCTAATCCGTTACTCCTCAAACCGGGCTACTGCGGCCCGGGAAAGGGTTGGACAAGAAGAAAATGTCTATTCGTCTAGACATGGGGAAGTAAGAAAATATGCAAGTTTGATAACGGACCACGGGAGTATTTCTCTCATGTCAGTAAAACATTCGTTTTGTATGTATGTCCATTTACTTGACGTTGTCTGTCTAGTGTTTGGCCCAGCTTCGTAAAATATGGCACTTATAACATAAAACAACTTAAATAACCATGCTTGCAAGAGCAGCTGTAAAATTCTTGGGGTAGTTGCATAGCTGAATTAACGTCGCACTGCAGGAACACAACGGGCTATTGGCGACGGTCCTGGATGGATCCCGAATGGAAACATCCGACGACGCCTCATCGTTTCCAACCACGGTCAGGTGAAGAGGTCAGCACCTGAGTTGGCACTCCACTCTCCAAACTTCCACACCAAGCAAACGTGAGGCCACGACAGATTTAAGGTGCTCCAGCCGCCATGTATACACGGTCTTTGGTTGGATCGCAACCTTCCAGTTCCTAAACCGCCGCTCTTCCAACCGGGTGAAAGTGGGGTGCCAGCTCAGGTGTGATCTCGTCATCTGACCGTGGTTCAAAATTACGTGGTGTTGTCCTCGGATAATTCCCTTTGAATTTGATCCCGGACCTGTAGACAATAACCCGTTCTGTTGCTGTAGCGCAACGTTAATTAAAATACCTACCTCCAACTGGGTCACCATGGCCCTAGAAAATTCTGTCCTTTTCGAACTCATCAAGTTTTAGAGGTCCACGTGTTATGCAAACTGTACAGTCATAACTAGGAACATTTTGTCGCAATATATTCACTAATTTTATCATTTGAAAGAATTATATTTTAGATTAAGCATTAGATCAAGGACACTGAGTACATCAAATCCGTACAAACATGAATAAGTTCCATGTTCCCTAATCTCTACGCCATGGTACTGAATTGTTTCACTATAGGGCTAATTCCAGGACATATCTCAATCATACGTCAAAGTCACCTCATTCCTCATACTCAGTCCTCATTAACTGGGAATTGCAGATATATAACCTGCTTAAACCATGAACTCTTATATAGCAGGAATTTTTGCAAGGGATTTTAAAAAACCTTGATATTAATCTAAAAGTGGTAGGCAGGTATTTTAATTAACGTCACACTGGAGCAACTCGGCTATTGTTGACGGTCCGGGATCAAACCCAAAGGAAAAATCCGAGGACAACACCACATAATTTTGAATCACGGTCAGAGGACAAGGTAACACTTGTGCAGGTACCCTCACTCTCCAAACTTCCACACCCCGCCAATGTGAGGACATTTGAAGCCACGACATATTTAACGTGCACCAGCCGTACACGACGTTCTTGGGTTGGATTTTAACTCGCAAGCCTCCGGTTTCTAGTCCATTGCTCTTCCAACTGGGCTACCGCAGACCTATTTTTTGTTGGATTAAGCATTGTATCGAGGGCACTGGAAACATACCAAATCGGCACAAACAAGAATAAGTTATCCTAATCTCCACGCCATGAAGTGTTTCGCTCTAGGGCTTATACGAGGACACATCTCCAATCATACATCAAAGTCACCTCATTCCATGGTTCCTGGGGATTGCAGATATATAACCTGCTTAAACCATAAACACTTATAGCAGGAATTTTTCCAAGAGACCTTATAAACGCCGTGATATCAATCCAAAAGTGGGAGGAAATATGATTAGAATACATGTCCTCCAGAGAAAAAGATCAGGCATACCTCGATGACACAAATATCCTTTTTTATTTTAAGCCACTTAAAATTTTAATTCCTTTCCAACTACAAGGCATTCCTCGGGGAACTCGACGGGAAACGTTTCCGAAGCATAATGTAGTCCATGCATCAGTCGTGGCATTTCTCATCGGTGAATAGAGGTTGCAAGAGGAAGGAGGCGCAATCCAAGATTAATGTCCTGAATTCCGAATGGTCTCGTGGCAACTGGATAGAGCGACGCAAACAAAGAAAGAGGCCATCGTCCAAGAATGTCGTTGGCTTTTATGAGGGCACTCTGTTCTTTTCCCCCCTAGGAAACACCGCTTTTGGCAGATTCTGGAGAAGGTATTTGGGAAGTGCCTTCCATATATATTGTCCGGCCCTGGGAGCTTGCCGTTGCTCCGGGAGACCTCGAGGACTTGCTCACACGCTTCGGCTCTGAAGTTATTCACGGTTTAATTTCTCTCGAGATCTTTAGTTTGTGCGGCGGATTTCTTCGTTTGGAAGGGATTTTGTTTTTCTGCTGTCTTCTCGAATTCTTTTTTCTAGTGATGACGACTAGGGGTGAGGTGAACTCGTCTTTTGTTTATTATGCAACTAGGGATTTGAAGAGAATATTTCTTTGGGGATTATTTAGTTCGTGCATTTAAGTTTGGAAATGCTTGTCAGGATTTGGGGTATCAATGATTCAATGATTCAATTCAATGATTTCTTCAACGTGTTTGTTAATCCTCCGAGTGGTTCCGACGAGATATCTCGTCCATCAAATCTGACCAATTTTGTGAATGGCGAGATATCTCGTCATCAAGATATTGCCGATTGTTTGAAGATGACGAGATCAAGATCTGGTCAGATTTCTTCTAACGACGAGATATCTCGTCCTTCAAGATCTGGTCAGTTTTTTCATAATGACGAGATATCTTGTTCATCAACATCTGGTCAGTTTTTCTAATGATGAGATACATCATTGAGACAACCAACACGAGGGTTAAAATTTATAACCCTACAAAGAGAAAGAAATTAAATGTCAAAAATCAGATTATGAAGAGTTTGGTTGGTTGATTTATGTTTTAGGTGCAAGATCCAACGGTGGACAAGCTGCGCCAAACACAGGATAATAAAATTCAATAGAATTTAAAGGACATCGGAATAATAACCAGACCAACATTAAAAGAGAAGATGTAATAAATAAATTCAAACGGTTATTTAAAAAGTAAATATGAAGGTTAAAGTACTAAAATCTCAAGAAAATCGTTATAATAAAATTAGGTATTTTAATTAACGTCCTACTGGAGCAACACAACGGGCTATTGACGACGGTCCGGGATCAATACTTCAAAGGAAACTTCGTGAAATTTAATTTAAAACTGGTCAATTATAGAAATGATAAAAATCCTGAATAATACAGGAACGTAAAATTTATTTTATGCGGGGTTAGACGCAACAAGTCGGATAAAATTGGTGAATTATTAAAAAAAAGGAAGGTAAAAAGGTTTAAGACGAGAACAAGAGGTTAAAATGTGCTTATGGTAAAAGGCTGTTGGCAATGATGTCATTATGGCGTGGATTTCTCAATTGATAAATGTCTGCGTGCCTCTCAAATGGCCGATGCGAAGACAACTAATAAGTACGTCGAACTTTCTAGATGGCAAAGACGGCTGGAATGAAATGGACGGCATTTAGGTTTGGAAATGGAATATAACAGGTATAAACCAAAATCTTTGTTAGGATTTTGGAAACAAAAATAATCTTATAACTTCAACTTTTATGTTAAAGTCTATAACCTTAAAATAGAAATAAATTTAATGTAAAAACTCAAATGCTGGCTTTGAGGAATCCAGAGTCAAACAATTTCACCGATTTTATGTAGAAACATGCAGAAGAATTCTAAGGTCTAAGGTCAACTTCTGGAGCATTGAATGGTTACTCATTCAACTTGAAACTAGAAAAAGATGACCCGGTCTTGTTATGACTTGCCATGCTGAATTGCGGCATGTATTCCTAGATTCTGAGGAAGCAACTTCCAGCTTTTGACAACTGAGAACTTGAAAAACAAGTATTCATAATTACACACCTACATCAAAAAGAGAGTACTTTTGACTCCATATGACTAAATAACCACATTTATTGGTTGAAAGAATCCTAGGAAAACTCCTATTGGCCAAGAAGCTCAAAGCTGGTTAGAAGACATTAAGGCAAGACTACAGCTTGCAGAACGGATATATGTGTGCGAAACAATGGGATAAAAATTTTAACGCGAGCAGTACAATCAAGAGCTTCAATACAAACACCTTCGAGTGATAGGTTGTGTACTTCTGGTGATACATGGTGTTTCACATATTCGGTGTTTCTATCGAGACTTTAGGGCCACGGTAGCCCGGTTGGAAGAGTAACGGATTAGCAACCCGAGTTCGAATCCAACCAAAGACCGTCGTGTACATGAGGGGCAGGTGCGAGTTAAATCTGTTGTTGTCTCAAATGTCCTCACGTTGGCGTGGTGTGGATTTTTGGAGAGTGAGGTGTGAGGTGTGACCTCGTCATCTGACCGTGGTTCAGAGTAACGTGATATTGTCCTATCCCTATTGTGTTGCTCCAGTGCGACGTTAATTTAATTCCTACCTACCGAGACTTTAGATTGTGTTTTGGGCAGGCGATATAGGATGATACCGATGCTGTGATCATGAACTGACTGCTTATCGTTCTAAGGTTTTATTTGCTTTATTTCTTGAGACAATTTTCACTTATTTGATGCTTGTAACTTTTCAACTGTTTTAAAAAATGCATCTCCACTTGGTACTGCAGAATATTGAAACATGTTCGCATATATATATATATATATATATATATATATATATATATATATATATATATATATATATATTATATATATATATATTATATATATATATATTATATATATATATATATCGTCGAAATAAATTCGATATTGAACATTTGATTTTTAATTCAGCCTCTTCTGAACTAAATTCGTTATTGAACATTTGTTCTTTAATCCAGGCCTCTACTGAAATAAATTCAATCTTGAACACATGATTGTTAATCGTGTGTGTCTTAAAAAATTTACAAAGAAATGAATTTACTATAAGACAGAAGAACGCTGCTATAATTTTGTAGACGGATTACAAAATGCGAGGTGCGTATTTTTTTGATGAAATTGAGATGGTTTTCCCATATGTGTATAGATAAAAACTGTCAGTTAGCAAAAGGTTACATGGAATATATATCGTGTAACTTAAGACAAAGAGGCGGTAATTGTATTTTAGATAGAATTTTCAGTTGACCAAGAGTTTTATTTATTTTCATCTGATATCGTAATTTGAAATCATTCTTAAATTCATACTTTTAGACGGTGTATGTTTTAATTGTTTCCCTTAAAATCTCATTTTTAAAGGGTTCATTTTTCATCTTATATCATAAAAGTAAGATGTTCGTAGATAATTAATTAACGTCACACTGGAGCAACGCAACGGGCTATTGGCGACAGTCGGGAATCAATCCCGAAGGGAAATCCAAGGACAACACCACGTAATTTTGAACAACAGTCAGATGACGAGAGAAACACCTGAGCTGGTACCCCACTCTCCAAACTTCCACGCCATAAAACCCAACACTCAATCAATCATCCATCAACCAGGCTTCCACACCAAGCGAACGTGAGAATATTTGAGGCCACGACAGATTTGACATGCACCAGCCCCCTTGTACATTAAGGTCATAGACTGGACCGAGTTTCGAACTCGAAGCCTCCAGTTTCTAATCCGTTACTCTTCCACCGAGACCCGATAGAAAGTAAGAAAAGTATCGCAATTATGTACTACGACCTAAAATTGGCAGTACACTAGAGCTGATGACGAATATTTGCCCAAGTAGGGATTGAACTGCATCATAGCAACACAAGACCTGCAATGTACATATATATCTTCTGGTAGGCAGGTATTTTTTCTTTAATTAACTTCGGCACTGGAGCAACACAACATCTTCTGGAATGGAGTCACGAATATACCACAAAGTAATTGAGCTCATTAAGGCCAATATATTTTACTAAGTTACTGAGCAAAGTTTCAGCCTAATAACAAATGTTTATAAGTTGAATTTTACTTTCCCTTATTCCCTTGAGGGCTGCGGTAGCCCTGTTGTAAGAGTAGCGGATTATCAACCGAAGGGTTACGAGATTTAAACCTGATCGACCGTCGTGTACGTGGAGTCTATCGCACGTTAAATATGTCATGATGTTTCCGCATATGTCCTGACGTTGGTCGGCCGTGGTAGCCCGTGTAGTGAGTGTTACACTTAAAGGAATTGACCGAAACCTTGAGCGTATAAATACTTAAAGGAATTGACGGAAGTCCAAAGCATCTTATACTTAAAGGATTTGACGGACATTTTGTGTTGGCAAATGGCGATTTCGCTGGAATTGCCATAGTGTCGGTGATGTCTTTAACCCTCGATAGTGTTGCATTGCACTTGAGCATACGTAAGTCCCTGCTCACCCAAACATGGAGGGTTTTCGCTGGTTTCCCTTCCACGTTATGCAAATGCAGGTTGGTTTAACCACTTAAAGCACGAGTTTTTTTCGGAAAAACTGGTAAAAAAATGATCGATTTTTTTTTGACAGAAAATGAATATATAGGTATAGTGTAAGTTATTTTTTGCAATTTCAGTTGTGGGGGGGGGCATTAGAAATAAAATAACGCGAGATACAAGAGCGCACGTGTAAGACACGGGCTTGTGCAAATTTGCCGGTAACTCGCCCGCGTCAGACACGGGTAAATGCGTTAAGTGGTTAAAAGACCTTCCAGCTGAGGCAACTGTCCGTAGGAGATGACGGTCTGCGGTCGTAAATCTCATAAACTTCTTTTACGCATTCAACGCATTATGCATGATAGTTTAAAATATAGGTGCATATTTGCTTGCTCTCCCAGTAAATCTGGTACCACTTAGTGCTGAATACGATGCGTGAAAACCGTGAGAAGCCATATTGTATCGAATATCCTGTTGGGAGGAAAAATGCGACAGGAACTCATTCTACCCTCCGGTTTTAACTAGATAAGAGATGCAATAATACACCTCTGCCAATGTAGAGGAACGCCGCCGACTGTCTTTAAGACTTGCGAGTTTCGTCCTTGCTCTGAGAGACCACTAACAATTACTTTTGGGGCCGCTCCTGACAATCTATAATGGCAAATGTCGGGTAGAGGGGTCTGCGCCCCCAACTAGTAGTAGTAGTGGTAGCCCGGTTGGAAAGTTAGTGGATTAGCAACCGAAGGGTTGCGAGTTCCAATCCAACCAAAGGCCGTCGTGTACAAAGGGGGCTGGTACATGTCAAATCTGCCGTGGCGTCAAATGTCCTCACGTTGACGTGGAAGTTTAGAGGTGTGGGGTGCCAGCTCAGGTGTTGCCTCGTCATCTGACCGTGGTTCAAAATTACGTGGTGTTGTCCTCATTCTTTCCCTTTGGGATTGATCTAGGACCATCTCCAATAGCCTGTTGCGTTGCTCCATTGCGACGTTAATTCAATACTCCACTACCTCACTTATTGCCGTGAAGTAATTATTTAGGCATTGTTCCATTATTGAAAAAAAATTCCATTTGTAATCGGTTTCTTTTGATTTATTCCTTTATCTTATCTCTAGTTCTCTTATCTAGAACTGAGATCATAAAAATTTATAATTACTTTCTTAGTTAAACAATAAATTAATTCCGTCGATGCTGATAAGACTTCAATTAGAAGATTTTAACTTATAAATCTGTGAACAATCAAATTTTTATGTTACTTATTGATATCGTATGAGTAAATTAGAACATGGATTGAAAAAATATCCTTTAAAGAATCTTTATGAAATGCAGGGTATTATATATAATTGACTTTTACAGATAATGTATTTTAAAAATTTCTTTTATGCGACGTTGAAAACATTGAAATCTTTTTCTTTCTTGAGCTTCGTTGATTGCTTATAAACACTGAGAGGAAATTGAAAGTAATTACGGAATACATCGTCACACCGGTAAAATGCTATTAAAAGAGGGGACGGCGTGATTTCAGTTCTTTTTGTCACCAAACCAATGCTAAGTGGTAATACTGATATTAAATAAGTATTGACAAAAAGAGTCTGATGAGTCAGGTCCTGCAAATTGTACCAGTATCTAGGTATATAATCAACGTCGCACTGGACCGACACAACGGGCTATTGGCGACGGTCCGGGATCATTCATTCCAAAGAAAAGATCCGTGGACAAAACCATGTCATTTTGGAACACTGTCAGATGACGAGTTCACACCTGATCTGGCACTCCACTCTCCAAAATTCCACACCACGCCAACGTCAAGAAATTTGAGGTCATGACAGATTTAACGTGCACCAGTTCCCTTTGTACACAACGGTTGGTTGGATTCGAATTCGCAACCCTTCTGATGCTAATCCGTTACCCTACCAACCGTGCTACCGCACCCCCAGGGAGACAGAGGACGGACGTCTACCATACGGGCTTAAGTTAAAAAAATTATCAAAACCAGAGACCAGTCCATTAATTGAATCATAATTTTAAAGCTTCATTGAAAGATAAAACTTTTAATCAAATTTCACTTATAGTCGGTTGTTCACGTTTTACAGTTCTGACTTTCATTCAGTAGTTAAGTTTCTTAAACGTTATATGTACGCTTGGGTTATAATATAAGGTTTATACCATCAGCTGTGTTGACCCCTCAAGTGATTTCATGTGAAATAATTAAATACCCCAAAACTCTGCGATAGAACTTAAGTAATGCCTCATTTGTAACCTTATCCTTATTAAGCCTCATTTGTAACTAAAGTACCAAATGCATGCAGGAAAGCAGGGTTTAACAGCCGTATTGTACTTGGTAGGAAAGTATTTTAATTGACGTCACACTGGAGGAACACAACGGGCTATTGGTGACGGTCTAGGATCAATCCCAAAGGGAAATATCAGAGGACAAAACCACGTAATTTTGAACCACGGTCAGATGACGAGGCAACACTTGAGCTGGCACCTCACTCTCCAAACTTCCACACCACGCCAACGAGAGGACATTGGAGGCCAGATTTAACGTGCACCAGGCCCCTTGTGCATTATGGTCTTCGGTTGGATTCGAACTCGCAACCCCCCGGTTGCTAATCCGTTACTCTTCCAACCGGGCCGGCCCAATATAGTTAAAGATATATTATTCGCAACAACTATAGTTAGAGATAAATGGGTTTGGATAGAATCTATCTTAGACAGAAAGCGCAGCACTTTATACTGAGATTGATTCGATACATAAAGGATGTATAGTTATCTATAGCGAGATAGAGATCAATTGAGTTAAAGTGATAGATGGTTATAGATATAAGTAGAGGGAATAGAAGTATAGGAAGATAAATATTGTATACCACAAGTTCTATTCCCATACCATTTTAAAACCTCCATTTCAGAAAGATTTACTCCAGCGTAATAGCCTATCATTGAATCCTACGGAAGCAATGCAAAAAACTGCGATTACGGAGGAAAATTCCCCAAAATCGATCTGCCCGGCCACACAGCCTCCTTGGGTTCCAAACGGACACTCAATCACAATTTACATCGCTCTTAGGCAAAAAACACGCATCAGTAAATCACGCAGCTAGCAACAAACAACACTTCTCTCCCACCTGTCAAAAAACCTCCTCAGCAATAAATGATCTCGCTCTCCGAGTTTTTCTCCGCCGCGTTTTGGCAACGCTCCAGTGATTCTGCAACACACACGCGCATAAAAAAGGAGTTTGTTTTTGCTGCCGATTCCGTCTCAGATGGCAGTTGCGTGATTAATAAGTGGTTGGAGCTTGGTAATTATCGGCGGAGGTAAATGTTTGAGGTTGTTATTAAATGACGGAACGCGTGTTGGTGATGTTTCGGGAACAGTTCCGCCGGAAATGTCACGATCTCCGTTCGGGTGACCGATACAGTGGATTCGCAGTTTACATCGTTTTTCTTTCGGATGGATTGAAAAATGGAGGGGTGTAATTATTCTTGTCATTGCTTAACGAGCTCCCACATCTCTTTGTTACGTGATTTTTTGTGCTGCGTGATCAGTAATTTGTTTAACCGTATCATTTGCCATTTCGATGCCAAAGAACTTCCGATTTAGATTAAGCGGTTGGCTTAATTAAGTTGTTGGAAAAACGCGATAGAAAAGATGTACTCAAAATAATTTCAGGAATCCACAACTCTCGTGCTTTTTCAAATAACCTCCACTTCTGAGAGGATTTTTTCGATCGGTAGCTATTTAATTAACGTCGCACTGGAGTAACGCAACGGGCTACTGACGACGGTCCGGGATCAAACCCGAAAGGAAAGATCGAGGACAACACCTCGTAATTTTGACCTAAGCTGGCACCTGACACTCCATACTTCCGTACCACACAAACGTGAGGACATATGATGCCATGACAGATTTAACGTACCACAGGCTCCCATGTACACGGCGGTCTTTGTTTGGATTCGAACACGCAACACTCCGGTTGCTAATCCGTTACTCTTCCAACTGGGATACCACGGCCCTTTGTAAGGTTTTACACACATTTTCATTTACCACTCGTTCGAACCGATTAATTTTATTTTTTGCAGTCTTATATCAAATAATATAATTACTATCCATACCTATGAAAGGAGAACATGACTGGGGATGAGTATCTTGTATGGGGGGGGGGGTTAAAGATTCTGTATTTCTCTCGTTTCATTTCAATGACTTTACTATTTCTTGGCATCCGTTTTTATTACAGAAAAACTCTTTATAGAAAAGAGCAGATAGATTATGTATATGAATTATAATTAGTATTCATGCACAAACTAGTTAGAATAGATTCAACATAGTCGGCGAGGGACAAATTTTGGATGAGCAGTGAAACTCAAAAAGTATATATACTTAACGTATGAAAAAACAAACTATAAGAAAATAGGATTTCTGCAGTCAAAACATTCTTGGAGGGTGAGCCAAAAGTCACGAATGGATTTCAATATTTAGTAATTTCTTTATTTGTTGTTTAAAATTTACAATACCTTAGTATCTTATACAGTATCTATAGGGGTCGCGGTATCCCGGTTGGAAGAGTAGCGGATTGGCAACCGGAGGTTTGCGAGTTCAAATCCAGCCAAAGACCGTCGTGTACAAATGAGGCTGGTGCACGTTGAGTCTGTCGAGGCCTCTATGTTCTCACTTTGGCGTGGTGTGGAAGTTTGGATTAGCGTGATGCCAGCTCAGGTGTTGACCTCGTCATCCTACCATGGTTAAATGTGCCGAAGTGTTGTCTTCGGATTTTGAAATTCAGGATTAATCCCCGACTGCCGCCAATAGCCCGCTGTGTTGCTCCAGTATGACGTTAAACAAGCAACCATCAACATAGTTGAAAAAGCAATAAGGATAACCATATGAGTTGATTTTTGTAATTAAGTCGAGAAATAATTTTTCTGATATTTAAATAACTGTTTGAAGTTTTAGGTTTTATTTAAAAATAACTTTAATATAGTAGGTATGTTTACAAAGGGTGAGTGGAGCAATACTTCATCTTGGGTATTTTATTTTTAAAGCATGTAAAAAAGCCTTAAAACTCTTCGGACAGTTCCTGATTTCTGACTTAAAATGATTGACTGTAAGGTAAACTCCTAATTTTGATGTACGTAGCTCTTTAAGAGGTAGGTGAGTATTTCAATTAACATCGAACTGGAGGAACAGAACGGACTATTGGAGACCGTCCGGGATCAATCTCGAAGAGGGAAAGACCCGAGGACAACACTTGAGCTAGAACCCTACAATCCAAACTTCCACACTCCTCATCTAAATCTGTTTTTTATTATATCAGACATAGGTTATTATATAATTTTATCTAATTATTTGATATATCTATTTGAAGTTTTTTACACTATTTTATATTTGTTAAATTTTGGTTATTAGTATTAAATTTATGAAAAATCTATAAAAATTTATATAAAATTACGGATAGTTCGGCGCAGCTTGGCCAAACCTGGCCCTTGTGCTATAAAAATTCAATCAAACTTCCACACCTCGCCACTGTGAGGACATTTGATGCCATGACAGATTTAAAGTGCACCAATCCCCGTGTACACGACGATCTTTGGCTGGACAGAGTTTTGAACTCTCAACCCTCCGTTGCTAATCCGATGCTCTTCCAACTGGGCTACAGCATCGCTTTAAGTAACTCTTTAAAGTAGGTAGGTAGATGGATAATTAACGTCGCACTGGAGCAACACAAGCAACTCTTTAAGAAAGGAAATAAAACGAAACTTTTTCTGAAAGTGCATTACATCTGAAAACATATTATTCTATTAGGTTGATGCAAAAGTTCGTTCCGTTTTTTTTTGACAAAAATTGTAGAAAAATTTTATTTTCTAAAAATTATATTTAATCAATGACCTTTCTTCCTCTCTCTCCGGTAGCTGCATAATCCCGCGCTCATAGAAGTTCTGCGGTTTCTGGCTAAAGAAGCATTACAGGTGACGCAAATTTCTGAACCACTTGCGGCACATGGAATCGTCAACGGTACCCATCACCATGCACGACACATATCTTCTTTAGCGTCTGCGCAGCATTCTTACCTTTTCGGAAATAAAAAATCACAATTTGTCGAAAATGCTCCTTATTTTCTGTCATCTTAATGCTTAACAAATTAAAAAATACACAACCAAATAGCACAATTTTTTTCACAAATACTCCCTCCGATCTTTCTCTTTGGGTTTGATCCCGGACCGTCACCAATAGCCCGTTGTGTTTCTTCAGTGTGACGCGCGCGTCAATTAAAAATACCTATACCCAAATACTCGCGGAAATTCCTTCTTTCAAGCATCAAACCTTTACACATATGAAGTAGATAACACTTCAGTTTTGCGATGCAATGCCATCTAGCGCCAAAAAACGGGACGAACTTTTGCTCCAACCCAATAGTATCAGTATGTCTTCGATTATATGGTGATTGATAAACTTAAATTAATTCTTCAATTATTCGGGTTTTCCTTTATTTCAACAAATTGTCCCAACATGCACAATATTCGTACACAATCAATCCTACGAATTCCTGTCATATCTGTAAAAAATCCTTTTACCAATATTATATTATTCACAGAAATATTTGGTGTCAAAGATCAGCATTTGATGAATAAAAGACTTTCTCATTCCCTTGGAGAAATCATTACTTCGACAAAAGTTTTTTCAATGTTCTCCAAGTCCCTCACCCCCCTATATCTAAGGTAGGTATTTTAATTATCGTCTCACTGGAGCAATACAAAGGACTTTTGGCGACGGTCCGGGATCAAACACGAAGGGAATTACATCTAAGGAGGCTTTGCAAATAAATTCATCCCCGACGGATCGTTTCTTCGGGAATACGCCACCAGAGGGCGCTCCTTCCTCCGATCACCGATTGATTGGTTTTCGAAGTGCTCCCACCTGTGGAATTTTGTGAGGGAACGGCCAGGATGCAACAAGTGCAAGTCAGTAGAATCATCTCTAAATAGCCAAATACTTAGTGTGCCATTAAGGGATCTATCGAGGAGGAGAAATTAAGGAAATGATGGCTCATGTGTGTATGGAGATATATCACTGATATACAGGGCCGCGGTAGCCCGGTTGGAAGAGTAACGGACTAGAAACCGGAGGGTTGCTAGTACGAATCCAACCAAAGACCGTGGTATACAAACAGGCTGGAGCACACTAAATCTGTCGTAGACTGTCAAATGTCCTCACGTTGGTGTGATGTGAAATTTGGAGAGTGGGGTGGCAGCTCAGGTGTGACCTCGTCATCTAAACGTGGTGTTGTGCTGGGATGTTTCTCTTCGGGTTTGATCCCGGATTGCCGCCATCAGCCCGTTGTGTTGCTCCAGTGTAATGTTAATTAAATACCTAATATCTCCTATCTGACGTACAAGTGCTGTAGTAACACTTCTGGTGTAGCGGTTGGTCGGAAGAATAACTGATTTGCAACCGAGTTCGAAACTCGATCCAACCAAAGATCGTCATGTACATTGGGGGTTGGTACACGTTAAATCTCCCGTGGCCTCAAATGTCTTCACGATGGCTTGGTGTAGAAGTTTGGTGAGTGGGATGCTATCTCAGGTGTGACCTCGTCATCTGACAGTTCTAAATGACGAGGTGCATTGTCCTTGAATCTTTCCCTACAGGAGAGATCCCGGACCTTCGCCAATAGCCCAGTGTCTTGCTTCCAATGCGACGTTAATTGAACTGCTTACCTACCGTAATGAAATTGCACAATTGTGGGCAGGTTGGTTGATTTATTTATGGCGCAAGGGACAGAGGTGGCCAAGCTGTGCCAATGAATATTTCCCATCCAAGTAAATGGTCACTAGGAAAGTTTTCACTGACAGAGAAGGAATGCACGCAAGTTAGTTTTACAGGAATCGGACCTGCGCTGCCCACAGCTCACAGGCTGCTATAGTGGACAAACCAACTGTGCCACGGTGAACCAAAAACTGGTTAGAAAACAAGTAGGCAAGTATTTTAATTAACGTCGCACTGGAACAACACTGAGGGCTAATGACGAAAGCCCGGGATCAATCCCGAATAGAAAGATCCGAGTAATTTTGAATCACAGTCAAATGACGAGGTCAACACCTGAGCTGGCACCACCACCGTCCAAACTTCCACACCACACACGCCAACGTGAGGACATTGAAGGGCACTACAGATTTAACGAATCCCCTTGCACACGACTGTGCTTGGTTGGATTCGAACTCGCCCAACGGATCGTAACTTTACGGTTGCTAATCCGTAACTCTTCCAACCGAGGCCCAACCTACTGCTGAAAGTGGTTACTAGGAACATGTATGCTATGACTGAAACTCAAACCCAGAGAGTCGATTCCATGAAAAATCCGTCATCTAATACAGTATTGAGTCCCGTCTTCTTCCTTCAAACTCAGACCGGTTAAAGAGAAGCGATAACCAGGTTTCAAGAGTAGTATGGTATTTTGGTATTTTCAATTAACGTCACACTGGAGCAACACAACGGGCTATTGGTGACGGTCCGGGATCAATCCCAGAGGGAAAGTCCGAGGACAACACCACGTAATTTTGAACCGCGGTCAGATGACGAGGCAACACCTGAGCTGGCACCCCACTCTCCAAACTTCCACACCACGCCAACGTGAGGACATTTGAGGCCACGACAGATTTAACGTGCACCAGCCCCCTTTGTACACGACGGTGTTTGGCTGGATTCGAACTCGCAACCCTTCGGTTGCTAGTCCGTTACTCTTCCAACCGGGCCACCTCGGCCCATTCAAGAGTAGAGGATTAGCATTCGGAGGGTTGCTCGATTCAATCAAAGACCATCATGTCCGGGGGCTGGTACACGTTCAATCTCTAGTAGCCTCCAATGTCCTCACTTTGGCCTGGTGCGGGGAATGGGTTGCCAGTTCAGGTGTGACCTCGTAATATGACCGTTGTTTAAAATAACGAGTAGACCAACAGCCCGGTTGGAAGAGTAACGGACTATCAACCGGAGTGTCGGGAGTCCGAATCCAACCAAAGACCGTTGTTTACAAAGGGGACTGGTGCACGTTAAATCTCTCGTGGCCTCAAATGTCCTTCCTCTGGCGTGGTGTGGAAGTTTGGAGAGTGGGGTGAAAGGTGTGACCTCGTCATCTGACCGTGCCTCAGAATTACTTGGTATTGTCCTTGTACCGCACCGTCACAAATACTCCGTTGTTTTCCTCTGGTTTGACGTTAATTAAATACCTACCTGCGTCAAACAACGTTAAGTAAATAGGCGTACGCACGCAAGGAAAGCTTTGCCGATAATGAAAAGAGAAAGACATCCAGGTAGAAATCGAACCTCTACAGCCTACAGGTCGCAAGTTGCTAATGCAGTGGGGCACCCCCACTGAGCCACGGCGACCCCTATAGGGTGTCCAGAGTGCAGGGGTACCAGCCAGGAACCAATCGATCTGGGAGATGATATAAGCCCCAGATTTAAATTGAACCAATTCCATCAGAAGAAGGGTTGCAGCACCATTCCATGCGAGGAGTGAGCATGCAAATCGAATGCCACAGATCAGGGCCTGGAAGATTCGAAACGGAAAGTGCCGTTTTCGCCTCCTTAATCCGATTCTTGGCGAGGATCGTCTGCAACCTGTTTGGGAAAAATCAGTTTCCGCTATTGCCTCTACCCCTTTCGGAATCGTAACCGCAATGCCAGGTGATCGATTCCGAGGATCGCAGTTAGGGGCCCGGTTGCCATGGCGACGCCTATCATCCCGCATCACGCGAGGGGCGCGCGGTTCGGGCATTCCCTTTCGCAAGGGAGTGCTTCGGTTGTTTCGCTCGCAACAGGTCCCGGGTTCAAATCTCGGTCTGGATGTGTAAAAGTGCAGGTTGCCATTGCCTTTGCACGATTTAGATATTGATTAATTGATAGGTAGGTTTTTAATTAACTTCGCATTGGAGCAACACAACGGGCTATTTATTGCTGACGGTCCGGGATCAAACCCGAAGTTAAAGATCCGAAGACATCACCACGTAATTTTGAACCACGGTCAGATGACGAGGTCACACTTGAGCTGGCACCCCATTCACCAAACTTCTACACCACGCCAGTGAGGACATTTGAGCCCACGACAGATTGAACGCGTACCAGCCTCCATACGGTCTTTGGTTGGATCGAGCTTCGAAGTCGCACCCCTCCGGTTGCTTATCCGGGACTCTACCAACTGGGCCCTCTAAAATTAAGGATGCTGTAATTTGAGACAAATCCTTTGACAAGTAACTGCACTGGAATACCTCAAATAACTCATGATTATCCCAAAATCTATGCGGAATAAAATACGGACACCCATATGCCTTGGACTCCTACTGGGAACGAAAGGAATTGAAAGGAAAATGTTTAGGTGAACACATTGTCGGTTTATTATGTATTACTAGCTGAATTACCCGGCGTTGCTCGGGTTGAAATGGTTAAATGCTGCTTGAAAAGTGAATTAGAATAATCACTTTTCTTTCACAGAAAAATGCAATCATTTTAGTTGTATGGAAAACACGTTTTAACTCTTTCATAGCTTCTACACTATACTTCGGACGCAAATGTATACATTTAATTCCTGAATATATTGCAATATGTAAAAGATTAAGACATAAATACAAACAGAAACGAAATTCCGACGAAAAAATGCAGAATTCTAAAATACGAAAGATGCGCAAAGTGTCGAATTTCGACTGCCAGTGTGTATTCTGAAATAGAACAATTCGAAAAAAGACATTTGAAAATTATTGATAGACGATAATGATTTATGAAATTTAGTAATGCTCAAATATGACTGCAACATTTCGCTGTGGTAACTCAAATACACAAACACGGGATTCTAAATCAAATTTATAAAATAATAAAACATTAGTTCTGGTTTGCCAAATCTAAAGTAACAAAATTACGCTTTTATGATTGAGTTGAAGTTTTTCGTGTTCCATAACAAAATGTAAATTATGAAAAATTAAATATTTTAAATATATTTTTTATCAATCAAATATTCATAATATTCATGTAAAAATATAAAACTCATCATAGAAATACAATAATATAATAATGAACTTTAATTCAATAATGCACATTACACCTGTCAAATAAAGTAGGAAATATTTATACAATCAATTAAAAGTTAGATTTAGTAATGCTCAAACATGATCGAAACATGGCTTTGCCCGGGTATTTATCCCAATCATCTATTAGACAGGAAAATGAATCAAATCAGTCTATAGTGTAAAATCAAAGTAATTACATTAATAGGTTTTTAAAAGTATACGGACAGTACACACATCATGAAGTAAAATATTTTACAAATTCACTGTAATATAAATGTAACACAAAACTTGATTATACACAATATATTTAGTTTCACCTCCAGGAGCAAGAATAACAAAATGCACATTACACCTGTCAAATAGAGTAGCAAAATTACGCTTTTATGATCAATGAGTTTTTCGTTTGTGCTTTTTGGAATGACGGTGCTTGGGTTAGAAATAAATGTAATCGGTGTAGACAAATTAAACTGAATAGATAAAATTTTTTCAAAAAGCAGGTCGATTTTACAGAATTTTTCAGAAAGAAAATCACTGCTTTCAACGGAGGATTCACAACTATCTATTCCGGACATTTTAAAATAAGTTACACGCCTTACATGAAAGGCTTATGAAACAGAATTCTACAAATCATTACGTATTCAATAAATTATTTAAGGAAAGTTGGTCGAAATATACACCAACTTTCCTTGAAAATAATCCTTGAACTCCTGAAAATCTTTCCTTGAATTTCCTTGCAAACATAAATATTTTAAAATATTCTTTCCTTCATCAATAAAATATCTATAATTTATTTACATCATGGGAAGAACTAAAAAGTCAGTTCAAACATAAATACTGTAATTTAATTTGTTTCGGAAAAAATTGTTTTTTCGATCAACACTGGTAAAGCAACCATCGCTGCCTAAAGCAATCAATCTATGCTCAATGTTATTTCTATTGCGATTTCGAATAGTTTTTAGCCTCCCCAGGGCCAATAGAACGGGGTCAAGAGTTAGCCTATACTGACCGCAATGTTCTAAAGTTTAAGTGTACCAAATTTGGTGTAGATTGCTCAAACTGTGTAGATTTGTATAGAAAATATACCCACATACACACACACACACATCCTATTTTATATATATAGATAGATATACCCACATACACACACACACACATCCTATTTTATATATATAGATAGATTGCGAAAAAACACATTTTTTTGCTGTGCTTTAAAAAAGCTAATAGGAATTATATTGGCCTCTGACGCTCCGTAAAGAGTTCCATTTAAGCACTAGAGCACATCTTTGCTCAAGTGAAGTTCATGGATTTTTTTGCAGAGGAATTCACGTTTTGAATGTCAATTTCTA